>CM054190.1:59326926-62055260 GCA_028830015.1 Eucalyptus grandis x Eucalyptus urophylla | reverse complement strand
TAAACCCTAAACCCTAAACCCTAAACCCTAAACCCTAAACCCTAAACCCTAAACCCTAAACCCTAAACCCTAAACCCTAAACCCTAAACCCTAAACCCTAAACCCTAAACCCTAAACCCTAAACCCTAAACCCTAAACCCTAAACCCTAAACCCTAAACCCTAAACCCTAAACCCTAAACCCTAAACCCTAAACCCTAAACCCTAAACCCTAAACCCTAAACCCTAAACCCTAAACCCTAAACCCTAAACCCTAAACCCTAAACCCTAAACCCTAAACCCTAAACCCTAAACCCTAAACCCTAAACCCTAAACCCTAAACCCTAAACCCTAAACCCTAAACCCTAAACCCTAAACCCTAAACCCTAAACCCTAAACCCTAAACCCTAAACCCTAAACCCTAAACCCTAAACCCTAAACCCTAAACCCTAAACCCTAAACCCTAAACCCTAAACCCTAAACCCTAAACCCTAAACCCTAAACCCTAAACCCTAAACCCTAAACCCTAAACCCTAAACCCTAAACCCTAAACCCTAAACCCTAAACCCTAAACCCTAAACCCTAAACCCTAAACCCTAAACCCTAAACCCTAAACCCTAAACCCTAAACCCTAAACCCTAAACCCTAAACCCTAAACCCTAAACCCTAAACCCTAAACCCTAAACCCTAAACCCTAAACCCTAAACCCTAAACCCTAAACCCTAAACCCTAAACCCTAAACCCTAAACCCTAAACCCTAAACCCTAAACCCTAAACCCTAAACCCTAAACCCTAAACCCTAAACCCTAAACCCTAAACCCTAAACCCTAAACCCTAAACCCTAAACCCTAAACCCTAAACCCTAAACCCTAAACCCTAAACCCTAAACCCTAAACCCTAAACCCTAAACCCTAAACCCTAAACCCTAAACCCTAAACCCTAAACCCTAAACCCTAAACCCTAAACCCTAAACCCTAAACCCTAAACCCTAAACCCTAAACCCTAAACCCTAAACCCTAAACCCTAAACCCTAAACCCTAAACCCTAAACCCTAAACCCTAAACCCTAAACCCTAAACCCTAAACCCTAAACCCTAAACCCTAAACCCTAAACCCTAAACCCTAAACCCTAAACCCTAAACCCTAAACCCTAAACCCTAAACCCTAAACCCTAAACCCTAAACCCTAAACCCTAAACCCTAAACCCTAAACCCTAAACCCTAAACCCTAAACCCTAAACCCTAAACCCTAAACCCTAAACCCTAAACCCTAAACCCTAAACCCTAAACCCTAAACCCTAAACCCTAAACCCTAAACCCTAAACCCTAAACCCTAAACCCTAAACCCTAAACCCTAAACCCTAAACCCTAAACCCTAAACCCTAAACCCTAAACCCTAAACCCTAAACCCTAAACCCTAAACCCTAAACCCTAAACCCTAAACCCTAAACCCTAAACCCTAAACCCTAAACCCTAAACCCTAAACCCTAAACCCTAAACCCTAAACCCTAAACCCTAAACCCTAAACCCTAAACCCTAAACCCTAAACCCTAAACCCTAAACCCTAAACCCTAAACCCTAAACCCTAAACCCTAAACCCTAAACCCTAAACCCTAAACCCTAAACCCTAAACCCTAAACCCTAAACCCTAAACCCTAAACCCTAAACCCTAAACCCTAAACCCTAAACCCTAAACCCTAAACCCTAAACCCTAAACCCTAAACCCTAAACCCTAAACCCTAAACCCTAAACCCTAAACCCTAAACCCTAAACCCTAAACCCTAAACCCTAAACCCTAAACCCTAAACCCTAAACCCTAAACCCTAAACCCTAAACCCTAAACCCTAAACCCTAAACCCTAAACCCTAAACCCTAAACCCTAAACCCTAAACCCTAAACCCTAAACCCTAAACCCTAAACCCTAAACCCTAAACCCTAAACCCTAAACCCTAAACCCTAAACCCTAAACCCTAAACCCTAAACCCTAAACCCTAAACCCTAAACCCTAAACCCTAAACCCTAAACCCTAAACCCTAAACCCTAAACCCTAAACCCTAAACCCTAAACCCTAAACCCTAAACCCTAAACCCTAAACCCTAAACCCTAAACCCTAAACCCTAAACCCTAAACCCTAAACCCTAAACCCTAAACCCTAAACCCTAAACCCTAAACCCTAAACCCTAAACCCTAAACCCTAAACCCTAAACCCTAAACCCTAAACCCTAAACCCTAAACCCTAAACCCTAAACCCTAAACCCTAAACCCTAAACCCTAAACCCTAAACCCTAAACCCTAAACCCTAAACCCTAAACCCTAAACCCTAAACCCTAAACCCTAAACCCTAAACCCTAAACCCTAAACCCTAAACCCTAAACCCTAAACCCTAAACCCTAAACCCTAAACCCTAAACCCTAAACCCTAAACCCTAAACCCTAAACCCTAAACCCTAAACCCTAAACCCTAAACCCTAAACCCTAAACCCTAAACCCTAAACCCTAAACCCTAAACCCTAAACCCTAAACCCTAAACCCTAAACCCTAAACCCTAAACCCTAAACCCTAAACCCTAAACCCTAAACCCTAAACCCTAAACCCTAAACCCTAAACCCTAAACCCTAAACCCTAAACCCTAAACCCTAAACCCTAAACCCTAAACCCTAAACCCTAAACCCTAAACCCTAAACCCTAAACCCTAAACCCTAAACCCTAAACCCTAAACCCTAAACCCTAAACCCTAAACCCTAAACCCTAAACCCTAAACCCTAAACCCTAAACCCTAAACCCTAAACCCTAAACCCTAAACCCTAAACCCTAAACCCTAAACCCTAAACCCTAAACCCTAAACCCTAAACCCTAAACCCTAAACCCTAAACCCTAAACCCTAAACCCTAAACCCTAAACCCTAAACCCTAAACCCTAAACCCTAAACCCTAAACCCTAAACCCTAAACCCTAAACCCTAAACCCTAAACCCTAAACCCTAAACCCTAAACCCTAAACCCTAAACCCTAAACCCTAAACCCTAAACCCTAAACCCTAAACCCTAAACCCTAAACCCTAAACCCTAAACCCTAAACCCTAAACCCTAAACCCTAAACCCTAAACCCTAAACCCTAAACCCTAAACCCTAAACCCTAAACCCTAAACCCTAAACCCTAAACCCTAAACCCTAAACCCTAAACCCTAAACCCTAAACCCTAAACCCTAAACCCTAAACCCTAAACCCTAAACCCTAAACCCTAAACCCTAAACCCTAAACCCTAAACCCTAAACCCTAAACCCTAAACCCTAAACCCTAAACCCTAAACCCTAAACCCTAAACCCTAAACCCTAAACCCTAAACCCTAAACCCTAAACCCTAAACCCTAAACCCTAAACCCTAAACCCTAAACCCTAAACCCTAAACCCTAAACCCTAAACCCTAAACCCTAAACCCTAAACCCTAAACCCTAAACCCTAAACCCTAAACCCTAAACCCTAAACCCTAAACCCTAAACCCTAAACCCTAAACCCTAAACCCTAAACCCTAAACCCTAAACCCTAAACCCTAAACCCTAAACCCTAAACCCTAAACCCTAAACCCTAAACCCTAAACCCTAAACCCTAAACCCTAAACCCTAAACCCTAAACCCTAAACCCTAAACCCTAAACCCTAAACCCTAAACCCTAAACCCTAAACCCTAAACCCTAAACCCTAAACCCTAAACCCTAAACCCTAAACCCTAAACCCTAAACCCTAAACCCTAAACCCTAAACCCTAAACCCTAAACCCTAAACCCTAAACCCTAAACCCTAAACCCTAAACCCTAAACCCTAAACCCTAAACCCTAAACCCTAAACCCTAAACCCTAAACCCTAAACCCTAAACCCTAAACCCTAAACCCTAAACCCTAAACCCTAAACCCTAAACCCTAAACCCTAAACCCTAAACCCTAAACCCTAAACCCTAAACCCTAAACCCTAAACCCTAAACCCTAAACCCTAAACCCTAAACCCTAAACCCTAAACCCTAAACCCTAAACCCTAAACCCTAAACCCTAAACCCTAAACCCTAAACCCTAAACCCTAAACCCTAAACCCTAAACCCTAAACCCTAAACCCTAAACCCTAAACCCTAAACCCTAAACCCTAAACCCTAAACCCTAAACCCTAAACCCTAAACCCTAAACCCTAAACCCTAAACCCTAAACCCTAAACCCTAAACCCTAAACCCTAAACCCTAAACCCTAAACCCTAAACCCTAAACCCTAAACCCTAAACCCTAAACCCTAAACCCTAAACCCTAAACCCTAAACCCTAAACCCTAAACCCTAAACCCTAAACCCTAAACCCTAAACCCTAAACCCTAAACCCTAAACCCTAAACCCTAAACCCTAAACCCTAAACCCTAAACCCTAAACCCTAAACCCTAAACCCTAAACCCTAAACCCTAAACCCTAAACCCTAAACCCTAAACCCTAAACCCTAAACCCTAAACCCTAAACCCTAAACCCTAAACCCTAAACCCTAAACCCTAAACCCTAAACCCTAAACCCTAAACCCTAAACCCTAAACCCTAAACCCTAAACCCTAAACCCTAAACCCTAAACCCTAAACCCTAAACCCTAAACCCTAAACCCTAAACCCTAAACCCTAAACCCTAAACCCTAAACCCTAAACCCTAAACCCTAAACCCTAAACCCTAAACCCTAAACCCTAAACCCTAAACCCTAAACCCTAAACCCTAAACCCTAAACCCTAAACCCTAAACCCTAAACCCTAAACCCTAAACCCTAAACCCTAAACCCTAAACCCTAAACCCTAAACCCTAAACCCTAAACCCTAAACCCTAAACCCTAAACCCTAAACCCTAAACCCTAAACCCTAAACCCTAAACCCTAAACCCTAAACCCTAAACCCTAAACCCTAAACCCTAAACCCTAAACCCTAAACCCTAAACCCTAAACCCTAAACCCTAAACCCTAAACCCTAAACCCTAAACCCTAAACCCTAAACCCTAAACCCTAAACCCTAAACCCTAAACCCTAAACCCTAAACCCTAAACCCTAAACCCTAAACCCTAAACCCTAAACCCTAAACCCTAAACCCTAAACCCTAAACCCTAAACCCTAAACCCTAAACCCTAAACCCTAAACCCTAAACCCTAAACCCTAAACCCTAAACCCTAAACCCTAAACCCTAAACCCTAAACCCTAAACCCTAAACCCTAAACCCTAAACCCTAAACCCTAAACCCTAAACCCTAAACCCTAAACCCTAAACCCTAAACCCTAAACCCTAAACCCTAAACCCTAAACCCTAAACCCTAAACCCTAAACCCTAAACCCTAAACCCTAAACCCTAAACCCTAAACCCTAAACCCTAAACCCTAAACCCTAAACCCTAAACCCTAAACCCTAAACCCTAAACCCTAAACCCTAAACCCTAAACCCTAAACCCTAAACCCTAAACCCTAAACCCTAAACCCTAAACCCTAAACCCTAAACCCTAAACCCTAAACCCTAAACCCTAAACCCTAAACCCTAAACCCTAAACCCTAAACCCTAAACCCTAAACCCTAAACCCTAAACCCTAAACCCTAAACCCTAAACCCTAAACCCTAAACCCTAAACCCTAAACCCTAAACCCTAAACCCTAAACCCTAAACCCTAAACCCTAAACCCTAAACCCTAAACCCTAAACCCTAAACCCTAAACCCTAAACCCTAAACCCTAAACCCTAAACCCTAAACCCTAAACCCTAAACCCTAAACCCTAAACCCTAAACCCTAAACCCTAAACCCTAAACCCTAAACCCTAAACCCTAAACCCTAAACCCTAAACCCTAAACCCTAAACCCTAAACCCTAAACCCTAAACCCTAAACCCTAAACCCTAAACCCTAAACCCTAAACCCTAAACCCTAAACCCTAAACCCTAAACCCTAAACCCTAAACCCTAAACCCTAAACCCTAAACCCTAAACCCTAAACCCTAAACCCTAAACCCTAAACCCTAAACCCTAAACCCTAAACCCTAAACCCTAAACCCTAAACCCTAAACCCTAAACCCTAAACCCTAAACCCTAAACCCTAAACCCTAAACCCTAAACCCTAAACCCTAAACCCTAAACCCTAAACCCTAAACCCTAAACCCTAAACCCTAAACCCTAAACCCTAAACCCTAAACCCTAAACCCTAAACCCTAAACCCTAAACCCTAAACCCTAAACCCTAAACCCTAAACCCTAAACCCTAAACCCTAAACCCTAAACCCTAAACCCTAAACCCTAAACCCTAAACCCTAAACCCTAAACCCTAAACCCTAAACCCTAAACCCTAAACCCTAAACCCTAAACCCTAAACCCTAAACCCTAAACCCTAAACCCTAAACCCTAAACCCTAAACCCTAAACCCTAAACCCTAAACCCTAAACCCTAAACCCTAAACCCTAAACCCTAAACCCTAAACCCTAAACCCTAAACCCTAAACCCTAAACCCTAAACCCTAAACCCTAAACCCTAAACCCTAAACCCTAAACCCTAAACCCTAAACCCTAAACCCTAAACCCTAAACCCTAAACCCTAAACCCTAAACCCTAAACCCTAAACCCTAAACCCTAAACCCTAAACCCTAAACCCTAAACCCTAAACCCTAAACCCTAAACCCTAAACCCTAAACCCTAAACCCTAAACCCTAAACCCTAAACCCTAAACCCTAAACCCTAAACCCTAAACCCTAAACCCTAAACCCTAAACCCTAAACCCTAAACCCTAAACCCTAAACCCTAAACCCTAAACCCTAAACCCTAAACCCTAAACCCTAAACCCTAAACCCTAAACCCTAAACCCTAAACCCTAAACCCTAAACCCTAAACCCTAAACCCTAAACCCTAAACCCTAAACCCTAAACCCTAAACCCTAAACCCTAAACCCTAAACCCTAAACCCTAAACCCTAAACCCTAAACCCTAAACCCTAAACCCTAAACCCTAAACCCTAAACCCTAAACCCTAAACCCTAAACCCTAAACCCTAAACCCTAAACCCTAAACCCTAAACCCTAAACCCTAAACCCTAAACCCTAAACCCTAAACCCTAAACCCTAAACCCTAAACCCTAAACCCTAAACCCTAAACCCTAAACCCTAAACCCTAAACCCTAAACCCTAAACCCTAAACCCTAAACCCTAAACCCTAAACCCTAAACCCTAAACCCTAAACCCTAAACCCTAAACCCTAAACCCTAAACCCTAAACCCTAAACCCTAAACCCTAAACCCTAAACCCTAAACCCTAAACCCTAAACCCTAAACCCTAAACCCTAAACCCTAAACCCTAAACCCTAAACCCTAAACCCTAAACCCTAAACCCTAAACCCTAAACCCTAAACCCTAAACCCTAAACCCTAAACCCTAAACCCTAAACCCTAAACCCTAAACCCTAAACCCTAAACCCTAAACCCTAAACCCTAAACCCTAAACCCTAAACCCTAAACCCTAAACCCTAAACCCTAAACCCTAAACCCTAAACCCTAAACCCTAAACCCTAAACCCTAAACCCTAAACCCTAAACCCTAAACCCTAAACCCTAAACCCTAAACCCTAAACCCTAAACCCTAAACCCTAAACCCTAAACCCTAAACCCTAAACCCTAAACCCTAAACCCTAAACCCTAAACCCTAAACCCTAAACCCTAAACCCTAAACCCTAAACCCTAAACCCTAAACCCTAAACCCTAAACCCTAAACCCTAAACCCTAAACCCTAAACCCTAAACCCTAAACCCTAAACCCTAAACCCTAAACCCTAAACCCTAAACCCTAAACCCTAAACCCTAAACCCTAAACCCTAAACCCTAAACCCTAAACCCTAAACCCTAAACCCTAAACCCTAAACCCTAAACCCTAAACCCTAAACCCTAAACCCTAAACCCTAAACCCTAAACCCTAAACCCTAAACCCTAAACCCTAAACCCTAAACCCTAAACCCTAAACCCTAAACCCTAAACCCTAAACCCTAAACCCTAAACCCTAAACCCTAAACCCTAAACCCTAAACCCTAAACCCTAAACCCTAAACCCTAAACCCTAAACCCTAAACCCTAAACCCTAAACCCTAAACCCTAAACCCTAAACCCTAAACCCTAAACCCTAAACCCTAAACCCTAAACCCTAAACCCTAAACCCTAAACCCTAAACCCTAAACCCTAAACCCTAAACCCTAAACCCTAAACCCTAAACCCTAAACCCTAAACCCTAAACCCTAAACCCTAAACCCTAAACCCTAAACCCTAAACCCTAAACCCTAAACCCTAAACCCTAAACCCTAAACCCTAAACCCTAAACCCTAAACCCTAAACCCTAAACCCTAAACCCTAAACCCTAAACCCTAAACCCTAAACCCTAAACCCTAAACCCTAAACCCTAAACCCTAAACCCTAAACCCTAAACCCTAAACCCTAAACCCTAAACCCTAAACCCTAAACCCTAAACCCTAAACCCTAAACCCTAAACCCTAAACCCTAAACCCTAAACCCTAAACCCTAAACCCTAAACCCTAAACCCTAAACCCTAAACCCTAAACCCTAAACCCTAAACCCTAAACCCTAAACCCTAAACCCTAAACCCTAAACCCTAAACCCTAAACCCTAAACCCTAAACCCTAAACCCTAAACCCTAAACCCTAAACCCTAAACCCTAAACCCTAAACCCTAAACCCTAAACCCTAAACCCTAAACCCTAAACCCTAAACCCTAAACCCTAAACCCTAAACCCTAAACCCTAAACCCTAAACCCTAAACCCTAAACCCTAAACCCTAAACCCTAAACCCTAAACCCTAAACCCTAAACCCTAAACCCTAAACCCTAAACCCTAAACCCTAAACCCTAAACCCTAAACCCTAAACCCTAAACCCTAAACCCTAAACCCTAAACCCTAAACCCTAAACCCTAAACCCTAAACCCTAAACCCTAAACCCTAAACCCTAAACCCTAAACCCTAAACCCTAAACCCTAAACCCTAAACCCTAAACCCTAAACCCTAAACCCTAAACCCTAAACCCTAAACCCTAAACCCTAAACCCTAAACCCTAAACCCTAAACCCTAAACCCTAAACCCTAAACCCTAAACCCTAAACCCTAAACCCTAAACCCTAAACCCTAAACCCTAAACCCTAAACCCTAAACCCTAAACCCTAAACCCTAAACCCTAAACCCTAAACCCTAAACCCTAAACCCTAAACCCTAAACCCTAAACCCTAAACCCTAAACCCTAAACCCTAAACCCTAAACCCTAAACCCTAAACCCTAAACCCTAAACCCTAAACCCTAAACCCTAAACCCTAAACCCTAAACCCTAAACCCTAAACCCTAAACCCTAAACCCTAAACCCTAAACCCTAAACCCTAAACCCTAAACCCTAAACCCTAAACCCTAAACCCTAAACCCTAAACCCTAAACCCTAAACCCTAAACCCTAAACCCTAAACCCTAAACCCTAAACCCTAAACCCTAAACCCTAAACCCTAAACCCTAAACCCTAAACCCTAAACCCTAAACCCTAAACCCTAAACCCTAAACCCTAAACCCTAAACCCTAAACCCTAAACCCTAAACCCTAAACCCTAAACCCTAAACCCTAAACCCTAAACCCTAAACCCTAAACCCTAAACCCTAAACCCTAAACCCTAAACCCTAAACCCTAAACCCTAAACCCTAAACCCTAAACCCTAAACCCTAAACCCTAAACCCTAAACCCTAAACCCTAAACCCTAAACCCTAAACCCTAAACCCTAAACCCTAAACCCTAAACCCTAAACCCTAAACCCTAAACCCTAAACCCTAAACCCTAAACCCTAAACCCTAAACCCTAAACCCTAAACCCTAAACCCTAAACCCTAAACCCTAAACCCTAAACCCTAAACCCTAAACCCTAAACCCTAAACCCTAAACCCTAAACCCTAAACCCTAAACCCTAAACCCTAAACCCTAAACCCTAAACCCTAAACCCTAAACCCTAAACCCTAAACCCTAAACCCTAAACCCTAAACCCTAAACCCTAAACCCTAAACCCTAAACCCTAAACCCTAAACCCTAAACCCTAAACCCTAAACCCTAAACCCTAAACCCTAAACCCTAAACCCTAAACCCTAAACCCTAAACCCTAAACCCTAAACCCTAAACCCTAAACCCTAAACCCTAAACCCTAAACCCTAAACCCTAAACCCTAAACCCTAAACCCTAAACCCTAAACCCTAAACCCTAAACCCTAAACCCTAAACCCTAAACCCTAAACCCTAAACCCTAAACCCTAAACCCTAAACCCTAAACCCTAAACCCTAAACCCTAAACCCTAAACCCTAAACCCTAAACCCTAAACCCTAAACCCTAAACCCTAAACCCTAAACCCTAAACCCTAAACCCTAAACCCTAAACCCTAAACCCTAAACCCTAAACCCTAAACCCTAAACCCTAAACCCTAAACCCTAAACCCTAAACCCTAAACCCTAAACCCTAAACCCTAAACCCTAAACCCTAAACCCTAAACCCTAAACCCTAAACCCTAAACCCTAAACCCTAAACCCTAAACCCTAAACCCTAAACCCTAAACCCTAAACCCTAAACCCTAAACCCTAAACCCTAAACCCTAAACCCTAAACCCTAAACCCTAAACCCTAAACCCTAAACCCTAAACCCTAAACCCTAAACCCTAAACCCTAAACGCTAAACCCTAAACCCTAAACCCTAAACCCTAAACCCTAAACCCTAAACCCTAAACCCTAAACCCTAAACCCTAAACCCTAAACCCTACACCCTAATGGGCAATGCTTCATTTTGGTAGCTATTGATTATTTCACAAAATGGATTGAAGCGTGTTCATATGTCAACGTCACCGCAAAAAACGTGGCCAAATTCATTTGTCGTGACATCATTGCCCGTAATTGTGTACCAGAAGCCATTGTTACTGATAACGGCCCGAATCTGAATAACAAGATTGTGGAGGAGTTGCTTCATGAATTCCAAATTCGCCATTTGAACTCGTCACCTTATCGCCCGCAAATGAATGGAGCAGTGGAGGCAGCTGATAGAAACATAAATAAGATCCTATCTAAGACGGCGGACAATTATCGTGATTGGCATGAACGATTGCCATATGCGTTGTTGGCATATCGAACCTCAATACGTACTTCGACGGGGGCAACGCCTTACTCACTTGTATATGGTATGGAGGCTGTCTTACCGGTGGAGGTGGAAATTCCCTCGTTGAGGATTCTCTCGCAAATTAAACTCTCGGAAGCTGAGTGAATGCAGCAGAGATACGAACAGCTGAATATGATTGATGAGAAGAGACTTAGTGCACTATGCCATGGTCAATGCTACCAAAAGCGAGTTGCAAAGTCCCTTAATCGCAAAGTTCGACCGAGACATTTCCAAATGGATGAACTTGTGTTGAGGAAGGTATTGCCTATCATACCGGACCCACGCGGGAAATTCACTCCAAATTATCTTTTACTCTGAACTTCGGATATGTTTTACATTAAGATGTTGTCTAAAAGTTTCATGAAGAGATCTAAGTCAAAAATCCAGAGTATAGTCGTCGTTTAGGTCCATGAAGTCTCGGGTGTCTTGTACTACATCTCCAGAATTACTGTCTCCAAGATTCAGTCGATTTACTAGGTTATACTTGTTCATTTTGCTTCAAATTCGAGTATGTTGTATTTTAAGATGTCCCCTACAACTTTCATGAAGAAATCGAAGAGAGATTTTTAGCACAACTCAACATGCAACCACAAATCCATCAAAAGGTCAGTGAAATCGTTCCAGATCTGAGGTCTCCGTAGGATGAGAGTTTAACCCCTTAAATATCCATCATTTTACACCAAATTTTAGTATGTTGTATTTTAATACGTTAGCTACAACTTTCATGAAGATATCCAAGTCAAAATCGGACTCTAAACATGCATGCAAACTATTACAAACTTCTGACTCAAACAGTTTATGCGAAAACATTCCAGATCTAGCATTTCCGTAGGATGAGAGTTTGACCCCTCAAATCTCTATCATTTTACACCAAATTTGAGTATGTTGTGTTTTAAGATGTTAGCTACAACTTTCATGAAGATATCGAAGTCAAAATCGGACTCTAAACATGCGTGCAAACTCTTACAAACTTCTGACTCGGGCGGATTCAAACAAAAACAGCAACATCACTCAAGAACAAGCCATCCAAGCTTCGGTTTCTCCCTTCCAATCACTCAAATTTGACACTATACCAAACATACATGTGACACACACACATGCAAGAGCAGCAAGAGGACCCCAACTTGCCTCTAGACCGAACGGACGACGGCACACGGCGGCGAACACGGCGGCACACGGGCGGACGGACGGCGACTCCTTCCTCTCGGCTTCTCCTCCCTCTCAGCCTCACTCTCCCTCTCTCGCACAATCTCTCTCTCTCTCTTTGGGTGAACAAAGCAACCGGCCACTCTCTCTCTTCTCTTCCCTTTTATCTCCCCCAAACCTCATCATTTGCAATCATTAGATTGCCTTTCAATTGGCCAATGCATGCCACCCTTCTTGCCACTTGTCACCACACATGCAAGATGGGCTTGGGCTTTGGGTTTGGGCCTCCCTTGTGGCCGACGGCCACTCCTCCTTGGGCCTCAATGGACCGGCAACAGCAGCCCCATCCGCGGCTCTAATTGGGCCGACTAGCTTGGCCCATCAAGGCTTTGGCCTATGGGCCTAAGGCCCAACCTAAATAAAATTTAAATTTTCCTTTTTATAATTTCTTCTATGAATTTTAAATTTTAAATTCCACATGGCCAAAGTCTTGTGACATTTTATTTATAGGAATTTAATTCATAAGGTGCATGGCCAAGCATAGATTATCATTATTAATCTACAATATTTAAAATCTCATGAACATAAACACAAATCACCTAATCTTAAAAAGAGACTAATGGCTAAAGCATAAACCATAGGAAATTTCATTACCTAATTAGAGGCTTTAACACACTTTATAACTTGACTTTGAATTTTGGGATGCCACACTCCTGGAGTACAAGGCCGGTGGGAAGACCAGTATCGAACATCAGAATCACTCTCACCCGTACAAATGTCAGTCCTCACACCTCAAGGTCTGGATATTGCAACCGCTCCCACCGCAAGTCGATCGGGACTCCATAGAATGTACCAGAAGGTGCGGGCAGCAAAGGCATCCTGCTTAGTCTGAAATGTTAGTCCCCACAAGGGGGTGAGTACAACCACCTAGCAGCTGAAGATCTACTAAACTATACCGTGCAAGCCATCACTATCTAATTCCATGCAAGATAGACAAAACATGTAATCAAAAGAATGAGTATGCATCAAATCAATGAAGCTTTTCCAAGTCATGGCAAATGTAGTTTCAAAACCAAAATGCACCACTTCGGTCACACAGGTCCTGATTATAGGGCCAAACTGTTATGACACGTCCCATACCATGCCACACAATTTTATCCCATAATCAGGCGCAGTTATCAGCAGAATCATCAGTTTTAAAACTCAATTTATTTTCATTTCCCTATGTCTATCCCAAAGGACTAGTGTTTGCGTCCCTCCAGGCATTCGCACCCAACCTGGCGTCGCGAAAGCCTATGGTATTCAGTCACCGGGCATTTAGAGCATGTTGCGTTACACCTCTAAGCATCTTGCACCCCACCTGGCATCACGAGGAATCTTCGGGGCTCACCATGAAAATGGTTACCCCTACCCTCCGGGCATGTATTCAAAATACAACCGGGCATCCCGACACTCCCGAGGTACCTCTGGGACACTACGGACCTTAGGCATCCAAAGGGCATTGACCCTTGCAAACCTTTGGGCATCCCGACTCCCGGGGCATCGTCGACCCGAGGGTCTGACGGCATCGATAACATCTTTGCCATGGTATATCAATTGAATCATTTCAATGCCAAAACCATTTTCAAAACAACAACAACATTTGAAATCCTTTTGGGTTCCTGAAAATCTCCCTTGTATAATATCAAGTAATGTAAATTGAGATTGTCAAAGGCACATCAATGCAACAACAACAGTCTTTAAAACAAATGCCATTTTCAAGTCAATGAAATCAATTCACAAAACTCAGCAGCACAATATCAAATCCATAAATCCACTTCTACAGTTAACTCTTCCATGTATTTCGAAAATCCAGGTATAAATTCTCGGGCTACACTTGCCCTCATGGCCAAAATCGAAAGGAGTTATCAAAATGTAAGTAATTTGAAATTGGCACATTGGCAAGTCTAAATCTCACTCCTGACTTCGAGGTTTTTAAAATTAGTTCATGTAAAAATTTGAAATCTCGAGGGCACCAAACATTTTACATTTCCTTTTGAAACATTGGTGAGCCGCGCCTCGGTACATAAGATTTTCAATACAAACCGGGAGGTTTTCTCTTTTTTTTTTTTTAAACCATTTCCAAACAGAATTTTAAAAGCTTTGCCAATGCTAAAATTAATGTGACGTTGGAGTTCAAAATCGCATGCATCATGAAAATACAAGGTTTTCTTCAACCATCCAGCCCCAAACAGTTTCGATCATCTCCTCAACCACCATTCAGCACCAAATCTATTGGGGCAAATGTGTTCAAGTAGCTTTATAATCATATCATTTAATGTATTGGAGATTGCAAATAAAGTCACGTGAAATCAAAAAACGAACATTTTTTAGAAAAAATTCCCTTTTGCTCCATGAAAAATTCCCTTTCGATATTTTACCCAAACACCTCCTGTAGTAGCAAATCTACTGGGCCAAATGTGCTCAAGTATTTTTATTATCATATCATTTAATGTATTGGAGATTGCAACATCTCTAAAGTCACATGAAATCAGAAAACAAGCATTTGACAGAAAAACTTCCCTTTTGCTCCATGAAAAATACCCTTTCGATATTTTGCCCAAAAACCTCCTACAGTTGCAAAATCTGCATGGACAAATGTGTTCAAAAAGCTTTATATTTGTATGATTTAATGTATTGGAGATCACAACACCCTTAAAGTCAGGCGAAATTAGAAAACGAAGAATTGTCAGAAAAAATTCCCTTTTGCTCCATGAAAAATTGCCTCTTGATATTTTACTAAACACCGCATGTAGTAGCAAATATATTGGGGCAAATGTGTTCATGTGGCTTTATTATAATTTCATTTAATGTATTGGAGATTGCAACACCTCTAAAGTCACGTGAAATCAAAAAACGTACATTTGTAAGAAAAAATTCCCCCTTTGCTCCATGAAAAATTCCCTTTCGAGATTTTGCCTAAAAAGCCCCGACAGTTGGAAATCTGCAGGGAAAAATGTGTTCAAGTAGCTTTACTTCCATACGATTTAATGTATTGCAGATTACAACACCCTTAAAGTCAAGCGAAATCAAAAAACGAATATTTATCAAAAAAAATTCCCTTTCGATATTTTAATTAAAAACCTCCTGTAGTAGCAAATCTATCGGGGCAAATGTGTTCAAGTAGCTTTATTATCATATTATTTAATGTATTAGAGATTGCAGCACCTGTAAAGTCATGTGAAATCAAAAAATGAACATTTGTCAGAAAAAATTCCATTTTGCTCCATGAAAAATTGCGTTTCAATATTTTGCCTAAAAATCCCAAACAGTTGGAAATCTGTAGGGACAAATGTGTTCAAAAAGCTTTATTTCTGTTCGATTTAATGTATTGGTGATCACAACACCCTTAAAGTCAAGCGAAATCAGAAAATGAAGATCTGTCATAAAAAATTCCCTTTTGCTCCATGAAAAATTCCCCTTCGATATTCTTCCTAAAAACCCTTGACAATAGGAAATCTGCAAGGTCAAATGTGTTCAAAAAGCTTTATTTCCATACGATATAATGTATTGGTGATCACAACACCCTTAAAGTCAGGTGAAATTAGAAACTGAAGATTTGTAAGAAAAAATTCCCTTTTGCAACATGCAAAATTCCTATTCGATATTTTGCCTAAAAACCGCCGACAGTTAGAAATCTGCAGAGACAAATGTGTTCAAGTAGTTTCTTTCCATAGTTTGCCTAAACACCTCTTGTAGTAGCAAATCTATCAGGGCAAATGTATTCAAGTAGCTTTATTACAATAGCATTTAATGTGTTGGAGATTGCAAGACCTCCAAAGTCACGTGAAATGAGAAAACGAACATTTTTCAAAAAAAAATTCCCTTTTGCTCCATGAAATATTCATATTCGATATTTAGGCTAAAAACCCGCGACAGTTGGAAATCTGTAAGGACAAATGTGTTCAAAAAGCTTTATTTCCATACGATGCAATGTATTGGTGATCACAACACCCTTAAAGTCACGCGAAATCAGAAAATGAAGATTTGTAAAAAAGAAAATCCCTTTTGCTCCATGAAAAATTCCCTTTCGATATTTTTCCTAAAAACCCCTGACAGTTGGAAATCTGCAGGGACAAATGTGTTCAACAAACTTTATTTCCATACAATTTAATGTATTGGAGATCACAACGCCCTTAAAGTCAGGCGAAGTCAGAAAATGAAGATTTGTCAGAAAAAATTTCCTTTGGCTGCATGAAAAATTCCCTTTCGATATTTTGCCAAAACACGTCCTATAGTAGCAAATCTATTGGGGCAAATGTGTTCAAGTAGCTTTATTATCATATTATTTAATGTATTGGAGATTGCAGAACCTCTAAAGTCATGTGAAATCAGAAAATGAACATTTGTCAGAAAAAATTCCCTTTTGCTCCATGAAAAATTCCCTTTCAATATTTTGCCTAAACACCTCCTGTAGTAGCAAATCTATTGGGGCAAATGTGTTCAAGTAGCTTTTTCATCATATCATTTAATGTATTGGAGATTGCAGCACCTATAAAGTCACGTGAAATCAAAAAACAAACATTTTTTAGAAAAAATTCCCTTTCAATATTTTACCTAAACATCTCCTATAGTAGCAAATCTACCGGGGCAAATGTGCTCAAGTAGTTCTATTACCATATCATTTAATGTATTGGAGATTGCAAGATCTCTAAAGTCACATGAAATCAGAAAACAAGCATTTGTCAGAAAATATTCCCTTTGGTCCATGAAAAATTCCCTTTCGATAATTTGCCTAAAAACCCCCTACAATTGCAAAATCTGCATGGACAAATGTGTTGAAAAAGCTTTATTTCTGTACAATTTAATGTATTGGAGATCACAGCACCCTTAAAATCAGGCGAAATTAGAAAACGGAGAATTGTCAGAAAAAATTCCCTTTTACTCCATGAAAAATTGTCTCTCGATATTTTGTTAAACACCTCCTGTAGTAGCAAATATATCGAGGAAAATGTGTTCATGTGGCTTTATTATAATTTCATTTAATGTATTGGGGATTGCAACACCTCTAAAGTCACGTGAAATCATAAAACGTACATTTGTCAGAAATAATTCCCTTTTGCTCCATGAAAAATTCCCTTTCGATATTTTGCCTAAAAACCCCCGACAGTTGGAAATCTGCAGGTACAAATGTGTTCAAGTAGCTTTATTTCCATACGATTTAATGTATTGTAGATCACAACACCCTTAAAGTCAGGCGAAATCAGAAAATGAAGATTTGTCAAAAAAAATTCCCTTTCGATATTTTGCCTAAACACCTCCTATAGTAGCAAATATATCGGGGCAAATGTGTTCAAGTAGCTTTATTATCATATTATTTAATGTATTGGAGATTGCAGCACCTCTAAAGTCATGTGAAATCAGAAAACGAACATTTGTCAGAAAAAATTCCCTTTTGCTCCATGAAAAATTCCCTTTCAATATTTTGCCTAAACACCTCATCTAGTAGTAAATCTATTGGGGCAAATGTGTTCAAGTAGCTTTATTATCATATCATTTAATGTATTGGAGATAGCAGCACCTGTAAAGTCACGTGAAATCAAAAAATGAACATTTTTTAGAAAAAATTCCCTTTTGCTCCATGAAAAATTCCCTTTCGATATTTTACGTAAACATCTCCTGTAGTAGCAAATCTACTGGGGCAAATGTGCTCAAGTTTTTTTATTACCATATCATTTAATGTATTGGAGATTGCAACATCTCTACAGTCACATAAAATCATAAAACAAGCATTTGTCAGAAAAAAATTCCCTTTTGCTCCATGAAAAATTCCCTTTCGATATTTTGCCTAAAACCCCCTACAATTGCAAAATCTGCATGGACAAATGTTTTCAAAAACCTTTACTTTTGTATGATTTAATGTATTGGAGGTCAAAACACCCTTAAAGTCAGGCGAAATTAGAAAACGAAGAATTGTCTGAAAAAATTCCCTTTTGCTCCATGAAAAAGTCCCTCTCAATATTTTGCCTAAAAACCCTCGACAGTTGGAAATTTGCAGGGACAAATGTGTTCAAGTTGCTATATTTCCATACGATTTGATGTATTGCAGATCACAACACCCTTAAAGTCAAGCGAAATCAGAAAATGGAGATTTGTCAAAAAAAAAATTCCCTTTCGATATTTTGCCTAAACACCTCCTATAGTAGCAAATCTATCGGGGAAAATGTGTTCAAGTTGCTTTATTATCATATTATTTAATGTATTGGAGATTGCAGCACCTCTAAAGTCATGTGAAATCAGAAAACGAACATTTGTCAGAAAAAATTCCCTTTTGCTCCATGAAAAATTCCCTTTCAAAATTTTCCCTAAACACCTCATGTAGTAGAAAATCTATTTGGCCAAATGTGTTCAAGTAACTTTATTATCATATCAATTAATGTATTGGAGATTGCAGCACCTATAAAGTCACGTGAAATTAGAAAACGAACACTTGTTAGAAAAATTCCCTTTTGCTCCATGAAAAATTCCCCTTCGATATTTTACCTTAACACCTCCTGTAGTAGCAAATCTATTGGGGCAAATGTGCTGAAGTAGTTTTATTACCATATCATTTAATGTATTGGAGATTGCAACATCTTTAAAGTCACATGAAATCAGAAAACAAGCATTTGTCAGAAAAAATTCCCTTTTGCTCCATGAAAAATTCCCTTTTGTTATTTTGCCTAAAAACCCCCTACAGTTGAAAATTTGCAAGAACAAATTTATTCGAAAAGCTTTATTTCCGTACGATTTAATGTATTGAAGATCACAACTGTCACGCCCCGATCCTTAGGCATGCACCCATCCCTTACCTAGTCGATATAATAGCGACGTCCTAGGACACATCGCCGACCCATTCATTTTAATACGCATGCAGAAGCATAGAGAAAATCCCCAGACAATAAAACAATAGGATAGAAAAGTAGGGCCATATTTTTCACAATTGAAAAACCATAACCACACTTTCATAAAAAGCAAACCCATAGTATATATTACAATACTATTAACCAATCAAATCTATCACACATCAGATCACAGCTCAAAGTTTGCAAAACAGGGTAGGGGTCTCAATCCTCGTCCGAGTCATACTTCCGATCATCCTCGGGGTCCTCTTCTGACTCCTCATCAAGTTCTTCTTCAGGGTCTTCCTCTTCAGGCTCCTCCTTAGGTTCCTCATGTTCTAACTCGACTACTCCTTCAACACTCCAATTGGAACTCACATCCGAGTATACAGGAGAGTCAAGATCGCCTTCCAGCTTGGGATCCTTGGCATCCACCACCGCTCTATCCTTGGGGTATGTTGTCCCCTTCCCGAATGCTTCCTCTAACACGAACAGGGGTACATCACCTTCCGGCATGGGACCCTCCCTTCGTCCATCGTGATATTCCCGATACCACGACCGGTACTCATGGGGTACATTATTGGGTCCACCCACGTCAACTCCGATCGTGGATTTCATCAATACATACTCCAAGCCTTCAGGGTAGGGGTGTATCGGAAAGTGAATTTCTATCTCGGAGATATCTTCGGGTACACCATAATGCATAGGAGGACTAGGAGGTGGAGGTGTTGCCATCTAGGGGCCTGAAATGTTGTCCCACAACGGGGTGAGACTACGTCTCAGCAAGTTCTACCCCCTAAGACCTGATTAAGAAACCAATACACTATAAGGGCTGCCTATGCACAACATAGGTCAGAGGACTTACCTTGGCCTCAGATTCCACCTGCAAATTAGCACAATTCGAATAGACACCCAATCAACCACCACAGATCGAAACATCGATCAATCGACCTAGTCGATTTCATGTCAACCAGACCATTACCCGGTCATTTTAATCCATACTATGCAATTTCCAAGATGATATATATCTAGTCATTGAGCCACGTGCATTCTCAAAGGCGACGTACTTGGTCACCGAGCCACGTGCATTCTCCGAGATGACATACCTATTCACCGAGCCACGTGCATTCTCAAAGATGACATACTTAGTCACTGAGCCACGTGCATTCTCCAAGGTGACGTATCTAATCACCAAGCCACATGCATTCTCTAAGGTGATGTACTCAATCACCGAGCCACGTGCATTATCCAAGGTGATGTATTTAATCAACGAGTCCCGTAATACAGCATTCTTTCTCACATTTTATCATACCCGATAAAATATCGTGTGTGGGTACACGGTCGGCCTTAGCCAAAATATAATAATTTCACTTTTATTTCTCCCACTTCTTTCGGCAATCCAAAAATAGATTTTTGGCGCTGTAGACCAACGCTCGGTAATTTTCCCACGCAATTACCAAAATTTCTTAATTTAGGAATAGAATCCTAAAATCATAATTAAATCGATTCAATACAAATTAGCGATCAAATAAATAAACAGAGTGCACCACGATAATCAGCATAAAATTCCGGTCACCGACTCTCCCGATCGAATTTCCGGAAATTAATTAATTAATTAATTAATTAATTCAAAATTTAATTATTAAATAACAATAAATCCAACTTAGGCCTGTAATGCCTAATTGGACTCCGAAACGGACCCAAAAAAATTCCTAGGTTCATACAATAAATACTAGAAGCTATTTACTTGCTAATTGTACTAACCATTCACCTAACATGCAACAATAAGACACTAAATTAATTCATCTAATCTAATCTATCCACCTAAGTACACTTAATTAAATCTAATCAACCCATAAGCATCATTAGTCTACTAAGCAAGGATTAGTGAGTTAAACTCACTTGATTATCGAACCGTCTAGTTCAATTCGACGGGAACGTGGCGGGGGCCGACTTTCTCCAAAGCGGGCCTAGGTTTCGAGGCCCGAACCACCTCAAAACGGGCCTAAACAGTGCTGTGATACCCACTTCTTTGCTCTCTGTCCAGGGCTGGTTGGTGCGGCTCCGGTGGCTGAAATGGTGAGGCACAGTTGGTGGGGCAGTAGGGGCTCGAAGGGGCGGTGTTGACACCTAAATTTTGGAGAACCCATTTAGTCATTTATTGCATAAAAAATTAGGGATTAATTTTTAACCCCTAAGAAAAAAAATATTATAATTCAATTGTATAGCATATAATTTTAGATGCATTTATTTTTAGTTTGCATGTTTTGCATTTTATTTATTGGACCGGTGATGGATGGGTTCGAATTAATGTTTCTCAGCTTTAGTTCAGCAGGCCCGGCTAGGTCCACGAAAGGAGCAAATTAGCCCAAGCCCATAGTTTTTTTTTTAATTAATTATCTTGTGAGAAATTGAGATTTGATGCGATATTACGGTGGTTTTTGGAATTTAAGAAAATCGGGTTGCAATCTTATCTTTAGTCTTTAGGTGATAAAATCGTTGGGAATATTAAGGAGATAAGGAAAATAAGAGGATTTTTGGTGATCGGGAGGTTATAGACTATCTTCGTGTATATTGAAAAAGCGAGATGAAATATTCTATGAAGATCACCTATTTTTACCTATAAAAGCAACAGTGTACAGTGAGAGAGAAGGGGGGCTTTTCTTGGTTTTCGAAGTCAAAATTCACTGAAAGGGAAAAGAATTTTCATGCTTTAGGGAGCGTCAAAAGTCAAGAGAGCTTTTCCTTCTACTGAAAAAGTGCAACAGTGAAATAGCATAGAGGAAAGTGACATGAGGGAGCAGAAGAGGTGAGAGAAAATATATAAAAAAAAAAAAAAGAGAAAAAAGGAAGAACAGTGGTTCTTCTTCTTCGAATGGCCTTCTGCCGCGATCCCTATTGCTCAGAAGCCGTAGACCCAACACCTACAGCTACTGCTGCGCCTCGCCGGCGCATCTTCTCGTTCGCTCGTCGTTGTGTACGTCGTCCGCCTCGTCTACTCGCCTCGCCAACGCTGCCCGACAGCCGAAGCCCCACCGTGCAGCACCCACGAGTACTACCCTGACGCCGCACCTCAGCGACTCGTGACTCTAGACCCTGACGCCAGCAAATCCAAGCCATTTGCTGGGCTGCCAGCCTTCACCGCGCGCCATCTGCAACCCGACGTCACCACTCGCCATCACCCAAACAGCCTCCACTTGCACACCAGCGATCTCCGTGTCTCCGTGCCCGCACCAGCAGCACCAGACGCCAGAAGCCCCAACACCGGCGCCCGCTGCCTCTGCCTCATCGCTTTGCCCGCGTTGCTCGCCACCGCTAGTAACCTGTAGCACCCCGTCCGACGCCGCTCGTTTCCTCACCCATCGTCTCGCAATCTGCTGCTCGCGTCTCAACCGCGACACAGCTCCGCCGACGCCGTGCCTTTGTCCAGCCTCACTCTAGTCGTGACCCAGCTCTGCCAGACGCTGCGCCTCCGCCCAGCTTCACCATTGCCATCCGCCAGCCCGCAATGCCGCACCTCCGCCAGTCCCCTCGCCGGAGCTCCGACGCCGAGCACTCTCCATCCGACCTCCGCGTCGCCGCGTCCACTCCCCATCGCGCTTGGCATTATTCCTTAGGTAGTTTATTTTTTTACTTTTCATTTATTTTATTTATTTATTAGTCTAGTTACTTAAATTGTAACATTAGATATCAATACTCATTTCATGAATCTTGTAGGCATTATCCGCAGGGGTTTTCCCCAAAATTATTGTAATTACTAATTTGATCCATAAGATGTTGGATCATTTTTTTTAATTATATTAATTTTTGGGGTTTGTTGATGGTATTTTAATTGTTAAATCAATATAATTATTAATTTGATCCGTAAGACTTCGGATCAAATTTTTAATTATTTTGAACACTTTCTCGTGATGTTTAGGGTTAGAGTAATCGTTAATTTGACCTGTGAGACAACAGGTTATTTTTTCGATTATTTTAATCCTTTATTTGATGAATGTCTTTATTATTTTAGATATAATATTGCTTGTCTTAAAAAACACTAAAAAATAAAAAAAAATCAAAATCTTGCATGAGCATATAGGTTTAGTAAATTAGACATGTAGGTTTAGTAAATTATTTTTTTTAAGGATTACATTCTTAGGATTGCATGTTTAGATAAGTGTTGGAATAGATTATGACTGGATTTAAGTATTTTTAAGGGCTTAGATAATCTTTGCATATTTTAATAATCTCATTTTTCTTAAAAAAAATAGTTTTCTAAGATAGGATAGGGTTTAAGTCAAATTAATCCCTAAAATAAATTAGAAAATTATTTCATTTTAGATAGTTTAATTACGATTTTTATTAATTCCGAATTTCAATAAAAAAAATACAAAAATACTAGGTGCATGTTAATTAGTTTGCATGTTTGGTTCATTTAATGAGAATTTGCTTGTTAATAGGTCATGAAATTAAAATGCACGTTTCGATTTCAAGATAAAAGAAAATCCAAAAAATGCTTTGTGTGTTTATTTCTTTTAATGAAAATCTTTTGATTGTTTAATAGTGACTAAGCATTCGTGTGATCACCCTTTTGCATGATAGAGATTTAGGTTAAAATAAATCCAAGTTGCCTGCAAAAACATTTTTGAAATTAAAATGAAATGGTACTGAAAGGGCATTAGAGAAATCTAGTGTAACCAAGTCCCCGTACCCATAATCTCTGGTTCGTATAAGTAAAATAATCCTCCCTTTATTTTACTTAGGTGTCTAATTGACCTACCATAAACTTATTAGTGGCGACTCCTAGATAATAATCATTTGCATGCTAAATATTTGAACCTTAAGTCGCGAATTGGTATGGGCTTGGGAGGGCCCGAGCTAAGTCTAGGCTTAGCAATCCATTAGCCGAATTTTAGGTGGTGCACCCGACATTTAGGTCGCGATAGCTTGGCGACTCCACTGAGGATTTGTGTTAAAACACTTAGTGGACTTAGGCCAATTTTTCTTTTTCTTTTAAAAAAATGTTTTTGTTTGGCGGCGAAGGCACCAGGTATGTTCCTAACATTTATAAGGGGAGTAGTCTTTATTAATCTTTGTCTTGTAGGAGGGTGTGAGATGAATGATTTATTTTTCCTTGATTTGAAGTGTTGTTTGCATTTAAACTGTTGTGCATGCTTTATTGCTTTAGCACCACACTATTGCACACACAACCTGTGGCCGGACCTGGGCTGCAATAGGATTTCTAAGATGGTGTTGAGAAGGATACTTCTTCCAAAGCGAGACTGCTATGTAGAGATTGACCTTCTCTTCCCCGAAATTTCTTTCATGGTGTCGAATGTGTTTGTCCATATCCGCAAGACTGCATGACTATTGGACATTCCATTTGATTGAGCCGGAGTTAGGGAGACCTGACACGTTAATGCGAGACTGCAACGGTCAGATCATCCTCTTAGCTCCACCTTGTTAAGCCATTTAGAGTAGAAATCCAGCCTCACATTTCATGCGTGTGTCTATGTGATTGTCATTCCTCTCCGGTGAAAGTAAGTTGTCTAAATTCTTCGCAATTTACTTACTTTATTGTAATTTTTGTCTGTCCATGACAATAGATTTCGTCGTCAATCTTATTTTATATGCAATGGGGAAAATTGACGTACAATTCATTTCCACTCCCAAAAAAGAGCTCAAAGTGTGGTTGGACCAGTTAGATCAGGATGGCCAAAGATATGTGAAAGCCAAGATCGCTCGACTTCTCCCACTGTTAGAGATCAACATCCACTCTAGTGTGATACAGGTGCTTCCTCACTTCTGGTGTCCACAAACTTCCACCTTCATATTTGGTGAGTACGAGCTAACTCCAACACTAGAAGAATATAGTGTTGCCATTGGAATGCCCCTGGAAAAGAAACTTGTTAGACCGCCTATCGGTATAGTTTCTATCTTTGAATTATCGCAGTTTTTAGAAATTGAAGCCAAAAGAGTAAGGAAAGTTGTCAAAGCCAATTGTTTTGCATGTCCATTTTCATTTCTGGGAGAATGTTTTGCAAATCAATCAATGATTTCAAAAGCTAAGATTTTCATATTAGCATTTTTTGGGCCAATCGTTTTTCCTTATCGAAGAAATGCCATTAATCCTTCAATTTCATGGGTGGTTAATCATGTTTGCGACGGGTTAAATTATGTCAATATGGTTTTAGCTGAAACATTTTTGTCATTAAACCGTTTCAAACAAAATGAAGAAAAGACCACGCATACCCTCCCTGAACTTTTGCAAATATGGTTTTTCTCACACATAAAAGGTTTTAGGCACCTTATGAAACAATTTAAAATTGATGATTTGAGGCACCCTATACAAAAATTTGCGGTCCTGGAGCGTTTTTGCCCAAATAAACAATACGCCCGTTGGGTTAATTTTTGAAAAATCCTAATCCTAAGGCATTCCTATGCCATACTAAATGGCTCCATGTTGAGGAGGCTCGTTTCTCTCACAAGTATGATGGGCCAATTCCGTTGCTGTGCCTTTCTGGCGCTACTTCTTATTACCCATATAGGGTGGCCCATCAGCACAGAGCTCTTCAAGAAGTTCCTCTGCCCCTCAAGATGGAATTGTTCCAAGTTCATTTTGTTCGTATGGACTATGATTACTTCAACGAGGTCCAGATGATCATTGCTGCATGGAATGAATGCCATCTAGAGAAGATTTTGGTGCCCAAGAAACTTAAAGGCAAGGAGGAGATCCACCATGCATCGGCATTCTACATCCAACAACACTGGATTCCTACTGCCTTACATCCGGTGGTCCCTGATGTGACTACGAAGCCCACTCAGCGAGCACAAATTGAGCATCTTAAGCGGAAAGTGGAAATGATTGAAGCTGGAAATAAGAAGCTTCGCAAGGCGTTGGGATCCCGAAAACATATAAAATGAGATGTTCTGAATTTTGATGTTTAGGGATCTTGATTTCAATTTTCAATTCAATGTTTTCAATTTTTAGTTCAATGTTTAGGGACTTGAATTTCAATTCTTAGTTCATTGTTAGGAAGTTTGATTCAATGTTTCAAGTGAATTTTGAATAAAATCAGGTGATTAGACCATTGTCATGGGCCATTTTCCGATCTTGTCATTGGTTCTTACATTACCTTTTTCCTCCTCTAGGTGACAACGGATCCACCGCGATCGCCTATTATTACACGGTCAAGGGCTAAAATGGCCGACCAAAACAAGATGCGCGACCACATGTCCACCATGGAAGATCAACTCCGACAGTTAGCCGCCTCCATGCAGCTTATAACAAATCAACTTCAATCCCTCCAGGTGAATCCAAATCCTGCACTCGTTCTCCCCGAGATAGCAGTCCCGAAGCAAGCAAACAGGGCCCAAATGAGCGATGACGAAATGCCCGGGCTGGAAGATGACTTGGTCCTTGTTGGAAAGGCCAAGCTTGACAGCATTCCCAAGACAGATCAGGATGAGTGCGTTGCAAAGCTAGAAGAGAAAGTGAGACAGCTGCAGGAGTCACAAAGCTCACTCCCGTTCGACCTCTCGGTCTATGAGAAGGTCAAAATGCTAAGCAAGTTCAAAATGCCAGAGTTCGAGAAGTATGACGGTACATCTTGCCCAAAATCCCATCTGCAGATGTACCACGTGCACATGGCCCAGCACGTCAAAAATGAGCCCCTCATGATCCAATCGTTCCATGCGAGTTTGACCGGACCCGCACTAAACTGGTACGTGATGAAGAATGTGAACCTCCTTGAGCCCCTCATTTAAAGAATATGCTGTGAGATGGAGAAACCTGGCGACTCAAATTACTCCTGAGCCTACCAGCAAGGAGCTGATGAAGTTGTTCGTGAAGACCCTCCCATCTGAGTTTCGTAACCGAATGGCCAGTACGTACGTCGAAAGTTTCAATCGGCTTATTCCTGTAGGAGAATAGATTGAGATGGGGATAAAGGAAGGATGGTTTACTGAGCCATCTAGTAAAAGATTCACTGCCAAGAAGGAGAAGGAAGCGGCTGTGGATGTGAATGTGGCTTATAGCCAAGAAAATGTCAAACGTGCCCCGGCTATCCAAATGAATCCAAGACAACCACAAACCGCTGGCCGTCAATCATTTTCCCAAGCGAATAATAGAAGGCAATTATCTCCTCTCCCCGGGTGTCCATCCCAAGTGCTGACAATCCTCTGAAAGAAAGGTTTGCTTACTAGTGAACCAAAGCGTCCTAACCACAAAAGCATTCGCGGTTACGACCCGATGAAGAAGTGCGACTACCATAACGGTGAGCTGGGGCATTCAACTGATGAATGTTTCACCCTCAAGCACAGGATCCAAAATCTCTTGGACACGAAGGCCTTCTCATTTCAAACTGCTTGGCCGAACGTCCAAAAAAATCCTCTACCGGAGCATGAGGGTACAGTGAATGCTATCCTAGAACCTGAAGTCGGTCGGATCAAGAACTCGAAGGTGCATGTGGCAGAAGCCTACAATGGACTGGTGAGAGCTGGATATTATCCAGATCATGAAGATGTCCCCTTATCATTAATGAGGGAAAGAGTTGCCATAATGGTAGATGACGACATCATCGTGTATGCCGACCGTAACTGCATAGTTTCCACTATTTCCCACCTCATCATCGATTAGGAGGAGCAGGCTGCACTCGATGCTAATAAAGAAGAGGTTGATCCTTCACTTGTGGACATGCCCTCATTAGAGGATGCCTCTGACAAGGAGATAGTGATAGAGGTGCCTCAGCCGTACGAGTATGTCAACAATAAGGCAGTGCCTTGGTCCTATGACTTAGATGTTGACCTTGTTACAAGGTCTGGTCGGACCTATGGTCAAGCCAGTGCTCAACCTACAAAGCCGGTCATCGATGAAGAGGCTAAGGAGTTTCTGGCCGTAATCAAAGCAAGTGAGTCTAACGTGGTTGAGCAATTGCGAAAGATACCCGCTAAGATCTCCTTACTCGAGCTCTTGCTGACATCCTTCGTGCATCAGAAGTCGCTAATGAAGGTGTTGAGTGAAATTCGTGTGCCAGAGATGGTTGAGGCGGACAAGCTGGAAGAATTTGTGGGATCAGTCCTTCTCAAGGATTTGATTGCCTTTTCTAATGAGGAATTCCCTCTTGAAGGCCAGGGACATAACAAAGCACTCTACATATCTGTTAAGCACAAGTCTTCTCATGTCTCCCGAGTGCTCATCGATAATGGGTACGCTCTGAACATATGTCCATTAGCCACTCTTCACCACCTCAAGGTAGACCCATCGAGGATACATGCTACGAAGACCTTGATACGAGCTTTTGATGGAACAAAAAAGGAGGTGATCGGAGAAATCCATCTCGACGTGCAGATAGGGCCGGTCGTCTTCAACATTCCCTTCCAAGTGCTGGACATCCCTACCGCATTCAATTTCCTGCTAGGTCGTCCCTAGATACACACTGTTGGGGCAGTACCTTCAAGTCTACATCAAGCTGTGAAATTTGTGATCGAAAGGAAGCTAGTCACTGTGTATGGTGAGGAAGACCACCGGATTTATCATGAGACGACTATCCCATATGTAGAGCTGGATTCTGAGTTCAAATCAAGTTACCACTCATTTGAGTTGGTGTCCACCATACATGCTTCTCGAGGTTCATCACTGCCCACTCCTAAAGTTTCAGATGCTGCCCTCATGGTGGGAAGAGTAATGGTCGGAAATGGTTTTGTTCCTAGCAATGGTCTTGGAAGGAATGGTCGGGGCATTCAAAGCCCTATTGAAGCCCCTCAAAGGTCTCGTTCTACAGGTTTAGAGTACCACGGAAGAGGTGGGGAAAGTTCTGAAGGACAAAGATGGGAAAGGCGGAACCCGCCACCTGATCAAGGGCGAGGGAGGCAAAACCCGCTACCCCCGAGCACTCACGAGACATTCCCCGGTCCTCCAAGAATGATGCAAGATGAGGCGGAAGTGATAGACACTCAGGGCAGCCTAGTGGCAAGTTTGATTACCTGGTGAAGTATTCGGCTCCTCCCAGCTTTTATATTGATCCACGCGACATGGTCCCAAATGGGTGGGATAGCATGGATGATCCGACACCCCCGAAGACGGAGAACCCTGATGATGAGTTGGAAGGAGTTACAAGCTTTTTTGACGACCTCATCATAGGAGCCATTGATGAAGGACCCCCTGAAGAGATGGGCCTTGGCCCACAAGAGTAACTCTTTTACTATCGTTGCACATTCCCCTGCGTGGGAATTTTTATTGTTTCTGAGAGATGTTTTCAGTTTCTTTTCTTTTAGTGATTGAGTGTTGCATTTTTCCATTCAATAAATGTAATTGATTGATGAATTTCAATAAAATTACAAGTTTTATTTTGAGGCCATGATGAAGTACGCCAAACCAGCCCGGTGATGATATCCAGCCGATAAAAGAAAAGGAAAAATCCAAGGAGAATTCTGAGGCCCGGGCTTCATCATGTTTCCTTGTGTCAAAATGTTTCAAAAAAATGTTTTTGCCAAAGAAAAACAAAACAAAAAAACAAAAAAAAAACAACAAACAAAGAAAATCTAGGTTACCCTGTTCATCTTTCTAATTCATCTACTTCCTGTTTCAGGAACGATATTGTAACATGCAAGGGCGTGAGAATGGTCCAATCTAATACAACCAGTGCTGATAATGATGATCCCAAAGACTCGATCGAAGACTCCAGTGAGGTGCAGCGCAGTTGGGAACAACATGAAAAAGCCAAGGCTCTTACATCCGAGCAGACCGCACTATTAATTTAGGTGACATTGAAGAAGCCAATGAGGTAAAAATTGGGGCGAATCTCCCCAAAGATGAGGCCGAGCACCTAATTCAGCTACTGAAGGAATATGAGGATATCTTTGCACGGACTTATGCTTACATGCCTGGTTTAGACCCGTCAATCGTGGAGCATTGTTTGCCTACTAATCCGGAAGTGCCGCCTAAGAAGCAGAGACTGCGGAGAACTAAACATGATCTCTCGAAGAAAATAGAGGAAGAAGTGATGAAGCTTCTAAAGGTGGGATTCATTGAAGCCTCACAATACCCAGAATGGGTGGCTAACATTGTACCAATGATGAAGAAGGATAGTCGAGTCCGAGTTTGTGTTGATTATTGGCATCTGAACAATGCTAGCCCGAAGGATGATTTCCCGTTACCTCACATAGATGTCCTTGTGGATAGTACTGCTAGATTTGAACTATTTTCATTTATGGATGGTTTTTCTGGGTATAATCAGATAAGGATGAAGGAGGAAGACAAGGAGAATACTGCATTTATCACCTCGTGGGGAACCTTTCATTATAAGGTTATGCCCTTCGGACTCAAAAATGCAGGGGCAACTTACCAGCGAGCCATGGTAGCACTGTTTCATGACATAATGTATCAAGAGATTGAGGTCTATGTTGATGATATGATTGCAAAGACTTGATCTGAACAAGAAGCTGTTTAATCGACTTCGTGAGTTCAAGCTTTGATTAAATCCCGCTAAGTGCGTGTTCGGAGCAACATCTGGTAAATCACTTGGATTCATTGTGAGCAGTAAAGGGATTGAAATCGACCTGGCTAAAGCTAAGGCCATTTGTGAGCTGCGACCTCCATCAACAATGAAAGAAGTCCGGAGCCTTTTGGGGAGGCTGAATTACATTGCTCGATTCATTTCCCAACTTTCTAAAACCTCCAAGCCATTCTTGAAGCTCTTAAAGAAGAATGCACGAGTCAACTGGGATGATGAGTGTCGAGAAGCGTTCGACAAGTTGAAGTATTACTTGATGAATCCACCGATGCTTGTCCCACCATCGCCAGGGCATCCTTTGATTCTCTACCTCACCATTCATTGTGAGTCACTGGGTGCAATGTTGGCTTAGGAAAGTCCTATCGATAAAAAAGAACGAGCCATTTATTATCTAAGTAAAAAATTCACGGTATTAAAGCTGAAATATTCTAATGTGGAAAAGACTTGTGCCGCATTGGTGTGGGTATTGCATAGATTGCGACAGTACACGCTGCATCACCAGACGTTCCTCGTGACTGAGAACAATCCTATCAAGTACTTACTTGATCGGCCAGCTTTAGTGGGTAAGTTGGCTAAATGGCAGATTTTGATCTCAGAATTTGATGTGCAATTCATGCCACAAAAGTCGATTAAGGGTCGAGTGATTGCTGATCTATTGGCCGAGAATTCATGAGTCTCAAATAATGACGATAGTTTCCTAGATGACCGTGTCTTGAACGTAAGTGAAGATTCATGGACAATATTCTTTGATGGAGCCATGAACTTGTCTGGTTCTGGTACTGGAGCAATTCTGATATCCCCAGATGGACAACACCATCCGGTAGCTGCAAAATTGATATTCCCATGCACTAACAATGTGGCCGAGTATGAAGCTTGCATCCTCGGGCTTTAGGCCGCAATTGAGATGGGTGTGGCCAAGTTAAAAGCGTTCGGAGATTCAGCTCTGATCATACTACAGACCGTAGGTGAATGGAAGACTAAGGATGCCAAATTGCTCCCGTATCATGAGTATTTAGAAGATCTGGTAAAGGAGTTTGACGAAATTTCGTTTGAATATTTGCCAAGGTCTTATAATCAATTTGCGGACGCACTCGCAACTTTGTCTTCTATGTTGCTAGGTGCTGATGGGTTAGAGTTTGAGCCTCTGAAAATAGAGGTTTTGCCAAAGCTGACTTATTGTATACCATGATTGAAGAACCTGATGGAAAACCATAGTATTACGATATCATGAATTACATTCAAAAGCAGGAATTTCCCGAAGGAAGTACTTCGGCTAATGGGAAGTACATCATGAAGATGGCCTTGAAATTCTTCATCAGTGGTGAGAATATGTACAAGAGATCTTGCGATTCGGTCTTGTTGCGGTGTATAGATGCAGCCCAAGCCACTCAAATCATGCAAGAAGTACATGAAGGAGTATGTGGCTCTCATATGAATGGACACATGTTAGCCAAGAAGATCATGAGATTAGGCTACTATTGGCTCACATTGGAAAGTGACTGCATCCAGCGCGTTTGAAGTTGTCATCATTGCCAAATTCATGGAAATAAGATAAATGTTCCTCCAACTAAGCTGTACCAGTTTTCCGAACCATGGCCTTTCTTGATGTGGGGCATTGATGTGATTGGCCCAATCAACCCTAAGGCTTCAAATGGGCATCGATTCATTTTGGTGGCGATAGATTATTTCTCCAAATGGATCGAAGCTACATCTTTCGCAAGTGTCACTGCTCGCAATGTTGTGAAGTTCATCAAACATGACATAATTGCTCGCTATGGCATCCCTGAAGCAATCATCACCGACAACGGAACAAATTTGAACAACAAACTTGTTGATGGGTTGTTCAACGAGTTCAAGATCAAGCATCTAAATTCGTCCCCTTACCGCCCTCAAATGAACGGGGCTATTGAAGCGGCCAATAAAAACATTAAGAAGATCTTGGCTAAGGCAGTCGAGAATTATCGAGATTGGCATGACAGGTTACCCTTCGCATTGATGGCCTACCGAACATCGATCCGCACTTCTACTAGGGCAACCCCATTTGCTCTGGTGTATGGCATGGAGGCAGTTCTGCTTGTCGAAGTGGAGATTCCTTCTCTGAGAGTTTTATCCCAAGTGGAGTTGTCTGAGGCAGAATGGTCACAGCAAAGATTTGAGCAGTTGAACTTGATTGACGAAAAAAGACTGAAGGCTCTCTGCCATGGCCAAACATATCAACAGAAAGTAGCCAGATCTTTCAACCGGAAGGTGCGGCCAAGACATTTCGAGGTAAATGATCTTGTTCTAAGGAAGCTGTTACCAATATTTCCAGATCCTGAGGGCAAGTTCGCTCCAAATTACAGCGGTCCTTATGTGGTGAAGAAAGTACTTCCTAGAGGTGCCTTGATCCTGGCAGAAATGGATGTCATGAGTTTTCCAATCCAATTAATTCCGATGATGTCAAGAAGTATTACCCATGATAGAATTTTCCATGTCATGTTTTGAATTGCAAGCGTTTCTATCTTGAATAAATTGATTCAATGTGTTGAATTATTCAAATTTGCTGCAAAACTTGCATTTTTCTTCTCATATGAGTTACGTGAGATAAATTGAACGTGTCAAATGGGATACTTTGGAATGACGAAAGGCAAGTCTTATTCCATACACTGTTTCATACACTAATCCCTGGTGAGCTGTGTGAAAAAATTCCATGCCTACGAGGAAAAGGGTGATTTCGCAAAGGGTACATCAATCGAATGATGAGAGGCATTCTTTTCTCTATCCCAAACATTACAGGTGATCCATTGCTTAACCCCTTTGGGCCCCATACACTTTTGGAGATTCTTTTTAAATTATCACTGTCGAGGATCATCCCACAATGGGACAAGTTTGAAATGAATGGTAGGAACCTTCTTGCTCGCACTTGCATCAATCTTCGAGTATTGCTTTCACAGTGTAACTTGTACGGTAATTTAAAGTGCCTTAGGATGACGAAGAGCAGTTCTTTCTTTATCCTATACACTTTCATCCATTGCATAGCCCACTTGAGCCTATGAATTCGTTCCATGTTAAACCCAGTTGGTGATCATCCCCCACACTGGGGCAAGGCAAAAAGAACCATTCAAGTAACATGGCTTAGAATGCTGATAAAGAATGGAGACTCTGTACAAAGAAAATAAGTGCAAAAATGGGGCATGAAAAAGCAGTGTGCCTGGTAAAAGCAAGGCCAATGCCCAGAAAAGAGAAAAAAAATCAAACTCTTGATATAGTGAGTCGTATCCCCAACAAGGCGATACTAAAAAACTCAAATGCTGTTACAATCAATGGAGTTGTGATATGAAAAAATCTTCGACAATGGAGAAGGAAAGTGGTGGAAATGTCAAGATGATCACCAACTTTGACCACTCTAAACACTTTTTGAGCCTAATGATCCTTTCATTTCTCAACCCATGAACCAAGCCTACGTTACGTCCCTTGCATAGTCTCTTCAGATTATGGCACTTGAATTAACGTGAAAGTTCATATGTTCAAAAGCATCGCTTGAAGAAGTGCAAGTAAGGCAATTTCTACCTCATTTCATATGTTTCTTGACTTGTAAACCCAAAGATGATTGCGGAATATCACTCATTTTTCAATAGCCTCGACTCAAAGAGTCCCCTTTTGTTAAGCCGTTGACCAAGCCCACATTACGGTCCTTGTTAAAGACCTCTCAGATTGGTAAAGTCGTACCACTTGCGAGATTGCCCAGACTCTTGTTTGGCATGATGACAGTGAGATAGAGTGATTGTCAAAATCATGCATCGAAGGTCAAGATAAAATGACCATTTTTAATGAGGATGAGAGAAAAGTCCTTTTAGACCGAAAGATCCCTCATTTGACACATCCATGACACTCACGTGTTCAGATTGAGATATTCTTTTTGGAAATCAGGTGATGCGAGATTGATAGAAATCATCATGAACCTCCATTGAATTAATGCATGCTTGTGATTACAAATGCATATTGCCTCTCCTAAGACCATGTTTGGCAGGAGATATATCCCCGAGGATCAGAGATGTTACCAGGTCAGTATATCTCTATCCATACCTTAAATACTTATCATTGCATAGGTATTCCCTTTTAAGTATACTGGCACTCAATTGAGTTGTCCCCCAAAGATTTTTCTCCAAGATTCAGTCTGATTAAGGCGACCGAAGAAAGGTTCGGGTCCTGGTCAAATGATCTCTATTGCAATGCTGGGCGATCGAAGAATGGTTCGAGTCCTAGCCAAGGCAAACCTCAGTTTAGGCGACTGTAGAATGGTACGGGTCCTGAAAAGTGAACCCCATTTAGGTGACTGTAGAATGGTACGGGTCCTAGACAACATCTATTTCCCTATTCAGGCGACCGTAGAATGGTACAGGTCCTGGAAAATGAATCCCAGTTTAGGCGACCATAGAATGGTACGGGTCCTAGACAACATCTATTTCCCTATTCAGGCGACCGTAGAATCGTACGGGTCCTGGAAAGTGAATCCCCGTATAGGCGATCGTAGAATGGTATGGGTCTTGGACAACATCTATTTCCCTATTCAGGCGACCGTAGAATGGTACGGGTCCTGGAAAGTGAATCCTTGTTTAGGTGACCGTAGAATGGTACGGATCCTAGACACAACCAAACAATGCCATACTGGGCGACCGTAGAATGGTACGGGTCATGGGAAAGCAGTCTCTTTGCGAAGCCATGTTACTATTCTAGACGACCGTAGAATGGTACGGGTCCTGGACATGTAACACCAATCTATCTTGAGTTACTCTACCATCCACAAAGGTAAGTAATTCCAGGTAGGTTCATTTATCATTTACATTAGCATTTCCATGCATCATATAAATTGCATTCAAAAATGGAATTCATTTTCCAACAAAAAATCTTTCATTGCATGCGCATGATCAAAATTTAGGTTTCAATTTGTCTTTGAAAGCAACCTCTACGAGCTCAACTTCAAAGAGGGGTAGCTGTTGACACCTAAATTTTGGGCAACCCATTTAGTCATTTATTGCATAAAAAATTAGGGATTAATTTTTAACCCCTAAGAAAAAAAATATTATAATTCAATTGTATAGCATATAATTTTAGATGCATTTATTTTTAGTTTGCATGTTTTGCATTTTATTTATTGGACCGGTGGTGGATGGGTTTGAATTAATGTTTCTGAGCTCTAGTTCGGCCAGCCGAGCTAGGCCCACGAAAGGAGCAAATTAGCCCAAGCCCATTGATTTTTCTTAATTAATTATCTTGTGAGAAATTGAGATTTGATGCGATATTACGGTGGTTTTTGGAATTTAAGAAAATCGGGTTGCAATCTTATCTTTAGTCTTTAGGTGATAAAATCGTTGGGAATATTAAGGAGATAAGGAAAATAAGAGGACTTTTGGTGATCGGGAGGTTATAGACTATCTTCGTGTATATTGAAAAAGCGAGATGAAATATTCTACGAAGATCACCTATTTTTACCTATAAAAGCAACAGTGTATGGTGAGAGAGAGGGAGGGCTTTTCTTGGTTTTTGAAGTCAAAATTCACTGAAAGGGAAAAGAATTTTCATGCTTTAAGGAGCGTCAAAACTCAAGAGAGCTTTTCCTTCCGCTGAAAAAGTGCAACAGTGAAATAGCAGAGACGAAAGTGACGTGAGGGAGCAGCAGAGGTGAGAGAAAATAGAAAAAAAGAGAAAAAAGGAAGAACAATGGTTCTTCTTCTTCTTCGAAGGGCCTTCTCCCAGCGATCCCTATTGCTCAGAAGCCGCAAAGCCGACGCATACAGCTACCGCCGTGCCTCGCCGGCGCATCTTCCCGTTCGCTCGTCATTGTGTACGTCGTCCACCTCGTTTGCTCGCCGCGCCAACGCCGCCCGGCAACCGAAGCCCCACCGTGCAACACCCACAAGTACTGCCCCGATGCCGCACCTCAGTGACTCGTGACTCTAGACCCTGACGCCAGCAGATCTAAGCCATTCGCTGGGCCACCAGCCTTCGCCGCGCGCCGTCTGTAACCTGACATCGCCACTCGCTATCGCCCAGACATCCTCCACTTGCACACCCAGCAATCTCCGTGTCTCCGTGCCTGCACCAGCAGCACCGGATGCCAGAAGCCCCGACGCCGGCGGCCGCTGCCTCTGCCTCGTCGCTCTGCCTGCATTGCTCACCACCACCAGTAACTTGCAGCACCCCGTCCGACGCCACTCGTTTCCTCACCCGTCATCCCGCGATCTGCTGCTCGCGTCTCAGCCGCGACCCAGCTCCGCCGACGCCGTGCCTTTGTCCAACCTCACCGTAGCCGCGGCCCAGCACCACTAGATGCCACGCCTCTGCCCAGCTCCACTGACGCCGGCCACTCTCCATCCAACCTCCACGTCGCCGCGTCCACCCCCCGTCGCGCTTGGCACTATTCCTTAGGTAGTTTATTTTTTTATTTTATTTTTTTTTACTTTTCATTTATTTTATTTATTTATTAGTCTAGTTATTTAAATTGTAACATTGGCTATCAATACTCATTTCGTGAATCTTGTAGGCATTATCCGCAGGGGTTTTCCCCAAAATTATTGTAATTACTAATTTGATCCATAAGATATTGGATCATTTTTTTAATTATATTAATTTTTGGGGTTTGTTGATGGTATTTTAATTGTTAAATCAATATAATTATTAATTTGATCCGTAAGACTTCGAATCAGATTTTTAATTATTTTGAACACTTATTTTGAACACTTTGTCGTGATGTTTAGGGTTAGAGTAATCATTAATTTGGCCTGTGAGACAACAGATTATTTTTTCGATTATTTTAATCCTTTATTTGATGAATATCTTTATTATTTTAGATATAATATTGCTTGTCTTAAAAAACACTAAAAAATCAAAAAAAAATCAAAATCTTGCATGAGCATATAGGTTTAGTAAATTAGACATGTAGGTTTAGTAAATTATTTTTTTTAAGGATTACATTCTTAGGATTGCATGTTTAGATAAGTGTTGGAATAGATTATGATTGGATTTAAGTATTTTTAAGGGCTTAGATAATCTTTGCATATTTTAATAATCAAATTTTTCTTAAAAAAAATAATTTTATAAGATAGGATAGGGTTTAAGTCAAATTAATCCCTAAAATAAATTAGAAAATTATTTCATTTTAGATAGTTTAATTATGATTTTTATTAATTCCGAATTTCAATAAAAAAAAATACAAAAATGCTAGGTGCATGTTAATTAGTTTGCATGTTAGGTTCATTTAATGAGAATATGCTTGTTAATAAAGTTAGGTCATGAAATTAAAATGCACGTTTCGATTTCAAGATAAAAGAAAATCCAAAAAATGCTTTGTGTGTTTATTTCTTTTAATGAAAGTCTTTTGATTGTTTAATAGTGATTGAGCATTCGTGTGATCACCCTTTTGCATGATAGAGATTTAAGTTAAAATAAATCCAAGTTGCCTGTAATAACATTTTGGAAATTAAAAAGAAATGGTACCAAAAGGGCATTAGAAAAATCTAATGTAACCAAGTCCCCGTACCCATAATCTCTGGTTCGTAGAAATAAAATAATCATCCCATTATTTTACTTAGGTGTCTAATTAACTTACCATAAACTAATTAGTGGCGACTCCTAGATAATAATCATTTGCATGCTAAATATTTGAACATTAAGTCGCGAATTGATATGAGCTTGGGAGAGCCCGAGCTAAGTCTAGGCTTAACAATCCATTAGCCGAATTTTAGGTGGTGCACCCGAAATTTAGGTCACAACAGGTGGTCCACGACGGTTGGTAGCAACTCACAGCGGCAGCAGGAGCTCCGGCTGAGCTCGCGCAGTCCTGGTGGTGTTCCAAGGTCACGGTGGAGGCAGAGCAGCGAGTTGGAACAGTGGGGGCGATTGCGTGCAGGGCAGGAGAGCGAGTCGTGCGCGGGGTGGCGAACGGCGTGCGGTGAGGGTCTGGCAGCGACGGGCTTGCTCCAGCCTCTCCTCTGGACTTCTGGACTTCAAGCAGCAGCAATGGAGATGGGAAAGGGAGTTGCTCGACCGCTTGAAGGGGGAAGGGGATGAGCGAATGCAGCTTGGGGGAAAGAGAGAGGCAAGAGGGGACCACATGCCTTCATTTTGTTCTCCCTTGTCCCCTTCCTTCTTCCACAGCCAAGTATGGTTCCTTGGTTGTCCTTAGGCCACCAATGCTCACTCACAACCCTTGAATTGGTCCAATTGGGCTAGGAGAAGGGGGAGCTACGAATTTCCTTGGGTTCCTCTTCAATTGGTCACTTACCGGTCCTCAAATCAACTCAATTCGGCCTCAATAAATTCCGTTAGTACCTCAATTATCAAATTGGTATTTTTCCTCACCAATTGATCTCACTTGCTTCCCAATTTCGTGATCAAAAACGGTCCCGGCCTTTTTCTGAACAAAAACGACCCTAGGATGACTTTTTCCCAAAAAGTCTTGGGTTGCAGAAAAATCTTTTGACACTAAGTCGACGCTCCTAGAATTTATTATGACATAATAGAATCTTCAATTTCTAAAATCATATTCGAACTCACGGTTAATTTCTATTCGGCGCGTTTTTAGCGTGACCTAGACTACTGGTTAACTTTCAAAAAAATTTAGTGCAAATGACCCGTGGTCGATTTTCTTCGAGCCACAATGAACTCACTCGACTCATTGGCGATTCTCGGTTGTCGTGAAAATCTCGAGGATTCAAATACGGACACATGGTACCAAAACGATAGGAAAATCAGTCTGGTGTCGGTCGACAAGAATTTTCCAATTTAGTGGTGTCACCCACAATTAGCCACACATCTCAGTCGAACCAATCTATCTCTGATTTCAAATCGATTTTATACTGTGCCGTAATGACCTCTAAAGATGAGCACAGTCAAGAAGTCGATTCCTAGTCGAATTCTCAAGTCTATTGCATTAAAATTCATTAATGGCTTCCCTGAATAGTCTAATTATCTCGAGAGTGATCAGCTTTGAGAACAGCCCTATAGGCACATCAATGAAATGCTCGATTTATTTAATAGAAAACAGGATTAAAAATCTAGGATGTCACAACTCTTCCCCTCTTATAAAAATTTCGTTCTCGAAATTTGAACCTTACAAAACTTAAGCAAAAAGGTGGGGGTACAACTGTCTCATCGACTCTTCAATCTCCCACGTTGCTCCTTCAGTACCATGATGTTGCCAAACCATTTTGACCAATGGGATGGTCTTTATACGCAGAACTAGCTCTTTTCTGTCCACGATCTAAACCGAGCTTTCCACGTATGTCACACGGTCATCCACGTCCAATTCCTCAAAATTGAGCACATGGGTCGGGTCAGGCTCATACTTCCTTAACATCGACACGTGAAAAACGTCGTGCACTTGCGCCAATCTCGGTGGCAACGCAAGACGATACACTAAAGTCCCGATTCTCTAAAGATTCTCAAACGGACCTATGTACCTCGGACTCAGTTTTCCTTTCTTTCCAAAGCGCGAAGTTTCCCTCATTGATGACACCTTTAGAAAAACATGATCACCAACTTGGAATTCCAATAACCTCCGACACTTGTCTGCGTAACTTTTATGTCTGCTCTATGCGGTCTTTAATCTGCCTCTGATTACTGTTATGGGATTCACTGATTGCTGAACCAACTCTGGGCCTGTGATCTTTCTTTCCCCAACTTCATCCCAACACACTGGTGTTCTACACACTCTGCCATACAACGCTTCAAATGGAGCCATCTTAATGCTCTGTTGATAACTGTTGTTGTAGGCAAATTCCACCAGGTGAAGCTGATCTTCCCAACTTCCTTTGAAGTCTAGTACACAAGCTTTCAGCATGTCCTCGAGGGTCTGAATTGTCCCCTCAGACTTGCCATCCGTCTTAGGATGATAGGCCGTACTGTATTGAAGCTTGGTACCTAAGGCACTCTGTAAACTCTTCGAAAAGGCGGCGGTAAACCTTGGGTCTCTGTCTGAGGTTATCGTAACCGGCACTCCATGCATACGAACTACCTGACGCACATACAGGTTTGCGTGTCTATCTAGACTGAGGTCTTTTCGAACTACAAAGAAGTGAGCCGACTTTGTCAGTCTATCGACTACCACCCAAATTGAATCACTTCCTCTCTGACTCCTTGGTAGTCCAGTCACAAAATCCATCGTGATATGCTCCCATTTCCATTCTAGGATCGCGAGAGGTTGCAGAAGTCCTCCCGGCTTGTAATGTTGGGCTTTTACCTACTGACATATCAGACACTTGGTGACATGCTTGGCGATATCCGCCTTCATACTTGACCACCAATAGTGTTAACGCAGATTCTGATACATCTTGGTACTTCTAGAATGAATGCTGTAACTGCTACGATGTACTTCAAATAAAATATCCTCTCTAAGCTCCACATCGTCAGGTACAACCAAACGTCCTCAGAACCTTAATGTTCCATCATCAGAAACCTGAAAGTCAGCCTTTCTTTTCTCAGTGTCCTCCTAAAGAATTTTCTGTACATCTGGGTCTATCGGTTGGAGTAGCTTGATTCTGATCTGGACATCCAGTTCAATTCTGAGGGTGGCCGTAAGACTTGAAATGTGGCCTACCTCAAACTTGAATACCGAATCTCAAGCTCTCTCGATTAGGTTCTACTCCTTAATCAGTATGTGAGCAACTGAAGACTTTCGACTCAAAGCATTGGCGACCTTATTCGCCTTTCTCGGGTGATAAAGGAGATCACAGTCATAGTCTTTCAGTAATTCCATCCATCTACGTTGTCTCATGTTCAACTCCTTCTGAGAGAACAGGTACCTGAGGCTTTGATGGTCTGTGAAGATCTGGAATTTTTCCTGCATAGATAATGTCTCTAAATCTTCAAGGCAAAAATGATTGCCGCAACCTCTAAGTCATGCGTTGGGTAATTCTGTTCATGAGACCTCAACTAACAGGAAGCGTATGCAACAATCTTGCCATGTTGCATCAGCACGCAACCCAACCCTCTGAATGACGCATCACTATAGATCTCGAATCCTCCAGGTCCAGATGGAATGGTCAGCACAGGTGCGGTAGTCAGCTTTTCCTTTAGCTCTTGGAAACTATGCTCGCACTTGTCTATCCAAACAAATTTCTATTCTTTCTTCAAAAGTCTTGTCAATGGCGACGCTAAAGATGAGAACCCTTCCATAAACCGTTTGTAATAACCTGCCAAACCCAGAAAGCTTCTGATTTCTATCACTGTAGTTAGTCTTGGCCAATTGATCACGGCTTCTATCTTGCTCGGGTCCATAGAAATTCATTCACCTGAGATCACATGACCTAAGAAAGCAACACGAGTCAACCAAAACTCGCACTTGCTAAACTTGGCATACAACTTATGAACTCTCAGCTTTTGCAACACTAATCTCATATGATTCTCATGCTCTTCATCACTCCTTGAATACACTAGGATATCATCGATGAACACGATCACAAACTGATCCAGATTTTCCTTGAATACCATGTTCATCAAGTCCATGAAAGCAGCTGGAGCATTCGTCAACCCGAATGGCATCACTGTGAACTCATAGTGACCATACCGAGTACGAAATACCGACTTAGGAACATCCTCCTTCCTAATTCTCAGCTGATGATCCTGTCCTTAAATCAATCTTTGAGAATATCGACGCTCCTTGTAACTGATCAAACAAATCATTGATCCTCGGGAGTGGATACTTATTCTTGATCGTTACCTAATTGATTTGTTGATAGTCGATGCACAGGCACAACAAACCATCTTTCTTCTTTACAAACAGAACTGGTGCTCCCCAAGGTGATGCACTGGGACGAATGAATCCATTTTTCCAATAACTCCTGCATCTGCACCTTCAGTTCCTTCAACTCAGATAACGCCATCCGGTAAGGAGCCTTAGAAATTGGCTCTGTCCCGGGTGCTAGCTCAATCACAAACTCAATCTCTCTCTCTCTGGCAGTAATCCTGGCAATTCCTTTGGAAAGACATCTGGAAATTCTTGCACCACAGCAATGTCTTCCATCTTTAGCTCCTTAACTGTCATGTCTACGACAGTTGCTAGGTAACCTTAGCAACCCTCATCTAACAGACGAGTTGCCTCTAGCGACGAGATCAAGGTAATCGAGGGTCCTCCTCGATTCTCGACAAACTCGAAACTCCCACCCTCTAACGGGCCAAACTGGATCGCTTTGTGATAACAGTCCATTTTAGCTCTGTGACGTCCCAGAGCGTCACGTACTAAGCGCAAGCAGAATTATAATTATTATTATTTTCTTGTCTAGCTTGTAATCTCCTTTAGATAACCTATAGTGTTTACCATTGAAGGTTAGCATGTATAACATGGATTATTTAAAATCTCAAGTTTATATTATAAGGTTATCCTGCAATGCACATAGACAAGATCATAAAAGGCATCCTTTCATTTTATCATCATCGAGGCATACAAAATTATCGACCTGGACTCATTCCATGTTCTTCGCCTATATATTTACATCATATACAAAACAAAAGTAAGGCATAACAAAAGCCATGGATATGGGTGAGGTTATCTACTCCACGAGTTCCCACACTAGCCCGCATCTAACAAAAAACAAAAGTCAGTCAGCCTCTACACGATCCAAGGCGTCTAGGCGCCGTCCATCCCCGCTCCAGGTCCTCCTGCTCCAAAGGGTAAAGGTCCAAATATCTCCCCTTCATAGTTGATAAACCATGCAACAAACGTCATCGGTAATAACTCAGCTCTACCGTCATCCAACCATAAAGTCGCCTCATATTTGGAGAAAACCATGTCAATTTCGGGATCATACTCGTCATGAAGAGAAACATCAAGACTCACTACCGCCCCGTATCAAGCTACTGGTGGTACATCCATGCTATCAATCTAAAAATGTAAGGTATGAGCAAACAACCTTGCCCATTAAAGAATGATAAAACTCTAACTTAAACAATCCATAGCCATCAAAGTTACAAGTGAATCATCAAACAATTTAGGATGCTAAATATACCAGCATAAACAACACTATTACTTCATGTAAGAAATCACCTTACATGCATCCACTTCTATACTTACCCTTCACAAACTCAATCTCACATCAAAATATAATGCAACAATAATAGATGAACTCACTCACCAAATAAGTATATTTAGTGTGCATAAAATCCACCATCGATCAATCACTAACTGGAATTCAACCGGCCGATCGAGTCACTTCTGGAAAGTACGTTATCCGGACTTCCACAATACCTCTAATTGTGGGCATCTCACTCCGAGGCAACCCGGTATCACACAACTGAGGTCCTCCCAAGACCACACAGCAAGGGGCATCTCACTCCGAGGCATCTCAGTATCACACAACTGAGGCATCCTTGATCACACACAAGGGCATCTCACTCTGAGGCATCTCAGTATCTCTCTACCGAGGCATCCAAGACCACGCAGAAAGGGCATCCCAAACTTCCGGGGGCATCACCAGTATCTCGGTACCGATGGGTTCATTCATCTTAAGCACACGTTTCACACCACCACACCTTTGATTAATGCATTTATCGTATGCAAAAGAAAAGACTCTAAAGTATCTATCTACTCTCATGAACCTAGCACACGTGCGTGTCCAAATTATAAGATAAAACCCATTACGTCATGTCCCATTCCATGGCGAACAGATATTTATCCCATAATCAAGCACTATGCACCGCACTCATTGCACACACATGATTCTATATGCACTTATATCTCAAATGATATATGAGACTTACTCTTATATGACTAACTTCTATTATGAGGTTTATTAGACTCTACGTTCATCACAAAAGCCTAATATAAAAGACACAACCTCTAATATATATTCTCGGGTCCAGACAGTTTACTAACTAAATGTACAGTTTCGGTTTCGGACACAGAAGATATATTAATTCTTGTCGAAATGTTACCAAATTTTAGTATGTTATACTTGAGACATAGAATAACAATTCTCATGAAGAAACTTAAGTCTGATTCTCACTGTATTAAGAGTAACAATTGCCATAATCTTTACTAGCACTCTGTATCGACGTCCAGATTCTTTATCTACAAAGAAAATTGTTTCACTAGCCAAATTTTATCGATTTAATCTCAAATTTTGACACGTCATTCCTTAAGATGTGTTCTATAATTTTCATTAAGGATTCAAAGTCCAAATCTAACTAGGTAATTACATAAAATTCATGTAATCAGTAAAGGTCATACCGTTTCTCACAAAACAGTTTACTGGTTTTACTAAGTTCACTTATGTCTCTATGTTTTTATCGTCATATGGTTATAGCTACGTGTATAACTTGATCTTATAGATGTTCTATCATGTAGAATGGTTTCTTTCTTATTTCCATTAACATACTTAAAGAAAATAACACAGAACAGAAGACTCCATAACTGTTTTCACTTAGAACAGAATAGATACACAAATTTTCTCACTTCTAACTCAACGAAACAACTTGTCTATCCGCAAATCTCTTCTAAAATACTCCAATGCTTACTCACAGCAACTCAAAGCAACTTAAGCATTTCTTTCTCTAACAAATGATCAATTCCACAGCTCGGCTCGAAGTGTCGTTGCATCCGTAAGCCACTTATCACGATTTCTACCAAAACAACACACTCGACATCCATTTCATCACTTCGCTCAACAAAACAGCATACTCACACAAGGATTTCGAAACATGCAAGACTCAAGAGTGACATGCAATAGCTCCTACCTTCAATCTAACACTCACTAAGCTTAGATCAATCACAAAACAGCAACTACAAACTATATCCATCACTGTTTGGTTAGATCCTCAAGCTCCCTTGATGAAACAATGGATAACTTTCAATTTAGAGTTAGATCTTTCCTTACCTTGCTTCAGCTACTAAACAACACAGAGATGCTTCAAGATCAACACTCAAAATCAGCATGCAAGAAGAAGAAATCGCTGGTTTGCTTCTGGTTTTTCGCTGCTCAGCCGAGAGAAAAAGAAAGAAGAAGATGAAGATGGGTTGCTGGGTTTTATATGGAGAGAGAGAGAGTGTGTGTACGAAGCTTAAGGGGAAATAGGCTATGAGCTAGTCCTAGGCTAGTATAATGATGAAGTTTGCTAATGATTATTTTCCTTGAAGTTTGCATGTCTCGGTTCGTGGGAATCAAAACCGTGGGTGAAGAAAAACAAAGAGAGAAGAGAGGTGTCGTGGCTTTCATGCATGATGATTTTCGCCATCTGTCGATCGTCGCTAATTAATAGTTAATCGATATCATTCGTTAATTCATTAGCTTCTAATATTTTCATCTAATTGCCTTTTGTTTCTACTTAATCCCAATTATACAAAGTCATAACATATGTATAACATATCGAATGACATAACATATCAACTAGTCAACGTTAGTCTATAAAGAATTCATCACAAAAAGAATGCTAAAGTTAGAAATTGATATTAGCATTATAAACATTAATCAAGTTATCATAACTATAATCTATAAAATAAAATCAGTCGGGCCTAAATATTCATCCTCGGCCCAATAGGCTTAATCTATAACAATTCCGGCCCACTAAACTAAATCGACAAATCTAATAATTCCGAACCTTGGCCCACTTCAAGTCAATTCTAAGCCCAGCTTTCCCATTCAAATCTACAAGCCCGGTTCTAAAGAAATTGTGTGGCCCACTTACTCTCAAGCCCACACGTTCCTCAAAGTCCACTGGGTTTACTTTCTGGCCCAATCTAATTAATCTAAGTTCCTAATGATCTAATTACACTAATGAAGGTCGATGAAATTTGGGATGTCACAAGCTCGTTGCTTGGTGAGCCAGTCCATGCCAATTATTAAATCAAAGTCGTACATGGCTAGGACTAGTAAATATATTTTCCCCTCTCGCTAACCAATCTCTAACTTGCACCCAGAACAACCCAAAGCAGCAATAACTTTATCCTTCAATGGTGTAGATATGCAAAATGTCAACTCCAACAATATAGGACTGACTCCTATCAACTTAACATGTTGCTCGGCAACAAAGGAGTGGGTTGCTCCTGGATCAAATAAGGCGTAAGCAGGATGGTCGTTCAGTGAAACCATACCTGTTATCACGTCAGCCGTAGCCTCTGCCTGACCTTGCGTAATGGCGTACACCGTGCCCTGTACTGGAGGTCTCAACTGTCCTCCCTATGGCACGTTCTGAGGAGCATACCCTCTGATCTGACCCATCTACGGTGGTGGTGGTAACTGTGGTTGTCCTCTTGGCCTTCTAGGACAATTTCTGGCTATGTGGCCCTATTGGCCACATTCAAAACATGCACCCGGCCTAGACGGGCACGGGGCTAACCCGTGTCGCCTTCCACAAAAGCGACACGCTTCACTCCTACTACGTACTGACCTACCAAATCCACCCTTCTTGTTAGGCGGGACTTGGAATTTTCCTCCGACCATGGGCCTCTTCCCTTGTCGGATTGCATCTCTGCTTGCATTAAATCTTGACCCAGATGTGGCGGCTCTCTCATTCTGATCTCTCTCAATTATCTGGGCTCTCTGGTATAGGTCATTGTAATTCCTCAGATTTAGCGAAATCAATACACTCCTTAAGTCCAACATGAATCCGCCCCTAAACCTTCTCACTCAGTTTGCCGAATTCTCAATTAGCTCAGGAGCATATTGTGAAAGTTGAGCGAACTTCACCTCACATTGATCTACAGCCATTGAGCCTTGGAGAAGACGTTGAAACTCTGCCATCTTCATCTCCCAGGCAGTCTCTGAAAAGTATTTGTCATTGAAAGCCTCAAGGAAGGCGTTCCACTCCAAGACTACACCTTCTGGGAACACTGCTCCTTGTGTGGTTCTCCACCAAGTATTTGCAACTCCCTCCAATTGGTAAGTTGCAAGGATTACCTTTTCCGTTTCATTGCACATCAGTAGTGCAAAAGTCTTTTCTAGTTTTTGAATCCACAAAGCAGCAGCTTCGGGGTCTCCTGACCCAGTGAACTGAGGAGGATTCAACCTCAAGAATTGTTCCACCAGCTTGTGGATCGGCCTTTCTCTCCGTGCCACAATGTTCTCAGCTTGAACTTCGGTAGGTGCAACAATAGGTGCGGCGACAGGTGCAGCAGCAGCAACTTGATTCAGAGTTTGCTGTGCCATGACATCTCTCATGGCCTCAAGCGCCTGCATAATCTCTTCTATTCTGGGATCACCAGGGGCTGCTATCCTGGCACCCACTACAGGTGGTGCCATTCCACTCGCGCTAGGGCGCTCGACCTCGGCCTCCTCGGGTACCGACCCTGGTCGGTGTTCTACCCCGAGTCACGGCACAAGCGGTCCTTTTGGTAGGAGTTCTTTGCTCCTGATCACTCATAGCTCAACTTTATCAACTAACACCTGTTTCCAATTCCACATCGAATTAGAAACAAAGCCATCCAAACAACAAGCAATTCTAGCACTTAGCTAACACAGACATGCACCAGCATGAATTTAAAGGCCTTCCTATTACTATCCCATGAACCATCGCTCCTTATCACTCCAATCTTAAACTCCGCTCTGATACCATAAAATGGGGATGTCACGCCCCGATCCTCGGGCACGCACACATTCCTTACCTGGTCGATATAATAGTGACGTCCCAGGACGCATCATTGACCCATTCATTTTAATACGCATGTGAAAGCATATAGAAAATTTCCAAACAATAAAACAATGGGATAAAAAAGTAGCACCATATTTTTCACAACTGAAAAATCACAACCACACTTTCATACAAAGCAAACCCATAGTATATATTACAATACTATTAACCAGTCAGATCTGTCACACATCATATCACAACTTAGAGTTTGCAAAACAGGGTAGGGGTCTCAATCCTCATCCAGGTCATACTCCGGATCATTCTTGGGGTCCTCTCCTAACTCCAACTCAGGTTCTTCTTCAGGGTCTTCCTCTTCAAGCTCCTCCTCAGGTTCTTCATCTTCTGTCTCGACTCCTCCTTCTTCGACACTCCAGCTGGAACTCACGTCCGAATATACAGGAGAGTCAGGATCGCCTTCCAGCTTGAGATCTGTCGCGACCAAATTTTCGGGTGCACCACCTAGGGTTTGGCTAATGGATTACTAAGCCTAAACTTAGCTCGGGCTCTCCCAAGCCCATACCAATTCACGACTTAGTTAAAATTTCTTAACATGCAAATAGATTTTATCTAGGAGTCGCCACTAATCAGTTTATGGTAGGTCGATTAGACACCTAAGTAAAATAATGGGAGGATTATTTTACTCCTACGAACTAGAGACTTCGGGTAGGGGGACTTGGTTACATTAGACTTTTCAAATGCCCATTCGGTACCATTTCTTTTTATTTTCAAAAATGTTTTTGAATGCAACTTGGATTGATTTTAAATCTATTTCCCTAACAAGTGAGGCGATCATGCGGGTGCGCAAACCACCAATTTAACACACAGATAAACAATGAATGAATTGCAAAACTTACCTCAAAGCAACGAAAGCATCTGCAATGTTAAATCAAAATTCACATCAACAACCCTAGATATGATCTCTAATTAGCACGCAATTTTTGTTTTTTTCTTTTTCACTTATTTAATGAAAATCATGCAATATGCAATGCAATATAACTAAATGACCTAATTCTAATGACATGCAATTTCGAATTAAATAAACCTAGCAACAATCACTAAATGACATGCATTTCATGAATCTAATCCTATATGACATGCACATGACATTTTTTTTCTAAAAAATAAGCATGCAATCGAAAATGAAACTAATTTATTCTAAGACATTTTTTGTATTTTTCATGAAACTTCGAAATTAGAAAATTGCAAAAATTATCTAGCTTGATTAAGATTCTATCCAATTTATATTAAGGATTAGGTCAGGCTAAACCTTAATTTAAACTAAGATATTATCTAAACTTAGCAATCTTTACCCTAAGATGCAATTTATCTAAAAATCAATTTAAACTTAAAATGAAACATGCAATTTTATCCTAATATGCAATGACGTACAAAGAATGCCCTAATTCTACATGACATATGCATGATGACTTTTTTTATGTTTTTTTAAAAAGTGTCAAATAATTAAACATGCAATTTAAGCTAATGAAGCAAAAATCTAACATCCTAAATTTATTTTTTATTTTTTTTATTTCGACAATTCATGATAAATAACCCTAAAGCATGGAATATTCTAACTCAAACGTATTTCAAGATAAATAAAGCAATCAAATCAAGACAGACCATTCAAAATCATCAAAGATGTCATATATTGTTCAGATCAAGGGATAACATCTCGCTAATAAAATCGATAAATTGATCTTAAGCCTTAAAGATCAAAATATCAATTTTATTCCTGCTTCATTAATTATTTCATCTAAAGCCTTATAGACGAAATAAAAAACCCAGGCGCGGTTGTGACTCAGGTGGTATGTCAAAATTTCCGATTATGCATAGAGAAGTATTTCAAATAAATAAAACAAGATATATATAAAAAAATAACAATAAATAAATAAACTTGCCTAGTAAGATCAAACAAATATACCTAATTTGACTTTTCTTTTTTTCTTTTTCAAAGAAAAGCTTGGCAGCTCAATCAATTGAGAAGGGCAACGCCGGTCAGAGCTCCGGCAAGGGGGAAAACGCCGGCAAGAGCACAACAAGACTCGCCGGGCAGTAAGGACCAGTGGAGCGGGGGCACTCGGGCGGAGGACTCGGGGCCGGTAGTCGCAGCAGATTGGCGATGGCAGAGATGGAGCAAGGGCATCGGGGGTTCTGGCGCTGCAGATTGGTGACGGCAGAGGCGGAGGCAAGACTCGGCGGTGCTTCTGGCGCTGCAAATCGGCTACAGCAGAGGCGGAGGTAGGACGCGGTGGTGGTCGGCGACTTCACGGCTTCTAGGAACGTGAGCAGCAGCAACATCGCAGGTTCACGGGTGAGGGGGATCTCCGACGACTGGCGGGACGCCGGCAGAGCGGCGGTGGCGGAGCGACAACAGTGGAGGCGCGGAGGTGACTGGCAGAGGTGGTGCCGGCACGGTGGATGGTGCAGGCACGCTTGGCGCAATCGGGGGTGGCCCTTCGGAGGAGACAAACAGTCACCGTCTCTTTTTCCTCTTTTTTTGTTTTCTTATGGTCAAATGTATGTCACTCTCACTCTGCACACACCTTTTGCAGCACACTTTTTGACTTCTTTTCCTTTCCACAAACAAAAGAGGTTTTTTTTCTTTTGAATTTTCAACTCAAAAAAAATTAAAGAGAAAGGACACCCTTTGACGTATACGCACAACCCTTTTTATGGGGGGAGGAATTTGATCTTCGCGGTATATTTTGTTTCCAATCTTGCTTATGCATAATTCCCCTAAATATATCATTGCACCCTGCTCGATATTCTCTTTTGTATTTTTCGAATATTCCATCCGAAAAATTTCCTTTCTGCCCAAAAATATGTCCCTTAGTGTATATTATCTGAATATGTGAAAAATCTCAACAGAATATGTGAAAAATCTTGCACTTACCGTTAGTCCAATAAAATAAAATAGATATTTCTAAACTATATGTCATGCAATTTTTGTTATTATTTTTTGGGGTAAAAATTAATCCATTTTTATGCAAAAATTTAAGTGTCAATAGCTGCCCCTCTTTGAAGGTGAGCTTGTAGAGGTTGCTTTCAAAGATAAATTGAGGTCTAAATTTTGATTATGCGCATGCACTAAATGATTTTTTTTATTTTGGAAAATGAATCACATTTTGAAATGAAATTCATATGATGCATGGAAATGCTAATGCAAATGATAAAGGAGCTTACTTGGAATAACTTACCTTCGAGGAAGGTAGAGTAACTCAAGATAGTTGGTGTTACATGTCTAGGACCCGTACCTTTCTACGGTCGCCTAGTATGGCAGCAAAATTTTGTAAGGAAACTGCTTTCCTAGGACCCGTACCTTTCTACGGTTGCCCAGTATGGCAGAAAATTTTGTAAGGAAACTTCTTTCCAAGGACCCGTACCTTTCTACGGTCGCCTAATATGGCAGCAAGATTTTGGTTGTGTCTAGGACCCGTACCTTTTTACGGTCGCCTTGAGGAAAAAAATTGATTTTCCATGACCCATACCTTTCTACGGTCGCCTGAATGGAGAAATTGCTTTTCCAGGACCCATACCTTTATACAGTCACCTAAACGAGGATTCACTTTCCAGGACCTGTACCATTCTACGGTAGCCTGAATGGGGAAACTGCTTTTCCAGGACCTGTACCTTTCTACGGTCGCCTAAACGGGAATTCACTTTTCAGGACCCGTACCTTTCTACGATTGCCTAAATAGAGAAATTGCTTTTTCAGGACCCGTACCTTTCTACGGTTGCCTAGCATTGCAGCATGGATCATCTAACCAGGACCCAAACCTTTCTTCGATCACCTTAATCAGACTGAATCTGGGAAAAATCTTTGGGGGGCAACTCAATCGAGTGCCAGTATACTCAAGAGGGAATACCTGTGCAATGACAAGTATTTAAGGTATGGATAGAGATATACTTACCTAGTAACATTTATGTTCCTTGGGAATATGTCTCCTGCAAAACACAGTTGTAGGAGAGGCAATATGCATTCACGGACATGCATTAATTCAAGTAAAGTTCATGCGTGATGATTTCTATCAATCTCACATCACCTAACTTCCAATGGGAAGAATTTCAAAAGAATATTCCAATCTGAACACGTGAGTGTCATGGATGTGTCAAATGAGGGATCTTTCGGTCTGAAAGGACTTTTCTCTCATCCTCATTAAAAAGGGTCATTTCATCCTAACCTTTGATGCAGGATTTTGATAATCACTCTATCTCACTGTCATCATGCCAAACCAGGGTCTGGGCAATCTCGCAAGTGGTACGACCTTACCAATCTGAGAGGTCTTTAACAGGGACCATAATGTGGGCCTGGTCAACGTCTTAATGAAGGGGACTCTTTGAGTCGAGGCTTATTGAAGAATGAGTGATATTCCGCAATCATCTCTGGGTTTACAAGTCAAGAACCCTGCAAAATGAGAAAAAAATAATCTTGCTCGCACTTCTTTGAGCGATGCTTAAAGCATGTGAACCCCTAGGTTAATCCAAGTGCGCTAATCAGAAAAAACTTTACAAGAGACGTAATGTAGGCTAGGTTCTTGGGTTCAGAAACGAAATGATCGTTAGGCTCAAAAAGTGTTTGGGGTGTCAAAGTTGGTGATCATCTTGGCAATGCCACCAGTTTTCTTTTTCACCATCGAGGATTCTTTTCATATCAAATCTCCATTGATTGTAACACCTCAACATTTGAGCTTTTTGAGTATTACTCCATTGGAGATACAACCTTTTTCAAACCAATAGTCCCTATCTTGACTCTCTCTTTTTTCATCTATGGGCATCGACCTTACTTTTACCAGGCACACTGCTTTTTCATGCCCCTAGTTCTCATTTTTTATTCACTTTTTATATGGGTATTGGCTTTGCTTTTACCAGACACACTGCTTTTTTATGCCCCATTATTTTTTGCACTTATTTTCTTTGGACTCGCACAGCCTCCATCCTTTATCAGCACTCTAAGCCATGTTACTTGAATGGTTCTTTTTTTCCTTGCCCCAGTGTGGGGGAATGATCACCAACTGGGTTTAACATGAAACAAATTCATAGGCTCAAGTGGGCTATGCAATGGATGAAAGTGTATATGATATAGAAAGAATTGCCCTTCGTCATCCTAAGGAACTTCAAATTATCATACGAGTTACACTTCGAAAGCAATACTCGAAGATTGATGCAAGTGTGAGCAAGAACATTTCTACCATTCATTTCAAATTTGTCTTAATGTGGGATGATCCTTGATGGGGATAATTTAAAAAGAATCTCCATAAGTGTATGGGGCTGAAAGGGGTTAAGCAATGAATCACTTGTAGTGTTTGGGATAGAGAAAAGAATGTCTCTCATCACTTCGGTTGTCGTACCTTTTAGGAGATCACCTTTTCCTTTCGGGCATGGAATTTTTCCACACAACTCACTAGGGATTAGTGTATGAAATAGTGTATGGAATAAGGTTTGCCTTTCATCATTCCAAGGTATCCCATTTGACACATTCAATTTATTTCATACAATTCATCAAGGAAGAAAAATGCAAGATTTACAACAAATTTGAACAATTCAACTCATTGAGGCAATTTATTCATCATAGAAATGCTTGCAGTTCAAAACATGACATGGCAAATTCTCTCATGGATAATACTTCTTGACAGCATCGGAATTGACCGGATTAGAAAACTCACGACCATCTATTTCTGCCAAGATCAAGGCACCTCCAAAAAGTACCTTCTTCACCACATATGGGCCACCGTAATTTGGAGCAAACTTGTCCCCAGGATCCGGAAAAATTGGTAACAGCTCCCTTAGAACAAGATCATTTACCTCGAAATGTCTCGGCCGCACCTTCCGATTGAAAGATCTGGCTACTCTCTATTGATATGTTTGGCCATGGCAGAGAGCCTTCAGTCTTTTTTCGTCAATCAAGTTCAACTGTTCAAATCTTTGTTGCGACCATTCCGCCTCAGACAACTCCACTTGGGATAAAACTCTCAGAGAAGGAATCTCCACTTCCACAGGTAGAACTGCCTCCATGCCGTACACCAGAGCAAAATGGGTTGCCCCAATAAAAGTGCGGATCGATGTCCGATACGCCATCAGTGCAAAGGGTAACCTGTCATGCCAATCTCGATAATTCTCAACTGTCTTAGCCAAGATCTTCTTAATGTTTTTATTGGCCGCTTCAACAGCCCCGTTCATTTGAGGGTGGTAAGGGGACGAATTCAGATGCTTGATCTTGAACTCGCTGAACAACCCATCAACAAGTTTGTTGTTCAAATTTGTCCCGTTGTCGGTGATGATTTCTTCAGGGATGCCATAGTGAGCAATTATGTCACATTTGACGAACTTCGCAACATTGCGAGCAGCAACACTTGTAAAGGATGTAGCTTCGATCCATTTAGAGAAATAGTCTATCGCCACCAAGATGAACCGATGCCCATTTGAAGCCTTAGGATTTATTGGGCCAATCACATCAATGCCCCACATTGAGAAGGGCCATGGCTCGAAAAACTAGTGCAGCTCAGTTGGAGGAACATTTATCTTATCACCATAAATCTGGCAGCAGTGACAACTTCGTACGTGCTTGATGTAGTCACTTTCTAGTGTGAGCCAGTAGTAACCTAACCTCATAATCTTCTTAACTAACATGTGTCCATTCATATGAGGGCCACATACTCCTTCGTGCACTTCTTGCATGATTTGAGTGGCTTCGGCTGCATCTACACACTGCAACAAGACCGAATCGTAAGATCTCTTGTACAAATTTTCACCACTGACTAAGAATTTCGAGACCATCTTCGTGATGTACTTCCTATCAGTCGGAGGGCTTCCTTCGGGAAATTCCTGTTTTTGAATGTAATTCATGATATCGTAATACCATGGTTTCCCATCAGGTTCTTCAATCACAATCATACAATAGGCCAACTTCGGCAAAACCTCTATTTTCAGAGGCTTGACCTCCAACCCATCAGTAACTTGCAGCATAGAAGACAAAGTCGCGAGTGCATCCACAAATTGGTTATGAGACCTTGGTAAGTATTCAAACAAAATTTTGTCGAACTCCTTTACCAGATCTTCTAAGTACTCATGATACATAAGCAATTTGGCATCTTTAGTCTTCCATTCACCTACGGTCTGTAGTATGATCAACGTTGAATCTTCGAACACTTTTAACTTGGCCACACCCATCTCGATTGCGGCTTGAAGTCCGAGGATGCAAGCTTCATACTCGGCCACATTGTTAGTGCATGGGAATATCAATTTTTGCAGCTACCGGATGGTGTTGTCCGTCTAGGAATATCAGAACTGCCCCAGTACCAGAACCAGACAAATTCACGGCTCCATCAAAGAACATTGTCCATGAATCTTCACTTACATTCAAGACACGGTCATCTAGGAAACTGTAATCATTATTTGAGAATCCTGAATTCCCGGCCAATAGATCAGCAATCACTCGACCCTTAACCGACTTTTGTGGCGTGAATTGCACATCAAATTCTAAGATGAAAATTTTCCATTTAGCCAACTTACCCACCAAAGCTGGCCGATCAAGTAAGTACTTGATAGGATTATTCTCAGTCACGAGAAACATCTGATAATGCAACGTGTACTGTCGCAACCTATACAGTACCCACACTAGTGCAGCACAGGTCTTTTCAGTATCAGAATATTTCAGTTCTGATACAATGAACTTTTTGCTTAGGTAATAAATGGCTCGTTCTCTTCTATCGACAGAACTTTCCTGAGCCAACATTGCACCCAATGATTCACTATGAATGGTGAGGTAGAGAATCAAAGGATGCCCCGGCAATTGCGGGACAAGAATTAGTGGATTCATCAAGTACTGCTTCAGCTTGTCGAATGCTTCTCAACACTCATTATCCCAGTTGACTCATGCATTCTTCTTTAGGAGCTTAAAGAATGGCTTGGCAGTTTCAGAGAGTTGGGAAATGAATCGAGTTATGTAATTCTGTCTCCCCAAAAAGCTCCGGACTTGTTTCACCATTGACGGAGGTTGCAACTCACATATGACCTTAGCCTTGGATGGGTCGATCTCAATCCCCTTATTGCTTACAATGAATCCGAGTAATTTACCGGATGTTGCTCCGAACACACATTTAGCGGGATTTAGTCGCAGCTTAAACTCACAGAGTCGATCAAACAACTTCTTTAGAGTTTCGACGCGACTTCTTCCAAGCCGAGTCTTCGCAATCATATCATCAACATAGACCTCAATCTCCTGGTGCATCATGTCATGAAATAATGCTACCATGGCCCACCGATAGGTTGCCCCTACATTCTTGAGTCCGAAGGGCATGACCTTATAATGAAAGGTTCCCCATGGCGTGATAAATGTAGTCTTCTCTTTGTCTTCCTCCTTCATCCTTATCTGATTGTACCTGGAAAAACCATCCATAAATGAGAACAGTTGAAAACCAGCAGTACTATCCACTAGGACATCTATGTGAGGTAGCGAGAAATCATCCTTTGGACTGGCTTTGTTCAAATATCGATAATCAACACAAACTCGAACTCGACCGTCCTTCTTCATCACCAGTACAATATTAGCCACCCATTCAGGGTATTGTGAGACTTCAATGAATCCCACCTTCAAAAGCTTCATCACTTCCTCCTCGATTTTCTTCGAGAGCTCGGCTTTAGTTCTCCGCAACCTCTGCTTCTTAGGTGGCACGTCTGTATTAGTAGGCAAACAACGCTCCATTATTGATGGGTCTAACCCAGGCATGTCAGCGTAGGTCCATGCAAAGATGTCTTGATATTCATTCAGTAACTGAATTAGGCGCTCGGCCTTGTCTTTAGGGAGATTCGCCCCAATTTTCACCTCCTTAGCTTCTTCAGTGTCACTTAAATTAATAGTGACGGTCTGCTCGGATGTAAGAGCCTTGGCTTTTTCATGTACTTCCCAGCTACACTGTACCTCAATGGAATCTTCGATTGAGTCTTCGGGATCATCAATATCGGCATTTTGTTACATTGGATTAGATCATCTCCACACCTTTGTATGCCGTAAGACTATTCCTGAAACATGAAGTAGATAAATCAGAAAGACAAACAGAGTAATCTACATCCTTTTGTTTTTATTTTTTTGAAATTCTTTGGCAAAAACATTTTTTGAAACATTTTGACACGAGGAAGCACGATGAAGCCCAGGCCTCAGAATTCTCCTTGGATTTTTCTTTTCTTTTATCGGCTGGATATCATCACCGACCTGGTTTAGTGTACCTCATCATACCCTCAAAATAAGACTTATAATTTTATTGAAATTCATCAATCAATTACATTTATTGAATGGAAAATGCGATTCTCAAGCCCTAAAAAGAAAGTGAAAAAGAAGAAATCGAAAACAATTCCTAGAAAGCAATAAAGATTCCCACGCAGGGGAATGTGGAAGAGCAATAAACAAGTTACTCTTGTGGGCCAGGGCCCATTTCTTCTGGAGGTCCTTCGTCAATGGCTCCTATGAAGAGGTCATCGAATAGACTTGTGATTCCTTCAGATGCATCATCAGGGTTCTCTGCCTTCGGGGATGTCAGATCATCCATACCATCCCCTCCATCTAGGACTATGTCACGTGGATCAATATAAAATCTAGGAGAAGCCGAATACTTTACCAGATAGTCGAATTTGCCGCTTGGCTGCCCCATGGTATCTATCACTTCTGCCTCATCTTGCATCATTATTGGAGGACCAGGGAATGTCTCACGAATGTTTGGGGGTAGTGAGTTTTGCCTCCCTTGCCCTTGGCTAGGTGGCGGGTTCTGCCTTTTCTATCTTCGCCCTCCAAGACTTTGTCCACCTCTTCCACAGTACCCTAATCCAGCAGAACGATACCTCTGAGGGGCTTCAATAGGGTTTCGAATACCCTGACCATTTCTTCCAAGACCACTACCAGGAATAAAACCATTCCCAACCATTACACTTCCCACCATAAGTGCAGCATTTGAAACTTCAGGAGTGGGTGGTGATGAGTCTCGAGAAGCATGAATGGTGGACACCAACTCAAATGAGTGGTAACTCGATTCGAACTCAAAGTCTGGCTCCACATAGGGGATTGCTGTCTCCTGATAAATCCGATGGTCTTCCTTGCCATACACAGTGATCGGCTTCCTTTTGATCACGAACTTCACATCTTGATGAAAACTTGAAGGCACCGCTCCAGCAATGTGTATCCAAGGTCGACCTAGCAAGAAATTAAATGCGGTAGGGATGTCCAGCACTTGGAAGGGAATGTTGAAGATGATCGGCCCTATTTGCACATCGAGATGGATTTCCCAGATCACCTCCTTTTTTGTCCCATCAAAAGCTAACACCGACGTCTTCGCAACATGTATCTCTTGAGACGGTGAAGAGTGGCCAATGGACATATGTTTAGGGCGAACCCATTATCAATGAGCACTCGGGACACATGAGAAGACTTGTGCTTGACAGATATGTAGAGTGCTTTATTATGCCCTCTGCCCTCAAGAGGGAATTCCTCATCATAAAAAGCAATCAAGTCCTCGAGAATGATCGATCCTACAAATTCTTCCAGCTTGTCCGCCTCGACTGTCTCTAGCACACAAATTTCACTCAGCACCTTCATCAGTGACTTTTGATGTACGAGGGATGTTAGCAAGAGTTCAAGTAAGGAGATCTGAGTGGGCATTTTTTGCAATTAGTCGACCACGTTATACTCGCTTGCTTTAATCACAGCCAGAAATTCCTTAGCCTCTTGATCAGTGACAGGCTTTACAGGTTGAGCACTAGCTTGAGCATAAGTCCGTCTGGACCTTGTAACAAGGTCAATATCTAGGTCATAAGACCAAGGCACCGTCTTATTGTTGACATACTCATACGGCTAAGGCATTTCAATCACTATCTCTTCGTCAGATGAATCTTCTAGTGGGGGCATGTCCACGAGCGAAGGATCAACTTCTTCCTTATCAGCATCGAGCGTAGCCTACTCCTCCTCCCAGTCAATAATGATGTGGGAAATAGTGGAAACTATGTAGTTATGGTCAACATACACAATGATGCCGTTATCCACCATTTTGGCAACTCTTTCCCTCATCAGTGATAGGGGAATATCCTCATGACCTGGATAATATCCAGCTCTCACCAGTCCGTTGTAGGCATCCGCCACAGGCACCTTCGAGTTCTTGATTCAACCAACTTTAGGTTCCAGGATAGCATTGACCGTTCCCTCATGCTCTAGTAGCGGATTTTTCTAGACATTTAGCCAAGCAGTTTGAAACGAAAAGGCCTTCGTGTCTAAGAGGTTTTGGATCCGGTGCTTAAGGGTGAAACATTCATCAGTTGAATGCCCCAATTCACCGCTATGGTAGTCACACTTCTTCGTCGAGTCGTAACGACAAATGCTTTCGCGGTTAGGGCTCTTCGGTTCGCTAGTAAGCAAACCTTTCTTTCTTAGGATTGCCAACACTTGGGATGGAGATCCAGGGAGAGGAGAGAACTGCCTTCTTACTTGGGCAAATGATTAATGGCCGGCAGTTTGTTGTTGTCTTGGATTCATTTGGATAGCCGGGGCACGATTGGCACTTTCCTGGCTATAAGCCACATTCACACCTATGGCAGCTTCTTTCTCCTTCTTGGCTAAGAATCTTTTACTCGATGGCTTAGTAAACTATCCTTCCCTTATCCCTATCTCAATTTGTTCTCCCACAGGAATAAGCTGATTGAAGCTCTCGACGTACGTGCTGGCCATTCGGTTACGGAATTCAGATGGGAGTCTTGACAAACAACTTCATCAACTCCTTATCAATAGGCTCAGGACTGATTTGAGCTGCCAGATTTCGCCATCTTACGGCATACTCCTTGAACGATTCGCTTCTCTTCTTCTCCATTCTCTCAAGATCCTCTCGGGAAGATACAATGTCCATGTTGAACTTGTACTGCTTGAGAAACGCATCGGCCACTTCATTCCAGGTGTCGAGAAGGTTTACATTCTTCATGACATACCAGTTCTGTGCAAGCCCGGTCAAACTCGCATGAAATGATTGGATCATAAGAGGCCTGTTCTTGACATATTGGGTCATGAGTACATGGTACATCTACAAATGAGCTTTTGGGCAGGAAGTACCATCAAATTTCTCAAAATTTGGCATTTTAAACTTCTTTGGCATCTTGACCTTCTCATAGACTGAGAAGTCAAATGGGAGTGAACTTTGCGACTCTTGCAGTTGCTTCACTTTCTCTTCAAGCTTTGCGAAGCGTTCATCCTGCTCCGCCTTAGGGACATTGTCAAGCTTAGCCTTTTCGGCGGTGATCAACGGTGGGTCATCTTCCAGCTCAGGCATGCTATCATCACCCCTATTTGCCTGCTTTGGGATTACTATCTCAAGGAGAGCGGGTGTTGGAGTCGGATTCACTCTGAGGGATTGGATCTGAGCTAACATAAGTTGCATAGAGGCAAGCAACTGTTGGAGTTGGTCTTCCATTGTAGAGATACGATCACGCATTTCAGTTTGGTCGGCCATTCTAGCTCTTAATCACGTAATTATGGGCGAATGAAGGATCCGTCGTCACCTAATTGGAAGAAATGAACACACATAAGCATTTCATACAAAACATGCCAGTCCATGACGAAAGTCTAATCGCTTTTATTCATTAATGAAATTGTTTGACATTAACAATGTAAAGAAACTTGAAAGACCCTAGACAAATCAACTAATCAAGTAAATGACTCAACTTCCTAAACATTAAGCTAAAGTAAAAAAAAAAACCAAATAGATTCAAGCCACTTTATTTGGCCCGATCTATAAACACATGGGAAGCTAACGCTCGACATAATTGCCTCTTCTCCTTAGCGTCCTTCTTGGCTTACTTCTCAAGTTCTTCAATCTTCCTCTTGTGACAATTAAGCTCCGCTTGCCGAGTGGGCTTTTCTGTCACATCTGGCACCTTTGGGAGATACTCAATCGGAATCTTGTGCTGACGGATGTATCGAGATGTGGCATAGTAAGTCTTTTCCTTCCCTTCAAGCTCATCTTCAGGCAAGCTCAATTTTTGTTCACGACATGCGAGCCAAGCTTGTTCGATACAGCGAAGCTCCTTTTCATGATCACCATCCTTGGCAGTGAATTAGACTTGAAACAAACTCAGCTTGAGAAGGGGCGGTAGATCCTGCACAACTCGATATTGACGGGCCACTCGGAGTGGGTAGTAGGAAGTGGCACCGGTTATCCCCAATAACAAGATCAGCCCATTATTGCCATGGGAGTAACATGCCTTGGAGACTTAGAACCATTTAGCATGCCATAGGAAAATCTTGGTATTCGGAGTTTTCAACAATTTGACCCATTTTGAGTAAGAAAGATTTGGAGTTCGATCCTGGTGATTTTTGAATACCTCGATGGGATGATGGGAATCAGTGACATTAATAATATTCATGCGAATATCGATCCTACTCATATGAGAAAAGAACCAGATTTGTAAAAGCTCGATTGGTGCACGAAAGTTTTTATCTTGATCTTCCTTAAATCGAGTGAGCAACAAGAATGTTTTAGCTAAGATGGTGTTAACAAAACTAATTCTAGCACACACTTGTTTGACCACCCATGCGACGGAAGGATTAATGGCGCCTTTACAAAGAGGAAAAACAATAAATCCGAAGAAGGCTAGAAGGAATATCTTATTTTTTAAAAGAGTGTTTGCATTAGCAAAACTTTGATCTAGGAGGGAGAAAGGACATGCATGACAATTATCTTTTAACACTCTTTTAATATAATTCTTATCCATCCTAAGAAAGTCTAACAAAATTGATTCAGGTTCTATTCCAAGAGGTGGGTTTATTAATTCTAATTCCAAAGGTTTTCCTATGGCAATGCTGTATTCTTCCAAAGTTGGAGTCAACTCGTGCTTACCAAATATGAACATTGATGTTTGGGGGCACTAAAAATGAGCGAGTGCTTGCATGACTCCGCTTTGGACATCGATGTTGAGGAGGGGAACAAGGCGACCAAGTCTGCCTTCCACATAGCTTTGACCATCGTGGCCTAGACAATCCCACCATGATTTGAGTTCAACCTTTGGTGCAAGCACGAATCGAATGTCGAATCTTCCCATTGTTTATAGATCAGGACTCAACCAACCTAATGTCATGGACCGACCAAAGACATAATAAAGTAAGTCAATTGCAAGAGTAAAGAGTAGAGAGCTTACTTTACCAGACAATTAAAGCAACCACATAGACAAGCACATGAAATATGGGGTTCGATTTCTAGCTAGGAAGGCTAAGCAAGGTGGAGTTAAATGGGTAGGATGACTTAGTTGTAGCCTCGCATACTAAGTCAAGTCCTCCTAACTCCGGCTTAGTCAAGAATGATACCCCAATGCGGTGCAGCCCCGCGAGCAGAGGTAAGCATTCTTGACACCAAGAAAAAGCTTTCGGGATTGAGTTGGGAAACCTCTACTACGCGGCCTCGTGGTCGAGGTCGTATCCAACTCAATACCATCCTAAGTGTCCTAGTGCGGCCCAAGTCCGGTGGCAAGTTGTGTGTGCAAAAGTATAGTGTAAATGCAAAGCATGCACAATAGTTTATATCAAGCAACGCTTCAACATGAAAATAAACCATACATTCCTACATCTCCCTACAAAACAAAGGTTAACAATCACTACTCCCCTTATACCTCCCAATCTGCAAAAACATTTAAAACCTTAAATGTTAGGGAAGTACCTGGTATCCTCGCTGCCAAACAAAAATATTTTTAAAAGAAAAAGAAAAATTGGCCTAAGTCCACTAAGTGTTTTAACACAAGTCCCCAGCAAAGTCGCCAAGCTGTCGCGACCAAATTTTCGGGTGCACCACCTAGGGTTTGGCTAATGAATTACTAAGCCTAAACTTAGCTCGGGCTCTCCCAAGCCCATACCAATTCACAACTTAGTTAAAATTTCTTAACATGCAAATAGATTTTATCTAGGAGTCGCCACTAATCAGTTTATGGTAGGTCGATTAGACACCTAAGTAAAATAATGGGAGGATTATTTTACTCCTACGAACTAGAGACTTCAGGTATGGGGACTTGGTTACACTAGACTTTTCTAATGCCCTTTCGGTACCATTTCTTTTTATTTTCAAAAATGTTTTTGAATGCAACTTGAATTGATTTTAAATCTATTTCCCTAACATGTGAGGCGATCATGAGGGTGCGCAAACCACCAATTTAACACCCAAATAAACAATGAATAAATTGCAAAAATTACCTCAAAGCAACGAAAGCATCTGCAATGTTAAATCAAAATTCACATCAACAACCCGAGATATGGTCTCTAATTAGCACAGAATTTTTGTTTTTTTCTTCTTCACTTATTTAATGAAAATCATGCAATATGCAATGCAATATAACTAAATGACCTAATTCTAATGACATGCAATTTCTAATTAAATGAACCTAGCAACAATCACTAAATGACATGCATTTCATGAATCTAATCCTATATGACATGCACATGTCTTTTTTAATTTTTTTTCTTAAAAATAATCATGCAATCTAAAATGAAACTAATTTATTCCAAGACATTTTTTGTATTTTTCATGAAATTTCGAAATTAGAAAATTGCAAAAATTATCTAGCTTGATTAAGATTCTATCCAATTTATATTAAGGATTAGGTCAGGCTAAACCCTAATTTAAACTAAGATATTATCTAAGCTTAGCAATCTCTAACCTAAGATGCAATTTATCTAAAAATCAATTTAAACTTAAAATGAAACATGCAATTTTATCCTAATATGCAATGACGTACAAAGAATACCCTAATTCTACATGACATATGCATGATGACTTTTTTTATGTTTTTTTTAAAGTGTCAAATAATTAAACATGCAATTTAAGCTAATGAAGCAAAAATCTAGCATCCTAAATGTATTTTTTATTTTTTTATTTCGACAATTCATGATAAATAACCCTAAAGCATGCAAATATGCAAATAACCCTAAAGCATACAATATTCTAACTCAAACGTATTTCAAGATAAATAAAGCAATCAAATCAAGACAGACCATTCAAAATCATTAAAGATGTCATATATCGTTCAGATTAAGGGATAACATCTCACTAATAAAATCAATAAATTGATCTTCAGCCTTAAAGATCAAAATATCAATTTTATTCCCGCTTGATTAATTATTTCATCTAAAGCCTTATAGACAAAATAAAAAAACCCAAGCGCAGATGTGACTCAGGTGGTATGTCAGAATTTCCGATTATGCATAGAGAAGTATTTCAAATACAGAAAACAAGATATATATAATAATGATAAATAAATAAATAAACTTGCCTAATAAGATAAAACAAATATACCTAATTTGATTTTTCCTTTGTTCTATTTCAAAGAAAAGCTTGGCAGCTCAATCAATTGAGAAGGGCAATGCCGATCGGAGCTCCGACAAGGGGGAAAACACCGGTGAGAGCACAGCAGGAGTCACTGGGCAGCAAGGACCAGTAGAGCAGGGGCGCTCGGGCGAAGGACTCGGGGCCAGCAGTCGCAGCAGATCGGCGACGGCAGAGACGAAGCAGGGGCGTCGGGGCTTCTGGCGCTGCAGATCGGCGACGGCAGAGGTGGAGGCAGGATGCGGCGGTGCTTTTGGCGCTGCAGATCGGCTACAGCAGAGGCGGAGGCAGGATGCGACGGTGGTCGGTGACTTCGCGGCTTCTAGGAACGCGAGCAGCAGCGACGTTACCGACCGGCGGGGGTGAGGGGGATCTCCGGCGATTGGCGGCATGCCGACAGAGCGGCGGTGACAGAGCGACAACGGCGGAGGCGGTGCCGGCGCGGTGGATAGCGCGGGCACGCCTGGCGCGATCGGGGGGGCCTTCGGAGAAGACGAACAATCACCATCTCCTTTTCCTCTTTTTTTGTTTTCTTCTAGTCGAATGTACGTCACTCTCACTCTACACACACCTTTTGCAGCACACTTTTTGACTTCTTTTCCTTTCCACAAACAAAAGAGTTTTTTTTTTCTTTTGAATTTTCAACTCAAAAAAAAATCGAAGAGAAAGGACACCCTTTGACGTATACGCACAACCCTTTTTATAGGGGGAGGAATTTGATCTGCGCGGTATATTTTGTTTCCAATCTTGCTTGTGCATAATTCCCCTGAATATATCATTGCACCCCGCGCGATATTCTCTTTCATATTTTTTGAATATTCCATCTGAAAAATTTCCTTTCTGCCCAAAAATATGTCCCTCAGTGTATATTACCTGAATATGTGAAAAATCTCAGCGGAATATGTGAAAAATCTCGTGCTTATCGTAAGTCCAATAAAATAAAACAAAAAAAGATAGATGTTTCTAAACTATATGTCGTGCAATTTTTATTATTATTTTTTGGGGTAAAAATTAACTCATTTTTATGTAAAAATTTAAGTATCAACAGGATCCTTGGCATCCACCACCGCTCCATCATTGGGGCCTGCTGTCCCCTTCCCGAATGCTTCCTCTAACATGAACAGGGGTACATCACCTTCCAGCATGGGACCCTCCCTTCGTCCGTCATGATATTCCCGATACCACGACTGGTACTCATGGGGTACGTTATTGGGTCCACCCACGTCAACTCCGATCGTGGATTTCACCAATACATATCCAAGCCTTCAAGGTGGGGGTGTATCGGAAAGTGAATTTCTATCTCAGAGATATCTTTGGGTATACCATAATGCATAGGAGGACGAGGAGGTGGAGGTGTTGTTATCTAAGGGCCTGAAATGTTGTCCCACAACGGGGTGAGACTACGTCTCAGAAAATTCTACCCCATTAGACTTGATTAGGAAACCAATACACTTTAAGGGCTGCCTATGCACAACACGGGTCAGAGGACATACCTTGGCCTCAGATTCCACCTACAAATCAGCACAGTTCGAATAGGCACCCAATCAACCACCACAGATCGAAACATCGATCAATCGACCTAGTCGATTTCATGTTAATCAGACCATTACCCAATCATTTTAATCCATACTATGAAATTTCCAAGATGATATATATCTAGTCATTGAGTCACATGCATTCTCAAAGGCGACGTACTTGGTCACCGAGCCACGTGCATTCTCCGAGATGACATACCTATTCACCGAGCCACGTGCATTCTCAAAGATGACATACCTATTCACTGAGCCACGTGCATTCTCAAAGATGACATACTTAGTCACCGAGCCACGTACATTCTCCAAGGTGACATATCTAATCACCGAGTCACGTGCATTCTCTAAGGTGATGTACTCGATCACCGAGCCACGTGCATTATCCAAGGTGATGTATTTAATCAATGAGTCCTATAATACAGCATTATTTCACACCTTTTATCATATCCGATAAAAAATCATGTGTGGGTACACGGTCAGCCTTAACCAAAATATAATAATTTCACTTTTATTTCTCCCACTTTTTTTAGCAATCCAAAAATAGATTTTTGGCGCTGTAGACTGACGCCCGGTAATTTTCCCACTCAATTACCAAAATTTCTTAATTTAGGAATAAAATCCTAAAATCATAATTAAATTGATTCAATACAAATTAGCGATCAAATAAATAAACAGAGTGCACCATGATAATCAGCATAAAATTTCAGTCACCGACTATCCCAGTCTAATTTCGGAAAAATAATTAATTAATTAATTAATTACAAAAATTAATTATTAAATAGCAATAAATCCAACTTAGGCCCATAATGCCTAATTGGACTCCGAAACAGACCCGAAAAAATTTCGAGATTCGTGCAATAAATACTAGAAGCTATTTACTTGCTAATTGTACTAACCATTCGCCTAACATGCAACAATAAGGCACTAAATTAATTCACCTAATCTAATCTATCAACCTAAGTACACTTAATTAAATCTTATCAACCCCTAAGCATCATTAGTCTACTAAGCAAGGATTAGTGAGTTAAACTCACTTGATTATCGAACCGTCCAATTCAATTCGACGGGAACGCGACGAGGGCCGAATTTCTCCAAAGCGGGCCTAGGTTTTGTTGACACCTAAATTTTTGCATAATTTTTACCCCAAAAAAAAAAGGAGCACACATGGCATATATTTTAAACATTTTATTTTGTTTTATTTTAGGCTGCAGGTGAAGGGAAGATTTTTCACATAGATTTTTCACACATTTAGGCAATATACACCAAAGGATGTATTTTCAGGCAAAAAGGAAAATTTTGGATGGGATATTTGATAAATACAAAAGGTAATATTGCACGGGGTGAAATGATATATTCAATGGAATTTTACACGAGCAAAATTGGCAATGAAATATACCACGAAGATACAATTTTTCGGTGTATAAAAGGAGTCGCGTACGGTGGGGAAAGGGGGGCCATTCCGTGGGTAAAAAAAAAGTGCAAAAGGTGAAAAAGTGAGTGAAAAAAAAAGAAAATGAAAAGAAAGCCCCCCCTTGCGCGACTGTTCATCTTCCCCGCAGGGGGCCTTCGCCGGCCTTGTCGCCGTCGAACCGCGCAGCTGTCACGCCGTCCTCTGGAGCCTCAACGACACACCAGTCCGCTCGAAGCCCGCGACGCCGCCCCCTCGTCTGAGCCGCCCTTTTCCGCGCCGTCGCAACCGCCAGTCTCCGTCCGCACGACCCGCGCCGCCCCGACGTCGAGCCCTGCTTTGCATCGCCCGTCCCAGATCCGCTCGTGGAGCCACTGCCGCTGCAGATCCGTGGTCCAGACGTCGAGATCTCTCCATCTGCAGGTCCAAAGCCCCGATGCTCCTGTCCCGACGCCGCCGTGCCGCCCCGATCGCCGATCGACGGAACCCACGCCACGATTCGACGCTGCAGCAACCCAGACGCCCGCGACGCACGCTCCCAGCACCGACGTTGTTCCGTTCTGATCCCGAAGCCCCTGGTGCCGCGACGCCGCTGCGCCGATCCCCGAAGTCCCTGTTGCTGTGCCGCCGTCGCGCCGCTCCCGATGCCCTCGCCAGAACCCTAGCCGGCGATCTCCTCTCGCCGGACCAGCCACCAGCTTTATTTTTCTTTTTCTTTTTCAGAAAAAAAGGAAGGAAAAAAAAGAGAAAAGCAAAAGGAAATTTAGGTATTTTCTTTATCTTATTTTTGTTTTATTATTTTTTGCTACTTTATTTTATCTTTTTAGTGTAGTTATTCTTTTAATGTGAAATTGAGATTCCATGATATGAAATTGCCTTGAAATTAGTGATTGTCAGTCCGATTTTCGCGCCCGAAATCCGACTCGCAATTACTTAAAAAATTGCCAATCCGATCTCCCGCCCGAGATCCGATTCGTGATTTATGTGAAATTGGCCAACCCGATCTCATGCGCGAGATATGGTTCGTCAATTTGGGTATCAATATTGCTTGATTTGCTGTGGTGTTACTTAAATTAGTTTTCATTAAAAAAAACAAAAAAGTGCAGTTTTAGGGTTTGCATGCTCATAATAGGAATTTTATTTCGAATTTTCAAAAATAAAAAAAAAAGAATCAAATCAATTAATTTAGGTTGCTAGTTTTTTTTTTTTAACTTGGATTGCATGTTTAATTATTTGGCAATTATTAATTTCGAAATTAAAAAAAAAGGAAAAGCAAAAAAAGTCATTATGCATATGTCATGTAGAATTAGGGTATCTTTTGCACGTCATTGCATATTAGGGTTAAATTGCACTTAGTTTAATTTTAGATAATATTTTTCTATTAAATAGATTGCATTTTAGGATTATTTAGGTTAAGATAATATTTTAGTTTAAATTAGGATATGGCTCAACATAATTCCTAATATAAATTAAATAGGATCTTAATCTAATTAGGTAATTTTCACATTTCACCTAATTTCGAATTTCTTGAAAAATACAAAAAAGTCTCATAGGTTAAATTAGTTTTATTATTTAGGATAAAATGCATTCTTTCAGGAAAAAGAAAAAAAAATGGCATATGCACATCATTAGGGTTAGATTCATTGAGATGCATGTCATTTAGTATTTTTGATAGGCTCATTTAATTAGAAATTACATGTCATTAGAATTAGGTCATTTAGTTAATATCGCATTGCATATTGCATGATTTTCATTAAAAAAAAGTGAAAAAAAAAAAGAAATTGCATGTTAATTAGAAACCATATCTAGGATTATTGATGTGGATTTTAATTTAACATTGCAGATGCTTTCGTTGCTTTGAGGTAAGTTTTTGCAATTTATTTATTGTTTATTCGGGTGTTAAATTGGTGGATTGTGCACCCGTATGACCACCTCACATGTTAGGGAAATAGATTTAAAATCAATCCAAACTGCTTGCCAAACATTTTTCAAAAGAAAAAGAAAGGTACCGAAAGGGCGTTAGAGAATTCTAGCGTAACCAAGTCCCCGTACCCATAGTCTCTGGTTCGTAGGAGTAAAATAATTCTCCCGTTATTTTGCTTGGGTTTCTAATCGACCCACCAAAAATAGATTAGTGGTGACTCCTAATTGAAAATCAATTGCATATTAAGAACTTGAACCTAAGTCGCGAATTGGTATGGGCTTGGGAGAGCCCGAGTTAAGTCTAGGCTTAACAATCCATTAGCCAAACCCTAGGTGGTTCATACTCGAAAAATTTTGGTCACGACAGCTTGGCGACTCCGCTGGGGACTTGAGTTAATATTCTTAGTGGACTTAGGCCAATTTTTTCTTTTCTTTTGAAAAATTTTTGTTTGGCAGCGAGGATTCCAGGTACGTCCCTAACATTTAAGGTGTTAAATGTTTTTGCAGGATGGGAGGTATAAGGGGAAGTGTTTGCTAACCTTTATTTTGCAGGGAGGTGTAGGAATGTATGGTTTATTTTCATGAACGAAGTGTTGTTTGATATAAATTATTGTGCATGCTTTGCATTTACACTACACCTTTGCACACACAACCTGCCGCCGGGCCTGGGCCGCATAGGATCATCTAGGATGGTATTGAGATGTTTGCCACTCCGACCGCATGCTCGCGGTACAAGTCGCCCATCTCAATCCCGAAGTTTCTTTCATGGTGTCAAGAGTACCCACCTCAGTCCGCATGCCGCAACCCGGGTCGGCTCTTTGACCAAGCCGGAGTCATGAGGACCCAACATAGTCCACAAGCCCGTGGCTAGTCTGATCATCCTTGTGGCTCCACCTTGATAAGCCTTATAGATTAGAAATCGAGCCACTTACCATGCGCATGTCTATGTGATTGCCCATCATTGGTAAAGTAAGTTCTCTAAATTTTTTGCCTTTGCAATTTACTTACTTTATCGCATTATTTTGTCGGTCCATGGCATTAGGATTGTCCTGAGTCTTGATCAATATACAATTAGGACATTGGACATTCGAATTATTCTCCCTCCAAAGGAAGAGCTTAGCGCTTGGTGGGACAAGTTAGATCAAAATGGCCATCAGTTCGTAGAGTCACATATTGGTCGACTGCTTCCATTGCTACGTATCAACATCCATGGCGGCCTCGTCCAAGCACTTGCCCACTGTTGGTGCCCCGAGACCTCTACCTTTATCTTCGGCGGTAAGCATGAGCTCACTCCCACCTTGGAAGAGTATAGCATTGCCATAGGAAAGTCCTTGAAAGCTGAATTGATTAGTCCGCCTATCGGAATAGATCTTGTGATGGCTTTATCTGATTTTCTGAGAATTAAGGAAGATGATATAAGAAAAGTTTTAAAGGCTCACCGCAATACATGTCCTTTATCCTTTTTGAAAGAATGTTTTGAGAAAGGCACCTCATTTCAAATGCGTAGGATTTTCCTCTTAGCTTTCTTTGGGTTTATAGTATTTCCTTACTGCAAGAATGCTATTAACCCTTTGATTGCTCAATTAGTTAGGCAAGTGTTGGAAGGAAAAAATTTTGTAAGCACTGTCTTGACTGAAACTTTTCTTTCTCTCACTCGATTCAAAGGAGGTGGTGATAAGACTCTCCATTCCTCTCCTGAACTTTTACAAATCTGGTTCCTTTCTCATATAAAGGGGTTTGGTGGTTTAATGACTATACATGATGTTAGTAATTCTAATCACCCTATTATGAGATTTGAGAACAATCAAAAACATGCACCGGATTACCATTACTCTAGGTGGCTAGCTTTCATGAAAAAACCGACTTCCAAAGGTTTCCTATGGCATGCTAAATGGTTCCAAGTTCGGGTGGCGAGACTCTCGTGTGGAGGAGTTGGCCCAATCCCTCTATTGGGATTCACTGGAGCATTGGAGTACTATCCGACTAGAGTGACTCGTTAGTATCAAGTCGTGCAAGAGCTTCCCCCGGCGTTACAAGTAGAGCCACTCCAAGTCAGTTTTGTTGATGGAAGCCGAGGCCATGAAGATTCCATTCTCACTATCAAATCAATGTGGGACATGTGCCGTCCACAAAAACTCAAATGGCCTGAGGAGGAGTTGAAAGGCAAGGAAAGAAAGTACTATGCCTCGATTAAGTATATCCAACAACACAAAATTCCCAAGGAGCTGCTTCCGAAGATACTGAAGGCGCCGTTGAAGATCACCAATCGAGCTGAGAATAAACGCCTCAAAAGAGTTGCTGAAAAAGCTCAAGAGGAGAATAAACGATTGCGCCGAATGGTGTCCCGAGTGTATATTGATCAAGCCAAATGAAATGCTTGAATCAATCTTGCTATTTTCATTTTTAGATTAATGTTTAGGAAGTTGGGTCATTTACTTTCCTAGTTCATTTGTTTAGGACATTTCAAATTTCTAGGCTTGTCAAAAGCTCCATTGATGAATAAAATTTCTAGAGTATTGCCATGGATCGGCGTATTTTCATTTGAGATACTTATTTGTGTTCATTTCTTAATTTAGGTGATAACGGATCCTCCACGCTCTCCCATTATCACGCGATTAAGAGCAAGAATGGCTGACCAAAGCGAGATGCACGATCGCATGTCCTCCGTGGAAGATCAACTCAAACAGTTAGCCGCTTCCATGCAGCTTATAACAGTTCAACTTCAATCCCTCCAAGTGAACCCGAGTCCTCCACCTGCTCTCCCTGAGATAGTTGTCCCGAAGCAAGCAAACAAGGCCCAAATGGGTGAGGATGACATGCCTGAGCTAGAAGATGATCCATTCTTGATCAATGTGGAAAATGCTAAGCTTGTCAACATTCCTAAGACGGAGTAGGATGAACGCTTTGCGAAATTGGAAGAAAAGTTGAAGCAATTGCAGGAGTCACAGAGTTCGCTCCCGTTCGACTTGTCCGTGTATGAGAAAGTCAAGATGCCAAAGAAGTTCAAAATGCCAGATTTTGAGAAATACGATGGTACTTCTTGCCCAAAAGCTCATCTACAGATGTACCACGTGCGTATGGCCCAATATGTCAAAAACGAGCCCCTTATGATCCAATCATTCCATGCGAGCTTGACTGGGCCGGCACTGAATTGGTATGTCATGAAGAATGTGAACCTTCTCAACACCTGGAATGAAGTGGCTGACGCATTTCTCAAGCAATACAAGTTCAACATGGATATTGCACCTTCCCGAGAGGATCTTGAGAGGATGGAGAAAAAGAAGAGCGAGTCGTTCAAAGAGTATGCCGTGAGATGGCGAAATCTGGCAGCTCAAATCACCCCCGAGCCTACTGACAAGGAGCTGATGAAGTTGTTTATCAAAACTCTCCCATCTGAGTTCCGTATCCGGATGGCCAGCACGTACGTTGAAAACTTCAATCAACTTATTCCCGTGGGGGAACAAATCGAGATGGGGATAAGGGAAGGATGGTTTACTGAATCATCGAATAGAAGATTCTCTGTCAAGAAAGAGAAGGAGGCTGCTGTAGACGTGAATATGGCTTATGGTCAAGAAAGTACCAATCGCGCCCCGGCTATCCAGACGAATCAAAGGCAACAACAAATTGCCGGCCATCAGCCATTCGCCCAAGCAAGAAGGCAATTCACGCCTCTCCCTGGATCTCCATCCCAAGTGTTGGCTATCCTAAGAAAGAAAGGTTTGCTTACTAATGAACCAAAGCGTCCTAATCGTGAGAGCATCCGAGGCTACGACCCAATGAAGAAGTGTGATTACCATAGCGGCGAATTGGGGCATTCAACTGATGAATGTTTCACTCTCAAGCATAAGATCCAAAACCTCTTGGACACGAAGGCTTTCTCATTTCAAACTACTCGACCGAACGTCCAAAAGAATCCGCTGCCAGAGCATGAAGGTACGGTCAATGCTATCTTGGGGCCTGAAATCAGTCGGATCAAGAGCTCAAAGGTACACGTAGCAGATGCTTACAACGGGCTGGTAAGAGCTGGATATTTTCCGGATCAGGAGGATGTTCCTCTATCACTGATGAAGGAAAGAGTCGCCAGGATGGTGGATGATGGAATCATCGTTTATGCTGACCATAACTGCATAGTTTCCACTATTTCCCCATCATTATTGATTGGGAGGAGGAGCAAGCGGCGCTCAATACTGATAAGGAGGAAGTTGATCCTTCACTCGTGGACATGCCCCCACTTGAAGATGCATCCGACGATGAGATAGTGATTGAAATGCCTCAACCGTATGAATATGTCAACAATAAGGCGGTCCCTTGGTCCTATGATTTAGATGTTGACCTCGTTACAAGATCTGGTCGGACTTATCCTCAAGCCAATGCTCAACCCACGAAACCTGTCACAGATGAAGAGGCTAAGGAGTTCCTGGCCGTGATTAAAGCAAGCGAGTATAAGGTGGTCGAACAATTACGAAAAATGCCCGCCCAGATTTCTTTGCTCGAACTCCTACTTACATTCCCTGTGCATAGAAAGTCGCTGATGAAGGTGCTAAGTGAAATTTGTGTACCTGAAACGGTTGAGGCGGAAAAGCTGGAGGATTTTGTGGGATCGATCCTTCTTAAGGACATGATCGCCTTTTCTGATGATGAATTCCCTCTCGAGGGTAGGGGGCATAACAAGGCACTCTATGTATCTGCCAAGCATAAGGCTTCTCATGTGTCCCGAGTACTCATTGATAATGGGTCTGCCCTGAACATATGTCCACTGGCCACTCTTCATCGCCTCAAGGTGGACCCATCCAGGATACATGCTGCAAAGACTTCTGTCCGAGCTTTTGATGGTACGAAGAAGGAGGTGCTTGGGGAGATTCACCTTGATGTGCAGATAGGGCCGGTGGTTTTCAATGTTCCCTTCCAGGTAATGGATATCCCTACTGCCTTTAATTTCCTGCTGGGTCGTCCCTGGATTCATACTGTTGGGCTGTACCATCAAGTCTACATCAAGCTGTGAAATTCGTGATCAAAGGGAAGCTGGTCACTGTCTATGGCGAAGAAGATCACCGGATTTACCATGAGACAACTATCCCCTATGTAGAGCCAGACTTTGAGTTCGAATCGAGTTACTACTCATTTGAGTTGGTATCCACTATTCATGCTTCTCGAGACTCACCACCACCAATTCCTGAAGTTTCAAATGCTGCTCTTATGGTGGGGAGAGTAATGGTTGGAAATGGTTTTGCTCCTGGTAATGGTCTTGGAAGAAATGGCCAGGGCATTCGAAACCCCATTGAAGCCCCTCAAAGGTCCCGTGCTGCTGGATTAAGGTACCATGGAAGAGGTGGGGAAGGTTCTGGAGGACAAAGACAGGAACGGCGGAATCTGCCCCCTAACCAAGGGCGAGGGAGGCAAAACTCATTACCCCCGAACATTCGCGAGACATTCCCCGATCCTCCGATAATGATGCATGATGAGGCAGAAATAATGGACACCCTGGGGCAGCCAAGCGGAAAGTTCGACTATTTGGTGAAGTATTCGGCTCCTCCCAGTTTCTACATTGATCCCCGCGACATTGTCCCGGATGGATGGGATGGCATGGATGATCCGACACCCCCGGAGACGGAAAACCCCGAAGATGTATTGGAAGGAATCTCTAGTCTCTTCGATGACGTCTTCATAGGGACCATTGACGAAGGACCTCCAGAAGAGATGGGCTCTGGCCCACAAGAGTAACTCATTTACTACTTTCTCACATTCCCCTGCGCGGGAATTTTTATCGCTTTAAGGCTTGTTTTTTATTTCTTTCTTTTTCGCTTTCTTTTTAGGGCTTGAAAATCGCATTTCCGTTCAATAAATGTAATTGATTGATGAATATCAATAAAATTACAAGTTTTATTTTGAGGGCATGATGAGGTACACCAAACTAGCCCAGTGATGATATCCAGCCGATAAAAGAAAGAGAAAATCCAAGGAGAATTCTGAGGCCTGGGCTTCATCATGTTTTCTCGTGTCAAAATATTTCAAAAAAAAATGTTTTTGCTTTTTAAAAGAAATATATAAAAAAAACACATAAAATATAGATTACTCTGTTTTTCTTTCTAATTTAGTTACTTCATGTTTCAGGAGCAATCTTACGGCATACAAAGGTGCAAAAATGGTCCAATCCAATACAACAAATGCAGATATTGATGATCCTGAAGATTCCATTGAAGTGCAGCGTAGCTGGGAACAACATGAAAAAGCCAAGGCCCTTACATCCGAACAAACTGTCACTATAAATTTAGGTGACACTGAAGAGACCAAGGAGGTGAAAATTGGGGCAAATCTCTCCAGAGACGAGGCCAGGCACCTAATTCAACTACTGAAGGAATATCAAGATGTCTTTGCATGGACCTATGCTGACATGCCTGGTTTAGACCCATCGATCGTCAAGCATTGCTTGCCTACTAATCCAAACGTACCACCTAAGAAGCAAAGGCTCCGAAGAACTAAACCCGAGCTCTCGAAGAAGATAGAAGAAGAGGTGATGAAGCTTTTGAAGGTGAGGTTCATCGAAGTCTCGCAATACCCTGAATGGGTAGCTAACATCGTCCTAGTGATGAAGAAAGATGGTCGAGTTCGAGTTTGCGTCGACTATCGAGATTTGAACAAAGCTAGCCCAAAAGATGATTTCCAACTACCTCACATAGATGTCCTTGTGGATAGTACTGCCGGATTTGAATTATTCTCATTTATGGATGATTTTTCCGGGTACAATCAGATAAGAATGAAGGAAGAAGATAAGGAGAAGACTGCATTTATCACCCCATGGGGGACCTTTCATTACAAGGTCATGCCCTTTGGACTCAAGAACGCCGGGGCAACTTTCCAACGAGCCATGGTAACACTATTCCATGATATGATGCATCAGGAGATTGAAGTCTATGTTGATGATATGATTGCAAAGACTCGGCCCGGAAGAAGCCATGTAGAAACCCTAAAGAAGTTGTTTGATCGAACCCGTGAATTCAAGCTTCAGCTAAATCCCACTAAATGCGTGTTCGGGGCAACATCCGGTAAATTACTCGGATTCATTGTAAGCAGTAAGGGGATTGAGATTGACCCATCCAAGGCTAAGGCCATATGCGAATTGCAACCTCCATCAACAATGAAAGAAGTTCGAAGCCTCTTGGGAAGATTGAATTACATAGCCCGGTTCATTTCCCAACTCTCTAAAACTGCCAAGCCATTCTTCAAACTCCTAAAGAAGAATGCACGAATCAATTGGGATGTTGAGTGTCAGGAAGTGTTCAACAAGTTAAAGCAGTACCTGATGAATCCACCAGTTCTTGTCCCACCATCACCGGGGCATCCCTTGATTCTCTACCTCACCATTCATAGTGAGTCATTGGTTGCAATGTTGGCTCATGAGAGTCTTGTAGATAAAAAAGAACGAGCCATTTATTATCTGAGTAAGAAGTTCACTGTATCAGAGCTGAAATATTCTGATGTTGAAAAGACTTGTGCGGCATTGGTGTGGGTATTGCATAGATTGCGACAATACACACTACATTATCAAACATTCCTCGTAACTGAGAATGACCCCATCAAGTATTTACTTGATCGGCCAGCTTTGGTGGGTAAGTTGGCCAAATGGCAAATTTTGATCTCCGAATTTGATGTGCAATTCATGCCACAAAAGTCGGTTAAGGGTCGAGTGATCGCCGATCTATTGGCCGGAAATTCAGGAGTCTCTAATGACGATGACAGTTTCCTTGATGACCGTGTCTTGAGTGTAAATGAAGACTCTTGGAAGATGTTCTTTGATGGAGCTGAAAACTTGTCTGGTTCTGGTACTGGGGCAGTTCTGATATCCCCAGATGGACAACACTATTCGGTAGCTGCAAAATTGATATTCCCATGCACTAACAATGTGGCCGAGTATGAGGCTTGCATCCTCGGACTTCAAGCCGCAATCGAGATGGGTATGGCCAAGTTAATGGTATTTGGAGATTCGGCACTGAGCATATTACAGACTGTAGGTGAGTGGAAGATCAAGGATGCCAAGTTGCTCCCGTACCACAAGTACTTAGAAGATCTGGTAAAGGAGTTTGACGAAATTTCATTTGAATACTTGCCAAGGTCTCATAATCAATTTGCGGATGCACTCGCGACTTTGTCGTCTATGTTGCAAGTCACTGACGGGTTAGAGGTTGAGCCTTTGAAGATAGAGGTTTTGCCAAAGCCGTCTTATTGTATGATCATAACTGAAGAACCTGATGGAAAACCATGGTATTACGATATCATGAGCTACATTAAAAGGCAGGAATTTCCCGAAGGAAGCACTCCAGCTGATAGGAAGTACATCATGAAGATGGCCCCAAAGTTTTTCATCAGTGGTGAGAATTTGTACAAAAGATCTTATGATTCAGTCTTGTTACGGTGTGTGGGTGCAGCTGAAGCCACTCAAATCATACAAGAAGTTCACGAAGGGGTGTGTGGCCCTCATATGAATGGGCACATGTTGGCTAAAAAGATCATGAGATTAGGCTATTATTGGCTCACGCTAGAGGGTGACTGTATTCAGCATGTTCGAAGATGTTATCGTTGCCAAGTCCATGGTGATAAGATAAATGTTCCTCCAACTGAGCTGCACCAGTTTTCCGAGCCATGGCCCTTCTCAATGTGGGGCATTGATGTGATCGGCCCAATAAACCCGAAGGCTTCCAATGGGCATCGATTAATTTTAGTGGCCATAGACTATTTCTCCAAATGGATCGAAGCTACGTCATTTGCAAGTGTCACTGCTCGCAATGTTGCGAAGTTCATCAAACGTGACATAATTGCTCGCTATGGTGTCCCTGAAACGATTATCACTGACAACGGGACAAATTTGAACAATAAGCTTGTTGATGAGTTGTTTAGCGAGTTCAAGATCAAGCATCTGAATTCGTCCCATTATCGCCCTCAAATGAACGGGGCTGTTGAAGCGGCCAATAAGAATATTAAGAAAATCTTGGCTAAGACAGCTGAAAATTATCGAGATTGGCATGACAGATTACCCTTCGCATTAATGGCATACCGGACATCGATTTGTACTTCTACTGGGGCAACGCCTTTTGCTCTGGTGTACGGCATGGAAGCAGTTTTACCTGTTGAAGTAGAGATTCCGTCCTTGAGAGTTTTATCCCAAGCAGAGTTGTCTGAAGCTGAATGGTCACAACAAAGACTTGAACAGTTAAACTTGATTGATGAGAAAAGACTGAAGGCTCTTTGTCATGGCCAAGCTTATCAGCAAAGAGTTGCCAGATCCTTCAACCGAAAAGTACGACCGAGACATTTCGAGGTAAATGATCTTGTTTTAAGGAAGCTGTTGCCGATTTTTCTTGATCCTGGGGGCAAATTCACTTCGAATTACGGCGGCCCGTATGTGGTGAAGAAGGTACTTCCTGGGGGTGCCCTGATCTTGGCAGAGATGGATGGTCGTGAGTTTTCTACTCCAGTCAATGCTGATGTTGTCAAGAAGTATTATCCATGATAGAATTTGCCTTGAACTGCAAGTATTTTATGATGAATAAAATGCCTCAATTAGTTGAATTGTTCAAATTTGTCATAAATTTTGCATTTTTCTTCCTTGATGAATTGTGTGAGATAAATTGAATGTGTCAAATGAGATACCTTGGAATGATGAAAGGAAAGCCTTGTTCCATACCCTATCCCATACATTAATCCTTGGTGAGTTGTGTGGAAGAGTTCCATGCCCGCAAGGAAGAGGGTGATCTCGCAAAGGGTACACTAACCAAGGTGACGAGAGGCAGTTCTTTCTCTACCCAAAACACTACAGGTATACCCATTGTTTAACCCTTCGAGCCCAAACACGTGAAGAGTTTTTAAATCATCCATGTCAAGGATCATCCCACATTGGGATAATATTTGAGATGAATGATAGGAATTTTCTTACTCACACTTGCATCAATTTTCGAGTATTGCTTTCGCATTGTAACTCGTACAATAATTCAAAATGCCCTAGGATGATGAAGAGCGGTCATTTCTCTATCCTATACACTTTTATCCATTGCATAGCCCACTTGAGCTTATGAATTCATTTCATTTTAAACCCAATTGGTGATCATCCCCCACACTGGGGCAAGACAAAAACATTCAAGTGGCATGAACCAGGATGCCGACAAAAATGGAGATTTTGTCCAAAGAAAAGAGTGCAAAAATGGGGCATGAAAAAGCAGTGTGCCTGGTAAAAGCAAGGCCGAATGCCCAAAGAAAAATAAAACACCTGATATGATGAGTCGTACCCTGAACAAGGCAATACTGAAAAAAAAAAAAAAAAAAAACTCAAATGTTGTTGCAATCAATGAGTGCAAAGAAAATCTTCGACATTGAAGAAGGAAATTTGTGGAAATGTCAAGATGATTACCAACTTTGACCATCTAAACACTTTTTGAGCTTAATGATCCTTTCATTTCACAACCCATGAACCAAGCCTACGTTACATCCCTTGCAAAGTCTCTTCAGATTAGGGCACTTGAATTAACGTAAGAGTTCATATGCTTAAAAGCATCGCTTGAAGAAGTGCGAGTCAGATTATTTTTGTCTCATTTCATATGTTTCTTGACTTGAAAATCCCAGGACAGTTATGAAATGTCATTTTTCTTCGTCGAGGCGACCGTAGAATGGTACGGGTCCTTGACAACACCTACTCTTTATTCAGGCGACCGTAGAATGGTACGGGTCCTGGAAAATAAATCCCCGTTTAGGCGACCGTAGAATGGTACGGGTCCTGGGAAAGCAGTTCCTTACAAAACCTGTCTGCCGTATTGGGCGACCGTAGAATGGTACGGGTCCTAAGAAAGCAGCTCCTTTCTGCCATACTGGGCGACCGTAGAATGGTACGGGTCCTAGGAAAGCAGCATCTTCACAAAGTCATGTTACTATTCTAGGCGACCGTAGAATGGTACGGGTCCTGGACAGGTAACACCCACTATCTCGAATTACTCTATCCTCCTTGAAGGTAAGTTATTCCAGGTAGATTCATCTATCATTTGCATTAGTATTTCCATGCATCATATAAATTGCATTAAAATGGAATTCACTTTCCAACAAAAAATCATTCAGTGCATGTGCATGATCAAAATTTAGGTCTCAATTTATCTTTGAAGGCAACCTCTGCGAGCTCACCTTCAAAGAGGGGCAGCTGTTGACACCTAAATTTTTGCATAATTTTTACCCAAAAAAAAAAGGAGCACACATGGCATATATTTTAAACATTTTATTTTGTTTTATTTTAGGCTGCCGGTGAAGGGAAGACTTTTCACATAGATTTTTCACACATTTAGGCAACATACACCAAAGGATGTATTTTCAGGCAAAAAGGAAAATTTTGGATGGGATATTTGATAAATACAAAAGGTAATATTGCACGGGGTGAAATGATATATTCAATGGAATTTTACACGAGCAAAATTGGCAATGAAATATACCACGAAGATACATTTTTTTGGTGTATAAAAGAGTCGCGTACAGTGGGGAAAGGGGGGCCATTCCGTTGGTAAAAAAAAAGTGCAAAAGGTGAAAAAGTGAGTGAAAAAAAAAGAAAAAGAAAAGAAAGCCCCCCCTTGCGCGACTGTTCATCTTCCCCGCAGGGGGCCTTCGCCGGCCTTGTCGCCGTCGAACCGCGCAACCGTCACGCCATCCTCCGGAGCCTCAACGACACACCAGTCCGCTCGAAGCCCGCGACGCCGCCCCCTCGTCTAAGCCGCCCTTCTCCACGCTGTCGCAACCGCCAATCTCTGTCCGCAAGACCCGCGCCGCCCCGACGTCGAGCCCTGCTTTGCATCGCCCGTCCCAAATCCGCTCGTGGAGCCACTACCTCTACAGATCCGTGGTCCAGACATCGAGATCTCTCCGCCTGCAGGTCCGAAGCCCCGATGCTCCTGTCCCGACGCAGCCGTGCCGCCCCGATCGCCGATCGATGGAACCCGCGCCACGATTCGACGCTGCAGCAACCCAGACGCCCGCGACGCCCGCGACGCCCGCTCCCAGCGCCGACGCCGTTCCGTGCTGATCCCGAAGCCCCTGGTGCCGCTGCACCGATCCCCGAAGTCCCTGTTGTTGTGCCGCCGTCGCGCCGCTCCCGGTGCCCTCGCCGGAACCCTAGCCGGTGATCTCCTCTCGCCGGACCGGCCACCAGCTTTATTTTTCTTTTTCTTTTTCAGAAAAAAAAGGAAGGAAAAAAAAAAGAGAAAAGCAAAAGGAAATTTAGGTATTTTCTTTATCTTATTTTTGTTTTATTATTTTTTGCTATTTTATTTTATCTTTTTAGTGTAATTATTCCTTTAATGTGAAATTGAGATTCCATGATATGAAATTGCCTTGAAATTAGTGATTGTCAGTCCGATTTTCGCGCCCGAAATCCGACTCACAATTACTTAAAAAATTGCCAATCTGATCTCTCGCCCGAGATCCGATTCGTGATTTATGTGAAATTGGCCAACCTGATCTCATGCGCGAGATATGGTTCGTCAATTTGGGTATCAATATTGCTTGATTTGCTGTGGTGTTACTTAAATTAGTTTTCTTAAAAAAAAAAAAAGTGTAGTTTTAGGGTTTGCATGCTCATAATAGGAATTTTATTTTGAATTTTCAAAAATAAAAAAAAAAGAATCAAATCAATTAATTTAGGTTGCTAGTTTTTTTTTTTAACTTGGATTGCATGTTTAATTATTTGGCAATTATTAATTTCGAAATTAAAAAAAAAAAAGGAAAAACAAAAAAAGTCATTATGCATATGTCATGTAGAATTAGGGTATCTTTTGCACGTCATTGCATATTAGGGTTAAATTGCACTTAGTTTAATTTTAGATAATATTTTTCTATTAAATAGATTGCATTTTAGGATTATTTAGGTTAAGATAATATTTTAGTTTAAATTTGGATATGGCTCAACATAATTCCTAATATAAATTAAATAGGATCTTAATCTAATTAGGTAATTTTCACATTTCACCTAATTTCGAATTTCTTGAAAAATACAAAAAATCTCATAGGTTAAATTAGTTTTATTATTTAGGATAAAATGCATTCTTTTAGGAAAAAGAAAAAAAATGTCATATGCACGTCATTAGGGTTAGATTCATTGAGATGCATGTCATTTAGTATTTTTGATAGGCTCATTTAATAAGAAATTACATGTCATTAGAATTAGGTCATTTAGTTAATATCGCATTGCATATTGCATGATTTTCATTAAAAAAAAGTGAAAAAAAAAAAGAAATTGCGTGTTAATTAGAAACCATATCTAGGATTATTGATGTGGATTTTAATTTAACATTGCAGATGCTTTTGTTGCTTTGAGGTAAGTTTTTGCAATTTATTTATTGTTTATTTGGGTGTTAAATTGGTGGATTGTGCACCCGTATGACCACCTCACATGTTAGGGAAATAGATTTAAAATCAATCCAAACTGCTTGCCAAACATTTTTCAAAATAAAAAGAAAGGTACCGAAAGGGCGTTAGAGAATTCTAGCGTAACCAAGTCCCCGTACCCATAGTCTCTGGTTCGTAGGAGTAAAATAATTCTCCCGTTAATTTGCTTGGGTTTCTAATCGACCCATCAAAAATAGATTAGTGGCGACTCCTAATTGAAAATCAATTGCATATTAAGAACTTGAACCTAAGTCGCGAATTGGTATGAGCTTGGGAGAGCCCGAGTTAAGTCTAGGCTTAACAATCCATTAGCCAAACCCTAGGTGGTTCATACCCGAAAAATTTTGGTCGCGACAGGTTTCAAGGCCCGGAACCACCTCAAAACGGGCCTAAATAGTGCTGTGATACCCACTTCTTTGCTCTCTATCCAGAGCTGGTTGGTACGGCACCAGTGGCTGAAATGGTGAGGCACGGTCGGTGGGGCAGCAGGGGCTCGAAGGGGCTGTCCACGGCGATTGGCAGCAACTCACGGCAGCAGCAGGAGCTCCGACTGAGCTCGAGCAGTCCTGGTGGCATTCCAAGGTCACAGTGGAGGTAGAGAAGCGAGCTAGAACAATGGGGGCGACCGAGTGCAGGGCGGGCGAGCAAGTCGCGCACGAGGTGGCGAACGACGTGCAGTGAGGGTCTGGCAGCGACGAGCTTTCTCTGGCCTCTCCTCTGGACGTCTGGACTTCAAGCAGCAGCAATGGAGATGGGAAAGGGAGTTGCTCAACCTCTTGAAGGGGAGAGGGGTTGAGCGGACGCAGCTTGGGGGAAAGAGAGAGGCAAGAGGGGGCCACATGCCTTCATTTTCTTCTCCCTTGTCCCCTTCCTTCTTCCACAGCCAAGTATGGTTCCTTGGTTGTCCTTAGGCCACCAATGCTCACTCACAACCCTTGAATTGGTCTAATTGGGCTAGGAGAAGGTTGAGCTACGAATTTCCTTGGGATCCTCTTCCATTGGTCACTTACCGATCCTCAGATCAACTCAATTCGGCCTCGATAAATTACGTTAGTACCTCAATTATCAAATTGGTATTTTTCCTCACCAATTGATCTCACTTGCTTCCTAATTTTGCAATCAAAAACGATCCCGGCCTTTTTCTGAACAAAAACGGCCCTAGGACGACTTTTTCCCAAAAAGTCTCGGGTTACAGAAAAATCTTCTAAGACTAAGTTGACGCTCCTAGAATTTATTGTGACGTGGAAAAATCTTCAATTTCTGAAATCGGACTCGAACTCGCAGTTAATTTCTATTCGGCGCTTTTTTAGCGTAACTTAGGCTATCGGGTAACTTTCAAAAAATTTTAGTGCAAATGACCCGTGGTCGATTTTCTTCGAGCCACAATGAACCCACTCGACTCATTGGCGACTCTCAGTTGTTGTGAAAATCTTGAGGATTCAAATACAAACACAGGGTACCAAAACGATAGGAAAATCAGTCTAGTGCCGGTCGACAAGAATTTTTCAATTTAGTAGTATCACCCACGATTAGCCACACATATCAGTCAAACCAATATATCTCTGATTTCAAATCGATTTTATATTGTGCCGTAATGGCCTCTAAAGATGAGTACGGTCGAGAAGCCGATTCCTGGTCGAATTCTCAAGTCTATTGCATTAAAATTCCTTAATGGCTTCCCTGATTAGTCTAGTTATCTCAAGAGTGATCAGCTCTGAGAACAACCCTATAGGCGCGTCAATGAAATGCCCGATTTATTCAATAGAAAACAAGATTGAAAATCTGGGATGTCACAACAACACCTTTATATTCGGTGAAATCAGAAAACGAAGAATTGGCAGAAAAAACTCCCTTTTGCTCCATGAAAAATTGTCTCTCGATATTTTGCCTAAACACCTCCTGTAGTAGCAAATTTATCAGGGCAAATTTGTTCAAGTAGCTTTATTGTAACTTCATTTTATGTATTGGAGATTGCAACACCTCTAAAGTCACATAAAATCGGAAAACGAACTTTTGTCAGAAAAAAAATCCATTTTGCTCCATGAAAAATTCCCTTTCGTTCTTTTGGCTAAAAACCCCCGACAGTTGGAAATTCTGCAGGGACAATTCTATTCAAGTAGCTTTATTTCCATACGATTTATTGTATTGGAGATCACAACACCCTTAAAGTCAGGCGAAATCAGAAAATGAAGATTTGTTAGAAAAAATTCTCTTTTGCTCCATGAAAAATTCACTTTCGATATTTTGCCTAAACACCTCTTATAGTAGCAAATCTATCTGGGCAAATGTGTTCAAGTAGCTTTATTATCATATCATATATGTATTGGAGATTGTAGCACCTCTAAAGTCACGTGAAATCAGAAAGCGAACATTTGTTAGAAAAAATTCTCTTTTGCTCCATGAAAAATTCCCTTTCAATATTTTGCCTAAACACCTCCTATAGTAGCAAATCTATTGGGGCAAATGTGTTCAAGTAGCTTTATTACCATATCATTTAATGTATTGGAGATTGCAACATCTCTAAAGTCACGTGAAATCAGAAAACAACATTTGTCAGAAAAAATTCCTTTTTGCTACATGAAAAATTCACTTTCGATATTTTGCCTAAACACCTCCTGTAGTAGCAAATCTATCGGGAAAAATGTGTTCAAGTAGCTTTATTACCATGTCATTTAATGAATTGGAGATTGCAACACCTCGAAAGTCATGTGAAATCATAAAACGAACATTTGTCAGAAAAAATTTCCTTTTGCTCCATGAAAAATTCCCTTTCGATATTTTGCCTAAACCCCTCGTGTAGTAGCAAATCTATTGGGGCAAATGTGTTCAAGTAGCTTTATTACTATATCATTTAATGTATTGGAGATTGCAACATCTCTAAAGTCACGTGAAATCAGAAAACGAACATTTGTCATAAAAAATTTCCTTTTGCTCCATGAAAAATTCTCTTTCGATATTTTGCCTAAACACCTCCTATAGTAGCAAATCTATCAGGGCAAATGTGTTCAAGTAGCTTTATTACCATATCATTTAATGTATTGGAGATTACGACACCTCTAATGTCACGTGAAATCAGAAAACGAACATTTGTCACAATATTCGTCATAATTTTTCCATATAACTAGAAAAAATGTTGCTACTATGTTGTTCCTCTAATTTTTGTAACAATTCCAAGACCTCATCTTGAAATATTAAGGACAATAGATAGAAATTTCATAAAAAAACAAAAAGCCAGCCGGAAAGTGGAGATGCCGCATCCATAAGATATGCGAACGCAAACTCAATGCAAAGAAGTGTATAACAACAAAAAATGTTGCTACTGTGTCCTTCCTCTTATTTTGGACACAGTTTTTTTTCCAAGCTCTTCCCCTCGAAATATTATGCAGATTAGGTACAAATTTCAGAAAAAAAAAAAAAAAAAAAAAAAAAGCCACCCGAAAAGTGGAGATGCCACATCCATAAAATATGTCAACTCAAACTCAATGCAAAAGTATGTATAATTACAAAAAATGTTGCTACTGTGTTGTTCCTCTAATTTTCGGCACAATTTTTCTTCGAAACCCTACCATTTGAAATATTATGCAGAACAGATAGAAATTTCAGAAAATAATAATAATAATAAAAGCCATCCGGAAAGTTAAGATGCCACATCCATAAGATATGCCAACTCACACTCAATGAAAAAGTGCATATAACTGGAAAAAATGTTGTTACTGTGTCGTTCCTCTTAGTTTCAGCGCAATTTTTTTTCCGATGCCTTCCTCTCAAAACATTATGCATAATAGATAGAAATTTCAGAAAAAAAAAAAAGCCAACCGGAAAGTGGAGATTCCGCATCCATAAAGATATGCCTACGCAAACTCAATGCAAGAGTACATATAACTAGAGAAAACGTTGCAACTGTGTCGTCACTCTAATTTTCGGCACAATTTTTTTTTCCGAACCCTTCCTCTCGAAATATTATGCAAAATAGATAGAAATTTCAGAAAAAAAAAAAACCATCTGGAAAGTTGAGATGCCACATTCATAAAATATGCGAACTCAAACTCAATGCAAAAGTGCGTATAACTGGAAAACACGTTGCTACTGTGTCGTTCCTCTAATTTTCGGCACAGTTTTTTTTCTGAAGCCTTCATCTCGAAATATTATGCAGAAATAAATACAAATTTCCGAAAAAAGCCTATCGGAAATAGGAGATGCTGTATCCATAAGATATGCCAACTCAAACTTTATGCAAAAGTGCATATAACTGGAAAAAAATGTTGTTACTGTGTCGTTCCTCTTATTTTCGGCACAATTTTTTTTCCAAGCCCTCCCTCTCAAAATATTATGCATAATAGGTAGAAATTTCAGAAAAAAGTGCCAGCCGGAAAGTGGAGATGCCGCATCCATAAGATATGCCAACTCAAACTCAATGCAAAGATGTGTATAACTACAAAAAATGTTGCTACTGTGTCCTTCCTCTTATTTTCGACACAATTTTTTTTTCCAAGCTCTTCCCCTTGAAATGTTATGCATATTAGGTACAAATTTCAGAAAAAAGCCGCCCGGAAAGTGGAGACGCCACAGATATGCCAACTAAAACTCAATGCAAAAATATGTATAATTACAAAAAAATGTTACTACTGTGTCATTCCTCTGATTTTGGGCACAGTTTTTTTTTTCCAAATCTTTCCCCTCAAAGTATTATGCAGAATATATAGAAATTTTAGAAAAAAAAAAAAACCATCCAGAAAGTTGAGATGCCACATCCATAAAATATGCCAACTCAAACTCAATACAAAAGTGCGTATAACTGGAAAAAAAAAACGCTGCTACTGTGTCGTTCCTCCAATTTTTGGCAAAGTTTTTTTCCGAAGCCTTCGTCTCGAAATATTATGTAGAATTGATACAAATTTCAGGAAAAAAAAAAAAAGCCTATCGAAAATAGGAGATGCCGCATCCATAAGATATGCCAACTCAAACTTAATGCAAAAGTGCATATAATTGGAAAAAATGTTGCTACTATGTCGTTCCTCCGATTTTCGTCACAATTTTTTTTCTAAACCCTTCCCCTCGAAATATTATGTAGAATAGATAAGAAATTTTAGGGAAAAAAAAAAAGCCATCCGAAAAGTTGAGATGCCGCATCCATAAGATATGCCAACTCAAACTCAATGAAAAAATGTATATAACTGGAAAAAAAAATGTTGCTACTATGTCATTCCTCTTAGTTTCGGTACAATTTTTTTTCTGAGGCCTTCCTCTTAAAATATTATGCTGAATAGATAGAAATTTCATTAAAAAAAAGCCAGTCGGAAAGTGGAGATGCCGCATCCATAAAATATGCCTACTCAAACTCAATGCAAAAGTGCATATAACTAAAAAAAATGTTGCTACTGTGTCGTCACTCTAATTTTCGGCACAGTTTTTTTTCCGAGGCCTTCCTCTCGAAATATTATGCAGAATAGATAGAAATTTCAGAAAAAAAAAATCCATCCGAAAAGTTGAGATGCCACATCCATAAAATATGCCAACTCAAACTCAATGCAAAAGTGCGTATAACTGAAAAAAATAAAAAATAAAAAAATAAAAAAATAAAAAAAATAACGTTGTTACTGTGTCGTTCCTCTAATTTTCAGCACAGTTTTTTTTTTTTGAAGCCTTCATCTCGAAATATTATGCAGAATAAATACAAATTTCAGAAAAAATAAAAATTAAAAAAAAAACCTGTTGGAAATAGGAGATGCTGCATCCATAAGAGATGACAACTCAAACTTAATGCAAAAGTGCATATAACTGGAAAAAAATGTTGCTACTGTGTCGTTTCTATTATTTTCGGCACAATTTTTTTTCCATGCCCTTCCACTCGAAATATTATGCATAATAGATAGAAATTTCAGAAAAAACAAAAAAAAAAAAAAAACCAATCGGAAAGTGGAGATGCTGCATCCATAAGATATGGCAACTCAAACTCAATGCAAAAGAGCATATAACCACAAAAAAAAAAAAAAAATGTTGCTATTGTGACGTTCCTCTTATTTTCGGTACCGCTTTTTTTCCGAGGCCTTCCTACATGATAGATAGAAATTTCAGAAAAAAAAAAAAAACCATCAGAAAGAGGAGATGCCGCATCCATAAAATATGCCAACTCAAACTCAGTACAAAAGTGCATATAACTCGAAACGATGCTGCTATTGAGTCGTTCCTCTTATTTTCGGCGCAGTTTTTTTTTCAAGGCCTTCTTCTTAAAATATTATGCTGAATAGGTAGAAATTTTAGACAAAAAGCTTGATGAAAAGAGTAGATGCCACATCCAGAAGATATTTGTCACGCCCCGATCCTCGGGCACGCACCCATCCCTCACCTTGGTCAATTAATAGCGACGTCCCAGGACGCATCACCGACCCTTTCTTTTTAATACGCATGCGGAAGCATATAAACAATCCCCAAACAATAAAACAATGGGATAGGAAAGTATGACTAAATTCCAAACTTTCAAAACCAACCACACTTATATACAATGCAAACCAATGCACATATATATATATATGGCGGACTACTAAGCCAGATTCAACTTAAACAAGTTCAGAATCAAGGTCTACAAGCAAGGGTGGGGGTTCGACAAACTACAAGTCCTCGTCCTCCTCTTCATCATCCTCCACACTCCAACTAAAGCCTTCAGCAGACTGCACCGGACTTTCGAGATCTTCAAAATCCAGGTCTGCTGCATCTAGAGACTTGAAATGTTGTCCCACAACCGGGATGAGACTATGTCTCAGCAAGTTCTACCCCCTAAGACCCGATTAGGAAGCCAATACACTCTAGAGGCTGCCTAAGCACAACACGAGTCAAAGGACTTACCTTGGCCTCAGTTCCATCCTGCAAATTAACGTTATTTACAAATGCCTTACATCACATCACTCAATCAATTCATAACATCATATCAAATTATTGATCAATCGACCTAGTCGATTACATGTCATCTCGACCCTTTCTTAGTCGACTCATCTCATACTATCTATAAGTCCATTCATATTTGGACTGCTCATTGCTAAGCTGATAAATAGATAGTATAGCCCGCTTCTGAGATGATAAGGTATACTGCTCTCTACTAAGCTACCATATCGCCCGTAGGCTGATATAGTATACCGACATTGCTCTCTGCTAAGCTGACAAGGTATACTGCTCTCTGCTAAGCTGCCATATCAAAGCCCGTAGGTTGATATAGTATACCGGTATACTGCTCTCTATCTAAGCCAACATATCGCCTGTAGGCTGATATAGTACACCATCCCAATCATACAATCAATTCCATCTTTTTATCATTCCCAATAAAAATAGCCGTGTGTGGATACACGGTCGGCCTTAGCCAAAATATAATAATTTCACCTTTTTGGACAACCCACCAGTTTCAACAAACCATTGCATATTTTTGGCGCTGTAAACCGACGCCCGGTAATTTTCCCATTAATTACCAAAATTAATTAATTTATGAATAAAATCCTAAAATCACAATTAATTCAATTCAGCACAAATCAACGCTCAAATAAATAAATGGACTACACCACAATAATCAACATAAAATTCCGGTCTTCGACTATCCCTGCCTAATTTTCGGAAAATAAATAATTAATTAATTAATTCCGAAAAATTATTAAATAAATACAATAAATCCAATTTAGGCTTGTAATGCCTAATTGGAAGCCGAGACAAGCCCGGAAAAATTCCGAGACTCACTCAATAAATACAGGAGCCTATCCACTCGCTAATTACACTAACCATTTGCCTAACATGCATAGGTAAGTCCCTAATTTATTTATTCTAATATAATCTATCCACCTAATTTCACTTAATTAAATCTAATCAACCCCTAAGCATCATTAGCATACTAATAAGGGATTAGTGAGCAAAACTCACTTGCTTAATGCACGGGTCGGATCAAACCGACGGGAACGGAGCGGGGGTCGCTTTTCTCCAAAGCAGGCCTAGGATTCGAGGCCCGAAAACACCTCAAAACGGGCCCAACACCTTACTGGAAACCCAATGTTTTCCCCCTCTAATTTGAGCTGCAAACAAGGGAAATGAAGCTGGTTTGGTGCGGGAATGGCGACGATGGACCGGTGGATGGCTTGGTGAGGTAACCGGCGACCGAACAGCAAAGAAACAGGTTGATCGAAGCTCCAGCGAGTGACTGGTCAGCAACCGATGCTTCCTGGGGTCAAGGGGGGATGTGCTAGTGGTTGGAACGGGCAAAGGAAGGGTCGGAATTGGGAGAAACTCACGAAAAACACGAAACAATTCACTCGGCAGGGCTCTAGAAGGTCCGGCGACCGGTAACTTAACGCCGGCGTACCGGACAGCCGGCGGCTCCGTTCGGGATGAGGTTGGGCTTGATGGAACGGTATGGATGTCCTTGTCATGAAGATGGGTGGCTCGTTTGCTTATTCATCCGGGAAATTGACTTTTTACTCGGATCTTTGGCAAAAGGTCAGCTGGAGCAGAAATCGGCAGAAGTGAAAATAGAGGAGGAAAACGGTCCGGCAGTGGTGTGGCTGTTCCAACGACTTCCTTGGCTGCTGGTGGGGTTCGAACAAGGTGAGAGGAGGGAGATGGAGAGGTCTTGGATGGTGGATGAAGGGGAGAGAGAGAGAGAGAGAGAGAGAGAGAGAGAGAGAGGAAGGGATAAGGGGAAGGTGGGCCACCATGACCAATTTTTTCCACAACTTGCTCTCCAAGGCTCCTCCTTGGCCAAGCATCCTTCATTGGCTCACAATGAGCCACCAAGGCTTGTCCATGGACACTTGAGATGGTCCAAAGACCATAGGAAGAGGGGGCATACGAATTTGTTGCATTTTTCCCCCAATTGATCACTTATTTCCTTTCAAATCAACCTCAATTGGCCTTCACAAATTCGATCCACCTACCATCGGTCATCTTGGCATTTTTCCCCACCAAGTGATCCATCATGCATCCCAATTTCACGATCAAAAATGGTCTTGGCCTTTTTCTGAACAAAAACGGTCATGCGACGACTTTTTCCTAAAAAGTCTTGGGTTGCAGAAAAATCTTTTGAGACTGAGTCGACATTCCTAGGATTTATTGTGACATGACAGAATCTTCGATTTCTGAAATCGGACTTGAATTCGCGGTTAATTTCCATTCTGCGCATTTTTAACGTGACCTAGGCTACCGGGTAGTTTTCAGATATTTTTAGTGCAAATATCCGGTGGTCGATTTTCTTCGAGCCACAATGAACCCACTCGACACAGTGGCGACTCTCGGTTGTCGTGAAAATCTCAATGATTCAAATACGGACACAGGGTACCAAAATGACAGAAGAATCAGTCTAGGGTCGGTCGACGAGAATTTTTCAATTTAGTGGTGTCACCCACGATTAGCCACATATCTCAGTCGAAAAAACCTATCTCTGATCTCTAATCGATTTATATCTGTGCCGTAATGATCTCAGTAGATGAGCACAATCGAGAAATCGATTCCTGGTTGCATTCTCAAGTTTATTGCATTAAAATTCCTTAATGGTTTCCCTGGATAGTCTAGTTATCTCAAGAGTGATCAGCTCTGAGAACAGCCCTATAGGCGCGTCAATGAAATGCCTGATTTATTCAGTAGAAAACAGGATTGAAAATCTGGGATGTCACAACTCTTCCCCTCTTAAAAAAATTTCGTCCTCGAAATTTTAACATTTACAAATCCATAAACGAAAAGGTGGGGGTATTTTTGTCTCACAAGTCTCACTTTTCTCGATTGCTGCTTTAGTCCCATGGTGTTGTCAGATGACTTTGACCAATGGGACCTTCTTGGTTCACAAAATCCAATCTTTTTTATTCACACTTTGAACAAGGCTTCCTATGTACAACACTCTATCATCCACGTCTAATTCTTCAAGATTTAGCACGTGGGTCGTGTCAGGCTCATATGTCCTCAACATCGACACGTGAAAACGTCATGCACTTGTGCCAACCTTAGCGACAATGCAAGACGATACGTTAGGATCCTGATTCTCTATCAATAATCTCAAAGGGACCTACGTACCTCAGTTCCAGTTTTCCCTCCTTACCGAAGTGCAAGGTATTCCTCTTTGGTGACACCTTCAGAAAGATACAATCACCAATTTAGAACTCTAAGGGCCTTCAATGCTCAACGATTCAATTATTCTGGCGGTTCTAAGCGGTCTGTACTCTGGCACTGATCACAGCAACCGCAATCACTGCTTACTGGGCCAACTCCGGTCTTGCAATCTTTCTTCATTTCACTTTCTTTTCACCATTGAAATTCTGTACACTCTGCTATGCAAGCTTCAATAGGAACCATCTGATCTAGATTTGATATAGATCTGTCACTGACACTCCATGAGAGGAACTATCTGGCGCACATACAACTTTGCATGTCTGTCTAAGCCCAGATCCTTTCGTACTACCAAGAAGTAAGCCGACTTCGTCAATCTGTCGACCACAACCCCAAATGGAATTATTACTCTCTTAACTCCTTGGGTAAGTCTATCACAACGTTCCATCATAATATACTTCCATTCCCACTCAAGACTCTTGAGTGATTATAAAACTCTTCCCGGTTTGCTTTACTGAACTACCACTTACTAGCACATCTGACACTTACAACCTGTCCGGCGATGTCTATCTTTATGTTGGTCTACCAATCGAACTAATGTCGATTCATACCTACTTTGTACCGTCTGGTCAAATACTGCAATACTACAGTGAATTTCCTAACAAGGTCTTCTCCTCAAGTTCTGTACTATCTGACACCTATCATCACCCATGATACTTCGACATTCCATCTTCTGAATCTGAAAGCCAACTTTTCCCTTATCGGTATCCTCTTACAAGATTTTCTGAACATCCCAATTTGTCAACAAAATCGCCTTAATTCTAAACTGGACTTCTGGTTCAGTTCTAAGGGTGGCCATAAAATTCGAAAGGTGGCCTACCTCAAACTTGAAAACTGAATCTCGAGCTCTCTCAAGTAAGTTCCACTCCTTAATCAGAATATGAGCAACTGAATACTTTAGACTCAAAGCATCGGAGACCTTATTCGCCTTTCCCGGGTGATATAAAATATCACAGTCATAGTCTTTCAGCAATTCCATCCATCGACGTTGTCTCATGTTCAACTCCTTCTGAGAAAATAGATATTTGAGACTTTGATGATCCGTGAAGATCTGGAATTTTTCCCTACACAAATAACATCTTCAAATTTTCAGAGCGAAAATTATTGCTACGAGTTCCAAGTCATGCGCTAGGAAACTCAACTCATGGGGTATCGACTGATGGGACGCGTATGTAACACTCTACCACGTCACATCAACACGTAACCCAATCCTCTAAGTGACGCGTCACTATAAATTTCGCATCCTCCAGAACCACAAGGAATGCTCAACACAAGTGCGATAGCCAACTTCTACTTAAGCTCTTGGAAATTATCCTCACACTTGTCTGTCCATATGAATTTCTCTCCTTTCTTCAGGAGTCGAGTCAATGGCGACACTAATGTTGAGATTCCTTCCACGAACCTCCTGTAGTAACTTGTCCAACTCAAACGGTTTCCGATCTTTGATACTGTTGTCGATCTTGGTCCACTGATAACTTATTCGATCTTGGCCGAGTCCATGGAGATTCCTTCACCATTCTTAGACATCTCTCGTGCTCCTTAGCATTCCTCGAATACACCGGAATATCATTACACGACACGATCACAACTGATTGGTAACAAAAACGGTCCTACGACGACTTTTTCCCAAAAAGTCTCGGGTTGCAGAAAAATCTTCTGAGATTGAGTTGATGTTCCTAGGATTTATTGTGACATGACAGAATCTTCGATTTCTAAAATCGGACCTGAATTGGCGGTTAATTTCCATTCAGCGTGTTTTTAGCGTGACCTAGGCTACCGGGTAGTTTTCAAAGATTTTTAGTACAAATGACCCATGATCGATTTTCTTCGAGCCACAATGAACCCACTCGACATGGTGGCGACTCTCGATTGTCGTGAAAATCTCAAGGATTCAAATATGGACACAGGGTACCAAAACGACAGAAGAATCAGTCTAGGGTCGGTCAACGAGAATTTTCCAATTTAGTGGTGTCACCCACGATTAGCCACATATCTCAGTCGAACAGACCTATCTCTAATCTCTAATCGATTTATATATGTGCCGTAATGATCTTGGTAGATGAGCACGGTCGAGAAACCGATTCTTGATCAAATTCTCAAGTCTATTGCATTAAAATTCCTTAATGGTTTCCCTGGATAGTCTAGTTATCTCAAGAGTGATCAACTCTGAGAACAACCCTATAAGCGCGTCAATGAAATGCACGATTTATTCAGTAGAAAATAGAACTGAAAATCTGGGATTTCACAATATTCTTACTCAAACTCAATGCCAAAGTGCATATAACTGAAAAAATGTTGCTACTGTATCATTCCTCTAATTTTCGGAACCCTTTTTTTCCAAGGCCTTCCTCTCAAAATATTATGCATAATAGATAGAAATTTCAAAAAGAAAAAGAAAAAAACCCATCGGAAAGAGGAGATGCCACATCCATAAGATATGCCAACTCAAACTCAATGTAAAAGTGCATATAACTGGAAAAAATGTTACTACTATGTCGTTCCTCTAGTTTACAGCATAGTTTTTTTCCGAGCCCTTCCTCTCGAATTATTATGCATAATAGATAAAAATTTTAGAAAAAAAAGCCCATCGGAAAGAGGGGATGCCGCATCCAGAAGATATGCCTAGTCAAACTCAATGCAAAAGTGCATATAACTGAAAAAAAAAAAAATTGTTGCTACCGTGTCGTTCCTCTAATTTTCGACACGTTTTTTTTTCCGAGACCTTCCTCTCGAAATATTATGCATAATAGATAGAAATTCTTCACCAAAAAAAAAAACCCGTCAGAAAGAGGAGATGCCGTATCCAAAAGATATGCCTACTCAAACTCAATTCAAAAGTGCATATAACTAAAAAAATGTTGCTATTGTGTTGTTCCTCTTATTTTCGGCACAGTTTTTTTCTAATGCCGTCCACTCGAAATATTATGTAGAATAGATAGAAATGTCAGAAAAAAAAAAGTCAGAAAGAGGAGATGCCATATCCAGAAGATTTGCCTACTCAAACTCAATGCTAAAGTGCATATAACTGAAAAAATATTGCTACTGTGTCGTTCCTCTTATTTTCGACACAGTTTTTTTCTGAGACCTTCCTATTATTTAATATATATATGTGAGATTACAACACCTGTAAAGTCATGCAAAATCAAAATACACCAAACTGTCCAAAAAATTCCGTTTGCGCCATTAAAGATTCCCTTTCAGAGTTGTGCCCTATAAAACTTCTTGCAGAAGGAAAATTGTAGGGATAGCTCTGCTTAATAGCTTTATTTTCATGTGATTCCCAATATGCGAGTTGAATACATTGGAATTGTCATGCGAAATCAAAAAACAAAGAATTGCCCCAAAACATGGCTTTGCGTTCGTAAGGATTACCGTTTCTTTGTTTTGCCCCATAAAGCTTCTTGTAGAAAGAAAACTTTTTGGGCAAGAGATTTCTAAGAGCTTTTTTATATGTAATTTCCTCTGCACGAGATGATTACTTCGGAAAAATCATGTGAAATTAGAAAATGAAGATTTTTCTTAAAAAATTCCCTTTGCTCCAAGAGATTTTCCCTTTTCGATATCTTACCCTATAAAACCTTATGCAGTGAGAGCATTATCGGGATTGTTGGGAATAAAGGATTCCCTAAAATCGATCCGACGCTAAATCGAACCCCTAAAACGAATGCGGAAGACGAGCCCAGGAATCACATGTATCACCGATCAAAGATACACCACGGAATCGAGTGTACCTTATTGTCCACAGATTTAAACACCAATGTTGAAGTTTGAGAAAAAAATCCTGATTCCATTCTATTGAGGAGCGTGATGTTGCTATTAGGGGGAGAAAACTCTGGAAAAAGACGTATGTCCTTTTTTCTTGGAGCGTTTTTTTGTCTTACATTGTCTTGAGGGGGGAAAAGCGTTTTGACGTACGTACCCCAAAAGGTACGTTCCTCTTCCTTTTTTACTTTCCCTCGAAGCGTCTCCTCCAAAGGACATATCTCTTCAACGTAAAACGTTCCTCCAAAAAACACAACCCCTCGTATCTAAACAACGCAACATTTCACATCGCAACTGTTCCTCCATGGGCCCTTATCTTGGGGCCGGGCTTTTAGGCCCAACATGGGCGGACGGGCCCACTTAGGCCCATCAAGTCATAGACTAAACCCATCATCTCCCACTCGCACATAGTGGGCCAAACAGGATCCTCTTTACCTCTCTACAACATCCATACCGGTGAATAATCCGTGCGACCAGCATACTTTGAGAGCTCGTTGCCATACATCTGTTAGGAATATATAGCAGCTCATAATGGGCATCACACTTTGAGTAGATTTAGTATGCAGTACCTTAGATCGATCAATTACATTTATATCTCTCTTGATCTCTTTTTAAACAATGATATATTGTATTCACAATTATGATTGTCCCATAAAACAATCATAATTGGTCGACCAGTGAATACAAAACTGGAATGTGATTCTCCAAATTCGATCTTCCTCTTTCCTTCAAACTCTCAATTTCAGTTCAGCTTGTTTTTCTAGAAATGTCCCATTAGATCGAATCAATTCATAATCATTGGTAACATCCTAAGATAGCAAACCCTGCATAGAAATCTTGAGAATAAGTAAGAGTTATGAGGGCACTAAATTGAGGAACTCTTTTCCTCAAGAGTCTCACACGGCATAAAAGTTGAGATCAAACTTTTGCCACTCTTATTGGTCGTCTCATGCATACGTAGTATGAAATACGTATTACAATATTAACTCATTTTCCATGGAGCGTATGTCTACACCATCAATACCGTACAGATGATAGTTCAGGCATACCTAATGTCTAACTTGAGTTCACATATCTACTCATTCACAGAATTCATCAGAACTCACATCTGGCATCATAGACAGATAAAGTAAAATATGTGGGTTATTTTACTTTCAGACATAGTATATATTATGTCATCATCTTAACACTCAGTTAAGGCGACATGTATTTTAAGTTTGAGCTCTCAATTATCACTTAGATAATAAGCTTAAAACCGTCTCATCTCTATTTATCACATAGTAAATAGAGGTGATTACCCGTGTGAGTAGGCTAATCTTTTATCTGTCCGACATACTTTCTCAACTTTATATAATGCACTGAGCATTAAGATGCATAAACGTCAAATAAAGATTCATAGGCATTAATAATGAAAAAACACAAATTCATTAAATGTGAACACTTTAGGGAAATTACAATATTCAATACATCAGCCTCTACGCAATCATAGAGATTTTACATGACCACAAAACACATCTCTAGGTATTGGCTTTATCATAGGATCTGCTACCATTCTATGCGTAAATATGTACTGTAAGTTCACATCTTTTCGTGCAACCATATCTTTGACATAATTATACTTGGTATCTATATGTTTGGTATTGCCATGATATTTTGGATCTTTGGTGTACACTATAGTTGCTTGGCTATCACAGTTAACCAATAATGGATTTGCAGCATTCCCAATAACACCTAAATGATCCAAAAATCTCTTAAGCCAAACTCCTTCTTGTACTGCTGCTGATAATGCCACAAACTCAGCTTCCATCATGGACAAGGCTATACACGTTTGTTTCTTACTGCTCCATGATATGGTGCCATTATTCAGTAAGAAAGCAAATCCAGAGATAGATTTCCTTTCATCTAAATCTCCTCCCCAATCAGCATCTAAATAGCCTTCAAGTCGCAAATCATTTCCTTGGTAATTCAGCTTGTAATCAGCAGTTCCCTTCAGATACCTCAGTATTCTTTTAACAGCTTTCCAATGTGCTTGACCTAGATTAGATTGGTATCTACTCACCATTCCAACTGCAAAACATATGTCAGGTCTTGTACACATCATAGCGTACATCAAGCTCCTAACAGCACTAGCATAAGGAACATGTTACATTTGTTCCTTCTCTTGCAGAGTCCTTGGACACAGTCTATAGCTCAATCATTCATCTTTTGCAATAGGAGTATCTATGGGTTTACAATCTTGCATACGAAATCGTTCAAGAACCTTGTTTATGTATGTTTCTTGCGAAAAAGATAATGACATCTTCGAACGATCTTTTGAAATCTTAACTCCAAGAATGTATGCAGCCTCACCCATATCTTTCATCTCACAGTTGGAAGATAACCAACTCTTGACAGTATTAACAAACTCTATATTGCTTCCGGCAATTAGTATATCATCAACATATAATGATATAATCACAAATTGATCTTTAGATCTTTTGATATATACACAATGATCCTCATCAATCATTGTAAAATCATATGACATTATGGCATTATGAAAATGTATATAACATTATCTTGACGACTGCTTAAGGCCATATATCGATCTCAAAAGTCGACATACTTTTTTTTCTTGGCCTTCCATAATGAAACCAGCAGAATGTTCCATATATATTTCTTCATCTAATTCTCCATTGAGAAAAGCAGTCTTTATATCCATTTAATGTAACTCAAGATCCATACTTGCCACTATTGCCAGAATAATGCAAATCGAGGTAAATCTCACTACAAGAGAAAAATGTTTCTTCATAATCAATTCCTTCATGTTGATTATACCCCTTCACCACAAGACGAGCTTTGTGTCTTTCTATTGAGCCATCAACTTTACGCTTTATTTTGAGAACCCACTTGTTCCCAATGGCTTTGCGTCCTTTTGGAAGACCAACCAGTTTCCAAACATGGTTTGACTTCATTGACTCCATTTCATCTTCCATTGTATACATCCATTTTTCCTTACTAGGGCAATTTAGAGCCTCATGTATATTTCTTGGCTCATCTTCATCTTGTAGAGCAACCATAAAAGTTTCTCCTTCAATGTCAAAGCATCGACGGGGAATACTTTTGCGAGTTGTTCGCCATATGGGAGATTGTACACTTTGTACGCCATTCCCCATCATGCTCCCACTCGGATTAGATAATGACAATATCATCTCATCATGTGGTTGTAATTGAAAGTGAGTTGAATTAAATTCATCAATTCTCATGTTACTCCCACTTGGACGAACTCCACTAAGTTCATTATCTGGATCCAAGGTTTCAAATAGGGAGTAATCCTCACCTATTTCGTCCTTCTTAGGAAATTCATTCTCTAAGAATGTGACATCCCGTGATTCGAATTCAGTTATACTTCCACTTTTCTGCTTACCTATAAACATATACCCTTATGAGTGTTCAGAGTATCTTATGAAAATACTCTTCTTTCCTCTAGGATCCAATTTCCCAAACTTGTAAGAGGGCTCATGAGTATAGGCAGCACAACCCCATGGTTTAAGAAAACTTAAGTCCGGTTTTCTACCTGTCCATAACTCATATGGAGTGGAAGTAAATGATTTAGAAGGCACCCAGTTAAGTATATAGGCAGCAGTTAATAACGCATCACTCCAAAAGGTGATAGGTAAGTTAGCATGCGCCATCATGGACCTAACCATTTCTAGTAGAGTTCTATTCCTTCTCTCCGCAACACCATTTTGTTGAGGAGTATATGGAATAGACAACTATCTTTCTATTCCTTTTTCATCACATAAATTTCTGAACTCATCAGATAAATATTCACGACCTTGATCAGATCTCAATACTTTTATTTTCTTGTCTAATTGATTTTCTACCAAGTTCATAAACCCTTTGAAACAACTCAATGCTTCAAATTTATGAGAAATCAAATAGACATATCTGAATCGAGTATAATCATCTATAAATGTGATGAAATAAATAGCCCCATGCCTTCCTCTCACATTCATCGGACCACAGACGTCAGAATGGATTAAATGCAAAGAAAATTCAGCTCTTTTACCTTTTCCAAATGGTTTTCTTGTTGTTTTTCCTACTAGACAATGCTCACATAAGGGCAAATCGACCTTTTCAATGTTGCCCAACAAGCCCTCTTTGGCTAGCCTATTCATACGTTGTTGGCCAATATGACCAAGTCTAGCATGCCACACATTCACATCATTATCATATGAATTAGGAGATGTGAAAAGCGAATAACAAACATTGGTATTACCATAGTCAACATTCAATACAATGAAACCATCTAGAAAATAACCTCAACCATAGTAATTTGTATCCAAATACAAATCCACACCACTATTATGGAAGTTCATATTAAAACCAAGCTTAACCAACATTAAAACAGACACTAAATTCCAACAAATCTCTGGAGCATACAACACATCATGTAGGAACAAAGTGCGTCCACCACGCATGTTCAATTGACAGATTCCAATTCCTTTTACTTCTGCTCTGGAGTTGTTTCCTACATAAATCCACTTAGTTCCAGTTGGTACTCGTCGAAATTCCACGAAGGATTCTCTATCCTTCGCTACATGGTCTGTCGCTCTTGAATCTACAGTCCACAAAGGATTAGACTCAATTAAGAACACAGAACTTGACACATAAGCAAAGTTCTGAAATGTACAGGGGGTGTGTACCTTATTTGACTCGCGACAATCGCAAATATGGTGACCCTTCTTGTCACAATTGTAACACTTCACCCTTGTCAGTTTCTTCATTCGAGGACGCTTTCCTCTTTCATGTTGGTCAACCTTTGGTTTCTTCCCTGAAGCACTTGCTCCCTTGCCTTTCCTTTTATTGAACCAGTTAGGACGTTTGCGCTTGGAGCTCGAAGCTCCATGTGAGTTGGAACCAGCATGATAAATTTCAGTTTCCGGCTTAGCTACCAAGAGGCGGTCCTCTTCCAGCTCAAGATGACGCACTGCATCCTCAAAGGTTTTGATATTCTCATTATGAGTCAGGTGCACCTTCATATGCTCCCAACTCTGAGGCAAGGAACGAATCAATGCTTGCACTTGCTGCTCATCAGTCAGGACATAGCCAACATCTTTCAACTCATTAATCATGTTTGACATCTTTCTAAGGTGTTGCTTCATGGTCTAACCATGAGGCTTCTTGTAAGAGTCAAACCTATAGTGAGCTGTCTCAGTCTAGTCACCGAAGTATGACCAAATCTTGCTACCAACGCTTCCCACATTTCCTTGGCATTCTCAAAATGCCTAAACTCTCGCATGACGTCATTTTCCATGCTACTCGGCAACGTAATGCGAGCAAGAGAGTTCTTTCTTTTCCATGCAGCAAATGCATCCTTATCTTTTTTGTGTTGTGCAATGTTTCCATCTTCAGGTACTTCCATGGTCAGGTTAAGAGCTTCTAGTGCCTCTTGCTCTTCCAGCACATATTGGATTTTCATGTGCCATATTTCATAGTTGTCGCCATTAAGCTTCTCACCTTTGTTCAGCTCAGCGACTATACTCTTTGTGGCTGAAGCCATCGATCTGAACATATTAGAAACATATGCACGAATTATTAATGCCTATCATTTATGCATCCATTTTGCACAAACCCATCATATTAATGAATAATTTCAAGTAAGGTTTCAGAATTAAAAGGTCACTATGTTTCCAATCATCATCCAAAAATCCTAACTTGGAATTATTATTAATATAATCTTTTATGCAAAATAAATTCTTTGAAGCTACAAAAGCTTCTATGAACTACCCACAACAGTTAATAATAACAGAAGCAAATAATATTTGACATCCAATAATGATAGAATAATAATGCTTTCACATAATGCAACTAACATATCAGTTGCTACACCAACAACAACTAGGTAGAAAACATTTACATAAGATGTCCATAATGTATACTAAACAAAGACCAGTCAAAAAATCTAACGCCAAGACAACACATGAACTGGGAAAGATTCTTTTTTGTTTAATTTCTTGATCTTTTCTTCTTTAAATTCCTCAGACATTCTAGGCAGCCACGGTAAAACAAACGGGTATCCCTTAGGATTTCTCCTTCGCACATTCATCCCCCGCCGGATTGAAGTCATTCCATGGGTCGCAATCCTTGTGGCTTCAATCCGGTAATGTTTATCTATAAAAGCCATTACTAGGCTCCTATACGTAGTAGCTCTATTGACCTCCCATAGGCGATTCCTTTTTGTTTAATTTCTTGGCATTCTTAAAACGCCTAAACTCTCGCATGACCTCCCATACGTAGTAGCTCTATTGACCTCTTGTATTTTCCTGTTGACCTCGAGAACATGATCAATTAAGTCACCACTCTCCCATCAATAATCAATCAACTTAGCTATCAACCTAGAAAGCATTTTCTTTTGTTCATCGGTAATTGCGCGTTTAGGTGTGCGCACCTTACGGGGAGGCATTGTTCCTGCAACAAATGCAGAACAAATAAGGGATTACATATAATCCACATTGACTTAATTGGAAAAAAAGAAACACATTCTTTTCTTCCTTTTTTTTTTTTGGTCAACGGTCAAAGTCAACGGTCAACAGTCGAAGTCAAGGGTCAACAATCGATGTCAACTGTCAACAGTCAACAATCGAGGTCAACGGTCAACGGTCGAGGCCAACGGGTCAACGGGTCGAGTCAACCGGGTTGGTTCGATCAGGTCGAGTCGGACGGACCGACCCGGCACGTGCCACGCGCGTGCGTGGGCCCCGCGAGCTGAAGTCACGATGACGTCATCTAGCACGTGCCGCGCACGTGCGCGCGCCAGCGTCCGCTCATGTGCGCACGCATGTGTCGCACCCGCCTGGGGACTGAATCGGCCCGTGCAACGCACACACCGATGACGCCAGTTCCTACTGGCCATGCGTGGCAGCCCGTCCGGCAGTGATCCGCCACTCATTTTTCTCGTATTGATGAGACCTTCGACCCTACGCTATCAGAAACAAACTTTGATTTACAGAAAATCAAAAAACGGGGTGAACAGTATGCGAGCGTCGGGATTTTCCGTCCCCGATCGGCCGACAGCGGTGTTTCACGAAAATTCAATCAAAAAATAATTCATAAACATGAAAAGGGGTCGGGAAACATGATACCAATGTTAGGAATAAAGGATTCCCTAAAATCGATCCGACACTAAATCGAACCCCTGAAATGAATGCGGAAGACGAGCCCACGAATCACATGTATCACCGATCAAAGATACACCACGGAATCGAGCGTACCTTATTGTCCACAAATTAAACACCAATGTTGAAGTTCGAGGAAGAATCATGATCATGTTCTATTGAGGAGCGTGCTGTTGCTATTAAGGGGAGAAAACTCTGGAAAAAGACGTATGTTCTTTTTTCTTGGAGCGTTTTTTTGTCTTACGTTATCTTGAGGGGGAAAAAGCGTTTTCATGTACGTACCCCAAAAGATACATTCCTTTTCCTTTTTTACTTTCCCTCGAAGCGTCTCCTCCAAAGGACGTATCTCTTCAACGTAAAACGTTCCTCCAAAAAACACAACCCCTCGTATCTAAACAACGCAACATTTCACATCGCAATTGTTCCTCCATGGGCCCTTATCTTGCGGGCTGGGCTTTTAGGCCCAACATGGGCAGACGGGCCCACTTAGGCCCATCAAGTCATAGACTAAACCCATCAGGGACAAGCAAATAACATGCGGGCAACAACGACGATGGGCGGATGGGGTAGACGGTGAACAGAGGAGCCAATGGGGGGAGAAGGAGAGAAAAAGAGAGAGAGGAAGGAGAGGAGGAAGGGTCAACCAAATGGGGAGTGAGATGGAAAGAAAGAGAGAAAGAAACTTGAGGAAGAAGGAGAAGGTAAGAATAGATGGACGTCCATCTTGTATTAAATGCAACCTTGCATTATTGTCCCTCCTTCATAATGACTTCAAACTTGAGCAGCAAGAAGGAATCCTAACCCTTCATCTTGCCAAGCTCATCATTGGCCAAGATCTCTTCTTCAAGTCTTAAATACTGGTTAGATGCAAGAAGGCTAAGATGGTCCAATCAACCTTATTCCTCTTCCTTTGGGCACCTATCACCTTTGGCACGACCTCCAAAATTTTGTCTCGCTTAATTAAATCTTAAGAAGCTAAATTAATCTCATCTATAGGTACACTAAAGTCTATTTTCTCAAGTTAGCGCATTTCTCCAATCAATGCACTAACTAGCTCACTAATAATATTTCAATTGGATATGAATGTCTTGATAACATCTACAGTCAGTACCCATAATCAGACCAAGGTTTGTGGTCAAGTTTCGATTGAAAATGGCTCTAATAAAACTTACACAAATTTGGGCGACATTGATGGAACTTGCACGGCTAGACTCAAACTGAGTTCCACGCCTATCTAGGGTTTTATGCGTGACTTTTATTTTAGTTTAATCGAACCATGAATGGCCCTTGATTATCATGTAATTGAGTAGGATCGATCAGACTACCTTGATTCACGATCTTACAGGATAGGATGAAGGTTGTTCATGAATAGTACATCAACCATGTGGCATCACCCACAACTAGTATATATTCAAGCTGAATCAATATGTACCGTCCTTAATCAACTCGTAATGGCACGTAATCATCCACAACGATCCTTATGATCAAACAATCCTTTCATGGTCGAACGCTCCAATCTATCACAACCTTGATCCTGAGTCACATTGCCCCTAATCAGCTAGTTAGCTTGTGAACAATCCCTAGGATTGAGTTATAGCCTATCCTCATTAGTGACATACCAATCCTTAGTCTATTCCTCACGATTTAAATGGGGGTCAAATCAAGAATGTCACAAATTTAGACTTATGTTTTTCATGAAAGTTATAGCAAATTGTGTATACTTTGTCATATATTTTCCCCAGATTTTCTAGAAGTAGCACAACAAGCGAAAATATGATTACTTTCTATGGTTGTAATCTACAAAAGGTGAAAACATGGGATATCAGTTCATTCTTTGACTTTTTTATCATTTTCGAGATAGAACCAAGTCTTGCTCTCTTCATGAAAGTTGTGGGGTTGGTCTTCACGTATACCATGCTAAAATTTGGTGGTGATTGGTTAGATTTTGAGCACCGAAATGCCTTTTCTTTGTGTGTAGCAGATTTTGAAAAATTTTATAGGTTTTAGGAGTTAATTCAATGACTTGCTGCTCTCTATACGATGAGAAATAGAACTAAAATCTTTCACAGAAAATGTTTATCAATGTCTATTCTAAAACATAATAAAGTTCTGCATTTAGTTTGAGTAGGCAAATATTCTGGATGACGCATCTGCTCGCTCCAACAAGTTTTTTGATGAAATTTGTTTTATTCTGCATAATATTTTGAGAGGAATGCCTCACAAAGCAAAAACTATCCCAAAAATTGTAGGAACCACACAATAGTAGCGTTTTTCTAGTTATTGGTCCTCTTGCATGTAGTTTGAGTAGGCAAATCTTCTGGAGGGCGTATCTCCTCGTTCCGACAACTTTTTTTGGTGAAATTTATTTCTATTCTGCCTAATATTTCGAGAGGAAGTCCTTGCAAAGCAAAAACTGTTTTGAAAATTATAGGAACGATATAACTAGAGTATTTTTCCAATTATTTGTCTTTTTGCATTAAGTTTGAGTAGGCAAATCTTCTATAGGGCGCATCTCCTTATTCCGACAACTTTTTTTGATGAAATTTGTTTCTACTCTACATAATATTTCGAGAGTAGGGCCTCACAAAGCAAAAACCATCCCGAAAATTGTAGGAACAATACATTAAGAGCGTTTTTTTTTCCATCCAATTGCATTGAGTTTGAGTAGGCAAATATTTTGGAGGGCTGCATCTCTCCATTTTGACAACTCTTTTTTGACAAAATTTGCTTCCATTCTGCATAATATTTCAAGAGAAAGACCTCGCAAAGAAAAAACGATCTCGAAAATTGTAGAAACGATACAGTAAGAGCATTTTTCCAATTATTAGTCATTTCGTATTGAGTTTAAGTGGACAAATCTTCTGGAAGGCGCATCTCCTCGTTCCAACAAACTTTTTTAACAAAATACGCTTTTATTCTGCATAAAATTTTAAGAGGAAGCCCTCGCCAAGCAAAAATCGTCCCCAAAATTGTAGAAACGATACAATTCAACCCTAAACCCTAAACTCTCAACCCTCAAACCCTCAACCCACAAACCCGAACCCCCATCCCCAACCCGAAACCCCCAACTCCCTAACCCCTAAACCTCCAAACCCAAAACCCTAAAACGCCAAACCTTAAACCCTAGACCTAAACCCTAAACCCTAAACCCCAAGCCCTAAACTAGAAACCCCACGCCCCAAACCCCAAACCCAAAACAACTAACCCTTAAACCCTAAACCCCATGCCCCAAGCCCTAAGCCCTAAAACCCTAACCCCTAAAACCGTTAAAATCCCTAAATCCCAATTCCTAAACCCTAAACCCTAAACCCAAACATCCTAACACTATAAACCCTAAGCCCTAAACCCAAAACCCAAAATCCTAAACCCTAAACCCTAAATGTTTGTTATCGTACATTAAAAACCAAACATGTACCCTAGATGCAAATTGATATCCACCCATGAATAATCTCTCCAGATGCCCATCATCTTGCATCAACAACTGAACATATACCTCTGATGCATATCGATGTCGACCCATGAATGTTAATCTTTATGGTCGTCGATAAGGTGTCACAAGCGTAATAATGTTCGTGTGTCACGCGACTGTCCATGCATCATGTACTAAGCATGTGTGTTTGTCTCAATTATTTTTTATGTAAACAAGTGAAGAACTAGAGACCACCCTTACATGATAAGACATCCATCGCATGGTACATACCTCACAATGAATCAGCTGTCTTCATGAACCATACCAATACCAATGATCACATCGTCTAATAGGATGAGGCAAAGAATGTCGTTAAATCATCAAGAAACAAGAAATCACTTAACCAAAAAAGACAATGAACTTTATCAGAGATGTTCACGTTGCTGATGAACCCATTGCTCATAATCCTGCAACAGCTGCCCCAGAAGAAGTGGTACGAGTCTATCCACTAGAGCTTGCATTACTCTGTTCAATATGAAATTGTTACTTTCAGTGCACAAGATATGGAGGCAGTAGATTAATGGAAGTTGTACAAAACAGAAATCATTTCCATTGCTGTGTTTTAGACCAACGCCACACTAGTCGTATTTGTAATATGCTTTGGATCTTGTTAGGATGGCAACTTCCAATACAATACGAAATTAACAAATTTGAGATGAGGCTAATCGGATTCGATTGATGATGTGTCAACCCATAAGGTACAATCAATGATATTGCTGTGTTAGTGTTCGTGTCCAACTCGCCAAACACAAAATTGACCCACAAAACCCATTGAAATTAACGACTTGGTGTTGACGCAATCTGTATGTGAATTGTTTAGACATAATTAGCTAAAAGACTATTATTGTTGGAGAAACATCTTCAACTAATTTTGATGATGTCCAAACTATTCTTAATATAATATTCACTATGGTGTATGCAAACGTCTGTGATAGAAAGGACTACGTAACGTCCATGATGTGATCTAGTGGACAGAAGTATGCAACAAGCCCATAAATAGTATTCACGTAAACAGTACCAGTGGACCTAAAGATCATATGATAGTGATGTTTATATCGCAATTACAAATATCATGTTGCTAGTGTTGTAACAACCACGAACATCTAGTGAAGGTCATTGGGTCAACAAACTAGCCGTTGTGGTTGAGAATTCGCATGGCAGCGAAATCTAGTTGAAACCGGTAATCAAGAAGCTAGGTCGTCAGGCCTATTAGAGATTGTAGTGATGGAACTATATGGGCAATGCTATTCTCAGGTAGCAGCTCAACGGCAACTCCAATGGCTCATTGCTCCTCTAATCCTCTTCCAACGGATAGATTGAATATAGATATAAAAGAGAAGACCTAAGAAGCCAAAAAAGAGAGAGAGAACAACATTATCTAAAGATTTGGATTCAACTTTGCTCCTAGTGATATGTTCTCATCCAACTATTTCACTAAGTTTTGTATTCATGTTTTTTGAGTAATTATGCTCTAGATTAAACAAATATCTTCAGAAAGAGAAGATAGCGATGAGGACATGGCGCTGCTAATAAAAAGATTCAAAAACTTCATGAGAAAAGAAGGAAACTATAAACAGAAAAGGCCCATGAAGCTCTCGGATGACAAACAACCTTACGAGAATAAGGAAGAATCAAAAGGTAAGGACATTGTTTACTATGAATGCAAGAAACCATGTCAAATGAAGCCAAAATGTCCAACTCTCAAGAAAAACAAAGGAAAGTAAGAAAAGAAGAAGCTAAAACATGAAATGATATCGAATGTGAGTCGAGTGACAAAGAGGAAGCAAATATTTGTCTGATAACTGACTCAGACCATGATGAGGAAGATGAGGTAAACAATTCTGAACTAACTTATGAAGAACTGCAATATTATTTTAGGGAAATGTTTGAAGAACATGAAAAAGCTTTTAAAAGAATTTCTTTTTTGAAAAAAGAAATATATGATCTTACCACTAAAAACTTCGCTGTTAAGTTCTCACTGACAAATTGAAGAATGAATATGATCTTAAGGTGAGTGAAATAAAACTCCTTCAAGTTGAAAATGAGAATTTTAAAGAAGAAATCATCACCAAGTTTTCACAAGGTTCAAAAACATTGAAGCACATACTCTCAATCCAAACCCCTCACTACAACAAATGTGGTCTAGGACATGAGGGAGATGATAATGAGAAGAATCCTTCTCCAGAAACTAAGGATAGACTGAAACACAAACCTCATGTACACTTTTACAAGTATCACTCTGATAGACACTCCACAAAATCTTCTGGAAAGCAATTTTCGAATTGCTCAATTTACAATGAAAATGATCACTTCAAAATGGATCATCCAAAAGAGCAGATGAAGCCCAGAAAGATTCATAGGATGTTTGATGCTAAGTCAAACTCTAATAGGAAAGGAACCAAATTTATATGGATACCAAAGAAAAGATGAGAGATAGTACTAAATTTATAAACCTCACCATTGTAGATGGAGAAACAATCACTTTTGGAGAAAAAGATAATGGAAGAATCATCGGCAAAGGAAACATCAAGTTAGGAAATTTGATTGTTGAAGATGTTTCATTTGTCAAGGGGCTAAAGCACAACCTCATAAACATTAGCCAGCTTTGTGACGAGGGATACAAAATAAGCTTTGAAGAAGGTGAGTGCCTTGGCACTAGTAAAGACAAATCTCAATCCTTTACTAGAAACAGGTATGGCAATATTTACTTACTGAACATCAACTTTGAGGAAGCATATTGCCTAATGTCATCAAGGATGAGTATGAATTGTGGCACAAGAGATTAGGTCATATAAATGCAAAACAAATTCACAAGATATCTTCCTAAGATCTTATTCGTGGACTACCAAAGATCAATTATAACAAATGTGACTCTTGCAATACATGTACATTATGAAAATAGGTAAAAGGCTTCTTTAAGTCTATAAAATCTACTACTACTAATAGACCCATGCAGCTGTTACACATGAACTTGTTTGGACCTATAAGAACTATAAGCCTAGGTGAAAAGGAATCATGATTTACATGGGTAATGTTCTTGTCTCACAAAGATGAAGCATCTCATTCATTTGAGAAATTCACTCATCAAATTCAAAATAAGAAAGGATACAACATCACAACCATTAGGACTAACCATGGTGGAGAATTCGATAATCAAAGTTTTGCTAAATAGTATGATGAAAATGGAGTGGAACATAATTTTTCCATTGCTTACACTTCTCAGCAAAAATTGAGTAGCTGAAAAAAGAAATCAGTCATTACAAGATATGACCCAAACCATGATCATTGAAAGTAATGTTCCCACTTACTTCTAGGCTGAAGCAGCCACTACTGCATGTTATACTCTAAACAGAGTTCTACTAAGAGCTCTAGTATAAAAGACTTCCTATGAGATTTTCAAATGAAGGAAGCCTACTATTCATTACTTTCATCTATTTGGATGCAAATTTTTCATTCTCAAGAGCACAAATGATAACATTGGGAAATTTGATGCGAGAGCAAGTGAATGTATTTTTCTTGGATATTCTACTACTAGCAAAGCCTATCGTGTATTCAACAAATATTCACAAGTAGAGGAAGATTCTATCAATGTAAGATTCAAAAATGATCAAAAAGGGATGCAAGCTGATGATTGTGAAGATGTCATGCAAATATCTATTCCAATCACAAACAAACAGCCGTAGCCTCAAACCCCAACAGATCCTTCAAATCAAAAACAAATTCCTAAGGACTTGAGATTCAAGACAGAACATCCAAAAGAATAAATCATGGAGAAAGTAGATGAAAGAATCAAGATCAGTCATCTCTCAAGAATATGTTGAACTCCCTGGCTCTTATATCCCAGCTAAAACCTACATGAATTGAAGAAGCTATCACTGATGAAAATTGAATTGAAGCTATGCAAGATGAGCTGCATCAATTAAAGGTTAATGATGTATGGGAATCGATCACAATACCCAAAAATCATTCACTTATAGGAACAAAATGGGTATTTTAAAAATACTCGATGAGAAAGGTAATGTGATCCACAATATGACAAGGTTAGTTGAAAAATGTTACTTATACAAGGAAGGTATTGATTTTGATGAAACTTATGTTCATGTTGCTAGACTAGAAGCTATAAAATTACTATTAGCATATGCTTGTTATCATAGCTTCTTATTGTATCAAATGAACATCAAAAGTGCATTTTCAAATGATTATATTAAAGAAGAAGTATATCTTTAGCAACCTCCAGGATTTGAGGATCCAGGCAAACCAAAAGATGTCTATTCAACTCAAAAAGACACTACATGGACTCAAGCAAGCACCAAAAGCTTGGTATAAAAGATTGAGTACATTCTTAATCGATAATGATTTTCAGAAAGGTAAAGTAGACACTATACTCTTTATCAAGAAGAAAGGTAAAGATCTGCTCATCATCCAAATATACGTTGATATTATTATTGGAGCCAACATTATGAAAATTGACTTCGAGATGAGCTTAATCAGTGAACTCAACTTCCTTCTTGGACTTCAAATCAAGCAGACTCCGAAAGGCACTTTCATACATCAAAAAAAAGTATGCCAAGAGCAAAGAAATTTAATCTAAAAGATTGCAAAAAGATAGAGACCCCTATGTCATCTTCCATTAAGTTGGATAAAGATGAAAAAGGTAGATTTGTAGACTCCAGGCTATACAGAAGCATGATAAAGTCTCTAATATATCTAACAGCATCTAGACCTGAAATTCTATTCGGCACATGTTTGTGTGCTCATTTTCAATCTAATCCAAAAGAATCGCATTTATTTGCTATTCAACGAATCATTCGATACAATGGATCTTTTCCAAAATAAGGAATCTATTGTCATAAGTATGTTACTTGGATATTTGGACGCTGACTCTGCAGATTGTAAAATCAATTGAAAGAGTATATCATGTACTTGCCAATTATTGGGAAGTATGCTAATAAAATGATTGTCGAGTGAAACAAAGCTTAGTTGTTCTATCTACTACAGAAGCCGAATATACTGATCTCGAAAGTTGTTGTGCACAACTCATTTGAATGAAATAGCAACTAAATGATTTCGGAGAGAAAAGAGAAAGCATTCTAATTCTTTGTCACAATACAAGTGCCATCAACCTTATGAAGAATCCAATATTACACTCAAGAGCAAAGTACATTGAGGTAAACATCATTTTGTTAGAGACCATGTCAACAATGGAGATATTTGCATACAATTCATAGAATCAAAACATCAATTAGCGAACATCTTCACCAAGCCACTGGACAAGTGAGCTTTTGAATGCATTAGAGGAGAACCAGGAATTTGCAATGCATTGGATTACAAAATCTACCAGGTAAAATTTACTTCAATCATCCATCATACAAAGATCAGGATAGTCGTCAAACACAAGTACGCATTTACAATATTTCAAAAATAATACCGTTACAGCTTGTCAGTACAATCTCTCCCCTCTCTCAGTTACTGTTCTGACCCTAAATCCTATCCTTAACGATTTATATAGCGATTCTCAATGAATTTTCAGCACTCATTTTTCTGATTTACATTATTTATTATTTGTAAAAACAAACCTTCAATAAAATTTCAAATAAGAAAATTACCATTGCTGTACAACGTCTAGTTTTCTCAAACGTAACTAATGCAGATATATAAGGAGATAGTGCTTACGTTCTTCCTCACTGAAGCCATTCCACATATTTCTTAAAATTCTCAATACGTTTCCTGTCCTCAAACTCCCTTCTCGCTTCAATTACTACAAAAACCATGGCCCCAAAAGCTCGCACCTCACAAAAACCCACAAGAAAATCATCTCGCACAGTAGCCATCATGGCTAAAACCTCCAAAGAAGAACCTTCGCATGTCAATCTCACAGCTCAGCCTGAAGAATCCACCGAAGCAACACAAAGCTAAAGTGTTGCCCAGTCCCAAAGAGCTGAAGGTTTGGTGATAAAGTGCAACATTGCCATCATCTATGGAAGGAGAGACTTCCCTAAGAAAAACTCTTGAATCAAAGATGCCTCTATGGAAAGAAATAATGACAATACCTCTTGTCTCACCTCTCAAGCTAGATGCTCCCTCTGCTTTAATTCCTATTCCATCTGATGATCTACTCAAAGGACTTGTCGTATTGATAAAAGTTCACGAGACAACAGTAGCTCAACTCATGAAATCAAATATGGGTAAATCTTAAGCATAGGAACTTCAAATGTTGAGAAAATGATCACGATTAGGTATTCCAAAAACTTTCAACCTACTGAAAGTTTTGAACGTGATTCTTCTTTTTTTAACTCTGAGTTGTTTTTATCTCAAGACCACAAAGATGCCAACAATGGTTTTTACAAAAGAGGAACTATTTCACACAGATTTATTGACTTTAATTTTCTCTATGCTTGTGGTATCTTTCTCTTTGATCTTTTTGAATCTCTAAAACTGAAATTCTCTTACTCTATGAAAGTGGAAGTCCATCTTGGCCTTGTGGCCCTATTTTATTCCAATATCCATCTTCCATACAGGGACTCGTTTGTTTTTATCTTTCGGAAACAAAATTATGTTATTGCCTTGGATGGACTCGCTAGGATAATTCAGGCATAGTACAATGTTTTCAAGAAAATACCTGTAGAGCTTGATGAGGCTTATAGCTTTGTGTTGGAAATTCCCAATTTCTCTCTCATGATTTTAGAGAAATTGTGCCTTTGAATCTACTCCCTTTAAAACTTTTATCCAAAAGATTTTGACCCTTTGCCTATGCTCTAAAATATCCTTTACCAACAACACTTCTCATTATGAGGCAAGATTCATCTGGGGCATCCTCAACAAATTTGATGATTCCTCTCTTCCACACATGATTGTCATCCACATATACCAAATGACCAAAAGAAAGATAAGCAAGCTGCCTTACAATGCTCTCATCACTCACACCTTTAAGCACCTGAAGATCGACTTCTCTGACGTTGCTTCTCAGAGCATGGTCAATGTGGAAATTGGGAAGAAAATACTAGAAAAGATGATGCTAAGGATGATGCTAAGGATGACTTCTAATAGATGGGTCAATCAGAAAGGAGAAATTATCCCCATTAGAAATGGCGATGATGAAAAGGCCATTGCTCAGATCGGGGAAAGCATGACTAAACAAGAGAAGAAAAAGCAAGCCAAAGCACTAGCACCAAAGCAAGCATTGAGACCACCTAAAACAGAGAAATCTATATCTCCAGTGGAAACAGCTGCAGCTCCTACTGTCGGACTTAACCAACTACAAGTTGATATCTAGGAGATCAAGAGAACCATCTCCTCACTGACTCAATATCTCATGAAGATCAAATGCACATTCATCAATCTCGACTATTACAATCCCCTTCATCTTGACCAAGAGCAAATCCTTCAAGAACCCTGGCCACTTCTCGGCAATGCAAATGCCCTCGCAATTAAAATCTGCATATTTTTCATGTGCTCATATTTTGCTTTTGCTGATCATATCTTGCTTCTCTTCTAGCAATATGTACTACCATGCCAAGTTACTAACGAAGCTTTGTACTTTTATCACTCTTTTGCCGATGACAAAAAAGGGGAGAGTTGACTTGATGTGAAATGTGCATGTGATATAAACTTATTTTATGCATTTGTTCATCAATATAGGGGGAGCTTTAAGAGTTCTTACTCTTAAAAAGCTAAAAAAATCATCAAAACAGGAGGAAATTCCATTTGACATCATATACGAACCTCTCAACCTTTGATGATGTTCTTATCTAGTGGATCTTCACTTTATCTCTCAATTCGAAAAAGATCAACCACATAATTTCTCCAATTCCACTCGATATCTTATGGAGACCTCATTTATATTTACTACGAACCTATCAATGATTATTTATTTCACATCTGCAGGATAGTTTTATTATCATCAAAAAGGGAGAGATTGTTGGAGAATTATCTCCAAATGATTTTGATGATATTCAAACTATCCTTGGTGTATATAGATGTTTGTGACAGAAAGGACTACACAATGTCCATGGTGTGATCCGATGGATGAAAGTATGCAATAAGTCCAAAAATGGCATTTGCTAAATAGTACCACTGGACCTAAAGATGAGCTGATTGTGATGTTTATATCGCAACTGCAAATATCATATCATTGATACTGTAATAATCACGAACATCTAGTGAAGTTCTTTAGATTAGCAAACTAGCCATTGTGGTTGAGGATTCGCACAACAGCAGAATCCAATTGAAATCAATAATCAAGAAGCAAGGTCGTCTGTTAGGTCTGTCAAAGACAATAGTGACGAGACAGTTGTAGATGCTATTCTTAGGTAGATTACAAATATTTAGGAAAAAGGATTGTATGGGTGGTTATATTCTTCGGCAGTAGCTCAATGGCAATCCCAACGGCTCCTTGCTCCTCTGATCCTCTTCAAATGGATAGATTGGAGATGGATATAAAAGAAAAGACCTAAGAAGCTAAGGAGGGGAGGGAGAGAGAGAGAGAGAGAGAGAGAGAGAGAAACCATAATCTAAAGATTTGCACTATACTTTGTTCCTAGCGATACACTCTCATTCAAGTGTTTCACCGAGTTTTGTATTCATACTGTTTGAATAATTGTGCTATAGACCAAGTGTACAAGAGTAAGAATAGCAACTGAGTCCTGATAGTCTGATCTATCTTATAATAAGACCAAGGCTTGTCTATTGTAACTATCTGAGTAGATTACTAGTACAATCTAGCCCAAACTGTGATAATTGGTCTAAAAAGTGGACATAGGCTTAGGCATAAAGACAACCCACTATATATTGTTGTGTGCCACTGTTTTACTCTCTCTTACTCTCAAAAGCACACAAAACAATGACGAGCTTTAAAACATCATTTTGACACAATCTTTACTTAGCATTAGCTATTTTCCGCAAAAGATTGTCAAGTTTTCTAAAATAACCGATTTACCCCCTCCCCCCACCTCTAGGATTTATTGTTAGCCTATAACAATTATTTCCATGTTATTCACCATTAAGATGATCTTTTTCATGTTAGTGTTAGTGTCCAACCCACTAGACAAGAAATTGGCCTACAAAAACCATTTAAATTAACGATTTAGTGCTGACACAATCTATATGTTTAGACATGATTAGCTAAAAGACTATTATTTCCATGTAATTCACCATTAAGACTTTAAATTCATTATATTTCATTGACCATGAACATGTTCACTAATTTTATTTGACAATATTTCGTGGACAGTATTACAATTTGTGAATAGATCTTTTGAAAAATTTGAGTATATTTGATTCGTGTAGGTGGGCCGATTTCATGTCATGCCGGTTCATGCAATCGCAGCAACCTGTCAATCCTTTATTTAACAATGTTACATGGGCCATGTCATGTCACCCCCTTACTTTGCAATTCGTGATTGTGTCAAGTAGGTCATCTTGTCATGTTCGAATTGACCTGTTTTTGTAATATACCATAGCCAACACAACACAAGCATGACCACAAACACGAATTGCCACCCCCAGATCTTATGACTAAATTCCAACCATGAAGGATGAAGAGTCGCGCTTGAGACTATGCATGCTGTATTATCACGCTTATTGCAAACGATGTCTCAACCGTAGAGAAGACAAATCTAAATGGTGCTTTTGCTGCCATACAGGTTACATTCTTATGTGCAAAGCCAAAGTCTTCTGGAACATAATCAATTTATTACAAAGATTCTAATGTTGTGTTCTTATTCTCTAACACAGAACACTGCCAAGAAGAATGCAATTTCTTTGACCATCTTCTTTTATGAAACATCTGCTAATAGTAAATGGCTGTTCCAAGTACTATTTCTAATTACAATCTATCATTATTCTCCTAACTTGCTATTAAGCATCCTTTTAAAAATTCTAGATCTAGTCCATGTATGAAGCATATGCCCCAAGGCTCATTCATACATATTAACCACATAATTTCAATAGGTTCAAAGACAAATATATATTAACACACTATCGAACTAAAGGGCACCTTATTCTCTTTCCTAACTAAACATAAGAAAAAAGTGATAGGTGAAGGAAGAGGGTAGACAATGCCAAGAGAAGGCTTATTGTCTGTTTGGTACTACTTGGGTGCGATGTGTCAAAGAGCTTAGTCAACAAATAAATTTCTGGTAAATTATTTACTTACGCATTTCCAGGGACTTCAACAGCTGATAATGGCAACAAAGCAAATGGTTGAGTGAAAATCTGCACATGATTTATTGACTATGAGTACTCGGTAATTCATGAGGCCCAAAAAACAATGACGAAAGAAAAGCAACAATTGAATAGAGAAATAGGAGATCAGTTCACATAAATATGTCTGTAGACTTAAATACACCTACAAAAATCTCTTGCAGTTGTAAAATTCCAACAGCCGGAGAACTTTGATGAAAACTGATGATATTGGCCATGGGTTCCTAGGATTTAGGACTCAACTGTATCACCTCTATGCCACCAAGTTTGGCCTTGAGGAACATGACACCCATGGCCACAAAAGAGAGGCCTTAATTTGAAGCACCTAAGACTTCCATACTTTTCGTTCCAGCATTGATATTGAAGCAGGAAAAAGTACACATTTCCTAATGTTTTACTATTCAACCCAAGCAATATTGATCTCCAGATCATAATGGTAAATTAATTAATTGCATGCTGACACCTAAGAGACATCATGGAGAAGTTCATTAAATCAAGTAAGAGGCATTTGTCAAAAACTAAGATATTGTACAAGCTCCGAGATACAACACCTCCATTAACGATGTGTCCATGCCAACCATTGTGAGTTAGATTAAACATCTCTCCCAGAAGATACATATGCAGTAATTTTGAGAACATCAGTGATGCCAAGTATGCTCTCTCAAAGTTAAAGTCGCTATATTGTCAATAATCACAAATATCATAAAGACAAATGTTTAAATCGTTAAGATGACATTGATTAGTACTGAAACCTCGAGAGTAACACCCAGCTTCACGTCAACCTCCACTGTATTCCCAGAATCATTTGTATCCCATCTCATGTGATTTGTCATGAATGCTGTCAGAAGAGAGAAATGTCACTATCATTCCAATAGAATGCTTTTATCCCACAAGTAGCTTAAAGCATAGAGAAAGCATTGACATGCAGCTGAAATCTTCCTGGAAACTACTGTCAAGCTCCGGCGTCAATGCATGTTATCAGCACCGTGTCTTATCATGATAACTAGGAACTCATAAACCGTAATAAGTTCATATATCAAATACAGATCTCACTGTTGATTAATGGGGTCGTGCAAGATATACATTTATAAAGTCCATTATTATCAGGAAAATTGCTACTCAAATGAGAACTCAGAATTTACTTCCATTTGAAGAAACCAAGGTTCTTATAGCAGTCCAGACTGAATCACTTCACTACTAGGACAATTGCAAAGTAACTTAGTCTATATGTACCTGAAAAATGGTTGTTTTGGCGTTCCACGATCTTTGAACCCTTGAACTGCATATTATTTTTCGAATACATTTGCTAAGATGCTAAGATCAGAAATAGAGCATTACAAGCCCTTGAATGCATCATACATAAAGAGAATTTCTCTAGATGTACGGTGAATGCATCTATATCAGAGTATGTCACTTACAAGCGTCATTTTGTTAACCAGGAAAATCAGTTTACAGATATGTATTTCCGCAAGCTAGAGAGTATGTGGGTGGACATTTAAACTTTCAATGAAAATCCCAACATAAGAAAAATTATTATGATAAATTACACTATTTCCGAATGTTCCTATTGACCTTGGGAACGGTAAGTTAAATAGTTCATCCTCATAACATCCACATCTCCAGTTCCTTAATCACAATCTCTAGAGATCAGAATCTCACCTTGCAAGAGAGCATCTCAACTTTACAATCTGTATCGGTCAAAGTCATTCTCAAATCCATTACTGGAGTTGCTTCGAAGTTCAGAAATTGGATTTTAGGTAGAGTACACCTTCGCATGTATACATACGTCAGAGTTTGTACGACGACAGAGAGGCACAACACAAAGGAATCCTGGGGTCCAGAGAAACCGATCAATCATAAATTAGAAAGAGGGGTGGAAGTGAAGAACCTGTAGGTGTTAGCACCGAGGAACTGAAAACTCTGAAGAGCTCTTGTGTTCAGTATAGCTTGAATGCCGGATGGATGACTCAGGAATTGACTGATGGGATATTGTTCATAATTGGGCAACTGAATGACTTGCTTCCTAGAAGCAGATAAATTGGCTGTCTTCGCAGCCGATTCTGACATTTCCACCCTGTGCATACTGATTATACCAAACCCTCCCCTGACCAAAATTCCAGAACCAAAAGAGCAAGAAGATGTACAGCAATCAAAGAAAGAAAGAGAGCCAGAAGTAGATATGAAGGCTCAATTTGACACCTGGAGCTGAAACCCTTCAAGGCAAAAGTGGCATGGGTCGACCATCCGGGTCGTGATCTGGCACTGAGCGGTTTCGCCATTGGAGGAGAAGCGAAAGAGGGGGCTTCGACCATATTAGCGCCGAGGAGCAATAGCAGAGGCTTTCTGAATACAACCCTCAATCCTTCCCTCCATCAACTTCTCTTCTGGGTGGTCTGGTCTCCTCCATCCTAATCCCAATCCCGTTTCCAGTCCCCAACATCGATGGTGCTCACACATTCACAATCCCGTTCACGGTCGCAGTCAGGTCTTTTAACCACAAATACGGGAAGCGAAGATAGAGAGACGTTAGCAGTGCGGTGCACGTGAGACACAGGAAGCACATTCCCACTTCTTTCCACGCGCGGCACGTCGAAAAACCGAGATGAAGCACCGAGATGACGTCAGGAGACTTAAGATGCTTTTTAGGACACAAGTACAACAGAGATACCACAGCATCCTCAACTCTTTTTTTTTTTTTTAATCGATCTTACTCTATCTCTATTTAACTTTCACTCTTAGACTTTTACATGTCTCCTTATAAAATATAAGAGTCGAAATCCATACTTAAAATTAAATGATTCACATCCAATCCCTAAAAATATAAGATTTGAAACCCCCACATCTCCCTTTCATATTGAAAATGTGGTCAAATTCCAATAATTAGGATCCTCAACTTTAAGCACATTTTGCATAGAAAAATTAATTATTTTTATTTATTTTTTATACAAAAAGAACAAATTATAGAAAGAAAGTGATCCAATTTGATTTTAGGTTAATGCGAGTGTTAATTACCCGTATCAAATTGTTATATAAATTGAATCACCAATGTCTCTCAATGGTACTTTTCCGGCCGACGGCGTTTTCTTCCCTTTCTCCATGTTTCTTATGCTCAGGACAAAAGAAAAGAAAAAGAAAAGCTGGTGGTCAATATTTATGGCTTCACCGGAGGCCTCTGTTTGGTATTCATTTTGTTATGTCATGCGGTGAGATCGCCAAAAGAAGAAACTTCAAATGTTACTGGTTTTTTTTTTTTTTTTGCTTGGTGTACTTTTCCAAAATCATTTAAATTTTTAGTCTCGTCCCCGAAAAACCAAGGCTCGGCGTTTCTGTAATCGTTGAGAATACAAAACGAGAAGGAAAAAAAAAAATCTGTGATTCTTCGTCTCTGATCTATGAGAAACCCAGCATAAAGTCATATAGGAATGAGAACAGGGCTCTTTGGTTGCACGCTGAAATGAATTTGCTTGGAATCCTCATCAACTTTACTTTATACAGAGATGTCAATCATTGATCGGTGACTTTTATTCTCAATTTGCATGTTCTTCTTCAAAGTCTACCGGGAGGAGAATGAATGAGATCCGGTTAAAGCACAGCTACTGGAGACGACAGACATACTTATGATAACTTTTCTGAGTTTTCCATAATAGAAGAGGCGAATCACATTTATAAGACGGGCACAAATGACTCCCCCTTCAAGTCCATTGTAAGATCAGTTGCATCGACGTCATCTGTTTCGCCAAAGTAGTCCTCACGGGCATTGTTGGCCAACATTAAAGCGACCAACCAGAATAGGGATGAATCGAGGGAGAAAAAAGCACCGCCACCCAGGAGACCTGTCTTTGCAGTTGGACAATCGGTGCTGAGATCATGGTGAACATTGCGAGTCAGGTGGAGTTGCTCAGTGATGGTTGGCCACAGGAGAAATGTTGCTGCTAGTCCAGTCGAAAACCTTTTTGTGAAGTTACATGGTCATATCCAGGAAACACAGGGAAACTTGATTAGCAGAGATGCTCTGTAGCGTCAGCTAATACAATGCACTTGACTACCTAACCCATCCGAATGCTCTCTTGTCATTGTGATTATTAATTTTTATTGAACCCTGACCCATCTCAACTCATCCTATCTACTGTTACTGCAAGATACTCAAGAACATAACTCATTGACAATTCATGTGCTATCCATAGACCAGAGCACAAATTTCCGGGTTCAAAGTTACACGCGGCCAGTAACAGCTAGAAGCAATATGGAAATTTTCTGTCCTCTCCTCGGTAGTAATTACCAAATTTTATGGGCACTAACCATGACAAGGCTAGAAAAGAAAATTAGTTGATGTTTGCTCAAGGCTATTAAGCATTGAATGAACGACATTACGTTCAGCAAAAAAATTGGAATATTTAACTATGAACATAGAGACATTGCTTTTTACCAAAAAAAAAAAAAAAAACATAGAGACATTGCTTTTACCAAAAAAAAAAAAAAAACCATAGAGACATTGAGTCTCCTGTGTCTACGTGATGCTAAGGCCGTTTGTTACTAAGAAATTTAAGGCTTCTGCGTTCTGTAAATCTAGAATTCCTCAACACACAATTATTATAAGGCAGATCCTGACAGTTAAAGAATGGGAACATCCACTTGGGCTTTCCTCAATGAAATTGCAGATATATAATGATTAGTCAACCAAAAGATCATGCAGAATCAGAATGCTATGTAGCTTTAATATCAATAAAAGATGGACAGACGGTACTCAAGGTTACTGTCTCAGTTACTCTATTCTCTTACAAATATCAAGTTAGATACCACTGAAAGCGCTTTACAAAACTTATTTCCTGGGTCCATTGCTTCTGAAAGCTTCAACTGTCAGGTTATGTAGGGGACTACAAGAACAATATTTTCCAGCTGACTTATATGAACTTTTTTATCAATGATGGGATACGTATCAAGAGAGTTCTTTCTAGAAGGAGCACAACACTTGATGTGTCTGGGCAAAGTTTTCCCAGTTTTTGCTGAAGTTAATATCAGGGCCAGTGGCCCTTTCAATTCTTAATTGCCTAAATTTGATTAGTGGATCGTCTGATACTTTAACCAAGAAATTGGACATGGCATCAGAATCCGATATTTTATCTGAGGGATTAATGTTTATGTGAGATTTAGAAGTTGTAAGATGTCTACATAACAATGAATTGTTTCATGTCTTATAAAACCCACAATTAAAAGCATGAGACAAAAGGGTACCAGGGAGCACTTACAAAGCAATGTTGAAGAACATGACGAAGGTTGTATTTCGGAAGAAAGCAGACTGTGGGATAGACTTCCCCTCGTACGGATAAAACAGAGAAATGTAGCCTGCCACCGTAGATACGACCAGAAATACAACAGACAGGGATCCTAAGAGGACGGTTGGATCAGATGGATATTTGCAGATGACTACATCTTTTCCAGGAATAGGAGTCCCAGATGGGGGCTGTTCAGTTCATGAGGAGAAAGCACGTGTAAGAACCCCAGAAGCAATTTAAAATATAAAGAAAAAAGAGGAGTGCGGACTCATGGGCATGCAGGGGAGGAAATGGATGTGATGTAGTCGATGCAAGTGGAGGTCAACCATTGGAATTTTTTCAACGATTCTTTCATTGCTCAATGCTGTGGGTTGAGACGATAGGAAAGTGGGAGGGCGTTGATAAAGTTGAACCGATGCCTAGTCATTAAGGCTGGGTTCATGAGATGGCCACCCCTCAACCTTAAAAGTAAAGATGATATTTTTCATGACGTATGGGCAGGAGAATAAATGTTGAAAATGAAGTTCACATTATCAGTTGTTCAATGCAAGAAAACTAAAGAAAGGGTGCGTCAAAGTCGAAGATGGAACATGGGAAGGGCGGAGGAAAACCTGCAGAACTTTGTTTTAACTAGGAACAACAACCGATAAAAAAGTAAAGGGTAAGAGTTTGATTGCAGGCATCAAGGAGGAGGAGGAGGCACCTTCTTGTTCTCCGCAATGACACCAAATATGAAGGACAAAATCCCCGTAGTCACCACAATCACGGACATCTGCTTCATCGTGAGAGCCATTCTGCTGCAACCATGCAGACATGATCGATTCATCATCATCATCATCATCATCATATAGCAGGCGCTAAGAATAACCAAAAGCAAATGAATACATGGATACGAGTCTGCACCTACGTCGATGGCGGTGGCAGGGGAATATTTTGGAGAGGGGGTTCTTCTCTCCCTATGCCTCAGTCGTCACACCCTATGAAGAGGCCAAAACCTTCCCTTTTTATCTTGTCCCGTGCCCCTCTCTCTCTCTCTCCATGCCTATATTTGGGACTTTCGTGTTGTCTAAAGGAGGGGAGAGGAGAGATGCCTGCTGGTATCTCGCCGGATCAGAAGCTTTGACCCTCTTCCATTTGGGATTCCTATTTATTCCTCATCTGCCACCTCCTCAACTCCTCTGGCATTTCGTCCCTTTCAAATGGTCTGTCCAATTATCCAAAACACAAATGCACCTTTGATTTTGTTTGTAATATTGTAATTACAGAGTTGTATTCACGGGTTTTCAACAAACTAGTTACAGGGCCCGCATTTTGCGCTGGCATATATTGACAACGTATTTTTGCATGTATGTGAATTTCTTTTATGTTATTACTGTAAGGTTACTTTTAACATTTCTTTTGTTTTTTTTTTTTTTTTTTGGGTTGCTAATCATCAGGTGTAGAAAATGCTGAGTAAAAATGCTTTTCGAATTGGGCATGTGAAATAGGGCCTAAAGAGTTGAAGTCATTATTAGGTAAATAGAAACGCAATAAAATAAAATAAAATAAAACTAGAGTTTGAATACTAGTAGTTTCCCCACAAGTTCAATTATATTTCCCTATATTATCTTTTTTAACTCAATTTCGAATTAAGAAAAATAAAATAAAAAATAACAATGAATGTTTCAAATCATTTATTACGTTATTTTTCTTAATTTGTTTTCAACTAAATAAACTATATCATTTGTTTCATTCCTAATAAAACAATATTCTTAAAGTATTGTTGAATTAAATAAACTATATTATTTATTTCATTCGTAGTTAAATAAATTTGGTTGCATTCAAGAAATGCATCATTTTGAAAAAAAAAATCGTATCGTTCATTTCATATACTTCATTTTTAGTTTGATCAATTTTATAATTTGAAATAAACTTTATCATTTATTTCATTCTTAGTTAAAGAGACTTGCTTGAATTAAATTAAATATAAAATTGAAAGTGCTTTCTCTTTAGAGATCCTTTTTCTTTTCGAAATTTAAAGTCAATAAAATAGATATTTGGGATGACAAGTTCATAAACTTATGGACAGAATTCAGACCGTGTGGTGAACTTATGCCACATGGCAAACATAAGATTGAACACCCACGAAGTGAAACACCACGTGGCAAGCATAAAAGCGATCAAGCTTTGACTTTAACATGTGTTTATGCACAAATAATAATTTCCAATATGAATTTAGACCAGAAAATGTATATAAATTGTATTTAATTTCAGTAAATGTAGAACAATCTTTAATTACAATCTTGAATAGTAGATGTCCTCTAACGTTCTCTTCTCTCGAGTCTCGTGCACAATATAATGATCTCAATGGCTTGATCTCAAATCGAACATCACCAAATTTGAATCCTTTCCATGAATTGGACTTGAAGGCCTTGATGGCTTGATCTTAAGTCAAAAATAGTTGGAATCTTTGTAACTTGAAGCCGTTACATGGCTTGATCTCAAGTCAAAGATGGTCAGGGTTTTGATTACTTGAATCAAAGAGTTTTGTGTTTTGAAAAAGTTTTGGTGTTTAAGGAATTGACAACTTTGTAGACTTTCACTATATATTTGTCTATTGGGGGTATCGAAATAAACAGAGGAATCTCTAACTATAGATAGGAATTTTTTATTCTTGTGCTTCAACATTATCGACATAATTTATGTACTCGATTAAGTTATAAAAGTTCGAGGATGATAAATCCCTAAACGAATGATAATTGATTGAATATTAGCCATGTGATACAATTATGTTTTGTGGCGTGCCATCTATGTTCACTTAGTAAATAATTTGAAAAACGTTCTCTTAATTCCGGCTAATGCTGACACTAATTGAGAAAGTTATCATGGCTTCTCCTATACATGAAATCTGTAGTCTAGTAAGGATGTAGTTTCTCATAGCTAATTAGAGATGGAATTAATGTAGGGTTCTTTTGATGAATGAAGCTTGCTGATAGTTAGTGAGCTAAACGCATTGAGTTGAGACCATTAAATATAAGAATAATGCGTATCAACAGAATTTGGATTTTGAAAAAAGAAAAGAAAAGAAGATATATATATATAAGATTATAAGTTTCGGTAATATTAAATACTGTTAGTAAAAGTAAATATTAATTAAGTGATCCTTGAAAAGCTAGATGGTAAAATACGATTGATCTGATGCTGCGTGGGCATTTAGTATTTCGTTGCTGTCTTAAACCGAATAGTATAGCAACGGGTGAGGTAGGTCCGAACTTCTTTCAAATTCTTTTGAGAAGAAAATGATTTATGTAATCAGTAGATTTCTAGTAATATAGCTCGGCAACCATCTAGGGTGCGCATGAGAACATTTCTTGGTTGGGGAACAATTTCTTTTCAAAAATAGTTCTTTTCTATTTCTATTTTGGGGAACAATTTCTATGTAAAAAAACCCGTTTGGTAACTACACAAAATTTTTACTCTAGAAATAGAAAAAGAATAGAAATGCGTTTGGTAAAAAACAGTTTCTTTGTTATATTTATTTGTTTTTTATTTTTGCCGGTAGACCGCCGCTACCGCCTGTGGGGACGTGCGGCGGTGGCGGCGTCCGGTGGTGGCGGCGTCCGGCGGCGGCGATCGGCCGACAGCGGTCGGTCGGCCTCCGGCAGCGGCGGCGGTCGGCCGGCGGCGGCGGTGGCGGCGGGCAACGATCAACAGCGGTCAATGGCGATCAGCAAGAGAAGAATAAAAGAAAAAAAAATTAACTTATTTCTTAAACTTGTTCCCGGGAACAAGAAGCAACTTTTTTTTACTTCTCATTTCTATTCCAAAACCATTCCCGGGCTAACTTTTTGTTCCCAGGAACAAAAAACTAGGGGCGCGTTTGGTTGTGTTTCTGTTTAAAAATTGTTCCAGGGAACAGAAATAGAAAAAAGTATTTCTGTTCCGGAGAACAATTTTTGAACAAAAATACGCGTTTGGTAAACTTGTTCCGGGAATAAAAAATAAACAGAAACATGTTTGGTAAATTTTGATAATTTTTTTATTTCTTTTATTTTTTCTATTTTTTTCTTATTTTTCCTTTTTTTCTTTTTTCTTTTTCATTTTTTTTTCTTCTTTTGGCCGGTCGCCGGCCAAGGCCTTGGCCGGCGACCGGCCGGCGAGGGCCGAGCTCGCCCAGCGGCGGGCGAGGCGCGGCCTCGCCGGGCCACCGCCAGGCGAGGCCGAGGCTCGCCGGCCGTTGGGCGAGCTCGGCCTCGCCGGCCTGGGCGAGCTCGAGGCCGGATCTGGGCGAGATCGAGCTCGCCCAGGCCGGCGCGAGGTCGGCCTCGCCTTGATCCGGCGAGGCCGAGCTCGCCCAGCGGCGGGCGAGGCCCGGCCTCGCCGGATCTGGGCGAGATCGAGCTCGCCCAGGCCGGCGCGAGGTCGGCCTCGCCATGGCTGGGCGAGCTCGAGCTCGCCCAGCCATGGCGAGGCCGACCCTCGCCCAGCTACGGCGAGCCTCGGCCTCGCCGGGGGATGGCGAGCGTCGGCCTCGCCGGGGGCCGGCGAGCCTCGCCGTGGCTGGGCGAGGCCGCCGGCCCTCGTCGGCCGGTCGCCGGCCAAAAGAAAGAAGAACAAGAAAATAAGAGAAAAAAGAAAAAGAAAAAAAAAGTGTTTCTCATTTGTGTTCCAGAAACGAGAAACACAAAATTGGTGTTTCTCGTTTCTGTTTCTTTTTTGTTCCTGGGAACAAAAGAACAAAAAAGGAACAGAAACGCACACAAACGCGTTTCTGTTCCTTTTTTGTTCCCAGGAACAAAAAAACAGAAATTTCTGTTCCTGGGAACAGAAATAGGGTGCAACCATGCAGGCCTTAACTTGCTGTTATCAAACAGATTTCTATTCTTTTTTTGTTCCGGGGAAGAGAAGAATAGAAATTTTTGGGCTGGAGAAGGTTACCATGCGCAGCCCTAATTGCCATATGATATTTCATTGGAATGAATTGCCCATACCTGAAATAAAGAGAAATGTTGGTTTAGGGCCTTTTTTTTTCTTTTTTTACTTAACGAAAAAGAGCACCAATCGCCACTACAAGAGTAATAGAATCACTTACATAAATATATAAATCCAGATAGTTGTGGGTGGTGGGGTTAGAGCAAAGACAAGTACGTACAAAGAAAAAGAAAATAAATTGATCGTTGCATAGAAAAAAGAAAGGGTAGCTGTTATTTGAGAAGAACAAGTGGGTGGTTGAATTGCGGATGAAATTCAATTAGTAGTTCTTTCTTATTATTTCATTAAAATTGGTTTTGGAAGGTATAAGATCTGACTTAGTTGAGTTATTTTATTTTCTATACTATTACTCATTTTGTCACTAGAAATACTTTCTTTTATCCTCACTAATCGAACAATACCATGTTATATCATATGGTCATATTAGTGTTATTTACTTTGTTTGTTGGAGTTGTAGGAAATTCCTTTGCTTTTAATCAAGAAGGAATTCATTTGGATATATTATATAAATTGTTTAATCCTTCTATAAACCTTTTACATCCAAATTCACATAATTCTGTGAATTGATATGAATTTGTGACAAATCCATGTTTTTTTGTCCGTATAGCTTCTGTCGAAATATTTATAGCATCATTTTTATATAAGCCTATTTATTCATCTTTATAAAATTTAAACTTACTAAATTCGTTTTCTGAAATAGGTCATAATAGAATTTTAAGGGACATAATAAGAAATGTGACATATGATTGGTCATATAATTGTGGTTACATAGATGCTTTTTATACAATATCCTTAACTCAGGGTATAAGAGGACTAGATGAACTAATTCATTTTTTGGCCAAAGAGAAATGCATTTTATAGCGGGGATTAAATAAAGCTAAATTCAATGATAATCCCCACGGAACTCCCCCCCGACTCAGCATGCTCATTGGACCGGCCCAAGAAATCGGTTCAGGCCGGGCCCAATACTGTTTCGCTGAAGGTGGTGGTCGTAGCCGGTAGGGTTGGAATTAGAGACATCGCTGAAGGAGGAGGAATCCTTCATCCGGGTCGGTTCCATCGGGAACATTCCGATCCACCAGACCACCACCGGTTTAATCGAGTTATAATCCCTACCCCCGTTCGACCCCAGCACCATCACCAGTCACCACCACCACCTTCTCCTCCTCCTCCGTCTTCTCCTCCTTTTTCTCTCTCTCTCTCTCAACCCCTGCAAATACCTCGTAAGCCCGCCCCCTCCCCCCTATCAAACCCGGTGGAAAACGCAACGATACAACACGACGCCGCGCCCCCCGCAATTCCATCCCAGTAGAGCGCTCTCGAGAGAGTCCCGGCGCGCGCAGCCCGATCGAGAAGGAGCGACCGCCGCCATGGAAGAACCGACGAGGCAGCCCGCCGCGGCGGAGGAGGCGCGGAACGAGGAGGAGGAGGCGGTGGCCAAGGCTCAGAGCCTCATGGACAGGGTCACCGCTTCTCCCGACAATCCCAGCCCTGCCCTCCTCCACGCTCTCTCCTCTCTCCTCGAGACCCACGAGTGCCGGTACCGCCCGCCACTGCCACCCTCCTCCCTTCTTCTTCCCCTTGGTGCCCCCCACGTGCTTCTGGGCATTCCTTCTTTACAATCAGTTCATCGCTGAATAGTCTCTTTCTGGGCTTCTTCGGCGCCCATATTGCAGATACTTGGAACGAAGTGATCAGTCCTCCAATAATGCTCGCTCCACTCACACCATTGGGCGCCTCGGCAACCTACTCCGCGTAAGTTGGGACATTCTTTACCTTCCTAGTTCCCTCGAGACGTACGTGCATTGCGGTGAAGACTCCCTTGGCACTGAGAGCATTCCCTTTCCACGTCCCTTTTTGAGAATTCTCCTGTAATTGCTCCTTCATGTCCATGCAGGACAACGATGAATTCTTCGATTTGGTGTCTTCCAAGTACCTCTCTGAAAATACCTTCTCCACCTCAGTCCAGGCAGCTGCTGCTAGGCTTCTTCTGGCCTGTTCGCTCACTTGGGTGGTATGATTTATCTGTCCTTCCCACCCGCAGATTCCTGTGCCTTTCCGCTTTTAACTTCGCCAGTAGTTTCCCTTTTTACATATTTATTTATTTGACAAGCTATATTAAATGGAACACAGTATCCCCATGTTTTTGAAGATGATGCTTTGGAGAACATAAAACGCTGGGTGATTGATGAGCCGGCTGACGATTCTAAGTTCAAGTTTGATGCTGGTAGAAGGGAGGCCTCGGACAATGATATGTTGAGGACCTATGCCACCGGACTTCTTGCACTCTCTTTGTCCAAGTATGCTTCTCGAATTTAGTGGCTTATGTGGGGTTAGCTACTGCAGTCATTATACATTTTTTCCCATTTTGATAGTTCTAACTTTTATGATTGATTAGTGGTGGTCCATTGGTGGAGGATGTGTTGACTTGTGGACTGTCTGCCAAGCTTATGCATTATCTTCGTGTACGGGTCCTTGGAGATGCTGGACAGAGAGATACTACTCATCTGGCAGAGAGCAAAAGTACTTCTGTGTTGAATTCTGTTAGAGGTAGAGAAGAAAGTCGGGGGAGAGTGCGGCAGGTTGTGGAAGTGCCGCATTCAGAGGATGTCAGACTGCCAGACGAGAGATGCTTGGAGGATCAAGCTTCTGAAAGGGACCAGGATGGAGGCAGTGGTTGGCAAGCATGTGGAGAAGATAGCCGAATTGCTAGGGAACCACTTGATAGTCTGGTCAATGAGAAGTCAAAATCTGGAGATCTTGATGAAAGTGGTAGGGATGAATCTTCAAGGCGTAGAACACATCGTGGATGGGCAAAATCGAGAGGGAAGGGGAGGGTTGGTGAAGGAGCGGTGGAGAATGAACAAGTCTTGACCTCTCCAGGATCGGGTACTCGGTTAGGTGTTGGGAGGAGTATTAAAGACAAGAGCTCCTCAAGACATGTTGATGTGAAAAAAGTACCTGATACCCGGAAATTAGCAACTCGAGGTGCTGATGGTTTGTCCTCAGAAAGAGATGATCTTATGGAGCTAATTGGAGATTGCAAAGTTGGTAGTCGAGATATCTCTGATCTTGTGAAGGCAGCAGTCAGAGCAGCAGAAGCTGAAGCGAGAGAAGCAAATGCACCTGAAGAAGCCATTAAGGCAGCCGCTGCCGCCGCTGCTGAAGTCGTCAAAAGTGCAGCTTTGGAGGTACTCTGGCATCTGCAATTGTCTCTGATTTCCCTAATTGTGGAGGAAAAATTTGAACTTGCAGTTTGTAATGTTATTACAATTTTCATTTGCTTATACTTAGGCACTTAATACCAAAAATGATGAAGAAGCTGCAGTTTCAGCGGCTTCAAGAGCTGCATCTACAGTCGTTGATGCTGCTCGTGCTGTAGAAGCCTCCAGGTTAGTGATATCAACTTTATCTGTGATTTAATAGTTTCTCCATTAGTGTAGGCTGCACTCTAGTAATAAGGCTGCCACTATTTTTCTGGTCTGTTCAGTTCTTTGAATTCAGTTCATGGTTCATCCCCTACAGGAAATCTATCACCATTGTGGTTGAATCGACTGATCAAGGTGGTATGGACGTAATAGATGAAGATGTTGAATACTTTATTCCTGACATGGAGTCCTTGGCACAGCTGCGAGAAAAGTACTGCATCCAGTGCCTAGAACTTTTGGGAGAATATGTTGAGGTTCTTGGGCCTGTATTGCATGAGAAGGGTGTTGATGTCTGTCTTGCGTTGCTTCAGAGGAGCTCCAAATATAAAGAGCCTTCGAAGATTGCGGTGCTTTGCCCTGATGTGATGAAGTTAATATGTGCTTTGGCAGCTCATCGGAAATTTGCAGCCCTGTTTGTGGACAGGGGTGGCATGCAAAAACTCCTTTCTATTCCTAGAATTGCTCAAACCTTCTTTGGTCTTTCCTTTTGCTTGTTTACTATTGGTTCGATTCAGGTGATTCTTTAAGCACTTGGTTTGCATGATTCTTCTGTTACTGGGTCAAGGCTGTGGTTTTAAAGATGTCATTAACCTTAATTTATAACATATTCATCTCTTTTGGGCTGATCTTTTTAGGGCATTATGGAACGAGTGTGTGCCCTTCCTTCAGATGTTGTGCGCCAAGTTGTTGAGTTAGCCATTCAGCTTCTAGAATGCCCCCAGGATCCGATGGCACGAAAGAATGCAGCCTTGTTTTTTGCTGCTGCTTTTGTTTTCAGAGCGGTCCTTGATGCTTTTGATGCTCTGGATGGTTTACAAAAAATACTAGGTGTCTTAAATGATGCAGCCTCAGTAAGATCTGGAGTTAATTCCATATCACTAGGACTCTCCGGTTCAAGTTCACTTCGGAATGACAGGTCACCTCCAGAAGTGCTTACGTCATCCGAGAAGCAGATAGCTTATCACACATGTGTTGCTTTACGGCAATATTTTAGGGCACATCTACTGTTGATTGTGGATTCAATTCGTCCATCTAAGACTAACCGCAATGCTCCCCGGAATATTTCGAGCATGAGGGCAGCCTACAAACCCCTTGACATTAGTAATGAGGCTATGGATGCTGTATTCCTACAATTGCAGAAGGATCGGAAGTTGGGTCCTGCTTTTGTGAGAACACGGTGGCCAGCAGTTGATAAGTTCTTAGCCTGTAATGGACATTTGACCATGTTAGAATTGTGTCAGGTAATTGCCTTATGTTCTGCCTTAACCTTCTGTTCTTTTTGTGGGCATTCAATGCATCTTATTTTTCTATGCTCCCCCTATTCAGGCCCCACCGGTTGAGCGCTATTTGCACGACTTGCTTCAATATGCCTTGGGTGTTCTGCACATTGTTACACTAGTACCTCAAAGTCGTAAAATGACAGTGAATGCTACATTGAGCAATGAACGTGTTGGCATTGCAGTTGTATTGGATGCTGCAAATATTGCTAGTACTTATGTCGATCCAGAGGTGAGTGATCATTTAATACTTCAATGTCGATATCACTTTTATTTGTCTTTATGGTGACAAAATCTGAGTCATGAACCTTTCTTTCCTAGTAATTCTTATGCATTATTTCTGCAGATCATACAGCCTGCTTTGAATGTGCTAATTAATCTCGTGTGCCCTCCGCCTTCAATTAGCAATAGACCTCCTATGCTTGCACAAGGTCAGCAGTCTGCTGCTTCCCAAAGCTCCAATGCCCTTGCCATGGAATCTAGAGATAGAAATGCAGACCGCAGTATCACGGATCGGATTGCTTCTGTGGCCATCCAGAATGATTTAAGGGATCGGAATGGTGAATCTAGTGGGGTTGATAGAGGTTGCACAACGTCATCTGGGACTCAATCTAGCACAGCTCCTTTGACACCTGTTTCTGCATCAACTTCAGGATTGGTTGGAGATCGTAGAATATCTTTAGGTGCTGGAGCAGGTTCTGCCGGTCTTGCTGCCCAGCTGGAGCAAGGATATCGTCAAGCAAGAGACGCTGTCCGTGCTAATAATGGCATAAAGGTCCTTCTGCATCTCCTCCAGCCACGAATATACTCACCTCCTGTTGCTCTTGACTGCATACGTGCTCTGGCTTGTCGTGTTCTACTTGGTTTAGCCAGAGATGATACGATTGCACACATATTAACAAAGCTCCAGGTGAGAAGTTTTGTTTCTCTGCACTTGCAGATTATACATTTAGGCATTTGAATATTATTCCGCTGATGCTTAAACTGCAAGTTGTTGTTTATATCCTGAGATGTGGATTCTGTCAGAGTGTTTTCTGTATCATGTGCAATTTTTGAACACATTTAATCACTTTGAATTTGCACTTTCCTTAGTACACAGAAGTGCCGCTGCCCGTCTCCGAATGTTGGATAATTGTTTTGCAGAGTTTCCAAGGCCTTGACTCATGGAAGCTATGAGTCAAGCCACCGATAATTTTGTGACGGATAATTGTTTTTCAATCCAAAGTTTGAATTCAGTTTGTCAACAAATACAATATTCAATTTCTTGTGTAATAGAGAATTTATTTGATTTTTGTTCATAGGTTGGGAAAAAACTGTCAGAGCTCATTCGAGATTCTGGAAGCCAGACACTTGGGAATGAGCAGGGTAGGTGGCAAGCTGAACTAGCCCAGGTCGCCATTGAACTAATAGGGGTAAGTGAATGATTTTCCTCATCTCAACTTATGTCAACAACTGCATATGTCGGGGATGCAAAAAATGCGTAATGCTCCTACGTGTGATATTTTTTATTATAGCAAGATTTTAATAATATGCACGTGTTTTTAAGTTTCAATAGTCAGTGAGTCTACTTGATCCCAACTCCGTTAGTGACCCAATTTGATAAATTCTCGGGACATCCCAAGTAACATCTTATTTTTTTTATGCAAATTTGTTTATGAACATTTTGCATTGTGTACATACTTATTTTAATAGATGTAGAAAACATGAATCAGGTGTATGAGCTTACAACTTTGATAGTGTATTCGTTTGAGTTTTTTGAGTTCCAGCTTGATAAAAGATATTTTTACCTCTTTATTAGCAGGCAAACTATGTAGAACTTTTTGTTGTTAGCTTTCTATATGTCAATACTTTCCGTGCTTGGCATGTAAACCGTGCTTGGCATGTAAATCTTGTATCACGTGAAAGTTTTGCTGGAAGCCCTGATCCATTAACCTTTTTTACGAAATGCAATGGACTCCAGAACCTCTCGATTAGTAAAATCAAAATCTTAAACTATACCCCCCCCCCCCCCAAAAAAAAAAGAAAAAAAAATTTAAGCCATTGTACTGGGTTTCGAATACGCGATTACGCGATTATTGGCTAGTCAGCAGCTTGTCTCTACTTAGGAAAAAACGGAGATCTGATTTTTTTTTTCAGAAGATTTAAGACTTGAGTGCACTAATGGCAAGGTTTACAAACTGATTGCATTCCATATACAAGGTTACTTTTTCCGAAGTAGTTCTAAATAGTGATAAGCAACACTTTTATGGGAGTGAACACTATGGATACCCATATTTAATTGCTTATATAGTGCTTGATGAGCCCATAGGGTCTCTACATGTACCTGCTCTTGCTACTCGTGATTACTCATGCCCAAAAACGGCCATAATGTTTTAATGATGGATACAGAGAAAAGAGGAAAGGGTTTATCCCTGCTTGGCTGGGTAGCTATTTAGAATTCAAGTAAATTGTGGCCAGCATCTAAGTGTACCATGTGGCATTGTAAAAGGAAAATGAAACCGATTATGGTGATCAAAATTGTGTAATAGCTCATGCATGTTGTGAAATCCTTTGCATCCCCAACCAATAGACACACAGAGAAGCAGGGAGGGAGACAGAGAGATCAGGGCTCGCCGGCTCTAGGATACCTCCCATCCCTCGTTTCCAATTCCCCTCGGGTCAAAAAAGGAGAAAGGAATCCTGGTTGGAATGCAAGAGAGGATCCTTATGGAGTGTTTTTTTTTTCCTCTTCTTCCTTTTTTAGTTTCCATATGATGCATCTTGTTCCAAATTACTCAAATTTGCTTTCATTGCGAAGCACAGTTATATCGTAATTTTGTTTATGCATATGTAGATTGTGACAAATTCAGGGCGTGCTAGTACGTTGGCAGCTACAGATGCTGCAACCCCTACCTTGAGGCGCATAGAACGAGCAGCTATTGCCGCTGCCACTCCTATTACTTACCACTCCAGGTTTGTTTTTCTTTTAAGTGAACTCTATATTTTGTTGATGTCAATGATTAATGTCATGTTAATTTAGCCTCCGAATTGTCTTGCCCAACCAATATCAGGGAACTTTTACTCCTTATCCTTGAACATCTGCAAGCGTGTGGTTTGGGTGGGAGTGCTGCTATGCTGCAGAAAGAGGCTCAACTGACTCCTCTCCCATCGACTGTGGTCCCAGCATCTCTTTCATATACAGCAGGCACCCAAGAATCTGCCTCTGTACAGTTTCAGTGGCCATGTGGTCGCACCCCACGTGGATTTCTATCTGAAAAGTCAAGATTCTCTGAACATAATGATATTTCCAGATTGAGATGTGACTCAGCAGGATCTTCAATACGGAAGAAACCGCTGGTTTTCTCACCTAGTTTTGGTTCACAATCAAGGCAGCTGTCTTTCCATGATGGGAGTTCACAACTTAATAAGAAGCTATCCAGTGTCATAAAACCACCTGCACAAGTAATTGTACGTGAAACTCCATCGGAAGCTATGGGGAAATCTTTTGTAGATACTGATCCCCAGTGTAAGACTCCTATCATTTTGCCAATGAAGAGGAAACACCATGAGATAAAAGATAGTGGCTTTGCAATACCTGGGAAGAGGTTACAAACTGCTGAGCATGGGCTGTGCTCCCCTGCTTGTGTAACACCTCATTCCTTCCTTAGAAATGGTACATCAACTGATCCCTCTGGGTTTTCCACACCAAACTCAACTAACAGGGACTTACATGACCGATCAACATGTCTTTTATCTGATGTGGATGACAGTCCATATGTTAATTGTCAAACAGGTCACACGACTTTCACTGACCATGGGTTACTGAATGATCCCCATTCTAGCAATAACATGGAGAGGTTAACTCTGGATTCTCTGGTTGTTCAATATCTGAAGCACCAGCATCGGCAGTGTCCTGCTCCAATTACTACTCTTCCACCTCTCTCACTCTTACACCCACATGTTTGCCCTGAACCAAAGCGGAGTCTTGATGCTCCATCAAATGTAACAGCGCGTCTTGGCACACGGGAGTTCAGAAGTGTGTATGGTGGAGTCCTTGGAAATCGCAAAGATCGTCAATTTGTTTTCAGTAGATTTAGACCATGGCGAACATGCCGAGATGACAATAGTGGTCTCTTGACTTGCATAGCTTTTCTTGGGAACTCTTCTCATATTGCAGCTGGTAGCCATGGTGGAGAGCTCAAAGTCTTTGACACCAATACCAATAGTGTCCTAGACAGCTGCACAAGCCACCAGCCTCCTTTGGTGCTTGTTCAGTCACATGTCTCAGGCGATACACAGCTGCTGCTCTCATCAAGTATTCAGGATGTTCGCTTGTGGGATGCCTCTTCTATAGGGAATGGACCATTACATCCATTTGAAGGGTGCAAGGCTGCTAGGTTTAGCAATTCTGGGAGCCATTTTGCTGCATTATCATCAGATTTAAGCAATAGAGAGATTCTCTTGTATGATATCCAGACCTATCAGATGGAGCTAAAATTGTCGGACACAACTTTTGGTTCTTCAGGTCGGGCGCACATGTATTCTCAGATACACTTCAGTCCATCAGATACAATGTTGCTCTGGAATGGTGTATTATGGGATCGGCGAGTTTCTGGCCCTGTTCATCGATTCGATCAATTCACAGACTATGGGGGTGGTGGCTTTCATCCTGCTGGCAATGAGGTAACTAAACGCTTGTACTGTCTTTCTGTGCATGCTGGTTTATGTAAGTGCAGAAAATTAATTAGCTGATCACAACTTGACATTACTGGTAAACATTATAGCTTCTTTGTTGAGGAGTCAAGGTGCTTTGCTCTCTCTCTCTCTCTCTCTCTCTCTTATGTGCACGTGTCCACTTGTGATTCTGTAATTATGTAGTGAGGGAATCTGGGATATACAAGCTTGTAATATGAATTCGATTGTGTGAGACAAGTTAACCATAGAATTCCTATGATGTGTGTGGGCGTTGTTGTCTTCTTTTCAACCCTATGCGTTTGTTATAAAATAATTTTTTGGTGGGACTTGCCTTCGAGTTACAAAGGGCTGGTACTGATGCTTAGATAGCAACTCCTTGGCATACGTTTATCGTGCCCTTAAATTAAAGAGTGGTCGGTCCATTATGCTCATTTATCTTGTGTGTAATATACACGCACTTGTTGGTGGATCACACTTAAGTTTGGTTGCATTGCAGTAGTTGATTACTTTCTATGATCTTGTTCCTATTTACTCAAAACACATGCGAGTCTGCTTGGCTTTATTTTGCTTACCATCTAAACTTTTGCGACGATCCCATTGTTACAGGTCATAATAAACTCTGAGGTGTGGGATCTACGGAAATTCAGACTGCTCCGGAGTGTTCCTTCCCTGGATCAAACAGCAATAACATTTAATGCACGTGGTGACGTAATTTATGCAATCTTGAGGAGAAACCTTGAGGATGTGATGTCTGCTGTTCATACTCGTCGTGCCAAGCATCCTCTTTTTGCAGCATTTCGCACAGTTGATGCGGTCAACTATGCTGACATTGCAACTATTCCAGTAGATCGCTGCGTCCTTGACTTTGCAACAGAACCGACGGATTCATTTGTGGGGTTGATCACAATGGATGATCAAGAAGAGATGTTATCTTCTGCGAGGGTCTATGAGATTGGTCGACGGAGGCCGACGGACGACGACTCTGATCCTGATGATGCTGAGAGCGGGGAAGATGAGGAAGAAGATGACGACGATGCTGATGTAGATCCTATATTGGGCTCGGGTCTAGATGGTGATAGTGATAGTGACCCTGATAATATGAGCAATGACGATGATAGTGTGAGTGATCTTGATGACGATGATGAGGAAGATGGGGATTTTATAATGGATGGTTTTGACTTTGATGGTGGAACTGGATTATTGGAAATTGTGACAGAGGGAGATGACGACGACGATGATGGAAGTCAGCTGGTTGAATCTTTCAGTAGTGATGATGAAGAGGATATCGTGCGCAATGGCTTTGGCTTCTAATTGTTGCCAAACCTTGCTGTAAAACATTTTCCATATGTTTAGATAGTATGATTTTTTTTTTCTTTCGGTTGAAGTAGCTGAAAGGCGGAGGAGGGATTTTGTTTTTGATATTATTCGGATAGGTGAGGGTGAATGAATTATGTAAGTATTCAGTATCTCATGCAAAATACCGACCTATCCATCACGAGTCTGAATTATTTCAAAACATGAAAAGATTAATTGCAATTCTCTTGTTAGCCATTGTGTGCGGGGAGGTTTTTTTTTTCAGACAAGGGGGGAGTTTAGAGTTCAGATCTCCGCACGACACGATTACGCTGGCAATAGTAGCGATTCCTTCCTCGAACCAAGTGAAGTCACCGGGAGGTACTGAGACGATCAATAAATGAAAGGGTACTTGTGCACACCCTTTATAGTTAAGCTCGTTGTACTTGTGCACACCCTTTATAGTTAAGCTCGTTGTACTAATGAAACTGCTCTCTTGATTTTACTCTCCCTCATACATCCCTCTGTACTATGCACGTGGCGACCCTTGTGATAAATTCTCATTGAGAAATCCTATGTGGCATACACTTCAAGGAATTTCAATCACAAATTCACTGCTTGGCCCACTCTCAATCACTGGCTTCTATGATATTTTTTAGGGATATATTTAGTAGAAGTCTAAAATTTATCAAAAAATTATAATTGAATCCTAAAACTTACAAAAATTGCAATCAAATCCTAAAACTTGTCAAGTTAGTTCAATTGAGTCATAAAATTAAAACTATTGGGAAAGTTAATGGAAATTGTTGACGTGGCGCTAACGTCATGTTTTAAATGAATTTTTTTTTTATATGGCTTTTTTAAATTATTTTTTATTCAAAATCTTTAAAAATTAGATTAAAAACTAAAAAGAAAAATCTAAATTTATTTAAAAAAACAAAATAGTTTTTTTTTTTTTTTAAAAAAAGACCACCAATGGAGCTTCCGCTGCCGCCCATCGCCGGAGGGGCCAGCGACGGTCATCGGCCCTCACCCGGGCAAGGCCTCTCCGACCCCAGGTGAGGGCCGATCACCCCCGCCAGGTCAAACGAGGACACCCAGATCTGGGCATGCCAGCCCTCGCGGGGGGGCCGACAACCATCGCCCCCCCTAGGCGAGGCCTCATCAGCCCTCGCCTGGGGTTGGCGATGCTCGCCCAGATCTGGGGGAGTAGGCGTTGTCTGACAAGGTCCTATCGGACAGGTCCAAGGGGGAGGAGCAGCCGCAGCTCGACGAGTCAATTAACGAGGAGGACCTCGAGGTCGTCGCTCGCTCCGCCAGCTCTGTCGACGAGGACAAGCCCTTGTCGCTGACGAGAATGGAGAGGCCGAGGAGGAGGAGGACCACGAGGTTCGGTTGCTCGGTGCCTAGATCTAGGCGAGCACCGTCGACCCCAGGCGAGGGCCAGCATGCCCAGATTTAGGTGTCCTCACCCAACTTGGCAAGGGTGATCGGCCCTCACCCAGGGCCGGCGAGGCCTTGCCCGAGCAAGGGTTGGCCACCCAGCCCAGGGCCAACGGCCGTTGCCAGCCTCTCCGGCAATGGGCGGCGGCGGAAGCTCCACCGGTGGCCTTTTTTTTTTTTTTTTTTCTTTAAACAGTTTTGTTTTTTTTTTTTTTTATAAATAAATTTAGCTTTTCCGTTTTAGTTTTTAATCTAATTTTTAAATATTTTGAATGAAAAATAATTTTAAAAAGCCATATAAAAAAAAAACTCATTTAAAATATGACGTCAGCAATTTCCGTTAACTTTTTTGACGGTATTAACTTTAGGATTCAATTGAACTAATTTAACAAGTTTTAAGACTTAATTGCACATTTTATAAGTTTTAAAACTCAATTGCACTTTTTTAACAAGTTTTAGGACTTGTGTTGAACATATCCTATTTTTTATTATCAAGATGGTGTATCATGAAATCTGAAAGCGCTTCAATCTGGTAGTTCGTGCGCACCAGTTAGTCAAAACTTGAGCCGAACCCATTGCATAAACTCCCATCTCCTTTAATAAATAGAGGAGAAATCATGTTACACATCAATTGCATATGATACAATGGCATTATTTAGTGAGTTGCTTGTGTTATCAGGAATCAAACTAATGGTGATGTACCATTTCCAACCCGTGCTCATGTCCATCCATTCTCTGGGCTGAGAGATTTAACCCGGATCCTCATTCTCATTGTCCGATTTCATTTGGCAAGGGACGACCAGAAATGTCCAAGTTACAAGTGGCTAATCGTAAAAATTATTTTACTGAAATACACCAGAATCGAGGAGCACCATACAATCGTGTCAAAGAACAGCCCGGTTATAACACCATTACTAAGTCTGTTCTCATGGGGAGATTCTAAGTGGATCACGAGGGAAAAGCGAGGTTTTCCTGATATTGTTGAGACCGCAGAAGAGCATAACTACCCGCTCCAATCCCACTCCAAAGCCCCCATGCGGAGGTGCCAATCACCAATTATGCTGACTCGTTAGAATGGAGAAATAATCATGTTCACTCTGATCAAGTAGCTAACCAAGAACCGGATTTGGATCATCAAGGCTTTGATAAGCTAACGCAACCATTTCATCAGTGATAGTACAATAAGCCAACCGTTTACAGGAGAACAAAGGTGACCAAACTGAATAACCTGAAAGAGTCGATGTATGTTTCAATAGTCTTCATATCAATTCCACATGCCTCTGCACGTTTGGTAAGGAATTCAGGAACATGGACACGCTGAGCTCCTGAGATAATCTCCTCGCCTGGGACAGAGTAATACAAATCAGAAGTTTGCAGTCGAACATGGGTTGAATGCAAGCTTTGCTGGTCAAGAGATACTCATATGGGAAACTCTCAAGCATTTATAACACAATCATGTGAGGAGACAAATGAGATTTACTGGGCATTGCTAAACGGCCTCCAGATGCAACTTTATAGAGTTCATGCAAAAGAGAAAGCAGAAGCCTCATAATATATGGAGAAAGTTCTAAACCATCTTGGATTTATGGTAAAGATGTCACTATATAAGACTTCATGGTATACAAGAATCAATGGAACATATAATTCTCCTGACATTTCAAGCCTTCGCTTCCATCAAATTTCCCCAGTCTTTTTGAACAATTTGACGATGCATTTTAAACAGTTTCAAACAAATTGTAAGGCCAAATAATCAAGACAAAGGCATAATTCCGAAACCATCAATCAGAGAAAGTTTGCTGACATGTAGAATGGCCCAATAATTTACCTCTAATAAAAACATCAAATGAATTACTGTAGGCAGGATTGTCATAACACGGCATGGTGTAGAATGGCCTAACAGCCAAAGGATAACGATGAAGTATATAGAACTCGGTGCCATACCTAAAATTAAAAGAAACCTTGGTAAGTTAATTATACAGAAAATAATTGCACTAACAATCGGAAACCCAACTTAGTACTTCAGGCACATGAAAAATTATTTAACATATTACTATTCTAGAACCAGCTGACCCAATTTTCTCTCTACTTCTGTGTTCAAGTCACCTAGAGGATCAATCTCAACACTGGCATCCTGTACAAGCATAGTAATGTCAGAGCACCAACGGAAAAATTTAGCGCGTGTGAAGATATGTAGGTTCAGTAGGTTCAGAGCCAGACAAACTACTTCAAGAGCACTCATCCACAAACCGGTAAATGTAACAAATGGAAAAAGCAACCTCAAGGATTTTGGACCAAAGGCGATTAGTTTCAAGACATTACTAACCTTGAGTATTCAATCAGTAAGTTGATTCCATCTATACATGCTATATTGGACAATGAATTGACTCCAGAAACCCAATGCACTCATTCCAAGCGAGACAAGAAAACAAACTCTAAACAACAATCAAAGAGAAACTACCAACCCTTTGTTGACTGGGTGAATCTCAGTCTTGAGGGGATTTCTTTAGATTTAGCTCATGATAAGAGCTTATTGCTGAATGGACATGATTTTCCCTACTCAATCAAGCGTAAAATTCACTAAAACATTAGTTCCAGCTGAAAACTATCCCTAAGCAAATATGCTGAAAATTGACCCAAAAGGCCAAAACAAATGCTGGAACTCAAATATATAAACTATATCCATCACATTTGATGCAAGTTATTTATTAAACAGCATGTATCAATCTAGCGAATAATGGTGATTTTGGGACTGCTTTGACATCTGGAAAGCTCATAAGTTGGTTGTTTAGTAGACAGTATTCATAAGTGCCAATGAACCCATATGCTGCCATTATTATCTGTTATAGTTCTTTTAAGTCTCGGCAGTTATTTAGGGTGCGTTTGGTAACATTTCTGTTTAAAAATTATTTCTGGGAACAGAAATAAAAAAAAAAAGTATTTTTGCTTCAAGAAACAATTTTTGAATAAAAAAATACGTTTGGTAAATCTGTTCCAGAAATATAAGAAGAATAAAAACACGTTTGGTAAATTTGTATAATTTTTTTTATTTCTTTTAATTTTTAAATATTTTCTATTTTATTTCTTATTTTTTTTATTTATTTTTCATTTTTCTTCTTTTGGCCGGTCGCCGGCCTCGGCCATGGCCGATGAGGGTCGGTGGCCTCGCCTTGGCTGGGCAAGCTCGAGCTCGCCTAGATTTGGCGAGGCCAAACTCGCCCAGCAGCCGGCGAGGCTCGGCGTTGTCAGGCCACCGCCAGGCGATGCCGACCTAGCGGTGGCCCGGCGAGGTCGAGCCTCAGCCGGCCTCGCCAGCCGTTGGGCAAGCTCGGCCTCGCTGGATCTGGGCAAGATTGAGCTCGCCCAGCGCGGCGCGAGGTCAGCCTCGCCGGGGGTCGGCGACCTGTCAGCCTCGCCGGGGGTCGGCGACGCTTCGGTGAGGTCGCCGACCCTCGATGGCCGGCGACCGGCCATGGCTGAGGCCGACGACCGGCCAAAGAAAAAAGAAAGAAAAAAGAAGAAAAAAAAAGAGAGAGAAAAAGTGTTCTTAAATTTTGTTCCAGAAACAAGAAACAATTTTTTTTTTTTTGTTTCTGTTACAGATGTGTTTCTGGGAATAAAAAAATAGATTTGGAACAAAAAATAGATTTGGAATAAAAACGCAAACAAACGCGTTTCTATTCCTTTTTTGTTCGCAGGAACAAAAAAACTGTTTTTAAACAGAAAAAAGAAGTGAAAACAAACAGGCCCTTAGCTGCCAAAAAATTTCTCCTCACCTTGAGCATTTGAACCCTTCTTGAAACGTAAGCCGCAAGGTCTTTCTCAAGTACTGCAATTGAAACTTATTGCCCATCAGGTGCACTATGTTTTTTGTAAACATTACCAACTGTTATGAGGATTGCGGGGAAAAAAAAGGTGGATCGTATCATCACCTTTAAAGGTTCAAAAGGATATTGTCTTCCGATAGCTTCGAGTTCTTTCTTGCAACTCGCATTCAATGAGTCAAACATTGCAACAAACAACTGGTCCACGATGTCCATCACCTGCACATAAAAGTCTGGTTCACTGAACTGAATTGAAGCACAAAATAAATGCAAAAGTACCCAATCCCACCTCAAAATAATGCTTCTTAATCTCCATTTCAACATCAAGCCCAGTAAATTCACATAAATGCCTGTGTGTGTAGGAGTCTTCTGCCCTAAAAACAGGGCCAATCTCAAAAACACGCCCAAAATCACCACAAATAGACATTTGCTTGTGAAGCTGGGGTGACTGCGCCAGGCACGCGGGGCGCCCTTTATAGTCCAGCTTAAAAACGGCAGAACCTCCTTCACTGGATCCAGCTATCAGTTTCGGCGTATGGATTTCAATAAAGCCTTCAGATAACAAGAACTGCCTAAATATCTGAACAATGTGGGATTGTATAAGTTTAGGCGTCAGACTCAGAACACATTATCCAAGATAAACATATATAGCAAACTGGGAGGAACCTTGGCAGCCGAATGCAGAACAGCCACAGCATCAGCATCTTATCTTAAGAAATTGGACGATCTGTTATTTGTAAGTTAGTGACTACAAAAACAACCCATTTTCATTTGAAGTAAACAGAAACAAAGGAAACAGACTTCCCCATTTCTACTATGCTTTCGCCCCATGCATTATAAAGCTCCCTAACGTTTTGAGCCATATCCTCCTAAATGATTGGAGGAAAAACATAGGCATCAGATAAACTATTTTGGACCATAACATTTTAAATCTAGACATCTTGCAGTTATTTCCAGTACGTACAGAAAAGAGAGCAAGACAGAATCATGTCATTTTCTATGGACTAGTTGCTGTTGTGAAAGAGGGGAGAAAAGGAATATAATGAGTTTGGGAATTTCATCGGGTATGGGACATGGGGGAAGCTCACATTGCCAACTTGACTCTGGATTCGAAAGATGCCTTGATTAGCTGGCGTGCGTATGTCGAGGACCCTGAAATTTAACCTTGTATCCTAATTAACACGAACGAGCTGCTCCCCGGCCTGCGAATTATGCGAACAAGGAACTTAAAACAAGAGAGCCTAAGCCTGGACACGAGTGGAAAGACGAAATGATTATCGAGAGAGAGAGAGAAAGAGAGAGACCTGGAGAGCCTTCTCGATCTCAGCCTCGCTGCGGGCAGCGTCCTCGAGATTGATGGGGAGGGTGGGGAAGGCCTTGCTGACGCAATGGAGCTTGTGGACCTGAATCTCCACCTGCTGGGAGGCGCCCTTGATGGGGGAGGAAGGGACGGTGAGGGTGCCACGGACGTCCACGATGGACTCGCGGTTCAAGGAGGCCACGAACTTCACCATCTGCCGGCTGACCGAGCCCTCCTGCTCGGTCACCACGCACTGCACCGTGAACCCCCTCTCCCTCACCACCACGAACGCCATCTTCTTCCCCACCGCCCTGATCGCCTGTTCCCTCCCTCGCACCAGCACGCTCCTCCCCTGCATCCCCTCCCCCAGCGCCCCGACCTCCGTGTACGGCTCGCCCACCTCCTCCTTGGACTGCAAATCGGGCAGCGGGACCTCCCCGTAGTTGGCGGCGAGGGGATCCTCCTCCTCCTCCTCCTCCTCCTCCTCCTCGGCGGCGCCCGAGACGGCGGAGGAGGCCTCCAGGCGGCAGCGGAGCTTCTCGAGCTTGGCCTCCTCCTTCTTGGCGGCCTTCTTGCTTAGCTTGGGTTGCTCCGACGGGTGAGCATCGGCTTCAGACGACGTCGTCATGGTGGTTCTCGAGGAGGAGGAACAACGGTCGTACAATGCAGAAGAAATGCAGTGAAAAGTGAAGACTAGACTATGGACTATGGAGGGAGAGAGATGCCGGAGAATACTTAAGGCCTTAAGAAAGAAAACCGTAGCCTCCACGCTAAGCGCAATTCCCTTCCTCTCCTCTGCTCTCCTCTGCTCTTCTCTCCTCTCGACCGGGGTAAATTCCACCCACTTGTTATTTACATATAAAAAGGTTTTATAAAAAAATTTCTTTGAAATATATATATATATATGTGTGTGTGTGTGTGTGTGTGTGTGTGTGTGTGTGTATCTGTGTATTTGCATATGCTAGTCAAGTGACTAACTTAATAATAAATCGGATGGAATTTATCAATAAATTCATGATCCCTAAAGCAAATTTCCAAAATTTTGTAAGATCGAGCTCTACCGTCGTCATTAATGTAACCAAATGTGTTTTGTTCATTGAAGCATAACTTGTAACCAAGACCCCACTTACACTCATGTCTTATATATGTGATGATAATTTGTGAGACATAAGGAAACTTTCAAAATATGTATATCATAGTTATCTATTAATTCCATAACTATTTCAATTCTAAATTTAGAATTGACCTTTTATCCTTTAAATTCATTTTACAAGCTCATCAATATTCGCGAAATATGTTTTTCTTTTTCTTTTTCCTTTTCTATCAGGACATTTAAGGTTCCCGTTTCTTTCCTCACATATTATTGTGAATCTCTCTTAGTCTCCTCTTACAACTGTAAGGGCGTATTTCTTAAACATTTACTTCTCTCCAAACCCCATTTTAACTTCTTTCTTTTCCCCCACATGCATATGCTGGTGCTCATTTGTAGAAGATACATTCATTTGAGGCCAGCCAAAAGAAAAAAGAGACAAAAATCAGTCCAATGCTTAAAAAATAAAGAGCCAAGCCGAGGCTTGGAATGTTTGGTAGTTGCCTCGATAGGATTAGTGCGCCACTTTGATATAAGTAGAGAGGTCTCATCAAATCGAGTGTAGTAAGTAGCATTCGATAGGTTACATTACAATCACATCCAAAAGTGCAACTAAGAATCTGCCAATGCCCGAGTCAAGATATTAGTTCAAGCAGGTGGGGGTGAAGGTCGTAGTAGCATTCGGATGCTAATTCAAGTGCAACTAAGAATGTACCATGCACGAGTCGGATGCTAATTCAAGCAGGTGGGGTGAAGGTCGTAGTTGCAGTCTTCACAGGACAAGGCCCAGAACCTGCCTTCTCTCTTGCAGGAGTCGCATACATACGCCTTGGCCATCCCCGGCTTCAGCGCATGCTCGTGCCTCGCGTCCTTCACCTCCCTCCTCCCCAGCTTCTCCCCTTCCTCCCTCAGCGCCTCCTCTATCTCCCTCCTCCTCTCCGCCGTGAACGGGAACCCCATCGCCCCGTACTCCGACACCATCTCCCTCCCCTCCCGGCTCGCCGTCCTCCCGTCTCGGCCCACGATTATCAGCGCCGGAATCCTCCGGATGCCGAAGATCCTGCACAGGTCCTTTCGGCTCTTGTCCTCGTATGGAATGAACGGCCACGGCATGCTGCTCGTGCCCGCCTCGAATTCCTCCTTATTACCATCCGTCGACACGAATATGACCTCGAAGCATTGATCTCTAGCGGCTGCTTTGAGCTCCGCATAAGCTTCCTTGAGTTGTTGGGTGAAATCAGAACACGGGGGGCTCCAGCTTGCCCCGAAGTAGAGCCCCACGGTCTTTCCAACGAGATGGGGTACCGGCAGCTGGAAAAATAGGAGAGATGGCGTTAGCAATGCAGTGAAACCAACATGTGCAACGAAAGGAATAGCATCCGTCGACCCTCAAACGTACCCTTCCAGCTCCACCGTCGGAGAGGAGAAGACAGTCTCGACCTTCCCCGGCCAATAGGCGCTCCAAGTTTCCACCTTCGCGCCTGGAAGCATCGAGAAGCTTGAGCTCCTCTAGCCTTTTCTTCGTGAAAGGGAATGCTTCAGCTCCGTAATCTTCTATCATGCCAATCAACTCGTCATGACCCGGTATCTCTTCCGAAGTCAACGGAACAAGGGATGGAATGCGATGGACGCGGTAGTGTTTATTGAGCCGTCCGTGCAAGCTCGCATCGAAGGGGACGGCGAGCCAGGGCATGCACCGGAAGTGCTCATCGAAAGCCTTCTCGTCGTGATCCGAGGAAACGAACAGGATCTCCAGCGGATGCTCACCAGCAGCATTCACGGTCTCGTACAGCCGCGCCAGCTGAGGAACGAAGGTTCTACAAGGCCTGCACCAATTTGCAGAGAAGAGGATGCAGACTGACCGGTTTTCAAGGGAGGAGAGGGGAACCTGATGTGATGGCCCAAAGAAGAAGAGCAGAAAAGGGCAAATCAGCAAAGGACGATCCATGATCGAAGCGAAAGGATGAAGGAGGTGGATAGGGTACGAACCTGGCCATGAGAAGACAAGAGACAGGTGACCCCATGGGACGCCAAGACGTCGAGAGCACTTTGATCGGACATGGCGAGCGCCCCCAAGTGCAGAGAGCAGAGAGTCGTGTGGGGGTTGGAGGGGAGGGAGGGCATGTAAGTGTCGGAGTGAAGTGGGGATAAGATCGAAATGAGATGCTTTGCTTGCCGCCTGGAATTATCCCAAAAGGTATATTCCCCACTTTTTCGGATGCACGAATGGGTCGGCGCGGTTGTCCGGGCGGTGTTTACGATGCATTGATTCGTTTAAGATATGAAAAAGGGGTCGAGGGGAGGAAGAAGCGGCGTGTCAAGAAGGTAAGCTACAGAGAATGAGAGAGATAAGAAAGAGAACCACCTGAATATTTTCTCCCATTTGGGGCAATTTGGGTGAAAGAATGAGATGCGGATGCCTGCATATGCAGGCATGGGCCTGGGCCCTCAACAAAGCCCAGGTTCTGTCTAAAGGAATGAACTACAGGGGACCATGATGATGATGATGCTGATGATGATTCATCGCCGTTGACAGAGGAGCCAGGGAAGGTCTGAGGGAAGATGGCGGCGACGGTGAGCGTGTTCGTGTACGGTAGCCTTCTGGTGGACGATGTTGTCAGGGCCCTCCTGAATCGCGTCCCTCCCTCCAGCCCTGCCCTCCTCCCTGACTTGTCCGTTCCCTCCCTCTCCGTTTTCTTCCCTTCGGTTCCCCTGATTCAATTCCATTCGAATCTCACTCTCTCTGTCTCTTTCTGTGTCTGGGTATTGGAAATGGCGAATTTAAACAAATAAAAAAGAACAGTCACAGGTTTAGCATCAAGGGTCGGGTTTATCCTGCTATTCTCCCCCTCCCCAAGCACACCGTCTCGGGCAAGGTCTGTGTTCTCTCTCCCTCCTTGTGATCATTTTCTCTTTGCCTCTTATTTGGTAGACATACGATGTATCAATAACTCATTTGGCTAAGGACTAGCATCTTGCGTGATTGCCCCTGTTCCCTTTTGATAGCTAGATGATGTACCTTCTCACGTGATATTATACAACCTCTAAAATTGCCACCTTTCTGGTATGATCATAAGAATGTATTCTCAACAGGGTTTTTGCATTTCTACTCAACTGTCCTCGACCAAGCAGTGAGCCACCACCGCCGCTCCGTTTCCTCATGGCTTCCTGCAATTTTTCCTCTTGCAGGTATTGATGGGAATCACTGTTCCTGAACTGGATATGTTAGATACATTTGAGGATGTGGAGTACACGAGGACCACTGTGCAGGTCACTTTGTTGGTTAGTTCCCTCACTCCTTTCTGTTCATTGCTTTTCATGATTACTTCAGGCAAAACATATAGTCTTCTCTGTACATTTATGTCAACTTTTAGTGCGTTTGATTTTTCTTTGGCTTTCATCATGAAATGAATCAACTCCTCAGATGTCTACATCATCTAACGGATGATGTTGAGCCCTTTGCAGGATAGTTCTGACAAATTGGAAGCTGAAGCTTATGTTTGGAGCGACAAACATGATCCAAACTTGTATGGAGACTGGGACTTTGAGGTACCTCAGTTTTCCTTTTCTTTAAACGGTTAATCTCTTCTTCCGTGCATATGATTGTCATATAGGGTTAAACTACAAAGTCTTGCATAATTTGAAGCTGCGGGACCTTATTCTCGGCAACCAATATTTTGCTGTTTTCTACCAACTGAAGCTTCTCTCTCCTTTGCTGTTTTTTCTTTTTGCGTTATCTACTGTTATTGTAACCTTTACTGTATTTTTCTTCTGTTCGTTTGATATAAGACTTTTTTCTTCATGCTCTTCTTAAGGAATGGAAACAAAAACACATGGATGACTTTCTTAAGATGACCGTTGGTTTCGTGGGGGAATTAGAGCGGCCTGAATCCAAGCCTAGGGTGGTGACCTATGAATCTTTCTATAGCCAGGATGGTGATAATCCCCCCGCACCTTGATTTCTTCACCAATATGTATATTCTAAATAATTTTCACAAACTGCTGGTATCATGATCCTGCATCATTTATCTCTGTGAGCAGCTACCTAAATTAAGCTGCCAGGACATGTTAATGCCATTGTGCAGATGCTATCTATTCTTGGATGTAGCAGATTTTTCGCAAGGCTATTTCTTGTTCTTCATGTTCTGATTCAAGATATATTTTCTTGCAAGTAGAGTGAGCTTTTATTTTATTTATTATTATTATTTTTTAAATACAAGTTCGATCCTCATTTGTTTCTGTGCAGTTGTTTTCACATCTTTCGGTTCTCTTTTTTTCGTTGCGCTTTTTTGGACGAGTTGTGCATATGAAAAAGGCAAAATCACATAAAGAATTAGACGAGATATGTTCTATATGATGATGGTGATGTCAATTGGCTGCCGCCTGGAGTCATTGCTGTTCACTCTCGTAGACCTTAGTCCAGGATTCGTCTTTTTTTCAAAGTTCAAAGTGTCCGAATGCTTTCCATTCCCAAATTACAATTAAGGCGAAGTATTTTCCTCATGAATCTAGTATTGATAGACTTCCTGTTGTGATTGTACACTCTGTATTATCATTTAACTGCAATCACTGAGATGATTCTTTTGAGTAATGTAAACTCAGGTCTTAATAAATTTGAGTCATTGTCCACTTCCATGTTTTCACTGGTGTCATTGCATCATGCATATATGTAGTGAACAGATAGTTAATGGTCACATCATGCATTTGCTTGAACAATGCATACAAGATAGAGAGGATGACTTTCTCAAAGGCTGGATGTTTCCGGTCAGGCAGGCTGTCAAGATGGACAGATTTCAAGGTTCGTGGCATTAGCCTGAGAGGAGTTCTGGCTATTCACTGCTTTCCTGGTCTTAGCATGATTGTTCCTCTGGAAATTGATGAGGCAAAATTACTTTGTAAGCAGTTTGTTCGAGAAGGCAATTCCATTGCCTGGGAAGCTGGATGACATTCGTAACTATTGCTAAGTGGTCCTTGTTTCCAGAAGAGATTTGAGAGGGACCTCCAAAGTTTGGAGGGAGGTTTACTTTGAGTCTTGGTTGTTTGTCTCTCTGCTTCTCACTTGGTAGTGGCAAGGGGTACGCCATCAGCTGCAGTGGCCTTAGGCTGATACCTTGTCTAGGAGATTGAGTTATGCTATACGTTGAATTTACATTCAAATCAGTTGCAAACATGCTACTCAATTTGTTTTACAAGGACCGGATGTTTTTCGGTATAGGGATGAAATAAGTCGGTTGTTTTGTCCAAGCTACCATGTTAAAACTCAATTTCTCCAACAAATTGAGGTCCTGTGGAGCATAGGGAAAAGTGACATCTTTCCATTTTGAAAGTGGAAGGAACCCTTCTCTGGCATTCGTGTGTCAATGTACTTTCCCTTAAAATGGTGGGGCTTAAAGAGAGCATTGGCACATAAGTGAGTTAACACCAGCACTGCACACATCCTTCCGTCCTGAACACTTGTGGAGGAAGCTGCTCTAATTGCTGTCTACAGACTCAGAACTTGGTGTCATGGTTTCTTACTTTGCTGAAAGTATTTGGCTGTGCATGCTTTAATTATTCTCATTCTGATTAGAACTTGATATTGGAGCCTAGATCTTGTTAATGTCTTTTTCTTGGTTATGACGTTGAACATGAGGCATATAGATGGCGTTGATTTTCCGAATTTATCTGCCTCTGTGTATTGTATCTAGTTTCTTCCCCATCGTTTTACTTAGTCCCTCCATCAAGTTTTCATCCAAGGATACTAATGTACGTCCTGTAGTGAGCTCACTTCGGCTTCCTCCGGGATGGCTTCTGCTAGTGAACTTGCTTTGGTTGCAGATCCGAACTTGCACCCATTGGATATGACACTTGAATTGCCCGTCTCTCTTTTTTGTGTTTTTCATGGCTATATGGTCATTGCAAGTCTTAATGGCAAGCAATTAAAGAAGGGCTATTACCATCATAATGCATTGCAAATTGCCTAGGTTTTTATGAATTTTCCTCCGCTTCTGCTTCTCTCTCCCTCTCAGTTAAAGTGAGGGAGGCAGGGAGGGAGAGAGAGAATTTCCCTTTCACATCACCGGCACTCACTACAGCAACGAAAGAGTTTCTACTCTTTAAGATATGTCGTGGGCCTGTCGATTTAGAGAAAGTAGTCCTCATTCATGGATTGATCGCTTGTGCGATGTCACCGAGCACTAACACATGGAAATGGCTTTGTTTGGATTCCATCACGAGTACATTGCCCAGGTTTTGTCGGCTTCCACTACGTGAGAATGCTGATTCATCTTTCATCTTTTGTAAAAGCCAGAAGGAAAGGACAAGGCATGTCCAGCAAATCAAAACCAGCAGTTGCCCCTCAATTATTTCGTGAAATCTTTAATATTCTTCTTTCCGGGCATTATTTTAGAATCTCTTTATTGCATCAATCCTAAAAACAGATATTTGTGATTCTAGATTCGATGGAGCTGTCAACTCCGGTCAAAGTTAAGTAATACATACAAACAAACTGATGGATGAATGCTTTATGGATTCGAATCGACCTTTGTCCTGCTTTTTGACTGATCCAAATGAGTGGGAAGAAAGAACAAATGTGATCATCTTTGAATTAACTTGCTTTATGTATTGTCTGCTTTGATCCATCTTATATCAAGTTTCACAATTTTATCCTTTGACCTGTCCAATGTTAAATATTGCCCTTACGTCAATATTTATATCATTTGTGAGTTAATTCTAGATATATATTGAATATGTTTTTCTACCGTTTGGTGCGCAATTTGATTTATGCTCATCCCCTTCGTCATCCTAAAAGCTTAAGAGTCATTCTTTGTCATGGACCAGGTCGTGACAACAAATATCCTGAGTTTTTAATAGCAACTTTGAGGCGATTGTGGAATTTCCTTGATAGGTGAATATGGTAGTGGAAGTCCCAAATGCAAATTCTTTTTTGGGCTTTCCCGACAAGACTCTGCAATCATGAATAGCCTCTTCAAATTCACGGGAGCTATCCTTTTCTTGAATAGGTGAAGTAGTGATAAGGTTTGGATTGAACACACGTGTATCTCACTACACATCGTCACGCTGTTTACACCCCTATATGCCTTGTATTTCAGGACACCACGTAAAGACCCCAAGTTTGTGAAGGAAGGCCAACCTTCCCTCTTTTACCATGTCTTTCTCTATTCATAGAAATGGAATTGACGTGATTTCGGTTTGCTGTTTTCTTCTACTTTCGTTGCGCCTCGTCAGACTCTCACTCCGCTGACTCTTGTCATTTTGGCCCCTCCCTTTTTCTCTAATTCCACCAATACCCCATTTCCTCTACCTCAAATAAAGAATAAAATGTGTAATTAATCTGCATACATGTCACAAGATAAACGTCACTTGTGTAAAAACTAATTTCGGAGGACCATGAGCTAGCTCGCTTCCCTAATAGCCACTACTTGTACTTGGACAAGTTTCATTCTCAGTCAAAATTATTAGTTTTAACTTCTTGGGTAGTTTAAGAAAAATGATTTCCTTCTTGCTAGAAGGAGAAGTCATTTTTCCCCGAACTAAATTTATTGTTTTCAGTTCAAGGAAAATGTGTTCCACGCATTGAATAATTTTTTATCATCCCAATACTGAAAAGTGGGAAACAATTTTATTGGAAATGGTTTTCCTCTAAACAAACAGACCCGTAAATGACAGTCACGTTTCTTAATTGCAGGATTGATATTGCAGGGATGGCAGCAGTAAAACTTTTCCCAAGAAAGTATTTGAAATAACCAATTTGTATTGACAAATAGAGTTCAATTATATCAATGTACTCAGTACATGTATGGATAACCGAACACATGCAATGCATGCTTTCGCTAAGAGGAATTGATGTGCCTAAACTATACAGTTTTGGGTCCACGTCAAGTCAATTCTATAGTATGTCGACTCTTGAATATTGGCAAGGTCTGGTATTTCTTGTTAAACGAAAATGAAGGATCCACGCGACCAGCCAATTGACCTAAGTTTCTGAGTAAATATTAATATAGAAAGGCTTTTAATCACCACTTTACAATGAATTCTGTAAGCATATTATATCATGTATATCATTTACACTCTCCAGTAAAGAACTGAGTCTAAAGCCTCTCAGATTGTCCTTTGTATATAAGAGTCCCATGCTGGACGGGAGGACAATTTACGTGCAAGACTACTAAGGAGGAGCAATCCCATCCATCGAATTATAAGTTCCTGTTGCCTTATACTGCATGTCTACTTAATATAGTAGAACCGTATGTGAGTGTAAATTTACCTATTGATAGAGGGTCGAAATTGAATATGTGCGTGCAAAAAGAGGCAACATAGAAAGCTTCAAAAGAGAAAAGGGAACGTAAAGAAAACGAGGAGACAACGTCCCCAAGTTGCGAACCGCATTACGGGCTCATCGTATCATCGTTCAAAGATACATCTTTTTGGTGAATGTGCACGAAAAGAGGGGTTTGCCTTTTTTCGTGCTGGGTTTGTGGCCCGTTGAATAACGCGTTCGAACTAGTCCACATTCATTTCTCCGTATAAGCATGGGAAAGCTTAGGACAGACTAAAATATTTGCGGTTGCTCCCTCACGTTTTTATATAAGGGAAAGAGGGAGGAAAGCAAAGTTCACCGATCAGGTGAAGCAAAAGGAAGAAGAAAGAGAGTTGGAAGCGTGAGGGATGGATGTGGAATGGAGGAAATGGTACCTGGATGTGATGCTTGTGCCCTTGGGGTTCCTGGTGATGATTGCTTACCATGTCTGGTTATGGCACCAGGTTCGCACCCACCCTCTCTCCACCATTATCGGTACTAATGCTCGCGCCCGCCGCTTCTGGGTTTCTGCCATGATCAAGGCACGTATCTCTCATCTCTCCATTCCAATCGATATTAGTTGTGCTAAATCTATCTATTAGATTCTTACTTCGTCGATATAAATTATTTATATCATTACAAAGTATGTATCTACTATCACCACCAGTTGATCCATTCCTATCTAACTAGAGGTTGCATATATTGAACCCGCAGAAATTAGCTTCAGGCTAATCAATTCCTTGCTTCAGTCGGTGGTTGGTTGATTTGATGTCCATGAGAAAGAGCATTTGCGTTGTGAAACAAAATAAAACCAATATAGATATCTAATACAACCGATGGGACGTTATGCTTTTGAGAAGAAACTAAGCTTTTCCATTTGAAATTTAACTCAACCTCCACCACAGACGTGAAATACATTGCAAGAACACATACATGGCTTTGCTTGTGGAACATATACCGGGGTGTATCTGGAATGGGAAGGCGATCACAAATCAGCGCTGCAATTAGATTAAATATAATCCGATGCTTGCTAATTGGTTTTTCTACAAGTAGAATCGCGTTTTTATCAAGCACTTATCTAATGAAGGACTTAAGCATGAACGGTGAACTGATTATAATTCAGATTCAGAGGATAGTTTTATGCTTAAAAAATTACTCCTTTTGAAAGAATGATGCTTTTTTTAGCTTGTTCGGGTTAAATGACAGAGATGTCTATCCTATTTTTGCCCCCATTTTCTGTCCGTTTTCGTTCCTATCTTTCCTCCTCATCCTAGCCAAAGCTATGCAAACTTGACGTCGCCACTGCCACTGATTGCCTCCCTCGAGTCCTCTCTCTACCTAGAATTGAGGTTGTGATCCCCGATATGAGGTTTTTGACCTTAGAGTTGCACAGAGAAAGAGAGAGAGAGAGAGAGAGAGAGAGAGAGAGAGAGTATAGCTAACGCGGCTGGTGCTACCGATAGGAATATTGGCTTGCAAATGTACGATTAGAAGCCCGCACGCGTGCTTACGCATCTTCCACCATATAAGTTACCTGGAAGATTCCTCTATCCTTGCCTTTCAACTCTTGGTCTTTTCTCAAAAGTCATCACGTCTCATGATACATTTACAATCAATCGACTTCAGCTATAGTTTCTGTTGGTTTTTTCTAAGTAACCATAACTAGTTCCCACGTACTCGCTATATTTGCACGTGTGTCATTATTTTTGAGCAATTTGTACTATAATTCCTATTTGTCAAATGCATTTAACGATATCACGCCAAGGATAAGATGAGAACCCTCGTGTGTCGGTGAAGAAAGGAGCTTATCAATAACTTATAGATCAAACACTTACGTAGTGACCAATTAATAATGGTGTCCCTACTTTTTTAATCACTGTGCGAGAAAAGTTAGCCAGGGACAAATGGTGTGTTTGCCTAATAATATGTATGCATAGACATAGATAATATTAGAGCTTATGGCTAACATGAAACCTAAATGCTAAATGGTTTGGGTTGTGTTAATGCATGCGCACGCAAGCAGGACAACGAGAAGAAGAACATACTAGCGGTGCAATCACTGAGGAACATGATAATGGGGTCGACATTGATGGCAACGACATCGATCCTTCTAAGCACGGGATTGGCGGCGGTGATTAGCAGCACGTACAGTGTGAAGAAGCCTTTGAATGATGCGGTTTACGGGGCACATGGGGACTTCACGGTGGCCCTCAAATATGTCACTCTCCTCACCCTCTTCCTCTTCTCCTTCCTTTGCCACTCCCTCTCCATCTGTTTCATCAGCCAAGTCAACATCCTCATCAACTGCCCCCAGGATAGTGATGGGGCAGTGTTGCCGGAGTATGTGATGGAGCTGCTAGAGAAGGGATTCGTGCTCAACACCATCGGGAACCGCCTCTTCTACGCGGGCCTGCCGCTGCTGCTGTGGATATTTGGGCCAGTCCTTGTCTTCCTATTCTCTCTCACTCTCGTCCCCATCCTCTACAACCTTGATTTTGTCTTCCTCAAATCAGATCACTCCAAGCCCAAATCCATCGGCAATACTAGCACCACAAACGGAACCATCACCAGCACCAGCACCCACTTTGTTTGATCCAACCTTTCCAATTAATCCTACTCTATATGGAAAGATTGGATTTATGTGTTCATCATGTGTATATGTAGGAGTTACAAGCTTGTTACATGTCATCCTGCCTCCATGTTGAGTTGTTCCCCTCACTTCTCTAGCATTTCAGAGAACAGATCCGCCGCTTAACATATGTCCAACTATATATCTACTCGCCATTTATTCGAAAGAAAAACCATTATTCACTCTCGGATTCACTACGTTTGGGCTAAAAAAACAAAAGGGAAAAAGCAAAGTTAACAGTCCACACTAGTAGATATATTTACATCTTAGTTTTGCTTAACAGGGTTACGTACTTATGAAGATTTAGACCATTATTGTAGAATATCTTTAACCTAAAATAAGACGTCCATTGACACTTATATTTTGGTGACACCCTTGTTGCATAGAAAAATTAAAAATCGATCCTAACCCCTAAACAAAAATATTATTAATTACATCTGCATATTTAAACCATTTTCATAGCCTTAGGCCCACATCAATCACATTTTAATCAGACTGGCACTAAATGGGTCTGCGAAGGGAGGCTTTGAGCTTAATTAAATGATCGGGATTAGGCTTGGGAGAAAAAAAAAATTGGCCAAGCCCATTGAATATCCTACATGACCGAAAATCACATGAGCTGAGCATGAAAAGCTTAGAAAAATTGTCTAAAAAATCATAAACTTATTACAATTTTACCAATTAGTTATAAATTTTTCAATGTTGCCAATTGAGCTCTAAATCTTTTTAAATTTTACCAAATGAGTTCATCTAATCAATTTTAGTCAGAAATCATTGACGATATACTAGACAATTTACGTGACATAACTAGCACTAACCTGGACAATTTTTTATAATATTTTAATTTTAATTTTTAATTTTTTTCCCCTTTTTCTCTTCGCTAGCCATCACTTGGCCTTTTTGATGGCTAATGAAGATCATCAACCTCAATCAAGGGCCACCTTTTGACAACAGATGCCTAGGCCTAGGTTGGCGATGGCCGCCTTAGCTTCCATCGCCTGAACTAGCGAACAGCCGCCCTCACCTGGGATGGCAAGGGCAAACCCTCGCCACTCAATCTAGCAAAAGGTGGCCTTTGCCAGCCTAGGCAAGGGTCACCCTCACTTGACGCTGGTGGATAACAAGGCTTGGTGATGGCCGAGGGAAAAAGGAAGAAAGAAAAAAGGAAAATAGAAGAAAATGAAAAAAGTAAAAATAAAAATCAAGAAAAATATTAAAATATTATTAAAAATTATCCACACCAAAACCGGTTATGTCACGTAAGATGACCATCACCCATATTAACAATTTTTAGTTAAAATGACTGAGTGGACTCAATTGATAAAATGTGATAATATTTAGGACAACTTCTATTATGTGCTCCTACAATCATGCTTCAAAGTTGCATCACTGCTCAATAGCGATCTAGGTGATGTCATCGAGCCTTGTAGCTCCTACAACCTATGTAGCATTGATATGGACACGCGACATGTGATATAATATGTCATGACACGACACGCCAACACTTAATTTATAAAAAAAAATAGAGAATTCAAACACGTTCTAATACGTTATATATTAAATATATATTTTTAAATATAAATACAAAAATAAATAAATAATAATAAAAGAGCATATAATTAATTTATACTAAAAACATTAATCCAACATTTGTTAATATCATTCATTGTTTTAATTTGATAGAGATTGAACAAGAAATTCAAAAATTGCAAACACAAAATAGTAAACTTGAAGGAATATGTCCTGTTTTCTTATACTTGTCGGAGATTAGTGAGATTTCTTATAGTCCCAAACAGAGTTCAGAATTCCTTGTAAAGACTGGCTTGGAGCTCCTCTGCAGAACAAGATTCAAGAAAAATGAAAATGCAGGACAAGAACCCTTGAAGTATGACCAAAAGAAAAGGAAATCACTAAATCCAACATGAAAAATGTGAGAGATAACTCACAAGCCCATGATATATACCTAAAGAGATAACTTGCAAGCGATGCTTGCAACAGGCGGAAAGAAGCAAAAGAAAACCACTACTTTAAGTCTAGTTTCACAAATCTATGAGTCATACAAATACTAGGTCTCTTCTACTTCATCCTTATCAATCTTTTTTACCATGAGCCAACTACCCACAATTGGGTCACGAAATCACTAATTCCAAACTAGCAAAATGATTGAATTTCCTATTCGGTTCTCATTCCGAAAGTACCGAAACTACTTGAATTCCAAGTTTCGATCAAGTTTGACTCCTCACGGCAAACATCGATCGTCACTCGGGGAGATTGGAACTTAGAAGTAAGAAATTTGAGAGTGAGAATTTTCTTCTTTCCTCTTTTATTTTTGTTATTTTCATTATTTTTTCATATATTTTCGTTTTGACCCATCAAGTATTAATTTTTTTTTTTTAAATTGACCTAATGTGTGTCGGAATTTCAAACTCACATGTCGGGAAAAGTTGATCATGTGTTGGACTTTCCAACACTTGTTAACTATGTGTTGGATCATGTCAGAGCGCATTGGACATGTATTGAAGTGTTGGACACAATACGAAGACCTCTGAAGAGTGTCGGTGCTTTTTAGCTTACAATACTAGTAGCGCCCCCTCTTGTCATTCTTGTCCGACACCCTGCAAGCTACACAACTCAGCTGCTCCTCCCTGCCTCGGCACCAACTCGAGCAATTCCAACATAGCCCCTCTAGTCCAACACCGGTGAGTTTCTCGGTCACGTCTAGGTTTTCTGGTGAGTGACAGCGGCTCCGAGCCTCCCCACGCAAAGCCAGTAATTCTAGTTTTTTGGTGCAATTCCACCAAGTCCCACAATCCTTCAGTTGCCAATCACACTCATAGCGTTGCCTTTGTCTTTGGAAACACTCTCGCCGTGGTTGCCTAAATTTGGATTATTGAATATTAAATTGATTTGGTGTGAAAGTGTTAGGTATTTTCCGAATAGGCAGTTTTCCCGTTTTAAATCATATGATAGTTGAGGTTTCGATCTTTAACACTTGAAATTGGATCCTCCATTAAAATCATTCCCTATTTTGGGTCGTGGTGAATATATAATATGTGGGCTTGTACATTGTATGTCATTAAGTTAGGAAATATTCTTATTACTGAAGTATAAAAAATTGCATTGCATTTAGGATAAATTGAAAACAATTAAACATCCTAAATTAGAATTGCATATCTTAAGAACAATGTAGTGATTAGGAAATTACCTAATTTAGATTAGGATTTAATATAAATTATTTTTTAGTTTAAGTCAGGTCATTATGCACTTTAAGTAGTTTCATGTTTTAGCTCTAAAAGAAAACACGAAAAATCATTAACTTTGCATCAGTCATCATCTCTTAATAAAGTCACTTAGGCTATGTTAGGTGTATTAAAGTTTAGGTTCGATACACAAAAGCAAAATGTTTTTTCTACATTTTACTTGGGTTTCTGATCAATTTATAATAGATTAGTGATAACTGCTATTTGAATTAAATTGAATCTTTAATTGGTTAAATTAAAAACCCAAAGTAGCGATTAATATGGGCTTGGGAGAGTCTTCCCTAAGTGTTTGTTTAGTCTTCCATTAGCTTTCCCTTGGTAAAGTCACGGCAATGTTGAATACTAGAATCAATCGAGCTATCAAGTCCGGTCAAAGTCAAGTAGTACCTATAAACAAATTAATTTTAATGCTTTATGGACTTGAATCTCCCTTTATCCCCCTTTTGACTAACCCCCCAGTTGAGTGCGAAGAAGGAGCAAATGTCTGGAACTTTTAGTAGCAACTAATAGTTGAGATGATAGTGGAAGTTCCAAATGCAAATGCTTCTTTTGGTTTCCCTACAAGACTCAACAGCAGGATGATGGGGATCAGGAGCAGTCTCTTCAATTTCATGGGAGCTATCATTTTCGTGAATAAGGGAACGATAATAAGGCGTTGAGCGACTCATGTAAACCGGGGGGTTAAGCGAAATGGGTTGAACACGCGTGTATCTCACTACATGCTGTCATGCTGTTTACGTTCTTATCCCTCTTGTACTTTAGGACACCGCGGAAACCCCAACTTTGTGGAGGAAGAGCAACCGTTTCTCTTTTATCGTCTCTTGCTCAGTCCATAGAAATGGAATTGACGTTATTTTGCATTGCTGTTTTCTTCCACTTTCTTTGCTCCTTGTCAGACTCCAATCCGCTGACTTTTGTCATTTTGGCCCCTCTCTTTCTCTCCAACTTTCCCTATACCCCATTTCCTATCACCTCAAACGAAGAAGAAAACACTCAAACAGGACTCACACCAAATCACCGTACTGACCATTACATTGGAAATCATGAGCAATTTAATTTAACAGTAGCCATCGCCTATATATATTCAACACAAGGAAATGACGTGTTATTGATCTGCTTGCAGGTCACTAGACAAACATCACTTCCATAAAAATTAATGTCAGGGGACCATGACATCCCCCCTCACCCCCTTCCCCCAGTTGCCACCTAACATAGCCATACTTTATTTGTGAATTTGACTGCCAACTGTTTTAAAAGTTTAAGCTGTTAGATAAAAGTCTAGCTTATTATATAAATATTTTAACATTCTCCCTCACGTTTAGTCTAGTCATTTGCCTAGTACTACGCGTGAAAAATTTAATTAGGGATGCGAATGGGGCCTCAAAAGATTCAAACTCAAAACCTCTAGCTTAGATATCATGAAAGATTTTATGGAACCACTATCGATTATTCAAAAAACTTGAGCTGTTAAATGAAAGCGTAGATTATTATTTAAATATTCTAATACTCTCCCTCATGCTTAGTCTAGTCTTTTTACCTTGTACTAAGCATGGAAATATTTAATTAGGGAGATAAATGGGTTCTAGAAAAATTTGAATTCGACACCTCCAACTCTAATACCATGTAAGATTTTGTGAATTAACCGTTCTAAAAGTTTAAGCCATTAAATGAAAGCATGATTTTATTATTTAAATAAAGCTTAGTCTGGTCATTTGCTAAGTACTAAGTGTGGAAGTTTAATTGGGGAGACAAATGGGGTTTGGAAAAATTTAAACTCAGGACCTCTAACTCTAATATCATGTAAAATCTTGTGGAAAGCTTAAGCTGTTAGATGAATGCGTGAATTATTATTTAAATATTATAATGTTCTCATTACTGCTTAGTTTAGGTTTTTTGCCTAGTACTAAGCGTTGAAATATTTATTTTGAGAGACAAATGAGACTTTAAAAGATTCAAATTTAGGATCTCCAGCTATAATACCATGAAAGATATTGTAGAACCACGACCGACTATTCTAAAAATTTAAACTGTTAAGCGAAAGTGTGGTTTATTATTAAAATATTCTAACATTGTCAACCTTGATGGCTATAACATGGGAGAGACCTTTTAAAGTAATATTAAGTTATCTTACACCTCCACTTGACCACTACCTTGTATGGTTATTTCGAGTATTCCTTTTGAGGGCTTGATCCACATGTATTGGGAGGGATCATTACTGAGGATATGAAACTAGATCCCTTTAAGAAGATGTTAGACTTGTGTATGGACAAGGGTCATACTTAATGCAAGAAGAGGCAGGAGTTGTTGCCGGGGCGAGAGATGGCTAGGAAAAGGTGCGGCTCCCCACAAATTTTTGAAAGGGTAGAGGGAGCAAGAATGGATCACACGGTACATCAAATAAGGGAAAGATCGCTAAGCGTTACAAATCAACACAAAGGAGGAAGTAAGCTTGTAACATTTGAAGTCCACGTTCAATGGAAGATGCCCTTTTACCCTCTTCCCTAAAAAAAAAAAACAATAACAAAAATAAAATAAAACGAAAATCCTCTCTTCTCACAAAAAACTCGAGGAAGGGAGACAAGGTCAGGGGGTGCGCAACGAGGCTGGGTGACAACGGCCACGAGGCCTAGCTGGGCGACAAGGGGCAAGGTTGGCAACATTCGACACGTTTGATAGGCATGGAGAGGCTGTGTCTTACGGCGATGAAGAAAGAAAGGAGAGAAAAAAAAAATGTACTGCGCTTAGCTTTAAGGGTTTTTGTTGCCGTGTAGAATATGAGTAGCCGTTGGGATTACCAAAACTGATGTAGATGACAGCCACATGTCATTAACTGCAGGGTCGATATTGTAGGATGGCAGCGGTAAAACCCTTCCAAGAAAGAAGTATTTAAACTAACCCATTTGTATTGACAAATAGAGTTCACTGTATTAGTGCGGATATTACATACACAATACATTTGTAGACAACCGGACACATACAATGCATGCTTTGACTAAGAGATATCAATGTACCCAAATTGTACGGTTTTGAGTGCTCTTCAATCAATTCTATAGTACGTTGACTCTTGAATATTGGCTAGGGATGTATTTATAGTTAAATAAAAATGAAGGATCATCTTGCTACGAATGTAACCAGCTAACGTGCCTAAGTTTATAAGAAAATATCCATATAAAAGGACTTTTGATTGTCACTCCTCAATTGATTCTATAAGCATATCATATTAACACCACTCCCACCAGCGTAGAGAACTGGATCTCAAGCCTCTCGGCATGTTCTTTGGAATATACAAGTCCAATGCAGGATGGGGAGTGCGATTTACGCGCAAGACGTCTACTTAAGATAGTGGAACTCTAGCTGATAGTGCATTCCCCGATCGTAGAGGGGCACTATGGGATATACGGGGCCAAAAAGAGGTTATCTAGGAAGCGTCAACCGAGAAAAGGCAGAGGAAAGGAAATGAGGAGACAAATGTCGTCCCAAAGCTGCCAACCGCGTTTCGGGCTTATCGTAACATCGCTCATACATATGACTTTTTGATGAAGAAGCATGGAAAAGAAGGGTTTGCTTTTTTATGCCGGCTTTGTGGCCGTTGAATAAAGCTTTCGAAACAGTCCAAAGCTTGCGATAAACTAAAATATGTGAAGTCGGGCGGTCTCTCTCATGCTTTTATAAAGATGGGGAAAGAGGGAGGAAAGCAAAGTTCACTGACCAGGTGAAGCAAAAGGAAGAAGAAAGAGAGTTGGAAGCATGAGGGACCGATGTGGAATGGAGGAAATGGTAGACAGACGCGATGCTTGTGACCTTGGGGTTCCTGGTGATGGTAGGTTACCGTGTCTGGTTATGGCACCAGGTTTGCACCCACCCTTTCTCCTTTACCATCGGCACTAATTCTCGCGCCCGCCGCTTCTGGGTTTCCGCCATTGTTAGGGCACGTGACCCTCAATAAAAATTATTCGTATTTTTATATGTCTTTGTAATTAGAGCATTTGCTAGCAGGACAGTACCGTTACCATATACTAGTTGGTAACATATTGCAATTTGGACGTGGATTAGAGATAGTTTTATTCATTCAAATAAATAAATCCAAGGAGATTCTTCAAGCCAAAAAATAAAAATAAAAAGAGAAGCCATGGGATATTCAACTACAATTTCTAAGTGGCATATATCAAATGTATTTCATAACACTTTGTTTGTACTCTATGTACGATTGCAAAGTCTAGTGTGCTTTAGATTTTGAAAAAATTTAAATAAATAAAAGGATGAAAATATTACTATACATCAGAATATAATGCGGTTGCATAATTTAGTGTGCTTTTTGTATTGTGTCAGAATATTCTTGAAGGAACCTAGTTTTTGATAACTATAATAAAAAAAAAAAGGATGAAAATATCACGTTTAAATTATTAACACCAAGCTAAATAGATTTTGCGTCAGAGTTTCAAAATCGTGGAAAAGGAGAAGTAGAGAATTAAAGCTTGGGCGCAATTTTTTGTCGCGTTCGTCATAGGTGCAAATTAACACTATGCCCGGGAAAACGGCGTGTTGGCTTAATAATACGTGCTTATGGATATGGACAACGTTGGATTGTTCTGATCGACACGTAATCAAATTTCTAACCGTTTCAGGTTGTCTTAATGCACGGTAATGCAAGCAGGACAGCGAGAAGAACATCCTGGGAGTGTAGACGCCGAGAAACACAACAATGGCGACGACATTGATACTGCCAAGCACGGGGATGGCCACGGTGGTAAGCAGCACGTACAGTGTGAAGAAGGCTTTGAATGATGCGGTACATGGGACACGTGGGCAGTTCACAGTGCTCCTCTCACCCTGTTCTTCTTCTCCTTCCTCTGCCACTCCCTCTCCATCCGCAACATCCACCAAGTCAACATCCTTATCAACTCTCCCCAGGACAATGATGGGGTGGGGTCACCGGAGTACGATGCGGAGCCGCTAGAGAAGGGATTCCTGCTCAACACCGTCAGGAACTGCACCTTCAACGCGGGACTGCCGCTTCTGCTGTGGATATTTGGATTGGTCTCCATCTTCCTATTTTCTCTCACTCTCGTCCGCATCCTCTCCAACCTCAATTTCGTCTTCCTCAAACCCAATCACTCCAAGCCCAAGCCCAAGCCCATATCCATCACCAGCACAAGCAGTACAAACATAACCATCACTACCACCCGCTTTGCGTGGAATTATGGGTTCATCATGTGTATCCGTAGGAGTGTACTAGCTTATTACAACATGTCATCCCGCCTCCATTTTGAGTTGTTCTGCCCACTTCTCTTGTGTTTCACAATACAAATCCCCCAAGCATATGTCCAACCATATATTTACACGCTCTTTATTAGAAAGAAAAACCATTTAACCACTCTCGAATTCACTACATTTGGGCCGAAAAAGCAAAAGAGAAAAATAAAATAAAAAATCTAACAATCCACTCTAGCATATAGATACACTTACACCCTAGTTTTGCTTAACATGATTACATATTTACGGGGATTTAGACAATAAATTTTGAGGTCATTGCATAGCCTTAATTTTTCATCACAAATGTAACACATTCGGTGTAAAATATTGTGAGACCATCACCAATTATTCTAAAAATTTAGGCCCCATTTGGTTTGGCTTTGGAGAAATATCTTTAGGAAAATACAAATACCTTTGGGCTAAAAGGATTTTCCGAAATACAAATAATATTTGGTGAATTGTGATTTTAAAGTGCATTGGGAAACAATTTTGACTTAAATATCGTTTGGTAAAAATTACATCTTATAAAGGACTATTACTAATTTATTTTTTAAAAAAGTTTTTAATTGTTTTTTTGGAGTTTAGCTATCGATGGCTAGATTTGGCAATTGGATAATCTCGCCTGAGGTCGAGCGACCTCAAGAAAGGCAGCCTAAGGTGGTGCGATCTCTAGCGTTGCTTGGGTGTGTGACCCTAGTGGCATTGCCTGCATTGCTTGAGGTTAGGTGACAGTCGTCGGCGCGCGGGACCGCTTGGCCAGCAGTCATTGGTCTCCGATTAGCTTTTCCATGCAAACCATGGAGAAGATGAACATTGAATGAATGGCTAAGACTTGTATTCTGAGAATGCAACATTCCAAAGGACCTCCGAACTTGCTTTGGGCTAAGGGCCCGTACGGCCGTTTGGAGATGCAATTGTATTTTCCTAAAATTGAGCAAAAAACGAAGCAAATGCTATTTGCATTTGGCTCAGGGACTTTAGAGTCCCAAAGCCTATTTGGAATACTAAACTAAATGGGGCATTAATTAGCTACTAAATTGAGAGAGATCAAGGTGCATATAAATCAAGGCACACATGGATCTGATGAATGTGGAATAAGACATACCGGAACCCCGCACGAAAAAGAAAGATGGAATGGGGCATGAAAATTTGTGTTTGGCTCTCATACAAAATAATATTTTTTAGAGTACTAAACGGTTCTAGAAACTAAAACTTAATTGAATATTTAAATGTTATTTAAATGTCGAAACAATGACAACAATGGAATCAAGAATTATTTTTACGATAACGTAACAAATATGTGACTACTTTTGTCTGGAATGTAAGATTGAGGATTATTTTTGCTATAATGTAACAAAGATGTCTCAATCGATTACTTTTGTCCGGGATGCAGATGGAGTAGATTTTCATGCTTGGAGTCCAACTTAGAAGCCATTATTGCACTTATCGGGCGCATGAGATACCATTTTCACGGGATGATAGAAGCACTTGTCGTTCAAGTATGGACTGGAAGGCCGGTTCAATCGGTTGGACCAAGAAAGGGACAAGGCTCGATCTTAGTTTTTCTTATCCTCCCAGACTGGTCAAACCAGGTCGTGACCTGGTTCAACCGTTCAACCTGGTCAACCGGCCCCGGATTGAACCGGATCTTTGTCCAAGTTGTTGACTTGGTGAAGAAACCCAACGAGCTAAGGCATGGGAGGTTCAACCCCCCTGACCACTTGCGCATTAAAGAACACCTCCTCCATTGAAGTAACCGCTGATTTGATGCTTATGCACATACTTAAAAGTATTGGTTGGAACTCTTTTTCCTACTTTTTCCGATCTGCGTCCAATGGATTCTTCATTTCTTCCACATCCGAAGTGCAGTGAAACTGGGGCTGGATTTGTTTGTTATTTGGAACGATGGCCACTGACAATATATGCCAAAGAAGTTATGAGGGAAAATGACAAGCATCCTTCAAACTTAGTTCAATGTGCAAAAATCATTTCTAAACTTTAAATTTGTTTGATGTGATCATTGAATTTTGATCAAATATTCGATGTGGTCCCTTTAACCTTTATGGATTCTCGCATAATTTAGAGATTACATTGAACATTGGATTAAACTTCTAAGACCACATTGAATGAATTTGGAAGTCTAAGGACAATTCAAGGATCATTTGAGCTGTTCCAAGTTACAAAGAATCTCTTAAGGAGGCTAGGATGGCCCTGGTTGAGGCTTCAATGTAGTGAGTGATGCAATTAAGAAAAGTTAGGTAACAGGTCACTCCATCACAATACCGAGATCAAGAGAATAAAGGAAAAGAGAGCCAACAAAGCTACAAAAGCATCGTAAGCTTTTGCATTTTGGCCAGACTTGGATGAAAGTGGCAAAAAAAGCTGATGTTTTCTCGTCTCTCTCTCTCTTTACAAAAGTACTTAGTCGCTCTCTTTAAATAGCACACCAAAGCGAGACATTAGCCTCCCAACTTGGTTTAGTTTGGAGGGGGGGTTCGGTGCCCGTCCAAATCAACTTCAGCTTTTTTGCCTTTTGTCCTTTTATATCCCACTTTGCTTTTGGTCTAATAATTAACCTCTCTCTCTCTCTCTCTCTCTCTCTCTCTCGGATATCATTTGGTGAACTCAGTCAATGTGAAACAAGTAATTAATGGTTAAATTCCACGAGCTCGATCGATGAGGCAATGGTGTAGAACTTTCATTTCTTTTAAGTGTCTCCTCCAGCAAAAAGGGGGGAAAGATTCGTCGTACTGAACTTCTCCTCCTCCTCCTTCCTTCGCCTCTAAGTACCTGCCATTACATCCACGTACACGAGACTTTCATCGACTGTGCCAAGACCAAGAAAAGCGACTCTTCTCACGCTTTGAAGATATTATTTCTAAAGCTCAACGTGGCATCCACTTCATCTCCCTATAAAGGCAGGAGTGAGAGCAGGGCTTTGAACCCTCCTAGTCCTCCTGGTTCGACTTAACTGATACTTTGGTCCGGATTGGAATTAGAGTAGAAAGTCCAAGGGAATTAGAAGACAATATGGAGGAGGGAAAAGCAGGAGGAGGAGGAGGAGCTGAGAAGATGAAGAAATGCGCATCAGAGTTGCAGCTGGATGAGTTGCTGCAGGTCATGATGATCGCCCCTTCTCCTGAACACCACCACCTGGACCATCATCCTCCTCATAACTATTGTTATGACAGTCCTAAATCATGCATCACAGACGCTCCTCCTCTCTCTTTTCACAATTGGGTTAGTCTCAGTCTTGACTCATATTTCGTCATACCGGCAGACTCAGACACTTCATTAAGAGCATCTGCATTTGCATTGCAGGACATCAGTGGTCCTGGTAGTGATCATCAACATGATATGGCCACCGCAATAACCGCTTTCTGGTGCCCCACTCTTCTTACCGAGCACTCCCCTCCTGATTCTAACTCGTCCATTTTCGGTAAGAGTCGGACCCCGTGGACATGGTCCCTTATGATGCTTGTTCCAATTACCCTTTTATTGATGTGGACTATCCGATGTATAATTCAATGCAAATTGGTTTCAGTTGGTAGCAGTACATCATTGGCTAATAAGCCTAAATACAGAGATATCCAAGCAAGAGAAGCCACAAGTGGTTCATCCCGCCAACACTCAGATGAAGATGATGCTGCGACAGTGGCAGATCCAAGCGAACAGAGCAGATATCCTACTGATCCCAAGCGAATTAGAAGGTAATGAAATTTTCGTGCCACTATTATCTGGATTTGAGATTGTAATCATACCCATGTTACGATTTTCTTAACAAGTTTTGTCGCAGGATGGTTTCCAATAGGGAGTCTGCTAGAAAATCACGTAAAAGGAAACAAGCACACTTAGCCGAACTTGAAATACAGGTACCTTACACTCTCTTAGCATCATCTAAGTTTTTAAATAGGACCTTGGAGGCATCACAAATAGCTCCTCACAGCCAACCTTTCTTGTGCTGACTTTTATTTTAAAATTACAATACTTGTGCTTGCTGTTAAGATTTCTTACTTTAGTCATATTCCTGGGTTTCCCTCAGGCTGACCGACTTAGAGGAGAAAGTTCTACTTTGTTTAAGCAACTATTAGATGCTGCACAGCACTACCGCCATGCTGATACAAATAATCGAGTGCTGAAATCTGATGTGGAAGCCTTAAGAGCTAAGGTAATCGACCTCTCTGTCTCTGTCATAAGATTCGTGACTACCCCAGAAAGATGAGACAGACTTAGGTGGAATTTTAGCTATTTTCATTATACTCAAATATTTTGACTGATCACCTAGCAAAACTTTCTGAGATTGGTAAAATGCACTTACTTTTTAGCATACTTGTGCCATATATCTAGGTGAAGCTGGCTGAAGATATGGTGGCTCGAGGCCCTTTTCCTTGTAGCTTAAATCATGTTTTGCAAACTTTGAATCACCAACATTCTATTGGTACTCGTGGTCTTAGTGCTGTGGCAAATGTTTCTCCTACAATCACTGTCCATGGGGATAATGACTCTTCAACTGGCTTGACGGTTCCAATGCCAAATTCTTGCCTTGGAGTTGAAAACAGCAATCCTAATAATAGCAACTTCACAAATGGAGTCATACATGATCCTGTAAGCTTTGTGTCTGGGATTTGGTCCTAAAATTCTTATGTTCCTTTCTGTTTCAATTAGGTAAGTCTTTTGTTCTGCCAGTCCTAATAGTCCTCTTAAAAGATTAGTCTTGGGTGGTTTCTTCTTGTACTCAGGCTGTCCCTTACGTTTAAAAAAATCTCCAGGGCAGACTTGAGATGTCAGAATACTGAAGGACAAGTTAGCATTTTTTATGTCTGTTGTATCAATTAAGCGATATGTTGTGACTATGTTTTTCAAAAGCTCCAACTCAGATGCTGAACAGTTGCCTTATTTGAACATTTGTAGTTTCTTTCCGCATTAATGTTACAAAGCAGTCTATCTCCAGGGCTAGACTATGTAATGGACTTTTCATGCATTAGCAGCTTAATCTAAGCTGGAAACTGTCTCTGATATTTCTTGTACAAATGCAGTAGAAGCTTAGAAACTTCAGATCCATCGCACTGATTTCCATCTGGCATTTCATAAATCAAACGCTGAGCTGTGACATGAGTACGTACGGTATTAGATGAGTAAGGGAAATCTTGCTTACTAAGCCTATACCTTTGAAGGAATACCCAAGAGACAAGAATGCATTCATGAGAACACATAAGAAAGCGATCATATCTGCCAATTTTTGCTAATGACAAATTCATTGAGTCAAAGACTAGTACAGATAAGACGATCAAGGTAAAGGATTCTTGATTGGAGTTTTACGATAGGTATCATATTAACAGTTACAGGGCCATCATCAATTCGAACTCACTAAAATCAACCTTACCGTCCAAATTCAAATCAACGACCTGAACCATTTTCTCGATATCTCCCATATTCCAACCTCTGTCTAACCCAAGACATTCGAGGACCCTCTTCAGCTCAACTGCTTCTATGAACCCATTACCATCCTCGTCGAAAATCTTGAAGGCTTCATGCAGGAGCTCATTCCGTCCTGATGCATCCTCCAATCCACCAATGACATCTTCTGCATCAATTTCTTCCTTCAGGCCATCGCATGGATCGGGGCAGTTGGGACTATTATTCTCTTCACCGCCGGTCAAACCAAGTTTCTTGACGACTGCATGAACCCTATCCTTCTTCATCTCCCCATTTGCTTCCATTCCGAAGACGGCAGTTAAGGCCTGAATGGTCAGGCCATCAAATAGGGGTGGTTTAGTAGTTTTGCAAGCTGGACCTGGATCGACTTTGGATGGTTGGAGTTCCGAGTTAACGAAGCCAAAAGCATGCCCTAAGCTCATGAGAAGACATTGCCAAGCTCCCCTCACGCCCATCCCAACTTTACAGATATGAAGTAACCGCAGAAGTAGTGTCCAGGAGAGTGAAACACGACGCACAATTTCGCTAGGAGCTGGGACCGAGATTATTTATGTCGTATGCAGGGCAATGAGATGTGGCACGGCTAGAGCATGCATTTCAGCTATTGATTTTTTTTAATACTCCGTTGGAACGACAAATGATCGTAGACCTTAAACTAAGCTGATCTGCCAGGCAGCTTAAGCGCAAAATATTATTAATAAGCAAGTCTGCAGTCGAATTTACCTTCAAATTGACTCGGTACCTGTCTTGCGAGGAATAGGCACTTGTGTTGAACAGCTACGATGACGAAGACGAATCAACAATTTGACAACTCTTGCATGCCCCTTCCATTACTGCATGATCCGAGGAATGTCAGTTCTAGGCAAATGGGAAGATGGGTGATGGAGAGATGAAAAGCTGAAGATCTCTCTGGCTTTGATTAATATACAAGATTCAAGATCTGATCCAACGGGATTGGAAGGCACTAAACGGCATGTTCCAAGAAGCAGGGTGGCCGCTGAATCGGGGATTACAACCAAAATAACAAAAGAAAGAAAGAATTTTCCGGCTATTTTCAGAAAAGAAAAGAAAAGAACAAAAGAAAAAGTGAGAGTGACCCTTACCAAAAAAAAAAGAAAAAAAAAAGTGAGAGTGACAGAAACCGTGTTTAATTTTGGCAAATCTCTATTCCTCTACTGCCTCGTTTCCCATGGACTAGTTCTAGTAGTTGATTTAGGGAAACAGAATTTGGAAGTTTTGATGTTTATGAGGTGTTATTTAGCGCACTTAATTGTGTCTCTTCAGCATAGTTTATTTTATATCATTTAACTTATCCTCATTGATTGCCCTCAATATCATGCACCCATTTCCATCTCTATCGATTAGTTATTTCGTTTGCAATGACAAAAAGCCGAACGTTATTAGAATGTCAAACGTCGATGAACAAACAACTCTCTAACTTATATAGTACAAAGGGTCATGAAAAAAGGTAGAGAGAGATTTATTATGGTTTCTTCAAATTGGCTGAGTGACGTTCCTACTATTGTGACGTCGGGTGGTAGAATCTGCATGGGTAACTATATTTTTGGACCAAACACCATTTTATGCATGTATCATGGAATTGACTATTCTTTCTATTCTAGCAATGAAATTACTGCAATAAGTTATTCATACATAATCATGGATGGACATTATGTTAGATTATATTATATTCAATGAGTCGAATGATAATTTACAATGTGCTGTCATATTATGAATGCGGGCATGTGTCATGCCACACAACGCAGCCAAACGAATTCGTATGCAACCATTTATGCATTAAAAATTGCACATATTTGATTACGACATTTTCTTTTTTTGGTTCTTTCATTAGCTGAAATAAATAAGTAATTACTTATTATTTAACATATATAGCAAGGACCACTACATACATTATACATTACATAAGTAAGGAAGAGAATTCATGTATGTAATGCAAATCATTCTAAGATATATAAAAGAGAGAGAGAGAGAGAGTGTATGACTATATTTGTAGAGGCCAAATTGATCAAAATCAAATCTCACTGCTCTCCCACCAAATACAAGTTAGCAACCTCTCCGCTGCCCCCCGGCCCAGGAGGGTGGGCCACGCGATGACAGGCTCCATGCCAGCATCACAGCATCCTCCTCATGCACATCCTCTAGATCTCAAACGAATGCGCACTACACCATGAGACCCGTCAAATGAGTGCGTCGGATTGGGTTTGGATCGAATTGAAGATAATCCAAGCTGTATTAACTCATTTAATCATTTTTAACCCATATTCATTAAGTGTAAATCTAATAATACATATCCAACTCAATTCATATCTGACTTGACTCAACCCGTATTATTAAATCTCATTAAAACTCTATAGAAAATCCACACCCACTTTAAAACTTCAAATCAAATCAAAAAAGCAAATTAAATGATTAAAAATAGTAAATAAAATAAAATATATTAAAAAAAAACTTATAAATTGAAATATTTATAAAGAATCTGTCCAATAAGATATATTTTCATAAATGTCACTCCTCTTGATGCATTGCAGAGAGACCCACCGAAAACAACGACATGAGAAAAAAAAAAGGCCAATCACGAACCAAACATCAGAGGGAAAATAAGAAAAATAATAATAAGACCGACAAACTCTATCAAAGAAAAATTGAAGCTTTTTCGCTGTTGCTGCCACCCTCAAACGAAGATGGAAGGAGAAACAAGAAACGGATGAACAAGAGGGGAGGAGAGACGAAACGAGAAACGGAGGAACAACGGGAAGGATTTCCGGTAGAGAACCACCTCGATCTGGCCATGGTTGTGGAGGCGAGTGGCGGAGGCAAGCTGCGAAGGCGAGCAGGGGAGGCTGTGCGGAGATGAGTGTCGAAGGCTAGTGACAGAGGCTAGTGGTGTGAACTGTGAAGGCAAGCGGCAGAGGGAGCGCAGACGCAAGTGGCGGAGTGTCATGATTGCGGACGCTTTGTGCTAGCTAGGGCACCCACTTAGGCCCTGTTTGGTAACCATCCAAACAGGGCCAAATTTTAATTCTTTGTTCCCAGAATCAGTTTGGGCCTAGAATCGCGTTTGGTAAAATTTTTGTTCCTGGAAACAGATTGGGAATAGAATCAAGAATAAAAAAAAAAAAAGTTAATTCTTGTTTCGGGAACGAATTTAAGAATCAAAATCAAGAACTCTTCTTCTTCCCTTCGACCATCTCGCGACCGCCATCCACCACCGCCCGCCATCGTCCGCCATCCGCCGTCCGCCGCCGCCATCCACCGCTGTCGCCGTCCGTCTCCGCCGACCACCGGTCCGGTGAGCCTCGGCGAGGGCTGGGCAGGGGCTGGGCAAGCCTCGTGACACCCAGCCCCACCGGTGGCCAGGCGAGGCTCCCCTGGCCACCGTTGAGGCTCGCCTAGCCTCACCGGTGGCCTGGCCACCGGCGGGGCTCGGCCTGGCTAGATCTGGCGAGGCCGAGCCTCAGTGGGGCTTGGCGAGCCTCGCCCAGCTGCCGGCGAGGCTCAGTCGACGAGGGCCGACCTCGCCGAGGGCTGGCGACGCTCATCGGTCACTGGTTCGGCGACTAGCCACAAGAAGAAGAAGAAAATGAGAAAAAGGAAAAAAAAGAAAAGAAAAAAGGAAAAAAAAAAAAGAAAAAAAAAGGAAAAAGAAAAGGAAAAATGAAAAAATGAAAAAGAAAAAAAAAGGAAAAAAGTAAAAAAAATTATTTAAAAATTAAAAGAAATTGATTTGGAACAGAATTAAAGAACACGGTACTAAATGGCATTCTATTGCAGAATAAAAAAATTTTGGACAGTTACCAAACAGCTTAAAATGCTTAGAATCAGTTCTCGGAAACAGAATAAAAAAGAATCAGTTCTGATCAGAATCTACTCCTGGGAACAGAATCGTTACCAAACGCGCCCTTAATATCCAAAATGAGTTAGCTGTTCTAGCTCATTTTCGATTCATATTAATTTAGCTTAAAACTTGCTTGACCCATTTTAATTGGGAATTTATATATTTATAACTCATATATAACCTATTAATACAAAATATGAGTCAGAAAATGGGTCGTGGATCCATTTTGACACCCCTACGCACCATAAATAACATCATTATACAATCCATAATTTCAAAATGTTACAGATGCCCAACCGCATCATTCAAAAGTCAATGTGGTTTGCATTATTCAGTATACAAAATCACTACGTATATAGATACAGTTCGCTGACCTCAGTTAATTAGAGGTCTCTCTGTGTTAAGCCCACCGTCAGTTGGTGTGGCAAAGTCCTCTGGTAATGGAAGATCAAGCTCTGAACACACAAGTTCAATGATACTTCGGGTTGCAGCCCCAAGCGACATCTTATTCACAGTCACGGCCATCGCAAACCGATTGTTCATGTCACAGAAACCTGTTGACCCGCCCATCCCAGTGTGCCCAAAGCCGAAGCAGGATCCATCTTTCGTTTTAGATCTCTTAAACCCAAGCCCAAACATCCCATCAGGCAGGGCCAAATTTGCATAGTCACCAGCACCCAAAAATGCATCATGAATTCCTTTGCCAGAAAAAATCTTGTGATGATCACTATTTTGACGCTTGTCACCATTACCTCCACTGCCAGAGGTATTGATACTGCAACTGCTGCTCCCACAATCAGGCACAGGGGTACTCTGTCCAGTAGTGCTTCTACCGCAATCACCACCTTGGAGATCATTGGGGCGGTTTGGTATCTGCAAATATGGGTTCCTCAGTAAAGAGAGCAATCCCTTATTTCTGCGGCCTCTCTGCCTTTTGGAGACTTTTAGGGAGGGGAATTTGGGGATGTGGACATGGCTACCGAGATTTGGTTGAAAGGAAGCTGAATGTGGTGGAGGGACCAAACCACCATCAACCAAAGCTGCATAGTAACGTGCCAGAGCCCTTGCGGAGCAATGTCCATTAGCAGCAGGTATAATCGCACGGCGGATATTAAGCATGTTGAACATTGCGGGTAGGTTTATAATAGCTTCCATGATGGCTTCTGGCTGGAAAGAAGATGGTAAGTCAGGACGATTGCGGATCTGAGAAACCTTGGTTAGATCATTCCGGTCAACGGTAAGCGTAGCAAGTCGAGATTCCACACCTGAAACAGAAGACAAAGCGATGGCAACAATTGAAGCTGGTTCATTTACATGACCTTTTCAAGGACTGGACTTTGTCGCCTGTTTAGTTTACTTAGTGCCCGGTAAGTAAGAAACATAGATAAAAAAAACACAAGAAAACATTAGCTTGAGGCATACCTGGAGGAACTCCAATATATAGTTCTCCTTCAATGTTGAGGGGCTGGATAAAAGCTTCTTCCAGAATCTCTTGGAATTTCTTTCCCGATGCATGCTATGTTCAACACATTGGAGATGATGAGTCAGGGTATAAAATTACTCAAGCCTATAAGGAATCTTGAAGACGAGGCAACTGATTTCTATCAAGCAAATTATATCGATGAGTTGAACTTCGAATCTAGGCAAATGCTAATGCAATGCATGTTGCAAAAGCAAACACATTGCGGATTGGAACATCTCAAAACTGCCAAACGCCTGGCTATGCATGCCAGTTGCACACAGACACCTGACGCATGCATACAAGCACAGAAAGAGACCCACACGACTGAGAATCCTCTCACCATAATCCCACACGTGTGCATGTACACAGAGAGAGAGAGAGAGAGAGAGAGAGAGAGAGAGAGAGTTAAATGATGATTTCTTAGTGCAGGATCAAATAGCAGAGGACAAGGAGAGTTTAGCACAAAGGTGTTTAAGAGTTCCAAGGATGATGACACTGATAGCATAGAGAATAATCATAAGGGATCCAAAATCATTGCATCACACGCGTAGCAGGACATCTAATGGACAAAGAAAAACAAACATCTTATGGAACCATCAGAAATTCTCCCAAGCATTACAACCAACAACTAATCTTTAGATAGTTATCCCCTGATCAGATAGAGAAAGAGCCAGTTAGTTTGAATTCCAAACAGTCTCATGGGTAAATATTGTCATACCTCGATAATTCCACCACATAGCCAGCCAAATGATAGATAGTGATAAAGCTGGCGCTGACCAGGTTCAGTTTCTGGTACTGAAGAAGCAATGCGCTTCAGACATTCGTTCCAGTCACAAATTAACAAAGGATTTTCACTCCTAATTTCGCTTAATGCATTATGCAGACCAGCTGTATGGTTAAGCACATGATGAACCTGAAATGAGCAGCAATAGCACCAATGAAATCAAGAATTTCAAAGGACCAGAAATTATCATAATCAGACTTTGGAAACCTTAATAAGATCTTTTCCATCGCATCCAAATTCTGGCCAAATATTTGCTACATTTTCATCTAGTCTGAGCTTTCTGCAAAATGACAAACAACTTTAGCAGTTTACCACCCAATAGCACTAGGATGTCAAATCTCAGTAAGTAGAAAGGAAAAGAGAGATAAAAATCCTATCATTATCAAATATAATACATACACAGCTAAAACTGCTTCATATTAGAGCAGTAGAGTCCCTTACCCCTTCTCAGCCAACCAATGCACCATCGCTGCGGTGACACCTTTTGTGACTGAAAAAACAGGAAACAGGCTATCGGGCTGCACTGGACGAGGATCATACTTTCCAAGCACTCCAGCCGCAGTATCAATTATGACCTCCCCATCTTTGTAGGCACAAACCTTAAAGCAGGGCAATCGATCATATCATGGATCTAGATTATGTACGCCTTCAAATTGATATCATTTGAATGATATAAAGCAGCAAGTTCCTAAACTTGTTTACCATAGCTACCATTAAAAAAGTTCAGTCGGACATTTGTGACACATTCGAAATTCAACAATTCAAGAGCAGAAGCAAAGTCACAAAAATCACGGAAGCTAATAACACTCTTGAGAATAAACAAAGTCTACACCAACCTTGACAAAAGCAATAATTTAACCACTTACAGATAGTGAAGAACATTACTTGGTCTCATCCGAAGAAAAGAACATAACTTTAAATGTTGGATGGGAAAAGGAAAAAACATTACTTGTTCATTACAGATATGAATGTAAATAAAGTCCATTCTACCTGGATCCCCAATATTTTATCATCATTTCCCAGATCAATCAAAAGCTGTCTCAGCTTGGCCTCCACAGTAGAATGAACAGGTGTATCACAGACCCACTGTGCATTCACTGCTGGTGCCTTATAGATGGTTCTGACAATAAAATTGCAGAATCAATTAGAATTAAGGCAGACATGAAAGTGAAGGGCTAGTGGATTAGTGTTCAAGATGACTCACCCTTGTAAAACATGCTCTGCAAATGGTCTCATTATATCATGATATATAATGCGGACATTCATTGTGGAAGAAAGCCCTGAGGAAGTTATTTAATGTAAAAGTTCAGTACATAATCAACAAATTACAAAAGAGAGGTCGATAAGGGAGGATTCTTATACAAACCTCTCAGAAGATTCAGAACCCGAGAGAAAATTACAATATCACCAGGAAATGCATCAACCTAAACAATAAAAAGATTGTTAATGCCAATCGAGTAATCACAAGCACATTTAAAAAAATACGGTTCCCAAGGGCAGCTTAATACCCTCTATAATAAGGTAAAACATGGATAGCCCCCAATTATGCCCTCCAATAAGTCATTTCCTTCCCACAAATGACAAATTGTTTGATGAAAAATATAAATGTGAACATTTTCTTAAACATATGGCGACATCCAAAGTCTGACAAATAAGTTACACATGAACCCAATGGTTGCTGGATCCATGTCACTCTCATTATGGTAATCAACATATGCGGTGTACCTACGTCATTATTATTATTCACAAGATGGATAACAAAAGGCAGCATCAACACTTACAGGATTAAAGCGTTTAACTTCCTTTGGGTCAAGTTTCATCTTCTCCTGTATGACCTTCAGATTTTTTGTTCTCTGCTCATTCAAGGATTTCACGTTCTCCTGATTAAAGCAAAGGTCCATGAGATAAGAGATCTCACTACGAAAGGTAATTCAAGACATGGGCACTGAAAACTCACAAAAGCTTCAGTTGCTGGTGTTGACGTGCGGAAAAATACACTTGTGACCTCCATGGCCTGTTCTGGGATGTCTAGGCGCAATTTAAGTCCCATCTCTGCAAAAGCGGACAGCAATGCCACATGATCCCCCTGAGAAAAGGGCTTGTGATGTCAAATTTCTTCATAAAATTGCTTAACTTGTTAAGACAATCAATTGTAATTGTACCACTTCTTATCTAAAGTATTAAATCTAAGAACACAAACCTCAGCAGATGCCAGAAACATTTTTGCTAATGCCTGCTTCATGGGAAACGACAGTGACTTTGTAAGCCCAAAGTCTAGCAAAATTGGGCGATGAGGGGCTTCTTTGCTCACCAGAAAATTTCCTGTACAGTATCCAAAAATGACCAAAAAAGAAAGTAAAGATTATTATTGAAAATATCCATACAGTGTACTTTGAGCAGATTCATATTTTCAATTGAAGTCCCCTTAATAATTAGACTAGTAAAAAAATTACCAAAATGAGTAGAAGGGTTGAAAGAGAATACCGGGATGAGGATCGCCATTGAAGAACCCATCAATATAGATTTGATGAGCATATGCACGTGTGATTTCCTCAACAATCTTTTGCTTGTTTACACCAAAAGTTTCCAATGATTCAAAGTCATTCAGGCGTATTCCATCCATGTACTCCAAAATCAGCACCTTTTCAGTTGACTTCCTTGTAGGAAAACCAGATTTAAAGTCATCCAAGGAATTACGATGGGAAGTTTCCCCATTCTAAGATAGCTTGGCATACTATAAAGTCTACTACAAGGAGAACATGAAATGAGGGAGTATAACTTTTTAAAACCAATATTGCATTCATCCCCCAAAGGAGTGAAATTACAAATTCACAAAACAAAGGCACATGAATATAAATTTCTCAAGTAAATCAGTTATTTTGGAAAAATTTTAAATGAGAAAGTTCACCACTTGCAGAGGCAAGTTTAAATGAGCTAATGTCCAAAGGATACTTTACTTGACAGATTGCACCTCTCTCCGGTCAAAAAAACTAAAATTGGCAGTTGCCCGAGCATCCTCGCCAGACAATATATAAATGACAAAATTAAAACAAGAAAATAACAGATTCTTTTAGATCTCAAATTTTGGGCTCATAGTTATCAGTCAAAGCACTTCCAGATATTTACTTCATCATGGGAGTAAAGTCAGCACTCACCTGAATAACTTCTGGAATCAATACTTCCACTCGATGGGATGATGTCCCGTCACCATGTCTGTCTTTGCAGCCAAGGTTTCTGGACACCGTTTTCGTATTCTCTACAAACACATGCAAAGGAAAAAGAAACATACTCAGGAATGAAAGTACTAAACAGCAAGATATGCATTACTTCATAAGATATCAAGGAGCTAAATAAGATAGCTTTAAGAAATATGAACTAATAATTTTCTTAAATAACCTCCCCTCTAGGCCAATATACCTTCGCCACTTTGATGGACGGTAGCCTAGTTGTTTAATTCAGTATAACTTTTTATCTTCTATTGACAATTAGCCCAATGTACAAGGATGTAAACTTTAAAATGAATAGAAATAACATGACATGATTCATGTTGCTACTTTCAAATTTCACATTTTCAATTCTTCTTGCCACCTTCCAAATGTGTTCAATAAGCTTAATAGTTTTTTTTTTTTTTTTTTTTTTGGGGGGGGGGCCGGTGGGGGGACGAATGCAGAATAATTATGGAACAAGCAATAATGCTATTACATGCCATTCAACATATTAAACCCAGTTTAATTTCTAAAAGCATCGACAACTTTAACCAGCTATTAAGGAAGAAACAAGATTGCAGAGAGCATGAGTGAAGCTGCAAACTGGAGATTCCTGTTTTTTTAGTTCTTTTTGGGAGAAGTAAGGAGTTGAGATTCAAATTAACATCTCTTAAACACTGGCACTTACGATTATGGACAATCTCACTACTAGTCACATACCGGCTTCACGATTGAAGTCGAGTTCCTTTGGAGCCTCTTTGCACCATTCATCTATCATGGGATTGAAGTCATATTGAGGCTCTGCCCATGCTATCCAGTCGACTATTGACTTGGCATTCTTCAAATCCTACCGCACATAAGAAAGGCATAACAGCTATATCACAACTACATAATTTATCGAATTGCATTTCATGCAACAACCTAGAAAATCATGAGAAACCTCCAATATAATTGCTTTTATGCCCTCATGTTGAACTTTAACAACTACTTCCCGTCCGTCCTTCAACGTTGCACGATGCACCTGTGCTATCTGCGTAGAAAAAATGCAAAATTAGGAAATCTAGCATGAAATAATCTCCAAATACCAAGACCAACAGTTGATATTTATCCCAGCAAGATTTAAACTTTATTTCACCAATAACAACTATACTTAACAGATGCTGTAGCCAAAGGGGATTCAACAAATTTTGAGAATAAATCATCCAAAGCTTTACCCAGCTCCCTCTCTATACTCCTGTTGACCTGCATAAGACGTTAGAAGAACACTGATCAATTGCTCACTGAATTTTCAGACAAACAAGTTCACGAGAATATCATAAAGGAAGCAGAGAGCAAATGGTGAAATAAAGTAATAAAAAAAATTAAGACAACAAATAATCCGCAAGAGATTATGATACAAACTTCATCCCACAGAGAACGTCTGCGCCACTAACAAATGGACCTTTTACCACTCAGCTTACAAAGGAAATGTAGAAATTATGCGAACAAAAACAGACCTACATTAGGGCAACACGGCAACATTAGGGACAGAGAAGTATGATTTTTGTGGACAGAGAATCTGCTAATCACAAGAGTTATCCAACAACATTAGGGTGGCAACCACATTACGTGTTAACAGCTTAAAACCTCACCCTTAACGAGCTTTGTATATCTAAACCATTTTCCGAATTAACTTAACACGCTCATGAGACAACATGATTTTCTCCATGCATATCAAGCCATTACTTGAAAAACATATCCCACAAGGAAAACATTTAGAGTAGTTGCTTTCATCCTGTGGATAGAAAAGTGAGTACAGAAATAATAGTAATGCAAGAAACATGATGTACTGAACCTCTTCTAAGGGACGAGGAGGAAGTGAGTCTTGTAATTGCTTGAGTAGGGTAATGTAAGCCTGAGGAAGCACGTCAGCGCGTGTAGAGAGGTACTGTCCAAGTTTAACCCACAAACCTTCTAACTCAATAATCAGATTGAGAACGCGTCTTGCATTGCGGTGATGAGCCTTCTCCCACAAAGCAGAACCTTTAGATTTACTAGCCCATTTCTCTCTTTGTTGCAGCGCCTATACAATCAATACAATTATACGTGAGCAAGAGCGCATAGCAAAAAATTATATAAAAGATTCTACCATCATAAAACAGAATAGATAAGAAAAAGGTAAGAAAGGCCGGCAAAGCTTTACCTTATAATCCAGATAAATCACCAAAGCAACAGAGAACACTCTCATTCGTCTTCTGTAAATGTTCCCCCACCCCATCAGTGGCAGCTAGAAGAAGGCCAAGGAAATAGAAGTAGGGCAGTTTGGAAGCTAGAATCTAGACCTACACATTGGAGAAAGGAAACTGGAGTACTCAATAGATTTCACACGTAGAAATAATACATCAGCATTACAACAAGAATTTTTCAAATTCTACTCTCCGAGTTATACATAAATGACGCAACTGTCTTGAAATATCATCTAACAAGTGAAGAATGTTATGTCTGAATAGAGAAAACGAACTCTGCACTGATGTTGGTTCTCCTCAAATTTGATCCTTAACCGTTCGACAGTAAAATTCAAGCCAGTTCTTGGAATAGTCTTTTACCGTGAGGTGGAAAACTGTAGTCCAATCTAAGCCCCATGCAACAATGAATGACTCCTAACTAAAAAGTAATAGTTGTAATCACAACAGTAGAGAGTAATCACAACAGTAGAGAGAGAATATTATCTCTGAGGTGGATCATTACTTATCTTAAAGGAAAAAAAAAAATTAAAAAAAAAAAGGTGCATTTCAGCCATACCGGACTTAGCCCCAGAACTCTCCTTCAGATGCATCGCTAGGATACCGACAACAAATAAGTGAATTCGCTATACCTACAGCCATACTCCAAGACACAGTCATCCTCTTTCCCCATCCCAATTCATTCTCTTCGCTTCCTAAACACCACAATTAAATAGCCTAAACACACAATACCCGGCAATCGAAAACAGCGACAGCTAGCTAACCGCACAAGCTCTCTCCGACGCAATCTCACCCGCCCTTCCCCCCTGTTTCCGGCACGAAATCCTGCACCAAACCGTGAAGCGAAACCCTACGCCCGGTAAATCACGCGTTCCGGAAATGAATTATACGGCAGAAACGAACAAACCGATTCACACGTACGACGCAGCAGCACGGACACGTTCCGACGAGGGGAATCGGGAAACGAAGGACGAAGGGAGAGAACTCGTACCCGAGAGCGGAATTCAACGCGATGAATGGGGGAAGTCGTCCGTCCCTCCCTTCCTTCCTCGCCGCGATCGCCTTGGTTGAGGCGGCGTTGGTGGTTGACGAAATTTGGCCGCGTCGGGTGTGGGGACCTGCCTCTGCCTCTGCCTCTGCCTCGGTCGAAATTAAAGGACGAAGCGAGTTGACTCAGCGGCCGGTTTTGCGGGTGGGAGATAGAGGAATTTTTGGCTTTGCGTCTCCGTCTTCCCTGTTCGCGAAAACGCTACGATGACATGCCGGGGACTGTGATGCGAGCCCCCCCCAGTCGGTGCTTACGTGGCCCGCCCGCGCTCCCGAGTTAGTTATGCCCCGCCGCTCGTATCCCCCCTGTCACGCTAACAAAACCGCGCGAGAGGGCGGTGTTGTGGGGCCCGAAGAGGCAGGAGGAGCATCCAATGGGTCGCGTGGATTCGCCGAATTCGACGTCGTCCGTCCGATCCCCACTGTGGAGGGGGCCTCGCCGCCAGTCGCCAACGCCCACCGTCCACATATGCGTTCTTCGGGGTTACCGTGGCTGGCTGACGTACGCGAGTTCTCCGGGTCAAACGGGACCCGACCCGGGTGCACAAGTACCTTTAGATTTCGTTTGAATGGCTGAATTTTTAGTCAAAACAGAATTTGTGACGTGAAATTTAGGAATTTCTCTATTTCCATGCAACGTAGTAAGTGAACTTAAAAAAATGGCCGATGGTCAGAATCTTTACCGACACTCTTACCTACTTCATTTTTTATTTGCTTATTTTTTATTATTATTTTTTCTCTCTTTTTCATTGTTTTTTTTTTCCAGGCCATCATTCTCTAATAAAATTTTATTCAATAGTATATTATACTAATATAACTAAAATACTAAAATACCTAATATACGTAATAAATATAAATATATATATGTATATATTAAGTTTATATTGTAAGATAGAGAAAATTTTAATTTATAAATAAATATATATGTATAAACAAAAATGAAGTTATTATTATTTTTTGTTATTATTTAAATAACATCTATATTCAAATATTATTTTAATTCTATTAATTTAAGAATTTCATTATATGAGAAAAATAAGTTTTTTTTTATAATAAACATTAAATTTATCCTACCTCCTTTATGGGATATTTTTATCCGACTTGTATCCATCTTATTTTTGACATTATCCTATCTTAAGTAAGAATCAAACACAAGACATGATAAATTAATTATATCCTAAATTTTATCATAACTACCAAACTTAAGCTTAGCTCAGTGAAATTCACACATCTTGCTTCATCTAATCCAGTAGTGTACGGAAGGTTTTTGAGCTTATTGCAATCGGAACACCAAAGTCTTTTTTCGAAGAAAGTGCATCATGTATTACAGGCTCGCTCGCCACTCTTTAATGGTACTGATCTCGATTCCAAATCTTTGCTTCTTAATGCAAACATTTTTGGTAGCTTCAGCTGTAGGGAATCCATATATCATCTTCTTATAAAAGGAATAGAACATTTTTAAGGCGGATGTAAGATGAATGGAAACATTTCTAACCACGTCAGTCGGTTGCACCTCCATCTACCCCACCATCATAACGTTTTTCACGAAGTGACAAGTGCGTGTATCGTTAAGGGACAAGGAATTGCTACATCACATTGAGGGATTTTCTAATTTCTATTACGCGGATGGAGCCAGGGACGACGGGCTAGTACACCTTGAAATGGATGTACTGATGAAATTGGTATAGTAAATGGAGAAGGGAAGTGGAGCACCCCCTCCATTTCAGTGAGCTGTTCGAAAGAGACCGTGTGGGATTTTCTTGTGGGAAAAGCCTACTACTTGTTCCGGCTTTTTAATGGATGGCTGGCTTGCTCAAAAAAAAAAAAAAAAATTGGATGGCTGGCCCATCTTTAATTCTATTCGTGGGGCTCAAGGGAGGAATACGGTCAACTTGCTCAAAAGCTCTCATCTTTTTTGCTCTTCTTTGAACCTTGATTTGTCCCCTTGTAATACAAGGTTTGTATTGTCCTTTTTGCTTCACACGATGCAACTCAAAAGGATTCTAAAGCCCGATGTGCATGTTGTAAGCCCACTTCAAATGGTCTCTAAGGGAGGTGGGCTACAAAGATTAGGCTTTGTTTTCATTCCATCTATATGCTTTGATATGTCCAAAGGAGTGTTTATGTGCAATGCCCTACTATTAAGAAAGAGAGGGAAAATACTAAAAAAATTCTAAACTTATTACATCAATATTAATTTAGTTTTAAACTTTTCAATTGGACTCTAACTCCTTTCACATTGTTAATAATTCAGTCCATCAAGCTAATTTAGGTCAGAAATTACTGAAGTGGGCACCAACTATCTTACGTGGTATGACCGATGTTGATTGTAATATTTTTTTAACATTTTTTATGAATTTTTCTCCTTTCCATCGACAACAAAACGAGCTTTATATCGCTCAATACTACTAACAACTCGACGCTTGATTTTGTAAACTCACTTGTACCCTATGGATTTCTTACCCTCCAACAAAGTTGCTAGAGTCCAAGTCTTATTATTTCGAGGATTTTAATTTCTGCTGCCATCACTTCTCTTTACAAAGGATTTTTAATAGCCTCAGTGTAATTCCTAGGTTTAATAATTCCTAGGTTTAATATCACAATCCACAACAACTAAAAAGGCGATGTCAGGCTTAGTAAGTTGTTCATAAGAAATAGACTTCTCAATTGGATAGATCGTAATTGAAGATATCAACGAAGTGGGTTAAGGAGTTGGGGCCTTCATTTGGACCACATGGCACACATAATCTTGTAGATGGGTTAGTTGGCTTTTCTGTCGTGTAGGGGGATTTGGGCCTTGAATTTGGTCATCGGGTTGCTTGTTGGGTTGCTCGTCAACTTGGACTGTACTATCACATTCCTATATCATTGTTTACCCATTTATTTTTGGAACTTGGCTTGGTATCCTTTCTTCCTCCCTCTAAGATCGATTCCCGCCCTCATCAATAGGATCTAGCTCACAAATTGGTTTCAAAAGAGGAGGAGAGTCTTGAGTCTCATGTGTAGATTGCTGAGCAAATGGGAAATTCTCCTCATAGATTCAACATTGCGAGATACCAATAACTCTTCAGTTTCCAAATCAAAATCATCCCAACCCTTTGTACCATACGAATATCTCAAAAATACACATTTTCTTGCGCTTTCATCGAATTTATTTTTGCCCTTCAACATTTTGTGAGCATAGCATAATGTACTAAAAACTCACAAATGAGCATAATCCGGGGGTTTCCCAAACAAAAGCTTGAAAGGCATTTTTCCAGACAATAATAGAGTTGGAGTAGAATTAATATAATAACCAGTCATTAATCCCAAAAATGAATGGGTAAATTTGCCTAAAAATGAATTGCCTGTGCTAAAGTTGAACCAAATTCACCCTAAATCCATCAAAAGAAGGGAGACATAGAAAATCAAATGCATATATAATTGATCATATTCATATTTTTAGCACATCTTCCGTGACATGACTCCCAAGCATATATTATTGCACCGACGACGATGAATGGGAAAGCTTTCATCCACACAACATGTGGTTCTAAATCCATCAGAAGAAGAGAGACAAAGGAATCAAATGCATCAAGAAGAAAAGGACAGAGTACAAGCCAAGTCCAGCCAAAAAAATTGGGCAAAACGTGATTCTCGTGCGTATGGGGAAAAAGGGACAAAATTATAATAAAAATGGTTAATACCTTGAAAAACCCCAAATTGGTACACCGGTGACAAATTTACCTCAAACTATTTTTTTGACTACCAAAAATCCCAAACTGATATACATTTGATAAATTTACTCCAAACTGGTACACTTGTGATAAATTTACTCTTTGTTAGTTTTCGTTCAATTTTACTATAAAATTATTAAGTTAAATGACACGTGACAGTTGACTGGTATACCAATTTGGGATTTTACACTTCGTTTGTCACAGTTTACAATTTTTGTGATTTTTTTTTGTGGTATTAATACAATTTAGCGGAGGATATATTTGTCACAAATTTACTAGTTTAGGGTTTTTTTGCAATCGAATAAATTAGTTTTTGGTAAATTTGTCATAAATGTACCAATTTAGGGTTTTTGATGGTCAGTCGGGATAAATTTGTCACAGGTGTATCGCTTTGAGATTTTTCATGGTCAAAAAAATAGTTTGGGATAAATTTGTCACAAATATATCAGTTTAGGATTTCTTAGGATATTAACCCTAAGAAAAGTGAAGTTTCTGTGACACGACGATTATCCATCATAATGCTCTCTATAAGAGAGCTCCTCAGGATTGAGGAGGGAGTCACAACTTCACAAATAGAGACAAGGGATACAGGGAAAAAAATCGAAGTAAGAGGGAACTGGTGGTTGTATAGCGGTCTTGATTTGTTCATCCAAAAGAAAATTCTTGTGAGCAAGTGATCAAAACCTGAATACCCACACACTACTCAGACCACAACAATTTAGCATCGGAGAAAACTATGGCAACAGGGGCACTTCTCTCCCAAGCTGCAAGAAGGTATCCACGTTTTATGAATTGGATTTTGTTTGGGCAGCAAAATACACAACTTTTTATCTGAGTTTTTTTGTAATCAACTTTTCCCACACGAATCCTTAATAAGCATGATTAAACATCATGGAAACTGCAAGACAGTAGTTTGATTTTGCTCCATTAAGTGAGACTTCTTAGCTCAGTTTCCTTGTAATCATAACGTTGTTCTCAATCGATCTTCCAAAAGAAAAACAATATGGAGTTTTGCTTCCACAACTTAGACATCCACATATTGACATAGGCACATATAGATGAAGTTTGCGATGATTATTTTTCTTTTCAGACTAGAGGGAAAGGTGGCAGTGATCACTGGTGGGGCGGGTGGCATAGGAGAATCTACCGCGAGGCTCTTCTCAAAGCATGGGGCTAGAGTCATTATAGCCGACATTCGCGATGACTTGGGCAAGTCTGTGTGCAAGGATCTAGGGCCAGAGACCGCATCCTTTGTACATTGTGATGTATCAAGCGAATCCGACATCAAAAATGCCATTGCCACTGCAGTTGACAAGCATGGAAAGCTGGACATAATGGTGAACAATGCTGCGATCGGGGACCCAAGCAAAGCCAGTATATTGGACAATGACAAGGCTGACTTTGAGAAAGTGGTTAGCGTGAACCTGACGGGCATCTTCCTAGGGACCAAGCATGCCGCTCGAGCCATGATCCCGTCACAAAGAGGAAGCATAATCAATCTCGGAAGCGTCTGCTCGAGTGTCGGAGGGGTTGCATCCCATGCATACACCAGCTCGAAGCATGCCGTCCTGGGGCTCACAAGAAATGTGGCTGCGGAGCTTGGCCGATATGGAATTCGCATAAATTGTCTCTCACCTTACTTCATTCTAACGCCATTGACGAAGGCGATCTTCCAAATCGACGAGGATGCAGGAGTCCGAGTGTATTCTAACATGGATGGGGTGACTCTACGGCAGGAAGACGTAGCGGAGGCTGCTCTGTATTTGGGGAGCGATGAGTCCAAGTACGTGAGTGGCCACAATCTGGCAGTGGATGAAGGCTTCGCCACCATCAATCCGGCCTTTGGCTTGTTTGCTCGTGCTTGAGAAAAACACCGCTTCATGCCCTAATTATTGTACCCTTCTTTGTTTTGTTTTTTTGGTCTGAATTATTGTACCCTTCATGTCCTCCCACTTTGTACTTTTTGTCCAATAAAAAGTCTAATGACTATCATGTCGAAATTGAAAAGCAATCCGAAGGTTTCAAATTTCAAAACAGCTCAAATCTAAAAGTTGGGTGGAGACCGACTCTGGAAGTTGCACTATCTTTTGGGTTTATGTAAGTTAATAGCAATAGTAAAGATTCTTGATTTAATCAATAGTATTTTCTAATTTAATTGATCTTCTATTTTAGATAGTCTCATATCTTCATTTAGAAGAGTCATGAAAGTATAGCATGTCATATAAAATAAGCCGTATTATCATTGCCACATCATATCACATGCCATGTGATATGTCAAGTCGCTCATATGACATGTTATGAATGTCATGTCATCTTGTCATATAATGTCATATCATCTGTCCTCTAATCAATAACCTGCCATCAAATCATGTCATTTGATGATAGCATGTTTAGGGTTATTAAGTTTAAATTGCGTTGAAATAATTTTCAATATTTTTACTTGTCATTAGAATTATGACATTTAGATAAATTGCATGTCACATGTCATGTTAAATTAGTATCACGCGAATATAATTTAGAATTAAAGTTGCATTCTATGCCTTGCAGTTTAATTTTCATTTAACAAACTCAAAAAGAATAATTCTCTAAAAATCATGTTAGGCTAAGCATTGAATTTTATTCATCATAATTTGAAAATTAATTGGTAGGGTTATGCTTTGCTTGCTTGAGATATCCTATTATGGCAATTTATTTAACACTTTGGTTTATTGAGTGTTACACTAATTGATTGTGTACTCGCATGATCATTATTGCATTTGGATGGTTTAGGCTAAAAATTAATCGAAATTGTTTGCAAAATGTTTTTGAAATAAATAGAAAATATATCGAAAGAGCATTAAATTAATCTAGCATAATCAAGTCTCCAAACCTATTGAATCTTTAGCTTGTAAAAGTATTCTCACATAATTTATTTGGGTTTCTAATTGACTCTAATTGATTAATGGAGACTCCTAATTGGATGAAATTGCATGCTTAAATTGATTAATTTGAGTACCAATTGCATTGGTAGGACTTGGGAGAGTCCATATTAAGTCTTTGAGCTCAGTAATTCATTAGCTTTTCGTTTGATGATTTACTTTTAGGAAGGTCACAACAGATACTATTAGATAATTTTGTTATTTATGTTGAATTCCTTTGCCATGTAGGGTCATACTTATATTTAATTTTCTTCTCCAATTATGATATATGAATACATGGTTGTGGAAACCTTGGGAGCGTGGCCGTCTTGATGTGAATGCGGAGCAGCCTCGTTTTCACGAGTTCTTGACAAAGGACATTCTCACCAACAACTTAGGTGTTGAAGTCAAATACAATCTTATGATAAAATTTATATTTAATTCCTTTATGAGACTAAGAGATTATTTCGTGAAGAATTATAGAGCTCAATACTGTGTGAGTTGTTGAGTATAATTAAGATTGAAAGACATCGAACGTGTTTGAGTGACTTGAGTATGGTTGTAATGTGCATTGTATCGCTTATTTTTTTTATGCTCCCGCATAGACGTAGGTCACACTAACTAAATCAAACTACATAAATTTAGGGCACGTTTGATAACAATTCTGTTCTCGAGAACAGATTATGATCAGAAATGATTATATTATATTCTGTTCCCGGGAACTGATTTTGAGTAAAAGAACGCGTTTGATAACTGTCCAAAATTTCTGATTCTGTAATAAAATTGCATTTGGTATTGTGCTAATTGATTATGTTCCAAATCAATTTCTTTTAATTTTTAAATAAATTTTTACTTTTTTCATTTTTTTTCTTTTCTTTTTTCCTTTTTGCTTTTTTTTTTTTCCTTTTTCTCCTATTCTTCTTATTCTTCTTGTCGTCAGTTGCTGGATTGGCAACCGGCCAGACAAGGGCCGACGACCTCACCAAAGCGTCGCCGGCCCTCGTTGACTGAGCCTTGCCGAGGCTGGGCGAGGCTCACCTGGTCACCGGCGAGGCTGGGCATTGCAAGGCTTGCCCAGCCCCGGCGAGGCCTGCCTCGCCGGTGGCTGGGCTTGCCTCCGGCGAGCTCGCCGGACCTCGCCCTAGCTTGCGAGCTCGCCGGATCGGCGGGCGGCGACCGGCGGCGGCGGCGGCGAACGGTGACAAACGGTGGCGGGCGACGGCAAGCGGGGGTGAACGACGATCACGAGATGGCAAAGGGAAGAAAAAGAAGAGTTGGTTTTTGATTGTCAAATTTGTTTTCGGAATAAGAATCAACTTTTTGTTTGTTCTTGATTTCACTCTCAATCTGTTCCCGAGAATAAAAATTTTACCAAACGCGATTCTTGGCCCAAACTGATTCTAGAAACAAAAAATCAGAATTTGACTATGTTTGGATGGTTACCAAACAGGGCTTTAGTATTCGATTTATTTTCTTGTTCTGTCTATTTTACTATTCAATCGCTAGTTGCAATAAGCAAATATCATTTAGTATGCTTAGTTGATTTGTAGACTTGGTAAAAAAAATAAAACCATAACATTTATTCCCAAACACTAGCTCGATGGAAGACCACAAGAATCGAACATGGAAATGGGGCAAGGTCATCAATCATCGGCGCCGGTCAAGACCTGTAGTATTATGTAGCTCTAGGTTAAGGTGTTCCGACTGTCTTTCTATTATTTCTGTGATGCAAACTCAAGAATGGACAGACAGCTAGCTAGTCACAAGTCATGTCAATAGATCACACGCGATGAGATCAAGATGGAATGGTGCAACCACCGGGAGCAAAAGATGGACCCTTGATTTAGCTAGCAGTGGGCTCTCAATTTGGAGCCAATTTATTGCATTGCCTAAACAATATCCATGTGAAAATGAGACCTCCTGAGCGGTCGGTGGTCGGTTACTAGGGAGGGCATGGGGGCCTTGCCGGTCCAAAATTCCAACAGAGGAAATAACAAAATGAAAAGAAAAGAACGGAAAAAAGGAACAAAATATTCAGAAAACTTTTTAAAAGAAATGCAAAAATTGTTTACGTTAGCACCGGTCAAATCATATAAGATGGCCGACATTCACGTTAGCTATTTTCTACTAACATTGGCCAAAAAAACTTTATTGGCAAATCGCTAAAAGATAAAGCATTAAATTAACCAAATTAAAAGGTTTATGACTAATTGGTTGTCCGATAGGTTTAGAATTTATGTTTTTTGATCATTTCCCCTCTTCTTAAGTGTGCTTTTGGGAGTGTTTAATTTATTAGTACAATATTCTTTCTGAGAGATACATTACGTCAACTTTGGGTATCACTGGGGATTGGGATTGAACAATACTTGTCAATTCTAGTTGGCTTCTCTGGTGTTTGCATGGTCACTTCTTTCTGAGTGGACACAAATCCCACTCACCGAAATTGTATAAGCTCATGATGTTCATTCCTCTTCGCTTGCTTTTTCTATGGCAAATTCGACCCTTCTTTTTGTAATACAATAAAAAATTAATAAGAAATTACACAATAACTTTTAAGATAGATAAAGGATGCGGCAAACTACTAAGTTGCTTCATTTTTTATGCTCTTCAAATTCTTGGTAGTCGTCCTCGGTAGCAGAGTTAGATAGAGCTGCCAACATGTCTTCATCGAAGGGCCTCTAATCTTTGAAGTTGCAAGCTAGCTCCAACAATGATTAATTCAACAATGCACTTTAAAACACTCATGAATAGAAGGATTAAAACTCGAACAATATTTTTTTAGTATCGGTCCTAAAAATGATGTCAGCCATATCAAACTCCCAAGCTTTGCTGATTGTGTAAGCTTTCTTCCACACAGCTTATGGTTCTAAATCCATCAAAAGAAGGGAGATAGGAATTAAATGCATCAGGAAGAAAATGATGGAATTGAGTAAGGCAGGTCCAATCAAAAAGTTGGGCAAATGGGATTCTCGTGCGCAGGGGAAAAAAGGACAAAATAATAAGAAAAATGAAATTTTCGTTCTCTATAAGAAAGCTCCTAAGGAACGAGTGATAGCTTCACCCCAGAGACAAGGGATAGAGGGAAGAAAATCGAAATAAGTAAGAGTGAAATGGTGGTCTTGTAGAAGTCTTGATTTGTTCATCCAATAAAAAAAAAAAAAAATTCTTGGGAGCAAGTGATCAAAGCCTCAATACCCACACACTCCTCACACCACAATAATTTAGTATCGGAGCAAACGATGGCAACAGGAGCACTTCTCTCCCAAGTCGCGAGAAGGTATCCACATTGTAGGCCTCGATTGCTTTTCGTGTAAAAGGTTCAAGCAAAGTATGCAACTTTTCCCGCACGAACCCTCACGTGCGCTATTCCTTAATAAGCGCGATTCAACATTATGGAAACCGCAAAACAGTAGTTTGATTTTGCTTGGGCAGCATCAGATGAAGTTTGAGATGATATTCTTTTTTCTTTTTTCTTTTTTCTTTTTTTTTTTAAAGACTTGAGGGAAAGGTGGCAGTCATCACAGGTGGGGCGGGTGGCATAGGAGAATCTGTCGCAAGGCTCTTCTCAAAGCATGGGGCTAGAGTCATTATAGCTGACATTCGCGATGACTTGGGCAAGTTCGTGTGTGAGGATCTAGGGCTAGAGACCGCATCCTTTGTACGTTGTGATGTATCAAGCGAATCTGACATCGAAAATGCCATTGCCACTGCAGTTGACAAGCATGGAAAGCTGGACATAATGGTGAACAATGCTGCAATCGGGGATTCAAGCGAAGCTAGCTTATTCGACAATGACAAGGCTGACTTTGAGAAAGTGGTTAGTGTGAACCTGACGGGTGTCTTCCTAGGGACCAAGCATGCAGCTCGAGCCATGATCCTGTCATGAAGAGGAAGCATCATCAATGTCGGAAGCATCTGCTCGAGCGAGGGAGGGGTTGCATCCCATGCATACACCAGCTTGAAGCATGCCGTCCTGGTGCTCACAAGAAAAGTGGCTGCAGAGCTTGGTTAATATGGAATTTGCATGAACTATCTCTCACCCTATTTCATTCTAACACCATTGACAAAAAAGATCTTCCAAATCGACGAGAATGCAGGAGTTCGAGTGTATTCTAACATGGATGGTGTGAGTCTTCAGAAAGAAGACGTAGCGGAGGCTGCTGTATTTCTGGGGAGGGATGAATCCAAGTGCATCAGTGGCCACAATCTGGCTGTGGATGGAGGCTTCACCACCATCAGTGCCGCCTGTGGATGGAGGTTTCACCGCCATCAATCCCGCCTTTGGCTTGTTTTCTCGTGCTTAAGGAAAAACACCTCTTCATGCCCTAATCATTGTGCCGTTCATGTCCTTCCACTTTGTACCTTGGGTCAAATAAAAAGTCTAGTGACTATCATGTCCAAATTGAAAGGAAATCAAAAGGTTTCAAATTTCAAAACAGCTCCAATCTAGAAGGTGGGTAGCAACCGACTCCGGAAGTCGCGCTGCTTTTTGGGTTTAGGCAAGTTGATATAGTAATAGACTTTGGAGCATACCTTGGGCTACGTCTATCTTCAATTTACTTATTACTAGTGACAGATTGAAAAAATAGAAAATTTGTCCGAAAAATTCTAAATCTATTGCACTTTTACATTTTAATCGTGCTAATTGAGTTTTATATATTTTCATGTTTTATCATTTGAATCCCTCTAACCAGTGCTGATATAGATCATTTTAAATAAGATTTTCATGTTTTTCGCAATTTTTTTATTTTCTTTTTCCTTCTTTTCTTGTTTTTTTTTTCCTTTCCATTCTTCCTCTAGGAAGTTGTTGGCCTCAGTGACTGACTAGAGGTGAGGGCTAGAAAGGACCTCATCGACCACTCCACCCAACCATAGCAAGGCCAACCTGGCCCAATGACGGCCAAGTCGAACACTCCTTGCTAGTGGTTGGGCAAGGCTCAGACTCGCTAGCCCTCACCTTTGGTTAGTCATTGACCATTGCCAAGGCATAGGGACCCACAAGAGGTGGAAGGGGGAAAAAGACAAAAAAGAAAAAGAAAAGAAAATTAAATAAATAAATTCAAAAGAATTAAAAATATTATTAATAATTGTCTACATCAATGACAGTCACGTTATGTGGGACGGTTGATATCCACGTCAGTGTTTTCCGACAAGAATTATCTGAATGAATTCAATTAACAAAATGTGAAAAAGTTTAGTACTTAATTAGCACAATTAAAATGTTTACGACTAAATTGACATAAAAACAATAAATTAAAAATTTTTAAACAACTTTCCTTCGAAAAACATACTGATCGATATTTCAGAGATAAAAACTCATTGCAGTATATATAAATGCCAGTAGGTTTTGATAATTATCATTGGTGATTATAGTTACTTGGATTGTCGGCATACTAATGTTAAATTACCAATCTTTTGACACTTGCTATCAATTGTTCAGTCACATGTACTAATTCACATACGGAGCTACTGTATCCGCGCAACATTTACTACCAAACCCTTCTAAAATTGCTACCCATGAACAATTTTTAATTTCTATAAAGTTTATACTACGAATGTTCCTTTGTATTACTTGTACTTGGCTTTTATAGAGTAGCCTTGCATCGACAGAAAATTTACTGAATAATTTGTCATTTGGAAGGCATAATTTGCTATGATTGAATAAAAATTCATTAAGGCGTAGCTAACAGTTAACACCATGTGCTGATGTTAACAACTTACGAAAGTCGTTACGAATTCTTGTATATAGCATGTACTAGTGCACTTTAAGAGAAATATTAGGACTTAAGAGTACCGAAATTAACTTATTTAATAGTGTACCACGTTCTTATTGACGTTTCAAATAAGTGGCCCCGTACATAAATAGATAAATAAAAAGAAACATAGATGATAGTTTAATTGCATCTTATTTAAACATTTCATATGGATTCGTTCAGAGCTTCGATCTCGCGTGGTCAATTGAGTTGGAGGACCGTGCAGGAAGCTGTAGACAATTCCAATCGTCTTCATCCTCTAATGGTTTGAATAGCATATCCACCGTCTCTGATCCGACTGACTCCAACTTCGGGGGCTCCCACTATGTTCATCAAATTAAAATTAGCCTCAGGATAAACCGTTTGTTCCAAAAGGTAAAACTGTCAAGAAATAAACCAACAACGTATTTATTACTTAACATAATTCTAATTTACACTATACTTTACCAACCATTATAGGATGTCAAATCTCTGCGAGGCGTTAAAGATTTCCTCTTGAACTCATTGAGGTTAAGTATATGAGTTTTTACTACTAGAATAATGTGCAAGAGACTATAGTTCGTTATTGCAACATATGTCCTTTTCCCACCCATAAATTAGTTAAGAGAAACTAATGATTTGGTCCTTCTTCGCTTAGCCAATATACAACTAATGACAGATAAGGCCAATTACCAATCGAAATGTTTGGGAATGAAATAAAAAAAGATGTCTAAAGTAGTATGTCATAACCATATTCAACGTCAAGTAAAATGATACATCGTTACTCTTTCTAAATAAGGTAGATGCGTTTGCACCTTGGGCTTTTTGTCCTTGTCAAATAAAGTCGCCCTTGAGCCCTGCGCCAAAACAGATTCACCAATGCATCACACAAACTGATGTAGAGGATACTATACATGAAAAATGACAAATGCGCTTGATGAATACTCGGTTACAAAGATATTGATCATCTTCGCCGTTGATTATGTGGGCCCCACAGCTGGACCCATGCAATCGATAGCTGAGTCGGTATTGATCTATGTGGTCTGTAGTGCATGCAACAACTTCTCAGTTAATAGAAAGTTGCTTACAAAAGCCATGTGATAAATATCCATTTAAAGCTTGTGACTGGGCATTGAATGTGTCCAACATATTTAAATATCCATTTAGATTTCATGACATCACTTTGTAAATGAAATTCGATAGGAAGATGACTATATTACATCCCCTATCATTACTCATGTTGGAATTACCTCGTAGAAGTCATTGGTGATCTTCCTTCGCACGATGTTGCAAAAGATGATGTACTCACGAGCTAGACATTGTTCAATCCTCTGACCACGTCCTTTTCTTATCTAATCGTCAAAATCGATGATTTGTTTTAGTTGTTGAAGGGAATAAGCCATGCTCCTCGTATTGTTAAACATAAATAATTGAAAAATGTCATGTACGCAATTCTATTCCAACACAAATTGCTGAATACTTTCGAGGCTATAAGAGTAGAATTTGAAAATAGGAAGGTATCTATTGAATTTCGCTATCATTTAAAACTGTTTAACTTGTAAAATGTTTCGCTAAGCTGGATATTATACTTTCGGTTTTGCATATTACCGATTTTAGAAAAACCTTTAGGCTGGTCGGACTAGCAGACTTCGGGTCCGTTTGGGAACCACTTCCCAAAGCCCTTTGGAGGCCTAAAGATACTTGGGCAAATGCCAGCCTGTTTGGCAAAAAACTTTGAACCCGTTTTCTCCAAATGCCAGCCTTGTGAAGCCGAAAGCCCAAGGCAGGTCTTCACCTGCCTTGGGCTTTTCGTTTTTTCGGCATGCCCACGCGGGCACTGTTCATATTTTTTTTTTCCAAAATTGTCCTCACGAGTTTTTTATTTTTCCGGTTCTTGTCCTTATATGCGACACTGTTCATCTTCTCCGGGGAGCTTCGATTATGTCCGAGTGCGAGGGGCCAGCGATTGCTAGAGGGATGCCGGCAACCATCGAGGGGTGGCGCGACCGACGCCGGGGGTGGCGCGACCGAGGTCTGGGTCGCCGCGACCCAGATCTGGGGCGGCAGGCGGTCTTCTTCTTCTTCTTCTTCTTCTTCCGCGAGCGGTCGCCAGCGAGCTTCTTCTTCTTCCCGATCTGGGTCGCGCGACCTCGTTGCCTCCGAATCTGGGTCGCGGCGGCGTTGCGCGACCTCCCGCGACCTCGCCGCCCCAGATCCGGGGGCAGCGAGGTCGTGCAACCCCACCGCGACCCAGATCTAGGGCGGCGAGGTCCTCCCGCGACCTCAACGCCCCGAATCTAGGTCGTCGGAGGTCGAGGCAACGTCGCGCGACGTTGCCGCCCCAGATCCGGGGGCGGCGAGGTCGCGTGACCCCGTCGCGACCTAGATCCAGGGCGGCAAGGTCCTCCCGTGACCTCAACGCCCCAGATCGAGGTCGCTGGAGGTCGAGGCGATGCCGCGCAACGTCGCCGCCCTAGATCCGGGGTTGCTGGAGGTCGAGGCGGCGTCGCGCGACGTCGCTACCCCATATCCGGGGTCGCCAGAGGTCGCCGGAGATCACTGCCCTTGCCAGTCAATTTTTTTAATTTTCTTTTGCTAATTTTTTTTTTATCACAAAGGATCTTTGTAAATGTAATTTCCCAAATGCTATTTTGTTCAAAGTACTTCACAAAGAGGCTTTCAAAGTATAATTTACCAAACACGGCTGCATTTTGAAAAACACCTTTAACTCAAAGGTCTTTGCATTTTCCCAAAGATTTTCCCCAAAAGTGGTTCCCAAACACACCCTTCATACCCTTCACTGCAATGGCGATCCAATTCTCCGCCAAGTTGTCTAGCAACTCCTTTTCCTGCACCATATAGTTATCTCAGTTGTGCAAACTATCGCGGTCGCTGCTTTGTAGCTAAAAAAGAACGGGTAAAAGGAAAAAGCATACCGACAAATACTTACAATAGAATGTAACATTTCCCCCACAGTTTGTCTTGAGAAACATTTGTTTATACTCTTCAATCTATTCCAACAATGAAGACTGGTTCGAAATTTCTTGACTAGCTATGATGAAGAGATTATATTCGATAGTAAGAAAGTAACATGCTAGAGCAGAATATTAGATACCTTTTGTGGAGCTCTTCCCCTTTCATATTGGACTTTTGGGCAAATTTGTTGATGACAAATGAAATTTCTGATGCATTTGATGGATTAACCGAAGAGAGAGCATGTTCTAAAAGAGGTAGATCCTATGGAGAACATAGGGAATGAGCCTTATATATAGAATACAAAATAAAATCATAGTAAAAAGTAGACTTACTTTTTTAAATTTCGATTTATGGAATGGTTACTAACTAGTTACCTTTGAAAAGACAAAATGAGTTGCAAGACCACATGCAAGCATCATTGCTCCATCTAGCTGTGCTCCAGTTAGTCCTAGATATTCACCTGCTCGACGTAACACCGCTTATAAAATCTAAATTATGGAAAAATATACTCTACATGTAAGATTGATTTACTATGCACACTGACTGGCAAATAAAATTTTGTCGATGGGGCACAAACACAAAGACGACAAATGAAAATATTGATACAATGTAATTCTCTCCCTCTTCAACTCCCTTCTACAAACGAAAAAATATGTTCTGTGTCATGGGAAATTCAAGAACGGAAAAGAAAGAGGTGTTAAAAATTACCGAAGTAACCAGGAAGCTTGGATAGGAAATGAGATGCACCCCTATCCGGAAAAAGTCCAAGTGATGCTTCAGGCATTGCAAATACCTGCGACAGCATGAATCGAAACACTCTTCAGAAGATTCATCTTCTGTACTGACCAGAAAGTTTGTATCAGATGTCTGAGAAGACACATCAGAATGAACAAAGCTCATATGCGATCATCATTCAGGAGCATTAAGTCCAGTATTTAATATTGAACGAGGTTATATACAAGGACTACTTACCGTCTTCTCCGTGACAACTCTAAAGCTCCCGTGCATAAAGATTCCAGCACCACCACCCATTACAATGCCATTGATGAGGCATACCTTCGGCATGATGCATATAGACAGAAAAATGTTCAGTTGCTTTGGTTCATCAGCCACGAAAGTGCTGTATAAGAAGAAAAGCCTCCAATCTCACCAGAGGCTTTTTATAGGTAGCTATCAATTGATCCAGGTTGAGCGATTTCTTGTAGTAGCTTGCTCCGAAGCTCCAATGTCCTAGAGGGTTCGAGCAATATCAGAGATTATTTGTATAATAAGAATAAAATGTATATTAATGAGTTTTCTTTGCTTGTGGAAGGCATTTCTAATCTTGATAAAATAGGTGGGAACTGTCAAACTTAGCCCAAAACATTCATTAATTAGAATGTCTACCCATGACTCTTATATATATATATTCCATAAGACAAATTGAATTTTTTCGTGCCAGTTGATTTTTCAGTGAGTTGTAAGTATCAAAAACTGTCGGTAGAAATATCTCATCGGTAAACTAATATTCCAACAATTTGACGATTAACTCAACAATGCTTTTATGAAATCAAATCACATCTCTTCTCCATTTCACTAATTGTTTTCTTATCTTTTACCACACCTATTTGTTTCCGTATCAATGCCTTAAATTTACAAACTCTCTATGAAATTACCAATTTTTATATGAGTGACTTACGAACTATTTGGATTACGAACTCTCATTCACGTTACTTACCAATATCCATTTGGTTTTTTTTCCTTAATTTATCAATTTTTGTTATCGTTTATCAAATTTTATTTGTCTTTCTTATGAACATTAGAATTTTCTTTTAACTCTTATATTATTCATTGATTTCCCAAAATTTTCTTCCATCAGTTTATGATTAGTTTCTGGCCAAGATTACTGCATGCCATTAACTAGGGTAGTCTTATTTCTCTTGCATTTTTCACAGGTTAGAGTTATATGAAACACGATTAAAAGAGGGCAGATTCAAATTTAATCACCTGTTAACATGGAGCGCACAATTCCCACGACATCACCACCCGCACAAAATGATCTCCCGTTTCCCTGATGAATATTTGAGCAAGAGGTGAAGAATTACATAAGTCACAAAAATCAGCCAACGCATATACCAGAAAATATATTATCAATGTATGTTGACACCTAGTTTTTTATCTTTCAAATAGTATAAAAAAATCAATCAAAAAAATCAATCAGAATCAAAATCAAAATCAAATAAAAAAATCAAAATCAAAAAAAATTTTAGCTATTAATTTCCTTTTAAAAAAAAAAAAGTTGGGAGGTCCGGGTCGGGCCGGATCCGGCCTTGGCCCGACCCGGCCCCTTTTTCCTTTTATTTTTTCCTGCGTGGGCCTAAGCCCAACCCTCCCATTTACTTTTTCTTTTTCTTTTCTTCCCCTTCGCACAGCCCAACCCTCTTTTTCCCTCTGGCCCGGCCCACCTCCTTGTCTTCTCCCTCAGCCGCCTACTGCACGGGGAACCAGCGAAGCAGAAAGTAGCTGTCCGCTTGGGTAAATGGCGAAGCCGAAAGCAGGGCCAGGGAAGGCAGAGGGGACAGCATCATCTCGCCGGCAGGTCAGCTGGTTGGGGGGAGCCGATTCGGACGCACGCGGAGCTGATTCGCGCGCACGCGAAGAGAAGCAGGGGAGATCTGCACCAGAAAAAGGGAGAAACAGGAGAAAAACAAGGGGGGATAAAGGGAGAACAGGGGACGGAGCACAAAAAAAAACAGAGGAGAAAAAAAGAAAATGGAAAAAGAAGCATAGGGGAGGAGGAGTCGTGGTGGCAGCCCTCGTCGCGCCACCGCTACCCCTTGCGACGCCGCCGTTGCCCTCCGAGCGCCGACTCATCGTACCCGTCGCCGCAGCTCCCGATGCCAATCGAGCGGAGAGAATTCGGAGGAAGAACAGGGAGAAACCATGAGCAGGGGCGAAAAAGAAGGAGAGGAAGTCGGAGAAGACTTGCGGCCTTTGCTTGCTGCCGCCCGACCAACTGCGCTCACCTCCGCCCGCGACAACTTGACGCCGTCCGAGCCACCGCGCCTCCGCCCTGTCCAACTCCAGGCGCTCGCCTCCACCAGATCCCTCGCCAGAGCCCCCCGTGCTGAAGCTTCAACGATCGCGACCCGACTGACCCGCGACGCCTGTAGACGTCGGGCTTCTTCACGCCCAGTCGACGCCGCGACCCATCTGCTCCCACGGTTCCGTCAGCCGACGCCGCGACCCGTCTACTCCCGTGGCCTCACCAATCGACGCCGCGACCGGACGACTCGCGATTCGCACTCCAGCTCGCGTCGCCGTCCCTGCCGCTGCTTCCTCGTTGCTTCGTCCTCCAAGCTGACGCCGCTGCCGCCCGCCGCATCGCCTTCGCCACCCGCCGCTTTGCCGCCACCGTCGACACAGAACCGCCGCTCGGTGTCTCGACCATCCCCCTTCGCCGCCGCAACACAGCAAGAGAGAGGTGGGACGAACCGGGTCTTGGCCGGTTCAGGCGAAAGCTCCGTCGGGTAGGGTTTTGGCCCAAAACTAGGTATGTTCTTTTAATTAATTCGGGCCGGATTTAGGTTATTATTGCATATGGGCTTATGTTTTTTTTTGGGATTGTGGGTTTGGGCTGTTTAAGTTTGGGCTTATAGGTTTAGTTTCTTTTAAAAAGAGAAGAGGGGACCTCTTGGGTTGGGCCCGCGATTCGGGCCCACCTGCTCCTAACCGGACCGAACCCGGGTCCGGTCGGAGACCGGACCCGATCCGCGCCGACCGGACCGAACCCGGGTTGGGTTGGACCGGACCGGTCCAGCCCGATCCAATTTTTTTAATATTTAAAAAAAAAAAATTTCGAAAATCCAAAAAAAATTATTATTTAAAAATTAGAAATTAGTTATTTTTCTTAAAAAAATTTTTAAATTTTTTTTTTAAAAAAAATTAAAACAATTTCGAAAATAAAAAAAAATGTTTAAAAATTAGAAATTAGTTATTTTTCTTTTTTTAAAAAAATTAAAAAATTTAAAAAAAATTAATTAAAAAAAAGTTAATTAAAAAAAATTAAAACAATTTTAAAACAATTTCGAAAATAAAAAAATATTTAAAAATTAGAAATTAGTTATTTTTATTTTAAAAAAAATTTAAAAATTTAAAAAAATTAAAATTAAAAAAAAATTAAAATTAAAAAAAAATTAAATTAAAAAAATTAAAAAAGATTAAATTAAAAAATTAAAAATTTCGAAAATCCAAAAATGATGGGGTTTGATTAGGACTTGCCATGTATTGCCATTTTAGCGTAATTAGACCTTTATGTGCTCGTATTTTGATTACGTTGCATGTTTAAATTGCATATCTAATTATGTTTGATTGCATGTGTTTAATTTTATGGCAATTAGGATCTCGATAGTTATGATTATTACTTTAATGATTGCGCACCCGCATGATCACCTCGTATGTCACTGGATAAGTATAAAATTAATTCAAACTGCTTGCCAAAAATCATCTTGTTAAAATAAACAAGATTAGGTACCGAGAGGGCACTAATTGATTAATTAGTGTAATCAAGTCCCCGAACGTAGATTCTCTGGTTGCGTAGGAAGTGAGGTATACTCACATGCCTCGCTTGGTTTCTAGCCGACCCCAATAGGCTAGTGGCGACTCCTTTTGTGCAAAATTTCTTAAGAATATCCCAACGTCACGCGGGGTATGGGCTTGGGAGAGCTCGTGCCTAATCTTGGGCCTTAGGCCCGTCCTTTAGGCGATACCCCTAAACCTGTTCCCTCCCCATGAGGGTAGGTCGCGACAGCTTGGCGACTCCGCTGGAGACTTGGTTTTAAACCTTAGAGGACTTAGGCCAATATTAATCTTGTTCATAAATATTTTTGTTTGGCAGCGAGGGTTTCAGGTACGTCCCTAACATTAAAGGTGTTAAATGTTTTTGTAGAATGGGAGGTATAAGGGGAAGTGTTTGCTCACCTTTGTCTTGTAGGGAGGTGAAGGAATGTATGGTTTATTATTCATGTATGAAGTGTTGATTGCTTATAAATTGTCATGCTTGCATCCCCTGCATTGCACTACACCATAGCACACACAACCTGCCGCCGGACCTGGGCCGCATAGGATCACTTAGGATGGTGTTAAGATGGATACCACTCCGACTACAACCGGGTAGTACGAGTCGCCCACTTTAACCCCGAAATTTCTTTCTTCATGTCGAAGGTACCCACCCCGGTCTGCAACTGCGCGACACGGGTCGGTTCTTTGACAAAGCCGGAGTCATGGGTAACCCGACCTAGCCGCGACCTTGCCGGTTCAGTCCGGTGATCCCATGGCTTCATTTTGAGCCGTCTAGAGTAGAAATCGAACCACCACCCATGCGCATGTTTTTGGCATTGCTACTCAATGAATAGGGTAAGTCTTTCAAAATTCTTTTATGCGCAATTTATTTATCTGTTTTCTTTTTGGTCGGTCCATGACAAATTAGGTTTGTCGTAACTTTGGTTGATATACGATGGGAGTACCCGAGCTTCACATCTTTTCCGCCCCGAAGGCCGAGCTCCGCATGTGGTGGGATGGACTAGATCTGACTGGCCGTGATTGGGTGCGATCTTATGTTGGACGATTACTTCCCCTATTGGAGATAGAGACCCATTATGGTGTCGTGCGAGCGTTAGCACATGTTTGGTGCCCCGCAACTTGCACGTTCATATTCGGTGATCACGAGCTTACTCCAACCTTGGAGGAATACAGTATTGCCATTGGAAAGCCCTTAGCGTCGGAGTTGGTTAGCCCACCTGTAGGATTTGAACATACATCGACCTTATCTGATTTCCTTAAAATTAAAGAAGATGATGTGAGAAAAGTTTTGAAAGCCAATCGCAAAACCTGCCCATTTTCATTTCTAAATGAACTTTTTCAAAATGCCCCATCTTTCCAAAAGAATAAGATATTCCTGCTAGCTTTCTTCGGGTTTGTGATATTCCCACATTGTAGAAATGCTATTAACCCTTCCGTAGCGTGGGTAGTTCGTGAAATATGTATGGGAAAGAGTTTTGTTAATGCTATCTTGACTGAAACTTTTCTTTCCCTTACTCGTTTTAAAGAAAATAAAGACAAAGTTTTCCATGCTCCTCCTGCACTCTTGCAAATTTGGTTTTTCTCTCACATTAAGGGGTTCGGTAGCTTGATGACTGTGAGCGACATTTCTTACTCTAGCCATCCCATCCTAAAGTTTAGAGATAGAAAAAAGTTTGCCCTTGATTATCATTATTCTGAGTGGCTAGTTTTCATGACCAACCTCGGACCTGAGGATTTCCAATGGCATGCCAAATGGCTTCGAGTTCAAGAAGCGCGGCTCGTGTGTGGGCTTACTGGACCTATTCCTTTGTTGGGAATCACCGGAGTCACCGAATATTACCCGACTCGAGTCACTCGTCAGTTTCAAGAGATTCAACAGCTTCTGCCGGCAATCTAGGAAGACCCGCTCAGGATAGACTTCCCTGACGGATGCCAAGACCACGAAGACTCCGTTGTGTTGGTCAAGTCGATGTGGGATATGTGCCACCCCCGGAAGTTGATCTGGCCTAAAGAGGAGTTGGAGGGGCAAGAGAAGACCTATTATGCCTCGAAGGAGTACATCCTTAAACACAAGATTCCAGAGAGCCTTCGCCCGAAGATTCCTAAAGTGCCATTAAGGATCACCCATCGAGCCGAGATCAAGCGCCTCAAAAGGGAGCTCGAGGAGGCCGAAGAGCGTGCTTTGAAGTTAGCCCGAGTTAGTGGAGTTGCCTCGAGTGGAAGCCATCCTCATCAGTTAGATTGAGTCAAGTGCGATTTGTAATGGGACCATACTCACATGCGTTACAATGTTAAAGAATTTGTCTCGAGTCTCAATGTTGGGAGTTAAAAGAATGTCTTTCCATTTTGGAAGTAGCTTTGTTTGTAGGGGTTTTCTATCATGTTTTTCTTGTATTATGTGGCAACCTAGCTTCGAATGAAACGAACAAATTGGGGCAATTAGATCTTTGTCGTGGGCCGACCGCCTAATTATTACTTGTACTTATATATGCTTATCTACCTTTGCTTCAGGTACTAACCGATCAATTGTCTTCTACTGATCGTTGACACGGCCAAGCGAAGATCCCCAATTCGCACGCGCACAAAAGTCAGAATGGAGAACGATGACACCAACGTGCGCATGGCAAAGATGGAGGACCAGCTGGCCCAACTCACCGCAATGATGCTTGAAATAAGCTAGAAGCTTAAGGAGCCCCCCGTCGTAGCTGTCACTGGAACATCCACTCTTGCATTATCAGAACATGCTTCCCCGTCGACGGGAGGCACACACGTTGCTGATCTCCCCGGGAAAGAAATTGCCGGAGAAGCTCCTTCTGTCACGCTAGTCATCGTCAATTTGGATCCTCCTTCGAAGGAAAACCCAACACCCCACTTAAGTGACGAGAGTGAAAAACGTTTGGCAAAAATGGAAGAGCGACTATGTGTCTTGCAAGGTTATGAGTTGAAAGGAGCTGATAGACTATCTCCATACACCAAGACGAGCTTTCCCGAGAATTTCCAGGAGCCTGAGTTCACAAGAAAGTATGACGGAACGGGATGCCCAAGGACCCACCTTAGGTATTACATGAGAAAAATGGCTCGCTATGCTGACAACGTGCCATTCCTCATACACACATTCCAAGATAGTTTGGAAGGCATTGCCCTGACGTGGTTCATTGCGCTGGACATTGAAGAATTCACTAGTTGGGACGACTTAACAAATGAGTTCTTGCAGCAATACCGGTTTAACACTGAGCTTGCCCCCACGAGGGAAGAGTTAACTCGTGTTGAAAAAAAGAGGAATGAGTCATTCAAGGCCTTCGCGCAAAGGTGGAGAACCATGGCCTCACAAGTGAAGTCGGCTTTGAATGAGAGAGAGATGAAGCAGTTGTTCCTCAAAACATTACCCTCTGAATACTTTCAAGGGTTAGTGTTTTCGGGTTGCCAAACATTTTCACAGCTAGTTGAGGTAGGTGAAGGAGTTGAATGGGCAATGGTTGAGGGAAAGATTTCAACCGGAGGCATGAAGAAATTCCCAGCAAGAAAAGATAAGGAGGCCGCAATTGAAGTAGCGCTTGTGCAAGAGTCACATTTCTCTCGGCCAGCCACAACACCCGCGCACAAGCCTACGATGGTCCCAGGTAGTTCATCACAAGCATACGATAATGGCAAGAGGCCGTTTCGAAAGGGGTTTTCTCCACTACCACGCCCGCTGTCAAAGTTATTGCCCATGCTTCTTGAAAAGAGGATGGTCGCAAAGGAGGTGCCTAGAGATAACCCCCCGAGGTTCGCCGGGTTCGATGTAACCAAGACCTGTGAATACCACATGGGAGAAAGGGGGCATGATGTAGATAATTGTCACATGCTAAGATACAAAGTTCAACAGCTTCTAGACAAGAACATTTTGACTTTCAGGGAAGCTCAGCCCAACGTGCAACAGAACCCTCTACCAAATCATGTAGGGGGAGTGAACTCAATTTCTGAGGACACACGGGCGAGTCAGCAACCTCTAGTATTGGATGCTTCCGAGTTGTATGAATCCTTAGTGCTAGCGGGATACTATGAAGGCCAGGAGGATGTGACCCTAGAAGAGAAATTGAACCGCGTCCGTAGGATGATAACCATGGGAGTAATCAGATGCGGAGAAGAGGAAGAGAATGTCGTATCCGTGATAATGCCATCATCATTCCGCTCATCTTTCTTCAACTTTGCTAGTATGTCTCGGGCGAGGAAGGTTATGCATGGAATATCGAAGACCCCAGCTTTATACGAGGAAGGGTTGATAGCTATGATTACCCCGATGGTGATTGAATTGTCCGATGAGGAGCTCGCAGGCGATATCGGGCTGGAAATTGCTGAACCCACAGTGATCGACCTTATGGTCGAAGAGATGTCGACAATCGAAGTCACGGGAGGACACACAATGCCGGTCACGATTGAATTGCCTCCCCAGGAAGAAGATGGAATGGTAATGCTGGAGTATCCTCCCAAATTCGATTCAAAAGCTGTACCTTGGGGTTACGGAACCAATGAGGTAGATGCTGTCACGCGATCAGGCCGCTGTTACGCACCTGATAAGGGAATAGAAAAGAAGGCCGTGACCGAGGAGGAGGCAAAGCAATTTTTGGCTGTAGTAAAGTCTAGTGAGTTCAACGTGGTGGATCAACTGTGGAAGTTGCCGGCTCAAATCTCCCTCCTGGAATTATTCAAATCTTCCGAGAAGCATAGGGACATCTTGCTAAAAGTCCTTAACGAGGTGCATGTGCCAGAGTCAATTGATGAAGTCCAATTGGAGGAGTTCGTTGGGGGCCGTTCTATTAAAAGACCAAATTTCCTTTACTGATGAAGATCTCCCCCCTGATGGTCCTAATCATACCAAAGCGCTACATATCTCGGTGAAATATGAAAGCACTCTTGTTTGCAGAGTATTGATTGATAACGGTTCGGCACTCAATATATGCCCGTTGGCTACTCTCCACCGTCTTGGCATTGATCTTGGGAGAATCCGTACTGGCAAGTCGACTGTGCGGGCTTTTGATGGGATGAAGAAGGATGTGATAGGGGAAATTGAGCTTGAGCTGCTGATTGGCCCTGTACTTTTCCAAGCCGTGTTCCAGGTGTTAGATATACCAAGTGCTTTTAATTTTCTGCTAGGGAGACCGTGGATCCACACAGCAGGTGCGGTTGCCTCCAGCCTCCATCAGAAAGTACGATTTGTGGTGGACAACAGGCTTATCACGGTCCATGGAGAATCCGACTTCAAGATCTATCACGAGACAGCCATCCCCTATGTGGAGCCAGAGTGTACCGAGGAATCCAGCTTTCAAACCCTCGAGCTGGTATCCATGGTCCATGTACCTGTAGGGTCCTTCACAAAGGCTCCTAATTTGTCTAAGCCGACCATAGCTGCGGGAAAGATTATGTTGGCAAGTGGATATAATCCTGGAGAGGGCCTTGGATCACACGGTCAGAGTGTGCGAAAGCCCATTGAAGCTCATAAAAACTCGAAGAGGAGAGGCCTAGGATATGTTGAGGGGCGAGAAGGTCGTAGCGAGCAAGGTGGTCATGGCAATCGAGGGGGCCGTGGAAGGCAGAGAGGCCGGAATGCCCGAGGAGGCCGAGGTGGGTATAGAGATTGGAGTGAACGTATTGCCCAAACCGAGGAGGGTGAGGGCAATCGAGGCCCGTTTCATCCGTTGTTGGAAGAAACATTTCCAGGACCTCCAAGGATGTTATTCGAGGAAGAGGGGGACATTTATGGTGTGATTGAGCTATTCGAGGAAGACGTCATATGTGCCATCCTGGCATGCGAGGAGGCTGAGTCCTCTGAAGTCATGGTTGTCCCTTCAAAGTAGGGCGGTTCTCGTCTAGCCTAGTCTTTTGTCTTATGTCTTCTCCCCTGCGTGGGATCTCGTAGTTTTTCTTTCTTTATTTCCTGTTTATGCCATTTGTAATGTGAACTATGGTCAACCCTGATCTTGAGCCGTTGGTCGTGGGTGGTTTGTGTTTAAATACGGCCTTATCTTTCCTCATTCAATAAAATAGACACATGTTTTATTAAGGACATGTGGAGGTACATCAAACTAGTCCTATGATGGTCACTGAGGCCTAGGTCTCCACATGCTCCCTTATTTAACTGCTTTGCAAGGACGAGGAAATCCGAGGATATGAGGATGAGTTCTTGAAACTTTTACAAAAAAAAAAAAAAAAAATACTTCAAAAATTCTTCGAAAAACGACATGCATTATTTTTATGGTCGACATTGCTCTAACTCATTTTATCGCATCTCAGGTATTACATTATGCATAATCATAATAAGGACGCATATGACTCGGACGTGCATGAAGAAAGTCTCTCAGGTTCCGATGACACTGACGATGACGATCAGAAGGGGATTGAACGCAAATGGAATCAATATGAAGGATCGAAGCCGTTGACCGAAGAGCGAACAATCACCATAAATTTAGGTGACGCAGAGAATGTCAGGGAAGTAAGGATCGGGGCATGTCTCTCAGAGTCAGAGGCGGAAAAGACGACTAATCTTTTGAAAGAATATCAAGATGTGTTCGCCTGGACATATGCCGATATGCCGGGATTGGACCCCGAAATTGTGGAACATGCTCTACCAACAGATCCTGATATGCCACCCAAGAAGCAAAGACTCAGGAGAACTAAACCAGAATTGTCCAAGAAGATCGAAGAAGAAGTAATGAAGCTGCTGAAAGTAGATTTTATCGAAGTGACACGTTATCCTGATTGGGTAGCAAATATTGTGCCTGTAATGAAGAAAGATGGGCGAGTCAGGGTATGTGTTGACTATCGTGATCTAAATCGAGCAAGCCCGAAAGACGATTTTCCACTCCCACATATCGATGTCTTGGTTGACAGCACGGCATGATTTGAGTTATTCTCCTTCATGGACGGTTTTTCCGGATATAATCAAATCCATATGAAGAAGGAGGATAGGAGCAAAACATCATTCATAACTCATTGGGGAACTTTCTGCTACAAAGTGATGCCTTTTGGTCTAAAGAATGCTGGGGCAACGTATCAAAGGGCCATGGTCACGTTGTTTCATGACATGATGCATAAGGAGATCGAGGTATACGTGGATGATATGATTGCAAAGTCAAGACGGGGTGAGGACCATGTTGGAGTCTTGCAAAAGCTGTTCAAGTGTCTTCGGAAATTCAAGCTGCGCCTTATGTCACGCCCCGAACCCCGAGCGCATGCACATCCCACTGCGGTCGATCAAATATGCGACATCCCAGGATACGTCGCCGACCCATTAAATTTTATTACGCATGCGGAAGCGAAACAAATCCCCTGACAACATTTAACTTGGGATAGAAAAGCAAGCAATCAATCATCATACCAAACACTCATTTACAAACACATATGTTTAAATACAACTCTGGACTGTCTACAAATAGACCAGCTCAACGAATGGGGAACTATCCTAAAACCAACTAGCAGGACACGTTCACCGATACTTCAGTCTCCACCTTTCCAGACTTAGGGCTTTGGGTCCTCCACGACCGCTATCTAGGGACCTGAAATTTTAATCCCACAACCGGGATGAGACGATGTCTCAGCAAGTTCAACCCCCTAAACCCCTATTAGAAAGAAAATACGCCCTGGGTGGCCTAGCCACATCACACAGAGAACTTACCTCGCCTCAGTTCCTTCCTGCAGGTTAGCACAATTCAAATCACCCAATCACAGATAGTAATAGGAACTCAAACCATTGGAACGCCATCACTTTCATATAATCACAATCGTACTTAGCACGCATTCCAATTATTATTCACTGCCACACAAGGGCATAGCCTACTCGCAGTTCGGCTATCTACTGGCATATAACCAGGCATCGCCTCCCCCATGGAGCACGGCTTCGTCAGTACGTCGACGGCATTCCCGAAGGAGCATGGGCCCAGAATCTACTGCGACCCGCAACCACCGCGTGGGCATCCCATATAGGGGCAAGTCTGGCTCAACAGCCCAGGACGATTCCTCTTAATTATCACACAGTCAAATCATACTCGGCCCCGGGACACTTTGCATTTAAGTCAACGCTTCCACTTAAAATAGTGATCCCGGCCATTTTTCTTCATATTAAAAATATTCCATAAATTACTCATGTGTGTGGGGACACACTAATTTCGAATCAAAAAGCCAATATCTCACTTTTTCAAACCCCACTATTTAATATAATCATTAAAATCCAATTTTTGCATCAAAACCCGACATTTGGGTTTTTATGAATAAAATCTTTATTTACCACAATCAACACTCAATTTGCCACATACATTCATCAAATTCAAATTCTAAATGCACAGCAGTGATCAGCACGAAATTATGAGAATTTAGGGTCCCAAAATAGTTTTTCGGAATTTATTAAATAATTAAATTTATTCCAAAAATTAATATAATAATGATATCCATATTTTTCACGATCCACACTCAATTTATAATATCCAATCATCAATTTCAAAATCCGACTACACAGTAGCGATCGGCACAAAATTCTGAGCAATCGGGGTTAAAAATAATTTTTCCCTTTTTTTTTAATAATAATATTTTAATATTCAGAATATAATATAATATTATAAATTCCAGAATTCGAAATCATTAAATAATTCAAAAATAAAACCCCATTATGTCACATCAAAGCTTTATATTAAAATAAACATACTTAACTTTAAACTAAACACACTTTAACTTAATTAAACATCTTAATATAATCCTCAACCAAATAAACTAATCTAACCACCTAAACTTAATTAACTTAGACTAAGCACACTTAGGGTATCATTAACCGTCTAATCAAGATTTAGTGAGTTAAACTCACCGGATTAGCGAGCCGAGCGGACCAAAACGACGGGGACGCCGAGGAGAACAACTTTCCTCAAAGCGGGCCGAGCATCCGGGCTCGGGAAGGCGGCCAAAACGGGCCAAACGTCCGCTGCATACCCATTTTTTTCCAGCTGCTGCCCATGGCGGTTTGAGGCCGAGGAAGGGTAGATCCGGCGCCGGTTCGGGTCGGAACGGGCAGAGGAGAACCGGTGGGGCTTGGACAGGCCGGTGGGGAGGTCAACGGCGGCTCACGGTGGCGAGGATGAGCTCCGGCAGCTCGGGACGACGGACGATGGCTGCTGGTGCGCAAACAAAGCAAGGATGGGAGGGGCGAAGCAGCTCGCGGGGGCTGCGACGGCGAGCGGGCGGAGGTGCGGCCGGCGACGAGCGGGCGGGCGGACGGCCATGGCTGCTCCAGCTTCTCCTCTGCAATTTCTGGGTTTGAAAAGCACCAACAAGAGGAAGAAGAGAAGCTGTTCGAACAGTAGCAAGAGGGGAGAGAGGAAGGCGGAGGACGCGCGGCCAAGGCGGAGCGACGACGGCGTGCGGCGGCGGTGAACGGCTAGCTTCCGTCGGGCTGCTGCACGCACGAGCTCCCCCCCTCCTTTCCGCCGATTCAAGCATGAAGAAGATGAAGATGGAGTCACACGAGAGAGAGGAAGAAGAGAGGGAGGAGAGAGAAGAAGGAGAGAGAGAGAGAGAGATGGGACCATTCCCTTTTCTTTTTTCTTTTTCTTTAATCCACAAAAATGGCCCACCACCATGACATCATCCCATGTCATTTTCCACTCACTCAAACCCCCTCCCATAACTTCTCCAATGGTTGCACTTTCATTTTCCGCCGGGGTCCAATTCTTGTACATCCAATTTCTTCAATTCCCATCAATTCTCTTCCAATTGAGTTCAAATTGAAGTCCATAAAATTAATCCAATGTCACCACACTTCAATTCACATCTTCACTTGTCCATAGAACCAACTTAAGTCCCAAAAGCGCGACCAAAGACGAGCCTACTAATTTCTCGAGCCAAATTAGCTATTTCTTGATTATTTTGCTGAAAAGCTTGGCTTGCATGAAAAATCTTCCCAAAGATGATTCAATGATCTTGAAATGATTTGTGACACACCCAGACTTCCAATTTCTGAATTCGATCTCAATTCCACGATTAATTTCACTTTGGCACGATACTAGCGCGGCCCAACCTATCGGGTAGCATTTAGAAATTTTCATGCATTTGATCTGTGGTTGATTATCTCAAGCCACAATGTACATCTTTGAAACATGAGCGACTTTCGGTTGTCGGGGTAATCTCAAGATTTCAAATATGAACACAGGGTACCTAATCGATAGAAAAGTCGGTTCAGTGCCGATCGACAAGAATTGTGCGATCTGATGGAATCACCCACACTCGATCACATGCCTCTGTCGAGTCAACCTATCTCCGGTCTCTAATCGATTTTTAATTGTGCCGTAATGACCCTTGCAGATTAGCTCGGTCGAAAGGTCCCTTCCTGGTCAAATTCTCGAGTCTGATGCATTAGAAACTCTTAATGGCTTTACCCGATAGACTAGTTTTCACATAAGTGGCCGACCCGAGGAAAAGAACTATATGCGTGCCAACGAAATGCCCATCTCAATTTATTGAAAATAAAATTGGAAAATCGGGATGTCACACCTTAATCCCACAAAATGCGTTTTTGGGACGAGATCGGGGAAGCTATTAGGGTTCATGGTTAGTAACAAGGGCATAGAGATTGATCTGTCAAAGGTTAAGGATATTTGTGATTTACGAGCCCCGACCACCACCAAGGAGGTCCGTAGCTTGATGGGGCGGCTCAATTATGTGGCGAGGTTCATCTGTCAATTGTCTGAAACAGCGAGGCCATTCTTCAAGCTTTTGAAAAAGAACTCAAAGATTGAGTGGGATATCGAGTGCCAGGGTGCCTTCGAGAAGATAAAACACTATCTCACTCACGCACCAGTTTTAGTACCCCCTCTCCCTAAAATTCCCTTAATTTTGTACTTGACCATACATGATGAATCGTTGGGAGCCATGTTAGCACAGAAAAGACCAAATGACGGGAGAGAATGCGCGATATACTACTTGAGCAAGAAGTTTACTATTTCCGAGATGAACTACACAGAAGTTGAGAGAACTTGCGTGGCCTTGATTTGGGTTTTGCACAGGCTGCGGCAATATACGCTCCATCACCGAATCCTGTTGGTGATCGAAAATGATCCCATCAAATACCTCCTGGAGAAGCCGGCACTGGTTGGCAAGTTGGCCAAGTGGCAAATCTTAATTTCAGAGTTTGACGTTCAGAGCCTGGGGCAGAAGTCCGTTAAAGGTCGCGCCATAGCAGACATGTTGGCAGAAAGTCCCGAGAGGTCCAGGACATCTAATGAGGATAGTGATGCAGGGGAACAAATTTTACTTGTATCAAGTGACAAATGGACGATGTACTTCGATGGTGCAGTTAATTTAGTTGGGTCAGGTACCGGGGCGGTTCTTATCTCCCCAGACGGTCAGCACTACCTTGTTGCCGCTAAATTGATGTTCCCTTGCACGAATAATATTGCCGAATATGAGGCGTGCATTCTCGGCCTCCAAGCTGCTATTGACATGAAGATCCGAAAGATGCAGGTTTATGGTGATTCAACCCTTATCATCTTACAGACTAAAGGCGAATGGCGAACACAGGATTCTAAATTGATTCCGTATCATGAGTTCCTGGGGAAGTTGACGAAAGAATTCCAAGAAATAGAATTTGAATACTTGCCAAGGTCTCAAAATCAGTTTGCTGATGCCCTAGCTACCTTGTCTTCAATGTTACAAATAGCTGGAGGCTTGGACATTGAACCATTAAGAATTGAAATCTTTAGGCGCCCAGCTTATTGCATGATGATTGAAGAAGAACCGGACAGATAGCCTTGGTATCATGACATCTTGAAGTATCTGCAGAATGGTGAATTTCCCGAAGGAAGTGAAGCAGCAGATAGAAAGCATTTAATAAAGTTAACATCGAAATTCTTCGTCAGTGGAGATGTCATCTACAAAAGGTCATTCGACTCAACATTGCTAAGGTGTTTCGACGCTAAAGAAGCTGACCGTTTGATGAAAGAGATACATGAAGGGGAGTGTGGCCCCCATATGAATGGACACTTCTTGGTGAGAAAGATCATGCGACTTGGTTATTATTGGCTGACCATGGAGTCTGACTGCATTCAGCACATACGACGGTGTCACCAGTGCCAGATTTATGGAGATAGGATAAATGCCCCTCCAAATGAACTTCACCAAATGTCTCAACCCTGGCCCTTTTCAATGTGGGGAATTGACGTGATTGGGCCCATTAACCCCAAAGCTTCAAATGGGCATCGATTTATCTTGGTGGCGATAGACTATTTTACCAAGTGGATCGAGGCTAATTCATATGTTAATGTTACTGCAAAAAATGTGGCAAAGTTCATTCGTCGCGACATTGTCGCTCGCTACGGGGTGCCAGAGGCGATCATTACCGACAATGGCACTAATTTGAACAACAAAGTCGTAGATGGATTGTTTAGTGAGTTTCGAATTAAGCATTTGAACTCGTCACCGTATCGTCCTCAAATGAATGGAGTAGTGGAGGCGGCGAACAAGAACATAAAGAAAATCCTATCGAAGACTGCCGAAAATTATCGTGATTGGCACAATAGACTTCCTTACGCGTTAATGGCGTATCGAACTTCTATCCGCACCTCCACAGGGGCAACTCCTTTTTCACTCGTGTATGGGATGGAGGCAGTCTTACCTGTTGAAGTTGAGGTCCCTTCTCTAAGGGTCCTTTCCCAATCTATGCTCGATGAGACTGAGTGGATGCAACAGAGGCATGAGCAGTTAAACTTGATTGATGAGAAGAGATTGCAAGCTGTGTGTCATGGCCAATGCTATCAGAGACGAGTTGCAAAAGCCTTCAATCGAAGGGTGCGTCCTAGATACTTTGAAGTCAATGACCTGGTGCTGAGGAAAGTGCTTCCGATTATACCAGACCCTCGTGGAAAATTCACCCCGAACTATGAAGGGCCGTATGTCATTAAAAAGATTTTGCCTGGTGGTGCTATGATTTTAGTTGAAATGGATGGCAGTGAATTGCCTAGACCTGTAAACTCAGATGCAGTCAAGAAATATTTTCCATGATTGAAATCAAGGTCGAAGAGCCACTTCATGCGCAATCTGAGTCACATGGCATCATGCATAGCATCATAGATATCATACGTATATCACATACATGCATATCTATTTGTGTTTCAGGCACCTTACCGTTCGATGAGGAAAATGGCGGAAGGAAAAGTCGATTCAAAAGACCCATCAAGTCTCCGCACAAACAGTTGAATATCTCTTTTTCTTAAATGAGAGGTAAAAAATAATAAAAAATAATAAAAAACCAAAAAAATAATAATAAAAAAAACCGGGGGGCATAGCCTCATTCCCACCACCTATTTTCTGGTGCCACTATACGCGCTTCATGTCGGTAATTCTCGAAGAGGGGAGCTCGTAAGAATGATGTTATTCGGATAAAAGTTGAAACATTAATCATGCCAAACAAGGAGTGCTTAGGATGAAGAAAGGTAAGTCATTTCCAAACACATCCTTCAAACACTTTCAAGAGTTGAGTGAAAAATAACCTTTTCTTAGGACGAAGGATCCATTCGCATTGAGCATGAAGATCAAAATGATAAAGGCATTTCCTTCATCAATCCCAAACGCCAAGCTGACATATTGCTAGCCCTTCAGGCCAAATAGAGATGATCCTCCAAAATACCCCTGTCAAGGACAACCCGAAATTGGGGCAGCATAGGAGGTTACAGTCGTGTTGTAAAGCAAAGGATTGGGAAAGATCCTATTACTTTCACTTGAATCAATCTTCTGGTGATAGCTTCAAAGGAATTCTCATTAGATCTTGACTCATCCCAAAGTGAAGAAGAGCATTTCATTCTCTACCCAAACACATATACATTGCTTTAACCAATTTGGGCCCGATTATTCATTTTTAAACCCCGAGTGGTGATCATCTCCCTTCACTGGGGCAAGGCATGAGAATTGACCAAATACAATTGAGAGTCGCGAGAAAATGTGAAAAGCATCTCGAAAGTCATAAGAGCTCCAAGAGTTCAAAGAGCAAAAAGTTCTACAAACTAGGGGGCATGAAAAAGCAGTGTGCCTGGTAAAAGCAAGGCCGATGCCCGTTAAGAAAAAAAAAAAAAAGAAGCCAAAAGTTGCATCTTATGTGAAAAAAATTATCAAGGTCCAAGTGCTTGTGCAAAAAAAAAAAAAAAATTCATCACAAGAGCAAAGGACATTAGAGAAAGGAGCAAAGCTCCCATGCACAAAAGATTAGTTCAGGGACTTTCGAGATGCATTGTATTTCAAAAGCCAAATGATTTGGAAATGTCAAGTGACTTGATCACGATGTCATGATGATCACCAACTCTTAAAAACCCTCTTGGAAATTTTAAGCCTTTCGAGCCTCTCCTAAGCCAACATTACAACCCTCTTCCGAAGTCTCTTCTGATTGGGATGGTTTGAGTGAAAATGAGAATACCACCAAGAAGCTACTGCTTGAAGGAGTGGAAGTAATTTTATCTTGTCTCATCTTCCAAGCTCTCGACTTGTAAAGCTGTTGAAGATAGTGACAAATGTTCCTTTATTGGCCTCAAAGCAATAATTTCTTTGTGTAAGCCCTAACCGAGTCTATATTGTGGTCCTTTCAAAAGACCTTTTTGATCGATTAGATTGTGCTCATTGCGAATGTTTCTGGAAGCCTTCGACGTAGGTTATGTGAGATACCTTCAGCAACCAATTATCTCCCACATGAATGGATGGGATCAAGTAGCAATTTTATTAAGAGTGCGTGAGAAACCCTTTCTGACTAAGAAGCTTTAGTTTGGCATGCTTAATGAACATTTTTCTCGAGTTGTAGCCGTTCTGATAAGAACTTGTCTCCTAGAGAATTTGATGATTAATGATATATCCATGAGCAGGATGACAATTTTGCGTCACATGAGGTTGATGAACATCGAATGTTTTCTAAAGCAGTCGGACTTAGCTTGATTATTTTGTTCAGCTATTGCTGCAATTTGCCAATACATCTCTTGATGACGTCTCTAATGACATTTGCTTAAATTGAGTTTGACAGGATTCATCAGTGAAGCCATGTAGTTTTCTAAGGGGTTAGCGGGTGCTTCCCTGAAAACCAAAGGTTTATGGTCAGCCTTAAACCATGTTGTCTCCAAAGGCATATGATTAACCTTAAACCATGTCATTTCCAAGATTGGTGGGTTCATCCGTAAACCATACTTGTCTGCCTCTTAATCGAAATCCGTTCGTACACGGTGAGACTATCATTCAATCGAAATCCGTTCGTACACGGTGAGACTATCATTCGATCGAAACCCATTCGTACACGGTGAAACCTACCTCTCAGTCGAAACCCGTTCGTACACGATGAGACTATTATACCCAATCAAAACTCGCTTTTACACGATGAGACCTTGGTCATTCCCCTTCTTCTCATGACCCGGAGAGCTTTGTATCCTGGAGTCTTCCTCACTTCTTGTGACCCGGAGAGCTTTGTATCCTGGAGTCTTCCTCACTTCTTATGACCCGGAGAGCTTTGTATCCTGGAGTCTTCCTCACTTCTTATGACCCAGAGAGCCTTGTATCCTGGAGTCTTCCTCACTTCTTATGACCTGGAGAGCCTTGTATCCTGGAGTCTTCATCACTTCTTATGACCCGGAGAGCCTTGTATCCTAGAGTCTTCATCACTTCTTATGACCCGGAGAGCCTTGTATCCTGGAGTCTTTCTCACTTCTTATGACCCGAAGAGCATTGTATCCTGGAGTCTTCCTCACTTCTTATGACCCGGAGAGCCTTGTATCCTGGAGTCTTCATCACTTCTTATGACCCGGAGAGCTTTGTATCCTGGAGTCTTCCTCACTTCTTATGACCCGGAGAGCTTTGTATCCTGGAGTCTTCCTCACTTCTTATGACACGGAGAGCTTTGTATCCCGGAGTCTTCCACCTTTCTTATGACCCGGAGAGCTTTTGTATCCTGGAGTCTTTCACCCTTCTTAGGACCCGGAGAGCCTTGTATCCTGGAGTCTTCCTCACCTCTTATGACCCGGAGAGCCTTGTATCCTAGAGTCTTCATCACTTTTTATGATTCGGTGGGCTTCTGCAGCCCGAAGTTTTTCTTCACCTTATTGACAAGACGCATTTTCATAATTATGAGTCCTTTTCGTCGACCTAATAGGTGCATATGCACCTAGGGTCTTTCTATCGCCAAAAATAATTTAGGTGTCGTCTGTCTTTGATTGCAACCTCTTCGAGGCTACATTCAAAGAGGGGCAGCTGTTGACACCTAGTTTTTTATCTTTCAAATAGTATAAAAAAATCAATCAGAATCAAAATCAAAATCAAATAAAAAAATCAAAATCAAAAAAAATTTTAGCTATTAATTTCCTTTTTTAAAAAAAAAAGTTGTGAGGTCCGGGTCGGGCCGGATCCGGCTTTGGCCCGACCCGGCCCCTTTTTCCTTTTATTTTTTCCTACGTGGGCCTAAGCCCAACCCTCCCATTTACTTTTTCTTTTTCTTTTCTTCCCCTTCTCACAGCCCAACCCTCTTTTTCCCTCTGGCCCGGCCCACCTCCTTGTCTTCTCCCTCAGCCGCCTACTGCACAGGGAACCAGCAAAGCAGAAAGTAGCTGTCCGCTTGGGTAAATGGCGAAGCCGAAAGCAGGGCCAGGGAAGGCAGAGGGGACAGCATCATCTCGTCGGCAGGTCAGCGGGTTGGGGGAGCCGATTCGGACGCACGCGGAGCTAATTCGCGCGCACGCGAAGAGAAGCAGGGGAGATCTGCACCAGAAAAAGGGAGAAACAGGAGAAAAACAGGGGGGGATAGAGGGAGAACAGGGGACGGAGCACAAAAAAAACATAGGAGAAAAAAAGAAAACGGAAAAAGAAGCATAGGGGAGGAGGAGTCGTGGTGGCAGCCCTCGCCGCGCCACCGCTACCCCCTGCGACGCCGCCGTTGCCCTCCGAGCGCCGACTCATCGTACCTGTCGCCGCAGCTCCCGACGCCAATCGAGCGGAGAGAATTCGGAGGAAGAACAGGGAGAAACTGCGAGCAGGGGCGAAAGAGAAGGAGAGGAAGTCGGAGAAGACTTGCGGCCTTTGCTTGCTGCCGCCCGACCAACTGCGCTCACCTTCGCCCGCGACAACTTGACGCCGTCCGAGCCACCGCGCCTTCGCCCTGTCCAACTCCAGGCGCTCGCCTCCACCAGATCCCTCGCCAGAGCCCCCCTGTGCTGAAGCTTCAACGATCGTGACCCGACTGACCCGCGACGCCCATAGACGTCGAGCTTCTTCACGCCTAGTCGACGCCGCGACCCATCTGCTCCCACGGTTCCATCAGTCGACGCCGCGACCTGTCTACTCTCGTGGCCTCGCCAATCGACGCCGCGACCGGACGACCCGCGATTCGCACTCCAGCTCGCATCGTCGTCCCTGCCGCTGCTGCGTCGTTGCTCCGTCCTCCAAGCCGACGCCGCTGCCGCCCGCCGCATCGCCTTCGCCACCCGCCGCTTTGCCGCCACCGTCGACACAGAACCGCCGCTCGGTGTCTCGACCATCCCCCTTCGCCGCCGCAACACAGCAGGAGAGAGGTGGGACGAACCGGGTCTTGGCCGGTTCAGGCGAAAGCTCCGTCGGGTAGGGTTTCGGCCCAAAACTAGGTATGTTCTTTTAATTAATTCGGGCCAGATTTAGGTTATTATTGCATATGGGCTTATGTTTTTTTTTGGGATTGTGGGTTTGGGCTGTTTAAGTTTGGGCTTATAGGTTTAGTTTCTTTTAAAAAGAGAAGAGGGGACCTCTTGGGTTGGGCCCGCAATTCGGGCCCACCTGCTCCTAACCGGACCGAACCCGGGTCCGGTCTCCGATCGGACCTGATCCGCGCCGACTGGACCGAACCCGGGTCGGGTTGGACCGGACCGGTCCAGCCCGGTCCAATTTTTTTAATATTTAAAAAAAAAACAATTTCGAAAATCCAAAAAAAATTATTATTTAAAAATTAGAAATTAGTTATTTTTCTTAAAAAAAATTTAAAAAAATTTCGAAAAAAAAAATGTTTAAAAATTAGAAATTAGTTATTTTTCTTTTAAAAAAATTAAAAAATTTAAAAAAAATTAATTAAAAAAAAGTTAATTAAAAAAAATTAAAACAATTTTAAAACAATTTCGAAAATAAAAAAAATATTTAAAAATTAGAAATTAGTTATTTTTATTATAAAAAAAATTAAAAAATTAAAAAAAATTAAAATTAACAAAAATTAAATTAAAAAAAATTAAAAAAAATTAAATTAAAAAATTAAAAATTTCGAAAATCCAAAAATGATGGGGTTTGATTAGGACTTGCCATGTATTGCCATTTTAGCGTAATTAGACCTTTATGTGCTCGTATTTTGATTACGTTGCATGTTTAAATTGCATATCTAATTATGTTTGATTGCATGTGTTTAATTTTATGGCAATTAGGATCTCGATAGTTATGATTATTACTTTAATGATTGCGCACCCGCATGATCACCTCATATGTCACTGGATAAGTATAAAATTAATTCAAACTGCTTGCCAAAAATCATTTTGTTAAAATGAACAAGATTAGGTACCGAGAGGGTACTAATTGATTAATTAGTGTAATCAAGTCCCCGAACGTAGATTCTCTGGTTGCGTAGGAAGTGAGGTATACTCCCATGCCTCGCTTGGTCTCGCTTGGTTTCTAGCCGACCCCAATAGGCTAGTGGCGACTCATTTTGTGCAAAATTTCTTAAGAATATCCCAACGTCATGCGGGGTATGGGCTTGGGAGAGCTCGTGCCTAATCTTGGGCCTTAGGCCCGTCCTTTAGGCGATACCCCTAAACCTGTTCCCTCCCCCCGAGGGTAGGTCGCGACAATGTACAATCAACACTTATGTACTCAATTAGTCTAATCGAAACCTAAATCCAGTCAGTATATTAAAATGTGAAACTCTAGAGGGTGTGTCTGAACTTTTCCTCTTCCAATTATGCCCTCCGCAATTTACAACCTTTAAATTACCAAAAATTGCATCATTTGAAATCACAATACAAGGCTTCTCTTCATGTGCACACATCAGCTCAGCGAAACAACACAACCTTGCTCATATCCCTCATACACTTCATACATACGTGAAATAACATGTCTTTACGGACTTACATCAAAACAATGTGTGTCCAACTCATTGTTTATCACAAAAGGCACGCACATGTTTTCATAATCATTTTTTCTCCTTTTCAAAAATCACTCATAAATCCTTTGTTATACAAGTGATGTTTGCTCCTATTTCCACCATTACTAATGTTTGATGCCGTCTTTTCATCATTGTGTGTATTTAACTAAACTGAAGTGGCAGTCATCTAAATATTTGATTAATCTACTCATAAATTAGTTAAATCTTGCTTGTAGACAGACCGGATGTGAAGATTGATTAGATTGGATATATAAGGGACTCCAGTTGTTTGCATGCGTTTTCTTGTTACCAAATCAATTACGCAAGTTCATTTGTTGTTTTTGATGATGATTTACATTTGTGCATCACATTCCTTTGCTAAAAAGTATTGGTAATGTTATAAAGTCAAACCCAAACATTTAGATTATTAGGTGGAGGTAGACCATATTTATATAAAAAACATATAAACCCATTGTCAAGCGATGTGGGATATTTCAATACTCCTTTAAGCCACATGTTGGGAGTAGCCAAACACGCTCGAGAGTCAATTTGGAATATCCCGAAGATTACTTATCAAGCTTACATAATAGGAAGGGAGTCTTATATGGTAGACGCTGAAAAGGAAGAAATCTAAATAAGAATTAGTCTTATTTAGGAAGAATACCATGATATAATTCTAGTGACTACCAAAATTAGAGGAATCCAATAAATCAAGAAGTTTCTAATTGGGAGGTGATTATCAATCAAGCAAGATTCCTAATTTGGGTGGAGATCTACCACTATAAATAAAAGGATTGGATGGAGATTTAAAGAGCACTAGAAAATACTCTAGAGAGATGACAAAAGTCTTCAACAACGTGAGTAAATATGAGAGTTCTTGAGAATTTTTCAAGAGAGTGTGTGTTTTGAGATAGTTGTGAAGATTTATTGTGAAAGAAACACCATTGATTATAGTGGAGAGTTCCTGGATTAGCTTCCCATGGTTTTTCCTATCTTGGGTTTTCCACCTAAAAAATTGCTGGTGTGTTGCACTTCTTTTCTCTCAACTACTATGTTCTTTACGTTCCGCATATTGTGCAATTCTAATAGTTAAAATTCCGTTGTAATCAATGGCGATCCGACTTAATTTACAACACCGAATTAATATGACCACATAAAAAAAAAGAGTCAAATTAGGAGTGACACGTGGAATCAAACTAATAAGATTGGAAGGACAAGCGAAAGTGGTGAAACCTAGCTCTAATGCAATTTCAGAAATTTCAATCCAAAAAATTAAACTATTAGATGAAGGAAGATCACATGTACAATATGAACCTCATTATCAAGTGACAGGGAATTTTCAATAAATAACATGATCTTGATTACTCTCGTTACTTCATGTATTTTTATTTTTTTCATCTCTACTTTATAGTTAGTGTTTTTCTAAGGCTTTGTTCGTTTCGCAAAAAAATGGACGTTTCTGGAAAATATTTACTAGGAAACCATATTCCAGGAAAATATAATAATTTTCGAGTGTTTAGCTAAAACCTAAAAAGAAAGGGAAAATATTTTTTGATATTCAATAAGGAAATTTTTTTTCTTTCATACACTCTTTTTCAATATTTTTTATTTTAAAAAATCAATTTTTTTTTATTTTTTTATTATTTATTTATATTTTTCTTTTCTTTGTTTTTGTCTTCTTCTTCCTTAGTCGGTCATTGACGAGCGAGCTCGCAATCGGCGAGCCAGAGGCTCACACTCACCAATCTGGCATGGCCTAAGCTTGCCGCTCGTCGAAATCAGCAAGCTAGGCGAGCGAGCATGCCAAGCCCTTGAGCTAGCTGCTCACTAGATCAACAAGCCTAGTGAGCAGCAAGCCTAGAGCCCTAGCTTGCTATCGATTGGGTGAGCAGCATTTTAGGGCTCAAGCTCGTCACCGATCAGGCGAGCGACAAACTAGGACTCGAGCTCGCCACTCACCTAGCTTGAGCCTTGAGCTTGCCCAAGGCCGGTGAGCTCAAGACTTGCCTATAACTAGTCGTCGGCAGTCGTCGTGGCAGGAAACCAACCAAGATAAAGTTTACAAAAAAAAAAAAAAAAGTAAAGAAAAAAGTAAAAAGTAAAAGGAAAAGAATTAAAAATTTGAATTTTTTTAAATGAAAAAAGATAAAAAGAAAAAGACAGATTTAATATGGATGTGAGATAAAAAGAAAGTAAGTGAGGAAAATGTTTTCCTTTTTATTAAAAGTGGAAAATATTTCTCCCTATCTTAGAAGATTTTTTTTCCCTTCATGAAAAGCATTTTCCCCAACTAATTCATTTTTAATGAATTGAACATCAGAAAATTCGGAAATTGTTTCTGATAAGTTAGTTTCCATTGAACAAATGAAGCCTAAAAGTACTCATGAAGTGCACAAATGTTTGTTTGATGTTGTACGAATCATCCATATGACATGCACAAATGGATGATTTGTGCATGCTTGTGCTCCGGACACGCACAATTGTTTGTTCGATGCTCGTACCATTGGTTTTAGCTGCATACCTTTTAACTTCCATGCTGGTGATGAAAATTAGTCAATACGAACAAAATTTAATACTTGAGATGAAAAAAAGAAGAGCAAATTGAACATGAATTTGTGTAATTTACGTAAATATGCCATAGCAATTCAGGGTTGGAATATGTAAATATTAAACCACATTGTCTTCTTACGACTTAAAATTTTTAGAACAGTTGGAAGTGGTCCTCCAAAATTTCATACTCAATGAAATGAAAGAACATGCACAGATACAAACTCTAATTACCTTCAAGATGACAAGGTTCACGGTGTGATCGTCCTCGTACATTTGCAACTTCCTAAACATTTGAGAGACCTGAGTGCTCGGGGGAGACAACCGCCAACATTAATAATGGTGTTCAACTTGGAAGGCCGGTTCAGGATCACCTTTCTCACTCCTGAATGCTCTTCAAACAGTACCCGCCAAAGCCAGATGAAATCATCATCTATCAAGCCACCAAGCATGCCCTACATTGATATGGTTGGAGATCAATGGGTTGAGACCACGCACCGGCTGCTCGGTTAAGTCTCTGCTGAACAACACAGTAGAGCTTAAAGCCTGCATCCTTCTCTCTCTCTCTCTCTCTCTCTCTCTCTCTCTCTCTATACTCCTGTTTGAGCTGCACAGGGCGAAGGAAAAAGCTCAATTCCTATTATAAGTGCAGCCAGTAATGCTGTCCTCGCAATTTAACAAAAACATCCTACTCGATACTCAATAAGAACGTGCCGCCCCATCGAAATCAATGAGTCCCCACTGCCGATAAGAAACGATCTTCCACCACCAGACAGAAACGACGAGAGAAGAAAGAGCCCATTCGCTGCTCTGTCTCGTTCTAGTTATATCGTTCTTTTTTTCTTTCCTATTTTTGGGCGACATTAATTGACCTTTCTAGTAGCAAACACCTGCCTGGCTTGGCAATGGCAAGGATGTCATGGAATTTGTTTCGAAGACTCTAATCGGATAAAAATGGGTAAGGACCGCACATATTTTATGCATCGGGATACGTGCAGCTCAAGTTTAGTTCCAGTTAAAACTCAAAGAAGCAGCATAACGCTTCTTTTTGTCGTTATACAGTTGGCGTCACGACGACTACGTGGAGCGAACGCGGCCTAATCGAGGAGTCCTTTTCCGAGGAGTTCCTTTTCTGGCGAGCTCCAGTGAATCCCGGCAACCCTGTCATGGTTTCAACAATTTGATCAGTGTTATTACGGGTTCTTCGGTGACTCGGAAAGTCCTCGGGCGGCCGACCGGCCCTAGTCCAATCGTCATCCTAGCCATGTCACCATGATCCTTACGCCGACCACCGTAATCGGCGGTCATCAGCCCCGTTTACATAAACAAATCTCCCAAACTAAGTAATTTTCTTAACCAATTTCGGTTACAATAATTCATTGCTTAATTTGTGATATTTGAGATTCATCAAATCTAACTTGATTTGTGTTGATTTTAGACAATATCCAATTAAGGAGATAATCACTACTTTGAGCAGCGAGATGTCAGATCATTTTTTATTATGTTGATTTTTTTTTTTTTGAATCTTGATGTGGATTTAATATATTTTATGTCGTTAATTTGATGGAATTCGTTCTTAAAAAAAAAAATACAAAAATATTACATTGCATATAAATAGTTTAACTTCCTAGTTAGAATTGCATGCTTAGGAAATATGTAGTAAATTAGGAAGGTTTTCAATTTAGAATAGGATTTAATCAAAATTAATTTCTAATTAAAATTAAGTAATCTTGCATTTTAGATAGTCTCATATCTTTAATTTTAAAAAAATCATAAAAAATAGTGTGTTATTTAAAATTAGTTGCATCATCATCGCCACATTATATCACATGCAATGTCATATGTTAGGTCAACCACTTATTCCATGTCATGAATGTTATGTCATATAACATGCCATCAATGCCATGCCATCAAATAATGTCATTTAATAATTGCATGTTTAAGGTCATTTATATTAAATTACAAGTTATGTTAAAATAGTTTTCCATAGTTTTACTTGTCACTAGAATTAGGACAGTTAGATAAATTGCATGTCACCCATCAAATTAAATTAGTGTCATGTAGTTAAGACTGCATTTTATGCCTTGCATATAGTTTAATTTTCGTTAATAAAAAACTCAAAAGGAATTAATTATCTAGGAATGTTAGGCTCTGCGTTTTTAATTAATACTTCGCAATAATTTAGAAATTAATGCGTAGGGTTATGCTTTGCTTGCTTGAGATATTTAAATTATTACCCTATTCCAGCAATTTATTTAATAGTTTTGATTATTAAGTGTTACAACAATTGATTGCGCAACCTGCATGATCGCCCTTGCATGTTAGTGATTTAAACTAAAAATTAATCCAAATTACTTGCAAATATTTTTGAAAATAATTAGAAAATGTACCGAGAGTACATTGGATTAATATAGCATAATCAAGTCCCCAAACCTATTTAATCTCTAGCTCGTAGAAGTAAGTATTCTTGCGTACTTTACTTGGGTTTCTAATCAACCCAAATTAATAGTTGAGACTCCCAATTGATATAAATTGCATGCTTAAATTGATTAATTTGAGTACCAAGTTACGATTGGTAGGACTTGGGAGAGTCTGTGTTAAATCTTTGGACTCAGCAATTCATTAGCTTTTCATTTGGTAATTCACCTTTGGGAAGGTTGCAACAAATACTATGCGAGGATTTCTTTTCTTCATGTTGAATTCCTTTTCACGTATAGGCCAAACCTATAGTTGGATTCCTTCTCCAATAATAATATATAAATACATGGTTGTGGGAACCTTTGGTGTGTTGCCGTCGTCGATGTGAATGTAGAGAAGCCTCGTTTTCATGAGTGCTTGACAAAGGACATTCCTTGTGGAACCACGCTAACAATTCAAATGTTGGTGCAAATTAAATCTCATGATAAGATTTATTTGTAATTCCTTAATGAGATAGAGATGATTCCGTCCTCAAACTATTTATTAGGTCATGTCATGAGATCACATGCGATACCTTCAACATAGAATGGTGCAACCATCGGGAGCAAAAGATGGATCCCTTGATTTAGCTGGAATTGGGCAATCAATTAGGGACCAATGTATCACATTGCCTAAACAATATCCATGTGAAAAACAGGACCTTCCCTATGGCTAATGACTAGGGAGGGTGCAGAGGCTCTCGCCCATAGTCGGCTAGGGCATTGCAAAGGCCCCGCTGGCTAGAAATGCAACAGAGGAAAAAATAAAAGGTAAAGAAAAGAAAGAAAAACCGGGAAAAAGGAAAAAAAATTCGAAAAACTTTTAAAAGGAATTACAAAAATTATCCACTTTACCGCCAGCCGTGCCATGTAGGATAACTGACGTCCACGTCAGCGATCTTCTACCAAAATAGGCTAAAAAGACTGTTGCAAAAGTAAGCGATCGAATAATAAAATAGACAAATAGCGTGTAATTTAATATAAATTGCATGTTCTTTGTGAGCTCTTTGAACACTGTGAGAGATACACTAAGTCAACTTAGGTAAAACTGGAGATTGGAATTGAACAACACTTACAAATTCTAAGTTGATTTCTGCAGTGTTTTCATGGCCACTTCCTTCTACGTGGACATAGGTCTCACTCGTTGAAATCATATAATCTCATAATATTCATTCCTCTTGGCCTGTTTTTTCTATGGGAAATTCTACCCTTCTTTCCGTAATAAAATAACAATTCAAAAAGGAATTACACAATAACTTTTAAGATAGAAGAGAAAATGAAAAATAATTTTTTCGCCTTCAAGCCAGGCAAACATGTGGCAAACTGCTAAGTTGCTTCATTTTTCTGCTCTTCAAATTCTTGGTAGTCGTCCTCGTAAGCAAGGATAGATATAGCTGCCAGCATGTCTTGATCGAAAGGCCATCAATGTTTGGAGTTGCCAGCTAGCTCCAACGATGATTAATTCAACCATGCACTTTAGAACACACAAATATAAGGATTAAAAGTCGAACAATATTTATTTAGTGTCGGTCCTAAAAATGACGTCGGCAATATCTAACTCCCGATCTTTGCTGATTGGATAAGCTTTCATCCACACAATTTGTGGTTCTATATCCATCAAAAGAAGGGAGACAGAGGAATTAAATGCATCAAGAAGAGAAGGATGGATTTGAGTAAAGGCAAGTCCAATCAAAAAGTTGGGCAAACAGGATACTTGTGCGTGGGAAAAAAGGACAAAATAATAAGAAAAATGAGGTGGTCATAAGAAAAATGAGATTTTCGTGACATGACGATTATCTATCAGAATGCTCTCTATAAAAAAGCTCCTGAGGAGGAGCGAGAGAGAGCTCCACAATGTATGCAAAGGATAGAGGAAAGAAAATGGAAATGAGTAAGAGTGAGCTGGTGGTCTTGTAGCAGTCTTGATTTGTTCATTCAAAAGAAATTCCTGGGACCAAGTGATCAAAGCCTGCATACCCACACACTCCTCAGACCACAAAAATTTATTATCGGAGCAAACGATGGCAACAGGAGCACTTCTCTCCCGAGCCGCAAGAAGGTATCCGCTTTTTAGGACTAAATTGCTTTTCATGTTAAAAGGTTCAAGCAAAGCATACAACTTTTCCGCCACGAACCCTCACATGCGTTGTTCCTTACTAAGCACGATTCAATGTCATGGAAACTGCAAGACGGTAGTTTGATAAGGCTAGCTTGCCCCATTAAGTGAAACTTCTTAGCTCAGTTTTTTTGTAATCATGACGTTGTTCTTGATCGATCTTCCAAAAGAAAAACATATGGAGTTTTGCTTGCACAACTTAGACATTCACATATCAACGCATAGATGAAGTTTGAGATGATCATTTTTCTTTTCAGACTAGAGGGAAAGGTGGCAGTGATCAGTGGTGGGGCGGGTGGCATAGGAGAATCTACTGCGAGGCTCTTCTCGAAGCATGGGGCTTGAGTCATTATAGCTGACATTCGCGACGACTTGGGCAAGTCGGAGTGCAAGAATCTAGGGCCAAAGACTGCATCCTTTGTATATTGTGATGTATCAAGCGTATCCGACGTGGAAAAAGCCATTAACACTGCCATTGGCATGCATTGAAAGCTGGACATAATGGTGAACAATGCTGCAACCATGGAACCACTCAAGGCCAAAATATTGGACAATGACAAGGCCGACTTTGAGAGTAGTAAGCGTGAACCTGACGGGTGTTTTCCTAGGAACCAAGCATGCAGCTCGAGCCATGATCCCGTCACGAAGAGGAAGCATCATCAATGTTGGAAGCGCCAGCTCCAGTGTGGGTGGGGTTGCACCCCATGCATACACCAGCTCCAAGCACGGTGTCGTGGGGCTCACAAGGAACGTGGCTGCGGAGCTCGGGCGATATGGAATTCGCGTGAACTGTCTCTCGCCCTATTTCATTCTATCACCATTGTCAAGGGAGTATTTCAACGTCGTCCGAAATGAAAGAATCGGGGTGTATTCTAACTTGGATGGGGTGAGTCTTTAGAGAGAAGATGGAGGGGAGGCTGCCGTGTTTCTGGGGAGTGATGAATCCAAGTACATAAGGGTGTGTTTGTTTATGTTTCTTTTTTTTGTTTTTAAACACTTTTTCTGTTTTTTTGTTCCTGGGAACAAAAAAGGAACAGAAACGCGTTTGGGTGCGTTTCTATTCATTTTTTGTTCTTTTGTTCCCAGGAACAAAAAAGAAACAGAAATAAGAAACACAAATTTTGTGTTTCTTATTTCTGAAACAAATCTTAGAAATACTTTTGTATTTCTTCTTCTTATTTTCTTTCTTTTTTCTTTCGCCGGTCGCCGGCCTCGGCCATGGCCGGCGACCAGCCGACGAGGGCCGGCGGCCTCGCCCAGCCACAGCGAGGCTCGCCGGCCCCCGGCGAGGGTCGGCCTCGCCGGGCCACCGCGAGCTCGAGCTCGCCCAGATCCGGCGAGGCCGAGCTCGCCCAGCGGCCGGCGAGGCTCGGCCTCGCCGGGCCACTGCCAGGCGACGCCAACCTGGCGGTGGCTCGGCGAGGCCGAGCCTCGCCGGTCGCTGGGCGAGCTCGGCCTCGTCGGATCTGGGCGAGCTCGAGCTCGATCTCGCCCAGATCCGGCGAGGCCGAGCCTCGCCGTAGCGAGGGCCGGCGAGCCTCGCCGTGGCTGGGCGAGGCCGCTGGCCCTCGTCGGCCGGTCGCCGGCCATGGCCGAGGCCGGCGACCAGCCAAAAGAAGAAAAAAGAAAAAAAAATAGAAAAAATAGAATAAAAATATTAAAAAATAAAAGAAATAAAAAAATTATACAAATTTACCAAACGTGTTTCTGTTTATTTTTTATTCCCAGAACAAATTTACCAAACGCGTTTTTTTGTTCAAAAATTGTTCCCCGGAACAGAAACACTTTTTTCTATTTCTGTTCCCTGGAACAATTTTTAAACAGAAACGCAATCAAACGCACCCGCCTTTGGCTTGCTTGCTCGTGCCTAAGGAAACACACCCTTTCAAGCCCTAATTTTTGTACCCTTCATGTCCTTCCACTTTGTACCTTTTGTCAAATAAACGGTCTTGTAATTTTCATGTCGAAATTGAAAGGAATCGAAAGGTTCCAATCTTCAGAAGAGCTCCCATCTAGAAGTTGAGATGACACCTACACTAGAAGTTGCACTATTTTTTGGGTTTAGGTCAATTTATAGAGGATACTCTAAACTTAACCCCGAGTATTAAACATATTCTAAAGTCAGGTCACTTCTTAACTTGATTTTTAATATTGGCCCTAGAGAAATGCCATAGTTTACTTTCAAGTACGCATGATAAATTTGAAATCATATGATTAGTTAAGCCACAGGATTTTCGATATTGGTAACTTAATATCGTTAAAGTGATGACCCTTTGTCCTCATAATGTAGCTTCTAAAGATTATAAATTATCTCCCAATATACCCAAGGGATAGAAGTTTTTTAAAATTTTCAAGTGTATGGAATAGTCTATGGGCATTAATATCTAAGGGATTTAATAGGTATGCTTATCTCTGAATTGTGTAAAAAACGAAAATCAATATGGTTTTGGATTGCGATATATTATTTGATGTTATGAAAGATTGAGGAATGATATATCTATATGACTTCATTTGTTATTTCTTGATTTTTTTTATATTGGGTTTTTCATCGATTAAGATTTGATCTTTGAATAATGAAGACTTAAGAATAATAAGGGTAAATTTCAAATAAGGGCTTGAAGTGCTCTTATTTTCTCAAATAAAAGCATAAACTGGATCTTGTATCAAATAAGGATTTAAAGTGGCCATATCAATATCAAATAAAGACTTAAAGTAGCTATGATAATTTCAAATAAGAGCTTGACCTAGCTAGTCGTCAGCTGGCTAAATATTCCAAGTAATTTAGGCATTTTCGTCAAAAGAAAATTGTAATTTAAATTATTTTAATTTCCTTTTTTTCTCTTTCCTTTTTCTTTTCTTTTTGGCAAGCGCTAGTGAGGGTTACTAGACACTTACCAATTGCTGGGCAAGGTCCTGCCCCTACGAGCCCTCAACCATGGTCGGCAAGGGCAACCTCACCCAAGGCAAGGGCCGCCTCATTTATGGTCAACGAGGGTGGCTCTCACCAGATTAGAGAAAGGCATCCCTCGCCCAGCCCTCTCTGGGCATTCCCAATGGCCAGTAGCCAACCATCGACGAAGATGAAAAGGATAATCCGAAAAAAGAAAAAAAAAAGAAAGAAAAAACTCAATAAAGGTCAAGGAGAAAAATGCCCTTGACCAACTAGAAAGTCAAGCGTTTTTTTAAAATTAACATAACCACTTCATGCTCTTATTTGAAAAAAAAAAAAAATGAAGGCACTTCAGGACTTTATTTAAAATAATATCCACTTTGCAATCTTATTTAAGAAAAATGATTGCACTTTGTGCTCTTATTTGGAATTTTCCCGAATAATAATAACAAGATGTTTGTGACATCCTAAATTTTTTACTCGTCCCAATAAAACGAAATAGGATTTTCATCGGCGCGCCTATGATCCTTTTTCTCTGAACTGATCAACCAATCTATTGGATGAAGCCATTAAGGGATATAACTGCGGTAAAATCCCTATAAGCTATCCGGTAGGTTGGATTTGACTAAAATTGCATCCGGTCAATTTTAACCACGAAGTTGAATTCAGTTTCGGGATTCGGACATTCGAGCGTGTCATGATTCATTTATAGGATGTCATCTCATCTTTCGAAAGAATTTTGTCGAGTCCGGGATTTTGCGGAAAAATCGAATTTCGGACAAAAAGGAAAATAAATGTGAAATTTGGATGGGAGGAGGTGTGGGCTATTTTGCTGCCCAAAAATCCTCTAAATTTTGCATAAAAAATGGGTTAATCTTTACCCAAAAGAATAATAACAAAAAAATTGCACGACATATAGTTTAGGAACATTTATCTTATTTTTGTTTTATTGGACTGACGGTGATCGCGAAATCTTTTACATATTCCGTTGGGATTTTCATATATTTTGGTAATAGACACTAGGGGGATGAATTTTGAGCAAAAAAGAAATTTTTCGGACAGAATGTTTGGAAAATAGAAAAGAGAATATCGCACGAGGTACAACGATATATTTAGAGGATTATGCACAAATAAAATTGGAAATAAAATATGCAACAAATGTCTAATTTTTTCCCCTATAAAAGAAGTTATTCGGGTACGGACAAGGGGGCTTTTCTAGGGTTTCTTTTGGTCGACCAAAGAAGAAAAAACAAAAGTGAAAAAGAGAGGAAAGGGAGAGGGGACGTCCAGCAGAGGGGAGGAACGGTGAAGAGACGTCAGGAGACAGGAGGAGAGAGAGAATTTCAAAAAAAGGGGAAGAAGAGCACTGTTCTTCTTCCCCGGTGGGCTCGTCTACCGCCTGCCGTGCTTCACCTTCTGACCGCCGGAAGCCACATTCGCCGCCCGCCTGTTTTTCGTAAGCCCAGCACCGGTAGCTGCCCCGCCGGACGCCGCATCGCCGTTCCGCCACCCAATTCCGCCCGCAATCTGCTCTTCGACAACCACACCACCGTGCGCCTCCAGCTCACGCCCCGCAGCAACCGAGCGACCGACCGAGCCTCTTCCACCGCGCCAGATCGGGACCCCTTGCTCTCGCCGTCGTCAACGCCAAAGCCTGCTGCCGAGTCCTCCGTCCGAGCGTTGCCACCTCCACCTCCGTGCCCCTGCAGAGACCCGCGACACCCCCGTTTGCTGTCGTTGCCAACCGCCAAAGCCGGGCTCGAGCCTTCGTCGGTCTCTGCCGCCCCTGCAGCAGCCCGAACGCCTGCCTCTTCAACTGAGCCACGAAGCCGCTGCAGCCCGTGCCGGAGCCGCCGGTTTTGTTGCGACCTGCAGCGCCACCGCCTCTGCTCGAGCCTCCACCCGCGACGCTCCTGCTCCGACGCCCAGCAGATCTGCCCCGGACCCACGAAGTCGTCGCTGTCCCATCTCGCCGGAACTCTCGCCTGCGAGCCCGCATCCCTGCACCGCGCCGCACCACCGTGCTCGCTTTGCTCCGCTCCTGCAGCTAGATCCGACCACCGCGACCTCCGATCAGCGACCCGACGCCACAGACCCAGCGATCCGACGACCCGGCGTTGCCCTCTGCCCTGTTCGTTTCTGCCAGTGACTGACGCCAGCAGACCCGAAACACCCGAACGCCGATCTGCTGCTGCTCCCTTGCCGCGCGCTGCTGCCCCTCGCCGGACCTTTGCCGGAGCTCCGACCGCGACGCCCTCGCCGGACTGACGGTGACCAGCCACCACGAGCACTGCCCTTGGTTGGAAAGCAAAAGAAAAAAAAAAGGAAAAAAAAATACATTAGGTAGTTTTATTTATTTATTATGTTTTTATTATTATCTTTATGTCTTTTATAGTATTTTTTTTAGTGTAATAATGTATGATTGGGATTACGACATGAATTAGTCCCTTAAATTAGGGATTGACGGTCCAATTTTTGCGCTCGAAATCCGACTCACAATTTCTTGCAAAAATCGACAATCCAATCTCACGTCCAAGATTCAATTCGTGATTTAATTTTAAAATTGGCCAACCCATGGTTCACCAATTTATGGATATTAATCCTATCTTGTTTGGTTTGTTGTGGTGTTGATTGAATTAATTTTATTTTTTCGTTAAAGAAAAAATAAAAAAATGTTGAAATTAAGATTAAGTTTGTTTTATAATATTTTTTTTTATCTTGCATATTTATAATAGGGATTTTATTCCGAATTTTGAAAAAATAAAAAATCCAAAAAAAAATCAATTTAGGATGCTAGTTTTATTTTAAACTTAGATTGCATGTTTCATTATTTGGCAATTTTAAATTTCGGATTTTAGAAAAAACAAACAAAAAAAATCATCATGCATATGTCATGTAGAATTATGGCATTCTTTGCACGTTATTGTATGTTTATTAATTATAGGTTTAAATAATTTCTCCTAGATAAATTACATGTTCTTATTAAAAAAATAAAAAATCATGTGCACGCCATAAGGAATTAGGTTCATGAAATGCACGCCATTTAGTAATTGTTACTAGGTTTATTTAATTAGAAATTACATGTCATTAAGATTAGGTCATTTTGGTTAATTTAGATTACATCTTTAATTGTTGCATGTTCGTTAAGAAATCACAAAAAAGTTTTACTCATTCATATAGTTTATGACCTATTGACATGCCATATCATTTCATATTAGATTAGAAGCATTGCATTTACTCATTCATATAGTTGATGTGAATTCCGATTTAACATTACAGATGCTTTCGTTGCTATGAGGTAAATTTTGTATTTTTGTATTTGTTTTTTTTAGTGTTAAATTGGTGGTTTGTACACCTATATGATAACCTCACATGTTAGAGAGATAAATTAAAATCAATTCAAGTTGATTGCCAAGCATTTTTCAAAATAAAAGAAAAAAGGTATTAAAAGGGCGTTAGACAAATCTAACGTAATCAAGTCCCCGAATCTAAAATCTCTGGTTTGTAGAAGTGAAATAATTCTCTCATTATTTTATTTAGGTGTTTAATCGACCTACCATAAACTTATTAGTGACGACTCTTTTTTGCATGCTAGATATTTGAATCTAAGTCGTGAATTGGTATGGGCTTGGGAAAACCCAAGCTAAGTTAAACTTAGTAGTTCATTAACCTAATTTTAGATGATACATCTGAAAATTTAGGTCGCGACATTTGGGATATTAGGCTCAAGAGAGTAATTGAGGACAAGAAGATGAGCATAAGAAGACTTTTGTGGCATTTTAATCATGACATAGGATATTTTCCCTTGACTAAATGGGTCTCTCTCTCTCCCTCTCTATTTTCACAATCCCCCCCCCCCCCCCCCCCCCCCCCCCCCCCGCGCGCGCTCGATAGAACAGCCCCTCCTTTCTTTTCATCTTCTGCCCACTCCATTTCCCTTTCACGTGTTCATCTTTCTTCCCTTCCCCTCCACTCTCTCCATCTCACGTTTCTTCACCCCTTCACGTCACCAGCCCTCACCCCACCATATAATGCCAGCATCCACCAAAGCTTCACACTCGGCTGCCACAGCCTCCAATTTCAGTCACACCAACACTTCAACCCAGCAAACTCTCACCTCACGTCCCTCTCCTTCACCAGGCCCTTTCCTTTTGTTTTGTTGCCGCAAGCCGGCAATTCCAGCAGCCAGTCCAATAAGGGCAGCAAGGCTAGCAACCGCGACCAGCTCCTCGTGCCGCTCAACCCGCAAGCCACTGTTCAGCGTTCCAACTCCAGCAGTAGAGCAGCCCCACGCCCAGCCAATGCCAATGACCAGCAGCTGGTTCGCCCAGCTCAGCTGAGAATTGGTTTCCCAGCTCAAGCAGCAAGCTTGTTGGCTGTTTTCAACCTCATCTAGGCCTCCTTTGGAGCCGCCGAAGATAGGGGTCTTGGTCGCCTTTTTGCCGCTGTCGTCGTGGACTCATCGGACCGCTAAACCAGTGAGTTTATTCACTAAACCTTGCTTATGAGATTAATTATATTTAAGGGTTGGTTAAATTAGCTTAAGAATGGATTTGTGATAATTTAGAATGGTTAGATTAGTTTTAGAATTGATTATTGTTAATCTAATTAGTGAGATTAACACATTTAAGATGGATTAGTCCAAATCAGTGGATTTTCTACAATTCAGATCTTTGGACCCTTGTCATTTGCCATTTTTGTAGATCGAAATGAGTTGCGAATTTGAGGTTGATTCCTTCTTGAGAAAGGTTTTAGACATCTTCAGCTATGACATACATTTTTCTCAAGATTTTTAGGGATTTAAAAGAATGATATATCAGCTCTATCATTTGCAAACAGAGTCTCATACTGTGTTGGAATTTGTGAAATTTCGGGATTCTAGGGGTTTTTATCAACTCTTAGGGTTTAAATTTCAAAATATTTTCTTCACAAAAATTGTTTTTCACATCTTCTAATTTAACATACTCAAATTTCAGATAAAACAGACATTTTTTGGACCTTGAACCAAACTGATTTCGGAAAATAGACTTTCTGGAAACGGACCCAATTTTTGGTACTAGATTGAGCGATTTACTTGGACGAATCTAGAAGGATATAGGTTAATATGTCTGCATGAAAAATGTTCATTTATGTGTGCTTTACAATATATTCAAATTTGAGAATTTTCTGAGCTTGTTCGGGTAGGTTTCTTGATTTAAACTTGGAGACGCGCGAGTGGCCCGATTTCTGCCAATTAGAATCGGTTATGGTTTTGTGATTGTTCTTGATATTGTGCTTGCTAAATAAGGTGTATTTAGTGATGTGGTGGACTTGTGGCATGTTGAGAACTTATGTGTGAAGTCATATGGTGGATTGCTCTTTGTTGGTGATTTATTACTATTGCAAAAAGTGACCCATTGGACTATTAAATAAAAAATAAATGAGGTGTCGGGTCCGGACACCAAAACTTATTTGCCCATAAAACAATGAGGTTCTAAACTAGGTGCGTGCAAATTTTGACGGTGACGGATTAACTTTGAGTACGTGAGCACTTATGAATTTATTTCTAAACGTTTGGAACAAAAAAAAAAGAAGAGAGGGGTTACTAAGGTTTGTTCTCAAAAGAGGGTGGTTGGAAAAGAAATTAGAAAAGAAATATGGTGTCGGGTTTGGACGCCAAGTTTTATGTGCTCAATAAAATGATGGGGTTTTGTATGAGGTGTGTACAAAGTTTGGCGGGTTAATTTCAAATACGGGACCCCGTATGAATTTATTTTGGAGGGTTTGAAAAAAGAAAAAATAGGTGCCAAGTTTATTTTTAAAATGGGGTTTTGGAGTTCTATATGAAGGAGGCTAAAGTTGACCTGATTGTTCAGGTGCTTGCATGGTTAGGTTAATTAAGTAGTTCAATTTAATTAATCGCAATTTATCTATTTACTTAATTGCATTTATTTAATTATTTTGTAATTTATTAATTATTTAATATTTTCTAGAAATTAGACCGGGATAGCCGATGACCTGAATTACGTGCTGATTGCAATGGTGTGGTTAATTTCTGCAATTGAGTGGCAATTTGTGCAAATTGAGTATTGATTGGAAATTGGGTTACTTATTCTAAAATTGAATGATCGTGTGTTGGTTAAGAGAATTCATCTCCCGCTTTGTGTCAAGTGAACGATGCTTTTATATGGAAAGTCGTCTTGAGGTAGACGTTATTGTGCTCAATGGGGCGAGACGACGCCTAGCTATGCGACGGATAGATCCGCTGTGTGACGGATAGATCGATTGCGTGTCAGTTAGATCCGCTATATGACAGATAAACCCGTTGTGTGACGGATAAACCCGCTGTGTGACGGATAAACTCGCTATGTGATGGTTAGATCCGTTGTGTGAAGGTTAAATCGTACCTATGTGACTATTATCAATTGAAATGCATGATAGGTCGTGCCTATGTAACAGTGACCAATTGGAATATATGATCAACTGAGATGTGGTGATTGATCGAAATGTGATTTGAGACACTCCATTTGATCAAGTGTTATCATTGTACTTCTGTGTTATATAAATTATACTAACGTGTATGGAGGATCTGAGACGAGGGAAGTCTCTGTGGTTGTATGATTATATGGTTAGGATGCCTCTAGGCATATTACCCTCCTAATTGGGGTTTAGGGCGTGAACTCATTGAGATTTATATCTAACCCCGTCGTGGGCTTTAACATTTCAGGATTGTAGAGTAGAGGACCTGGAGCCTAGCTAAGGAGATCTGAGGTATGGGTCAGATAAGACAGTTTCTTTGAGAGCCAGTCTTTTGAAGTCTTTTGGTTGTTAACTTTTGTACTAGACTTAGTTGATTTATAAAAGCATGTTTTGTTTGTGAATCTGTTGTCTTGTTTTTCTATCCCAAGATGGTTACTGTCAGGGGATTTGTTTTTGTTTTCACATATGCAATAAAAAGAAAGGGTTGGCAACTCGTTCCAAATTTTTTTATCGACCATCAAGGGATGGGTATGTGCTCGAGGATCGGGGCGTGACGATGTTGATGCTAGAAAGGATTTTGTTTCAACTTTATGGAAAAAGAAATTTGCTCTCTATTTTTGAAACTATTTCTTTCGAACTTTATAGGAATCTGAACAAGGATAAATACGAGGAGCACCATTGGTGTAAAATATTTTTTACACAAAGGAAATGAAATTGACTTACTAATGAAATTACACATACAATTGTGTCGCGACCAAAATTTTGGGTGAAACACCTAAAGTTTGGCTAATGGACTACTAAGTCTAAACTTAGCTCGGACTCTCCCAAGCCCATACCAATTCGCGACTTAGGTTCAAGTTCTTAACATGCAAAATGTTTTTAATCAAGAGTCGCCACTAATCTATTTTTGGTGGGTCGATTAGAAACCCAAGTAAAGTAACGGGAGATTTACTTTACTTTTACAAACTAGAGATTTGTGAGTTCGGGAACTTGATTATGCTAGATTTCTCTAATGCCCTTTCGGTACATTTCTCTTTCATTTTCGAAAAAATATTTTGCAGGTAGCTCGAATTGATTTTAATTTATTCCTTAACATATGATGTGATCATGCAGGTGCGCAAACCACCAATTTAACACCCAGATAAAGCAGTGAATAAATTGCAGGACTTACCTCATGACAACGAAAGCATCTGCAATGTTATATCAAAATTCACATCAACAGTCCTAGATATGATTTCTAATTAACACGCAAATTCTTTTTTCTTTAATTAACGAGAATCTAATCTTACATGCAATGCAATGCTATTAATCTAACATGTAATGATATGGCATGGCAATATAACCCAAACTATATGACATAAATAAAATGCAGTCTATACTAAAGAATGAAATTGATTTATTCTAAAGGCAATCTTTTTGGTATTTTCCTTGAAATTTGAAATTAAGAAAATGCAAAAATTATCTAGCTAGATTAAAATTCTATCCAACTTATATTAAGGATTAGATCATGCTAAACCATAATTTAAACTAATATATTATCTTAACTTAGAAATCTCTAACCTAAGATGCAACCTATCTAAAAAATAAATCTAAGCTTAAAATGAAACACTCAATTTTATCATGATATGCAATGATGTACAAAGACTTTCCTAATTCTATATGCCATGTGCATGATGATTTTTGTGTTTTTTTTTTTATATAAAATTCGAAATTTAAAATTGCCAAATAATTAAACGTGCCATTTAAATTAATGAAAGGAAAATCTAACATCCTAAATTTATGTTTTTGGATTTTTATTTCAAAAATTTGAAATAACTAAATTTCCTATTAGAAACATGCAAAATAACCCTAAAACAAGCAAGGAACCTAATCTAACTCAATTTTTTTTGGGATTTTCTTTTACGGAAATAAAATCGACTCAAACACCACGACAATAAATCAGACAAGATAAGATGGATATCTATAAATTGATAAATCATATCCCGCGCATAGGATCAGATTGGTCAATTTTAAATAAAACCGAGAATCGAATTTCGAGCATGAGGTCGGATTGGCGATTTTCTGTACGATTGCGAGTCAGATTTCAGGTGCGAAAATCGGACTGTCAACCGTATGCACGTTGTGAAATTAAAAAGATTTCCCAATTTATAAGCTTACTTGAGATTATGGACACCGCATTGACGAAATTTTTGGAAATTAAAATAGACAAAATTTTTACCTATTTTGGACTTTGAACGATGGCTCATGAATCATGATGGAGTTCGATTTGGATCAGTAGCTCGTCGCCTTAGCTTGCGGTACGGTGCTCGGCGAAGGTGGTGGTGTAGCCGATGGTGAGGTGGGCTGAGTTAACGTCGAGGAATCTCCACGTGACGATGCGAGGCAAAGCCGAGAGTTGGATACCGTATAATCGTCTAAGAAATTTCGCAGCAAACATTGGGAATTTCCGGTAATTGTCAAGGAAGGCCTGCTTCTTTCTCAACTTCTCGTACTAATTCAAACACTTGCTAAAGAGATGCCGTATGCTGGTGTGGCTTGCTAACATAAGACCACTGACCCTATGGGCGGTTTCAACATATGGAGACTTTCTTGATAGGGCAATCTGAATACTCGCCGGGCCCCACTCAATGAAATTGACAAGCTTTCTTTCACGTATCCTCTGCAAACTTTTATGAACCTGGAGGTTGCTGGACTATCCTCGGGAAACCCGTATGACTGCTGGAACTCCAATGCTGGCTCGAAGGGTTGTTTGATGTGGCAGAGATTTGCTAAAGATTGCGCCGAGATGCTGCGGGGAAGCTTCAACGAGCCATTGCAGAGAGAAAGCCAGGCTCCTTCCCCTCACGTTCCCTCTCCACTCTCTAGATTTACATTGGTGGGTTTTAAATGTTGCTGACCCTCTCTTTTCTCGTGAACCAGCGTCCTCTCCCAACGGTGGCCGTGTATGAAATTGTGGCCCCCTAAAAACCTATGGCTGCGTTTGGTCGTCGAGATAATAATCAAGATAGGATAGGATAAAGTAGGATATTAAATCATCTGGATAATAAATGCGAACATATCTAATCATATCAAGTGTTTGGCACACTTCAGGATAAGATTAAAAAATAATATGATATTCAATTAAATTATAAAATTAAAAAATAGAAAATTCAATTAATTAAAGGCCATGGAAAAGCCTTGGATCTAGGAATTGTGGCCACCTTTGCGGTGGCCACCATTGAAAACGGTGAGCACCAACATCGCCGTGCAATGGCAACGCAAATCGGTAAATCTTAGACTACGACAGAGAGAGGGGTAGGGGAATTTTAGGCAACCACTGAAGTAGTCTTTGCATTCCCTCAAATCGATGGAGATCCCAAATTGTCAAAGATACCAAAGATTTACAGCTGTTTCATTACCATCACCATCTTCCCCTCTTCCTTTGAGACGTCCAACGTACTTGGTCATCAGATTCAGTAAGAGCATGATCCAAAGGAAGGGGCACCCAATTGCTGGTGTACGAGAAGCGAAGATGGAAGAAGAAGTGGAAGAAGAGGGCTGACAATGAATCGGAGAGGCGGAGGCATCCATTTGATGTAGATGCTTATGATATCTTCTCTTTTTGTTAAGTTCTTTTTTTCCTTAAAAAAAAAAATTATCCAATCTGGGCTTATCCCACCCCCTCCCCCGAATTTTTTATCAGGCGTTTTATCCAGATGTATCCGAGTTTGTCCGATCCGGTAGACATTCCCAGACATCAGATAGGATAACAAATTATCCTATCCAAACTTAAATCCGGACTACCAAACGTAGCCTATGTGTTTTACCTTTTATAGGCCTAATCGATTAGGGTTTTTAATTTTTCCAAATCGATATGCACGAAGATCTTTTTTTCAAACACAATATTCACTTTTCCGAACACAATATTTGTTTACACTTGCCCTATCCAAAAAAATTTCATCATATCTCAGAAAATTTCAAACTCCTATTTTTACAAGATAATTTTCGATTATAAAAAAAGGGGGGGGGGGGCTTGGGCCAATTTGCTCGCTTTGAAACTTAGCCCAACTTATCAAATTAAAGTTTAAAACCGCTAATTCGAACCCATTCGTCATCGGTCCAATAAATGTAAAAAATGCAAATTAAAAATCAATACACCTAAATCCGTATGCTATGTAACTAATATTTTTTTCAGGGATAAAATTACCCCCTAAATTTTAATGCAATAAATGACTAAACGGGTTGCCCAAAATTTAGCTGTGAACAAATTGCTAAAATGAAAAATCATATACATAGCAGAGTTTGATCCAACTGTTTAAGTGAGATTGCTTCCTGTGGTCATCTTTAAAATATGCCGTTGGATAGGACGACATCCCCGGAAGGTAGTTTTTCCCCAATCTAAACTTATTTTCAGTCAATAAAAAATGTTTTCTATAGATTAATTAGTTTTTTGATATCTAAACACCGAAAAATCAGAAAATAATTTCTTAAAAATAGTTTTCCTTCATTCAACGGACTGAGTTGCCAAAGGAAAATGATGGCCTACATCTGTCGCATCTCTACAACAACAATCACCAAGCCTCTATAATCTAAAAGACATAAATACTGCTGCTGGGAAAAAAAAAAAAAACCTTAGTATTGTTGGAATGAAATTTTTATCACCATGACGTACATATTATTTAAATTACCACCGCAATAGTCAACTTACAAGTCTTTTGAGAAATTGCTAGCGAGATAGTTCAGAAAGAAACGTATTGAAGATAGATGCTTGATAGTCCGGTTCCATTCATCTTTATGAAATACTACATATAGGTTCATTCAGAGCTTCGATCTTGCATGGCCAAGCAAATTGGAGGACCGTGCAGGGAGCTGCAGACAACACCAATCGTCATCATCCTCTTCCAATGCTTTGAACAGCATATCCACCGTCTCTGCACTGACTAACTCTAACTTTGGCGGCTCCCACTGTGTTCATCAAACTAAAATCAGGCTCAAACTCAGCCCCGTGTATCAATTCATCAAATATATTAGATAAACCGTTTATCCCATAAGGTTGAGCTATTGGAAATTGGACCAGCAATGTATATGTAGTATATGACTTAACAATGTGAGTCTTCAATTATTCTCTCTTAAACTCATGGGTGTTAAGTCCATGATTTTCTTTTTACTGGGGTAATATACATGAGACTCTATAGTTTGTTATTGCAATATAAATCCTTTCCCTCCCATTAATTCGTTAAGAGAAGTTATTGATTTAGACCGTCCTAGTTCCTAGTCTAGCCAATATACAGCTAATGACGGATAAAGCCACTTACCAATCAAAAGGTTTGGACATTAAGAGAGAGAGAGAGAGAGAGAGAGAGATGTCTAGAGCATGATGTCATAACCATATTAAATGTCAAATAAATCGATATTATTTTTTCTCTTTCTAAATAAAGTTTCAAGATCCATCTCGACAAGTCAAATAGTAGGGTCACAGAATATGTGTTTGCACCTTGGGTTTATTGTCTTTATCGAATAAAATTGCCCTTGAACCCTGCAGCGAAACGGATTCAGCAATGCATTGCCCAAATTAATGAAGAGAAGAACATATAAGAAAACTGATAGAACTGCTTGTTGAATAATCCGATTGCAAAAGTATTTTATGGTCCATAAATGATCTAAACCAAGCTGATCTCCACTATTGATTATGTGGCCCTCATAGTCGGACCTAGATAATCAATGGTTGAGATAGTATTGATCTATGTGGGTCTACAGTCTAAACAATAACTTCTTTGCTATTAAGAAGTTGCTTACAAAAGTGATGTGATAAAGTAAACCTCCAATGGGGTACTTGAATGTGTCCTAGATATCAAAATATCTATTTAGTGGCATCAATTTGTAAATGAATTCCACAAAAAGCTGTTTATATTACACCTTATCGCTACTCTTGCTTGAAGTACCTCATAGAAGTCATTGGTGATCTTCCTTCGCATGATGTTGCAAAAGATGGTGTACTCTCGAGCTAGACATTGTTCAATTGTCTGACCACGTCCTTCTCTTATCTAATCATCAAAACCAGCAAGTTCTTTTGGTTGTTGAATGGAATATGCCATGTTCCTCGTGATGTTACACAAAAATAATTGACAATGTCCGGCATGCAATAATGTATAGAACTGTCGGAATAAACATATACATGCATGTATGTCCGTACGCAAGGAGTTAGTTTTGTGTATTACCGATCTCAGAAATATCTTTAGGCTAGTTGGACTAGCAGACTTCATATTTTTCACTGCATCCGCGATCCATTTCTCTGTAAAGTTGTCTAACAACTTCTCTTCCTGCACCATATTATTATCTCAGCTGTGCAATTATCACGATCAACGCTTTGTAGCTAAAGTAAAAAAGAAAGAAAAAGGAAAAATTCACAACAACATGCACTTACAAGAGAATGTAATATGTCCTCCACAGTTTGTCTTGAGAAACATTTGTTTATACTCTTCAATCTATTCCCATGATGAAGACTTGTTGGAATTTTTCTGACTAGCTCTAATGAAGAGCTTAAATTCAACAAGAAGAGAGTGAAATGCCAGAACTGAATACGAGTCACCTTTGGTGGAATTCTTCCTCTTTCACATTGGATTTGTGCGTATATTTGCTGATGACAGATAAAATTTCTGATGCATTTGAGGACTCCACTGAAGAGAGAGCTTGTTCTAACGGAGGAAGATCCTATTGATAATACAAGTTACCCATATAAAGAAAAGCAAAATTATATTCATTTAAATATTAATACATCTACCATTTTGCAATTTTTCATTTTAACTTTTGAATTTAAAAAGTGCACAAGTTTTAGAATTACTACTAACTAGTAACCTTTGAAAAGACAAAATGAGTTGCAAGACCACATGCAAGCATTGTTGCTCCATCCATTCGTGCTCCTGTGAGCCCTAAATATTCACCTGCACGACGAATGAATTCTCTCCCTCTTTAACTCCCTCCCTCCAAAGGACAATATATGAATTCTTTGCTCATGATAATGTGCCTTCAACTCCCTTCCATAAGAAAACGACGTTAAAAATTACCAAAGTAACCGGGAAGCTTGGACAGGAAATAAGAAGCACCCACATCCGGGAAATGTCCAATTGAGGCTTCAGGCATTGCAAATACCTGCAATATCATAAATCGTCACACTATCCACAAGGCAAATTACAATGAACTCCCTTAGAAATGGGTCTCTTCCTTTTGATTGGTTATCAAGTCCACCAGTAGCCTTGTCGGCCCTACTTTGTTCTGATTCGTGTCTTTTGTACTCAAACTGTTCAAAGTTAGCTAATAAATCATTTTTCCCGATAAAACAAACAAAAAGTATGATGAAGTAAGCTCATATGGTGACTATTTACCGTCTTCTCTGTCACAACTCTAAAGCTCCCATGCATGGAGATTCCAGCGCCACCACCCATTACGACTCCATCGATGAGGCATATCTTTAAAAAAATTCATATGAAGAAGATGTTCAAGTTGATTTAGAAGGTATTGGTAAATTAATTTCAGAAGCTGCATTGTTTGGTTCATCAAACATGCAAGTACTGGATAAGAAGAGAAGAGCCCAAGTCTCACCAAAGGCTTTTTATAGGTAGCAATCAAGTGATCCAGCGTGAGCTGTTTCTTGTAAAAGCTTGCTCCGTGGCTCCAATGTCCTGAAGGGTTTTAATTAATACCAGAAATTACTTGGATCATAAGATTAAGATTTATATTGATGACATTTCTTCGTTTGTGGAAGATATATCTATATATCTATATATCTATATATGATTTACTATTCCCTTAAAACTGATTTTTTTTTTTTCCGGTGATGGTTGATTTCGAAAAGGTTTCTAAGTGTCAAAGAACAATTGATAGAAACAAAATTTACTTTTTTCTGATTAAGTAACGAACTAATTTTGGCCACTAACTCGCTAGTGACCAATGTTTATTATTATTATTTTTTATTTTAAAGAGTATCTACTTCTCTTATCTTTCGCAAAGAAAAGTCCTCTTATCTTTTATCTATTTTTATTTACCTCATTTACCAACGCCTTAAATTCAACAACTATTATAAGAAATTATCAATATTTATTTTGGTGAAGTTTATAATTTTTTTAATCAAATTTCCAATTAGTTTTGGGTTATCAACTATTATAAGAAATTACCAGCTTTTAGCTATGTAAGGCCTTAAGTTTACCGACTATTATATGAAATTATCAAACTTTTTGTGATTGACTTCCCAACTTTTCCCTCAATTAAGTTATGAATTTTAAAAAACTAACTCTTCTAATCGTTTACCATCTTTCATATGTCTTCGCATTAAATTTACTAACTCTCATATGAACTTACCAAAATATATATGGGTGACTTATCGATTTTTCTCCTGTGAAGTGATTAACTCATTTTGATTCATCAACTCTAAACTGGATATAACTTCACAATAAACATAAAGGAAATTGGTACCATTATATGTCTGAAAATACCCTTAACAAAGACAATTATTTCTACTTATAACATCACAACAGCAGCAATTGTAATTGTTGTTATTATCATTTAGTGACAGTAATTGGTAAATCACTTTCATTTAGGTTGGTAATTTCTGATAAGAGTTTGTCCAAATAAAAGTTGGTAATTCAATTACAAAGTCGGTAAAAGAGAAACCAAATGTTGACAAGCGACTTTAATGAAAATTGGTAAACCCAAATAATATATATAACTTAATGCGAAAAAAGTAGGTAAGTCACAGCAACTCAGGTTAGTAATTTCATATAATGATTAGTAAATTCTATATATACTAAGCTACACAAAAGAAAAGTTCATGAATTAGTATAAAAGTTGGTAATTTGCAATTATCAAAGAACATTTGGTAATATACACAAGTGTTGGTAGGCTTGCAACAAAGTCGGCAATCTCATATTTTTACCAATGGTTTATTAACATTTACTAATACTCATTGAAATTTGCCAATGCAGTAAAGAAAATTCTGCATGCTTTTGTCACGGAACCTCAGAATACAGGATGTATAGATGAGTCTCTTGCATTTATCACGACTTACAGTCATATGGATTACAATTAAAAGAGAGCATATCCGGATTTGATCACCTGTTAACACGGAGCACGTAACTCCAATAACATCACCGCCTGCGCAAAATGCTTTTCCGTTCCCCTGATGAATATTTCAGCAAGAGGCGAAGAATAACATGAATAATGAGAATTGTCCAAAAAGCTATAAACCTAATGTATGGCGGTTATTTAAGTTATAAACTTTTTAATTGTACCAATTTAGTCCGAAGCTTTTTGACAATTTATCAATTTAATCCTAAACATTTTATTGTACTAATTTAGTCTTAAACTTTTTGATGGCAAATCATCAGAAGGTTTAGGACTAAATTGGCAAATCATTAAAAGGTTTAGAACTAAATTAGTATAATTCAAAGGTTTATGATTAAATTGGCAAATTATCAAAAATGACATACATGAATACAACTTGGATTTACCTTCAAGATAACAAGGTTGACGGTATGATCCGCCTCGTAGATTTGCAACTTGTTAGACATCTGAGAAACCTGCGTGCTCAGAGAAGACGACGACGGACATGATTACCGAAGACGCATAAACAAGCAAAGAAAGAAGAGAGGGACGCACCATTTCGAGAGTGAGGCTGTTTAACTTGGAAGGCCGGTTCAAGATCACCTTTCTCGCTCCTGAGTACTCTTCAAATAGTACCTGCAAATGAAATCATCATCTCTGAAACCGCTAAGCATGCCCTCTATTAAATGGTTGGAGATCAATGAGTGGTGAGGACGCACCGGCTGCTCCATTAAGTCTCTGCGGAACAACTCGGTAGAGCTCAGAACCCACATCCTTCTCTCTCTCTCTCTCTCTCTCTCTCTCTCTCTCTCTCTCTCTCTCTCTCTCTCTCTCTCTCTCCCCTTCCTCTTATGAGGGCCAAGCTAGGAAACTCGGTTCCGATTTATAAGCAGATTGAGTAATGCTGTCATCACATTTATACAACTACATCATCAATGACCATATGCAACCTCGTCAACTAGCCTTCGTCTGATGATGCCCAAGCAAAATCAAACTATTGTTTTGCAGATTCCATGATGTTCATGCTTATTAAGGATTCGTGTGGAGACCCAAAGCCTTGGAGAGCAAAACTTCACAAGGGGAACACTTAAGGGCAAAAAATTAGGAGATGTACACATAAGTGCCAAAATCAAAGAAAAATGGATCAGTTAAGTGCCAACAGTAAAAATATCTGTCCAAAATGCTGCCGCGGCATTTTTCCGGCAAAACAAGTGCAAAACAACAACATTTTGCACACTAACGTGACTAGATCAGCCGAAAACGATGTCATTTTACGTCGAGTTTAAATTGTAATATAAATATTAATTAAATTAAATTATTTAAAAAGGGAGGAGGAGTTGCAGAACGGCGAGGACTATGCAAGCCTTGGCCACCCCCACCTCACCGTCATCGAGAAGGGCTAAGGTGATCTCGACCGACCCTCCCCCCATCATTGCCAGCCCTTCTTGGCAAAGGTGGGGTGGCGATGACAAGGGCTTACACAACACTCACCGTTCTGCAACTCCTCCTCCGCTTTTTATAAATAATTTAATTAAATTAATATTTACATTAAAATTCAAAAAAGAGACAAAACAACATTATTTTGCTTTTTCTTTACTGACTCAACTCTCTGGTGAGCCATGTGGACGAGTTATATTATTTAAAAATTGCTATGTAGGATTTCTAACGAGGGTCGCTAGACTCGAAACTTAGATGTCTCAATTTTTTAAAAAATGACACTTAAGTGTATCTTTCGTAATATTTAGTACTTAAGTATATTTATTGTCATGTCACAAAAACCTCTTTTTTCTTATTATTTTGTCCTTCTTTTTTGTATGCACGTGAATGACGTTCTTCTTAACTTTTAGACTGGACACGGCTTGTACTAAAATCCGTGTTTTTCTTCTTGATGCATGTGATTCCTATGTCTCCCTTCTTATGACAAATTCAGAACCACAAGTTGTATGGATGAAAGCTTTCACAATCAGCATCGTCTGTGCAGTTATCTATGCTTGGGAGTCATATCAAGGAAGATTTGCAAAAGATTTACATTATGTTTTTCTAAATTTAGTGTATCTCTTATTATATCTAATATATCAGTTATCGGGCACATAATAAACACTCAATAGACAAGTGCAAAACATATAATTGCTAAAAGTATCCTAAAGCAAGCCCACCCCAAGATGAGTGCCCTCCTATCCTAACTTCCTTGGAGTCCAGTAGCACAGCCGAGACAGTGACACATTTTCTACCCCCCACAGCCTTTTTCCGGTGAAACAAGTGCAAAATAACATCATTTTGCACACTAACATGACTAGATAAGCCAAAAAAGTAGTCATTTTACGTCGAGTTTCAATTGTAATATAAATATTAATTTAATTAAATTATTTAAAAAGGGGGGAGGAGTTGCAGAACGGTGAGGACTATGCAAGCCCTTGCCACCGCCACCTCACCATCACCGGGAAGGGCTGAGGTGACCTCCGCCGACCCTCCCCCCACTGTTGCCAGCCCTTCTCGGCGATGGTGGGGCAGTGATGACAAGGGCTTGCACAACCCTCGCCATTCTGCAACTCCTCCCGAGCTTTTTCTAATTAATTTAATTAAATTAATATTTACAATAAAATTCAAAAAAGAGGCAAAACCACATTATTTTGCTTTTTCTTCACTGACTTAGCTCTCCGGTGAGCCACGTGGACGAGTTATATTATTTGAAAATTGCTATGTAGGATTTCCAGCGAGGGTCACTGGACTTCACACTTAGATGTCTCAATTTTTTTAAAAATGGCACTTAAGTGTATCTTTCGTAATCTTTAGCACTTAAGTATATTTAATATCATGTCACAAAAACCTCGTTTTTCTTAATTTGTCCTTTTTTTCTGTACACAAGTGAATGACGTTCTGCTCAACTTTTAGGTTGGACACGGCTTGTACTCAAATCCATGTTTTTCTTCTTGATGCAAGGGATTCCTATGTCTCCCTTCTTATGACAAATTCAAAACCAAAAGTTGTATGGATGAAAGCTTTCACAATCTGCATCATTTGTGTAGTTATATATGCTTGGGAGTCATATCAAGGAAGATTTGTAAAATATTTACATTATCTTTTTTTCTAAATTTAGTGTATCTCTTATTATATCTAATATATCAATTATCGTGCCCACAATAAACACTCAATAGCCAAGTGCAAAGCGTATAATTGCTAAAAGTATCCTATAGCAAGCCAACCCCAAGATGAGTGCTCTCCTATCCTAACTTCCTTGGAGTTCGGTAGCACAACCGAGACAATGACACATTTTCTACCCCCACATGGCATTTTTCCGTCGAAACAAGTGCAAAATGACGTCATTTCGCACACTAGCGTGACTAGATAAGACAAAGACGACACCATTTTACATCGAGTTTAAATTGTAATATAAATATTAATTAAATTAAATTATTTAAAAAGGGGGAGGAGTTGCAGAAAGGCAAGGACTATGCAAGCCCTTGCCACCGCCACCTCACCGTCACCGGGAAGGGTTGACGTGACCTCGGCCGACCCTCCCCCCACCGTTGCCAGCCCCTCTCGGTGACGGTGGGGCGGCGATAACAAGGGCTTGCACAACCTTCACCATTCTGCAACTCCTCCCCCGCTTTTTTAAAAATAATTTAAGTAAAATAATATTTACATTAGAATTCAAAAAAGAGGCAAAACGACATTATTTTACTTTCTCTTTACTAACTCAACTCTCCGGTGAGCCATGTGGACGAGTTATATTATTTAAAAATTGCTATGTAGGATTTCCAGCGAGGGTCACTGGACTCGACACTTAGATGTCTCAATTTTTTTTAAAAATGGCACAAAGTGTATCTTTCGTAATCTTTAGCACTTAAGTATATTTATTGTCATGTTACAAAAACCTCATTTTTCTTATTATTTTGTCCTTTTCTGTACGCATGTGAATGACGTTTTGCTCAACTTTTAGGCTGGACAATGCTTGTACTCAAATCCATGTTTTTCTTCTTGATGCATGTGATTCCTATATCTCCCTTCTTATGAAAAATTCAGAACCACAAGTTGTACAGTGAAAGCTTTCACAATCAGCATCATCTGTGCAATTATATATAATTTGGAGTCATATCAAGGAAGATTTGCAAAAGATTTACATTATATTTTTTCTAAATTTAGTGTATCTCTTATTATATCTAATATATTGGTTATCGTGCCCACAATAAACACTCAATAGCCAAGTGCTAAGTGTATAATTGCTAAAAGTATCCTATAGCAAGCCCACCCCAAGATGAGTGCTCTCCTATCCTAACTTCCTTGGAGTCCAGTAGCACAGCCGAGACAGCGACACATTCTTTACCCCCACATGGCATTTTTCCGGCGAAACAAGTGCAAAACAACATCATTTTGCATACTAACGTGACTAAATAAGCCAAAGAGGACATCATTTTACGTCAAGTTTAAATCGTAATATAAATATTAATTAAATTAAATTATTTAAAAAGGGGGGAGGAGTTGCAGAATGGCGAGGATTGTGCAAGCCCTTGCCACTGCCATCTCACCATCATCGGGAAGGCCTGAGGTGACCTCGGCTGACCCTCCCCCCACCGTTGCTAGCCCTTCTCGGTGACGTTGGGGGCGGCGATGACAAGGGCTTGCACAACCCTCGCCATTCTGCAACTCCTCCCCCGCTTTTTTTAAATAATTTAATTAAATTAATATTTACATTAAAATTCAAAAAAGAGGCAAAACGACATTATTTTTCTTTTACTTTACTGACTCAGCTCTCCGGTGAGCCACGTGGACGAGTTATATTATTTAAAAATTGCTCTGTTGGATTTTTAGCAAGGGTCATTGGACTTCACACTTAGATGTCTCAATTTTCTTTAAAATAGCAATTAAGTGTATCTTTCGTAATCTTTAGCACTTAAATGTATTTATTATCATGTCAAAAAAACCTCAATTTTCTTATTATTTTGTCCTCTTTTTTTTTCCATACGTACGTGAATGACGTTCTGCTCAACTTTTAGGCTGGACACGGCCTGTACTCAAATCTGTGTTTTTCTTCTTGATGCATGTGATTCTTATGTCTCCCTTCTTATGACAAATTCATAACCACAAGTTGTATGGATGAAAGCTTCCACAATCAACATCGTCTGTGCAAATATATATGCTTGGGAGTCATATCAAGGTAGATTTACAATATTTACATTATGTTTTTTTATAAATTTAGTGTATCTCTTATTATATCTAATATATCAGTTATCGTGCCCACAATAAACACTCAATAGCCAAGTGCAAAGCGTATAATTGCTGAAAGTATCCTATAGCAAACCCACCCCAAGATGAGTGCTCTCTTATCCTAACTTCCTTGGAGTCACGTAGCACAGCCGAGACAGTGACACATGTTTTACCCCCACATGGAATTTTTCCGGCGAAACAAGTGCAAAACAACATCATTTTCCACACTAAGGTGACTAGATAAGCAAAAAATGACGTCAATTTACGTTGACTTTAAATTGTAATATAAGTATTAATTAAATTAAATTATTTAAAAAGGGGGGCGGGGAGTTGCAGAATGGCCAGGACTATGCAAGCCCTTGCCACCGCCACCTCACCGTCACCGCGAAGGGCTGAGGTAACCTCAGCCGACCCTCCCCCCCACCGTTGCCAGCCCTTCTCGGCAACGTTGAGGCCACGATGACAAGGGCTTGCACAACCCTCGCCATTCTGCAACTTCTCCTCCACTTTTTAAAAATAATTTAATTAAATTAATATTTACATTAAAATTCAAAAAAAGAGGCAAAACAACATTATTCTCTTTTTCTTTACTGACTCAGCTCTCCGGTGCGCTACGTGGATGAGTTATATTACTTAAAAATTGCAATGTAGGATTTCCAACGAGGGTCGCTGGACTTGACACTTAGATGTCTAAATTTTTTTAAAAATGGCACTTAAGTGTATCTTTTGCAATCTTTAGCACTTAAGTATATTTATTATCATGTCACAAAAACCTCGTTTTTCTTATTATTTTGTCATTTTTTTTTCCATATGCACGAGAATGACGTTCTTCTCAACTTTTAGGCTGGACACGACTTGTACTCAAACCCATGTTTTTCTTCTTAATGCATGTGATACCTATGTCTCCCTTCTTATGATAAATTCAGAACCACAAGTTGTATGGATGAAAGCTTTCACAATCAACATCGTCTTTGTTGTTATATATGCTTGGGAGTCATATAAAGGAAGATTTACAAAATATTTACATTATGTTTTTTTCTAAATTTAGTGTATCTCTTATTATATCTAATATATAAGTTATTGTGCCCACAATAAACACTCAATTGCCAAGTGTAGAGCGTATAATTGCTAAAATTATCCTATAGCAAGCCCACCCCAAGATGAGTGCTCTCCTATCCTAACATCTTTGGAGTCCAGTAGCACAGCCGAGACAGTGACACATTTTTTACCCTCGCATGGCATTTTTCCGGCGAAGCAAGTGCAAAACAACGTCATTTTGCACACTAGCGTGACTAGATAAGCCAAAGACGACGTCATTTTACGTCGAGTTTTAATTGTGATATATATATTAATTGAATTCAATTATTTGAAAAGGGGGGAGGAGTTGCAGAACGGCGAGGACTATACAAGCCCTTGCCACCGTCACCTCACCATCACCGGGAAGGGCTGAGGTGACCTCGGCCAACCCTACCCCCACCGTTGCCAACCCATCTCGGCGACGGTGGGGTGACGATGACAAGGGCTTGCAAAACCCTCGCCATTCTGAAACTCCTCCCCCGCCTTTTTAAAAATAATTTAAGTAAATTAATATTTACATTAGAATTCAAAAAAGAGGCAAAACGACATTATTTTGCTTATCCTTTACTGACTCAGCTCTCCGGTGAGCCATGTGGACGAGATATATTATTTAAAAATTGGTATGTAGGATTTCCAGTGAGGGTGGTTGGGCTTGACAATTAGATGTCTCATTTTTTTTTAAAAAAATTGGCATTTAAGTATATCTTTCGTAATCTTTAGCACTTAAATATTTTTATTGTCATGTCACAAAAACCTCATTTTTCTTATTATTTTGTCCTTTTTTTCCGTACGCAGGTGAGTGACGTTCTTCTCAACTTTTAGGCTGGATACAGCTTGTACTCAAATCCATATTTTTCTTCTTGATACATGTGATTCATATGTCTCCCTTCTTTTGACAAATTCAGAACCACAAGTTGTATGGTGAAAGGTTTCACAATCAGCATCGTCTATGCAATTATATATAATTGGGAGTCATATCACGGAAGATTTGCAAAAGATTTATGTTATATTTTTTCTAAATTTAGTGTATCTCTTATTATATCTAATATATTAGTTATCAAGCCCACAATAAACACTCAATAGCCTAGTGTAGAGCGTATAATTGCTAAAAGTATCCTATAGCAAGCCCACCCCAAGATGAGTGCTCCCCTATCCTAACTTCCTTGGAGTCCAGTAGCACAGCCTAGACAGCGACACATTTTCTACCCCCCGCATGGTGTTTTTACGGCGAAACAAGTGCAAAACAACATCATTTTGAACACTAATGTGACTAGATAAGCCAAAAATGACGTCGTTTTACGTCTAGTTTAAACTGTAATATAAATATTAATTAAATTATTTTAAAAAGGGGGAAGAGTTGCAGAACGGCGAGGACTGTAAAAGCACGTGCCACCGCCACCTCACCGTCACCGGGAAGGGCTAAGGTGACCTTGGCCGACCCTCCCCCCACCGCTGCTAGCCCTTCTCCACGACGTTGGGGCAGCAATGACAAGGGCTTGCAAAACCCTCGCCATTCTACAACTCCTCACCCGCTTTTTTTAAATAATTTACATAAATTAATATTTACATTAAAATTCAAAAAGATGCAAAACGACAATATTTTGATTTTTCTTTACTGACTCAGCTCTTCAGTGAGCCACTTGGACAAGTTATATTATTTAAAAATAGCTATGTAGGATTTCCAGGGAGTGTCGCTGTTAGATGTCTCAATTTTTTTCAAAATGACGCTGAAGTGTATCTTTCGTAATCTTTAGCACTTAAATATATTTATTGTGATGTCACAAAAACCACATTTTCTTCTTATTTTGTCCTCTCTTTTTTTTTTTCCATACGCATGTGAATGACGTTTTACTCAACTTTTAGACTAGATAAGGCTTGCAACTTTTAGACTGGATAAGGCTTGTTCTCAAATCCATGTTTTTCTTCTTAATGCATGGGATTCCTATGTCTCCTTTTGACAAATTCAGAACCACAAGTTGTACGGTGAAAGCCTTCGCAATCAGCATCGCCTGTGCAGTTATATATAATTGGCAGTCATATCAAGGACGATTAGCAAAAGATTTACATTATGTTCTTTCTAAATTTAGTGTATCTCTTATTATATCTAATATATTAGTTATTGAGCCCACAATAAACACTCAATAGCCTAGTGCAGACCGTATAATTGCTCAAAGTATCCTATAGCAAGCCCACCCCAAGATGAGTGCTCTCCTATCCTAACTTCCTTGGAGTCTAGTAGCACAACGGAGACAGCGACACATTTTCTACCCCCGCATGGCATTTTTACGGCGAAACAAATGCAAAACAACGTCATTTTGCAAACTAACGTGACTAGATAAGCCAAAAATGACGTCATTTTACGTCGAGTTTAAATTGCAATATAAACATTAATTAAACTAAATTATTTAAAAAGGGGGGAGTAGTTGCAAAACGGCGAGGACTATGCAAGCCCTCGCCACCGCCACCGCACCGTCACCGGGAAGGGCTGAGGTGATCTTGGCCGACCCTCCCCCCACGGTTGCTAGCCCTTCTTAGCGACGTTGGGGAGGCGATGACGAGGGCTTCCACAACCCTCGCCATTATGCAATACCTCCGCCGCTTTTTTTAAATAATTTAGGTAAATTAATATTTACATTAAAATTCAAAAAAGAGTCAAAACGACAATATTTTGCTTTTTATTTACAGACTTAGCTCTATGGTGAGCCACGTGGATGAGCTATATTATTTAAAAATTACTATGTAGGATTTCCAGGGAGTGTCGCTGGACTTGACACTTAGATGTCTCAATTTTTTTCAAAATGGCGCTGAAGTGTATCTTTCGTAATCTTTAGCACTTAAATATATTTATTGTGATGTCACAAAAACCTCGTTTTCTTCTTATTTTGTCCTCTCTTTTTTTTCCATACGCATGTGAATGACGTTTTACTCAACTTTTAGACTAGATAAGGCTTGCAACTTTTAGACTGGATAAGGCTTGTGCTCAAATCCATGTTTTTCTGCTTAATGCATGTGATTCCTATGTCTCCTTTTGACAAATTCGGAACCACAAGTTGTACGGTGAAAGCTTTCGCAATCAGCATGGTCTGTGCAGTTATATATAATTGGGAGTCATACCAAGGACGATTTGCAAAAGATTTACATTATGTCCTTTCTAAATTTAGTGTATCTCTTACTATATCTTATATATCAATTATCGTGCCCACAATAAACAGTCAATAGCCAAGTGCAAAGCGTATAATTGCTAAAAGTATCCTATAGCAAGCCAACCCCAAGATGAGTGCTCTCCTATCCTAACTTCCTTGGAGTCCAGTAGCACAACGGAGACAGCGACACATTTTCTACCCCCGCATGGCATTTTTACGGCGAAACAAATGCAAAACAACGTCATTTTGCAAACTAACGTGACTAGATAAGCCAAAAATGACGTCATTTTACGTCGAGTTTAAATTGCAATATAAACACTAATTAAACTAAATTATTTAAAAAGGGGGGAGTAGTTGCAAAACGGCGAGGACTATGCAAGCCCTGGCCACCGCCACCGCCACCGCACCGTCACCGGGAAGGGCTGAGGTGACCTTGGCCGACCCGCCCCCCACGGTTGCTAGCCCTTCTCAGCGACGTTGGAGAGGCGATGACAAGGGCTTGCACAACCCTCGCCATTCTGCAACTCCTCCCCCGCTTTTTTTAAATAATTTAAGTAAATTAATATTTACATTAAAATTCAAAAAAGAGTCAAAACGACATTATTTTGCTTTTTATTTACTGACTTAGCTCTCCGGTGAGCCACGTGGATGAGCTATATTATTTTAAAAGAGCTATGTAGGATTTCCAGGGACTGTCGCTGGACTTGACACTTAGATGTCTCAATTTTTTTCAAAATGGCGCTGAAGTGTATCTTTCGTAATCTTTAGCACTTAAATATATTTATTGTGATGTCACAAAAACCTCGTTTTCTTCTTATTTTGTCCTCTCTTTTTTTTCCATACGCATGTGAATGACGTTTTACTCAACTTTTAGACTAGATAAGGCTTGCAACTTTTAGACTGGATAAGGCTTGTGCTCAAATCCATGTTTTTCTGCTTAATGCATGTGATTCCTATGTCTCCTTTTGACAAATTCGGAACCACAAGTTGTACGGTGAAAGCTTTCGCAATCAGCATGGTCTGTGCAGTTATATATAATTGGGAGTCATACCAAGGACGATTTGCAAAAGATTTACATTATGTCCTTTCTAAATTTAGTGTATCTCTTACTATATCTTATATATCAATTATCGTGCCCACAATAAACAGTCAATAGCCAAGTGCAAAGCGTATAATTGCTAAAAGTATCCTATAGCAAGCCAACCCCAAGATGAGTGCTCTCCTATCCTAACTTCCTTGGAGTCCAGTAGCACAACGGAGACAGCGACACATTTTCTACCCCCGCATGGCATTTTTACGGCGAAACAAATGCAAAACAACGTCATTTTGCAAACTAACGTGACTAGATAAGCCAAAAATGACGTCATTTTACGTCGAGTTTAAATTGCAATATAAACACTAATTAAACTAAATTATTTAAAAAGGGGGGAGTAGTTGCAAAACGGCGAGGACTATGCAAGCCCTGGCCACCGCCACCGCACCGTCACCGGGAAGGGCTGAGGTGACCTTGGCCGACCCGCCCCCCACGGTTGCTAGCCCTTCTCAGCGACGTTGGAGAGGCGATGACAAGGGCTTGCACAACCCTCGCCATTCTGCAACTCCTCCCCCGCTTTTTTTAAATAATTTAAGTAAATTAATATTTACATTAAAATTCAAAAAAGAGTCAAAACGACATTATTTTGCTTTTTATTTACTGACTTAGCTCTCCGGTGAGCCACGTGGATGAGCTATATTATTTTAAAAGAGCTATGTAGGATTTCCAGGGACTGTCGCTGGACTTGACACTTAGATGTCTCAATTTTTTTCAAAATGGCGCTGAAGTGTATCTTTCGTAATCTTTAGCACTTAAATCTATTTATTGTGATGTCACAAAAACCTCGTTTTCTTCTTATTTTTTCCTCTCTCTTTCTTTCCATACGCATGTGAATGACGTTTTACTCAACTTTTAGACTAGATAAGGCTTGCAACTTTTAGACTGGATAAGGCTTGTTCTCAAATCCATGTTTTTCTTCTTAATGCATGGGATTCCTATGTCTCCTTTTGACAAATTCAGAACCACAAGTTCTACGGTGAAAGCCTTCGCAATCAGCGTCGTCTGTGCAATTATATATAATTGGCAGTCATATCAAGGACGATTAGCAAAAGATTTACATTATGTTCTTTCTAAATTTAGTGTATCTCTTATTATATCTAATATATTAGTTATTGAGCCCACAATAAGCACTCAATAGCCTAGAGCAGACCGTATAATTGCTCAAAGTATCCTATAGCAAGCCCACCCCAGGATGAGTGCTCTCCTATCCTAACTTCCTTGGAGTCCAGTAGCACAGCCTAGAGAGCAACACATTTTCTACCCCGCGCATGGCGTTTTTACGGTGAAACAAGTGCAAAACAACGTCATTTTCCACACTAACGTGACTAGATAAGCCAAAAATGACGTCATTTTACGTCGAGTTTAAATTGCAATATAAACATTAATTACACTAAATTATTTAAAAAGGGGGGGAGGAGTTGCAAAACGATGAGGACTATGCAAACCCTTGCCACCGCCACCGCACCGTCACCGGCAAGGGCTGAGGTGACCTTGGCCGACCCTCCCCCCAAGGATGCTAGCCCTTCTCAGCGACGTTGGGGAGGCGATGACAAGGGCTTGCACAACCCTCGCCATTCTGCAACTCCTCCCCCGCTTTTTTTAAATAATTTAAGTAAATTAATATTTACATTAAAATTCAAAAAAGAGTCAAAACGACATTATTTTGCTTTTTATTTACTGACTCAGCTCTCCGGTGAGCCACGTGGATGAGCTATATTATTTTAAAATAGCTATGTAGGATTTCCAGGGACTGTCGCTGGACTTGACACTTAGATGTCTCAATTTTTTTCAAAATGGCGCTGAAGTGTATCTTTCGTAATCTTTAGCACTTAAATATATTTATTGTGATGTCACAAAAACCTCGTTTTCTTCTTATTTTGTCCTCTCTTTTTTTTTCCATACGCATGTGAATGACGTTTTACTCAACTTTTAGACTAGATAAGGCTTGCAACTTTTAGACTGGATAAGGCTTGTTCTCAAATCCATGTTTTTCTTCTTAATGCATGGGATTCCTATGTCTCCTTTTGACAAATTCAGAACCACAAGTTGTACGGTGAAAGCCTTCGCAATCAGCATCATCTGTGCAGTTATATATAATTGGCAGTCATATCAAGGACGATTAGCAAAAGATTTACATTATGTTCTTTCTAAATTTAGTGTATCTCTTATTATATCTAATATATTAGTTATTGAGCCCACAATAAACACTCAATAGCCTAGAGCAGACCGTATAATTGCTCAAAGTATCCTATAGCAAGCCCACCCCAGGATGAGTGCTCTCCTATCCTAACTTCCTTGGACTCCAGTAGCACAGCCTAGAGAGCAACACATTTTCTACCCCGCGCATGGCGTTTTTACGGTGAAACAAGTGCAAAACAACGTCATTTTCCACACTAACGTGACTAGATAAGCCAAAAATGACGTCATTTTACGTCGAGTTTAAATTGCAATATAAACATTAATTACACTAAATTATTTAAAAAGGGGGGGAGGAGTTGCAAAACGATGAGGACTATGCAAACCCTTGCCACCGCCACCGCACCGTCACCGGCAAGGGCTGAGGTGACCTTGGCCGACCCTCCCCCCAAGGATGCTAGCCCTTCTCAGCGACGTTGGGGAGGCGATGACAAGGGCTTGCACAACCCTCGCCATTCTGCAACTCCTCCCCCGCTTTTTTTAAATAATTTAAGTAAATTAATATTTACATTAAAATTCAAAAAAGAGTCAAAACGACATTATTTTGCTTTTTATTTACTGACTTAGCTCTCCGGTGAGCCACGTGGATGAGCTATATTATTTTAAAATTACTATGTAGGATTTCCAGGGAGTGTCGCTGGACTTGACACTTAGATGTCTCACATTTTTTCAAAATGGCGCTGAAGTGTATCTTTCGTAATCTTTAGCACTTAAATATATTTATTGCGATGTCACAAAAACCTCGTTTTTCTTCTTATTTTGTACTCTCTCTTTTTTTTTCCATACGCATGTGAATGACGTTTTACTCAACTTTTAGACTGGATAAGGCTTGCAACTTTTAGACTGGATAAGGGTTGTGCTCAAATCCATGTTTTTCTTCTTAATGCATGGGATTCCTATGTCTCCTTTTGACAAATTCAGAACCACAAGTTGTACGGTGAAAGCCTTCGCAATCAGCATCGTCTGTGCAGTTATATATAATTGGCAGTCATATCAAGGACGATTAGCAAAAGATTTACATTATGTTCTTTCTAAATTTAGTGTATCTCTTATTATATCTAATATATTAGTTATTGAGCCCACAATAAACACTCAATAGCCTAGTGCAGACCGTATAATTGCTCAAAGTATCCTATAGCAACCCACCCCAGGATGAGTGCTCTCCTATCCTAACTTCCTTGGAGTCCAGTAGCACAGCCTAGAGAGCAACACATTTTCTACCCCGCGCATGGCGTTTTTACGGTGAAACAAGTGCAAAACAACGTCATTTTCCACACTAACGTGACTAGATAAGCCAAAAATGACGTCATTTTACGTCGAGTTTAAATTGCAATATAAACATTAATTACACTAAATTATTTAAAAAGGGGGGGAGGAGTTGCAAAACGATGAGGACTATGCAAACCCTTGCCACCGCCACCGCACCGTCACCGGCAAGGGCTGAGGTGACCTTGGCCGACCCTCCCCCCAAGGTTGCTAGCCCTTCTCAGCGACGTTGGGGAGGCGATGACAAGGGCTTGCACAACCCTCGCCATTCTGCAACTCCTCCCCCGCTTTTTTTAAATAATTTAAGTAAATTAATATTTACATTAAAATTCAAAAGAGAGTCAAAACGACATTATTTTGCTTTTTATTTACTGACTCAGCTCTCCGGTGAGCCACGTGGATGAGCTATATTATTTTAAAATAGCTATGTAGGATTTCCAGGGACTGTCGCTGGACTTGACACTTAGATGTCTCAATTTTTTTCAAAATGGCGCTGAAGTGTATCTTTCGTAATCTTTAGCACTTAAATATATTTATTGTGATGTCACAAAAACCTCGTTTTCTTCTTATTTTGTCCTCTCTTTTTTTTTTTTCCATACGCATGTGAATGACGTTTTACTCAACTTTTAGACTAGATAAGGCTTGCAACTTTTAGACTGGATAAGGCTTGTTCTCAAATCCATGTTTTTCTTCTTAATGCATGGGATTCCTATGTCTCCTTTTGACAAATTCAGAACCACAAGTTGTACGGTGAAAGCCTTCGCAATCAGCATCGTCTGTGCAGTTATATATAATTGGCAGTCATATCAAGGACGATTAGCAAAAGATTTACATTATGTTCTTTCTAAATTTAGTGTATCTCTTATTATATCTAATATATTAGTTATTGAGCCCACAATAAACACTCAATAGCCTAGTGCAGACCGTATAATTGCTCAAAGTATCCTATAGCAACCCACCCCAGGATGAGTGCTCTCCTATCCTAACTTCCTTGGACTCCAGTAGCACAGCCTAGAGAGCAACACATTTTCTACCCCGCGCATGGCGTTTTTACGGTGAAACAAGTGCAAAACAACGTCATTTTCCACACTAACGTGACTAGATAAGCCAAAAATGACGTCATTTTACGTCGAGTTTAAATTGCAATATAAACATTAATTAAACTAAATTATTTAAAAAGGGGGGGAGGAGTTGCAAAACGGTGAGGACTATGCAAACCCTTGCCACCGCCACCGCACCGTCACCGGGAAGGGCTGAGGTGACCTTGGCCGACCCTCCCCCCACGGTTGCTAGCGCTATTCAGCGACGTTGGGGAGGCGATGACAAGGGCTTGCACAACCCTCGCCATTCTGCAACTCCTCCCCCGCTTTTTTTAAATAATTTAAGTAAATTAATATTTACATTAAAATTCAAAAAAGAGTCAAAACGACATTATTTTGCTTTTTATTTACTGACTCAGCTCTCCGGTGAGCCACGTGGATGAGCTATATTATTTTAAAATAGCTATGTAGGATTTCCAGGGACTGTTGCTGGACTTGACACTTAGATGTCTCAATTTTTTTCAAAATGGCGCTGAATTGTATCTTTCGTAATCTTTAGCACTTAAATATATTTATTGTGATGTCACAAAAACCTCGTTTTCTTCTTATTTTGTCCTCTCTTTTTTTTTTCCATACGCATGTGAATGACGTTTTACTCAACTTTTAGACTAGATAAGGCTTGCAACTTTTAGACTGGATAAGGCTTGTTCTCAAATCCATGTTTTTCTTCTTAATGCATGGGATTCCTATGTCTCCTTTTGACAAATTCAGAACCACAAGTTGTACGGTGAAAGCCTTCGCAATCAGCATCGTCTGTGCAGTTATATATAATTGGCAGTCATATCAAGGACGATTAGCAAAAGATTTACATTATGTTCTTTCTAAATTTAGTGTATCTCTTATTATATCTAATATATTAGTTATTGAGCCCACAATAAACACTCAATAGCCTAGTGCAGACCGTATAATTGCTCAAAGTATCCTATAGCAAGCCCACCCCAGGATGAGTGCTCTCCTATCCTAACTTCCTTGGAGTCCAGTAGCACAGCCTAGAGAGCAACACATTTTCTACCCCGCGCATGGCGTTTTTACGGTGAAACAAGTGCAAAACAACGTCATTTTCCACACTAACGTGACTAGATAAGCCAAAAATGACGTCATTTTACGTCGAGTTTAAATTGCAATATAAACATTAATTAAACTAAATTATTTAAAAAGGGGGGGAGGAGTTGCAAAACGGTGAGGACTATGCAAACCCTTGCCACCGCCACCGCACCGTCACCGGGAAGGGCTGAGGTGACCTTGGCCGACCCTCCCCCCACGGATGCTAGCCCTTCTCAACGACGTTGGGGAGGCGATGACAAGGGCTTGCACAACCCTCGCCATTCTGCAACTCCTCCCCCGCTTTTTTTAAATAATTTTAGTAAATTAATATTTACATTAAAATTCAAAAAAGAGTCAAAACGACATTATTTTGCTTTTTATTTACTGACTCAACTCTCCAGTGAGCCACATGGATGAGCTATATTATTTAAAAATTACTATGTAGGATTTCCAGGGAGTGTCGCTGGACATGACACGTAGATGTCTCAATTTTTTTCAAAATGGCGCTGAAGTGTATCTTTCGTAATCTTTAGCACTTAAGTATATTTATTGTGATGTCACAAAAACCTCGTTTTTCTTCTTATTTTGTGGTCTCTTTTTTTTTTCTGTATGCATGTGAATGACGTTTTGCTCAACTTTTAGACTGGATAAGGCTTGTACTCAAATCCATGTTTTTCTTCCTAATGCATCTGATTCCTAGGTCTCCTTTTGACAAATTCAGAACCACAAGTTGTACGGTGAAAGCTTTCGCAATCAGCATCGTCTGTGCAGTTATATATCATTGGGAGTCATATCAAGGACGATTTGCAAAAGATTTACATTATGTCCTTTCTAAATTTACTGTATCTCTTATTATATCTTATATATCAATTATCGTGCCCACAATAAACACTCAATAGCCTAGTGCAGATCGTATAATTGCTCAAAGTATCCTATAGCAAGCCCACCCCAAGATGAGTGCTCTCCTATCCTAACTTCCTAGGAGTCCAGTAGCACAACCGAGACAGCGACACATTTTCTACCCCCGCATGGCATTTTTATGGCGAAACAAGTGCAAACAACGTCATTTTGCACACTAACGTGACTACATAAGCCAAAAATGACGTCATTTTACGTCGAGTTTAAATTGCAATATAAACATTAATTAAACTAAATTATTTCAAAAGGGGGGGAGGGGTTGCAAAACGGCGAGGACTATGCAAGCCCTCGCCACCACCACCGCACCGTCACCGGGAAGGGCTGACGTGACCTTGGCCGACCGTCCCCCCACGGTTGCTAGCCCTTCTCAGCGACGTTGGGGAGGCGATGACAAGGGCTTGCACAACCCTCGCCATTCTGCAACTCCTCCCCCGCTTTTTTTAAATAATTTAAGTAAATTAATATTTACATTAAAATTCAAAAAAGAGTCAAAACGACATTATTTTGCTTTTTATTTACTGACTTAGCTCTTCGGTGAGCCACGTGGATGAGCTATATTATTTTAAAATTACTATGTAGGATTTCCAGGGAGTGTCGCTAGACTTGACACTTAGATGTCTCACATTTTTTCAAAATGGCGCTGAAGTGTATCTTTCGTAATCTTTAGCACTTAAATATATTTATTGCGATGTCACAAAAACCTCGTTTTTCTTCTTATTTTGTACTCTCTCTTTTTTTTTCCATACGCATGTGAATGACGTTTTACTCAACTTTTAGACTGGATAAGGCTTGCAACTTTTAGACTGGATAAGGTTTGTGCTCAAATCCATGTTTTTCTGCTTAATACATGTGATGCCTATGTCTCCTTTTGAGAAATTCAGAACCACAAGTTGTACGGTGAAAGCTTTCGCAATCAGCATCGTCTGTGCAGTTATATATAATTGGGAGTCATATCAAGGACGATTTGCAAAAGATTTACATTATGTCCTTTGTAACTTTAGTGTATCTCTTATTATATCTTATATATCAATTATCGTGCCCACAATAAACAGTCAATAGCCAAGTGCAAAGCATATCATTGCTCAAACTATCCTATAGCAAGCCCACCCCAAGATGAGTGCTCTCCTATCCTAACTTCCCTGGAGTCCAGTAGCACAACGGAGACAGCGACACATTTCCTACCCCCGCATGGCATTTTTACGGCGAAACAAATGCAAAACAACGTCATTTTGCAAACTAACGTGACTAGATAAGCCAAAAATGACGTCATTTTACGTCGAGTTTAAATTGCAATATAAACATTAATTAAACTAAATTATTTAACAGGGGGGAGTAGTTGCAAAACGGCGAGGACTATGCAAGCCCTGGGCATGGCCACCGCACCGTCACCGGGAAGGGCTGAGGTGACCTTGGCCGACCCTCCCCCCACGGTTGCTAGCCCTTCTCAGCGACGTTGGGGAGGCGATGACAAGGGCTTGCACAACCCTCGCCATTCTGCAACTCCTCCCCCGCTTTTTTTAAATAATTTAAGTAAATTAATATTTACATTAAAATTCAAAAAAGAGTCAAAACGACATTATTTTGCTTTTTATTTACTGACTTAGCTCTCCGGTGAGCCACGTGGATGAGCTATAATATTTAAAAATTACTATGTAGGATTTCCAGGGAGTGTCGCTGGACTTGACACTTAGATGTCTCAATTTTTTTCAAAATGGCGGTGAAGTGTGTCTTTCGTAATCTTTAGCACTTAAATATATTTATTGTGATGTCACAAAAACCTCGTTTTCTTCTTATTTTGTCCTCTCTTTTTTTTTTCCATACGCATGTGAATGACGTTTTACTCAACTTTTAGACTAGATAAGGCTTGCAACTTTTAGACTGGATAAGGCTTGTTCTCAAATCCATGTTTTTCTTCTTAATGCATGGGATTCCTATGTCTCCTTTTGACAAATTCAGAACCACAAGTTGTACGGTGAAAGCTTTCGCAATCAGCGTCGTCTGTGCAGTTATATATAATTGGCAGTCATATCAAGGACGATTAGCAAAAGATTTACATTATGTTCTTTCTAAATTTAGTGTATCTCTTATTATATCTAATATATTAGTTATTGAGCCCACAATAAACACTCAATAGCCTAGAGCAGACCGTATAATTGCTCAAAGTATCCTATAGCAAGCCCACCCCAGGATGAGTGCTCTCCTATCCTAACTTCCTTGTAGTCCAGTAGCACAGCCTAGAGAGCAACACATTTTCTACCCCGCGCATGGCGATTTTACGGTGAAACAAGTGCAAAACAACGTCATTTTCCACACTAACGTGACTAGATAAGCCAAAAATGACGTCATTTTACGTCGAGTTTAAATTGCAATATAAACATTAATTACACTAAATTATTTAAAAAGGGGGGGAGGAGTTGCAAAACGATGAGGACTATGCAAACCCTTCCCACCGCCACCGCACCGTCACCGGCAAGGGCTGAGGTGACCTTGGCCGACCCTCCCCCCAAGGATGCTAGCCCTTCTCAGCGACGTTGGGGAGGCGATGACAAGGGCTTGCACAACCTTCGCCATTCTGCAACTCCTCCCCCGCTTTTTTTAAATAATTTAAGTAAATTAATATTTACATTAAAATTCAAAAAAGAGTCAAAACGACATTATTTTGCTTTTTATTTACTTACTCAGCTCTCCGGTGAGCCACGTGGATGAGCTATATTATTTTAAAATAGCTATGTAGGATTTCCAGGGACTGTCGCTGGACTTGACACTTAGATGTCTCAATTTTTTTCAAAATGGCGCTGAAGTGTATCTTTCGTAATCTTTAGCACTTAAATATATTTATTGTGATGTCACAAAAACCTCGTTTTCTTCTTATTTTGTCCTCTCTTTTTTTTTCCATACGCATGTGAATGACGTTTTACTCAACTTTTAGACTAGATAAGGCTTGCAACTTTTAGACTGGATAAGGCTTGTTCTCAAATCCATGTTTTTCTTCTTAATGCATGGGATTCCTATGTCTCCTTTTGACAAATTCAGAACCACAAGTTGTACGGTGAAAGCTTTCGCAATCAGCGTCGTCTGTGCAGTTATATATAATTGGCAGTCATATCAAGGACGATTAGCAAAAGATTTACATTATGTTCTTTCTAAATTTAGTGTATCTCATATTATATCTAATATATTAGTTATTGAGCCCACAATAAACACTCAATAGCCTAGTGCAGACCGTATAATTGCTCAAAGTATCCTATAGCAAGCCCACCCCAGGATGAGTGCTCTCCTATCCTAACTTCCTTGGAGTCCAGTAGCACAGCCTAGAGAGCAACACATTTTCTACCCCGCGCATGGCGTTTTTACGGTGAAACAAGTGCAAAACAACGTCATTTTCCACACTAACGTGACTAGATAAGCCAAAAATGACGTCATTTTACGTCGAGTTTAAATTGCAATATAAACATTAATTACACTAAATTATTTAAAAAGGGGGGGAGGAGTTGCAAAACGGCGAGGACAATGCAAGCCCTCGCCACCGCCACCGCACCGTCACCGGGAAGGGCTGAGGTGATCTTGGCCGACCCTCCCCCCACGGTTGCTAGCCCTTCTTAGCGACGTTGGGGAGGCGATGACGAGGGCTTCCACAACCCTCGCCATTATGCAATACCTCCCCCGTTTTTTTTAAATAATTTAGGTAAATTAATATTTACATTAAAATTCAAAAAAGAGTCAAAACGACAATATTTTGCTTTTTATTTACTGACTCAGCTCTCCGGTGAGCCACGTGGATGAGCTATATTATTTTAAAATAGCTATGTAGGATTTCAAGGGACTGTCGCTGGACTTGACACTTAGATGTCTCAATTTTTTTCAAAATGGCGCTGAAATGTATCTTTCGTAATCTTTAGCTCTGAAATATATTTATTGTGATGTCACAAAAACCTCGTTTTCTTCTTATTTTGTCCTCTCTTTTTTTTTCCATACGCATGTGAATGACGTTTTACTCAACTTTTAGACTAGATAAGGCTTGCAACTTTTAGACTGGATAAGGCTTGTTCTCAAATCCATGTTTTTCTTCTTAATGCATGGGATTCCTATGTCTCCTTTTGACAAATTCAGAACCACAAGTTGTACGGTGAAAGCTTTCGCAATCAGCGTCGTCTGTGCAGTTATATATAATTGGCAGTCATATCAAGGACGATTAGCAAAAGATTTACATTATGTTCTTTCTAAATTTAGTGTATCTCTTATTATATCTAATATATTAGTTATTGAGCCCACAATAAACACTCAATAGCGTGCAGACCGTATAATTGCTCAAAGTATCCTATAGCAAGCCCACCCCAGAATGAGTGCTCTCCTATCCTAACTTCCTTGGAGTCCAGTAGCACAGCCTAGAGAGCAACACATTTTCTACCCCGCGCATGGCGTTTTTACGGTGAAACAAGTGCAAAACAACGTCATTTTCCACACTAACGTGACTAGATAAGCCAAAAATGACGTCATTTTACGTCGAGTTTAAATTGCAATATAAACATTAATTACACTAAATTATTTAAAAAGGGGGGGAGGAGTTGCAAAACGGCGAGGACAATGCAAGCCCTCGCCACCGCCACCGCACCGTCACCGGGAAGGGCTGAGGTGATCTTGGCCGACCCTCCCCCCATGGTTGCTAGCCCTTCTTAGCGACGTTGGGGAGGCGATGACGAGGGCTTCCACAACCCTCGCCATTATGCAATACCTCCCCCGTTTTTTTTAAATAATTTAGGTAAATTAATATTTACATTAAAATTCAAAAAAGAGTCAAAACGACAATATTTTGCTTTTTATTTACTGACTCAGCTCTCCGGTGAGCCACGTGGATGAGCTATATTATTTTAAAATAGCTATGTAGGATTTCCAGGGACTGTCGCTGGACTTGACACTTAGATGTCTCAATTTTTTTCAAAATGGCGCTGAAATGTATCTTTTGTAATCTTTAGCACTTAAATATATTTATTGTGATGTCACAAAAACCTCGTTTTCTTCTTATTTTGTCCTCTCTTTTTTTTTCCATACGCATGTGAATGACGTTTTACTCAACTTTTAGACTAGATAAGGCTTGCAACTTTTAGACTGGATAAGGCTTGTTCTCAAATCCATGTTTTTCTTCTTAATGCATGGGATTCCTATGTCTCCTTTTGACAAATTCAGAACCACAAGTTGTACGGTGAAAGCCTTCGCAATCAGCATCGTCTGTGCAGTTATATATAATTGGCAGTCATATCAAGGACGATTAGCAAAAGATTTACATTATGTTCTTTCTAAATTTAGTGTATCTCTTATTATATCTAATATATTAGTTATTGAGCCCACAATAAACACTCAATAGCCTAGTGCAGACCGTATAATTGCTCAAAGTATCCTATAGCAAGCCCACCCCAGGATGAGTGCTCTCCTATCCTAACTTCCTTGGAGTCCAGTAGCACAGCCTAGAGAGCAACACATTTTCTACCCCGCGCATGGCGTTTTTACGGTGAAACAAGTGCAAAACAACGTCATTTTCCACACTAACGTGACTAGATAAGCCAAAAATGACGTAATTTTACGTCGAGTTTAAATTGCAATATAAACATTAATTAAACTAAATTATTTAAAAAGGGGGGGAGGAGTTGCAAAACGGTGAGGACTATGCAAACCCTTGCCACCGCCACCGCACCGTCACCGGCAAGGGCTGAGGTGACCTTGGCCAACCCTCCCCCCAAGGATGCTAGCCCTTCTCAGCGACGTTGGGGAGGCGATGACAAGGGCTTGCACAACCCTCGCCATTCTGCAAGTCCTCCCCCGCTTTTTTTAAATAATTTAAGTAAATTAATATTTACATTAAAATTCAAAAAAGAGTCAAAACGACATTGTTTTGCTTTTTATTTCCTGACTCAGCTCTCCGGTGAGCCACGTGGATGAGCTATATTATTTTAAAATAGCTATGTAGGATTTCCAGGGACTGTCGCTGGACTTGACACTTAGATGTCTCAATTTTTTTCAAAATGGCGCTGAAGTGTATCTTTCATAATCTTTAGCACTTAAATATATTTATTGTGATGTCACAAAAACCTCGTTTTCTTCTTATTTTTTCCTCTCTCTTTTTTTCCATACGCATGTGAATGATGTTTTACTCAACTTTTAGACTAGATAAGGCTTGCAACTTTTAGACTGGATAAGGCTTGTTCTCAAATCCATGTTTTTCTTCTTAATGCATGTGATTCCTATGTCTCCTTTTGACAAATTCAGAACCACAAGTTGTACGGTGAAAGCCTTCGCAATCAGCATCGTCTGTGCAGTTATATATAATTGGCAGTCATATCAAGGACGATTAGCAAAAGATTTACATTATGTTCTTTCTAAATTTAGTGTATCTCTTATTATATCTAATATATTAGTTATTGAACCCACAATAAACACTCAAAAGCCTAGTGCAGACCGTATAATTGCTCAAAGTATCCTATAGCAAGCCCACCCCAAGATGAGTGCTCTGCTATCCTAACTTCCTTGGAGTCCAGTAGCACAGCCTAGACGCAAGACATTTTCTACCCCGCGCATGGCGTTTTTACGGTGAAACAATTGCAAAACAACGTCATTTTCTACACTAACGTGACTAGATAAGCCAAAAATGACGTCATTTTACGTCGAGTTTAAATTGCAATATAAACATTAATTAAACTAAATTATTTAAAAAGGGGGGGAGGATTTGCAAAACGGTGAGGACTATGCAAACCCTTGCCACCGCCACCGCACCGTCACCGGGAAGGGCTGAGGTGACCTTGGCCGACCCTCCCCCCACGGATGCTAGCCCTTCTCAGCGACGTTGGGGAGGCGATGACAAGGGCTTGCACAACCCTCGCCATTCTGCAACTCCTCCCCCACTTTTTTTAAATAATTTAAGTAAATTAATATTTACATTAAAATTCAAAAAAGAGTCAAAACGACATTATTTTGCTTTTTATTTACTGACTCAACTATCCAGTGAGCCACGTGGATGAGCTATATTATTTAAAAATTACTATGTAGGATTTCCAGGGAGTGTCGCTGGACATGACACTTAGATGTCTCAATTTTTTTCAAAATGGCGCTGAAGTGTATCTTTCGTAATCTTTACCACTTAAGTATATTTATTGTGATGTCACAAAAACCTCGTTTTTCTTCTTATTTTGTGCTCTCTCTTTTTTTCTGTATGCATGTGAATGACGTTTTGCTCAACTTTTAGACTGGATAAGGCTTGTACTCAAATCCATGTTTCTCTTCCTAATGCATGTGATTCCTATGTCTCCTTTTGACAAATTCAGAACCACAAGTTGTACGGTGAAAGCTTTCGCAATCAGCATCGTCTGTGCAGTTATATATCATTGGGAGTCATATCAAGGACGATTTGCAAAAGATTTACATTATGTCCTTTCCAAATTTACTGTATGTCTTATTATATCTTATATATCAATTATGGTGCCCACAATAAACACTCAATAGCCTAGTGCAGACCGTATAATTGCTCAAAGTATCCTATAGCAAGCCCACCCCAAGATGAGTGCTCTCCTATCCTAACTTCCTTGGAGTCCAGTAGCACAACCGAGACAGCGACACATTTTCTACCCCCGCATGGCATTTTTATGGCGAAACAAGTGCAAAACAACGTCATTTTGCACACTAACGTGACTACATAAGCCAAAAATGACGTCATTTTACGTCGAGTTTAAATTGCAATATAAACATTAATTAAACTAAATTATTTAAAAAGGGGGGGAGGAGTTGCAAAACGGCGAGGACTATGCAAGCCCTCGCCACCACCACCGCACTGTCACCGGCAAGGGCTGAGGTGACCTTGGCCGACCCTCCCCCCACGGTTGCTAGCCCTTCTCAGCGACGTTGGGGAGGCGATGACAAGGGTTTGCACAACCCTCGCCATTCTGCAACTCCTCCCCCGCTTTTTTTAAATAATTTAAGTAAATTAATATTTACATTAAAATTCAAAAAAGAGTCAAAACGACATTATTTTGCTTTTTATTTACTCACTTAGCTCTCCGGTGAGCCACGTGGATGAGCTATATTATTTCAAAATTACTATGTAGGATTTCCAGGGAGTGTCGCTGGACTTGACACTTAGATGTCTCACATTTTTTCAAAATGGCGCTGAAGTGTATCTTTCGTAATCTTTAGCACTTAAATATATTTATTGCGATGTCACAAAAACCTCGTTTTTCTTCTAATTTTGTACTCTCTCTCTTTTTTTCCATACGCATGTGAATGACGTTTTACTCAACTTTTAGACTGGATAAGGCTTGCAACTTTTAGACTGGATAAGGTTTGTGCTCAAATCCATGTTTTTCTGCTTAATGCATGTGATGCCTATGTCTCCTTTTGAGAAATTCAGAACCACAAGTTGTACGGTGAAAGCTTTCGCAATCAGCATCGTCTGTGCAGTTATATATCATTGGGAGTCATATCAAGGACGATTTGCAAAAGATTTACATTATGTCCTTTCTAACTTTATTGTATCTCTTATTATATCTTATATATCAATTATGGTGCCCACAATAAACACTCAATAGCCTAGTGCAGACCGTATAATTGCTCAAAGTATCCTATAGCAAGCCCACCCCAAGATGAGTGCTCTCCTATCCTAACTTCCTTGGAGTCCAGTAGCACAACCGAGACAGCGACACATTTTCGACCCCCGGTTGGCATTTTTATGGCGAAACAAGTGCAAAACAACGTCATTTTGCACACTAACATGACTACATAAGCCAAAAATGACGTCATTTTACGTCGAGTTTAAATTGCAATATAAACATTAATTAAACTAAATTATTTAAAAAGGGGGGGAGGAGTTGCAAAACGGCGAGGACTATGCAAGCCCTCGCCACCACCACCGCACTGTCACCGGCAAGGGCTGACGTGACCTTGGCCGACCCTCCCCCCACGGTTGCTAGCCCTTCTCAGCGACGTTGGGGAGGCGATGACAAGGGCTTGCACAACCCTCGCCATTCTGCAACTCCTCCCCCGCTTTTTTTAAATAATTTAAGTAAATTAATATTTACATTAAAATTCAAAAAAGAGTCAAAACGACATTATTTTGCTTTTTATTTACTGACTTAGCTCTCCGCTGAGCCACGTGGATGAGCTATATTATTTAAAAATTACTATGTAGGATTTCCAGGGAGTGTCGCTGGACTTGACACTTAGATGTCTCAATTTTTTTCAAAATGGCGCTGAAGTGTATCTTTCGTAATCTTTAGCACTTAAATATATTTATTGAGATGTCACAAAAACCTCGTTTTCTTCTTATTTTGTCCTCTCTTTTTTTTTCCATACGCTTGTGAATGACGTTTTACTCAACTTTTAGACTAGATAAGGCTTGCAACTTTTAGACTGGATAAGGCTTGTGCTCAAATCCATGTTTTTCTGCTTAATGCATGTGATTCCTATGTCTCCTTTTGACAAATTCGGAACCACAAGTTGTACGGTGAAAGCTTTCGCAATCAGCATCGTCTGTGCAGTTATATATAATTGGGAGTCATACCAAGGACGGTTTGCAAAACATTGACATTATGTCCTTTCTAAATTTAGTGTATCTCTTACTATATCTTATATTTCAATTATCGTGCCCACAATAAACAGTCAATAGCCAAGTGCAAAGCGTATAATTGCTAAAAGTATCCTATAGCAAGCCCACCCCAAGATGAGTGCTCTCCTATCCTAACTTCCTTGGAGTCCCGTAGCACAACCGAGACAGCAACACATTTTCTACCCCCCGCATGGCGTTTTTCCGGCTAAACAAGTGCAAAACAACGTCATTTTGCAAACTAACGTGACTAGATAAGCCAAAAATGACGTCATTTTACGTCGAGTTTAAATTGCAATATAAACATTAATTAAACTAAATTATTTTAAAAGGAGGGGGGGGGGGGGAGGAGTTGCAAAACGGCGAGGACTATGCAAGCCCTCGCCACCGCCACCGCACCGTCACCGGGAAGCGCTGAGGTGATCTTGGCCGACCCTCCCCCCACGGTTGCTAGCCCTTCTCAGCGACGTTGGGGAGGCGATGACGAGGGCTTCCACAACCCTCGCCATTCTGCAACTCCTCCCCCGCTTTTTTTAAATAATTTATGTAAATTAATATTTACATTAAAATTCAAAAAAGAGTCAAAACGACAATATTTTGCTTTTTATTTACAGACTTAGCTCTACGGTGAGCCACGTGGATGAGCTATATTATTTAAAAATTACTATGTAGGATTTCCAGGGAGTGTCGCTGGACTTGACACTTAGATGTCTCAATATTTTTCAAAATGGCGCTGAAGTGTATCTTTCGTAATCTTTAGCACTTAAATATATTCATTGTGATGTCACAAAAACCTCGTTTTCTTCTTATTTTGTCCTCTCTCTTTTTTCCATACGCATGTGAATGACGTTTTACTCAACTTTTAGACTAGATAAGGCTTGCAACTTTTAGACTGGATAAGGCTTGTGCTCAAATCCATGTTTTTCTGCTTAATGCATGTGATTCCTATGTCTCCTTTTGACAAATTCGGAACCACAAGTTGTACGGTGAAAGCTTTCGCAATCAGCATCGTCTGTGCAGTTATATATAATTGGGAGTCATACCAAGGACGATTTGCAAAAGATTGACATTATGTCCTTTCTAAATTTAGTGTATCTCTTACTATATCTTATATATCAATTATCGTGCCCACAATAAACAGTCAATAGCCAAGTCCAAAGCGTATAATTGCTAAAAGTATCCTATAGCAAGCCCACCCCAAGATGAGTGCTCTCCTATCCTAACTTCCTTGGAGTCCAGTAGCACAACAGAGACAGCGACAAATTTTCTACCCCCGCATTGCATTTTTACGGCGAAACAAATGCAAAACAACGTCATTTTGCAAACTAACGTGACTAGATAAGCCAAAAATGACGTCATTTTACGTCGAGTTTAAATTGCAATATAAACATTAATTAAACTAAATTATTTAAAAAGGGGGGAGTAGTTGCAAAACGCCGAGGACTATGCAAGCCCTGGCCACCGCCACCGCACCGTCACCGGGAAGGGCTAAGGTGACCTTGGCCGACCCTCCCCCCACGGTTGCTAGCCCTTCTCAGCGACGTTGGGGAGGCGATGACAAGGGCTTCCACAACCCTCGCCATTCTGAAATTCCTCCCCCGCTTTTTTTAAATAATTTAAGTAAATTAATATTTACATTAAAATTCAAAAAAGAGTCAAAACGACCTTATTTTGCTTTTTATTTACAGACTTAGCTCTCCGGTGAGCCACGTGGATGAGCTATATTATTTAAAAATTACTATGTAGGATTTCCAGGGAGTGTCCCTGGACTTGACACTTAGATGTCTCAATTTTTTTCAAAATGGCGCTGAAGTGTATCTTTCGTAATCTTTAGCACTTAAATATATTTATTGTGATGTCACAAAAACCTCCTTTTCTTCTTGTTTTGTCCTCTCTCTTTTTTTCCATACACATGTGAATGACGTTTTACTCAACTTTTAGACTAGATAAGGCTTGCAACTTTTAGACTGGATAAGGCTTGTTCTCAAATCCATGTTTTTCTTCTTAATGCATGGGATTCCTATGTCTCCTTTTGACAAATTCAGAACCACAAGTTGTACGGTGAAAGCCTTTGCAATCAGCATCGTCTGTGCAGTTATATATAATTGGCAGTCATATCAAGGACGATTTGCAAAAGATTTACATTATGTTCTTTCTAAATTTAGTGTATCTCTTATTATATCTAATATATTAGTTATTGAGCCCACAATAAACACTCAAAAGCCTAGTGCAGAACGTATAATTGCTCAAAGTATCCTATAGCAAGCCCACCCCCAGAAGAGTGCTCTCCTATCCTAACTTCCTTGGAGTCGAGTAGCACAGCCTAGACAGCAACGTCATTTTCTACACTAACGTGACTAGATAAGCCAAAAATGACGTCATTTTACGTCGAGTTTAAATTGCAATATAAACATTAATTAAACTAAATTATTTAAAAAGGGGGGGAGGAGTAGCAAAACGGCGAGGACTATGCAAGCCCTTGCCACCGCCACCGCACCGTCACCGGGAAGGGCGGAGGTGACCTTGGCCGACCCTCCCCCCACGGATGCTAGCCCTTCTCAGCGAAGTTGGGGAGGCGATGACAAGGGCTTCCACAACCCTCGCCATTCTGCAACTCCTCCCCCCCTTTTTTTAAATAATTTAAGTAAATTAATATTTACATTACAATTCAAAAAAGAGTCAAAACGACATTATTTTGCTTTTTATTTACTAACTTAGCTCTCCGGTGAGCCACGTGGATGAGCTATATTATTTAAAAATTACTATGTAGGATTTCCAGGAAGTGTCGCTGGACTAGACACTTAGATGTCTCACATTTTTTCAAAATGGCACTGAAGTGTATCTTTCGTAATCTTTAGCACTTAAATATATTTATTGTGATGTCACAAAAACCTCGTTTTTCTTCTTATTTTGTCCTCTCTCTTTTTTTCTGTATGCATGTGAATGACGTTTTGCTCAACTTTTAGACTGGATAAAGCTTTACTCAAATCCATGTTTTTCTGCGTAATGCATGTGATTCCTATGTCTCCTTATGAGAAATTCAGAACCACAAGTTGTATGGTGAAAGCTTTCGCAATCAGCATCGTCTGTGCAGTTATATATAATTGGGAGTCATATCAAGGACGGTTTGCAAAAGATTTACATTATGTCCTTTCTAAATTTAGTGTATCTCTTATTATATCTTATATATCAATTATCGTGCCCACAATAAACAGTCAATAGCCAAGTGCAAAGCATATAATTCCTCAAACTATCCTATAGCAAGCCCACCCCAAGATGAGTGCTCTCCTATCCTAACTTCCTTGGAGTCCAGTAGCACAGCCTAGAGAGCAACACATTTTCTACCCCGCGCATGGCGTTTTTACGGTGAAACAAGTGCAAAACAACGTCATTTTGCACACTAACGTGACTAGATAAGCAAAAAATGACGTCATTTTACGTCGAGTTTAAATTGCAATATAAACATTAATTAAACTAAATTATTTAGAAAGGGGGGGAGGAGTCGCAAAACGGCGAGGACTATGCAAGCCCTTGCCACCGCCACCGCACAGTCACCGGGAAGGGCTGAGGTGACCTTGGCCGACCCTCCCCCCACGGTTGCTAGCCCTTCTCAGCGATGTTGGGGAGGCGATGACAAGGGCTTGCACAACCCTCGCCATTCTGCAACTCCTCCCCCGCTTTTTTTAAATAATTTAAGTAAATTAATATTTACATTAAAATTCAAAAAAGAGTCAAAACGACATTATTTTGCTTTTTATTTACTCACTTAGCTCTCCGGTGAGCCACGTGGATGAGCTATATTATTTAAAAATTACTATGTAGGATTTCCAGGGAGTGTCGCTGGACTTGACACTTAGATGTCTCACATTTTTTCAAAATGGCACTGAAGTGTATCTTTCGTAATCTTTAGCACTGAAATATATTTATTGTGATGTCACAAAAACCTCGTTTTTCTTCTTATTTTCTCCTCTCTCTTTTTTTTTTCCATACGCATGTGAATGACGTTTTACTCAACTTTTAGACTGGATAAGGCTTGCAACTTTTAGACTGGATAAGGTTTGTGCTCAAATCCATGTTTTTCTTCTTAATGCATGTGATTCCTATGTCTCCTTTTGACAAATTCAGAACCACAAGTTGTACGGTGAAAGCTTTCGCAATCAGCATCGTCTGTAAAGTTATATATAATTGGGAGTCATATCAAGGACGATTTGCAAAAGATTTACATTATGTCCTTTCTAAATTTAGTGTATCTCTTATTATATCTTATATATCAATTATCGTGCCCACAATAAACAGTCAATAGCCAAGTGCAAAGCATATAATTGCTCAAAGTATCCTATAGCAAGCCCACCCCAAGATGAGTGCTCTCCTATCCTAACTTCCTTGGAGTCCAGTAGCACAGCCTAGAGAGCAACACATTTCCTACCCCGCGCATGGCGTTTTGACGGTGAAACAAGTGCAAAACAACGTCATTTTGCACACTAACGTGACTAGATAAGCCGAAAATGTCGTCATTTTACGTCGAGTTTAAATTGCAATATAAACATTAAATAAACTAAATTATTTAGAAAGGGGGGGAGGAGTCCCAAAACGGCGAGGACTATGCAAGCCCTTGCCACCGCCACCGCACCGTCACCGGGAAGGGCTGAGGTGACCTTGGCCGACCCTCCCCCCACGGTTGCTAGCCCTTCTCAACGACGTTGGGGGGGCGATGACAAGGGCTTGCACAACCCTCGCCATTCTGCAACTCCTCCCCCGCTTTTTTAAAATAATTTAAGTAAATTAATATTTACATTACAATTCAAAAAAGAGTCAAAAACGACATTATTTTGCTTTTTATTTACTGACTTAGCTCTCCGGTGAGCCACGTGGATGAGCTATATTATGTAGAAATTGCTATGTAGGATTTCCAGGGAGTATCGCTGGACTTGACACATAGATGTCTCAATTTTTTTCAAAATGGCGGTGAAGTGTATCTTTCGTAATCTTTAGCACTTAAGTATATTTATTGTGATGTCACAAAAACCTCGTTTTTCTTCTTATTTTGTCCTCTCTCTTTTTTTCTGTATGCATGTGAATGACGTTTTGCTCAACTTTTAGACTGGATAAGGCTTGTACTCAAATCCATGTTTTTCTTCCTAATGCATGTGATTCCTATGTCTCCTTTTGACAAATTCAGAACCATAAGTTGTACGGTGAAAGACTTCGCAATCAGCATCGTTTGTGCAGTTATATATAATTGGGAGTCATATCAAGGACGATTTGCAAAAGATTTACATTATGTCCTTTCTAAATTTAGTGTATCTCTTATTATATCTTATATAACAATTATCGTGCCCACAATAAACAGTCAATAGCCAAGTGCAAAGCGTATAATTGCTAAAAGTATCCTATAGCAAGCCCACCCCAAGATGAGTGCTCTCCTATCCTAACTTCCTTGGAGTCCCGTAGCACAACCGAGACAGCGACACATTTTCTACCCCCCCCCCCCCCCCGCATGGCGTTTTTCTGGCGAAACAAGTGCAAAACAACGTCATTTTGCAAACTAACGTGACTAGATAAGCCAAAAATGACGTCATTTTACGTCGAGTTTAAATTGCAATATAAACATTAATTAAACTAAATTATTTTAAAAGGAGGGGGGGAGGAGTTGCAAAACGGCGAGGGCCATGCAAGCCCTCGCCACCGCCACCGCACCGTCACCGGGAAGGGCTGAGGTGATCTTGGCCGACCCTCCCCCCACGGTTGCTAGCCCGTCTCAGCGACGTTGGGGAGGCGATGACGAGGGCTTCCACAACCCTCGCCATTCTGCAACTCCTCCCCCGCTTTTTTTAAATAATTTAGGTAAATTAATATTTACATTAAAATTCAAAAAAGAGTCAAAACGACAATATTTTGCTTTTTATTTACAGACTTAGCTCTACGGTGAGCCACGTGGATGAGCTATATTATTTAAAAATTACTATGTAGGATTTCCAGGGAGTGTCGCTGGACTTGACACTTAGCTGTCTCAATTTTTTTCAAAATCGCGCTGAAGTGTATCTTTCGTAATCTTTAGCACTTAAATATATTTATTGTGATGTCACAAAAACTTCGTTTTCTTCTTATTTTGTCCTCTCTGTTTTTTCCATACGCATGTGAATGACGTTTTACTCAACTTTTAGACTAGATAAGGCTTGCAACTTTTAGACTGGATAAGGATTGTGCTCAAATCCATGTTTTTCTGCTTAATGCATGTGATTCCTATGTCTCCTTTTGACAAATTCGGAACCACAAGTTGTACGGTGAAAGCTTTCGCAATCAGCATCGTCTGTGCAGTTATATATAATTGGGAGTCATACCAAGGACGATTTGCAAAAGATTGACATTATGTCCTTTCTAAATTTAGTGTATCTCTTACTATATCTTATATATCAATTATCGTGCCCACAATAAACAGTCAATAGCCAAGTGCAAAGCGTATAATTGCTAAAAGTATCCTATAGCAAGCCCACCCCAAGATGAGTGCTCTCCTATCCTAACTTCCTTGGAGTCCAGTAGCACAACAGAGACAGCGACACATTTTCTACTCCCCGCATGGCGTTTTTCCGGCGAAACAAGTGCAAAACAACGTCATTTTGCAAACTAACGTGACTAGATAAGCCAAAAATGACGTCATTTTACGTCGAGTTTAAATTGCAATATAAAAATTAATTAAACTAAGTTACTTTAAAAGGAGGGGGGGGAGGAGTTGCAAAACGGCGAGGACTATGCAAGCCCTCGCCACTGCCACCGCACCGTCACCGGGAAGGGCTGAGGTGACCTTGGCCGACCCTCCCCCCACGGTTGCTAGCCCTTCTCAGCGACGTTGGGGAGGCGATGACAAGGGCTTGCACAACCCTCGCCATTCTGCAACTCCTCCCCCGCTTTTTTTAAATAATTTAAGTAAATTAATATTTACATTAAAATTCAAAAAAAGTCAAAACGACATTATTTTGCTTTTTATTTACTAACTCGGCTCTCCGGTGAGCCACGTGGATGAGCTATATTATTTAAAAATAGCTATGTAGGATTTCCAGGGAGTGTCGCTGGACTTGACACTTAGATGTCTCAATTTTTTTCAAAATGGCGCTGAATTGTATCTTTTGTAATCTTTAGCACTTAAGTATATTTATTGTGATGTCACAAAAACCTCGTTTTTCTTCTTATTTTGTGCTCTCTCTTTTTTTCTGTATGCATGTGAATGACGTTTTGCTCAACTTTTAGACTGGATAAGGCTTGTACTCAAATCATTGTTTTTCTTCCTAATGCATGTGATTCCTATGTCTCCTTTTGACAAATTCAGAACCACAAGTTGTACGGTGAAAGCTTTCGCAATCAGCATCGTCTGTGCAGTTATATATAATTGGGAGTCATATCAAGGACGATTTGCAAAAGATTTACATTATGTCCTTTCTAAATTTAGTGTATCTCTTATTATATCTTATATAACAATTATCGTGCCCACAATAAACAGTCAATAGCCAAGTGCAAAGCGTATAATTGCTAAAAGTATCCTATAGCAAGCCCACCCGAAGATGAGTGCTCTCCTATCCTAACTTCCTTGGAGTCCAGTAGCACAACCGAGACAGCGACACATTTTCTACCCCCCGCATGGCGTTTTTCCGGCGAAACAAGTGCAAAACAACGTCATGTTGCAAACTAACGTGACTAGATAAGCCAAAAATGACGTCATTTTACGTCGAGTTTAAATTGCAATATAAACATTAATTAAACTAAATTATTTCAAAAGGGGGGAGTAGTTGCAAAACGGCGAGGACTATGCAAGCCCTGGCCACCGCCACCGCACCGTCACCGGGAAGGGCTGAGGTGACCTTGGCCGACCCTCCCCCCACGGTTGCTAGCCCTTCTCAGCGGCGTTGGGGAGGCGATGACAAGGGCTTGCACAACCCTCACCATTCTGCAACCCCTCCCCCGTTTTTTTAAATAATTTAAGTAAATTAATATTTACATTAAAATTCAAAAAAGAGTCAAAACGACATTATTTTGCTTTTTATTTACTCACTTAGCTCTCCGGTGAGCCACGTGGATGAGCTATATTATTTAAAAATTACTATGTAGGATTTCCAGGGAGTGTCGCTGGACTTGACACTTAGCTGTCTCAATTTTTTTTCAAAATGGCGCTGAAGTGTATCTTTCGTAATCTTTAGCACTTAAATATATTTATTGTGATGTCACAAAAAACCTCGTTTTTCCTCTTATTTTGTCCTCTCGTTTTTTTTTCGATATGCATGTGAATGACGTTTTACTCAACTTTTAGACTGGATAAGGCTTGCAACTTTTAGACTGGACAAGGCTTGTGCTCAAATCCATGTTTTTCTGCTTAATGCATGTGATTCCTATGTCTCCTTTTGACAAATTCAGAACCACAAGTTGTACGGTGAAAGCTTTCGCAATCAGCTTCGTCTGTGCAGTTATATATAAATGGGAGTCCTATCAAGGACGATTTGCAAAAGATTTACATTATGTCCTTTCTAAATTTAGTGTATCTCTTATTATATCTTATATAACAATTATCGTGCCCACAATAAACAGTCAATAGCCAAGTGCAAAGCGTATAATTGCTAAAAGTATCCTATAGCAAGCCCACCCCAAGATGGGTGCTCTCCTATCCTAACTTCCTTGGAGTCCAGTAGCACAACCGAGACAGCGACACATTTTCTACTCCCCGCATGGCGTTTTTCCGGCGAAACAAGTGCAAAACAACGTCATTTTGCAAACTAACGTGACTAGATAAGCCAAAAATGACGTCATTTTACGTCGAGTTTAAATTGCAATATAAAAATTAATTAAACTAAATTACTTTAAAAGGAGGGGGGGAGGAGTTGCAAAACGGCGAGGACTATGCAAGCCCTCGCCACCGCCACCGCACCGTCACCGGGAAGGGCTGAGGTGACCTTGGCCGACCCTCCCCCCACGGTTGCTAGCCCTTCTCAGCGACGTTGGGGAGGCGATGACAAGGGCTTGCACAACCCTCGCCATTCTGCAACTCCTCCCCCGCTTTTTTTAAATAATTTAAGTAAATTAATATTTACATTAAAATTCAAAAAAGAGTCAAAACGACATTATTTTGCTTTTTATTTACTCACTTAGCTCTCCGGTGAGCCACGTGGATGAGCTATATTATTTAAAAATTACTATGTAGGATTTCCAGGGAGTGTCGCTGGACTTGACACTTAGATGTCTCACATTTTTTCAAAATGGCGCTGAAGTGTATCTTTCGTAATCTTTAGCACTTAAATATATTTATTGCGATGTCACAAAAACCTCGTTTTTCTTCTAATTTTGTACTCTCTCTTTTTTTTTCCATACGCATGTGAATGACGTTTTACTCAACTTTTAGACTGGATAAGGCTTGCAACTTTTAGACTGGATAAGGTTTGTGCTCAAATCCATGTTTTTCTGCTTAATGCATGTGATTCCTATGTCTCCTTTTGACAAATTCAGAACGACAAGTTGTACAGTGAAAGCTTTCGCAATCAGCATCGTCTGTGCAGTTATATATAATTGGGAGTCATATCAAGGACGATTTGCAAAAGATTTACATTATGTCCTTTCTAAATTTAGTGTATCTCTTCTTATATCTTATATATCAATTATTGTGCCCACAATAAACAGTCAATAGCCAAGTGCAAAGCGTATAATTGCTCAAAGTATCCTATAGCAAGCCCACCCCAAGATGAGTGCTCTCCTATCCTAACTTCCTTGGAGTCCAGTAGCACAGCCTAGAGAGCAACACATTTTCTACCCCGCGCATGGCGTTTTTACGGTGAAACAAGTGCAAAACAACGTCATTTTGCACAATAACGTGACTAGATAAGCCAAAAATGACGTCATTTTACGTCGAGTTTAAATTGCAATATAAACATTAATTAAACTAAATTATTTAAAAAGGGGGGGAGGAGTTGCAAAACGGCGAGGACTATGCAAGCCCTCGCCACCGCCACCGCACCGTCACCGGGAAGGGCTGAGGTGACCTTGGCCGACCCTCCCCCCACGGTTGCTAGCCCTTCTCAGCGACGTTGGGGAGGCGATGACAAGGGCTTGCACAACCCTCGCAATTCTGCAACTCCTCCCCCGCTTTTTTAAAATAATTTAAGTAAATTAATATTTACATTAAAATTCAAAAAAGAGTCAAGACGACATTATTTTGCTTTTTATTTACTGACTCAGCTCTCCGGTGAGCCACATGGATGAACTATATTATTTAAAAATTGCTATGTAGGATTTCCAGGGAGTATAGCTGGACTTGACACATAGATGTCTCAATTTTTTTCAAAATGGCGCTGAAGTGTATCTTTCGTAATCTTTAGCAGTTAAGTATATTTATTGTGATGTCACAAAAACCTCGTTTTTCTTCTTATTTTGTGCTCTCTCTTTTTTTTCTGTATGCATGTGAATGACGTTTTGCTCAACGTTTAGACTGGATAAGGCTTGTACTCAAATCCATGTTTTTCTTCCTAATGCATGTGATTCCTATGTCTCCTTTTCACAAATTCAGAACCACAAGTTGTACGGTGAAAGCTTTCGCAATCAGCACCGTTTGTGCTGTTATATATAATTGGGAGTCATATCAAGGACGATTTGCAAAAGATTTACATTATGTCCTTTCTAAATTTAGTGTATCTCTTATTATATCTTATCTAACAATTATCGTGCCCACAATAAACAGTCAATAGCCAAGTGCAAAGCGTATAATTGCTAAAAGTATCCTATAGCAAGCCCACCCCATGATGAGTGCTCTCCTATCCTAACTTCCTTGGAGTCCAGTAGCACAACCGAGACAGCGACACATTTTCTACCCCCGCATGGCATTTTTACGGCGAAACAAGTGCAAAACAACGTCATTTTGCAAATTAACGTTACCACATAAGCCAAAAATGACGTCATTTTTCGTCTAGTTTAAATTGTAATATAAACATTAATTAAACTAAATTATTTAACAAGGGGGGAGGAGTTGCAAAACGGCGAGGACTATGCAAGCCCTCGCCACCACCATCGCACCGTCACCGGGAAGGGCTGAGGTGACCTTGGCCGACCCTCCCCCCACGGTTGCTAGCCCTTCTCAGCGACGTTGGGGAGGTGATGACAAGGGCTTCCACAACCCTCGCCATTCTGCAACTCCTCCCCCGCTTTTTTTTCATAATTTAAGCAAATTAATATTTACATTAAAATTGAAAAAGGTGTCAAAACGACATTATTTTGCTTTATATTTACTGACTCAGCTCTCCGGTTAGCCACGTGGATGAGCTATATTATTTAAAAATTTCTATGTAGGATTTCCAGGGAGTGTCGCTGGACTTGGCACTTAGAGGTCTCAATTTTTTTCAAAATGGCTCTGAAGTGTATCTTTCGTAATCTTTAGCACTTAAGTATATTTATTGTGATGTCACAAGAACCTCATTTTTCTTCTCATTTTGCCCTCTCTTTTTTTCTGGACGCATGGGAATGACGTTTTGCTCAACTTTTAGACTGGATAAGGCTTGTACTCGAATCCATGTTTTTCTTCTTAATGCATGTGATTCCCGTGTCCCCTTTTGACAAATTCAGAACCACAAGTTGTACGGTGAATGCTTTCGCAATCAGCATCGTCTGTGCAGTTATATATAAATGGGAGTCATATCAAGGACCATTTGCAAAAGATTTACATTATGTTCTTTCTAAATTTAGTGTATCTCTTATTATAGCTTAGATAGCAATTATCGTGCCCACAACAAACATTCAATAGCCAAGTGCAAAGCGTATAATTGCTAAAAGTATCCTATAGCAAGCCCACCCCAAGATGAGTGGTCTCCTATCCTAACTTCCTTGGAGTCCAGTAGCACAACCGACACAGCGACACATTTTCTACCCCCGCATGGCATTTTTTCGGCGAAACAAGTGCAAGACAACGTCATTTTGCAAACTAACGTGACTAGATAAGCCAAAAATGACGTCATTTTACGTCGAGTTTAAATTGCAATATAAACATTAATAAAACTAAATTATTTTAAAAGGGGGGGGGGGGGAGAGGAGTTGCAAAACGGCGAGGACTATGCAAGCCCTCGCCACCGCCACCGCACCGTCACCGGGAAGGGCTGAGGTGACCTTGGCCGACCCTCCCCCAACGGTTGCTAGCCCTTCTCAGCGACGTTGGGGAGGCGATGACAAGGGCTTGCACAACCCTCGCCATTCTGCAACTCCTCCCCCCCTTTTTTTAAATAATTTAAGTAAATTAATATTTACTTTAAAATTCAAAAACTAGTCAAAACGACATTATTTTGCTTTTTATTTGCTGACTGAGCTCTCCGGTGAGCCACGTGGATGAGTTATATTATTTAAAAATTGCTATGTAGGATTTCCAGGGAGTGTCACTGGGCTTGACAATTAGATGTCTCAATTTTTTTCAAAATGGCGCTGAAGTGTATCTTTCGTAATCTGTAGCACTTAAGTATATTTATTGTGATGTCACAAAAACCTCATTTTTCTTCTTATTTTGTCCGTTTTTTTTTTTTCCATACGCAAGAGAATGACGTTTTGCTCAACTTTTAGACTCGATAAGGCTTGTGCTCACATCCATGTTTTTCTGCTTAATGCATGTGATTCCTATGTCTCCTTTTGACAAATTCAGAACCACGAGTTGTACGGTGAAAGCTTTCGCAATTAGCATCGTCTGTGCAGTTATATATAATTGGGAGTCATATCAAGGATGATTTGCAAAAGATTTACATTATGTTCTTTCTAAATTTAGTGTATCTCTTATTATATCTTATATATCAATTATCGTGCCCACAATAAACAGTCAATAGCCAAGTGCAAAGCGTATAATTGCTCAAAGTATCCTATAGCAAACCCACCCCAAGATGAGTGCTCTCCTATCCTAACTTCCTTGGAGTCCAGTAGCACAACCGAGACAGCGACACATTTTCTACCCCCCGCATGGCGTTTTTCCGGCGAAATAAGTGCAAAACAACGTCATTTTGCAAACTAACGTGACTAGATAAGCCAAAAATGACGTCATTTTACGTCGAGTTTAAATTGCAATATAAACATTCATTAAACTAAATTATTTTAAAAGGGGGGGGGGGGGGGGGGGAGGAGTTGCAAAACGGCGAGGACTATGCAAGCCCTGGCCATCGCCACTGCACCGTCACCGGGAAGGGCTGAGGTGACCTTGGCCGACCCTCCCCCCATGGTTGCTAGCCCTTCTCAGCGACGTTGGGGAGGCGATGACAAGGGCTTGCACAACCCTCGCCATTCTGCAACTCCTCCCCGGCTTTTTTTAAATAATTTCAGTAAATTAATATTTAAATTAAAATTCAAAAAAGAGTCAAAACGACATTATTTTGCTTTTTATTTACTGACTTAGCTCTCCGGTGAGCCACGTGGATGAGCTATATTATTTAAAAATTACTATGTAGGATTTCCAGGGAGTGTCGCTGGACTTGACACTTAAATGTCTCAATTTTTTTCAAAATGGCGCTGAAGTGTATCTTTCGTAATCTTTAGCACTTAAATTTATTGATTGTGATGTCACAAAAACCTCGTTTTTCTTCTTATTTTGTCCTCTCTCTTTTTTTCCATACGCATGTGAATGACGTTTTACTCAACTTTTAGACTGGATAAGGCTTGCAACTTTTAGACTGGATAAGGCTTGTGCTCAAATCCATGTTTTTCTGCTTAATGCATGTGATTCCTATGTCTCCTTTTGACAAATTCAAAACCACAAGTTGTACGGTGAAAGCTTTCGCAATCAGCATCGTCTGTGCAGTTATATATAATTGGGAGTCATATCAAGGATGTTTTGCAAAAGATTTACATTATGTCCTTTCTAAATTTAGTGTATCTCTTATTATATCTTATATATCAATTATCGTGCCCACAATAAACAGTCAATAGCCAAGTGCAAAGCGTATAATTGGTCAAAGTATCCTATAGCAAGCCCACCCCAAGATGAGTGCTCTCCTATCCTAACTTCCTTGGATTCCAGTAGCACAGCCTAGAGAGCAACACATTTTCTACCCCGCGCATGGCGTTTTTACGGTGAAACAAGTGCAAAACAACGTCATTTTGCACACTAACGTGACTAGATAAGCCAAAAATGACGTCATTTTACGTCGAGTTTAAATTGCAATATATACATTAATTAAACTAAATTATTTAAAAAGGGGGGGAGGAGTTGCAAAACGGCGAGGACTATGCAAGCCCTCGCCACCGCCACCGCACCGTCACCGGGAAGGGCTGAGGTGACCTTGGCCGACCCTCCCCCCACGGTTGCTAGCCCTTCTTAGCGACGTTGGGGAGGCGATGACAAGGGCTTGCACAACCCTCGCAATTCTGCAACTCCTCCCCCGCTTTTTTAAAATAATTTAAGTAAATTAATATTTACATTAAAATTCAAAAAAGAGTCAAAACGACATTATTTTGCTTTTTATTTACTGACTCAGCTCTCCGGTGAGCCACATGGATGAACTATATTATTTAAAAATTGCTATGTAGGATTTCCAGGGAGTATCGCTGGACTTGACACATAGATGTCTCAATTTTTTTCAAAATGGCGCTGAAGTGTATCTTTCGTAATCTTTAGCACTTAAGTATATTTATTGTGATTTCACAAAAACCTCGTTTTTCTTCTTATTTTGTCCTCTCTCTTTTTTTCTGTATGCATGTGAATGACGTTTTGCTCAACTTTTAGACTGGATAAGGCTTGTACTCAAATCCATGTTTTTCTTCCTAATGCATGTGATTCCTATGTCTCCTTTTCACAAATTCAGAACCACAAGTTGTACGGTGAAAGCTTTCGCAATCAGCATCGTTTGTGCAGTTATATATAATTGGGAGTCATATCAAGGACGATTTGCAAAAGATTTACATTATGTCCTTTCTAAATTTAGTGTATCTATGATTATATCTTATATATCAATTATCGTGCCCACAATAAACAGTCAACAGCCAAGTGCAAAGCGTATAATTGCTAAAAGTATCCTATAGCAAGCCCACCCCAAGATGAGTCCTCTCCTATCCTAACTTCCTTGGACTCCAGTAGCACAACCGAGACAGCGACACATTTTCTACGCTCCGCATGGCGTTTTTCCGGCGAAACAAGTGCCAAACAACGTCATTTTGCAAACTAACGTGACTAGATAAGCCAAAAATGATGTCATTTTACGTGGAGTTTAAATTGCACTATATACATTAATTAAACTAAATTATTTTAAAAGGAGGGGGGCGGGGGAGGAGTTGCAAAACGGCGAGGACTATGCAAGCCCTGGCCACCGCCACCGCACCGTCACCGGGAAGGGCTAAGGTGACCTTGGCCGACCCTCCCCCCACGGTTGCTAGCCCTTCTCAGCGACGTTGGGGAGGCGATGACAAGGGCTTGCACAACCCTCGCAATTCTGCAACTCCTCCCCCGCTTTTTTTAAATAATTTAAGTAAATTAATATTTACATTAAAATTCAAAAAAGAGTCAAAACGACATTATTTTGCTTTTTATTTACTGACTCAGCTCTCCAGTGAGCCACATGGATGAACTATATTATTTAAAAATTGCTATGTAGGATTTCCAGGGAGTATCGCTGGACTTGACACATAGATGTCTCAATTTTTTTCAAAATGGCGCTGAAGTGTATCTTTCGTAATCTTTAGCACTTAAGTATATTTATTGTGATTTCACAAAAACCTCGTTTTTCTTCTTATTTTGTCCTCTCTCTTTTTTTCTGTATGCATGTGAATGACGTTTTGCTCAACTTTTAGACTGGATAAGGCTTGTGCTCAAATCCATGTTTTTCCGCTTAATGCATGTGATTCCTATGTCTCCTTTTGACAAATTCAGAACCACAAGTTGTACGGTGAAAGATTTCGCAATCAGCATCGTCTGTGCAGTTATATATAATTGGGAGTCATATCAAGGACGATTTGCAAAAGATTTACATTATGTCCTTTCTAAATTTAGTGTATCTCTTATTATATCTTATATATCAATTATCGTGCCCACAATAAACAGTCAATAGCCAAGTGCAAAGCGTATAATTGCTAAAAGTATCCTATAGCAAGCCCACCCCAAGATGAGTGCTCTCCTATCCTAACTTCCTTGGATTCCAATAGCACAACCGAGACAGCGACACATTTTCTACCCCCGCATGGCATTTTTACGGCGAAACAAGTGCAAAACAACGTCATTTTGCAAACTAACGTTACTAGATAAGCCAAAAATGACGTCATTTTACGTCTAGTTTAAATTGTAATATATACATTAATTAAACTAAATTATTTAACAAGGGGGGAGGAGTTGCAAAACGGCGAGGACTATGCAAGCCCTCGCCACCGCCACCGCACCGTCTCCGGGAAGGGCTAAGGTGACCTTGGCCGACCCTCCCCCCACAGTTGCTAGCCCTTCTCAGCGACGTTGGGGAGGCGATGACAAGGGCTTGCACAACCCTCGCCATTCTGCAACTCCTCCCCCGCTTTTTTTTTAAGTAATTTAAGTAAATTAATATTTATATTAAAATTGAAAAAGGTGTCAAAACGACGTTATTTTGCTTTTTATTTACTGACTCAGCTCTCCGGTGAGCCACGTGGATGAGCTATATTATTTAAAAATTGCTATGTAGGATTTCCAGGGAGTGTCGCTGGACTTGGCACTTAGATGTCTCAATTTTTTTCAAAATGGCTCTGAAGTGTATCTTTCGTAATCTTTAGCAGTTAAGTATATTTATTGTGATGTCACAAAAACCTCATTTTTCTTCTTATTTTGTCCTCTCTTTTTTTCTGTACGCATGTGAATGACGTTTTGCTCAACTTTTAGACTGGATAAGGCTTGTACTCGAATCCATGTTTTTCTTCTTAATGCATGTGATTCCTATGTCTCCTTTTGACAAATTCAGAACCACAAGTTGTACGGTGAAAGCTTTCGCAATCAGCATCGTCTGTAAAGTTATATATAATTGGGAGTCATATCAAGGACGATTTGCAAAAGATTTACATTATGTCCTTTCTAAATTTAGTGTATCTCTTATTATATCTTATATATCAATTATCGTGCCCACAATAAACAGTCAATAGCCAAGTGCAAAGCGTATAATTGCCAAAAGTATCCTATAGCAAGCCCACCCCAAGATGAGTGCTCTCCTATCCTAACTTCCTTGGAGTCCAGTAGCACAACCGAGACAGCGACACATTTTCTTCCCCCGCATGGAATTTTTTCGGCGAAACAAGTGCAAGACAACGTCATTTTGCAAACTAACGTGACTAGATAAGCCAAAAATGACGTCATTTTACGTCGAGTTTAAATTGCAATATAAACATTAATAAAACTAAATTATTTTAAAAGGGGGGGGGGGGGGAGGAGTTGCAAAACGGCGAGGACTATGCAAGCCCTCGCCACCGCCACCGCACCGTCACCGGGAAGGGCTGAGGTGACCTTGGCCGACCCTCCCCCCACGGTTGCTTGCCCTTCTCAGAGACGTTGGGGAGGCGATGACAAGGGCTTGCACAACCATCGCCATTCTGCAACTCCTCCTCTGCTTTTTTTAAATAATTTAATTAAATTAATATTTACATTAAAATTCAAAAAATGTCAAAACAACATTATTTTGCTTTTTCTTTACTGACTTAACTCTCCAATGTGCCACGTCGACAATTTAGATTATTTAAAAATTGCTATGTAGGATTTCCAGCAAGTGTCGCTGGACTTGACACTTAGATGTCTCAATTTTTTTAAAAATGGCACATAAATGTATCTTTCATAATCTTTAGCACTTAAGTATATTTATTGTGATGTCACAAAAACCTCGTTTTTCTTATTATTTTGTCCTTCTTTTTTTTCCGTACGCACGTGAATGACGTTCTGCTCAACTTTTACGCTGGACAAGGGCTGTGCTCAAATCCATGTTTTTCTTCTTGATGCATGTGATTCCTTTGTTTCCCTTCTTATGACAAATTCTGAACCACAAGTTGTACGGTGAAAGCTTTCGCAATCAGCATCGTCTGTGCAGTTATATGTAATTGGGAGTCATATCAAGGATGATTTGCAAAAGATTTGCATTATGTTTTTTTCTAAATTTAGTGTATCTCTTATTATATCTTATATATCAATTATCGTGCCCACAATAAACAGTCAATAGCCAAGTGCAAAGCGTATAATTGCTAAAAGTATCCTATAGCAAGCCCACCCCAAGATGAGTGTTCTCCTATCCTAACTTCCTTGGAGTCCAGTAGCACAACCGAGACAGCGAGACATTTTCTACCTCCGCATGGCATTTTTCCGACAAAACAAGTACAAAACAACGTCATTTTGCATACTAACGTGACTAGATAAGCCAAAAATTACGTCATTTTACGTCAAGTTTAAATTGTAATATAAATATTAATTAAATTAAATTATTTAAAAGGGGGGAGGAGTTGCAGAACGACGAGGACTGTGCAAGCCCTTGCCACCGCCACCTCACCGTCACCGGGAAGGGCTGAGGTGACCTTGGCCGACCCTCCCCCCACCGTTGCCAACCCTTCTCAGTGACATTTCGGTGGCGATGACAAGGGCTTGCACAACCCTCGCCATTCTACAACTCCTCCCCTGCTTTTTTTAAATAATTAAATTAAATTAATATATACATTAAAATTCAAAAAAGAGTCGAAACGAAATTATTTTGCTTTTTCTTTACTGACTTAGCTCTTCGGTGAGCCACGTGAACAAGTTATATTATTTAAAAATTGCTATGTAGGATTTCCAGCGAGGGTCATTGGACTTGACACTTAGATGTCTCAATTTTTTAAAAAATGGCACTTAATTGTATCTTTCGTAATATTTAGCACTTAAGTATTCAACTTTTAGGCTGGACAAGGCTTGTACTCAAATCCATGTTTTTCTTCTTATGCATGTGATTCCTATGTCTCCCTTCTTATGTCAAATTCAAAGCCACAAGTTGGAGGGATGAAAGCTTTCATAATCAGCATCGTCTGTGCAGTTATATATAATTGGGAGTCATATCAAGGAAGATTTGCAAAAGATTTACATTATGTTTTTTTCTAAATATAGTGTATCTCTTATTATATCTAAATATATCAGTTATCGTGCCCACAATAAACACTCAATAGCCAAGTGCAGAGCGTATAATTGCTAAAAGTATCCTATGGCAAGCCCACCCTGTCGCGACCTAAGTCCCGGGTGCACCACCTAAGATTGGGCTAGGGGATTACTAAGCCTAACTTAGCTCGGGCTCTCCCAAACTCATACCAATTCGCGACTTATGTTCAAATATCTAGCATGCAAAATGGAATCGCTACTAATCAGTTTACGGTTGGTTGATTAAACACCTAAGTATAATAATTGGAGAATTATTTTAATTCTATGAACCAGAGATTTTGGATACGGGGACTTGATTACATTAAATTTCTCTAACACCATTTCGGCACTTTTCTCTTTTATTTTGAAAAATGTTTGGCAAGCAACTTGAATTGATTTTAATTTATCTCCCTAACATATGAGGTTATTATGCGGGTGCACAAACCACCAATTTAACACTCAAGAAAGTAAATAAAAAGATGTAGAACTTACCTTATAGCAATGAAAGCATCTGCAGTGTTAGATCAGAATTCACATCGACAATCCTAGATATGATTCCTAATTAACACGCAATCACTCAATTTTTTTTTTCATTTATTTAATGAGAATCATGCTTTATGCAATGCATGCTACTAATCTAACATGAAATGATATGACACAGTAGATATGAATGAGTAAAATAATAATATTTTTTTTTTGTGTTTTCTTAATGAATATGCAATAATTAAATATGCTATCTAAATTAACCAAAATGACCTAATCTTAATGATGGGTAATTTCTAATTAAATGAACCTAGCAACAATTATTAAATGACGTGCATTTCATGAACCTAATTCTATATGACATGCACATGATTTTTATTTTCTTAATAAGCATGCAATCTATCCTGATATGCAATGACATGCAAAGAATGCCCTAATTCTAATTTTCCCTTTTTCTTTTATGAAATTCGAAATGAAAAAATTGCCAAATAATTAAATGTGCAATTCAAATTTTTAAAAAAAAATAACATTCTAAATGAATGCATTTTTTTGGATTTTTTTTATTTTTTTTTAAAATTCGAAATAAAATCCATGTTCTAAATAGGCAATATAACATGAAATATTATAAAACAAACCTAATCCTAACTCAAATATTTTTTGGATTTTTTCAAATTACAAAAATAAAATTGATTCAACCAACAGGATGGCAAATCAAACAAGATATGATTAATATCCATAAATTGGCGAACCATATCTCATGCATGAGATCGGATTGGTTAATTTTTAAATAAATTGTGAATCAAATCTCGGGCATAAGATCGGATTGGCGATTTTCCAAGCGATCGCTAGTCGAATTTTGGGCGCGATAATTGGACTGTCAATCGTTAATTTAAGAGGCTAATTCATGTCAGGAATCTCAATCATACATCGAGAAACAATTCTACTAAAAAAGTAAAATAAAATAATAAAAAAATGAAATAAAGTAAATAGATTGAAAAACAACCTAATTTGTTTTTTTTTTTTTTTCAAATAGGGCTTGGTAGCCCAATCAAAGGGCAATGCCGATCGGAGCTCTGGCAGAGGGAAGATGCCGACAAGGAGCTCTGGCAAGGGGGACCAATAGGCAAGCGAAGGCGTGAGCTGCTGTTGGTGTGAGCTGCTGTTGGTGGTGGAGTGACACCTGCTTTAGGGCGTCGAGCGGAGGCGAGCAGTGGCGGTGTGGGCTTTGGTGGCGTCGGGTCGCGGCAAGGACAGCGGCGCGGTAGCGGCTGAGCATCAAGCGGAGGCAAAAAAATCAGTGAAGTGGCGATGACTGGTGGTTCAGTTGCTGGCGCTGCACAGAGGAGGAGGAACCGTCGGTCTGATAAAAACGCGGGCAACAAACGCGAAGGAGATGGTGAACAATAGCTGTCCAATCACCCCATCCTTTGCTGCTTTTGCTTTTTACGTTCCCCTCTCTCTTCCTTTTTCCTTTTTTGACTTTTCTACTAGCGTTTCTTTTCCTTGTGCTACTCTTCAAAGGAAGAAAAGACCAGAAGAGCTTTTTCTCTCTTTTTATTGTGTTGATTTTTCTTTGACTCGAGAGGAAAACCAAAAAGCCCCCAAAACCCTACGTATTTTACCTTTTTATAGACCACCGGTTAGGTTTTTTTTTTTTTTCCAAATCGATATTCACGAAGATTCTTTTTTCAAACGCAATATTCGTTTTTCCGAATGCAATATTTGCTTTTCACATCTGCTTTATCCAAAAAATTCATCATATCCCGGAAAAATTTCAAATTCCTATTTTCACGAGATAATTTTTTATCATTAATTTTTTGGCCAATTTGCTCGCTTCATGGGCTTAGTTTGGCCTGCCAAGTTAAAGCTCAGAACCACTAATTCGAACCCACCCATCACCGGTCCCATAAATAAATGCAAAAAAATGCAAATTAAAAATAAGTGCACCTAAATCTATATGTTATGTAATTAATATTTTTTCAGAGATAAAATTAACCCCTAATTTTTAATGCGATAAATGACTAAACGAGTCGCCAAAACTTAGGTGTCAACAGCTGCCCTTCTTTGTAGGTGAGCTCGTAGAGGTTGCCTTCAAAGACAAATTGAGACTTAAATTTTGACCATGTGCATGCTTTAAATGATTTTTTTTCTTGGAAAATGAATTCCTATTTTAAAATGCAATGTATATGATGCATGGAAATGCTAATGCAAATGCATGATGCAAAAGGAATGAACATACCTATAGTTACTTACCAATCAGTGCGGTAGAGCATCTTAAGGTACATGATAAATCCTCATTTACTCCACAAGTACCCAGTTTTCACTCAGGTTCCTTGAAAAGTTTAACAGGTAATAAATTGAGACATTGGGACTGAGAAGAACATTCACATCCAAAGTGAAATGTTCAACGAAAAGAATTGAGACATCCAAATCCAGACTAGATGTCAAGGTTTTTAAACTTGGAATACCTAGATCCAAACTAAGGTATAACGAGAAAGCTCGAAAAAACATTCACATCCAAAGTGAATGTTTAACAAAAAGAATTAAGACATCTAGATCCAGACTGAGATGTCAAGATTTTGGAACTCGAAACACCTAAATCCAAACTAAAGTATAACGAGAAAGATCGAAAAACATTCACATCTAGAGTGAAATGTTCAACGAAAAGAATTAAGACATCCAGTTCCAAATTGAGATGTCAAGATTTTTGAACTTGATATACCTAGATCCAGACTAAGGTATAATGAGAAAGATCGAAAAACATTCACATTCAGAGTGAAATATTCAACGAAAAGAATTAAGACATCCAGATCCAAACTAAGATGTTAAGATTTTTGAACTCGATATACCTAGATCCAGTCTAAGGTATAACAAGAAAGATCGAAAAACATTCACATCCAGAGTGAAATATTCAGCAAAAATAATTAAGACATCCTGATCCAGACTGAGATGTCAAGATTTTTGCGCTCGAAGTACCTAGATCCTACCTAGATCCAGACTAAGGTATAACGAGAAAGGTTGAAAAAACAATCACATCTAGAGTGAAATGTTTAGACGAAAATAATTAAGACATCCAGATCCAGACTGACATATCAAAATTTTTGAACTCGAAATACCTAGATCCAGACTAAGGTATAACGAGAAAGATTGAAAAACATTCACATCCAAAGTGAAATGTTTAGATTAAACTAATCAAGACATCTAGATCCAAACTGAGATGTCAAGAGTTTGGGACTCGAAATACCTAAATCCAGACTAAAGTATAACAAGGAAGATCGAAGAACATTTACATTCAGAGTGAAATGTTCAACGAAAATAATCAAGACATCCGGATGTCATGATTTTGGAAGCTCGAAATACCTAGATCCATATTAAAGTATAACGAGGAAGATTGAAGAATATTCACATCCAGAGTGAAATGTTCAACGAAAAGAATTGAGACATCTAGATCCAGATTGAGATGTCGAAATTTTGGAATGCAGTTTGTATAGAAATACTAATGCAAATAGTAAAAGAACCTACTTGGAATATCTTACCTTCAAGGAGGGTAAAGTGATTCAAGGTAATTGGTGTTACATGTTCAAGACCCGTACCTTTCTACGGTCACCTAGAATAGCAACAAGACTTTATAAGGAGATTGCTTTCCTAAGACCTGTACCTTTCTACAGTCGGCCACTATCACAGCAAGGTTTTGTAAGGAAACTATTTTCCTAGGACCCGTACCTTTCTACGGTCGCTCAATATGGCAGTGTTTGGTTGTGTCTAGGACCAGTACCTTTCTACGGTCACCTGAATGGGGAAATTGCTTTTCCAGGATCCATACCTTTCTACGGTCACCTATTAGAGCAATAAATGTTGTCTAGGACCTGTACCATTCTACGGTCGTCTAAACTGAGATTCTGCTTAGCTAGGACCCGAACTTTTATATGGTCGCCCAACGTTGCAACATAGATCATCTAACCAGGACTTGAACCTTTTTTCGATCGCCTTAATTAGACTAAATCTGAAGAAAAATCTTTGGGGGAAAATTCAATCGAGTGTCAGTGCAAAGGACTCTAGGCTACGAAAGCATGCCGGGTTGATAAAAGAAAACTGGGCTACGGAAGCACTCCGATTCAATAAAAGGGAACCTAGGCTCCAAAAGTACGCCAGGTCAATATAAATGAACATCGGGCTACAAAAGCACGCCGAGTCGATAAAAAGGGACTTTGGGCTACAAAAGCATGCCAAGTCAGGAACTCCGGGCTACGAAAGCACGCCGGTTCGATAAAAGGGAATCTGTGCTACGAAAGCACACCAGGTCAAGAACTCCGAGTTACGAAAGCACACCAGGTTGATCATGAGGGACATCGGGCTACAAAAGCACGTTGAGTCGATGAAAGGGACTCTAGGCTACGAAAGCACGCCGGGTCAATATAAAGGGACACCGAGCTATAAAAGCACGCCAGGTCGATGAAGAGGGACATTGGGCTATAAAAGCACGTCAAGTCGATAAAAAGAACACCGGGCTACGGAAGCACGCCGAGTCGGTGAAAAGAGTTTCGAGCTACGAAAGCACGTTGAATCTCAAGGCTTCAAGAAGCAACTTAAACGTCAAGTATTACTCGGTCTTCAAGGAAATATTACCTGTCAGACATGATTAGAGCAAAAACTAATATGCATTCATTAAAGACGTAGACAATTTGAGCTACTCTAGAATGCACATTTCAAAGTTCAATGGGGTTTTCATCAATTCAATCAAGGTTTATGTATAATGACTTTACCATATTTGCATCACCCATATTTCCACAGGAGAGAATTGTCGTTCAAGACAATGACATGGATTTCTTAAGAATGCTAAATGAGAGACTTTCAGTTAGAAATGACTTTCACTCATTCTCATTCAAAAGAGTTATTTAAGGAAAATCACTCCATCTCACTATCATACCAATAAGCGTCCGAGTATTCTCGCAAGCAATACGACCTTACCAATCTAAGAGGATTTTAATAAGGACCATAATGTGGGCTTGTTCAATGGCTTAACAAATGGACTCTTTGAGTCAATGCTATTGAAAGAATAATTCTATAATCATCTCCGGGTTTACAAGTTAAGAACTCTGCAAAATGAGAAAGAAATAATCTTGCTCACACTTCTTCGAGCGATGCTTATAAGCATATGAACTCCCATGTTAATTCAAATGTCTTAATCTGAAGAAACTTTGCAAGGGACGTAACATAGGCTAGGTTCATGGGTTGAGAAACGGAAGGCTTATTAGACTCAAAGATATGTATATGGGTCAAAGTTGATGATCATCTAGACATTTTCGCCGGTCTAATTCTTTACCATGAATTGTCATTATAAATGCACTATTGATCTTGACTCTTTGAGTACTGCTCCATTGGGAATACAATTTTTGCAATTGATAGTCATGTATCTTGACTCTCTCTTTTTTCATCTATGGGCATCGACCTTACTTTTACCAGGCACACTGCTTTTTCATACCCCCAGTTCTCATTCATTTTTTCTCCACTTCTTTTTCATGGGCATTGGCCTTATTTTTACCAAGCACACTGTTTTTTCATGCCCATTAGTTCTATTTCGAATGACCATATGGTGCTCTTAACATTTGGACCTTTTGAGAGGTCTTCATCTTCTGTCAGCACTCCAGACCATACTGTTTGAACAATTGCTTGTTGCCTTGCCCCAATGTGGGGGATGATCACCAACTATGTTTAAAGAAATGAAATTGTAGGCTCAAGTGGGCTATGCAAAGGATATAAGTATGTAGGATAGAGAAAGAAATGCTCTTCGTCATCTTAGGGCACTTAAATTACCACATGAATTCAATATAATAGCATAACTTGAAGATTAATGCAAGTGAGAGCAAAAAAATTTCTTTTCATTTTCCTCACCTCATGATACCATCTTACCTCCCATTTGCCCCAATGTGGGGTAGTTCTTAACAGAGTTAATTTGAAAAGAATCTTCACAAGTGTATAAGGCTCAAATCAGTTAAGCAATGGATCACCTATAGTGTTTGGAATAGAGAAATGAATTGCCTCTCATCATTTCGGTCATCTTACCTTCTACGAGTGAACTCTTTACCTTGCAAATATGAAACTTTTTACACTCATCTCATAAGTGTATAAGTAGGGGACTGTATATAAGATAAGGCTTGCCTTTTCATCATCCTGGCACGTCTCATTTAGCATTCTTAAGCATTGATATCACTCCAATGAATTGTCCATCTTGACAAATCTCCACATGAAATTGGTGAGTCAAATAGGTAAAACCACTATAGAAATTCTCTTTTCAAAAGAGTCCAGCAATTTTAAGCATGAAAAGCTTTTGTGACTTCAAAATAGGCAATTTACCACACTCAAAAATGCTTTCGTAAATATGAAAAACATGATTTTGAGCATTCATTTTAGGAATTGTCCCATGAAGGGACTGCCTTAACAATGGGTGCTCTTGGATTGCCCCTATTGATCAAGATAAATATTCCCTTCTTTGATTTGATGAATACTCCATTCTTGCTTTTGCCCCTACACAAAACAACGTGCATGAATAGGATACTATGCAACATCAAAGTAAATGCATATGGAATATCCATTTTGATTTGGGTGGAGATTTTGTCTCAGTCGGGTCACTGCCAAAATCTGTAGTGCCCCCAATTTGTCATCTGCAAAGAAAAGAACAGAGTGTCATTTCCCAAAATTAATTATGTCCAAGAACGAGACGTACCTCTTCCACTAGTGGATCAACATAATCAAAATTAAGATTAACTCACACATCAATTGCAAGTTTAAATAAAATTTAAATTTTCCTCAGAATCGCAAAAATTCACAACCAAGAATGCAATCATGAAAAAAAAATTATCCAAACCCCCCCCCCCCCCAAACTTGAATGAAGCAGTGTCCTTAATACGAAAAATAGAAATAGGAAGAAGAAAACTCCTCTGGTTGTAGGATAAGTCCATAGATGACCTTGATGATTAAACTCTTGAAAGGTGCTCCCTAAAAATTAACCTGGATAAAACAGAGAAAAGTTAATCTTTTTTTTTCTTTTTTTGCAAAACATAAACTTAAAAATAAATCAAAACATAATTAAAATGCTTGGGTTGCTCCCAAGAAGCGCTTGCTTTATAGTTTTCAACCAAACTATCTCAGATGTCGGTATTATGGCGGATGAAGTTCAATGGTGGTCTTCTGCTTGTTGTAACCACCTTCGAAGTAGGGCTTCAAACGTTGACCGTTCACTTTGAATGTGCCCTCAGTGTCATTCGCAACTTCAACTGTTCCGTATGGGAATACCTGTGTAACTGTAAAAGGACCAGATCATCTAGATCGCAACTTTCCTGGAAAAAGTTTAAGACGAGAGTTATAAAGTAATACTTTTTGACCAATTTTAAACTCTCTTTTGAATATGTGCTTGTCATGCCATATTTGTGTACGCTCCTTGTACAACTTAGAATTTTCATAGGCCTCATTGCGAAATTCCTCCAATTCATTCAGTTACAATAATCTTTCTTCACCTGTAGACTGCATATCAAAATTCAGAAATTTCAATGCCCAATATGCTTTATGCTCTAATTCCACTGGTAAGTGACAAGCCTTTTCAAATACTAGCCTAAATGGAGACATTCCAATTGGAGTTTTGAACGCTATCCTATAGGCCCAAAGTGCATCATCGAGTTTTATTGACCAATATTTTCTAGAGGCATTCACTGTTTTTTCTAAAATTCTCTTGATTTCCCTATTTGAAATTTCTACTTGACCATTAGTTTAAGGATGATAAGGGGTTGCAACCTTATGTGTGACTCCATACTTACTCAAAAGTGCTTCAAATTGTTTGTTGTAAAAACGTGTCCCCCTATCACTTATGATTGCCTTAGGAGTGCCAAATTGGGTAAAAATATTTTTCTTCACAATTTCACCACAACCTTAGCATTATTTGTTGGCAATGCTACAGCTTCTATCTACTTAGACACATACTCCACAGCCACTAAAATGTATAAATTTCCATAAGAAGGTGTAAAGGGTCCCATGAAATCAATACCCCAAATATCAAATAATTCACACACAATAATGTTGTTTAAAGGCATCTCATTTTTTCTTGAAATATTTCTAGTTCTTTGACACCTATCACATGAAGCTACATAGGAGTACGCATCTTTAAAAAGTGTAGGCCAATAAAATCCAGATTGTAAAATCTTAGTTGCAGTTTTTGTGGCACCAAAATGGCCACCTGCCTCTCCATCATGACAATGATGTAGAATGTTTGATTTCTCTTCATCTGGAACACATCTCCTTATGACCTGATCTGCGCATACTTTAAACAAGAAAGATTCTTCCCAAAAATAATTTTTAACATTATAAAAGAATTTTTTCTTCTGTTGATATGATAATTCAGGAGGAAGAACATTACTTACCAAATAATTTACAAAGTCGGCGTACTATGGAATTTTTGTGGACATGATGGAAAAAATTTTCTCATCAAGAAACTCTTCCAAAATTGGTCTTACCTCTTCCTTTGAATTTGGAATTCTTGATAAGTGGTCTGTAATAAGATTTTCAGTCCCCTTCTTATCTTTGATTTCCAAAATCAAATTCTTGCAATAATAGAATCCACCTGATTAACCTGGGTTTTGATTCTTTCTTTTCAAGCAGATACTTAAGAGCAGAGTGGTCAAAATAAACTATAACTTTTGAGTCAATTAAACAAGAACGAAATTTATCAAAAGCAAATACTACCGCCAGAAGTTCCTTTTCTGTTGTTGAATAATTCAATTGTGCACCTGACAAGGTTTGACCGGCATAGTATATGGTTCGAAAAATTTTATTCTTCCTTTGTCCCAAAACAACTCCTACTACAGAATCGCTAGCATCACACACTCAAAAGGTAAATCCCAATTTGGTGCTGCCATAATTGGTGCTGATATTAACTTCTCCTTTAAAGTGTTAAAAGCCTGCATGCATTCAACGGAAAAATTAAAATAAGCATCTTTTTTCCAAAAGATTAGAAAGATGTTTATCAATTTTTGAAAAATCTTTTATAAATCGCCTGTAAAATCCTGCATGCCCCAAAAATCCTCTGACAAGTTTCACAGATGTTGGCAGAGGTAATTTTGTAATGACTTCCACTTTGGCTCGATTGACTTCGATTCCATTTTGAGAAATTTTATGCCCGAGCACTATTCCTTCCTGCACCATAAAGTGACACTTCTCCCAATTCAAAATAAGGTTAGTCTCCTCACATCTTTGTAAGACCAAGGCCAAATCATTTAAACAAGAATCAAATGATAGGCCAAAAACGGAAAAATCATTCATGAAAATCTCAATATATTTTTCAACCATATCAGAGAAAATAGCCATCATGCATCTTTGAAAAGTAATTGGTGCATTACAAAGACCAAAGGGCATTCTTCTAAAAGCAAAAGTACCATAGGGACAAGTAAAAGTAGTTTTCTCTTGATCTTCTAGTGCAATTGGAATCTGATTATACCCTGAATATCAATCCATAAAGCAATAAAATTCATGTCCTGCAAGTCTTTCTAACATCTGATCAATAAATGGTAAAGGAAAAGTGATCTTTTCTAGTGGCATCATTCAATTTTCTATAATCCATACACACACGCCACCCAGTAACTGTTCTAGTTGGAATCAATTCATTATTGTCTTTTTTCTGAACAGTCATACCACATTTCTTTGGCACAACTTGTACAAGACTTACCTAAGAACTATCAGAGATAGGATAAATGATACATGCATCAAGTAGCTTAATTACCTCAGCTTTCACTACTTCTTGCATCTTCGAGTTCAAACGCCTTTGAGGTTGGATAGTGGGTTTATATTGCTCCTCCATCAAAATTTTGTGCATGCAAATTGAAGGACTAATTCCCTTGATATCAGCTATTTTCCATCCAATTGCACATTATGCTCTCTTAATACTCTGAGCAATTTCTCCTCCATCAAATCTGTCAAAGAAGAAGATATAATTACCGGTAAAGAAGAAACTCCATCTAAATAAGTATATTTCCAATGAGAAGGTAAGGATTTTAGTTCAAGAATTGGAGGCTCTTCAATTGATGGTTTAGGCTTTGTAATGTGTTGTTCCAACTCCTCAAATTTAATTGCCTTTTGCCTTGAATATGATGGAATTGCCTCCATGAAATTTGCGTACTCCTTTATCTCATCATTCTGAATATCTTTGTCTATTGGTTGAATCAGACAAGCTTCAAGTGGATCTTCAAAAATATTTTCCTGAAAAACCTTATTCACCAACTTATCAACTATCTCAACTCTAAAACAAGAATTATCATCAAATGGATATTTCATTGCTTTAAAAACATTAAATGAAACAAGATCATCTTGAACTCTAAGAATTAACTTCCCTTGTTGTACATCAATAAGAGCTCTTCCTATTGCTAGAAAAGGTCGACCTAAGATAAGTGGTACCTCAAAATCTTCCTCCATGTCAAGAACTATGAAATCTGCAGGAAAGATAAATTTGTCAACTTTTATCAAAACATCTTACACAATACCTCTCGAATATTTAATTGATCGATCAGCCAGTTGAAGTGATACTGTGGTTGCTTTTACCTCGCCCAATCCTAATTTCTTGAAAACTGAATAAGGCATCAGATTAATACTTGCACCTAAATCACATAATGCTTTTTTAAAGTAAGAATCCCCAATAGTGCAAGGAATAGTAAAACTTCCTGGATCTTTTAATTTCGGAGGTAATTTGTTTTGTAGAATGGCTGAACACTCCTCATTTAACTTCACAGTTTCATAATCCTCCAGTTTTCTTTTGTCTGCCAAAATCTCCTTAAAATTTTTTGCATAACTAGGCATTTGCGCTAAAGCATCTGCAAAATGAATGTTAATGTGCAATTTTTTAAATACATCAAGAAATTTAGAAAATTACTTATCTATTTTGTGCTGCTGGAGTCGCTGAGGGAATGGAATTGGTGGCACATATGGCTTGGGATTATCTGGAAAAAGTTTACTCTTGCTTGTCTCCTTTGATTGTTTATTGACCACCTCTTCTTTGTCTCTAAAAATCTCTTCTTCTCCCACTTGTTTACCACTTTTCAGGGTAATAGTCTTTATGTTTTCAATTGGATTTTTCTCTGTGTTACTCGGCAAAGAACCCTGTTGTCTTCCTAACATCATGCTTGCTAACTAACCCATTTGTATCTCCAGATTTCTGATTGAAGCCTCTTAGTTTTGAAATCTCACATCCGTGCTTTTAATAAAGTAATGAGTTATGTTAGCAAGTTTGGTGACTATGTCTTTCAAATTTGACTTTGTCTCTTCTGATTGTTTGAATCCTTGTGGTCTCGTCACATTCTGATTGTTCCATGAAAAATTTGGATGATTGCGCCATCCCGGATTGTATGTGTTGGAGTAGGGATTATTCTGTGACCTGTTAAAATTCCCAATAAAGTTAGAATTTTCATGAGATTGTTTAAAAGTATTATCTACCTGACACTCTATGCTAAGATGTCATCCACCACAAAAATCACATGTCAAATTGTGAATTTTCATGGCTAAAACACTCATATTATCAAGTTTTTTGTTGAGTGTTTCAAATTGTGTAGCAATTGCAGCAAAAGCATCTACTTCATGAACTCCACTAACTTTTCGCATTGGTAATCTCTCAATAGGCCACTGATAACTATTGGACGCCATCTCCTCTAATAGATTGTAAGCTTCTTCTGGTGTTTTATTATTTAGAGTTCCTCCTACAGCTGCATCAATCATAGAACAAAGATTTGTACTAGAGCCATTATAAAAAGTTTGTACCTGCATCCATACAAGTAGTCTGTGATGTGGGCATCTCCTAATAAATTCTTTGAATCTTTCCCATGCTTCATATAATGATTCATTATCCATCTGCATAAAATTAGTAATATCGTTACGCATCTTCGCAGACTTTGCAGGTGGAAAGAATTTACCAAGAAATTTCTGAGCCATATCATTCCATGTAGCAATTGATCCTGCAGGAAGGGAAGAAAGCCAACTCTTAGCTTTGTCTCTAAGAGAGAATGGAAATAATCTCAATCTAATAGCATCATCTGTAACTCCATTATATTTAATGGTGTCACAGATTTCAAGAAAAACATTGATGTGAACGTTCGGATCATCGCTTGGTAGCCCACTGAATTGTACTGATTTTTGAAGCATCTGAATGAGTGACGGCTTGATCTCAAAGTTGTTTGCTTGAATTGCAGGTCTTCTGATACTTGATGTGGTGCCTTGAACTGTTGGCGTAGCATAATCTCTTAAGAGTCTACGTGGATTTTCATTCTCACCGTCTGCCATCTTAGCATGATTTCTATGTTCTCTCAGTCACCTTTTGAATGTACGCTCGATTTTTGGATCAAGTTCAACAAGTTCCCCTTGTTGGCTCCGTGTAATAAACCGATGTACACCCTAAAAAATAAAACAAAACGAAAGCTAGATTAAACTTAGAATTATCTGGTATCGATATTAATTAGTATTAAACAAACGATCCCCGACAACGGCACCAAAAACTTGTTCGTGAAATTCTAAACGTAAGTGCACGTATCGAACAAGTAATATAATGATGAGAAAAAGTATCGTCCCACGGAGATCGATGATTAATAAACTAATTAAATACTAAAATAGATTAATTCTAAAATTTATCTAACAAATCAAAATATAATTTAGAATAAATTAAAAACAAAACTTGAAGACTAAATGCAGTAAAAGCAATCAGTTAAATATGTTAGAGCATCTGATTTCATCATAACCACTAGATATGAATTTCATATTGTTGTGAATACAATAACGATATCAAACATGTGATAGCGGAATTTCCTAATCTATTTACTACCCTATCTCTAGGTATAGCAAACCTACTCAGCTTATTAATCCACTATATCTCTATATGAATTAAAATAAACATGAGTACATTAAAAACTATAAATATTCCCGGTTTACAATGAGTCTTTTGGATCACATTATCACCGAAAGCTACACAAATAACGCGGTATATTTCTATCCACGTTTAATTCATGGTTATATATTATAATGAACAATTGCATATTATCACATCTCAGTCTCAAACATACACATCAGATCAATCAAGTGGTGGCCAGTCACTCAAAAGCATTAAACGCAATAATATATAACTCACATGAATGAAATCAATTGTAAAATATAAAAATCATGAAATTCATATCATCATGGTTAGGCTATATCATAGCCCTAACAAAAAAAAATTAGAACATAGTAGAATAATAAATAAAAATATAAATCAAACCCAGTATCTTGAATCAAAGAACAAGAATTTTGTCACTACCTTTGTCTTCTCTTCAAAATACTTGAAAAACTCTCAGAAGAATGAAAAAACGATCTAACTCCAACCCTAGCTGCTCTCTCTGTCTCTATTTATAGGATATATTCAAGATATCTATCTCTCAACGCTTGCAAATAACATTAGGGAACAAAATCAAGAATTTCCTGATTTGATATCCATCTTCCACTGCTGCTTTTATTTGAATTCCTGATAGTTGCCATTCTTTTCTTTATCTTCTCCATAACTCATTATTCTGTATAAACAAGGAAAATTCAAATAATCATAAGGAAATCCAAATATTTTCTCACAGATAATGCATTAATTACTGCCTAAAATAGATAAAATAACTCTATTTTTATTGAGTTATCACCAAGCTATCGTGACCTAAATTTCGAGTGCACCGCCTAAGATTTGGCTAATGGATTACTAAGCCTAACTTAGCTCGGGCACTCCCAAACCCATACTAATTCGCGACTTAGGTTTAAATATCTAGCATGCAAAAGGGAATCGCCACTAATCAGTTTACGGTAGATCAATTAGACACCTACGTAAAATATGAAAAAATTATTTTACTTCTACGAATCAGAGATTTTGGATGCAGGGACTTGATTACGTTAGATTTCTCTAACGCCTTTTCGGTACCTTTCTCTTTTATTTTGAAAAATATTTGGCAAGCAACTTGAATTGATTTTAATTTATCTCTCTAACTTGTGAGGTTATCATGCGGATGTGCAAACCACCAATTTAACACTTAAGAAAGCAAATAAAAAGATGTAGAACTTACCTTATAGCAACGAAAGCATCTGCAGTGTTAGATCAAAATTCGCATTGACAATCCTAGATATGATTTCTAATTAACACGCAATCACTCAATTTTTTTTTGTTTTCATTTATTTAATGAGAATTATGTTTTATGCAATGCATGCTACTAATCTAACATGAAATGATATGACATAGTAGATATGAATGAGTAAAATAATATTTTTTTTTTATGTTTTCTTAATGAACATGCAATAATTAAATATGCAATCTAAATTAACCAAAATGACCTAATCTTAATGATGGGTAATTTCTAATTAAATGAACCTAGCAACAATCATTAAATGACATACATTTCATGAACCTAATTTTATATAACGTGCACATGATTTTTATTTTCTTAATAAGCATGCAATCTATCCTGATATGTAATGATGTGCAAAGAATGCCATAATTCTAATTTTTCCTTTTTCTTTTATGAAATTTGAAATTAAAAATTTGCCAAATAATTAAACGTGCATTTCAAATTTAAAAAACACTAACATCCTAAATGAATGCATTTTTTTTTTTTGGATATTTTTATTTTTAAAAAAATTCGAAATAAAATCTTATTCTATATAGGCAAGATAACATGAAATATTCCAAAACAAACCTAATCCTAACTCAAATATTTTTTGGATTTTTTCCTTTTACAAAAATAAAATTGATTCAACTAACAGGACGGCAAATCAGACAAGATATGATTGATATCCATAAATTGGCAAACCATATCTCATGCATGAAATTGGGTTGGTCAATTTTTAAATAAATCGCGAATCGAATCTCGGGCCTGAGATCGGATTGACGATTTTCCAAGCGATTGCGAATCGGATTTCGAGCGCGAAAATCGGACTGTCAATCGTTAATCTAAGAGGCTAATTCGTGTTAGGAATCTCAATCATACATCGAGAAACAATTCTACTAAAAAATTAAAATAAAATAAAAAACAAAATAAAGTAAATAGAAAGAAAAACTACCTAATTTGTTTTTTTTTTTTTTCAAATAGGGCTTGGCAACCCAATCAACTAAGGGGCAACGCCGGTCGGAGCTCCGGTAGGGGGAAGACGCCGACGAGGAGCTCCGGCGAGGGGGACCAATAGGCAGGTGAAGGTGTGAGCTACTGCTAGTGGTGGAGCGAGGCCTGTTGTAGGGTGTCGAGCAGAGGCGAGCAGCACGGTAACGGCTGAGCATCAGGCGAAGGCAAATAGACTGGCGGAGTGGCGGTGACTAGCGGTTCAGCTACCGGCGTTGCGCAGAGGAGGAGGAACCATCGGTCTAGTGAAGACGCGGGTAGCAAATGTGAAGGAGATGGTGAACAGTAACTGTCCAATCACCCCTTCCTCTGTTGTTTCTGCTTTTTATGTTCCCCTCTCTCTTCCTTTTCCCTTTTTTGACTTTTCTACTAGCTTTTCTTTTCCTTGTGCTCCTCTTCAGAGGAAGAAAAGACCATAAGAGCTTTCTTTCTCTTTTTATTGTGTTGATTTTTCTTTGACTCGAGAGGAAAACCAAAAAGCCCCCGAAATCCTACGCAATTTACCTTTTCATAGGCCACCGATTAGATTTTTTTTTTTTAATTTTTCCAAATCGATATTCATGAAGATTCCTTTTCCAAACGCAATATTTGCTTTTCCGAATGCAATATTTGCTTTTCACATCTACCCTATCCAAAATATTCATCATATCCCGAAAAAATTTCAAATTCTTATTTTTCACGAGATAATTTTTTATCATTAATTTTTGGGCCAATTTGCTCATTTCATGGGCTTAGTCCAGCCTGCCAAGTTAAAGCTCAAAACCACTAATTCGAACCCACTCATCACCAGTCCAATAAATAAATGCAAAAAATGCAAATGAAAAATAAATGCACCTAAATCTATATGCTATGCAATTAATATTTTTTCAGGGATAAAATTAACCCCTAATTTTTAATGTGATAAATGACTAAACGGGTGTTGACACCCCAAGATGAGTGCTCTCCTATCCTAACTTCGTTGGAGTCTAGTAGCATAGCCGAGACATCGACACATTTTCTACCCCTACATGGATGGAGCAATAGAAATTTGGTGAATTCAAGAGAATGTCACAACAAGACGAACCATTTATCATTATCGTAAGTGTCAAGTGGAAGTACAATGATAGATGAAGCTGAGGATGTAGTTTTTGGTTTTTTAGTTAGCATAATATTTAGTATATCTCTTATAATTAACTAGAGATATTGGGTAGATATTTTGTTTCTCTTTTCTATTAAGTAATATATTGTATAAATATTTGTACTACACGTTAAGCAATACAAGCGAATTACAATTTATCTCATGGTATCAGAGCAGAGAGCATAAACACACTTGACAATTCGGTCTGCATCGTTTGCAATATAGCCACGAAATCATTTGCATAGAAGGTGATCGACCATTCCTTACCATATTATCTCAACACCTCTAACAATCGTGGAAGCATACTCGTTTCATGAGTGCTATCCCAGGATCAATATGCAACATGGTGGAAGGTGATGAGAAGTACATTGCGGATGAAAATAAATTTAGGTTTATTGATGGATCGCTGGAGAAGTCCAATCCAACGACACTTGAATTTAATGCTTGCGACATTTATGATTCCATGATAGTTTCATGGATCTTTAGTTCCTTTGACAAGAGTCTACAAGGAAGCATGGCATATGCAAAAGAAGCAAAAGTAAGATGGGACAAGTTGAAGGAGAGATTCACTCAAGGTAATAGACCTCGCATCTACAAGATCAAAACCGAGATCAAGCTCCTATAGCAAGGAGGACTCTCGGTGGTGGTATACTACACTAAATTGAAGATCTTATGGGATGAACTCAATGATTATGAAGACATCCAAGAATGTACATGTGCTCGGCCACAAGATATGCGAAGAAGAAGGAGGTGGAAAAGATATACCGCTTTCTCATATGCTTCAATGCTAAGACCTATGGGAATGTTCATTCTCAAATTCTCAACTTGAAATGGTGAGGCTCGACCTCGCCCTACCATGGCAAGGTCGAGAGTCGCCTACCACTAGTGAGGTCGACCCTCGTCATGGTTGGGCTCAGCCTTGCCAAATCTAGTAAGGTTCGGTCTCGCCCACCCAAGGGGTCGACCTCCCTAGCCACTAGCGAGGCGCCTCACCTAGGGACAACAAAGTCACACTGACGAAGAAAGAGAAGGTGGGGAAAAAAAGAATAGGAAATAATAAAAAATTACCACGTCAGCGTTATTGGTCGATGCCCACGTCAACGCTAGCCGATCATATTTGGTCGGATGGACTGAATTGGCACAATTGCAAAAGGTTTAGGACTGAATTGCAAAAAAAAAAAAAAAGGAGGGGTTTAGGATTGAATTGACGTAATTGCAATAGGTTTAGAACTTTTTTGGCAATTCTCCCATGGAATTCTTTTCTACTCGCCCGCGGATGTAGGTCACACCAACCAAATCGAACTACATAAATTTGGTGTCCGATCTATTTTTTTATTATGTTTATTTTACTATTTAGTCACCTGCTGCACTAGGCAAATATCATTTAGTATGCTTAGGGTGCACATGGTAATGCTTCTTAGCCGAGGAACAGTTTTTTTTTCAAAGATAGTTCTTTTATATTTCTATTTCAGGGAATAATTTCTAAGTAAAATAAGGTGTTTGGTAATTACACAAAATCTCTACTCTTTAAATAGAAAAAAAAAATAGAAATGCGTTTGGTACAATTTTTTATTTTTTGTATTTATTTGTTTTTTATTCTTGTTCACGGATCGCTAACGACCGCCACCACACGACCGTCGCCCACCGCCGGCCGTCAAAGGTTGTGGCCAATGGGCTATAGGCGGCATTCATGCGGTGGCGATCGGTGGTCGTGCGGCGGCAACGGTGGCCGGCGGTCGTGGGCGGGAGGCAGTCGGCCGCAGTTGGCGGGGCGACAGGCGGCGATCGACGGGCGGCGGTCGATGGGCAGTCGGCGATCGGCGGTTGGCGGGTGGTGGCAGTGTGACGGGTGGCAAGCGACAGCGATGGCCGGCGGTTGGAGGTGGCCGCGGCAAGAGAGAGGAACCAAAGAAAAATTAAAAAAAGAAAATTGGCTTATTTCTAGAAATTGTTCCTAAGAACAAGAAGCAAGTTTTTTTTGTTTCTTGTTTCTATTCCAAATCTATTCTCGGGCTACTTTTCTATTTCGAGGAATATAAAAACAAGTTAGCGTTACCAAATGGATTTATGTTCTTTTTTTGTTCCGGGGAACAAAAGAACAGAAATCGGGAGGAACAGAAATGTTATTATGCAGGCCCTTAGTTGATTTGTAGACTTGGTAAAAGAAAAATAACAATAACATTTATTCGGAAACACTAGCTTGATGGAAGACCACAAGAATCGAACAAGGAAATGGGGCAAGGTCATCAGTCATTAGCGCCGGTCAAGACCTGTAGTATTATGTAGCTCTAGGATAAGGTCTTCTGATTCTCTTTCTATTATATCATGTCAATTGTTTGGTGAATCGCAGTATTAAAGTCAGATATGTTTACACATATCATGCACATTTTTTTTTTATATAAACAACATATCATTGTAAATGAACCTAAATGTTCATAAATGGAGATGGTGAAAGTCTCTCGTAACACTATTCCTTAATTTATTTGTATTTTATTTTTCCTCTTTTTTATATTATTTTCTTTATTATTTCTTTTTTCCCCTTTCATCATTCTTTAATAAAATTTTATCAAATAGTAAATTGTACTAACATACCTAAAATACAAAAATACCTAAAATATATAATAAATATAAATATTTAATTTATAGATTGAATGTTTATTATAAGATAGAATTAAAGTTGAATACATAAATTAAAATAAGATTAATTAAAAATAAATTTTATTTTTATTTTTTATTTCTTAAATTATAATTCAAATATTATTTATATTGAAATATAATTTCAATTTGGTTAATTTAATAAGTTTGTTATTTTAGAAAAATAACTTTCATATTATAAACATTAGAAATCTTATCCACCTTTATCCCACCTTCCCCATGGGATAATTTTATCTTGTCTATATCTCCCTTATATCCGACTTTATCCTGTTTTGAGCGAGTATCAAACATAGGATAGGATAAATCATATCTTATCCCGAATTTTATCCCGACTGCCAAACGCGGCCTAAATGCATAAAGAAGAAAAGGATGGACTTGGGTACAACCGAGTCCAGCCAAAAAGTTGGGCAGAACGTCACTCTCGTGTGTACGGGAAAAAAAGGATAAAATAATAAGAAAAATGAGGGTTTCGTGACATGACGATTATCTACCAGGATGCTCTCTATGAGAAAGCTCCGGAGGAGCGAGTGATACCTTCACAATAGAGACGAGGGATAGAGAGAAGAAAATCGAAATAAGTAAGAGTGAGCTGGTGGTCTTGTAGTTGTCTTGATTTGCTCATCCGAAAAATAAAAATTCTTGTGAGCAAGTGATCAAAGCCTGAATACCCACACACTAAGACCACAACAATTTAGCATCAGAGCAAACTATGTCAACGGGAGCACTTCTCGCCCAAGTTGCAAGAAGGTATCCACATATTAAGACTTGGATTTTGCTTGGGCAGCAAAATACACAACTTCTTATCTCAGTTTCTTTGTAATCAACTTTTCCCGCACGAATCCTAAATAAGCATGATTCAACATCATGGAAGCTGCAAGACAGTAGTTCGATTTTTCTTGGGCAGCATCAGACGAAGGCTTGCTTGCCCCATTAAGTGATACTTCTTAGCTCAATTTCTTTGTAATCATAACGTTGTTCTCAATCGATCTTCCAAAAGAAAAACGATATGGAGTTTTGCTTGCACGACTTAGACATTCACATTTTGACATAGACACATATAGATGAAGTTTGAGATGATTATTTTTCTTTTCAGACTAGAGGGAAAGCTGGCAATGATCACTGGTGGGGCGAGCGAAGGCTAGCCAGGTCAGCCTTGCTAGCCAATGGCGAGACTCGACCCTGCCAACCACTGGCAAGGGTGAGCCTCACCCAACGATGGTGAAGGCAATGGCGAAGCTGCCGTTGCCAAATTTGGCGAGGCTCGACCTCATCCAACCATGGCGAGGTCAAGAGTCGCCAGCCACTGGTGAGGTTGACCCTTGTCTTGGTTGGGTTTAGCCTTGTCAAATCTAGTGAGGTTCAACCTCGCCCAATCAAGGGAAGGGTTGACCTCCCTAGCCACCGGTGAGGCACCTCACCCACGAACGACGAGGTCACACGGACAAGGAAAGAGAAGGTGGGGAAAAATAAGAATAAGAAATATTAAAAAAATTACCGTGTCAGCATCATTAGTCGGCGCCCACGTCAACACTAGCCGGTCATATTTGGTCAAATGGACTGAATTGGCACACAATTGCAAAAGGTTTAGGACTAAATTGTAAAAAAAAGTTTAGGACTGAATTGATATAATTGCAATAGGTTTAGAACTTTTTTGGCAATTCTCCCATGGAATTCTTTTCTACTCCCCTGCAAACGTAGGTCACACCAACCAAATCGAACTACATAAATTTGGTGTCAGATTTATTTTTTTATTCTGTTTATTTTACTATTTAATCACCTACTGCAATAGGCAAATATAATTTAGTATGCTTAATTGATTTGTAGACTCGGTAAAAAAATTAATAATAATAATAACATTTATTCTGAAACACTAGCTCGATGGAAGACCACAAGAATCGAACGAGGAAATGGGGGCAAGGTCATCAGTCATTTGCGCCGGTCAAGACCTGTAGTATTATGTAGCTCTGGGATAAGGTCTTCCGATTCTCTTTCTATTATTTCCGTTATTCAAGAGTGGACAGGTAGGCAGCTCCTTGCTAGTCATGTCATGAGATCACACGCGATAAGATCAAGATAGAATGGTGCAACTACCGGGAGCAAAAGATGGACCCCTAGATTTAGCTGGAATTGGGAAGTCAATTTGGGGCCCATTTATTACATTGCCTAAACAATATCCACGTGAAAACAATACCTCTTTTGTGGTCGATGACTGGAGAGGACACAGAGGCTCTGGCCCACAGCCGACTAGAGCATTACAGAGACCCTACCGGCTGGAAATCCAATAGAGGAAAAAACAGAAAGAAAAGAAAAGAAAGGAAAAGAAGGGAAAAAAATTCAGAAAAAAGAATTGCAAAAATTATCAACATTAGCGCCGGCTATGCAACGTCGAGTGGCCAACATCCATGTCAGCAATTTTTACCAAAGTTGACCAAAATGACTTTATTAGCAAATCATGAAAATTTTAATTGCTAAATTGTCCAAATTGAAAGGTTTTGGATTAAATTGACCATCCGGTAGGTTTATGATTTAATTTTTTTATAATTTCCCCTCTGTTTAAGTGTACTTCTAGGAGTTTTTAATGTATTAGTACAATATTCTTTGTGAGCTCTTTAAACATTGTGAGAGATACACTAAGTCAACAATGGGTAGATTGGGATTGAACAAAACTTATAAATTTTGATTTCGCTGGTCTTCATGGCCACCTCTTTCTGCGTGGACACAGGTCATACATCGTATAATCTCATGATATTCATTCCTCTTCGCTTGTTTTTTTTTTTTTTCCTATGGAAATATAATAACAAATTTATAAGGAATTACACAATAACTTTTAAGATAGAAGCTACAATGGAAAATGATTTTTTTCACCTTCAAGCCAGGCAAACATGTGGCAAACTGCTAAGTTGCTTCAATTTTCTGCTCTGCAAATTCTTGGTAGTCGTCCTCGTAAGCAGAGTTAGATACAGCTGCCCACATGTCTTGATCGAAGGCCTCTAATCTTTGGAGTTGCAGGCTAGCCCCAACGATGATTAATTCAACAATGCACTTTAAAACACTTACAAATATAAGGATTCAAAGTCGAACAATATTTATTTAATGTCGGTCCTAAAAATGATTTCAGCAATATCTAACTCCCCAGCTTTGCTGATTGGGTAAGCCTTCATCCACACAACTTGTGGTTCTAAATCCATCAAAAGAAGGGAGACAGGGGAATCGAATGCATCAAGAACAAGAGGATGGATTTGAGTAAAGGCAAGTCCAGTCAAAAAGTTGGGCACACGGGATACTCGTGCGTAGCGAAAAGAAGGACAAAATAATAAGGAAAATGAGGTTTTCGTGACATGACGATTATCTATCGGAATGCTCTCTATAAGAAAGCTCCTGAGGAGCGAGTGATAGCTTCACAATAGGGACAAGGGATAGAGGGAAGAAAATCGAAATGAATAGAGTGAGCTGAGGGTCTTGTGGCAGTCTTGATTTGTTCATCCAAAAGAAAATTCTTGGGAGCAAGTGACCAAAGCCTCAATACCCACACACTTCTCAGAACGCAACAATTTAGTATCGGAGCAAACTATGGCAACAGGAGCACTTCTTTCCCGAGCTCCAAGAAGGTATCCACATTCTAGGACTTAATTGCTTTTCGTGTTAAAAGGTTCAAGCAAAGTATACAACTTTTCTGCCACGAACCCTCACGTGCGCTGTTCCTTAATAAGCATGATTCAATGTCATGGAAACTGCAATACAGTAGTTTGATTTTGCTTGGGCAGCATCAGACGAAGGCTAGCTTGCCCCATTAAGCGAAACTTCATAGCTCAGTTTCTTTGTAATCATAACGTTGTTCTCGATCGATCTTCCCAAAGAAAAACGATGTGGAGTTTTTCTTGCACAACTTAGACATTCACATATTGATATAGGCACGTATAGATTAAGTTTGAGATGATTATTTTCCTTTTCAGACTAGAGGGAAAGGTGGCAGTGATCACTGGTGGGGCGGGTGGCATAGGAGAATCTACCGCGAGGCTCTTCTCAAAGCATGGGGCTAGAGTCATTATAGCCGACATTCGCGACGACTTGGGCGAGTCGGTGTGCAAGGATCTAGGGCCAGAGACTGCATCCTTTGTACACTGTGATGTATCAAACGAATCCAACGTCGAAAAAGCCATTAACACTGCCGTTGACGAGCATGGAAAGCTGGACATAATGGTGAACAATGCTGCGACCGTGGAACCAGTCAAAGCCAACATATTGGACAACGACAAAGCCGACTTTGAGAGAGTGGTTAGCGTGAACCTGACGGGTGTTTTTTTAGGGACCAAGCATGCGGCTCGAGCCATGATCCCGTCACGAAGAGGAAGCATCATCAATGTCGGAAGCGTCAGCTCCAGTGTGGGTGGGGTTGCACCCCATGCATACACCAGCTCCAAGCACGGTGTCGTGGGGCTCACAAGGAACGTGGCTGCGGAGCTTGGGCGATACGGAATTCGCGTGAACTGTCTCTCACCTTATTTCATCCTATCACCATTGTCAAGGGAGTTTTTCAATGTCGTCCGAAATGGAAGAGTCGGGGTGTATTCTAATTTGGATGGGGTGAGTCTTCAGAAAGAAGATGTAGCGGAGGCTGCCGTGTTTCTGGGGAGTGATGAATCCAAGTACATAAGTGGCCACAATCTGGCTGTGGATGGAGGCTTCACCACCATCAATCCCGCCTTCGGCTTGTTTGCTCGTGCTTAACGAATAACACCTCTTCATTGTTCCCTGCTTGTCTTTCCACATTGTTCCTTGTGTCGAATAAAAAAAAGTCTAGTGACTATCATTATTGTACCCTTCAGCGAGAAGATTGCTTGCTGTGGTTGTCTTTATAATATGTCGTTGGATAGGACGACATCTCTGGAAGGTGGTTTTATTAGCTCCAGAAGTCTCCGTTAACGTCAATAGTGAGAGCAATGCAACTGCGCTTCCTGACAAATGAATTTGTTCCCCGGATTCGAATATGATGTAAACACAGGCTTTTGGCCAATTCGAAATTACCAAAAAGGAATTCTAAACCCAAAATTCAAGCATAAATTTTTCAATTTGATCATTCTAATGTTAAACTTTTTGATGATTTATCAATACAATCCTAAATCAATTTTGGCTTAAAATCACCAACATAAACGCCGGTAGTGCCATGTAAGATGGCTTACATTGACGTAAACAATTTTGAAAAATATATACTTTTTTGTTTAATCTTTTTCTTTCTTTCTTTTCCTTGCCAAGTCCAATAAGATTCATCATCCGACCTTTGCCGACCACTAGACAAGGGCACCGAAGCCCTTGTCAGTCGCAACCCTTGCTAGGTTTGGGAAGGGCTTGCCCATGGTAGCCGAGGGTCGACTGGCAACCCTCACTAGGCTTAGAAAGAAAAAAGAAAAGAAAAAGAAAAGGAAATAAAAAAAAATTAAAATTCATAAAAATTTCTAAAATTATAAAAATTGTTCATGCCAGCACTGATTGTTCCACGTTAGATAGCCGACATCCACTCAATGATTTATCAACCAAACTTGGTTAGAAGGCCTACATTAACAAATCATGAATAAATTATGACTAAATTGGTCAAATCGAAAGGTTTAAGATCAAATTAGTACAATTGCAATGTGTTTAAGATTTTTTTGGTAATTTGACCTTTTTATAAGAGTGCTTTTTTTTCATTGAGAGTTTCATGATAAAAGAAAATATTTTCCAAAAAAATCTTTTCAAGGAAAACAATAAGTTTTTATTTTTTTGGTGATTAAGGAAAGGTGATTTCCTTCTTGCCAGAGGAAAAGTTTGTTTCCCCAATCTAAACTTGTTGTTTTTAGTCAATGGAAAATTTCTTTGTAATTGAATTAATTTCCAGCTACCGAAGAGTTGGGAAATAATTTCTCGAAAACAGTTTTCCTTCAAAAAAATGGTTTACATTTGTCGCATCTCGACAAAGATACTTATTTACAAGTTGGCTCTCATATTAGTAAGCCTTAAATGAACAAGTGACGGTTATGAAGCAAACCCAGTTGCTTAAACTTTTGAATCGCTCCCTCGAAAGTAACTTCCCATCTTTACTAAGACTTTACCAGCCTATAATTCATCCGTAAAATCATAATATAAAGAGTTGTAACGGCATCGTTTATTATATCTAATTGCCAATACCAATGTGAGCATTCTATCAGCATATTCGTATAGAGATTAGGGAGCTTTAGCCTTTACCATAATATATAGTCTAAATGGAAGAGATTTCTCTTGCAACTCATTGAATGAATGGCCACCTAGGGATTAAATCAATTATAATTTATTTTTTTGATAAAATGAAATGGTAATTTGAAAAAGATTAAAGAAAAGACCCAGGGTTGGAATTTTTTAAAAAATTCCAACCCTGGATCTTTAGTTTGAGATGATTATTTTCCTTTTCAGACTAGAGGGAAAGGTGGCGGTGATCACTGGTGGGTCCAAGCATGTGATGGGCTTGCCGTTGGCACACCATCGGCAAGACTCGTTAGTGTGATGGCCTTGCCGTTGGCACACCAGCCTCATTGGCAGTGCCTGGCCTGGCACGAAAAGGCATCGGGCAAGCAAGCCTAAGTTGGTCCATTAGTCAGGCCCACTAACTAAGTGTCGGACCGCTATTGACTGTGGAATATGATTAATTTATTTAAAAATTGACTTGCTGTCTGAAATGTCATTTAGTATGCGGATTTTATAAACCAGTCTCAATAAACTTAGCATTTTTCGTGCGTGGTTGCAATGCTGTTAGTGAGATACTGGCCATTATTCACACGGTTTCATCTTTTAAGTGTAGTTTCGGGGCTTTTTAATTGTAAGAGATATGATCAACTTCATTTTTCTGCTCTTGTCGCATATATACAAAGTCAGCTTTCAAATGGGGGTGATACAACTTCAAATTCTCATGTAGTCGTCCTCATAAGCAGAGATCGATAAATAGCTGCCGACATGTCTTGTCTTGATCAAAAGGCGTCTAGTCTTGGAGTCGCAAGCTAGCTTCAACGATGATTAGTCAACGATGCACTTTAAAACACTTATATATAAGGATTAAAGCTTAAACAATGATTGTTAAGCGACGGTCCTAAAAAATGATGCCGGCAATATCTTCCCGCGTGCATATAGTATGGTATGGACGTTGCCGACCGTGCAAGCTTTTATTTACACAGGCCTGTGGTTCTAAATGTATCAAAGAAGGGAGAAAGAGGAATTAGATGCATCGAGAAGAAAATGATGTATTTGAGTAAAGCCAAGTCCAACCAGAAAGTTGGGCAGAGCGTGATTCTTGCGCGCAGGGGAAAAAAGAGGATAAAACATTAAGGAAAACGACGTTTTCGTGCCGTGTGGGTTGTCTAGGACAATGCTCTCTTATACGAAAGCTCGTGATGACCGCCAGTGACAGCTTCACAAGGAAGACAGAGAAGAGAGGAGGGAATCGAAATGAGCAAGAGTGAGCTGGCAGTGGTCTTGCAGCTGTCTTGCAGCTGTCTTGATTTGTTCATCATCCTAATCGGTTGCGAGCGAAGTGATCAAGAGCCACATACTCAGACCACCACAACTTTTTAAGGATATCCTCTTTCTCCCTGGCTGCCGCGTTGGCCTTTTCTTTTAACAATGACCGGTGAGGACATTTTAGGATTTGATTAGTTCTCCAAACGTGGGGCTAAAGTCCTTATAGCCGATACTCGTGAAAACTTAGGCAAGTCGGTGTACAAGGACCTAGGACCTAGGACCAGTGACCATGCTCTTTTCAGAATGCGGATGTATCAAGCGAGTCCGACCTCAAAAATGCCATTAACGCTGAAGTTGATAAGCACGTAAAGTTTGATATAATGGTGAACAAGGCTGCGGTTGGTGATGAAGCCAAATCCAACATACTGTACAATGAGAGGGCCGACTTCGAGAGAGTGGTTAGTGTGAACCTGACGGATGTTTTCTTAAGGACCAAGCATTCAGCTCAGGCCCTTATCCCATCGCGAAGAGGAAGCATCATCAATGTAGGAAGTTTCAGCTCAGGCGTGGGCTGGGTTGCGTCCCTTGCGTACACCAGCTCCAAGTACGACATCATGGAGCTCAAAAGGAGTGTGGCCACCGAGCTCGGACACGGGGTTCGCGTGAACTGTCTATCACTTTGTTTCATTTCAAAACTATTGTCAAGGCACTTCTCCAATAACTCATGGGAATGGAGGATTCCGAGTGTATTCAAACCTACAATGGGCAGCTCTTCAAAAAAGGCATTTAACCGAGGCTGCTTTGTTTTAGGGGAGCTACAAGTCCAAGTACATTAGTGGCCATAATTTAGCAGTGGATGGGGGCTTCACCACCATTAATACCACCTTTGGCTTATGCGCTCGTGCTTAAACTCGATATTACAATCACCGTTTCACTCCTTCGTATCTAAGTTAACAATAACTCTTCACTCAGTAGCTGCGGATCTCGATATCTCAGCAGGCAAATGATCTTCACAGTAAGTCATTTTCTGGCATGTCATCACCGCAAAGCTACACAAAACCTTGACTAACAAAGAGGAACAGGCACGATTGTGCACAGCATTTAAACATATATAATCTGTCATCTTAATGCTCCTGGTATCCAGACAATGATGGGTAGACATTTTCAACCACGCTATCAAATTACTCTCTTCAATTCATTGAAATTTCCGAGTTCAACAATAGTTAATCTGCTGTATTTAAAGTTAAGTCCAACATTGAAGAAGATAGATATTAAGAAGAAGACTCATAAAACCAACACTTTTTCTACTATGAATAAGAATGAAACCTCATTGCAGAGAAGAGATCACGGCAGATTCAGCTGCCCCATTTTTGCAGTTCTTCAGGATGTCAATCAATTTGAGAAGACACTAATTCCCTGGTAGTTACTTTCTTCTTTTTGTCTTCAGTGTCCTTTCATCTATCTTCTAGACTTTCTCTGTCTGTCAGACAAAATGGTCTGAGTGCCATGTTGTCTAGGATTATTCCCAAACTTCAGGGGCACAATCTGCTGAATATATAATCTCCCAGGAAAGTGCCATTTATCTTTCGGAAGCATTCGTAGCTGAGGCAACCAAAATGCTACATATTCTCCTTCGGGATCATATGTTTGTGCCTGAGTAATTTTTGAAGTTATACTGAGTCAGAGATTTAAAATACAACTTAAGGCGAAAAGAAAATGCATTTACTAATACAGAGCCCCAACAGTACAAGGGCTCTTACAAAGTAGCCACCATGCTGCCTGAAACACAATAAGCCTCCTCTTACAAGAAATAAATTAACCTCTCCAATCACCACATCCACTATTTAAGCCAAGCCTACAAGGTCAGTGTTTGATAGTTACAAAGGCTTACTAACTTGAAGACTATAAACCAACAAACTAACCATCTAGACTCTCTATAAGCACATTTGTCCCTTCATGTAAAGCAAACAGTTGAAAGAAAAGCATACGCACTTGTTTAGGGATGCTGAAATAACGATCCTCTCTAGGGTCATTCCCAACTCCTGTGCAGAAAGAAAACATACAATGTAATGTAACTATAAACCTAGATAGGTATTACGTCACCAGTAGGAGTTCCATGACTGTGCATCAGAAAGATAAAACTTTTCTTTGAATGAGAATGATAAAACAAGCTGACCATTGGCTAACTGGTCAGTAAAATTAATTATTATCAAGAGAAAGAAAATTCATTATCTATTTCAAATATAATTCATTTGCATTTTCAAAAAAAAAGATAAATTACCCTCCCTCGTGATGCACCAAAGTAACCTCTTTTTTCAGAAGGTGATTGTACATTAGTCTAGCTTATGAGAATTGTAAAATGCAGGAATTAGTCTCCCAACAATGGTTGGCTGGTTTACTTGTAAGTAACAATTTTAGGTCTCCTGGACATTCAAGGAAAACAACAATTTGAAGCACAAAGCATGATCACGAATAAGAACTAGATGCCGAAAAAGAAAGTGTGGAATATGAGCAGCTATATATTGTTAGTTTCAAATTTTAGTCTCCCTTACATACTTTGGTCATCTTTGGGATTTTCTCGATAAAGGTCCTATGAAATCTGCAATAATTCTGTCTGCTAGATCGGAGCTATAATTTATAATTCAAATCAAATTCCGAAATACCATGTCTTAATCCTATTTCTGTAAATATGAGGTCAATTATCCACTTGTCATGCAATATCCACCCAGGAGGTTTCCGTGCAGAGGACATAAATGCAAGTGCGATAATGTGTCCTTTAGCTTCATAAGATGCTGTACAAGTCATATATCATCACCAAGTTATGGGGAATCAAAATCTTTTCCATTTCATTTCAACGTGTTATATGTGATGTAAGATAGAACTTTCAGAAGAAAAACCGATGAACATGCTAGTGTAATCCCATGATAGAGTTGGAAACCATGCAAAAAGCATACATGATGTTCTGAACTGGAAGCATGAAAATAAGTATCACCTGCACCATACGTCCAATTTCCATAGTTCGAGCAAGGATCATAATCAAGAAGACAGGTCTCAAACCATTCAGCTCCCATACGCCAGTCAAGACCCATGTCACGAACAAGAAATGAACATACAATCTGTTGAATAGACATCACATCCATGAGGTAAAAAACTAATTTTATTACAGACAGGATTTCGCATAGGAAGGGGAAAGAATTTCCATTCATTTTATATTCTGAAAGTTCTGTGTACACTAAATTTTAATGTAAACATGTAAGCAAATATGACTGAGGCTGACCTGTCTTCCTCTGTTCGACATAAATCCAGTGGTTGATAGTTCCTTCATATTTGCATCTATTAGAGGATACCTAAGGAGTTAACAAGCTACATAAGAATTGAGACTGCTGAAGAGATTGGACAGAGAAATTAATAGAAGATTAAGCTACTTCAGCAAAACCAAAGTCTTTTGGAATCAAAATGAATTATGATCATTCATTTCCCATTGCTTAACAGATGCCAATGCCACTTATAAAACCTGTCTCCAAGTGAGAATACATTGGACAAGCAGAATAACAGAAATATGCTATACCCTGTACAGCCATCTTTCCAGCAGTTGAACAGTTTCCCATCTTGGCTCCAGTTTCTCTTCACTTTCCTTGGACCACCTTTAAAGATCGAACTAGGTGATGGAAATGTCCACAGGCATATAGAGAAACAGTAAACAAAACCGCATGATGTGCATCTACCGAAACAAAATATGTGCTGCTATACTACTAATACGAGGTAGTGAAGCAGTTCTTTCCAAAATGACACAATGTCGCTGTTTAAGGTATATTATGTTTGGAAAGAACCGCGTTTTGGTGGTTATATCACCATGGCACAACTTATTGCATCCTAATACCTAATTTGACTATGCTTTGTATGGTATTTCTATCAAAATCTTCTATTTCCTAAAGACTAAAGTATGATATCCATCTGATGGAATGTTCCGTTTTAATTGAAGAACTAGATCAAGTGTTAACTGCATTGAAGCCCTTACCCAGATGGAAAATGGAATTTCCATATTTGATTGAAAGAAACCTGAAGTAATCCCTCCAAATCAATTCAAACAAGACCCTGAAAGGATGGAAATGATTGGGTAAGCAAAGGAAGGTAAGATTATGCTTGAGAGTTGAATTTTGCTCTTCTCAGTGGAAAGCTTTTTGCCATTAGATAGAACTTCTGAGTGCCTAGCTAGACTTTCATGCTTAAGATTCGTAATTTGATCAACTGTGAAGCTAAAATGGTGACTTACCAGCCTAAGAGGGGAAAAAGTTGGATGTTTTTAACAGAAAAACATGAATCAAACAGAGACAGTTAATTACATAGTAAGTGTTATGTTTGCCAAAAACGAGAGTGAGCATACACATTGCATTTAAGCATCAGTATGCTCATCTGTATATGTGCCTGTGCAGCTTAAACAAAAGAGCAGACACATGCATGAGAGAGAGAGAGAGAGAGACCAATATGTTGAATCATTTGTCACCCTTTCCTTTTCATATCTTTTCACCTACATGTCCAAAAGATAAATAGCTCTCATCAGAATTATCCTTTAATATTACTATGCATACAATAGAGAAAAAAGTCACATTTCTAGCCACCTCTTCACATAAAAGACGGGGAGAAAGGCATCCTGTAGCAAGCCAGGGGGAAAGTTTAGTTGAGTAATCAGCCCCGACCATCCCATTCCTAGTCTTTTTGTAAGTACTTAATAAATCCTACGTGGGAAGCAAGAAGTAACATTTCAAAATATGGCAGCTACTTCAGTGATGACAAAAAACATTATGCTAGACAGATCTACTTAGAATCAAGAAAGGTAAGAGCAACAGAGTAATCTAAGTAATATCTTACCCTTTTCCAGAAGTATTCATGTACTCTGCTCAATGCTGCATTTTCACCCCCAGAAAACTTCATCCCTCTTTTGACCTGCATACAAAGGAAAAGTGGGTTAAGAATATCTGTGTTACTAGAGCTGCATTACTGAATTCAAACTTTGCACAGGTGCAATGAAAAATTTATATGCCAACAAAGTTCACGAAAGATTGAATCGATAACATGCCTGATCTAAGGAAAGCCCAAGCTGCCCAAGTGTAGGAATACAGCCCCAATCACTAGTGGAAGGTGCTGGCCCTAGATATTTCGGAACCTTTATGCAATCTCGGATCCTGCATTTAGATTCGACAGACTGCAATTATCGATTTCATTAGCGCACATGTTTCTTTACGTCTCCAGCACAGCAATTGAAGAGAGGATACATGCCTTGCGGAATTGAGTATACACATCAGGTATATGATCGATACCAAACGGAAGGTCATCAATGTGGTACATAGTACTACCCCACATAAGATGTAACTGTGGGTCCTCCTTGAAGCTGATGCCAGAGGCGTGCCGTGGCTTGGCATCAATCGAAGGATCCGTGCCACTGAGCTCGTTGGATGTAGCTTTGGACGATAATGCTACTAGCTGCAGACCTTTGCAAACCCGTCTTTCAACATCCAGCTCTTCACTGCAAGTTTCTTTCTGGGCATAAACCTGGAAAGCACAACAAACATGATGTCATTCTCGTTTAGGTGGATCAGAACTTATCTGGGTAGCTGTATAATCGCGAAGGAGTGGGGGAAGGACTTCACCGCATGTGCTCCGAATGTTCTGGCAATGGATGGAAGAATCTCTTCAGGCTTCCCTTGGCGTATAAGCAAGTCAAGACCCCGCTTTACCAAATTCCGTTTCAGGTCCTCCAAACACTCAATTAGAAACTGTGCCCTCAAAGCTGCCAAAAATAGAAGTGACACAACTTCGATCTTTTACCAATCAGAATCACTTTGTAATCACTTAATGTTCCACAAACACAACAATAGCAAAAGGGTAAGCATGCATAGTCATATTGGTAGAAATGCCGAGAGTTATCAATGATAAAGTCAAAGAAGGGGTTTAGATTGGAGAATGGGAAGTGCATATGAACTCGGCTTTTGTTGGTGCAGGGAAAGAGAGAGGAGAGATAAAAGACGATGATATTTTACCGCCAGTCTTGGGGAAGCCAAAGTAATGGGTGGTGGCGAAGTGGCGGGGGTCAAGGCAATAAACGGGCAAGACGAGCTCAGAGGAACACCAGGCCTGGAACAAAACCTCGTTGTCCAACACCCTCAGATCGTTCCTGAACCACACGATCACCGTCCCTCGGCCCTTCCTCTTCGCGTCATTGTTACTGCGGGAGTATCTGTGCATGGTCTCGTCCGCAATTCGCTCCATTTCGAGGGCGTTCAGTGCAGGGACGTGGAAAAGTTTTGCCGATGCGGGCATGGGTTCGGTATGTTCAGAGGCAGAAGAAGAAGAAGAAGAAGCCATAGCCATTGCCGTTGGGGAACGAAGACAAAGCTTGGATCTTGATGCGTTGAGGAGGCGTCTTAGTCTGAGACTGGGACGGCGTGGTGAGGCTGGTGATCGAAACAGGGCCATGCCGTTTCCTCTTTCGTTCCACGTGCCCCAACTCCCCACCTATCAATGAGCTCAGAGAGAGAGAGAGAGAGAGAGAGAGAGAGAGAGATACGGACATTGACACGTAGGCACGCATCTTTGTCGTGACGTGGTCGTTTGTTATCCACTGACAATGTTAGCGGTTCGCCGCCGAGTGAGTGAAGGTCGCTACTCGTTGGGCGAAAAGAACCAACTGTTTTCCTAAGGTGAACCAGACACAAAATGCAGTAAAAACCCAAAAAATTGATTAACGTGCACTGTCCTTTTATTAAAGGAAGATGCTATATCTATATTTTAGATCGACTTATCAATACAAGGAATATGTTTATGCAAGGCCGCCCATTACACTCGGTGTGAATCCTAAACAATAAGGATTTGGGCTGCCTCTTGCACACGAAAAGGAACCATGTCAAACCATGTCAAACCATGTTGTCTGGCGCTTCATGCCTCACTATTTCCCGCTAACTGCCATGGAAACCTATTTCAAATTCAAACATAATCAAAAGATTTCTCCGTAGATCAACACATAACAAGCGTTCCTGCGAAACGGAAACCAAGTGGATGCTTTGCAATAGAACAAAGCTGGTTGGTCCATTATCTTTCACAACATATTACAAAAGTCGACTCAATTAGATTCCAACTACATTCTACATTCAGCTTTGTCAACCAGCGAGTCGCCCAACCAGTATGTCCTTAAAATTGGCTGGGAAAGGCGAACAAAACAAAGCATGGAAGGCAGATCTACAGCTCCATGCACTCTGTCGAGCATTTCTTTCTCTGTATGTACGTTCCTGCAGAAGATGAACCCTACACCCAAATTCGTGAGATTGCAGAGGTGCTGGTACGAACCTACAAGTTGTAGTAAACCACTGACAGGTCCAGCTTTGAGAATGGTGCACTACCTTAAGTCTATGAAATCGACATAGATGTGAGAAATTAAGAATGCATAGGATGTGCTGAACATAAAAAGTCCACTCCCCACATAAGTAACAACCTCAGATACGCAGGTGGAATGGCTAGTGATGATACTTTTGCCCCTTCAGGATTGTCCATGACCTGAAAATGCAAGAAGAAAGCATTAATTGTTTACCGTGAGCGACCAACATGGTCAGAGCATGATCAACATTCAGATGACGGCTTGCCTTTATGGTAACATTACAAGTGTGTAGATCGCAGGTGTCATTTTACCCAATAACCATGACTCCACCAACTGTTAGGACCGTACTCTTGAACTATCCTACCATTGCTAAATTGAAAGAAACAAGAATTTCTGAATTCTTCTGACCCACGAGCAACAAGTGAAGGAACATGGTTGCTCCATATATAAAAAGTGAGTTAGAGCATGCACCCCTATGCAAAAAGAGACAGTAGATACACCTCAGCATGAATTTTATCATCCATCAGGTCAAATGGCAGGTTAATTCTTATCTGGGGATATTTGTGATGGAAGTTTCACCACTATCCATTATCAGAAGAGTAATTAAGTAATGTGCGGTAACCAAAAAGGTACGGTTGTCGAACATCGAACAACTCACTTTATGTTAATCTTTAAATACATATTGGTTTTGGTGCTCCAAGCTTGGTGAATATTCTTTTGTCAATGAAATTCAGCAAGGTACCCTATGACAGACATTAATTTGAAATTTAATAGAGAAGGTTAATCCTAAGGTCCAATAGCTTATGGAAACATGACTTTGCTCTGGTAGTTCTTGCAAATAACCTGTAGAGTTGTTCCATCAGCACAACAAGTGCAATTTGGTGATTCAAGACCAGGGAAGATAACTTGATTGATATGTTGGCACGTTCTCTCAATTTTGGTCCATGACCATAAGGTCCACCGATGCAAAATGATAGCTTTGAAGCTCCCTAAAATATCAAAAGGAGAGATGACTCCAAGTAAGTTTCATTCATGCCAGAATCAAACATACTAACATCTCTGTAATGATGATGATGATGATATAAAGCGAAAGAAAGAGCTTAGAAGAAAAATGCAACAGTCTTCCATGGGACTCTCTAATTCATAGCAATGCATGTCGTGTCATAGAGAACCTAAGGTATATAAGATACATACTACACATAGTAACGATCGATAGAATTTTCTACCATCTGTTCCAATTGGGACTGTATGATGATAGTAATATTGCTATAAAGAACTTGTGGATGTGAAGTGGAGCAGGAATTCATACCTTATCTGCAGCACCACCGATCAACTCAGCCATCTCCTCTGACTCAATGTCTATCCCCTGCTCATCCAACAGCACGACCTGAAAAAGAAAAAGAATCACATAAATTCTGCCTTCTGATTTTCATCATCAGTTGTATGCAGCCATAAGTAAGCTGAATGCAGACATTTCACTAAACGCATATCTTGCTGTTCTGACACCACAACCAGGCTGCACTTAAACACGCGTAGAGTGCGACAAAAAATCACATACAGAAAATGAGCAGCTGTTCCCTTATGGAAGGCAGGTTTTTTTCGGGGAATTCGGTCATTCCTGCTTTAACAGAATGATTAGGAACTGTGAATTGGCTCCGAGTCAAAACAAGAGTAATACCCAATCATCAGGTTTAATAAGATTCATGACTGCCACATCTTCATCGACAATTTGAGCCTGCTTCTCACTGCAAAAGGGCTAACTCTGTGATTGACCAGTGTGCACGGCACACTAATTCCAAAAGGAACTTCTTTTAGGAAAGATCTCGGGATTGCGAAACGTGGGGAAGTGGGAAAGAGGGTGGGGAGGGCGACCCACCGTGCATTTCTAGGGTTGGAGCGAACTTGGACATCCTCGACGGCGCAATAACGTCGGAGCTTGGAGGTGTACTCGTCCACTAGTAGCTGCACGGCAGGCGATCTCTTCTTGCCCACGGTGAATACTCGTATCGGAAGCGCTCTCTGTCCCACACCAATCGATTCAAACCACTCAGCAATCTCTTCAAGATGCGATTCGGTGGAACAAAAAGGTGAGATGAGAGTGAAAAATTCAGAATTTGGAGAGAGAGAGAGAGAGAGAGGGAAGACTACCACAGACTGACCAGTGTAGTTACATCTTCCAGTTCCACCTGAAAGCCAGACACAGTTTCAATCTCGTTTCCCACATGGGGGTCTCCTCAAAATGGTCGCTTTATGTTCCCAAACGACAGGAACTCAGAGAGACAGAGAGAGAGAGAGGAACCTGCGGAAGGAATGGAGTTCGTCGCGAAGAGACAGACGGAGAGCGAGACAGCCATTTCCATGTTCTAGGGTGAGAGACAGCGGGGCATCATTATCGTCGCGAAAGTACAGAAATGAGGTAACATAACATGTCCGTTAAAAAGGGGAAGACAACCCTTTCTCTCTTTCTTACATATCTCTCTAATAAAGGATAATGAACACCTAAATCCTCTGACTGTTAAAACTTGACATGCAGGATACTTAAACATCAATTAATTGCTAAAAGAAAAAGTAAACTTAAGTCTCAAAATGGATCAATTAATTGCTAATGACAAGAAAATCCAACCAAAATGTTGATGTTGCGTTTTCTCGCCGAGACAAGTGTACAACAACGTCATTTTACACGCTGATATGGTTAGATAAACAAAAAATAACGTCGTTTTGCCTCAAATTTAAATTTTAATATAAATATTAATTAAATTAAATTTAAAACTAAAATGTAAAAAAAAAAAAAAAAAATTGTAGAAGTTCGGCAAGAGCGCACAACTCTTGTCACCACCTCTCCACTGTTGCCAAGAAGGGCCAACGATGGTAAGGAGAGAGTTGGCTGGGGTTGTGAAGCCTTGGCCAAAGGTCGATGACCTTGGCCAATTGACAATGAGGGCATGCAAGCCCTTGCTCATGCTTAGGACAACTCTTGACCCAGCTAAGCAACGGCCAGTAACCCTTGCCAGATTTGGGGGAGGTTGCAACCCTCACCCCAAATCTGGATGAGGGCTTGCAAGCCCTTGCCGTCGGTCAGCCAAAGTTGCTAGCTCCCTCGCCAAGGCTCAACAACCCTGGCCAACCCTTCCCCCACTGTCATTGGTCCTTCCAAGCAATGGTGGGGAGGCAACGATGAGGGCTTGCACAGCTATCATAGAAGTTTTGCAATTCTTTTTTTTTTAAAGAATTTATTTTCAAATTTTAATTTAATTAATATTTATATTAAAATTTAAATCCAAAGTAAAAACGACATTATTTTGGTTCTTCTTTGCTAACTCAACTCTCTAGTGAACCATATAGGCAAGTTATATTAATAAAAAAATTGTCATGTATGATTTCCGATTAGGATCGCTGGACTTGGCATTTAGGTATTCCAATTTTCAAAAAAAGCAATACTTGTGTATATCTTTTGTAAATTTTAGCACTTAGATTATACTTTTTGCCAAAGAGAATGACACAAATGATCTTAAAATTTTAATTTATTTAATGCAATCCCTGAATTTTACCATAATGTTCAATATAGTCCATGAATTTTTTATTTGTTTAACGTAAAATTTGGACTGTTGGTACTTGCTTAATGTAGTACCTTAATTTTATGAAAATGTTCAATATAGTCCTTTAATTAATTCAATATCATGAACAACATTGAATATTTCATATGATGCGAGAATTAACTCGAATATATATAATAAAAAAATCATTGAACATTTAACAAATTAAAAGTTTATGGACTACATTACACATTAGGCTAAAATTTAGGGACCGCGTTGAACATATTAAAAATTCAAAAGCCACATTACATAATGAGCCACAGTTATGGATTATTTGTGTAATTTTCCCTTTAATAAATGCATTTACACTTGATATCGGTGCTTAGCCATGGTCATCGGCTGTGCATGGGCCCAGGCATGGGGCATGAAGGCCCGGGTGAGAAGTGGCCCTGCTAGGCATGGCCCCTTTCCCCAAATGGGCCTGGGCCCAAACGGGTCAGGGCACCGGCCAAGTGCCCAGCCCTGCTGGTGACACATCTAGCCCATGAGAGTCGGGTGGACGAAGATGTGATCCGTCATGCCAGGATGAGATGGCTTGGGCGCTGAACGTGAAGTCATGGGATTTCTCATTCCATGTCATTTTGGCAGTATTTTAATCTTGACGTCGCTGCTGGCTTTTCTGTTTTCACTTCTCTCTTGAATATATTTCATGCCAACTCAGGCAGTATGTTCCCCTATTGCACGAAGATGCTCAAGGAACTTTGCATATTCCTGGCTTGCACTGCTTAGTCGGCATGCGACCTAAGCGCATTGTACGTTGGTTTTCTCTAATTCCCCCTCCTCTGCAACTTGGCGCCGACATATTACTGCTTAGTACGTCATCTACATCGACTAATGAGCCACGGAAGATGTGTTCATTTAATGTAATCTAATTGAACGCTAGTTTATTTAAGAATTGAAACTTTTCATAATATGTTTCATGACCATTTCCAATTAGTGCGTTCCCACTCGGAATTGTTCAAATTTGTTAATAACCAATTTGTGCCTTTCCTCAGCGTCATCTTTGATTTGCATTTTACCAAATCCATTTCCCCTTTCAGTTCTCATTAGAGGTCATTGATACCGTTTTAAGTATAAATCAAAGAGTGGGATTGGTTTACTTACTAAATTATTAAACATAACAAGTACTGGAAACTGGTCTCTCAAAGAACCGCGTGCCATTGGTTAGTATTCTCAAATTGTTTATGCAACTCTGAAAGCTCCAATATCTTGACATTGAACATTTGGGAGATGATATCATGTTTTGATTTAGATATCATTTATTTCGCGATAAATATGATATTTCTAGAAAATATTTTCTATAAAGTTATTTTTTAATAAAATGACAATTTTGTTTTTTTTTTATCTTAGTGTTTCCTTCTATTTGATTTTTTTTAAGCTATTGAATCAACGTAATCAACTATAGGTATAGTCCTTTATCAACATATGAATAGGATAAGGATGAGGCCCCTAGAAATGAGAAGACAATATTTTTTATTGTTTGATGAGATGTGATTTTCCAAAATAAGCATACATTATTTGAACATGAGTGACTTGCACATAACAAGCCAAAGAATGGGACACGGGCACTAGATTCTCGGGCCTAGATCCCCAACTCCTGAGTACGAGCACAAGCACCAATCCTAGGTCAACAGAAACCAAGCCATAGAATCTTCGTGACCGGCTCCTTGCCACCCCAACCTTAGTCCATGAATGTCGGGCCTAGTACATTGCCTCTTAGGCTCGAGTCCATCAAGGTAGCCCCAAAACCTTGGTGCTTGAGCTTGAGTCCATTGAGACCCGCCCTCAAACCCCAGCATGCACGCCCAAGCACCAAGGACCTAAGTCCGACCTCGATAAACCCATGCTTGACATTAATGACCCTAACACAAGCATTAGGACCCAGTTCTAGATGTTGGGGACTTAGGCCCAACCTCAATGGACTCAAGCTCAAGCGTCGAGACTCAAGCCTAGTGCTAGGGACCTAGTTGTGCACTCTAGGTTCCCAAGCCTAGCCTCGATGGACCTAAGTGCAAGCACCAAGGTCTTGACCCAAGCCTCGATGGACTTGGGCACAGGCGCTCTTGTCTTGAGCCTAGAACTTGAACCCAACCTCAATGGACTGAGGCCTAAGCATCGAGGACCTAGACCAAAGCATCACAAACCCAAACCTAACCTCACTGAACTCAAGCTCGGGCATCAAGGTTCTGGTCTTAAGTGTCAAAGACTCTAGCCCAACCTCTGTGGATCCAAGCATAGGTGCATAGGAACTCGAGCTCGAGCCCTGACATCGACGTCCAGGGCCGAGCCTTAATGGATTTGGGGGGTTGGGGTATCGAGCCCGGCCTTAATGGACCCGAGCCCAAGTGCTAGGGACCTAAGCATTGGGCACTGGGGTTTCTAGCCTTGCCTTGACGGACTTGGGCTTGCCCTCAATGGACCCCAATAGACTCGGCCCCATTGCTAAGGGCTCGAGAAAGAGCATTAAGGAAATCATGATTTCTTATTATATTTTGGAAAATGATTTTCAATTTTTTTAATGAAATTATTTTCCTAAATTTAAATATGGGTAGGAAAATCTTTTCTGTTGCATCATTTTTTTTTAAGAGATTCAAATGCAAAGAATAATGAGAAAAAAATATTTTTCTATCTCGTATGTAATTCCCCTAACAAGATAAGCCTCGGGGAGTTCGTTCAAGACCCAGTAAACACAAAATTCTCTCCACGGCGCCGGATAGAACCATGAAAAATGTTCTAAACCATTTGGCTGCTCGGATTTCTGTATAAAGAAAGATAGCGGCTTTCTTCAGCTGTACAGTGCACAGGGAGTTGGGTGGGTTAAACCCGTAAAAGAAAAATCCTGTGTGAATTTTGATTAAGGATATAATGCCGCACCTCTCCACTTCCATGGAAAGAGTCAATACTCGATCACATTCCCCCGAGGTTTCCATCTTCCTACTCATCATCTGTTTGACTAACTGGTTATTTACCTCTATAAACCTAATTATCAAACGAATCATTAGCTGATATACTTGCCCCACGAGAAACTTTTGTCATCCGGAATGATGTCTTATTTGTATTTCTCTTTACGCGTTAGCTAATTAGCAACTTGATAAACTTATAGTCTGTCTGCAGCATGATCAAATCAAACTACTCCTAAGAAACTGGGAGAAATTTCCTAGGTTTTTCTCCTCCTTTTCTGCCCCGTTTTTCAAGTTTCTCTGCCTGGCAGATGATTTTGGCAAGTTTGGTCAATCTTCAACCGTAGACTCTCCTTCTCTTAAGTTTTCTACCTTGGCCGATGCTTGCCTGCAGCCTTTTAAGCCTAAAATATTTGCTATTTGAAGTCAAAGAACCATATTCAGAAGGATGTAATGATCTGCAAGCTGCATCTTCATTTGCATACTTTATATCTATTGACTTCAAATGATAAATATGTTAGGCATTAAAGGATATACTTTCTGCATTTGGTTCTTACTCCTTGGCGATTATTGACATATGCAACTTGATTCCTTAATGTCTTAACAGCATTTTTGCAGAAAAGATTTTTTACTTAAGTCATAATGCAACTTGATCCCCTAGTAATTGTGGGCGTCTGGCACCAAGTTGCTCCCCTTAGGTTGCGCTTTGATGTAAGTCTTCATTCAGTATTTTCCATATGAGCTGCTGAAGATAGGATAAGCACAAAACCTAAACAACAACACAATACAAAAAGAGCCGGAGATGAGATTATGTTATCTTCTAGACCATAACAACAATAAGGAGAACACAATTCTGCACACAGCCATGTGATGTAAGAAAGAAAGTAAACTGCATCCATGTCTTTCTGGCCAAATATAAAGTTTATCTATCTCTTGCTGGCCAAAGAAAAAGTGCATCAATATCTTTCAAATATTTTCACAAATATAACTTGCCAAAAACTCACACACGGGGTGCTTGTGAATACAACATCGTATTATTTGTTGCCTCATGTTTCCTTTGGCATGGTCCCCGAGATATTTCATCAGTGTGCAGGATTATAATGGAGAGACGCCTGCTTTGAATTCTTGAATTGTTGTCGTTGCCCTGTTGCTTCGATCAGATGGCAGGTCATTGACTGCTTGAGATGTCATATTGGGTCTTTTCCTGATCAGAGGCACCGCCTTGTGCGAATCAAGACTACGCTGATCAAAGCTTTTATCAGGTAATCTGCAATATGCATCATTCATTGTGCAACGGCATGATGCATTTTAGTTTATTCAATCAATGATCTCAGCCACTTGATGGAGATTAGATTGATCTGCAACAAATGTAAGCCCTTGATCTGGCAGATTGAACATTTTGCCTTAGCCTTTAATGCTCCTACCCAATCATTTAATGCCCCTACCTAATCATTTAATGCCCTACCTAATCATACTTACCTACAATTCTGCCATGTGCAACCCATAACTCAGCAATAGGAAAGTCCAACCTACAATTTATAGATGTATGTTCTGGGGACCATCTCGTGCATAAGAAAAATTAGTAACTCCGATGGCAACTCAATTATTATTCTATAGAGGTTGACGAACGTGCAGCAAAGCCGTAAACTAATGTCTAATTGAGTAAACGTCCAGCCAATAACTTGAAGTTAATATGCGCTGACACGCTTAAAAGTTTGAATAAGAGGATTGGAGGGCCTATAAATACCCATTCCCTATCGAAGAAAACTCAACCGACAACTTTATCCTTGAAAAGATTTTCCTCTCTCTCTCTCTCTCTCCTCTGCGCTGCTCTTGATTAGATAGCCTCACTTAGCGTAATGGAAAAAACGAGCGTACCTCTTCAACCTCCAACTTATGGAAACCTAATCACAGTTCTCAGCATGGATGGTGGAGGGATAAGAGGGATTGTTCCCGCTACTATTCTAAGTTTCCTAGAGTCTGAACTTCAGGTATTGAACTAATGCTAATGCTGTACGCACAGTTGATATCTGTTTTGCATGTAATTCTAACTTTCTGATATACCCGAATCCATTTTGTAGAAGATGGATGGTAAAGATGCAAGACTTGCTGACTATTTTGACGTGATAGCGGGCACGAGCACAGGAGGCCTTATAACAGCCATGTTGACCAGCCCTAATGAAAAGAATCGACCCATGTTCTCTGCCAAAGACATCAAGGACTTCTACCTTGAAAATGGCCCTAAAATCTTCCCTCAGGACAGGTCTAAATTCAGTTTCTTTTCTTTTCTACATGATCATGTCAGAAGCTTCCTGTGTATGATTAACGTTTTTTCATGGAGTCAACATTCTAACTTGTCCTTTAAATGCTTCATCGAATGTTTTGCAGTGGTCCATTTGCTCCTGTTACAAAGATGATGAAGACTGTCACAGGACCAAAGTATGACGGAAATTACCTTCATAAACTCATAAGGGAAAAACTAGGGGACACAAGGTTGCACCAGACGTTAACCCATGTTGTGATCCCAACTTTTGACATCAAGCGTCTCCGTCCAACCATCTTTTCTACCTACCAGGTGTGCATCCTGGCCCTGCAGCGTGGCACGCACACTCCCCAATCAAATAAACTCGATTGCCTTTCTGTCCGTTCAACTTTGCTGGTATATCATTTAACAGTTGCCAGTCTTGTATCCATTGTTTTGGAAAGGTGAAGAACAAACCATCCGTTGATGCGTTGCTCTCTGATATATGCATTGCCACTTCGGCTGCACCAACTTATCTCCCTGCCCACTATTTCCAAACTGAAGATCACTCAGAAGCAGTGAGAGAGTTCAATCTTATAGATGGTGGGGTGGCTGCAAATAATCCGGTCTGTACAAAAATAAAAGAAGTAACTCCACCATGACGATAAATAAATTGTGCAGGCAGCAACTTGCATGTCAATATATGTGATGGCAACGGAAACTTATTGTCAATTGCAATGAATGATATGCAGACTTTAGTTGCTATAAGTGAAGTGACAAAAGAGATAAGCAAGGGGAACCCAGACTTCTTTCCTATAAAGCCAATGGACTACGGGCGTTTTCTGGTGATATCTTTGGGAACCGGTTCGCCAAAATCCGAACAGAGGTACAATGCACATGAAGCAGCAAAGTGGGGGATCATCGGTTGGTTAACCAGCGGAGGGTCCACCCCTCTAGTAGACGTCTTCACCCAAGCAAGTGCAGATATGGTTGATCTCCATCTCGCTGTTGTTTTCCAAGCTCTTCATTCGGCAAAGAGCTATCTCCGGATCCAGGTATATATCAATACCAGTATACATAGGGCATACATATGCAAGAACACGTACTTGTGCGTATATTAACCCGCTTATTGTTCTTTTGCTTATTTATACATGATGTTGATACAAAATTCGGTGATCTTTGTAGGATGATACGTTGAGCGGACCAGTATCTTCGGTGGACATAGCCACAAAGAACAACATGAATGATCTGCTCAAAGTGGGGGAAGGACTACTGAAGAAGCCGGTATCTAGGGTTAACCTGGACATCGGAATCTTCAAGCTGCTGAATCAAGAGACTAACGAAGAAGCTCTCAAAAGGTTTGCAAAGCTACTTTCGGAAGAGAAGAGGCTTCGCCTTGCTCGGTCTCCCCACGGACACGCTCGCTTCCCTAGCTTTCCCACTTCATCAACTGCTTGATGTCTCTGGCTTTCTAAGTTGTACTAGCACCGAGCTGATGCAACAACGTATACCAGTCGAAGTCAGGAAACAATCGATCAGACTCCATTATTCTTTATTCTTCTATTGCATTCCAATCAAAACCCGAACGGGATGGTGTGGCAGATAAAATTTCTTTCTAGATTCTTTTCTAGTCACAGATGTTTATGTTTATATGATGTTGTTTTGCATGCTTGAACAGATGGTCGTCCCCGCATGACGGCCGGTCTAGTCAGCAAAACCTATCCCCAATTATCAATTACGTGTACGGTGACTAATTAGATTTAAATACAATAGAGAAAAAAAAATTGCAGACGAAACTTATCATACTCTCATAGGCAGCCCCATATTAAATATCATGACGTCAAAAATGAACAATATGAGACTGTAGATGTGTGTGTTTCAACAGATGGGCCCAATAAAAAAATGTGATGTCACCATATATACTAATTTTAAAAACTAATCTTTGGGTACCTAGTAATATCTGTAGAATTTTAGGGTGTTGGTGCATCCAATCACTTGTGTATCTATTCAATTGGCAATAAGACATTCACTCTTTCTTTAGTATATTGTTTCGATTGCATGTTATCTAGTATGGGTCCGTTTGGTTCGGCTTTTGGGGAATGCATTTGTAAAAATGCAAATACCTTTGGGTGAAAGAGGTTTTCCGAAATGCAAATATCGTTTGGTAAAATTTGCATTCAGATACAACTTTGGCCAAAATACCGTTTGGTAAAATTTGCATTTGTAAATGACTTTTGCTAAATTAAAAAAACAAAAAAATATTTGTATTTTTTTTTTTTTTGCAATATGACCACGGGACCGTCGAATCTGGCAGCCAGATGGCCAGATCTGGCCCCCGGCCACCTGGGGTCGCGCGACCCCAGGTTACGGCCGTCGAAGGTCGCGCGACCCCAGGCGACGACCGTTGAAGGTCGCGGGACCCAAGCGTCACTTGAGGTCCGGCAACGGTCGCCGGGGTCGGGTGACCCTCAGGCAGCGGTTGCCGGCGCGTCACTAGCATGCGTGACCCCTTGGCCGGTGGTCATCGGACTCCATGCAGTGGTTTTCTTCGAAGATGAATAGTAATTGGAACTTGCATTCCGAAAATGCAAGTTCCCAAAGGACCTCCAAACTTGTTTTGGACTAAGGGCCCTTAGAGTTCTTTGGAGATGCAATTGTATCTTGCCAAAGTTGCCCAAAAAATCAAATCAAACGCGTTTGCATTTAGCCAAGGGACTTTAGAGTCCCAAAGCCCATTCCCATAGCTGAACCAAATGGGGCCTATAGACCTTAGGTTATTTCAATATATGATTATTCCTTGTATTGATTAAGACGTGGTAGGGCATCCGAGGGGTACGACATGTTAGGGCATCACACGTGATTTATAATGTGATGCATAACTGATTAAATAAACTTTGCCCATGTTGAAATAATATGTCATGAAAATATATTGATGAATTTGGATTAAGACTCATATTTTGATACATATTAAGGTTCATTAGGGCTTGTTTGTTAACTGGCCTAATAGTAACTGATTCTATTTTTTTTTTTTTTTTGTTCCTTAGAACAAAAAAGAACAGAAATCTGTTTGATAATTTTTTCGTTCCGGATAACAAATTTGTTCTCGAAAATAGTTTGAAACGGAATTAAGAAGCAGAAAAAAGTTGCTTATTTGTTCCCAGAAACAATTCCAAAATCAAACCAAATTTTCTTTTTCCTTTATTTCCTTTTCTTTTCTCTTCTTCTTCCTCATTGCCAATCGCCGGCCATGACAATGGCCGACAACCAACTGGGCGAGGTCTGGCAACCTCATCGAAGCCTCCTCAGGCCAGGACAAGGTTCAACAAGGCTCGGCCTCGCTAGTAATTGGGCGAGCTCGCTTGGCAACTAGTGAGGCCAGCCTCGCCTTGGCCTGACAAGGGTCAACCTCCCCCAAATCTAGCAAGGCTGAGCCTCACCACGCCTCACCACCAACAGCCACAAGACTCAACCTCACCAGGCTAGGGCGAGGTCAAGCCTTGCCAACAGTCAAGCAAGCTTGCCCAGTCACTTGTAAGGTTCAACCTCATAGCAAGGCTACAAGACTCAGCCTCGCTGGGCCAGGGCGAGGTCAAGCCTTGCTAGCGGTGAAGTAAGCTTGCCCACTCACCTGCAAGGTTCAACCTCAGAGCGAGAAAAAGAATCATTTATAGATAGAAATTGTTTTCAAGAGCAGAATGATTACTAAACGCACTCTTAATTATCACATACATCGCAAATCATGTCACTTGCACATTTACAATTTAGGTACATTCATGTTCCTATTGAGGATAATCCACATTAGAATTCATATAGACTTAGGTGAGTTTAAAGTTTTCATTAATTAAAGAAAAACCAAATAAAAGAAGTCATTTAGTTCTACTGCCTAGAGGATTAATTAATCTCATAACTTGCATGTCATAAATTGCACGTCATTTAGTCGGTCACATGACTTACTATTTGTTGGGAATAACGGATCCTCGAAAAGCGGATTCGACACTAAATCAAACCCCTAAATCAATGCGGAAGACGAGCCCGGGAAAACAACACGTATCACCGATCCTAAAGCACACCACGGATTCGAGCGTACCTTTTAAGCCACAGATTAGACACTGACGCCGATAGAGGAAGAGAAACTTTGTCATGTTCGATCCGATGAAGCAAATTCGCCTTCGCGCCTCACTGTTTGCCTTTTGGGAGAGAAAGCGAGAGAGAGAGAGAGGAAAAGAAAGGATGCGTACATACATTTTCTGTTTTCTTCCAACAGGTACGTTCTCTCTCTCTCTCTCTCCTCCTTTTATATGTCCCTCCATCCACGGGCCGTATTCCCGTGGGCCGGGCTTTTTGGGCCCAACTTGGGCGGACGGGCCTTAAGCTCATCACTAATAAAACCATCATCTCCCACTCGCACATGGTGGGCCGAACAAGATTCTCTTTACCTCTCTTCAACATTCATACCGGTGAATAATCCGTGCGATCAGCATGCTTTGAGAGCTCGTTGCTATACATCTGTTAGGAATATACAGCAGCTCATAATGGGCGTCACGCTTTGAGTAGATTTAGTATGCAGTACCCTAGATCGATCGATCACATTTTATATCTCTCTTGATCCTTTTTAAACATTATATATATATATATATATATATATATATATATATATTGTATTCACAATTATAATTATCACAAAGACAATCATAATTGGTCGACCAGTGAATACAAAACTATAATGTGATTCCCCAAAATCGATCTTCCTCTTTCCTTCAAACTCTCAATTTCAGTTCAGCTTACTTTTCTAGAAATGTCCCATTAGATCGAATCAACTCATAATCATTGGCAACATCCTAAGATAGCAAACACTAAATAGAAACCTTGAGAATAAGTAAAAGTTATGAGGGCACTAAAATTGAGGAACTATTTTCCTCAAGAGTCTCACATGTCATAAAAGTTGAGATCAAACTTTTTTGCCACTCTTATTAGTCAGCTCATGCATACGTAGTATGAAATACGTATTACGGTATTAACTCATTTCCCATGGAGCGTATGTCTACACCTTTCAATACCATACAGATGATAGTTCAGACATACCCAATGTCTAACTTGAGTTCACATATCTACTATTTTACAAAATTCATCAGAACTCACATCTAGCATCTTAGACAGATAAAGTAAAATATGTTGGGTATTTTACTTTCGGACATAGTAAGTATTATGTCCTCATCTTAACACTCAATTAAGGCGACATACGTATTTTAAGCTTGAGCTCTCGATTATCACCTAGATAATAAGCTTAAAAACAGTCTCATCTCTATTTATCACATAGTAAATAGATGCGATTACCTGTGTGAGTGGGCTAATATTTTATCTGTCCGACATACTTCCTCAACTTAAAATAATACACTGAGTATTAAGATGCATAAAGATCAAACAAAGATTCATAGGCATTAATAATGAAACAACACTAGTTCATAAATGTGAACAACTTAGGGAAATTACAATCCAGTACATCAGACTCTACGCAATCCTAGAGATTTTACATGACCACAAAACACATCTCTAGGTATTGGCTTTGTCATAGGATCTGCTACCATTCTATGCGTAGATATGTACTGTAAGTTCACATCCTTTCGTGCAACCATATCCTTGATAAAGTTATACTTGGTATCTATATGTTTGGTCTTGCCATGATATTTTGGATCTTTGGTGTACGCTATAGCTGCTTGGCTATCACAATTAACCAATAATGGATTTGCAGCTTTCTCAATAACACCTAAATGATCCCAAAATCTCTTAAGCCAAACTCCTTCTTGTACTGCTGCTGATAATGCCATGAACTCAGCTTCCATCGTAGATAAGACTATACACGTTTGCTTCTTACTACTCCATGATATGGCGCCATTTCTCAATAAGAAAGCAAATCCTGAGGTAGATTTCCTTTCATCTAAATTTCCTCCCCAATCAGCATCTGAATAACCTTCAAGTCGCAGATCCTTTCCTTGGTAATTCAACTTATAATCAGCAGTTCCCTTCAGATACCTCAGTATTCTCTTAACGGCATTCCAATGTGCTGGACCTGGATTGGATTGGTATCTACTCACCATTTCAACTGCAAAACATATGTCGGGTCTTGTACACATCATAGCGTACATCAAGCTCCCAACAGCACTAGCATAAGGAACATGTTTCATTTGTTCCTTCTCTTGTGGAGTCCTTGGACACAGTCTATGGCTCAATCCTTTACCTTTTGCAATAGGAGTGTCTATGGGTTTACAATCTTGCATACGAAATCGTTCAAGGACCTTATTTATATATGTTTCTTGCGAAAGAGACAACAATCTCTTCGAACGATCTCTTGAAATCTTAACTCCAAGAATGTATGCAGCCTCACCCATGTCCTTCATCTCAAAGTTGGAAGACAACCAACTCTTGATAGTCTTAACAAACTCCATATTGCTTCCGGCAATTAGTATATCATCAACATATAATGATATGATCACAAATTGATCCTTGGATCTTTTAATATATACACAATGATCCTCATCAATCATCGTAAAATCATATGCCATTATGGCATTATGAAAACGTATATACCATTGTCTTGATGACTGCTTAAGACCATATATCGACCTCAAAAGTCGACATACTTTTTCTTCTTGGCATTTCACTATGAAACCAGCAGGTTGTTTCATATATATTTCTTCATCTAATTCTCCATTAAGGAAAGCAGTCTTTACATCCATTTGATGTAACTCAAGATCCAGACTAGCCACTATTACCAGAATAATGCGAATCGAGGTAAATCTCACTACAGGAAAAAACGTATCTTCATAATCAATTCATTCATGTTGATTATACCCCTTCGGCACAAGGCGAGCCTTATGCCTTTCAATCGAGCCATCAGCCTTTCGCTTTATTTTGAGAACCCACTTGTTCCCAATAGCTCTGCGTTCTTTTGGAAGATCAACCAGTTCCCAGACTTGGTTTGATTTCATTGACTCCATTTCCTCTTCCATTGCGTTAATCCATTTTTCCTTACTAGGGCAATTCAGAGCCTCATTAATATTTCTTGGCCCATCCTCATCTTGTGGAGCAACCATAAAAGTTTCCCCTTCAATGTCAAAACGTCGACGGGGAATACTTTGGCGACTTGTTCGCCGTATGGGAGATTGTACACTTTGCACATCATCCCCCATCATGCTCCCACTTGGATTAGGTAATGATGATGTCGTCTCATCATGTGGTTGCAATTGAGAATGAGTTGAATTCAATTCATCACTTCTCATATTACCCCCACTTGGACGAACTCCACTAACATCATTATCCTGATCCAAGGTCTCAAATAGGGAACAATCTTCCCCTATTTCGCCATTCTTAGGAAATTCATCCTCTAAGAATGTGACATCTCGTGATTCAAACTCAGTTATACTCCAATTTTCCTGCTCACCTATGAACACATATCATTTCGAGTGTTCTGAGTACCTTATGAAAATACTCTTCTTTCCTCTAGGACCCAATTTCTCAAATTTGTTAGAGGACTCATGTGTATAGGCGGCACAACTCCATGGCTTAAGAAAACTTAAGTCCGGTTTTCTACATGTCCATAACTCATATGGAGCGGAAGTAACTAATTTGGAAGGCACATGGTTAAGTATATAGGCAGCAGTTAACAACCCATCACTCCAAAAGGTAATAGGTAAGTTAGCATGCGCCATCATAGACCTAACCATTTCCAGTAGGGTTCTGTTTCTTCTCTCCGCAACACCATTTTGTTGAGGAGTATATGGAATAGACAACTGTCTTTCTATTCCTTTTTCATCACATAATTTTCTGAACTCATCAGATAAATATTCTCGACCTCGATCGGATCTCAATGCTTTTATTTTCTTGTCTAATTGATTCTCTATCAAGTTCATAAACCTTTTGAAACAACTTATTGCTTCAGATTTATGAGAAATCAAGTAGACATATCCGAATCGAGAATAATCATCAATAAATGTGATGAAATAAACAGCCACATGCCTTCCTCTCACATTCATTGGACCACAGACATCAGAATGGATTAAATGCATAGGAAATTCAGCTCTTTTACCTTTCCCAAATGGTTTCATTGTTGTTTTCCCTTCTAGGCAATGCTTACATATGGGTAAATCGATTTTTTCAATGTTGCCCAACAAGCCCTCTTTGGCTAGTCTATTCATACGTTGTTGGCCAATGTGACCAAATCTAGCATGCCACACATTCACATCATTATCATATGTATTAGGAGACATGAGAAGGGAATAACAAACATTTGCATTAACATAATCAATATCTAATACAATGAAACCATCCAGAAAATAACCACAACCATAGTAATTTGTATCCAAAAACAAATTCACACCTCTACTATAGAAGTTCATATTAAAACCTAATTTAACCAACACTAATACAGACACTAAATTTCGACGAATCTCCGGAGCATATAACACATCATGTAGGAACAAAGTACGTCCACCATACATATTCAGTTGGCATGTGCCAATTCCTTTCACTTCAGCTCTGGAGTTGTTTCCCACATAGATCCACTTAGTTCCAGTTGGTATTCGTCGGAATTCCACGAAGGATCCTCTATCCTTCGCTACATAGTCCGTCGCTCCTGAATCCACAGTCCACAAAGGATTAGACTCAGTTAAGAACACAGAACTCGACACAAAAGTAAAGTTCTGAAAAGTACAAGGGGTGCATACCTTCTTTGGCTCACGACAGTCGCGAGCATAGTGACCATTCTTGTCACAGTTGTAGCATTTCACCCTTGCAAGCTTCTTCATGCGAGGACGCTTTCCTCTTTTATGTTGGTTAAACTTGGGTTTCTTCCCTGAATGACCTTCTTCCTTGCCTTTCCCTTTATCAAACCAGTTAGGGCGCTTGCGCTTGGAGCTTGAAGCTCCATTTGAGCTAGAACTAGCATGATAGAGTTCTGCATCCGGTTTAGCCACCAAGAGGTGGTCCTCTTCCAGCTCAAGATGGCGAACTGCATCCTCAAAAGATTTGATATTTTCATTATGGGTCAGGTGCACCTTTATATGCTCCCAACTCTGAGGCAAGGAACGAATCACTGCTTGCACCTGCTGCTCATCTGTGAGGACATGGCCAGCATCTTTCAGTTCATTTATCATGTTTGACATCTTTCTAAGATGTTGCTTCATGGTCTAACCATGAGGCTTCTTATAGGAGTCAAACCTAATAGTGAGCTGTCTCAGTCTGGTCACCGAAGTATGACCAAATCTAGCTGCCAATGCCTCCCACATTTCCTTGGCATTGTCAAAACGCCTAAACTCTCGCATGACATCATTTTCCATGCTGCTCAGCAACGTGATGCGAGTAAGAGAGTTCTTTCGTTTCCATGTAGCAAAAGCTTCCTTATCTCTTTTGTGATGTGTAGTATTTCCTTCTTCGGGTTCTACCATGGTCAGGTTAAGAGCCTCAAGTGCCTCTTGCTCTTCCAGCACATATTGGATTTTCATGTGCCATATCTCATAGTTGTCACCATTGAGCTTTTCACATTTGTTCAGCTCGGCAACTATGCTCTTTGTGGCTGAAGCCATTGATCTGAACACATCAGACATATATGCACGAATTATTAATGCCTATCATTTATGCATCCCTATTTGCATAGACCCATCATATTAATGAATAATTTCAAGTAAGGCTTCAGAATCAAAAGGTCACTATGTTTCCAATCATCCTCCAAAATCCTAACTTAAAACTGTCATTAATATAATTGTCTTATGCAAAATAAATTCTATGAAGTTACAAAAACTTCTATAACTACTGACAACTAACTACCCACAGCAACCAGTAATAACAGAAAGCAACAAATAATTGACATACAATATAATAATGCTTTCATATAATACAACTAACATATAGGTTGCTACATCAACAACAATCAGGTAGTAAGCATTACATAAGATGTCCATAAAGCACACTTAACTAAGAAAACAGCCAATACATCTAACACCAAGCCAGCACACGAACTGGGAAAGATCCTCTTTTGTTCAATTTCTTGATCTTTTCCCTTGTAACAATGCAGTAATATTCATTTACAAAATCCATCACAATTTTCTTATATGAAGCAGCTCCGTTGACATCCCATATGCGATTCAACACATCTTGCCATTCAGGTGGAAAAGTGTTTATGAAAAATCGCACCATCTCTGACTGTGGCATAGGACGACCATTCCATATGACCTATTGAATCTTCCCATTGACCTCAATGACATGATCAATTAAGTCTCCACTCTCCCATCAATGATCAATCAGCTCAGCTATCAACTTAGACAGCCTATCCTTTTGTTCAACGGTAATTGCGCGAATAGGTGTGCGCAACCTCAGGGGAGGCATTGTTCGTGCAACAAATGCAGAACTGTTTCTGCAACAAATGCAGAACAAATAATGGATCACAAATAATCCATATAGACTTAACTGAAAAAGAAACACATTCTTTTCCTCTTTTTTTTTTTTTGGTCAACGGTCGTCGGTCAACGGTCAACGGGTCAACGGTCAGGTCGTCGGTCGTCGGACCGATCGGACTGGACAGACCGGTCGGACCGGTCGGGCCGGTTCGGGCGAACCGACGGCACGTGCCGCGCGCGTGTGTGGGATGACATCACGCAGACGTCAGCTGGCACGTGCCGCGCGCGTGCTGGGCGTTCGCGGTTCGAGTCGAGTCGGGTTGCCAGTCGGGTCGCCGGCCGATGACCACCTGGCCAACCGTCGTCGTGCTGACGTCATGCTGACGTTAGCATGCGTCGGTCTGCCGACCGGCGCGTGCCGGTTCGCCGCCGGCGTCGCGCATGTGCCGGTTCACCGGCCGGCACATGTGGCGCACGCGGTAGGCGAGCCAGCGCTTCCGGGTGCGTCGCGCCCACGCGCAGCCGCTTCTGGCCGCGCGTGTGGGCGCGTGCGGCGTCTCCCAGCGGCGTTCGACATATCGCCAGACTTGTCTCGATGACCCCTTTCTCCCTATGCCATCAGAATTTGATTTTGACTTACGAAAACTCGGAAAAATGGGCAAACAGCGCTCGGGTGTCGGGATTTCTCGCCCCGATCCATACGGCTGAATTACTTTCGTGAAAAATCAATCAAAAAACATCAAATCGGTCGGGAAAACGTGAACTTGGGCTCTGATACCAATGTTGGGAATAACGGATCCCCGAAAAGCAGATTCGACACTAAATCAAACCCCTAAATCAATGCGGAAGACGAGCTTGGGAAAACAACACGCATCACTAATCCTAAAGCACACCATGGATTCGAGCGTACATTTTAAGCCACAGATTAGACACCGACGCCGATAGAGGAAGAGAAACTTGGTCCTGTTCGATCCGGTGAAGCAAATTCGCCTTCGCACCTCACTGTTTGCCTTTTGGGAGAGAAAGCGAGAGAGAGAGGAAAAGAAAGGATGCGTACGTACGTTTTCTGTTTTCTTCCAACAGGTACGTTCTCTCTCTCTCTCCTCCTTTTATATGTCCCTCCATCCACAGGCTGTATTCCCGTGGGCCGGGCCTTTTGGGCCCAACTTGGGCGGACGGGCCTTAAGCCCATCACTAATAAAACCATCACTATTAATGTTTTAATAAAAATCAATCATGTAGATAAAATATATTAATTGCATCCAATGCATTGTTCACGTTGCCTATAGTTTACATAAAAGGAAATGCCAGAAGAGTAAGTACGCATTATTAGGTCACTATTCTTTTAATAAATAAAGCCATGAGGTCATATTTGGTGTCCTAGAGTCTAGTCTTCTATTTATAAAACGAAAAAAAAAAATCTCCCGCATCGTTAAATAAAGGGGTTAATTTATAATTGGTTCCAATTCATGTCATTAGTATTGGATGTAGTTTGCATCCAATTCATAATAATAGCATACATGTCATTTAGACTCAATTTTAGCTCATTAATGCATGATCAGATTAGAATTCATATAATCGTACCATTTAAATTAATCATGTTCGTTTTAAACAAGAAAAACCCAAATAAAAAAATAATAATAACATAGCATAATCACATTTAGAAATCATGTCTAGGTCATGCATATGTCGCATTCTTGTTTGGCTTTTGGTTAATATCTTTGCAAAATCCTTGCTGCATTGGCCGATAATGGAACTTTGCTTTTTATTTGCTTAGCACATCAAGGTTCTTCCATTTCCCCAAGTAATTTATTTATCAATTTGATTATTTATTGTTAAATTATTCGCTTGCGCACCCGAATGATGAATGATAACCCTTCACATGTTAATGGTTTAGGATTAATTGACAAAGACTATTTACAAGACTTTTTTAAATAAAGATAAAAGGTACCGAAAAGAATCAAGTCCCCATATTCATCGCGAAATTAAAATGTACTCTCACATTCTACTTGAGCATCTAATCGACTCCTAACTAATTAGCAGCGACTCTTATATAAATTAAAATGCATTTTTGAGATTGTTTAAATCAAAACCCCAAGTTGTGATCGGTGTGAGCTTATGAGAATCCACACTAGGCGACAAGGCCATCTATTTAATGAGTAACCGTTTGTACCGACCTAGTTATTCATTAGCTTTCCCTTGATAGTTCACCTCTGAAAAAGTCGCAACAATAGTCGTTGCCCCTCACCACTTGATTATGCAAAATAGTAATAACTTGAGAATATTAGTTGCCATAATGATGGATCTATCTTCAATTAATTAGTATCATGTTACATTGTACACACTAGGAATTTGCCTTTATGCATCAAAGACAATAATTTTAGCATAACATAAGCTTTTGTGAGAATATACATACATACCCCAACTAGCGATGATTTTAACTGCCGAGTACAAATAAGCAAATTCCCCCAATGAAGAACGAAGCTATTCTTTACTTGCATAGCCTATTATCCCTTTTGCTTATAGACTGGAGTAAATGGAATAGACAAGTCCCTGGAGTAGTCTTCTTACCGGAATGTCTCCTCATAAAGAGCCAATCATGAGTCATCTGTCTTTGACCAACCGTAGCGAGGTTTTCCAGCTTTGAACAACAACTTTTTGCATCATGGACATGACTTGGATGCCCGAGGACGGGCGGTTCCCCAGAAGAGATCGAGTCAACGTTATCTGTACCTATGTCTAGAGACCCTACGTTTGACTGGCAAATGAGAAGTCTCATTTCAGGGGGGAGAATATCAAGAACAAGGCCCGAGAATCTGAGATATGCTTGTTTTCTTTCAGTAAGGATCTCTATAGCTATCGCGAGGCCAAATCTTATTTCTAAATAATAGTCGGACGATTCATGGAATAAGCCTTCGATCCTTGATGGTACCCTTCACATGTAGCCATACCATTCATTGACTCAATTCATGTCCATTTATTCGGCTACTGACGCGTAGCAAATACACAACACTATGAAGGTTTGAGAAATATCTTATATCGAATATTTGCCATTTTCGTGAATAGATAAACATTTGGATCGTGCCTTAGCAATTGTGTTTCTAGTAAATGGATTCCTAACCACAAAGGTATCTAAGGAAAGTACGAAGCGCATCACTCTAACCAAGAAACAAGTATGAGACAACTTGAATTTTTACATTGGTATCAGTATTGTTTACCCCCACCATCAAGGAAATGATCCTGTACAGCGTCTGCTTTTCTATGCATCATGAATCACACGTTTTAGAGGTGGACGGGTGATAGAAGACCCACTCCTACTGGAGGCTTGTTACAGAAAGTGATGTGTTAAGAAAGGAAGAAGCGATTTTTAGAACAAAGGTTTTCACTATGCTGATGTTGTTTTCACACAAACAGACAAACTCCCACTTTTCCAATGAATCTTTGCTTCTTGCTAGAGTTGCCTATCAGGCATGTCCCCCATTCTTTCTTTTTCGTTGTTTTTCTTTCTCTTGTTTTTCTTGTTTTTGGCATTAATCGCAGTATCTCTGCAATAAGACAACAATTGATTATCCCGGCCTTACTTTTTAATCTATGGTACGTCGAGTGGACGTGGAGACATCTCAGCCAATCCGAGGTCCGTGATTAATATTCAGGATTCTTTGCTTACTTTCGTGATTCGTGAAGAGGACATCATCAGCTTATTGCATGCAAGGGTGTAGTGAGCTAGGCCTTTTATGTAGAATGAGACAAAAAGAGGGTATATTATAGCACTATCACTCACAATATTATTCAGAAGTAACAAAGGACAATAGATGGAGAACAAAATCTCACTGGAAACCCTGCACTCTAAGCACCCACAAATGGACTTAAGGAAAGACTGAGAATATGACGAGAAACACATACGAGCGTGGAAAGGGAAACATCTATGACACATGATTATCAAAGCAGGAGACCAACTCGAGAGAGCACAGGCACCCAGATGCCAGACGCACGAATAGGGCCTCACTGCAGCGACGGATCAAGAGCGGTCCCGGACGTGGAAGATGTTGGGGTTCTTGACGACAATGTCGAACATGTGGACGGAGTTGAACTTGGAAAAGTCGCGGGGGATACAGATGAGGTCGTTGGAGTTGTGCTTGTGGAACCGTATGAGGCCGGCGTCTCCGCCGCCGTGGTACCTCTCCCATCCCAATCCCCTCAAAATTTGCTCCAGCGAAGAGTAGGAAGATATCACCTCCCCGCTCGGCAAGTGCACCAGCACCTTCCTCGCCTGTGCGTCTGCCTGCGGGTTCTCGACCAAACGGTACACCCCGTTCTTGAAGACCCAAACCCCCGCCATTCTCCCACCCCGCAACGGTTGTCTTTCCCCCCTTTTAGGGTGAAATAAGACGCTTCTCTTTAGATCGCAAGCACGAGACTTATGTAGGACTAAGCTGAGGTTCTTGCGGTACGTAGATGGCGAGGGTGCGGGGGGGTTTATATAGGCAACATAGGGGCGCACAAAACACACGATCCATCGCTCGATTGGAAGTACAGAATTGTTTGTTTTTTTGGGTGTAGAATCAAGATATCGCGGGCCCGATCCAACGGGTTCTAATCAGTGGAAACATAGGAATCGGGGGCACACTCATTATTCCTCGGCTTGGGATTGGGAGAATCTCATGCTGTGCGACTTTTTCCTCTTGCTTTCGGGGGAATTATTAATGGGAATCTTTTGGGGGGAGGGGGCGGGGGGAGAGGGGGGGGGGGGGGGGGGGGGGGGGGGGGGCGGTTGGAATTATATTAAATTAGGAAAAATGGGGGAATTGTCTCCCTCCAAGATTGATAATGAAGATTAAACGACGTGGCGGGTGCACCCACTCATGTCACGAGAAGTCCACGTGAAGGGACTTGAAGGGATTGGAGGGGATAGGGAGTTTGGTAAGCGCTAATGGCTTGGGAACTGAAAAGGAAGGGGATTCTCCCTTGCCTACTCATCATTGGACACAGCATAAAAAGCAAAAAAAAAAAAGAGGAGAATAGAGGCCTTAAAAACTGGAAGTGGCGATTGTCCTATTCATGAACGTCGTGGGTTTTTTGTTTTCTTTTCGTTTTCGGAGAAACAAAGAAAGGCTTTGGGTGCGTTTGTTTGCGTTTCTGTTTAAAAATTGTTCCAGAGAACAGAAATAGAAAAAAGTGTTTCTGTTCCAGGGAACAATTTTTGAACAAAACAACGTGTTTGGTAAACTTGTTCCGGGAATAAAAAATAAACAGAAACATGTTTGGTAAATTTGGATAATTTTTTTATTTCTTTTATTTTTTCTATTTTTTTCTGTTTTTTTCTTTTTTTTTCTTTTTTTCTTTTTCATTTTTTTTTTCTTCTTTTGGCCGGTCGCCGACCAAGGCCTTGGCTGGCGACCGGCCGGCGAGGGTCGGCCTCGCCTTGATCCGGCAAGGCCGAGCTCGCCCAGCTGCGGGCGAGGCGCGGCCTCGCCGGGCCACCGCCAGGCGAGGCCGAGGCTCGCCGGCCGCTGGGCGAGGTCGGCCTCGCCGGGGGACGGCGAGCCTCGGCCTCGCCGGGGGCCGGCGAGCCTCGGCCTCGCCGGGGGCCGGCGAGCCTTGCCGTGGCTGGGCGAGGCCGCCGGCCCTCGTCGGCCGGTCGCCGGCCATGGCCGAGGCCGGCGACTGGCCAAAAGAAAAAAGAACAAGAAAATAAGAGAAAAAAGAAAAAAAAAATAAGTGTTTCTCAAAAGTGTTTCAGAAACAAGAAACACAAAATTTGTGTTTCTTGTTTCTGTTTCTTTTTTGTTCCTGGGAACAAAAGAACAAAAAAACAGAAAAAGTGTTTAAAAACAAAAAAAAAAGAAATACAACCAAACGCAGCCTTTGTCTCATCGAGAGATTCCATGAAAGGACAGCGCATTAATCATAACGCAAGAGATTTTTACAATAGATTACTAGGTTATTCCTTGTAGGAAGCTCGTGGAGCCAGGAAAACCCACTATCGTCCATGATAATAAATGTTAAGTACGGCAGTAAAACTAATCTCAAATCGGTAGTGCAAACTGCACATGGACGTGTAACATGTCAATTGAGAGCATGTCACATCATTTCATATATCAATTCTTGAATAATTGTGAGAAACCTAGCACTGAGACTATTAAAACAGATAGTTTTTCCAAAATTTTGAAATCTTAATAAAGGATAACCCAATATAATAACAATAAGAGAGAATATGATGAGTTCAATTCTCACTACGTATTCCGATAGCATGTCAAACAATTTTTTTCCATTTCATAAATTAAATTGTTAGGAAATTAGAACATAGTATATGATTATCACATTTATTGACATCTTTAAGAGTTTTGGAAAGCTACGAAATGTAGATCGGTACCGTCTTGCCATATGAAACTAACTTATAGAGATGTACATTTTTAATGCTCCCTTTTACGCATGAGGGTTTCTTGGAGTAAAGGAGAGTAACTCTATCTATAGGATCTCTTGACGATGTAGACTCCTAGTTCACGAAAATCAGTGTGAATACTCAGACGAGGTCACCATCAAGAAATCACATTCTCAAGGCAGGATCAAGTCCAAAAAGGAAGGGGGATTCTCAGCAAGGGACCACTCTTCACGTTGCAACTCCATTTCACAACTCTCTCATCCAATTGTCCTCGAGCTCGACGAGCTCTAGGCGGATGATACCCACATGGGTCATCTGGTCCTCCACCTACAAACCTTCGAGCCATCATCGTTTTAGCCTAGCCTCCTTCCATCGATTATTGCAGAGCCCCCGCTAGAAAGGTTCCAGTCCACCCCGCAGGAAGTAGGAAATGAAAAGCTTTAGGTTGCATCTCACTTTCTGTCCGCGTGGTCCGTCGTACTTGGTTAGGGAACAAAAGGGACGCCACGCACCCCCTCGTGCGGATGGTTGACATGCGACGTTCTTGCATGCCTTTAGCCATGCAGATGGGGCTCACCTTGCCTGGCCTTGCTCCCACTCAAGCCTGCATCATGGTCCTACTCGCTGCTCTTGCCTGTTGATCTCTGCCCCTCTCGCAATCGCACATCACATGCGTCCTCTTGTTCTGTTGAACTTTCGAACTTCATTTAGACAAGGACGTGTTTTGTGGCGTGGTCGAGATGGGAGGAACTTTCCGTTCTTTGCTCGATTCTTTCTTTTTCCTTCTAGCAAGTGCCAGCCAGCAATCGCCACTATACCCGAGAGAGTATTTTCGTGCATCGATTGCAAATCCGATGTCGCATCATTGAGCCAATTCACAATGCCATTGTAGGAACTCCCGAACGGGATTAAAAGAGGTCATTTCGTGACATTGAATAACTTGAGTGTCTCATACGTCCCAAGTAAAGACAAACGAGAAGCCGAAAGACTCTGTGAATTTTCCCCTTATGGAATTTCATTAATAACACTTCTAACATATAAAGTCATGTTGAAACAACTCAAACAACTTAGATGACGAACAAAATTAAATCAAATTAAGATAACTCAGCATCAAATCTGTCATACGCGATTGCTATCGAAATATTCCTTATCTAGTTTTAATATAGCCCAAGACTGAAATTTTGGATAGCAAGAAGGGAACTTTTGCATAATCTGGCTAGCAAACCTGTTGACATTTTGAGTGTAGTCGTCCCCAAGAGCCACCCAAATGGCTTAGATCCCTTATATGTGGAGATAGAGCAGGGGTTTCTTTTCCTTGAAGTTATGTATATTTGCGGTTTTGGTTGCCTCCTTTCTTCTCTAACCAAAAAGTTAACGTTGTACGAATTCGACTAAAACTTGCAACATGTTGTTCACTTCGAACTCCACTTGAACACTTAGATTTGGAGGTGCACAAAAGGGAGGTGGCCAAATTCATGTTAGGTAGCAGAATTGACGGTTGCGAAATGGCCGATTCGAATCTCAAAGAAATTTCTAGGGAAAATTCCTCTTGATTTCATTAAAATTAAGCATTAACAAAACTCATGGCAATGAAACATTTTGGGTCCTTATGATCTCGTATTCGTACGAAAGCCAAATATTATATACATCCAATGAATACATGCGCGAGGGAATTTGACAAAAAGCATGCAATATTTAATAAGGGGATCGTTTTGCTTGAGGAATCAACGAGAAAGTAGGCAGTACAAATTGCAGGCCGTCGGGGAATGTCTTTGCTGGAGTCGCGAAAGCAAAGCTTAAAGGGAGAGATTATACCAAATTAAATTAACCTGAGCCATCGGATCTACGCTATCTTATATTGCCACAAGAAGCAACCTTTTTGCATGAGGAAACACTAATGCATCTCGACTTAGGGGAATAATATCGCCAAAAGGGTCTTCAAAAGGCAACTTTATGGGAATTGGGTATAATGCACTTAGCTAGATTTCCTAGCACGAAACAATAATAATTGCATACTATAAGCCATATTCCCATGCAAAAGGAGCACGTAACGAAACCCAATCTTTATAATCATCGAGAATAGAGGCATCTGCGCGTGCGCTATTAATGATTAATTAACCCAATTCTATAATTGCGGGATTCCCCATCTTCCGGACGGGAGGGAGGCATTCGTGCGGATTTGACGGATCCGAGAGCATGTCAGTGGGCGGGATGTACCTTTTTTTTTTCTTTTTTTTTGAGCAAGGGGCGGGATGTACCTTCATGGCGGCTAAGGCCCCGTTTGGTTGTATTCTTTTTTTTTGTTTTTAAACAATTTTTCTGTTTTTTTGTTCCTGGGAACAAAAAAGAAACAAAAACGCGTTTGGACGCGTTTCTGTTTCTTTTTTGTTCTTTTGTTCTCAGGAACAAAAAAGAAACAGAAACGAGAAACACAAATTTTGTGTTTCTCGTTTCTGGAACACAAATCAGAAACACTTTTTTTTTCTTTTTTCTCTTATTTTTTGTTCTTCTTTCTTTTGGCCGGTCGCCGGCCTCGGCCATGGCCGGCGACCGGCCGACGAGGGCCGGCGGCCTCGCCCAGCCACGGCGAGGCTCGCCGGCCCCCGGCGAGGCCGACGCTCGCCGTCCCCCGGCGAGGCCGACGCTCGCCGTAGCTGAGCGAGGCCGACCTCGCGCCGGCCTGGGCAAGCTCGATCTCGCCCAGATCCAGCGAGGCCGAGCTCGCCCAGCGGCCGGCGAGCCTCGGCCTCGCCTGGCGGTGGCCCGGCGAGGCCGCGCCTCGCCCGCCGCTGGGCGAGCTCGGCCTCGCCGGATCAAGGCGAGGCCAACCTCGCGCCGGCCTGGGCGAGCTTGATCTCGCCCAGATCCGGCCTCGAGCTCGCCCAGGCCGGCGAGGCCGAGCTCGCCCAGCGGCCGGCGAGGCCGCGCCTCGCCCGCCGCTGGGCGAGCTCGGCCCTCGCCGGCCGGTCGCCGGCCAAGGCCTTGGCCGGCGACCGGCCAAAAGAAGAAAAAAAAATGAAAAAGAAAAAAAGGAAAAATAAGAAAAAAATAGAAAAAATAAAAGAAATAAAAAAAATTATCCAAATTTACCAAACATGTTTCTGTTTATTTTTTATTCCCGGAACAAGTTTACCAAACGCGTATTTTTGTTCAAAAATTGTTCCCCGGAACAGAAATACTTTTTTCTACTTCTGTTCCCTGGAACAATTTTTAAACAGAAACACAACCAAACGCTCCCTAAAGTTGCTCCCCCACCCACGTTCGAATTACGTAAACGCGACGAAGGAAGAGTCTAGAAAAGGTTCGGAATAGTTCTTTACGGGGCTGTACACCGTTTATTGAAGGTTAGATTAAAGATTATACGGCATTCGGCATGGATAAGACAGGCAGAGATGCTCACTACCTATTAAAGTATTTTCTTGTTAAAAAATGGCTTTGCTCAGCGATGTGACGAGATTTAAACATGCATTGAAATGAGTAGGATCCATGTGTTACGATTACTTTTTTCTTTGAAGTATTATTTAATTAGAAAATTTTGGCAAAATGACACTATAAGTGTCGTAATTTTCATACAACACTTATTATACATTTGTCTAGCGAGAGGCATCTTAACTTTCCCATGTTTAATATTTGGATTGAACGTATGTTTCATTTTTAACATTATCTTTGAATGAGAATATTATCTCTTCGACCATTGCAAAGAGCAATCTATTGTTGCTCCTCAGAAAATTAGCAATATTGAAAGATCACGGCTGAACCTCCATGAGCTAACCCATGTCCCCCAACCTAGCAATCTCTCTCATCCGTTGCCATATATGACATCTACCATGCCAACTGGTGAGATAGCCATCGCCGTCAAGGCCTCAGCCAAGACCTCAGGCGGCCAGGCTAAGGTTGCAGACAGCATGCTTTAGACTCCGATTGAGACTTTCTCCTTCGATTATTGAGTAGTGAATCACTACTAGTGATAGATAGTATATTTGAGATTAAAGTAGAGAAATGATTATGTGACAATCTATTCTGGACCACAAAAAAATCAAATAACAAATAATTATAAATTGTTGTAGAGTCCATTACTTTAAGAATTTATCTCTCACAACAAATGGGAAATTTGTCGAAAATGTTTTAAACCTATTGCACTTTTACCAATTCAGTTCTAAATCTTTTAATTTTATCAATTGAATCATAAACATTTACACATTTTGCTAATTAAGTCCATATGGCTAATTTTGGCTTGAAATGACTGATGTGGACGACTGGTGCCGATGTCGACAAGATAATTTTAAATAATATTTAATGACATTTTAATAATTTTTTGAATTTTTATGCTTTTTATGTTTTTTTACATTTTCTTTTAGGGTTTGGAGAGAAGGTCGGCAAGGGTGGCCGACCGACCCTCATAGGTGAAAGCAAGGGCACGTGAGCCTCCCCAATTCTCGCCGATTTTGGGCAAGAGCTCACGCGCCCTTGCTTTCGCCAACGAGGGCGTTGCAGCCCTCACCCAAAGCTAGCGATGGCCCCATTGCCCTTGCCTAGGGCTGACAAGGGTTGGCCGGCCCTTGCCTCTAGCTAGTGAGGGTTTGTCGGCCCTTGCCTCAAGGCAAGGGTTTGCAGCCCTTGCCGGCCTTCTCTCCAAACCCTAAATAGAAGAAACAAAAGTAAAAAAAATATATATATATATATATATCATAAAAATTTCAACAAATTATTAAAATATCATTAAACATTATATAAAAATTGCCACATCAGCACCAATTGTCCACTTCAGCAATTTCCAACAAAAATTGGCTAGATGAACTCAATTAGCAAAAGATGAAAAGATTTAGAACTAAATTGATAAAATCGAAAGGTTTAAGACTGAATTAGCAAAAATATAATAGGTTTAGGATTTCTTGAACAATTTTCCCTACAACAAGCTACTAAGTCAAAAGACTATTATGCTAGCGAAGCACATTAAAGTAAGTAATTGTGCAATCACAATTCCTAGTGAGAGTTAAGTCGCAAATTCCTTTTAAAGAAACTTGAAAACCTTATTGACCAATTTTCACTCAAAAGTTCTATTTGAGAAAGTTCTAGCCTTTCTCAAATGGCGTATTGTAATGTCCAGCTCCCCCTACACCTTCCTTTTATGAGCTCGTTATTTGGTGCTATAAACCTTTTTCCTTTTGGTAGTAATCTCTCTAGAAGAATCTTTTATTCTTCTTTTTACTTAAAAAATTCATATATGAAATTTTCTTTTCAATTTATTTAAAATATTCAAAACTAATTTTCTTCTTAGAAAAATCTGTCACTAGACGAAAATACAATTATTCTTCGAGATACGCACATAACGTAAGCATATGCCTGTTTTCACCCAATGACCCAACTTCTTGGAACTTTATATGGTATTCACCGTCTTTAAAAAAAAAATTAACTTAAACAATGTCACGAACAAAGAATCACTCCCTATATGTGTTGATTAATGAGAGAAGACATTCGAAAGGTGCCACTTTCTTTGCTAAATAATTAATGTGTTCTATTCGAATGTATCGTTCCAACAAGATGATAACAAAAAGAAATGCTTTATTTTGGTCATATAACATGATGCGAAACCATGAACTAGAATTGCCTCCAAGAGTTGTAGCTCATTTCTTTTGAAATAAAAATCCGCATAGTATTTTATCTATATAGATTATTTAAGAAATCATCTATATATTCAATTGACATGAAACAAGAATTAATGTGTGCTTTATATATTTTGGACTTAGAACAAAAAGGACCATACTTGAACTCTCGATTAGGAGTGAGCATGGTTTTAGGATTCGGACTAGTGGGAACTTGTACAATTCTAAATTTCAAGGTATGCAAGGTAGGTTCTCGAAACCTGCTTTGACAGGTAAATTCTGAGTTTTAAGTTGGAGAAATTGGAATCTGGAACTTGTAACTTAGAATCTGGAACAAATTTTAATGTTTTTCTTAGTCAATATCTTCGATAGATCCTGTGATATTTCATGCTTTTTAATGATTAGTGTATAATCTGAAAGTACCAGTCTAAGCTTTCATTTTATAGTTAGTGAATTGAAGCAATAAATGATAATCATTAAATGTCATAATTCACTGTATTTGTTCAACTAATAATATAAGTAGAACTTGAGTAGACCTTCGAACCAACCTCGGAACTTGCGACAAAATAAGTTCTAGGTTCTAGGGCGTGCATGGTTGATTCATTCCAAAAAATAAGAAACCTTTCCAATGGGTAGGTCCAAATTCCAAGTAAAACCTATATGAAATCTGGAACCGTTCACCTCTACTCTTGATTGCCCCTCTCACCAATATATGCATATGTGAAGCAATTGGCTTTGCTAAGCGATGGCTTGGATAAAGTTAGATTAAGATTATACGGCAATTGGCTTGGATAGGATAGGGAGAGATACTCAATACCTAATAAAATCGTTTCTTGTTAATATGGCTTTGCTAAGCGATGTGGCGAGATTTAAACACGTATTGAAATGAGTAGGATCCGTGTGTTACAATTACTTTTTTCCTTGAAGTATTATTCAATTAGAAAATTTGGGGAAAATTTTGGATCCATGTGTTGATTTACCTTTTTCTTTCATACGTTCAATATGAAATTTGGAGAAAATAATATTAGAAATGTCATAACCTTTGTATGACGCTCATTTTAATGTTGTCGCGACCTAATTTTTTCGGGTGCACCACTTAAAACTCGGTTAATGGATTGCTAAGTCTTTACACTTAGCTCGGGCTCTCCCAAGCCCATACCAATTCGCGACTTAAGGTTCAAGTTTTTTAACATGCAAAAGATTATTATCTAGGAGTCGCCACTAATCGGTTTAGGGTAGGTCGATTAGACACCTAAGTAAAATAAAGGGAGATTTATTTTACTCCTACGAACCAGAGACTGAGGGTACGGGGACTTGATTACACTAGATTTCTCTAATGCCCTTTCGGTACCATTTCTTTTTAATTTTTCAAAATGTTTTTGCAAGCAGCTAATTTATTTTAACCTAAATTACTATCATGCAAATATGGTGACCACACGGGTGCTCATCCATTATTAAAGCATTCGAATAAATTGCATCACACAAAGCAAGCAATCATTTTTTTTGGGTTTTCTTAAAAATTAGAATTCTTTTATGAAAATGCATTTTTAAACTAAATGACTTAATCTTATTAATATGCAAATTTTAATTAAATGGGCCTATTATGCAAACTAATTATTATGCACCTCATGACCTAATTTCACTAATTAACAAGCTCTGATTAAATAATCCTATTATGCAAACTAGTTAACATGCACCTAGTATTTTTGTATTTTTTTTTATTGAAATTCAGAATTCATGAAAACCTTAATTAATCTATCTAAAAATGATAATTTTCTAATTTATTCTAGGGATTAGTTTGACTTAAACCCTATCCTATCTTAGAAAGCTATTTTTTGGGAAAATGAGATAATTAGAATATGCGAACATAATCTAAAACCTTAAAATAAAATATTTAGGTTCAACCCTAACTTATTCCTAAAAATACAATCCTAAAAGTGTAATCCTAAGAAGATTCCAATTTACTAAACCTACATGTATGATTTGCTAATCCTATATGCTCATGCAGAATTATAATTTTTTTGATTTCCTGATTTTTTTAGTTTTTTTTTAGATAAGTAATTATTTGATGAATATTAAATCTAAACTATCAACAAAATAAAGGATTAAAATAATCGAAACAATAACCCGTTGTCTCACAGGTCAAATTAACGATTATTCTAACCCTAATTATCACAACAAAGAGACCAAAATAATTACAAATCTGATCCGAAGTCTTACGAACCAAATTAAATAATCATTGTGATTTAACAATTGAAATTCCACTAAAAAGCCCAACAATTAAAATAATTAAAAAAATGATCTAATGTCTCTCGGATCAAATTAATAATTATATTAATTTCGGACAAAATCCCTACGGATAATACATACTAAATTCACAAATATTAACGTCCAACATTACAACTTAAATAGATAAACTAAAATAAAACAAAATAAATAAAAAGAAAAAGCTAAACCACCTAAAGAAAGAGGGCTTGCTGCAGCGTTGATGGGCGCCGGATGGACGGTGACCGGCGTCGGGACTCCGGCGGAAGCTGGCGGACGGCGACAGTGAGGGGCTCAAGCTTGGAGCAGCGGCGGAGGCGGAGCTGGACCGCGGGTCGCTGGGTGGCGACGTCGGCAGCGATGCGGGGCTCGGCTGGCGTCGGGGCGTCGCGGACTGCTGGGCGGTGACGGCGTCGAGCTCCGGCGCAGGGGTGCGTCGAATCGGGCGGCACTCTGGCGCGGTGACAAGCGAGCAAGAGGCAACGGCGTTGGGTCGTCTGGCGGAGGACAGCAGCGGCGGGCTTCGGCGATGAGGCTGCACGTCGCGGGCGAGGGTAATCGCGATCTAGTGCGGGCGGAGGCGGATCAGCGAGACGCGGAGCAGCGGCTGTGTGGGTCGGGGCTGCGGCGTCGCAGTGGTCTCGCTGTGGCGGCTCCGGGTCGCAAACGGCGCGGGTCCAGAGGGAAAGGTAAGGCGGCGACGGCGGTTGCACGATGGTGGCTCCGAATCGCAAGGGGGGGCTCGGGTCCAGGCGCGGGGGATGTTGGCTGTAGATCCGGCGGTGTCGACGGTTGCGGTGGTGGGCGCGAAGAGCGAACCGGCGAGGTGACGAGGTGCAACGGTGGCCGGCGTCGTGGTGCCGGCGCGGGCACGGGCTGGTGTCCACGCGAAGAAGAAGAACAGTTGCTGCTGCTGTTTTTTCTTTTTTTCTTTCTTTTTTCTCTGGCCACACGTCACTCCTCTGCAGTTTTTCTCTTTCTTTTGCTGACTTTTCTCTTTCTTTTCTTCTGCAGGTTGTCAGAAGGAAAAATAAAAGAAAATGACCCTTGGACGAGAAAATAAGATTTCCTCTCTCTTTTTTCACTTTCACGAATCCTCTCGGTTCCTTTCACGAAATTTTTTAGTGAATTCCCCCAATCTTTTTCGCCCCCCCCAGTTACGAAAAATGAAGCTCTCTTTTATACTAATTCCGAACGGCCACTTTGTATGGCATTTTCCGAGTTTCCATCTTCTGTCGCATTAAATCAAGCTTGCAAATTGGAGCGTGATTTCGCAATCAGCTCGATTTTGCTTGATTCCTTCCATTGTATCGAAATCATTGCCCTTAATTCGCTTGATTTTTCAATTGTTTCTACATTTATCAAAATCTGAATACTTATCAGAATTTCAAACTTCCATGCATAATCAATCAAATCAATTTTCCCCTTTTTTATTTTTTTCTTTTCAAAATGCAATTTTATTTTTCCTAAATTAAGTGTCAACAAATGTCAAAACATTTCGTTAGATCACTTAGGGCGCGTTTGGTTGTGTTTCTGTTTAAAAATTGTTCCAGGGAACAGAAATAGAAAAAAGTGTTTCTGTTCCGAGGAACAATTTTTGAACAAAACAACGCGTTTGGTAAACTTGTTCCAGGAATAAAAAATAAACAGAAACATGTTTGGTAAATTTGGATAATTTTTTTATTTCTTTTATTTTTTCTATTTTTTTTCTTATTTTTCCTTTTTTTCTTTTTTTCTTTTTCATTTTTTTTTTCTTCCTTTGGCCGGTCGCCGGCCAAGGCCTTGGCCGGCGACCGGCCGGCGAGGGTCGGCCTCGCCTTGATCTGGCGAGGCTGAGCTCGCCCAGCGGCGGGCGAGGCGCGGCCTCGCCGGCCGCTGGGCGAGCTCGGCCTCGCCGGATCTGGGCGAGATCGAGCTCGCCCAGGCCGGCGCGAGGTCGACGTCGCCATGGCTGGGCGAGCTCGAGCTCGCCCAGATCCGGCAAGGCCGAGCTCGCCCAGCGGCCGGCGAGCCTCGGCCTCGCCGAGCCACCGCCACGCCGACCTGGCGGTGGCTCGGCGAGGCCGAGCTCGCCCAGCGGCCGGCGAGCCTCGGCCTCGCCGGGGGCCGACGAGCCTCGCCGTGGCTGGGCGAGGCCGCCGGCCCTCGTCGGCCGGTCGCCGGCCATGGCCGAGGCCGGCGACCGGCCAAAAGGAAAAAGAACAAGAAAATAAGAGAAAAAGAAAAAGAAAAAAAAGTATTTCTCATTTGTGTTTCAGAAACAAGAAACACAAAATTTGTGTTTCTTGTTTCTGTTCCTTTTTTGTTCCTGGGAACAAAATAACAAAAAAAGAACAGAAACGCGTTTGGACGCGTTTCTGTTCCTTTTTTGTTCCCAGGAACAAAAAAACAGAAATTTCTGTTCCTAGGAACAGAAACAATGTGCAGCCAAACAGACCCTTAGGGTCTATTTGTTTGAGTTCTGTTTTTGTTCCCCGAAACACAATTTTTGTTTTTTTGTTCCAGGAAAAAAAAAAGAACAAAAATGCGTTTATTTACACTTTTGTTCCTGAGAACAAAAAATATATTTTTTTGTTCGCGGGAACAAATTTGGAACAGAAACATTGTTTCTTGTTCTCGGGAACACTTCCGAAAAACAATTTTTCTCTCTCATATTTTTTCATTCTCTTTCTTTTCTTCTTCATATTTCTTTGGCCGGTCGCAGACCTCGGCCATGGCCGACGACTAGCCGTTAAGGGTCGGCGACCTCGCCTTGGCTAAGCGAACTCAAGCTTGCCCAAATCCGGTGAGGACGAGCTTACCTAGCCACCGGTGAGGCCGAGCCTCATCCAACCACCGGCGAGGCCGCTAGCCCTTGTCGGCCGATCGCAGACCATGGCCGAGGCTGGCGACTGGCCAAAAGGGAGAAAAAAAAGGAAAAAAATTAAAAAATTAAAAGAAACAATATTATACAAGTTTATCAAATGTGTTTCCGTTCTTTTTCTATTCCAGAAACAGAAATTTTGTGCAGTTATCAAATATGTTATTCTGTTAAAAAATTGTTCCAGGGAATAGAGATAGAAAGAACTATTTTTGTTCCGAAGAACAATTTTTGAACAGAAACGTTACCGAACGCAGCCTTAAATGCCACACTTAAAAAAAAAATCATCTCTTAAGTGCTGATTGGGGTTGCCGAAAATCTAACTTGTGAATATTTTATCAATTTTCCTCGATTAATGTGGCTTGTCGACATGCCCAATCAGCCATTGTAGTCATTGTCTATATCTTTGCCTCGAATATAAACCCTAATTTTGATCTATCCAAATTAGGGTTTTTGTCCACATTTGATATCAAATTTTCTTTTTCAATTTGCATACAATCAAACAAGAAGGAAAAATAAAAGATGACGAGAAATTCAGCGCAACCAATGGCAAGGGAATTTGGTTTGCAGTAACAGATTTGAAAAAGGAAATCGAAACAGAAAGTAGAAGACCGATCAGGAAGGAATCGAAGTGATATTTAAAACTTATTGAAATCCATGTAGAAAAATCTAAACTGCGTTGCGTTGGGAAAGGCTCTCTGTGTACTCGTTGGACGAGAAAGTTAAGAAGGTGAAGGAGATTGAACGAGAATGAAGGAAAGCGAACGACTATACCATGCCGTTTATGGAGAGTCCTGCCACCTCATAGTCTATGTCGGATTTGCTTTTTAATAATTAAAAAAAGCCACGTATGAATTACTAATTAATTAAAAAAAGTTACATAGGGCTTTTTGGCTAGAATTTGTTACTAAAGACATTTAAGTAATCGTTTTTTCTTGGATTTGGTCTAGTCAAAAGTTTTGGTACTAAAATAAGCGTTGCATAAAAGTTATTGACATTTACATCATCATTTTCTCAAAAACTTGCCATGATTTGATAAGGAATTTTAAATAAGATGTTTCAGTATATGTAGCACTTTCCTTTAGGGAATAACTAATAACACTTAGAGATAATGGCATAGGCGACCCTGTACTTTTGTCCTTAAATCAAAATCGTTCTTCGACTCTCTTTCTTCAAAAGCATCCCTCTATTTTTCTTAAAATGTTTCAAGTTAGTCATGTTGTTATATTTTTTTTCTCTTGTTGGCCAATTTTTGCCTACATAAAATTGTTGAATTGGGCATCGGAGTATGTATGTGATGTTATGATTTGCTCAAAATTGTTATGCAACTTCACCTTAGCAAAATTGAGAAAGGGGGAGAGGAACCTGAGCTCTCGAGCTCGTGGCGATAATGACAGTTCCAGCGCCAGACTTATTGCTGCGAAGACTACTGAATCTCGAGCTTGTGGCATGGGAACTCAAGCTCGGAGTTCTCGGCCATGATGAGAACCTAGCTATCTATCATGATCGCTACCAGATCAAGAGCTCGTCATATCGGAGCTCACGTTCATGGTCACTAAAGGTGATCATAAGTGAACATTTACGAATAAGAGGTTTTGCATGTTGCAAGGGTGTTCGACTTGATGGATAGGTGAGCTCAGCTCTGTTGGGGTTTTAAGAAGAAGATAGGTGGAGAGAGAGAGAGAGAGAGAGAGAGAGCGAGAAATTTGAAACAAGGAAAAAATATCCAAATAAGCAAATTATTATATGTTAGCAAATTTCATCGTCGCAACAATCAATAACATTTGTAATAATTCATCATGAGTCTCAGGTATGGAATATGGCTAAAAGACACTTCGATTCAATATCACAAGTAAAATATATATATATATATATATATAACCGAGGACTCCACCACGGGCTCCCCGTGCTCGAACGGCACTGAAGGGCCGGGCCCCTACCTCGAGGAAAACTAGCATAGGACTCTAACATCATAACTCCCTACTTACAACGCTAGCAACTGCGGGTTTCGAATTCTCGATCTCAGCAATGAAGGAGAGAATACATTTACCCACGGTTGGGTGTAAATATATATATATATATTTTTTTTTTTTTTGTGATCCAGGAAATCCCGAAAGCCGACAACCGGCGGGAAGAACCTAGGGCTAATGCAAGCTGGCTACCACACTCACGCCAGCAATTGAGTCACCAAATAACGCCACTGGGATTCGAACTTGGCACCTTTCGTGAGAGGCACAAAACTCAAGCTAACTACGCCACCGCAGTAGGTGGTTTTCCTTTCGTTATATTCACTCCATCCTCCTTCATTTAATGAAAAGATTCTAGAATTCTCTATCTTCACATTTTGCAAAAAAGTACTTTTGGTGTCATGGCTAGGGGATAGGCTTAACGATAGATGGGCCCTAAACCCAATTCAAAGTTTGATGCAGTCGAAAATAAGGCAAAGGCTGGCCCGGGTCAACTCGGCCCGGACAATGGGCGAGGAGGAGTGGACTGCAAGGTGCGGCCCACTTTTTATGATGGGCCGCGGTGGACCCGGCCCGTGATGAAGACAGGAAAAGACCACCGGCCGAGACGTCCGTTCAGCGCTTCACGTCGGTATGGGGGAGGGCAATGGGGACCCACAATATCACCACACGTGTGGTGCGTTGGGCCCCACACTGGAGAAATGATTTATCCTTATCAAAACTTCCCATGAAAATTTCTAGCGTCACCAAAACAGAGAACCACTCGACTTTCCTTTTATTTCTTTGCCATATATATATATTATGAAAAACTCCAAATACACTCTTAAATAGATTTTTTAACCACAAAAATCGGAAATTAATATATTTGACAAATTAATCCCAAATTGGTACCTCTGTTAGTTTTCATTAAATTTTAGTATTAAATCTATTAGATTGGATGACATATAATAGTTAATTTATGTATCAATTCGAAATTTTACTTTAAATATTACTCTTCATACTATTTTTTATGATTTTTTATATAAATAATATATTTATTATAAATGTATCAATTTGAGGTATTTTGTTATAAAAAATTTAGTTTAGAATAAATTTATCATAATTATCAATTTGAAGTTTTTTATAATTTGGATAAATTTCTTTCATAGGTTGAGATTTTTTATAATAAAAAATTAATTTATGGTAAATTTATGACTGATGAGTCATTGAGTCGGTTTAAGAATTTTTTTTTTTTAGAGAATCATCCCAAAAAAATTCCAGTTAATTAGAACCGTGTGGAAATTAAATTAATAAAAAAAAATCGAGTTTTCATTATGTGGCTGGGCATCGTTCCGTGCTCCTGTCTCTTCTTTCCGGTCTGATTTCCCGATCAACCGAATTTCGAAATTTGGGATCCGAATCTCCTCCATCGCAGCAACCGAAAAGCCAGAGACGAAGAATGGAGTTGGCCTGCTGCTCCTGCTCCTGCTCCGTCCCCGGCCGGAGCTCCCTCTCTCCGGCGGCACCGACAAGGAGAAGAAGAAGCGCCCGAGCCGCATGCCGGACGCGCGCCTCCCGTCTCGCCGTGATCAGCAAGGCGACCGCCGTCGAGCTGGACGGCGCCGCCGCGTCGCGAGCCCTGAGGAGAAGCGGCGGCGGCGGCCGCTCGGGCTCTATGGAGCTCGCCAAGTCCAGCGCTGCGATGGAGAAGCTCGACATCGAGCGCGGCGTCTGCGTGCCCTTCCGCAAGTACAGTCCCGAGATGGTACCAATCTTTCGTCTTCGCTCTTTGTCTCCGATTTTACTGTTCTGGCTGCGTAGAATTGGGGGGCTTGTCTGGTGTTGCTGATGTTGTTTGTTGTTGTTGTTGTTGTTGATGATATTCATTCTGCTTGCTGTGCTTCTTATGGTATGGTAATTTTGTGTTATGTGAGGTTGAAGCATGTGTTCGCTTGCCCTGTGCAATTAGGTGAGGAGCAAGGTCTTGGAATCCCAAGGGGCTATCTGGTCGCTCGTCATGAGGGGAGTCGAGATAGTGTGGAAACTGGGCTTCTACTGGTCCACGCTCATGTATGATTGTTTCGTCGGACAGGATGAGGAAATTGTTCCCTTCCGAGCCATGCAGCTTAGGAATCTCTTGTGTGACTTGGGGCCTTCCTTTATCAAAGCCGGTCAGGTTGGTTCGTTGTATTTCCGCTGCAAAATATGTTCTTGATGATGCGTACGTGTTTGGTGGTCTGATCCCCTTTTTCCCTGAGTTTCTGTTTCATTGTTGACAGGTTCTTGCAAACAGACCAGATATTATTAGAGAAGACTACATGAATGAACTCTGCATTCTACAAGACGATGTTCCTTCCTTCCCAAATCAGGTGAATGGCATAATTTAACAGAGAAAGAAGCATTCTAATTTAATAGTTCAATAAGCTTTTTCACACTATCTTGGATGTTATAGGATATGAATCTTATCAATATGACAATTAGGTTGCTTTCAACATCATAGAGGAGGAGTTGGGGCGGCCTCTTGAAGCTGTGTTCAGCAAAATTTCATCTCGGACGATAGCAGCTGCCAGCTTGGGTCAAGTTTATAGAGCTACATTACGTGATACTGGAGAGGATGTTGCAATTAAGGTTATCTTCCATGCTGTGAACTGCTCTTTCATCACTGACATCTACGGCTCTACATTATCAAAGAAAATTGAGACTTGCAGGCCCATCTTGTTTTCACCCATTTCTGCTGTAGCAGATTTGATGAAGTTCTTGAATTTTATTTCATTGCTTTAGGAGCGGTAGTCATGCAAGATAAATATATTTATCTGCCCATGGCATCTTTGCCATGAAGTTCTTTATATTCATTTTCCTGAGAAGCATACATGATGTAGCATTTCTTTTTGGGAGATGATATAACTTCAAATTCAACATCTACCTCTATGGTTACTGAACATTCTACTTTGTCCTTCTGTACATTGTTCTTTTTTATGCAATAATGCCTGTCACTTGTCTTGTTACTTCTAACTGTTTGACTTTGTATATTTTACTATGCCATTAGCACTGAAATTCATTTCTTTGTCTTTTAAGAAGTTTCATATCACGTTGCTTTGCCACAGATGATTGTCGGATTTTGATGATGAGTTTCACTGGATTACAGGTGCAAAGGCCTGATATAGAACCCATAATATACCGAGATCTTTTCTTATTTCGTACTCTCGCTTCGTTTCTGAATGGCATCAGTCTGCAGAAGCTGGGGTGCAATGCAGAGCTGATAGTTGATGAGTTTGGTGAAAAACTTCTCGAGGAGCTGGATTACACATTGGTACCTTCCATTGTCATGTCAGGGAAATTATTAATGCATGTGCATTTGTCTTTGGAGTTAATAATCATATCGATATCTATTTTGGATTTACCAGGAAGCCCGAAATATTGAAGATTTTCTGGAGAACTTTAAGGATGATCCTACTGTAAAAATCCCACGCGTCTACAAGCAGCTTTCTGGTTCTCGTGTTCTGGTGATGGAGTGGATTGACGGTATTCGATGTACTAACCCAAAGGTTTGAACTGTGACAAGATATAAACTTCTGGTGTTGAATATTAGCCAGGCAGTAACTGAAACTTGTTAATTTTCCCATTTATGTCAGGCAATCAAAGATGCTGGCATTGATGTAAATGGATTTCTTACAGTTGGAGTAAGTGCCGCATTACGGCAATTGCTAGAATTTGGGTTATTCCATGGTGATCCACATCCTGGAAACATTTTTGCCATGCGCGATGGACGTATCGCTTATGTAGACTTTGGCAATGTTGCTGTCCTCAGTCAGGTAATGTACGAAGAAAACGAAGTACTGTGAGTGCCTGTTCATGAATTACTCAAGGGGGCACCATGAGAAGAGTTGAAGGAAATATTGAGAGAAATCTGATAAATATAGCATAAAGGAATCAATAGGATGCAGTGTACAGCTTCTACTGAGACAGAGCTGTAGGCAAGTAGGGTACGAAAATATATTTCAAGTCATAAAGAAGTCATCATCTTTTAAATGATATGTTCTCCTCTTACACAAGGTGCCTCTTGATTCATTGTCGACGGCTTGTGAGTCAACTCTATTTCTCGACAGCACATAGATATTATTTTGGGTTATTCAGCTACCTCTTTCATTGTTAAGAAGAGCTGTACATGAAGTAAGGAGGGGCCCGTTTTCCCTTTTTCTCCTTAAAAAAGTCTGAATTAAGAAAAACCCAAGAAACAGGACCTTGTGCATGAAACATGGAAATAGTCACTGTTTAACTATATGGAAGGAAGTGAGTAGAAAGGGAGATGATTAACCTGAACAATTAAAAGACAGTGATATGACCTGTTTGCTAGAATTTAGGATTAATGCAGAGTAATGAATTCAGAAGCCCTTTTTTCTCACCACACTCTTAGCTATGAAGTCTTGTTAATATCCTTTCAACAGTGTTTGAATTGAAAGTGAATCTACTTTGGAATTTTCAGCAAAATAAGCAGATTCTGATTGATGCTGTTGTCCATGCTGTAAATGAGGACTATGTGGAGATGGCAAATGATTTCACCAGGCTTGGTTTCTTGGCTAGTGACACTGATGTCTCTCCAATTATTCCAGCTTTAGAAGCAATTTGGCAGAACTCTGCTGGAAAAGGACTCTCTGATTTTAACTTCCGAAGCGTTACTGGTAATTTCTTTCTCAACTTCTGTTACACTCACATCTCTGCTCTAGGAAAATATCATCTGGAAGTTGTCAACTTCTTTTGTCCCTGGTGGATTTCGCTCTTTGTAAAGGATAGTCAATTTCCTTCATTGCTCACGGATGAAATCTTCAAGGGACAGTTCAAGTTTTAGATTTAACAACTCAAATTCCAGATGAAGCAGGAAAATTTTATAGTTCATGCCATAAAGTACTTATTTTGGAGCTCCACTGGCAAATTTAAATTCCCATTATCATTTTGGGGCGCCTGGTTCACATTGACTGGGCTTGTGTCTTTTCAGCAGAGACGAAATGCCATGTAGCTGAATCCTATTGGACACATTAAAGGGCATTAGTTTGATTCTTCTGTTAAGTGGACACTATAAACTGCTTATGCTCACTTTGCACAGATGAGAAGCTGATCGTTCACACTGGGCTTTAATCAACCTTCATATTGCTTGCTCGAGTTTGACTTGATGATATACCTGATCTATCTACATTGAGTGAGGTAGAGTCTAGGAGATTGTTAAGATAAAAAAAACTCATGGAACTCAAGTTTCAAGTCAAATCAAACTTAACACAGCAACAGATTTATGCCTTTTTATAGAGACATGATTTATTGTAACGGAAAAGCATGTTAAATTGTTAACGGAAAAGCATGTTAAATTGTTAATACAACTTACAAACCGCTCAAGTGAGCTTGGAAGTTACCATGAGCACTCGAGTCATGTATGATCAAACTTCTCATGGTCGAGGATGGAGTGTCTTCAATTTTCATGTTGCACATGTATGTTTCTTATGGGAATATTATATAATGAGAGCAAGTCCTCACAAGGACCTCAAGAAATTGTTTTATCCTTGAATGTTAAGAGAGAGCAGTTTTTGCTTTTCAATTTCATTATTCATGTAAGAAATAATGACATGTCAGGTGTCCTTTTCACCTTGTATGCTTGCAGGGAAGTTTAACCAATTAGTGTATCAGTATCCTATCCGTATCCCTGAGAGGTTTTCACTGGTTATCCGTTCTTTGTTGACTCAAGAGGGGATCTGCTTCACTCTCGAGCCTGACTTCAAATTTCTAGAGGTGCAACTTAAGGGCATGCTTTTCCTCTTTCTCTTTTCTTTCCCCGCTAAGACGACTCATCAGTTTACCTTGCTTTCCATGATTGAAAAGGATATTTCATTCTCATAAGATGGCTAATGGATAATCAACTTTCCATTGTCAATACCTGTCACTGATTTGGATATTCTCAAATCTTATTATTACTCCTACTTGTGCTTAAATGTAATTAGAAATAATGAGATGATCACAATCTACTTTTATCTTTTGTTCTGGAGATGTTGGTGCTCTTTAGTGGAAAAATAAACCATGCTTCCTATATTTCTGCAAGTCATTTTATAGATTCACTTCATTTATGTAACAAGGTATCAATTTCTCTGAGCAATACAAAATTTTAAGCTTCGTGTGCTTTTTTCTCATTCGTGTTGCATTAAGGAACTAAACTACGCTTAAATGCTGTTGGCACAGAGCAACAGCTTATACAGAGAATTGCATAGCTGTCTTTTCTAGTTAACAGTTAATTTTTAGCCAATGCTATGTGCATTTATATTTTCTTGCTTTGCTGACAACATTCACTTACTAGGTTGCTTATCCATATGTGGCAAATCGTCTTCTGACTGACCCAAATCCTGCGCTACGCGAGCGCCTGATACAGGTACAATCGGGCATATTCCGTTAAATCAATCTTGTTGTGACATGAACTTCATTTTCTTTGCTGTTGGAGTTCTTAACGAAAAAAGTCTAATTCTGGCATGCTTGACTTGTAGACCCTACACATCCATTCCTGTGTGCTTTAGACCTCTATCGCTTGGGCATCCCTATCTCTTACAAACCCTATATTAACGCTAAATGATTTAGCTTTCAGCTTCAGCAAGTGAAGTTCCAAAGATAGGGCAAGCTGTGTAACTTCGTCTTCCCAACTCTAGTAGATTATATATATGCATTTCTGCAGTCCAAAAAATAGTAATGGATGTTCTTGTAATTCAACCAAGATGCAGAGTTTTAAGATACTTAACTCTTAGTATGTGTTGAGTTGTAGTTTTTAAAATCAATTCATAGATAGTGCTGTTTATTTGTTTGTTCACTCGGGAACAGATCATGTTTGCACACTTATCTTTTGCAAGGCAATTTACCTCGAAGCAGCTTGACCTTGCTTCTCTCTGATGAGAACTTTTGCGAAGCGCATTGCTTTTTTCCCCCCTTCTTAACAGCGTGTGCATCCAAATTGGCCAAGTTAGGCTCCTAAGATAACTGTCTACTGAGTGGTGATGCGTAGCAGCACTTGGGGAATGACTTGCAAACTGGAAAGTCACGCTGATGGTGCAACTCATGAAAGTTCTCATCTTATCGCAGGTTTTATTTAAAGATGGTGTCTTCCAGTGGAAGCGGCTCGAAAACCTTATTGTTCTTGCCAAGGAAAATGTGGCTAAGATGAGCAGCAACCCTGCATTGCGGGGAAAGGACGTGTATGTATCCTGTTGCCGACTAGATTTTTTCGCTTATATGGTAATCATGGTATGTGAGCATGACTGGGGTGATCCTGTGTTCACAGGCAAAGGTCAAGAGACCGGCAAGTTGAGAGGAAACTCGACCTTAAAGATACCATCAAGGATGGAGCTCGCCTTTTCATCGTCGATGAAGGAATTCGAAGACAGCTGCTCCTTGCTTTGACAGAAGACTCAAAGCTTCACATTCAGGAGGTATGTGTCCAAAGCTTTTACATTCTCAACTCAACTTAATGTGAATTCTGAGTTGTGGCACTTGATTTTGCAGCTCGTGGATGTTTACAGACTAATTGAAGATCAAATAGATATACCCTCAGTAGCTATGGAAGTAGTACGAGGTAAAAGTTTAACCATGTTCAAAGGATGATTAGCACTGCCAAACACGAAAACAAGTTCATTCCCCCCCAGTTCTACATCCTTTCTTAACATTCACGTGCCTTCCATTTTGCAGACTTACCAACAGTTGCTCGGGATCTTATGCTTTCATGGAGTGAATCTGTCCTGTCTAAAAGATGATTGAGAACACTTAGGAGCACCCTGAAGGGAGATCAATTTGAGGGAAACAAAAACACTATTGAGTTGCTGCAGATGCCTGCGATAACTTTTTTGCTGCTTTACTGATTTGAAGCTCTTCCAACATGTTGAAACCACAGTATTCTTTTTGGTTCCAATTGCTAAAGAGATGTATATAATTTGTTAGTATACGAATTACAGTGAGTTTTTTGAATTAACTGTATAGATCCTCGGACGCCTTGGGTGCGACAGCATGAGATTATTGATTATGGCCCCGTTTGGTTCAACTTTGGGGAAATGCATTTCCCCAAGTATCCTTGAGTGAATGAGCATTTGGGGAATGCAAAGTGTGTTTGGGAACTCATTTTTGTGTGTATTTTGCAAAGTAATTTTGAGGTGAAAAGAAAAAGGAAAAAAAGAAAGGAAAAGAAAAGGGAGGAGGAGATGCAGCTGCTCGGCAGTGGGGCTGGTGGTGGTGGGGAGGCGGCTGGTGGCGGTGGGGAGGCGGCTGGTGGTGGCGGCGGTGGCGGTGGCAGTGGAGGAAGGCGGCATATGGTTCTCTCTAGTTGGATTGTCTTATTTGACTGTAAGTTTTGCATATGGTTGAATCGTTGTCTATGAGTCGAGAGTTTATGTACTCATCGGCCTTTGCAGAGATCTTGAGCGAATGAGAAGTGGAAGGTTTAGGAAATTAGGAAGATTGAACGATCATTTGGCGATTCATTCTTCAATACTAGAATAAAAAAGCGAAATTTGTAGCTGGCCAATGTGTTTCCCACCTTGTAAGGTTTTGGTCTAAGTGAGTTTGATTTTTGTTGTATGATTAGAATAAGATTAGATTGGAGTGTTAATACTAAAAGGGCTTGATTTGCGAGCGACTTGTGTACGTGCAATCGATTGAAACCGTAGAAAGAAAAGGTGGAGACTATTACAAGCACGATTACTTCTCACCTTCTTATCAGGAGTTAATTAATCATATAAATATCTTCTTTGGCTTGACGAGGAGGCCCGAAATAGTGAAGATTCTCCTGGAGAACTCCAAGGGTGATCCTACTGTCTAAAATCCCACGCATCTACTAGCAGCCGTACAGTTCTCGTGTTTTGGTGACGGGGTGGGTCGATGCTTTTCGGTGTTCCAACCCGCGGGTTCGAACTGTGACGAGATATAAACTTCCCGGGTCCAGCATTAGCCGAGGCAGTAAGCAGACTTTTTTTAACTTTTCCCATTTATGTCGTGCAATTAAGGATGCCCGCATTCATGAAAAATTGATCGAGAAAATTATCCTAAAAGTCTTAAAACTTATAGTACATTTGTCGATTTAATTTTAAAATTTTTAATCATACCAATTGAGATATAAATAATTTCACAATTTATTAATTAAGTCCATCTATCCCGCATAGTATGGTTGATGCTGACAAGAATTTTTAATAATATTTTAATATTTATTTCAAAATTTTTATTTATTTGTTCTTTCTAACCCTGGTCGGAGAGGTCGTTGGCCAACCTTGAGGGCTGACAACTTCTCTTGGTCTAGGCAAGGACCACAACACCCCGTTAGATCTAAACAAGGGTGTCTTGAGCCTCCCCTACCCCAGGTTAGGCGAGGGCATAGCGACCCTTGCCGACCAAAGTGTGAGAGGGTTGTGGCCCTCACCTAGATTTGGATGAGAGCTAATGCCCTCACTTGTGGCTAAGGAGGGCATGGAGTCCCTCCCCGTGGTCGACAAGTGTAGCGATGCCCTCACTTAGACTAAGTGGAGTTGTCAACCTTGGGTTAGAAAAGAAAAAAGAAAAAGAAAAAGTATTTAAAAAGTATAATTAAATCTTAAAAATTACAAAAATCAATCAAATTCTAAAACTTATTTAATTTATTCAATCGAATTCTTTTATTAACTCCATTCAATTTGATTAATGGAAATTACTGACATGAATTTTTATTTTATTTTATTTTCTCTATCCTATGTGACGATGACGTGAATAAAATAAAGACATTTTGATCTAAATTTGATTTTTCATACAAATTGTACTTAAATTAAATTTAAAAAATAAGCTATTTTTTTTATAAAAAAAAACAAAGGGGAAAGCATTTTTAAATTTAGATCTCATCCTACCAATGCTCAGGTGTGGCATTCCCTTCAAAAAGTGAAAAGCTTAGAGCCTCGCCATAATCTTATTCATCTTATCAAACAAGTGTCGAACTATTCAAACAACCGCATATTTGACAAGATCTTGACTATTTGTATATTTCAAATCTAATCTATTCAATCACGCATGTAGAAGTCACTGCACACTCGAGAAGTGCCTAGTGAATTACATGACATCCAATTCATGAACCAAACTTTTCTAAGTAATTGACTCCACCTTTTAAAGTAATTTTGATAATCCTCTTTTTTTCCAAACAAGTTGCTAGACCGCTATTGTAAATTAAGCTGCGAAATCATGTATCATTTTACCTCTTTAAAATATTGATCACGAGAAAAGTAAGTAAATTCGGCATTAATTTTTATTTCCACGAATACATCTTCTTCTTCTTTTTATATATCAAATAAATACAAGGGCGTGCCAAAAGAAGAAGAAGAAAAAGAAAACAGCATATTTTTATGCACTTTTTTCCTACCCTGGCAATAATTAAAATCAGCAATTCAGCATGAAATCATGCCAAGTAGCTAACGCTAGGTAAAATCTATGAGAAGGGGGAGATCTAAGGAAATCCTTCTCTGTAAGCAATCACCTTCTAGAGAGAGAGAGAGAGAGAGAGAGAGAGAGGAAGGGGAGGAGAGGAGCTTCTACAGTGTCGTAGAGACTGCGTCGGTCTGCATTCGCCTCAGCAAGTCAGTATTCCTCTTCCCAAGTTCCCTTTCCTCTTTCCTCTTTCCTCTTTTGCGCTTGCTTTTGCTGTGCTTCGCTTTGAGAATCAATGCCTCTATCAAGAATCGCGGAATCTCTCTCCGTTGCTATTGCCCAGCTCCAGACCAAGCAGCATGGATGAAGTTGAACAGTCGATCGACTGACTGAAAGATTTCGCTTTGCTCCTCTTTTGCGTTTGGCAGCAGGACTCCATGGAATGCCCCCCCAAGATGCGATTTTGATCGTTTCCCGTTAGAAAGTCTTGGAACGGACTTCCTGGGTATTTCTTACTTTCTGCTCCGCTCGTTCTGGTCCGGGCTTTGTTTCTTGATAGCTCAAAGCAGTTTCGTCCCTTTTTCGGCAGGACGATGCCGCGCAAATTTAGTCACGGCCTTGATTATGATGATGAAGACTACGATGATGACTACGACTACGACGACGATGTTGATTATGATGCAGAAGATAATGGTGAGCATTCTCTCTTCGATACGGAGTCCCCTGGCAAGAATTTTCTTGGTCGTTTTTTTGGCTTAGGGGTTCTTGATTAGGCCTTGTGCTGAAATTGTTTAAAACGATAGGGGTATGAGTTACGACCACATGAATTGGCTATTTTAGGCTCATTTTCTTTAGTTCCATAATCCCATTTATCGGTGTATGCCGCTTTTCCATTGCCTAAATGAGAGATACGGGTCGTAGAAATGGTGAGACTGCTGCCATCTAATCTGAAAGCTAAAATTGTTGGTTGGATGAAGGCCTGGTTTAAAATGCTATCGCAAGTGTGAAATTAGGTCACGCAGTTTGTAGTTTTGTGTTTCATTTGAAAAACTAACTCTGTCTGGACATGTTGGATTGTATCTACCAAGCTCCCAGTCACATGACTGTGGTCATGAAATTCTTTTCTGGCATGGCTTCCTGAAGCTTTTTCTGTTGTAACAGGCAATTCACCTAAGCCAGATCAAGAGACCACCAGGTCTGCTGTTTGGCGTTGCTCCATTTGTACCTATGATAATGACCAGAGCATGACCGCATGTGATATTTGTGGGGTTCTTCGAAATCCTTTGCCTTCAAGTGTCATCAGCAATGGCAATGACCTGAAAACAGGTTTGTAATCTTTTTGGAGCAGCATGCCATTCTGAGAAGTTAGCTATTGTATAGATCGACCTTTGGCTTTTAAATTATTTGTTATGAACGGTGTACCTTCTCTTATACCCTTTGACTCTTTTCCTGTGTCTTTTGATGCATTTCATGTTGTGTACTTTGGGCTTTTAGATCTTGTTGCGATTGAGTTGAAAGTTGTGGTGCCAATTCAGGGGCCTTTTTTAGATTTGCACCAACTGCTATCTTTTGTGGTGTTTTGTTTTCGGTTAATTGTGCCTTTATAGCATAGATCTCTTTCATGCAGTGTGTAAAGATTCTGGAGCATCCAAAATGGCCAGGTCTCTTTTTGAATCATTGCCCAATCAGACACCTAAAAGGGCTGCATTAATCCAACAGCAAAATGATGATCCCTTGACAGGACAGCGCACCATCTTACATGAGTTTGCTGATGTGCATGGGAACTTCGATAAGCTACATGAGGCATTTAACACTCGTGCCCATAAAAGTGTCAATATAGGTCTGCATGTGTTTGCTTTAGAGACTTAGCACCTTTCTTGTTTGTGGATTGTCTTGTAATGCTGCTGAAAGTTTAGAATTGAAACCCCTCAATTTATCTGTAACGAATCTATTTTCTGGAGTCTTGTCTAGTTTTCTTTTCTTTTTTGAACATTTGGATGGTAGAGCACCACACTGTTTACTCTAATCTTTCGCTTATATATTTACAGTGCCTTTTAAGTTTGACGTCCCATCCCCAGATGATGTAGTCACTAATGGATTGCACTCCTCCAAAAGGGGTCCGAAAGGTATTCATTAAATTGCAGGCCTAAATACTTCTTCCTTCTACTCTGAGTAAAAGTTTATTGTCAATCTTCTTTTTGAGATGGGAAAGAACTGAATTTGCTCCAGAGCATTAGCATCTGTTGTATTTTTAATGTAATGACTTGTTCTTTTTAATCTAGAAAGAGTGCCTTTTCTTTGTTCAATGAATGTGATTCTTCCTGGTGAAAGTGTTCTTTGAAATTTTTATATTTGCATTGTTTCTACTTAAGAATTTCCACTTGTCCTGCATTTATAGAGAAAATTGAATTGTATAATGATTGTCATGGGAAGTTTTTTTTTTTTTTTTGGTAAGGTTGTCATGGGAAGTTCGACTGCATTGTTTACCAATTTGATGGTCTTCTAGAACATGGCTGTACCAAATGCAGTGATGGTGACTCGGTAATTCAGTATTTAATAGGTAGAGCAGTTGAAAGGAAAATGTTATTATCTGATGGCCAAAAAGTTGTGAGCAGAATCACATATACCCCTCGCCACCCCATCTTTAGTTGCCTGGTGGAATGGAATGAATCATTTTAGACATAGACCCCGTAAAGTTTCTGATGAGACACATAAATATGAAGTGAATGAGTGGGTGTAATCTTCATTTGTTCACTTATGTGCTTATTTTGTAATACTTGGTTTCTTGTATGATTTATATTAATTCATGGAAACTCTGATTTGGTTTTAGCAAGTGCAACCGTAAGGAAGGATAACACTTCTGCGCCGATGACCACAAGATCATCAAATAGCTCATCTTTTATGATGTCAAAGGGCAGAAATGTCACTGGTAACGAGAACAATCGAGTAAAAGATGAAGAGCGTAATCTAAGATCAAGTGCTAAAAGTCCAGGTAGTTCATCCACATTAATGCAAAACATACTTGGTTTTTTGGACATTAGCAGCTCATCTACTTATGTAAACCACAATCTAAAGATGAAATGGCAGGCACCTCGTCAAGCTATCATGAGGGTGGGGTTGAGTACACTTTACCAACGGATGGGATCAAGCCGCAAAGTCTTGTGCGTAGTTTAGACAGTGTCTCTATTAATGATAGAGGTGGCACTGGAAAAGGTGCTTCTCAGGGGCAGTATAAACCTGAAAAATGGATGCTTCCTGAAGCAGAAGATGGCTTATTGAGTCAGCTGAATCTTGCCATTGTGAGTTAGCACTCTTATTTGATTCTCATGATTCAGGCTTCATTAAGCTTACCCTAAGTCCATAAAATCTTTAATGCCTTAATTCTATTAAAATCCCTCTGTAGGTGGGGCATGTTGATTCTGGGAAATCAACACTTTCAGGTAGACTTCTGCACCTGTTGGGACGAATATCTCAAAAGGAGATGCACAAGCATGAAAAAGAGGCCAAACTAGAGGTACCTTCACTTTCATAAATTTGGAAGTCACTTTCATAAATTTGGAATGCTTCCAATTATATATGTGTGACTACCGGTCAGTCTCAAATCCATTTCTTTTGCTTCTATTTCCCCTGTTAGGGCAAGGGGTCCTTTGCTTATGCTTGGGCATTGGATGAGAGCCCAGAGGAAAGGGAAAGGGGAATAACCATGACAGTGGCAGTTGCTTATTTTGATACCAAAAAATATCGTGTTGTTGTGCTGGACTCCCCAGGGCACAAGGATTTTGTTCCGAACATGATATCAGGAGCCACACAAGCTGATGCCGCATTGCTCGTCATTGATGCGTCCATTGGTTCTTTTGAAGTTGGCATGGATGGTAGTAAGGGCCAAACTAAAGAGCATGCACAGCTTATCAGAAGCTTTGGAGTAGATCAACTTATTGTTGCTGTTAATAAAATGGACGTCGTGGAGTACTCAAAGGATAGATTCGATTTGATCAAACAGCAACTTGGAACATTCCTCCGGTCTAGCGGTTTTAGGGACTCATCGGTATGTTGGATCCCTCTGAGTGCCATGGAAAATCAAAATCTGGTCACTGCTCCTTCAGACGTTCGTTTACTATCCTGGTTAGTATGCTTTCTCTGGTTCTTGACTTCTTGCAGTTGTAGGATGGGTTGGGGAGACAATTACTTATGGTGAACCTGACTCCGAAAGAAAACAGATATCTGGTTCAGAGAGTTAATATGGGGTGAATGAAGGTCCGTGTGCCAAAAATGGTCCCGTTCAACCAAGCACAAGTCTTGGTCCTGTCCTGTTTTGCTGTATGGACCTGGTTTGACCGGGTCAAATTGATAATCTCCATTAACCTTGGGTTGGCTGTTTAGACACTACTTCTCCCAGCAAGTTTTTCCTTATCTCTGAGCTTGGACTAGATGATTCGGGGCCGACTTTCCTTTTTTTCCCTTTTGCTGCATTTCGAATATGTTGGTGAAATATATCCACCACTGCTATAGCAATAACCATTGCACAGTCCTTGACTGCAAGATTTCTACGAGTTTGTTTGCTCAATCTGGCCCTTTCCCCTTCTGTTTATCTTATGACATTGGTTCACTCAAAGCCTTGGGGAACCCAGCATCCAACATGGAAGGGCATGTTCACTGGCTGATGTCCTACTTGAAGTTATATCATAGCTGAGATACTAACAGTGGAAATTTCTGGTTTGTTCGTATGCAGGTATAAGGGACCATACTTGTTGGATGCTATTGACTCCCTCCAACCTCTAACTAGGGATGTTTTGAAACCTCTAGTCATGCCCATATGTGATGTTATTAAATCACCTTCGATGGGTCAGGTCTCTGCTTGTGGTAAATTGGAAGCTGGAGCTCTTCGAAGTGGAGTGAAGGTACACTATAAAGATTTAAACAAATGATATTGAAGTACAGTTGAAGCTATAAAGCATCTTTGTATGGGTGAAAATCTTAAGATCACCTTGAGGTTTAGATCTTAAGTTGTCAATGCAGAAGTTTTCGATATGGATCATGACTACTAACATCATTTTGCTGCTACATCTGTTGTTAGAGGTTGTCATCAAGTTGGATAATAGGTTTTTAGATGTAATAGACCAGACGGAGTACTTTTACATCTTTGGAATTGCAAGCCATAACCTAACTTCGTGTTAAATGCCAGGTTCTTGTCATGCCATCAGGGGATGTGGGGACAGTCAAGTCTTTGGAACGTGACTCTCGCCCATGTGCAATCGCGAGAGCTGGGGATAATGTTGCTGTGGTTCTTCAGGGAATTGATACAAGCAAAGTGATATCTGGCGGGGTCCTTTGTCACCCCGATTTCCCCATTTCCATTGCAACGCATCTGGAGCTGAAAGTGCTCGTCTTGGATGGTGCTTCCCCCATTCTGATCGGTTCTCAGGTAAGTTTATGGTTGTTGCAAGTTCTAGCTTTGATCCCTTTGTGAATCTTGGTGCTGAAACTCTCACCATTTTCTTGGTTGACATGGGAAGTTGGAATTTCATATTCACCATGCAAAGGAAGCTGCGAGAGTTGAAAAAATGGTGTCATTGCTCGATCCTAAGACTGGCAAGGTGATGAAGAAAGCCCCACGGTGTCTCCTTGCAAAGCAGAAGGCAGTTATTGAGGTGCAATTGGATTACTATGATTTTCATATATACTAGAAATTTTTTAACCATTGATAGCTCACCATTATGCTCCAAGGTCTTATAAATATATCTTTCTCTAATTATCTTTAAATTCAGGTGGTTTTGCAAGGACCAGTTTGTGCAGAAGAGTTTTCGAGCTGTAAAGCTCTCGGAAGGGTCTCCTTAAGAGCACTGGGGAGAACTATTGCTTTAGGAATTGTCACTCAAGTAATTGAGAAAGAGCCATAGCATTTCCGGAACTAAATATTTTTTATTCTTCGGAAAATGATCATGTCATGGCATGGCATGTTTACTATTGAGCAACGGCCATGGTGTCGAGTAAAACATCAATTTTTAATGGATGATAGAGGGACAAGTTGTAAGATATAGATAATACAGAGAAGACTTGATGGGACGCGATAGAGGCGCTTACAGTATCTTCTCAGGCTAAAAGACGATTGGCCATTGCATACCAAGGCAAAGAAGAGCTGGGTGGGTTATAGTTCAGAGCCTAATCCTATTGTAACATGGAGTATTTTTTCATTCTTTAACTATGTTACGGAGGGAAGAAATTATTTATTTCAAGTTGTCTTTCCAGCAATTTTCGAGTCTTTGTCAAGGCAAACCATATGGGAAAACTTTCATGGATAAATTGTTGTAATTAATGCAAGTGAGAAGTCACAACTGATAATGTCGCAATAGAAATGACTCGAGTCCGTCTCCATGACAATAAAGGAAAAGCGGTGGAAGAACAGGACCCAAATTTAGAAGGGGTTCCCTTTCTCGGTTAGGATTCATTTAACCCCTTTGACTTTTGGCTTTGTGTCTTTATTAAATTCTCTCCACATGCTAAGACACGTGAGTCTTAGTACCAAATCTCCAACCCAGTTAAACTGAGCTTGGCAGTATGAGGGGTGCAATTTGGCTTCATCCCTTACCTTGTATCAGCTGTTCACTGTTGCGTCCGTTCTTGCTTGCTTTTGGCAGTAATTAGACATATTCATAATCTATGTTCAATTCCCTTTTATTACTCTCGGACGTGATGTCCAGTTTATACATATCATAGAAGAATGAAGTGTGTTTTATCCAGTCAGACAAGAAAATCATAGCTAACTTTCTCCATTTCCCGCAGTCATCAGACCCCAGCCAATCCAAAGCTTAACCGCCTGCCACTCGCTGATCTTACTGCCAGATATCACTTCCATCCTTATGCAACACAACTGATCAGGACATGCATTGCTCTTTAGCATCACAAGTTAGAGAGAAAGATCATATCGGTCGCAGCATTATATTTATCCAACAGTGTACTCGCTCATCAATATATGAGAAGAAAATCTATAAGAGCAACAGATTTGAGACAGACCTCAAAATTGGATACTGCTCAATGTAGTCATCAAGAAATAAACATCCTTTAGCAACGAAAGCCAGAAAGCCTGAATCTCTAATGGAAACTTACATGCACGTGCATATTAGGCCATAAAAACATGACAGATAAAATACAAAATCCCTTTTTCTAATGTGTAACATTTTTCGGCAGATTTCTAATGACATTACTCTTCATCCCAATTTTGGTGCGCATCGCCTCCACTCCCGATCGATTCATCTCTCTTATCACCTTCAGCCTGACCATTTGTTCTCTTGACCGTACAGTGGTAGTTAATCCCATACTCCTGTACCTGAACATCAGGGATAGCATACCATCATGAGTCTATATTTAAAAATTTTCTTGATTCTCCGCCAACATCAAGAATTTCAAAAACAAGTATGGAGAGTGTGTGCATGTGGTAGAGACAGGATGCGAGGATGGATTGGGATAAACCTTGAGGCCAGTGCAGCAGTAATTGCCGCATTATTTCCAGTTGATGGACGAGGTTTCTGGCGGTAGTATCTCAAATATTCCCGTGAGCCAAGTGTTTTCATTGAAACTCCACCATCCGATCTTCTGGTAATGACGAGCTCAGAGCCACCACTTCCAAGTTCTACAGAATTTCCCATATCACCTGAGGCAACCAGTTGTTTCCCATCCTCATCCACATAGCTGCAAATAGAGAGGAAATAGAACAGAAATAGACAAGTTAATGATGAGATATGAGAGCCATCACAATATAATCATTTACAGACTGCCCTTCCTTTCACTATAACAAGTCAAGGCACCTATCCAAAAAGGTAATTGACTGTCAACATGACTTAGAAGTAGAGATTGATGGTGGAAATATAACCTGCTACTATAATCGTAGAACTCTTCTAACTCTGCTTCCTCATCATCATCGCCATCTCCAAAGTGAACTTTGCAATGACTTTTTGCTGTCATGTGTTTCCTAACAGCCTCTAAGCTGCTGAAGGGATGACACCTCTCATTACAGTACAAACACATTAAATCCCTTTTCACCTGTATAAGGGTGAAGAACGAAATAAGATAAAAAAATGAGCCCAATTTTTTTTTAAAATAAAAAATAAAAAAATCAAGAAACAGAACTACTTGCAGCAGCATGCTTTTCACAGTTTTTGCAGATCGTACCTTAAGGCCAAGGTATGTAAGAAGTCCTTCTGGATCCTTCAAATACTCAACATCAGGGATGAAGAAACCGTGTTGCTTGTGCATGTGAACCATACACAATTCTATGCTATCATGCTCGCGATCGCAGATAAAGCAGCATGATGGATCCACTTCACAGAAATCATCGTCATCAGAACCATCTTCCATATGATGGTCGGTGGACAGCTCATCTACATTCATTTCACTCAAAGAGTTTGCAGCTTCCCCAACCAAGTCATCCTCTGAATCCACTTCTTCCCACTCATCTTCACTATCTTCGCTTTCCGCCATTCCCGACTCCTTTTGTGGAGCAGGCCTGCTCCGAACACGTGGTGCTAGCGGTCTAATAATTGTCTTCTCCCCATCTTCAAGGTTCACCCCTTGCGAAGCCCTCAGGATATGGCTTCTGGACTGGAGATGTTGAGCATGTGCTTTATCACTTCTATATCCTTTGCCACAAATGCCACAGCTATAGAGCATTGGAGTCTGACTGGACTTTTTTTTTTCTTGTGCCAGTGCAGCTTGCCTAGCCAAAAATAAAGCCTCTGTCACTCCTGGAACCCCAGCAACCTGACAAATTCAACTCATCAGGTCGTGTTCAATTCAAAGCTATTCATGCTGGCAGGAATAGTTTGACGCAAATCTCAACCTACTGTTACATGCTTTTCGATCCAACTGGTAATATAGCAAAGATGGTACAGAATCACAAACATCAAGAGATCTGTGATAAATCGGACATCACATACATTAAGGAAGCATCGACACGAAGCTTCCAATGAAGCAACAGCTTTCTCTGTTTGGATAACTGCGTGAATACCCTATATACATGTTCAATAATTTTACTAGAACTTTGGTAAGAATAAGCAAAAAGAAATCCCACCAATGGACACAGAGCAAAGTACAGCCCATCAGGAAATGGCAATGTAGAAACCTCCTATAGCATTTTAAATAGGTCATGGCTCTAAAGTAAAGATCATTGCCATGTCCCAGTAATCTCACACCGAAGCTTCTGAGGTCGGTAGTTAAAAGAAAGATGTACTAAAACGAACTACGATCTCTTCCAAACAAATGGAATGCGAAGAATTCAGAAATTCAAATAATTCAAGCAATAACACACTCCTTAAGCCTAGAGTAGCAAATGTCAGGCTAGATGTCATCGTTCTTCACACAAAAAAACAAAATTTCAGCTAACGAACAGGAAGGGATCACCGACCCAACTCCCCTTGCGGCTATTAACATCGAAATCCGATAAAAGGGTACTGCTCGAGCACGAATTTTAATAAAAAAGCATAAATTTTAATCAAACGAAACTCCTAAAAAACCAACGGGTGCCCTCCCGCCCTCCCAACCAAAAAAAATCCGCTCCAAACAACAAAAATTAACATATCTGGTCGAGAAGAACTCAAACCCGAAGACACCCAAAAGGGAATCATCAGGTAAGGGGAGCCTGTCTGTCGAGCAAAGAAGCCGTCAAGACAGACGACGAAGACTTTCATCGAAGCTAAAGCACGCTGCTTTAGCTGAAACCAAGAAGACATCGCCCATGCTCGACACCAACAACGTGAGGATGGCGCGATTGAAGATGGATAGAGAGGGAGAAAGACCTTGCGTTTGAGGTTGTAGCGATGCCACTCGGACTTGTAATGGAGCTTCTGCTCGGCATCGTCTTCGAATTCCTTGTTGCAGGCGTTGCAGGTCAGCCCCGGCATTTTCCCTCCCACGATCAAACCAAAAACCAGAGATTTCCAACCCTAAAGAAGAGAAGTCTCTCTCCGCCGCTCCTTCTTGTATTTAAGGTTTGCGGGTGTGGAAGGGAGAGGCGAAACGACGGCGGATTTGGAGTCGGAGGTGACGGCGGCGGTGGTGATCGGCGGACTACGCACCGCATGACGTGGTCCGGCCCAATTTCTCATACTTTCCTTCCTGGGCCGACATTTAGCCCATTTCGAGTGCGTCCCCAAACGTTGATAAGGTCAATGTCCCGACCATATATACTGATGTAAAACTACATTTATACACCAAGCTTGGTATCTACGTGCATGCAACCAGTCCGATTCCATCTTGGATCGGACGGGATCATCCATAGAAACAGGTTTGGTTCCCAATTTTAGAGAAAACAGGTTTGCTGCCTGATTGTATATTTTTGGAACTGGTATTATGCAAATAAGTTATAGATTTATACATGTTAAAACTATTCATTCACCCACTCATTTGAGAACTAATTGCAACATTTTTTTTTTAAGTTCAAAGAAAGTGATTTATTATTAATCGAGCTTTAACTTGGCATTGATGTTTTACTTTAAGTCATTTTGGTACTCAATACTACTTAGCTATACTTGCTATTTGTCTTGGTTTTTTTTTTTTTCAATAGATGAAGTAAAAAGAAAAAGGAAAACGATTCCCTTATAGTATTTCGAATCGAAGGATAGGTTCCAAAACTTTAAAAAATGAGAACCGATCCTAACATAATAAGTTCTAAATTTTATATTTGAAATCTATCAAATGTAAAATCGATAATTCTATTCCGACATATGCATCGGTGTTGATATGCATAAAGAAGGGAGGAGAGGAGAGGGGGCTAGGGTCCAATCTACAGGACAGGCCATGAATTCGAGGGTTGTGCCACAAGGCGAATGGGACATGGTGGAAGAATGTCGATTACGACGTGCTAATGATGAAGCCTTTTTTAATATATTCTTCCAGGAGGTGACATACGTCGTCGTCGTCGTCGTCGTCTTCGGTGGTTGTTGAGTAGATAAGAGTTTTGTGTTTTGCAACCGATTCCGCAGTCATAACAGAAGGCGGGGGAGGGCTCCAAAGAAATCCAGAGAGAATCGAAATTCAGTTAAAAAGGGGGGAGAACGTGGCAGCAGCAGGCGAGGCCGTGCCCCCGAACCAATTTCCCTGTTTCCCTCTCTCCCACACGCTCCTTCCCCCTTACCCCCAAAAAAAACACACTCCCAACTCCTCTCCAACCAACGAAAGAGAAAAAGGACGAGAGAGAGAGAGAGGGAAGAAGCGCGCTCCTCCGCCACGTTCTCTCTCCCGCATGGCCTCCGTCTCCAGATCTCTTCGCGGCGGATCCGGCGGCAAGATCCTCCGCCCCCGCCGCTCCCTCCGCCCCTCCGCCACCCCCTACGACCGCCCCTCCGCCCCCGACCCCGCCTCCCCCGTCCCAAACCCTAATTGGCTCTCCAAGCTCATCCTCTCCCCCACCCGCCTCATTGCCTCCGGCGCCGGCAAGGTCCTCTCCTCCGTCTTCGGCCCCGAGTCCGAGTCCTCCTCCGACTCCGGCTCCGGCTCCGGCTCCGACTCCTCCGGCGATGCGTCCGCTTCCGGTACGCCTCTTTTTTCCTGCGAATGGGAAGGGATTATTGCATTGCTTCTCTCTGCGATTTACGAGGATCGAATTCCTCGCAAAAGACGGGGACATTAGTGGAGCGTACTCGTATGCTAGTGTGATTTGATGAATGCGTCGGATATATATATATATTGTCTTCTACATTTACATGATTTTCAAATTTTTTTCTTTTTAACGGGGATGCCCTGCTTGTTTACCTGGTTCTTCTTCGGTACCTTGCTACTGCACCGCATCCTCTGATGAGTTTGATTGAGCTGGTCATTTCTTTTCTCGGTGCAGATGACGATATTGATTCTAACGACAATGACCTCGGTGGGGCAGTCGAATTGCATAAGGTCGCTACAATCTCTTTTCTTTGCCCTAGCGTGTTTGACGGTTTGGAGACTTAAAGTTGAATAAAAATCTCATTAGGAATAATTATTGGATTTCTGCACAACCATATGTCCTTAATTTCCCCTGTTGATGACTAAGCTCGGTTTTCTGAACTTGTGAACATTTGGACCTCGGTTTAGGTTGATGCTGCATTTTTATTTTTTATTTTTTCAATTTGCCTATCTAGTCTATAAGTAACTGAAGAATGGGGTAAAAAGCATGTACCTACGCCATATGGACAATATGTCATCCTACAGTTTATGATATAATCTCGATGGCTGATTTCCTGTGATTCTAAGGGAAGGGTAATTACAGCTTTACTTGATGTGCCATTTCTAGGCATAAGAAAGTTATTTCGTACATGCTGAGTCATATTGTGTTTTGGCCAACTGTCCTGGTCCTGGTTTGCTGAAATGGAGATCAATAGTTTGAGACGAAGGGGTCAACACAGTGAAATTTTCTTGTTGCTGCTCGCATTGATGCAACATATTAACTTTTTTTTTCCCAATCAAGAGAGCGTTTATAAGCATGCTTTTATCGATCCTATACCATTTCCTTCACAACCTCGAGCTCAACTTGGCTAAGCCTATTGAAATTTGGTTTACCTTGTTCAACCGATCAATCCAGTTCGATGAAATCTGGGCCGTTCTGATATTAGATTCTAAGTTGAAAGGGCTGGCATGAGACTTGTGTCACATAGGAAAGCATCTCACGGTCAAGACCAATAGGTCGAGCTTCACTTTTCTTACAAGCTCTTAAGTATCGTGGCTTAACATCTGAAAAGTTTTTGGGAAAAATAGTTGTATTGGGGAACTCATTTTAGAGCTTGAATCTAAATGCTCCCTGATACTTTTATTCTATAGTTTTCCTAATATTGTGTTCTTGTCCACATCCTCTCTTTCATTTCTAAGTTCTAGTTTATGTGCTAGGATTGTTAAGTTATATGCTCGACATGCATCATGGGCACGCTTCATAACAATAAAAGTATTTTTGGAGAACGGTTGTTTAACACAAACATAAGCATTTGCATGTTGAACAATTTGTTTATTACTTGCATGTGAGCTTTACTTCCATAAAAGTGCACTAGTTGGTGGCAAGGAAGGCACAATTATATCTTTTATATTGTCTGTTTTTTTTTTTTTTTTTTTTTTTTTTTTTATAAATAAGTTGGCATGTTTAATTGTTTAAACAGCACCCTGGAAGCATGACTGGTTCTTATGCCAGTAGGATTCTAAAACATTGTTCATGGCTTTGTGTTCTTTAGCATAAGGTCCATTTCCAAGTTACAGTGTGCAATACCGATTGCATGACTGGTCCTTTTACATTATACGTTCAATAGTTCTTCTGATAGCATATGTCATCCTTCTATTTATTTGTTGTATGGCAAAGGTTGAACCATAATGGAATTAATACTGATTGTTGCTTTCTTTAGGAGAATCTGTCATCAGAAATAGAACCAAGGACAGAGGCCCCAATAAATGTGGGAAAGGTTGGAGCAAAGCACTTAATCGAGAAGTTAATTTTGCAGGAGACTTTCTCTTGGTAATTGAAGGATTTGTTTTATGTCCATTTTTGAAGTCTAGTCTTTAGTGTGTTGCATCCACCTCGCAGAGCTTTTACTCTTCTCTCCATGTTTCTTCATGAACAATACTTTCAGAAACTATTCCTTTTTCAGTTAAATTGATGTTTCTCAGCACCAAATGCTAGGACTAATGGGGAAGCAATACCATCTACTATGCTTGTGAATTCCGTTAAGTTCATGTTCCTCTTGGAGCACTATTTAATTAGCTCACTAAATGATTTTTTTTTCTTAAACGATATTTGTGTACAATGAAATGATATAATGTAGGTATTGCTTATGCACCTCACTGTCCAGTCTCTGATCCTGCTCTCACCATGTTTTAGCCTCATATTGTGCTTATTAGGTTGAGGGGAGGGGAAAGGGAGGGAGGGAGGGAGGGAGGGAGAATAACACAGCACATGTTGAGGAAAGAATTTAGTCAGTTCTTTACAGGCCTCAGACAAAGGGCAGTGCTATCTTGCTGCCGTTTGTAGTGGAATCTCTTCATTTATCAAATAAAGAAAAGAAACCGATCTTCTCAATGAGGATGTACAAACACATTTGTGATTCACCCCTTATTCCTGGGGCAGACTAGTGATTAGTTTTATTTGATGTTCCTAGGCTTTTAGTTTTGAACCACTTTTGATCTTTCCAGTTTTGTTTTGATTTATTTTGAAAATAAATTGTTCTTCATGCTATGTGGGGTTTATCCCTAATACTGAGTTTGATGATTCTTTTACAGGGAAGAATATGACAAATTAATTGGCATCATTAAAACTAGAGTAGTGAGATCTCCCCTCAGCTTAGATGGAGAGGGTGGGCGGATGAGTGAAGTTCACGACAGAGCAAACTGTGGAGGTACTGCCCTTTTAGGATGTTTGGAGACCCAACAGGAGGATGATAGATAACCTGATGAAATCATGCAGTTTGATTTTTTTTTTTTTTTTTGGTTTTTTGGTTTCAGATGTAGACATGTCTCATCTATGCAGTACAGCTGTCGTGGAAGCAAAGAAATGGTTGCAAGAGAGGAAATTAGGATCAAATTCAGAGTTGGATCTGGATAATGCAACCCCCAGTGTAAACCCTAGCTGGTCACCACATGTTAGTGATCCTTTCATCCAATTCCTTTTCTTTCAGTTATAATATCTGTCTGTACTGAGGTCTTCTGTTTGTTAAACATTGTGCAAACATCAGACGATTTTTGTGGTTTCACGTAGCAAGATATAATCTACTTGATTGTTTTAATGTCTCCAAATGTGTTGATGTGCTTGAACCATATAGTTTCGTTTTTGGTCAAAGTATATTCTTCTCTTTATCTCTTTCTTATGAATGAGTTTGTAGTTTCTACTGTTAATGCAACAGAAGTTCACATGATTCTCTTTGCTAGACAATTCACCTCTCTAACTGCGTCTTTTCCCCTAAGCCCTAGGGAAGTGCTGATTGACGACTATCATGCTGTGCCCTTGCTTTTATGCCTCATAGAGTGGACTTCTTCCTTATTAACACACAGCTTGAGGATATAAAGACTGAACGTCAAGTAGAGTTTCATAGGAATTGCCATTCAAAGGAGTAGAATTCGTAATGAGATCTTTCTTACATTTTAACAAGGAAATAAGCATATACATGAGTTCACTCCGGTGTCCTTGAATCATGACATTCTTGTTATCAACAATATCATTCTTATGTGCCACTGTATGTCAATCTTGTCATCAGCAATGTCATTATAATGTGCCAGTTTATATAACTTGTTATTTACAATATCATTCTGATGCACCATTCTTAACCACCTTTTTCAAGTTCTCAGCTGCTCGTCATGTGACTTGAATGTGGTGTTGCATCTGAAATTTCTCTTTTGGTCCAGGTTACTGAAGGTGAAACTGGCTCACCAGTGGATGTAGCCAAGTCGTATATGAGTGAACGTCCTCCATGGGCCTCTCCATGCTTTAATACTGCTGGGCAAAGATGTGCCTCGCCGGTGAGGATGCAGTTTTCCAAGGAAGATACACTGTTTTCAATTGGTGGAAACCCCCTATCTCCATCGAAGCTTCAGGTTAGGGATCTGTGTCCTGGGGCAATATTTTCAGCTTTCTTATTGTCAGAGGTTGGCAGGACACTGCTGTATGTTCACCATTAACGTTTTTAAATTAGTGTATTAGGCCTTTCTATGAGGAATGCGTGTGAGAGTTGCTTAATGAATGAACCGGTGAATATTGGGTGGCAATATATTGATAGAGCTCTTTCGAACTGTTTAATCTTTTTAAACAGTGGAGATAGGACTTGTCTAAACGGTTTACTCTTTTTTAACTTTAAAACTCGCATCAACTAAATTTAGGACTTGTAGTGGATGAAGAAGCAAGAATTATAAGTTAACTTTAAAATGGTGTATACCCCCACTTTATCAAAGTTTCAGTCATTACAGCAGTTACCATGCAGCAAAGCATTGATAACTGAAATAAAGGAAAGATTTGACACTCTCTCCCTTTTGTTGTTTTATACTAGTTTTCAGTTTCTTATAGAGGAGGAACTTGGATTTAGCTTGTCACGTATATGTATGAAAAGGACTTGTAAATATGTGAAAAGGCTCTTGTTTTTCTTCTGCACTGTGGTGTGATATGGATATTCTTTTCTTGACTGCATTCTAGTTACTGACACTTCTTTTTTCCCAACTTGAATGTAGCTGAAAAGGGATTCACCTATCAGTGGTTCATGGAACATTTCGGAGGAAATAAGGAAGGTGCGATCAAAGGCAACAGAAGAATTGCTAAGGGCTTCATCTTCCAAAAGAGCTGATCCTGGATCCAATCTGAGGGACTCATCCATGGCAAAAATTGATTGGTCTGCATCTGGACATGAAAGCAGTCGTAGCTCATATTTGGGCAGCAACCTAGCAGATGTCCTGGGAGAGAGAAGGCCTGGCTCTGCATTACTGGTTGATGCATCTTCGGACCTGCCTGACCCACAAGCTGCTTCTCAGCCATCAGGTATAAGCACTTGTGAACATCAAGCATTTCAATTATATTTTATCAAAAATAGAGACCATTTTATGGTATCAGTTTCTGCTTCAATCTCAGCAAGCGCGCAAGATGATCTGCAAGAGAGAGTGTTGCCTTCTCCACCTGCTATAATTTCTGAACAGATTAAGGTACTTTGTGGGTTTTATGTGAGGAATAAAGAGTTTTGCTTTTTATCTAAACTGTATGTAACATAAGTTGCTTAATATCTGGATCTTTCTAATGGTGCAATGTGTCTTACTGCATGTTTGATGTTTTGCTTGCTTAATGCTTTGTAGGATTTGGAAGGAGATCTGGTCATGACTGAAGGAAAAGGAGGTTGTCTTAAATCCCATCTACTTGTTTTTTTATCATTATGCAAGATTCATGCTATTGCAGTGTGCCTGATTGCATATATCTTTTCAACAATCTTTACAAGAACTGTGGTTTGTTTGCATGTGCAGCTATTATGTGGCCTTTTCTTTTCTGTACCATTTTAAATTTAGTAGTCATGTGTTTATAACCATCAAGTGGTAACTGCAAAGAGTTTGTGAATTAGGTCTGCAGGACGGCTCAAGAGATACCGTGACTGTTCTACATAGGTAATCTCTTCTCTGTTTGGTGGTGGTCTTGACATTTTACTTTTAGCCTCTCTATATAATCCTCCTCCTCTGATTGCCTCTTTATTCTTGATACTTCTATTTTGAATAGTTTAATGTGTCAAGTGTGGACATATTATTAAGCAGAAAAGGTGCAGTTACTATTCTGTTTAATGAATAGTTATTACTCACATGAGCATTTTGTTTTGTGTTCAAACCTTATTTTGCGAGAGCTTGAGGAAGTTATCGTTCTGCGATTCCTCTTGCTCATACATGCTTCTATCTGGGAGCTTTCTGCATGATACTCTCCTGTTCATGTGAAAATCTTCCAGTGGCGCATGCTTTCTATTACCTATATAATTTGACATATTGACAAGGGGCCATTTGAGAATTGTCGAATGACACCTGGACTACCTCCTTATCAAATTCCTTCTGAAAAAAGAAAAAGAGTGATAGGTATATTGCTCCTGCTTTGGTCTGATAAGCTTTAGTATAAGCAGTCTTCATACATTTGTTGAGCTATTGTGCAACTTGCAAGTATTTATTGTATGTTTGTGGGCATGTAGTACATAGCTCCATGCAGTGTGGTGTATTTCTGTCAAGTATTTTTAACTGATGAGAAGTTAGATTGTCATCTCCTAATTATATGCGTTTGAGGAGAATCCCATCTTCCAGCCAGTCCTCATTCTTATCCTCTTTATTATTCTTATCCGTGTGTTATTTTGTTCACAGTGGTGCTGGTTCTACTGGTGTTTGTGATGGTCCCAAAGACCTCAATGGATTTAGCCAGCAAGATGGTTCAATGAAGACAAGTATACCTGGTAATTGTCCATGCATGTGGTCTTCACGAATTATTATGCATATGTTTGGTTGGGTGAGCTACTTAGTTCTTTGAACTTTTTGTGATTGCTCATGAGGAATTATTGAGATGTTAACTTGAGGTTGTCTATGTGCAGCAGAATCAATTCTGCATCTTTACAGGGATTATCATCCAGCATTTTTCTTCCACTAAATTCATCAAACTTGCTACTGACATTCAGCGTGTTTGCACATTATGACTACGCTTCATCTCATGTCCTGTTGTTTGTTTCAATAGTGAATGGGTATAAAACTTGTACTTAAAAGATGCAAAATGATTTACAATTTGGAGTTATTGGGAATCAATGTTATGATATTGATTGCAAGCATTTTGAAAGAGCTTGAGTAACGGTGTCCTTTCTTCAGAATTAGTTTCATGCTGTTCTATTGTGGGAGTAAAAGGAGTTCCAACAGACAGTCTGGTCTCATTACTGCTCAGTTAGAAAGTAGAGGACTAATCTGAGTAAAAGCCTGAGCTCTGTTCAAGAATTTTTGCATGATTAGCTCGACTTTGATTTTTTTGCTTTAAAGATAGATGACTTTTTAGCTCGACTTGTGCAAAGTCATTGAGTTGCATCTGCTGCAGGATGTTCCATGGTCATTTTGGGAATTTTGTTGGTTTATTTTGAGTGTTGCCTCCTTTTTCAGTCTTCTGTTTGTTTATTTGAATGTGATCCCTGTTTGTGAAGTCTATGCTTATGAAGAATAAAAAATGTCCAGAAATTTTGGCTCCTTGCTCCACATGAAGACCAACGAAATGTTAACCTGTTAATGTCTCTTCAATGTTTACAGAGGGGGCTCAAACTGAAGGTTCAGTTGACGCTAATGGTTTCCCTGCTCCTGGAGCAAGGTGAGCCCCTACCTGACCTTTTTTTTCTTGGCAATGCATTATCGGGCCGTTATGACTGAAATTTTATGCCTCCCTTGATAGCTTGTCAGCTGGGATGGAACCTGAACATGAAAATCATAGGTCATACGACGAGGAGATTAAACCTGTTGAACCGAGCATTTCTACCATTCCCCATGCGGAGGAGACGTGTGAGCTCCTCAGCGAAACTTCTATTGAGGTCCCAATTGTAAATGAGAGTAGCGAGATTGATGGTGTTGCCACCGGCTCCCAAAACAATGCTGACATGCAATATGAAGAATTATCTCAGGACCTTACTCAACCACATGAAAAATACAGTGGCACAGGTAAGAGACGCATTGTGAGTGAGAAACAAGAAGGAAGAAAGCAACCCAGATACAGCAGGAGGGGCAGAGGACGGGGAAAGCAAAATTAAGTCGCGATCTTGTATTTAGATTTTTATTGTTGTAACTTAGTTAAAGGGCAGTGAATGGTAGGATAGGATAATACCGGGCAGCCTTTTTTAAGTTGCATGCTCTGTGAGCAGATCTTTGTGGTTTTCTTTTTATCTTTTTAGTCCGTACTTTGTCCCTGTTGGGACTCTTCAAATTGTTTTTTTGTTTCTTTTTCACTGCCATTGGGTGGAGGTTCAGTAGGGAAGAAATGTTTCCACTTCATAAAATTTATAAAAAAGGCGTCGCAAAAATGTTAATGTTTTGTCTAGTCTAAGAAATTGACAGCATGTCCTTAAGTGCGTTGTCTACCGACAAATCGACCTTTCTAATGCCAAAAGGAATAGGTGGTGGATACGAAAAGGAAGTGCTCCTATTCCTCTGGGGATGACAATTGTTTAGGAATGAAAAGAAGACTGGCAAATGATTTGCCGTTAATAATATAATGGGACTTCCTATTTTATGCCCGAAAAGTATTTGCATATAAATCATTTTTCCATAAATCAATCAGTCCATTTTTTTTTCCTACTTTAGGTTATCTTGCCTGTGATGTCGGTATTTAATCGTGTCCACATTGAAAATTGAGGATGCCAAGGGTGGAGAAAGTCCTCCCGAGAGAGTAACATCCAAAGAGATTTACAATTTCAATAATAGACCAATTCAAGTATCCCCCATTCTGACCGCGAAACCTCATTCTGACCCCCAAAAAAAGAGAGAAAAGAATAGCCCTTATCACACGAGTAAAAATGAGCGAAAGGGTCAGGCCTCTTTTTCGGAGAACATTGACAAGCATTGAATGCCCCTACTTTAAACCAAAGAGGATGGCCAGAGGGGAAACTCCAATCTAGGCAGAAAACGTATGTTGAAGCCGAGCTTTGGGGGCTATTTAAACTACTAAGACTGTTGATACAAAATCCATGATATTTTTAGGAAACAAATCAGAGCACTCCCAAGAACAACTGCCGCCAAAATGTAGTCCCTCCTTTGAGCTTCATAATGACAGTCGAGAACAAGGATCAAATGATAACTTCAAGTGACAATAAATCCACAGCTTACTCTTTCATCGTCTCCCATTCTTAATAGATCTCAATTCAGCGTCCTCTGAGAAAAAAATGAAAAGCAATATTGAGTCCAGACTTATCCAATCCATATACTACTAGGAAAAAGTATCAGCAGTACAAATTATTCACATAAACGATATAGTTGGGCAATTTGGGCGTTTTGCTAATTACACTGCATGAAGTTATAAAAGTTCAACTCCCTTGAATTCTCCTCATCTTTCAAGCTCCTGTCAGGTCATACAACCTACAATACAATCAGTTGCTCCCTGTAAGACCTTGGTTTCACTTGTCATCACCTCATTCCACTGTCTTGATTTGGCAGTAAAGAACAGTTGCATAGTGAAATAACAAGGATAACATAAATCCAATATGGATTCCACAAGGGACAGAAGGCAAATGAGCTCATAAGCGTGCATTCAAACAGACAAACAAGGCAGCCAAGAAAAAAAATCTACGCATACTTTGAAGACCAAAAAAGACGGGCCTAAAAAATTTAAAGAATGTTAAAACTACTATCAATAATTAATGGACCTGACAAAGTAAAACTGAAAGGAAGAAAAGGACCAATTGGGTGGCACAGCAGTGTCGGTGAAACAAGAACAACAATGTCTTTTACACATTGAAAATATAAAACAGTAGAACTTGGCCTCACTGAGAATTTGGACTGCTGGATATATTGATCAGTTGGAAATAAAACGGGTGAATATCACGAGGATGTTCCAATCATTTTTTTTGTTTTTCACTATGATCAGGATGCAAAAATAACCAATAAGAACATTAATACTAATCCAAAAACACGATTGCAACTAGTTCCCGTAACTCCCAAAATGAATTTAGCAAAGTTGGAAGTTAATGAAAAGTGATATTTTCAGCAAAATGATGAGCAGCACATTTTAAATGAAGCTTAGTGACAAGAAAATTTTCCTTTTCTGATAGTTCTGAAGTATAGTGCAGAATAAGGGGAGAAAAAAGACAAACAAGCAGAAGTTGGACGTGAGTACCTCAGATATTGCTGTTACATTGTACATTTTGAAGCTTTGTCAAGTCCAAATTACTAGGAGGTGCTTCTTTGCTGATATAATTGCTGGAGAGCTTGTGGCAAATTTAAAACAATTTCTGCAAATGCTGAACAAGGAAGAGAGAAAACAAACAGAAAACAAAATTAGTGTCAAGCGCTCCATCACTCCAATGCCATATGATAGATCCACATAATAAAACTATTCCTTCATTCTCAAAGTTGTTCATGTCAGATAGTCTAGTACGGACTCAATCTAAGATTTATCTCATAACAACTAACTTCTATTTAAAAAATTGCATATCCAGTAAAAGTCTTAGCCTTCAAATCTTATAGCTCGTGGTATACCAGGAATATTGGCAGTTCAGTGCACCAGATAAAAAATTCAACCTGCTAAAAGCCTTGAGAGAATTTGACATCCTTTCTTTTCTAAGTGAAACTTTGACATCTTACGTGAAAAGTGGGCAAGAGCTTCACAAATTATATAGGCAGGGAAAAATACCTTCTGGCAAGCTCATACTTCGCAAGGCCTCCTCAGCATAAGAAAGACGAGCTGGACTAGGGTGACTTCCTACAACTCCATTTCCCCTTCGGTTCATGGAGACTGGACTGGTAGAGTTCTTCCTTGGCCATGCCAGGACTCTTATACGAGTTGGAAGTACGCAAATGAGGTCTTCATACCTCAGAGTAACAGTTACCTTGCTGCAAAAGATACCATCACAATGTCATCTATTCGGGGACCTCCTAAGAGTTGGATATTCAAACAAAGGACCTCCTACACTGAGATTATATAGAATTAGTGAGACCACCGCTCTGATTCATCTAGAAATTCAAGTTGATAGAAGGAAGTGTGGCATAATACTAAAATGCTCCAATAAGGAAGAACAGCAAGATTACTTCAACTGGGACAAAATCCTTCTGATAGCACTATACGTGCAAATGAAACAGATTTATTTGACAAAAGAAGACAAGCTGCAGGACCAGCTTAACCATTAAAACCAATCAACATAGAAAAAATACAGCAGAGCATGTGATCAAATTATCAATATGTCGTCAGAATCAAAGGCTATCCATTAAAAATCCCTATACACATGAATAGATCAAAAAAAATTCACCAACCACTCATAGTCATCAAGTACAAATTCGACCATGTTGAATGGAAGACTGTGATACAGCTCTCCAATTTGGTTCCCATACAATTCTTTAATAAGGCGGACCTGCATAGACAAGCAATGTAGATAGGAAAAAGAGAATCCAATTTGAGGTTTGCAGTTACACATTAATGACTTGAAGCAACCAAAACTTCAGAAAAGACCAGAAATGCAGTAAACATCAAGTAAATACACATAATGACATACCTGTTCACGTCTGTCCACATAAGCCTGCAGAAGTTCTCCAACACGGTCTATAAATTTCTGCATATAAATCATTTTGATGAGAAAAGACCTAACACAGAAAGCCCAATTCCCAAAGGATTCAGGCAGGAGACCTCACCATTGCGTTTGAAGAAAGGAGCTCATTTTCTGCATCACGTATTGGTATAAAGAACGGAACTGTATGTTCCAGGACAGTCATCTTTTGCAAAAATGATTTACTCTCAAGAACGATGTGGTATAGTTCACATGGCTCTCCTGCAAAGGTTCGAAAACAGATGAGCTATTACCCTTGGTAGATTTATTTAGAAAAAAAAAGGACATGGCTGATACATGAATTTTACCCAAAACTATTTGTGAAGTACATGGGTCAAGAAAATATAGGGTAAACTGTGGTCTTTACAACTTCCACTTGGGCCAGCATGTATCTATCCCTAGATAAGCTCAAGATACCTTTTCTAAAGAAATGCAATGTTTTGTACAACAATCATGTCAATAGGGATAGGGAAAACCCTAAACTCACACAAAATCTGTTGTTAAAAAATGTTAAAGTATAGATAATTTACATGATAGTAGATAAGGCCTTTGACAAAAAAAAATTTCATCAGCCAACCCAATTATAATGAAAAACATTAGTTGACGACGTAATTCCATTGGGGGTGCACACCCATGTCATCAGACATCAATTTCATCAGATAAAACCGTTGTTCAAATTCTCAAATAAGGAAAAGACAATAGGTCCAGACAATGCAAAAATTCACTTTTAAATCATCATAATGTAGATAATCTTTGCGTGTAACTAACTGTTGCATTTTGATCAATCTGAAACTGCAGCTTCAACTGCACAGAAAGATCAACTTGGCAACCATGTGTGTGTAACAGATGTGCAGTAGCTAAAAGAAGAAAAAGTAGGATCATAGGAAGAAACGTCTCTCATGACTCAAGATCATGTTTCTAACTGTGTTTTGTTTGGTCCCTCCCTTCCTCTCTCTCTCTCTCTCTCTCCCTCAGCCTCACTCCAATCCCTAGTGTACTTGGTACTTTTAAATCACTAAATTGGTATCTCATAGTTTATCCACCAACACACATGTTGCTGTAAGTGATGCATGTCCCACATGTCTGATCAAGTACACTAGCCATTTTTGCTGATAGAAGAATCAAATTTTATGGGAACAAGCAAAACCCTCTATGAAAAATATGGTACATAAACCAGATAGACAGTTCGTACTCCAGCTAATTAACAACAAATTACCAGCAAAAAAAGTTTCGTACTGTATGCCAATTCTTGCGCCTTCCAAACAACAAATCACCTGCTCATAAAAATTAACACCAGATCAAGACTTCATTTGCATGTAAAGTGTCAATCAACATAAAGCCCCAGATTTCAATTGCAAATAGAGGGGGCTGCCAATCAGTTTTCACAATTATCCCTGATCCTGGCATGAGATGATACTAAAGCCGAAGTAGATATTTTGTGAAGAATTTATATTTAGCCTCCCATGTTCAATGAATCTAGCAAGCACCACAAATTCAAATCTAACAATGAAACCTACTGCATTGTGCATCCATGTTTTCTGTGGGATACTTCAGCATGTGGTTCTGTGGTGTACTTTGTAACAAGCCACAGACTAGAGTATCTCAAAACTACAGTTATACGATCATCAATATAAGTTCAAGGATCCAAACAAAACAGTGTATAAATATCAAAACCTTGCCTTGTTTCCAACTTTATAAGTAATTTTTTCCTGAATATAAGTGCCTGAAGAGATAGTTGTGTCCCCTGCCATAGACTTCCTGTCTGCCTCCATGTGAACCTTATGCGAAAGGTGAGAGGTTCTCAATTAAATTTCAATCGAGTAATAACAAGTAATAGCAAGAACTGCTAGAATACAAAGAGAATCTTATTCATGAAAACCAAACATTAGTAAGGAGGAGAGAACTTAGCAGAAAATTGGAATCAGCAGAAAAGTACCCGCTCTCTTATGGTTGCTAAGAGGCCATCATTCCATTCTTCACCATCCAAGTGAATCTCTGAAAAATATTTCATGTGTTTACTTTATTAAAGCAGCAGATTAAGCAGATTGCTAATAGAAACGCAGGAGATGGTGCACTTATAATGAGAATCTAAACAATAATGAGAATCTAAACAATATTTACCGTGGCAGGTCATCTACATCATAGCTGACTAGCCTAGTAAATCTGTCACATAGTTTGTACAGGTGACATAACTAATGGATAGCACAATCTAACAACCTCAAAAGAGATGCAGCTGCTCACCGCATGAAATATAGTTGACATGGTCAACAAGAAGTTCAATTAATGGACACAACAACAAGAAAAGACTTTGGCTAACGTGAAAGACCTTAAATAAATAATACTTGAAGAGTAGATCTCTGCAGTTGTAAGTCAAATAAAAAACCTAATCCTAACTCAGAAGCATAATCCTAAAAGAAGCTTCTTCGGCAACTTGAAATCGATTTTTCTGGAATACTATTAGTTGGCCTTGGCTGGACCTTATTAATCGCCAAGACAGGGCAGGCAAGGGACAAGCCTCAGCTTAGCCCTAGAAGCATCTGTCAAAAAAACAATGTGGCCGATGATCAGGCCAGCACTTATAGCCCAAGTCCACTGCAATAGCCATATAAAGACGGGCCTACCCAGCACTCTTTTTTTTTTTTTCCACCTAAGACTGAACATTTTACTGTTACACATTAAAGAATTCGGAAGGCAATTGAGATGGAATAATTTACTACCAGAAGTGACACAAGAATTAGGATCCAAAAGCCAAATGCTGTTTGAAGGAGATAAAAGGTTAATAAATGATAGATAAATACGCTATCAATGTCAAGAGATACCTTGACTTTGGGAAGCACGTGCAGTGTCAAATTCTTTCTGTAGACGCTCAAAAACAGATTTGTCAGAGTCCCTGCAACTTCAGATCAGTCTGGCCTCAGTACCTAAGTCTATTAGAGTCAAAGCTGTCCCAATCATCTGATACTAGATCCGTATACACCAAGGTGAAACTAGACACTGAATTAAAAAGCATTTAATAGCACTACAACCAGGAGCACCACTTGACTTTATGTGAAAAGAACACCATCATAACTCTTGGGCATAACCATAGACAACTAAATATCATTTGGCCAGAAAGCAAGTAGCCTGTAAGAACTATAAAATGTAATTGTACACCGGCAGAAATATAAAGAGAGTATTCCCTCCAATAACTGTATCGACTATATTCCCAATCGTTTTTATTTTAGTTTATCGAGTACAACACTTACTTGAGCTGTGACCACAGTGTAAATTGATCAGCTTAAATGAGAATCAAATCCGAATCAAGTTATTAATTATGTCAACACTCAGGATCAAGAACTCTCAATTAAAATACTGAAATTTGAAAGATATAAACCTAGTATAAGGCCCGACGCATTCATGGCCAGAAAAGGAAAAGGAATTGAAGGGCAACACCGATAGGGCATATTCAAGGACTAACTAATAATTGATGACCAGCTGATCTTATGTTACAAAACCTTCGGATTCCTGATTAGGACAATCTTGTTTTCTCGAAACAACTCAATTTTGCTCATTTAATTTCATACAATGTCATGAGAAATCACATCCACCGCAGACAGATGATGTCAGAATGAGCGAACGAAATCATAGTACAGAGCCACGTAACCATGCCTGAAGTTCACTACTAGAGCAATATTGGAATTTTTTCTTGCCAGAGGGATTACCAAATAGCTCCATTATGAACACAATAAATGGATATTGAGGCCACAGTACGAGGAGAAATCCCAAATAGATTCCTACCACTCGTGATCAAAGACTAGGAAACTTCTGCGGCCTGCGCATACAGATATAATTCGCGACTGCAACGCTAGAGAAGCCACTGAATCCGTACGATGAGGAGCGACGATCGACAAACAAATGCCGACGTGGGAGAGGGTACCTGGAGAGACGCTCGGACAATTCCGCGTGCTTTTTGAGGACGTTCGAAACTGCCGGAAACAACAAAAATCGACGCCGATGAAATTCGCCGACGCATGCAGAAGCAACAACAGAAGCAAGATTTAGGGAAAAAGAGGGGGGAGAGAGAGATGGTTACATCTGGATCGAGTGGCCTCCAACCTGAAATCTTCGTCCGGCAGGAAGCTCTGAGGGGATTGGCGAATTCCGCGGGGGTTTGGGCAAGACGAGCGAGGACAGTTAGAGGAGAAAGAAGAAAGGAGTTTTGGGGCGGTCATTATGTTGAAGAAGAAGGAAGGAAGGGAAGGGAAGGGAAGGGAGGAGAAGAGGAGAGAGAATGGACAGTTACCGTTTCCGCCATAGCCGCGGCAGGACTTAGTCAGGGAACGAACGGATTGAACCCCAGCTGATGCTGATGATGATGATGATGATGATGATGATGATGATGATCTTCGAGTGCTCCCAAAGTTTTCAGATTGATCGTGAATCTCAGAGGATGCAGAGAGAGAGAGAGAGAGAGAGTACCGCCGCTTCGCCTCCGTGGAACAATCGGAAATCAGCGAGGAGGAGGAGTTTGCAGTTTTGAAGTGGCACTGGTTCGGAATGATTTCATCTCGTGTCGTGTGGTCCAGGAATGGACCGGACCGGACCGGACCGGAACTCAGCGGGTCTCCATGGGCTTTCGGATATACCCGACCCGACCCGACCCGTCTGTCCGTGGGGCTGGACATTTATGACCCAGACTGACCGATTCGGTTACGTTCGGGTTTTCGGTTGGACTTTTTTCTTTTATATTTTGTGCCCTTTGGAATTTCATTTGCACCGGCTAAAAAAACACAAGCAAATCGGAAAAGGATAGAAGCCTACAGTTTTCTATTGACATGAAAGAGAGACAAAAAAGGAGAAAAAAAGGACAAAGCGGTCGCATGCTTGGAAGGGATATTAGGGAAAATTATGGTCGCGTTAGAATTGTTTTGAAAAGTAGTTATGGTTGTGACGATGTTATTAATTCAAGAAATTTGCCAACACCTTATATGATCTTAAGACTCTTTTTGACAATTGTACCGTTGTAAAAAATTAATATATGTATGGAGCATCGTTGTAAACATTACATCTACTTAAAAATTGCTTAATTAAATCATTAATAACTTTATATATTACGGTGTTCTTTTTGAGAAAGTAATGGCTCTTAAGTCGTATTTTGTATGATTACACTCTATGTTTATCTCGGGTTCACGCTTTCTTAATATTGAGTTGTAAACATTCAAAACCTTCATTAATTCTCTAATTCCTAATTCTAAAACACAAAAATTCTCGCTATCTTACGATTATGTTCCGTGATAACTAACGAAAACAATGCCTCACAAGAACTGGACTAATTAAACAACGCTTACCATTCACTTAATGCAAGCATGTTCTTGTATGATTATTTACTTTGATTAAGAATTATTACATCAACCGTCGACGAAGAGACATTTTAATAAAGTCGTTTGTAGCTAGAAAAAAGAAAAACCATTACTCATTCATGTAAGTAAACCTTGAAATGGGTTAAATTGTGTTGTCTAAAGCTTAATAATTAATGCAATACAAAGTAGGCATTTTTTAGGGTTCTACTTTGGTCCGAGATGGGTTTTTGGAATCGGGTAGGAGAAACGGGCCGGGGGGGTCCAGATGATGGATGGATCCGATTCGATCCGATCCAATCCGATCCGGATATCGGGTCCAGGACACATTCACACGGAGTTGGCGCGAGCCGAGTCGCCACGGCTCGGTCGAGCGGACACGCCCGATCCGCCCCTTCCCCCCGGCCCCGACCTTTTTGACGCACGAGCGAATCGAGCGAAGAAAGAGAAAGACCAGCCAGCCAGCGAAGACGGACTTTTTGCTCCTTGCTTCTTCTTCTTCTTCTTCTTCTTCTTCTTGCTCCTTCTGCTGCTGCCTGCAATTTAAAAAAAAAAAAAAAGTTTCCGCCATTGCTGCGCTCCCCTAAACACTCGAGCTTCCTCGTGTCGAACACTCGGCCTGCAGTCTCTCAGCTCAATGCGCCCGCATCCGAAACCCCACGGAGCTCTCTCCTGAAGACGACCCCCCGAGAAGATAGAGCGCGGGGGAACCGAGAGGCGTTGGGGCCCGCGAGATTCGAGCTCGCAATTTCCGCCAGGTCAGAATTCAATCCTTCCGCGCACCTCTAATCGCCGGTCAATTCGTAATTTTTTCTTCTTTTGCTGCACCGCATTCTCTGTTCCCGGCCTCCACCTCCGTTCCACTCGACTGCCGTGGGTTTGGGTCTATAATTTTGCTTTTTCGAGTGGGTAGCTCTTCAATTGCGTGTGGGAACGGTCGTTTTACCCGCGGGGGCTGATTTGATTTGTTGTCCGTACAGCTCGTGGAAGCGCCGAGCTCGGTGGTTCGGAACTTAGGGTTTCTGATATTCGTGTCCGCTGTTGATCGATTGGGGAGCTCCATTTTGGTTTTCTGCGAATTTTCTTCGCGGACATTCTTGCCCTAGGGTTTTTTCGGGATTTCCGGGAGTTTGTATATGCCTTGGCGCTCTGGACATGTGGCTGTCTGAATATTTCGTCTGGAAACAGAAGTAGCGGCAGTGGCTGGGTGTTTCGATGGGTTTCTGGTGCGTATGAAGATGGTTTACTGGTCTGCTGGTATGTGCTGAGCTCGAGAATTTTTCTGCATTTGATGGGTGTAAATCAGGTATTGCAGGTCATTCGAAGTTGGAATTAACGACAGTTTTGTGGCTGCAGTTGTTAATTTGGGCATTTGTGGGGCCGTGCTTGGTGCATGATCCTATTCTTTAAGAAATGCAACCGCAGCAGAGCTTCAGAATTGATCTGGGTGACTTGAAAGCTCAAATTGTGAAGAGGATTGGAGTGGACAGATCAAAACGCTACTTTTATTTTCTGAACCAGTTCTTGAGCCAAAAGCTCAGTAAGGGCGATTTCGACAAGCTATGCTGTCGAGTGCTTGGAAGGGAGAATCTCCCGTTGCACAATCAGTTCATAAGATCGATATTGAAGAATGCATGCCAAGCCAAAACACCGCCGCCAGTTTACGAAGCAGATCCTGCAAAATCTGTCTCACGAACCGCCAAACTTTCACCTAGCGTAGAAGACGGTTCTGACCAAAATGGGTCACTTATTCAAAATCAAAACCAGAGTTCCTCTATTTGGTCAAATGGAGTTCCTCAAGTCCCTCTCCGAAAGGCCAGGTCTGGAATTCGTGAAAGGAAGCTCAAGGATAGGTCGAGTCCGCTGGGGCCAAATGGAAAGGGGGAAAGCTTGTATCATTCAACTGCCACAGAAGATAGCGGTAGCAAGATTATGACTGAGAATGGGCTTTTGTCTCCATGTGATTACCGAAGATCGTTGCAGAATTATCAATCCGTTCCTGGGCTGCTTGAGAAGGATAGAGGTCTTATTCAGGAACCTGCAGATAAATCTAGAGTGCACAGTAAAAATGAGGCTGCTATGGCCATAGTGGAAGATGGGGAGGAGGTGGACCAGGCAACCCTCTCTAGTTTATCTAGAATTTCTTTGCTTGCACCGCTTGGAGTTCCATTTTGTTCTGCTAGTGTAGGTGGTGGCCGCAAAGCTATGTCGGTGGGGAACGCTGATGATTTCGTTAGTTATCATGACACTGGAGAATTGTCTGACACAGAATCCCTGAGGAGACGTATAGAGCATATGGTGGCTGCACAAGGCGTTGGAGGAGTGTCAGTTGAGTGTGCTAATGTATTAAATGTGATGTTGGATATCTACTTGAAGCGGCTGATTAAGTCTTGTATCCAGCTGGTCGGAGCAAGGTCCACATCTGAGCCCCATAGTCATCTTATCCAGAAGCATCAGATTCAAGAAAAGGTCCTTAATGGCACGTGGCCTGCTAGTAATCACTTGCATATGCGAAATAATGTCATTGGAGGGATGCCTGAGAAGAAATTCCCAATTTCCATATCTATGGTTGATTTTAAGCTTGCAATGGAGCTAAATCCACAGCAACTGGGAGACGACTGGCCATTGCTGCTTGAAAAGATTTCTTTGAGTTCATTTGAGAAATAAACTTGATGGATATGCCTTGATCATGCCAAATGTGTGTCCATTCTGGTTCAAAAGTTCCAGAAAGATGTCATTGGCAATCGGCATTTGATTGCCATCTTGTCTTGATACCATGAGGAGTCTGGTGGATAATGCAGAAAACCAGTTGAAATACATGGTCTCAGCGCGGTGTGCATTCTTCAGCTTGCACTGCATGGGGCACAATTTGGAGTACTAGCAACCACACATTGGGAACTTGCAATCATAACCCATTATTGGCTGATCTATTCCAGATATGCAAGTTTAAAATCTTTGTAATCCTCTTCCATCGACATGCAACTCGAACTTTTCCTATTATTTATGGCTGATGAGGATGATTTCAAAGATGTTTTGCGGGATAACTGGATGTAACTTGATTTAAGGTATAATCACTTCTGTAAGAGCTGCGGTACTCCATTGTATGTAACTTTAGAACCTCATGATTGTTTGAAATCCAATATTAATAACACATTGATTTCCATTTACTTCTCCATATTTCTGTATTTGGGTATCTTAGGTAAATGAATTTTTGAGGGTTTATGCTTGGATCATTTTGCCTTTTTCTTGGGCTATCATCAATAAGAATACATGGCATTCATGATTCTGTATTCACAGAAAAGACAAACACATACTTTCTTGCCTAAATTACAGACATTATTAGCATGATGCTGCAATGTTTGATCTCATTAAACTTCCGCTGAAAATGAGAACGTGCCTCCAACTTGAGTTTACAGTTGATCCTGATATCTAGGCAAACGGAACTACTGATGACCATGCTGCACAACAATGTTGTGCGTTCCCATTACCTGGCTGCAGTATTAGTTATATGAGAAATTGGTAAGTTTTATGGAATTTAGTTGACTCTGTTTTTATTGTCATTGATATGATACTTGGTATGTAATAAGTTGCAGAAATTGGATAACTATGTAGGAAAAGATAGATGCCTTTTCGACTTCTCTAGATCTGTAAATTAACAACATTCGTATGAATTATGATGCAGAACCTCGGGTAGTTTGCTTATATTATTATTGGTATTAGGAGAAATCCTTTGAGTTTTGAAAGATTAATGCCTGTTGAGCTTCATCTTGAAAACATGCTGAAGAAGGTGTACAACAATGGTAATACAACATTTACTGGATTTTTTCGTATGTTGTAGATTCTAATGTTAGAGAGGACCACATATAATCATGTTATGTTAATATCTTTCTTGATTGCACTTGGGTTCCGGCTTGGGTGTTAATTATATGCCTCCATCATTAGCTTGGACATTTCTGCAGGCTGACACACTCTTTTGAAATGCCTGGGGCCCATGTGGATTAAGCGTGTCTTGGGACAAAGTAGTATCTAAGTTGTGAAAAACGCTTGTGGTATGGCGTAGCGTGCAAATTTTGAGTGCATCTTGGTCTGGTAGGACAGTTGCTTGAGAAGATGGTAGCTAGCATGATAGGTATGCTGGCATCCGGAGCCCGCAAAGCTTGGGTCATTCGTGTGACACATAGGCAATTGTGTGGAAGACAGCTACAATAGTGTGGCTTCATATATGACATTCCGAATTTCACATGGAGTAAGAAAAGAAGTGCATTCACAGATAAGAGAGGCTTGTCCCCTAAAGCCGACACTTTTCATTTTGAAGGTTTTGTTTGCAAAGGTTCGAGCATGAGTTGTCATGTAGTTGAGGAACTTTTGTCCAAAGTCCCTACTCATCTGGCATCCTGGAATTAGATCCTGGGTTTATCAAATGAGCACGGGGGAGAGAAGGTGAAGCTAGCCTCTGTCGTGCAAATGAACTGTTGGAATTATTATTCATTAGATATTCAATGCTTGTATATATACGGTGGAAGCATTCTACTGACTCTTCATTTTTTTTTCTTGGCACTCTATTGTGTCATACACGAGTCTTAATTCCTTCTATTGCTTTGGAATGATGCATCTGTTCACTGCCTTTTCTTTTAATAGTTCTTCTGTGAAAGGAATAGGAAGATATCTTGCTTAACCAATTGGTAGCAGCTTTGCGGTTGGTATCAATTGTTCAATCTTTCATTCACTTGGAGCAGAAAGTCCCAGAGCCCCTGAAGCATGAGGTAGAGTTGATCTGTCACTTGTTTCTATATAATAATAAGAAGGCACTGATCGTATTTAGCATGTCTTATTTTTGTCTAAGTGTTAGAGAACACCTCAATGATGCGGCTCACAGCATCTGCTATAGGAACTACTTCTAGAACTTGGAAATTTTTAAATCAATTCAGTGTAGCGCTGCATCTGAAGCGTATTGTGTAAGAGAGGACTGGAGGAGCAACAGCTGATCTCCATTCATTGGTGCATCAGATTTGAGTACTTCTTATGGGCACCACAAAGATATACAGAAACAGATTGTAACCCTGATATCTGTCTGATTGTAGTTGCTGCATCTGTTACTGTGGATTAAATTGGATAAGACAGGTAAGTTTTTTTTCTTCCCTTCTTTAGGCTTCTAGAAATGTATATTCACACAGTACATGGGTTTTCCTGTGTCTTGATTAGGTCTGCATCTGCTTATTTGAAGTATTCAGTGACTTTTGGTAGATAGTCTGAGGCTATCCAGCTTCTCTTACAAACAATTACATTCTTTTTAAAGCGAGCTTGTGTTTTTCCCTTCTTTTTTCTTTTTTAAATTTGTTTGATGGAGCAGAATGAAACTGCAGAAGTAAATTCAGCAGAAGGCTGAGGAGAAACTAATTGCTGACTGTTGATGCCCCACTTTTTCATGAGGTTAGGCATTTGAACTCTGCGGCAAATGCTACAGAGTATTTCCTGATTGATGAAATAGTTTCTAAAGGTAATGCTCGCATTCTCAAGCCAAGTGATGTCTGGTCCGATATTCCTCTAGAGTGTCGGAAGGTTTGTTTGCTATAACTATTTTTAAGCATCTGCATCTTAAGACGTACTCCACCAAGTATTAACTTGTCTTAACTACATTGTTTTATTGGTATGCAAGCGATAATCTCATTGCAAAGTTAGCCTAAATCATGCGCTACTGCTGATGCATTATGTCGACTCTCATATTAATGAGGTGCGCTGTGCTTCGTGGATTGAAATGTGGCAATATTACTGAAGTTGAAAGTCAAACTGGACGAGTCTTCTTATCTCCTGTGTGCCAATTTCTCACTGGATCTGTCTTTGTATAGTACTTTTTTCCTGTACACAATGTTTTTGGAGGAGTGCAATTTGCATGCTGTCAAAAACAGATCTTGGGTTTTGCAATGACACAACCAAATGAAGTGATGCACTAGAGATGCTCATGCAAGAGCATTCTGTTGGTTTAGTATGCTCTTCTTAAGTTGCGATGCAGCACCTGTCAAGCTTCGGTCAAGGAGAGTGTACGGGAATAAATGCGATCCAAGAAGACTAAAAGAATGATGCCCGGATGTAAATACTAGTCTGAGGCCAAAATAAATGGGTTATTTTTGAGAGCTTGTGAGGCCAGAGCCTATCTTGTTCGACTTTACAAAGGTTCATTCTTCACTTGCAAGGTGCAATTCGAGCTGTTGATTCTTTTCTTTTCTTTTATCGTTTAGTTTGGGGGTCATCCAACATTTTTTTCTTCAGTTTCTATGCGAAGGTGACGGTGAATTGTACTAATGTCTCTTTTAAGCTCTGCCCTTTTACATATCGCTAACTCTAACCAGCAAAGCTACACTTCTTCCTAAATGCAATCGAATCCTAAAACTTACAAAATGCAATCAAGTTCCAAAATTTATTAAGTTGGTGTAATCAAGTCTTTCTGTTAACTCTGTCTGATTAGACCAACGGAAAATGATGATTTAGATTTTATTATTATTTTTTCCCTGTATGGAGCTGATGTGGCATTCCAACAATTGTTGGATAGATGTTAAGAATGGGTAGCCTACTAACAGTTCATGGTCATCAAGATATGAGAACTCTTGACTCTCTCTAAAGAAAAGATAAACGCTAAGAACCAAGAGGAAGCCCTTGCTCTATAGAGCTTGTAGAGAGTCGTGTAGGGCGTCCTCATGTCTACTAAAATCAAATCATGCATATCAAGAAAAGGGTGGGAAGAAGCAATTGAAAATGCACCGCAACACCATCGCATCCAGAGACTCTCAAAGACAACTTAAATGAAAATTATAAGGGCAAGTGCTTTTGCTGTGAAAGTTTGGAGATAGCAGATGGTAACTGTAATGATCTTCAATGACAGTGGAGAGTGATTGCCGAGGTTAGAGGGTTAGGACAAGGAGTGGCTCCAAGCAGGCTTTTAGGATGACGAATAGGGTAGAAATGAAGGGAGAGAGCGTGCTTGAGATATATATGTAAAAAGACATCTTTCGACATAACGACAAACTTCGTTTTGAAATTAACGTGTTCAAGTGAGAGAACTATTAGGATGGGTGACCTCTTTGGGGAAAGTGACAAGCTATATGCTAAATGATAAGACTTTGAGGCTCAATATGGGATGAGTTAAAGTAAATAATATTTCGAGTGAGTTAATTCAAAAATATCAACTTCAGTCATGGTTTATCATCATCATTGGATGATGAGAGATTAACAAAGTGATTGTTTGCGTAAATAACTTATAAGGAACAAGAGGCTCTATTGCGTCAATGTATTAAGGAAATCGCAGCATGTCATGATCACTTCAATAGTGCTGAATATCCGGTGGATGGTCATCACGTTATTACCTTGGAGCTTTTCAAATGAATTCTTCAAGTTCTGCTGCAGCTTCTTTTGCTTCTTCTTCGCTTTCAGATCCTGTCCAGCGGTGCAGTGGAGCACGACCGATCTTATTATGGCAAAACCGCCCACGCCTTACATTGTTGCAGGTACCAGTAGAGTGACCCTCCTTAAGCGCCATGTTAGCCCCATCCATTTTGATTCGCCCATAAAATGTTTCTTCATCGACCTGAAGTGTCGTTTGCTGTCAAGTTAGAACATCAACTCTACATAAGAGTTAATTTTATAGGTCCGACTGATCACTCGACTTGCAATGAAATTTCCCAACGAAGACAAGCAAGAAGGTGTTACGAGACGGTGACCGCAGCGGTGACTTTTTATGCTTCAGTTCCAGCTTCTTTGGAACAGGATGAAGAAGAAAGCCTAGGATTTGAAGCCCTGTCGCGGTACGTTGATAACGCTGCTGTGGACAATGGGATGAACCTTCTTTCCGCGCTATATTTCAACTCATGCTGCTCGTTGGCAAGTGCCGTCGCACGATAATAGTTCAATCGTTGTCCAATTAATTGAGATGGTTTGCCCAAAGCAACATGCTCCGCTTCAGAAAGCGCGGTCATGATTTCGAATCATGACGAGGATATTGCGACAGGGGTATTCTTTTTGGGGACTACTCTCGACGGTCTCATTCCCCGAAAATTACTCGATTTTTTTGTTGGGGTTTTTTTTTTTTTTAGCGAAATTCCTGAGGATGCACTTGAACTTAGAGCATTGCTCGTGATCGAGTAAAGCTTCGATGTGGGTTAAGTTATTTTCTTCTGTTTTGGTTGGAATATAGGTGTCAAGCTGCCGGGCAGACATATGGATTCATTAATATGAACGATATTTTTTATGGGAGATGCCTGAGTATCTCTTGTAGAAAATTTCTCTATAATAGATTATCATTTACACGATTTCAAAATGCATTTCTACTGTCCCAACCCAAGAAGTCCAGAAAAAGTGTCATAAAAGTCCCAAACCTATTATTTTGGTGTCAATTTAATTCTAAACATTTTAATGATGTCAATTTAGTCTTAAATCTTTTAATTTGATGCCAATTCAATGCTTCTAATTAATTTTGACTAAGTTTTGCTGATGTCGATGTCGATCAGTTTACGTGGCATGTTAGTGCTAATGTAGTCAACTTCGTCAACCCTCGCCTCTGGTTGACCACTGTCCAACAACCGACTAGAGGAAGAAGTAAGGAAAGGGGAAAGAGAAAAAAGAAGAAGAAGAAGAAGAAGAGGAATAAAGGAAATAAAAAATACATATTAAAAGTCTAAATTATCGGGCCAATTCCATAAAAAGCACAAATGTTAGGCGTGTCCCAAATTTGGCTTGAACTCTATTTTGTCTTAAAAAAAACACCAACTTTCACTCATATCCCAAATCTGGCCCTCCGTTAACCCTCCTTCCACAGGCATTTGACATGGCATTTCCACTCAAAGTTTATTTGAAGATGAATGAAGTAAGACTATTACAAATATGATTCACATCTCTATTTAACTATAAGATACACACGCTTTTAATAGCTTACTTTAAGACAATGTAATCTTCTGCTTCCAATCCAACTTCTGACATTGAAAACAGCTTGCCAATAGTTAATTAATCTAATGGCCCTAGCTATGTACCTTGTCCCCTAGAACTGAAGCTGCTAAATTATTTTTCCCATGAGAATCATTTGTAAAGTTCACTTTATTAAAGGGCAGACTTAAATTTAACAATTAACAATTGGCAAGTTGTTTTCTCGTTCTTTTGGGTCTCGTTCTTAAATTTAATGCCACATCGGATGACTGTGGAATGAGGGTTAACGGAGGGTCAGATTTGGGACACGAGTGAAAGTTTGTGCTTTTTTTTTTTTTAAGACAAAATAAAGTTCGGGCCAAATTTTAAACAACACCTAAAGTTTGTGTTTTTTTTTAGGCAAAATAAAGTTCGGGTCAGATTTGGGACAATATCTAAAGTTCGTGTTTTTTATTTATGGAATTGGCCTCTGACTTATTGGCAATATTAGGTCCTCTTTTTTTTTCTTTTTTTTTTTCCTGTATATGTAGTTATCTTGCTTGCTTGTTCTGATTTATTTGAAAGAGAGAAGTCTTGGAAATGGTCGTAGAGTTGGCGAAAAAGGGAGAAATTACATATTTGTCAAGTTTCATGTGTAGATGAATCTTTGAAGTCGCTTCATTTAAATAGATCGTTGGCCCTTAGGCAAATAATTTTGGTCGGGCTTTGAATGTAGATTACAATGGATTTGATTCAACCTTATTAACAATCTGACATTGCCGTTAAGCACAGCGCCATGTCCTTAACATCGGATGATGATTTTCTTAATTCTTCAAGAAAATGAAAGCGTACCTGATGCTGTAAAAGTCTAGGAGACATGCATTTAATATGTCACTATCAATGCTTTTTTGATACGAATACGCATCCTTATATTCATTCACTACATTTATCGACATAACTTATAGAAGCTTAACTATGGGCTCATTATCAGGATAATTCAAACTCAGAGCTCAAAAGAAGGAAAAAAATATATTCAATGTTGATCATCAAAAACATTCTGACTCGAATATACAGAAAACATAAAATTAAATAGGAGCACAACCAATCCCGTCTCTTCAACTTAGTAGAAACTGTTCCATTGTGAGTAGCGTAGCTCCAAAGAGACCTGCCTTTCCATCTGAAGTCGACGCCGGAAATTCGCAATGAAATTCTCTGCCCTCCCATCGATATCATCCTCTTCGCAATCACATTCATATGGGTTGCTGTGACCGCTGCCATCGCAATGGAAAGATACCATCTTTGCACGTTCTAGTGCTCCATCTGATTCTGAACTACTCTCTTTCCAATCTGCCTCTTCAATGTGGTGTCGCCTGCCTGGTGAAGTTCGACTACGCCGCAACCAACGCCTTCTATGAGCACCACTAGCAACTGAATTGGTGATACTTCGCCATCTGCGAATCAGCATGTCCTTTATCTTCTTGACTGCCCTCTTCAAGTTCCTTCGTAGAACCCACCACTTGTATGATGATGTGCCCATTGTTATACGTTCCTTCCTCCTTCAAGTAAAGCTTTTCCTTTCAATAGGCCCTGGGAGTGAGTCGAAGTTTATGCAGCGAAAGAAGAGAATGAATTGTATGGGATAGCAGGCGTCACAATAAGGGTATTTATAGGGCTTGAAGATAACTTTCAAACGAAACGAGAATTGCCTGACAAGACACTCGCTCCTTTACTTGGTTGCGTGTCAGAAAGCAACGACCGACTGTAGTGGCAATTGCCTCGAAAGTCGCAGTGAAGTTCTAGAAAAAACCACGAATGCTACTAGTTCAGGCCCATGACGTACAATCTCACGGATGACATTGACGTCACGCTTCTGGTTATGTTTGAAACGCATGTGACTTGAGGCCTCTTGCTTGGGAGCCAAGTCTCGACTCCTGATGTATTGGTTAAGCCACACAGTGTGAACTGAGCTGCATGTCCAAGTTCGTTCGAATCTCATTTACTTGGCCTTGAACGCGGCTGGTGAATCTCATCATTGTATATTCGCATCCCACTTCTTTTTAGGACAGACTTATATGAAGTTGAAACTTATAGACGTTAATCAGAAAAGAACCCTTTTGACCTGGTTGATAGATCAACCAAATACTCTTTTTGCATTCTCAATTGAAAAGCCATAAATGAAAAAAAAAAAAAAAAACACTAAATTATTCGGGGCAGTACAACATATTTTTGGGTAGATCTCTTTAGGAGAAGAAATGTGCCTGAGATGAAATATCCGTCCATTGTGTGAATTACACAATTACTTCACAAATACAATCAGTGCAGAAAGGCCCCAACATGCTAATGCCTCCAGTCCCCGTACTGCCATCCTCTAAGTTGAACCTTCTCATCCATACAAAAAGAAGTCAAATTAGGGAACTGACTGCCATGAACTTGACGGTGTTATGAGATCAGAATTAAGAACGAGCAAGCACATGCTCATGAGGTTGCTGGTGATCATCTGCCTGCGAATGTCCATCACCAATCATGGCCGATTATATTCATGATCTGCAAAGTTAACATCAGAGAGTTATCCTTTGGTAACTTTTTTACTATATCCACTACTTTTCATTACTGTTGAGACTGTTATGTTGAAGCTCCAAATGACTCCTGCACGGTTCTGTTGATCTTGGGTTTGTTGCGGATATATGCCATAGTTGAACTCAGTTGGGATGAATTTCAACAATTCTTATATAGACCATAAAAGTGACATTGAGTGTAGTCTAGTAATGGTTCATTGTTATAGAGATTCGAGAAGTCTCTGACTATCCATCCAAAGAAAAGGGGATGGCTTGAAAGCAAGACGAAAGTCCTTGCTCTACAGAAATTGTAGAAAGTCTCGTGTAGGGTGTCCTCATGCCTACCGAAATAAAATCCTGCATATCAAAATAAGGGTGGGAAGAAAGAAGCTGAGGACACCACAACACCATCGCATCCAGGGACTCTCAAGGAAAATTTAAATGTAAATTAGAAGGGAAAAAGCCTGGGATGTGCAAGTGTGGAGAGTTGAGATGGAACTTCATTCTCATGTCATTATATGACATTGCTTCTTTGGATGAGTGAACAACTGGATCTATAAGAACCATGGAGTGAGGGAAACACAACACTCTATAATCAATTCAGTTCTGCCAATTTTGTAAATGATGCCTATCGTGTCACCACCTTCGTGCATTGGAAAAGAATTCTTCTTCTGCTGCCGCTTCATTTTCTCCTCCTCCTCCTCCTTCTCCTTCCTCTCCTTCTCCTTCTTCTTCGCCTTTAGATCTTAAATCCAACGGTGCAGTGGAGGACAACTGTTCTTAGTAGACCAAGACCATCTATGCCATAAACTGGTGCGAGCACCAGTAAGAGTGAGCCTCCTCAAGTGCATTGTCAGCTCCAAGCATTTTGATCTGCCCGTAAAACTTTTCATCATTAAGCGAAATGTTTTCTCGCAGGTCTACAGAGTCGAATCTACATAGGGTCAATTTTATAGGGCCAGAAACCAACTGATCCCTTGACTTGCAATTAAAAATCCCTTAATGAAGTCAAGCGGGAAGGTGTCAGGAAATAGTAACAGCACCAGCTAATAGATGTTCATCTCTGATGTCTCAGTTGGAACTGGACAACGAAGCATTTGATGAATCCACACCCGATAGATACATTAATAATGCTGTGGACTATGGGATGAACCTTTTTTGGCACTTTTCATCCTTCAATGTACATTAGAGATGGTACCTCAAAAAGCGTGGTAATAGTTTTGAATCATGACAAAGCCACTCTTTTTGGGGCCATGCTCAAGGGTCTCGATCCCTGACAATTATTCGAATGCGGTGTACGAGGGGAGATTATGACTTCTGAAGCATATCTCTATCACTCAGGTGGACACCCATTTAAAGAAGTTTCCAGGAATGCACTTGACTTGGAGCATTGCTCTTGATGACTAGAGTTTTGATATTGGTCAAGCTTTTGTTGTTGTCTTTTCCTTTTCTGTGTTAGAATATAGGTGTTTAAGCTGCTAACAGACAAATAGTATGCACTATTTTTTATTGTGAACGATAGTTTTTTATAGGAGATGCCCTGAATATCCCTTGGAGAGAATTTCTCTATAATACGTTATCAATCAAACATGACGCATTTCCGCCGTATCAACTCATGAGCCCCTTTTACTATTATTCCATGGTATCCTCGCATTTGATTGACAATGACAACCTTTCTTAAACTTCTCATCTAAAATGAAGACACACACACACACTCAGAAACACCCCCAAGTAGTCTGCTTATTGATTAGCACTTCGGGCAGATCATGGTTAAAACATCGCAAGGGTTGAATTGATAAAGAGACCACGCTAAATACAATTCTGGACGTGAAATAGCCCCAAAGAAGCATATCTTTCCATGCTAAGTCGACCCCGGAATTTTAGTCTCAGCCCTCCCATGGAAATCACATAACCACCATCATTATCATCTTCATATTCATCGCTGGGGCAATCAGTATAATAGAAAGCTAACATATTTGTAAGTCGTTCATTCAAGTGCTTGATGTGATTCTGAACTTCTGAGGTTCCAGTCTGCAGTCTTCAGTACAGCCTTGCAAGCCCGGTGAAGTGAAGCACGCTCTCTTTTTAAAAACCAGTAAGACATAAATTTGGATATGCCTGTGACAAACATTCACCCGTTCTACCACCACCCACGGTGGCCGCGATGGTTAGAGCTTTCTCCCCTGCCGAGGAGGGAGGGGTTCGAAACCCCGCGTTCCCATTGCGCGACTCACCTGCGGCTAGGTCTGTGGTGGCGGCCCAGTTCACCCCGGGTTTATCCCGCCGGCTGCCAGCTATACGGGGGTTCCTGGGTCATCAAAAAAAAAAAATTCGCTCGTTCTTCGTTCTTTTTTGCTTTGCTTTTGATGGGCCAAAGAATGAACCGAAATTTATGGAAAAGTATGAGTGGCAGTTGAGAGCATCACAATCGTGTGTTTATTCATAGGGCCGGTATAGCACTAAGGGTGCGTTTCGTAACAATTCTGTTAAAAAATTATTCCAGGGAACAGAAATAGAAAAAACTATTTTTGTTCCAGCGAATAATTTTTGAACAGAAAAACGCGTTTGGTAAACTTGTATAATTTCTGTTCTTGGAATAGAAAAAGAACAGAAACACATTTGGTAAATATGTATAATTATTTTTGTTTCTTTTAATTTTCTAATATTTTTATTTTATTTTTCCATTTTTCTTTTTTCTTTTTCATTTTTTCACTTTTCATTTTTCATTTTCATTTTTTCATTTTTCTTTTTCCTTCCTTTTGGCCGATGGCCTTGCCCAGCCACGGCGAGGCTCGCCAGCCCCCAACAAAGCTGACCTTGTGCCAACTAGCGAGGCAGATCCGACGAGGCCGAGCTCACCCAGCCAAGGTGAGGCCGAGTCTCGCCAGCCAACGCAAGGTCAGCCTCGCCTCGGCTGGGCGCCGCCTAGCGGTGGCCTGGCGAGGCCGAACCTCGCCAGTGGCTGGGCAAGCTCGGCCTCGCTAAATCTGGGCGAGCTCGAGCTCGCCCAACCAAGGTGAGGCCGACCTCGTGCCGACTGGCGAGCCTCGCCATGGCTGGGCGAGGCTGCCGGCCCTCGTCGGTCGGTCATCGGCCATAGCCGAGGCCGCCGGCCCTCGTCGGCCGGTCACCGGCCATGGCCGAGGCCGCGATCGGCCAAAAGGAAGGAAAAAGAAAAAAAATGAAAAAAAAAATAAAAAACAAAAAAATTATACAAGTTTATCAAACGTGTTTCTGTTCATTTTCTATTTTAAAAATAGAAATTATACGAGTTTATCAAACGCGCTCTTCTGTTAAAAAATTATTCCCCAGAACAGAAATAATTTTTCTATTTTTGTTCTTTGGAACAATTTTTTAACAAAAACATTACTAAACGCATCCTTATATAGCCTTAGCCTTTTGGCAAAAAAGTCAATTGGGCTTTGGATGCAGACTTCAGTAAATTTGATTGAACCTTATTAACGATTTGACACTGTTGCTGAGCAGTGTGATTTCGTTGAGTGTAGCGTGATGTCGTTTTTCCTATAGTAGCATTTTTAATGCAATGATGATCTTCATAATTCTTGAAGAAAATGGAAGTGTATCCAACGCTGTAAAAGTCTAGGAGATCTGCATTTAATGTGCCACTATCAATACCTTCTTTGATACGAATAGGCCTCTTTATCTTCATTCACTGCATTCATCGACACAACTCGTAGGAGCTTAACTATGGGCTCTCTATCAGGATGCTTCAGACACATAACTCAAAAGAAGGAAAAAAATGTAAATTAGTCTCAATGTCTTTTTTCTTTTTCTTTTTGATATTTAGAATCCGGTCTGGCACATCTTACGGGTGCTCACGGCTACCGCCGGGCCAACAGACCCAACGGAGACCACCGACTATACCCGGAGAGAAGCTAACACATGACTCCAATACCATGACCCCCACTTAAGATATGTTAGCAGCGCCAAGGATTTGAACTCTCGATTTCAGCGTTGAAGGAAAGAACTAATATCAACGCAACTGCCCATGATTGGGTTAAATTAGTCTCAATGTTTTTTTTTTTTTTTTTGGTAAAAGGTAAGTAATATAGATAGATTTGTGAACCAGGAAGTTATACATAGTACAGCAGAAAAATTAGTCTCAATGTTGATTGTCAAAAACATCAAGATTCGAATAAGCAGAAGCCATAAAATTAAAGAGGAGCACAGCCAATCCTGTCTTTTCAACTTAACAGAAACTATTCCATTGTGAGTAGCGTAGCTCCAAAGAAACCAGGCCTTTCCATCTGAAGTCGACGCGGGAAATCTGCAATGAAATTCTCCGCCCTCCCATCGACATCATCCTCTTCACAATCATTTCCATATGCATCACCGTGACCGATACCATCACATGGGAAAGATACCATTGTCACACGTTCTCGTGCTCCATCTGATTCTGAACTACTCTCATTTCGATTTGCCCCTTTAATGGGGTGTCGCAAGCCCAGTGAAGTACGACGACGCCACAGCCATCGCCTTTTATGGGCACCGCTAACAACTGAAGCGGTTATTCTTCGCCATCTGAGAATTAGCATGTCCTTTATCGTCTTCACTGCACTCGTCAAGTTCCTTCGTAGCACCCACCACTTGGATGATGATGATGTGCCCATCATGTGTTCCTTCCTCTTTCAAGTAAAGGTTTTGCAATTTGATAGGCCCCTTGAAATGAATCAAAGTTTATGCAGCGAAAGAAGAGAATGAATAATAGGGGAGAGCAGGTGTCATGTGGGCCTTTATATGGCTTGGAGATCACTTCACATGAAACGAAAATTGCCCAACAAGACACTCCCTTCTTTACTTGGTTGCGTATCAGCAACAGTAACAGCGTTTAGACTTTCCAGCGATACCCGTATGATGGCAATTGCCTTGCTGTCTCAGTGAAATTCTGGACAAACCACGAATGATACAAGTTCGGGCCCATTAGTTAATTCATTAAAAAGAAACTGCCAAAGAACCTTACCATTTGGCATACCCATGACATGATACATTCAAGCTTGACCAGATTATTATTATTATTCAGCTGCTTTATGTGCTCAAATTGAGCTGTCAATCTCACGAATGACATTGACGTCACGCTCCTGGTTTTGTTATACATGCACTTGCCTTGAGGCCGCTTCCTTGGCGCCGCCACTCCTGGCTAGTCTCCTGGCTGAGCCTCTTCATTTCCTTGTACCTGCCCCAGGGCTGGTTACCTGGGGATTGGCATCGCGAGGATCCGAGGGGGTCCCTTCCAACCCCTTAAAGGGGTGGTTGTGGCAGGAGAGCTCAGGAGCTAAGTCTTGATGTCTTGGTTAAGCCAAACAATCAGGGTAAGCGGAGCTACATACCCGACTTAGTTCGAATCTCATTTACATGGCCTTTTATATTCGTATACCACTTCTTTTAAGGACGTACTTTTTTTTGGGGGGGGGGGGGGGGGGGGGGGGGGGGGGGTCAGAAGGACAGACTTATTTGAAGTTGAAAATTATCGGAAAAGAATCCTTTTATATGACCTGGTTGAAAGATCAACAAAATACAGGAAAAATACACTAGAAGTGCTAAAAAGTGTACATCTCTCACTTTGGTGTCAAAAGTTTTCATTGAATCACTTAAATGTCAAATCTAAGGAAAAATGATCACTTTAATATCACCAGTAAAAGATTCTAGCCAAATTGGTTACGTGACTTTTATATATTAAAAAAGAAAAAAAGGTTGATGTGGCTTTTAAATGACATTGTTTTCCATTCTTCTTAAGAAATAATGTCATTTTGCTATCATACGCCTTACAAAAACGATGCTGCATAACTCACATGGGAATTGAAATTAGGGTTCTTTGTCCACATACGAAGTACGATCCTCACCCGATGCTAACTATAGCTCGCTCACCTATTGTTGCTCGCATGTCATCGCTTGGCCATTGTTGTAGTTGCTCGACCAGGTTAGTTGCTCGCATGTCGTCGCTTGGCCTTGCTCGACCAAATTAGTGACAACGAGGTCATTCATGGCGTGCATGCCCTACCTGTATATGGGCCATCCTCTGCAGCACGAACTGGTGCTTGGAGTCACTATTTCTAGGCTTGGCCCGCCAGGAGAAGGTGGGGAATGACCATAATGATGGAGGTGCACGGTCATTCTGAGGCTTAGGAGTGAGGAGAGGTTGATGTTGATGCTTAGGCAAGAAGCGATGAAAGAATAGAAGGCGAGGGTGGAGGAGGAGGAGGAGGAAGAAGGGGGTCAAAGGTGGAGAGAATGAAGACGAGGAGTGTAAGGGAGATATGGAGGGTGCAGATGGAGATGATGGACTAGGCTCTGCTTAGGAGGTGGTCGATCCTTTTGAAGGGGGAAGGAGAAGGAGGAGGAGGACAAGAGCTTGGGCTTGTCGACAATGTCGAACGAACCAGCGGCGAAGCGGTGTTGGTGCTGGTGCTGTTCTTTGAGGAAGAAGATGAGGAGGAAGCCCTTGCCTGATGAGTTCTAGTTGCTGCTCTTGCCCATGCTCGTTGCTAGTTTGCCCATTTACTCACCTTCTACCCCCTTTCTCAAATTGGAGATTTAGGGTTATTACTTGGGGGAAAGACACCAAATATCGTCATTTTGTTATTTGAATATTAGTTGTACTCTTCGACGAGCCACATCAGCTTCAAAAATTAATAAAAAAAAAGGTGCCGCATTGGATTTCCAGCCAATCAGATTGGTGTTAGCACAAAAATGATCGTTTTTCAGACTTTTTGGCCCTTAAGTGAGTCAAAATAAACTTTTGAAAATAAACTTTTGACACAAAAATGAATATCGTACACAACTTTTGATACTATACTTGCCCCACCAAATACTATTCTTTTCTTATTTCCATTTATATTAAAAGTCTGCGATCCCAATTAAATCTTTGTGTTTTCAAGAAGATACCAAATTATTCAGGGGCAGTACAACGTATTCTCAAGTAGATCTCTTTGGGGGAGATACGTCTGAGATGATATATCCATCAACTGCGTGAATTGCAAAAAAAATGTTCACAAATACAACCAGTGCACAAAGGCTCCGACATCCTAAAGCCCCCACTCCCTGTCTTGCCATCCTCTAAGTTGAAACCTTATCATCCATGCAAAAAGGGAAACTGACTAGCAAGATCTTGACAGTGTTACGAGTAAAATTAAGAGTGAGCAACCACATGCTCATGAGGTTGCTGGTGATCATCCAAATGCAAATATCCATCACCAATCATCGCAGAGTATCTTTATATGATCTGCAAAATGAAACATTGGAGAGAGTTACCCTCTGGTAATCTTATACCATGTTTATTACTTTCCACTTCTATTGATATTGTTAAGTTGAAGATTCAAATGTTTCCTGCATGGTTCTGTTGATCTTTGGTTTGTCGTGGATATGTCCATAATTGTAAGCGTACTCAATTGGGGCGGATTCGAACAGTTCTTGGATAGATCATAAAAATTGACAGAATTGTTCACCGTTACCAAGACTTGAGAACTCTTTGACTATCTATCTAAAGGAAAGAGAATGGCGTGGAACCACCATGAAGTCCTCACGCTACAGAAGATGCAGAAAGTCTCGTGTAGGGCATGTCCTCATGTCTACTGAAATCAAATCACGCATATCAGAAAAAGGGTGAAAAGAAGGAGCTGAATGACCGCAACACCATTGCATCTGGAGATTCTTAAAGACAAGTCAAATGAAAATTAGAATTAGAAGGGCAAATGCCTATGATGTGTAAGTGTGGAAAATCAAGATAAAACTTCACTCGCATGTCATGGTATGACATTGTTTCTTTGGACGAGGTGGAGATAAATAATGTAGTTATTCACATGAACAATTTCAAAGTGAAGAACTCTGTTACAACACCGAGGTGAGGACAACACAGCATTCCACAATCACTTCAATTGTGCCGATTGTGGGAATGATGGCCATCGCGTCATCACCTTCGAGCTCTGGAAATGAATTCTTCTTCTGCTGCTGATGTTTCTTCTCCTTCTTCTCCATCTCCTTCTCCTTCTTCTTTGCTTTTAGATCTTGAATCAAGCAGTGCAGTGGAGATTGACTGTTCTTATTAGACCAAAACCGCCAACGCCTTTCATTGTTGCAAGCACCAGTAAGAGTGACCTTTCTCAAGGGCCTTGTTAGCCCCAACCATTTTAATCCGCTCTAAAAAAATTTCTTCATCGAGTCAAGCGTTTTCTCTTAGGTTAGAGCATCAAATCTACATAAGTCTAATTTTATGGTCCAAAAGTCTACTGATCTGTTGACTCGGAATGAGAAATTTCCCCACGGGGACAAGCAAGGGACAGTGAACAGCAGCAGCTAAGTTTTTTTTTCACCCCTGATGTCTCATTTGGAACTGGACAAAGAAGCAAGCTTAGTAATCCACGCCCTGTGGAGACGTCAAAACTGCTGTGGACAATGGGATGACCTTCTTTTGGCGCTTTACATCCGTCTAGCTTTTTTGTTTGTTAACAAGTGCCATCGACCACTAGTTAAGCTGCTCTCCGGTCAATTCAGACGCTTAAACCAAAACACCATAGTGCACTCTGAAAAAGCTCAGTCTTGGCTTCGAATCCTGACGAACATAATCATTTTGAGGCCACGCTCAGTGGTCTCATTCCCCGTGATGAGGGGATATTATGACTTCCAAAGCATACTCCTATCACTCATGTAGACAAACATCTGGAGAAATTTCCGTTTATGCACTCGACCTAGAGCATTGCTCTTTTGATGACCAAAGTTTTGATATGGGTTAAGCTCTTTTCTTCATTTTTTGTTGGAATATAGGTGTTGAGCTGCTTCTGACAAGACATATGAATGCGTTGTCTTTTACTGGGAACAATAGTTTTTGGTGGGGATGGCCTGAATATCCCTCCAGAGAATTTCTCTATGATATATTATCAATCAAAACGGTGCATTTCCACCTTACCCACTTATGAGCTCCCTTTACTATTATTCTATGGTACCTTCACATTTGATTGACAACGACAACCTTTCTTTTAACTACTCATCAAAAGTTAAGACACACACAAACAAACACCCCAGCGTGTGTGCTTATGCATTAGCACGTTGGGCTGGACGTGGTTAAAATATTGAAAGGTTGAAATTAAAAAGAGAGCCCGCTAAATGTGATTCCTTGGAGGGTACTGAAAACAGCTCCAAAGAATCCTATCTTTTGAGATAGCTAGTACGAGTACCTAGAGGGGGGTGAATAGGTATACAAAAAATTTCTCGAAGCTTGCACGATATTTAAACAATTAGAGAATTTGCAACAGTTAAAAATTCAATCGCAAGACTGAGTAAGGGAAAGAGAGAATTGAACACTCGGTTTATAGTGGTTCGGCTTGATTCAAGCCTACGTCCACTCTTCTGCACTGACAGCCGATTGGCTGGATTCCACTATGATCAAAGAGTTGTTACAGTGTTGATCTTCCTTGATTTCTAGGTGTAGATGATCTACCACACTCACTCAAGGCGTCACCAAGTATAAACACTCTCAGTATACAATTTCGCTCAGTCTCAACTAACAATCAAGGATCTTCAGACTCTGGAATTTTTCTATCGATCACACACTTAAAACAACTAGAACGTCTTCCTTTTATACTCCTTCATGCCATCATAGCCGTTGGCACTTACCAAAGGAATTCCTCCAATCTACCCGTTGGACGGAATCAATCAAGAAGATCATCCGAGCTATTTAAGGAATCTGATGATAGCCCATCAATCCTGTTCGCCCATACAATCAGGATCTCGGTTTCCAAGAATAGAATAATCCAAGATTATTTCGTCGACCATCGGATCTTCAATCGATCTTAGATAAGAGTCAAAGAATCCGAAATGATTATCCAACCAAAGAATCTATTCCAGAGGATAGGATCAAATCCTCAACCATAAACCTTGGCTTTGGATTTCCTTCAACACTGGATTAAAAAGACTGTCAGTGAGAATAAGTTTGAGTCTTGAGTCTTGAGTCTTGAGTCTTGAGATTACAAAGTCTTGAGACTATAAAGTCTTGAGACTTTAACTATCGATATCCAGACTTAGACTGATAGAAATGTTTTGTCATCTTCAAAATATTCTGGAAAGATTTCTCCAACATCTTTCCATGCCAGGTCGACCTCAAAATTTTGCGATAAAATATCTGCCCCACCCTGTATATCAGAGCCGCTAGCGCAATCAGTATAATAGAAAGCTCACATATTTGTAAGTTTCTACTCGAGTGCTTGATCTGATTCTGAACTGCTCAGGTTCTAGTCTGCAAGTCTTCAGTACAGCTGTGCACGCCCAGGAAGTGAAGTCCGCTGTCTCATTCAAAACCAGTGAACATGAATTTGGATATTCCTATAACAAACATCCGTTAGTGTTTATGATTTTTGCCTCATTCACTTCATTCTTCAAGGGCCTTCTTCTGACCTTTATGTTTTTCCTCCCCCTTCAAAGTGAAGCTTTTGTGTTTTTTTCTTTTTTTTCCCCCCTTAACTTTTGATGGGACTTAGGATGAGAAGAAGTTTATGGAAAAGAATGAGTGGCAGCTGAGAGCATCTTAATGGTATAGAACCAGAGATAACTGAAAAAAGAAAACTGTAAACAAATGAACAAGTGACGCAAGGCCGAATTGTCAGCAACAGTGAGTTTTTTCTTCATCTGTAGTCATCTTGCTTCCTTGTTATGATTCTTTTGAAAGAAAGAAGTTTCGGAAATGGTGGCGAAAACAGAAAACATATGCGTCCTAGTTTTATGTTTAGATCAATCTTTTGGAGTCAATTGATCATTAACACAGCCTTGGCCCTTAGGCAAATAAGTCAGTTGGGCTATGGATGCAGACTTCAGTGAATTTGATTTGACCTTATTAACAATTTGATACTGTTGGTGAGCGCAGCCTGACGTCGTTTCTCCCGTAATAGCGCATTATGGAATGAAGATTTTCCTAATCCTTGAGGAAAATGAAAGCGTTTTTACACCATAAAAGTCTAGGAGATGCATTTCACTATCAACAGCTTCTTTGACATGAATATTCCTCTGTATCTTCATTCAATACATACATCAACGCAACTATAGTAGCTTCATTATGGCCTCTCCACAGGATGATTTGAACTCTAAACCTGATGCAAATTGTCAGAACAGTAAGTGTCAAATATGGATAGAAGTACAGCGCAAGTGCAAAACTCGACACGAGTAAATATTTAAGTGCCAAAAATTACAAAAGATACACATAAGTGCTACTTCTTTTGAAAATTGAGACATTTCAATGCCAACTTTAACGAAGGATCCCGGAATTCCTACATGATATTTTTTTAATAATCTTACGTGACTCATTAGAAAGCTGAGTAGGCAAAAAGAGCCAAAACGACGTTTTTTTGCTTCTTATTTGAATGTTTAATATAGATATTAATTTAATTAAATTTAAAAACTACAAAAAAAGGAATTAGAAGATTGCATGAGGCTTCATTGAGAATTGTGTGCAAGCTCTCATTGTCACCTCCCCACTGTCATCAGCCCTTCCCGCCTCAGCCGAGTTTGTTAGCCTCGTCGTGCTCTAGCCAAGGGCTGACAACCCTGACCGACCGGCGATGAGGACTTGCAAGCCCTCACCCAGATTTGACAAGGGTTGTTGCCCACTAAGGCAACCACTCGGCTAGGGGCTACCCCTGGCCTAGCTAGGTGAGGGTCGATGACGTTAGCTGGATCTGAGAGAGTGCCATGAGCCTTGTTGAAGAGTTATGCAATCTATCTCTCTCTCTCTCTCTCTCTCTCTCTCTCTTAAATTTAGTTTTAAATTTAATTTAATTAATATTTATATGAATATTAAAACCGAGGCAAAACAACGTTGTTTCAGCTTATCTAGCCACGTCAGTATCTTGTCTTGTCGGAAAAGCAGCACGTTGACTTTTTGGCTAGAATTTTTTTATTATTGACACTTAAATGGTCCATTTTATTTTATTTTTTCTGATTTTGGCAATTTTCGAACTTTTGGCACTTTATCTCTTATGTCAAGTTTTGATAGAACACCTCCTTAAATATGCTGAAACCATAAAATTAAAGAGGAGCATAACCAGTCATGTCTTTCCAACTCAACAACAAAAAATTCCGTTCTGACTGTAGCTCCAAAGAAACTTGCCTTTTCATCTGAAGTCGACGCCGGAAATTCGCGATAAAATTCTCCGCCCTCCCGTTGATATCATCCCCTTCGCAATCATATTCATATGCATCATTACTGACCGATACCATCATTACGGAAAGATAACATTGTAATACGATCTAGTGCTCCATCTGATTCTGAACTAGCCTCATTACCATCTGCCTCTTCGGTGGGGTGCTGCAAGCCAAGTACAGCACAGCTACGCCGCCACCAACGCCTTTTATGAGCACCGGTAACAACTGAATTGGTTATTCTTCGCCATCTGCGAATAAGCATGTCCCTTATCTTCTTCACTGCACTCCCACCACTTGGATGATGATGATGTGTCCATTATACGTCCTTCAAATAAAGCTTTTGCTATTCAATTGGTCCTTGAAATGAATCAAAATTTATGCAGCGAAAGAAGAGAATGAATCGTAGGGAAGGGGCAGGTGTCATTTAGGTAATTTACAGGGCCGAGAGATAACTTCACACGAAACGAGAATTGCCCAACAAGACTCGCTTTTTTTACTTGGTTGCGTGTCAGCAGCAGTAACAGCGTTCGGACTTGAAAAGCTAGGCAGCAATTGCCTTGAAGTCCAAGTGAAACAACGCCAGACAATACTGCGAGTACGGGCCGGCCGCATTAGTTAAACTTCCACAAAAAAAAAAGAGGCGAAAAACCGTCCAAAAAACCAAAACATTTCATATACCCATGACGTGTGATGCAGTCGAACTTGGCCAGAGATTATCATTGTCATTCACCTGCTTTATGTGCTCCAATGGAGCTGTCAACCTCACGAACGAGATTGATGCCGCGCTCCTGGTTTTGTCAGAAACGCACGTGAGTCGAGGCCTTTTCCTAGGCGACTAAGTCTTGATGTATTAGTTAAGCTAGACAGACGGCATGAGCTGAGCTGCATGTCCAAGTAGGTTTGAATCTCATTTACTTGGCCTTAGAAGGCCGGTGAATCTCGTCATCGTGCATTTGCATACCACGCAATGTTAGGACAGACTTGTATGAAGCTGAAACTTAATGAAGTTTATCAGAAAATGACCCTTACTGTTTGACCGTGGTTGATAGATCACCCACGCACACGTTCTCAACAAAGACGCAAAATTCTTTGGGGAAGTACAACTAACTTTTGGGTATGTCTCTTTGGGGGAGATACCAAACCAAATTGCTTATGAGGTTGTCGGTGATCATCCACGTGTGAATATCCATCGCCAAAAGACTTGTTAAACCATAAACAGGTTTACAATTTACTTAAATTCAATCTACTTTTGTCTTATTCATAAATCTCTCTTCATTCGCTCTCGATTGCTTGCTCCGCATTCTCTCCTCGTTAAGATATAAATTTTTGTAGGTTAGGTTTAATATGAAATTGTTTTAACAACAAGAATCAATTCAAGTGTGTATCACTAGATTTATATTACATGAAAATGGATCAAAACCGAATTAAATGAATCTATTTGAATTTGAACATTTTGTATTCAACCCAAATCCGATTCGACCCAATTATTTGATAGGTCTAATCACAATAGATTTGCCCTTTGAATTCCCTACAAAGCTTTACATAACACTCTACTCGATCACACTAGAGCCCGATTGATAAGCCGCATGATCCCGTTGTCTCGGAATAGAAAATATAAACCTTTCATCCCGACAAGGGACGGCCTGCAGCGTTTCATCTTGAGGCCCATGTTTCACCAATCACCATGGTCACAAAGATTGCCCCTCCGTATGAGCTTTTTGTCCCTACAAAGAATATTTGATAACTGGAATCGAAATGACCACAAATTACTCAACAACTTGACATTTGGGGTACTTATTGATGTCCGATTGATAATTTTTCACATGGTGGGTCCAGTGCGTGATGGAAGTTACGCCCTTGATTGACTGGTGTTTTCGCTGTCGTTGGTCCGCCCCCCATCCCTGAAAAGACAACCACCAAGAGTCCCTTTCGCATGAAATGGAGGGGCCCTCCCCTCCCCTCCTCCTCCTCCTCCTACTTTCAATTATTAAAGGTTGGAAAAGCAAGTGCGTATCCAGATCGAATTAACCTTTTCCATCCCCCACGCACTCCCTCGAGATCAGATCTCTTCCGAGTTCCTATCGCCTCCCTTCTGCTTTTCTGGGTACGGCGTGGGGTTGTCTTGTTTGGTGTCTTCTGCGCCAGTCTTTGTGGCTTCGCATCGTCGCTTTACTCGGCGGCTCCTCGAATTCCTCGGATCGCAACCTGCTCTGCTCTGCTTCTTTTCTCCAGCAAATCAAATCAATCCGCTCCCCTCTTCCCCCAAAAAATTCCGGCTTCTAGATTCACATACCCCACAACCCCAAACCCCCCATTAAACAATTCCCACGCCTTTTTTGACACCTTTTACCCGATCGCCCCGAGCTATATAAAATCCATCGCCGCCTGCTCGGCTCGGCTCATCATTCTCATTCGCTCTCTCTGTTTTCGTCCTCAAGAATGCCGATCCTGACGCCCCATCAACCGGCTGCGAATTCCCCAGATCCCAAGGCTCTCATCCCGGGGCTCCCCGACGACGTAGCGGAGCTCTGCCTCGTTCACCTACCCTACCCATATCAGGCTCTGGCCCGCTCCGTGTCCTCTTCCTGGAACAGAGTCCTCCGAGACCCCGGCTTCCTCCTCTCCAGGACGTCCCTCTCCCTCTCCCTCCCTTTCCTCTTCGTCTTCGCCTTCCACGAGACCACCTCCAGGATCCAGTGGCAAGCCCTCGACCCCCGCTCGGGTCGCTGGTTCGTCCTCCCCCCCATGCCCTGCCCCAAGTCCGCCTTCCCGCCCGCCTTCGCCTGCGCCGCCATGCCCCGCCAGGGCAAGCTGTTCGTCCTCGGCGGCATGCGCTCCGACACCGAGTCCCCCATGCGGACCGCCGTCGTCTACCAGGCCTCCACCAACCAGTGGTCCACCCTGCCCCCGATGCGGAACCCGCGGGCGTTCTTCGCGGCCGGGGTCGTCGACGACGGCGGCGGCGGCGGCGACGGCGGCGGGGGGAGGATCGTGGTCGCCGGCGGGAGCGGCCCGGACCTGTCCAGCTCGACGGCGGCCGTGGAGTGCTACGACCCGAGGGAGGACGCGTGGCGGGAGGCGGCGGGGATGGTGGGGAAGGGGATGGTGAGGTACGACTCGGCGGTGGTGGCGGGGAGGATGTACGTGACGGAGGGGTGGACGTGGCCGTTCATGTTCACGCCGAGGGGGTCGGCGTACGACGCGGAGGGGGACAGGTGGCGGGAGATGGGGGTGGGGATGAGGGACGGGTGGACGGGGCTGAGCGTGGTGGTCGGAGAGCGGCTGTTCGTGATATCGGAGCACGGGGACCACCAGCTGAAGGTGTACGACCCCGAGGAGGACACGTGGAGGTACGTGGGAGGGGATAAATTCCCCCGCGAGAAGGTGCACAAGCCTTTCGCTGCGAGCGCCGTGGAGGAGAAAGAGGAGGCGCGGGAAGGGGTGATCTACGTGGTGGGGAGCGGGCTCCACGTGGGGGTCGGCCGGGTTCGGGTCGGCGAGGACGGCGGGTTTTGGGTGGAGTGGCGGGTGCTGGCTGCTCCCGAAGCTTTTCAGGATCTGTCTCCTTGTAATTGTCAGGTGCTCTACGCCTGAACCCCAAGATGATTCTAAAATGAATAAAGTTGGTTTAAATTATATTATGTTGCGTGTCGCTACTCTGTGATCAATAATTTAAAGCCAGGTGGATACCTCCTCTTTGTTTTTCTACTTCTTTTCTAGTTTATAGAAGTATAGAAGTAGAGCAATGCACACGGCTCTTCCTCCTACTAAAGCACAAGGCCCAGAATCCCACAAGCAAACAAAAGAGGAGATGACTCGATGTGTATATGTGTTCTCCGCCGACTGCTTGAATGTATAGAGCAACAAATAGTAGATAAAATAAATTCATGCACAGATCTAACATGAAATCCTTCAAATACAAGGAAGAGCTACAATGGTAAGATCCTGGTTCCCTGCCGACAACTTTCCCACACATGTATCATTAGTTATCATCAAATCAACGTTCAGCTGTTGTGCTTTCGTACTGTCCTCATGGCTCATCAGAAAGTCTGGCTATCGGCATCCATAGAGGCAAAACATAACTACAAATGCAAGCAGAGGGAGTGATGTGCTATAGGGGTATGATGTGCATTGTGCTCGGTGTTGGGTGTGTCACCTGATGATTATGGAAGGGTGATGTTGAGAAAGCTAGAACACACCAATGTACCGTCTATAAAGCAAAGACAATGCAGGTTGTGCTTTCCGCTCGGTTGGTCTAGAACCAAGAAGATGAGGAGGCACACCTGCGGCAGGTGCTCCAGATCTCTTGGGCGTTAAACAACTGAAAACCATGAAGACTATAGATCTCCAAGGTAGAAGTAGCCAGCTTGTAGCAGCACAAATAGACAGAGCGACAGAGCGAACGAATATGACAGTTTCTCTGGTAATAAATTGCATGATACAAGGGAAGGGATATAAACATCCCACCATGACGCCGACGAGACGTTACAAGTTACAAATCTTTGGCACGTAGTTATCAGATCCATACCTACATATCCCAGCTAAAGTTCAAACACTAATCTTAAGGAGGACAAGTAACAAGATTCCCAGCGATCCTCTACAGCAGTGCCTTTATGTCCCCCAAAAATTTGCTTAATAAGGGGAACAAGAAAGAATCTGTCAGGCTTTGAGAAAATGCAACTCCCACTCACTTGCAAAGCTTCAACTTCTTAAAGTACGAAGATATAACAGATTTGGGGTAAGGCTTTGTGGCAAGGCAGGTAGGGATGTTCTCAGGTTGTTCTATCCAAAGCTTATGCGCAATGTCACCAGCTTTGAGCTTCTCTGCCAAATTCAAGATCTGGGGTTCTCCCTTCACCTCAAGAGTTACCTACAAGTAAAAGCAATTACACAACTTAGGGGAAAATAATTTGGAGCGCAAAGGAATTTTGCTTGAATGCCATTCCTTGTACTGCAGAATCCTATAAGACAACTAGGTGGCAGCTAAAAGTGAGAACGGGCATGGCGGAGAAGCATTTCATCGAGCAGTTGGTGTTTCTTCCTGTCATCAGTAACACCTAACTTGACAGGCAACAACAGATCGAGCTTCAAAAACAAACGACGAGAAAAGCAGAACACGCAATTCCTCGAACAGGACAGCTCCCATCTAGTAGGACAAATAAATCCAATCGGCATCATCACAGCTGGGAAGATCAGCATTACATTGGTCCGTGTAGTCACGATGATAAGAACAAAAAGAATTCTCGTTGGTTAAATTCAGGCATGGGGACTAAACAAAATACAAACTTGGGATCGATTATTGCCTTTGATTCCTGAAAAGTCGTCAGCTTTGCATTCATTCTCGAAACTCATGATCACCCATCAATCAATAAGTTGCATTTTTTGTGCGAAGACGGAGCGAACCATTACGGAAAACACGAAAGGCGAAGGAAGAGGAGAGATTGAAGACCTTGTGCATGGAATCAAGATTATCGGGGCTGCAGTACTGCAGAGTGATGGGGTCGTCCCGGTGAGACCAGATGGCGGCGACGGAGGCATGGCAACCCTGGGTCACCACGCTCCCCAGCGGCCACGCGTCGATGAGGTCCCTCCTGAGCACCACGTACTGCACCATCACATCCTCGGCGGCGGCGGCGGCGGCGGCGGCGGAGTCGGCGGCGGAATCCGACGGCGCCTGACTCATGGAGCAACGACGGAGTCGACTCCCGGTGGCGACGGCGAATCCGATACGGCGAGGCGTGGGGAGGAAGCTGAAACGACAGGGGGAAAGAAGAGCGACGGCAGGGGATGCCATCTCTCCCTCTCGGCTCGACCACCCCTGGGAAGTGAATTCGGCCTTCCATTTTTGGGCCATGATGCAGCTTTGAACTGAAGGTGTTTAGATGGGCCTTGGACTTGGGATGGGCTGTAACTGTAGCTAAAGCGCCTCATCATTCCTCCTCCTCCATCTTCTTTCTTCCAAACAAGCCAAGAAACCCAATGACCCAAACCCTCTCTTCTCTTCAACTTCTCCAGAGCAAAAAGAGGCAAGGAACACCATTCCTCTCTAAGTTGTCCTGCGCCATCCTCTACCAATACCACCACCATTTCCCTGTGACAACGAAATGATCGCTACCCATGCATACATACATTGTGTTTGTGTAACCTTCATTTTCCCCTGCAATGAGAACAGGGAGATTGGATCATGGGCTAAGAGCATTGTGTCATGGGTGGATAGTTCTTTAACCGTGGAATAATCCGTGCAGCGTCTAGTGAGCATAATTCACCAAGCCAGCCTTTGTTCAATTATCGTTCCAAATAGCAATAGTACGAAAGTCATATCATGCCCAACATAACTTGAGCATTGGTCCATCAAGCAAGACAATAGATTATTTAAGCTCTACAACTGATTTCAGCCTACCATGGCCTCATTAGGGTAGCGGTATTAGTTTCTAATCAGTTTGTGTATGGAAGGCCAACTTCACCTTCAGAACTCCTACGTAATATAATCTTTGTATCCTAAAACTCCTAACACCAACTGTCTTGGTGCCTAGGAGTGTCAATGATGCAAGCCGAGGGGAGGCTTTCTCAAACAATAGGATCGGGAGAGTGACTCGCACACGGAAACAGGACAAACAGGAATTTCAGCACTGCGCGAGCTCAGGAGAACAGTCGTATCTTTGTCAATACAGATCGGATCGACCTGATTCCAAAGCCAAATGAACAAAGACTTCTGGATCTACAATTTCTCTGTTTTGGGTTTTCTGAAATAAGCACTGTAGGATAGTCGAAATTGGGTTGGAAGTAACGAACAGAACAGGAAAAGACAGAGACTCCGTTGGTTGCTCTTCTAGGCCTCCAAGGAAGTTGAGGGGGCACCGATTCTTCTAAATCGATGACTGCAACTCTTCAAGGATGCAGATTTCAAAAGCTCCGACTCTTCAAGGACGGAGTGAAAACTCTTCTAGGTTTCAAGGATATGAACTCTACAAGGTTCACAATACTTGCTTCAAAGCAAAGTTTTTCATTTATCAAAAGTCATCTGTCTTCTACAAGAAATTGGGCTTATATCATCAAAGAAATAAAGATAGAGCATTGAAACTAGGAGAAATAAAGGAGCATTGAAACTAGGAGATATAGTAAAGGGCATGGAAACTATAAACTAGTAAAAGCGTCACGCGAGCTTCCAAGGTGTCTTTCACGCTTCCGGGATGGACTCAAGATGTCGATACAGCTTCTCGGTTTCGTCGAGCTTGAATGCGGGCCGATCTTTTTGGTCGAGAGAGCTGGTCTTTAATGCGGGCTGCATCAGTCAAGAGCCAAACAAAAAATCAAACCGAAAAGTTTGATTTTTTCGGTTCGATTCGGTTCTCATTCAACTTGATTTTCATTAAAAATCGAAAATTTTTAACTTATTTGATTTTTATCGATTTGGTTAACCGAACCCAACCGATAAAATCTACAAAAATCATTTTTATATTTTAAAAAATCTTTTTTATGATTTTTTTTTCTCTATTCTTCTTCTTCTTCTTCTTCTTCTTCGTTGGCCAGTTATCGACTGCAGTGGCGGCCAGTGATCAGCCAAAGGCAAGCTGGAGCCTCACCACATGTTGACGAGGCTCAAGCTTGCTCGATTCTGACAAAGTTGAGCCTCACCAGCCTATGGCGAGGCCGAGCTCACTTGATGTCGGCAAGCTCGAGCATCACCAAATCCGACCACCTAGGTGAGGCTTGAGCCTTGCCGGAGGCCGCTAGATGCTGGCAAGGCTTCGACCACCTTCAGTGAGGCTCAAACCTTGCCCAGCTCACCGGATCTAGCGAGCTCAAGCTCGCCGATGTCAGGCAAGCTCAACCTTGCCTGACCAGGTGAGGCTCCAACTCACCTATGGCCGATCGGCGGCTGCCACCATGATCGGCGACTGGCCAATGAAGAAGAAAAAAAAAACTCAAAAATCAATTTTTAAAAAAACTTTAAAAAAAATTATTGAAAAGGATGCATGTAGGGAAAAAAACAAAAAGTAAAAAGTAAAAATTGACTCGAACAAAACCAAGATTTCGGTTCGGTTCGGTTTCAGTTTAGATCGAGTTTTGGTTTAATTTAATAAATTTTCTTATCGGGTCAGTTTGGTTTAGTTTTCTAAAAATACTGAACTAGACATAACCATTTACATTCCTATTGATGCCACTCTCATAAGTTAATTGTGTTCATCCTTTTTGTTTCTGGGAGAACCCTTTTAGATTTAGGATTTTACGAGTCCGGAGTTGGTAATTTTCTGACTTTGATTATTTGACTTTTCAGCGCGTCAGGTAGATTTGGACACCACGTTGGTTATCGGAGGGAGATAGCACGCTTCTTTCTTGTCCTGAAACTAATTTAAGTACATGTGATTGACAAATCTCTCTTGACTTTTCTCCCCCTCTGTTGTTAATTATTTCTATTTCTCCTTAATTTGTTAGCGAACGCATTTTATGACTCGCATTAAAAGTCTTACGGATCCAAATCCATGACTATGCTATGTTGGCAACTAGACCGGTCGATCGCCCCACTTCCAAGGGATGAATTGGTAATCTTTTAGGAGTGTTTTATACCCAGAGGGTCAGCCGATCATTAGCTGACCTAGACTCAAAACAAATTTATACTAATTGGCTCCCACGAGATGCCGCGGACAAAATAAGTAAATTACTCTAACTCAATTGATGAAAACATAGGAATTTTACAGATTATATATTGGTCCTCGAGTGTCTGAACTGACTCAGCTTTGTGGCTTTAAGATGGGAAGTTCGCCTGTAGAGTATGTGGACTTCATATAGTACCTGGGGAACTTTCTGAGAAAGGCCGCAAGCCTCTGAAACTGACATTGAGAATGCTAGTGAGGTGAGGAATAGAAGTGCCAGACATCCTGTCTTTTGCTAGCAGACTTCAGCTTATCAGCTCTGTGCTTTATCATGTTATTTCATGCTGGTGCGGTGTTTTTGTTTTGTCGAAGTAGGCTATAAAGAAGATAGGGAGTTGATGCGATGCCTTCTTGTCAACTAGTTCCGATGGCAATGCCAAGGGAGTAAAGGCTTAAATGAATCGATGCGGCTAAAAAGAAAAGAAGGTGATTTGGGTTTAAGCTAGTCTACCAGTGGAACAAGACTGCAATCGTGACGCTTATTTGGCTTTTGCTTGTTAACTCTGGCTCTTGGTGGATAGCTTAGTTCAGGACTCATTTGATAAAGCAGCAATTTTTTCGGCAGTTAACTTCTTCTTCTAACTTTTCTTAAAAATTCTTCGAAACTTCTAAAGTTGAGGAGTGAATTCAAGCCCTTAGTTCAGTATGTTATTGGGGACGGCAGGAAAATTTTACTAATAGATCCCTAGCATCCATTGGGACCTTTGGTGGATATATTTTCCTTTCGAGTGGTTTATGAAATTGGCCTCCCTCTTGATGCTAAGGTGGCCGATGTAATAGAGAATGGCCCATGGCATTGGTCGGATGCTAGATCAGAAGCATTGATTCAAATTCAAGCTGCATCTTATGGAGTTGTTACTCCTAATATAGAGCAGGCAGATAAGATCCTCTGGACTGCTTCTTCAGGGCAATTCACTAAACATAGTTTATGGAGTAAGATTTGAACCTCAGCTGGAAAAGTTTCTTTGGCACATGATGTTTTGGTTTTATTCTAACATCCCCAACCACAGTTTCATCAGTTGGTTGACCATCTTGAACAAACTTCCAACTAGGGAAAGATTAAAGAAGTGTAATCCTGGTTTGGCCGATGCCTGTCTCCTTTCTGGTTCATTCACTGAATCTAGGAACCATTTATTTGTTAATTGGGCAATCTCATAGGAGGTACAGAGAATGATTGACAGTATATGTGGACTAAATAGAGCGCTGCAGAGCACGGATGATGAGTTGCTTTGAGTTTGCGCCACTCAAAAAAGGAAGAGCTATTGCTAGCGAAGTCTTTAAGACTATTCTGGTGTGCTGCCATTCATCATATTTTGCTTGCGAGGAATGAGCAACTGCATGTGGAAGATCTCATGGTTTCTACCAGTTCCATTTTTTCTAACTCAGGGTGAGGTATTGTGCAGAATTGGTAGCTTGAGAACTTGCAATTACATTCCAGGATCAATGTAGAGAAACTTGTAGGAGGTGGAGAATGGTAGGCTAAATGTGGTGTTCAGTTGCTATCTGGTTTGCTGTTTGGGGCAATTGTTCCGCGAAGTCTTTGTCAATGATTCCACGGCTTGTTAATATAACTCGCTTGTTTTATAAGAGAGGTTTGCTGGGGGAAAATGAAATAAAATAAAAGGAAGAATAGAGGAGAAGTAAAAGGCTACATGGTCAATACCTAAGTTGATCAGAAACGTAATCTTGGGTTTTGAAAGAAAGTCTCCGGATCGCTTAGGTTGACACGAAAGTTACTTGTGTTATTGTATGAAAGACCTAGATCTAGATTCAGATGGCCGATATATTTGTGAGGAAGGGTCGATATTCTCTTGATAACTTATGTAACTACTTTTCCATTGATTAAGCTATAAATTAATGCGTTATATAACTTTCTAAGTGCGAATTAGCATGAGATTGCATTTTTATTTTGTACAAACACTTCAAAATTTTAAGAAGTTAACAATTGTTAATATCTAAAGTCACTTTGAAATCCTTACAATACATTTCAATTTTTAAGTATAATTTTGCTTGTGGTAGTAATTTTTTGGTTTGATCCAAAGCGAAGCAGCATGCAAATTATTTTATGCAATAAACTTAAGGAGACGTGCTTAAAGAGAATCCCAAAAACGACATGGATTATGAAATTATGAAACAGCAGCAAACAGTTTTCTTTCAGAAAACTCTATTTTAAGGAGAAGACAAGTGAACATTTCAAAACGAAGATGAAAATAAGTATAGACCAAAAAAAAAACCATATAAAGTGTAACTTTACAATTTTGTTGATAAAAGCAACTAAATGATGCATTTGTTTCGGAAAAATATCCATGAGAAAGGAAAATGTTTTTCAAGAAATCATTTTGAACAAATTATTTTCTCCCGTTTCAAGTTAAAGAATTCATCGTCCTTATTTTAGATATGCATATTTTTATTGATCATAAATGGTTTCCGTTGACTAAAAATCTCTGGTAAACCAAACTCGTAAAAATTCAAGAAACCATTTTACGAAAACCTTTTTTTAGTGAGAGACGTGTGCAACCCAAAACCCTCCTTTCATCCTTTTTGTTTATACATTTCTTGACAGCCATGTGACTGTTGGGCGATAGAAGTTGGGTTCCAGCTTATTTGTCAAATCCCATCCGGTCGTGTAGGTATGTCGGCAAGAGGAGAAGAAGCCCCCACACGATCGGGATTGATCAACGGAACCCTTAAAGAAAACTGTGCCTGACGCCAATCTCCTCTTCCTCTTTTCTAATCCTCTAAGAACCCGAAAGGGGGATCACAGGTTGGGAACTGTTTCTAGTGATATCCATCACGGATCCATCGAAACTGATAGGGTTACCACGTGGAATCGCGATCTTTGGATCTTTAAGAATTTTCCTGGATCGGAAGATATGGAGCAGACGACATAACGTAGCTCGATCTGGAGAGATACTTCACCTTGGTTTTTGCCCAAGTTAATAACCCCATTATTCGCTTGCATCTCAATTTCTCTCATTTCCGGACCATCATTCAGGCCGAATGACACCCACCATCGGCTCGTGCCTTCGGTTGCAATCGTGACCATGTCGAAGCGCTCAATGGCTTTCGGCTTTGTCTTTGTCTTTTGTTGCCTCATCGCACCGATCCAACCCATGTCTTGCTCTTCTTCTCTAATCTCATTTAGTCAGATCGCATGTTACTCTTTATATCCTACTAGATTATATATACCTACGTGGCGATTCAAGTGCATTATTTTTCCCTCCCTCTTATCGTTAGAGCTACTGAAACCTAATGCTTTTGGGCCGCACAAAGTCATCACCTCCATCTCTCTCTGAATTGCTTTTCCACCGCATGCTTCATCTCGCTCCCGAGACAAACGCCAGAGGAGGAAAGCCACTGCAATCCACGTTAGACTAGATTTGTCAGTTCCCCCAATTTCCATCGTGCATTCCAAAGTAGACCCCGTTTGTCAAAATTGGTTTTACCAATTTTGCTTGGCTGGAGCAAAGAGTCCGATCCAAGGTTCCAACTCCCTCCTCGGTTTCGTGACGTCGACAGCTACCCAACTTCAATATATAGAATATACATAGAATGCCATTATGAGCTTAGTTTAATGGCATTAGATTGATGCCCTTCATTATAAATGTTCTATTGATAATACAAGACTAAAGCTCCCCCACTAACCACACCTTTGACTAAACATCCTAGAGATTATCGCCCATTGTCTCATCCTAATCATCCCGCATTAAAAATCAACACGAAAGTGGCAGACAACGACGAATCTCTCTCGGACCCTTGAAAGTAAACGAATTTAAGATTAAATTAAATATGGGGAACCCAGCTAGCTAGTCAAGTTTGAAAATGTTGTGCCAATTTCTGTTTCTTTAATACAAAGTTGGGGAAAACAAAATTTACATCCGCTCAAATTTGAGGTAAAAAAAAACCCTATCTCCTCCGGCTTTGACTTGTCAGCCGCCCTCAGGTTGACTTGAATACCAGGTTCATCGCACCGGCGGGCACAATCTCCTGCGACGCGGGCTGGGAGTGACGATGCTCCCCCTCGTACGTCACGATCAGCATCGTTGGATCGTCGGGGGCCCTCTCCACGTGTTTCCTCGCGGGGCACCCTCTCATTGTACTGCACTTGTAGTAACCTCTGCACCCGCACAAAAGAAAAAAAAAGTCAAAATAGGTAAAAACATGACTGCGTAAAATCCGGGACCGTGCGATTGGTCAAAAATCAACGGCAGGCCGAGGACGGAGGAGTTACCGTGGGAAGGGAGACCCTTTGATCGGCTTCTGTCCGTACTTCCTCCACGAGAACTCGTCGGCCGGGATGTCCGCGATCTTGTTGCTGATCGCCGGCACTCTCGTCACCTTCTTCACTCTGTTTTTCCTGTGGAGAACAAAAGAATCGCCACGTTTATCATCCGGATAAGGACAAACAAAAAGCAAAGCAGAAACCTGCGGTTGCAGGAGCAAATTCCACTTTTTCCCTCGCTGTTGCATAATTAATGCCCACTACACAACGCGACAAATTCTACTGCTTGGCAAAGCGTGAACCTTGGATGCCCAAATTTGACTAAAAAACCGCACCGACTGGTGGAAAAAACTTCGACGGTTTTTTAAAAATTTAATGTTATTTGTCCTTGTCACGCGTGCTGGCTGGGCTTGGCTGTGTGAGGGGTAAGGCGACCAGCTCCATTAATGGCCAACTGTTCCTCCCCCAAGTCGCCTCGTTGACCCTCTAGAAACCATGAACAGTGCATTCATTGAACCGGGTCAACTCGGACGAATCAGCATCATCTTCCTCAGATGAGCGTGCGAGATGAATAGTTTGCAGGCATACCCAATTGCCCGTTTTCAACCAGATCGGTTTCGACTCGTGTTATTAACTTAATAAGGGCTAGAAATCGGCCAGCTAACGCAGAACTCGGGGCTTAATTGCGATAGAACCGCCTCGTACCTTCTTTTGGAGCAGTGGCACTTGCCGCTGCCGGAGCCGGAGTGCTTGCCGGAGATGTTATCGGAGGGGTCGTGCTCGTGGCACCGCTTCTTGTACGGCACGCTCGAGATCGGTGGCTTTCCGGCGGACGAAGCCGGGCCGGACGCCGGAGCTATGAACATCGACGTCCCCAGCTTCCCGTTCGAAACGCTTCCGTCGCCGGTGATCGCCGACGACATGAAGGAAGAGTTGGACGACACGCTGAAGCTGTCCTTCGCGAACTCGATCTCGGAAACGCCTTTGGAGTTGGGGCCCAGGATGCTCGGCCGGGTGAAGTCGAGGGTCAAGCTCTGCTTGGGCTGCGCGTGGAGGAAGCTGGCCGGAGACGGCTGCGAGCTCGTCGGGGCCTGGATGGGCGTCGGCGCTAGAGGCTGGCTCCGAGACTGAACCGCCGGGGGGACAGGGGAAGTGACGGGGGCAGACTTGGAGGAGGAAGAGGAGGAGGAGGGGAGCGGGGCCCGCCGGAAGCGGGCGTGGCCGGTGCGGTCCAGGAGGGAGATGACCTTCCTGAACTTGGAGACGGTCCGGTCGGTGAGGTCGGTGCAGTCGACGGCGCCGGGGTGGTGGAGGTTCTGGCGGGAGAGGACGCCGATCAGGTGCTCCATGGTCTTCAGCCCCTGAGACGCGGCCTCCTGTATCGCCGTGTGATCCTCCATCTTGGAGAAGCCAAGATGCAGCTCGATCGCCATCGGACGGCCCGAGAGAGAGGAGGCGGCCGGGGAGGAGGAAGGGTGAGATGGGTTCTGCGGCGGCGGACGACGGTGGCGAGCTCTCTCGATCTCAAGCTTTCATGGAGGACACCGGAAAAAATTTGTGTGGATGAAGGGGAGAGGAATGGGAGAGAAGAGACTGAGGCAACGGGGGTTGATATAGGGGGAACGAGTGACCGGTTTACCCGGTAACGGCTCAAGGAGAAAAACAGCGTGGTCAAAGGAGGTTACTCTGATGGACGGTCGAGATGGACCATGAGATTTCTGGAGGGATGACGTGGGGGGGTGTGCAGTGCCAGTAACGAGGTAAAAGAAAATTGGCGGGCCCCGGGGGTTGAGGAAGTGGAACAGCTCGGAGGGTGGGGGGGGAAAGCTGGTCAAAGTCAAAACTGTGGAGTTCTCGCCCTTTGAATTTTCGAGGAGAGTGGAATATTAGGATAAATTTTGGGGGTTGGTTGACCGGTCCACACCTTGGCCAAAAAAAGAGAGATGCAAAATGGAACCCGATGTCGCATTTTGGTTCCTCCTGTCATGACCCGCAATTCCATATATTCGGTTGCTCATTTCCCTATTTTGCAAATTATCTGTGGATATTTTCGGTCACTCCATTATTACATAAATAGGGCATTATTAATATAATAATTTTTAAGTTATTAAAAGAATAACAACTTCTTATAAATCATAAATTATTGAAAAAGTGAATCCCGTAATAATTTATAATTATTTACTATTTTATTTTTTATGATTTAAAACAGATTATTATTCACATTAGATCAAAAACTGCCATCCAATCATTTTCCATAAAAAAGCGATGCCAGAAATATTAATTCCAATGCATAAAAATCGAAGTGAAAAATGAAGTAATCAAAATTTAAAAAGGCCATTCAAATGACGAATGCACATTAGTGTTCTTGAATCATTTCAACCAATAAAATTACATGAGGGTTTTGATGCATTACCTTGAGATAAAATAAATAAATAAAAGGCCCCCAACTTAGATTACATTCCTAAAGTTTGCGCACACCATTTGCTATGAAAAAAGAGCATAAATTTCTTTTATCACATCACCATCAATGTGTCTATTCTAAACAAACCCAAAACCCAAGTCTAGCACATTCGGGATGTGCTTAAAATACCTTTCCAAAGCCATGCATCTGAGTCATCAAATCACACACGCATTCTCGTGGACATAGAAAGACATTTACTTGAACCCCAAGGCCAACATGCTCGGGGCATGCCTGAAATGCCTTTCTCACACCATGCATTTGAGTCATCAAATCACAAAAACATTATGGCAGACGTAAAAAGACATTTACTCGAAAGGCAAGACGATCCCCACAATTACGAATGGTTTGTTCGCTTACTTCAGCCGAGAGTCATTCCCTCCGTCATCTCTATAAACTAAGATTTGACATTCGAAACACTCAGCTTCCACTAGTGGAAATATTAAAATTGTGAAAATTCGTCCCTCCGTTGGGTGCTCCAAATCATTTCTAGGAATCCCCATGATCCCAAGGCCGTTGACTCCCCCCCGGTTGACTTTTTGCAAATGAGCACTGCCCCGGCCAGCACGCCATCCTCCTTCCCGGCAATGGAACTTTGTATTCAAAGCATCCATTTCCTTAGAAACACATCCGTTCTAGAAACCCCACCTCGCCAAATTAGATTAAAAAAAATAAAAAATCGATTCCACTTCCAGCAGAAACATTATAAAAAGAAACGAGATAAATTAAGGGGAGACGTCAGAATTCATCGCCAGTGAACGCGAACCCGAGGATTATTTTAAGGAACATTGCTGACTATGCGACAGCAGACACGTACTCCAATCGAAAGCTGACTTCCGGGAGGGCATCACATGGAGTTCCCTTTTTTAAAAGCTTGCAACTGTTGACCCACTTCTCAATGGATTCCCCGCTGGCCCTCCCTCCGACCGTTGGATCGGTCTCGGTCGATCCGAGGGCTGATATGCTCCCGAGGGAGGCCGAGAGAGCGGTTGACTATGCATTTACTTTCTTTTTTTTTAATATAAAGTTTTGTTTATCTCGAAATACGCCCGGACAAGCAATGACAGCCTTGGTTGTTGTCGACGTATACGATGAGCATACGATTATGATGCTTTGGCGCTATTCCACCTTTTCGGTGATACCTTTAGCCATGGAATTAAGTGGATACAACTCGGCTTTAGCTTAATGATTTGTTTTTCCATGGAAAGGAGTGCCTTGATTGGCATTTGGAATGTTAAGCTTTTAGTGCTAGAAATATCGACATACCATTTATTTTTTTAATCTTCAGAATAACGTCTCCTCTTACGTCAATGTTTAGATATTTTGCCGACAAGTGAAAAATCAATGCATCATCTTAATTAATAAAAAATGTTTATATAACCGTCTTTAATCAATGGTGGGAATAGCAACTTATTTTTATTTATAAAAAAAACAAATAATTGGAAATCGTTATAGGATCCACTCCTCCAAAAATTTAGGGCTTATAATATGTTGTTATTCTAATAATTGCTCAAAAATTGTTATCCTTGTAAAGCTATTGATTTATATATCATATTTGAAGAACTCACTAAAAAAAAGTTTTAAATCTATTGCAATTATAACAATTCATTCCTAAATTTTTTAATTTAGCCAATTTAATCTCAAACATTTTGATGATTTTCTATTTTAATTATTATAATCAATTTTAATCGAAAATCGCTAACATGAACGTGAGTCATCTTACGTGGTATGGCATGTACTAACATTAACAACTTTCATAATTTATATTAAAATCTAAATGTATTATAATTCTTTATTTTTTTTTTCTTCTCTTTTTTTTTTCCTTTAAAGCCCCACAAGGGTCGACTAGCTCTTGTCACAAACAAGGGCTGGGTGTTGCTGGTCACAATCAGTGAATGACCCTCACCTAGACCTAGTGAGGGTCGCGAATCCGTATTGGCTATAGGTGAGGGTTGCAGTCGTCATCGAGTGGCCATCTAAGCAAGGGTTGTGACTATTGCCCATTACCGGCGAGGACTGGGACCCTCACCCATTGGCCGTTGAGGGTTGCTGGCTCTCACCCGTAATCGATGAGGGTTGGTTGGTGACCCTCCCTAGACTTAATAGGAAAAAAAAAAAGAAAAGAAAGAAAAATAAAAATTTCTAAAAAATTGTTCATGTTGGCAGCCGACTGTTCTATGTGGCATTACTAGCGTTTACGGTAGTGATTTCTGACTATTTATTTTAAATGAACATGGCAGTGGGACTCATTAATTTAAAGTTTGTCCGTTTGCTGCCCTGATTTTGGAAGATATTTAATGGCATAGTAAAATTGTCTTTCATACCAAATTAGAGGGGAAAGAATCACGAAACATGTATTTTCTTTTCTTCTTAACTTTGTAGTTATCCATTGTATTGCTATTACAAAATTAAGATTAGCTTAGCGGCAGGAAGCATATCGCTCATGTAAAAGAGCCTGTAGTGATGACACAAGCTACAGTTATTACACGGTGAGAAAAAAATTATATACTCCTATATATTTGTTGATTTTAGAAAAGCCCGATAGAAAGTATTATGTAAGAAAAAAGCAATTCAGACAGGATTTATTAACAATAATATTAATGAACTTATAATCTTTTCTAACATTTGGTTTGTACAAGTCTATCGCACAAAATTATGCAAAGCAAACTCAAGTACTCTTGTTAAAAATACAGAAAATGACATAAATGGTTAAACTTTGGTCCAATATGTAATGTCATCGATATACTTTTAATATGTTCAATTTAGTCCTTGAACTTTTGGTATATATTCAATTTAGCAATTGAATTATATCAAAGTATTCAACGTAATCTTTTTTATTAATAATTGAAATTGTTAAAATTATGACCCAATAGGCCAACTTTATAGAAAGAGAGTGGTTTGGCCCTAAGTACAATTTTGAACTGCTTCGTCTAAGACTTCATGCAAACCTCAGCATCCTTTAGATGTTAAATGAGCAGTGGGTACATCAGGGTACATGGCGCGAAAAAGATATTGTACCAACGAGGGGAGTAAAGCGTGTAAGTACCAACACATTAAAATAAGGATTACAATTTAACAACCCACCACATTTGTAGAGGATCACAGACAGCTCCAGTTGTTGTAAATGACCAATATTAATTGAAAGGTTTAAAAGTAAACCGTGAGATTCATGAGAGGCATAAAAGTTGTGTCAAGATTGTTGTATTGATATGGAAGATTTCTGGTTGGAATAAATAAAGAAATTGAAAAAAGTATGTGACGAGAGGGACTGATTCATCTGTCTCGCAAGGGATGAATGGTTGTTTAGATTCCTAGCCCTTCTTAACTCTAAGTGAACAAGAAGAGGAGGTCACCCCCCCCAAACACAAGCGCCCAATTCGTCACTTCGCATCTCTCTCTTTTGTTTGTTTTTTTTTTTGTTGTGGGGGGGGGGGGGGGGGGGGGTTAAGAGGATTCGTGACATTTGTTTTACTTAGAGCATATCTTTCGTATGGCAAGAACAAGGAAAGTGTCCATTCCGTACAAAAAATAAAACGAAGAAAGACAGAAGCTGGTCTCACATGCTTAACGTGTCGACCGGGGCTGCGAATTCAAAAACTTCGACAGCCAACGCACGAGCTTCGAGCTGAAGACCGTGTGGTCCGACGCTCTCGATGGGTTTGATCCAGAGCGGTGGACTAGGACTGGAACGACATTCAGAGGGCGATGCGAAGGAATCAACGGTTTGACTCGGTCGTACCGGGTCTCGATGCCGTTCCTTTTCCTCAAGGACTTGGTAAAAGGTCGCGCGTTTGTGATAATGGGGGATGGCTCTCTTGGCGACTTGTGGGATTTCACCACCACAAGGCTCACTGAGATGAGAGCATGCACGTTGAACAGGTCTCTGGACGCGTGGCGGTCTTTCTTCTTGCTTTGAAACGCGTATTAGCGGGGAGACTGTGTTAAGTGGATTTCTACCTTTCTCAAACTAGTAAGACTTCCATACAAATTAGGAATGTCCAAAATGAATCGCTCGAATCGGGAACTATCCGAATTTGACCAAACTAGCTGGTTTAGTCCGGTTCTCCAGAATGTCGATCTGGTTTCAGATTTCTAAGTGAAATTGGTGTTTAGGTAGTTCGATTCCCGAAACATTATTTCAGTCCGATTTTTAAGTAATAGGAATAAAAAAGTAATTGGTTCCATTGGAGTATACTAAACCAATAGTGCAATTCGGTTCTAAATCCCAAGACCAACTGGTCCGATCCCTAGTTCCGATTTTTGAGAACCGGATCGGACTGGGAACCAATCACCCTTATTACAAATGCAAAGATAAGAATTTTTTTCTTTTTAGTTGTAAAGATAAGATTACTAGCACCGCCGTTAACTATTCTAAAAATTTGAGATTTTGTATGAAGGTGGGGTGTTTCAAGTCTCAAATTATTCTCTTTGTGCTAATGAGTGAAATACTCCCCTAAGCTTAAGCTTTTATACAAAGGCGGGGATGTTTCAAGTCTCAGGTTGCTCTCTTTATGCTATTGAGTGATTTATTATTTAAATATTACAATACTCCCCTAAGTTTAAGCTTTCGTATTAAGTTCTAATACTCCCCTCACGCATAGGCTAGATGAAGGTGTGATATCATGTAAGATTATGAGACCACTACCAATTATTCTAAAAACTTAAATGGTTAGATGTAGTGTAGTTTAAAATTTTAAAAATATTTTATCACTCCATCAGGTGAGAGCACTGATCTCTTGAAAAAATGCCTACTTATATGCCAAGCAATTGTGAGGTTCGATATAAGACGGGTCAAAGTAGACAACATAATCTAAGGTTGCGCAACACGATAGATCTTTTGAAAAAATGCCTACTTATATGCCAAGCAATTGTGAGGTTCGATATAAGACGGGTCAAAGTAGACAACATAATCTAAGGTTGCGCAACACGATATTAGAGCAGGACCCCTTCCAAAAGGTGTGTGATGTGGTGATGAACCATGCGGACTCCTGGCACAGTTCTAGAAAGGTGAATGGGGCATGAATAAATCAAATTGCACACTAAACAAGGGCAGAGCATATATATAAAATTGGCATTTACATACCAGAGACAATGGACAAAGCCTAAGAACAAAACCGTGATACTCAATATGAGATGACTGAAATGGATAATATTTCGAGTGAATTAATCTAGGAGTATTACAGTCGAGCTTTCAAATTTCAGCAAGCAAGCTCGACAACTCCTCTTCTACATATGCAATTGTGGTTGCAAGTGAAGTTTTATCGTTTAAATGTGCCAGAAGAATATGAAGATAATGCTTCAAAAAAGATGAAGTTGAAAATGCTATTTTAAATACAATAATTAAACCATGTTTGATCTTGCTCGAGCATATTTAATAATTACATCTACATCTGGAAACATTGGTCATCTGAAGTTGATGAAGATGAACAGTACTAAGGAAAGAAAAAAAACAGAAAATTAGAAAAACAATATTGTTTTGTCTGAAATTGTCCATGTCAGATAGCTAGCTATACCATGAGGATTACTGCCAATGACTGTATGCTACGTTGGCAATTTCTTTTAGGTCAAACTTATTGACCAAATCGAAAAATTTAGGATTCCACTGGTGGTTTATACATTAGATTTATGACTTTTAGGTCATTTCTCCCTTACATTTACTAGTTGTTGTATGATTTACCAAAAATTATTTGCATAACTTACTAACTTCTTTCCAGTTAAATTATCAACTAATTTTTTATTACCAACTCTAATTCAAGTTATCTTCCAATAATATTTACCTATTTTTATCTATCTTTACAATTCCCTTAAATTGATCAATTCTGATATGAATTACCAATTCTTATTTGTGTGATTTACAAGCTTTTTTTTTACAGTAGCTTACCAGCTATTTTTGAATTACAAAGTCTCATTTAGTTGTCTATATGATGCTTATATGTTTTTCTTTTTTCCCTAAACTTTTCTATTCAACTCCTATATGAAAATACCAACCTTCGGTGAGGGACTTACAAACTTTTCTCCAATTAAGTTACTAATTGATTTTGTGGCACCAACTATAATTTGAATTGCTTATGAACATTACCTATTTTAATTCACCGACTTTTCTATAGACTTATCAGTTTTATTTGCCTTACTTTTAGACTCGTAAAATTTAGTAACTGTTTTTAGAATTTACCAACCTCAATTATAGTGATTACTAACCTTTCTTCAATTAAATAACCAACAGTTTTGTGTTATTATTATTATTATTATTTTTGCAAACTCTCTTATTTCCAATGAAAATGAATTTTTCTTTTCGTCTACCAACTTTTGTGTCTTGTCAAATAAAAGCTTGTAAATTGAATAAACGTCCATAAGTAACTCAAATAAAATTGAGAACCAAAAAAGTGGTAATTTGATGGGTGAAAAAATTGAGAGTTTCACTAATTTAGATTGATAATCTTTATAAGTAATTAGTTAATAAAAGGGAATACTAATAAGAAAAAGTAAAAGTTACTAATTCCATTAGAAAGTTAATAAAATAGAAAAATAATTCCATGTTGGTAAGTAAATTAAACGACAATCGGCAACTCAAAAATAGTTGGTAATCTAATATGATAAAAATTGGTAAGTCACTCTAATTTAGATTTGGTAATTCATGTAAAAGTTAGTAAATTCGAAATGGTGCTAAGTTATGCAAATGAAAGTTGGTAAATTAGCACAAACATGTTCATTTGCCAACTATAAAAAAAAGTTGGTAATTATAGAAAAGTGTTGATAAATTACCGATAAATTACTTGAAAATAAAGTCCCCAACCATGGTCTTCCTCAAATTTCTAACACTTATCAAAATTGATTGAAATATACCAGCACCGAAAAAATATCCACATCTTTAGGTACGAAGCAATTGATACAAAGCAATAGAATAATGCTCGGTAAAGATTCCACCTAAAACGCATCAAATCCATATGTAAAACATTCACCGACTGCTATCTCGAGGTTGACCACTTGCACACACCCCCGAAAGAGAGAAAATACTAAAGAACAAACGAAAGAGAGATGGCCGATCTCCATTATTCTACTCGGTCATATCTCAAAAATCAATATCTAAATCGGCAAGTATCTCAATTCAATAATGGCCAAAATCCTCAATTCACACGAAAAGACATAGCTCTAGGTTAACAAATACACTCCTTTGTCTTGCCCAAATCATGAAAACCTCATCATTAACAATTTGTCATATTAGTTGACTTTCGTTTGATGGTATATACGCGGAGTAGTTTATTGCTCGGGAGGAGATTTGGGCAGAGATTTGATTCCATCGCTCCTCTTAAAAAATACCCTGAAAGATAAGGGGGGAGGGAGAAGAAGATACGACCCAAATTCTCAAAATCATTCGGCCACCTTATCATCATCACTTTTATTAGGATTTTTGGTAGTCCGATGGAACTTTAATTAACAGCAAAACACGGTTGACCAAGAAAAGGCTTGTGGAATGGAGCTGTGGCACGCACTCTTGGAACTTGGGGTGATTTTGGTTCACTAAATTATTGAAAAAGACAGCGAGTATGCCGATTTTTTTTTATTTTTGGGGCGAGGACAAAAGGTCATGTCACATGTTTGGCAGCTTTGGAGAAGATAATGTAGCGTTTTGGGTCCTCGTGCATGCGGAATCTTACATCATCAGTGCTTTATTATGCGCGCTTGGGGAGGAGGAATTTCATCTCGGTTCCGGATGAAAGCCGGATCGAATCGGGAATGGCACTGAAAAATTCCATTTCTCCCTATTTAGCTTTACTTAATATCTTGTATTCTTGTTATTAACGTCTCTGCATCTCCACTTTACTGTAATTATTATTTATCTCGATGGTAAATAAGAGAATATTTTACTAATGTTTATCTTTTTGAGCCATAAAAATAAAGAGGCATTGGGCGATTTTCGAGTAAACCTTGGAATCGGACCGGATCAGCAAAGCATGGATTTCAAGATTTAAAAACTGAAAAATGACCTCGACAAAGTCTACCCATTTTAAATTATGAGATATTCCTAACTATGGTAAAGGCAAACAATATTTTTGTTGAGTTGAAAGTGGCCAGCTAATCAACCACTTGGGGGATAGTGGTAACTTTTCTCTTTTTGACCGCCTCGAGGATAGTGATGATTGATCCTTTTCCTTATTGTATACAAAAAAAGAAGAAGAAGAAGATAAATTCAGTTATTGGGCAAAAGTCGATCCTCTGTTAATGGAGTTCCTAACAGGACGATTTACGATGCTAGCTTTCATGTACTATAAAGACGGGCATGTCCTCCAATCATGAATTATATCATTTGTAGCTGGTCTTTCAATCTTCCTTAACTCTCCCCCTTTCCAAAGTAGACTTCTTTCAGTCTAAAATACAACTAGTCAACATTTTTCGGTATCTCTTTTTGGAGCTGCAGCCCTTCGAGAAGTTTTTAAACTTCCCCACTATTTGAACAGAGTGTACAAAACAAAATACCCAAATCGGGAACTATCCTAACTAGTGGACTGAACTGGCCAATTTGATCTAGTTCCCCATATTGTTGGTCAAGATCAGACTAAACTGATTATATATACCTTTTATCATTATTTCTTAAAAAAATAAATGTAACCACCTTGTTTTTATTGTTATTTCTCCATTACATATATTATCGAGTTTCCAGTCTGATCCCGATTCTCAATTTCACCTTGGAATTGAGAACCAATCACTACTAATCATATATATTTCACTTTCTGTTTTGTTTGTACACAAGTTTAATCCTTGTTTGAAAACTAGCAAAATCAAGGAGAAAGAGAGGAAAATTATAGCACACGCAATCAATACACAATTTTTTTTTTCCATAAATAGCCTTATTTACCATTGATATGAGAGGTCCCACTCAGTACCATCAAATATATGGCAAAATAAGGCCTTTCATGAAAATTTTCTTCACACCAGCGATGTTGATCATATATAGTTACCCGAAGAAAAAGAAACCCTCGTCCAGATTAGAGCACAAATCGGCGAATGCGAATGGTTGGGTGCGCTTGGCTATTGGAACACTAGCTATCGGATTAACTTTCTTATAGATGAAATTAACGGGGCAATTCACTTCATTCAGGGTTCTATCAATTTAGGGGAATATTGAGAGAGTTAATTCGCTTGAGATTAAGCTCCATTAGACCGCGATTATCCCATATTTTAGTGTGATAAATCATAATATGTGACCAAAAAAAGCGAACCAATTTCAATCCCACCTCAACGATATGGGCGATAAGAAGGGTTCCAAGATCATTAAATTTGAGAGGCAATCGGTATAAAGTCCCAGCCCATTATATGTCCACTAGATGAAATCGAATTTGGGTTTTGAGGCCTGGCCCAAGGCTAATAATGCGCAAGCGCCGCCTCTTCGGGTCTTCGTCCTCGGCCTCTTTTGTTTCGAGAAGTGAGACAGCTTCATCTCCAGCATCGCGATTCGTTGGTTGGAACTGAAACTGCAAGTCGGCACGTGAGAGTGAAGACAACATCGGACCGACCGACCGGGTTCGAAGGTACAAACGTCGACTGGCGTTTCCGTTCGGTTACTTGGGTCGTTTTTGTTGCTCTGTTTCGCGCCTCAATGGGTCCTCAGCGATCGGCCCGCGGCATGCCAAAAGATGAATTCGGCTCAGTTAACTTGCTTGTTCATCTTCAAGTTGGAGAGACTGCACCAGACAGGAAGCAGCCTTTCACCTCCCTCTAGCTTTCTCGCTGGTCGGGGCAGACAAAACCCCTGTGCTGTAGAGTTTTCTTGACCGGATAGATGATTTTCCAGGCGGGTTGTTCGAGTTAATCTTGTTAATATTACTATGTTAATGGAAAATAATAGGTGGGTTCGTTTGCCTCAGTTTTGGTCTGCTGTTCGGTTTGACACTGCAAATTCCTCACCTAGTAGCGGGAAATTGAACTGGACATGTTCTAGGGATGATGACGTTTGCTGGTGGTCCGTACCCTTTTCTCAGGTCTCTGAGTGTGGATTCGATTGCCTGTTGAAATGATGCCTGGTTTAGTTTGGGCGGCGACACAACACTAAAACACAATCTATTCATCACCCCATCGAAGGCACTGCTAGAAGCGGGCAGCGCTCAAAATCAAAAGATGTAGGCATGTTGTAGTCGGACAAGGACGTCGGTCATGATCCTGTGATTGCGTTCTAATGCCTAAACGAACGCCAACATCTCAAAGTGCGGGGATGCAACATGTGCTGCATCACTTGAATTATGACTGCATTTGTTACTCTGTGTCGAAGAGAGTCTGTGTCGCATATGGCAGGATGACAGTCTTTTACTCTTGCCTCATGCATCTAGCATATTTCAAGTGGAAATCATTAAGTTATTCTACACATTCAAACTCACAATCTGTAGAAACCTACCCTGAAGAAAGACATATAACACAAGTACATCCTGCATTCTTATTGTGGAATTATATAGTAGGGTACAACAATACAGAACATAGTTAACCTTGGTGTTGACATCTGAGCGTTCTTGGAGGAGGTCTAACTGTTGACTGCTAGTTATGGCTTGATGCTGTCAGTTCATTTATTCTGCATGTGCTTTAGTCTTTTGTCATAGTTAAAATGCAGAGTTCAAATCAGGGAGATTCCTCCATCCAGAAGTCGTCCTAGTTAGTTCTTTATAACGGGCTTTCATACTGAAAGGGTTTGATTCTTCTCCAGTTCTTCTCCCGATGCTTATGCTTTTATCAATCGGTTATGAAGAGTACGGCGGCTTCACGTGCAAATTTTGATTTTGCAGTAAGCCCTCAAATGTTACTTCATGGTGACCATGCAGGAATCTGATGGTTGAAACAATTTGGAAACTTTTGAATGGTTTTGCTGCATAATGGAGCTTAAACCTGTTTTTTAATAAAAAGAAACCAAGAGGAAATATTTTGGATACTAAACTTCCGGAATATCCTTTGAATTATGCTGATTAAGGTTGTTTTTTTTTTTTTTGGGTCCATAACTCACTAGCATATTCTCCGTTGGAAGAATTGTCTGGTTGTGATAAGCAATCTTTTGATTATGCTGCAAGGAATTTGCTTTATGGAAACCTAAAGCTATTGAAGATGGTCGAAAGGAGTTTAGGGGCAGAGTTGAGTAAACATCTCAAGTAATATGAGACAGCTTGCAGCTTGGAGTAACAAGCTGTAGTTGCTGCATTCAAAGACTCAAGGTTGTTTATATCCTGAATTTTAGTTCTTCTGGCTATGAATTGTAAAAACAAGCTGAAGTGATAAAGAAGGGAAACTGGAGCAGATATCCATAGATCAGCGATGGAATTAGAAGTTGGGCTTAGATTTCTGACTGATAATCTAGGTGCTAAGCTTTTATTTATTGCTTCTATGGATTTGCATCTACCCTTTTATTTATTGCGTGGTTGTTACTAATGTCAAGATATGTGATTGACACGTGAATTTCGTACTACCTGTTGATGCCAGAAACTGGGATTTGATTCAGCACTTGTGAGGAGCAGGAGCGTATATCACTCTTAAAAAAAGCAGAAGAATGAGGTTAATTTCAAGAGGCGGTGCAGCAGGCGGTCATTCACCTCAATTTTCAATCACCGTAAGTGCAATGTGCTCCACCATTTCGGCACATCTGCATGCATATCTCAATATCGACTTATTCTTTCTTACAATCATACATCAGTGATGAAGATATGTGTGAGATGCTTGACTTGCATGAGCCATTGACTTAGTTAGAAGCCAAGTCTTCTTTGGTGGTTGACTTTGCAGATCAGGTTGGTTTCAACGAAAGTCCCTACTGAATAAGCACAATAATTGTGTCCTTTCTGAGCGTTGTCCGGCGGAGGTATGCTAATGCGTGTCTAATAAGCTAGACCGTCATTTTCTTTGTACATGATGGGTGTAATGTGAAAGATTACTGACAGCTCAAATGATTCCTCTCTTCAAAAGAACAAAGCATGCAGAAGATATTTTTCTTTTCTGTTCAAAACACATAATAGATCACACATAATGGAGCATGAATTGCTAGTAAATTGACACACAACTTATTCTTCTGCCAATCGAAGAGCAAATGAAATCAGAACGAAGTTCCTTGTACAAATGTGCAAAGAAAAAAAAATCTAAGCTAAAGGACACATAGTAGATCTCACCAGGACAGCGCCCGAAAGTGTTCACTCAGTAGGGACTTTCAATGAAACCAACTTGATCTGCAAATCCTTTTACATTCCCTTTTGGATTCTCGTCAAATCTTCCTATTCTGAAATGCTTGAGCTCCACTCCATCCGCACGCCCCGTGAGTACAAGGTCAGCCAGTATCCTCCCTATAACCGGGGACATCTTGAATCCGTGACCAGAAAACCCACCACCTATCACTACATCTTCCCCGAACTCCCCGCCCAAGAAATCCAACACAAAATCCTCGTCTGGTGTCATTGAATACATGCAGGATTGTGTGGCCGCAGGTGTGCTACAATCCAGCAATCCTAGGAACCTTCCTTCAATCCATTCTTTTAATGAATCCAGGTCCCTTCCGGGCATCCATGGCCTCTTGTCCGGGTTGCACGGGCATCCGCCGTGCACCGCAATCTTGATCAGACCCGGGAACTCCAGGGATGGGGTCCCGTATATGTAAGGCCGGCCATAACTCGCGAATGTTGGGAAATCACCTTTAATGGTGAACTTCTCCTCGTGCCCCTCCTTGATTCTCCAATACCAAACCGCAGTTTCCAGGGGTTGTATTGGCAATTCGTGGCCAGTGACCGAATGGACCAACTTTTTTGTCCAAGCCCCGGCGGTGACCACACATTTCCTACCCCAAAACTTGTCGCCCGTGGCTGTGTAAACCACCATGCCTCCTCTGACTTCATCTCTCTTAATGTCTTTCACCTCCATGTTGTCCTTCAACACTGCGCCCCTTCGAAATGCCAGCGCTTGGAACATGGACACTGCCTTAGTGGGCTTAATGACACCCCCGAGCTCGGTAAGCACCGCGATCCAATTCTCCGGTATGCTGAGCCTGCCGGAGAACTTACTGGCGACTTCATCGTGGTCGAGTATCTGAAACGAGAAGGAATTCTTTTGACAGCTTGCTATGACAGCCTTGAGACTAGCATCATTAGCTGGTCCCATATCGAGTTGGGGCGTGCTGGTGTAGACTTTGTATCCGGCCTCTGACTCGGCCTCTCTCCATAGCTCGGAAGCCTCAAGGACCATGTTAGTGTAGTAATCCTCGGGGTAAGTTCCGCGTATGGTGCGAGATTCGCCATGTGAAGAGCCGAGGTGGTGCAAGAGGTCGAATTGCTCGAGTAAGAGTGTCTTGCAACCTCTTTTGGCCGTTTGGTAAGCTGTGGCGCTGCCCATGATGCCTCCACCGATTACTATCACGTCGAACTCGTTGGTGCTTGAACCCATCGCTCCGTGTGTGTTTGGGTATGCTCGAAACGACTTGGCAAGTGTCTGGTGGTTGGTTTTCGGCTAGAGCTGGATGGGGTAGCACTAGATATACAGTGGGAAGTAAGAAAAATAGCCATAAGATGACTCAGAATTGCATCAGTGCCACCTCAACAACTCAAAATGGTCACGCATCTAACTATTTTTCACTCGAGAATTTTCAGAAGCTGAAGTTCGTGTATTTTTCTCCAACCCTACATTAGATGATGCAGTTAACATGGGTACTATCGGGAAATTTTTACCACCTTTCGTCATGAGTTACGGCGATGCATCTTGTACGATTCAACAGTAGTATCGTAGAAGCTCCCTTTGCATTATTTCCTTTTAATGTTCATCCGATTCCATGATGGTTTGAACGAAAGATCTTCACCAGTAATGAATGAATGGATTAGATCCTCAAACCCGACCTTCATTCAAGAAGTTGAACTTTCATCTTAAAAAAAAAAAAAAGGCGATACGAAACGCCAGTGCTGACTCTCTCCATTGATACTCGAGAACTCTGTCAGGACTTTCAACTTGAGCATTCTTGGGCAATATAGCCGAGGGGGGACTACTTCCAAGTGGCATGTTATTTGACTGTCCTTTGCGTTGTCTCTCTACCACGTGATTGAGAAGAAAGCACTCTTGAGACTACGCGTCAAGTTTGAATTTGACTTGGTCTAGAAATTGAAATGGTCTTATATGCATCCACAACCATAACATTTGAGTCCATTTCATCTTAGTCATTAAATGCTGCGCCTTATGTGATTTAATGGTTGAATTAGAAATTTAGAATGAGCTGACATAAATTAGGTGCCCTAAACACTAAGCCCAACCAAAGTTATTCTCTTTCGTTAATTTCCATACCACTAAAGACCCCATACCACATTGATTTTATCATATTATCTCTTGTGGGTCCTTTTTTTTTTTTTTTTTTGATTTCCCTTCTTTTTTTCCCTTCTTCCACTTTCCTCCTCCTTATATTAAGTTTATACAATGCTAGCACCATGAGGGCTGTAATATCATGAGGAATCAACGTGTCATTGCCAGTTATTTTTACTCGAAAACATGTATAGGACAACAATTTATTGGCACTAGCCAAGGACGGAGCTCAACACTCCACATAGGCCAAGGGGGGATGATGGGCTTGTAATACTTGTCCAGACATATTTTTATGATTTTTCTCTTCCCTTTTTCATAAAATGCTAAAGAATTCCATTGTCAAGACATACTTTAGGTAAAGCTATTGAAATAATACTATAGTAAGCTATATATGTCCATGATGTGATATTCCTTTATAGGTTAAGAGAATCTTTACCTCCCTTTTTCTTAAAATGCTAAAGATTTCCGTTGAAGTCGAATATTCTCGTCATCTATTCTATTGCATATTATGGCCAAGTGTTGGGGGTGGTAGGTGAAATGAAAACGAAGGCATGATTTTAAGGGGTTCTGGCACAGCTTTTTCTATGAGGAGTCCTTCGGTTTCTAAAGGGTTTTGTCAAATTTCTCATAGGCGCAACATCCCGCTACGCTGCCGTCTACGGCTTCTAGGAGATGCTCCGCCAAGTTTCAAAGCACTATAGCTTAGAAAGATGTGTTAACAAACGACGTTGAATAACGATGCGACGGCAGTTGCACGCCCCCGTGTTGATTTGCACAAGCAATGGCTTTAAATAGTCATTCTTGAGTTCTAATCTGGGTGGTCTGCAATCAGCAGTGTCGTTGAACCAGAAATTGCCCATGGTTCACAAAAGTTCTCTACTAGTGCATGTTTCATGTGATGGGATGGTGAGCGATGAGAATCGCGCAAAACCAATGAAGAGATCCCTCGCCCTCGACTCTCAAGATATTTCCTGCTATCCCAACATCTAGTTGGTATTTGCCAAAAAAAAAGGTAGTTGGTAACGTATTCATCATTAACCGTGAATAACGCTAGAAAATATCGCCCCACAGGGTGGTCATAGGAATCTGTCATGGACCAAAAGTTTCCTGGCCAAGAACGGGGTCATGCGGCTCTCGGCAAGCCTAAACACCAATCCAACCTTCCCTCGGTAGGTCTTTCCAAGTACAGTATAGCAAGTTGCATCCTTAAAATTAATTGTAGCGCATCCTTAAAATTAATTGTAGCACGCATTTAAATCGAATTGGGACGTGCAAATCTCTTCAACACAACAATTAATTTTGGTCAGCTTTGGTTATCATTAGTAGAAAAGCATCAACTCTCACCCAATTTGTGTATGAGATGTCAATCTCACCTTCAGAGATCTTCTAAGATAATCTCTAAGATAATGATCATTACATTCCTTTATTCTTAACAAAGACTGCTTGACACCTGTGAATTAGTCGTATAAATCTTTCCGCATTTATTGCACTTTGCTTTTGATGCAACAAAGCCCTAGTATTCAGCCCCCATGAATATGGGAGAAATTGGATCATGACAAATCGCTATGGCTATCATCATGTTTAGGATTGGATTCGTTGTTATACTGATTCTTTTGAGCCACCGCTTCCATAAACCAGTCATATAAACCCTTCCGCATTTATCATACTTCGATCTAATGCCACAATGCCCCCACTTTTTAGCTCCATGGGTACGGAAGAAATTGGACTGTGATAAATTGCCATGACAACATCATGTCTTCAATTGGATTCGCCGTTGTAATGATTCTTTTGACCCACCACTCCCATAAATCAATCATATAAATCCTTCCGCATCTATCACACTTCGATCCGATGCTATAGTGCCCCCACTTTTCAATCCCCACGGGTATAGAAGAAATTGGACCGTGATATATTGCTCTAGCAATCATCATGTTTACGATTGGATTTGCCGTCGTAATGGTTTTTTTGACCCACTAGTCTCATAAATTAGTTGTATAAACACTTCCACATTTATCACACTTCAATCTGATGCCACAATGCCCCACTTTTCAGCCCCCATGGATATGGAAGAAATTGAACCATGATAAATTGTTGTAGCAATCATCTTATTTGAGATTGGATTCACCGTCATAATGATGATTTGACTTAATGCGGCGTGTGAGAATAAAGATGACCCATCTACTAATGTGATTTTACCCTATTTATGAAAAACATAAAAATGAAAAAGAATAACACGCTTAATGAAATCATTCACGTAATCATCCACGCATGGGACTAAAGAAATACATCTCAAACCCTTCGAAAGAGGTTTGATCTACGTAAGACACGTGGGGGTTTAAGAATCAGACAAGAACGCAACCACGGGAATCTCTCTCGTTCCTTTGGAAAAACGACGAATCTCTTCGATTTAAGGGGCGCGGCCGGCATTAAGAAATGCGTAATGACAATAATTGTTTGTCCTTATGAATAGCCCTCGATTTGACAGCTGCGTCAACCACGTGACTCGTTCAGGCTGCAGCACAGTTTTTGGTGCCTTTTGGAATCCGTGAATGAATATGCCTTTGTTTGATCGCCCGCCGGTCAATACTTTGCACTTTCCTCGAAGGATCGACTGAAAATTTTAAAACCCTTTTTCTTGCACGGGTTTCCATCGCCGTAAACTTCCTGGAAACATTCCAGCTCAGTAGAAGACACAAAGTTGATCATCTTCTTGATCGTTAACAGGATCCTCAGTTGTCTTACCGACTACAAAGACATAAGTAAAGCTCATCAAGATTAGGTTGATATTGATAGGTAATATTATAATGCAAGAGATCCAATCAGTGTAGAAAAAACAAGTTAAAGAAAAGGATGTACGTAATGTATCACTAGATGTGACATGGCTCGACTATTCAGTTTTCATTTTGATGTATGCGCAGAGTGCAATCATCCTTAGACACCTTTCTTGACTAATGGAAAAAGCTTCGAATTTTCATGTCAAGTTTCTGTACTTGTAGACGTTCACATCACGTTCCTTAAAGAAAAGAACCAGGGGATCAGATCGGCATGAGAATCATGCGGGGAGACAATTAGTGGGGTTCCGAGATTTCTAAACAAGATAGTGGAGTAATGAGCTAGCATCACCATCTTTGTGGCTCTAGGTCCCGTGTTCACACAACCTTTTCAAAATGGGATGGAAAGGTATCTCCATGATGTGCTTTCGTTTCGTGTTATTAAGAGTGGACAAGTGCTCTTGGTGGCTCTATATTAGTTAAAGATGTCACCATTGATATTGCTGCATACACTTGTGAACGTCAGGGATTATATATGATTTATCAAATATTTGTTTCTTGTTTTCAGGAGTGCGAAAGACTAACATGTATCCATAGATGTGCCGATACTAAGAACCTTGCCATTAGTAACAAATAGTTCTCTAAACGATTCCTACATATGTACATCATACTTGGTTTTTTTAGCTGTGCATGTAGCTGTGCGTGTCAACTGCAATACGAAAACATTATCTACATATTGATAGAAGTTGGTCATTTGTCCTTGTTGATTCGATGAATTATGCTAATTTATGGATTGAGATAGTTTTAGAGTGTATTTATACTCGTCATAACAAGAGTTTGAATTGCCACGCTCTCTTTTCTTCTTGTTATCTTGCTTTTGCTTTTCTAAATGTGCCTGCCTTCACATATAAGGCGTGACTAGGTGAGAGGAAGAAAAATAATATGCTTAATATGGTTTCCAAGCTGGTTTGCACAAGCTAATTGAACTTTTGAGAGTGATGATTGTCCAAACACGTGGAATGCTCTTAATAATCTTTCGAGGTGCACCGATCTTCATCACTAGAACCTACATCAACAACATTTCAATGCTACTCCATTCATATACTCAAACATGGCGAATGTGCAAACACTATGAAATAATGTCTTGAGTTCGAGCTCGATTGGTGAAGATACGACTTGAATTGTTGCTAGGAATTGCCTAACTTGTGTAGATTGAAAACTTGTAGAACCAAGACGGGCGTAGAGAGGATTGGATTGGATGCTTTGAAGGCGTCCGGTGGCTAGACAAGTAGGGTTAAGCATTCGGTGATGGCACTAAGCATCTAGCTAGGTCTAGTCAAGTATTTGTGCTAAGGTACTATATTTTGAGTTTGAGCCCAATTGATAAAATCGGCTTGAATTGTTGTTGGGGACGGCCCGAATTGTAAATTACAGAGTTTTAGGACCAAGTCTGGCCGCTAGACAAGCAGGGTCAGGCATTTGGTGGAGACTCTAGGCGTCCAGCTAGGTCAAGTCAAGTGCTTGTGCAAAAAAATGAAGTTTATGTTTTGAGTTCGAGCCCGATTGGCAAAGACCCAACTTCAATTGTTATTGGGGATGGCCCGAATTGTGATTGACAGAGTTATAGGAACGAGTCCGGTCACGAGACGAGTAGGGTTAGGGATTCAGTGTTGAGTCTAGGCATTTAGTTAGGTCTAGTTGAGCGCTCAGGCGGCATATGTCGAGCTCGACCAAAAAAAGAAGAAGAAAAAGGCCCGGAAAAAGAGTAGATAGAGACGTTTTCAAGATTCGATATAAAAAATCCTGATAAAATCTGATCAGTTTATTAGATTTATTCTCTTATAGATTTCTAGGTTGAACCTACTAGAGGCATTTGTCCTTTTTTTCTTTCTTTTTGGTCGATAAGTATTTCATTAATTCAAACCTAGTTTGACATAACATATCTAACAAAGATTGCGGGGGATGGAGCAACCAATTTGAAGGGAGTTGATTTTTCCTTTTAGCCTTGGCCACCCAATCAGCAGGGTTATTTGCTCCCCTTGGACAGAACTCTAGGCGAACAAAGCTCAATCGGGCCAGCAAAGCCTTCTATTCTTCAGCCCAAGGCCTAATATTCCACGGGGTTTCATCCATTCCCAGTACAGGGTTGACCACCTCTCTACAATCAGCTGCGACGGGCCTAATATTCCACGAGGCATTTTGATGTCACTGCTGCGACGGGCCTGCTTATCCTGCGTCTAGGCTCTTGGGATTCCTTACGGTCTGGACCTCGTGGCCAGTTTTTAGTGGTTCAACTAGATCTGCGCAAGCAGAAGTTTTCACATCTCAATCGTTGAGACCGAGAGCAATGTGCTACGAGTTTGTAGGAGCACGGCACAACTTGGACTTCCCTTTGTAATATATCTGCTGGTATATGGTGAAATTCATTTCACGTGATGCTACAAAACCGTCGAACCAGACGGTTGCTCGTCAGGTTCACCACTTTGCTGCAGCATGCATCTTGGCTTCTGATGCAGAAAGTCGTCTCTACTGATTGATTGAACCAATGGGACAACGGACAATGCCTCAAAACGGCTTCTTCCCAAGTTAAAATCAGGGAAATCCTTCCTCTTTGCCAAAGAGAGGCTTAAGATAGGACAGAGACTACTCCCAGAGCCATGAAAATAGAATCCAAAACATGCCTGCAATTACCAGACCACATGATTTTTTCCAGTTCTGGAATTGAATCACCACATTGTGGAATGGTTTCAACGTTTTCCTCGCCCATAGCTGATATTTTCGGTTACTTGATTAGTTGAAATTGTGATGTTATCATTCATTTGAAAATCCCAAATCAGAAAATCGTCATGATGTTGTTTTGAACTCCATAATTCATTAGTTTCAGCACTCCGACAGAGCCTCATTGCGAGTTAATCTGATAGTTATACATTGCATTGGTAGCAAATGAAGCTCTGTTATGCTGAGGGATCTGAGAGAGATTATGCCTCATTGTGAACTCCTTAAGACCTGCGTGGCCCACTGTCATTGGAAAACTCTAGCTACATTGTTATTTGCAAATGCAACATTGTAATCATTTCCAATGATGAGCGCAATCCATGTCGACTATGCGACTTGCTCCATAATTTTCACTTATATATGAGCCCTCCCTCTTCATCACTTGAGATCATAGCTGGAAGTAACAATCAATTGTCTTTCAGTCGCTCAATTTTGCATTTCAGCTAAGACATTCTCGATATCAACCAATAAAGCCAATGGCACCACGAGCCACGGACCTGGTTTTGTCTCTCATGACATTCTTATGGTTCCCTATCTTGCTCTTCAGAGCCTCCGCTCAGAGATATGGGATTGCTACCTTTTACACTTCACCTTACAAGCGTAAGGCATTTCGTTGTGTTTGTTTCTGCTGTTAACAGTATTTACTGTACTGATGGGAGAAGGTGTTTTTTTCTGTGTTGAGATAACGCAGCCTCTGCTTGTTATGGCTTTGAAGATCAGGGGGTGATGATAGCAGCAACAAGCGAAGCAATTTGGAACGGCAGCACCACTTGTGGCCAACACTACCAAGTCACGTGCCTCAGCAGGATGAACCTAGGCATCCCAAAGCCATGCCGTGGAAGCGCTTTGGTGGTTATGCAGATTGTGGACCGCTGCCCTGCCAATGCGTGCCGAGGAAAACTATTCATTTGTCACAAGAAGCATCTGCATCTATAGCGGTTCCAAATGCCGGAGCTATTAACATAAATTATTAGAAGTATGTGGACCTTGTTCCCGATAATTTGCGAGGCTATTATACGATTATTACCGTGACATAAGGCGGAACTGGTTCGATTAAGATCCTGTGCTGGAGTAACTTCTGATGGAAATGGAACCATTCCCCAAATAAGGAAAACCCACTGAAGTTTAGCTTCAACTCCTTTTGAAGTTCTTTAACGTTTTCAATGCTTTTGGCAAATGTAGTAAATTATGCTTTTGCCTTGTCTTCTCCTTGTGCGAGCTATGTTTGTTAATCTGGTCATATGCTCCACATGACTTACTATCAGTCCGAACAGGAAAAGCTCAAAAGCATTGGATCTTAAACTTTCGTACTCGGGTCCAGTCATAACGTCCATTGGCACTGTCACTAACGATCTTTCGCTTTTTACCTGAAAATCGAACTGAGATACGTGATCTTTGATCTCCAACAATAATGCAATGTCGTTACAGTTTTTCAGCTGAGTAAAAGGTAGCACGATGATCAATTTTCCAGCATTAATTGTATCTGAAATTGAGTCCACTTGGCTCAGAGAAGGTGCTTGGTCATGCAAGAAAAAGAAAAGGCAGAAAGCAATGACAGATGCTGTACGCATACAACTCACGGATACATACAGCTGTTTATGTCGGTAGGACATGATTGAGACAATAGATCATTAGAAACCAAAGACCAAATCACAGATTATTAGTCAAGCATAGAGAAATGGCTTTTGCTGCTTCACTTGGGATTCTCTTCAAACCTTCCAATCCTAAAATGCTCGAGCTCCACCCCATCTGCATGCCCAGTGAGTGCGAGGTCCGCCAGTATCTTCCCTACCGCTGGAGCCATCTTGAATCCGTGACCCGAAAACCCACCACCTATCACCACATCCTCCCTGAACTCCCCTCCCAAGAAATCGATCACATAATCCTCGTCCGGTGTCATCGAGTACATACAGGTCTGCATGGACACGGGTGCGCAGCCATCCACCAGTCCCAGAAATCTCCCTTTGATCCACTCTTTCAGGGAATCCAAGTCCAGCTCGGGCCTCCACTGCCTTCTATCGGGATCACAATGGCATCCGTCGTGCAGTGTGATCTTGATCAGCCCCGGGAATTCCAAGGACGGCGTCCCGTATACATCCACATCTCCATAGCCGATGAACGTCGGGAAATTGCCTCCGATGGCATATTTCTCCTCGTGACCCTCCTTGATCTTCCAATAACACACTGTGGCGTGCACGGGTTGAATCGGCAATTCAAGCCCAGCGATTGAACGAACCAGCTTCCTGGTCCAAGCCCCAGCAGTGACCACACATTTCCTGCACCAGAACTTGTCGCCCCTGGTGGTACAGACCACTATGCCTCCTTTCACTTCATCTCTCCTAATTTCCTTCACTTCCATGTTGTCCCTCAGCACAGCTCCCTTTTGAAATGCGAGCGCTTGGAACATGGACACCGCTTTCGTCGGCTTAATGACACCACCAAGCTCGGTATACACTGCAATCCAATCCTCTGGTATGCTGAGCTTTCCGGAGAATTTATCAGCGAATTGGCCATGGTCTAGAATCTGATAAGGGAATGAGTTCTTATCACAGTTCGCTATGACTGTTTTGAGGCTAGCACTCCCCCCTGGCCCCATGTCAAGATGGTCGGTATCAGTGTAGACGCTGTAGCCCGCCTCTGACTCGGCCTCTCTCCACAGTTTCGAGGACTCCACGGCCATCTTGGTGTAGTAGTCCTTGTGGTACGTCGCGCGCATCCCGCGAGACTCGCCGTGCGAAGAGCCACGGTGGTGAAGGAAGTCGAACTGCTCGAGTAAGAGTGTCTTCTGACCTCTTTTGGCAGTTTGGTAAGCCGTGGAGCTGCCCATGACGCCTCCACCGATCACTATCACGTCGAACTCAATTCTGCAAGAAGAATCCATAGCTCTGTACTGTGTGTGCGTCTCTCTCTCTCTCTCTCTCTCTCTCTCTCTCTCTGTGAAACTGGTTAAGCTAAATTACGCTGGTTTGGTTTGAACATATAAGCAAAAGAAGACTTGACTAGTCCTGGACTACCATGGCCTAGCGGCGGACGTGGCCTCCGAGCACCAGATTTGATACTTATACCACCAAGGAAAGCTAGACGAAATTTTTCACACACCATAGTCGGACTATTGCGACATGTCCCTTCAGTCACGATAAAACAAAAGCAAAATTACGACATTCGCAATGCTTTAGGCAATGCATAATTATTTTGAAAATGAATTTGACTTGAATGATTTGTTGCCAAAACGTTTACAAAGCTTTTTTCCATTGAAGGTGAGTAGCGAGGAAAGTCGCTTCTCGACCTAAACATCCGCCTCTCTTGAATTGACATAGTCTTCTTTTTGTTATTTTTAGATTCACATAAACTTTACCTAAGTTTTAATCGGAAGTACACCCCAAGTACGAAAACTTAGCTTGGAGGAATACTTAAAGTGGCAAAAGTTAGAAAAGTGATACTTAAGTATCATTTCCGGCGAATTCCGTCAAAAATCTTACGTGACAATTTTTTATTATTTTTCTCACCTATGTAACTCGCCGAAAAGCTGACTCAGCAAAAAAACGCAAAAAAAAAAAAAGTTTTGCACGGATTTGAATTTTAATATAAAAATTAATTAAATTAAATTATAAAAATAATTAAATAATAATGAAATGAGGAGGAAAGAAGAAGGCAGCTGAGGGCTAAGCCCTCACCGTCACCGGGAAGGGCTAGAGAAGGTGGGGGAGGGTCAGCAAGGGTTGCCGAGCCCCGGCGGCGACGAGGGCTCAACCCTCAACTGCATGCCTCCTCTCTCCCCCTTTTTTTTTAAATTTTTTTTAATGTTTTAAATAAATTTAATTTTTATATTAATTATTTATCACATCATAGACAGAACAACGTCATTTTACATTTGTCTAGCCATGTCAGCATAGAAAATAACGTCGTTTTGCACTTACCTCGCCGGAAAATCGTTATTTTAGCATTTTAGTCGGATTTTCTCGCAATTAACACTTAAGTGATCCATTTTGCTTCGATTTTAGCACTTAAGTGTCACTTTTCTAACTTTTGGCACTTAAGTATCTCTCCGTGCCAAGTTTTAGCACTCCAAGTGTTCTGCACTCTAAGTCAATCGCCCTCTTTCATTTTTTTAAATACTTGTGTTGGTAAGCTTGCTCTTTGGGCAATGTTAATAATCCAATCGATTACATCAGTAAACAATGACAGAGGCTTGGATATGTACATGGTTATGAATTTTTAGTCAACTCAAGAGTAGCAAAGAGGGATCTTGCTTCTTCCCGAAACGCCGGTCTAAACGAAAGTTCAGTGCTCTTTCCAAGGAAAAATGTTTTTGATTGGAAGATGATATGATGATGGATTGGGACAGAGAGTGACATGTTTGTTCAGGGAACAACAAGATATTTTCTCCAGCCCACTTGCACTAAGCTTTTTCATTGCAATTATTTTTATGCAAAAGACAACTTCTCTACATAAAGTCACAACCCTTATCATATCTTAGTACTACACTTGGATAAGGATAATGATGCCACCTTACATATTTATTGAGATTAATTATTAAATCCAATGATCACGACCATTCATTTTAAAATTTGCTATCTTTTATAGTGATATTAAAGTTATCTTGAACTTACTTGCTCTTGGGGGGATTCATCATACCCTTATATAGGTTTGCTTCCTCAACCTAGTAATTTTGTATGCTTTTCAATCAAATCCTTTGATGTGATAGCTAATGCTTCTATGTCTCATTATACATCTACTTTTTTTAAAAGAGACCACGATGAATGATATTAGGTCTGCTTTGTTGAAAGACATTAGAAGAATGTTAAGCTCTCATTTTAAGTGTGAGCATACCTTGCGAAAAGGAAATTATGTTGCCGATTGGTTTGTCAATCTTGAAATAAAGACACTTGGACACTATGTTCTATTCACAGCCTCCAAGAGTTTTTTTTTTTTTTTGGGTCGAGTCCTAGAGAGTTGATTCATGCTTTGTTAGGTGGTGAAGTAGAGACAATAAATTTTAGATGTTATTTTTTTTGTTTACATTTATTTACCTAAAAAAGAAAACAAGAAGTTTATTATTGTCTAAAAACAATCAACAAGCGGACTCAGCTTGCTATACCAAACCTAAAAATCTCTTCCTAGATCAACCCCATGATTAATTTTTTTTTCTTGGTATCGGTGAGTTGAGCCTTTAAAGGAAATTATTTCTTAACGCCTGTCTATTTAACTCTTTAGATCAATCGGGCTAAATCGGGTTGTTAGACGAGCGTATTACTTCCTTTTACCTATGAACTTTAGCTTTGAATTAGTTCATCTAACAAGCAAAAATTCATGATCATAGTTTAGGAAGATTTTGGATCTCTACATTCACTAAATTCTAAGAGTTAGTAACTTTCCCACCTAAAAGTTACCAATTTTAGTAGTTTATACTTAATCAAAGTCTTACCTATCCTGTATCAATATTTATTTAAATCCTGCTCCATAATGAAATTACCGAGATCTGTCCATCTCTTCGAGAGCAATCATGGCATTAATACCAATCTTGACTTTCCTCTGTCATGGCCTTTTTGTGGAAGTCATGAATGCGATGCTACAATTTCCCCGAAACGCAATTGCTCTCATGTTGCCGGCTTCGCTAGATTCTTGGAAGCCCAAAGACCCTTTGCAAAGCCAATTCCAAACGCAGCCTTTATCTTGGTTTGCAATGTGACGTTCTTAATTAGCTTAATGCACCTGATTTGTTGGCTTGTAAGCGAATTCTTTGCAAATTGAATATTTCTTTAGGAAGTACTCTTAACAAGTGTCTCAAGACAGCATCTCGTGGACACTTGTTAACATAACTTAAAATCCCATTTTGAATTTTATTTGCTTTATATTACAGCCATCGCTTAGAGCAGCGGAATTGGTGCCTTCAACCTTTCTATACATCTGTTTGCTTCTACTTGTTCTTTTAATCTTGTCGATAGCATGTCGAGTGATTCAGTCTGCGCATCTCATGCATGCCGTTCGATTCGAATACAGCAGCCACTACTTGCTGTAGATATATGATGATGGCGAGAGTGAGTGAAGAACTTTGGGACGACGGTGGAGCTTATGGCCAATACGATCAAGTCACTTGTGTCGGCGTGACGAAGTCAGGTGATCCGAATCAATGCATCGGAGGCGGGACGGTGGTGGTGAAGATTGCGGATGTTTGCCGGCCCATCTTGTTTCAGAGAACTATTGATATGACGCGAGAAGCATTTCACTAACACAGCAAGTCCTAACAATCTGCCTCTCAGCATCAACATATAGCCCTTGGTCCTTGTTCATACATTGTGTTCATACACTAGCGGCCGTTTTTTTCTTTTTATGTATATCTATACTTAAATTAAGTCATAGTAATTTCTTGATTGCATTCAAGGCACATCTCTCTCTTGTTGCAATGCTAGAACAGCATTTATCACTTTGCATTGTCAACATATAAAGGCATTTATCACTTTGTATTCAAGGCACATCTCTCAGTCCTTGAACTATATAAAAATGTTCAATATTATCATTGAATTCGAATTAATAGAATATGTTCATACAATTTAAGGATTAAATTGAGTATGAACTTTTTATAGAGCTAAAATTTAACAATCATATTGAATAAATTAAAAATTTGAAAACACATCACATTTAGGATCGTCACAAAAGAAGCCTTTGAGATCCCAAGTGGGACACAGTCAACCAATAAAGCCAATGGCACCACGAGCCACAGACCTGGTTTTGTCTCTCATGACATTCTTACGGTTCACTATCTTGCTCTTCAGAACCTCCGCTCAGAGATATGGGATCGCTACCTTTTACACTTCACCTTACAAGCGTAAGGCATTTCGTTGTATTTGTTTCTGCTGTTAACAGTATCTTGTTCAACTGTACTGATGGGAGAAGGTGTTTTTTTCTATGTGTCGAGATAATGCAGCCTTGCTTGTTATGGCTTTGAACATCAGGGGGTGATGATAGCAGCAGCAAGCGAAGCAATTTGGAACGGCGGCGCCACTTGTGGCCAACACTACCAAGTCACGTGCCTCAGCGGGATGAACCTAGGCATCCCAAAGCCATGCCGTGGAAGCACTTTGGTGGTGATGCAGATTGTGGACCGCTGCCCTGCCAATGCGTGCCGAGGAACTATTCATTTGTCACAAGAAGCATCTGCATCTATAGCGGTTCCAAATGCCGGAGCTATTAACATAAATTATTAGAAGTATGTGGATCTTGTTCCCTGTAATTTGCGAGGCTATTATACGATTATTGCCGTGACGTAAGGCTGAACTGGTTCGATTAAGATCCTGTGCTGGAGTAACTTCTGATGGAAATGGAACCATTCCCCAAATAAGGAAAACCCACTGAAGTTTAGCTTCAACTCCTTTTGAAGTTCTTTAATTTTTTTAATGCTTTTGGCAAATGTAGTAAATTATGTTTTTGCCTTGTCTTCTCCTTGAGCGAGCTATGTTTGTTAATCTGGTCATATACTCCACATGACTTACTATCAGTCCGAACAGGAAAAGCTCAAAAGCATTCGATCTTAACCTTTCGTACTCGGTTCCAGTCATAACGTCCATTGGCACTGTCACTAATGATCTTTCGCTTTTCACCTGAAAATCGAACTGAGATACGTGATCTTTGAGCTCCAACAATAATGCATGTCGTTACAGTTGTTCAGCTGAGTAAAAGGAAGCACGATGATCGATTTTCCAGCATTAATTGTATCTGAAATTGATTCCACTTGGCTCAGAGAAGGTGCTTGGTCATGCAAGAAAAAGAAAAGGCAGAAAGCAATGACAGATGCTGTACGCATACAACTCACGGATACATACAGCTGTTAGAGACTCCAGCTGTTTATGTCGATAGGACATGATTGAGACAATAGATCATTAGAAACCGAAGACCAAATCACAGATTATTAGTCGAGCATAGAGAAGTGGCTTTTGCTGCTTCACTTGGGATTTTCTTCAAACCTTCCAATCCTAAAATGCTCGAGCTCCACCCCATCTGCATGCCCAGTGAGTGCAAGGTCCGCCAGTATCTTCCCCACCACTGGAGCCATCTTGAATCCGTGACCTGAAAACCCACCACCTATCACCACATCCTCCCTGAACTCCCCTCCCAAGAAATCGATCACATAATCCTCGTCCGGTGTCATCGAGTACATACAGGACTGCATAGACACGGGTGCGCAGCCATCCACCAGTCCCAGAAATCTCCCCTTGATCCACTCTTTCAGGGAATCCAAGTCCAGCTCGGGCCTCCACTGCCTTCTATCGGGATCGCATTGGCATCCGTGGTCCAGTATGATCTTGATCAACCCCGGGAATTCCAAGGACGGCGTCCCGTATACATGCACATCTCCATAGCTGGAGAACGTTGGGAAATCGCCTCCGATGGCATATTTGTCCTCGTGACCCTCCTTGATCTTCCAATAACACACTGTGATGTCCACGGGTTGAATCGGCAATTCAAGCCCAGCGATTGAACGAACCAGCTTCCTGGTCCAAGCCCCAGCAGTGACCACACATTTTCTGCACCAGAACTTGTCGCCCCTGGTGGTACAGACCACTATGCCTCCTTTCACTTCATCTCTCCTAATTTCCTTCACTTCCACGTTGTCCCTCAGCACAGCTCCCTTTTGAAATGCGAGCGCTTGGAACATGGACACCGCTTTCGTCGGCTTAATGACACCGCCAAGCTCGGTATACACTGCAATCCAATCCTCTGGTATGCTGAGCCTTCCGGAGAATTTGTTGGCGAATTGGCCATGGTCTAGAATCTGATAAGGGAATGAGTTCTTTTCACAGCTCGCTATGACTGCTTTGAGGCTAGCACTCCCCACCGGGCCCATGTTAAGATGGTCGGTGCCGGTATAGACGCTGTAGCCCACCTCCGACTCGGCCTCCCTCCACAGTTTCGAAGATTCCACAGCCATCTTGGTGTAGAAGTCCTTCTTGTATGTGGCACGCATGGTGCGAGACTCGCCGTGCGAAGAGCCACGGTGGTGCAAGAAGTCGAACTGCTCGAGCAAGAGCGTCTTGTGACCTCTTTTGGCAGTTTGGTAAGCAGTGGAACTGCCCATGACGCCTCCACCGATCACTATCACGTCGAAATCATTGCTGCAGGAAGAATCCATAGCTCTGTACTTTGTGTGCGTCTCTCTCTCTCTCTCTCTCTCTCTCTCTCTCTCTTTCTCTCTCCGAAACTGGTTAAGCTAAGTTTCTCTCGCGAGTTCTGTTTGAACAAATAAGCAGAACAAGACTGGCTAGTCCTGGACCTACCACTGCCTAGCCGCCCACGTGGCCTCCAGGCACCAGATTTGATACTTCTACCACCAAGGAAAGCTAGACGAAATTTCTCATTCCATCATTGTCGGACTCTTGCGACATATCAATTAGTCACGATAAAACAAGAGCAAACTTATGACATTCGCAATGCTTTAGGCAATGCATAGTAGTTTTGAAAATGAATTTGACTCAGAATGATTTGTTGCCGAGACGTAATTGACTTTTGCAAAGCTTTTTTCCATTGAAGGTGAGTTGCGAGGAAAGTTGCTTCTCCACCTAAACATCGGCCCCTCTTGAATTGACATAGTCTTCTTTTTGTTATTTTCAGATGCACATAAACTTCAACTACGTTAATCGCCCTCTTTCATTTTTTTAAGTACTCGTGCTGGTAAGCTTGCTCTTTGGACAATCTTAATAATGTAATCGATTACATAAGTAAACAATGACAGATTGCTTCTTCCCGGAAACGCCGGTCTAAACGAAAGTTTAGTGCCAGCTAATGTAATCATTAAGAATCAGGCACTTCATTGTGCTCTTTCCAAGGAAAATGTCTTTGATTGGAAGATGATTGATTGGGATAGACAATGACATGTTTGTTTAAGGAACAACAAAATATTTCCTCCAGCCCACTTGCAGCAAGCTTTCACATTGCTATTATTTTTATGCAAAAGATGACTTCTCTACATAAAGTCACACCCTTTCTTATTATATCTTAGTACTACCCTTGGATAATGATAATGATAATGCCATACGTATTTATTGAGATTAATTTCTGAATCCAGTGATCACGACCATTCATTTTAAAATTTGCTATCCTTTATAGTGATGTTAAAGTTATCTTGAACTTGCTCACTCGCGGGGGGATTCATCATAACCTTATATAGGTTTACTTCCTCAACCAAGTAATTTTATATGCTTTTCAATCGAATCCTTTAATGCGATAGCTAATGCTTTTATGACTCATTATACATCTACTTTTGTTAAAAGAGATCACAATGAATAACATTAGATCTGCTTTGTTGAAAGACATTAGAAGAATGTAGAGCTCTCATTTTAAGTTTAAGGATAAATTTTGAGAAGGAAATTGTGCTGTCAATTGGCTTGTCAATCTTGCAATAAAGACGCGCTTGGACACTATGTTCTATTCACAACCTCCTAGAGTTTTTTTTTTCTTTTTTGGGTGAGTGCTAGAGAGTTGATTCATCCTTTGTTAGGTGGTGAAGTTGAGATAATAAATTTTAGACGTTAATTTGTTTTCTGTTTACATTTATTTACCAAAAAAGGAAAAGAAGAAGAAGAAAGTTGTTGACGCACCACTTTTTCTAAGAAGTTTATTATTGTCTAAAACCAATCAATAATCGGGACCAAACCTGAAAATCTCTTCCCAGATCAGTTCGTGATTTTTTTTTTCTTGGTATCGGTGATGAGCCTTAAAAGGAAATTACTTCTTGACACCTGTCTATTTAACTCCTCAGATCAATCGGGCTAAATCAGGCCATTGGGCGAAGGGTCACCTTTACTGGGGTCTTATGTGCGTATTACTTCCTTTTACCTATTAATTTTAGCTTTGAATTAGTTCATCTAACAAGCAAAAATTCATGATCATAGTTTAGGAAGATTTTGGATCTCTACATTCACTAATTTCTAAGAGTTAGTAACTTTCCCACCTCTAAGTTACCAATTTTAGTAGTTTATGCTTAATCAAAGTCTTATCCATCCCGTATCAATACTTATTTGAATCCTGCTCCAGGTGAAATTACCAACGAGAGCAATCACGGCATAAATACCAATCTTGACTTTCCTATGTCTTGGCGTTTTTGTGGAAGTCATGAATCGTGATGCTACAATTTCCCCGGAATGCAATTGCTCTCATGTTATCGGCTTCACTAGATTCTATACTGGTTTGCATTGCAATGTGACGTTCTTAATTAGCTTAATGTACCTGATTTGTCGTCTTGTAAGCGAATACTTTGCAAATTGAATATTTCTTTACGAAGTACTCTTAACGAGTGTCTCGAGACAGCATCTCATGGACACTTGTTAACATAACCTAAAATCCCATTTTGAATTTTATTTGCTTTATATTACAGCCATCGCTCAGAGCAGCGGAATTGGTGCCTTCAACCTTTCTATACATCCGTTTGCTTCTACTTGTTCTTTTAATCTCGTCGATAGCATGTAGAGAGATGTAGGTCAGTCTGCGCATCTCATGCATGCGGTTCGATTCAAATACAGCAGCCATTACTTGTTGCAGGTATATGGTGATAGCGAGAGTGAGTGAAGAACTTTGGGGCGACGGTGGAGCTTGTGGCCAAATACGACCAAGTCATTTGTGTCGGCGTGACGAAGTCAGGTGATCCAAATCAATGCATCGGAGGCGGGACGGTGGTGGTGAAGATTGCGGATGTTTGCCCGCCCAGCTCGTTTCTGAGAACTATTGATATGACCCGAGAAGCATTTCACTAACACAGCAAGTCCTAGCAATCTGCCTCTCAGCATCAACATATAGCCCGTGGTCCTTGTTCATACATTGTGTTCATACACTAGCAGCCGTTTTTTTCTTTTTATGTATATCTATACTTAAATTAAGTCATAGTAATTTCTCGAGTGCATTCAAGGCACATCTCTCTCTCTCTCTCTCTTGTTGCAATGCTAGAACAGCATTTATCACTTTGTATTGTCGACATATAATGGCAATATCGAATTGAACCATCAACCCCCACCTTAGCTTTTGCGGTTTTTTAAAGCAAGAGACCTTGTTTATCTAGATGTGATACCACCGTCAATTAATTTCAACTTGCCCACAGACCTAAGTGAGGTAGCAATAATTGACACAGCATGAGTTAATCATTCGAACATTAAATTAATTCATGGAGAAAAAATTGGAATCCGAAACTATATGACACAAGTATTCCGTAAGTTTGATACAAATCGGCACGTATTGAAGATAATAGGAAGAAGAAAAAAGAGAAAAAAATGAGATGTATTGGGGCCATATGGGATGAGAGAAAAAAAGAAGGGAAAAATGACATAAATAATTCATAATGTATAATGTGGTCTATGAATTGTAATCCAACGATAATGTGTAATTTGTTCAATATAATTCTTAAAATTTTGATATATGTTTAATTCAGTTTCTCAAATATGTAAAAATGTTCAATATTATCATTAAACTCGAATTAATAAAAATATAATATTGAATATCTTCATATAATTTAGGGATTAAATTGAGTATTGACTTTTTTATTGACTTAAAATTTAATGATCATATCGAATAAATTAAAAGTTGTAAAAATTAAATTAAAAATGTAGGATAGTCACAAAAGAAGCCTTTGAGATCCCAAGGGGGACAGAGTCAGAGAGGCCGACTCACTTTGACAGAAGCGCACTTTTCGCTCACTGTCACTCAAGGAGACAGTCGTTTGTTAAGACAAGTCCCCTGCCGCTGCCAGTGCCAGGCTCCCCCACATCTCTCTCTACCTTTCAATCCGCTCCGCACGGAAAAGGCCAGACCAGCTCGCGATCCAGGAGCCCTAGAAGCTTCTCTCTCCTCTCCTCTCCTCTCCTCTCCTCTCCCTTGTACTTCGCTCCCGCTCCCGCTCCGGCCTGCTTCCGTCGTAAGATTTCCTCCCCTGCGATCTCTTCTCCGCTCGACTCGATCAGACCGATCGATCCGCATCGGATCCTGCATTTTGAATTCGCCGCGGCGGCGCTTCCGCTTCCGCTTCCGCCGTTTCGCGAGAGTTGACGATCCGTGAATCCGGGCGGCTGCGTGTTCGGCGCGCATTCCCATGGGGAATCGGCCGTGGATCGAGGCGCGAAGCTGCCTTTGATTCGTCCCGAAGGTATAAGCGCGTCGCGTGCTCCTCTCGTCTCGGGCCTCGGCCTCCGCCATGGATAACCGCGGCGACTCCGACGCATCTCCATTCTTAAGGTCGCTCTCTCTCTCTCTCTCTAAGGTCGCTCTCTCTCTCGTGGATCGGATATTGCATTCGGCCGATTGATCTGCTGCGTTTTTTTTTGGAGTGAATCGAGCCATGCCTTTGACCTCCAGATCGTCGTCTTCGCATCTGTTAAGAATTTACTCCATTCGATTCGCCCGATGCTGCGTCTGTCGTGGTGTTGCATTTTCGTGCCGTTGCCTTTTTCGCAGGGTTTTTAGAGAATCGAGCTGCGTTGGCTTTTTCGACTGTTGCCTGTTCGATGTGTTGAGCTGATGCTTTCTTCGTCATTGCTTTTTTTTTTTTTTTACACTAGTTTTTAGCTGTGATAGAAATGGTTTGCCGAAATGCCTTTCTGCTTGCGTGTCCTTTGTAAATCTTGTGGTTTAAGTTGGAGCGATCGTCCGGCATTGCCGATCTTCCATGATCCAATATCGTTTCCCGAGTTTGGGGGAAAAAAGAAAAAAAAAAGTAATTTCAGTATTTTTGTCAGCCGTCTTTGAGTTTTGGTACCTTTGAGCATTGTCTTACGTTAGCTCCTTGTGAATATGTCGTTGCAGTATTTTTGCTGCATTGTCTTATGGGATCGCTTCGATGGCCATGGTCTTCATTAACAAGGCAGTTCTGATGCAGTATTCAAACTCGATGACCCTTCTTACTTTACAGGTAATTCTCAAAAGGGAAGGAGGTTGAGCACATTTGTAATTTTCTTTTGTGATGGAGAGTGTCGTAATGTCGTAACTTTCTAATTTGTGGTGTGCCTCAGCAATTGGCCACAGCATTGCTTATTCACTTCGGGAGAGTCGCAGGATACATAAAAGCACAAGGAGTGAACTGGGAAACTGCAAGAAAGCTCCTCCTGGTTTCACTATTTTACAATGCGAATGTTGCATTCGCTTTAGCAAGTTTGAAAGGAGTTAATATCCCTATGTATATTGCAATAAAGAGGCTCACGCCACTTGCTGTGCTGGTAGCTGGATTTTTTCGGGGAAAGGGAACACCTACTCCACAGGTGTGGTTTTTCAGTTTTTGGCTCAAACATTTTCGTATTGGCCTTTTCAACCTATATTTAAGTGCTTTAATGCTTTAACATGGACTCTCATGTCATAATTCAGGTTACTCTCTCTGTTCTTTTGATTGCTGCTGGATGTCTCATCGCAGCCATCGGAGACTTTTCTTTTGATCTTTATGGATATAGCATGGCCTTTACTTCTGTGTTTTTCCAGGTTTGAGCTTGATTTCCACCTTTATATGGCTATTTCGATACTCTTATTTTGCTTTGAATCTCAGAATTGGAAAAAGGATAATGATCAATTTTATAAAGATGTATTTAAGATTTTGAGCCCATTAATAGCAACTTACATTAATGCAGACTATGTACCTTGTGTTAGTGGAGAGGTCTGGTGCAGAAGATGGACTTTCATCTGTCGAGATAATGTTTTACAACAGTTTTCTCTCTCTTCCAGTCCTGCTTTTTCTTATCATTGCCACAGGGGAGTTTCCAAATTCCCTATCATTGTTGATTGCAAAGGTTAGGTTCTTCCTCGTTTCTTTCTCTTTGCTTTTTTCTCTTGCCTCGATCTTTTAACTATTTACAATTTGGATTGTCGAATTCACTATTTTAGCAGACCATGGCTGTATCCTGAATTGGTTTTAGCTACATTTAGACTCTGACAAATTAGAAGCAATCAAGGTCCCAGACACTAACTAGCCTTGTAATGTGCATAATTCACAAATCCTTAAAAGTTTACATTCAATCTCGTTCATCATGCAATGTTTTAAATTGATTTCTTAAACTATTCTGAATCTTTAAACATTCTCTCTCCACAATTCTTTTTCACATACGCATGCATGTGCTCTTTGGCTAGATGTGAGAAAACAAACGTGTGTAATAAAGACATTAGATAAGCAAGATTCAAAAACATGTGGAAGGAAAATGAGGAACAAGTCTTGGAGACTTCCAACGAAAATGAAAAGTGAAATCTTTTCCAGTGTATTCTAGATATTTTGATAAAACTAGTATTTCTCATTTCCATAATTATCACTAATGAGATGGTTATCATGGTGAGTTCATGGGAACTAACTCTACTGAGGATTGGACAGATATCTTTCAGTATACCTACATGATAGCTTTGACTAATGGAACTATTTGTCTTACAAGCAGAGTAATTCACTATCCTTTTTGATGCTGCTCATTCTTTCACTAATAATGGGGATTGTTCTCAACTTCACCATGTTCTTGTGTACCATTGTCAACTCTGCCCTCACAACAACAATAGTTGGAGTCCTCAAAGGGGTTGGTTCCACGGTATGTAGAATACCTTTAGTTCCAATGCTATTATTTGATGAAAAGATATTCTTCATTTTTACACTTTCTTCCTTCCAATTTAATAGAATGCCTAACCCTGCAATAAGTTCGCTTATGCACGACATAAAAAATCTGCCCTATCATGCAGACTCTTGGTTTTGTCTTGCTGGGTGGCGTGCAAGTACATGCCCTAAATGTGACTGGCTTGATGATTAACACTGCTGGGGGTGTGTGGTACTCCTACGCAAAATATCAGCAAAAGAAGAGCAAGCAACTGAAGACGATGACAGATCTTGAGGCCCACAAAAAATAAAAATGAAGAAAAAAGAGATGTCAAGTCTGGAAGTCTGCAGCCAGAGATCGTGTCAACCGATGGATCCTTTTTCATGGTGTGCTGTATTATAAGAAGTCCAACTAGCAATTGAATCTAATTGTCACCATGCTGTTCCTTTGCAGAATCGACCCTTGGAGCTTGCACACACAACGCAGTCGGTGGCATCTATTACGGTCCGCCATTCTGCTTAGGTTCAATTCCCAGAGCACCCATGTGAGTCGGTCTAAGTTGCTGATCATTATTTTTTCTTTCTAAAATTTTCCTGATTTGCAGAGGTCTTGCTTTTGTTATTCAATATTATTGGTCTTTAAGCATAATTTTCATAGGAAATGGGATAGGGTACCCTAAGTTGAATGGACCCTTTATCTTTAGATAATTAGTTGGCTAGTGTATCTGGGTATGAAAGCTCTCCTGGAGAAGGCATGCATTACACGAGGCATGTCACGTAGCCTGTTTGTGCTTATTGGGACTGATCGAGTGTAATCCAAAGATCAAGGATTCTGGTCTGAGTCAAACGTTGAAGCTCAATTCATGCGCAGCTCGTCAGTCAAATTTTCCTCAGGGCGGATAATGAGCTCTGTCATTCGCTTGATGCTTAGCCGTAAGTATGTAAATGCAATGTTTAACTAGACTATGTTTTATTAGGGGTGAAGTTAATGATGTTTATGCGTCGAAAGTAGAGGCCTTAAATTTTGTTTTAGTTAAATGAGTAGAACGTTATAGCTGTTGTGGGGTAGAAGTTGAAAAAACACATTGACAGGACAGCGGAATTATATATATTAAAAGAAAAGAGAGAGAGAGAAAAGGCACTGTCGTGAGGCGACGCAGAAAATGGGTGATTTGTGCCCAAATTGCGTCCCGCAGACCCGTTAAACAAAGACGCCAGAAAACGAGCTAGCTCGGCCCACCAAGGCGCGAAAGGAGCAATACGGCCGAAATTCGGTCAGTTCAGACCCACTAAGGACAAAGGACAAGCAAATTTAGCCCACGCAACCGCCAAAAGCCACTTGGGCCGCAAATGGCCCAAACCATGTCCATTTAGGACAAAGGACAAGCAAATTTAGCCCACGCAACCGCCAAAAGCCACTTGGGCCGCAAATGGCCCAAACCATGTCCATTTAGGACAAAGGACAAGCAAATTTAGCCCACGCAACCGCCAAAAGCCACTTGGGCCGCAAATGGCCCAAACCATGTCCATTTAGCTCAAAGACTTGCAGTTCAGCTCACCTAAATGTGGGATTTTGGGGCCCAGATGGCTCATGTAAAAAAATATGAAGGCCCAGCTTTAGAATGCCCAAAAGCAGCACCTGCCCCAGCAAAGGGGACACGGTGTCGAGTGAGATTTGGGCCCGAAATGATTTCAGGAAGGCCCTATAAGCCCCAAAAGAACGCTCCCTCAGACCAATAATCCGAATTTAGCAACTTGAGCCAAAATGGGCCTGCTCGGGCCCACTAAGCCGAATGACCCAGGCCACCTAGGCTCAGGCAGTTTGGGCCTCGGTTTGGGCTCATAAAGGCCCAGGATGGAAATGATGTTGCTCGGCCTGGCCATGTAAAGCAACATCTGGGCCGACATGGGCCGAAACTTCGGTTTTGTTGGGCCCATTTTAAGCCCGAAGTTTCGACCAAAGGTCGAGTTCTCTTTGCCATGGATGGGCTGCGCTCCAATATGGGCCCATATTTGGGCTTATCTGGCCCATGTCGGAACTTTCCTGGGCCAAACCTAAAATTTGGGCCCAATGCCACTATTTGGGCTTTACTAGGCCCATGTAGGTATTGAACTGGGCCCAGTGTGGGGCTTGGGAAACGGGCTGTATCTGGGCTTCTATTTGGAATGAACGTGGCTCGAACTTGGGCCCATTTAATCCAGGAACTTGGGCCTAGGGTCGAGTTTCCTGTACCAAAGCTGGGCCTCAAATGGGCCCTAACATAGGCCGGATTTTAGCCGAAGTGGGCCAGATATTGGGCCTTATTGGTCCATTTAAAGCCCAAAATGGCAAGAGAGTTTTTGATCCCTCGGCTGGTCGTTAAATGGGCTCTAATATGGGCCTCGGTTTTGGCATATGTGGGCCCCGGTTGGACCTTTCTCAAGCCCAAAAGTATAAGATCAAGTCAAAGGCGATCATCTAGGCCCACGAAGACCTAAGACCATCCTCTCCCAGGCCCAAGCACGAGATATTTGGGGACGAAATGCGCTATTGTGGGCCACTAAGATGGAAAACATGCTAGCCCCCCACCAACTCCGAGAAGCAGCTAGTTGACCAAAACTGAGAAAATGTAGGCCCACTAAGACGAGAGACAATATAGCCCAACCAAAAAGGCCCAATATGCAGCGAGGCCACTAAGATGGAAAACATGCTAGCCCCCCACCAACTCCGAGAAGCAGCTAGTTGACCAAAACTGAGAAAATGTAGGCCCACTAAGACGAGAGACAATATAGCCCAACCAAAAAGGCCCAATATGCAGCGAGTTGGGCTTGAACGGTACCTCTCCGGCCCATTATGCCCAAATCATGATGACCAGCAAACCTATGCACTACTATAAGATATCGGGTCCGACCAAAAAAAAAAAACTATAAGATATCGGGGACCTAAATGGGCTCTGATTCGCCCACAAAACCAAATTAGATGATAACCCAGGTTACCATGGGCCAAAAAGCAGCAGGCGGGCCGATATTTTACTTTACCACCGTACCCATGGTTGATTCATACCCTGAAGGGTCCATTACAAAACTTGCTCATGGCCTCTTCAAGATGGGGCCCAACGACAAAAAACTAATGCATGACCAGATCGATACATGATACACTTGACAGACTCAGTGAATCGCAGCCACTGCAACTATACTATAACCCCAGGGGAGTGAAGAATGAATTGCCTGTGATTATCAAGCCACTAGACGATATTTCTTCCGTAAGTGAACTAAAAATGATAGTAAAAGACCCGAGATTTACGAAAATAATTAAATCCCGGAAAAGAGGAAAAAAAAAATTAAGAAAACCCAACTTCCCTTTTACCATGACGTTGGGGAGACATTACTAGCTTACAAGAGGGAACAACAAAACCTGATTTTGACGGGACCATTGGCAATTTATTTTTTCCTTCCAATCCCTTCAGGACTGAACTCAAGCCATTTTGCCATTGCTCGTATGGTCCTCTTGGTATCTACTTATACCGCGAGAACATTCAGCTGTCAGATTATTGTCAAGATCGGCGGCGGCAGAAACTACTCGTAAATCCTTGTGTCCATTGCAATAAACCGCACCATCCTTTGCAATGGATGACCGTGACTCCAGATTTACCATATCCACGTCTCCATCTTCCCGGGTAGCATTAGAACTGTGTGCAGCAGATGGCCCGTTTTCAGAACAGGAGATCTTCGGACTGTACAAAGGTATCTTATGGCTGATCTCATCTGTCTCCTCAACATTCACGTGTGTCGCAGCTCTCACCTTCTGGCCAACCGACGAATCTATCTCACCGTTCGGAATTTTCTGTGAAACAGAATTTTTCTCAACATCAATATCCATCAGCTCTGCTCCATCATCTTGAAAATCCTTTCTAATGGATAACGCTTCACAACTAGAATGTCCAGAATCTGAATTGCCATCTACAGACGCCAAACCTTCATATTGATCTTGAGTGCAACGTGCTATTTCCCTTCCTACCTTATGATGATTCTCCTCCGCAGAGATTTCAGGAGTCATCAGACATGAGGGTCGGGGAGAAACCCTGCCACGCAGACAAGACATGCAGCCCAATTTAGAGTCATATACTTAAGTCCTGGAAGATATTGTGCCTCAACTTGAATGCATGAACAGGTTCAAACACATAATCAGTTACGAAGGCTGACCAAATAGTTTGTTTCTACACGGATGACTTAATTACTTTATGTAAAAGATCATGTTTGTCTAGTGCCACCCATAAAAGAGATCAAAAGTGGACATGTGACTAACTTCTGGAAACTACAGAACAACGAACACATGAGATTATTAGACTCAAGTCAAATCCTTAATCAACATAGGTCCCACCACTCTCATTAACACTTGATAAACAAATGCAAGAAAGATCTCCTCAGTTGCAGCTTCCGTAACGCTCTCTCTTACAAGGAGCGCCGGCCATTAGCCTATCAAGAGATGTAGCTATTCAGGAACAAATTATCAGGCCTAAACAAAAAGCGTTTCTGAGTATACTGCTCAATTAGGGTAACTGCTCGATCTAAAATAATCAACCCCGCCAGATGGTAGGCATCACTCTTATGACCAGAAAATGATTCATAGATGAAGAGAGGCCTACCGACTGTATAAGAGCATGTATGCACCCTGTGAAAGCACCTCGTCAAATCCAATGCTTGTAACCTGCCAATGTTGCAGAGTTAAAACTAAAATAAATTTGAATATAGAATCAGGAAGAGGAACTTGCAATAGGTAAATTGGCCCAAAACATGTAGACGATTTCTTTCACACATCCTCTACACAATTATATCAAGAAAGCCCAATTCATTGACCAGTATTTCACCAAGTAAATGTGTAGTAGAAGGTCAACAATTTTTAATCCATCATGTTATCAAGTCTTTAGCCATTTACTAGAACCCAAGAAATAAGCAATTTGGAACTAATATCATATCTTTGTCTAGAAAAATTTGTTGGCTTTGAATGATGAGAAAATTGAGCAGTAAACATTCCAGTAAAATTTCTTAGCATAACTAAGATAAAGGGGGGAGAGGGAGGGAGGGGGAGATGTCCCCACCTTACAGTCATCAATTCTATACCAATTTCCAGAAAAATCCTTTGTGTAGCAAATATAGTGACCAAAGAAGGACGCATTCAGCATATCCACGTGGACGACAACCGCGTAAAGCTTGTAGATATCAGTGCCATCTCCATCTTCACTCATGTAAGGGCTAAGATCTAGAGTCTCAGGGAAGTTTACTTTCTTATTGAGTTTCCCAAACCTACCACTCTGCATAAGTTAACCAACAACTTTAATACCACAGGTAAAGCTTGCAAATCTAACTAAAGAACTGGAAAGAATACTCAAATTTGAGTCACATAGGTTCTGAACAATCTTCTCAATAAAACTCCTAAAGATAAATATCCAGAAACATCATATCAAGTCCATGTAAAATCTTTAAAAACACTAAAGTGGAGCACCAAGAGAGAAGACCCGGCCTGCATCAGAATTCGCCACGTCTTGTGATTGGTCAGTTTGGTCCTACATGGGCCACATTTATAAGACACAGGCCGCAGGTCTGAATCTTCTCGGCCTCAATGTCATTTTTCTTTCTTTTAAAAAAAAATAATATATATATGCACTAGAGGTGCCTCCAGCCCTTTTTTCTTTTCTTTTTTTTGCCTTTTCATTTCCTTTTACAATATTGGTCATTTCCTATTTTCCCCAACGAACATAAGATAATGTGACCAAAAAACAGTAAGGTAATCCACTATTTCCTTATTTAATTATTTTTTGTTCTACTCTTTATTTATTAATTATACGATCTATTAAAAGAAAAATTTATCTTTCCATTTTTATTACCCTAACTTATCTTTTGGGCTAGGATTGTACTTTTGTTCTTATATATTTCCAAACAAAACTCAAGGAAATAAGATTGTCATGCTTTTCTCATGACTTAGGTAAAAGAGCTCACTACTTCAATGCTTATAACATTAATTTTTCCATAATCAATCATCAATCTTGTTCTAATGATAACTTAAATTTGCATCGCGTACATTATTTTCTTATTCTGTTGGCTGAAATAAATTATGATTTAGCCAACCTTGCTTACTATGTACAAGAATGTTAAAACCATTGGAAAATTGAAAATATGACGAGAGATGATATGTCATTTGTCTATTTTCAAGCAAACATTTTGAGGTTAGATGAAATATATGTAAACATTTTTCTTTTCCATTAATCGATATATTACTTTGGTTATTTTGTCCCGCTGCATAGTGGAGGCAGTTTTCTAGTAAATAAATAAACCCAAGCCCGTGTCATTCTGTAATGTGCAAGCGTGACCAACAAATGTTTTCTTAAAGTTCTTCAGACAAACTTTTTCAACAGCATAAATCCATGAAATTTCTCTATTTTTTAGAAAATATAATGGAGACAGTGGCCTTTAAGTGCAATATGTGCTTCACTTAGGGATTTACTTAAATTTTGTCAATTGCTAAAATGAAGTTACTTGCCTTTAATTTGGGCATTTTGGTATCAAATACAAAATTCTTCACTCCCAGTAATTACATTACATAAATGCCCCTCAACTGAACTATTAAAAAAGTGAAAATTATCAAAGTCTTGTATTTTCAAATTTCTCAACATATCATTACATAGATTGATAGGTGGATGCAAATTATATGAATTTTCATAATTTTTCAACAAGTTGCACGATTACCTATTGTATGCCATTGCATATTTTAATTTTGTACTTGGTTGCAATTAGGTTCTTTAAATTCTTTTTTCATTTGGAATCCAAACCATATAACTTAAAATAGAATTTTGGTTATAACTGTAATTATTCAATCAGTTAAACTGATACATACGATTTTACAATAAGAGAGCGTATGCATTCTCAAACAAGCATGCAAAAAGGATTATGCTTATCTGAAATTTTATACGATCCATTTCCAACATTAGAAGAAATTGATTTATAAAAGAAAAAAATCTTTGTTTTGTTTAGCACTAAAGGAAGCAAATATAGACGAGCCTACATGAAGCACAGTTAAGGCAACGAGAGTTTAAATGCTTAAAATGAAGAGTTTCAACAGATAAATCAAGCCAAGAACCATAGCATTACATGCAAGCCATTTGAAACTAGAAATGTGTTACTGACATCCCAGACGGCACATTTCTGAGAGACTATTTGAATGCTGCATGCAAGTATGACCCTTAAAATTTTGCATATAGTGCATCATGACATGCAGAAATGTAAACTCTCTCTTCAGCTAGCCAGAAAAGAAACCTTTGAGTGTAAATTATGAGGACCAAAACAATGGCCAACTAAAAATTTGGGGTGAAAAACTATGAGAATCACTTAAAATTTTACCTAGATGTGTAATGCCCAAGGAAATCATACAAACAGGTTGGAAATTCAGGCAAGATGTCCATGTTAAACCATGTGAACATTATATACTCAGCTCTGCATAGTTGAACAAGAAGAAACAATACAGACCTGAAATCTCTTTAAGGCAATTGTTAGAATGTTTGGAGCATTTCGTACAGTTAGACGCTTGCATGCCTTCACATAGTCATTACATCTGCAAAATGGAGAGGAATAATCAACCAAAGGAAAAGCCTCAACAGGTCTGCAAATAATTGACAAGGCATAAAGTATCAGAGAAGACGGAAAACAACCATACCCGTCACATTTATACATATTATCCCCATGAAGCCATTCTTTGGCAGTAAATTGCTCTAGGCATTCTTCCAAAGACCCAGCATCACCATGAATTTCAACAGTTAAATCCATCATATTCTCATACTGGTTCGAGACTTTATTGCAGTTTGCGCAGATAACCTGGAAATATGCAATGACAACACAGTCAAACAATCAAAAGAAAATAAAAATACAAGCCACAACAAAGGCCAAGGTAGATTTCATGAAAGCATCATGAGGAGAAGAAGTATACCAGATAGACAGTAAATGTCCCATTATTCATTCAAAACAAAAGTCTCACAACATAAGCAGGTGATCTTGACTCTTACAGTGAACCATTTCCAGAAAACTAACCAGAATAACAATGGTCTCTCATGATTATTACTAGATATCATCACTTATGCCCTATAAAAAAAGCATGCACAGAACTGATTCAATCTTTCCAAAGAAACCATAATCAGACCTAAGTTATACATCAGTCTCATTTTAAGAAATATAAAGGCTTTAATTCTGTGAAAGACAGGTAGCAGGAATAAAAGCATCAGCATGCTTGGGAAGTGATGCCATTAAGATATAAGTCTTTGGCAAATAAATGGCAACATCTTAGCATGAATGAAAATATCAGCTTACTTAGGAACTGGACCAAATCAGAATATACTTAACAGTACCAAGCAATAAGAAACAAAATAGCCTGGATTGGATTTAAAGGCATTACCTGAGACTGCAAGTGACCGCCAAATATATGCTGAATAATGGTTGTTTCTTGAGCACTTGGGTGGACAGCCCTTTCACCGCCAAATTCATCTAGGCAGACTAACTGCATTGTATCAATGGCATACCTGCATAAAGAGGGTAAAATTTTACCATAGCTAAGAATCAGATGTACCAATGATGCTGAGATGCAATGTGTCTCTCGTGTTCTCATTGGTTCAAACCACAAAATTAAATCAAATTAAAGTGACATAGCAGGAAACCTCATAAATTCATGAGCATCCTCCTGCCTTCCATAACCAAGATTACCACCAATATTCGGCAAACGTGACAAGATGTTGGTTGGTGAAAAAGCATGAGGACTCTGGGTGGCTCTTTCAATATGGGTCTGCAATTCGCATAGGAAGCACCAATCATTACGTCGGCCTGACAAGCAACAGCAACCGTGACGTCAACAATTGACCTCAGCTAAAATACCGTAAACAGAGAATATATCACCAATCAAATTCAAGAACCTACATTCTTTCTTGTGGCCCTTATTCAAAAGATAGGCAACAAGGGGCCGTGTGGATGCAAGACATTGTAGAACCACATTAGCATAGCAACTGCACAAGGATAGTTTTAGGATAGTTAGTATAACACAGACACAAAATAATTTTTTGTTTTACAGATGCTGGTTGGTGAAATCAATATCTTGGATTAAAAGCTCTAGCAAAATGAAATCGCGTGCCATATGTGAACCTGTTTCCACAATTTATCAGTCCACATGGAGGAAATCCTGGTTTTTCGGAGTTGTAAAGATCCACAAATTTCTCATATGGGAAGAGGATCTGAAATTAAAGAGCCAATCAGGACTATTTAGTCAAAAAGGAATAATCTTTATTGCAGAGGCATGAACTAAAAAGAATTTACCAACAATTCACCTTTTTTATCAGTTTAATTGGCTTGGGAGTTCCATTTTGGGTGACCAGGGAAGCTTCTGCAGAAACTACCTTGGATGATGACTGGAAAACTTTGCACTTTAATTTATGCTCACTTTTCCAATGAGCTGCTTGGCATGTTTGGGAGCTGCATGAAGAATGAAATCTAAACTGTTTGAATCTTCTCGATGCCATTAGTATCAAAGACCATCCAACAAACCCAGCACTAACAAATTTGGCAATGATCATATATAAAGAATAGGCATCAGAACTAACATCCATTTTAAACCTACATACACAAAGGCCCACCCATAATAATATACAAATATGGAACAAAAGCTTAGAGCACACCAGATATGGGCATGTAATCATTGGCTTCACCATGTACTGACTTAATGTATTTGGCCCACCCACCCATTAATCTCTTTATGATGGCAAAATAGATTAAGCTCGACATAGTCAACAAGTATATTTAAAAGTAGGATGACAATTTGGAGTAAACAAGGTGAGTATCCTGAATAACAACTCCAATGGAATCTTAACGAAGAAATGAGGAAACTATCCTCACAACATGACTAGATTCTGACTACTCTGACTTGCCAAATATGCTTCCTAAACCAACAGCATGTATCCCTCACAAGACTAAAAGTTACTCCGTCTCAGAATCTGTGGGAACAAATAACCTACGATTTAAACAACGACTGGCGATCGTACTGTCATTCTACTCTTAATTCGTTGCATTTAGACATTTAAGTATAAGACTGCAGCAAAGAAAGAAAAAAGAAGAAGAAACAAACAAACAAAGACTTTGCTATGAGTATTGCCAATCTACTCCACAAATCCATCAATACCTAAAGAAAGGTACGACCTTTCTACATATGCTCATTGCAATCTCACAACTGACATAAAAAGAACAAATTGAATCTTCACGGACAAAATCCCTACTTAGCAGCCTTCGAATCGAATAGCGACCGCTGAAAGAGGTGGACAGTAATTGGAAACGAGCAAGACGCCCTTAGCAAAACGCGAAATTCACAACAAGAAGGGCGCAATCGAAACCAAAATCGGCCGCGGAGGAGGACTCACCAGTACCGGACGGCCTTGCAGCGGGAGCACTTCTTGGGGCCGTTCTCGCCGCAGACGGCGCAGACAGGAGGTGCGGCGGCGGCGTCGGCGGGGGCGCCGGGCATGGTCTTCCCGCGGAGGCGGTGGCGGTCGGTGCTGTGGAAGCTGGGGGGTCCTCCTCCTCCTCCGCCGCCCTCGAAGCTGGCCTCGACCTCGAAGTACTTGGAGGCGGTGCTCTTGAGGAGCTGGATCAGGCCGAAGGAGATGAGGAACAAGGTGAACACCAACTGGAGGAGCCAATACAGATCCAGCGTGAATCCCAAAACATGCATGCTATGCTGCGACTCTCGCCCCGTCCTTAGGGTTTTTCATCGATCACGACGGCGGGGGCAGGCCGAGGAGCCGCGAGTCGAAGGAGGCCGAAAGGCCGAATTCCGCGCGACGGATTGATTGGGGGGCGGTGCCTCGATCGGAATCGAGCTACACCTTCATGGAGAAGATGAAGAAGATGGAGATTGGAGATTGGAGATTGGAGGGTTAATGCGGGGGAGGAAAGAGGGGATTAGGGTTAATCGGGGGGGTGGGGGATGATTTTTGATTTGGGATTTTGGGGAACACAGGGGTTTTCTTCGCTATTAAAAGCAACCTCCGGGAAATTTCTATTGCAGCTGCTCTTAGCTTCCTCTGCGTTTGCGTTCGCGTTTCTTACTTCTTTTCTTCTTCTTTTTTCTTTTTTTTACTTCTTTTTTTTTTTTTTTTAAATTTGGGTTTTTCTTCGAAACGGGAGTTTTATCATGGCGAGGGCCTGCCTTTTGCGGCTTTTTCTCTCCAGAAGAGGAAATAGTGTCGCGCGGGTGCTGGTTTTTTCCGCTTTCCTCTTCTTTTTGGGAACTCCCTTTTTTTGCTTTCGGTTAAATTAGGAAATTTCTCTCTTTTTTTTTTTAGATGATTCCACGGACGATGTTATAATACTTTTCTTATGTTGTAAGTACTAAAAAGATATTATCATAATGAAAAGTAATATATCATTTATACGTCTTCTAGAAACGGCGAATTGTTAAAAATAATCTTACTTTTCAATTAATAATCATTTATATACGAAGATCAGAAAATGATAATCTAGTTTTACTTTTAGAGGAAACTGTGGGCATTTGCATTCACGTTGATTTTTGCTATATAAGAACATCATTTTCCTTTCTAGAAATTTCCGTCCCACAAATCCTAAATTATCTTGTTTGTTAACACATTCAAACCGACTAAAAGTTAGCAAAATGTTAGAACGAGTGAGGTCCGGGGCAAGGGAATTTGGTTTTTCTCAATGTGAGGTTCTATTCAGATGCTTTTGTACTTGCAAAAATCAAGTTATGTGAGTAGTTATTAGGCCAAAAGCTATAAGTAAGCAAATTGGTATGATACATTCTTAAAAATTTACTATCACGACACAAATATTTGATTATGCCAATACATTATGAGCTTCTTTCATATTAAGCAAGATGGGTGGTGGATTGATCAATGTACACGAAAGCTGCTCATATATCACTTTTATAGCTAAATTGATAAAGAATGATGCTGTAAGAACATGCAAAAGCGATAAAGAAATATGCGGTGCTTATTTTAATATTTTAGTGCCTGCAAGACTTTATCTCTATTCCCAATTTGGTACGATATATTTATTGAGTACCTTCTAAGTGTTTTATGTTCAGGGATGTCCAGATCTAAATGATCAAAATGAAATAATTTAAGGGCTTACTTAAGTTCAAAATTATCACTTTCATAGCTAAAGTGATAAGGAGGGATGCCGTCTGGCCGTGCAAAAGTCAAGAGGGACTTATGCCGTGCGTGAGGTCACGAGCGAATTTATCTTCAAGGTAAGTACGATTGGACAATTGAGCAGTCGGGAAAGATGAAATTTGCCAAGTTAAAACATCATATCGCTGATGAGTGCTGTACCATCGTGTGGCTATGGTGATTTTGCTTCTTTTTCTGATGTCATCATTAAAGACTAGGAAAAGGTTTAAGAGACGAAATTACTTTTTTTTTTTTTTTTGGCCTTTTCGAGGTTAACCTGTCGAGCTCATGATTACCTGGGAGAATCGAGAGCTTGGCGTTGCCGAGGAGCATGTCCGGAATCGTGCGGAATGGAGCAAGCATCGGATAGCAATTTTAAGGTGAGGAGGGAGCCGTGGAAGGTGGCGGTGGTGGTGATGTTGGTGGGGTACGGGGAATAACGAAGGGCATATTATTTGCTTCTGAACTCTTCCCACTCTCCTTTTTCCTACCGAAAGTTTGCGCATTGATGGTGCGATCTATTGATTTGACGGGTAAATTTTTACCAATGGAAGGAACGAGCGACCAGAAGAATCACACGAGGGATTTTTATTTATTTATTTATGTAACATTCCCTTAATATTGAACATATTAAAATATACTCTATTACTAATTTTCACGGAGAAAAATTACTAGAATAGTCCTGAATATATATTGTATTTGTATTAACTCAGTCTTGATTTTTCGATTATTTATCAATTTAGTTATAAAACTTTTTTGTTGTACCAATTTAATCTTAAATATTTTGATAATTTGTCAATTTAATAATTTCAACCAACTTTGATTGAAAATTGTTGACATGATAGTTTATAATCAACTCTAACCAGTAGGTGGCAAGGCCTTCATTGATGTGAATAATTTTTCTATTTTTAACTATTTTCTAAATTTTTTATTTTGTTATTCTTTTCTTTTTTTATTAACCAAAGACCGGTGACTCTTGCTTGGTTGATGTTGCGATGCTTGCCCAAACTGGGTGAGTGGTTTAAAAAGGAAACAATAAAGAAAAAAATTCAAAAAAAATCTTTAAAAATTGTCTACATTAGTTCTGAACATATCACATATGATGCTAGACATTGACTAAACTATAGTGTGTATAATTTCCGATTAGAATTGTCTAGAATGACCAAATTAATAAATTATCAAAATATTTAGAACTAAAATGACAAATCGTTAAAAGTTTTAGGACTAAATTAGTATAATTGAAATGTCCATGACTAAATTAACAAATCGTCAAAATATTGAAAACTAATTTGTCGTGATGAAAACATTAATATTCTGAATTGACGTAAGTATAATATGTTTCAGACTTTGTAGTCATTTTCTCAATTTTCATGAGATTATGTCATTGAATTCAATCACAACAAAAACCGTTTTCTCATTTTCTATGGCTTTGGTTGGATTCAATAAGACTTTTTCTCTTGCGTGTTTTGGGTGGGTCTCCTGGTCGGAAACCAAACGAACCGAAATGGGAAAGTCGAATCCCGTGTATTTTAGTCAAGTTTTTTGCCGTTTATGTTTCGAGCGGCTTCGGTTTTCATTTCATTATCTGATTTCATCGCAACTTCCATCGTGTTTTTGTCGTGAAACTAGTACTCTTCGCCAGCTCTTACGAGTTTGTTCTAGTTATGAGTTCAAGAAATTAGCAAGAAAAAGGTAGGGAAAGAATAAAAAGGGGAAAACTGTCTTAGGTTGAATTGGAATCGAATAAATTAGACAAGAATGAGTATACTTCGATTTAGTTTGATTTCACTGAAATTGTGTGTCCTGGTGATTTCCATTCACTTTATTCAGACAAATCGGTTCGATTCGGTTTGATTTTTTCATTTTTGTGTAATAATACATGGTTTGCCCATTAAATATCCAAATTCTTAACTGGGCTAGGCCCATGAAATATTTCCTTGGATCTTTGTCCCAACTAAAATCCGAGGAGAAAGAAAACAATGGGGAGAGCGTTAATACCGTGACGTGTGAAATTGACAATAAGACATCGGCCTCTGTGGCCCAACATTAACATTAGCACAAGCCCGAGGGCCATTGTTAAGAAGCTCTTTCTGTTAGCCCAAGCCAAGATGTTAGAATCTGGAGACTGGTCCTTTCTATGGACATCATGGGCCGACATGACCGCCACTATTCGGCCGAATTCCTTCGAGAAAGTTGTCTCGTGCGCCCGTCTCCTTCTCACATCCCGTGCTATGGATAGCTGGGACGTCTCTCAACTTGGACGCCATAAGGCAGGCCTTGTAAATTTGTTGTGAGCTAAAGTCCTTGGCTATGATTGGTCTATTGTGATTCTTTGATGGCCCAACCCACACCCGACCTGACCCGCATATCTGATGGCTCTAATTGTGAGTATGAACCTTGTGATTCGAGTTATTTTTTTGGTAGGTCCCATATGGAACCGCACAACTTATGATTCAAATCACTCAATCTATGGTAGATCAAGTATAGGCAAAAACAAGCCATTTAGTAACGCAAAGAAAAAGAAATTTACATATTTTTCTTACTATCGACTTCAAATTTATAAAGATGTGCTATAAACTTGTTAGTACAGTCGCTATGAATTTGAATAAGTGAGGCACAACCATTAGAAATGCTTAGAAATTATTGAATTTCATTCCCATGATGAATACCTTTGAAATAAGCTTTCAATACAAACTTTTTTCTCATTGCCATGATCATTAAGCACTATTCTTAACTTACATGTGTCTTATTGTGGAAAAAAGTATGCCATGGTGTGCATCTTTTCAAGTTCATTATTATTTGGTACTCTTTACCTAATTCTTTCTTTTAGAGGAAAATGCCACAACTTTATTTCGAGTCCCCCCAATCTTTTGTATGTTCAAAGCACTTGGAAAGGCAAAAGTCGCATCCCACTCTCACTTCTTTCTTCACATGCTCAGCCCTTATACTATAAGTTCAGACATCATGTCTGTACTGCTCATTAAAAGCAGCTAACCCACAAAGCTAACTGTCCATACCCATCTGTAAAGCGAATTGCAGAGCAATCAGCTTTTCCTCGAGTGGATTCATATGACTTTCTAATGTGGGTGTCGACGGTTCATTCGCAAACATCATTGCCTCGCCTTTTAAGGATCATTATTTGTCCCAGGTAAGGAAGAATCTATCGGACCGAACGGCACATGCTCTCTCCCCATAGGCTTTTTCCCCTTCTTCTTCCCCACCCAAGTTCCTTTCTAAACAAATCAATGGGTGCATCATCCCTTGCTCTACGCTTCTCCTCTCTGTCCTGCCCTAATTTGACAAGCAGTTGCCCACTCTCTTTAAGCAAACTTTAGCCCTATTCATCTAGCTGTGTATCGGACAACCTGAATATAGAAGGCACGGCCAGTTTTCCTTTTTGAGGAGGAAGAAAAGGCTGCCATCAATCATGATTGATTGCGATTAGATTATGCAACAATGGCATGCTGATAATTAAGATGACACTGCTGAATAATAGCGACAATGAATCACCCAATCTCTCAGTGGGATGAGCTTTTGAAGTTTCTGTTATACCTAGGGAAAGTCGCGTTACCACCCTTTGCGTGTTACTAGGAAACGAAAGCGACCCGTGGAGTGATTGAAAGTGACTTGCATCTTATTTGTCCGGATCAATAATTAGCGTACCTTGTATTATATTGACACTAACGAGTTTCCAAAATAGAGGAGGCCGAGGTGGCCAAAAGAGGTAGATGGGAATGAGCAAGAAAACACGGAGTGATGTTACCCACTTCCCTCTTTGTATATCTTTTCTTTCTCGTCCCTTTCCGAAACAAGAACTGGCCGACGATTTTACTGTTGATGGGATGTGCACCTCAAGCCAGAGAAACAAATCTGTGGACTGGTTTTGGGCAATGAATGAATCTCGTCAAACCATATTCGACATAGGGGAGTGTCAAGGAGAATTGGTCAGTGGACCCTTATCTTATCCTACTATTAAACAGAATGCTGTTCGTATTTATGTAAGAGTAATGCAAATGAGATTTTGATTTACAGAATACATGAGGCCGGACCTAGATTCATTTTACTACGGTCGTGTACATGGTGGCGAAAAAGGGTATCGAACTCTAAAGTTTGAAACACTAGTCTTCCTGTCACGTGGTTGATTTGGAAGCTCGTGATGAAATTGCACGAACAACAAACCGTATGATCGAAGAAGGCAAAGGGAGATCATACTGCTTGGCATGTAGAACGTTGCAAGAAGGTAGGAGCGGGGTTAGCGAGGTTCTAGTGGACCAAGCAAGATCAAGAAGGATCTTCAACCCTAAGGAAATGGGAACGAGGTGCATACTACCGCGAACGAGTAAGTGCAGAAGGCGGCCAATCACCGATTCATCGTGAGTAGGCGAGAAGCTGACATTAGAATGCACAGTCGAAGGCACTAATTAAAACCTACGTCGAGAAGAGAGATGGAGAGGACTCGAGTGGGGGCGATGTTGGGTCCATTCGCATTTTGTCACCAAGCTGTCCCTTTGGTGCTTCCGGTGTTTCTGGCAGTGATGTTGGGTCTTTGATTTTTGTGGGTTAAATCAATCCTCCGATCTAAGTGTCTCTCTTCAGTGCATCTATGCGTGTACGGAACGTTTCCTTGGTTCCACTTTAGCAACAGTATTGTCCAACCATGGCGAATCAATAGTATATTAAAGGAACTTTTGGCTATTTTTCCCTCAATCAGCACTTGGTACATGGTGGCTATATGTGCAAAACCTAACTTAAAGGAAAGCTCTAAAGAGCATAAGTATATTGATGAACCCCATTTTCCAATTTGTACCGTCTGGGCAAATTGCGATAAGGGTTCTTGTATAAATTATGATGTATAGATGAAGCTAAAACATAGCTATTCTTTCTAAATATGGTTTGTGGTCTACATGCTAGATGGAGATCTTGATCCATCTTATCTAGTATGGGAAGATGTAAGCAGAAACATACATTTGGTCTCCCTTTATTATAGTACCTTGCGAAAACGCACTTATTACGACAAAGAGTAGCTAATCACGTAAAAGGGTATACACAAACATGTCTCAGTGGCACATTATTTAATCTAACATATGTTAAATACTGTGCTGATCCCTTTCCACCTACTTACTGCTTTTGAGAAAGCTATCCCAGATAAGAGGAAACTCATCCAACCATGTTATTATCATCATTTTTCACATTTTGAGAAGTCAAGGGATTAATTGCCGACGCACACCTGCTTATAAATCAGTATTTACTTCTTAACAAAAGAAAAAAAAAAGTTGTATTTATAAAATTAGCTTATGAATGCATAAAACTGGTATTTGAACACCCAAGAATTAGAATTTCCCATGTCACTTGTGGCCAGTTAACCACGAAGAAAAGAAAACAGGAATAAATCGTACCATGTGCAGTCCACTTCCATATCTCGTAAAAATGGCCACAGGGGCGGGTCCAAAAAAAGAGTTTCAAAAAAGAAAGAGAAAAGAGAGCCAATGAAAAGATCAATCATAATTCTGGACCTGGTCACGCTTTACTACTCTCTCATCATGAAAGCACGTAGTCCTTTTGTTGACCACATGAGAAATGATGAATAATATACCTCATTACAAATACACTGATTCGTTTCGTTGACCTCCATATATTACAATAAATGTGGATATAATAGGTTGTCCATTGAAATAAAAAAGATTTCTTTTTCTTTTTCTTTTTTAAATTTGTAATGCATAGTTTTCTTGTTTTATAGTATCAACTAAGGATTTATTTGATACAAGTGAATTTTAATTGCTCAAAAATCGAGCGTTGAGTTTTAAACGTAGAAAACAGAGGAATCAAATTATTTGATGACAATTGAATAGTAACAGCTAAATTTCATTGATTTCCTACCAAAGATATTAACGATAATCATCGGTAGGTTTCAGCGGCTTTGAAAATCGAAATAATTCTTCACGAGACATTTTTCTATTCTTGAAAAGTGAAAGGGGAAAAAGGAAGTAATTACAACATTCCCATGCATTGAGTTTGGGTTTGGATGATTGAAGGATGATGATTGGAATGAGCTGTCCCAAGAAAGGCGCCAAGCGATGGTGGCGCAATCTGGACCCACCATCAAATTCTGCCCCCGCCGACCCGGAAAATTTCTTTCCTATTCGTGTCATATATAGCCAGCGTCTTTGGACACTCCCTAACCCAACTTCTTACATCAATCTAAAGGAGAATCCAATATCATTAGCAAAACAAGTTAGATTTTAACATATTTAGAATTAACTTTTGAGACGAGAGAAGCCTAATATCACTCAATATATAATAAAGAGTTGAAAACTTTGAATTTAAATCTTATTAGACTCCATTTGCTTTCTTAATTAAATATATTCAATACTTAGTACTGGACAAAAAAATCAAATTAAATGTGAGTGGGAGTGTTAGAATAATAATAAATCACGTTTTCATTTGACAGTTTAAGCTTTTAGAATAATTAATAGTGATTTTAAACAATCTTACATTTAATTTGACTTAGGTAATATTTCTTTATCGAAATCACGCATGAGGATTTAGTCATTGTCGTTTCCATTGGTTGTTTAGGCAAAATGCTACTCTTGGATGCTGCAAATTTAGCCCATAGATTCACCAGCGCATCGCGTCATCTCGACGAATCATTTGATGCCAAGTGCGGGGAATTGCATCCGAAATAAGAAATAGGGACGCTTGGTTGATAGTGAACCGGGTACCCTCTTGGAAAAGGGACTTAAATGCACACCCATATACAAACATATGATATTATATTATATAGTTTTGGGCAATTATATGGAGTACATGTGTAGGCATAGAATAAGGAGCAGTAGGGTTTGGAGACGCAGCTGTGCTCGATAGATTCCCGCCACTTAAACTTTCGTGTGCTTTTCCAACGGAAGTAAAGAGGAGATCCCGATTCCTATATAAGCCATTTGACGCACTGTAAAGCTCAATTTGGGGCTAATTTCTTATGATGCGGTCAATTTCCTAGATCATATAGAGGGAGTCCATTGAAGCTGTCCCTATCGAACAGCTAGCGAAAAGGGGGGGCTGCATCACACTCACCGATGATACTTAAGCCCTACAAAACCGTGGATTAGGGAAAGCTGTCTGCCTAATCAGATCCACCTCTCGCCAATCGCCATCGCTGAAATTAATTAAAAGTTACCCAAGAATAAAAATTCAATTTTCTATCTGCCCATCTTTCTGTCTCTTCGATCCAAGCCATTGTTTATGTGAGGTAAGAAGGAGAGGCTTTTACTTTAAAGTGGTCACTCGAGGGTTTGCTCCATCCACCATGTGTTGGATGCGCAACGTGGGGGATAATCAAATATTAAATAAGAGTGATTAAAAGTAAAGAGCTTTCTGGTCATGAGGAATCCCAAATGCAAAGCCCGACGAAAGCGTTGCCCTTAAAATATTGCGTCTTTCTACACGATAATCTATTGTATTAAAGTTAGAGAAGTTGGTTACCATTAGGATCGGCTCTCTAATATTTTGTACTAGCCACAACTCATGTCCGCCTAATTAGCTATCTGAATTTGAAGTTATCAGCTTTTCCTAGTCTGCATCTAGAGGAAAATTGCCTTAAAAAATCGTAAACCTATTGTATTGTGACTTAGTTAATGCCAAGTTTGTTGACGATTTACCAATATAGTTATTCCGATCAAGTATGGCTAGAAATCGCCAATGTGGACGTTGGCCATCCTACGTGGCATAATTGGTATTGATGTAGACAATTTTTGTAATTTTTTTTTTAAATTATCTGAATTTTTTTCCTTTCATTTTTCATTTTGCCCTATTTCTCTCCACCAGTTGCCAAAATGTCCTCATGAGGGCTAGCAAGGGTCGCCCTCACCAGATCAAGCAAGGGCAAGCCTCACCTTGGCGAAGGTGTTCTTGTCCTCGTCGAAGGTTGGTATCCAATGGAGGCAAAAAAGGAAAAAAAAAAGAAAAAAAGGAAAAAAAAATATATACCGGCTGTGCTATATAGGATGACGATGTCAACAGGGTTGTCATATTAATAATTCCAGCCAAAATTAGCCAAAAGAGCTACATTGGTAAATTATTAATAGGTTCAGGACTACATTAACAAATTGTGAAAAAGGTTTAGGATTATATCAGTACAATTAAAAAGTTTAGAATTGAATTGACCACTCGTATAATATATTTAATGATTTTTTGTATAATTATCCCCGATATTTGTACAAATGGATGCCAAATATAGGGAAGACAATATGAAAAAAACAAGAATTCAGATTACACGTCAAATTTTGGTGAGCTGTATGGTCTACCTTCACATGACATAATTGCATAATTGTGATCAGTTGTAGCATTGAAAGAGCATTGGGTTTAGGCCATGTTTGGTAATTAGCCAAATAGTACCAAATTCTATTTTTTTTTATTCCTTGAAAAAAAAAATCCGTTTGGCAACTTTTTTATTCTCAGGAGTAGATTTGGAACATGATCAAGAAGTTAAAAAAAAAAAAAAGAAGAAGTTATTTCTTTATTCCTGAGAACAACTTTAGAATTAAGTCTATTTTTTTTCCCTCTTTTCTATTCTTCTTTTCCAAAGGAAGAAGGAGAAGAAGAAAATGAAAAAAGAAGAAAATAATAAAATTATTAAAAAACTAAAAGAAATTCTAAATTGTAAAAGAATTTGAGATCTTACCAAACACATTTTTATCATGAGAATATAAATTTTGGACAGTTACCAAATGTCTTCAAATACTCATAGACTTATTTAGGAAATAGAATAAAAAAATCATTTCTAAATATAAATTGTTCTTGAAAATAAAATAATTACTAAATAATCTCTTAGTCTCCAACTAAAGTCAAGCCTCATTGATGTGAGCCGTCACATTTGACCTATTGTGCAACTCGCTTCTAGTGTACAAAAGACGGCCTTGCTAGCTATGAGATGACATCGTCTAGTCGGCCTTTCCTTCGTTTGGCAACATTGATGTATACTAACCATTAGCATCAATGCAACATACGCAGTCCCCATCTCTTTCATTAAACAAAATGGTTACGACACCCTTATCCTCGATTTGCGTTTATTTGTCAATTTAGTCTCTTTCCTTAGAGTTGACCCCATTCATGTCGATTGTTGAAGCATCAGAAAAATAACATTGTCTGAGCCAAACGTACTTCCTATTATTTTCCATGTTTTTTAAAATCTTATTTATGCACGATGAATACGTTTACGAGGACAATTAGAAGCGTGGTACATACATACAGAAGTTCAGTCTGTTACTTCTCAATGATTGGTGCTTCTCGATGGTTGTTTGAACATCTATGTCATTTAAAAAACAGTAGAATTTCATCGAGAACGGCTGATCGGGACCTGTCCAACTCGTGCTGCTTTGCCACGTCAATTCTCGAGTGTTTAGTGCGTCTCCATCATAAGGGCGGGTCTTCTAAAAAAATCCATACCTACGTGTGAGCTCAATTCACATGCACTATCGGATCTGGTGAATTTCATATGAAGTCCACTTGTTATAATGGGATGTGTGAATTAGATTCACATGCACGGAGAACATTCAAGAATTTATCCTCCTCTATTGCATTGCCTTACAAGTTCTTTCCATGCAGTGTGCTGTTCAGCCAACCTACTTCAATTGGTCAAATATGTAAATGTAGCAATTAAATATACCACAGAGTACTTTCTTCACAGGTTTAAATGCCATTGAATATATAATTCATTCACCGCAACTTATTTGACTTGTAATATCTCTAATCCCATTCAGTTGGGTTTAGTATGCTAAATCAATGAGGGTCATGTGACATAGACATTCGGCTAACTTTAGACATAAGTTGACAATTAGACACATTGATAATAGTAAGTATTGACGATTGAGAAATGACACGAATTGAAAGTACATTATTAGGTTGCATCTCACATCATTAAATTGACATCTTTTAAGAAGATGATTTTTTTTTAGGCCTTTGTTTGAAATTTTCCCTTAATAATATTGGGTCACAACTCTTATCATTAAATTGGCATTATCATTTTTAATTTAATTTTCTTTTTGAATAATTATACTTATGGAATCTCTTTGTGGCTTATAATTCTTTTTCTTAAGGACATACCGCCAATAACTTAATCACAAAAGAACTCTGTATAATCATATTGTAAATTATGTTTGCACCTTTTATTGGTATATACATAGATGATTGACTCGTGATACATTCGTGATATATATTAAGTTCACATCTCTAGCTTTCAAGCTACTTGCCCACTAAACTAGTTCAACTTGTGTACTAGTCAACTTCCTAGCTTCAATGCCAAGTTAGAGCTTGATTGAGTTGTTTAACCTCACGTTTGCAAAGTAGATTTAAATAATCCACTCTAGTTCGATTTAAGTAAATGCATGTACAAGCTACATATGGTCGGTGGAGAACTATAAATTTGAAGCGTGAGACAATACTTTAATTCTATTATTATAATTCTTTCAAGCATATTAGTTTGTTCAAAAAAATTCTAGTGAATGCCGAAGAAAACTTTGGAACCTAAGGTAGGCGGCATGTTAAATAGTTTGTGAGATTGTGGAACTTAAGCATACATTAATCCGTGCTTTGATGTAATGGTTTAAATTTCTAGGACAATTAACAGCAATCTCACAAATTATACATAGGATTAAATTTAGAGGTCTAGAGTTCAAATCTTTTTTGTACCTTTTGTTTGCCTCCAATATATATATTTTATGTGTTAGTCTTAGGTCAAAATCCAGTTTACATGTGAGGGAAAGCGTTAAAATATTTACATATTAAACAACACTTTAATCCAATAGATTAAATTCCTAGAATAATTAGTTGTGATCCAACATAATTTTACTCGAGATCATGGGGAGTCCCTGGGTCATGTGTTGCACATATAATATATTCCAGTTTTATATTGGGTGGAGCTTAAGTCAATTATTGATCGTTGATAAGTTGTCCCGTCAGGTTGAGTTTGAATTGTCATTAAATAATGGTCCTAGTACGAATTCAAACAAATATAAGTTTCCAATGATTACTTGGAATGGTTTAGTTAGCATTAAATAATGAAAACGTACGAACTCCCACGACTTAAGTCAACTAACCCATATCATCTTATTAAGCAAAGGAATATGACACATATCATTCTCTCGATTTTTCTCATCCATTGCAATTGCATCTTCTTAAATGTTATTTCGGTCCTCTTAATTTTGGAATCGGCTCCTTTTCCTCTTAACCTTCACTATTAAACTCTATCTACCCAAAGTTTTGTCACTATCAAAAAATTTCACCTCGTTTAAACATCTGTTTTTTGTAAAAATAAATGTATTGTGAATTCTATTTTCGAGTTTGTTAATTGTATATAAAAATGAAAAATGCCGTAAAGTGTCTCTAGAATACTCATTAAACCTTGTTTATAGGGTTCATATTTTTCTCGTAACAAACATGCAACTTAGCTAATTCTATTGAAAGTCATTCTTCTAAGAATTACAATATATATATATATACACATTAATTATATGAACTTACTTCATGTCAATAGGCTACAAGTAACTGATTCTGCTAGATTTTGGCATGTCTTTGATCCCACATTACTCGAATTTGATTTTTGCATTGGTAGATAAGTATAGCACAGCTTCAAGTAGCATCATGTGTTTTCAAACCGTCAAAGCACTAATGAACTGCGACCAAAGAGAATAATATCATAGTCATAGCAAAAGCCCAATCTTGATTGCATGCTCTCAGCACCAAGCAGCACTAATATCGACATGCGACATGACACGATACGACACGACACATTAACACGTCATTTGTCAAAAAAATAGAAAATTATGATATGTTGGGATGTATTATATATTAAATGTATATTTTTATATATACATGATAAATTATCATTTTAATGGTTATTTTAATCAAATTAATTTAATTCAAATTTATAAATAAATAATAAAAAAGAGCCTAGAATGAATTTACATTAAAAAATTAATCCATAATTTGTTAATATTATCAATTGTTTCAATTTGACAAATTCAGCTTCATTCCAATTATCCATAAAACTTGGAACAAAAAAAAAGACAAGCAGCTTTACCAAAAAAAAAAAAAAAGACAAGCAATTTACATTTTGAACTCTCGTGTTAGAGTGTGTCAGACAAGAAGAAAAGAATAAATTTGGGGGTGAATTGTGTGTCATGGAAAGTGAGAGTTGGTAGAGAAGAGCAAGTAAGTTTTTTTTTTCTCCATTTATTATTTTTAATTTTCTTACATATTTACATTTTGACTTTTTATTTATTGAAATTTTTTAAAGATTGACCTTGTGCGTGTCATAATCACATGTCAAAAATTTGAACTTGCATGTCGAAATTCCCGAAATGTATATCAAAGAGTGTTGAGAGAGTTGACTAGGTATTGAATCTTTTAACAAGTGTTAATCGAGTATCAAAGAGTATTGAAAAGTGTTGGAGAGTGTCAGACACGACATGAAAGCTCTTGAAGAGTGTCAGTGTAGAGAAGACCCGTCAAAAGAGTAAGTTGGGTAGGATCGAAAATGGTCTGACCAAAATAGATCTATTTTACTCACTTTGATCCATTTTTTCATGTAATTCAAATTTAGTGACTTGACTTGACTTGTACTCATTCCATACCTTATCTTATTCATATTATTAAAATACTTTCATTTCTAACCTAATCTAGTGTAACTCATGTTGAAACTATGGTGAGAGTGTGAAGTGAGTAAGTGCAAGATCAAGTAAAGGCAAGAGAAAACAAAGAGAAAATCTTAGAAGTGGATTAGGCTTAAATAACTAGTAAACTTATTTATGAAAATTTAACACCCATATTATATTTGAACTCACTTATCACCTATTTTATGAATATGACTAACTCATATATTAACTCAGTTAATCATGTATAAGTTACAAAATGGTTTTGTGACCCATTTTGATAAATCTACCTTAGCAATATTATGAGTAAAGCGGGGAGGTTGTGTTTTAGATATATTTCTGATGGCACATCGTCCAAATCTAAACAACTACCGCTAGTAGTTTACCAACTGTCATACCACGTCATTCACCATTTTCCCAATTACATCTGGCTTAACCATGGTCCATGATTAACTCAAGCTCAACCAGCAGTTAAAGTAAATTACCTTTTTTTTTTATCTGTTTTTTTGGCTAAGGTCACCTAAAATTTAATTCATGTTCACGGCTAGTCGCCTATAAATAAGATCCTTTCACCACCTTTCCGCTGCTTTCCTCAAATGTAGGATTCACTCCCCCCACGAAACTCTCTCCAAAAAGCAAAAAACAAAAGAAAACAAGGTGCAGAGAATCAGCGCAGCAGCAGTGTCAACCTCACTCGTCCACCCCCGCGCCGTTCGCTTACGCGCCGCCCCAACACGTCCGCCTTGGTAATGGCGGAGGGGCTTCTTTAAATAACACTCCTCAATAACTCTCTCTCTCTCTCTCTCTCTCTCTCTCCGCGTCTCTGCCGCTCTCTGTCTATCTCTGCATCGTCAAGAAACCAAGAAAGAAAAAAGAGGAAAAATCTGAGTGACCGGGGCGGTTGAATCCTGTTCTCGTTAGAACTGAAATCAAGAAAAACAGAGTGTTTGCGAATGAAGGAACATGGGGGAGGCTACGTCAATCTGTGTGGGTGGAGATTTTGAAGTTGCCTCTCATTTTGTTTATTTGTTTTGTTTCTTTTATTGCTGGTAACAGAAGAAAGCTGAGACGAAACGAACCAAGAGACGCCAAAGAGGTGTAGCGAAGGAACGTGATTTAAAATATAAAGCTTGACCCTGTTTTTATTATGGAAGCTTGGTAACAAGAACCGTCCAAGAATTCTCTAATATTTTTGACCTCCGAGCGCACATGGCTTCTTGGGCTTCCCCTCTCTCTGCTTTCATTGTTTTTTCCCCTCCTCTTCTGGTTTTCTTTTTTCCCCTCACATGCTCTCCTCCTCCTCCCATCTCTCTCTCTCTCTCTCTCAAAGTTCATTGCTCCACTCATAATTTTAGTTATTCATTTTCGATGCATTTGATTATTCTTGAACTGGGCACGTTTCAGATCTAAGGTGCAAGGCTTTTTCGCTGATTCCAACCTCAATTCTCACTTGGGAGGCGGTTTCTTTGGCTGAAGGCTCAAACTCCATTGCGGAAAGGTCCGCTTCTTGATACGCCCTCCTGCTGCATTCTGTCATTTTCTCATTTCTGAATTTTGGGGAGCAAGTCATGATGCTGAATCAAGCAATAATGGAGCCGGTTGGTGAGTAGTGACCCATTTGACTTTTGCCCATCTTTTCAGTCGTTTGGCAGATCAATGTCAGCTTGATTTCGCCCTCAGTTTGTCAATTTGCATGATCTGGTTTAAGTTCGTTACTTGTCAATGAATTTGCTCAGCTTATTGCTTCTGTCAGTATCTTCCTTTAGTCAGCATAAGGGATGGGATCAAAAGATGAATTCCTTTTCAAGCCGTGTCTAAACAAGATTACTCTTCTGTTGGTGTAAAAATTACATAACGTGCTTCCTCGTTTATTTTCCCAGGCACAAGTCTGATTTTGCTCGAACAGGCCATATTTGACAATCTGTTTGTGTCATTTATTGAAATCCAAATAACATCTGTAGCTCAGTCATCAAGTAATAACAGACAAGGCATCTGGTGTTGGTGCCAGTATCCTTCATCTCTGTAGTTCCGGGAAACTTTTTAGATATAACCATATATATTCCTTGCCTGATATGCTGCCATGAAGAGAACAGAAGAAAATTATGAACAGGGTTTGCCTTCAAAAAAATTGTGGATTGGGTCTCATTTGATTTTACAGATTCCTACTGTGCATCATGCGAAGCAGTCCTACGGCACTGCTTTTCTCAAGGAAATTTGGCTGTGTATCGGGAGCTTCAGTACTGGATAATTCTATCTATTCATCCAGGGGTTCTCAATGAGAATGTTCAGACAGAAGAGACTATGTCGGGCTCTAAGCTTTTCTAAGTAGGATAAAATGACATGCTTTTTATCCCACAATGAGGAAACAGAAGCTTTTATAGTGTTCACCACCTTGTCGCGCATGAATTTGTCTTGGACCTCGGAGTAGATATGTCAAGGTTGATATTAGGACCGGGAGAGCTATTGTCAAATATAAGATACCAGTTTTGAACTAAGATTAGTTCTGCATAATGTTCTCTTTTTGTATTTCCCTATCAGAATATAACATAGTTTCCTTTAGTTTTTTGCTATTCTAGAGCCAAATTCGTCACTTATATTTTTCAACTCATGCTTGTCTTGCAGGTCAATTGACCCTTCTTTGCCCCTTACCCTGGTTTTAAATTTATTCAACAATATTGCTCATCATTGACCTAGTTAAATGTAAAAGCTGCATTGAACTGGATGCATAGACTGAAGCAAGGTATTCAAGCTCAAATGTCGGTGACATTTTGAACTCACACGTGAAGAGCCATGATGGTGTGTGAGATGGAAAAAGATCCTATTGAAGATATGGACATCGAAGCTCTGCCTTCGATGTGGCCTGAAGATATTGATAATGATGCTGGAAAGCAGTTCAACATCGAAAATCCTGGAGGAGACGAAGATATGTTGAAGGAGGTCACGATTCCAGAGGAGCCGAACATTGTTGATATTAAGCGGCTTTTAGAGCTAACCAACTATACAGACCAGGGTGCTTCTCAGTTGGCGTACCTTGTAAAGCACTGGGAGTACAGGCAGGCCAATGCAGTACGCCTTCTAAAAGAGGAACTTGACATCCTGAGCAGACAGAGGCAGGAGGTTGAGCTGAAGAAATTGGAGATACTTGAGGAGCATCGTTTTGAGGGAGAACGATATGGTGGTGACAAGCGCCCAATATCTATACTCGATGATGCCTTCGATATTTGGCAAGATGTTCCTCGAAGGAAAAGTGATGTAGTTATCCAAAATAAGAGGGTTGAGATTGATGCTGAGTACGATACTGTCATTTACTGGAAGCAGCGCGCCATGCACTTAGAGAAATTGTTGGAGGCAAGTATCCACAGAGAGCAGGCGCTCATGGAAAAATTGCAGGAAAGCATAAACAATCTGGAAAAGCAGTCCTCTCCTGTGGAAGAGCTGTCTCAGATCCTAAAAAGAGCTGACAACTTTTTGCATTTTATACTTCAGAATGCACCTGTTGTGATTGGACACCAGGTGAGAAAAGAATTGCTTCTGCTTCATGACTCACAAAGATGCCTTTGTGCTGGAATTGTGCTACATCTTCAGGCTAGAGTTTGTTTCTTGTTTTGCTAGGCAAAGAATACAAGCACCAACAGCGCATGGGTTATGCTTGAATTATATTACATCCTCAAGTAGATTGTTCACAGAAGCTAGTGGTGTTAGCCATGAATACTTAAAGCTAGAGTAGTAGCTGTGTAGTTTTGTATCCCCATTCTTTAACCAAGCTGGCATATTTCTTCAGTGCATTTTAGGAATGGACTGGTGCTTGTTTGACTAATTGTAGCATGAAAATATGCACGAGTGATGAAGAGATATCTTACACCCACATATATGCAAGGAGAAAGAATATCAAGATCTCACATTCCAAAAAAACCTGAGACTGTTTTATCTTTTTAAGATGGGTCAATTTGTAAAGAAGTTTAGTGTATTCTGCTTGTTTTGCTTCCATTTTTTTTCCACTAACTTCAGTTGGTTACTCACGAAGGATGTTCCAGGATACTTAGTCTCTGTCTCTGCTTTGCCTTTCTTTCCAGGATAAGGAGCTGCGATATCGCTTCATCTACAATCCTTATCCTACTTTGAATGAGGAGGTGAGATCATTTCAATGAAGTACTTATTTCATTAAATTGCAGCAAATTTCTCTCTTTGCAAGTATCTGGTATCGGTTAATCTATGTAACTGACTAGTCAAGAATTTAGTACTTGCAATCTATTTTTCTGTACTTCTTATCATTTCATTGATTTCCGAAGAGCAAACAAGAAGTCTCAAGTTGTCAGATGTATTTCAGGACGTTATAGGGAAAACAGACATCGATATCTTCACTGGTGCTGGTGTGAAGGAGTCTCAAGAATTTAAGAGGGAAGTGCTGGAGAAAGGTTTACCTGCAAAGAGAGAAATCACATTCGATACAGAATTATTTGGTGCAAAGACGTTTCTGATACATGTCGCCCCTGTCTTTAGCAAGACTGGGGAAACAATTGGAATTAACTACATGGGAATGGATGTCACTGATCAGGTGAGTTAGGTAGGGTTTCCTCATTGATTTATAATAGGTCTTTTTACAATCAATAGGAAATGGTGAGAGTGCTTCTGATTTTTTGTTAGGTAAGAATAAGAGAGAAAATGGCAAAACTTCGAGAAGAGATGGCGGTACGGAATGCCAAGGAAACCGAGATGAATAAAACCATGTATATAACAGGTTAAATTACTTATTCACTTCTGATTGTTTCAGGCGGTTTTAAATAGCTTCAGCATTATTCATGTTCCAATACTTATGAACCCTTTAATCTTGCAGAGGAGACGATGCGAGCGAAACAAATGCTAGCAACAATGTCACATGAGATAAGGTCTCCCCTCGCTGGGGTTGTTAGCATGGCCGAGATTCTTGCACAAACTAGACTTGATCATGAGCAGCGGCAATTGTTAGATGTCATGCTTTCTTCGGGAGATTTGGTCCTTCAACTAATAAATGACATTCTTGACCTTTCGAAGGTTGAGTCAGGTATGGCATCAATCTTGTATATGTAAACGAATAGTAGTGTTTCATTCTCACCATCGTCAGACTTTCCTCCTCATAGCTGAAAGAAGCCATGCAAACATGTTCCGTTCATTCTTCCATAGGGGTAATGAAGCTGGAAGCTACAAAATTCCGGCCAAGGGAGGTAGTAAAGCACGTGCTGCAGACTGCTGCGGCATCATTACGGAAGATATTAACATTGGAAGGACATGTAGCAGATGATGTTCCTATTGAGGTCAGTCTGTTAAAATCATAATATATTGTCTTCCTCCATTCTGTTTCTCTCTTGCTTATGTTTGGATGCTACATCTCTCCCGACACTTCACATAATTTGTTTATTTCAGCTTGACCATAATCTAAGTTCTTTGGTCCTATTTAACTTGTTCGATAGGTGAAATCTGTCATTTGATTCTTTTCATACCGTATCAATGTGGGTTATCATTTCTGGATGCTAGATGAGCTGTTTGTTGAAGTCATTGTGATGGTTCAGTTGATGGAAAGATTTGCATTTTTTTTCTTAAACTAATGTTGCTGAAGAATGGGGTCATCACTAATTCATACTGGCTGTCAAATTGATTAATCCAAGTATTCTCCAACTTTTTCAGGTCATCGGAGATGTTCTAAGAATTAGACAAATTCTCACCAACTTGATCAGGTACCAGTTGTACTGTCTTGCTACTGTTATTCTAGATAGGTAGCTCTATTTTTCTGGTAAAAGCAATATTATGTAAATAGTGTGAAGGCCTAGAGGAAATGTAGGTTAGAGAGGTGGATTACCAATCATTCTAGCATACTGTCAAGGCATTCTTTCTTGTTAAGCATTTTCCTGAAGTTCCATCTCCCATGACTGCATATCTAAAGAAACTTCTCTAAGGCAGTGAGCTCTTTCAGCTTATTTTTGTGCTCGGCATATTGTATCCCTATTATATTTCAGCACTCATGATAGATTTGATGATTGGGAGACAAGTTCCAGAGAGTCACATGCCAAGCAGCACATGTTGATACGATTCATTAAATATTCAGAGCTCAATCCTGTACATTGTATCTGAAGAAGATTTCACTTAGCACGCATTCAAAGAAATGACTTGGTTAGAAGGGAGGTGCGACTGCCATTGTGAAAAATGGGATGATCCCAGTAAACTTGGAGATGATGTCAAAGACTTTGATTTTAATATGTGCTGCATAGATGCTTAAAATAAATATAGTTTATGCAATTTATAGTGGCCTTACACTTTCCATTATCTGCTACAGCAATGCCATCAAATTTACACATGAAGGGAAGGTTGGCATAAATCTATATGTGGTTCCAGAACCATCTGTCGAGAAGACAGAAGAATGTCCTCAGAAGTCACAAGCAGATCAGTCAACCCCAAGGGAGAACAGGGGGAAGGAAGAGAAAAGCTCTTTAGTGTGTCAAGCAAGTTGTGACCAACAACCTGTTCAAGTGAAGAGTCAGAATGGCCATTTATGCCAAAATCATGCTCTGCATGATAATACTCGAATCGTGTGCGAAAGCGAAGCATCTGCAGATAGAGATAAGGTGGAAGAGCACACCCCCGAGACAACAGTATGGATCTGCTGTGATGTGTATGACACAGGAATTGGAATCCCAGGTTCCTGTTGAGCTGATTTATTTTTCTAGCTTCTGTTATTATCAAATGCTTCAGGAATATCACTGATGTTCTATTTTATTCCTTTAACTAGTAATGCTGATCATAGCCTCTATTATCATCTAACAGAGAATGCTTTGCCTACTTTATTTAAAAAGTACATGCAAGTCAGTGCTGATCATGCTCGAAAGTATGGTGGGACGGGACTTGGCCTAGCCATATGCAAACAACTGGTGAGTCCCTGAGCTATGCTTTTTTTATTTTTAAAATTAACTTTTGTGAAGATCCACAACTTGCTACAGAACAAGAAAAACAGCTATCCCTGGTTTCTGCTTTTAGAAAATATAAAACATTTACCTTTCTGTCTGATGGAGAACCTCTAAAGGTATTTCAATCACTCCTTTTCATGAATTGCAACCAGTTACTGAGTAATATCTTCTAGCTAAATACCAGATTTCACTCAAATCTTGAGTTCAATCCCTCTTGCTACTGCTAGCTCCATAAGACCTCTCTCACAGGTTTCTTTGCATTTGCACAGGTTGAGTTAATGGGAGGCCGTCTCACTGTGTCTAGTCGGGAGCATGTTGGATCTACATTCACATTTGTGCTACCTTACAAGGTCTCACCAATATGTGATAACTCCGATGATTCCGACGATCTTGCAATTATGGCTAATCATGATTCTGCAGTTGACGACATCACCGATGGCTTTTTCCAATTCCAGCCACCCACTCTGGGTTCTCTCTTCTCCTCAAATGGTTCCAGCAGGACACAGAAATTATCATCACATAATGTTGGATATACTAGTATAAATAAGCTCAATCGGGTTGCAGAGGATTCTTATGCATTTCCAACTAACAACCTCCGACTTAAAGAGTCAGCTTCACCTGAGGATGCCTGTTCTGCAGTTGATGCTGCTGAGACCTCGTCAGAAACAGCATGCTCAGTAAGTCCCAGTGTACATTATGAGTGCAAGGTTGATGTGAAGAACGGCAAAGTGAATCAACTGGGTACAGAATGTAGATCACAAATTTCAAGTTCAAATGTATCTTGTCTTGAAGTGGAAAAAGGACAAGTAGATAAGCTTACCATAAGTGAACTCCCAAGGTTATGTCCCGAGTTGGAGAAATCTTGTGCAAGTTCAGAGAGCACGTCCAGCAGCATTGTGGAAGAACCAAAACCCAAACCAAAGCCTAAGATCCTTCTGGTAGAAGATAATAAGATCAATGTCATGGTGACCCAATCCATGATGAAGCAACTAGGTCATAGTATGGATGTTGTGAACAATGGAGTCGAAGCTGTGCATGCTGTTCAGCAAAGTACTTATGATCTCATTCTGATGGTAATACACAGATACTTGAATGTACCTTTTCTTTTGTGGCCTTAGCTTTCTACTGATGTTCATAACTTCTACTCATTTTCATTTCTGTGCTAAGACAAAAACATCCTCAGCTGATCACTTGGCATTCTGTATTTTGTCTACATGTGATCTAAATTAGCTTTCTATTGCATCTCAACTTTTCCTCCTTATTCATAAAATGAGTCCATAACATGTCACTTGGTACTTGTTTTGTGATTTTGATCATGTCCTGGCAAATTCATACTTCTTTTTCAGGATGTCTGCATGCCTGTCATGAATGGCCTTCAAGCAACCAGAATAATCCGATCCTTCGAGGAGACGGGAAACTGGGATGCTGCAGTAAATGCTGGGATAGAGCTAGTCTCTTCAGACTTATCATGCAATGGTCACAGTTCTACAGAATCAAAAGAACGAGTTCCCATTATTGCGGTTAGCACTTGCATCACAGTTGCACTCGTGCATTTTATTAGTGTCCTCCTGCTTTCCCTTTATATGATGCTTTATAATAGTGATATCAAAGCTCATCTAGTTAGTACTCTTTTAACGGTTCCAATTAGAGGCATCGACTTGACTTAACTGCTAAAATGAGAGTTGATGAGCCCGCGAAAATCCTTCAATGATTTCTTGTGAAAAACGAGCTGAAAGTCTGCTATCTAAAGTGACAAATTGTATAAGTTATGAGAACATAACCAGTTCAGTACCAGATAACAGTATATCAAAGATATAGTGCAATTTGGGTTGATTTTGCTTGCTTCGCTGATTATGCAACTTTTTTTACATTGGCAGATGACAGCGAATGCATTGTCAGAGAGCGCAGATGAGTGTTTTGCAAATGGTATGGACTCATTTGTGTCAAAACCTGTCACTTTTCAGAAACTAAAACAGTGTCTCGAGCAGTACTTGATGTAATTCCCCTGTATAGTATCCCTCTGAATGTATGACTCACATGTAGGAAAGTTTTGTAATCAATGTAAATTATTCCTCGGCCAATTGTAGAGTAGAATCATTCCTTTCTTCTTCTTTTTTCCCATTCCAAGAAAGATGGACAAGGGAACACATAGAACCATAAGTCCCATACTAGTCCATAATGAAGCCGGAGCATAGTGATTTCGCAGTACACCTGAGAGAGAGAGAGAGAGAGAGAGAGAGAGAGAGAGAGGACGAAAATCTTTATTGATCATGGTGAACCAATATACTTTGTTGATCATGGTGAGCCAATATAATCTCTAGGAGCAGCATCGATAAACTTTCCTAGAAAAGGGTTTTGTATCCATCTTCCTCGAAGAACAGATAAGCATGCATTTTCTCCACTGGTTCATCATATTGCGTTTGCACTGTGCAGCCCACTAGAGGATATTCCCACTATAAATGCCAAAACCAAAACATGCATAGGTTTGAGGAAGAAGTAGAGGGTTCTCACGTAAATTGGAAGTGAAATATACCTGTTTCAACCTTCAAGTTACTGGAATTGATTCAAGGATATTAGCACTGAACAAAGAGAATATCAAAATTTCTTCATAAGACGAGATTTTGACAATATGATGAGACAAAGATGGCCTCTTCTAATTAACTATAGTGGGAAAACTGCTATTCAAGCAGGAGTTACTACGAGAAACACTAGCCATCTCCGCAATACTCTACAACGCTCCACACTCGGGGAAGGCTTTCAAGTAAAATTTCTTTCCTTCTCTTGATCAAGATATTTTTCTCCCACATGATTATCCTTCATTCATCTCTCAAGGCAGTGTCCTATCTACATCCAATGAAGCATTCCTAGTGCTCCACATTGCAACCGTAAAGCTCAACAATCAATACTGTCATCCAGTCCTTCGTTCCTCATTACTTGAAAGGTATAAAAAAGACAAAATAAGAGAGAAGCGATGCTGGAAAAATCACAAGGGTGGTGCATATTAAGTACTTATCCATATTCATATTGGTGAGAAGCACAGGCATTTCCAGACACTTGAAGTGAAAATTGTTCGATTTTTTAGCCAATTGGTACTTCAAGCCTTGAAAAACTTAACACCCTCATGCACAACTTTTGACAAGTCCTCCATCATGACAGTTAGCTGTTTATCCTAGAGTAAGACGAGACTATAATCAAATTGAAAGAGTTAGATGCTGCAGACGCAAGGATACGTTAGAACCTGCTACTTCTTAACACATTCATCTTTAACTACTGTAGTCTGAGTTGCCTTGCACAGCCTGTTTTAGGATAGGATGTCTGACTAGTCAGAGTAGGTGCACTATTAATTTCTATATGATGTATAGACACAATTTTTTTCTCCATGTTCGTGAAGTCTTGTCCCTTCAAAGCTTCTTAGGCCAAAAGGATCTATGAACTTCATCAAAAGCTAACGGGAAATGCGAGTGTTGTACTTAATTAGTACGTCCATGGGGTGTGATGAGAATGCACCGTTTTGATTTGATATGCTATGATGGAAAGACACCATTTGAAAGGGTATGAGGGAGTCATATAAAAGACTCCTAAAGACAACCATTGAAAAAGGTGGGCAAAATGTACGCTTAGAAATTCCTCTTCTTTTCTTGTCCCATTTCCATCAAATAAAAAGAAGGCATTCCATTTCTCCTTTACAAGAACAATTGGCATTTAGGCTGTGAAAATCGGATGTTTTCCTTATGACTACATTTAGACTAACGTGAAGTAATATTGTTTGTGATTTATCCGCAATTCAACATTCGTTCCTGGGTATATTGTTAACTGCGCATCGGAAACAAGTAAGTCGTCTTCCGCCGACTTTCTTCCTACATTGGTGTCAGAGCCCGATTGTGATTTATGCCTTATTTTTCATCGAATTTTCTCATTTACCATTTCATATCGAGATCAAGAGAATGGAATATACACTATTTGGATGTTTATTGCTTGAAATTGCAATCTAAATTGACGAAAACGAACCGAAGCGAAGAACGGGGTTGGTGCTGCGTACACCCGTACGGTTTTGGCCATTTTTCAGAATATTTTTTTGGCTAAAATAAATCTTCAAATATACAAGATGAAAGTATTCGTCGAGATAAGTTTGACGATAGGTCGAGCATTGTTGGAGGACAGTGGACGCGCCCACATGCGCGGCCAGAAGTCGCTGCGTGTGGGCGCCACACGCCTGACATGCTGGGCATGCTAGCGTGTGAGCATCACGCGTGCGTCGGCGAATCGAAGCGTGCTGATGTCATTGATGAAGTCACCACCAGCGGCAGTTGGCCGGCCGGTGACCCGACGCGAGGCTTGACCCATGACTTGACCCAACTCGAACTCGACCCGACCGCTGATCGGTTAGACTGGCCAGGATCCTTTGAGGATTGCTGGCACATGCACCACACGTGCCACACACCCAGGTGGCGCGTGTGGGCGTGTGAGAGCTCTGATTGGATCATGGTCGGTGGCGTTTGGTTTGTATGGATGTGCTCTATACTGTGGTATAATTATTTTTATTTTTGAGTTTTTTAAAGGTGAAAAAATGTGTAGGGAACCCTAAGTATGCGTATTTTTATGGTTTAAATGTACTGTTTATTCTTTTTGGCTTGTATTTTCTTGTGGTTTTGGAAATACAATAGCTTGCCTATATGAAAATGGTATTATATATTTTGTATAAAGCTCGATTTGATGATAGCATGTATATAGTTTAATATATTTACAATTTTCTAGTTCTAAGAAAATTCAAACAATGGTAGGAAATCTTTATTTTTCCATTACATGTTGAATTGCGGTTTTGATTGTAGTTGCAGCATGATTGTTTTTTGTACGTTAGTTCACATTATGCTATACTTTTGTGTTAATGGAAAAATGTAAAAATTACATGAGGTCATGTAATTATTTTTCTAGTAGGAGTTCGTAGGTTAGTAGAATTTGAAGGAGTTCTCACATAGAACTTAAAATTTGCGCAAATTAAAGTAACTAATGATAATAGAACAATCGTATATAGGAATTGATTGGGAACATAGTGAACTTTCATTTCTGTGTCTTTTGTTGAATTATCATTAATTTAGTTTGTCTTTGCTGCAAATTAAATATGTATTATTCTGAAAAGCATGCTAGTATTGATTCTGCGTTTATTATGTCAATGCGTTATAGCAATTGATTATGACTTTAGCATCCAAAATTATTGTGGCTGACTTCAATAAGGGTGAGAAGCTGAATAGTGACAATTATGACATTTGTCACTGAAAGGTTCTGTACATCCTTGAGAAGCAAGAGGTTTTGGAAACCCTCAACCACACCATAAATGAACTTGAGCATGAAACTTCAGCTTAACACAAGAGAGATCTAGAAACTTATCAAGCTTGGAAGAAGAAAAATAGCATTGCATGTATCACGTTGCTAAGCTGTATGCAAGATGATATCTTATGTGAGTTTGAAAGTTATGATAAAGCTCAAGCAATGTGGATTGCCTTGAAAGATAAGTTTGGGGTACATCCGCCACTAAGTTGAGGAAACTCACCATCAAGTTTGACACATACCGAAAGTACCCAAATGTAATGATGAGGCAGCATCTTTGGAAGATGTCAAACATGATTCGTGACCTGAAGTTGGCAGGTCACTCTCTAATTGATGAACAACAATTTCTGACTGTTATAAGGTTTCTTCTTGATAATTTGGAACATATGAAGATCGTATAATGAGAATATTGTCACTTTTGATGATATAGTGCGTTATTTGGAATTAGAGGATGAGCGCTTAGAAGTTGCAAGATCCTCTACTCATGCTTATGTTGCTAAATCGAGTTCGCGCAAAATGAATTATCAATTCAACAGCAAAGGGATGAAAACTGATTAGGCACCTAAGAGGGCTAAGACCTTGCGACGCAAGAAGCGTGGTGGGAAGAATGACAAGGCCAAGATGAAGTGTTACAATTGTGACAAGATATGTTACTTTGCTCATGAATATATTGAGCTGAAAGAGATACTATATTACTCAATTACTTTAAATAATGCTTTTGTTTCTAGCACTGTAATATATGTTGAATCTCATCTAATGTGGACTGTAGATTTAGGAGTAATAGACCACATAACTAGAAACCGAGAAGCATTTGTGCAGTATTGTCGAAAATAACCTGGACAAAGATAGATATATGCTGGGAATAACTTAAAAATTAAAATAAAGGGTATTAGCACATATAAATTAATTTTACACGATAGTCGAAGCCTATTCCTACATGATATCTTCTATACTCCAGATATTTGACGAAACTTAGTTTCCATAGTTGTGATTCTTAGCCTAGGTTATGTATTGAATTTCCATGGAGATTATATCGACATTTTGTTTGAAACAATTTATTATGGTTCAAGTCATATATTGAATGTTTTTAGAATGTTAGACATTGACTATGATTAGTACAATGTTAATATCGATGGTTGTTTTTCTTTGATTGCATCTTCTAGTAATATTGAGATTGATGCAAGTAGTTGGCATGCTAGATTAGATCACATTAGGTTACAAATAATGCAAAGATTAGTTAGAGAAGGCCTTTTAGGGTCACTCACTAATGTTAATCTACCCGTATGTGAACATTGTCTAGCGGGAAAAACAACTAGAAAACCATTTGGTAAAGAGACTAGAGCTGAATTTCCATTACAACTCATACATTCTGACATTTGTGGTCCTTTGAATGTAAGGGCGAGGCATGGAGCCTCATATTTAATTACTTTCATAAATGATTTCACACATTTTGGTTATGTCTTTTTGATTTCCCATAAGTCAGAAGCATTAAACTACTTTAGACGATATATAACGATGGTAGAGAATCAGTTGAACAAAATAATAAATGCATTGAGAACCGATTGTGGACGTGAATATCTATCGGAGTAATTAAAGACTCTTTGTGATAAAGGGAATTGTACGACAATTGACTATTCCTCGTACTCCATAATAAAATGGGGTAGCTGAGAGGAGGAATATAACCTTATTAAAAATGGTTAGGTTTATGATGTCGTAAGCAAATTTACATATCTCCTATTGGGGAGATGCGTTATTAACTGTTGCATATGTACTTAATTGAGTGCTCTCAAAATCGGTCATTTCCACCTCTTATAAACTGTGGACTGGTAGGAAACCAAACTTAAGTATTCTACGTCCATGGCGATGTGCAGCTTATGTTCATGATTATTCCCATAAATATGACAAATTAGGTCATAGAGGTAAAAAATATATCTTTATAAAATATTTTAAACACTCCAAAGGGCGTGTTCATAGGTGAATAAGTTGATAGAAGTATGACTGAAATGGAGTAACAAGATGTCACATTCTTGGAGAACGATTTTCCTAGTAGTTGTGAGACTGATAAGGACTTCCAATTATATGAAATGAAAGATTCTAATAACACAGTCATTAATGTTGTAGAGGGAAATGAAGATTTACGTCAACATACAAGACCTAGTGGGAGTGTTGCATCGCTCAGTGAATCAAATTCAAGTGAAATCCAGTTACGTAAAAGTAATTGTAAAAGTATTCCTCATCTTCATTTTGAGATTGAAGGAGAAGCATTTATGGTTGCTCAGAAAAATGATACCGAGTCTAAGACTATTCAAGAGATTCTCTCATCTTTTAATAAGGAAGAATGGAGAAAAGTTTTGGAAGATAAGATGGAGTCAACGAGGGCAAATCATGTTTGAGAATAGGTTGATCTATCACCCAATTGCAAGGCCATTGAAAACAAATGGGTTTTTAAGATTAAGCGAAGGGCGGATGAATCAACCGAAAAGTATAAGATTTGTCTTGTGGCGAAATGTTATACTTAACAAGAGGGTATAGATTATGATGAAACATTTTCACCAGTTGTAAGGTTTGCCTTAATACGCTTTATTCTTACCATTGTTGCACATTTGAACCTTAAATTACATCAAATGGATGTAAAGATGGCATTTTTCAATGGAGAACTAGATGGAGATATTTATATGAAGTAGCCAATAAGTTTCATAGCTAAAGGTCAAGAGCATAGAATTTGTAAGTTTCATTGCTCAATATATAGCTTTAAGCAATCATTTAGACAGTGGTATATTTGTTTTCATCGAGTCATAACAACTTTTGATTTCACAATGATCGAAGAAGATCACTGTGTATATGTCAAGCGGTCTGAAGATAAATTTGTGATTTTATCACTTTATGTGGACGATATTCTATTGGTTAGAAATGACAAGGTTTTGGTTATTACCATAAAAAAATTGTTGTCTTTTAATTTTGAAATGAAGGACATGGGAGAAACTGCTTATATATTAGAAGTTAAGATTGAAAGAGATTAATGAGGGAAATACTTTATCATAAGAGTCTTATATAATGAAGATTCTTAAACATTTTAATATGCAACACTGTAATCTCATTGATACCCCTATCATGTAGGGTGAATGCTTAAGTATTAAAATGTGTCCTGAGACTCTAGAAGAAAATAAAAATTGTTTAGTATGTTAGTACGGTCGAAAGTTTGATGTTTGTTATAATGTGTACTTGACCCAACACATGTTATGCCGTGAGATTGATGAGCCAATATTAATCAAATCTCGGTCAAGTACACTGGAAAGTAGTGAAGAGAATCCTGAGATACTTAAAATGTACTATAGACTATCGACTTTGTTACCAATAGAATGATTTACGCTTATTAGGCTATTCAGATGCTAATTAGGGTAAAGACTTAGATGAGCGTAAATCGACTTTTGAATATGCGTGGAGGTGCAATTTCTTAGAATAACAACATATATGCACGGCCTTATCTACAAATGAGGCAGAATTTATTGCATGTTCTACCGCAGTGTAAGAAATAGTATAGCTAAAACGTTTATTGGAAAATTTAGCCATTGTCACTAAGGTTCCAAAACGGGTGACAATTTATTACGATAGTCAAGCAGCTATTACCTATGTGAAAGATCCCAAATATCATGGAAGGACGAAGCATATTGACATAAAGAACAACTTCATAAGAGATATAATAACGCAAAAAGAAATGATCCTACAATACATTTCAACCAATAGAATGGTCGATGATCCATTTGTAAAAGCTACTCCTAGAGATGTATTCTTGACCCATAGGATGTCACTAGGATTATGCAAAATGTTATATGTGTTATTGTAGAGGATCATTGGTTTATGTATATGTGGACATATGTATTGTACTTATTTGTTTATTAGTGACTTTGCTGTTTATCAATAAATACAAATCCATTAGAAGACTAGCACATACAAACATATATTATTGAAAAGTATATCAACATGCAATGATTGGCTCATTCACACGAGCAATCACCTCAAGTGTTATAGTTAGCATGTTGAGATGAGACGTTATGTACAAATAAATGTTGAAGAGCAAATTTAGTACATAAAATAATATGTTGCCTTGATTGGAGTCAAGATGAGGTATTTGATTTATTTTTTTAATAAGACCGAACATGATAGTTCCACAATCACGTATGCCTGAAAGACGCCGGATGCGAGTACTCAATTGAGTGTTATAGAAAGCAAGCTAATATAGCACTCGAGCTAAACATGAGTATGTGAGAAGCACGTAATTATGTTTATGCTAAGATCCGTATAGTGGATATATTTAATAAATAACATACGCTCTTATAGAAGGAGAAGTCCACTATAGTATGTTATTCATACTACATGTGCATTATACGACCAATAAGGGAAGGTAAGTGAAATTATCCTTATTTACTCATCGTGTAAGCCTTTGAGGTAATTTATAATTTACCTTAATTTGTGCTCTATATTACTTTTGACTATGTTCTCGAAGTGAAAGATCAATGTTGTTACTTTAACATGTTACCGACAGTCACGAATAGATATAGTTTTATGGGATGTGCTTAGAAAAGTAGTTGTTTTGAAATGGAGAGAGACATGAGTGCAAAGGAAGATTATTGTTGTTTCACATCTATCACATGTATTTACTGGTCGACCAATTATATTGTTTTATGTGGTTGCGAATATAATTGTAAATACATGGCGTTTTTTAGAATAGCTAAGTATAGCCTTTAAAGGATATGTATACCTAAATTGGTGTAACAAAATATGTCTAGGGCATTGTGAGACATCAATTGTTTTTTTTTTTTAGGGTTGTAACCATTATATCATCCTTAACAAGTGCATAATTTGAGCTCCCAAGTGTAGGTGTACTCACTGGTCACATGGCTTACTTACTAGTATGAATTGTTTTATAAAGTTGATGAATATTGAATGCCTTATATTTTTGATAGAGCGCTATCAAGCTCATAATGTCCGAGTGGGAGATGTTGTACTTAATTAGTATGTCTATGATGGAGTGCGATGAGAACGCACTGTTTCGACTTGATATGCTATGATGGAAAGACATCATTTGAAAGGATATGAGGAAATCATATAAAAGACTCTTGAAGACAACCATTGAAAAGTGTGGGCAGAACGTATGCTCAGAAATTCCTTTTCTTTTCTTGTCCCATTTCCATCAAAGAAAAAGAATGCATTCTATTTCTCCTTTACAAGAATAATTGGCATTTATGCTATGAAAATCGGATATTTTCCTCGTAACTATATTCAGACCAACGTGAAGTAATATTGTTCAGGATTTATCCGCAATGTAACGTTTGTTCCTGGTTATATTGTTACTGCACATCGGAAACAAGTAAGTCGTCTTCTGCTGACTTTCTTCCTACAGCGAGAAACATGACAACTGCACTAAATGCCTTCTACAGCTTACGTATTCATCTCCATTTCTCGCCTATGACGTAAAACATCAAATACTAAACATATAAGGACATTTTCTTTTGCATATGCAAAGAGTTACTACTTACGTCGATGACCCCTAAGATAAATGCATTATCCAAATAGTCAAATGATGAAGAGATCTTCGTGGCTACATATGCATCAATAGCAACATCAACAATAAGCTTTCCAGTAGCAATGGCAACCAGTCTTATTCTACAAGTCTAGAGGAGAAAAAGAATCTATCTATCACATTCTAAACGAAAAACCTGGGATTACCTACTTGGATTCGGAGGTAATCAATATCCAAAGATTCAAAACCAAAAACTTCCAAAAGGAAAATGTTAATAGGTTCCTAAAAATTAGAGTACGGTGGATAGAGTGGACTTGATTAAAAAATTTGACTTTTATATTACGTGGAATTATAGTCTCTCTCTTCATTATCCAACATTAGAACTCAAAGCCATCATCATGAACCCTTCTTTCTTTATTTTTATTTTTTTTATTGACAGGACCACCATGAACCTTCTTTATCTTCACGATTCGTTTGGTAAAAGAATCATCATAGGGACTCGAACTTAGCTCTCTTGCCAGGACGAGGAGACTTGTGTTGTCTCCATTACGACCGGAACGATTATTCTAACTTCTTTTGCAGTGAGAAAAGTTTCCCAAGTTCTCTTTGTTGAGCTTCATTAACTCCTGACTTTGGTAATCTGTCGCAGCTCTGCTAGTTCACGACCCCGAACATTTGGATCTCTAATCACCTCGGTAACTTCTTTGGAAAAGCTACAGTTGCATCTGTAACATCATAGTGCTTCTCAAATCTCAAACCTTCCCCAGAGAACAGCACTTCCACAGATTTCCCTGATTCTCCTATCTTTAACAAGTCCTATCACCAATAAAAGAAACCATCAACTAGATCTCTCAATTGCAACCGATTGATTAGTGGGGTCTGCGGGTGTCCCAACTTATAAACCTATGGCGATTCCACGAAGTAGACCTCTTTTCTAGGATTTGGGTTATCTGGCTTTTGTACGATCCTCTACTGATTGAGAAATTTAATACACGCACACTCAACTAAACTAGTTAATTGTGATTGTGCGTGCCTCAAGTGCTACAATAGTGGAAGAGCTTATACAAGAATAGGAAAAGGGGCGAGGGAACAGAAGCTCTCTCTTTATATCATGCATTGTGACACGAGATTCCAGCACCCATCTGATTGTTTATTAGAAATGGATTTGGCCAGGCCTGAGTGCTATATCCACTATTGGTTCTTTTTTCACGTCTCTTCCATAATTTACCTTCTCTGTGATAGAAATGCGTGATTTTGCCATCAGATCGAACAATCCCCATAGTGATGCAACTAAGATATTATTCCCTTCTTGTTTTTCCCATGAACAAAGTGGCTTTCTCTTTAATTTATGTTGCTCCTCCCTTTGTCGCCCCCCCCCCCCCCCCTCTCACAGAAGCACATTGGATTCTTGCCATAAAATTATAAAAAGGTCAAGCATATAAGTGAGAGGATGATTTACAAAGTTCCATTTATCTATATTTCTTTTTTTATAAAAAGAAATGATAAATTTTAGGCGGGGTATCTATTTAATTACAGTAGAAACGCACCTAACTTTCGATGTTAAACTCTGCGGGACGACGCCGCGAATTGTGAGGACCATCTCGTCAACCAAGCATCTAGTTCTTTGTTTTTTGTTTTTAATGTTTTAATGTTTTTTTTGTTTTTATTTGTTTTGTTTTTTTGTTTTTTTTTGTTTTTTTTTGTTTTTTTTGTTTTGTTTTGTTTTGTTTTGTTTTTTTTTTTTTTTTGCGGATAAGAAACCGAAAACCTCAACTTAGGTGAACTTCTTTTGCATAATCTCTTAGAAAATTAGCATTCTATAGTCTTATAATGACTTGACAATGATGAGAGGGCCATTACCCGGAAAACAATTTGCGCAAATTGGATTGGATATATGGGGCAAAACCACCCTGATAAAAAATCTAATTGAAAGAAGATTGATGGGACCTATTTAAAATCAAAGAGGTGAGGAAGAATTTCAGCTCCAAGTGGCTCCAAGGGCCTACGCAAAGCGAAGGAGAACAGTGTTGACACTAGCAAACTTCAATCAGCATCTAAATCTTAATGGCGTAAAGGTCCAGCACAGTTCTCTTCATGATTGAATCAACCTTTGGGTGCTCATATCTATAAAGCGACAAGCAACAGCATCACGCCCTTTAAGAAAAAAAAAGAAAAACAAAGATTAGATGAGGGGAAAAAAGATTTGTTTTGTTTTTTGAGAGAAAGGATCGATTTTGGGTGCATATTAACTCGTGAATAGAAGCACAAAGTGTGAACCAATGCGTTGAGGAGTAAAATAACAAAAGAAAAGAGATGGAAGGAACCGGAACCGTAAGTGCAAATGGTCTCAGCTCGAGGGACATCTGTGACAGACCAATGTTAGACCACGTAGGCAGCACGAAAGGTAATGTAAGAGTATCGAATAATGACGTTGGGCGCAACATAGGAAGGATATAGCGCATTAACGTTAGTGTTTTTCTTAGTCACGACCCACGACTGCTTGTTGCCAAAAGATCTCTCTCTCTCTCTCTCTCTCTCTCTCTCCTTGCCCCCTCTCTCTCACGTGGATGTGTGTGTGTATGCATAATATACTCACGTGGATGTGTGTGTGTGTATGCATAATATAAATCTTGCTAGAAAGCTCATTGGTAGTACAATCGTCCGTGATGGACGATATCTGGATGGAGGGTGATGAAATGTTTTGGAACTCGCTATGTGGAAGCGCTCTCTAAGAAGAGAGAATATTATATTGTTTGGATGCAAAGAGCACTTATTTGAAAGTTAAGCACTTATTTGAAAGTTATGTGTCAAGTAAAAGAGAAATATATATATATATATATATATAATGGATAATTGGGTGTAGTTGGTTGAGTTAAAGTATGGAATGATTTTGGGTCTTTTAGAGGTAGCAATTGGCGATTGCCACTGATTGGTGATCTTGGGTCTTCTAGACTCATGTGTCGGGTTAAAAAAAAATCTACAGGACCTACTATATTGGACGGCCTTTGACAACGCAATTTCTCGTGTGATGGGATTTGATAGTTCTATTTACTGCATCAATATTGGAACGATTCGTACTCATGTTTTGGTGCGCGCTTTCATTTTCAGTGACGTGAGTTTTCAAGAATGGGAGGGGGGGACCCAAGCAGCCTGAATTGCCGCATGCAATGGTGCAAATACGGTGGGAAAAAGGTGGCGGCAAACCGATGATGCAGAACCCAATTTGTTCACTTGACCCACCACGAGCCATTGTCGAAATGTGATTGATCTATATGTTCAGACATGTAAAATATTTGTAGATTAAGACAGCACATTAGGATAAATGGTCGTTTTTTAAATATTCACAATGAAAGAGGGCGAGAGTTATCTGACTGGGGATATATATGACAGCATACGCATACTCTTGATATAATGAAGAATGACTTGGAAGCGAGGTCAGATGTCGCAGCAGTTGAAATATACGTGAGACTTCTTCATGTAAGGCTCAAATACATTTTCAGTGTGCACGTATTCAAAGCTTTTGCAATTTGTGGTTGAGCTTCAATTCATTTGAATGTGAATCCGCAATCCCCTAGATTCGCACGAGTTGCGGAAAGCTCCTAACGTCTTGGCATCTAACCCAATATTCATCAACCCCTATTTTATGTACAGTAAAGGTATTAAATATGTACATCTTCCGATCATGTATACACCGCACTTTCCTTCGAAAGTTTGTTAGAAGAGAGAGGACAATGAGAACACATCCAGAACAAGGAATGTAAGAGTCTTTCTTAACAAGCTCGACCAAAGTCAACATCAGATTCTTCGTCCATTTGGACGATTTGGCTCGGAATAATAATACGGCTCTTGACATCGCTCAAGAGATACCGCGAATACATGCGCCGAGCAGGCTGAGAATCCAAGCTTCACCAGATGGATTCTCGCAAGCGAGTTGTTGCGTCGATTCTAAGGCGTAAGTGAAAAAAACCCTATTTCCAACTCTGGTCTTGTTCGGTTCTTGACTCTTGCATGGTTGGGTATTTAATCAATCAAGAATCTATATCAACCAAACTGGGGTTCCTCGTTCACATCGAATTAGAGACATTACGAAAAAACTGAGGTGAGAAAAGCATAAATCGGCATATTCCTGAGGTTATTATGGGATGACGCAGGAAGGGAACACCTTGAGGGTTAAAATCAAAAGGACTAATGATGAAGTTGCAACGAAAGATGGAACGCGTTGTTCCCTCCTTTACTTGAAATGCTGTTCCTTCCGTTTTCAGGCTTCACTTGCGAGTGGCGATCGTGTCATTCTCCTTGCGGGTGCTAGTGCGCCATAGCTGATAGGCCAAGTGCTGCCTCCCCCCAGAATATTTTTGCTCTTTTTGATAGAGCTTTTAACGTCTGAAGAGAGAGAATCGCCGTAGATCTTGAAATTCCCTGCTTAGATGGATACACTCATTGGTGCAATGGATCACGAAGCACCAAATCCTCGTTTGGTTGATTTGATCCCACCATTGTGTGTGCATCTCAACTGGGCTAGGCATCAACTCTAAATCCATCAACTCTCTGTTGCTTTTACACCCGTAGGTCCACATCATCTCAAGCTTGTTATAGTATGAGAATATCTCACAAATATCTTAATCAACAAGTTATGCCCACAATCTAATCTAAATGAGGTCCAAGGATTGCAGCTATATTTAGTAACTGACTGTGTCTCAATCGCCTATTTAGTTTAGATTAGGATATTCTTGATTACTTTGTCTATTTGTCACGTTGGCGTGTCACCATAGAGTAGTTATTTGTAAGTATCATCACAGTCACTCATCTATTTTGCAAGGGGAGATGTTTAGGGGCGTAATGATCCAATTGCCCTCTTCGACCTGCTAAGAGATTGTGGATGGACTTGAATTCAATATAGCGAAGATCAGCTAGGTGAGATGTATGATCGGAAGGAAAATTTTGTAAGTTTGGATAACCTATTAAAATATCACGAAACTGTTTAAGCATGTTCATCTTTATTGTTCATGATCTAGTTTGTAAAATATATAGTTTGTGGGTTTTTTTTTTCGGATTCACCCTCCAGAACTACTGACCTGTGCACTCTAATTTTTCTCTATTGCACATGAGATAGGAGACTATAACATCTATTTGGAATATAGTTCGATGCCTTCATCGCTATGACAAGGGAAAAAAGACTTGCATCTCTTGATTGTCAACGATGGATCATGATTTGAGGGTAAATTCCAAAGCCTTCGAGGATTCACATGTCCATATTCCACCGGGGCAAGCAGTGCAAAAATGATCAAAGCAAAGGGGCTATCTGAAAAACCAAGGGAAGATTCTCAGTGCCTATGTCGTCATGATGTTGTTCAGCTCGCAACCTCGCCATAAAGGAACTGCAACCAACCAAACCTGTGACCCCACTCACGTTAAAGCGTATACAATGCTCTCTCTCTCTCTCTCTCCTCCTCCTCCTCCGCTATATATACAAGGGGCACGCAGTTGGCACTCTGCATTCCTCAAAGTTCACGTTCCTTACCTCTTCTCCTCCTACCTCACACCCACCACCGCAAGATCACAAACTTCAAACCTGAAAAAAGGACCAAAAACGCAAGAGACATGAGAATCCTCGCAGGCACAACGTACGCGCCCCTATCAGTGGCGACGGTCTCGACGCCGCCTGCAGTGCCGATGGCGATGCAGCGGTCACCGTGGCACTCCCCTGTGCCGTACCTGTTCGGGGGTCTGGCGGCGATGCTGGGGCTCATAGGGTTCGCTCTCTTGATCCTGGCCTGCTCCTACTGGAGGCTCTCGGGCAGTTCGAGCAGCGCCCAGGGAGACGAAGAGAACGGGGGCGAAGCAAAGACGGTCGACGAGGAAGGGTACAGCAAGGCCGTGAAGGTGTACGAGGAGAAGATAGTGGTGATCATGGCCGGTGACGAGAAGCCCAGATTCCTCGCCACGCCCGTGTGCAGCAGAGGCCCTTCGTTTGGCGATTCCCAAGGGAAGAGTAAAGGCGATGGCGAGAGCTTCGATGCGAAGGAGGACAAGGATGAGAACATCGACAAGACTACGGAGGCTAACAACGTTAACATTAATGACGTTGGTGGCCATGTTGTTCATGGTCATAACTCTGCAGCCGATGAAGAAAACAGAGGAGAAGCAGCAGAAGATCAAACCCAGCAACAGAATTAGCGAGGAGTCTCTGATGGCTTCTGAGGAGAGCGAGAAAAACCAAGTTTTGTTTCCATTTTGGCTTTGAAGCTTCTTTTTGTTTTCCGCTTTTCTTCCCTTTTTATGGCTAGTCGGGAAATGTAAATCATTTTTGGAGAGGAATTGAGATGAGAATGAGTTCTCTTCATTTCCAGATAATCGATTAAATTACCACCGAGCCTTGAACCGCCATCAGACCTAATCAATTTGTCAGCTAAAAACCATGTGGGCATCGAATGGCCAGTTGATCAAAATGCAAATCAAAGTGGAGGGAGGAATCGTTTTCGTTGCTCGTAGATTGAAAAAAAGAAAAGGAAAGGAAAGAGCAGAATCGAAGCAGGAAAGAAGCCACATTTGTGCCAGCTACCTTTTTTGCGCAACGAGACATTGTTAATTCAGTTTTGAGTGGAGAATAAAGCAGAAAAGTTGATGGAAGGATGGATCACATATTCGCCCACCCACATTCTCCACCGGCGGCGGCGGCCGGGGAAATCTCGCCGCCGCCGGAGACTTGTTGTCGTGGGGCCTCTTTATCCGGAGCTAATCGGATTTCGACAGGTTGTTCAGAGCCACGTGGAAAACATCTGCAGTAGGGTTGTCCGCCTCGCGCGGCGACTCGAAGCGGCCTTTGTTTTGTTTTGTTTTTTATTTGTTTGCTTTTTTTTAATCTTTGAAAAAGAGAGAGAACAAAGTGGGGTCACAACTCACGATGGGGGCAGCTTTGTAATTGACGTTGGAACAGGAACAGCTTTCGGTTGCCACTCTTGTACAATGTCGTACACGCGTAGTACCACAATGCCTAGCAAAACTGTCGACTCGATTGATGAGCTAACCTCAGTCAAACTACTTAATTCATAATAGCTACAGTCGTTTTCACTTCTCATTACTACCGAGTATAATAGTAAATATAGACATAAATATTCTTAAACAATAACAAGTTCGTGATTTTTTTTTTTATTGTTCATGAGTACAAAAAACCAAACCACTGTGAACCCCCATAAGAAAAAAGTTTCAATTTTTATGCTATGTTGTTCTTGGTACTTGTCAAAAAACTTCATGGTAATTTAATTTATATGTTAGCAAAAATAATTCAATTTCAAGATATTTTGTTTAAGGTTAAGATGGATTAACATAAATGCTTTTGAATAGTCACAAGAGATAAAACTTTAATTTTATGATGACTTAATCATAGTAATGACATATCGTCCCAAATCTTTGTAAATCATTACAAGAAAAAAGAAACAATATTACGACGTTTTATTATTAGTTACCATTTCACTGGTTTTGATTCTTGTGAACAATCTTTCACCAAACGTTACGTTTTGGTTTTACTATAAGAGATTCGGGTTTTGCGTTGAGTTTGGACAGAGAATGTCAAATGCAAAAGGGAATTTTGTTCTCAACTTTTATATATAACTTTGACAATTGATATTTGGATGGCTTAAAGGCTAATTGCTTTTGAGTACAAATTACACCAGAATCTAATCAATGATGTAATCTGGACACAAGTAGCTATAAACCTATGCTTTGAACTCAAATTATGCCGGAATTTAATCTATGACACAGCTTGTTTTGGGCGTAAAGCTGGAATCTAAACAATAGTAATACTCTTGGATAGAAAACATGTCGGAATTTAATCGACGACGTTGGACTTTGTGGAACAACACCAAAATTTAATCGACGATGCTAGACTGGATAGAGATATATGCTGGAATTTAATTGATGACGGGAATCTTGAAAACTATAATTAAAATACGATAAAGTAAAGATAAAATAAAGATGGTTGATGTGTTGTGTGGGGGGCTTCTTCCTTGGATGGGATGTGGTATTTATAGAGCAAACTGGTAGCCATCAGTCAGTTACCTCTCCTTGGGGGCTACTCTTCGCATTTCTAGTGTTTTTCATTTCTCTTTAGTGCTTTTATCTATAAACAACTGTTTCCTGACTTGTTGACAATGCTCGCACGGCTTGCTCATCAAGTAAACAACAGCTCCCTATTTTTATGAACAGTTTGCGCAGCGGCTCTCTCACCTAGATTCCAATGTTAATTTAACTTGAACTCTAAATCTGATGCGATATTCTTGTAGCTTGAAACGTGGTAATCAATTTCCCTGCCATCGACTCTTGAACTTATGTCTAGAATTCCAATGAGGCTTAGCTCTAGTCCCCTTTGCAAATGCTGGTTGTCCTTGACTTTATGAGCAAAATGGGGGGCATTTCGCTTTTAACAATCCCTCGTGGCCAGCACGTGACATCAAGGGTAGTTTTGAGTGTTAAAATATGCCTCATTTTAAAAGAAATAAATTTGAATTTATTTCTTTTAAAGAAATATCTCGTCTTCGCGCGGCTTTCCAAGGTGATCATATCCTTTTGACTTCTTATATCTTTTTCCTGATACAGATTTTTGTTCCCTGTATTATTTCGACACGTCTCTTCTAATTTCGTAGATGATTATTTCCTTTTCTTTCAACTGTCGTATTCTACTAGTATCCCCTTAAGGATTCCATTATCGCATTTCATCTTCTTTCCCTATTTCCAGATTTTCCTTCGCAATCTCTTTCATCTACACTTCGTCATCTGCCATGGCATCAAAGAAAACCTCCTCATATGACTCAGCAAACTACATCACTAATTTGGTCACTTTCCAAAATGGGTAACATGTCAAAGATTGTCGTTTTAATTTGTTGGATAATGTTGAAGACGTAATAGGTTGCTTTCTTCTAGGTCCCACTATCACTGACCATAATAAAATTCCTCCATTGCTCAAAACTTGCTTTCCTATGAAGTGTGAGACTCTGGCCTTCCGACATAGCTCCTTCCGAGATATCTGGTCCTCAACTTCTCCTCAATTTCGTGAGTTTTCTTCATTTGAGGCAGACTTTCATAGATGGTATCTTTGATTAAGAATGATGAACCAACTCGACTTGCTCGGATGAATGCTGGGATTGAGAAGACGCTTGCAATTAGTATGTCCTCCTATGACATAAACCAGGGATCGATAGGGTCTACAGTAAGCTTTTGGTCCCCTTTGATTAATTGTTTCCTTTTTCCTTGGGGACCCAAGACTATTACCCTACTAGACATGCATATTATAGCAGGTTTTCAACTATTTGGTCGTTTCATCAAGCAGTTGCCTACGATTGAGATCTCTTTTCTCATCTCAAACGGAATTCTTGCACATAGTAAGTTCCTTGAATGATTTGGTTGAGCGACCGGTCCTGTCAATGAAAAGGAACGCATCACTTTTGTTAAGACTACAGTAAATAGTAGCAGCTTAGCCACTAATAATGCCATCAAGAACAGGAGGAGGAAAGCATATGAGGAAGAAGCAGAATATATAAATGCTGTCGAGAAGTGTACAGGATGAAGAACCACTGTTAAAAACAGAGAAAGAAAAGAAGATAAAGATAAGGGTGATGCTACGAATTGTATTGTTGCATATGAATAATCTGCGAAGCTTGTAAAGCCAAGAGCTCTCTCTCTCTCTCTCTCTCTCTCTCACTCAGCTAGAGCTCTCTGTTTAGCACTCTGTTCTTGTACTCTGTTTCTTCTTTGTTTTTCTGGTAATCAGTTAGTTTTTCTCTTCAGTTAGGTAGTTGTATCTTCTTCAACTGTTCAATACCTATAGAATAGATTCTTGAGAGAGAGCTAATGTAGATATAAAAGGAAACTCTCATGATGTAGATTTCGTGAAGTTGAAATAACAGAAGAAGCATTTTCATCTCTGTTTTCTCTCATTTTCTCTCCATCACTTCCTGCTCATAAAATTCTTCATGGTATCATAGCCATGCATCCTGAAGAAGTCATCTCGATGCTGCATAAAAATGGATGAATCTATAGCAGATTGAAGTCAGATTCAAAGCTTCATTGATCTATGAGACATCTATATCTTCCAACAGATCTGTGAGTTGGTATTTCTCATCTACATCTAAATCTTCATCATCAGAAATATACTCGTAGCAACATACTGCAAAACTAGTAGAGTTTGTGTTTGCAACTAAAGTTGTTCGAAGATCTGGAAGAGTAGAATGGCAGCAAGAAGTTTGAGATATCCATTTCCTATTCATGTCAATATCTCGAATTTTGTTACCATCAAATTAGCTGAGGATAATTTCCTTCTGTGGCAAGCCCAATTTCATAGGTTCTTAAGAAGTCAAGACCTATTTGGTTTTGTTAATGGAGAAGTTCCACCACCTGCTAAAACATTGCAGGTCGAAGAAGGAGGTCAAACTAGTGAGGTTTCTAATCTTGATTATAATGATTGGATCAAGACAGATCAGCTTGTATCCTCTTGGATTAGTGGTGTTGTTTCAGAAAACATACTCAGTTTGATAATTGGCTTAAACACTGCATATGAAGTTTCGCAGGCTTTAAAACAACAATTTATTGTTTAAAGCCTCAACCAGAATATGACAAAGTAATCTCACATTTAGAAAGATTTGAAACAAAGCTACAAAACTATTCTTTGAATCGGTTCAGTAAAAATCTAGCCTACTATGGCCAGAGGAAGACTGAAGCTATACACAAAGAGGAGTTCAACAGAGATTTTGTACAACATAATAATAGCCTTGGAAGTTCAAGAGGGAATAGTCGTGGAGGAAGAAATTATGGAAGAGGAAGGTCATTCAATAACAGATATAGAAACTTTGGATATCCTTGAAAAAGTATGAGTTACAGAAATAATAGTTTGAACTATGAATAGGGAAGTCAGCAGCTTAAGCAGTTTAATACCTCCTCTGCTTTAGGTTCTGGTCAGGGATTCAAACCATATAATGGCTCAGCACAAAGTTATTCAGATACCAAGACCTATCCATCTTCAAATTTAACTCTTCATAAAGATATGCAGGTGGAGAAAACAACAGAAAACACTCGACTGGAGTGTCAAATCTGTAGAAGACCCGGTCATGATGCATTACAATGTTGGTATTGATTTGATAATTCCTACCAAGTTGAGGAGATACCAACAACTTTATCAGCACTACATATTGAGGAAGCAAATGGTAATGAATGGTATCCAGACACTAGAGCAACAGCTCACATTACTGCTAATGTTGGTATTCTTCATAACTTTTCTAAGAATGCTGGTACTGTTATAGTCATGATTGGCAATGGTTCATGCTTATCTGTTAAATACATTGGTAATGCATTGCTGAATACTACTACTGATGTCTTACCTCTAAATGATGTGTTGATTGTTCCAGAAATTAAGAAAAACCTTCTTCAAGTGGAAGATTGTTATAGATGAAGCCAAATATTTGTTTTAGGGGCTTTTTTGTCTTTTCTATTAGATTTCATTTTAGGTTAAAAGTGGTATCTTTATATTAGCAACGGCAAGACCCAAGAGCCTTGAAAAAGGAAATAGAGAGGCAAGAAAAAGAGAGAAGAAAAAAGTGAGTTTTTTTTCTTGATGAGGGTTCTCAATCTCTTTGTGCCCTGATCTTGAGAGAAAATCATCGTTATATTCCAACTTTTTTTTTTAAGTCTAGTGGATTCGCAGAGTACCTCTACATGGAGACATGGCCCAGGTTTAGGTGAATTTCGATAACAAATTTTTTGGCGTGTTTATCTGATTCTATTATTTTATTATTATATTATGTTTGGTGAATTGTTTGTAAACGTTTTTTTTTTTTTTTCTGGAATCGACGTACGATTTCGTAACAAAACCTTTTCGTCAACTTAAAGCTTTGTCGAGTCAACTTGATGATAATAGTAATGAGATGAGTGCAAACCTTCCTCGAGAGCTTAGAGAGAAATTTGAAAAGTTCTTTGAGAACTATCACGATATCTTTAACAAATATCATTACCATTTGGATCAAGTGGAGAAACTGATTTTCACTGAGTGTCACGACCTCCTTTTTTTTCGTCCAGGGGAAAAGGAAGAGAGGTTTAGGGGTATTTGCCTAAAGAAGTGGACCAATGGCCCTAAATTAGGCGGGGCTCCCCCAAGCCCATACCTCGAGCAACGTTGGATTTCATATTTCGATTCTTAACAACCTAAATATTTCTAGGAGTCGCCACTAGCCTATTGGGGTCGGCTAGAAACCAATTGAGACACGAGAGTGGTGTCTCAATTCCTACGCAACCAGAGATTTCTAGGAACGGGGACTTGTTTACGCCAATGTTTCTATTAGCGCCTTTGCGGTAGCGGTACCACTAACTTGGAAAGTTATTTATCTAAATGGCCACACATTCTTGATTACCAATTATAATTTTTATGAAACCACTAAGTGTCCATGCAAATGTTTTTGTAGTTTTTTTTTTTAAAGTCTAGACTAATCCTAACATAATTTAGAAGAGAAATTTACACTCAAATTAATGAAAAGTAGCGCGTAAGTAAACATCCAAGAAATTGAAATGACTTGAAAATAAATGCGGAAAAGGTAAACCCGATACAAGTCAAGCAAATAATATTACATGGCCTTGTTATCACGCCCCGGGACAGGACCCCCATGAGCAAAATGAGAATTCAAATATGCATGAAATTACTCTAGATGCATGAAATTACTTTAAATAGTTTTAATCTACGCAAAATGGATTATTTACAAAAATTGTTATAAAATACCAAAAATAGCATTAAATTAGGAAAATGACCTTTTAAAATTAGGAAAATCTCATATATGTCATTTCTATCCTAATTTGATGCTATCTAACATTTTTTAATATTTTTGAAATTTTCATATTTTTCTCTTTTTTTTTTAATTTTTTTTTTAAATTAATAAATTCCTTAAGCCGATCTATGCTAACATGGAGTAACACAGCACATGAATATCACAATAATCAAGCTCAAATCGACCGTTTTAAGATCGAAGCTTAGTTTGGGCATTTTGTCGAACACTTGGCTTGCATCAAATCACCTCAAAACGGCTTCCTCGGGCCATATTCGTGGCCTTCAATTTCGACCCATAAGCAAATATTATGCGGAACTAAAGTGTCAAGATTATACTACCACATGCAAGGAACAGGATTAGATAGAAATCAAAGCTTAAAACACACGAAAACCAAGCTGGAATCGTCATCAAATATGCAAGTTTGATCTGATTTTGCAAATCTGGGTTTGAACCCAAGTCAAGCAAACAGGTTGAATGCCCATATTCAAGCCCCGACACCCATCACATACGAGATCTAAGGGAAACATTACTTGATCCGAATGAAAGTAGGTAACATGATCTTTCAAATGCAACAAACATCATAGAAAATGACCAACCGAACACATCAAAACGACCTCTCCAAGAAGCACACATGCAAAACTCTTGAAGAGATTTCAAAACATGCTCAAACTCGAAAATAAATACATCTAGGATGCTTACCTTGCTTCCTAGTTTCCTTTTCAAGTGGTTCTTGGCCGATGAAACCGACAAATTATCCTCGGGGGCCTGTGGAAGTTGGCTTCTTCAACTGGAAATGAGATCTGCAAAAAAAAAGAACTGACAACGAAGGTTTTCGTTGACCTCTAACATTAGACTTAAAGACGTATTTTGTTGGAAAAATTATTGACACCACACCAAACTATATGTATTATATTTTGGGTTAAAATTCAATATTTTCCTCATTTATCTCTCAAATTTCTCAAAAACACTGGCTTTCCTCACTCGTGACCAACCAGTCTCGACACTTGGAAAAATTTTCGGACTTTCTTGGCCCGCCAGGAGGGTGTTTTTCGGGGGACTTTAGGAGGCCTTCCCGATCTCCATTTAGGACGTGCGACCTATGGATGGAAATATATTTGAGTGAAGTTTCACTCTCTAGTTGAAGGTTTTGGCTAATTTTGGCCGAAGAATTGTGAAAATCTCACTTTTCTCTCAAAAGGTTGATCTGGAATTTCTGGGTTTGCTTTTCTGGAGTTGCTTCTGAGGGCCTCTTTGGGGGACGATTCCGAGCTCTCTCCTCTCCCTCTCGTCTCCTATCTCTCCTCTCTTGAAAGACCTCACTTCTTAGATCTTATCCCCTGGATTCATCAATCGCTTGGTCGGCTTTTTGTCCACCTACCAAGCCTGCCAACTGAGCTATCCACCCACTTTCTGACTTAGCCAGAATTTTCAAATCTTGCAGATGTTGAGTGTGCCGATTTTGCGGCGACTTTCCCGTACTTGCAGCAGCTTATCCCTGGTAAATTTCCGTCCACTTGCACTACTCATTACGGTCTTCCATCACGTGCAAAGATCAGGCCGGTTGGACAGGTAAGGAGGATATGGTGGGGCCACCAAATTGCTTGCTCAGCAGCTCCGACTTAATACCAACTCGTGGACTGAGTTTTGGCTGCTGATTTGAGTGCTTTAAACTATGAATTTGGCTGCGATTTTTTTATCAATTAGCAAGCTCATGTATAGTAGTTTAAGATCTCAACCGGATTTTGCAATTTTTCCCACCCAAGTTTGCAAAAAGGTCCCTCAAAGTTGGCCATTTTCTTATCCGAAAATACCCAATTTAATGCAAGTTTGGTCATTTTGGCCCAATTTGATAGATTCGACCCGGCCCAAATTCAATTTCAACTCAATTGGAGGCCTAGATGATGATTTACCGGCTCGGGCACAAATTTTGCAAAATTTGCAAATTGGTCCCTCAACTTTTGGAAATTGCATTTTGACCCCAACTTGCCATTTGAATTCCAATCTGACCTCCTGGGCTTGACTAGTTACATTTAGATCATTGGCCCCAACTTTTTTTTAATCTTTTTTTTAATCTTTTTTTTTATTATATATTTTCAATTTTTTTTCTATATTAAATGCCTAGATAATCTATATGCAAAAATTTAGGTGTCCTGAGGATAGTGATGCGGAGTCTAATGATACCTTGGCAGAGCTTAGTCAGAGTGTGTTGGAGGGCAGCAAATCTCTTGAGGCAAAAATGGGCAAGATAACTGAACTTAATGAAGAAGAAGCTTGGCTTATGAAAGCACTTCAAAACATCCGTCAAAAAAGGGAGATCAAGCTTCAAGAACAAAACGAGATGGAGACCAGGTTGAACTCCCAGGTGTTGATGCTCCAAGACTTAAAGAAGAGGGAACATTTCGGAGTGATGGACCGGGAAATGGAGCATAGAAATCACAAGAATGAGCATCTTTTGCGGATGAACGGTCTTGATTCTAGAATATTCCGCTTTCAAAATGATGTGAAATATTTTTTGTATCTCAAGAAACAAACCAATAAATAAATGAGTTTGTCCTTATTACTTCCCCACTTCTACATGAAACTCGCGCCATTCGTGTTAAACGGGTTCCTGTTTCCATACTCCCACGTTTGCATGACTTTCCTTGAAACAAGGCAGATGGTTATTTGGCTAGGCCTATTTATACCTGGCCACTATACGCTGATGCTCACAACACTACTGTTCATTATGGCTAATGCTTGTTCCTCCAAAATCAATGGCCATGCTGCTCTTCATATACACCGTTTCGAGAGTCTTCAACCGTATGAGGCTCGGGCGACTTTTTCTTTTGTCCACACTTTATATTGATGTCTCCACCATATACCTTTACCGAGTACTTTCCTTGTCACTATAAAGAGGTTCTTCCCATCAACCAAACATAGATTTGTATGCATGCTTGGTCGTCGCCCAACGCTCGTTTCAATTCATATCCCTCCTTTGATAAGCATTTCTCCAAGTGGTACAAGAGATTGAAGCAGGAGATGTCAGGTATATAAAAAGCAGCTAAAATTGGAGAGACGTTTTCCTTCAATTGTATGTCAATTGACCCAATTGAGTATGGGCTGATAGGTGGCCTTTGTTGATTTTGGTCACTTTCGACCAACTGTTTCTTCTTACCCACCGGTCCGGTAACCATCACTCTACTTGTTATTTGGTCATTGACTTCAAAAGACATCTGGGATTTGAATAGATAAACTGGTTAGGGTTGTAAATATAGTATACATTTAAATAATAGCACCGCCTTTTCCTTAGTGTGTCATTCGCTTCCTTGCATTTCCTATATGATTGGGTAGTATCTCTTCAAGAATTTTCCATTTATTCTTTGCCATTGACTTCCATCAAATGATAAGCATTTCCACCAAAAATTTAGTAATAACATATGATCCTTCTCAAGTTGGTGACCATTTGCCAAATTTCTCATTATCCATACTTGTTGGCAAAATAGTCTTCCATACTATGTCGCAAATGTCAAATCTTTTCTCTTTTACATGCTTCTTATAAGCTTTTGCAACTCTATTCTTTTGAAGGACCAACTTTTCCAAGGCAATAGCCCTACTTTCACCCAATTCATCAATATTGCTATACATGTGTTCATCATATTCTTCTTTGGTTAATTCTCTCTGAAGTCTTACCCTTAATGATTGGACTAGCCATACGTCAACATATATGAGCTAACCCCAGTTATAGATCTTTTAGACGTTCGATATGCCCATAAGACCGACGATAACAAAGAATCCCATTCCTTTGGGTTGTCCTCCAAATGCTTCTTAATTAAATTAATAAGTACCTTATTAGAAGCTTATGCCTGATCGTTAGCCTGAGTGTAACAAGGCATCGAATGGACCATTTTAATCCCTATTGACTTAGTAAAATCCAACACTTCATCACTGGTGAATACTGGCCCTTGATTTGCAGTTATTAACTCCGGAATGCCAAATCTATGAATAATATGTTTCTCAATGAACTCTTTCACCATCTTTTGTGTGATATTTTTATATGATGCCGCCTCAACCTAATTTGTGAAATAGCCCATAGCCACTAATATAAAACTATGCTTTTTAGATGAGGGTGGATATATTTTCCCAATTATATCCATTGCCCATTCTCTAAATAACCAAAGTTTAATTATGGGCTTCATTACCAAAGCTGGCACATGTTGAATAGGGCCATGCTTTTGACATGTGTCACATCCTTTAGCATAGTCGATGTAATCCTAGGTCATGGTTGGCCAAAAGTAACCATGTCAACATAATAGCCATTTTATTTTGACCCCGGCTTGATGTGCACTGCATATGCCTTCATGTACCTCTACCGTTATGAGCATAAACTCGTGCTTCCCTAAACAATACAGTAACTGACTGTCTATAGTCTTTCGGTATAGATCATAGCCAATTAACAAATATTTAATTGTTTTTCTTTTAGAATTTTTATCATTGGCAATTTGATCTTTCAAATACTCAATAAATGGATTTCTCCAGTCTTGGCTCGCTGTATCATTGCTTGGAACCTTTGTATCTTGAATCAACATGATCCTATAGTCAATCAAAGGCAATGTCCACACCTGGGTAATAATATGGTTTACCCATTTATTTAGATATTTTGAAACCAAATGCCATTTAAGCTAACTCATTGGCTTCCGCATTTTGATTTTTTTTTTTACATGAACCAATTCGTAACTGACAAAGTGGTCCAAGAGGCGCTTGGCTAACTCATGACGGGAAATAATATTTTCATTAAGTTATTGGTATTCTCTAGACAACTATTTTATAAACAATTGGGAGTTGCTGATTACCTTGATAAATCGTGCCTTCATGTCAGCCAAAATCTTTAGGCCAACGATTAATGCTTCTTATTCAGCTTGAATATTTGAAAATTAAAGTCGAGCTTAAATATCATTTTGGACCTATATTCGTGGAGAGAAACTATCAAAATTCCAGCTCCTGCTGACCCAGCTACACTTGACCATCAAAATACAAGGTCCAAAGGGCTACCTAGAAAGACCCCTCTCCTCAACTCGAATGCCCGGATACTCTATGATAAAATCTGCCCCTGCCTGTCCTTCACCACCTTAAGTGGGACGTAGACTAGGTTAATTTCTAAGAGCGTGAATGCCCATTTGGCAATTCAATCCCTTATTATTGGTCGAGTTAGCTTGTACTTGATTACGTCTGTCTTATATATTACATGTACCGTGGTAGGTAGTATATAATGATGTAATTTAGTACAAGCATCATCCATTGACAAGCATAGTTTCACAATAGTTGTGTATCTTATCTTTGCATCGTTCAACATTCGACTCAAATAGTAAATTGCTTGCTCTTTTCCCTCGTCATTTTCCTTTACTAGCATGCATCCGATTGTAGTATCGGTGGCCAACAAATATAGTTTAAATGGCCTATCTACCTTGGGTGGCATTAAAACTAAAGAGTTGCTGAGATACTCTTTTATTCGGTTGAACACCTGTTGATACTTGTCTTTCCACATGAACTCCTCTTGATTTTTAAGCTTTAATAATGGGGAAAAGACTTCGATCTTTCCTAACAAAGCAACAAATCGACGCAAGAAATTTATCTTCCCTAGTATTATTTGAAGCTGCTTTTTCGTAGTTTGTGGTGTTAATTCCATAATTACCATAGCCTTATTTTTATCTATTTCGATTCCCCTTTGATTAACTAGAAATCCTAAGAAATTATCAGCTTTAACTCCAAAAGCACATTTAAAGGATTCATCTTTAGTTTATACTTTTGCATCCTAACAAAGGCTTGTTCTAAGTAAATCAGATGACTTACTCGGTTTGAATTGATGATGACATCATCAATGTAAACCTCTATGAAGTCACCAATCATGTCATGGAAAATGAAATTCATTGTCCTCTAATATGTCAAGCCTGCATTCTTTAGCCCAAAAGGCATGACTAACCACTCGAAGGTACCAATTGCTTGCTTATGGACATCTAAATGTAGTCTTATGGACATCCCCTTCCGCTATGAATATTTGATTACAGCCTGAATAACCGTCCATAAGTGACATAATTTTGTTACCAGAAGCTGAGTTGAAGAGCATATCATCTATTGGCACGTGGTATTCATCCTTGGGTATTGTTGCATTTAAATTGCGGAAGTCTATGCATACCCTAAGTTTCCCATTCTTCTTTTTCACTGGGACAATATTTGACAACCACTCGATATACCATGTCATTCTTAAAAAGCCTGCCGTGAGTAACCCTTTGATCTCTTCTTTGACCTTTTACATAACTTCTAGCACGAATCGTCTTGGAGGCTATTTATGCAGTTTGAAACCCTTTTTTTATTGGTAGTCGATGCTCAACTATATCTCTACCCAATCCAGGTATTTCATGATAATCCCAAGCAAATAAGTTTGTATACTTCCTTAGCAAGTCTACTAATCGAACTTTGAAGTCATTATCAAGTAAGATACTTATATATATGGGGCGTCGATCAGTTTCTATGCCAAGATTAACTTCTTCCAATGAGTCTTGCGCCTCAATTACCTTGTCATCATCCTTAATAGGTGAGTCTTCGAACTTAGAATTCCTTCAATAGCTTTAGCGTCCTGCTTTGCTAGTTTGGCCCTGTAAGCCGAATACCTCTTAATGAGATCTTTTGATAATGTAAGGTCCTCCTTAGACATTTTATCAAATTGTTCTGCCAATTAATTCTTTGGGACCCGCTCAACTATCCTTTTATCGAACGGCAGAATGCAATACTGTTGGGGTCTACCAATGGGGTCTACTTGCTAGGGGTGTGCATGGTCCGGGCGGGCGGTTCCCAACCTAGAACCGGGAACCGCCCACTAAGGACCGGTTCCGAAAAATTGAAACAGGGATCCACCCGGAACCAGACCGGCGGTCCGGTCCGGATCCGGCGGTCCGGTCTGGATCCGGTTCCCGGGTGGATCCATGGAACTGATCTTGACGCAAAACAATTTTGGTTTTCAATATAGAACGACTACGTGACATCAAAGCAAGCCAAAGAAAGAAAAACCAAATTTAAGTACGTGAAGATGCGGACGATGGGAGAAGTAAACGTGGCGAATTTACAAATACGGTCCGGGAGGTTCCCGGGTATTTTGCACACCTCTAGAAGGAAGTGAGATGGGATCAAGGTTTCTTTTAGTAATTTTTTTTTTTTAATATTAAAAAAGTTCCGGCTTGGTCCGGGTGGGCGGGCGGGCGGATCCGCCCATGGAACCGGGAACTGGACCGGTACCTACTGGTTCCCATAAATTGGAATTGGGAACCGGACCGGTTCCCTCAAGAACCGCCAGTTCCGGGCGGTTCCGGTCCGACTCCGGGCGATCCAGGCGGTCCGGGCGGTTCCCGGTATTTTGCACACCCCTATTACTTGCACAAGTATTGTCCTCTAATGCCCCCAGACATCCCATTATCGCATGTGACCAAGCTACTCACAGCTTTGTTTTTGCTTGAACGTATTCAACCTTATCGCCATTCCAAAATGCCAGCATATGATGAAGAGTTGATGGTACATATTGGTTGTCATGGATCTAGTCCCTCCCATGTAATAAATTATATGATCCATCAGCGTCGACAACACAGAAAGAAGTCCTAAAAGTCTTGGATCCTACAGTTAGATCAGCCCAAATATTCCTTTAATGTTCGAGACATCCCTTGTAAAATTTGACAATTGAATGTTTGATGCGATAATTTCATTGTCTTTTCTTCCCATCTTCTTGTAGAAGCGATAGGGGATAAGATTCAAAGTAGAGCCCCCATCGACTAACACTCGAGATATAGGACTACCGTTGATCTTGACATTAATATTTAATGCTCTCAAGTGATTTGAACTCTGCCGGAGGTTTCTCAAATTCCATGACTTCTTCACCATCGCAATAAAACTCTGCCCCCTTCTTCTCGTCTACGAGGACTTCCTTGCATAATTTTGTAGCTGGTGGAAACATGCAAAATTCATAAGGAAGTTTTGCCTGCACCATGCATGAACTTAATGATGATACTGATCTTGATATGGGATTGCCCTTTCACTCTGATGGCATAACTACTTTTGTGGCCAATCTCCCAAAAGGAAAAAAAAAATTAATAAAAAATTGAAATAAATAAATAGATCTCTTTAAAAATTGCCACGTCGTCGTCTAGCCATCAACCTGCGTCCACCTCAATGCCGGCCGGCCAAAATTGGCCAAATGGACTGAATTGGTATTAATGTAAAAATGTTTAGGATTAAATTGGTCAAATTTAAAAATTTATGATTGAATTGTATAAATGAAATAGATTTATGACTTTTTTTGTTACTTTTTTCAAGGAAAATACATGTGCTGAGACATCCCTGAGCACATAACGAGCTCAGCAACCAGGTGAAGCCTCAAACTCTCTGCACAATCAAATTGTCAACGCATCACGATCACAGACACAAACATCATCGACAGGGACCGCTCGTTGACAACGCAAAGCGTTTGTCTGAATTGTGGGAAGGGGGGATGTTGCAGCGTAATCGTACATCTTGTGCGGACGTTGGTGAACTCCGATTGGTCTCTTGGAGTGAGTGGTAGTCAACCTGCATATTTTATTACCGAAGGATGGCGCTCTTAGTTAAATCTTTAAAACAGAAGATGAAACCGACGGGTAATCCCGGACGTCACAGAGAGAGAGAGAGAACGGGGCAAGCGCGACGAATCTTGGTGGCGTTAAAATAAGATGAACGATATACATGTTCGGGGCTCTTAGAATGGAGAAAAGAATACAACTAGATGGTCCTTTTCATGGGTATTCAAATCACAGGCGTGAGGTCCCAAGCAACCAATGACATCTTCCGGAACAAGACATCCCCCCTTATCGTTTTCTTCTTCTTCTTTTTCATTTTCCTTTCAATATACTTTTGTCTTGCATATAGAAGGGAAACACTGAATGTGATGTCTATCCAGGGTTGCCCCCCGGTCTAGACTAATAAAAAGGAAAAAGAGGCTTAGGTCCCGTAACATCAACGCGGGGTAACATAGTTGGCCGACGGACTCGATCGGATCAGCAAACTCCGAACACGAGGTGGTCGTTCTCTCGTGGCAGTCGATCGCAATTCTAAAGAGAGAACGCCATCTCTTCAGGATAGTGATGAAAAGGGAACTAAGGTTTTCGCGTGAGACGAACGTAGCCGAGACTTTGGTTATCAGTTCTTCTTTATCAGACCAAGTGGGCAGTTCATGCAAGATATTTGATTGGACGGATTGGACCGACCATTTTTTTAATTTCTTAAAAAATTGCAATAAACCCTAAAATATTAACAACCCTAGTATTTTCTTTTTTAATTTTAAAAGTTGTTTTTTGCTAATGATTAATCCCATTAGACCGGACCGGATTGGTTGGTTTGATTCCCGGTTCAAGATCGGATTAGACTGGAAACCAATCGACCATAGCCAGAAGATATGTTTTCATAGAGGAAGAGAATATTGATGATAAAGGAAGAAATTATAATTATGATCAGTTAGAAATGCGTCCAAATCAGTTTTAATCACGACGAGCCCTTAGTTTCGAACAAATGCATACTATTTTTAAGTGCAACTCTGTCCTTAAGCTAGTCAGGCTTCTCTTCCTTCGGCTGGATGGCCAAATAAGCAACCTCATCCCAGCTTTCATACAAGTCGTGCGTGGTTTTCAAATAGTTCTCTTTTTATATACCTAATGCAGCAGTTGGTCGAAACAAATACAGTGGAAACCTAATGCCTGCGTCATCTAACTCTCAGATGGAATATTCGAAAGCCTTGGAGAGCAAGGCAGGAAGTATGCAGACCACCTCAGCAATCTTTTCGTGAATATAAGGTCCAGAATGATAATCATTCTGCTTTAGAGATCAATTTCTGATCAAAACTAGATTGTTTTAATTTCTATTCTTTAGACAAGTTTCTGAACAAAAATACACATTTGAAAAAAATACAAAATTCCTGTTGTCGGAATGAGAATCCTCGCGGACACAACGTACACGCCCCTATCGGTGGCGACAGTACCGACCCCACCTGCAGTATCAACGGCGTCGCAGCAATCGCCATGTCACTCCCCTGTGCCGTACCTGTTTGGGGGCCTGGCGGCGATGCTAGGGCTCGTAGGGTTCGCTCTCTTGATCCTGGCCTGTTCCTACCGGAGGCTCTCGGGCAGCTCAAGCAGCGCCCAAGTAGACGAAGAGAACGGGGACGAAGCAAGGACGGTCGATGGGGAAGGGTATAGCAAGGCCGTGAAGGGGTACGGGGAGAAGATAGTGGTGATCATGGCCGGCGACGAGAAGCCCACATTCCTCGCCACGCCCGTGTGCAGCAGAGGCCGTTCGTTTGGCGATTCCCTAGGAAAGAGTAAAGGCGATGGCGAGAGCTCCGATGCGAAGAAGGACAAGGATGAAAGCATGGACAATACCAAGGGGGTTAACAACGTTAACAATGATGCCGTTGGTAGCCATGTTGTTCACGGTCACAAGACTCACAACTCAGCTGCCGATGAAGAAAACAGAGGAGAAGCAGCAGAAGATCAAACCCAGCTACAGAATTAGCGAGCAGTCTCTGGTGGCTTTCTGATGAAAGCGAGAAAAACCAACTTTTGTTTCGATTTTGGCTTTGAAGCTGCTTCTTCTTTTTTATCTTCCCTTTTCATGGCTAGTCGGGAAATGTAAATCATTTTTTGGAGAGGAATTGAGATGAGAATGAGTTCTCTTCATTTCCCGAAAATCGATTAATCACCGTTACCACCAAGCCTTGAACCACCTGATCAATTTCTCATCAGCTAAAACCTCGTGGGCATCGAATGGCCGGTTCATCAAAAATGCAAATTAAAGATGAGGAATCGTTTTCGCTGCTTGTAGATTGAAAAAGAAAGAAGAGGAAAGAGCAGAACCAAAGCAGGAGAAAGAAGCTACATTAGTGCAAGTGACCTTTTTGCGCAACAAGACATTGTTAATTCAGGTTTGAGTGGAGAATAAAGCAGAAAAGTTGATGGACGGATGAATCACATATCCGTCCACCCACATCCTCCACTGCCGGCGGCGGCAGCTGGCGAGACCTCGCCTGCCGCCGGAGACTGTGTGGTGGTGGGGCCTCTTTATCCAAAGCTAATCGGATTTCGACAGGTTGTCCTTTTTTTTTTTTTTGATGACCCAGGGAACTTCCGATTGCCGCTTCGCGATAAAGAATAAACCCTGGGAAGACACGTGGGAAATCACCATCCAAGTTGGTTCTCTTTCTTTATCGTTGAAAAAGAGAGAGAACAAAGTGCCGTCACAATGCACGATGGGGGCAGCTTTGTAATTGACGTTGGAACAGGAACAGCTTTCGCTTGCCACTCTAGTACAATGTCGTACACACGTAGTACCACAATACCTAGTAAAACTGTCGACCCGATTAATGAGCAAACCTAAGCCGAACTACTTAATTTATATTAGCTATTTTCTTTTTCACTTCTCATTACTACTGACCATAATAAAAGTAAATATAGACACAAATATTGTTAAACCATAACGAATTTGTGATTTTATTTTTTTCTATTGTTCATGAGTGCAAAAAACCAAACCGTTGTGAACCCTTATAAGAAAAAAGTTTCAATTTCTATGTTATGTTGTTCTTGGTACGTTAGATTGTCAAAAAAATTTCATGGTAATTTAATTTAAATGTTAGCAAAAAGAATTCAATTTCAAGATGTTTTGTTTAAGGTTACAAGGGACTAACATAAACGCTTTTGAACAGTCACAAGAAATAAAACTTTAATTTTACCATGACTTAATCATAGTAATGATATATCGCCATAAATCTTTGTAAATCATTGCAAGAAAAAAGATACGATGTTTTATTATTAGTTCCAACATATCGTCATTAACTTTTGTAAATCATCGTAAGAAAAACAATTTGGTCCATAAGGCTTTTAGCTGGTCATAAGCTAAATAGTACTAACACCGATATCGACACATGACATACGACACGACACGACACAACGATACATCGTTTCTAAAAAAAATAGAGAATTCCGACATGTTGGGATACATTGTATATTAAATATATATTTTTATATATAATCAAATTAATTTTATTCAAATTCACTAATAAATAAGTAATAAAAAAGAGTCTAGAAAGAACGTTAATACACCATTTGTTGATATAATTCATTATTTCAATTTGACAAATTTAATTCCATTCCAATAATTCATAAAACTTGAAGGAAAAAAAACAAGCAACTCATATTTTAGATTCGCATGTCAGAGTGTGTTGGAAGAGAAGAGAAAAAAACAAACTTGAGGGATGAATTGTGTATCACAAGAAGTGAAAGTTGGAAGAGAAGAGAAGACTAGGTTTTTCTTCTTACCCAATTTATTATTATTATTATTAGGGAAAAGGCCACCAAAAATCCCAAACTTTGCATTGAGTGACAGATTTACCCCGAACTTTATTTTGTGACGCAAAAAACCCCGAAGTTTGCTAACTGTGACACATTTACCCCATTAAGGGTATTTTCGTCTTATTTTTTCTGTTTTTTCTTTTTCTTTTTTATTTTTTTCTTCCTCTCTCTTCCCTCCGCCGAGCCGGCGGAGGGAAGCCGGCGTCCGGCGAGGGCTGCCCTCGCCGGCGTCGGGCTGCCCTCGCCGGCGTCGGGCGAGGGAGGCCCTCGACTGGGTCGGGGCCTCGCCCGACGCCGGCAAGGGGTGCCCTCGCCTCTGGCAAGGGGTGCCCTCGCCTCTGGCGAGGGGTGCTCTCGCCGGCGTCGGGCGAGGGTGCCCTCGCCAGATCTGGCGAGGGAGGCCCTCGCCCGACGCCGACGAGGGCCGCCCTCGCCTGCGTCGGGCGAGGGGTGCCCTCGCCAGATCTAGCGAGGGGTGCCCTCGTCCGTCGCCGACGAGGGCCACCCTCGCCTGCGTCGGGCGAGGATGCCCTCGCCAGATCTGGCGAGGGTGCCCTCGCCCGACGCCGACGAGGGCCGCCCTCGCCCGACGCCGACGAGGGCCGCCCTCGCCCGACGCAGGCGAGGGCGGCCCTCGCCGGACGCCGGCTTCCCTCCGCCGGCTCCGCCATGGCCGGCGGAGGGAAGGAAGAAGAAGAAGAAAAAAAAAAAAAAAGTTTTTAAAAGTAAAAAGACCAAAACGCCCTTATGATTTAGGGTAAATGTGTCACACAAATGAAAGTTTAGGATTTTTTGTGTCACAAATAAAAGTTTGGGGTAAATGTGTCACAGTTAGCAAACTTCAGGGTTTTTCACGTCACAAAATAAAGTTCGGGGTAAATCTGTCACACGAGGTAAAGTTTGGGGTTTTTGGTGGTTTTTTCCCTTATTATTATTATTATTATTATTATTATTATTATTATTATTATTATTATTACATATTTACATTTTGATCCCTCATTTTTTGAAATTTTTTATAATTGACCCCGTGCATGTAAGAATTATGTATTGCAATTCCAAACTTGCATATCAGAATTCCAAACTCCTTCCTTTAGGTCCCCAGTAAATTGAAAGAGTTTAAAGAGAAAAAAAAAAATAGCTTAACTATGTGCGTTGCGTGCTCGATCTAGCAATCTTGGACAATTGTTTTGATGAACTGTCACTAAACCAAAGTGTTGAAGAGTGTAAAAAAAGTTGATCAAATGTTGGATTTTCTGATACGTGTTGACTGAGTATCGAAAAGTATTAGAAAGTGCTAGATATGTGTCGAAACGTCGGACACGACGTGAAGACTCTCGGAAAGTGTCAGTGCTTTATAGGTTGTAAGACAAAAAAAATTCAATTTTTTTTTTTTTTTTTGCTGCGTGCCTCCCTCACCAAGAACTAAATAATGGGGATTGAGTGTGTACCAAAAGAGGACTGATCATACATGCAAACAGGGTGTCGCTTACCCAAGAAAGGAAAAGAGGCATAAGAAACAAAACGCTATGCTTGGTGCTCTCCTCCTTCTCGTAAAGACGCAATATGAACTCTCTGTAACTTTCATTTCCGCCAAATGACACCTGACGAGTTCGTGATCATGGTTGTACTTTTCTTTACTTAGTCTTTTGCCAGAAGTCTTTCTAGAAAGTGTGTATGGAACATGCATAACGAGTGCACGGCACGTATGCATGTACACGTCTACACAGCAAAGCACGAAAAATTGTCGTCATTGACAGCTCCAATTCCATCCAAAGAACACACTTCAGGAAGAAGATCTCTGAGGGAGATCACCTTGCACATCAATAAGTATGTCTTGGATTGCATTATACTCACTACCTGTTTCACGTGACACGTTTGCGCATGCAGCCTCAGCAGAAAGATCTTCAAGCTATACAATGTCATGATTGGCTCCATCTCAATGGAGAAGAAGACCACAGACACAGAGGCCATCGCCCACATGAGCTTCGTGTGGCCGTGGCCGATGATGATGAGGCACAATTCAAGAGAGGTAATTGAGAAGATAATCTCACCGATGTTGCTAAGTAGCAACGGCACCATTCGGGTCAAACAAAAAGGTGGCGACAAAGTTCATGAGGCGTTTTTTCTTGGAGGAGGTGATGCCAGCTTTCCCAAAAATGCGATAGCTGTAGAATAGTATGATGTCGATTCTAGAGGCTTGTTGGATGAAATGCAATTTAACGGTGTAGATGAACATGTGGTAGACAGATGGGACGGGGTGGAGGAGGAGATCTTGCTACACACCTTCCGCAGTACTTTGCTTGGTGTTCATCTCCTCCTTTTTTGTATAGACGCAACAGGAACTCTTGAAAGTTTCATTTACGACAAACAGCACTTGACGATGGTTATTTTGGTTCTGTGGTCGTCGTTGTACTCTTTTTCATTTATTCAATTGCTAGATGTATTTCTAAAAGTGTCTACGGAACATACACAATACATACATCGTGTACACACATGCACGGCTTCTGCACGGCAAATCATCAGGACTGGCAACCCTAAATCCACCTACGGACATGCCGTTCCAAAAGTGATGCCTTGTACATCAATCAGTATGTCATCGATAACAATTTTTAACTTGTCGCCATATCTTCTTCCTTGACCGGGACGGACGGCGAACATCACTACTGAGCAACATCGTTGGGATGATCTTCTCGCTCCCCAGATCATGGTTAGGCCCTAATCTCGCCATGGCCTAGATGTGATCAAGCCATGCCCTCGTCATGAATGGGTGGCCTCATTGTGCCCTCGTAGTGGTCTAAACATGGCCGGTTCGTTGGCTTGTCGGCAAGCCCAAGCATCAGATGTGGCCAGGTAGGTCCCCAGCCGAGGCTGGAGTTGGCTAGGACCACTCGAAATGACCTAAATACACTTTACACTTATAAGTTGACTAATATGCCCTGCTAGACTTGAGATAATGACAGAATTACCCCTTAAATATAATTTTGTGCATGCGGATTCTACTTGAATATTGAAACCCAAAATGAGATACATGACTAAAAAAATATTTATAGAAAATAGATTCTAATTTCTCAACATATGCAAGTAAAAAATTTAGGTGTCAACGCTTGGTTTCAACAACCCATTGTAAACATTCCTAAATTGTCATAAGAAAAATGTATCAATTTTACTACTTTGTTCAAGTTCACGATGAACAATCGTAAACTGTTGCGAATAATCATAAATAAAAAGATGTCAACTTTATTGTCTCGGGCGTCCGTTTTGGAGGGGCATAGGATGCATAGCATACAACAATGTTTAGCCAAAGGTTGGTGATCTATCACGAGTACTCTGCAGTAGGGGTGTCAAAAAAGCCCGACCCGACCTGACCCGAACCCAACCCGAACACGAAACAAGTATAATACATGACCCGAACCCAACCCGAACACGAAACAAGTATAATACATGTTTCGGGTCTTGATAGTGTTCGAGTAACAAATATAAAACAAGCAACGAAATGTGTTTCGGGTCGGGTCAGGGTTGGAACATTGTTCGACCCGAAACACATTAACATCCGAACAAGCCAACCAAACACAGAGTCAAACATGTCGCAGAAAAGTGAAAACCCCTCCCCTTCGGCTTCTTCTCCGACGACTGCTGCTGCCCTCCGATCGACGCGCCTCCGCCCTCCGTTTGTCTGGGCGTAGGCACAGCTGTTGGGACTTGGGAGGAACTGGAAGGAGCTCAATCTCTCTCCCGCCTATCTGGATTCGCTCTTGGGGTTGACCTGGAAATCCTCCCGAGCCCTGCGCCCGATCGTCGGTCTCCGATTAGCCATCGTCGTTGTCGAGGTGAGCTGTAGTTGCCAGTGAGATTCGGGTTCGTGCTCGTTGCGAGTGAGATTCGGGTTTGTGCTCGTTGCGAGCTACGGGCACGCGCATCTGGGGGTCGGGGATGTAGGGGTTTTTGGGGGTTTTGTTTGTGCCGCTGTTGGTCATTGAGATGGAATGTGTGGATTTGTGCTTTTTATGTGTTTGCTGAAGTTCAGAAGAGAAAGAAACGAAGGAAATTGTGGATTTCAGCTTATGCTGCTGTACACAATTCCCGTTCATTAGAATTTTTGTGCGTGTTTCGAAGGATAAACCTGGGTTAGTGTTTCCCATTAGAAATTTGGTGGGTGGGTGAGTGAGTTGAGCCTTTTTTTTAATGATGTTGTGATATGTTTGGTTGCAAATCGCTGCATCGTTGTCGGATATGGGCTCACGACTTTGATGCCTACCGGCTGCTCGATTAAATTCCTGAACCGTAGTAGCCCGGTGTGTTAGTATTTCGATGATCGTTTGGCTGTCTCTTGTTGGGTGTACGAGTCCCTCATGATGTGTCATACATGTTTGCCTCAGATTTATACATTACCGGATGTTGCTTGTCTTTAGATTTATTGATTCTCTGTTGTCAGGTGCAAGTCGACAGCGAATTATGTTTCTAAATGGCTGATATTGATCATGGGATTAGTAAATAGATATGTTACTTGGCTTTTCTTGCTCCTCTGCTCCATTTCGCGATGGCAATTAGTTTTTCTTTAAGGGAAAAGTATATCTTGCCTCCTAAATTCTGCACTCATTGTTGATGATCAAAAGAGTGCCCTTCAACTTTAAACATATATGTCATCTTCTGCTAAGAATCTTTTCCATATGAAATTCTAACATCAGTCATTCAGTCTTTAAATCAGTAGGTAAAAATAAGACCCGTCTCGCACTCTTTTTATATCTACAAATCATCAGCAAAAAAAACAGAAAGAGCAATCCTTCTGGCAAAAATTTCACTTCTATCTCCTGGTTCCCCAGGCAGAGCTTCGCATTAATGGTGTGCTAGCCCTTGACTTTGCTTTTATCTTCACATTCCTGCAGTATCCACTTCTGTTTTCTTCTTTCCCTTCAGCTTACACAATCTAAAACCAAACCCTTCATAAATTTCAGTTCAGGTGACAGCATAAGCTACGCCAGCGGGAACTTCCTCAGCGATGTTTACTCTGATTCTGTCTACAAGCAAACCTAAGCCTGAGAAACAAGTAGCAGCCGAAGAGATTGAGGAACAGCAGCAGCTAATTGAGATGCAATCTAGCAAGCAAAGCTCCGGTGATTATGAGGAGAAATAAGCATTTTGGTGAAAGAAAATCATTTCAGTTTTCACATTTCTGTGTCTCAAAATATTATGGTGGATTGTCCACACTCCATGGTTAGATTGGTCTGAGCAACATAAATTGCTTCGCTCTTTTTGTGAGTACCTATGCCGTTTATTGGCATCATCATCTGGGTGTACTGAGTCTCCATCATATCTGACAAGAAATCTAAATAGATGATGCATTCCTTTTGCTACCATTCTTTTCCCATTCATTCCAGTGATCTAGTGAATACGAAGAATCATAGATTGTTCTCTGTGTACTCTTACATTTTACATGTAGGAATCAGATATGGTACAGTGATGGCTTACTTTTAAAAGGAATTAACCAACCCCAGAAAAAAAAAAAAAAAAAAAAAAAAAAAACACCAGCAACCCGAACCGACCCGAAACACATTAGATGATCTAATGTGTTTCGGGTCGGTTCGGGTCGGGTCACAGTGTGTGACCATTGTGTTTCGGGTCGGGTCGGGTAACAACACGACCCGACCCGACCCATTGACACCCTTACTCTGCAGCGTGTTCTTCTGGTCTGGGTTTATCTCATGCAAAAACGAATCTTTTCACGCCATTCCTCAAACAAGCAAGTAACGTTGCCTCGGAACGAGGATCAAGCGGCGTGTACTTTGAAGGTCTCCTCCTTTATTGGCCTGATATCATGCTGAATGCTCAAGCCCAACTCTTTTCGGTTACAAACGAGGATATCATCAAGAATGAAATTATTGTGTGTGAAGCAGCAGCGGCTTCTGTCAAAAGCATCTTTGGCGGTTTAATAGGCCTAGCCAACAGTTCTCATGATTCAGTCCGAAAGAACTTGGCAATTCTCGTGCCATTACAGATTGTGATGTGATAATAAATTCTCAAATCACACAAATCTGACACTAAATGCGCTTCCGTTATTCATATAGGGGTCACCCATTTCATGACATATAGAGAATCCAGAATTACAGTGTGAGTATGAAAATGCATTAAGAGTTAGTACTCTCACGAACCAATCCTTGAAGATGAAGATGAAGATGAAGACCATGCCTTGTTCTACTCTCCTCTCTTCCTCCCCAATGCCTTGTTCTACTCTCCTCTCTTCCTCCCCATTGCTTTACTGGTATTCTCATATGGACATCTAATCATCATCAACCATTTCTTTCCAGGAACTTTCCTTGCGCTTTTGCTTACTACCAATGCTCTTTCTGTCGAATGTTATCATTCCGTGTTAAAAAAAAAAAAAAAATTACAGTGGTGAGGGTAGGGGAGGCATAAAAATGTGGGCACCCCTTCATTTGTCTCCCGGACTGCTCGAAGCTGACATGTGTGGAAGCCTACGTCGAGAAGTATAGGGGATGGACTAATGGCGGATGCTTCGACACAAACAACTGTTGCTGCCATGTTATAGGGGCTCCATCTTGATTTATGTTACCATTGCCCCATGTGTCACGCCCCGATCCTCGGGCACGCACACATCCTTCTTATTTGGTCGATTTTATAATGCGATATCCAAGGACAATGTATTGCCGACCCTTTCATTTATTAAGCACATGCGGAAGCAGTTAAAATCCCCAGACAATAAAACGATGGGATAGAAAAGCAGGGCCATATTTTTCATATTGAAACTTATAACCAAACTTTTATACAAAACACAAACCAGAGCACTTCACAACTTTTTACTCTATCTCTATTCACATCAAAATGGAGATCTTAAAAGAAGATAGGATTTCAATCCATCCAGGCCGTACTCAAGACCCCTCTCGGGACTATCTTCTTCTTCCAAACTTCTTCTCCTCAGGTTTTACCTCCGAGTTCTCCTTCCCAGACTCCTCCTCCTCAACTCCTCATGGGATCCTGAAATGTTTTCCCCAAACTGGGATGAGACTACGTCTTAGCGAGTTCTACCCCACTAAGCCCGATTAGTAAACCATTATACTATAAGCTGCCTAAACACGCACATGTCAGAAGACATACCTTGGCATCAGATTCCACCTGCATATTAATACAGATCAAATAGGCACCCAAGCAATCACATCACAGATCGAAGCATTGATCGAATCGACCTAGTCGATTACACGCCAACAAGACCACTCACGGTCATTCCCATCCAATTAATCAATTCACAACATCAGATCAAAACAATGATCAATCGACCTAGTCGATTATATGTCAGCCTGACCATTTCCTGATCATTCAAGCTATTGCTATTCAGTCTTAATTAATAAAACCAATCACCGAGCTACGTGCATTCTCCGAGGTGATATTATTTATCACCGAGCCACGTGCTTTCACTGAGGTGATGGAACCGATTATCGAGCCACGTGCATTCTCCGAGGTAATGCATTACTTTACTGAGCCCACGTGCCCTTTAATGCCATTCTGAATCAGCGAGCCCACATGCATTCTCCGAGGCGATGCATCAAGTCACCGAGCCCACGTGTCTCTTCAAGATGCCAAATGTACTCATTGAGACCACGTGCATTCTCCGAGGTAATGCATCAAATTACCGAGCCCACGTGTCTCTTTTAGATGCCAAATGTACTCATTGAGACCACGTGCATTTTCTGAGGTAATGCATCAAATTACCGAGCCCACGTGTCTCTTTTAGGATACCACACTTAATCACCGAGCCACATGCATTCTCCAAGGCGACATACTTCGTCACCGAGCCATGTGCATTCTCCGAGGTGATATATCTAATCATCAAGCCCCGTGCATTCTCCAAGGCGACGTACTAATCATCGAGCCACGTGCACTCTTCGAAGTGATATACCAAATCACCGAGCCACGTGCATTCTCCGAGATGACGTACTATTCACCGAGCCACGTGCCTTTCATGATGATTCATCCCATTTCTAAAGTAATTATCCACAATTAAATCAATTCAGCACAAATTAAAGCTCAATTAAATAAACGGACTGCGCCACGATGATCAGCACGAGATTTCGGTCGTCGGCCATCTCAAACTTAATTTCCGAAAAATAAATAAATAATTAATTAATTTCGAAAATTAATTATTAAATATTAAAAATTCTGTTTAGCTCAAAATAAGGCCCAATTAAATAAACGGACTTCGCCACGGTCATCAGCATAATTTTCCGGTCACGGTCCATCTCAGTTGAATTTCCGGAAAATAATTAATTAATTAATAAATTTCGAGAATTAATAATTAATTATAATAAATCCAATTTAGCTCAAATTGGTGCTCAGTTAAATAAACGGACTTCACCACAGTCATCAGCATAAAATTCCGGTTCCAGACCATCTCAGTTAAATTTTTGAAAAATAAATAATTATTTAATTTAATTCCGAAAATTAATATTTAAATACTAAAAATTCCACTTAGGCCCGAAAAGCCTAATTGGAGCCCACTAAGGGTCGGGAAAAATCCCGAGGCACTTCCAATAATTAGTAGATCACGTCTACTTGATAATTGCGCAATCAATTTATCTAAATCGCATCACAATTGACTAATAATTGCTAATTTATTATAATCTAACAACCTAAATATAATTAATTAAATCTAAACCAACCTTAAGCATAATTAGCCAACTAATCCAGGATTAGTGAGATTAATCACCAAATCGCGCGCAAATCGGATCAATCCGACGAGGGCGACGCGAGGAACGATTCTTCCCAAAGCACGGCTCGGGTTCGGAAACGGCCCAAAAGCGGGCCCGAACCAGCTAGAAACCCATTTCGTGGGTTGCTGGACGGGGCTGGCCGGGGCTGCTCCGGTGGCCAAAATGGCGAGGGGAGGCCGGCGGAAGACGAGGGGGACGCCGGGGGGTGGCGCGGTGGCCGGAGGCGGCTGGTCGAGGCGAAACCGAGCTGAACAGAGGCCGAACGGCCTGTCTCGCACGGGGAAGGGGCGCCTGGGCGGAGGAGAGGGCAGGCGGTGCACGGCGGCGAGCGGCGGACGCGGGGCGGCGGTGCGGGCGGCGACGGCTCCGGCGAGCTGCAACCGTGCGGCTTCTTCTTCCTCGTCTCTGGTTTTCACGGGCGAGAAACAAGGGGAAGGGGGGCTTTCGGTCACGTGGGGGGAAAAGTGGGAGAGAAGAGAGAGGAGAGAGAAGAAGAGATAAGAGAGAGAAGAGATAGGGTTGAATGGTCACACCATGTGTACTCCTTTCGATGACTCAAATGATACTTTCTTATGCTTAAGTATTCTTTGCTAAACTAATTAACTTAAGAATTCTGCACTTTTCGTTTTAGAGTTCCTTAAGAAAATGAGCAAGTACATGTTTACATTGGGTTTCAGTACATATTTTGTTTACTTGTTACTACTGTGACTAAAAATGTTGTTGTGAATTACACCCGAGAATCAGGAAAATTGTCCAAAAAGTCCTAAGCCTATTACACTTTTGCCAATTCAGTCATAAGCATTTCAACTTTGTCAATTGAATCCTAAACATTTTCACTTTTTGTCAATTGAGTCTATCCGGCCAATTTTGGCCGGAATTTATTGATGTGAATGCCAATGCTGATGTGGACAAATTTTTTTAATATTTTTTTTTTGAATTTTAAAATTATCTTTTTATCTTTTTAATTTTTGTTTATCTTTTATTTCTTTCTTTCTTTCCCCTTTTCTTTTTTCCTCTGGCCATTCGCCCAACCTCCGGTGAACGGCCAGAGGCCATGACCAGTGAGGGTAGGCCTCATGGGCCTCAGGTGAGGTCGATTTCGCCAAGATCTCGCGAGGGGCAACCTCGCCAACCTCAAGTGAGGCTCGCCTAGCTAGGTCGAGCCTCGCTAGAGGCCCGCAAGGCCGATTGTTGCCGATCGTGGCCTCTAGCTGATCGCCGGAGGTTGGGCGATTGGCCAGAGGAAGAAAAGGAAAAAAAAAATAGAGAAAAGAATAAAAAGGAGAAAAAGGAAAAAAGAAATTAAAAATACAAAAAAATAAAATAAAATAATAAATTTTGTCCACGTCAGTGCCGGCAGTGCCATGTAAGATGGTCGGTGTCCACTTCCGCAAGTTCTAGCTAAAATTTATCGGATGGACTCAATTGGCAAAATGTTAAAAAAATTTATAAGTTGATTGGTAAAGTTGAAAAGTTTATGATTGAATTGGTAAAAGTGCAACAGGTTTAGGACTTTTTGAACAATTTTCCCCCCGAGAATCCGATGCAATGCCTTGGCATGTTAAGTAGTTCTCAAGGTAGTTGCTTTAATGAGATTGAGTATACAAATAAGCGTATGCATTCTTGCTATTGTTACAGAAGCTCATGAGTTCATGGGATGTTAACAACATTCCAATGCATTGTGCAGCATCGCATTGCAATGGATACTAAGATAGCACGACAGCACTCAGGGAGTTAAATATGTGGAATACGCCAATGGTCATTTCTAAGCGAAAAACCCAATATGATTCGTTGGTGATACGGTATAGTTTTATAAAAAAGGGAAAATCCTTCAGCAAGATAAAAAGGAACTCCGCATTGACCTAACTCTAGTGCAAATGCCTCTCCTCTTGAACAGACTTTAAAATATCAACTAAAAACGTAAGACTCGAAGCCTACATTTCATTTTGTGGAAGATTGTGGAGATCCGTAGCAAAGCATGCCTGAATCTTGATGCCCCTTAACTAAAGTGTCAAGTGGCCAGAAATAGGGGTGAAAATATTGGACCGACCGACCGAATGAGGAACTGTTCGGACTGAATCGGACCAACTCTTTTTTTAAATATTTTTTAATTTTTTAAAAATAGCAATAAATCCTAAAATAGTAACAACTTTAGTATTTTTATTATTTTTATTATTATTATTATTATTATTATTATTATTATTATTTTGCTAAGTGATCAATCCCATTAGATTAGACTAGACTGGTCGATCCGAATCTTGATTCCTAGGTAAGATCGGACCAGACTAGGCTGAAAAATATGTTTTCATTGAGGAAGAGAATATCGATGATAAAGGAAGAAATTATATTTATTATCGGTTAGAAAAGCGTCCAAGTCAGTCCTAAGCACGAGGAACCCTTAAACTAATGCATACTATTTTAAGTGCAACTCTGTCCTTCAGCTGGTCAGACTTCTCTTCCTTTGGCTGGATGGTCAAACAAGCAACCTCATCCCGGCTTTCACGCAAGTCGTGCGTAGTTTTCAAATCGTTCTCTTTATATATATGGTTTGTCGAAACAAATACAGTGGAAACCTAATGCCTGCGTCATCTAACTCTCAGATAAAATATTCGAAAGCCTTGGAGAGCAAGGCAGAAAGTATGCAGACCACCGTGGCAATCTTCTCGTAAATATAAAGATGCAAATGATAATTATTCTACTCTATAAATCAATTTCTAATTAGAAATATAATTTTCTAATTTCTATTCCTTTGAAGAGTTTCTACTGATATAAAATTTCTGCTTCCGGAATGAGAATCCTTGCGGACACAACTTATGCGCCCCTATCGGTTGCGATGGAATCAACCCCGCCTGCAGTACCGACGGCATCACAGCAGTCACCGTGCCACTCCCCTATGCCATACCTGTTTGTGAGCCTGGCGGCGATGCTGGGGCTCATAGGGTTCACTCTCTTGATCCTGGCCTGTTCCTATCGGAGGCTCTCAGGCAGTTTGAGCAGCACCCAGGGAGACGAAGAGAACGGGGGCGAAGCAAGGACGGTCGACAGGGAAGGGTACAGCAAGGCCGTGAAGGTGCACGAGGAGAAGATAGCGGTGATCATGGCGGGCGAGGAGAGGCCCACATTCCTCGCCACGCCAGTGTGCGGCAGAGGCCCTTCGTTTGGCGATTTCCAAGGGAAGGGTAAAGGCGATAGGGAGAGCTTCGACGCCAAGAAGGACAAGGATGAGAACATCAACAAGACCAAGGAGTTTGACAACGTTAACAATGATGATGACGTTGGTGGCCACGTTGCTCACGGTCATAACACAGCAGCCGATGAAGAAAACAGAGGAGAAGGCAGCCGAAGATCAAACGCAGCTACAGAATTAGCGAGCATTCTCTGATGGCTTCGTGTTGGCATGATTGGTGCTGGCCTCCTATTTGGGAAGAAATTATGTAGATTTGCTTGATTGGGAAGAAATTACGTAGATTTATTTGATTTCTATGATTTTGGGAATTGCCTATTTTGGCTTTAGGTTCTTTTCTCATTATATTCCTTTCCTGTACTTCATCAATAAAACAATAGTCCCTCTCTCAAATACGATACAACAAAAAAGGAAAAAAAAAAAAAACTTTGAAAGAGGATTACTTGAGCATGTAGGCACATTGCTGAACCTCGTTAAATCATGTCTTCTTGTTTAATTTTTTTCATGGTATTAGAGCAAGTATGTACCTGTTTGTGCATTTGATCCATCAGTGTCCTTCTTCTTGGTGTCTATATGGTTGTTGTTCAAATCATGATTGATTCAAGTTCGGCCAATTCCAAACCCAGCTCCACCGCTATTGGTCAGTGATCACCAACATATTGTTGAATGAGAAGAACTTTCCTCCATGGTCTCGTGCTATCACAGTGGCCCTCAGGGATAGATCGAAGCTTGGTCATATCAATGGTCAATAAAAGCGTCTCCTCAGAGGGATGTGAAATTTGATGAATGGCAAGCCAACGACAGTTTGGTTATATCTTGAATTTTTAACTTTGCAGAATCTCAAGTGTACGATATCTTTGCATATTCCCTACAGCTCGAATATTGTGGGAATCATTGAATAAGATGTATGGAAAAGCTCATAATGCATCGTGAGTATTCGAATTGCAGCAAGAGATTGCTAACTCCAAGTAAGAACCCTCTCAATCCTTCACCAACCATCTTGGAAGTATGAAGAGAAGGTAGGATGAGCTTTTTTTTTATATAGGCTAGCAACCCAAAGTGTGGCTGATTACATTCTACAAGAAGAGCAAGATCGCATCTTCCAGTTATTGGCCGCCATTAGGCTTGAGTGCAAAGATGTGAGAAGACAAATTTTGATAAGCCCAAAATTGCCTACATTTGATGAAGTCTATTGCTTGATTCAAGGAGAAGAGATGAGGCATCGAGTGATGTGTGTCTTGCCTAGTCTTGATAAACCAATTTCTGAAAATTCAGCTCATTATGCTGTGATGAACAACCAACATGGTAAATTTATGGCGAAATTGGCGAAGGTAAAAAAATAAAAGGCCTGCTCAACTTCATTGTGACCATTGTGATAGAGATGATCACTCCAAAGATAGGTGTGGCGTACTGCATCCTCATCTTCGTGCCAACAAAGATAAGGTTCAAGAAGCAAAACTTATTGTTCTAATAAACCCTATAAATTTTCAGTTGAAACTAGAGTCCTTGGCACGATAGTTTCAACAATTGCTTCGAATACAATGACAAGGGGTTATTGGCTTGGCATCTTTAGGTCCTTCATCAAATTTGGCCAACATGGTTAAGACATCGAGTACTGCTCTTTTGACCCAATCTAGTACTCAATTCATCATAGATTCGAGAGCTACTAATTACATGGACAGCTTTACAGATTTAGTTTTTAATATCTCCTCAAGTGCCTCATATCCTCCCATTACTGTGGCTAACGGAATGCAGGTCCCAAAGCAAGGAGTAGGACAACTTAAGTTGTTTTTGCAAAATTATGATGTTTTGGTTGTGCCTAATTTGTCTTCTAATTTATTTTCTGTGAGCATGTGCATTGAATAATTAAATTGCAATGTTATCTTCTCTTCTTCAAAAGTGTTGTTTCAGGATTGTAGTACCAAGAAGACGATTGGTGAGGAATGGCTATTGGCCTCTACGTCCTGGACTATCATATGATTGCCTTGGTGGCTAGGGAGAATGCGATGGAGGCTTCAAGGCTCTGGCACATGCACATGGGTCATCCTTTTTACCATGTGTTGCAAGCTATTGATAGAACTTTATTTTATAACTGCAGTACTTCTGACTTTTGTCGTTATACTAAACAATACATATTACCTTATCCTCAAAGCTCTAATTTAGCTTCTAAGGTGTTTGATTAGCACATTCAAATGTTTGGATTGCTCCAATTGATTCAAGACACTATTTTGAGTATTTCATTTCTTTTATTGATGGCAAATCGCGAGCTACTTAGCAATACCTTCTCAAAGCTAAATGTGATGAAGTCACTGTTTTTCAAGAATTTTGTAGCATAATTCAGAATCAATTCAAAACATGCATAAAGGTCTTACACATTGATAATGGCATAGAATATTCCAATCAGACCTTCCAATCTTGTTTGAGCAGCTTGGGCATTATTAATCAAACTTCATGTGTAGATATACTTCAGCAAAATGGGGTGGCCGAACGAAAGGATCAACACCTTCTTGAGGTGACTTGAGCATTATTATTTTCTTGAGGCACACCGAAGACTTATTGGAGTGATGCTGTTTTAACTAGCTTTTATCTTATTAATCAACTTCCTAGTCATGTTTTGGGTTACAAGACACCTATGGAAATTCTTATGAGTGCAAACTTAATATCTTGCATTTGAGAGTTTTTCGGGTGTGTATGTTATGTACACTCTTGAAGCGGTGGTAACCTTGACCCTTGCACTAAGAAGTGTGTGTTCATGGGCTATTCATCAACAAAAAAGGGGTACAAGTGCTTTGATCCAACCACTAGGCAGATGTATATATCACGTGATGTTACATTTGACGAATCTATAATGTTTTTTTCATTCTAGGAGTCCAATTTAGGGGAAGTATCAAGAGTTGACAGTTGAATTAACTCCTATTCCTATGGTGGATGAATTGAACAATGGCCCTAGAATTGAAAGTAACTCGTGGAATGACCCTGAAGGAATAGATGAGGCTGAAGAAGTAATCATCAACGACGGCCCTAAATTAATGCCCACACCAAGGATAGCTTCAAATGGGACAGTTGTCGAATCGGTTCGCACTGCTTCCAAACCTATTTCTATAACTCTAGCTCCCGTTCGGAGATCTACTCGTGTGTCTAGACCCTCAACATGACTTTGGGACTTCACCACTTATCACAATCCCATCTAGAATCACATTGATTATGACAAGTTATCTTTTAGTTTTGTTGGTTTTTGTTATCTGTTCTTGAAGAGAACATAGATAGAACCTAATAGTTTTGAGGAAGCTAGCAAGCAGCATGTATGGGTTGAAGTCATGAAAGATGAGCTACAAGCACTTGACATAAATAATACTTAGGATGTAGTTCGCTTGCCTAATGGAAAGCGCACTATTGGGTGTTAGATTCACCTATGAAATTATTTTGTGACAACCAAGCTGCTACTCACATCGCCTCGAACCCGGTGTTTCATGAAAGGAGTAGACACATTGAGGTGGATTGCCATTTCATATGGGAAAAGGTTCAAGACAAAACCATTGAGGCAACTTATATCTGTAGAGCAATTGGCGGGTGTGTTCACCAAAGGTCTTTGTAAGTGGCCATTTCAAGAGATAGTGAGCAAGTTGACCTCTGATGATATCTTCGCTCCAACTTGAGGGGGAGTATTGGCATGATTGGTGTTGGCCTCCTATTTGGGAAGAAATTATGTAGATTTGTTTGACTATGAAGAAATTATGTAGAGTTATTTGATTTTCGTAATTTTGGGAATTGCCTCTTGGCTTTAGGTTTTTTTTTCATTGTCTTCCTTTTATGTACTTCATCAATAAAACGGTAGTCCCTCTCTAAAAAATAATACAACAAAAAAGAAAAAAAAAAACTTTGAGAGAGAATTACTCGAAGACGTAAGCATATTGCTTAACCTTGTTAAATCGTGTCTTCTTATTTAATTTCTTCACTTTTGAGGAGAGCTAGAAAAACCAAGTTTCGTTTCGATTTTGGCTTCGAAGCTGCTTCTTCTTTTTGTTTTTCACTTTTCTTTCCTTTTCATGGATAGTCGGGAAATGTAATCATTTTTTGGAGAGGAATTGAGATCAGAATGAGTTCTCTTCATTTCTAGATAAACGATAAAATTATCACCGAGCCTTGAACCACCATCAGGCCTAAATCAATTTCTCATCTAAAAACCCTATGGGCATCGAATGGCCGGTTCATCAAAAATGCAAATTAAAGATGAGGAATCGTTTTCGTTGCTCGTAGATTGAAAAAGAAAGAAAAGAAAAGACAGAGGAGAACCAAAGCAGGAGAAAAGCTACATCTGTCTGAGCGACCTTTTTTGCGTAACAAGACATTGTTAATCCAGTTTTGAGTGGAGAATAAAAAAGAAAAGTTGATGGATGGATGAATCACATATTCGCCCACCCACATTCTCCACCGGCGGCGGCGGCCGGCGAGACCTCGCCCATCGCCAGAGACTGTGTTGTGGTGGGGCCTCTTTATTCGGAGCTAATCAGATTTCGACAGCCAAACCCACGTGGAAAATCTGCAGTAGGGTTGTTCACCTCGCGCGGCGACTCGAAAACCCTTTTACTCTCTCTGTTTTTTATTTTTATTTTTTTCAATCTTTGTAAAAGAGAGAGAGAACGAAGTGGCGTCAGAACTCACCATGGGGGAAGCTTTGTAATTGACGTTGGAACAGGAACAGCTTTCGCTTGCCACCCTAGTACTATGTCGTACACACGTGGTACCACAATAACTAGTAAAACTGTCGACCCGATTAATGGGCTAACCTAAGTCGAACTACTTAATTTCTATTAGCTATAGTCATTTTCACTTCTCATTACTACTGACTATAATAAAAGTAAATATAGACACAAATATTGTTAAACATAACAAGTTCTTGATTTTTTTTTTCTATTGTTAGTGAGTACAAAAATATTTTATTTTTTTACTATTGTTCATGAGTACAAAAAACCAAGCCATCGTGAACCCTTATAAGAAAAAAGTTCTAATTTTTATGAGAAAAAGTACCAAAAAAGATATAAATTTATTGCATTAATATTAATTCAGTTTCCAACCTTTTAATTCGACCCATTTAATTTTAAACATTTTCTCATTGGTTATAATTCAATTTGTTCATCCAATTTAGGCCGAAAATCGTTAATGTGGATGCTGGTTATCCTATATGGCAAGGCTAGTAAGGACAATTGGAGCTAGGTGGAGAGGGAGATCTTGCTACACACCTTCCGCGGTGCTTTGCTTGATGTTCATCTCCTCCTTTTTTGTATAGACGCAACAGGAATTCTTGTAAATTTCATTTTCACCAAACGACACTTGACGACGGTTGTTTTGGTTCCGTGGTTGTCGTTGTACTCTTTTTCTTTCGGTCAGTTGCTAGATGTATTTCTGAAAGTGTTTATGGAACATTTGTGTACACACGGGCACGTTATGTGCAAAGCTCATGCACTACTTCCGCACGGCAAATCATTAGGGCCGGCAACCCTAAATCCATCTACGAATGTGCCGTTCCGAGATTGATGCCTTGTACATCAATTAGCATGTCATCGATAACGATTTGTAAGTTAATTAGTTTAGGAAAGAGTTATAAAACAATAAGAAAGTAATTATTTGAGTCATCGAGAGGACTACATATGGGGCAATGATAACGTAAATTAAGATGGAGCCTCTATGATATGACAACAACAGTTGTCTGTGTCGACGCATCCGCCGTTAATGCTTTGCCCATACCTCTGGACGCAGGCTTGCACACACGTCTCCTTCGAGCAGTTCGGGATCGGAAAGGTGGGGTCCTCACAATTCTGTGCCTCCCCTACGCTCACCCCTGCAATTTTTGTTTACATATAATGAAATTTGACAAAAATAGCATTGGTAAATCAATGAAGTGATGTGCTTAAAAATAGTTTTAAGCAAAAGTGCGAGGAAAGAAATGGTTGATGATGATCGGATACCCACATGAGAATACCAGCAAAGCAATGGTGAGGACAGAGAGGAGAGTAGAACAAGGCACGGTCTTCATCTTCATCTTCAAGGATTGGTTTGTGAGAGTGCTAAGTCTTGATGCATTTTTATACTCACGAGGTATCTTTGCAAGACTGTAAAACTATGGATTCCCTATATGTCATGAAATCTGTGACCCCTCTTTGAATATTAGAAGGGCATTTAGTGACAGATTTTTGTGATTTGGGAATTCATTATGAACTTTCCTAGTATAACAAAATTTAGGTTAATGTGACAATAATCGCTTGTTGGACACGGTAGATTAAAGATTACCACCCAATCATTTCTCATTTATTATCACATCACAATCGAGAAAAGCACAAGAAAAAAGTCATAAACCTATTACATTTGACCCAATTCAGTTCTAAACGTTTCGATTTGACCAATTTAGTTATAAACCTCTTAATATAGGTATCAATTTAGTTCATCTAGCTAATTCAGACAGCAACCGATGACATGGATACTTGTGATCCTATGTGGCACAATCAGCACTGATGTGAATATTTTTATAATTTTTTTAATAATCTTTTTGAATTTCTGAATTTTTTTCCATCTTTTTCCTTTCCAATTTATTTCCCCTTTCTTATTGCCGATGGCTAATCGCTAGTGAGGGCTAGTCTCACTAGGGCAAGGGTCGCCTCTGCTGGCCACTGGCAAGAGTGAGCACGATGAGGCACCCCTCAACAAATTTGGTGAGGCCAACCCTCGCTTCACCTTACCCTGCTTGACAAGCCCTACCCGGGAGCTACACAGGCATCATTGGTGGGGGCAAAGGGGGATTAAGGTTCGAGAAATGGGACAGGTCTGTCGAAGTAGACATGACAACATACTTGTTGGAGGTGACCTCCAACTACGACAGCCTCAGGAGCGAACAGTGCTTGCACCAACCCTTATGACTCCATTGGCCATTGGCATCAGTGCTTCGTTGTTGCCCATGGCATTCCTTTGATAAAAAAAATGATTGGGCTTTTGGTTTGATCAAAATCAAGCAAGTAGCAAAGGAGCATTGGACTATTTAGGCATCAAAAAAGTGAACTTCACCATCACAATCATCACAAATCACAAGAGTGTAGAAGAGGAACTCCGACAAAAAGAAAATATAAACTTTTTGTAAAAATAAAAAAAAATCAAAAAATTATATATATAAGATGTCAATGTCAATGCCAACTGTGCCATGTAGAAAAGCCGACATCCATGGCAGCGATTTCCAGTCTAAATTGGCAAGATGGATTGCATTGGTACCAATGTGAAAAGATTTGTGACTAAATTGGTATAATTGTAAAGTTTAGAACTAAATTGATATCGATGTAATAGGTTTATAATTTTTTTATACTTTTCCCCATCATATTCTGTAATGACATGAGAACTGATCATGAAAACTGTTGGCTATCGATGACATAGTTATTGATGTATAAGGCGATCAATCTTGGGTGTTACAACAAAAAAAGTATGGGAGTTTCACTTATTAAATTGAGTGATTGCATATTAATTACAAATTCTATTTAGGCCGTTGACGTGATTTTTTAAGTAATATTGCATATGCTTTTTACGTTCTAAAGTAAGTCCTGTAATTTATTCATTACTTTATTGGGTGTTACATTAGTGGTTTGTACACCCACATAATCACCTCATATGTTAAAAAGTAATTGTTAGGATTTGTCGCACAATCACAAAGAAAAATAGAGAATAAAAGCTAAAAAGAAAATTTAAGATATAAGATTTTATTCTAATTCACCTTTAAACTATAGCTACATCCAGCTGAGAATTATGCTATAATTAGCATATCGCCTCAATTACGAAATAAAGAGAACATATCATATAGTTGTATACCATTCAAACTTTTCTACACTCACCACCTTTGTCAAAAGATTTGCATTATTTGTATTTGTATCAATTTTTACCAACGTATTCTATTCCACTTTATCTCTCATAAAGTGATATTGAATGTTGATGTGCTTTTTTCTTATATGAAATTCAAGATTCTTAGCCAAGAATATAGCATTTTGGCTATCATTCTCAATCTTCACTTTTCCTTATGTAAAATCAAGTTCTTTACATAATCTACACATCTAGATTACTTCCTTAACAGCATGATCAAAGGTCATGTACTTTGCCTCAGTTGTAGATAAAGCAATTGTGCTTTGTCTCTTACTCATCCAACTAATTGTTCCGTTGAATAAGGAAACAACGTATCTACCGATTAACTTCCTGCTATCAACGTCACCTCTCCCAATCAGCATTCCCAAAACGCCTTAGTTTTAAGGCTTGTTGTCCTTTTGAGCTTTTAATGCCTTGGTAACATAGCTCAAGGTTAGATGTACTACTAAGATAACAAAGTACCCACTTTGCTATCACCTAATGCTCTTTTCCCGAATTGGACATATATTCACTCAATACTCCCAATGCTTGGACAATATCTTGATGAGTACATACTATGCATACATCTAGCTCCCAATTGCGCTGGCATATGAGACTATCGTCATCCCTTCAACTTCTTTTTAATATTTAGGACACTAAAGCGCTAACAACTAGGAATTTGTGGTCATGGAAATATTCACTGGTTAACAAATTACCGTGTTGAACTTCTTCAACACACTTTCAACATTTTCAACATATTTCTTCTGACTTAGCCACAACTTCTCATTCTCACACTCCCTTTTGCATGCACAAGATAAAGTTTGTTGGACCTAGATCTTTCATTTCAAATTGTTTTGCTAACAGTTCTTTCACAATGCTAATCATTCCTAAACTATTTTCAACTAGTAATATATCATCAACATATAAGGTTAAAATAATAAAGTTATCATCTAACATTTTCATGTAAACACAATGATCAACATCACAATGAACAAAGCCAAGCTTCAAGACATATGAATCAAACTTCTAATATCACATTGTTGGAGATTGTTTCAAACCATAAAAAGACTTGTTTAATTTGCAAACAAACTCTTCTTTTCCTTTGACCACAAACCCTTCAAGTTGCTTCATGCAAATATCATCCTCCAAGTCACTATGGAGAACTGTTGTCTTCACATCGAGCTGCTTTACTTCTAGATTGTATGTAGCTGCTACAGATAAAAGAGAAAAAAATCTTACTATGATCAACTCCCTTTGTCTACGAGCTTTGCATCGTTCTATCTCTCTATCTGCTGATGGTTTCTTCTTGAACACCCACTTACAACTGATTGCCTTTCGATTTGCAAGTAGTTTTATCAGACTCCGCATTTTGTTTTTGTCTAGTGAGTCCATCTAATCTTTCTTGGCTTTCTCCCCCTGTTTGACATTCTCCTTACTTCTTGCTTCCTTGACAATACTTGGATCATCACTTGTAACAGTCAGAGCACATTTTTTATTACCAACAAATGGGGTATACCTCTCAACTTCTCAGTTGTGTGGACATTCTTAAATTTTGATAAGAAAAAAGGTATCAATTTCATGACTTTGTTCAAGGTCAGAATGAACCGTCATAAACCGTTGTGAATAATCGTAAATAAAAAGATTTCAAATTTATCATCTCGGGCGTCCGTTTTGTAGTGGCACAGGGATGTTCGAAGTTTTCCGGACGTGGGTAACCAAGCGAAACTTTGGCTTTGATTAACTGAAGAGATACATGATGGGATGCATCGCATGCAATAATATTTGATCATGAGTACTCTGCAATGTGTTCTTCTGGTCTGGGTTTATCTCATGCAAAAACAAATCTTTTCACGCCATTCCTCAAACAAACAAGTAACATTGCCTTGGAATGAGGATCAAGCGGCGTGCACTTTGAAGTCTCCTCCTTTATTGGCCTAAGATCATATTGAATGCTCAAGCACAACTTTGTTCGGTTACAAACGAGGATATCGTCAAGAATGAAATTATCGTGTGCGAAGCAGAAGCATATTTGGCAGTTTCATAAGCCTAGCCAACGGTTCTCATGATGTTGCCTGAAAGAACTTGACAGTTCTCGTGCCATTACAAATTCTGAGGTGATAATGAATTCTCAAATTAAACAAATCAGCCACTAAATGCGCTTCCGTTATTCATAGAGGGGTCACGGATTTCATGACATATAGAGAATCCAGAGTTATAGTCTTGTAAGGATGGCTCATGAGTATGAAAATGCATCAAGACTTGAGTACTCTCTCAAACCAATCCTTGAAGATGAAGACGAAGGCTAGGCCTTGTTCTCCTTTCCTCTCTGTCCTCACCATTGCTTTGGTGGTATTCTCATGTGGGTATCTAATCAACATCAACCATTTCTTTCTGGGAACTTTCCTTGCGCTTTTGCTTACTACTATGTTTAAGCACATCAATGAACCAATGCTCTTTTTGTCAAATGATTTCATCCTTTGTAAACAAAAATTGCAGGGGTGTGGGTAGGGGAGGCACAGAAATGTGAGTACCCCTACATTCGTGTCCCGAACTGCTCGAAGCTGACGTGTGTGGAAACTTGCATCGAGAAGTATGGGCAAAGCATTAACGGCGGATGCGTTGACACAAACAGTTGTTGCTGCCATATTATAGGGGCTCCATCTTGATTTATGTTACCATTGCCCCATATGTAGTCCTCTCGATGACTCAAATAATAACTTTCTTATGTTTGAGTATTCTTTCCTAAACTAATCAACTTAAGAACTCTGCACTTTTCGTTTTAAAGTTGTTAATACCTTAAAAAGGAAAAATCTCAAATAAGTACCCAAAGTGCCATCTTTTTTCTCAAAAGAAAACTTGAAGTTGAGTCTCTCTTGAAGAATGACCCAAAGCAGTCACTTAGTCTCAAAAAAGGACTTGACTTGCCAGCGGGTGACCAGATGCACCTCCGATGCATATTCCAATGGCCGGATCAAAGTATTTTCGTCAAAAAAAAAAAAATTCATTTTCGATTGTCCTTTGGGGGGGGGGGGGTGTCAATGGTTGTCCCATTCATCATCTTCTTCATCCCCTGTTTATCTTCTTCTTGCTCTGATCAAGAACACCAAACTTGGGGAAGGGCTCAATGCCCATCACCAGCAACAGGAGAGGGCTGTCAAGCACTCGCTGGCTACAGGCGAGGGCTTGCAAACCGACTGGCAAGGGTGGCCTTAGCCGCGATTGGTGAGGGTCGTCCAAATCGAGGCTCTACAGGGAGGTGCTTGAGGGCAAAGGGGTAGTTGGAGAAGCCGTTGATTCGGGAGCGATGGTGGGTGAAAGGGACGAAGAAGGTGACATGGGCTGTCCCAATTGTAGTCCTAGTAGAAGACGAGGTTATTGTGGCCGAGGCCACCCTCCCCGGTGAGGGTCAGACTACAAGCCCTCACTCATTGCCAACGATGGGCATCCCTCACTAGCCCCAGGCGTTGCTAACCCTCGTCGGCCCTTATCAGCAACCGACACTCGCCAGCCCTTCCCAAGTCCGATGTTCTTTGATCTAGGCTAGAAGAAGATGAACAAGGGATGAAGACGATGATGAACATGACAACTATTGACAAAAAAAAACAAAACAAAGAATAGGATAATCGAAAATGAAAAAAGAATTTTTTTGGATGAAAATACCCAGATTAAGCCACCGGAATATGCACCGGAGATGCATATGTTCACTGGCTGGTGAGTCAGGTACTTTTTTGATACTAAATGATCACTTTGGGTTCTTATTTGCGACAGACTCCACTTCATGTTCTCTTTTGAGAAAATGAGGGTACTTTGGATTTCTATTTGAGATTTTCTCCCCCACATAATTAACTCCATGGGCCACTGCTAAGCGAGAAGGCCCACCGGCTTATAATTAGCCCACTTGTTCGCAGAAGTTCAAATATGACAACAGCTGCAGTTGCTGACGACTCGGTATCAACCACAATTCGGAAGTAAGAGGATAAGAAAGAGGCAAGTTACCGAGGTGTTTGGTGTCAACAAGATACAATCGCCTCGTAGATAATGCGATACCATTACTGAAGGAGATGCCGAATGTTCCAGAGATAATTTGATTTCAAAAGGGTAACAACACTCGCTCTATCTGGCTATAAGTAGCCGAAGAGAAGTTGTTGTAAGGGAGGCGAAAAACAATGGAAACAACGCACTTGTTATTTTTGAGTTCTTTGAATTTGTTTTTATTTTCAAATAGCTACTGTCATTAGAACTCGTCACTTTTTTTCCTGAGTTGACACAGAACTCAATACACAAAGAAGCCGAAGAGACAAACTTGGTGAAAGATATTTGACCATTCTGAGCAAAACACAACCTAATCATGATGAGTTTCCTTAGTTTCAAACAAATGCATTTTATTTTCAACTGCAACTGTGTCCTTAACTATTCAAACTTCTCTTCCTTTGGCTGAATGGTCAAATACAGTGGAAACGTAATGTTTGCGTCATCTATCTCTCAGATAGAAAATTCGAAAGCCTTGAAGAGCAAGGCAGAAAGTATGCATACCATCTTGGCAGTTTTTTTTTATTTTTCTGTTCATGATAAGCACTGACTAGAAAATTAGGGATCGACCCTGATCCTTATATGAAAAAATATCAGTTAAATTGCATTCTGGGCAAAACACAGTTCTAATCATGATGAGTTTTCTTAGTTTCAAATAAATGCATACTATTTTTAAGTGCAACTCTGTCCTTAAGCTATTCAACCTTCTCTTCCTTTGGCTGGATGGTCAAATACAGTGAAAACGTAATGCCTGCGTCATCTACCTCTTAGATAGAAAATTTGAAAGCCTTGGAGAGCAAGGCAGAAAGTATGCAGACCATCTTGGTAGTTTTTCCTATTATTCTAACCATGATAAGCACTGACCAGAGAATTAGGGATTGACCGTGATCCTTATACGAATTTTTTTTTAGTTAAATTGCATTCTGGGCAAAACACAGTCCTAATCATGATGAGAATCATGATGAGTTTCCTTAGTTTCAAAAAAATGCATACTATTTTTAAGTGCAACTCTATACTTAAGCTATTCAAACTTCCTTTGGATGGATGGTCAAATACAGTGGAAATGTAGTGCCTGCGTCATCTAACTCTTAACACAGAAAATTCGAAAGCCTTGGAGAGCAAGGAAGAAAGTATGCAGACCATCTTGGCAGTTTTTCCTTTTATTCTAATCATGATAAGCACCGACTAGAAAATTATGGATCAACCTGATCCTTGCACGAAAAAAATTAGTTAAATTACATATTTTTAGGAGCATTAATTGCATTTGGCATATAAATCGAACCGGCTGCAGGTAGATTTAGGTAGATGGACTTGAGAAAATAGTTTTGAGCTTATTGAAATAATTAGACTGATGCAGGTATTGTTTTGAGCTCAATTAGCACATTTGGGTCCACGAAATGGGATTAAGTGAACTAAGTCCACAACAGAAAATTACATCGTGCTCAATTTAGAAATTAATTTTACTGAAATCAGAAGAATATTTCAATATGGGCAAAATTTTAATATTTCCGGCGGCTGATTCTCCTTTCCGCAGGAAAAAAAAGAAATGAAGGTGATAAAAGGACACATATTTAAGGAAAGAAAAAGATGCGGTTGGGTTATACGTGGCCCGAGCGCATAAGGTCGAGAGGGAGGTTTAATTTTTGTGCTGAAGCCCAATCTTCTCATAAATACAAATATGCGGATCATAATCATTCTGCTCTCAAAATCAATTTTTAGTCATAAATAGATTATTCTATACATATTGCTTGGACGAGTGTCTGAGCAAAAATACACATTTAATAACAATACAAAATTTATGCTTCCAAAATAAAAATTCATTTGATAAAGACAAAATTTCTCCCTTCCGGGCTGGCGGCAGGTGGGGATGAGTGGGTAGCCAACTAATAGCAAGGGCAAACAATGAGAACAATTTATATTTCTTATTTTTATTACAAAATATAGAAAAGTAAAAAAAAAAATATTACTTTTCATTTTTATTTCAAATTTTTTTTTGGACTAATTTGTTCCAAATATAGAAAAATAAAAGTACGTTATGAAATGGATTTCTGATCTAAACTTATTTTCAAAAATGGTTATGATAGGCGCCGTAAAAGAAAGGGAATGAGACGTCCCAGAAGAGCCAGGCCAGAGAATTCCCACACGGCCAACAATTGAGAATAGAGGGAGAAGAGGACCAATCTTCTGTTGATCTTTTAGACTCTCATCCACTGCCATGCCCAAAATGGGTAGAGACTAGAGAGAGAAAGCGAGAGCGGTCGTCTTCTCCTCAGTCCACGACTGGTACTGTCGTGCTGTTGCTGCGCCGGAGTCGATCCCGCACCTCGCCACCGTCTTTCCCACACGGCCAAAAAAATTTGTTCTTTTTTTTTTTTCTCAGAATAGAAAAAGAATAAAAATTCATTTGGCAACATTAGTTTTTTTTATTTCTCGAAATAGAAAAGTGGTCAATGAATAGATTTGGAATAGAAACAATAAATAAATAAATAAATAAAATAGTTTTTTGTTCTCAAGAACAATTTCTAGAATAAGTCATTTCTTTTCTTTTCTTCTTCTTCCTCTTCTAACCGGTCACTGGAGCCTCATTGCCCGCCAATGTCCGCCGCATTCGCCAATCATTGATCGTTGTTGCCACTAACTAGAGGAGGAAAAAGAAGAGAGGAAAAAAAGAAAAGACAAATGTAAAAAAACAAAAATTATTAAAAAATTAAAAGAAATTCTACGGCATAAAAAAAATGTAGGTTATATCAAACTCATTCGTGTTCTTTTTTATTCTGGGAAGAGAAATTTTGTATAGTCATCAAACGTATTACTTTATTCAGAAACTATTTCAAGGAATAGAAAAAGAAAAAGAAAACAATTTCTAAAAGGAAATTCTTTTCCGGAACAGAATTATTACCAAATGCATCCGAAATGACTGGGAAACAAATTTCATCAATGAAGAAAACAGCAATGATAAAGAAAGAATTTGTAATTATTATTGGTTAGAAAAGCATCCGAGTCAGTTCTAACCATGACCAGCCCTCACTAAAAACAAATGCTCACTATTCTAAGGACAGCTCTGTCCCTAAGCAAACTTCCCTTTGGCTGGATGGTCAAATATTTCATCCTCGCATATCTTGCAGGTGTTTCAAATCGTTTTTTTTTTTTTTTTGGCTCCATATGTTTTAGTGGTTTGTCTCGAAAGCCTTGGAGAGCAAGGCAGAAAGTATGCAGGACCACCTCGACAACTTTTTCTATTATTCTGACCATGATAAGCACTGACTTTAGCATTATAAAGAGGCTCAGACTCCAAGCTCAAGGAAAATCACTCAACTTTGTTCTTCCCATTGCACCACCCGCCGCCACCCCCCCCCCCCCCCCCCCCCCCCCCGGCGGGTCTTTCTATTTCTATTCCTTGCTGAAACTCTGCAAGCATTGAGTTGCCAAGGGCGGTCTTGCTTTCTGAACATTACTTCTTCACTCTTCGCATTTTAGTACGCTTTTTTTTTTCTTATTCATATAAAAGGAGGAGGACAATGACGACAGACCTTTTGTTCGCTCGTCGTTCGTAACGGCATGATTGCCTTGCCGATGAAACATTATTATATGTATCCGAGTCTTCCCTCTCTCTCTTCTCTCTTCCGAAATCTGCTTTTATAGCATTCATCTGAAAGGAAGAGGATGATGACGACTGATCTTTTGTTCGCTCGTCGTTCGTAATGGCATGATTGCCTTGCCGACGAAACATCATTGTATGTATCCGAGTCCTATCATTGTTCTTTTTTTAAATTTGCATTATATGTATATTATTCATATGAAAGGAGGGTCCTTCTTCTCTCTTTTGAAATTTTCATTATATGCATATTATTCATGCGAAAGGAGGATGACAACGACAAATTTTTGTTCGCTTATCGTTCATAATGGCGTGATTGCCTTGCCAATGAAACATCATTATATATATCCGAGTCCTCTCTCTGTTTTCTCTTCCGAAATCTGCTTCTATATTCTCCTGTTTTAACTTGGCTAAGTTTTGCCTTTTCTTCCTTTGATTTTTCTTTTTGGGAAAAGCTTGAACTTGCCTTAGTGGCAGCACGGTCTATCCCCTGCCGCAGCCAATCCAGCTCTCATGACTTGTTTCTTATTGCGGTAATAAGGGGAATTACTTACAATTGCCCTTTCTGCTATTGCATTTGAAACAACTCCTCACAGAACACAGGAAACCATGCATATGCAGAGACGTTTTAACTGTTTCCTGCGTGAAAATGTGACCTAGGCAACCAATTAGAGGTTTCTTTCAGGTAATTTATCTACTTAGTCATTGTATGAAAGTAGACCAATGTGGTCTAAGGTCAATAGCTATTGCAGAACTAAATACAACTGTACTCTAGCACAGGAATTAGCTGAATGTCGACTAGTGAGGGAACGAAAAGAACTGGCAGGGAAGAAGCTTTGTTTCATCAATCTACATCTCAACGAGGGTTGTCAATCAATTTATGAATCAGCCAAGATATACAAATCCAGTAAGTCTCCGGTGCTTTATGACTCAGATGAACAAATAATGTAGATAGGATGTCTAAAATAAATGTACGAAACTCTGGCTTCAATACCATTCGAAGAAACATGGCCGACCACACTTCTGGGGCCATAGTCACTGCTTGACCGAGAGATCGGAATCCAAGAGCTACCCTTGCTAGCGTAGCCTGAGCCTGCAAATACATATATCACGAATTAGTAAACCCCTTCTCATGAAGATCATACTCGTTCTCTTTGTCCCAAACACAGATTTTTTTTTTCTTTTACAAACCTCCGAGTCTGAATATTGTACAGCTTCGACCTTCTCATAAGACAATGAGCAACCTCCTACTTGATTCAGTAGAAAGGTATCTGCTGCTTTAATTATGTCCCGAAGGAGGAAAATGCGCACCCTCAGACCCTTTTCAGAGAGGATAAATAGCCAAAGATCCTCAGTAGCAGCAACAACAGCACGCATGTCAAAAGATTTCCAGCCCAGAGGGTTTGAGCTTTCTTCAGGGCTCTTGGAGTCCTCCACGTACTCAGATGCCTGTTCAGATATTGCTACAATCTGAAATAAGAAAAAGAGGTCATTCATATTTCGAAAGGTTGGACAGTAATTAGCAATTTATGCAAGCGAGGATTCATAAAAGCAATGACATGAGATGATAGAATCAAGGAGTAATAACTGGCCCAAACAGCTTCAAGAATATCTTGTACATGACAGAGACCATATGCAGCATATTATGTCAAAAACTAAATCTGATTCACCAGATTCAGCCATAGATGATATTTCAAATTCCAAATCGATTGTAAATTTGCAAATAGAGGCGCATTTATAAAATAGGCAAATAATGCAACAATTTGCTTCTCACTGTAATAACTCAGAGAATAAGCAACAGCAACCCGGCTAGCATGTAGGTCCAAGGATTCATGTTCCATTAAAAGATATATCAAGTGATACAAACACCATAGAAAAATCTCACATTCAGATGCAACTGGAGAAAAAGTATACATTTCCAACAGTATGTAATCATGTCCTCTATTAAAAATAGATTGATCTCGCAAGGTAAAAAAAAGAGACAAGGCAAAATGGCCCACCAGTCGCTCCAACCGATTCCACCTTATAGCTCCATCATTCCGAATGACAAGTTGCCGCAAAATTCTTCTCATATCAGGATTGGGGTCTGCCAGAAGCCTCCCAATAACAAAAGGGTAAGCACTCTCAACAACTTTAAAATCAGGGTCTAGAAGTTTTGCAGTCCCTTCTAGTGATCCTAGGGCTCTTAACACCAAGGCATAGTCTGGTGGGAGTGAAAAGTTAAATTCATACATGACATCATACAGCTGATTCATTATTCCCTGCCATCCAAAACAGCAACAGTAATTCACAGTTTAGTTTCATCCATATTATACAGAAAAATTCCACAACATCTACGCAATAGATAAAAGCCAAAGGGATCGATCAGCAGCTTCAACAAATTTGACTCACGTCCCAATCAGAAACTACACTTGACAGTAAACATATACAATTGCATCTTTCATGACTTCTTCTCATTTCATAAAACACAAAAATGCGCTTGACATACTTGCTCCTACACCCACAGAAGCATGCACGAGCTTTATGCTCCACTTCTTGACACACAGAGGGTTTCAATATGAACAGGAAAAGCATCGATCAAATTTTGGTTGAGACATGGTGATCATCAAAGAATCGCCCAATTATCAAGTGAATGAACTACCAGGAGCAAATTACATCAGATACTTAGTGGCGCTCATCAATTGTGTGCAATCTATCAGTGCACTATGTTCTGTTCAGAGGAAAACAAGATATTCCTTGCTCACCACTAGACACATGTTTACAAAACTCATGCACAGGTATGTTTTCCATTTCATATCTTAGGAAAACACTGTTTTGCTGCATTTGGTCCTATCCTGCTCTAGGAATATTTTAGTGATAGGATTTATAGAAATAAGATGAACCAATTTGGTCAAGTACCTGTAACAAGCTCCTGTAATTTCTTTCATTGCAGTATTTCTGAGCAAGTTTATGAATAAAAAACCTAGATGCTTTCTCCCAGATGCATAAACAGATCAGATGACTTGGCTATTTGAAGTGAAAATATTCATCTGCAAAAATGGCTGAACTTGTAAAAAGGAAGGTTTGTAGGGGCTTATAAAGTAAACCTGAAAATCTTGAGATAGTCTGCTACCCTCACCACCAAAGGATGCTTTTAGTGCATCTGCAACTGCTTGTACATCAACCCCTTCAGGAATGAATCCCAAAGAAAGAAAGTCATTTGCTAGACCCAAAGAGTCACGATTAACGAAGTGCACAAGCTGAAAAGGAGAGAAACTGATCAAAAAGTTGAATCAGCATAGTACATATGACAACACTAAGGTAAAATGATGCAGGATGGTCACAACTGCTACATGGGAAATTTGTTTACAGGAGAGAGAGTGTGAATATGAAGATCATATGGTGACAGCCATGCAGCCTGGTTGTAACTTTTCTTTATTCCTTTTCCCTCTTAACTTCTTTTATGCACTGTTTTTTTTTTTTTTTTTTTGGGGGGGGGGTGTTTATTTGTTGTCAGTTTATGGGATTCATTTCAGGAAAAAATGGAATTACCATATTCTGGGGGCATTGTGTATATTGGAGTCTAGGCTGACAAATCTTTCTGACACTTTCGAAATAATATAAACTTGCATTACCTTGATATGTAACCAGCAAATATGAAAAGAGCAAATGCTAAATTGCAACTGGAGTAAGGCAATGCTCGTACCACTTGAATTAGTCCAACACGATAATGGCGAGGAATGTCCCCCATCATGCCAAAATCAAAATAGGCGAGAGAACCAGTGGAAGTTGCAACAAGGTTCCCTGGATGTGGGTCAGCATGGAAAAATCCAGCTTCAAGCAATTGTCTTAATGAGCAGTATAATCCCTACAAAGCACAATACAAATTAGGTAACTTTCAGGACACATTCAATGAGCTCAAGTGAAAAATTTGGCATTGTTTTTCCATCCTATGTGAATAACAACAACATCTAGATGATAGCAGCAAATAGACTTGCAGAAAAAGTCAGACTATGGCTTCATAAAAAATGACAAGGGATTCTTTTTCCACCTGATCAATGAGTTTCCTTCTGTTCAAAGAAGCTTCCTTCAGGCTAGCTTCATCTGTGAGTTTAATTCCATCTATCCATTCCATTGTCAGAACAGCTTTGCGAGTAAAATCCCAATATATTTTTGGAACCTTGACCAAGTTAGTATTTTTGTATTTGGAATCCCTCAGTGCAGCATTTGATTGCATGTTCTTGTCATCAACTATCATGAAAATGTTTTAATCAGTGCACCAACAGAAGATTGTCCATAGCTACAACACCATTCCACATCAGATACATGCACATAACCATCCATTATCACAGACACAGAGAGAGAGAGAGAGAGAGAGAGAGAGAGAGATGTGGAATTGCTTTTCTCGATGGAAAGTTGTATTCATTTTGCAAAAGCCCCAGCTGTCGGGCGAAGGCTACTGCAAAGAATGTTTCCAATATTGATATTGCACACTTGAGAAATAAATATCCAGAATATGAAAGAATGACCCTATTGTAATAGTCAGATTAGTACTATTTTTTATAAGACACAATACAACACTATAGAAGAATAACATCATGCGACTATAAACAATGAAGTTATTGAAAGATCCAAACATAATCATCCTGAAATGAGCCATGACTGAACTACGGACATGCATGTATCAGAAAATATTCTGGGGATGCGTCAAAGTACATATCCTACAGCTCCAGGAAATTTCTTGCATACTGAATATATGGTATATAAACTCACATGGGACAGAACCATAGAGAGAAGCAAAGCGTTCTGCATTTTTTCCCTCCAGAACATAGTCAATTTCGTCAAACATGTGTCTAACCTGTCAATAAGTAGAGAATATATCACGTCCTTGATAAAATATAATGCGAACCGGAATCCATAGGTAGAGAAAAACATGTGCAAAATAGTGCATGCTTCCAAATTTCAATTTGACATCAGTATTTTGGACACTGTAACATGGCCAAGCCACCAATAAAAATTAAACCATATGAGCTGCAAAAGAACCTCACCAGAATAGTAGGCTATAATGCCTTAAGTATGATGCTCTTGCACTCAGAATACATGATGATAAAAGTAAAAGTTGCAACACTTCTAGAAATGCTGTATAAGATATAAACATAGGCTTGGACTGCCCCTGTAGATACTGAAGAGGCTTCTGATCCTACAAATTGAGAACTCAGTTTGGTTTCATTAAGTCAAATTCAAATGCTTCCCCCATTAGGCACCACCGTGACAGTTACCCGGTTGTGATGGGGCAGCGGTACAAACATGACCCGATGAATTAGTTGGGAGCTCCATGAAGCCTGGAGACTTAAGAAAAGAAAGTGTGTTCTCCAAGATTACCTATGCCATTTTCAATCAGTATAAGCGAATCTTGGAGCATTGATAATTGCCCCAAAGTAGTTGATGCATAATATTTCCCCAAGTCTGAATCTCTCGTAAGGATGACCCAAAAGAAGGCACAGAGTATCCCACCAAGCAGGAAACACCCACATCCACCATGTAAAAGCTTACATATATCCTTATCTCCATGTCTTACCTCGAATGCTATGAGAAATGCTTATCTTTTCATGTCATGGTGTTGTGTTAATTAGAATTGGCACTGAACAAATGAACCGCAAAAGAAGAAGAAGAAGAAGAAGAAGAAGATTTACCCCCGGAATGTCTGAAACAGTTAATGCAATAGCAAGTGCACTCATGAGGAATCATAGATGTATAACTCAGCCCAAATAAGCCAATATCATAAATTTCATATAATATAACCTTCGCTAGTGTGTCAAGGGGAGAAGGGATTAGCATTCATCAGCATAGTCAAACAGTAAGATTTCCAACTTCAGACATTGACACGAAATTACTAAGAAGATAATGAAGATGCTCAACTACAAGCACTCTTGGAAATTTAATAATTGTTTCATAGAAAAGTTTTGAGTCTGTCCAAGGAGAAGACGCACCCGACTGGGTTCACACCTGTCCATGTAGAAAGAAACTGCTCGATGAATATATTTACCCCTTCTTAGAAGTTCTACTTGGTGTAGATGAGCTACACCCACCAAACCTCGAAATTAATATATGCCCGCCCACTGACCATTGGCACAGAACCTCCTCCTCCCTTCCCCACCCCCCCCCCCCCCCCCCCTAAAACCGCACGGTGCGCCCAAGCGCACACAGGGCAGGGGTTCCCAATGAACACTAATAGCAATAGCTAAGAAGTTTGTCCTGGACACTAGATAAAAGAACAGACCACGTTTCAGAGTCAAACAACTGATGGGAAGATCCAGAAAGTCAGATGATTGCATTGCTGCAGAGTTCAATTGTGCTTTTCCAGACTAACCTTGAAACTTTATTCTCAAAGATGACCAACTCTCACAACGTTGGACATCCAGTATTAGTATGTCTAGTAAAGAAACAGAAACTAGCAAGAAAGTCAGAAGGCATTTTCAGACGTTTGCATGAAAATGCTCACCATTTCATTGACTGCTACTAAAAGATCTTTGCGTGCCTTTGCAAACCTCTTCAACTGACCACCAATCATATTGAATAGAAGAGCATCAAGAGTCAATGAAAGCATCATTCCAGGCCTTTGTACTTTAACAGCAACCAGCTCTCCAGATAGAAGATGAGCTGCAGGACTTGGCACAACAAAAAGAGACGGAAATGTTAAAGTTCAGGTCCAAGAAAGATCACCAAGAAACAGATAAGCAGATAAATAATCCTTCCACTCATAGAATAGATTCTTTGACCTTTGTACACCTGCCCTAAAGATGCTGCTGCAATTGGCTGTGGACTGATGTCAGAAAAAATCTTTGAAATAGGAGCTCCCAACTGGGTCTCAATAGATTTATAAGCAACAGAAGTTGAAAATGGTGGTATTTGATCCTAGCACAAGAGAAAATTTCAGCTGTAGTATGATCAGTTTCCAATGAATCATCAAAATCGGGAACAGCTTCCTCAGTTAACAATTTGAAAAAAATTTATGGGAAAAAAAAATACTTACCTGTAACTTAGCCAGCTCCTGACAATATACTTTGGGCAAAATATCTGGTCTCGTGCTCAGAGCTTGACCAAGCTGTACAATGTTAAATGTAAGACTTCAGCCAATCACATGTCACGAAATTTTGACTTGTGAAAACTAATTCTACCCAGACAAGTACAGAGTTTGGGTGGAAAAGACTTGCCTTGACATAAAATGGACCCAAGCGTATAAGAGTTTCACGAAACTGCAGGAATCACATATAATTTCCATAAAAATCAGATACAATTAGGAAGAGAGTGAAGAACTTCAGATATCACTGTTATTATCATATAGATCCAAAGCTTCATATATTATTACCATGTAAAAACCCCAGCTCATGAAAAGTGAAGTTACTTTAAGCATGATGGCATCAGAGTAACAAACATGCAGAAATCTAGTCCACATCAGCCCAAATAAAGCTTATTAGATTTTAAATTCAATGTGAAAAGGCCATATGAATAACAAAAATGCCCAGTTCACCATATCGTAGGGCCTAAGCATGGGTATTAAGTGATGATGACAATACCTTAATGGCTCGTTTCTTCGTGTCTTGGAAAAAAAACTGCCAAATGGTTAACCGCAACACATGGAATGAAATAATTGCTGCTCTGTACAATGCTAAAAAGGGACCGAAGTGATAAACTGTAGAGAAGTTTCTGGAGCTATACGTTCCAAGAGCAAGGCCAAATTCACTTTCTAATGATTCCTTCCTCAATTTTGCATACTCAGCAGATGGCCCTTCACCATGCACGCTGGTAAATCCTGCAGAGGACCTTCACACACATCGTCGTGATAGGTGTGAGCAATACCTTTTAGAGGGCATATATGATCATTATCGATTTAAAAGCCTAAATGCTAAAGATAAACATTCCACTCACGAATATTGCCGTGAGAACAACGGCAGAAGACAGATTTCTTGTCTTGTTGAAATTCCAATGTCCTTTGTGCTACCAATCATAATAAGGTTTCCCACTGGGCTCTCAGTCCCATTGCAACGGCACAAACCTGCTAGGCAATTGCCAATTTCCAAATGCAAGGGAATAATGTAATTTCCACGGAGGATGAGACGATTGATACATACCAAAAATCAACTTCACTAAAAGCACCAGAATATTTGCACTTCCTCCAAGACAATAACATGCGGAACACTACCCGCGATAATACAGTCGTCATAACGCAAATCCCATGAAACGAAACCATTTCATGATCTCAATCCCATTAGAATGAAGAACTCCACAGCAAACGCCAGCCCTAAAAGACACGACTTTCTCAAGTAACATTCGGTAACGGGCGCAGTGCGCACTGGAATATCCATAACTACTTATTGTCTAACCGCAAACAAGCGAAACATGGATTCTCTACCGACCACTGAGTCCGTTCAAACTATCAACATCCCCGCACTGACGGAATTGGGAGGAAAAAGCGAGCGACGTCGCTATAAGATCGCATAAGCAAACTAAGCGAAGTAATTCAAGGACGATCGTACTACATTTCACGAATACACCCACGTCTTTCGACAAACGAAACGCCCCCTAGTCATCAGAACCCACAAGACAACAGCGGACGAACGTGATCAAACCGCTCTACGGCGCAACACATAACTGCAAATAACCGTTCCGAGGGACAAGCAGGTCAGCTAAAACCCACAAAACTCCCCATCCCGAACGTCCACCGCCAGCACGTGAAGGTGAATAATCAAGCACTAATCTAAGAAGCATCGGAGACGCGGATGGAGCGGAGAGCAGGGAGATTACCCCTGGAGAGAAGTGCGACATTGCGGCGGCGGCGGGCGGCGCGGGCGAAGACGGAGCTCATGAGGCTGAGGCCGGGTGAGAAGCCATTGGGAGTGAGTTTCGCGAGTTCGTTGCGTGCGCAGCACTTGTTCGATGAATTGCCGCAGTGAAGATGAACGTGCGAAGCCGCCCCCGCTTTGTAGACTAGACACAGAGAGAGAGTGAGAAAACTGCCACGTCTCACGATCTCCAGTCCACCTGGCGCCTCGCGGGGTGACCGAGCCGCCTTCTCTCGCCGGCGTCGTTTTGGTCGTTGCGCAAGAAAGAAATTTTGCGTTTTTTTTCCTTTTTCGATAATTGATGAAGAGTTCTTGGATGAAGGGCCAGGGAAAAAAAATTTCCATCAACAGAAAAAAATCTTCAAAAAACGAATGTAGCCAAGTGACACGGCCACAGACGAAGCATGATCCAAGACCGTCCGTGATACGGCCGTGTCATGCACAAGGGTTGTCCACGAGCAACCCACGACCAATCCATGATCCTCACACAATATAGACAAAGGCTCGTGCACAACCCATAATCAACCCGTGAGTAATGTTCGGCCGGCCATAAGCAACTTGCAACCATTCACCTATTCCATGTCAAGTGGCCCTATTAACTTGCCATTGCTTCTGACACATGCCTATAAGCTTCCCAAGTTAGCCATTGACTAGCCCGATATGTAGACTTGTGATGATGATCAACATTCAAACACCACCGTTGGATCGGAGGGACGATCAATGGCTGGATAAGACCCGAACTGATATAAATAAAGATCCTTCCCTCTCATTGTGTTCAGCTCATAGATTTTCTTATTTGTTTTATTTCTTCTAAGGTGAGGAGATAATGTCTAGAGCTGAGTGTATGTATAAGACAGCTCATATTGACTTGAAAACTATTAAGTCATTCAGCTTTTCCATAAAGTCTACAACTAAAGGTGGATAATTATTGAGCTACAGAATGGGTACGAGATTTACTGGATTGTTGGTAAAGGACATGCGACTTGACCTATCAAGCACACGTCAAGCGAGTTGCTAAAGTTTGGATCATCCGAGTAAGTCACGGTGCAATATGATTGAGTGGCAGTAGGAAATCGATCAACTACAAAATAGCTAATGCCAAACATAAGAATTTAAAAAAAAAAAAATCAATAACTTAATCATACCCAAAAAAAAAAACAAATGGCAATAACCAAAAAAAAAAAAAAAAACTAACGTGTTAGTGTTGAGCATTCCCTACTGATTCATGTTGAGCTTTGATCCGGTTTCAAGTCTTGTTCTTGTCCGAGTCTCCCTTCATTTGATGTCCACCACTTGTTTGATAAAATGTTTGCGTCAAGGCTATATGTATTTTCTTCCGATTTTGAGTCGCTCGAACGCGTTAGCTATGGGGTACGCTTGTCGGTGACCTCACTCTAACCTCAAAATATGTTTTGTGTCACCGCGGTTCAACATGCAAGTCTCGTTCGGTGGTGCCTCTGTGTTGTTTTATCCTGTGCATTGTCCTCGAGGTGAATGTGAATACTGGCGAGGAAATGAACTAGTGATCTTGACCAACGCTGATTTCTTACGATGCTTGGATGAGCTTTTACTATTACGTTCCATTTTATATGTTACACGCTTCGTTGTTGAGCCATGATAGGGGATGGGCGAAGCTCAAATGACGTGCGGGTGTTAGACAGTGGTGAAAATTTCACTTAATGCCCAAGATTGTGATCCATAACAGACGTTTTGTGTTGGTGACTTAAGTTTTGATGTTGAAAATTGGAGGGCTCGTGTTCTGGGCAGGATAAGGAGAGTCGAGGGAGCAGTGGGGATGGGCCATGATTGGAAGAGGGCTTAGAGAGAGAAGAAAATAGGAAATTGGCTTGGGTTTAAGCTTTGTAAATTAACCACGGGCTGAATATTGTCTTGGTTAGAAACGCACCACGTGTGCTTTTAGCAAAAGCGGGCTGGTCGAGAACAAAAGAGAGGGGATTGCGTTCCTTGGGCTGGCTTGGTCGAATTCGGGTTATTTTTAAAGTGGGGCCTAGGGCGGCCCGGGTTTTTTTTAATCCAACCGGCTTAGTCGGGCCGGGTCTCTTGACCCGGTCCGAATTCCTTTCTTTTCTTTTTTTGGTAAAAGTAAGCAAAAAAAAATAATATATATATATATATATATATTTTAGAGAAAATCATAAAAAAATATTACAATTCATAAAAAAAATATTTAAAATGGAAAATATTAAAAATGAAAAATCTTAAGAATTAGAATTTTGAGAAAATCATAAAATATTTTAGAAAGATTCAAAAAATCATAAAAAATAGAAAATTCGCAAAATCCCTAAAGTTAAAAAAAAACTACAAAAAAAGTTCTAAAAATTAGAATTCCTTGAAGAAGTTTAAAAATAGTCTTTTTGGGTAATTTTCCTTTTAAAAAAAAGCAAAAGTTTCTTGACTTGGAAATTGTGCTCAAAATTTGGACAAGCCTTTTAGAGCTCTATCTTAGGGTTTCGATTGCCCTTAAGGACAAATACCATTGATTGTGCATTTTCATTGTGTTGACTATGGCCTCCCTTTAGTTTAGTTAGAGATGTCATGCTCTCTAGTCGGTAATGTTGAATATTTGCTCTCCTATGCCATTTATTTAACGCTTTCTTTGGCCGCTAATTGTTATTTTAATAATTGTACACTCGCATGGTCACTTCACATTTTAGTGGATCAATTTAAAATTAATTAAAACTACCTAACAATTTTTTTCTAAAATGAACAAGATTAGGTGCCTAAATAGCACTAATTGATTAATTAGTGTAATCAAGTTCCCAACCCAAAATTCTCTAGTTGCATAGGAAGTGAGACATACTCCAATGCCTCACTTGGTTTTTGCTCGACCCTAATAAGTTAGTGATAACTCCTATTTAGAAAATTCTCATTGTGTCAATTTAAATACCAACGTCGTGCGAGATATAGGTTTCGAAGAGCCCTCGTCTAAAATGAGGACCGTAGGCTGTCCTTTAGGTAATACTCTTAAACCTATAACCCTTTATACGAATGGGTAGGTTATGATAGTCCCCTATGCCTAGATCAACAACTAGTCCATGGAAGCAACGAAAACAACAATAAATTAATTGATATGTTAGGAGGTGTTATCCTTGTTAGTAATCATTTAGATGATGAATACCCATAGAAAATATTTGGATTGATGCATTTTCGATTTTTATCTTATAGATAAAGTCGATAAGAGAGATATTGCTAGGTGTAAGATCACAGATCACGAAAGAAACACGTGTTTGTTGTTTCTTTGTCTTGAGTACTATGGTTCCACATTGTGCAGGTGTTTAGGGAAATTTCTTTGTCTAAAGGCTTCATTGAAATACATACGCCAAAATTTATGGCTAGAATGAGTCATGTAGGTCCTATTGCTTTTAAGCCGGACTACTATGGGATGGAAGCATACCTGGCTCAATCTCCGTTGTTCCATAAGTCCATGGCCATCTTTGTTGATTTTAAGTCTTTTCTAGTTTGTAGTGCTTTTAGGGCTGAAGCTTTTAACACAAGGCACCCGATTGAGTTTACTATACGTAGCACTAAAATGGAAATAATGAAGTAGTAATCTAAGGTGAGCTGGGCATTTTTTGCATGAATCTTGTGCTTCGGTCTAGTTTAGTGAATCATTTGTTTGTGCATAGATAATTGATATCGTTGACGAATTATTCGTCAAAATATTCAATTCTTTGAATGAGACGTGCGAGAAGGATCTCAATGATATTCGAAAGCAATATCCTGCTGCGCCATTGAAGATTACGATAGGATCTACTTTTCTTTTTCTTTTTTTTTGCAATCCAAAAATATAGCCTACTTTTAAATGCAGTACTGGAAAAAGAAACCTTGCTATTGACATTTCAATAAGGGCTTCAAATGCTCAAGATGAGGATTCTTGGTAATAGTTATTGACATTTCAATAAGGGCTTCAAATGCTCAAGATGAGGATTCTTGGTAATAGTTATTGCTTTCTAGATGAGTGCTCTTGAAGTTGTTCGCCTAGCTTTAAAATAACATACCTTTATGAATTTTTTCCTTCTACTCCAAATCAAGATGCTAGCACTGAAATTGATGCCCATGGGACCTGACCACCGACACCGAGAGAGAACTAGGTTGGTTGGTTCTCAAAAAATATTTGTTAAATAACTGCCCGAAGTACTATTTTAGTTAGTTTTTCAATTGTTATTGTCATTTTTTTGGTATGATTAACTTATTGAGCTTTCTTTTATTCCTAGGTTTGGCATTGACTTTTTTGTACTTGATTGATTTCCTAATGCCACTCAATCATATTGCACCATGGCTTGCCCGAATTGTCCAAACTTTAACAATTTGTTTAATATATTTTTGAGAGGTGAAGTTGTGTGGTCTTTACCAACAACGCAGTGAATCTAGTACCCATTTGTATTATTTCATTTTAGGTGAGAAGATGATATCGAGCTGAGCATATATATAATCCTCGTCTTCTTGCGGAGCGTGCAAAGGCAGCTCATATGAACTTGAAGACTATTGAGTCATTCATCTAATCCAAAAGGTCTGCAGCTAAAGATGGATATTTTTTAAGCTGCAGACTTTCTTGCTGGACAATATCCTTGCTCTAGTCGTAGACCCTTTGGAGAAGATGAATGACTTAATAATCTTCAAGTCAATATGAGCTGTCTTTGCAAGCTTCACAAGAAGTTAAGGATTATATATATGCTCAGCTCCAGACATTACCTCCTCGCCTAAAACGGAATAATACAAATCAGAAAGTTTGCAATTGAAGACGGTATGAGATTTAATGAGTTGTCAACAAAGGGCATGCGACTTGACCTCTGAAAAACACATCAAACGAGTTGCTAAAGTTTGGATCATCTGAGTTTGGATCATCTGAGCAAGCCATGATGCAATATGATCGACTAGCAGTAGGAAATCGATCAAGTACAAAATAGCCAGTGCCAAATCTAAGAATAAAAGAAAACTCGATAAGTTAATCATACCCAAAAAAATGGCAATAACAATCGGAAAACTAACATAGTAGTTATTTAACATATTACTTTTAGAGAACTAGCCAACCAAATTCTCTCTCGGCATGGGTGGTCAAGTCCCCATGGGAATTGATTTTAGTGTCGATATCTTGATTTGGAGCAAAGGGAAAAAATTTAGGAAGGTATGTTGTTTCTGAACCAGGCAAGCAACCTCCACAGCACTCAATCGAAAAGTAGTAACTATTACCAAGAGGATCCATCCTCACCTTAAGCATTGGAAGTCTTGTTGAAATGTCAATCACAAGTTGTTTTTTTTTTTTTTCTAGCACTGCATTTTACATTTTTGGATTGCAACCAAAAAAAAAAAAAAAGTAGATCCTATCATAACCTTCAATGGCGCAATAGGATATCAAATATTATTGAGATTTTTCTCCCACATCTCATTCAAAGAATCAAATATTGACGAATAATTAGTCAACGATATCAATTATTTGCACACAAACAAATTATTCACTAAACTAAGCCGAAGCACAAGATTAATGCAAAAAATGTCAAACCCACCTCGGGATACTGTTTCAATGGCGCAAAAAATGTCAAACCCATCACGAAAGAAACACGTGTTTGTTGTTTCTTTGTCTTGAGTACTATGAATTCCATATTGTGCAGGTGTTTAGGGAATTTTCTTTGTCTAAAGGCTTCATTGAAATACATGCGCCAAAATTTATGGCTGGAATGAGTCATGTAGATCCTATTGCTTTTAAGCTGGACTACTATGGGATGGAAGAATACCTGGCTCAATCTCCATTGTTCCATAAGTCCATGGCCATCTCTGCTTATTTTAAGTCTTTCTAATTTGTAGTGCTTTTAGGGCTTAAGCTTTTAACACAAGGCACCCGACTGAGTTTACTCTATGTAGCGCTAAAATGGAAATAATGAAGTAGCATTCTGAGGTGGGTTGGGCATTTTTTGCATTAATCTTATGCTTCGGTCTAGTTTAGTGAACCATTTGTTTGTGCATAGATAATTGATAACGTTGACGAATTATTCGTAAAAATATTCAGTTCTTTGAATGAGACGTGCGAGAAGGATCTCAATCATATTCGAAAGCAATATCCTACGGCGTCATTGAAGATTACGATAGGATCTACTTTTTTTTTTTTTTTTGCAATCCAAAAATATAGTCTACTTTTAAATGCAGTACTGGAAAAAGAAACCTTGCAATTGACATTTCAATAAGGGCTTCAAATGCTCAAGATGAGGATGGATTCTCTTGGTAATAGTTGTTGCTTTCTGGATGAGTGCTCTTGAAGTTGCTCGCCTGGCTCTAAAATAACATACCTTTCTAAATTTTTTCCTTCTACTCCAAATCAAGATGCCAGCACTGAAATTGATCCCCATGGGGACCTGACCACCGACACCAAGAGAGAACTAGATTGGTTGGTTCTCGAAAAATAATATGTTAAATAACTGCCCGAAGTACTATTTTAGTTAGTTTTTTTTTTTTATTGCTATTGTCATTTTTTTGGTATGATTAATTTATCGAGCTTTCTCTTATTATAAGGTTTGGCACCGACTTTTTTTATACTTGATTGATTTCCTACTGCCACTCAATCATATCGCACCATGGCTTGCCCGAATTGTCCAAACTTTAGCAATTTTGTTTAATGTATTTTTGAGAGGTGAAGTTGTGTGGTCTTTACCAACAACGCAATGAATCTAGTACCCATTTGTATTATTCCATTTTAGGTGAGAATATGATATCTAGAGCTGAGCATATATATAATCCTCGTCTTTTTGCGGAGCGTGCAAAGGCAACTCATATGAACTTGAAGACTATTGAGTCATTCATCTAATCCAAAAGGTCTGCAGCTAAAGATGGATATTTTTTGAGCTGCAGACTTTCTTGCTAGACAATATCCTTGCTCTAGTTGTAGACCCTTTGGAGAAGATGAATGACTTAATAATCTTCAAGTCAATATGAGCTGTCTTTGCACACTTTGTAAGAAGTTGAGGATTATATATATGCTCAGCTCCGGACATTACTTCTTCGCCTAAAACGGAATAATACAAATCATAAAGTTGGCAACTGAAGACAGTATGAGATTTACTGAGTTGTCATCAAAGGGCATGTGACTTGACCTCTGAAAAACACATCAAACGAGTTGCTAAAGTTTGGATCATCTGAGCAAGCCATGGTGCAATATGAGCGATTGGTAGGAAATCGATCAAGTACAAAATAGCCAATGCCAAACCTAAGAATAAAAGAAAACTCGATAAGTTAATCATACCCAAAAAAATGGCAATAACAATCGGAAAACTAACATAGTTGTTATTTAACATATTAATTTTGGAGAACTAGCCAACTAAATTCTCTCTAGGCGTTGGTGGTCAGGTCCCCATGGGGATCGATTTTAGTGTCGGTATCTTGATTTGGAGCAAAGGGAAAAAATTTAGGAAGGTATGTTGTTTCAGAATCAGGCAAGCAACTTCCATAGCACTCATCCGAAAAGTAGTAACTATTACCAAGAGGATCCATCCTCAACTTAAGCATTTGAAGTCTTGTTGAAATGCCAATTATAAGCTCTTTTTTTTCTAGCAATGCATTTTACATTTTTGGATTGCAACAAAAAAAAAATAGAAAAAAAGAAAAGTAGATCCTATCATAACCTTCAATGGCGCAATAGGATATAAAATATTATTGAGATTTTTCTCCCATATCTCATTCAAAGAATCAAATATTGACGAATAATTCGTCAGCGATATCAATTATTTGCACACAAACAAATGATTTACTAAACTAAGCCGAAGCACAAGATTAATGCAAAAAAAAATGTCAAACCCACCTCAGGATACTGTTTCATTATTTCCATTTCAATGCTAAGTATTGTAAACTCAATCAGATGTCTTGATGTATTAAAAGGTTCAACCCTAAAAGCATTGCTGACCAAAAAGGCACACTTAAAATCAACAAAGATAGGACTTATGAAACATCGGAGAATGAGCTAGGTATGCTTCCATCCTATGATAATTTAGTTTAATAGGACCTCCTTGATTTGTTCCAACCATAAATTTCGATGAATGTATTTCAATAAAGCAGCAACAGAAATTCCTTAAACACCTGCACAATGTGGAATCATAGTACTCAAGACAAACAGACAACAAACACGTGTTCCTTTCTTGATTAGTGATCTTATGCCTAACAGTATCACTTTCTGTATCGGCTTTATTTTTAAGATAAAAATAAAAAATGAACAAATCCAAATATATTTTTTTAATATTCATCGTCTAAATGATTATTAACAAGGATAATAGCTCCTGGCATATCAACTAATTTACTTTACTATTGTTCTCCTTGCTTCCGTGGACTAGTTGTTGATCTAGGCATAGGGCACAAGAGAAATACGGGAAGCTCACCCTACAAACGTGAGAGGAGATTTTAATGATTCCTTGAGGAGTTTGTTTTCGTAGTTCAAGTACTCTGAGTTGAATGTCTTCTTGGGATGGACACCAAGGACTTGCAAATATTGCAAGCACGAAATATTAACATGATACCCTAACCCTAGATGAAATGACTATCGAGAGAGGGAGAGACTTAGTGGTCGCTTCGAGTGGCATCCTTGAGAATGTAGGGGATGGGCGAGAACCTGTTGATGCAAAATACCTTTCGAACCTAAATCTCCATATTCTACTAGGAAGTGTCCTTAATGGGGGCAGCAAGGACAATAAGGAGGCCATTTACGACAACCAGGATTCGGGAGACAATGAGGCAACAAATTGCATTATCTCTTTGCTGAGAGTGCCCCATCTTCCGTGACGATGCACTGAATCGAGAAGGCGGTATCCCTCAACATGAGGAACACCAGTTTCTTTCCGATTGACCTAGTCAGTTGTACCCTCCTACGCACAGGTACTATCTGCCCCTCCGTCTCTAGAGAAAGAGCACCCACCTCCGAGTAATCTAAATTGAGCTCTCCCATCGCTAGTAACTAGTCTAATCCTTCCCATCCTCCTCCTAAGCTTGCTTGAAGGAGGAATCGACAAATTGGGCGAAATCAACTGTGCGACAATGTTCTGGAAGAGGGAACTGATCAAGGTAATGGGAGGCATATATGATTTTTGTGAGAGAAATCGATTGCGCTTGCGCAAGAATGTCTTCTGATCACCGGAACAGGAGACGTCTAGGGATTGTGGGAGAGATGGTCGAAAGGGGCATCATGGGGTAACCTAGTAGCATGCACATTTTCAAAGAAGATATAGGGCAGCGCTAAATGACAAATATACCAATTTTCTTTTATTAAAAAATTCTTTAATAATTTCGTCGCATGAACTAAAATTACTCTTCATGCGAAATACAATTGGATAAGCTCCATTGGTTTGACCCTGATACTATGCATGTGCGGGTTTTCACTCCCCAAAATGCCCGGGCTTCCGATTAGCTACTGTAAAAGTTAATGATCTCCAAGTAATGCCAAGGGACGTGGAAGCCAAGGAAAATCTGAGATGATACCTAACTTTTTAGATAGATTGTGATGTGGGATTGCCACGTTAATGTTAACGAATGCTCCTATTTCCCTGGTAGTTAAATGAATTTTCAAATAAGTAGAACTTTTCCAAAGAATATTTGTCCAAATTCCTATCTAATATTATCAATAAATGGAATTAAATAAAATGTTTTAGAGCACTACTTCTCCACAAATGAAAAAATAAATAAATAAAGACCGAAAATTTGGAAAATATGTCAAGGTAAGCTTCGCTTTGGTCAATGAATAAAACAAAAAGGAAAAATTACACAAATGATCCCTCAATTATGGCCAAATGTGTAATTTTATTCATAAAATTTTAATTTATTTCATTTTAACCCAATGTGCAATGTGGTCTCCGAATTATTAATTTATTAAATGTGGTCCATGAAATTTTGGTATATATTTAATTTAATCCATACACGATAGGAAAATATCTAATATCATCCTTCTATCAATTCAAGTTTTGGAACAATATTAAATATTTTTATAAAATTTAGGAATTTGATTAAATATTTATCAAAAGTTCAAGAATCGCATTGAATAAAAAATTGAATAAATGCTAAAAAGGGACCGAAGCGATAAACTGTAGAGAAGCTTCTGGAGCTATACGTTCCAAGAGCATGGCCAAATTCACTTTCTAATGATTCCTTCCTCAATTTTGCATACTCAGCAGATGGCCCTTCACCATGCACGCTGGTAAATCCTGCAGAGGACCTTCACACGCATCGTCGTGATAGGTGTGAGCAATACGTTTTAGAGGGCATATATGATCATTATCGATTTAAAAGCCTAAATGCTAAAGATAAACATTCCACTCACGAATATTGCCGTGAGAACAATGGCAGAAAACAGATTTCTTGTCTTGTTGAAATTCCAATGTCCTTTGTGCTACCAATCATAATAAGGTTTCCCACTGGGCTCTCAGTCCCATTGCAACGGCACAAACCTGCTAGGAAATTGCCAATTTCAAAATGCAAGGGAATAATGTTATTTCCACGGAGGATGAGATGATTGATACAAGCAGTAATATCCATACATACCAAAAATCAACTTCACTAAAAGCACCAGAATATTTGCACTTCCTCCAAGACAATAGCATGCGGAACACTACCCGTGATAATACAGTCGTCATAACGCAAATCCCATGAAACGAAACCATTTCATGATCTCAATCCCATTAGAATGAAGAACTCCACAGCAAACACCAGCCCTAAAAGACATCACATTCTCAAGCACCATTCGGTAAGGGGCGGTGTGCGCACTGGAATATCCATAACTACTTATTGCCTAACCGCAAACAAGCGAAACATGGATTCTCCACCGGCAGCCCATTAAACGAATGTCTCGGCACGGAGTCAGTTCAAACTATCAACATCCCCCCTCCGAAAGCAAGCAACGTCACTATAAGATCGCCTAAGCAAACTAAAAGAAGCAATACAAGGACGATCGCACTACATTTTACGAATACGCGTCCGTCTTTCGACGAACGAAACGTCCCCTAGTCATCAAAACCCACAAGACAACAGCGGACGAACGTGATCAAACCGCTACGGCACGATACATAACTGCAAATAACCGTTCCGAGGAACAGTTAGGCCAGCTAAAACAACAAAACTCCTGATCCCGAACGTCCACCGCCAGCGCGTGAAGGTGGATGATTAAGCACTAATCTAAGAAGCATCGGAGATGCCGATGGAGCGGAGAGCGGGAGATTACCCCCGGAGAGAAGTGCGACATTGCGATGGCGGCGGCGGGCGGCGCGGCGAAGACGGAGCTCATGAGGCTGATGCCGGGTGAGAAGCCATTGGGAGTGAGTTTCGGGAGTTCGTTGCGTGCACAGCACTCGTTCGATGAATTGCCGCAGTGCAGAGGAACGTAAACAAGGAAAAAAATGGACCAGACGGCGACCCGCGAGAGCTGACTTTTCAACAGCAAGAGAATGGGCTTTCTTTCCGATACACGTTCTTGATTTGATTATGCTCCTCCCTCCTCGAAAGCAAGGCGTCCGAAGTCGGGCATCGATCTGCCTCGGACTGTTCATTGAATTTGACGACTCGGGTTGGTGGTCACTGCCAACTGCGAGATTCAGTGTGGAGCACGCGAGAAGTCGGCATCAATATGTGTTCCGATCGCAGTCACTATCTTTGTTCTAAGGATACAAGGAAAGAAAAGCACCGCGCTTGAAGGGCGCGCGCCATATTTGATTGCGAACAGGCGGCATTAGAAAAGTATAAAAAAAATATGGGTGGTGGTTCGTGTGGCAAGATCAACGGCCGACGACTCGAAGCGGAAGGTGTTGGTGCAACGTGGGATATGATGGTTTGACCTGGCCACAAGTGGCCGCGGCCATCAAAACGTATGCCCCGAATCTTATGAAAATCTTCTTCCACATTCCGAGTATACGAGTGGGCGGAGCTTCGAGTTCCTTTCTTGACTTTTCTTGCATGGAGAGAGAGAGAGAGAGAGAGGTGACAACCGAACGGGCTCCCCTATTTTCTTGATTTGCAGCGATCGGCTTGTTGTATTTTCCGAGCGCGTTTTCTTGATCTTTGACCCATTCTTCATCCCTCTCTCTCTCTCTCTGGGGACACGACTCCAGCAGACCCATTCAATTCTGGGATATGTTTGTCGCTTCCAATACAAATATCTGAAAGCCTGTCCGGAGAAACTTGCAGCAGCCATGGATAGGAAAAGGAGCAGTCCGTGGCCGTTTGCGTTCCCGAGCTTCTTGCTCTGCTTATCCCTCTGCACCACCCACCTCTGTCTCGGCTCCGGCTCCGACACCATCTCCGCCAACCAATCCATCTCCGGCAACCAGACCTTACTCTCCACCGGGGGCAACTTCATACTCGGCTTCTTCTCGCCAGGTAACTCCACGTACTCCTACATAGGTATCTGGTACAACAAAGTCAGCGTGCGAACCGTCGTCTGGGTCGCCAACAGAGAGAACCCTGTCACCGACAGGTACGCCACTGAGCTGAAGATCTCGGGGGGCAATCTTGTGATGCTCAACGACTCCGCAGTCCCCGTTTGGTCCACGAATCTGACTGCTTCTTCATCTGGGTCGAGCTCCGCGGTGGCGGTTCTCGGGGACAACGGCAACCTCGCCCTCAAAGACGGGCCGAATTCTTCGGTGACTCTGTGGCAGAGCTTCGACCACCCGACGAACACGTGGCTTTCCGGCGCGAAAATCGCGATCGACAAGCGCACGAACACGAGTCAGCTCTTGACATCATAGAAGAACGCCGAGGATCCTTCGACAGGTTTGTTCTCTCTCCAGCTCCAGCCATCCAGTGCGTACTTCATATGGTGGAATAGATCAAAGAATTACTGGACCAGTGGGGTTTGGGACAATCAGTCGCAAATTTTCTCATGGGTCCCTGAAATGAGATTGAACTATATTTACGATTTCAAATATGTGGACAATGAGAACGAGAGCTACTTCACCTATTCAGTCAAAAGCTCCGACAACACCATATCAACGTTTGTGATGGATCTTTCTGGGCAGATCAAGATGATGTCCTGGTTGTCTTCTTCCCAGGGGTGGAACTTGTTCTGGGCTCAGCCCAGGCAATGCGAGGTGTATAGACTTTGTGGGCCTTTCAGTGTTTGCAGCGAGCAGAGCGAAGATTCGTGCAGCTGCTTGCCGGGATTTAGCAAAAGCTCTCTAAGGCTTTGGAATCTGAGCGATTGGTCTGTCGGTTGCAAGAGGAATTCAGACTTGAATTGTGCGGCAAATGCTTCAAATGCAGAGAGAGACCGCTTCTCGCTTAGTTCTAACATGAAATTGCCTGAGGATCCCCAATCTTTAGATGTCAGGAGCGATACGGAATGCCAAGCTGCTTGTTTGAGCAATTGCTCTTGCACGGCTTATGCTTTCGAGGATAATGCCTGCTCAATCTGGATTGGGGATCTCTTCAATGCGCAACAGCCCTCACAAAGTGACACCAATGGAAAAAGCTTCTATCTCAGGCGTGCCGCTTCTGACATTCAGGATACGAGCAAGAAGAGCAATGTAATTGCGATAGTTGCAGGGTCTGTTAGCTCCGCAGTAGCGATATTAGCCATTGTCTTGTTTGGCGTTTGGAGATGGAGAAGGGCAACCATAAAAACAAAGACAGTGGAGGGTTCACTGATAGCTTTTGCATACCGGGACTTGCAAGTAGCAACAAAGAATTTCTCAGAGAAGTTGGGTGGGGGCGGGTTTGGTTCAGTTTTCAAAGGAACATTACCTGATTCAAGTCACATAGCGGTCAAGAAGCTTGAAAGCATAAGCCAAGGAGAGAAGCAATTCCGAACAGAAGTAAGCACAATCGGCACCATCCAGCATGTGAATCTTGTTAGGCTCCGCGGGTTCTGCTCTGAGGGTGACAAAAGGCTGTTGGTCTACGATTTCATGCCAAATGGTTCCTTAGACCATCATCTCTTTCATAGAAAGGACTCGAAGACCTTGGATTGGAAAACGAGGTACCAAATTGCTTTGGGAACAGCTCGAGGTCTGGTTTATCTCCATGAGAAGTGTAGAGACTGCATCATACATTGTGACATCAAGCCAGAGAACATCCTTCTAGATGCTGAATTCTGTCCAAAAGTGGCAGATTTTGGCCTTGCAAAGCTTGTTAGCCGAGATTTCAGCAGGGTATTGACGACCATGAGAGGCACAAGAGGGTATCTTGCGCCAGAGTGGATTTCTGGAGTGGCCATAACAGCAAAAGCCGATGTTTATAGCTATGGAATGATGCTTTTTGAGTTTGTGTCGGGAAGGAGGAACTTAGAGCTATCGGAAAATGGGGCGGTCAAGTTCTTCCCAACATTAGCTGCTAGTAATTTAGCCGAAGGAGGTGACCTGCTTGATCTTTTGGACCCAAACTTGGAGGCCAATGTCGATACTGAGGAGCTAACCAGGCTTTGCAGAGTTGCTTGTTGGTGTGTCCAAGACGAGGAAATCCACCGGCCATCAATGGGGCAGGTTGTTCAAATACTCGAGGGGGTGTTGGATGTGAACCTGCCCAGGATACCGAGAGCCCTTCAATTGTTTCTTAATAATCAGGAGAATGTAGTTTTTTTCACTGAGTCGTCATCGTCAAACCAAAGTTCCCAAACGAAGAGTAATACCTCAACTGCTTCCATACAGAAGCAAAATAGTTCATCTTCAACATAGTCCAAGTCTTGAGGATGATAAGATAAATGCTTAGTACGAGAAGTGCTTCAGTGAGTGCATATGCTCTTCTGCTTTTTCTGTAGTCGAGTAAGAATCTCAGCATTTGGGTATTGGCTTTCTTGGGGCTTTTCCCCCTATTTTTGTTACATATAAATACAAGCAAGCTTGGAGTAAGTGCCAGGCTAGAGCAGTTGTAAAGAACCTTCATTCTATATAATGATATGTTCTCTGCTTTTTGAGATCCAAGGTGATTTTGGTAATTAGCATCGAAAATTTTCTAGTAATTTTGGCACTGGAATTGGGATCTAACATATTGGTACCTCCTAGCTCGGATTTCAGCGGGTGTCTCTCAATCGGCCCCGGTTGCATGCAAAGCAGGCTATAAGGCTTGGCATTTCTCAGCATAAACTCCTCTTGCTACTTGCTTTGTTTAGGTAATGAGTCATGGTACAAAAACCGCCCTTGAAACTACGACTTGTATTACCAGCAGATCCTTTAATTGGAGCCGTAGGATGTTAATGCCCGCCCCATTTTTTGCGTGGTACTTATCTTTTTTTTGAAGTTGAATCCCTATAGATTGCCTTCTCACTCTTATGTTTCAAATATGAGTAATGCTAGAGATTACTCGAACCTTTTAGCAAAACTTATTTGTAAATTGATGGATGGGACTTCTCTTGGGTGCTTGCATTAATTTGTTTATTACTTACTCACTAATATTTGTGACATTGCTTACAAGTTTTGTAAAACCAAATTCAATATCTCAATGTTGCTCATTAAAAATCTCTACTGGTTGTTCTGGATGGAAATTGATAGAGTTCTTATTTCATTCAGGAGGATCCAAATAGTACTTTCCATTGCAGCGGGGACTAATTACAAGTCCAAGTCCACTTTAATGTATCTTAAACGAGCCTGTTTCTGAAGGCCTAGCTTTAATTTTCGGTTGGGAAAAGTATCAAAAAAATCCTAAACATTTCATTTAAACCAAATTAGTTCTAAACATTTCACATTGATATCAATTAAATTCATCCGACAAATTTATGTTCGAAAATGTTGACATAGATGTAGGTCATTTTATGTGGCATGACCAATGAACGATCGATGTTGTGGCACAACTAATGTTGATGTGAACATTTTTATATGATATTTAATTATTTTTGGATTTTTTGGATTTTTCTTTCTTTTGTCCTTCTCTTTTCCTTCTTCTCCTCTTTTTTTTTTTTCTTTCTTCTTATTTTCCTCCATCAGCCTCCAGCGATGGTTGTTGTGAGAGTCGGTTCTCCTCTTTTTTTTTCTTTCTTCTTATTTTCCTCCATCAGCCTCCAGCGATGGTTGTTGTGAGAGTCAGTTCTCCTCTTTTTTTTTCTTTCTTCTTATTTTCCTCCATCAGCCTCCAGCGATGGTTGTTGTGAGAGTCAGTCATGCCACGTAGGTTGATCGACATCAATGTTAGTAATTTCCAGCATAAATTGATCAAATAAGGTTAGTCCAGTTGGGCCTTTGCAGTACCATAATCCCCTCAATTTTTCCAAGCTTCTTCTCATTCGTCTTTACTTTCTACCCTGACCACTTTTTCTTTTCCATTTCCCTATACCCAATTCATTAAATACTATAGATCTAATTTATTGTTTCACTTTTCTTGCTGCACTTATTTTCTCAGTACTATCTTCATCGTTTATCCTGCACAGGTGTGAGAGGTGCTATTATAAAGTCTAAATTGCTTCAGCAAAAAAAAAATCTAAATCGCCTCCTCCAATAAGAAAGGTGTAATCTCCTACTGTAATTATCTGGTTGTGCTATTGTAAAGTCAGCACTCTCCGTGATCATACAAAAGATCAAGTTTTTAATCACCCCGATATAAACTACGGATTTAATAACCGTTGGTCTCTTTCTTGCTCAAAAATCAAAGTCATCCCTTTAACTTTTTTTAATCCGAAACCATTCTTGCACTTTTAGAAAGTGCCATCGGTCGTCCCTTCGTCGGTTCGACGATGGAATTTGTAGTTTGGCATTAACACTGTTAGCTATATTCTAACGTGGTTTTTTTGTTTTTGTTTTTTCAAAGGAGGACTCTCTCTGTCTCTCCCTTTTTCCTTCAGGCTCTTCCTCTTCTTCAAATGTTACCCTAAAAAAAAAAACCCACAAAATCTAATGCCCATAACAATACAAAAACTATTATTCGTACCCACTCATAGATTACCAATTAAGTGGCTATTGCCGCGCGCTTCATGGCTCAAACTCAAGCGAACATGGCCGCTGCAAGTGCAAAGCTCATGTCGCCATCCTGTAAGCTCAAAGATCAAGTGGCCAGGGCTCAAGTTTAGTTGTTTGAATAGATCTCTCGGCCATGGCCATCCGCAGACTTGAGCTTGAATGGCCATGGCCACCGCTAGCTTAGACTTGGAGCTCGCAGTTGTTAGAGGTGAGCATTGGTCCAGGGTCAACCTTGGACCGACCCTGGATCGGCCTAATCTTGCCGGTTCTGGTCCAGTTCCCAGGGAGACTAGGTCGGTCTTTGATCCTAGAATTCCTGGACTAGCAATGTGCAGGTCGGTCCTCAGTTCCGAGAGTTCCGAGTTGGTCCAACCCGAACCAACCCTAACTATATATATTTAATATATTATTTATAATTTTTTATATATAAAAAACCTTAAATTAAACGACGTCAATAACATTAAATAGGTTTTTAGTAAGGAGTTCAAGTAATTTTACATTGTTTTTTAATAACTTAGGTTTTTAATGTCTTTTACGGCATCAATAGTCATAATTTACGAAAGAGGAAAATATTTTTGTGAGAAATCCTGGTGTCTAAAAATGCATCTTATAGCATCCTTCTCTAGTATTCATTCTCTTCTGTCTTATTTTTCCTCTTGGTCTACAATTTGCCAAAATCGAAAGAAACAACTTCTCCGCTCGCCACTCGACACTCGCCTCGCTCGTTTTGGGTGACTCGTGCCGCTCACCACTCGATGCTCGCTTGGCTTGTTGCTCCCTGCTCGACATTCGATGCTCATTCTATTCGACGCTCACCCCACTTGACCCTCACCACTTGCCTTCCTTAGCTGACCTCGCTCATCATCGACCACATTGGGTCGGTACGGTACTCGGTTGCCCTTTTAAGGAGTACAAAAAATGAAATAAAAAATTACTGGTTGGTCTTGGGTTAACCTTGAAACCGGATCGAACCCATAGGGTCAATCTGGTCCTCAATCGGTTTTTTAAGGAGTACAAATAATGAAATAAAAAATTATCGATTGATCTTGGGTTGACCTTGGAATCGGACTGAACCCATTGGGTCGATCTAGTCCTCGGTCCCAAGCTCAATAGGGTCAATCCTCGATCCCAAAAGTTGAGAACTAGCACTGTGCGAGTTGGTCTTAGGGTTAGGAGGTGGACCGGCCCAACCCGGACCATGCTCACCCCTAGCAGTTGTGGTGGCCATCATGGAGCCCTCTCTCAATTGAGTTTTTCTTTCTTTTTAAGGTTCATATTGTCTAAGTAGCACCTATTTTTCCTAAAATAATTATGTGAGTAGAGTACAACACAACACAGACATTCCGACATCTTATTCATAAAAGTTGAATGGCAAGAGAAAAAAGTATAATGGAATGATTATTGGTGATACTTATAAGGGAGAAAGCCACAAAAAAACCCAAACCTTATCAATTGTGACACATTTATCCCGAACTTTTTTTTTTATGACATAAAAAATCCCAAACCTGTAACCGTGTGATATATTTATCTTAAACTTTTTTCTGTGACATCAAAAAACCTAAACTTATACTTATATAACACCAAAAACCCTAAACTTTTGTTTTGTACTATCAAAAACCCCAAACTTACATTCAAGTGACATGTTTACCCAAAAATTTGGTGTCATAAAAAAAGGTTTAAGATTTTTGGTGTCATAAAAGAAAAGTTTGGGGTTTTTAATGTCACAAAACAAAGGTTTGAGCAGTGCACAAGTTTGGGTAAATATGTCATATAGATAAAAGTTTGGAGTTTTTGATGTTACAAAGAAAGGATTGAGGTAAATATGTCACAATAGGCATAATTTAGGATTTTTGGTGGCTTTATATCTATTTTTTAGTTCCTGTTGACAGGATTTCTGTGAATCCATATGAATTTTGCTCTTCCATTCCTTTATTTCGAACCATTAGTTGGATTCTTGATAAGAAAAAGAGCAAATGCTAAATTGCAAGTGCAGTAAGGCAATGCTTGTACCAGTTGAATTAGTCCAACACGATAATGTCGAGGAATGTCTCCCATCATGCCAAAATCAAAATAGGCGAGAGAACCACTGGAAGTTGCAACAAGGTTCCCCGGATGCGGGTCGGCATGGAAAAATCCAACTTCAAGCAATTGCCTTAATGAGCAGTATAATCCCTATAAAGCACAATACAAATTAGGTAACTTTCAGGACACATTCAATGAGCTCAAGTCAAAAATTTGGCATTGTCTTTCCATCCAATGTGAATAACAACAGTATCTAGACGATAGCAGCAAATAGACTTGCATAAAAAGTCGGACTATTGCTCCATAAAAAATGACAAGGGATTTTTTTTCCACCTGATCAATGAGTTTCCTTCTGTTAAAAGAAGCCTCCTTCAGGCTAGCTTCATCTGTGAGTTTAATTCCATCCATCCATTCCATTGTCAGAACAGCTTTGCGAGTAAAATCCCAATATATTTTTGGAACCTTGACCAAGTTAGTATTTTTGTATTTGGAATCCCTCATTGCAGCTTTTGATTGCATGTTCTTGTCATCAACTATCATGAAAAAGTTTTAATCAGTGCACCACCAGAAGATTGTCTATAGCTACAACACCTTCCACATCAGATACATGCATATAGCCATCCATTATCACAGAGAGAGAGAGAGAGATGTGGAATTGCTTTTCTCAATGGAAAGTGGTATTCATTTTGCAAAAGCCCCAGCTGTCGGGCGAAGGCTCCTGCAAAGAATGTTTCTAATATGGATAATCGCATACTTCAGAAATAAATATCCAGAATATGAAAGAATGACCCTATTGTAATAGTCAGATTAGTACTATTTTTTGTAAGACACATTATGAAACTATAGAAAAATAACATCATGCCACTATATACAATTAAGTTACTGAAAGATCCAAACATAATCATCCTGAAATGAGCCATGACGGAACTATGGACATACAGGATGCTTCAAAGTACATATCCTACAGCTCCAGGAAATTTCTTGCATAATGAATATATGGTATATAAACTCACATGGGGCGGAACCATAGGGAGAAGCAAAGCGTTCTGCATTTTTCCCCTCCAGAACATAATCAATTTCGTCGAACATGTGTCTAACCTGTCAATAAGTAGAAAACATATCACGTCCTTGATAAAATATAATGCGAACCGGAATTCATAGGTAGAGAAAAAAATGGGCAAAATAGTGCCTGCTTCCAAATTTGAATTTGACATCAGTATTTTGGACACTGTAACATGGCCAAGCCACCAATAAGAATTAAAACATACAAGCTGTAAAAGAACCTCACCAGAATAGTAGGCTGTAATGCCTTAAGTATGATGCTCTTGCACTCAGAATACGTGATGATACAATTAAAAGTTGCACTACTTCTAGAAATGCTGCATAAGATATAAACATAGGCTTGGACTGCCTCTGCAGATACTGAAGAGGCTTCTGATCCAACAAATTGAGAACTCAGTTTGGTTTCATTAAGTCCAATTCAAATGCTTCCCCCATTGGGCTCCACCGTGATAGTTACCCGGTTGTGATGGGGCAGCAGTACAAACATGACCCAATGAATTAGTTGGGAGCTCCATCAAGCCTGGAGACTTAAGAAAAGAAAAGAAAGTGTTTTCTCCAAGACTACCTATGCCATTTTCAATCAGTTTACGCTAATCTCAGAGCATCGATAATATCAATTGCCCCCAAAGTAGTTGATGCATAATATTTCCCCAAGTCTGGATCTCTCGCAAAGATGACCCAAAGGAAGGCACGGAGTATCCCACCAAGCAGGAAATGCCCACATCCACCATGTAAAAGCTTACATGTATCCTTACCTCCATGTCTTGTGTCGAATGCTATGAGAAATGCTTTTCATGTCATGGTGTTGTATTAATTAGAATTGGCACTGAACAAATGAACCAAAAAAAAAAAAAAAAGATTTACCCTCAGAATGTCTAAAACAACTAATGCAATTGCAAGCGCACTCATGAAGAGCCATAGATGTATAACTTAGCCCAAATAAGCCAATATCATAAATTTAATATAATATAACCTTCACTAGTGTATCAAGGGGAGCAGGGATTAGCATATATCAGCATAGTCAAACAGTAAGATTTCCAACTTCAGACACAAAATTACTAAGAAGATAATGAAGATGCTCAACTACAAGCACTCTATTGGAAATATAATAATTGTTTCATAGAAAAGTTGAGTCTGTCCAAGGAGAAGATGCACCCGACTGGGTTCAGACCAATCCATGTAGAAAGAAACTACTCGATGAATATATTTGCCCCTGCTTAGAAGTTCTACTTGGGGTAGACAAGCCACACCCAAAATCCCACCAAACCTCGAAATTAATATTTGCCTGCCTGCTGACCATAGGCACAGAACCTCCCCAAAAAAAAAAAAAAAAACAGAAAAAGGAAGTTTGGGGGGGGCGGGGTTCCCCAATGAACACTAATAGCAATAGCAAGAAGTTTGTCCTGGACACTAGATAAAAGAACAGACCACACTTCAGAGTCAAACAACTGATGGGAAGATCCAGAAAGTCAGATAATTGCATTGCTGCAGAGTTTGATTGTGCATTTCCAGAATAACCTTGAAACTGTACTCTCAAAGATGACCAACTCTCACAATGTTGGACATCCAGCATTAATATGTCTAGTAAAGACACAGAAACTAGCAAGAAAATCAGAAGGAATTTTCAGAGGTTTGCATGAAAATGCTCACCATTTCATTAACTGCTACTAAAGGATCTTTGCGTGCCTTTGCAAACCTCTTCAACTGACCACCAATCATATTGAATAGAAGAGCATCAAGAGTCAATGAAAGCGTCATTCCAGGCCTTTGTACTTTAACAGCAACCAGCTCTCCAGAAGGAAAGTGAGCTGCAGGACTTGGCACAACAAAAAGAGACGGCATTGTTAAAGTCCAGTTCCGAGAAAGATCACCAAGCAACAGATAAGCAGATAAATAATCCTTCCACTCATAGAAGAGATCCTTTGACCATTGTACACCTGCCCTAAAGATGCTGCGGCAATTGGCTGTGGACTGATGTCAGCAAAAATCTATGAAATAGGCACTCCCAACTGGGTCTCAATAGATTTATAAGCAACAGAAGTTGAAAAGGGTGGTATTTGATCCTAGCACAAGAGAATATTTCAGCTGTAGTATGATCAGTTTCCAATGAATCATCAAAATCTGGAACAGCTTCGTCAGTTAACAATTTGAAAAAAACTTATGGGAAAAAAAAATACTTACCTGTAACTTAGCCAGCTCCTGACAATATATTTTGGGCAAAATATCTGGTCTAGTGCTCAGAGCTTGACCAAGCTGTACAATGTAACAATGTAAGACTTCAGCCAGTCACATGTTGCGAAATTTTGACTTGTGAAAACCAATTCTACCCAGACAAGCACAGAGTTTGGGTGGAAAAAACTTGCCTTGACATAAAATGGACCCAAGCGTATAAGAGTTTCACGAAACTGCAGGAATCACAAATAATTTCCATAAAAATCAGATACAACTAGGAAGAAAGCAAAGAACTTCAGACATCATTGTTATTATCCTATAGATCCAAAGCTTCATATATTACCATGTAAAAACCCCAGCTCTTGAAACGTAAACTTACTCTAAGTATGATGGCATCAGAGTAACAAACATGCAGAAATCTAGTCCAGATCGGCCCAAATAAAGCTTCTTAGATTTGAAATTCAATGCGAAAAGACCATATGAATAACAAAAATGACCAGTTTGCCATATCGTAGGGCCTAAGCATGGGTATTAATTGATGATGACAATACCTTAATGGCTCATTTCTTCGTGTCTTGGACAAAAAACTGCCAAATGGTTAACCGCAACACATGGAATGAAATAATTGCTGCTCTCTACAATGCTGAAAAGGGACCGAAGCGCTAAACTGTAGAGAAGCTTCTGGGGCTATACGGAGAGAAGCTTCTCCCGCTCTCCGGGGGTAATCTCCCGCTCTCCGTGAAGGTGGATGATTAAGCACTAATCTAAGAAGCATCGGAGATGCCGATGGAGCGGAGAGCGGGAGATTACCCCCGGAGAGAAGTGCGACATTGCGACGGCGGCGGCGGGCGGCGCGGGCGAAGACGGAGCTCATGAGGCTGATGCCGGGTGAGAAGCCATTGGGCGCCGTTTTGGGAAAGAAATTTGCGTTTTTTTCCCTTTTCGATAATTGATGAAGAGTTTACGGAGAAAAAACGTTTTTTTGAATTTTTCGATATTTATTTCGTGAAAAATAAATGAATTATGAAAAACATTTTCCATCAAGTCTTCTAAACTAAGAGAAAATATTTTCTACATTTCAAAAAGGATGAAAACATTTAAATAGGGCCCGATGATATGTCCGACTCGTCTATTAGTCTAAAGTCAGCAGATGATAATAAATGCATGAATTTCGATTCAATAACCCTAGATATAACGGAGTTCGATTTGCAAAATTGATATGGGGAATTGAATCTAACTCGACTATTTAAATGTAGATCAATAGCCTGTCACATCTATTGTTGTATCATCTTTAAGTATCAATCTTAGTAGGCCTATCATAACTAAATTTGGTTTGCACAAATTCAAGTATTGCCTATAACATAGTACGTTTAGTATTTCGATACAAAGCAAGAATATACTGAAAATTCTCGCACCGGGGCACTTTGTTGTCTTTTGCTTATTTTCTCATTATTGACTTAGCTCAATCATCCTAATAAATTGCGCATGTTTTACGTGTAGTTAGGTACAATGGAATGTTCATATGTAAAACCCATCAGTTCATATCATATTAATCTTCTCTCAACCACTAAAAATGATATAATGATATTTTCACACACATACATATTTACGTTATATATAAGACATGAAGTCAAGATCCTCCAATCCCCCGCTATTTCTAAAATTTAACGGCAAAATTTTCAATTAAAAAAGCGATGAGCAGGAGAGGTATCTGTCTATATCTGCGGCTTAATTACGAATGAGGTACATGCAACTATCAGTAACAAAAATCAAACTCAAGCTTGTTCAGCGAGAAACTGAAGTGCTCAAACTTCCCGTGATTTTTACAGCACTCCCATCATATTGTGCTTAACTTTCGTCAGGAGCTTGGAAACAAAGAATCGAAATAGAAAGTTGCATTATGCTGATAGAGAAAGTCAAATATGTGGTCCAATTTATTGAGTCCCATCACCCAATAGAACTCTCGATAACATAATCAATTAAATACTTTCAAATAGAGGTAGATGCATCGACCTGATTTACATTATTACTTACCAATAACACATCAATAATAATCTCAGCCATTGTAAACCCGAGGTGAGCTAGGAGCTCGTAACGTCAGCAATGACGAGTAGAGCTGATTTCCGCACGTCGAACCTCGGAACTCTTTAGCAATGCAAACAGAAGAGAATGTCAAGGGTTAGGAATCTCTGGAGAGTAGACATTATTGGGATATGAAAACCTTGAACTTTGATTGCTATGCAGAGCGAAGGATGCGAAATTAGCACTTTATGTGAACTTTGTGGGTTGTTGTTGATACATGAGGCTCGAATTTGGAAGGTTTTGATTAGGTGTTGACTTAAATAAAATTGGATATGTGAAGTGATGACTCATAAAGACATTAATTAATAAAATGTTTGGGATGATTTCCAAGTTCCCGAAAACCCTGCCTATAAATCGAAGTTTGAAATAGATCTTAGCATTCGAGAAAAGCCTCGGCCACATCCATTTTTTGAAGAGCCGTGCCCCATTTGGGTGTAGGCCGGGCCAGGTATGGGCCTGCCCGACCCCCTCTTTTGCCTTTTTCTTCTTCCCCGTGCGGGCTTAGCCCATTTTCCCTTTCTCTCGGCCCGGCCCGCGCGCTCTTCTTTCTCCTTCCTCCCTCACGCAGCCCACACCTTCTCTGTGGCGACAGAGACGTACAACGGTACAGGAGCAGAAAGCAAAAGCAGCCGTGATCCGCTGGTCGGGATCAGGCCAGCCAGCAAACTGGCAGTGGCAGAAGCCATGTGCCCTTGCCGGTTGCTTTTAAGAGGGAGAGAGGAGCTTCTTTGAAGCGGGATTCGGAGGGGAGCTCGCTGGAGATAGAGAGGAAGCGGGGGAGAGAGAGAGAGAGAGATTTTCTCCCCCTTCGCCGGTGGTCCGTCTGAATCGCCTTGACCTTCTGCAGAAGCCAACTGACCCGTCGCCCTTCGTCGCAGCAAACTCTTGAACTAGGTAACCCCGGAAACGCTCCACCTCTCCCTTGCTTTTTAAGTTCGAGAATGAGACCAAACCGACGAGATTTTGAGCAAACCGTACAAACTACAAACTGGTTTGTTGCCAATAACGTTTATGCCACGAACGGCATTAAATCCGAATCTAGAAGTGGTTTCCGAATCGCACATCACATGTTCGATAAAATGTTTCAATGAAGAACCGAACTCGAATCTCTTAAAACTAAAGCTTAGATCTATGTTATCTACGTGATTTGTTCTAATATTGCTGTCCTGACACTGACATCTGCATTTTCTTTGATTTTGTGGCATATCGTTTGATGCCCGAGTCGGCCATAGACGAACGTTTTCTCGTCGGAAAATCCACGCCCTTCGCCGGAGGAGCCCGCGGTTAGAGGCCGCTATAGTCAGTCCTTTCTTTTTGTCTCGGCGGGCATATATGTGCATGCTTTGTTGCTACGGAGTTTGCTTTTTTCTTCTTCTTTTTTCCCTATCTATGTATGCTTCCGGTGAGCTTAATGTGGCCGGAAGGAGTCCGGCGTTAGCCGGAGTAGTGACCGGCAAAGATGACTTCGCAATGGGGAAGAAGATGCAGAGAAAAGAATAAAAGGAAAAGGAACAGAAAGAAAAAAAGAATAAGAAAATAATTTTTTCCAAATATAACAAATCTGATTCGGATCAGGGTAAGGAGGGTAAAGTGAGTGGGCCTAGAGAGTGGACTGGGCCGGCCGTTAATTCGGCTGGGCTGGATTGAGAATAAAAATGGCAGAGAAATGGGCTGAAAATTGTGGGTTGGGTGATTTTTAAAATGGGAATTAGTGTATTCGGATCGGACCCGAAGGTAGGCCCGGATATCACACCCTACCCGGACCATTAGGATCCGTATCCGATCCGTTCCGCAGTCCTTTTTCCTGAATTAAAATTATTATAAAAATACTAAAAAATCCAAAAAATTATAACAAATTCAAAAAAATTGGAAAAAGTTTAGAAATTATATTTGAACTAGTTTTTTTTTTCTATTAGTGTTAATTCTAGTTTAAAACTAAATTAATATAGAAAAAGTGAAAATCCTTTCATCAAAAATTGTATTCCAAAATTGAACGAGCCTTTTAAGGCTTCACAAATAGGGTTGTTTTGTATCGTTTCTTTTAGAGATGATGATGCTAGTTTGTTTGCGCATTTTAATTTGATTATACTTGATTGCGTGATTTTAATATGTTGACACCTAAATTTTCCCATTTTTATTTAGGATTTAATTATGTACGGAATTAGGAATTATTTATTTAAAACAAATAACAAAAAACAAAAACAAAAACAAAAATAGGAAAAAAAAAAAAAACGCTTAGGGGTCGGGTCGAGCCAGATCTGGCTTTGGCCCGGCCCGTCGCCCACTTCTCTTTCCCCTTAGTGGCCCACGCCATCTCCCTTTGGTCCAGCCCACATCCCCACTTGTCTTCTTCCTGGTGTCTTCGCGTGCGGAGCCTGCACCAAAAGAAAAGGAAAAGCAGCAATGTCAGAGAAAAAAGAAAAAAGAAGAAAGCGACAACAGAACAAAAAGCGGAGAGAAGAGCAGACAGAGAGAGAGAGAGGGGGGGGGGGGGGGGTTCGAAGGAGACGGAGCACAGAGAGCTCGGCAGAGAGAGAGAGAGAGGGAGAGTTTGAAGGAAGAAAAAAAGAAAAACACAGGGAGAGAAAGAGAGCTCGAGGGGGAGAGGAGGACGGCGGCCGAGGAGCGAGGAGGCCTCGTCGCCTCAATCCGATGTCGTCTCGGCCGCCGCCCTCCTGCCCGACGCCCATCCTTCGCGTCGTTGCTACCGAAGCGCCAGACATCCGCCATCACCGCCGCGCCCCGCCTCGAAGCCAGACGCCGCCGCTCCTGCGCCTCCGCTCGCAACGACCCACCGCCTGCAACTCAACGTCGACAGCGGAGCCACCGAATCTCACCACCGCTTCGCGCCCCTGAAGTCGCGACACCACCTCTCCTGGTCCCGCTCCGCCTCTGTTTTGCCCACGACTCGCAGTAACCGAGCCCCCTGACGGTCTGCTACTTCCGTTGCCGGACGCCGCGTCGCTGTTCCGCCAGCCACACCCGCGACTCCGGCTGCTCGCTGCCTCCCTGCTGCTAAAAAAAAGGGCAGAAAACAGAGAGAAGGGGGAACTGAAGGAGAGCGAGAAGAAAAGAGCCTCCTCCTGCCACCCTCTGGCCGCCCCTGCTCGCCCGATACCGCCACCACCAACGACGCCTCCTCCAAGCCGTGGAGCCGCTGATCGCCTCCTCAGCCGAGCCGACGCCCTTGTCGCCGTACCCGAGCCACCGGTCGCCGCTCCCAGTCCCCTCGCCGGGGCAATGACCAGCAGCAGCTCGAAGCCGAGACGCCACTGCAGCACCTGCAGCCGCAACGACCACCACGCCAGCAACCGGAGCCCTCCTCCGCCGGACACCGCCGCTCCAAGCCCGCCTTTCGCTGCGCCGGTAGCTGCCCCTTTCGTGCTTTGCTGCAGCCTCCGCGACGCCGTCCGAGCCGCTCCTTTGCCCGAAGCCGCGACGGCGACGCTACCCTCTGCCGCTGACGCCGCTCCTTCGACCCCGTCGCGGCACCAGCACCGCGCCGTTGCTGCCCGTGCCGCCACCGCCTGCTGCGCCGCCGCCGTCGCCGCCACCGCTGCCCGGTGTTAGTGCCGCCAAGAAGCCTTGGAGGAGGAGACTCAAATCGGGTCAGAATTGGGTCAGGCGAGCCCTCCAAACCGAGTAGGGTTTGGTCTTCGAAGTGGGTCAGGCTTGGGTCTCTCTTCGGGCCAGGCTTCAGATTCAGGTAAATTGGGCTGGGCTCTCGCGGGCTTAGGAAATAGGTGGGTCTTTTAATTTTCTTTGGGCCTTGACTAAAGTATTAAAAAAAATTGGGCCCACTCGGGCCGCCCGCCGCCGACTAGGCCGAAATCGGGTCCGGTCTACGACCGGACCCGACCTGCACAGAACGGGCTGAACCCGGGCCGGGTCCGGACCCGGCCCGGTCCGGCCCCGAATTTTATTTTTAAGTTTATTTTATTATTTAAAAAGAAATTAAAAAAATTTTAAAAAATTTCGAAAATCCAAAAAAAAATATTAAATATTGAAAATAGTTTTAATTTTTTTAAAAAAAATTAAAAAATTAATTTTGTTTAAAAATTAAAAAAATTAAAAAAAAATTAAAAAAAATTAAAAATTAAAAATTTCGAAAATTCAAAAGTGATGGGATTTGATTAGGAATTGCTATATCTTGCTTTCTTAATGTAATTAGACATCTATTTGCTCGCATATTGATTATGTCGTACGTTTAATTTGCATATTTAATTATGTTTGATTGCATGTGTTTAATTTTATTGCAATTAGGATCTTGGTAGTTATGATTATTACTTTAATGATTGCGCGCTTGCATGATCACCTTACATGTTAGTAGATAAGCATGAAATCAATCCAAATTGCCTGCCTCACTTGGTTTCTAGCCGACCCCAATAGGTTAGTGGCGACTCTTTTTATGCAAAATTTCTTAAGAATATCCCAACGTCACGCGAGGTATGAGCTTGGGAGAACTCGCGTCTAATTAGGGGCCTTAGGCCCGTCCTTTGGGCAATACCCCTAAACCTGTTCCCTCTCCTCGAGGGTAGGTCGTGACATAATATATTGATTGTTTATTTCATTTTTAGAATAGTTATGATGAACTTTAAAATTTTCAATAGACTACCCTGACACTTTGATTAGCAGATGGTGAAGTTTAAGTATCGAAAAGGGGTTGTAGTTAAATAGCTAGGGCAATCAAGTCTCCAATCATGAAATCTCTGGTTACGCGTGCATCAAGATGACACTCTCATATCTTGATTAAGGTTTCTAGCCTATCCTCAATAATGGCTAGTGGTGGCTCCTTTTGAAAACGTAGACTAGGAAAATCAATGCCACACAAGGTATAGACTTAGGGAGAGTCTATGCTTTATAAGCGAGTACATTTAAATATATTTCCCTCTCTCTCAAGGGAGAGGTCATGATAGTTAATAATCATTTAGATGATGAATACCAATAGAACATATGTGCACGTGTCTAGGGAATTTTTGTTGTCCAAAGATTTCATTGAAATACATAAGCTAGAATTTATGGCTGGAACAAGCATGACCAACAAGTCAAGTAGGTCATGCTGCTTTTAAGCTAGACTGTTATGAGATGAAAGCATACTTGGCTTAATCTCTATGGTTCCATAAGTCCATAGTTATCTCTACTTATTTTAAGCGTGTCTTTCTAGTTAGCAGTGTTTCTATGGCTGAAGTTTACTATAATTAGCACTCGACTAAGTTTACTATAATTAGCGCTAAAATGGAAATAATGAAGTAGTATTCTAAGGTGGATTTGGCATTTTTTGCATTAATATTGTGCTTTGGTTTAGTTTAGTGAACCATTTGTTTGTGCATAGATAATTAATATCGTTGACGAATTATTCATCAAAATATTCGATTTTTTGAATGAGACGTGCGAGAAGGATCTCAATGATATCCTAAATACAAAAATATAGCCTACTTTTAAATGCAGTACTAGAAAAAGAAACCTTGCAATTGACATTTCAATAACGGCTTCAAATGCTCAAGATGAGGATGGATTCTCTTGGCAATAGTGAGTGCTCTTGAAGTTGCTTGCCTGGCTCTAAAACAATATGCCTTCCTAAACTTTTTCCTTTTACTCCAAATCAAGATGCCGGTATTGAAATTGATCCCATGGGGACCTAACCATTGACATCGAGAGAGAACTAAATTGGTTGGTTCTTGAAAAATAATATGTTTAATAACTGCCGAAGAACTATTTTAGTTAGTTTTTCTATCGTTATTGTTATTTTTTGGGTACGATTAACTTATTGAGCTTTCTTTTATTCTTAGGTTTGGCACTAACTTTTTTGTGCATGATCGATTTCCTACTACCACTCAATCATATTCCACCATAGCTTGCCCAAATTGTCCAAACTTTAGCAATTCGTTGAATGTATTTTTTAGGGGTGAAGTTGTGTGGTCTTTACCAACAAATCCAGTGAATCTAGTATCCATTTGTATTATTTCATTTTAGGTGATAAGATGATATCTAGAGCTGAGCATATATATAATCATCGTCTTCTTGCAGAGCATGCGAAGACAGCTCGTATGAACTTGAAGACTATTGAGTCACTCAATAATCTTCAAGTCAATACGAGCTGTCTTTGTACGCTCCGCAAGAAGTTGAGGATTATATAGCTCCGGACATTATCTCCTTGCATAAAATGGAATAATACAAATCAAAAAGTTTGCAACTGAAGATGGTATGAGATTTATTGGTTGTTGGTAAAGGGCATGCGACTTGACCTCTGAAAAACACATCAAACGAGTTGCTAGACTTTGGATCATCCAAGCAAGCCATGGTACAATATGATCGACTGACAATACGAAATCGATCAAGTACAAAATATCCAGTGCCAAACTTAAGTTAATCATACCCAAGAAAATGGCAATAACAATAATAAATAAATAAAAAAACGAACATAGTACTTCGGGTAGTTATTTAACATATTATCTTGGAGAACTAGTCAATCGAATTCTCTCTCGGCGCAGCGTCAATGGTCAGGTCCTCATAGGATCAATTTTAGTGTTGGCATTTTGATTTGGAGCAAAGAAAAAAATTTAGGAAGACATGTTGTTTCAAAACTAGGCAAGCAACTTTCAGAGCACTCATCCAAAAAGCAATAACTGATAATCCATCATCATCTTGAGCATTTGAAGCCCTTGTTGAAATGTCAATCACAAGATTTTTTTTTTTCTAGCACTGCATTTTACATTTTTGGAATGCAACAAAAAAAAAACGAAAAAAGAAAATAGATCCTATCATAACCTTCAATGGCGCAATAGGATACCATATATTATTGAGATTCTTCTCCCATGTCTCATTCAAAGAATCAAATATTGACGGATAATTCGTTAACTATATCAATTATCTACACAAACAAAAATAATTCACTAAACTAAGGCGAAACACGAGATTAATGCAAAAAATGTCAAACGCATCTCAGAATATTACTTCATTATTTCCATTTCAAATGCTAAGTATAGTAAACTCAGTCAAGTGTAATGTATTAAAAGGTTCAACCCTAAAAGCACCGTTGACCAAAAAGGCATACTTAAAATCAGTATAGATAGACATGGACTTGCGAAATAGCGGAGATTGAGCCAAGTATGCCTCCATTCTATGATAATTCAGCTTAAAAGTAGTAGGACCTTGATTCGTTCCAACCATAAATTTCAGTGGATGTATTTCAATAAAGCGATAACAAAATTTCTCTAAACACCTGCACAATGTGGAATCATAGTACTTAAGACAAACATACAACAAACACGTGTTACTTGATTAGTGATCTTATGCCTAGTAGTATCGCTTTTTGTATCAGCTTTATTTCTAAGATAAAAATAAAAAATGACCAAATCCAAATATTTTCTGTCAATATTCATCATCTAAATGATTATTAACAAGAATAATCCTCCTGACATATCAACTAATCTACTGTTGTTCACCTTGCTTCCGTGGACTAGTTGTTGATCTAGGCATAGGGGACGAGAAATACGGGGAAGCTCACCTTACAAATACTCCGAGTTTGTTTTCGTAGTTCAAGTACTCCGAGTTAAATGTCTTCTTGGGATGGACACCAAGGACCTGCAAATATTGTAAGCATGAAATATTAACTGGATACCCTAAACCTAGATGAAATCACTATCAAGAGAGGGAGAGACCGAGTCAATCTGATTGTCGCTCTGAGTGGCATCCTTGAGAATGTAGGGGATGGGCGAGAACCTGTTGATGCAAAATACCTTTCGAACCTGAATCTCCATATTCAACTGGGAAGCATCCTTAAGGAGGCCATTTACGACAACTAGTGATTCGAGAGACAATGAGGCGATAAATTGCATTATCTCTTTGCTGAGAGTGCCCCATTCAGATGCACTAGATCGAGAAGGCGGTATCCCTCAACATGAGGAACATCAATTTCTTTCCCATTGACCTAGTCAGTTGTGCCCTCCTGCGCATAGGTACTATATGCCGCTCCGTCTCCAGGGAAAGAGCACCCACCTCTGAGTAATCTAAATTGAGCTCTCCCATTGCTAGTAACTTCTCTAATCCTTCCCATCCTCCTCCTAAGCTTTCGTGGTTGCTTGGAGGAGGAACCGACAGATTGGGCGAAATCAATTGTGAGAGAATGTTTTGGAAGAGGGAACTGATCAAGGTAAGGGGAAGCATCTAGGATTTTTGTGAGAGAAATCAATTGCGCTCGCGCAAGAATGTCTTCTGATCGTCGGAACAGGACACGTCTAGGGATTGTGGGAGAGATGGTTGAAAGGGGCATCATGGGTTAGCTAATAGCAAATTAGCAATGCACATTTTCAAAGAAGATATAGGGCGGCGCTAAATGACAAATATACCAATTTGCTTTTATTAAAAAATTCTTTAATATTTTCGTTGCATGAACTAAAATTACTCTTCATGCGAAATACAAATGGATAAGCTCCATTGGGTTTGACCCTGATACTACGCATGTGCGGGTTTTCACTCCCCAGAATGCCCGAGCTTCCGACTAGCTACTGTAAAAGTTAATGATCTCCAAGTAATGCCAAGGGACGTGGAAGCCAAGGAAATTCTAAGATGATACCTAACTTTTTAGATAGATTGTGACGTGGTATTGCCGCGTTAATGTTAACGAATGCTCCTATTTCCCCGGTAGTTAAATGAATTTTCAAATAAGTAGAACTTTTCCATAGAATATTTGTCCAAATTCCTATCTAATATTATCAATAATGGAATTAAATAAAATGTTTTAGAGCACTACGTCTCCACAAACGAAAAATAAAAAATAAAGACCGAAAATTTGGAAAATATGTCAAGGTAAGCTTCGCTTTGCCTAATTAAGAAAACAAAAAGGGAAAATTACACAAATGATTTATCAATTATGGTCAAATGTGTAATGTGATCTTTGAATTTTTAATTTATTTCACTTTAGCCCAATGTGCAACATAGTCTTCGAATTATTAATTTATTTAATGTGATTCATGAACTTTTGACATATATTTAATTTAGTCCATAAACTGTAAAAAAAAAAATCTAATATTATTATTCCATTAATTTAAATTCTAGAACAACATTAGATATTTTCATAAAGTTTAAGCTCTTGATTAAATATTTACCAAAAGTTCAAAAATCACGTTGAATAAAAATTGAATAAATGAAATATAATATGTCAAGATAAAGTTTATCAATTATATTGAATAAATTAAATGTTAAAGATCACATTATATATTTAATGAAAATTCGGGATCATTCGGATAATTATCATAAAAAAAAGGAGCATAATATAATAAATAATAAATTTAAAAATAGAGGAGCTGATGCTCCATCGGGTACAACACGCCCACGACTCGCCAGCTGTCGAGCTCGAATATCGTTCTTCTCGCCGAGGAGAAGATCCCGACGACCCAGTCCTCTCCCTTCGCCGGATCGCCAATCCCTCGGCCGGCGAAGCCGCCGGAGATTCGTGGGAAACCCTAGACCGAATTCCGGAGCTTCCGATTCGCCGGAGCATCGCCCGCTTCCGATGGCAAACCAGCAAACGCCGTCGAGGCCGTGGATCATGGACGCAGCAGCGCCGTACTTGGTGGTGCTCCTTATGGCCGCTCACGTCTTCGCTCTGGTACCTCTCTCCACCACCACATCGTTCCTTCCTTTCAATCTTCTATTGGGGTCTTTTTGCTTTCGTATTTCGACATTCGACGTTCAAGTGTTGTTGATGCTTTAGCCCCTGAATTGTTCGTCCCTAAGGTATACTATTACTGGATGTACAGATTGGCTACTGAGAAGCAGCCCCAGAGAAGAAAGGCTCACTGAAGAACTTGCCCATTTGCTATTGATGCGCCGAAAGTTGGTCGAAAGCCCTGAATTGATCCGACCCGTTTTCCTCGATGGCAATGGAATGTATTCTCGTTGCGATTTTGTGACTGTTTCGCCATCGTATAGTCCGTGCATTTTGTTGATAATGTTGGAAGTGTTGAAAAGAAGTTCTAGAAGGGAGGTTAGCACGTTGCTGCTGTTGCCATTGTTCGGTGTTGTTAGACGTTGCGAGAGGAATGCAAGCCTGCCATGATGACGATTGTTTGTTTCGACCAGTGAAAGCAATTTCTACTGCTAGCTCGCAACAGTAAGCTTATCTTGTGAAGAAATCTTATCCTTTTTTTTTTCTTTTTTTGGGGTGGAGAATCTTATTCTGACTGCTGCGAATCTGCGGTGATCTTCTTATCGTGCTCTAACACACTAAAATTGCCTGAGTGCTTTTGAGAAGGCGCTTCCAAGGATCCACATTAGGGGCAATGGGTCCCGTTAGAAGTCATAAGAGTGCGAAGGTTGGATATTGCACATTAGGAAAAGTCTCTTTACCCCTGTTTTTTGGGTGATTATTGGGAACTACGCAAACTGCTGGGAGATTGACTTCAATCACTTTCTCCTTTCCTTGAATACCAATGTGTTGATTTTGATTTCATCTCCTCTTGTAATATAACTAGCATAGTCATTCTAGAGGATATTTTTTGTTGATTCTTTAGGCGTGTGAACTGCTTCTGCCATTTTTTACTGCAAAATAATAGATACTTACAAGGAAAATACTTCCTCGTTCTCTTGAATTTAACCGGCCTTCTTCTTGTTCTCCTATGTGCAGAACTTTGCCTGATTTGTTCAGCAGTAGCATTTCCTATCACACTCTGAATATTTAAATTCCATTGGGCTAGTAACTTCCTCAACTCTTTACATGTACATCTTGATTAAGGAATTTGAACCTTTTGGTGTTGAACGTGGATACAGTGATTCTCAGAAGAGTGCTCATCTTGTACTGTTTATACATAATAGACTGTTTAGGGGAGTTATCGTGTAATCTACAGCCTTAGCATAGTGGATCTTAGCATCACGTGCTTGCTGTCTTTTTGTCTCTTGTCCTAGATATGTCTTGCTGCTTTACCGTCATGGTTCTCAGAGTGTTTAGCGATTCATATGACAAGATGATCTCAATATACTCGGGTCTTATCTCTGAGAGGCTCAAAATGAATCTCGAAGATTGACTTTCAGCTTTCTGATCCAAATGGATACATTACGGGAGACGATGGTTCCTTCTGTGCTTTTCAATGTGCTCGCACGAGTGTCTTTATCATATGCTAAATAGATAGACAGTTTCCTTGCAGTAATGAGGAACCTAAGGGTACTCTAATTATACGCGGGAAGTTTACAGCTCAAGGATGATCCATCTTGGGGAAAATCCAAAAGATGGACTGCTAGGTATATGGGGCAAGTTAACTTTTCAATGTGTCGACGCGTCGTAGATTACAATTATAAAAAGAAAATTAAAGAAGGCCATGCATTAATATGACTTGACTGGCCAAAGAAATAAGGTGTGTACTTAACTTTTGACTTAGGGGAGTCCTATGGCGGTGAATTTGAAAGATAAAACCTTTCAAAGCCGATCATAGGCTAATTGGCCACTAAAATCAATTACTATCGGGAGCGAGAAAATCCATCGACTCTATCAACTTCGAATGTAATCCACCTGCGTCATCAAAGAAAACATTACCCTCCCTTACGATGCACCAACCTGACCTTTCTTTCGGAAGTTGATTGTGCATTAGATCGACTTATGAGAATTGTAAAAAGCAGGAATTAGTCTCGCGATAGTGGTTGGCTGGCCCCATAACTGCAATGTTGCAGGGCTTTTCTTGGGAAAACGAAAGCATCATGACCAATTCCGAGATCACCAAACAACGAGTTCCCAGATTTATGGAGCTGAGGTCATCGTTATTGGAACTACATACAGACAACTCAACGTAGATGCTCTATGGATTTGAGACTAGCTTCGTCCCTCTTCGACTCACCCAGATATCTAGAGCTGTTATTTGCAAGTCGGGGCAAATGCTTTGGTAATGCTGTTTATGTACTCGAGAGTAAACGACGGCATCCGGGAACTCAATACGTTTGCCGACATCATTCCCAAATGCTTCATGGAAGTTCCACACACAAATGCTTTTTCTAATTTGCAAGCCCGTGTTTTCCCTACGAAGACTTTACAGCCGAATGATAGAGATCAGAACGGTCTCTCTTCAATTCATCCGATCTATGCTTTTTGTGAACGTAAGTGAGAATTGAATTGAACCCGCGGGTATCTCACTGCATATTAGCAACCTACGAGTCTTCTGTTTTAGGACAGCACGTCACCCAATTCGTGAACTCTCTCGATCTCTTTCAGTGTCCATAAAAATATTAAGTGCGGGTAACCAACAAAAACGTTCAAATAAGAAAAAACAGCAATATAAGGACAAGAGAGACTAACACGAAGTCATGAAATTGGCGATCGAAATATGTAGGGGAATGCTCACTATACATCGTCTGGCACATAATTTATATATATAAGAGCAAAAGAGGGAGGAAAGCAAAGTTCACTGATGATGCTCGACCCAAAAAAAAAAAAAAAAGTTCACTGCTGCGGTCTTGTTGCTTTTCAAGGGGCTATACTTGTTGCTTTTACATAGGTGTCTTCATCGATACCCAAGAAGCTCATAACTACATCCTCCAGTGCCGCTCGGAAGCCCCCATGTGGCGGCGCAGCAGCCCCGCACGAAATCACAATTACAACGTCCCGAGTTTGGATCATCAAGGCTGTGATTAGCTCACGCATCGATTTCAACGGTAATAACAGAAGAAACCGAGCGTTTTTAGGAGAACAAAGATGACCAAACTGGATTACCTGAAAACATCAAAGTATTCTCGATTGGCCCCCATGTCAACTCCACATATCTGCGCACGCGCGATGAGCATTTCAATATTATCGATACGTTGAGCTCCTGATATGATCCTCTTGCCTGAAAGAGAGTAATACAAATCAGAAGTTGGCATATCAATATGGGTTTAATGCAAGGATTATTGGATTCATTTGGGCAACTCTCAAGCATCCATCACACAATACACGTGAGATTCACTGGGTGTAAATGGCCTCAGGATGCAACTTTATGAGAGAGGCCATGCAAAGGAGAAAGGAGAAGCCTCAGAATACATGGAAGTTCTAAACTACGTGGGAGTTAGCGCACACATGTCTCTCGACAAGACTTCGCAGTATAAAAGAATCGATGGGACACGCACTTGTCCTAAAGATTAAAATCCTTCTCTGCCATCCGACTCCCTCCCTATGTTTCTATTTGAACAATTTGAACACAGATTTAAACGATTCCAAACCAACTGTAAAGCCAAATATAAAACTGAAAATCAATCTTAATCTTGATATCGTTGACGAATTATTCATCAAAATATTCGATCCTTTGAATGAGACGTGCGAGAAGGATCTCAATGATATTGCAAAAATATAGCATACTTTTAAATGCAATACTAGAAAAAGAAACCTTGCGATTGACATTTCAATAAGAACTTCAAATGCTCAAGATGAGGAGACAATCACAAGACAAACACCTCTCTTCGCTGACAGTGCCCCCATTCGCCGCAACGATGATGCACTGAATCAAGAAGGCGCTATCCCTCAAAACAAGGAACACCACTTTCTTTCCCATCAACCTAGTCACTTGCACTGAGCTTCAAATGCTCAAGATGAGGAGACAATGACGAGACGAACCCCATCTCTTTACTGACAATGCCCTCATTTGCCGCGACGATGATGCACTAAATCGAGAAGGCGGTATCCCTCAACACGAGGAACACCAGTTTCTTTTCCATCGACCTAGTCACTTGCACCGAGCTTCAAATGCTCAAGATGAGGAGACAATGACGAGACGAACCCCATCTCTTCGTTGACAGTGCCCCCATTCGCCGCAATGATGATGCACTGAATCAGAGTAGGTGGTATCCCTCAACACAAGGAACACCAATTTCTTTCCCATCGACCTAGTCACTTGCACCCGCCCTTGAAGGAGGACTATCTGCCCCTACTGGGAAAAGGGCACCCACCTTCGAGTAATCCAAATCGAGCTCTCCCATCGCCAGTAACTTCGAGAGCAGGAGATCCCCATAGTTCCCATAGGTCCCATCCTCCACCTCTCCATGGTGGTTAAGGTTGCTTGAAGGAGGAATTGATGGATTGGGTGGCATCGACAGCACGAAAATGTTCCGGAACTAGAAAAGGGAACTGATGGAGGGAACGGAAGGCATTTTGTCAGAGAAATCGACTACGACTGTGACTGCTCATGATTGCAGGAATGGGAAGAGGAGGCGCTTTGATCACCAGAGCAGGTGTCTAGGGTTTTTTATTATTAAAGAGATAGTCGGAAATGGCACCATCGGGACAGCCAACCATGATACGAGGCACGACGCTCGATAACAGTTCTTTCCTATCGCATTTCACTTTCGAAAACGGTGAACCTCCGACAATTAGACCAACCACCCTACATGGAAAATTGCCATTGGGAGAGTTTAGCATGTTCGTTACTTGCACAGCACTTGTTCCATGAATTGTGCAAAGTGGCTCGCCGGAGATTCACTCTTTTCAAAAGTGAAATGCGATAGGAAATAACTGTTATTGAGCGCCGTGCCCCGCCTCATGCTTGGCTGTCGATGGTGCCATTTCCAACCATCTCTTCAATAATAAAAAACCCTAAACACCTCTGTATGCTCTAGCGATCGAAGCGTCTCCTCGTCCCATTTCTGCTTCAAAGGGCATTCTCGCCCAATCGCAGTGGCAGTCAATTTCTCTCACAAAATGCCTCCCGTTCCCTCGATCGGTTCCCTCTTCCAGTTTCGGAACATTCTCGCACTGTCGATGCCACCCAATCTATCCATTTCTCCTTCAAGCAACCCTAACCACCACGGAGGCTCCGGTGGAGGATGAGGAGGTGGGACCTATGGGAACTATGGGGATTTCCGCTCTCAAAGTTACTAGCGATGGGAGAGCTCGATTTGGGATTACTCAGAGTGGGTGCTCTTTCCCCGGAAATGCAGGGATAAATAATCCTCCTGCAAGGGCGGGTGCTCGGTCGATGGAAAAGAATTTGGTGCTCCTCGTGTTGAAATAACCTTCTCAATTCAGTGCATCAGCGAATGGGGCCTCTATCGGTAAAGAGATGGTGCAGTTTGCCTCCCCCTTGTCTCCGGAATCCCGATTATCGTAAATGGCCTCCTCACTGTCCCTGCCGGGTCAGGAATGCTTCCCTACAGAATCTGGAGATTTAAGTTCACAAGATATTTTGCATCAGCAGGAAATTCCCATCTATCCCCTACATTCTCGACGAGGACACCGTCCGAAGCAATGATCGAATGGGAACCTGCTGCTGATGTAGGGAACCTCCTGATACAAAATATCTCGCGAACTTAAATCTCCAAGCTCTGCTAAGAAGCATTCCTGACTGATAAAGATAGTGAAGAGATCATTTACGATAACCAGGGATTCTGAAGACAAGCAGGAGGCAAACTGCACCATACAGAGGCCCCATTCGCCACCGTCGCCGTGACGATGCACTGAATCAACTATCTCTCAACACGAGAAACACCAATTTCTTTCTCATCGAGGTAGTCACTTGCACCCGTCCTCACACAAGGACTATCTACCCCTGCATCTCCAGGGAAAGGACACGCACCTCCGACTAATCCAAATCGAGCTCTCTGAGTTCGCATCCTCCTCCTCCACCCGAGCCTCCGTGCTAGTTATGGGTGAAATCAACTGAGCGAGAATGTTCTAGAACCGAAAAAGGGAATTGATCGAGGGGACGGAAGGCATTTTGTGAGAGAAATCAACGAGTCAGATTCTACATAATAAAACCTATGGGACAGTGATGGAAGGACTACACGAGAATGTGATTTGATCGCCGGAACGGGAGGAGGCATCCGTGGATTTTGATTTTGGGAGGGATGATCCCGAAGACCAGCATCATGAATGCCCTATCATGCAGGGTCCTAAGAATCCTGAGTATCCCGATATGCATATTTCAAAGAAGATTATAAGGCGCGACTCTAAATAATGGAAAGACCAACTCACTTCAATTAAAAAAATTCTTCCTTCAGCATTTTCACCACATGAATCTTCCGAGGCCGGATACCAGACCCGCCAACAATTGCGGTGAATGCCCTTGCCCAGCACAATGCTCAGGAAAACAGAGCAAAGCTCCAACTATCGTACCTAAAAGATGGGAAACCACCGGACAGAGGAAAGCTTAAATTCAAAATCGACGGTTCATCAGTAGAAGGTAGAGGTGATGACCCATTTATAGTTTAATGGGTCAAGCCTCATTTCCCAAAACACCCATGATAGGTTTTGAAAATAAAGAGGCCGACATATATGAGTCTTAAATGGGTCTGAGAGCAAACCCATTTAAGACCCATTTATCAACCTACTAAAAATAAACCCATTTACAGAGAGACTTTCTCTTCTCTATTTAACTTTACAAAAATATATTTTTTTTTTATAAAAACTGAAATTATAATTATTTTTTATTTTAATTTTCTTTTCTTTTTTCTTTTTCTTTCCTTTTTTTTCTTTCTTCTTCCTCCGATCGCTAGCACGCCGATGACCAGCGACCGTCCAAACGAGCCTCGAGCTCGCTGGCGTCGGGCAAGCTTGAGCCTCGCCAGATCCGGCCGAGGGCGAGCTCGAGCTCACCCGACACCAACGAGCCTCGAGCTCACCGGATTTGGCGAGACGGAGGCCTTGCCCTCAAGCCCGATTTCACATATCTCCTTTATTTTTATTTAGTTTTTTTTAATATAAATTTTAGTAAACCCTATTACTAGTAATGCAAATGATCCTAATTAAAAATTAGGAATTAAAAATTAATCCACAATTTAATGAAACTTTTTTTAGGAATTAAAAATTAATTCACAATTTTTAATGCAATTAATAAATGATTAAATAGGTTGGCAAAATTTAAGTGTCAACAATGGGAAACCTAGCGGCATGCAAAATTTAAGTGTCAACAATGGGAAACCTAGTGTCAACAATGATTAAATAGGTAGGCGCGGGCTCTCTCAAACTCATACCTCGCATGACGTTGGAGTGTTCTTTAAGAATTTTACAAAATGAGTTACCACTAACCTATTGAGATCGGCTAAAAACCAAGTGAGGCATGGGGGTATGGCTCACTTCCTACGCAACCAAAGAATCTAGGGTCGGGAACTTGATTATACTAATTGGGCAATTAGTACCCTTTCAATACCTAATCTTATTCATTTTAAAATAAAAAAATTTTATCAGATATTTTGGATTAATTTTACACCTATCCACTAACATATGAGGTGATCATGCAGGTGCGCAGTCATTAAAATAATAATTAGCAACCAAGGAAAACATTAAATAAATTGCACAGGAAAGTAAAGAATTAATACTATAGAGAAGACAAATGCTAATCCTAACTAAACTAAAGAGAAGCCAAACTCCACGTGTCAACATATGCACTCAAAGACAATTGTCTCTAAGGACGGTTGAAACTCAAAGGTAAAACCTTAAAGGCTTAGTTAATTTTTTTTAGCACAACTCTAGAGTTAAGAAACTTCCATTTTTTTTTAAAAAAAGAGATCATAAAATCTTTTGTAGAACTTTTCGAAAGAAAATTTGAATTTCCTGACATTTTTCAATTTTTTTTTTCAATTTTTTAATTAAAAAAACTCGAATTTTCAATATTTTTTGAATTTTTTAATATATTTTTAATAGTTAATATTATTATATTCAGAAAAAACGGGTCCAGACCGGTAAACCCAATCTAGTCCGTTGGCTTGACACAAACCCGGATTAAAACTAAAAAAAATAAACAAACAAAACCGATTTCTTAAAATCTCTTTTTTTTTCGTTTTTTATATTAATATTAATATTTTAATCAAATCTTTTTTTGTCTTTTCACTATTTCGTCTTTTTACTACATCTCTTCTCGTCGGCTTCTCTTTCCCGAAGCCAGCTTTTTGTTTCATTTTTTCTGCAATTTTTCTTTTTCTATTTTGTTTTTGTTTTGCTTTTCCTTTTTTATTCTTTTTTTTTTTGGTAAAGGCAAGAAACGCGTTTGATAATTATACTTCCTTTTTTATTCTTTATCCCTTTTTTTTGTCTTTTTTTTAACTTCATCCCTTCCCTGCACCTTCCCCTTCCACAACTTCTCCTTCTCGAAGTCATTTTTGCCTTCTTTTCTCTATTTTTTTTTTCTGATTTTTCTTTTTCCTTGTTCTTTTTTATTTCCCCTCTGGCGTTCTTCTTCTCCCCCGGCGCTTCTTCCTCAATTTGCGCCATCCTCACCGAACTAAAAACAACACCGCGGCGAATCCTCACCGGTGTTTGGAAGGTCGCCAAGCTACCATTTGGCGCCAGTCATTCATTCCAACCGACGATGACCACTGTTGGACACCCATTCCAGTAACCACAAACCCATTTTTCGGCACGAAGAAAAACGTCATCGACTCGAACACGCATGAATATTTCTCACGAACACTACGAAAACACCACAAATACGAGCAAAGCAAGCAGGAATCAGCAGGCATGGGAGAAAAACAAGTTGATCTTGCGTTAAAACATACACTGTTCTTCGGTTTTTTATTAAGACATTTTATCGAACACATAAGACGCACTAACTAGAGAAGTAAGCATAGACTCGACTGGGGCTCGGGATCAGGCCAAGATCATCACACGATACACAAGCACTATTCTGAATCAGCTCAGGGACAAGTTTATCAGCATTCAATTTGAGTTTAAACAAAAATAACAAACCTCGGCCATAACACCAAATACAAACAAATATTTGCATAAAGCACTATAATAAGCACGCATACGCTGTGTGAGGAAAGAACAAAAAAGAAAAAAGAAAAGGGCAGACATACCAGGGAATACCCTACCTGATTCGAAGGGGAGCACTGCGGTGGACGACAGCTCTGGGGCGGACGACTGGCGACGGCGAAGCTGTCCTTCAGTCTCACTCTCTCCCTTAGGCTCGCCCTCTACTCTCTCGAGCTCTCTCCAACCCTCTCGGTCTCTTTCCCTGTTCTCTGTGTTCTGCCCCCCGTCTCCCTGTGTTGCTGTATTTGTGGAGTTCTTCTGCTGAGAACGTTCGGGGAAGAGTTGCGGTGGATAACGGCGGGCGGAGGGGAACTCCGGCGGTAGCACAGGCAGAGACGGAGCGGCGAGGCAGCAGCGGTGGGGGTCGGCGCTGGGTCACGGACAGGGCTGGAGCAGAGGCGGCGTCGCGGGCGGAGGCGTCGGGTTGCAAGGTCGACGGCAGCAACGGTGTCGAGCAGAAGCAGCAAACAGCAGCAGCTCGTCGGGGCCGGTGAACAACGCCTGGTAGTCGTCGTGGGTCAGCAGGCGCGCACGGAGCGGCGGTGGCCAGGAGCAGCAACGACAGACGTTGCAGATCTCGCGGCGGAAGATGGGGCGGCGTTCTGGCGCGAGGCTGGCAGAGGCGAGTCGCGGTAGGAGCGGCGTCTGGAGTCGCAATCGGGGCTGGTCGCAGGAGCTGCGGTGGTCGGCGCAGGGGGACGGTCAGTCGCGGAGATGCGGCGGGGGCTCGGTGAGAGGGCTCGCAGGTTGCTGCAGGTTGCTGCGGCGGCGTTGGGTTGCAGGCGGAGCGGCGGTGGCCGGCAGAAGGAGACACCGGCGTTCGGAGGCGAGGGAGTTCAGCCAAGAAGAAGAACCGTGGCCCTCCTGTTTTTCCCCCGGTTTCACCCCCTCTCTCGAGCTCCCCCTCTCGGTTCTCTCTGTGTTTTTCTCTGTCTTTGGTGTGTTCTGTCCACCCCCCCCCCTCCGTCCTCCCTTTCTCTCACTTTTTGTTCTGCTCCCGACCCGCGGATCACGCTGGCCGCCTGCCACCCGATCTCCCTGCTCCTCTGTTGCTGCTCTGCAGGTCTGCGCGAAGACCAGCTGGAGGGAGACGACCAGCTCGTTCGCGGGCTGGGCTGAAGGGAAAAAAAGGCTGGGCCGGGTCGGGTCGGGTCGGACCGAGGCCGGATCCGCCCGACCCGACCGATTTTGTATTTTAAAAATAATTAATTAATTAATTTTTCTCTCTTTTTTTTTTTTTTGGTGACTAATTCCTAACCTTTAATGCTATTTTTAATTAATTAATTTAGACAAAATTTAGATGTCAACACTCCTCATGTAGAGTACAATTGAATAAGGCCCATTGAGTTTAACCTTGATCGTATGCATGTGCACGTTTTTCCTCCCCAAAATGCTCAAGCTACCAGCTAGCTGCTCTAAAAGTTAATGATTTCTAAGTAATGCCAAGGGAATTGAAAGCCAAGGAAATTATGGGATGATACCTGACTTTATAGATAGATCGTGATATAGGATTGTCGCGTCAACGTTAATGAATGCTCCTATTTACTCGGTAGTTAAATGAATTTTCAAATAAATAGAACTTTTTTTTACGGAATAGTTGTCTAAAATCCCGTCTAATATTATCAATAAATGGAATTAAATAAAATGCTTTAGAACACTACTCTACAAATTAAAAAAAAAAAAAACAGAGATTGAAAATTTGGAAAATATGTCAAGATAAGCTTTGCTTTGGTCAATGAAGAAAACAAAAAGGAAAAATTACACAAATGATCTCTCAATTATGGCCAAATGTGTAATTTTATTCATAAACTTTTAATTTATTTCATTTTAACCCAATGTGCAATATGATCTCCGAACTATTAATTTATTCAATATGGTCCATAAAATTTTGGTATATATTTAATTTAATTCATAAACGATAGGAAAATATCAAATATCATCCTTCTATCAATTCAAGTTTTGGAACATTATTAAATATTTTATATGTGCAGAACTTTGCCTGATTTGTTCAATAGTAGCATTTCCTATCGCACTCTGAATATTTAAATTCCACTGGGCTAGTAACTTCCTCAACTCTTTATATGTTCATCTTGATTAAGGAATTTGAACCTTTTGGTGTTGAAGGTGGATACAATGATTCTCAGAAGAGTGCTCATCTTGTACTGTTTGTACATAATAGACTGTTTAGGGGAGTTATCGTGTAATCTACAGCCTTAGCATAGTGGATCTTAGCATCACGCAGTTGCTGTCTTTTTATCTCTTGTCCTAGACATGTCTTGTTGCCTTACCGTCATAGCTATCACAGTGGCTAGCGATTCATATGACAATTTGATCTCAATATACTCGGGTTTTATCTCTGAGAGGCTCAAAATGAATCTCTAAGATTGACTTTCAGCTTTCTGATCCAAATGGATACATTATGGGAGACAATGGTTCCTTCTGTGCTTTTTCAATTTGCTCGCACGAGTGTCTTTATCATATGCTAAATAGATAGACAGTCTCCTTGCAGTAATGAGAAACCTAACGGTACTCTAATTGTACGCGGGAAGTTTACAGCTCAAGGATGATCCATCTTGGGAAAAATCCAAAAGATGGACTGCTAGGTATATGGGGCAAGTTAACTTTTCAATGTGTCAACGCATCGTAGATTGCAATTATAAAAAGAAAATTAAAAAAGACCCCACATTAATATGACTTGACTAGCCAAAGAAATAAGGTGTGTACTTAACATTTGACTTAGGGGAGTCCTATGGCTGTGAATTTGAAAGATAAAACCTTTCAAGCCGATCATTGGCTAATTGGCCACTAAAATCAATTACTATCGGGAGCGAGAAACTCCATCGACTCTATCAACTTCGAATGTAATCCACCTGCGTCATCAAAGAAAACATTACCCTCCCTTACGATGCACCAACCTGACCTTTCTTTCGGAAGGTGATTGTGCATTAGATCGACTTATGAGAATTGTAAAGAGCAGGAATTAGTCTCGCGATAGTGGTTGGCTGGCCCCATAACTGCAATGTTGCAGGGCTTTTCTTGGGGAAAACGAAAGCATCATGACCAATTCCGAGATCACCAAACAACGGGTTCCCAGATTTATGGAGCTGAGGTCATCGTGATTGGTACTACATACAGACAACTCAACGTAGATGCTCTATGGATTTGAGACTAGCTTCGTCCCTCTTCGACTCACCCAGATATCTAGAGCTGTTATTTGCAAGTCGGGGCAAATGCTTCGGTAATGCTGTTTATGTACTCGAGAGTAAACGACGGCATCCGGGAACTCAATACGTTTGCCGACATCATTCCCAAATGCTTCATGGAAGTTCCACACACAAATGCTTTTTCTAATTTGTAAGCCCGTGTTTTCCCTACGAAGACTTTACAGCCGAATGATAGAGATCAGAACGGTCTCTCTTCAATTCATCCGATCTATGCTTTTTGTGAACGTAAGTGAGAATTGAATTGAACCCGCGGGTATCTCACTGCATATTAGCAACCTACGAGTCTTCTGTTTTAGGACAGCACGTTACCCAATTCGTGAACTCTCTCGATCTCTTTCAGTGTCCATAAAAATATTAAGTGCGGGTAACCAACAAAAACGTTCAAATAAGAAAAAACAGCAATATAAGGGCAAGAAAGACTAACACGAAGTCATGAAATTGGCGATCGAAATATGTAGGGGAATGCTCACTATACATCGTCTGGCACATAATTTATATATATAAGAGCAAAAGAGGGAGGCCGACGAGCTGTCTTGTCGTCCGCGCCACCGTGAGGCACCGCCGCCGTCCCCAAGCCACCATCACCACCTCTTGCTGCCGCTTGCTCGGCCGTCCGGGCCATCGTTGCTCTGAACCGTCACCACCTCCGCCCGAACTGAGCTCTTCCCCCCTTGGCCGTGGGTTGAGCCACGGCTGCCGCCGTCTTCGGTGCGCCGTTCATGCCGCCGTTGGTGCCATGAGATCGTGCCTTCGTCGCCGTCGCGCCACCGTCGCCGCGTGCTCGCCGTCGCCAGATCAAGAAGAAGCTGGTGAAGAAGATGAGGCAGAACAAGCCCATCCCTCACTGAATTCGCATGCGGACCGACAACACCATCAGGTTCATATCCAATTCCTTCACGTTTTGTCCAAAAAAAGCTGTCTGTTTATTTTATTTTATTTTTTTGTGGCCTAATTTTTGTCGCCGAAATTGTTCAGGTACAACGCGAAGCGCAGGCACTGGCGCCGCACCAACCTAGGGTTCTGAGGTGTTTTCATGGGAGGAGCGCCGCACCAACCTAGGGTTCTGAGGTGTTTTCATGGGAGGAGGTGCTTTTGCTTTGGGTTAGAGCTTTTTAGTTGTTGCGAAAGAGACCTCTCGATGCTTTTCTGATTATTGCTTTTAATATACTGTCTTTCATTCTTGTGCCAAACTTCTAGTCTGCTGAAAGATTAGGTAGAGTCTCATGGGTTAAAATCAAAAGAATAAGCAAATGTTTGGGGATGGAAATATGCAGCCTTGCATATTGCATTGGAAGTTATTAGTTCTTTTGTCTAGTCCATGGTCTTGTTGCTGAGGCTGACAGCTGCATTTCAGGTTCAAATGTAATTTATGACGATTCAATGAACTTGCGAAACATTCTTTGGCTTGCTTTATTACCAAGCAGTTCCACTGAGTCTTGGTTGTCGCCAGGTAATTCTCTGTGGTACTTGAATGTAAAATATGTTTTTCTTTGCTGGAGAATGTAAAATATGTCATTTCTTAAGAGTCAGCTGAACCTTTTCCAAAACCTGATGAATCTGGCTTTTGTCTGCAAAACATCTTGAAATGGCTTGTTTTGTTATCTCCTTTTAATTCATCGCAATCGCGTGGATATCCATATCTTTTACTGGTATTTCAGCTGATAGTTGAGACGCTTGGTGTTTGCATTGACACATGCTTCATTTTGCAATCCTTTTGTTTTACAATTTAGTGGCTCACTTGAATTGGGTGCGTTGATGAAACAGGAGTCCTTGTGGTGCTGGATGCTCGCCCGGATGGAATTATATACCAGGATCTGATCCCTGAATTATTTTAAGCGAATTGAAGACTTTTAAGGAAGCAAATAGCTGCTTAGATACAATGCTGCTTTGTTACTCTTGAGCACAAGCATTTTTTATATCCGATGATCTGCGAATTGTGGTAGTTTCTGTTGCTTTATGTGGTTTTGATAGTATCAGGGATGGGATTTTAGTGAATTTTAATGTTGCTTCAACTTTATGTCTTGTTAAGCTTGTCGCTGTTACAACACATTGTGTTCAACGTTCAGTGCCTTTGATCGGTTCTACTAATGATTGGCCTGATCTTCTTATTTAGATGAGACTTATAGGCTTGTGTTGGACCTGTTTTTCCTGTTCAGTGCTTGTTGAGGTCACGGTGGTGCTTGTTCTCATAGTGTGGTAGTGATTATTAGTGGTCGTCCTTCCAGACATTGGGGAGCTTTTAGTTGTGTCAATTCTAAGGAATTTCAACTTATGTGGTATGTATGCAGTAGTGATGTAAGTGCCCAATTTCGCCTACCAGCTGGTTTGCTATCTGCAATGTCTAAATGAGAGTAACGTAACATCAGTTTATTGGGCGTCTTCAATAGCTTCAAGTCGGTTTAGCATGTGAAGTGTGTTCTAGCATCAGGTTGCAGGATTCATGGCTATGTCGTTATTATTGCTGCATTCATTTCCATTTTTTTAACTAAAAATGAAAAAAATAAAAATAAAGAACCTGTTGGAACCTGTTGGAACCTGGAACCGACCCTGGAACCTGTGCAGGATAGGTTCCAGGTTCTTGGTTCTGTCGGGTAGGTTCCAGGTTCCAAAAAATGAGGAACCTGTACTCGAGGGTAGGTTCCAGGTTCCAAGCAGAACCTGTAAGGAACCGGGAACCGCTCACCCCTACTCATAACTACATCCTCCAGTGCCGCTTGGAAGCCCCCATGTGGCGGCGCAGCGGCCCTGCACGAAATCACCATTACAACGTCCCGAGTTTGGATCATCGAGGCTGTGATTAGCTCACGCATCGGTTTCAACAGTAATAACAGAAGAAACCGAGCGTTTTTAGGAGAACAGAGATGACCAAACTGGATTACCTGAAAACATCAAAGTATTCTCGATTGGCCCCCATGTCAATTCCACATATCTGCGCACGCGCAATGAGCATTTCAAAAATATCGATACGCTGAGCTCTTGATATGATCCTCTTGCCTGAAAGAGAGTAATACAAATCAGAAGTTGGCATATCAATATGGGTTTAATGCAAGGATTATTGGATTCATTTGGGCAACTCTCAAGCATCCATCGCACAATACGCGTGAGATTCACTGGGTGTAAATGGCCTCAGGATGCAACTTTATGAGAGAGGCCATGCAAAGGAGAAAGGAGAAGCCTCAGAATACATGGAAGTTCTAAACTACGTGGGAGTTAGCGAACACGTCTCTCGACAAGACTTCGCAGAATAAAAGAATCGATGGGACACGCACTTGTCCTAAGATTAAAATCCTCTGCCATCCGATTCCCTCCCTATGTTTCTTTTTGAACAATTTGAACACAGATTTAAAACGATCCAAACCAACCGTAAACCCAAATATAAAACATTACAGGGGCATATTTCCAGACCATCAAGTAGAGAAAATTTGCTGAAGGTAAAGAATGGTCCAAAACTTCACCTCTAATATAAGCATGGAATGAATTACTGCAGGCAGGATCATCATAGCATGGCATGGTGTGGAATGGCTTATTAACCAAAGGATGACGGTGAAGTATATAAAACTCGGTGCCATACCTAAGAATAAGAGAAAGCTTGGTAGGTTAATCATTGCGGAAAATAATTGAATAACAATCAAAAGCCTAACTCAGAAATTAAGGCACATCAAAGATTATTTTAACTTATTACTTTTCTCGAACCAGCTGACCCAAATTCATCTCTTCTTCCATGTTCAAGTCTTCGAGAGGATAAATATCGATGCCAGCATCCTGTACAAGCATAGCAATGTCAGAGAAGCACGGGAAAAATTTAGCACATATGCAAGCATGTAGGTTCACGGCCAATTTATTCATTAACCAGCATGCTCCGGGCTAGGGAATAAGGGAGAGTTTGGGAATGCTAAGACATTTGGAAAGCTCGTTTAAAGAAGGGGATTTGACCAAAGCTGCATCCGATCAAAGTAGTTGAGTGCATAGTGAATAGTATTTTCCCGGTCCATTTAAGAGAAACTTTTGTTTGGTGAAAACCGTACAACAATGTTTGATCATTTCGATTACCAAAATGATTAATAACTTAAGAATCATCTCGAGGTTTGTTTTTATCTTCAACGTAATTCGGGTCCTTCATTGAGAAAAACCACCTATAGAAACCAAAACCTCAGAGTAAAAGAACTAGATATTTCTCTTGCCGCTCCAAATGGACTTCCAAACGGAATGTCTGCCGGAGAAAATAGGCTCAAGGTATCGGGCCCCTTTATAAACATCAAGGACTATAGAGATGCATATGATTGTGGGGATGGACCCGCTGACATCAAGGAAACGAGTGGTAGATGATACTAAGCTATCCCAATCTATTTAACCAAGCCAGCAACAAAGGAAAAATCCGTTTAAGAGCACTGGTGCTCCTATTTTTATAGCTACGATATCAATCTTGACGGTATATTTACAGCTCTCGTCCCATGGAATTGCTGCCCAAATTACACACATCCTTTTCTATTCATGTGTGCACAAGGGCCAGCGAACTTATATCTTGCCACTATGTCCGTTCTCCTTTTATAATCTAGGCAAGGCAATCATAAGAGATGATGAAAAATATCTCCTCACCTTGAGCATCTAAATGCCTTCTTGATGTGTAAGCAGCAAGGTCTTTCTCAAGTACTGCAATTAAAAGTAACTGCCCTTGGTTTTTTGGTAAAACATTGCCTGTGTTTATGTGCATTATCGCTTGACGTGGGGATTCGAACCCCACCTCCCCTTTTCCATGTAGGATGGTTGGTCTGACTGCCGGAGATTCACTCTTTCCGAAAGTGAAATGCGATAGGAAAGAACTGTTATCGAGCACCGCGTCCCGTATCATGCTTGGTTGCCAATGGTGCCCTTTCCAACCATCTCTTCAATAATAAAAAAACCCTAGACACCTCTGCGCACTCCGGCGATCAAAGCGCCTCCTCCCATTCCTGCGATCAGAGTGTATTCTCGCACAATTGCAATCGATTTCTCTCATAAAATGCCTCCCGTTCCCTCTTCCAATTCCGGAACATTCTTGCGCTATCGATGCCACCCAATCCATCGATTCCTCCTTCAAACAACCCTAACCACCATGGAGGCTCTGGAGGAGGATGGGACCTATGGGAAGCATGGGGATTTCCCGCTCTCAAAGTTACTGGTGATGGAAGAGTTCAATTTGGATTACTCAAAAGTGGGTGCTCTTTCCCGAAGATGTAGAGGCAGATAGTCCTCGTGCGAGGGTGGGTGCAAGTGACTAGGTTGATGGGAAAGAAATTGGTGTTGAGGGATACGGCTTTCTCGATTCAACGCATCGTCACGGCGACGGCAGCAAATGGGGCATGTCGGTAAAGAGATGGTGCAGTTTATCTCCTCATTGTCTCCAGAATCCCTAGTTGTCATAAATGGCCTCCTCACTGTCCCTGCCAAGTCAGGAATGCTTCCAACAGAACTAGAGATTCGGGTTCGCAAAATATTTTGCATCAACGGGAGGTTTCCATCTATCCCCTACATTCTCAACGAGGACACCATCCGAAGCAATGATCAGATGGGAACCTATAAGGGATAGATGGAAACCTCCCGTTGATGCAAAATATCTTGCAAACCCGAATCTCCAGCTCTGCTAGAAAGCATTCCTGACAGGGCGGCAGGAATAATGAGGAAGCTATTTACGATAATCAGAAATTCCGGAAACAAGGGGGTGGCAAACTGCACCATCTCTTTACTCATAGAGGCCCATTAGCCACTGTCACCATAACAATGCACTGAATTAAGAAGGCGGTATCTTTCAACACGAGGAAATCGACCTAGTCATTTGCACCTCCCACGCACGAGGACTATCTGCCCCTGCATCTCGGGGAAAAAGCGAGTACTCCAAATCGAGCTCTCTCAGTAACTTCGAGAGTGGGAAAGCCGCATAGTTCGCATCCTCCTTCGCCCGTGCCTCCGTGCTGGTTATGGGTGAAATCAATTGAGCGAGAAATGTTCTGGAACCGGAAAAGGGAATTGATCGAATTTTGTGAGAGAAATCGACCAGTCAGATTCTACATGATAAAACCTATGGGACAGTGATGGAAGGACCGCACGAGAATGTGATCTGATCGCCGAAATGGGAGGAGGCATATGTGGATTTTGATTTTGGGAGGGATGATCCCAAAGACGAGCATCATGAATGCCCTATCATGCAGGGTCCTAAGCATCCCGAGTGTCCCCATATGCATATTTCAAAGAATATATAGGGCACGGCTCTAAATAGAAATACCAACTCGCTTCTATTAAAAAATTCTTCCTTCAGCATTTTCGTCGCATGAATCTTCCGAGGCCGAATACCAAACCCGCCAACAATTGTGTTGAACGCCCTTGCCTAGCACAAGGAGTTACATGAGATGGAATCCATGCTCAGGAAAACAGAGCAAAGCTCCAGCTATCATACCAGAAAGATGGAAACCACCAAACAAAGGAAAGCTTAAATTCAAAATCGATAGTTCATGAGTGGAAGGCGCGTCGACGGGATCAGTGGCTGGTGTGTCTCGCTACTTCACCGGAGCTATCGTAGCTGGCCTCACCAAATCCATTCAAGCTGACTCTGCTTTGACCCCTAAAACCCAAGCTCTGGATCGAGCTCTCGTCGGGAAAAGCAGATCTCTGCAGCTGCGGATGTCGCTGGCTTCAACTTCAACGAGAACCGAATTGGGTGGTGCAAAATAACAAATATACCCACTCGCTTCTAGCAAAAAGTTCTTTAGCCTTTTTATCGCATGAACTAAAATTACTCCTTGTCGCGACCTACCCTCGGGGGAGGGAATCAGTTTAAGGGTATTAGCTAAAGGACGATCCTAAGGCCCATGATTAGGTGCGGGCTCTCCCAAGCCCATATCCCTTGTGACGTTGGGGTATTTTTATAAGAATTTTGCAAAAGCCGTTGCCACTAATCTATTCAGATCGGCTAGAAACAAGTGAAGCATGGGAGTATACCTCACTTCCTATGCAACCAGAGAATCTAGGATCGGACACTTAATTACACTAATTGACCAATTAGTGCCATTTCAATACCTAATCTTATTTATTTTAAAAGAAAAGATTTTTGTCAGACAGTTTGAATTGATTTTACACATATCCACTAACATGTGAGATGATCATGCGAGTGCGCAATCATTAAAATAACAATTAGCAGCCAAGAAAAATGTTAAATAAATTGCACGAGAAAATAAAGAATTAATACTATAGAGAAGACGAATGCTAATCCTAACTAAACTAAAGAGAAGCCAAACTCCACGTGTCAACATTGTGCACTCAAAGGCAATTGTCGCTAAGGACGATTGAAACCCTAATCCTAACTAAACTAAAGAGAAGCCAAACTCCACGTGTCAACATTGTGCACTCAAAGACAATTGTCCTTAAGGACGGTTAAAACCCTAAGGTAAAGCTCTAAAGGCTTAGTCAATTTTTTTTAGCACAACTCTAGAGTTAAGAAACTTCCATTTTTTTTTAGAAAAAAAAGCTCATAAAATCTTTTGTAGAACTTTTTGAAAGAAAAATTGAATTTCCTGACATTTTTCAATTTTTTTAATTAAAAAAACTCGAATTTTCAATTTTTTTTAAATTCTTTTAATGTTCTTTTAATATATTTTTAATAGTTAATATTATTATATTCAGAAAAAAGGGGTCTAGACCGGTAAACCCAATCCGGTCCGTTGGCTTGACACAAACCCGGATTAAAACTATAAAAAAAAAAAAAAAACCGATTTCTTAAAACCTCTTTTTTTGTTTCTTTTTTTTCGTTTTTATATTAATAGTAATATTTTAATCATTTTTTTTTTGTCTTTTCCCTATTTCGTCTTTTTACTACATCTCTTCTCTTCGGCTTCTCTTTCCCGAAGACGGCTTTTGTGTTTCACTTTTTCTGCAATTTTTCTTTTTCTATTTTGTTTTTGTTTTGCTTTTTTATTCTTTATCCCTTTTTTTTTCTCTTTTTTTTTTTTTTTAACTTCATCCCTTCCCTGCACCTTCCCCTTCCACGACTCCTCCTTCCCGAAGTCATTTTTGCCTTCTTTTCTCTATTATTTTTTTTTTCTGGTTTTTCTTCTTCCTTGTTCTTTTTTATTTCCCCTTTGGGGTTCTTTTCTCCCCCGACGCTTCTTTCCTCTATTTGCGCCATCCTCACCGAACTAAAAACAACACCGCGGCGGAACCCTCACCGGCGTTTGGAAGGTCGCCAAGCTACCATTTGGCGCCGGTCATTCGTTCCGACCGACGATGACCACTGTTGGACACCCATTCCAGTAACCACAAACCCATTTTTTGGAGCGAAGAAAAACGTCATCGACTCGAATACGCATAAATATTTCTCACGAACACTACGAAAACACCACAAATACGAGCAAAGCAAGCAGGACTCAGCGGGCATGGGAGCAAAAACGAGTTGATCTTGAGTTAACTTCGATTTTTTATTAAGGCATTTTATCGAACACATAAGACGCACTAACTAGAGAGGTAAGCATAGACTCGACTGGGGCTCGGGTTCAGGCCAAGATCATCACACGATATCCAAGCACTATTTATCAGCATTTAACTTGAGTATAAACAAAAATAACAAGTCTCGGCCATAACACCAAATACAAACAAATATTTGCATAAGGCACTACAATAAGCACGCATGCGCTGTATGAGGAAAGAACACGAGCACAACGGAATTGAATTTCGGGCGAGGATCGAGACTGAAGCTCGTGCGAATTGGTCGATCACGAGCTCCAGCCCAACGCCCCCACACACAAAAAAAAAAAAAAAAGGGCAGACATACCCGGGAATGACCTACCTGGTTCGAAGGGGAGCACTGCGGTGGACGACAGCTCTGGGGCGGATGACTGGCGACGGCGAAGCTGTCCTTCAGTCTCACTCTCTCCCTTTGGCTCGCCCTCTACTCTCTCGAGCTCTCTCCAACCCTCTCGGTTTCTCTGTGTTCTGCCCCCCGTCTCCCTGTATTTGTGGAGTTCTTCTGCTGAGCTCGTTCGGGGAAGAGTTGGGCGGACAACGGCGGGCGGAGGGGAACTCCGGCGGTTGCACAGGCAGAGACGGAGCGGCGAGGCAGCAGCGGTGGGGGTCGGCGTTGGGTCACGGACAGGGCTGGGGCAGAGGCGGCGTCGCGGGCGGAGGCGTCGGGTTGCAAGGTCGATGGCAGCAACGGTGGCGAGCAGAGGCGGCAAACAGCAGCAGCTCGTCGGGGCCGGTGAACAACGCCTGGTAGTCGTCGTGGGTCAGCAGGCGGGCACGCAGCGGCGGTGACCAGGAGTAGCAACGACAGACGTTGCAGATCTCGCGGCGGAAGGTGGGCGGCGTTCTGGCGCGAGGCTGGCAGAGGCGAGTCGCAATCGGGGCTGGTCGCAGGAGCTGCGGTGGTCGGCGCAGGGGGACGGTCAGTGGCGGAGACGCAGCGGGAGCTCGGTGAGAGGGCTCGCAGGTTGCTGCGGCGGCGTTGGGTTGCAGGCGGAGCGGCGGTGGCCGGCAGAAGGAGACACCGGCGTTCGGAGGCGAGGGAGTTCAGCCAAGAAGAAGAACCGTGGCCCTCCTGTTTTTCCTCTCTTTTTTTCTCCTTTTTTCCCCCGGTTTCTCCCCCTCTGGTTCTCTCTGTGTTTTTCTCTGTGTCTTTGGTGTGGTGTTCTGTCCACCTCCCCTCCGTCCTCCCTTTCTCTCCCTTTTTGTTCTGCTCCCGACCGGCGGATCACGCTGGCCGCCTGCCGCCCGATCTCCCTGCGAGAAAATATTGGGTGGGTGCGAAATGTATCACCATACAAAATTCGTGGCAATTTTGGGCCCACCTGTCAGCGCCCACTGTCCCCTATTAACTCCGTCTCTCTCCCGTTTACCCTCTCTCTCCTCCCCTCCGTTTCTGCCCACAACTGTTTCTCCCCCTTTCTCTCTCCACTTCTCTTTTCTTTTTTCTTGTGTCTGCCATGGCTCGAGCTCGAGTCGGCTCATGGCCGCTTCAGGTCAAGGAGGGACGGCGCGCCGCCGGATGGAGACTGTGTTGAGCTTCGTTTGCGGTGAGATACTTGAGGCCGAGCTCGAAACTCGAGCGCTGACCAAAGCTCCGAGTTTGAGGTCGAGCAAGTGTTGTCCATGGCTGGCCACAGTGGCCGCCACTGCCTTGACGATCGTCTTGCTTGAGGAAGATGACGAGGCCGGCGGCGACGCTTGGAGCGAGTCTATTACGGAAGGAGGAGGAGAGCCGGGGGTCGGCAGCGGCGGACGACGTGGAGGCGGCCTGGGAGAGGAGGGCGCGGACGCGGGAGGGGTCGGCGGGCTGCTTCGGGGTGGTGATGCGCTCCACGCCGGAGCGGCGGTTGGCGACGCACCAGGACTGGATGAGGCGGTGGAGGGTGTGGTTGGGGATGAGGGCGGAGTCGAGAAGTGGGGCGCGGGTGACAGGGCAGGTAGTGTTGCCGGCGGCGATCCAGGGCTCGATGCTGGACAGGTCGTAGGTCTGCCCCGTCGACACCGTCACCGGGTCCCGCATCAGCTCCAGCGAGATGGGGCACTGGAAGTGGTGCGGGATCTGGACGCCCACCATGTCCAGCGGCTCCAAGCTCAGCCCCACGCATTTTTCTCTCTCTAGGAACGGCGCAAAAGCTCCCTTTTGTTCGTTACTACACTCCCTCTCTCTCTCTAGAATGTGGGCACTGGATGAAGTGAAGGATCGAGCCTTGCAGAGCGCGCAAGATGGGCACTGGCGAAATTCCTTCTCCGTTCGTGAGAGGACGCTAGTTTCTTCCCTATACAAAATCGGGAGCAGAAGAGAGAGAAAGAGGGACGAGAGAGAAAGAGGGAGGGAGAGGACAATCGACATCCTTTCTCTGACAGAAACAGCTGGTTTTTGTGGGCAGAAACGGAGGGGAGGAGAGAGAGGGTAAACGGGAGAGAGACGGAGTTAATGGGGGAGAGTGGGCGCTGACAGGTGGGCCCAAAATTGCCACGTGTCGAATTTTTTATGGTGATACATTTTCTCTCCCTGCTCCTCTGTTGCTGCTCTGTTGCTCCTCTGCAGGTCTGCGCGAAGACCAGCTGGAGGGAGACGACCAGCTCGTTCGCGGGCTGGGCTGAAGCGAAAAAAGGACTGGGCCGGGCCCAGCGCGAGGGGAAGAGAAAAGGAAAGGGGCGGGTCGGGCCGAGGCCGGATCCGCCCGACCCGACCGATTTCGTTTTTTTTTTTAATTTTAATTAATTAATTGTTTGCTCTCTTTTTTTTTTTTGGACTAATTCATAACCTTTAATGCTATTTTTAGTTAATTAATTTAGGCGAAATTTAGATGTTAACACTCCTCATGTAGAGTACAATTGGATAAGGCCCATCGAGTTTAACCCTCATCGTATGTACATGCGCGTTTTCCTTCCCCAAAATGCCCAGGCTTTCAGCTAGCTGCTCTAAAAGTTAATGATTTCTAAGTAACGCTAAGGGAATTGGAAGCCAAGAAAATTATGGAATGATACCTAACTTTATAGATTGATCGTGATATAGGATTGTCGCGTCAACGTTAATGAATGCTCCTATTTACTCTGTAGTTAAATGTATTTTCAAATAAATAGAAATTTTTTTATGGAATATTTGTCTAAAGTCCTATCTAATATTATCAATAAATGGAATTAAATAAAATGTTTTAGAACACTACTCTACAAATTAAAAAAACAAAAAAAAAAGATCGACAATTTGGAAAATATATCAAGCTAAGCTCTGCTTTGGTCAATTATGGCCAAATGTGTAATTTTATTCATAAACTTTTAATTTATTCATTTTAACCCAATGTGCAATGTAGTCCCCGAATTATTAATTTATTCAATGTAGTCCATGAAATTTTGGTATATATTTAATTTAATCCATAAACAATAGGAAAATATCAAATATCATCATTCTATTAATTCAAGTTTTGGAATAATATTAAATATTTTCATAAAATTTAGGAATTTGACTAAATATTTATCAAAAGTTCAAGAATTACATTAAATAAAAAAATAAATAAATGAAAGTTTCATGAACCATATTTTATATTATGATAAAGTTTACAGATCATATAGAATAAATTAGATATTCATGGACTATATTATATATTTAACAAAAATTCGGGACCATTTGGATAATTTAAAAAAAAAAAAAAAAGATGGTGCCCCATCGGGTACCGCTCCCCCAGCGACTGACCAGCTGTTGAGCTCGAATACCGTTCTTCCCGCCGACGAGCAGATCCCGACGACCCCGCCCTCTCCCTTCGCCGGATCGCCAATCCCTCGGCCGGCGAAGCCGCTGGAGATTCGTGGGAAACCCTAGACCGAATTCCGGAGCTTCCGAATCGCCGGAGCATCGCCCGCTTCCGATGGCAAACCAGCAAACGCCGTCGAGGCCGTGGATCATGGACGCAGCGCCGTACTTGGTGGTGCTCCTTATAGCCGCTCACGTCTTCGCTTTGGTAATTCTCTCCACCCCACCCCGCATCTTTCCTCCCCTTTACATCTTCTATTGGGTTCATTTTGCTTTCGTATTTCGACATTCGACGTTGAAGTGTTGTTGATGCTTAAGCCCCTGAATTGTTCGTCCCTAAGGTATACTGGATATACAGATTGGCTACTGAGAAGCAGCCTCAGAGAAGAAAGGCTCACTGAAGAACTTGCCCATTTGCTATTGATGCGCCGAAGGTTTGTCGAAAACCCTGAATTCACCCGACCCGTTTTCCTCTTGACGGTGATGGAACGCATTCTCGTCGCGATTTCGCGACTGTTTCGCCATCGTGTATCGTCCGTGCATTTTGTTGATGTTGTTAGGAGGGTTGAAGAAAAGTCCTAGAAGGGAGGTTAGCTCATTGCTGTTGTTGCCATTGTTTGGAGTTGTTAGAAGTTGAGAGAGGAATGTAACCCTGCCATGTCGACAACTGTTTGTTTCGGTCAGTGAAAGCAATTTCTACGATTAGTTCATGTGGGCAGGCATTTGCTTTCATCAATAAGCTTATCTTATGGAGAATTTCATTCTGACTGTTGCGAATCTGCGGTGATCTTCCTATTGTGCGATATAACACACTAAAAGTGCCTGAGTGCTTTTGAGAAGGCACTTCCGAGAATCAACATTAGAGGCAAGGGGTTATTGTTATGCGGTTAAAAGTCATAAGAGTGCAAAGGTTGGATATTCCACATTAGGAATTGCATCAAACATCTGGGAAATGGGGTTATGATATCTCATGAAGAGTTGCACAAGGTTCTATAGGTGCCGAGGGGCTTTTAGAAGGCACATCTGAGGGTTCACAACATAATCATTGGATTGTGATTCTTTGTGGAAAATTTGAAGGGTCCCAAAGTTGGTGATTACACATTAAGAATTTTATTAAACACTGGGAAACAAGGGGCTAGAAATGCTCGCCAACCCTGAGGATCCCTACTTCCAATCTTAGTGATACTGTTTGTTTATCTTAAGTATGTTAAGAGTAGGAAGGGCAATTTTTGCAGATGCAGTTTTATTGGTTGCAAGTCTAGGCAAATCTGTATATTTTCTTTTTGGTTTGAAGATAAGCCTCATGAGGAAATTGCTCGTCTTGATTATCTGCTCTAAAGGCCGTAGCATTGCTAGGTAAATAGACCGAATCCATTCAATTTCTAAAGAGGATTACTAATCCTTAACTTTTTGAGGAATCCTTCATCAGTGGTTGTGAATGACTGATTTTTTTTTTCAATCTTTTCGACCTTGGTTCTATAGGAGCAAGACAGAACGATTGAGAAATAGGACCATAGCTGAGACGTAGTTGTAAGGGTCTGGTCATTGCTAAAGTCAGTGGTATCCACTTGTGGGACAGATTGGGAACCAGCGGAGGGCCTCTTGCAAGGGCAGTTGATTTGGAACTTGTGGTAACCCCCAATTTTGTTTGAATTGGTTAGAAGTAGCTTTGGTTCAGGTAAAAGTCACAGGGGAATACAGTGATTATGGTGGGAAGGAATCAGTCGCATGTTAGATTGTTATCCATTAAAGTAACAAACACAGTTTGATCTGCTCCTTCTCGGTCTCATTGGACATGTATTGATGCAAAATGCTTAGAGGCCTGGTATAATTGCTTTCTTCACGGGCAAGAAATCACCTGCCTATTCTTGAGGGAGGAGAAGACAGGGAAAAGCCTCTGTTTTTTTTTTTTTTTTTTTTTTGGTAGTCCTTACTGATAGTGAAAAGTCTCCTTCCCCCTGTTTCTTGGGTGATTATTGAAAACTATGCAAACTGCTGGGAGATTGACTTCAATCACTTCCTCCTTTTCTTGAATACCAATTTGCTGATTCTCATTTTTTCTCCTTTTGTAATATAACTAGCATAGTCATTTCAGAGGACATTTTCTGTCGATTCTTTATGCATGTGAACTGCTTTTGCCATGTTTTACTGCAAAATAACAGATACTACAGGGAGAATACTTTCTTGGTCTCTTAAATTTAACCGGCCTTTTTCTTATTCTCCTATCTGCAGAACGTTGCCCAATTTGTTTAGCAGTAGTGTTTCCTATCACACTCTGAATATTTAAATTCCATCGGGCTAGTGACTTCCTTAATTCTTTATCTGTACATCTTGATTAACAAATTTGAACCTTTTGGTCTTGAAGTTGGATACAGTGTTTCTCAGGAGAGTGCTTATCTTGTGCTATTTGTACACAATGTACTGTTTAGGGGAGTTATCTGCGCTATCTACAGCCTTAGCAGAGTGGATCTTTGCATTACATGCCTGCTGTCTTTTTATTTCTTTTCCTAGATATGTCTTGCTGCTTTACCTTCATAGTTATCATGGTGGATAGCAATTCATATGCCAAGATGATATAAATATAGTTAGGTCCGTGTCTCTGAGAGGCTCGAGATAAATTTCTCAGATTAACTTTAAGCTTTATGATCCAAATGGATATATTGTGAGAGATGCTGATACCTTCCGTACTTTTTCAGTGTGCTCACACTAGTGTCTTTATCATATACTAAACAGATAGACAGTATCCTTGAAGTAATGAGGAATCTAACAGTACTCTAATTATACGCAGGAAGGTTACAGCTCAAAGATGGTCCATCTTGGGGAAAATACAGTAGATGGATTGCTAGATATATGGGGCGAGAACTTTTCACACATGTTTTCTTACTCCATACCTTCTCATTACGTTCAAAGTCATTGCTCTTACTTTGTACAGAGTACTTTGGACTTCCAGATTCCTTTCTTGTGTTAGGTGATGGTTACCGAGCGGCTGGTCTATTGGATGCAATTAGTCTGGTGTCATTCTGTTGACCTTTGCAGCCAGCCATCTGGTTGACATTGCATACTTTATTTGTGAGTGAAAGAAGGAAGTTTTCTTTTGGGGTACTGACTTTTGCATTAGGCAGCCTCAAGCTGTTTGGTTGAATGTTGAAAATGTTTGTGTTGGTAGGCTGCTGACCATATGAACTATACCCACTAAGGTGCTTTTGACAAGTTACCATTATCCTGTCTACACATTTAGTTGATCCAAGTGAAAGCAGGCAAATGCTACTTGACCTGGCAAGGATATATCTTTCTTCTCCTTTTTTCTTGTTTTTGGCTTACTGATTTAAGAGCTGGGAAAGACTTTATAGTGGAGGAATAGTAGTTGCCAGCAATGTGGTCCACCTTTCCACCGTAGCACAGGAGCAGAAGTGATCTTTTCGTGAAGGTTAATACGGTGGAAGGGATGGAAAAGTCCATTTCCGGGCATGCTTTTTCTGCTCTCCCATCCTCCTTAGCCTTTAAGAAAAATCCAACGTGTGCGCCCTTTTCTCTTGCACTTCCTTCCAAGAATGGGATTAGACTTCGATCTTTATGACGTGAAATCGACACGACCCCATTCGAGAAAACCGAAGAGATAAACGAGAAACGGCATGTTACTTTTAAAAACTTGTATGCGCTCTTACGATGCCATTTACTTTACTGAAAGTATGCCGACGTCACCTGTGAACGAGTTACGTATCTAAATTTCAGCCTTTGTCTCCTCGCGGAGGTTCACTCCAAACGCACCGCCCCGAATTTTGCAAAAGGACGGGGCGGCAGGTCCACGCCGACGGATGACGCGACGTCGGCTCTTGCCCCCATGGCTTTTGGCAAAACGAGAACGCGTGGATGCGCTCGTCGTTTTTGTCTTTATTCCGCCACGCTTCCCCATCTCGATCGTCAACATCGATGGAGTCAACAAGGTATGTGAAGGAAACCCTCCCACCAGCCGGGCGGGTTTGCCACTCCTCGGGTGGAGAATCTACGGAACTTGCCACTCTCCATCTCCATCGATGAGAATTTTGCGTAATTTGTGCCCTTTTTTTTTTTTTTCATTTTTTGAAAGTTGGGCTTTTTAGCACGCCATGTATGACTCCTTCGGTCGATATAATTGGATAGATTTTCTTTTTTTATTCCTTTTCGACCCGTGCTAATGTGAAGTGCCAATACACAAAAACCCGAATCTCCAGGGCAAAAGAGTATGTACGTATTTTTTTTATTTTCACGTGCTACTTTTGCAAAAAGAAGGTGCTGGCTCTTGGGGAAAGGACATATTTTAAGTAGCAAGGGGGCGCTCGTGGGTCTCGTTGACATCTAATGCGTCCTTGATATCGGATCATTTATGAGCGATAGCAAAGCTGGCATGCCCTTGATAGTTACATGGTCGATTTTAGCATCTCTTTCCGTCGAATAATAATGGTCGCATGTTCTATCCTTTTAAAGCCGATTCACACACAATCGAGACATTTCTCAAATGCATTTATGATGCGGACTTTCTTTTTTAAAGGTAATTTAGTTGGTTTTTCTTTACTTTTTTTTTTTTTTTCTTTTTTGGACTGGGGTTGCAAGAGTCACTAGTCATAGGCAAGGCCCAACATACCTCGCACGACACAAGGTGAGGATGTCGCAACCCCCACTCAATGCCTTTGTCGCCAACAACAAGGGCTTTGTGGCCGTCACCCAAATCTACTGAGAGCCACGAAACCCTCGCTATGCCTAGTAAAGGCCAAGGCGGGGGCCATACCACCTTCTTTGGCCAAAGTGAAGCTATGTGGTCCTTAGCTCAGATCTGGCTAGGGTGCTATGGCCCTCGCTAGCTCGAGTGAGGCTATAAGACCCAAATCTAACGAGGTCATACAATTCTGGGCATTTTGACCCTCCGTGCAAACAAAAAAAAAGTAAAGAAAAAGAAAGGAAAAAACAAAAAACAAAAAAAATGTTTACATTTGTGGTGGCTATGCAAGGTAACACGGCTAAATGTAAAAAGATTGAAAACTAAATTGATACAATAAAAATGTATTTGACTAAATTAATATAAATATAATAAGTTTTAAATTCATAATTCTTTTTTTCTTTTGAGTACCTTTTTGAAACGCATGAAGTGTAAAGAGGAGGAAGGGCAATTCCGTAGTTTCAGCGAAAAGCAAGGGGGTGTCTCCTCCGCGTACCGCAGCGATATATCAATATCACCACACCAAACCCAATTTCTCTCGCCGTCTCGCCTCCCATCTTTCCTCCCCGGTCACCTGACTGTCCATCCCCCACTTCCATCGATTCCCCACGCATCCATTCCCATTCCCTCCCCCCCTTTGCTACTCCCTTCTCTTCTCTCTCTAGCTTTCAAGGCTGCTTATAGAGAGAGAAAAGAGAGAGAGAGAGAGAGAGAGAGAGAATGTGCACCACCAAGCACCGCCGCCGGAGCTCCGACCCCGGCCGCTCCTCCAGATCCGCCTCCCCCGACCCCCACTCCTCCTGGATCGCCGACTCCATCCGCGGCGGTCCCCTCCCCCGCGTCGACCTCCACTCCGGCGCCAACGGCTGGGCCTCCCCTCCCGGCGACGTCTTCTCCCTCCGCTCCAAGACCTACCTCCGCAACCGCCTCAAGTCCCCCCCCGGCGACTACCTCCTCTCCCCCGCCGGCATGGACTGGCTCCGCTCCCCGGTCCGGCTCGACAACGTCCTCGCCCGCCCCGACAACCGCGTCGCCCAGTCCCTCCGCCGCGCCCAGGCCGCCGGCCGCTCCCTCAAGTCCTTCATCTTCGCCGTCAACCTCCAGGTCCCCGGGAAGGACCCCCACAGCGCCGTCTTCTACTTCGCCGCCGAGGAGCCCCTCCCCCCCGGCTCCCTCCTCTACCGGTTCGTCAACGAGGACGACGGCTTCCGCAACAGCCGGTTCAAGATCGTGAACCGGATCGTCAAGGGCCCCTGGATCGTCAAGAAGGCCGTCGGCAACTACAGCGCGTGCCTCCTGGGCAAGGCGTTGACCTGCAACTACTACCGGGGCGACAACTACTTCGAGATCGACGTCGACATCGCGAGCTCCAAGATCGCCAGCGCCATCCTGCACCTCGCATTGGGGTACGTGACGAGCGTGACCATCGACATGGGGTTCGTGGTGGAGGCCCAGGCCGAGGAGGAGCTGCCGGAGAAGCTGATCGGCGCCGTCAGGGTGTGCCAGATGGAAATGTCGTCGGCGCACGTGGTGGACGCCCCACACCCGCCGCCGCAGCAGCAGCCGCGCGGGCACGGCTTAGCTAGGGTGAACCACCATACCTCCGAAAACGACGAGGACGACGACGAAGACGACGATTGATTCGGAAACGCGAAGGAAGACTGCAGAGGCGAAACTCCCTCCTCGTTCGAGCCCCTCGAAATGCACTATGCGTTCAGGTAGGATCGTCCTCCGCGGCTGACTTTGATGGTAAAATAAGAAAATAAGAAGAAGAAAGAAAACATCGAATGATGTGAAATTAGATTTGACCCTTTTTCGATGGGGTGGTGGGGGTGGGGGGCTCCCTGATATCTGTAGATAGCTGAATCTCATTTTTATTGCGAAGAAATAACAATGCCCAGTTCTTGCTTCTGGGAAAAGCTCCCTCGTTCCTTCCTGGGATCTTTGTTTTAGACGATGTAACACCACCTTTTGTCTGGTTTAACGCTTATCATCGAACAATCTCTGGAGAAAACGAGGAAGGGTGAGGAGAGGAGAGGAGCATTGTCTTCTTGACAAGACTGATGTTTCCTTTGTCAGCTGTGTGGGATTTCTGAGATGGGACACGGCCCAGATTTTGGTAGCTAGGGGGGGCTGGGGTAGCATGCTTGATGGTGTCTGCTCATCTGGGTCGTGTGCCTTTTTCTCGATGTCCGAAAAAGCACCGAACTTTGATTCTTGTTAGCTGGTGGGTTTCGGTAAGAGATTGGGAATCGGAACCCTGCTAGGGAGGGAAAGGCTTTGGAAGTGTGTGCTGGCTCGGGTCGTACGTTTTGGTGACCCGGGACCTCCTCCTCCCATTTTCCCTGAACTCATTGTACTGCTTTCCGGACACTTTCTTGTCTCGTTCTTGGTACACGGCGTGGGGGCATCGCATGATTAGACAATGACCCCCTCAGTTATCAAACCCACCCGGTTAGTAACGGCAATTCCTGTTTGAAACAGTCCAGGAGTCCCGTTCTGGCCCGACTTTTGATTACAGTCGCGTTCCAGTGTCTACTTAAGCATCGGAGGGCAAATGCGGGCGCAAAGCACGGACGCCCTGATCGGTTTGTCGTGCTCCGGATCAATTTTCCGGCAAAGAGCTCCAGCTGAGCTCGCGACTCCCATTTCAAGCTTCAACATTTAGATGCCTAGGCTTGAGAAAATTAGTAATGGGCTCTTGATCATCCAAATGTCGTGATTTGGGACGGACTAGAATTATTGGGGGTTTCATTTCTGGAGTATTTTATCTCCTAGAAACGTGGTGGTTCACTGATCACTTGTCCGTTAGTTGATTATTTTAAGGGGAGCAGGAATTTTTGGAACTGTTCCATAACGTTCATTTCTCTGGCGGACTGATGAACCGTTGCATAAGTTGCAAAGGCATTGCTACAGTGCCTCAGGGATCATGGGTCCGAGACCCAACTATCGATTTCACGGCTCATTCTCGGTTCATGTGTTGTCGAACACGGTCCAAATAGAAGGCGATACCTATTCATTGCGCGAGAACCGAATTTGCATGCGGTACGGACACGGTACGGATACGAGGCATAGCTTTCATTTTCCTTCTCTTTTTCCATAATCATTCTGTTTACTGTGTTTCACCGAACGTAACATGGTAGTTCTCGATGAGCTAATTGTACGAACTCAAATGATTGATCCCAACTCAAGTGCGATGGCCACTTTGTCTGGACTCACATGACAAATCCAAAGGCAAATCCAATATTATTATTCCTATGTGACAAATAATGTTTGGCATTGCATTATTGATTCGCTTTTTCCGAGCTTTTCTCCTCGTCATCATGCGGTTGGCAGTTCTCAGATGCACACGCCCCATCACCGGCCCAAAAGGCTTAGACCAAATTTTGCAAGATTTCCATGCTCTCTCTTTTCTTTCGGCCCCTACTTTGAAAAGGAATCCATGATGAATGCATGGAGAGTATTTTTATGCCTTGAGCAAGTTGTATTATTCCCATGACAGTCAAGAAACAGGAGCCGCTATTCGTCCTTTTCCAACATATCAAAGAGCAGACTTTTGAAGCGCCATGTGCTGCTATTGCTATTCTCAAGAGAAGAAAGTTGCATACTAATTGGCCTAGAAAAGAATTGGGTTCCAAGCCTTTTATGGCCATATGCTGCTATCACCAGGTATTCAAAGTGCATCGATCAAAGAACCGTTTCGAAGGATTGCAAAGTGGTATGCCGGGTTTAGTTCACTGAGATCCAAAACTGCTGTACTGAAAACTAGGGCATCGTATGTCCACTCGGTCTAGAGTTTGAATTACGTCGACTGTTCGATTGGGCCCGGCTAAACATTCATGATATTAGGACATATGTTTCCAGGAGTTTGATGGAGTCCCATCTCGACAAGTAACAAATCAAGAAAGCCAAGCAGCAAAACGAGGCGAGCTCACCTCAACCCAAAGCCCAACTGAATGTGAGCAAGAGCCCGCCTCAATAGAGCCCAATTGGGCAATCCGCACGATTCAACCAGGACGGGTCCATTAACCGATTCTGCAGCTAAAGAGCCACCAGAAGTGGGCGATGAACTGAATCGTGGGACTTTCCATAGAAAGTGGGCGAACCTCACCATTTCTATGTTCTCCATCAATATATGAATGCTTGCACTAACTTTGTCCCTTTGAAAAACCCAGCTCCACTCCAAAAATCTGCAATGTCGTTGTCACTCAGCGACACTCTTATCCTCAGTGCAAACAATATTAGATTTTGGCTTTCATCGACAGCACGCGAACACGCGCATGCACACTAAGAAATATCTAGTGGTGACTGGTGGGTCTTACCATCTTGACCCGCTATGAGTCATCTTCTCATCGTGCGTCCACCCCAACAAGGTTATTCTCTCTGCTGCCCAAAACAAGACGCAGCTCAGTGGGAGAGATCTTGTGGAGTTTTGAGTGATTTGATTGGCCTGAAAGCTCGAGCTGATGCTTTGTTTGTAACACGTTCTGAATCCTAGAATTACTAGCTAAACTACCTGGTGTCCATCCAATTGGAGTTCCAGGTTTTCACCAAGCCGAGCAGATTGAATTTGATAATTTCATGGTTGACAGTGAACAAATCCTACATCATAATGGTTTCATGTGATAGATTTTAGATCAAGACATGACAAAGTCGATTCACGATGATGCATCATCAACCGGTTGCCCCTTGTTTTAACTAGACCCATCATTTTCTTATCTTTTTCCACTCCATTCTAAATGTATACGCGTCATTTTCATAAAAGAATTCCAATTTAACCGACTGATATGGACAATCCTCTGTCAGCTTATGGCCTTCCACATCGATAGTGGCCCATTCATGAGGAGTAATGGGCAAGAAAAAGGACATCAACACGACATCTAAGGCTTATAAAAATGGCATAACTACTTTGGGCACTTTTCTTTCTGTTACAATCGCTGATCTTAAAGCAACTGTGCCGCTGTCTTTTCGAAAATGCTTTCAGACACGAAACCAACTTGCTCTGAGATTGATCTGTTAGCCCTCACTTCAGACCGGTAACAAGAACACCTGAGCAGAAAATTTCAAGTAACAGCCAACACAAGAATGGCCAAATTCAGGAGAGGTCTTATGCCCTCTATAGTTCAACGCCAGAGTGGAGAAATAAAATGGGCAGTGATAGCACAAAGCTCCAGCTTCCTGATTTATGTAAAATCTCAAAGCTGTGTGGCTCATCATAATGATGAATAACAGTGTCTTACATAGCGATCAAATTGATTGTAACAGTGTCTTCCTATCGCTCATTTTCTTTAATTTGCCTTTTCACTATAGAGTCTTGACTGCACCTACATATATATATGAAAGCCAAACCAGATTCCAAGCTCACGACAACAATCTATACACCGCTTCCTTTTGGCATGCGGGTCATTATTCTAAAACCTTACTCTACTAACGTTGTAAGTATCAGTAAACATCAAGAGCTAGTGCAGGGATTTTCCCCATCACTAACTGGTCTTTAGGCACAACCCTTTGGACCAAACCCAAGCTTCAATCCAGCGACATCATACACCACCTCAAAACTCTGCTGCTGCACATTCCCATATATCAGAACGTCCGTATCATCCCCATTTCCAGCAAATGCCAGGCAGACCTGCGACGCACTCGCAGCATACAATATTCCTGAAGGGTCCAAGTCAACATTGGTTCCACCGCTAAAAAGGAAGCTGACTTTCGGTATTGTCGCCGACTTATACTTGCTAAGGTCATAGCAGGTGTCTAGGATCGAAAGAGCAGGTGCCGTTGGATATCTTGTCATCAATTTCTTGAAAGCGCTAGAGAGTGCGCTATATGCAGTGGGTGGCAAGCGAGTGATCACAGTGCCCGAGTCTATGATCCCGGGGGCATTCGAGAAAATACTTGAGGAGATCGGCAGTTTAGTCCCGCCTACACTTATTCCTTCTATGTTGATGCCATAAAAATTATCACCTTGCGAGATTGTAGCCAAGGGCGTGAATTTTACGGAACTAGATGCTCCACTGCCTCTGCCAAAGGTCAAGTGTCCGGTGGAGCTAGATGACGATGGTAGGCAATACGAAAAATACTTGCCGTACTTGCTCGCGGTTTGTTGCACTAAAGAAAGTTTGTCTCGGCCGAGTCCAAGCAGCCCTGCAGCCCCGCCGAAGAGGCCTTGGTTGTTCTGGCCACAACCAAATAAAAAATTGTCAAATGCCTCCGTGGACGTCAATGTCAATTTCTCTTTTCCGAAGAACCCAACTGAGAACGAGGAGTCTCCATATTGTATGCCGTAGACACACGTCGACGACGTGCACCCCGGAGTGTTTCCTGCACACAAACATGGAGAAGCAAAGTTAATAAATTCAGCGGAGAGGTGCAGCCCTAAACTTGTTATCAGTCTTGCAGAATTCTGTCAAGATTTTGAGGGCTAAGATCAATTTCTAAGCTTTCACTTCAGGGATGTGAGCTCGTTTAGTTAAACACATTCTTGTCTCTTGATGACATATTTGTTCCTCTTCCAGTTAATTTTCAAGATAGTTGAATCTTCTCTGATCGCCAGATTTTCATTAGACGGTAAAAAAAAGTCACCTGTGGCAGAAATGAGGGCAGAGCAGAGTGAGGAGGAACAAGAGATGTTGGTATAGGATGCGGACAGTGAAGGGTTAAAAGTCGGCTCTTTTTGCTTGTAGCAGTATTTCACGCACGGCTCGCACTGGGTCCAAGTGAGGTCACTACCCGTGTCGAAAATGAGGGACAGGTCCTTCTTCGGCGTGCCAAGGCCCACGGTCACTATGTAATTGCCCGCGCCGACTGTGCTGCCCGATAGCGCTGGAAGATTAGCCTTCGAGTCCCTCACGCGATTGGTGTCGCTGGTAATGGTACTAGTGATTTTGGAGAACCTTGATTGAATGGACTTGACCCTTGATTGATCTCGGAGGAGGATTTGCTCATGGGTTGGTGCATTTGCTTTGTCCTGAACCAGTTGGTTGCAAGGGCCATGCTTGTGGACTACTCTTAGCTTTGATCTTTTGTCATCATCTGAAAAAAAAAAAAAAATGAGCTCATACAATGAACAAACGCATGGAGTGAGGAAGCTTCCAATTGTGATTGAAATTAAATAAATACATGTTTGCTAGACAACCTAGACATGATGACCTATTGGACTTGTTAGCGGGACACAGACGACGAAGAATCCAACAGAACGCAATTCTCTAAAGACACGCGACCATATCAATTCACATTTCTTTAGGAAGTCTTCGATTATTAGTTCTCAATAATCAAGTCGGCCATCTGTGAAGATTTTTTCCTCAACCGAAGTTCGGTGAACTCAAACCATAAGAAGTTCCATCACAGAAAAAGAACGAGGCTTCTTCGTGGATGACCATCCACAGCCTGAGAAACTTTATTTCTTTTCCTAGTCAAACGAGCTTAGTCACGCAATGCATTGAATTCTCCATCTGGTGTCTTCCTTGATGATGATAATCTCATCAAAATGAGTGGGAAAATTTTCTCTGCGATTCGATGGGTTGTGCAGGTGTTTCTCTCTTCCTTTTTCTGCACTTTGTCCATTCATTTTTCGAACTGACAGTGAAAGGTCTTTTGGGCTTAAACGTAGGAACATCGCATGTGAACTTCTTTTGGCAGGATTATTAGGTAACAAGAGTCCTACGATCCCTCCAAGAAAGTATAACTATAGTTTTTCTGCATCTGTCCAATGAAACCTATTGTTTACTCACATGAGCATTTTGCTTTATGAAAAGGAGAGGAATTGATTGAATTCTTGGAATGGACTTTTATGTGACAATTACTAATTACTCCTTACCGGTGTGTGCACGTAATTATTATATAACATTAAGATCACCCTAAACTTGGTCATTTTCATAGTTAAAGGAACAAAACAAGAACAATATTGAGTCAAATCAATTTATGTAGATACCACGATCGTACTCATGATGTCTACCTCGCGTATCATCATCAAAAAGTCCATAGTTCAATATAAGTTGAGTTTCGACTAAATATATATATAAGTTGAGTTTCGTTGTACTTGTGAATCAACTTCATAATCAACATGCATCCAATTTTGAGCTATAGAAATTGATGTTGAAGGGTAGGCACGTTTCTAACCCTGCTGACGTGATGCACATGTAATCTGTGATTTCACTACGAATTTCTTAGGTGTGAATTTAATGATATTATTGCGCCTGTGTGGTCAACATTGAATTTGCTAGCTTGACAAACGAAAATTGGAAGTGGTAGGCGCCGGACAAGGAGTCTACCGCCAGCAGACTTCGTTTACTGAGAGACTGACCACTGACAGTAGGCACCCGAAAAGTCCAACTATAGAACTGAGTGCGCAACAAAAGACCAATTGGCCGAGAAAATTAGCAAATTAATTACAAGATTTGGTAATTGATTTAGCCATTCTCTTTACACTCCTACCAACCATTCGATTTAAATCTTTCGTAAATAAAAAGCTTCATAATTCACTTTTTGAACCATTGAGAACTGACAACTTTTAGGAGCGGGTTAAAAAGACAATTAAAAGTTTTTTCCTTTTACTCCTTCCAATTTGAGTGGACACGGACTATTTTCCTTTCGGCTCTCGTGATTGACATCAAAGTGCTCATTCCCTTTATAGGGAAGTTAATAGGATAATTTTCAAATCTCAAAATTGAAAAAGTTCTGAATAAGTAGGCCATCATGTTCAATCCATCACGAACAACACCACTAGTCATATATTGGATTTACTAAAACTGATCAAATGATGATTAAGTTTTAACTCGATGTGTTTAACACTATAATTCATTGCTCATATTAAACTACTATGCAACGGGTTTCGTCGCTCTTATAAACAGATGATTTCCAAAGTTTTTATATTGCTGAGAAGTGCTTGGGCTCCTCTTCCTCCTATGAACTACGTAAATATATATCTGCTCATGGACTCTATGTGATGGTAGCTGGTTAATTGGATTGTCACTCACCACCCTCTCTGTGATCAAATCTGGGGAGTGTGATATCCCAATAATAAGAACAGATAAAGCAAGCAATTCCAAGAATCTCCATCACCTATCCCGACAAAAGCTGCAAAAAGCTAATAACCACACAAACTGGCTGAGAGAGAGAGAGAGAGAGAGAGAGAGAGAGAGAGACCTTGTTGAGGGGTGAGGGAGGATTTGCAAGAAGACTCTGGCAGGAGAGAGCTGACTTGAATGGTGTGATGAACGTCGTCGAGAGAAGAGCAGATGCAGCCGAGCAAAAGAGAGCTCAGCACAACCACGCAAAACAGAAAAATAATGGACATCGAATGATGCAGCGCAGTCGCCATGTTTCTTCGCTCGCTCGCTCGCCCTCTCTGTCGTGCTGCTCTCTCTTACCCCAGTTCTAAGCACAGATTCTGATGAGATGTGGTATCTTGGCTTGCCTTTATAAGCTTTTTCGAGACCACATCTCTACAACCCTACCAATTGCATGGTAAACATTTCCTCCATCACACGTCACCCCTATCATTGGCGGCTTTGGCTTTCTTTTCCCCACACATTCGTATTTACTGTAACTACTATTATTATTACTTTCTTTTCTTGTCAAACCTGCATTTCATCCCTACCATACTGTGTCTATTATATTATTTTTATGGCTCGATTCTTCGGATCGAACAGTATTTGACATGCTTGCACTAACTAAGCAAGCCCCACCATGATGATTTTGTCCCATTGGGACAGGGATGATATTATTATATCTCGTGCATTATTACCTAACCCACATAGATAACTTAATTTTTAGCAACTTTGTTGATATCCGAATATGGTATTGCAACAAGCATGATAAACATTAACGTTCCTAATCTAAAATTCTTGTCTTCTTACTTGCTCTCTATCATGGATTAATGGTGGTTCCATATGGTATATACGATGGAACCAAAGTGGACTACGAGACAGCATGGCCTTCGGCTTCATAACGTTACTTTTCTCCCCATCCCATAATGCTTTGCTAGCACGATGCTAGTAATGTATGTTTGCATGATCTGTGTTGGAATTGGGTCCACCTACATAGTTCAAATTTGTAAACAACAGTTGTAAACAATAGGCATGACGTGTAGTAAACAACTAACATAAGCCAAAAAGAAGAAGGAACCGATTAGGAGATAAGCCTCTGGATTAGGCATGGCGTGTAGTAAACAACGGTAGCACCGAACCATAACCCGTGACAAAAGTAGGATTTTGAGGTTTCATCTGACAATTGTAGCTGGCATGGAACCAACATGCTCTTTGTTTATGAAGCAAAACTAGTCCTGAAGAATCTCACTAAGTGCCTAACGATTGGCGAATTGACCGTCATTTCTTGTTCTACAATAATCCCTGAAGTGAATCTAGAAAAACTTCTTCGTTGCTCACGTTCTAACCTCGAAAAGCGATCATTTAAAGATCACTATTTGTTTAATTGGATTGACTTGTTCATGCTAACCTTGTTATGACGAATTCTTCTTCTTATTGATCTTCTGCATTCTATTAATATACAATTACTAGACGACCCAAAAACTTGTATTTTTCTGCAGATGATGCACAAATATCAGTTTGCAACAGGGCTTTAGATTAAAGAATGTTACTTTTGGTCGTATCCAATGTCCTATGCGTTCAAATTCTGGGGCTGATATCTCACCAAAACGGAGGCCATTCCAAAGCAGAGATTGGAAACCCACAAATGGCTCCAACCCAGAAAAGGTGAAACTAAGATATTCCAATCTCTACAAACGAGATTTTACAAGTCCCTAATGGAAATTTGAAGTGATCCAAGATTTTCCATCCTTCGTCCAATCACAAAAAAGATTCATGCTTAATATGATTTGCTGCCACACATTATTGAACCCGCAAATGTAGAGCACAAACAGAATATCATTGGCTCCACGCAAGACCACATGGAGAAAAAAATAATTGGAAGTGGGAGTGGTCTTGAACGGACCACATGTATTTGTCCTCCATTAGGTACCGTTCTACCACGATGACTTCCCTAGAATTTTGTTCATGCATTGCCACCATACCCACTTAGAGTCTCTAAGTGCAAAGCCCACAAATGTATCTTTCTCCATTATATAAGTCTGAAAATGGCTTCTAGGATAAACATGAAACAAGGCACGCGATCTTCAACCGCCCCATCATTTTCATTGCCGGCTATGGCCAGCAAAATTCACTCTTAAGTTGGGCTTAGTGGTGGACCTTCCAAGCATTTCCTATTGCTCTGGAATCTTGTTCTCTTGTGTGGACCCATGCGAGTCATTTCTATTGGAATTAAAGACGGCCACAACATAGAATCTATGTTTGCATGTGATAGATGGAGAGAGGGGGAGGAAGGGAGGGGGGGGGGGGGGGAGAGAGAGAGAGAGAGAGAGAGAGAGAGAGAGAGAGAGAAGAATCTTGTTTATCTTTATCGATAGAGACCTAACTTTTTCAGTTCAATCAAGCAGGTTGTGGAGACAAGCTGGGATCAATCGAATATGGAGGGAGATGGCAGAGAATTGATAGGTTAACAGCCTCCCTAATTGATATGGGTTTCAACATATTCACACTTAAAAAAAGGAAAAAACAAGAAAAAACTAGGTAAAGGGGGTTCGCTTTCTTTTCCCACGGTCCCCATTTTTAAATTCAATTCACTCAATCATGTTTTATTGAGTGAAGCACAAAGATCAATCAAAATGGGATTAGGTGGTAGGTTCCCATCATAGGAATAAGCTCCTTTTTTGTTCTTGTAATTAATGTTCGCGAGGCTGAAGTGGAAGTTTACCATTCTGACTATAAGTACTCAACAGCAGTCAATACAACTGGAAGGATTGCATAGATTTTCCTAAGGCCATCATAGAATAGAAAACCATTCCTTCAAAAAGAAGAGACAGATGAAGACACCGTCAATTGGCAGCTACCAAAGTTTCCATTCCTTCTTTTTCTAAAGCTTGCTCCAGTATGTTCACACACTGTCGTCTTCGACAGATCTTCTCCTTGTTCACACGTTATGGTCTTTTTTCACGCGTTATTTTAAGCTCCATTATTGCTACCACGTGGAACACTAACGAAAAGAAATCATATCTCGTGAAGTTGTGGATTAGATTATTTTCGTTGAGGCAAGGACATAATTAGGATACACGGTCGCTGTAACTAGTCTCTTTTGTCAGACTGGAGATGAGCTGACCCATCCGATGTTCATGCCCCCACGCGGATGGATTTAACCAGAATGAACCAAATCGTTACCGTCAATCTCGCTGTTCCCATATTCGCGAAAAGGAAACATCGCCGAATCATGGCGAATGACCTGATGGTGTTTAAAAGCTGCAGGTCAAACCTATCATTCATTAAAGAAAACTTGATATGCTAGCTTTGATGGATAGAGTTAACTCTGAGATGAACATGGAGAGAGATAGAGCAAAGTGTTAATAAAGTCCTAAACCTATTGCATTGATGTTAATTTAGTCATAAATCTTTTGAATTGATGTTAATTCACTCATAAATTTGTTAATGGTATCAATTTAGTCATAACTTTTTTGAACTAGTGTCAATTTAGTTTTAAAAGTTTTGACTTGATATTAATTCAATCATTCCAACTAATTTTAGTTAAATACTATCGAATGGATGCTGCCAAATTTATTTGGCACCGGCACTATGTGGACAATTTTTTAATAAAATTTTAATAAAATTTATATTTTTTATTATTTCCTCTTATTTTTTCTTTCATTTCTTCTTCTTCCTTTTGTCGATGATCGGCCATCGAATGTGGTCAATGGCCAATCACCGACAAAAGGAAGAAGAAAGGAGAGAGAGAAAAAAATAGAAATATTATTATAATATTATTAAAAATCATCCATGTCAATGTTAGTGGTGCCATGTAAGCTAGCCAATGTCCATGTTAGTAAAATCTAGCCAAAATAACTAAATCAGCACAAAATCAAAACATTTAGATTAAATCGAGACTAATTCAAAAAGTTTAAGACTAAATTGGCATTATTAAAAGATTTAGAATTGAATAGGCACTAAATCAAAAGGTTTATGATTAAATTGGCATTAAAATATTTAAGACTAAATTGACACCAAAGCAATAGATTTATGACTTTTTTTACACTTTCCCGAGAGAGACATCATATTTCAAGAGGAACCTTGTCTTTGCATAGTATGCAAGAGAAATCATAGGGTAGACTCCCTTAAGGAAGAATTAGACAGTAGGATCTAGTAGAGATTAAAGGTGGTCAGCTTGATTTCGGAGGAGAAACTCCATTTTCAGCTTGTACATCCCTTGATTCGCGTTTCTAACTGAGTGAACTTTAGTTGACCTTTGAAGTTGCACTAGTTTACAAGAGCATCGCATCTGTAAATGTCCAGTTCATCATAGTTTGGGAATTCTTCCTCGTCTGATGGGAATTCTTCATCACACGAACTAGATTTTGCGAGGACTAGATGATGACGGTGAAAACTGATGGGGAAAGGGAAAGGGAAAAGCAGAGTTCTGCCTTAATGTGATTGATCTCGCGTTGGAGATGCAGGGAACTCTACATTCTTATTTCTTCTGGGAGCTTGATGAGATAAAGAATGTCTCTTTTATGTCATTTTGGCAATTACTTGTTACCTTGGAAGGGCTCCCATGTCGATGTTATGCGTTATTGTGACAATATCGTGTTACAGTTACAGTTACGGGTAAGACGAGAGAGTGGAAGATGTAGGAGGCTCTAAGTTGAGTTTTTGACAATGCGTTCTAAGAAGGGTTTCAACCATCAATGAAGCTGATTATATGACGTTTTAACTGATGTCACTTACAGGGATATGAGAGATAACATCACATCTTTCATTTGCAAACTTCTGAGGAATTTACAATTTCAATCCTAAACAAAGCTATTCGCTCTTCACATGCAGAGGAGGACCAGAGTTGCAGTACAGATGTTTTAGTAAAATTCTAGTGTCAGCTTAATTCTTCAATGTTTAATCACCTTCTACCAAAAGAGAGACTGGAACAACGCATTGGTATTTCTAGATTTTCCTAAAAGAAAATAATGGCAGATAAAATTAAGCACACTTGAAACTTCTGAAAAGAAAGATCCCATTGCTACACAAACTTCCTGGCAACTGACATTATGAATAATAGGACTATCTTCAAGTGATAGCAGCTCTGGACAGAGAACTATGAGGAATTACATTTTTCTTAATTTCTTTCTGAGAAAGTGAAAGAGAAAAAAAACTCTAAAACCTTTCATTTTCACCCGTTAATAAGTGAGCAAGATTGTCTCACCTCCCCCGCATTGCCTGTTTTTACTTCAACTACACTGAGCTTCAAGAATGACTGAGCCCAGCTTGCAAAGAAACTGTCCTGGTCATTTGCGAAATTCTCTACTTTCTCCCTTGTTCTGTTATCCTTTACCAGTACGGAATCCGACTGAAATAGCCCCTTGTGCAACAAGAGATTTCGGTAGTACTGATTGTCAAATGACAAGGATGTTTCAGGGTCGTTGTTAACTGTAATGGAAGGACTAGCACCTGCAGGGCACCGTCTCATGAGTTCCTCTGCATAATTCTTGTCGAGGGATGAGTCAATTAGGGTGAACTTCCCCTTGGAGTCAGCTTGGAATCTGTCGCTGAATGCACTGCAGTGAGCCGCTCCTATGGTATGTGCACCTGTCACCTCAAAGCACATAATATTACCAACTGTAGGCAGTGGATGCTCCAATGATCTTGTCTTTAAAACTAAACCTTACTTCCTCCATTTCTTGAACTAGCAACTAGGATTTGCCTAAGTGATTTGTTATCCACAATTCTAACTTTTTCGTTGACCCATCAATCCCAAAATTTCCCATTGACTCGAATCCGTTTCCTTTTCTGATGGTCAGGGGAATGCAAGTACCTGGGAATATTTTGTTCATGTGATTCCAGCTATAAGGAGAAAAGTCCTTTGCATTGTCGTTATTATTTCATTAGAAAAGAAATGACCCAAAAATCAATATTTTTGTTAACAACTACTCTTAGGGAAATTTTCCGAACATGGTGCCCGCACTACTAACTGTTCTTGACCTTGTTTTGCTTTTAGGAGCTGATATATTCCAGTTATACCTGACAGTGCGACAAGATCAGCCAAGGACAGCCCCTTAGACGAGAAGAGTTTAATCATCTCGTTGATTGTAAAACTTGTATCCACGATGTTGGGTCTTACATTTGAAGCTGCAGAAACTCTCCCATCTTTCCTACCTGTTGGAATCTGAACTGCAGGCCCTCCAGTCTGCATTGAAGCATGCATAATTCAGTGCAAAAACCTTGTACTAAAAAATTTGGAAAGGCAAAAGGTAGTATTGAGAATCTGCATTACCAGTTCAACAGCATCCCTGGCAGCTAATGCAATTATATCGGCGCAAGAAACGGTTCCTGGACAGAATAATTCTAAAACCCTTTTAGCTGAGTCTATGACAGAAAATCCTCCAAGTGATGTATTAGCTGGATCATTTTGCTCTGTTCCATTTCCTCGTATAAGCACGGATGCATCGCAACCCTACTACCATATCATAGTAGTCAGTCAAATTGATATTGAAATTATAGTCACTTCAGAAACAGGCCTAACTTCTTGGCTTAAGTTAGGAGACAGACTCAGGAGAAGCATGAAGTGTCAGCAAGACCACACACAGGAAAATTTACAAGTGAATAATTTCATACACGATGATGAATGGAGAGACTTCTCTTTGCATTTAGGAACATAGATTGCTTGAAGAAAGTAAGCCTGTAGTATTTGAAATGACTGTCGCTATCTTCTCAGTTTCCATGGATAATTCATCCATTATGACCTCAGAAGATTTCTCACTTCTTCAGGACTTCCTATAAAGTTCTTGAGATCTTCTTCCTTGGCCAAACACTAGAAGCAAAGGAACATTTGAGTCGCTGTCTCGAGCTTTAAATTTCCTTTGGCTAAAATGGAATTATACAGATTCAATAAACATAAGTCAAACTTGGCTAAAATTTCCGTCCGTAGGAACCCAATAAAGTTCACGGTTCAGTCTTTTACTGAGAAACATTATGCGAAGCTGTCCATTGGATACTAGGAGGCATGAAGTACATTCTTTGCACGAGTTTCAAGACTACAAGAATCTGTCTCTTTCTAAAGTGAGCAGTGAAGAGAAGAAGACTAACCTCCACGAAGCAGTCATGAAAGAGTAATCGAAGGAGCTTCCCAGGGATTGTGGGGTCACTGGAAGAAGCTGATCTCACTGTGTTCCTGACTATGGATTCAGCAGCAGGACATGAAGCAGCATAGAAGCCAAAAGACAGCTGAGCGGAAGAGGCAACCACATGAGCTAGGAAGATGACGAGAAAAATGAGATGATTCAAAGTGAAAACTCTGGTCTCCATGAAGCTTTCGGGTGAATCCTGCACAGAAATTATCAGTGATAAGAGCTGCTGAAAACAACTTACTCGGAGTGAGAGAGGAAATTGATTTTTATCATCATTCAAAGCAGCATTTAATAAAATCGGGTGATGTCAGAAGGTAGATGGTTCTTGGGGTCATCATGCATTAACAGCTTGTAGAAAGATGAACATGTGAGCCAGCCCGGAACCCAAATTTGCACACTGGAGAAGAGAGGACAACCCTGCAAACATTAAAGACACTCTATCAACCTTACAACATAATGAAGCACGCCTAGGTCGTGAATGATCGTGTGCCATTTGCAATTTCTTTCTCCACGTTTATCTACCCGCTTTCGTCAAGAACTCTGACAACATCAGAGTGCACTTAATGCGCTCTCAGTCTCAACTGCATGACAACGCAGCAATACTAGCGAGAGATATATGGGTCTTGTAAACCAGGGGCACCGTCCAAGATTTGCCTGTGCTTTCCCCTAGAGTCCTTCTGAATCGTAATACAAAGCCGCCATTCACTGCCATGTTGGTGTTAATTTACAAGGTTGATTGAATAGCTGGTAGCATTTGCAAGACAACTTTAACGAATCCACCAGTTCAATGAAAATTCTGTTGCTTCACTCAAGAAGGTATGTTGCTAAGACTAATTTGAATAAATCCATTGCAAGACATCATAGAATGAGTGAAAATAGATACGAAAATCATTACGATGTGTTCGCTCCAGAAAAAGTTCTATCCACTGAAGGGCGTACAGAACTAAGATTATAAAGGGCTAGTTAATAGAGCATACACGTGTAGGACCCGTTATTCTGAGTGATGAATGCGAACCGTTGCCAGCGTACGGGCACGGTTATTCAACGACCAAAAGGCAACTGTGAAGCCACCTTTGCCTCTTCATCATCTTTCCTTCTGGTTTTACTTTCATTCTTTACCTTTTTCCTCACATAAATTGGCTTCATTTTCAATTGTTCAGGTATTGATTTATCATCTATGCCCTGAGGCCCTTTTTATAAAATCCTTATTTGAACCAAATCCTTATAATTTAATCAGTTTCAAAGAGTCGCGCTTGCGTGCATGTGGAAGGTATGGTTTCTGATATGATAAAGGGGCCAATGGTAACACAGGCTCATTTATAGTCTTGTGTTGTGTGCTCTTTCCCATGACTTCCTTGAATAGTTGAGTAAAGACCTCAATCAAAATCAAGTCAGCGCTTCTTGGGTCTTGGCTCCATAAAGTTCGCATCCTGATGAGGCTCAGGTTTTATGAATTCCTTTCTCACTAGATCTGCACAAAATTGATTTGTCACATACTCCTTCGCATGACAGTTATAAAGAGCTGTCTCTCCCTTCGGGCGGGAAACAGAATTACTCACGTCGTTGGTGTATACATTATAACGATGGCAAAAGTAGTTTCCTCAGTCAATTGAGAGTACTTTCTCATATTCAAATTCAAAAATTTTGAAGATACGCCGCAAGTTACAATGGAAACTTCCAGACAATAGTCTGTACATATACATCACTTCATCATGAAGGTTTGCTGGTAAAATTTAGAATATTCAATGAAAAGTTAACTATGAACATTGATGTGAAGCAAATGTCCAGTTGTCAACCTACAGAGTACGGGCCCTGTCATGATATCCTTTCCCCTCTCTTTGGGCAGACGAACCTCCGTAATCAATGTGTGTAGGAGGAACTGCAGCTTAAAACCATTACTGCTGATATGTGGCGCCCAAGGATAAGGAGGCCAGGAGTGAACTACTTCACAGAGGACTTAAGTTAGCACATATTCATGATCTTCATAACTATTCATCCTCAGTTTCAACATTGTCTTCTGCATGCTCTTCTAATTCATCAATATCATCAATAGGAATTTCTTCACTATCAGCGCCCAAAGAACCTACGACATATAAACAACAAATTTAGATTTATTAAGAGTCACAGTAAAGCGTGGCCTAGGTTATGTACACTGAGACTGAGTCCATATAAATTAAAATATGTCTCTCCCTCTTGGCAAACAAAGCAGAAAATGGTATGAACACATAAGATAGAGCATGCTTGCCTCGGTAGATCATTGAAGCAGGACTGCTGATTGGATCCCTCGATTCTGATGTGAGATCAAGAAGATAAGGAAGTCCCAGTAGCTGCAATAAAGATTCTGTCTGAGGGTTTCGAGGCAATGCTGCAGCAGAACATGAATATGATCAAAGCCAAGGGTCAGCATAATCTATGAAAGCTTGATCACATTTGCTCGTGTAAAATCAATTTATACCCTTTAAATGGTGGTCATCAGAGAAAACAATAGACTACAGGTCAGAGTCAAAAGATCACCGGGGCTTATTCACATGAGGAAATACGGCTGCGATATGACCAAATCAATAGCATAAATAAAGTAATCTATTTTCATGCATTTGAAAAACGTAACAACCACTGCCAAAAATTCTCAGCCATTGCACTTAGCATATGTATTTCAGGATTCCCTTAACCCTCATGAAGACATCTTTGCTGAAGCCAAGACATTCCTTAACTTTCAGAAGAAACTACCGTTCTGCAATCAAAACGTCCTGAACCAAGCATATCTCCATGGAAATTTCATATATCAATGATAACAGCTCACTCTAAAGGTGTAAAGTAACACTCAACATGACAGATTATTTACAAATCAAGTGGCATTAACTCAAGGTTCCAATGTCAAATCATAAGCCAGTAAGCCTGCTAAATATTTTTGTTCAGGCAATTCTCCAACACAATCTGATTGCATCCAGACTGAGCTAGCACATAAAAGCAAATGGAAGGATATTCTTACTGTAAACTAAAGTCTAGAAATCAAAGAGAAGTCATATTGATGACCTCAGAACTCCTACCTGGAGAACCATTAGGAGAGGATTGAGAGGGATTGTGACATGGAACTGTCCTTTCAAATTCAAAAGGTCGAGCACCTCTTTCTTGAAGTCTGCTCCTGACCAATTGTCGACATTCTTGCATGTCAAGTTGAACGGCCCTGTAATAGTGAAGTAAATGATTCACCAGCTAGTCATTACACAGAGAACAATGCTTGCCCACATGGAGAGGCTATGTAAAGAAATTGCAAAAAGAACACATTCACGAACCCAAAATCTGCACTTTTAGTGGTCAAAGGGAAGACAGAATGGAACTTCCGCGTTATTGCTAGCCATTCCTCATCATACAAAATCTCATGTGGTCCCGGCTCTGATTCAATATCAACAATCTAATAACACCAGCAACATTAGCTTCCAATTTGTTAAAGCTGGTCAAAGACTAGATCATACCTGTAAAAACTTGCGGCCTGGTAGGCACTTATCCAGTGCAAGAAAATTGGTCACTGGGCCACCTTCACCGTGTTCAACAGAAGCAGCAAATTGGCAGTGTAGATGGGCAGAAAACCAATAAGCTGGTTTTAGCTCCCCCAGCAGTTGAGCTGCAGCCTTATTTCCAAGAGTCCTTTGAAAAATCTGGAAAGCAATTCTCAAGCATGAGTTAAGCAATTCTCCAGACACAGAGAGAGAGAGAGAGAGAAAGAGAGAGAGGGAGGGAGGGAGGGAGGTAGGGAGAGTAATCCTCAAGGCATTTTAAATCGTGATGGCATCACTATGAAAATGTCTTGTTACCTCTTTCTCAAAAAATGGCTTCTGCTGTATGAGTTTTTTAGAGTTTCCATAGTCAGTGATTCCAAGAGGCCAATCATGGGAAAGAAAAATGTCGATTGGTTCCTCAACTTGCATAAGTTTGTACACATCATATTCACGAACGTGGTAAACAGACCTGATGGTCTCCTCGTTATAAGGGGGCCTCTCATAGTGTCCTGTTCACAAAACACTAATTTGGTTCAATCGTAAAGGGCAATTGGATGTTTATGGGTTTATGGGTACAAATCCATACTATATGAAGCATTATTAAAACTCTGCATTCAAATGCCTACTTCATTTGAAAAGCAGACGCAGTGCATAACCAAGATTAGTCACATGAGCAAACGAGTGGCTCCTGCACTGCTCTGTCATCTGGTCTCAATTGATTTGGTTGAAGAAAAACTGACCTAAACGATAATGACGTGCATTATAAATTCCAGAGAGTCCACCAATACGGATGTTCCCAAACTTGACCACCCCAGCAAACCCCAAGAAGTATATGTTAGGTGCTGCCCATCCTCCATAGTACCTAGCATACAACAAACCCACTAAGAATAGCCTGGAAGTGAAGGAGTGAAACCATCAAGTCAACCAGCGCAACAAATACAATCAGCCATACACTTGAAGTTAAATAAAGACAAGACTAAAGGCCTCCAAACGTAGGAAAGACCAAATATGTCAGTACAGGCACCACTTTTAGTTGCACCTATAATTAGATAGACAGAGCAACTGAAATGAGCGAGCTTCAATTAATCAAATTCTAAGGGAAACTGCCGCTTCACAACACTTCACACATCGCCAACTTCAAGAAGTCAACATTCTCCCGTGGAAGATTTAAGGGGTAAAAAGAAGAAAGACACCAAAAACGATCTCATGTCGAAAAAGAAAGATCCACTCACAATTCCCACAAGTAATTGGAAGCTTCATGATTCCCACCAATGAATATAGTTGGAACGGGTGCGACCTCCTCCCCGGAAAAGTACTTCCAGAACGAGTTCATCGCTCGATACTTCCTGGGCACATTCAAGCTCTCTAAATCTCTTTCATTCCTCACAGCCTGAACATCCACCATCGACACGATATCAAGTCAATCATCTCTTCAGCCAAAGATAAATTCCAACACTTTCATCTTCAAGATTAGGACTTGTCTACGCTAGAAGAAACAATTTTTTTTCCACGGAGCTAAGAGCAACCGGGCACCCGAGTTGACATCACGACAGGACCAAAACTGACAATGCTCACCTCGCGCGTGTAAAAGAGGATTTTGCTGTAAAAAATGAACTAAAAAAAGGAAAAAATAAATAAATAAAACAGGTTCTTGGGTAGACCCTGAAACCAGACCGGAAAAACAGGGTAAGTTCCAGAACCGATAAATTCAAACACTTTCATCTTCAAGAACAGAACTTGTCTGCGCTGAAAGAAACCATTTTTTTTTTCCCACGGAGCTTAAGCAGAGCGGGAATTACGACAGGACACGAACTGAGAATGCTCGAGAGTGTCGAAGCCCTACCTGAAAGTCGCCGCAACAGAGGAGAAGGTCGACCTTGATGCCGCGCTGACGCTCGATGTACTGAAGGGTCTTGTACACACCGTCGAGGTCTCCATGCATACAACCTTCGACGGCGATCTTCATCGCGAACTTCTGATGTCGCCGGGATTCACGGGCAAGGTGGGGGTGTCTAGGGTTTGAGCTTTGGGATCACCGAATCGCCGCCGTCGATGGCCGGGTTTCGGGAGAACGGAAGAAGCATCCGCCGCCGCCGCCCGCCCGCCCGGTGGAGGTGAAACGGCAGACGAGAGCGAAATTCGTCTTCGTTGCCGGTATTGGGCTTTTCCTACATCCTGCTTGAGGGACCAATACAAAAGGCCCAAAATGAATTCCAACACATAGTTTTCTGTCTTCTTTTCCATTACAATGTTAATTTGTCATCATCCAATGGTCTTGTTGTCCGACCAAAGTAAGTAAATATATATATATATATCCTCGAAAAATGACACAAATAAATCATGAATTTTGATTTGATATGCAACATCGTTTTGAAGTTTTAATTTCTTTAGTATGATCCATAACATTATAAGTACGTATTCAATCTATTTCTTGGACTATATAAAGATGGCAAATATTGTCTCTAACTTTAAATCAATAAGAAAATAACATTTGGTATTTTTATATATTTTAGGGGACATATTGGAGAATTACCAAAAATTTAAGATTGCATTTAATAAATTTAAAGTTTACGGACAACATTATACATTAAGGTAAAGTTCAAGAACCATATCAATCGAATTAAAAAGTTTAATGACTATTTATATAATTATCCCTTAATGGTTTGTTTGGTGGGCTTGTAATCAAGGGTTAGCATTAAAATAGGAAATATAGTTGGTAGATAGGACAGGTGAATGTGTCAAGGCTCTTTGTCCATATCAGTTCCTTTGTGCCTTTACTTGACTTCAAAAGATTAACACGTAATCACCATGATCGGGTTGCAAAATCTTCTTTTTCTACAATTAATTAAATGTCGACCACCCTTGAAACGGCAGTTGGTGACCTTCAACATAATTTTCCATAATTGATGAAACTCTGCCTGATATTGCAATCAAAGTAAGTACAAAGAACAATGAAATTTCATCTTTTATTATAGTTTTAATTCTTTTCAGTAAATTTGATCTTCTTTTTTTTTTTTTTTTTAATAATTGTGTAGGGTAACCATTTTCGGTATAATGCCCTTCTCGAATAAAAGAGAAAGGGTCACAGAGGCAACAGCCAAAAATTTGTGTGGAGGAGAGGAGTGCAACGATCCTCCAAGCAAAAGACCAACGACCTTTCCTTTCCTGTCCTGTCTACTCGTGCTTCTCTCCCTCTTCCCATGGCTTCATCTTCTTCTTCTCCTCCTGCTTCTTCACTCCTTCCCTGCCATCCTTCCTCTCTCCACCACTCCCTCCTCCACTCTCGCATCTCCACTCCACGTCTGCGCCCATGTCTCTCCTCCACTTCCACCCCTTACGCCCCACCGCCACCGCCGGCGCTTCCTCTCTCCCCAAGCTCCCTCTCCCCCTGCCAACACAGCTCCTCAAGTCCCTTCCTTCGAGACCCGCCTCCAGCTTCAGACTGCATGCGGTCTCGATGGGCTTCAGGGACGCTGGTCCTTCGCTCGAGGACGAGGATGCCAAGGTCCTCGTGGGCCCCGCCAGCGAGGAGGAGCGGAGGGGGGAGAGAGTGGTGGCGGACTACGACTGGACGGAGGAGTGGTACCCTCTCTACCTCGCCAACGACGTCCCCGACGACGCCCCGCTGGGCCTCACCGTGTTCGACAAGCAGCTCGTGCTCTACAGGGATGGCGACGGCTTGCTCAGGTGTTACGAAGATCGCTGTCCCCACAGGTAGCGCCGTCTTTCTCAGGGCCTGATCGTATGTTATTCGTGTGGATGTTTGTCATTCTCTGAGCTTGATTGATGGGAATAATAAATTTTATCGATTTGGTCTCTCGGAATTCTTTTCCAGCTGAGCAACTTGCTAAAGAGGAGGTAAATTCGAGTCTTCTCTCCTTCATATCATGAGAAGAAGGGATGAGTGATGATCATCCATGAGTGGTGTAGCTAGTTTTGAAGCATTTGATCTATTGAGCTAACTCGGATATTCTGGCTATATTTTGGTTCTTAAAATGTGAAGAGTTTGGGAAATGAGCTGTTTTAGCGTTCGTCATGGCCTTGTTTTTTCATCTGCTTTGCCTCTCGAGATAGAGCTTTAGCTAATTAATTGGGGAACAAGCTCCTGCATTTCCTGTCTTTACGATCTAGCTAAGCTAGATTTATAGATTGCTTGAAGATCCTATGTTCATTACAGTTCTAGGAAAGTGTTTCGGGTATAACAGGCTTTAGCGTCAACTTATATCTCCTTATGAGGATAATAGCTTTTACTTAACTTACATGATCGTTGGTGTTTTAATTCTTTTGACGAAGAATCCCTTCTTCAGGCTGGCAAAGTTATCAGAAGGTCAGCTGATTGATGGGAGGTTGGAATGTTTGTACCATGGTTGGCAGTTCGAGGGCGAGGGAAAATGTGTCAAGATACCTCAGGTTCGTCCTTGCTTATGTTGACCTAGTTCTTTCGTTCCAAGAAATATATGTACCACACTATCCACTGATGGAAAATGAAAGTAATGTTTCTTTATTAATGTTGCAGCTGCCAGCGGACGCGAAAATTCCGCAATCAGCTTGTGTTAGGACATATGAGGTGAGGGATTCTCAAGGAGTTGTGTGGGTGTGGATGTCTCAGAAGACACCACCAAACTTCAGCAAGATACCTTGGTTCGAGAATTTTGCAAGGCCGGGCTTTCAAGACACTTCAACTACCCACGAGCTTCCTTACGATCATTCCATACTTCTGGAGAACCTTATGGATCCAGCCCATATCCCCATTTCGCATGATAGAACAGATTGGACAGCGAAAAGGGAAGATGCCCAACCCCTATGTTTCCAAGTAACTGAACGGACGGACCGAGGATTTGCAGGATGGTGGGGTAAAGAGAAAGATGAGTCATTGCCTAACTTTTTGCGCTTTGAAGCACCATGTGTTCTTCAAAACAACAGAGAATTCGTCGACAAGAATGGAGTAAAACACTACTTCACTGGTTTATTCCTCTGTAGACCAACTGGACAAGGGAAGTCCATGCTTATTGTGAGGTTTGGAGGGACGATGAGATCTCCTTTGGCTAAAGTCTTCCCTAAATGGTATTTCCACCAGAACGCGAGTAAAGTATTCGAGCAAGATATGGGATTTCTTTCATCACAAAATGAAATCTTGATAAAAGAAAAGGTTCCCACAAAGCAGCTCTACCTTAACTTGAGGTCCTCAGACACATGGGTAGCGGAGTACAGGAAGTGGATGGACAAAGTAGGGCACGGAATGCCTTATCATTTTGGGCACAGCACCATTTCCTTGCCGAAGGAGCCTGCTGTGGTGGAACATGCACCGGCTGGTTTAGTCGCCAGAGCCTCTGCGTCATCACCTGCCAAGGGAGGTATTGGGACAATGCACGCTCCTAATTTGGCCAACAGATACTTCAGGCATGTGATCCATTGCAAAGGATGCAGAAATGTAGTGAAAGCGTTTGAAGCTTGGAAAAATGGGCTCTTTGCTTTGGCTGCTGCTTTGACTGCATTGGCTATTTTAGCGTCTGCTAGACAGTGGAAGGTGATACTCCTGGTAACAGCAACGGCATGCTTCGGTGGAGTTTATGTGTGTTCAACAGCTATTGCTATGAATACTACAAACTTCGTCAGGACTCACAGGAGATTGTGAGTCCTTGATCGTTGCACATTATGTCTCCATTTATTTTAGGATGACAAGAAGTACTTTCATATAGAATGTAGTTGCTGTAGCAAACTTGTATTTAGTTACTTGAACATGAATGTAATGCTCTTCCTTAGACAATGATACCTTGCCAATGCTTGATTATCTGTCCGCTACCATTATGGTCGTGCCATTCGACTCTAATCGGGACTGTCTTCCCTTAGTTACGGTTGATTCGTTGAAGTTTTTTTTTTTTTTTTTTGGCTGAAGATTGCGGAATGGCGTATCACTGTCCACAAGTTCTGGGGAAAAGAACCTTGTGAGGGAATACTATTGTAATCCTAAAATATACAATCGGAAATGAAAATAAAGAACCAAATCAACTTCCACCCATCGTTCAATATATGAATTTACATGAAAGCATATTGCGCTTTATGCAACTCCAAATGGTGAAACCTATCCTGCCACGAGCTCTAATATCCTCCCAAACATACTCAACCCCTACCAGTTCCACAGATTTTACTGGTTCCCTCGAAGGATTTTGTGATTATACCATTCAACGGTAGCCACATCAAGCATCTCATCAATTTTACAGCTGCAGAAAGGTGTATACTCATCTAATCATTGGTCTGATGAACATACTAGAATAATTGAGAATCATTTTCAAGGGGGGAAAAGACAACCCCTCGTTAATGCATGAATACAAGCACCATGGCCCCCCTTCAAATCTACATCTTAGAGAGCGTGTTACCAAAGTAGTATACAAGAACACGATACCTAATATCAAAACTTCAGCCATTTCTTTTCTTTCTCCTTGGACATAATCGCGTGAGATGCAGAAGCGTGAGCTGCTTCAGCCTCAGCCAAAGTTTTGCGGGTTTCGGCCAACTTCCTCATGGCCGCCTCACACACTATCTTGTCATTCTTGTTCCTAACAACCATCTCCTCAAGCTTCTCCACTCGCATTCGCAATTCTTTCATCTCGTCATCATAAGCAACAAGAGCCTGCCTATCTATTTTCTTCTCCCCAGAGTCTTTAAGTTGCTGCTTCTTTGCAGACTTCCCATTCAATGCCTCCCCATGCATTGCAAGTTGGGTATTGATCAGACTGAAGACATCTGGTCTTCTTTCTTCGGCATCTTTTGCTGCCCGAGCTGCCGCAGCAAACTTCTTCTCACGTTTCCTTTTTCCACCTCTGCTGCGCTTCTTTGCTTGACTTTCATGATCTTTGTCTTGTTCATTAGACTTCAGGGCATCATCCAGTGATTGTTTTGGTGGAAGGACTTTCACAGGAATGGGTTCAACCATTCCTTGCCCAGATCTGCCTAAACCCATCCCTTCACGATAGCCCATGTTGGCCATCATCTTGGATGCTATGCCACGCGTGTGATTCTCCCACTTAGCAAAGATGGCAGTTTCTGTCTGGACACCCCTCTGATTTGCAGTGATTTCAAGAAATCCCAGACCCTGAGGGTCCTCTTCTTCATAGTCACTAGAGTCAGATTGCTCTGAGCTTGAATCACTCTCTTCTTCATCACCAATTTCCGCATACTCAGATAGCGCTATACAATCGATGCCAAGCTTTGCAGAGCTTCCATCATCCCGGAAAACAACTTGTCCAAGACCACATTCATCATCCCATGATTCAAGCTCAGCTTCTCTCCATACACCAGCTTTACTATCTGACGTTGCCCATATACTGGACCCCACCAATGACTGCTCCCAACTTGTTGGGACAAATTTCTTTAAGGATGACAATGGAACATCTACTCCTGAGACATACATGAATGTCAGGTAGGAGATGCTAACAAAAAAGATGCTATAAAATATCAGGATTTAGATCAGTATCATATTTGGGACAAGATACAGCTACAAGATGAAAAAATAAATAAAGGAACTACATATCTTGCCAAAGAAGCAACATGGAAAAACTGTCAGACAAATGCAGATGGCTAGGGTGACAAGAATCTGTAGCAAAGACAAGGGAAATTTATAATTTTTCTGGACCCTTTGCAGGTTGTGTTTGTTCTTTTAGTTGTAACATACCATGTGATAAGCGGCAGCTAGTACCAAACCGACATCGTTGCTGCAGAAAGAACTTGCATATCTGCACTTTGGTGGTCTAGCATTAGTGGTCTCATAATAACTAGTCAAATTTCACACCATAATCGGGAGCTTTTGATCCACTATGTGACACTAATCACGGTGTCGAGCAAACATGAAGAATCGTTCTTTTGGCACATTCACCAAAGAACGTGCAAATAATATTTCATCCGAGAGCTGTATAGATAGATCAAAGGAAAACTTATAGAGAAGACACCTAAAAGAGAGAATCATTAATGCAGTTATTAGAATAGTGTCGAGCCCAATAAAAAGACATGCAGATGGCCAATGGGAACTTAAAGATGGGCGTTAATAGAATCTACACCCAGTGCCTAACATCATAATCTTCGCAATGAACAGTTGAGAAGCACTTTAGACATTTAACCAGGACGAAGAAGTGGTCCATATTCTCATTTTAACATATTTTCTAATGTTTAGTATGTGATGTGGGCATGATATTCCATTTACCTAACTAGTTTGATTCAAAGTACAACCTGATCCAGACAATACAGGACACAAAAGCACAACAAATTGTGGACGCTGTCACAATAAGTGTTAAAGAAGAGATAGGATAGAATTCATTTTTTTTCTGGCGAAATACCACCTAGAATGGCTGATGATTCCATTTGCACAAAGATTGAAAAAACGGCAGCATACTTTCATGCATAGTAGGAATGAACAAAATCTACAAATAACAAATTATGCATCCCAAAGATTATACAGGTTGTGCACGAGCTTCAATTAAGGCTAAAGCTCTCTGTCTAATTTATCCATACTTGCTCATATGGAAGTTTGCTTCACTTTATTCTTCACAATCAGTTAGTTGGTTTCATTTGATCCAAGTAAGAAAAAAATTTCAGTGAACACTTGCTCAAGAACTTTCCACATAAGATAATCAGAGGCTAGGTTCAGAATCCCCCATTGCTTTCATACTGTGGCCAGCGATAGCAGTTAATCAGCTTGAATTATCTCAGAAAGGAAGATCCTACAATCGTATTTTCTTCAGGATCTCAATGAAGGACTTAAATAGTGACATGAACAACTAATCGTATTTTCTTCAGTTGTCCTGAAAGGAACTTAATACATAAGCCTATGCTTATAGTAATGGGGGAGAAAAGAAAGAAAGCTGCACTGACCAGCATATTTTCAGTTTTCGGCGTGAGGAAAGAGATTTTGGCCAACTGTGAGCCCTCCAATCCAACTATCTGACCATTATACCAGTGACCATTGCTGTGGCGAAATCGACATTTTGACCCAATGGAGTACCTTTGCTCCTCCAGAGGCTCAGCTTCAACATCATTTGGATCCAAAGACTCCACCTTAACATCCTCAACAGCAGAATCTGACTTCTGTACCACCGAATCAACTTCCCGTAACAAACGTGCACGCTTAAGGTGAAAAAGCCCTTCCTCCACATCTCTTATTGCAGAAACCAGCTCTTCATGAACCTGCGGAAGTAGAGTATATTGGAACCCAAAGGAAAAAAAATACCACCAGCACCCCCTTCCATGGATGAGGACCTTACACACATGTACTTACTTCATCATGTAAATAGAGTTCATCTTAAAGCATTGACTGCTAACGCACAATTCACTGACGCAACACACAGAAACTAGAGCCAACAAGTATCTTTATCCAATATAGACATAACTCAAAATGCATACTCCCTCCATAACCCGCAGCTAGAGATAAGCTGATCATAATTATGCCCAACACAACAGTACCTCTAACATAATGAAACCTCTCCTGATTGCTCTTGGGTTTCTCAAGCACTCATCGAAAAAATGATCAAAATCGTAACGTGGGGTTCTCACCAGCTTCCACTGAGTTCAGCACCAATCAAACATCACAAGCAAAGCAATAGAGTACACAAAACAAACAGGCCCAGATAACAAGCAACCCCCCAAGACGCATATTCCCCAATGAACAACCAAACCCAGATCAAGAAAGCTCTCAAAAACCCAGAATACATCAATTTCCAAGGGCCAAAAGCGGTGCCCAGAAAGGGGAAAAAAACCGAAACCAAGAAGACGAACGAGGGAGGAGAGGAGAAGCGCACGCACCGCAAGGATCTCGGGGTTGGCAGGGTCGGAGGCAAGGGCTTCCTTGAGCGAAGAAAGGGAGTCTCTCTGCTCCTGCAATTGGAGCTCGAGCTGAACCTCCAGAACTCTCTCTTCTTCTTCGTCGCTCGCCATTTGCCTTTTCTGCCTTTTGCTTATGGAGGATGGAAAATGGATTCAACGCTTGGTACGGAGATTGCCAGGTGAAGGAGAAGGGAACGAAACGACGGGCCGTCTTTAGCTTTGTGGGCTCTGGGAGATTAAGAGCGCGAATGGTAACGTTTCTGTTCTTTTTTTTGTTCCAGGGAACAGAAACAAAAAAAAAGTATTTCTGTTCTGGGGAATAATTTTTAAACAAAAAAACGCGTTTGGTAACATTTGGTCCGGGAATAAAAAATGAACAGAAACACGTTTGGTAAATTTTATTCTTTTTTTGTTTCTTTTAATTATTTAAACATTTTTATTTTATTTTTCATTTTTTCCTTTCTTTTTTATTTTTTCTTTTTTCGGCCGGTCAGCGAGGCCGAGCTCGCCCAACCAAGGCGAGGCTCGGCCTCGCCCGCGCCGGCGACGCCCGGCCTCGCCCGCGCCGGCGACGCTGAGCCTCGCCTTGGCTGGGCGAGCTCGAGCTCGCCCAGATCCGGCGAGGCCGAGCCTCGCCATGGCTGGGCGAGCTCGAGCTCGCCGGATCTGGGCGAGGCCGAGCCTCGACGGCCGGTCGCCGGCCATGGCCGAGGCCGGCGACCGGGGAAAGAAAAAAGAAGAAAAAAAAGAAGAAGAAAAGAAGAAAAGAAGAAGAAGAGAGAGAAGAAACGTTTCCTTCGTTTTTGTTTCTAGAGCAAGAAACAACAAATTGTTGTTTCTTTTTTTTGTTCTTATTTCGTTCCAGAAACAAAAAACAAAAAAAGAACAGAAACGCAACCAACGCGTTTCTGTTCTTTTTTTGTTCCCGGGAACAAAATCCGTACAGAAGTGTTCCGGAAACGTTTCTTAGAAACGTTTCCATGCACACCAAACGTTCTCCCGTTTTATGGCCCTATGGATTTTCGATGATTTTACAATTTAGATAAAAAAAAAAATGATTCACGTAACAATGATTTTCTTTAGGGAAATTATATGACTATATTCATGATCAAGAACAACCGAGGCCCAAAAAAGCTAATAGCAATCAAATTGGCCGAAATATGAATTCCAAAATCATCCATGAACAGAATTTTAGACGTTGATACGCTAATTGGCATTCCAAAATGATGTTATTTGTCTATCCATATTTAGGGAAAACTATGAAAATTGACACGTGAAAGAAAACAATTCACTCTGAACTAATCCTTTAATGCATGTGCATTAGTGTATCATACATTCACTTTTCTCACGAGAGTTAATATTAAAAAAAAATCTCAAACTAAAACACATGTGATAAATTTACCTCAAATTAAAATTTTGACCACCAAAATCATTACATGTTTGACAAATTTACTTTCCGTTAATTTTTATTAAATTTTACTAAATTAGATGGCACGTATTAGTTGACAAGTATGCCAATTTGGATTTTACCCTATGTTTATAAGAGGTGTATCAATTTATGATCTTTTTGAGATTAATCCATTTTAATATAAACTAACAGTACATAATCTCACCCACCCACACATGGCTGCGCTGGTTGAGGCCCAACCTTCCAACTGCTAGGTCAGGGTCCCTTGAGATTAACTCTGGATCTAGATTACCCTATAGACTGCATGACCTCGTCCGAACCGAGGTCCTAGCTTTCCGGCTTACACTACCCGACCTCGCAATTTCAAGTCCACGGGAGATGCTTGCTTCTACATGAATTCAGAAATCATGTCCATCCCATAAGACTAGATAACACAATGCCTCATTCAGAACTTTGATCCTACACCTACATATCATCTTTTGCTTCTCCAGGCAAGATGAGCACTTTTACTTGAGAGGCTCCATACACTGGTACACAGATTTTCAGTTTCAATCTCCGAGACAAAAAATTTTAGACCATTCGCCGGCAACAATGAATACGCTAAGAAAGAATAATACATCTTATTTTACAAGAGATCTTACAGGATACACGTCAGTGTGAAACCCGAAATGAATGGTGAGGTCTTAAAACAACAAAACTGTGTCGTAACTCTCTGAATTTAGACTGTGAAAAGGGAAAAGAGAACAACTAAAACAGTACAGCTGAGGTAGTTTATAATGCGACGGTACATTCACCAAGTAGCACATCACTCCTTCAAAGTGGTAGGCTGTCCCAACCACTTGGCTCGAAACCCTGTCCCCTTACAGTCTGAGCAGCACGTTGAACCCTATAAAATTCATGATCACACCCTTAAGAATTGTATTTGATTGTCCCTTTGATATTGCACAAACTAGATTCTGTAATTAGCGTTCTTTTAATTGAGCCATGCACTTACCTTTCCACCACATATGACGCAGCTTGTGTTTCTTGAAGGGACTTGGCAGAGCATGTTGTCTCCAAGGATGAAGAAACCCGTACCTGCACACCATTTGCATTCTACATGCCCCTTTGAGTTGCAAGAGGAACAAGCTACTGGCCTAGGTTGCTGCATGCATTATTGAAACAACACTATAAGATCTGAAGGTGACATTGTTCTTCCTTATATTCTGTCAAACATCACAAGTATCTGATTAACTATTAAGAAACACCATAACCCCTTTTAGCTGCATTTGTTCAGACAAACCATCAAATCCTCTAACTTACAAAGAATGAGAAAAGCTTCAAGCACATATTCTTACATATAGCAAACTTTCTCACAGACAACTTGTTTCTAATATGCTTCGGAAGTCATGGAGTACTAGACTTCTTTAACAAAAATGCATCATAGGGGACTAAGGGACTCTCTTGCCCATCACCAATAAAATTGTCCCCAGATATACCCAATGTTCAACCAAGTTTGTAACATTCTTAGTGCACGAAGTATCCAAAAGCAGCAAGTTGCCTTTGATATTTTTCATCCATTACAAAGGCTCCAATGAAGCTAGAAGAGTAGAAAGTACAGTCCCAGAAGTCGAGGAAGCATAATCAAATGCCATAACGCTGAAGCACAAGAATCAATCTCAATCAATTAACTGATGCGCAATGGTGCAACAAACACAAGACAGGAACTACGACATTGTTAATAGATAAATTGAGGGCTATTCAAAGTTAGATTAGAAGACTACTCTCTTCTATCATAAAATATCTGTATGAGTCATGGCTATATATATCGTGTACTGCTGCAACAGTTGTGAAAAGAAGGTGTTTGAGAATCATTAAAGAGCTCTTCAAGCACACTTGCCCATCAACTGCTAACTTATAAAGTGAACGAAGTACTAGTCACAGCAGGATCTATGAGGCGCAAACATAAGGAGTTTTTGGTCTTCTATTGAGGAGGTTTCTGTTCGAGCAAAGCAAGATGTAGTTTCTTGGCAAGGGTAATTCGATGCTGATATTGCAGCTCTTTCTCCAGGACATTGACATGAATGAACATACTGAGAATTGTTCATGCTAAATGCTAATACAGTGTTGCTTGCACAATTCAATGGGAGATAAGACCATTTAACTCCTCAATAAACTAGACAGCACTTACACATCCAGAGACCTTAGCAATACTCCAGTATGAAAGTTCCAAATTTGTTTAACTTACACAACCCATTAAGCAAAAACAACAACAATTCGAGTAGACTCGATACTCAATTCATCCCACTCATTCGATCAATTCAATTCATTGTTTCAGCATGCTCAATTCAACATAAGGGGTCCCTCATTATTCTGAACTCTTCCAGGCAATATGCCCTGCAAAGAAATTACCACTCGATTCTAACATCCAAAACAATTGAGCAAGCATAGAAAAAATGAGATATATTCTATTCAACGAATTCTCAATCTTATACTAAAGGCCCATAGTTAACATGCTCAATCACTCTAAAAAATCAAACAGTATATGTAAAAAGATCATACGCATAGACATACAGGCATACAAGAAAATCAAAACATACGAAACCAAAGGCTACCTGAGAAATCAACCAGGCCTGCTCCATGCGCTTAGCGAAATCAGAGGAGTTCTCATACGAATCCACCATTGAAGCTCTCACACCGACGAACCCAGACCTCTCACCCCTCCCCGTCGAACCGTGAGGAGAAATTACACCGACTGCATTTCGACGGGCCCGTGAACTCCCACGACCTACGGATGACTTGGGAACAATCAAGGGTCCGCAACTACAACTGCAAGCGCAGCTCATCATCTGGGTCTCTCGAAAATCTACAGAATTCGCTCGAAGAAGCAAATTTATAGCAGAGAACGACAGAAAAATCAAAACTTTCTTGATGGGTTTGCGTGGACGATTCCAGTGGGCGAACGAGGCGAAATCCTAACGAATGTTTGCTAGTTTTTTTTCCCTTTACCAAGACAGAAGATTTAACTGCGAGCGGACGCAAACGCTGTCCTCGGGACCACCTTTTGTTCGGACCTCCTAGAAAAATCAAAGCTTTCGGAGTGCGGCGACGATCTTTCTTCTCCACAATTTGGGCTTTTGCCGGAAGGAAGTTGAAAGCCGAAAAACTTGACACGTTCAACGATAACTTGTGGGTTCATGCTTCACGCATTTCACATCCTATGGACTTGTTCGATTTGGGCTTTGAAAAGATTCGGTCCATGTCTGTCGCAATGTCCTAACAAAATATCCAAGCTAGGATTTCTCGTTCTTGCACGATCTAATGCGTATGAGAAAGTAGTCACAACGATCGCTCTTTCTAGCCCATAAAAATCTACAGAAATTTGCCGTGTATGATTCCAAAAGTTGTTGCTAACAACATATGTCGTGAATTCGCGAGATTGACGTAGAATTTTAGTCACACGAATTGTGTATCTAACACAAATTGTTAAATTATTTCACGCAAAGTGACTCCATGTGGATAGTGCAGGCTTGTGTGCTTCTAATTTAAGTGATGTGAGATATATTTTTTTGATGATAATATCCAATCTTCTTTCCCCTCTGAATTTGGGTGATACTGTTTCTTGTAGGGAGGGAGAGTGGGATGAAGGGCAAATCCACCTTCCAAGTGAGTGGATTGGATAATGGATTCAAGCCCAGTGTGATTTCATTTCTACATTTGAGACTGAAAAGGGAATAGGAGAGTGGAAATGCAGACCCACCTACATTGGAGAGGTCCGAATTCACCCGAGGACATCATTCATGGAAACTTTGGTAAGTGCCTCTAACAACTAACTCTTACCTACAAAAAATTTCAGCAAAAAGAAAATCTCTACATATTGATAATATTTAAAAAAATGACTTTCGACGCTTCATATACATCATATTCCAAAGTATGGCAATTGAGCCCATTTCATCAAATTAAGTCCCATCAATCTCTAGATTGTGATGTTCACTCATTCCCATTTTCGAGCACACATAAACAAAAGTGTCATCCCAGTTACTCGCCTTCCTTAACTTCCAATTCCCCTCTTCTGCATTATCGTTGAGGGGGATGTTACAAAAAAAAAGCAAGAAATGAAGATGTGAGTCTCGTTTTATTGTCTTAGCATGCAAAGGCAAAAACACTTTTGTTAAGCACGCATATGAAAACGAGGGTCACGACCTAGAGCTTTAGGACGGTGGATAAGAGGCCAAATTCAGTTGACCATCTTGGAATGGACGGTGAGTCATCCCATTCTAGATTTTCAAATTCCCCATGAAAAGAGGTCTCAGTCCATGGCATGTGTACCACATGCGCGTGTTCAATGCAAAAAATTAAAAATTCACCCCTTCTCCTTCTGCGCTATTGGTTGATCGTGGATCAAGCGTGGTGCTTGCAATTTTCTCACGCCATGCCATATTCCAAGTGCTATTGCACCATCATCTTCCAAGAAAAAGAGATGGGTCCAAGAGGTCGACCAGTATGACCATGACTGGAGGAGAGTTGAACTAATGCTTATTGGTTCTTGTGGTCTTTCCTGATATGCGAGTGTTAGGCCTATTGAAGCAAATGAAAATGAAATTCTTTTGAATCATATGCAAAACCAAAAGTCTAGATGCTTAAAGAGCCGAGGATATATCAAAGCAGCTTTAATTATATTACTTATTATTCTTTAAACTTCCCTTTCACCTAACATCGGCATGCGTTTCATATCAAATCTGACACCACATAAAATAAAAATTGATAAAGCACTACGAAGTGCTAAGTTTGAGGAAGATCATTTCGCTTTGCTTGTTTATTTAACCATTGGTATTGGTGCAATCCTCACCTAGCCACCTACTTTAAGTTCAAAGGAAAATACATAATGCAAGAGGATCCGTGTTTGTTTTGAATGTGGAGCAGATTTTCTTTCTCTTATTTTGCATCCAAATGAGTTGGGTTTGTAAGATCATCTTTCAGTTCTTGCAAAGTCGAGTTGATTTCAAAGTTAAGCTCATGGGTCCGATCAATGCGAACTCATCTCTCGACTACAGTCTTACCACCGTCCAAGCAAATCTGCTTGTTGCAAAAATTTAATGTGAAGATCATCGAATGCAAATTCCCCAATGAAAAGCCATAACAAATAATTGGCAAAAGCTAATTTTCCTTTCCCTTCAAACTTCTCAACGGAAAGTCACACTTCCTTCATCGTGAGTGAGATGTCCATGGGCATTGCATTCATTCTTCTCCAAGCACGTCCCCCGTGGTCATTTCATTTTCAAACTGACCGAAAATGATAATCAAATGCAACATAGACCGCACCACCATCGAACAGACCCAAGAAAGGTCTCGAGTCATTCATCGTCTTCATCATCACCATCACCGAGAGGACAAATGGAGCCGGTGTCTGACGTGGTGTGCACCCATTTGCTCCCCACGGCCAGAGACAAGAATGTGGTGGCTCCCCCACCAAATTCAGACACAAGTTTTGAATGGCTCAAAAGGCTACCAGCCAAACACAACCGAACCCAATCCTCCATGATTCGGCCTGCTCTTTGCTCTTTTGCTCTTTTTACCTTGGTTGCTCCTCCCCATCCCACTTAAATAAAGGTCCCCTTTTTTTTTTATCTCTTCAATTCCCAAATCTCCTCTCCGTCTCCCTAAATCCTCTCCATGTGGCTACAAACCCCTCTGTGAAATTTCTTTCCTCCTGTCATTTCCTACTCTTCTTGAATGCCCAGTTATAAAAACCCCTTCTTTCGCTCGACCCTCTTCTCTTCCAGTCTCCCCAGCTCTCCCACTCTGTTCCTCCGTGCCTCCGGCTAATTCCCATTTGATAAAGGACCACCATGGACTGATCAACCCAAGTGAAAAAGCTGCTGTTTTGAGACCTTTTGAATCGGTGAAAAGACCGACCATGAGTCACCCTTCGACCGTGCGTCAAGAACCCCGCGTTCTCTCTGATTTGGTGTACCAGTTGGGTCACCTCGCGCTCAACTCGAACTCCCGCGCCTTGAATTCTGAAGGGTACTCCTCGTTTTTGTCTAACTATCTCTACTTTGACGGTTCAATCGGTTTTAAGAGGCCGAAGCTTTCTTCTTCCTTGAGTTTGAGCACCAGAGGCAGTGCTTCGAGCATTCGCCGGCTCCTAAGCGACTTCAATAAGGCTGTTAGGTTCCATTGTGAGAGAATACCAATTGGGTTCGCTTCCGTTCGGGTTGATTCGGGGAACGGTAATGGGGATAGTAGTATTAATAATGGGGATAACGATAATGGGTTGAGAGATGATGCCTGCGGTGTCTTGGTGGATGATGGGGTACATGTCAATGGCGTTGAGGCTGATACCCCGAAGAAAGTTCTCATTTTAATGAGTGATACCGGCGGCGGCCATCGGGCTTCTGCAGAGGCTATCAAGGCAGCTTTTCACGAAGAATTTGGGGATGATTATCAGGTCAGTTTCGGTGGATTAACTCTTAGGAACTCTTAGGACTTAGTTTCATTATCCAGATTTTGTTTAGTTGCCGAGGGATCATGAACAATGCCTTTGCCTGATCAACTTCTTGTTGTCCTAAATAAGCGGGTGTGAAGCTAATGCACTCGTCTGGCTCATATTGTCATGACAGGAAAAAGGTTACAACGCTGTCAAGTTTATTCCTGTTAATGTTAAATTTAATTATACTTGCAAAGATTGTCTGATTTTATTTGGATTAAGTTCTTACACAGGAAGTGTTGATAAAAATGAATGGCTAATGAATCATGGGAGTTTAGCATATGCATAAGATTCATTTTGTTGAATTATGGTAGTTGCTGAAGGAATGTAAAGTAAGGTTGACATGATTCTAGATTGTTGAGTCTCCAAGTATGAGGTCTAAAATCAACTATAGACTTTGGCTAATGCTCAACAAGGTGGCAGGCACTTCGTATATCTGATGAAAACGAAAGAAATAAAGATCCTTTAGTGACAACAAAAGCTGCATGTGGGATTTAAGTCAAAAGTGGACAAAAGTTTTTATGCGTTTCTTCACTCTTCATATCCACAATCTTTTACCGGCTTGCAAATTTGCTGATCAAAATAATTTTTAGGGAAAATGATGTGTGTTGCAAATGGCAGATTAGTTGATCAAATATGTCGTGTTCTAAAGAGTTCTCATTGCAGGTATTTGTTACTGATTTGTGGTCAGACCATACACCTTGGCCATTTAACCAGTTGCCTAGAAGCTATAACTTCTTGGTGAAACACGGGCCCTTGTGGAAGATGACCTATTATGCAAGTGCTCCAAGAATTGTTCATCAATCGAACTTTGCTGCAACTTCAACCTTTATAGCTCGGTGAGCTTCTGTCATAGGCATGTTCTGCCAATATTCCCCTTCTCAACTTTATCTCACTTAATCTCTTTAATACATGCTAACACTTACTCTTGCTGAGCCTTTGGTCCCACTACTACTAGGCATCTGCAGATATGGTTCATACTCAGTGAAAGCCCATATCTAGATGTACTAGGAGTAGAACTAGTAATTATGGCCTTGCAAGTTCTTGCTTTTGTGGAAGTACCTCAATTTTTTGTTGCTGTATTTTCTACAAAATTCATGTACAGGCACACTGTGATATATAAATGGCATTCATTTAGCAGAATTTATTTTGTCATTAATTCTCCTAGTCCTACTCCTTTGCTTCATAGAAGTAAGGCATCATGGTTCTCCTTTAGCCTCTTCTCGCCAATTTCACCTGAGTTGTTTATGCAAGATGCATTATAAATTGAATTTTAACACTGCATTTTTTAGCAAGAGTAGAAAAGATTTTATCCCAACCAGCACTAGTTTATATGGGTAACTTCACAAGATAATCCATGTTGTATATTTATATTTGAAAGAAAGAGTTTGATCTCCTTTCTTTTCTCATGATACAATCCTCTTCAAGCTGAGCCCTTTTCTCATCCATACGGTTAGCAGTACTTTCTAGCCATGGTACAAGTCCCTCTTTGGACAGTAGCAGGTTAAGTCTCCTCATTCCCACTGAAAGTCACAGCCCTGGTGTAATAATAAGTCCTGCTGTAAGCCATTGGCCGGCCTGTAGGAGTTGCATCGGACAATGGGAGGATCCTTTCTAATTAATCTATTAATTTTGACCATCCTTCTTTTTGCAATGGGTTACTTCAGCTGATGGTGGAGTTGTTCACTATCCTTTAAATCTAACTCTTCAGGTTTGAAGAATTAAAGATGACAAGGTTAATTACTTTTAGAGCATGTCCTGTCAATTGATAGAATCATTTGCTGCCAATTAATTTGAGTATGTGGCTGAATTATGGTAACCAAAGGCAAACCTCCAAATCACTTCTCACAAATGAGGAGCCCTATTTGGCTTGGAATGTGAAGGGAAACCTGTTCAAACTCACTTAAAGAAGAGAAGAAAGATAATCAGATGTGCTTGGTGACCAAGCAGTTATGTTTTACGACAAAGCATTCACGCATAATGTTAGAAGAGTGTTTCTATTGATTTAATTATGTGGTCTTTTGTGGCTATGTCGTGACAATGATAAATACTGATCTTGTTCTGTTGCTTATTTGCAGAGAGGTTGCCAAAGGACTAATGAAGTACCAACCTGACATTATTATTAGTGTACATCCTCTTATGCAACATGTTCCGCTTCGTATTCTAAGGGCGAAGGGTCTTCTAAAGAAGATTGTTTTTACCACAGTTATCACAGATTTAAGCACTTGCCATCCTACATGGTCTGTCAAATATTGTTGCTCTTGTTAATACAGATTCTCATGGTGGTTCTGATTTGGATTTCTCTATTGCCAGGTTTCATAAGCTTGTGACTAGGTGTTACTGCCCATCAGCAGAGGTAGCAAAGAGGGCCTTAAAAGCTGGATTGCAGCCTTCACAGATTAAGGTGTATGGCCTTCCTGTGAGACCTTCATTCGTTAAGCCTGTCAGGCCAAAGGTTGGTGACTTGGTTCCATATGTTAACTGCCTTATATCCTTGACAGATTTGAGGCATTTTTGGCTGTATCTGTAATTATATTCTGGATCTGGATTGTGTCCTAAAAAAATTATGTTGGCATTTAAATATTTTAGGAACATTCATTTATGAATGTGCCCCGGCTTTTGTTGACAGTAGCATGGAGTCTTGAACTTTAGTTATATTCTGTTTTTTCTTTTAAACTATGATTAATCAATTGAAAATGGGTTGAGTACATGCCTTTTTTATTAAACCGCTTCACTACAATTTTGATTCCTGTGGAAGATCCATGTGCCATAAACTCAATATTTTCATTTTTAATGATAGGATGAACTAAGGAGAGAACTGGGTATGGATGAGGATCTTCCAGCTGTCTTGTTGATGGGAGGAGGAGAAGGAATGGGTCCAATTGAAGCCACTGCTCGTGCACTAGGGGATGCATTGTATGATGAGCATCTTATGAAGCCAATTGGTCAGATCCTTGTCATTTGTGGCCGCAACAAAAAGCTCCCCAATAGATTGCTTTCAATTGATTGGAAGATTCCTGTGCAGGTATCTGATGTGTCAATCCTTCAAGTCACTACTAGAGCCCGATCACATCTGCCTTTGTCAATGTGTTGCTTACCGCGTACAATTGAAATGAAAATACTAGCATAGCATATTTTTACCACCATTTTTCATGCTTGTAGCCATAATTCTATCAGGCAAATGAACCTCGCATGCTATGATTATTTTTAACTATTCAAGTGTAAATTTGAAATGAAGGAAAACTGGTTTTAATTTTTTAATAACGTCCCTTGGATTTGACATATTTCTATGTCCTTCTGTAAGCTTAATTTTACATTTTTCTTGCCCTCTACCCTTTTTATATGCTACCAGTGGATCCTTTTCTTCACTGTTAAAATGACTTCATTGCAATGCATAATGCAGAAGGTCAAGTAATAGGATTGTTGGAAATGAAAGAAACGTGAATTAACTGGCATGCTTCTGTTCTTCCGTGAGTTTTTGCATTATGTGCTAAAGAAATTGCTTAATTATTCAGGTGAAGGGGTTTGTCACCAAAATGGAGGAATGCATGGGTGCTTGTGATTGCATCATTACAAAGGTAAACCTGTCAGGACCATTGAATGTGTGATTCTCTTATTGTATGTTAACTGTCTAATGATAAGTCTCTTTTCAGGCGGGCCCTGGGACCATTGCAGAGGCGATGATTCGAGGTCTTCCTATCATTCTTAATGATTATATAGCAGGGCAGGTAATTCTTGGCTTGAAGTAAAATGTTCTTTTTCCCTATTCAGTTCAGCATCTTTTCAAAGTATCCTCATTTTGGAATTGATTGTGCATCTTGTGGTTGATTTAAGTCACACTCAATTGTCCCATCGAAGGAACCTTACTTCACAGCATAGGAGCAGAATTTCTGTGTAGACAAATGAATCATGAAAGTGAATGCTGAAACTTTCTTCTGAAAAATCATTCTTCAGATATAAAGTTAGAAAGTGAATATGTAAGTTTTCTAAATACATGCAAGGATCTCCTGACTTTGTTATGTTGTCCGTGGATATTTGACATGGTTACGAATAAACGACTGGAGGTTGTGAAGTGGCATAGATGCTCATTGAACAACATGAACTATATAGATAGCATTCAGATGTTACATTTTGTACCTCTTTTCTAGGGCCTCTCTGAGTTGATCACCTTCGAGACAGAAAATTATGCTTTTTCTTTTTTCTGTCAGAATAGAAACTATGCTTTACGGAGTTGAATATCAAGTGCTCGAAGAAAGCTATATTCAGAAAATTAGTGCCGCTAAAACCATACAGCTGTGATTTTTATCTGATGACAAAGATAAGAATGTTGTCTGAGTAAAGGAATTACTGAAAAATGAATGTGTGGGCACTTCCTACTGCCTAGGGGATTGGAAGTAGCTCCGACTGGGAATGGATTGAGAGGGCACGCTAGGTGGTTGTCTTTTGCGAGGGAATGACTGAGAAACGCTCATGAACAGGGTGGGGCATTGTTGAAGGACCAAATGGTCTTGATGATCTGAAGGCTCCTGGTTTTCCATGAAAACCCAGCTTAATCTTTTTTTTTTTGCTGGGGTTTGAAACCCGGCTTATATGTTGCCATTGCAGAATGTGTGAATTTTTTTAAATCCATTTCCCTGTGAGCGTATCTCCATGGCACTTTCTTAATGATTGCTGGCTGAATTCTGAAAACCTCTCCATGACAGGAAGTGGGAAATGTGCCGTATGTGGTGGAAAACGGATTTGGGAAGTTCTCGAAATCACCAAAAGAGATAGCCAACATCGTCGCAGAATGGTTTGGCCCAAAAGCAGATGAGCTCAAGGCCATGTCACAAAATGCACTGAAGCTGGCTAGGCCTGATGCTGTGTTTAAGATCGTTCACGATCTTGACGAGTTGGTCAAGCAAAGAAGCTTCGTACCTCAGTACAACACGACATAGCTTGATCTCCTGGACCAAGTTCTAAGCGGGATGGTTTGATGGAAAACATGGACGAGAGGCTTTTTGATATTGTAGATTTTTGCCACAATACTGATTCATTGTAACAGTAGTAGAGTCTCATATTCATCGCCGAATCATACGCCGTGTAATCCTTCAGGGAGGAGTGAGTTATCCTCCTACCAATAAAAAGCAAAAAGCATTGGATACATGCAATAGACAGTGCAGCAAGAGCCCAATTGTACTGCCGAGTTAGTTCAATATAGCGGATTTCCATCTTTAACAGGAGGCAGATTTCTCACTCAATGCTGAAGAACTAAATGAGAAGAAGCAAGAAAATCTTTCTGTTTTGACTAGGTAAACATTTCAAACTCTTTTAGGGTTTGTCCTGGTATCAGGCCCTTCATGGTCATCCTACCATGCCTGGAAACAATGGCTTACAAAGAGGCCAGCCTCTTGGATTTCATGTCTGTTTTTCACCAGAGGAATATATTCTAACCTCCTGTCCATGATTCTAACAAAATGTCATCATTCAAGGACACTTTAGAACATATTAAGAAAGACCTAATTAGTGAACCGAAATGTAGATTCTAATGATTTCTCAGCATCATCTTTGAATACCGTTCTATTCTTTAGAAAAATAAAGGAAATTGTGTAACTAGGAAAAAAAAAAATCTCGAGTTCCAAGTTGATTTTACTTCTCACTTGAAGGACATTAATTGTTTTCGGCATTTTAATTTAGCTTTTTTTTTTAGATGACTAGGTAGTAAAATTTGCATAAAGATATTAGTTTTGTTAAAAACCAGAGGTTTCTAGATTAACCCATATTAACCTTGTTTGGTCAGGGCTCGTAGAAAATGATCCAACTTAAATTAACCCATTTAACTCACATTAATATTGATAGCATAATATTGCTTAGATGTTTCATGATTTTCATTAAGTAACCCAGTTCAAATTTAAACCACCAATTAGCAAATCTATCTTATTATACAACATTTTAGTATGCCTAAATGGTAAAGAGGAATCTCAATCCTGTTTTTTTATCGATTCTAGCAGACAATTTTTCGATTTCCAAAATCTTATTCACACCTACACGAAGAACGCTGAGAATCTCAAACTTTTTATTTATTTATATTTAAAAAAACCCAAATAACTCGCTAATGAAATCCTTTTTTTTTTTCCTTAAAATAGAAACCTTGAATATCTACATTGAAAAAGATAAATAAGAAATAGAAAGGAGACGCCGACGTTGGGCCGAAAAAGGCCTCAACGATTTCCTCCCATCATCTTCTCCGTTCGGCCCATCAAAATCAGCAAGGCCTGCTCCGACTTCCCTCTCAAGGAAAAAGCCACTGCACGAGAGAGAAAGAGAGAGAGATAGAGAGAGAAAAGAGGAAGAAGAAAGACCAGCGAAGATCGGCGGCGAAGATCGAGAGCGAAGCGACCGAGGCCGCCGGCAGCAGCGATGGAGAAGGGGAAAGGCGTGATGGGAGCGGGGCGGCGGTGGGCGGTCGACTTCACCGACAACTCGACCTCCCCGGCCTCCCGCGACGTCCCCGATCCTCTCGGCTTCTCCCGCGCCTCCCTCGATCAGGTTTGGGCACCCCCGCAATTGAGCTCTCCCGTGTTCCTGATTTGTCCGGTTTGGGCACCGAATTCGCGTGTTTTCTTTATTCTGTTTCAATCAATTCCCATTCCTTTTTTTTTACCTTGTGTTCGCAGGATGATTCTGCAGTCTCCCGACAGAAGAAGGACGCCGAGGCTAATTGGAAATCTCAGGTAAATCCTCTTTTCCACTTCCGGGACTGCTATTACTAGTCTTGTGTGGATCTTCGGATCTTGAAACTGTATGAGAAGGATGTCGTTTTGACCACTATTTCCGGTGTGAGTGTTGAGATTCAGTTCTGACGCTTGTGCGTGTAGATTTCGGCCCTTCTTTTCTCAGTTTAAGCATCGGGATATAGAAGAAAGACCATATTTTGTATATAGAAAGTGGATACAGTTTAGTCTTAGACAAATTAATTAAACAAAAGGTTGGTTTTTTTTATTATTTTTGGGTTTTCTCGGCATCAGGATATAGAAAAGATCATATTTTGGAAAGAAAAAGTCGACATATTTTAGTCTTACACAAATTAATCAAACAAAAGGTTGGTTTTTTTTTTTTTTTTTTTTTGGGGGGGGGGGGGGGGGGGTGATCTAATGTGGGGGAGGAGTTTTGATCCAAGGATCGATGAGGTAAGCTGTGAATTGTGCTGCTGTGATTTTGTGAACAGAAAGCGTGGGAAGTGGCGCAGGCCCCGTTCAAGAATTTGATGATGATGGGGTTCATGATGTGGATGTCTGGAAGCACCGTCCATCTCTTTAGCATTGGTATCACGTTTTCGGCCCTTTGGCAGCCATTAAGCGCTCTTCAGGGAGTTGGAAAAGGTGAGCTTATTACTGATCATGAATGATTCGCTCCTTATCGGTTAGCTCAAAGCATGCTGTTGGGTCTAGATTATGACGTTATTTCTTTATTAATGTTAGACAAGAATACTCCTAATCTAAATGGAAACTAGTATTAATCCTATGTATTTGTCCTCTTCTTCTTTTTTAGTTTCCATGTATGTGAATCCGGTTAGTACGTGCCAAGTAGATAGCTTGGCATGTCGTTTTTTAATGGCTTGAAGTACTCCTGTTACATTTGCCACTACAATTTATTGTCTTCGTGGAAAGAAGTACTAAATGTGCACAAATCTCAAGTAACAGATTGGGCTAAACATTTGTTTGTTCGCGTTGACTTGGGGATGCATTGACTATCAAACATGATTAACTGATGCCTTAACATCTGAATGGCCCAGCAGGATGTGCAAGTAATGAATCTTGCATAAGTTCTGCTCAAGTCTTTTCTTTTCTTTTTAGCTTGTGTCAAACTTGTACTGTCTGCTTGAATATGTGTTTGGTATATGGTCAAAACATACAACAATAGCCTTTAAAATGACTGTAAGTTTTCAATCGCATGCTAAGTTAGAGATGCGACATCATCACAAGGTCAACTTCTTGCGAGTTGCTGATGTGGTTTTCTGATTACTAAATGTGTTGCAATTTTATCCTGGCAATGCTACCATCGCTTCATTAAATGGAGCTTTGGATAATATTGTTACAAGATAATAGTAATCAATGGTAGCAAGTCAGGTGCCTGACAACATCTGGCGGGGCTGATCTACCCTTGCATCGATATTGTGAAGTGAATTGCCTGTGTAGTCATAAAAATTGATGAGGAAACACCCCCCCCCCCCCTCTTCTTTTTTCCTTCTTCTGATTTAAATGCTTTTATGGGGTTGCAAAGGGTTGCCATATGGGCATGAATCCAGTAGCAGGTGAATCAGTAGCAATACAAGGTCAAGCTACTAAAAATATGGGTATCAAATTGCCACTTGTGGATATTTACTTGGGGGTTGCTGCTTGTGTACATGAATGGTTTGTGAAACTATTTTGAAAGTGGATTGTTGGATGGACTGTTTGCACAGGACCTTAATTTTCTCAACTTATTCTGGTTGTTGTATTTTATTTTAGTTGGTTATCATACTCAGGAAAGTTCATTTTTTGTCACTTGGCAGTTTTTGAGCCATACAAGGACAATAAGGTTGAGCTTCTTGTACCAAAGTTACTCTATATAGCCCTTAATCTGGGAGGTTTAGCACTTGGTGTTTGGAAGGTGAGATGCTTATATTGGGGACTTATTCTGCTGTACCCACAGAAGCATTTCTTGAGGAGGGTCCTTCTTTCTTGGCCCTGCAGATGTGGAGAACAGTAAGATCTGGGGCATGTTTCCTTGTGCTAATTTGTTTCTTCTTTGCAGCTTAATACACTTGGCCTACTTCCTACACATGCATCAGATTGGGTCTCATCCTTACCTCCAGCACAGGTTTGGTTCCACTAATTCTGCACTTGCTTGGGAAACTGTGACTGAAAATTTCATTTTGGATGAACCTTTGTACTGTATTGTCTTCTCAACAAAAGTGTATGGTTCATAGGAAGTCAGTGGCAGAGATATCAGTATGAATCATAGAAGTTCGAAAGGTTAGCTTATAATTGATTTCCTTCCTGTAAGGAATTTTGCATAACATTAATTGTTACATACCAGTGTAGTAGGAATCATAGGATCAATAGAGGCAGCCTTAGCTGTAAAACGAGGTGTTGTAGTTTCAGGGAGGTGTTGGGCAACACATCTGCATTAGCTTACATCTGTTTTGTAGGAAGTTGTGTTGCCTAGCCTTTAGATATTTCAATTTTAGAACGCGTCTCATCATACATACAAGTTATGTCAATTCTGCATTGCTTCAGTCTGCCACAACCATAGCTAAGCCAAGTAGACACTAGTAGGATATGACTTGGGTTTTTTTTTGCGGACTTAGCTTGTTAATCTACTTATTTATTTTCCCTTGAATTTATTGCTCAACATAGATGGCCGAAGGGAATGTTAATTTCCTGCATGATATGCCTTTTCTTTTTGGCCACTACATGGTATTAATCTTTGATGAAGGCTAATGTGAAAAAGGTTTTGCTTATTTTAGGAGGTCGAATACTCAGGTGGGGGCATTCCTCTACATTAACGCAACAGGGCCTACAATTTCAAGATCGATCTCCAAGTATTGGAAGTGCTGGAATGAATTTTTCTCTGTTACCCATTTCGTTATCCTTGGATCCGTCGCTGGCAGAGTGGTTCAGTTTAGGTCGATCATCTACTGAGGTCTTGTCAGCATCGCTGTAGTTGTCTAGCAAACTAGTTGGATGGTGACTGATGCTAAATTTAGTTCCCCAGTTAATGCTACTTTTGCATCAAGAAGGCACCATCTGAAAATGATGGTTCATCAACTGTTTCATCTATTATCACTCTTAAGACTCTTTTTTTGTCAGGATGGTTTAACTCTGTTCAGGCCTTGTGCCATTACTGTAGTTTATCAAGCATCCATCAGATTCTTATTTCCTTATATGACAGATTATTGATCTTATAGTAAGCACGATATATGGGCTAAGCAAAAGCAATTGCCGGTATGGATGTATGCATTTTGTGAGTGGTTTTAGGCAGATGCCGATCATGATGGCTTGGGATTTCTGGCAAAGGGTTCCAATAAACTCAAATTAGGCCGAGAGTAAATCCCCAATATAGTAAATTTTCTGGCATAACTCAAATGAATTTATTGAAGGCTTGGTGCTCTCATAAATCAGTGTGTTGGAATGCTAAATGATAAAAGAAAAAGTGGGGGACTTTTCTACGTATATGTGAAAAAGGAAATCTGATTTTAAATGGGTTGAATCATGAAGAAAGTTTCAAAATGTGGGAATTAAATGATCCCTACACTGGGCCTAGTTCGAATAATTGAAAATTCTAGCGTTCAAGCGCACATAACAGGAACCTTAGGAGAAAATTATTAAAAAAGTCCTAAACAATTTATATTTATATAGATTCAATCATAATTTTTTTAATTTTTTTAATTTAAATATAAAATTTAAATGATTTTTTAATTTAGTCAACTTGACCAATTTTAATCAGAAATTGCTGTCATGTATATTAATCATTCTACGTGATAGGGCCATTGCTAATATAAATAATTTTTATAATTCTTTTATTCTCTTTCTTGTGATTTCTTTTTATTCCTTTGTTTCTTCAAAGCCTAGCAAGATCTTGCCTACTGCCTAGCGGCCTAGCGAGGGACGGCCGCCACCCTTGCTAGACTTTGTAGGAAGAAAAAAAGGGAATCAAAGAAACATAAAATAAAAATAAAAAAATTGTAAAAAATTTAGCAAAATATTAAAATTAAAAAAAAAATATTCACATCAACTCCCGCCGTTCATTCATGTTCACTTTATTGATTTCTGCCCAAAATCGACAAATTACCAAAAAGCTCGTATCTAAAAAATAATTGACTAAATTGAAATTGTTTGTAATGACATAAATATAATAAATTTAGGATATTTGGTTCTGGTAATTTTTCCTAAATGAGGAAGTGTACTTCTGTTTTTCTTCAAACTCAAGAAGTGTTCACGTCGCTGACCGAAATTACAGTATACTTTCGTTACCGTATCAGATCCGTTCGTCAGATTCCACTGGCCCCACTCCGCTTCATTATTGCCGGCAGCTGTTATTCCAAGCAATCTCTTCTATCTTCGAAGAGCAAAATCTCTCTCTCACCTACCAAGTACCAACATCATCCTCGGATCCATCGAGCTGTAGCTGTAGCCATGGAGTTCACCCCGAGTGAGCTGATCCAGTTCAACGGCACCGACCCTTCCAAGCCCATCTACGTGGCCATCAAGGGCCGGGTCTTCGACGTCACCGCCGGCAAGTCCTTCTACGGCCCCGGCGGGGCCTACGCCGCGTTCTCCGGCAAGGACGCCAGCCGGGCCCTCGCCAAGATGAGCAAGAACGACGAGGACGTCTCCGCTTCCCTCGACGGCCTCTCCGACAAGGAGATGGGCGTCCTCGACGACTGGGAGAAGAAGTTCGAGGCCAAGTACCCGGTTGTCGGCCGCGTCGTCGCCTCCTCTTGAAAGTCCCTTGAAAATCTCTACTCGATATTGGCTGCTGATGCTCGTTATGTATAATTACTCTCTTTGTCTTGTCTTGTTGTTACTGGAGTTCCTCGTATGGTATAATAAGGCTTCCGTTGTGTCGTTTGGGTGAATATGACGGATGGATATTCGATATGGATTGTAATGTCTTAAGGCTTTTGACCGTTAAGTAAGATTTGCGCTAGTAAGGAAAATGAAGAAGATGTTGGTTGTCTGATTCTGCCCGAGTGCGTTATACTTTCGCCATATTCCTGTCGGTAGTCGAAGGGATTCTGGGTATTGCATAACTCGAGGTGAAAGATTTTGTTGGGTTTCGAAAGAATTGAAGCCCTTTTATGTGGTCTGCGGCTCTAAGATTGTTTGTTGCAATATGTAGTCTGATGCTTGTCTATTGGTAGCAGAAATGGTGGCATCATCTCATAGGGAAGCTATCTAGTGCATTGATGAGTTCTTTTGTGCCGTGCTAGTTCAGGTCTGTGTGATCCTGGGTTTGGCCTTCGCGTGTGCATATGGTAATGAATGTCTCAGGTGCCTATAAGTTTGCTTGAGTATGGTAGGAGTGATCTTCCTTTTGACTAGTGTCACTGTCGGTCTGCTATAAAGAATGATTCTATCCATTCAGATGAACTTCGATTGTATTCTTCATCATCCCTCATCTTCTCTAGATAGCGATGATCATCCAGCAGTGTTGCCTAGATGTCAGCAGACCATTTATGGTAGGTTCCTTTATCCTTTTTCAGGGAGAGAACAACTCTTAGATGCCCACACGCCTCCAAAGTCATGTCAGTTAGTCGCTCACCGGCCATTAACCTCATTTTTGCATGTTCTGCCATTATATATAGGAATGGAAAATCCAGAAAAGAGAGGAGCGTGACAGAGATCTCTGAAGTGTGGGGAAATTTAATAGTTACCCTCACATGCTGGACTACTAATGACAATAGATGTGTGCCCCATGCCTGTAAAGGTATTGCTGTGACCAAGGAGTGTTAAGAGCTTGATAAAATCTTTGTATAGCTAATCTATGTTGGAGATCATTCTATTATTGAGTTGCAAAAGAGGATTCTCTAACTACATAGCCAGAGTATGTTTTGGTACACTCGTCCTAATGAAGTGTGCCTGTCCGAGATTCCTCCCCAAGAACCAGAGAATCTGGACATCCGGTTTCTCAACCAAGATTTCTCTCCGAGATCTAGTGGAGATGATATCTTGTTTTAGCTTAAATCTAGCTAATTCTCAAAAAAGTAAATTTGCCATGGCAGGTGCACCTGTGCTTGAGTGTTTCAATCGTGGATAGCATGTAAGCTACATGTCCAATTGGGATTTGATTATGCCTAGAGTTGGAGTCAATGTCTTGATTTGGTTGGATCTGGGACAGCATTTTTTTAATGCTTGAGTTGGTAACCAAAACCGCACCAGATTAGTATTTAAATCTTCAACAGATTCAGTTTTTCAATTTTTTGGAAGAAAGCAATGACATGTCCCACCTTCACAGTATATTCTTGTGATGGATGAGTAAGCAACCTCACCCTTGTATGTACTCTTATAAAGTGTTCACTATTTGTGACTTTACCATGTAAGGACTGTTTGGAATTGGATTTCTCAGGAGATCTTCCGTGACCTTTATTCAATTTTCACACACAGATCCAATGAGAGCCATAACCCCGTGTCTAAGTTTTTGACATTGTCTGCACATACATGGGTCCACCTTTACAGATGAGCGATGGCTATTTCTGGCTATTTGTGTTCATTTTCTGTTCTTTACTTTGCTGCTTTGCACAGATATGCGTCATTTTTCCTGAATATGCGCATCTTTTGAGTCAGTCGAGCGGCGAATATTTCAGTTTTCCTCCTTTGCTAGTGCATATGTGGTGCTATGTTGATGTTGAGATGTGGCACACAGGCTTTGGATCGACCATCTTGGTACAGAATCGTCTAGTATCACTACACTGTCATGCCATCTCCAATTTCTTCCTGCAATAAGGCGCATGAACTTCCATCGATTCCGTTGGCCATAGCTGACTTAAAGAAGATACTGCTTGTGTCTCTCCTTTTTCCAGCCGCTAGTTACACATCCACACTCATTAACTCCACGTTGAGACATCATGATTGAATAGCTTTAATGTTGTCTCGAGCTTTTGGCAATCTAACATCTCCCGATGAGGACCTTTATCAATACCTTACATACCATAAAGCTTCAAAGAGACTCACCATTGCCAAAATACTCGCCTTTTCAACAGATCTTGTTTTCCAAATCGGTATCCATTTGATAGATTATGTTGTAATAGCATGGCTCCGTTCGTTGACAATGTTCATATGTAAGATGATACGAGCATGTGGCGATGCTTCCCTACGATACATCAGATTCATATGATCAATACAAGTACTATTCAAGGAAGATACCGAATTGAGTTTAAAGATATGAATTGGCGAGAGAAATAAGAGGGCTGAGCTCTAAAGTCTCTTTCCAAGAAACTTTTGGAATCTATATAGCTCATAAATTTCGTAAAACATAACACTTTGATGGTTACATGTATTGCCATCGTAGAAACAATCAAATTACATTGAGTTGATAACATTCGACACTAAAACAAAAGACATAAATTTGATCCCTTCTCCTAGGCAACAAACGAGCTTAGCACCTCATGTTCACATACTAGTGTCTCAAATTGGATAGCTTACATAGATTTGTTGCTAACAAACATGCATGTTATGTTGATTTACATTGGATCTAAATATCCAAAATGATCATTTATATGGTACATGCAATTACTCTTCTAGAAATGGTTTTTTGGGTGACCAATGTAATGAAATGATCAATCCGTGAGGAAAATTCTAAAAATTCATGAATTGAAATTCTAGGATTGATCACTTTAATAACTTTAGTTGGTGATTTTCTTAGCCGTGGGGAAAGGTTCGTTGGCACAAGACGCTTTTGACGTTGTTGCGGGAGAAAAAGCAAAAAGGCCGGTCTGCTCCATCACTGTGGAGACAGTAGCATTTGCAAAGTCAGTCTTCGTCTATCGATCAACCAAAAAAAAAAAGGCAGAACCTTCCTCTCCCCTCCATTAAGTCATTCCCAAAGAATTGATTTCTCTCTCTCTCTCTCTCTCTCTCTCTCTCTCAAATCCACAGCAACTACACGCAGCAGTTCTAATCCAATCCATTTCCTTTTCCAACTCTTCCTATCCATTTCGGATCATTCTTTCTTAACATCGTCTCGATCGCCTCTTGCGTTTTTCCCCCTTTTGTCCGCTGTTGAAATTCATTGTCTGCCGCCGATTCACGCTTCAAGATACCCTTTTTCTTTCCTCTTTCGATTAATCTGCGCGTACCCATCTCGCGAACGACTCCGATTTTTGGATCTCTACCCATGGACCCGTCCTCAGCCAAGCCTCGATGCTCCGTCCCCAAACCCTGCAATCACCTAGCTGATTACAAGCTGAAATACGGCCTGGCGGGGTACGATTCCCTCCAGGACAACTTCGTGACTGGCTCGAATGGGAAGACGATCGTTTGTACGCCCGATAGGAAGATACCCAGATGCTTTTTCTGTGATGGGTATCGCGAAGGGCTCTACCTTTGCTTAGTTTGCTCTTCGGTCTCTTGCTTGGATCACACCCTCTTGCACTCCCGATCTGATTGTGGACACGACATAGCTGTCGACGTCAAAAGATCCGAGCTTTACTGTGGGAAATGTCATGATCAGGTCTATGATGCTGATTTTGACACTGCTGTGGTGAGTAAGTATAAGAAGGACCTGATAGTTTGCAGAAATGCTTTTGAGAGTATTGGGGAGAGATCGAGTAAGAGGAGGAGATTGAGTTCTGCGATAGATTTGGATTTGAAGAAGTGGAAGGAGCTGCCTTGTATAAGAGATCAGAGGGCCAAGTCTTGTTATCCGATTGGGTTGAGAGGATTGAATAATTTGGGGAACACCTGTTTCATGAATTCTGTGTTGCAAGCATTGTTACATGCCCCTCCGTTGAGGAATTACTTCCTTAGCGATAGGCATAACCGTGGAACTTGCCAGAGGAGATTATTGGATCGATTCTGTTTGCTTTGTGACATTGACATTATCTTCTCAGCCATGTTTTCAGGTGATCGGAGTCCATATAGCCCAGCTCAATTTCTTTACAGGTGTGTACTTGTTATCTGCATGTGATACCCTTTGGATTTGGCTCAATTTTCCTGCTCATAAAGAATCAGTCTTTGCAGAGAGATCTGCCAGTTGTGTTCATGTGTATGGTTGTGATATCATCACTTGTGCCTCAAATTAGTTATCTTGGTTGTGTCTCATCAGATTAATTGACTTATTCAAGATAAAAGCTGAAAATCAGCAATTTTGATGAAGTATGGATTGTGTGCAGCACTCTGAGTAGATTTAGTTCCCTGATTGAATGAAATGTGGCGGTGCCATTTTGTGGTTGGAGGGGTTTGAATGTAATTTGTTCGACTTTGGTTAAGAAGGATTGATTGTGGTGTTTCTAATGTGTTCTTCCTCATCAGTTCCACAGCTTATTTATAGTGTCTAATTCTTCAAAATATTGATCTAATAATCATGACATTGTTTAATGTTTCATGACTGGATCTGTTGTATTGCAGCTGGTGGCAGCATTCAGCAAATCTAGCTAGTTACGAGCAGCAAGATGCTCATGAGTTTTTCATTTCGCTGTTGGATGGTATCCATGAAAAGGAGAACAAACTAAGGGACACAAACAAAGGTATAGTAGCTTTGTGCACTCATGCTTGATTGGTCATGCCATCTGTTATTCATCAGTGCACAATGCAGATTCATGCTAGCTGCAGTAGAATTTGGGAGCATGAATACAGAGTGTTAAATTTGCAGTCTTTCATGAGGGCCATATAATAAGTTTCTGATTAATATGCTTTAAATTCGCTTTTGGCTCTGAGCTGGGTGCATGTGTATGTTTGTGAATTCCATGTGGACATTGTCTTACATAAGTGCTTATATACATACCTGGATCCACAATAATTAGCATGACATTATGGACTGCACATATGAAGTTCTCTGCATATTTTGCATATTACAAGTGGCAAGCAGAGATCAGATTTACCTAAAGATTGGTCTAATGGTCTGAAGATAAATCAGCACTGTCATGAAGTTGCCTAGGTATTATCCCTCACGTGTTGACAATACTTTTCTTTTTCTCAGATGCTGGAGATTGCCCATGTATAGCTCACAGGGTATTTTCTGGACTGTTAAGATCAGATGTCACCTGTCTGACTTGTGGATTCACTTCCACAACCTATGACCCTTTTATGGACATTTCACTTCACTTGGATTCGAGTCATTGTTTTTCAACAGAGACAACTAACAAAGGTTCTAAATTGAATGGAAGCACAAGCATATCTACATCCACCCTCGTTGGATGTTTGGATCTTTTCACGAAACCGGAAAAGTTGGGATCAGACCAGAAACTACACTGCCAAAATTGTCAAGAAAAGCAAGATTCTTCAAAACAACTGTCCATTGGGAGGCTCCCTTTGGCATTGTGTCTTCAGGTAAAAAGGTTTGAGCACTCATTCAAAAGGAAAACATCAAAGAAAATAGATTGGCATTTACAGTTCCCATTCTCTTTGGACATGAGCCCCTACTTGTCCTCCTCAATCATCAGAAAGAGGCTTGGGAATAGAATCCTTTCTTTTGATGGCGACGAATCTGATGTCTCAGCTGAATATGAGATTTTTGCTGTTGTTACACATTCTGGCATGCTGGAATCGGGACACTATGTGACTTATCTGCGCTTAAGAAACCAATGGTATAAATGTGACGATGCTTGGATAACTGAGGTCGATGAGGCGACTGTCCGAGCTTCACAATGTTACATGACCTTCTACGTGCAGAAGATGCTGTACCACAAAGCCAATGACGAAATTGGTTGTGCACCATCTTCCTCACGGAGGGATTCACTTATGTCAGTAGTAGGTTACTGCTAGAGAAAGACCATGTTGATGGGTGTTTTCATAGGGTGGTTGTGGAGATGAACACAAATTGCATGTGATGGTTGACAAAAGGACGGACGGACGGACGGAGGTTTATGTAGATCGCCCTTCAATAAAATGATGGAGGTGGAGCCCAAAATGGGAAAAAGATGCAAAGATAATTTAACAGCATCCCCTGCTTGGACAGTGATCATCAGATTCATCAGACTCACTGTTAAGTGCTTAGTATTCTTTGATGGGATTCATTCATGTATAGTGTCCTCTGTCCTCACTACTAATACACAGCAACATTATGACTAAGTCCCCTCTGCTTCCATGTTTCATCCGCTTTCTTTCTGATTATTGATGTCTCCAAGATCTCTCTCTCTCTCTCTCTCTCTCTCTCTCTCTCGTGCGCGCGCTTTTTTGCCCATGCACAGACGTTGCGGATACATATCACAGGGTTTCTGGCTTTCTGCTTCCGCGCCTTCCAACCTGAGGCACAGCATAGCGTCCAAGGATGTGTCGATTTTATTTACCTCAGCAATGAAAACTCCCATTCCGCTTAGGCCAAACGAAACAACCATTCTAAGCATTCAGATCAGAACATATAGTGTTTCGCTTGCTTTTCTCTAGTTCCTGTTCTCTTTGCCAAATGCTTTTAGTGCATTACATACTTATTGCAAACTATACACATCTTTCTACAAATTTTTTCCCAAAATGAGTCGGGGAAACGGCCTTACAGCGCAGGATGTAACTAATCCACAGACATAGGTAAGAATTCTGGATCTTTGTTCAGTTCAGTTTCCAGAAATCAAGCCTCTGATGGTTTCTCTCTGTTCTTTTCCGGCTTGAGAGGTGAAATAGGCTATGACAAGGAAAGAACAGAGTAATGAGTATGAAGTAGTGTTAATACCACGAAAAATCCTAGATTCGTAAACTTATAATAAATTTACCTTAAATTATTTTTTTGACTACTAAAAATTTCAAACCAATATATCTGTGACAAATGTATGTCGAATTATCATAAAAAAATCCTAAACTAGTACGTTTATGATAAATTAATCCCAAATTAATATTTTTTTTTTACCTTTAAAAACCCTAAACTTATACATTTGTGATAAATATACCATTTTTTAAATTGGATTAATACCATATAAAAAATAGATATAATTGTGATAAACGGTTGGTACATTAGTCAAATGTTAAATGTCATTCAACTCGGCAATTTGATTAAAAAATTTAATAAAAGCTAACATAGGATAAATTTGTCGGAAGTAATATCAATTTGGGGTAAATTTATCAAAATTGTACTAATTTGAGATTTTTAGTTGTCAAAAAATTTAATTTGAAATGTATTTATTATAAATATATTAATTTAGAATTTTTCGTGATATTAACTGTGTATGAACTATAGATTAACAGATTACATCCTCCATATTGGGCTTCAGGCCCAGCATTGTTCCAACGCCCTAAAGACTGCAATTTGCGTTCTCTTTCGTTGGATTGGTAAGAGAGAGAGAGAGAGGGAGAAGGAGATTGCGTCTGTAACCAAACACCTGGTTGAGGGGGCGTTATTCCGGATTAGGGTTAACTCCTCTTCGCTTTCGTACGGCAGGGTCCCTTTAGGCGCCAAAACTCCGCAGAAGTGCCACTCCCCAATCACCTCCTCCCCCTCCTCTTCCACTGTATCGTCCAGGTAAAAAAAACCAGGACATCCCTTGAGCGCGTTCAACGTTTCCCGTTCCCGCGTGTGAAAAGATCCAATCTTTCTCGATACCCTTTACAGAAAAAGTGGTTTTTTTTAACAATGCGTGATGCTAGGATCATATCTGTGCAGCGTCGGAGTGTCTGTCGAGCGGAATTTTTCGTTTGTTTCCTTTGCTCTCCGTGTTAATTTGGCGACTGTATTCCAATGTAAAATATGAATGTCTTGTGAGATGGGTTGGTGTGGTTCTGACGTGCCCTGAATTCAATGTCATCTCGGGGTAGTATGGCAGTCGACTTCATTGCATTTCCCTGAACCATGTGCTTCTGGGCTGAGTTAGTGCGCCTACTTCGATGACGAGATCAGAATAAGATTCTTGTCTTGCGCAAAATGTCGTTGGACATTCTTCTATGGTATTATTTCCAGAGGCATCTCGGTGTCTAGTATCCATACAGTGGCTACACTGTTGTCACTTGAATTTCCTATGTTAAGGCTGCCTTCAAGAGAGCTTAACCCAGAGAGTTTTATTACAGCTAACTCTTTTGCCATAGTCTCCTCCATGCTTGTTTTTAATATCTATGAGTCGATTTAAAATGTCCTCTCTTTGCTTCTGATGAGGTTTCTCATTGTCTATCCAATATCTAGGGAGATAAATGGACTGTCAAATCCCTGTGAGCAATGATCGTTCAAGGACATATTGGACACCTGCAATGGAACGGTATTTTATTGATCTTATGATAGAGCACATGCACAGAGGAAACCGGATTGGCCATACTTTTAATAAGCAAGCCTGGACAGACATGCTTGCTGTATTCAATGCTAAATTTGGATCTCAATATGATAAAGATGCTCTCAAACTCCGTTATACAAATCTCTGGAGGCAATTTAACGATGTAAAGAATCTTCTGGGTCAGAATGGATTCTCTTGGGATGAAACTCGACAGATGGTGATTGCTGATGACTATGTTTGGGACACTTATCTCAAGGTGAATTACCTCGGCTACATCTTAGTAGGGGTCTATGCCTTGATTTGAAACTTTACTCAAATGATGCAGGTTCACCCAGAAGTGCGCGCTTACAAGACAAAATCAGTTCTGAACTTTAATGACTTATGTTTAATTTATGGATATACATCCGCTGATGGAAGATACAGCCGGTCAAGCCATGACGTGGACTTTGATGATGAAATCCAGAGAGTAAATATGGGTTGGTTCTTTTTCACCTCGTGATTATGGTCAATTTACCTCATGCAGCATCCGTCAGTGTGTAGGAGCAACAATGGTTTATGTTGGGATTTACCTTCAGAAGGAGTAAACTGTAATTTAACATTAAAAAAAAAAACTTTGGATGCCTCAGACTGGTTATTTGTGATGTGGACAAAATCTTTCAGCTCAATGTTAAATACCATGTATTTTTGTTTTATATTTTTAGTATGCAGTCGATAGACTAAATTTCAGACACATCATGCTTTTACTAAGCAAATATCTAACATTTCCTGGTGAGGAGATGGCCGTGTCAAAGTGATTTTTATTTTCTCAGAGAAATCTTGTTTCAACTAGTAGAATATGTCAAACTCATACTAAGTTTCTACATCTCAATCTCTAGGAGATGGAGGGGGCAGTCATGTACCATCAAATAATGAACGTCCAAGAACAGACTGGACCCCATTGATGGACCAGTACTTCCTTGAGCTTATGCTGGACCAAGTAGGGAGAGGCAATAAGTCTGGTGATACATTTACCAAGCAGGCATGGACGAACATGCTTCATTTGTTCAATGAAAAATTTGGTCCTCAGTATGGAAAGAGGGTTTTGAGGCATAGATACAAGAAATTATGGAAGTACTACTCCGATGCCACCCTTCTTCTTCAAGAAGATGGATTTTCATGGGATGAAACACATCAAATGATCACTGCTGATGATGATGTATGGAATGCCCATATCAAGGTACATGGTCTTCAGATGAGTACAGGGTTCTCTCTCCTTACTTCACTGTTTCTTGTGTTCCCTTCTTTTTCAAAATAATTGATGTTCATACAATGACTATAGGTGAACCCGCATGCACGGACATATAGGACCAAGGTCCTGCCCAACTATGATGATCTGGTCCTAATTTATGGCAGTGCATGCGACAATGGGACTCAGAGTCGACTTGATCAGCAAAAGAACTCTGAAGATGACAACATCGGAAGAAAGTCTGGTAAGACAGAGTATATCTTTCTTATTAGTTTCTCTCATCTCCTAGAGTAATTCTGAGGTTTGGTCTTTGGTCCATATGAAGACTCAAGGAGACTCTTGACTTGTTTGTCTCTTTTTACAGCTTGCTTTTTTCTCATATGCCTATTTCAGTTTCTAGTTTCAATTGCCAATATGTTGTGCCTAATCTCATTGATATATATGTCTGTAGTTCATACATATCAAAATGCTTGAAATATCTGGTTGATGTGTACATGGTTTCTTTTGTAACTAGTAGAATGTCTATATGACCCGTCTTCCTATTTTTTGGTGAAGGGAAAGCTAGGGACAAATCCTGTACTAGTGACCGCACAAGGACATACTGGACACCACCTATGGACCGCTACCTCATTGACCTGCTACTGGACCAGGCTCTCAAAGGAAATAAGCTTGGTCAGACGTTTATAACACAGGCTTGGACCATCATGGTTGCTCATTTTAATGCAAATTTTCAATCTAACTATGAGAAAGATATTCTGAAGAACCGGTACAAATACTTGAGGAAGCAATTCAATGAAATAAGAAATATTCTCAAACAGGATGGCTTTTTATGGGATGAAGCAAGGGAAATGATAACAGCTGATGACCAGTTGTGGGATGTTTATATCAAGGTGAATTTAATGCTCATCATATCAGATTGTCTTTTTCTGTTATGCAGTCTCTTATGTGCATTATTATAGGAACACCCTGATGCTCGATCTTATAGAGTCAGAACAGTCCCGAGCTATCACAAACTGTGTGTGATCTTTGGAGAAGAGAGTTTTGATGGAAGATATAACCATGTTGCTCATAGTACAGATCCCAGCTGTGAAATACCCATCTTGATGACCGGTATGTAATTCTTGGGAATTTGGAGTGTGTTCGCCATTGATGTTCTATTAGTGATGAGAATAACAAATGACTTGCATTTAACTTTATCAAATCGGATTTTCTAAATGATGCCTCTTTTGCTCTTTGTAGGTGACGAGCTTAATGATTTATACTCCCCGAGGAATGAATCTTCACTGGTAGAGTGGACAGAACAAATGGATCGTTATTTTACTGACCTTTTGATAGAGATGATGCATGGAGGGAATAAGAATGGTTCAACATTGGATGATGTAGCCTGGGTTCAGATGATTACATCTTTCAATAAACAATTCGCACTTCAATGTGGCAGATCTGACTTAGAAAGTCGGTATATCTTCTTGATGAAGCAGTATGATGAGATCAGCAAACTTCTTAGTCATGGTGGGTTCGCATGGGATGAAATGCAGAAGATGGTAATTGCAGATGGTGAGGTTTGGGAAGCTTATATGAAGGTAAAGTTCCTTTTATGAGTGTTTTGGAATATTTTCATTTTAATCACTTGACTTCCTGCTCTAGCATTCAGCCATGATGCAGCTTTGCTTACATCTCTTTCTTGGCAAATCACTTCCCAGTTCTTCGCATGATCTCTTGGTAAAAATCTCAGGAATGTAGCACAGAAGACTGAGAAATATTTGTCTTTTAGCAAAGGTTTCTATTCTGGAACTATGGGGAGCATTTCTAACTATTCCCACTCAAAATTAGAATAGCATGTTTAACTTAGGGAAATTGAAATCTTTGTCAGTCCATCTAAAATGAAATATTAACAGAGAAAACTTTGCAGAGATTTATACTTGAGGTATTGAATTAAAGTGCTCCTTTGTGAACTATAATTGTGAGCTACTTAATTGTGAGTTGCGAAATATTCAGGTTGATCCAGATGCTTGTGCATACAGAGATAAAGTTTTATGTTGCTATGACGATTTACGCAAGATTTACTCTAATATGGTGGATGGAAACTTCATCGGTGAGGATCCTGGAACATGTGGTATACATGATGCGCAAAATCTGGAGGGAGATGCTGGATGTACAGATGCTCGCTCTCCATCAGGGGATTATCACATTTGTCATCCACTGAGCAAGCGACCAGGCACGCCATCCCATGAACCTGGTCCTGTTAGTAAACTGCAGAAAACTGATGAGATGCAGGGAGTTCTCTCAGGCCATGGCATTGAAGGTGCTACTGGGGACAAAATTCCTATTTCTTTGGGTCGGAGTGAGCAGAAGAGCTATACAATTGAAGGTGCTATTAGTGCACTTCAGGAGATACCGGACATAGACGACGATGTCCTGCTGGATGGTTGCGATCTATTGGAGGACGAGAGAAAAGCCAGGACATTCTTGGCACTCGATGCTCCACTGCGGAAGAAATGGTTGTTAAGAAAGCTGCGGCCATAGTCCTCGCTCTTCAATTTGAGTGTTAAGGATGGTTTATGGTCCTGAACTTGGGAGATGAAGGCAGAAATGGTTGAGACTCAAATTCTTTTGGAGGTGGGTTTTTGTTAGGAGCAGGATCTGGAATGTTAATAGATAGGAAACTCATACTAACCATTGCCTCCAGTTTGTATAGAATGATGTTAGTCTAGGTTTGGAAGCTTAAGCTTTCTGAAGCTTTGGTTGCTCATGATAATAGGTTTATGAGATAAGACCAGGCCAATGGGGCAAAGAAAAACATTGTATTTCACGGAAAATAAATAATTTGAATTTTTTTTCTTTAAAATAATTATTTTAAGAACGAGGTTGTATGGCACGTAAAATAAAAGAATATTTGCTCTCTGGAAATCTCATCTTGTTTCACATTTGCTAGAGTTGAGCCCGTGCGATGCAAGGAACATGACAATAGACAATAAATCAAGTAAGAAATTATGACATTTCTAAAAAGAAATTAAGAAATACACTCTTTTATCTTGTTAGAGTCAGTATTATTTATTTTATTTGATATGATATCCCTTCAAAATAATTTATGAATCGAGCAAAATAAAACAATTGGAAATGGAATTTTTTGGACCACATGAACCCATCTTTTTCGCTTATATCATTTTGAACTTTGAAAGAATTAGGAAAACAATTAATTGATCAAACAATCCTTCTAAGATTAACTTTTTTTGAAGATTCTAGAGAACTGAATGTTTAGAGAAGAATGAGATTCCATTAACTCACATCGTCCAAATTGTTAAAAGAAGTTTTTAACAAATCCATTAAGTAAGACTATAAATGTCTAGAAAAGTCCACATACTTATTGTATAGTACATAGATTCACTAATTATGGGCCTAGATGACTACAAAATAAATCTGCATCAACTTGTTTATTAAAAAAATAAAGTAAACTAGTTGTTTGTTACTTAGACCGTCCACAATGCTCGTCATGTGTGAATCATCCGTAAAACCTTTAATTTCAAACTCGCAAGCCAAAAAAATCAATTTTCACATGAAATGTTTCTTTTTACTCTTTTTGAATGATAAATGTTTATATCAATAAAAAGAATCGTCCCTTGCACTATGGCCACATATCCGTATATATTGTTGTGTTTGGTTAAATAAAATCAACTCTGAAATGTGATACATATACGTGACCTAGTAAAATTTGAGAGTGCAACATAATGATAATGTTTAAATTCATTTGGAAATAAATTCGCATGTTCAATTGTTTGAACATTTCGCAACAACATTCGAGGAGATATTAGACTTGAAGAATTTTCATTAGAACCAAATTTTTTATCTTTTTTTTTTTCAGATGGATAAAAAAAAATAACAATGGCAAGAGTTAAATTCCTTATATTGTTCAAGGATCGGACATAAGGAAATAACCTTTGAAAATCGCTAAACACCTCTTATATCAAAAAGAAAAGAGAAGACAAAAGCTATGAAAAAAATTTACTTACCAACTCTCAACCGAAAGTGAAACAAATGAAAATGCATGAAAACTTGTGAATTTAAGCCAAAGATTGCAAATGGTTGTGAGAAATTTATAATGTAGAGGAACACAACAAGTGTGATTTTTAAAACACAATAGTAAGTTCTGTTAATACAAGTGAAAATCTATGCTATTTTATAGTGCAATCAGCCTTAGGTCCCATAGTACAGTGATTGTATGTGATGATACAATGTGCTGACGTGATTGTCTTTTTATTTAGTTACAGACATAATTGTTATTTTGATCCATTACCGTCATTATTACCTTTTGATTTGCTGATGCTGACATGATTGCCCTTTTGATTCCTTGCTGACATGATTGTATTTTTTTTTTTTTTTAATTTTTTGGACTTATCGGTGTGGCCAGTGTTGGGGGAGGCTGCCGTCCAGTTATGCATGTTTCATTCGTCGTCTTTCGAAAAATTTACGGGAGATAAGATGCCATAAGAATAGCCTTCGTTGGTATTCCCGATGTGGTGTGATTGGCTAAAAAAATATGTAGGAATAAAATTGCACACTTCAAGATATATCTGAAAACTAAAAGGGCCAGAGGATCGAACCCTCCATACCAACAGCGGCAAAAGTCGAGTCCACTCGTTGAGTTCCTCTTTCGCTTGTCTTTTTGCCCTTTTTTCTCTTGGCAGGGGCTAATGAAAGATTTTTCAGTTTAAAGTAACTTCTGTCAAGGCCCAAGAACTGACCTTTCTTCACCCTTAATAGCTAAAGATAATATTGCCCGTAAACCGATCGGTATAACTCGACAAGAGAATGTCTTGTACATGATGATAAGAGTTATCCATAAGGGTACAATTACACTTCAGGTCCAGCATAGATTTCCTGCATCAAGTATACGAAGCATTGAAGCGGGAAAGAACGGGTTTCAAAATCAGGGTCTCGATTTACAATAAGACCGTTTCCTCCTTATGCTTCGGATTCTCTTTTCAGCATCAAAAGCAGTAATAAGAACGAGGTGTCAAGCGGCTCTACTGAAAAAGAAATCCTAACAATTCATTAGGGGGAAACACGGAACATCCGCAGTTTACATTATACAAAATTTGACTCCATTCACTAAATTGTGCTCTTTAGTAAATGCAATAATCCCATGACAGGGCCCATGACAGGGCTACACCAGGATTTTCAATGGCAAACCATTCTTCTTCAAACAAACCACTGCAGAGAAAAAGACCTAACATTTTCCTTGTACATGGACAAGATACGAAACGCGTCAAGTGACATTGCAGTCCTATCTCCACTTCGCTTGGATTCTGCATACCAACTTTGTGACAGAAATTTAGCCCGTCATTAATGGCCAAGCTGTCATTTTTCAGTCCACCCATAAATTGCCATTTGATCACGTCCGTCTCCTCCTATCACGCTCTCTCTCTCTACCTCTATCCTTGTCATAATCATCCCTCTCTCTGCTGCCACTCTTCTCACGATCTCTACTTCTTTCACTGTCTAAGTGATGCATCCTACCATCTCTGTCACGGTTAGATGATCTTCGAGGTGGACTAGCACTGCGACTTCGGCTGCGATGACGTTTTCTGGAAGAGTCACGGGAATCATCTCTTCTGTCCTTCCTCTCTGATGAAGATCTCCCTGGAGTTAACGAGGCAGGATAACCTTAGATGGGGGCAGAGAAGTAGCTCTTCCAAAATCAAGTAGTTACAATAAACGACGCTTTGCACTAAGTATTTTATTAGAGAGTACTGGGCACTTGTTAAGCAACCAATTAACTAAACTTTTACATTTGATAGTCCTAGCGTAATGCACCATCAGTGCCCAGAAAAATTAAATTATTTCAAATAAAGTATATTCAACAAATGCCCCAGGGGAACTCCTTAACAATACCCTCACAAAAATTCTCCAACAGATCAATGACAAGTAGAGTAAGAACATAAAGCAAAGGAGAAGGAAAGCGTGTATGTTAAGGGCTAATTGGCAGTATGACTTACTGTTCCCAGAAACACCATCACTAGAGCCTGATAATCCATAATCCACCTCCAGCCGTTTCCTGCGCAAGGCAACTTTGTTCTCGATTTCTTCCACGTTCTTGATTCCATGTTCTTCCAGAGATTCACGATACTCTATCAAAGCAGCCTCTAGACGCCTCAATTTTTGTCTGTAATAGGAGAAGTCAATCAACCAATACAAAATGGATCAAAGCAAGATATGTAAAGGTAACAAAGACCTATCAACAGCAATGCACCATAGTACCCAAAACAAATCCACCTACTTTCTTCTCTAGGCATCATACAGCAAATCCTAATCTTATTTGTGGACACACATCTTCTCCTTGCCAGAGGAAAACATTAATGGTAGTAAAAGAAATTAACTAGAGAAGCTACACTGCTGTCTACAATCAACAGTTATAGAATCCTTAAGAGGAAGACTTTTCAAGCAAACGTACAAGAACAAGTTCTCCAAAAGAAGATATAAATGGAATTTCAAACCTAGTTAAGGTGAGAGATAACCTTTGCTCTTCACTCATTCCGCTGTCTGACTGAGATGGAATGCTTGAATCAGCCGCCAACTCAATCCCATCAACATCGCCAGGAGCATCCCCAGCATTCTCGCTTCCAGATGATGAATAGCCTAACCCTAGGCCTCTAGAACCTCCTTCCGGTTCATCATCGCTTTCATCATTTTCTCGAGCCCACTTTGAAGATGGCAAAACAGGATCATTTTTCTCTTTCCTCGTGAAGGCTTTCAGCTCAGGTGGTGGAATTGGGATGGTTGAAGCCAATGTAACAGATTCTTCTCCTTTTGCAGCCACCTCATCCTCCCCATAACGACCCCATCCTGTTAATCCTACAGGCCCAGCATCAACATTATTATCTCTTTGACCACTTGAATATCTCCCAGAGCTCACACTACTCTGCTTAAATTTCAAGTCCTCATCTAACTCATAGCCCCTCTGTCTCTCTGCCTCTTCAAGACTTAACAACCTTGCAACCATCATTTCTCTACCACCAACAAGAGACAATCCATTATGCCTACAGCGTCTTTCAAGCTCAGCGAGGGGAAGAGACATTAACTCTTGCGTAGCAGCTCCTCTGCCCATTGCCAAGGCAGCATCTTGGTTGACCTTAACTCCATCACCCGACTCTTCTGAGTTTGCTTTCTTTTCTATTTCAGGTGTGTCACCACATAAAGAGTGAAAAGGGACCACCCCAGAATTACTCGATCGGAGAAAAGTAGCCCGTAATCCATTCACATAAGCATCAGAAAACAGAAACCAGTCTGACCATACTTGCAAAACCTTCAGGACTCGTTCCTGCAGATTTCAAAAAGGAATCACACAGGTAAAACACCTAAAGAAACGCATCAAGAGAATTGGTCAACAATTTCCTCAAAAAAAAAATTTTAAGCAACCTATCACAATTACCTTAAGGGCCTCGGCAGTGATCCTTCCAGTTATACTTCGATACAAATCATTAAAGCTCTCCATTATGTCAGGCAGTGTCGCTTCAAATTTAGTGCGGTATGCAGAAGCATTTTTCACAGGAGCACTACTATTATGGAGGACATCAGAAACCAGCATAAGCCTTGCAACCTTAGTTGGGATAGGTGTCTCTTTAAGTGTTAAAGATTCTGTTAAAACCTCAACGACCTGCATTCCAACAATCATCATAGGCGAGTCAAAACATATAATCATAAAATAAACTCCAAATTAGGTAGGATGCACATCTCACTCCATCTTATGTCATACACAGGTATAAACAGAGGCAAAGTGGTGAGTTGAGAACGACAGGTGGCAAAAGGCAACATAAGTAATATACAGACGTAACAAGTAATATGCTCACAAGCCACCACATGAAATACTAACAGATTATCATTTGAGAAGGTATTCATACTTAAAAGCATTTTTGTAATGAGTAAAGACCTCTGAAGGCACGCATTACAACAATGATAAACAGTTAATCCCCATCCCACTAATTAGTTAGAAAGAGAACTAAAGTGAAAAAACAAAAAAAAGAAAAAAGAAATATGAATCACTTAATGGGCATATCACCTCCCCAGCAGCATCAGCATTGTCTAAAGCGAAACCCATTGCCTCCTTTATCAAGTTTCTCTCCAACGTTAATGCACGCAGCATGTCCTCAAATTCATCCCTCTGCGAATCAGTTAGTGTACGTTCTGGCTCTACACGCTGCAAAGAAAAAGAAAATGACAATGAGCAATTTCACATTAAGAATTAATTTTGAATGCCATAATGTGGACATACCCCAATTCCAGCTATCTTTTCAATGGATTCAGACACAATCACAAGCAGGAGGCAGTTCGCATATTCATGAAAAACGAAAGGCATGCTGCACACCCAATAGCACAAACAGCATGGAAACAAGGCAAAGGAAGAGAGAGAAGGATTGAAGACCCAGGAAAGTGAGATGATACCCTGCTTCTCCCAGCAGCAAATGTCGTGCCAGATTCTTTTTCATGTTCAGGACTTCGGGCAATAGGCAAGGGGGGAGGTATCCATCTAGGAAATAAATCAAGTGATGTGATCAAATTCCTGGATGTTCATTACTCTCAAACAACCAAAAGATCACAGGCAGTGACATGGTAGCATGTACTAGCACAACTTACTACCTTCCACTACCGGTAATCATGATGAAAGGTTCTGTTCGCCATCTTTGAAGAGTGTCGCCCTGCAATAGACAAAACAGAATATAACTATAGTTCTTCTCTTGGGCCAGAAAAGTGAAGCCTAATGTTTGCCTCTCAATTCAAAACCAGATTAATATGCCAACTAGACTATATCAGTAAGTTTCACCTGAGCAAAAGAATAAAGCCTCCAGATATAATAGGTATGCTCTTTAGATCCAAGCTCAAACAAGAAACTGAAAAGTTGCTTCCCACGACCTCTCTCCATGATAGCCTGTTCAAACGCACATCCGCCATCCAATACATATAATGCCATTGTATCAATCACATGCCGGAGATGATCATCCTCCGGTGGAATGACAGTTATATCAGGTATGTTAGGAGTCAAAACCTGCAGAGAAACCAAAGCATCGAAAAATACTTTTAAGTCTGTCCAGCTTTTCATCAAATCAGAAGAGGAAGCACGATAAGAAATTGGTTGTGAGAAGGATGAAACGAAACAGTCAAGAACATGCACATGATTAGTAACACGGTTTCTCAGCATTAAGCAAATCCACCCTGATACTAAAGAGACTACAAATATGAAATGCCAACAAAAGCAAATTAAACCACAAAAAAGAGATTAAAATTGGCCATTGGTCTTTTTACTGCAGGGCAAGAAAAAAAAAGTAATCAATCACATGAAAGAGGCTCATGGGAGATGATGCACCTTCCTAAGTTACAAGTACGAAACAACCAGATAGCTCAAATGAGCATATAAAAGAGCAGTTCCCTACATGACCCACGCAAATGTTGCAAATGATTTAACTGCACTGAAGAACAGGATAATAAAGGCATACCAACTCGGAGTTCTGAGCAGGGACTGTGGTAACTGGTGGACCTGATGGACCAGACAAAATCACTGTTGCGCCCTGTAAAGCACGAAATAGAATAGTTATTCATTCTCAGCCTTCAACTATTTCAGCTATGAGGCTACTCAATAGTGCAATTTCAAGACTTATATCAAGAAAGATGTTGGCTTCAAGTACAAGCTCAAAGAGGAATATCAGCACCAAATCTACAGCAAGCAAATCAACCGGTCTGCTTTTGAAGCAAAAGTAAGAAACCAGACCTCCTTACTCCTTATGGCCATGTGCCCTGGTGGAGGAGCAGGAAGAGCTTGTGATGGGAGAGCCACAGATTTACCCCATCCAATCTTCAATTCATACTCATAAACAACGACACCTGCACAAGAATTTGTTATTATATATGAGTAAACAGCAAAACTATAAAGCTCAACCTGTCTTTTCCCATGCAATACTAACACTAACTCAAAAATGAACGTGCCTTCAGGCTCTATAAACGACTATAATACGTCATTAATATGCTGGGGCTTTAACAGTTTGTTATAGCAGCTAGTCATACATTTGGTTTGCCTTCAGGTTGATAGAAACCATACTTATTTATTTAAGTCCATTTGTATAGCCACGACAAAACATAAAGATGAGGAAGCAAAGAACCATATGATGGATGAAGTTAAATTTTAAGAGAGAGGCCAGCAACTAAATGAGAGAAGCTTGGTGAATTGGCAGTGTGACAGAACGAATTTGGTCCCCATGGCCGCTTGGATCGCCCTTGCATAGCTCTTTAAACTGCCATAACGTTCTATTTTGCCATATAAAATGCACAGAAGGGGACAGAACAGATAGAAAAGCACCAAGATATCCTCCTTAGCACATTAACCACTGCATTAATTACACCAATCATAAGCAAGAACTACAAATTTCGGACCTTGCATTTCGTCCTTTGCAGCCTGTGCATCAGCTCTGTTCATGAAAGCCACAAATCCACAATTTCTCTGCCGTCTTCTCTCTTCTTCTGTCCGAGGCCACATTATCTTTACACTTGCTATGGGACCAAATCTTCCAAAGGTCCGTAAAAGGAAGTTCTCATCAACCTATCACAACATTATAAGTTAAATCACTATTAGCTTTGGTCAAATATAGCACTGAATATTAGAGAAAGTTCAAGCATATCATACCTGAGGTGAAAGGTTACCAACATAGAGGTTCGTCGTCTGTGGATCACCATCATCAAATGATCCAGGAAACCTTCCGCTTGGGTCGAGATCATCAGGCAGTTCATCAAATCGGCTAGATGGCTGTAAAGAGAAAGAGAATCGCACCAAAAGCTAAATACGAGCATAACGAAGAATCCCAGAAAAATGCACAATTTTTTCATCACACTCTTTCTTGCACCCACTCCATTCTGATAAATGAACTGTATCAGCTAAAGAACACCAGAAAGTGAGTCCAAAATTAAAGGCACATACAGCAGAATTTTCACTCGGGCGGCCATCGCGCCAATGTTCACGCTCTTGATTCCGTCTCTCCCTCAGTTCTTGCTCATGCTTCAGCTCCTCCATGAAATGATCTATGTTTCGTGACTTCCCTTTCTCTCTCTCTTTTGTCTTCTCCTCGTCTTTCTAAAATGTTCAATTAGATATTAATGCAGAATATTTGAATTAAGTCAATCAAAAAATCACGATCAAGAAAAAGGAAAAGAGTCTCCATAACAGATACCTTCTTTTCAGTTTCTTTTCCTTTGGATGAAAGAGGGGGTGGTATGAAAGAAGGAACATACCTGAGAAGAAGGATATATCAATACCTATGTCCACTAAAACATTTCTGTCACATTATTAGAACAATTGCAGAAGAGAAGAACAGAATACCACAATAACAATATCATTTGCAGGAAGTAGGTGAGATGCTGACTCAGTCAAAACTATAATAGAAGGGAATTTCTCCAGGTGTACTACATCAGCTAGAATTAGATTTTGGAGTTCAAAGTATAATGCAAAACATAAGCATAATAGCAAAGCAACACGAAAGAAGTGCATTGAAAAAAGACCAGACGGTAATGCATCTTTTCTTTTTGCCTTTTTCCTTTTTCTTTTGGGCTAAACACGAGTAGTACCCACATAGAACCTTCCCAGGAAAGTAGTGCCAGTATGTTCAACAACCGCATGATTAAGAAAAAGCAAACTAAACACATAATACCCATGAAGAGAATGGAGAAAGACATAGATTGCCCAAAGCTAAATGAAATTCTTATTAAACACGGGAATTATTCTTTCATCAAACAAATAACGACATATATTTTCCATCCCATATTGTATGCATAGTTACACTTTGCATACTATGATTCCAACCATTTAAGTGTTCCTAAGCCTGCTCACGACTGAATCTAAAATTATTCACAAAACTAGATAGAAAAGAGAATGCAAAGCGAAGATTGCAGTCACTTTTTCCAAACTACGCCCTCTAATATTTGAAAATGAAGCCATATACAAAACCCACATTGCCATCCACCTACCCAGAGTAACAGACTATTTTCAAATTTACAAGCTCATTGGCAGTCCTAAAATGAAATCAAGCACCTGGAATTATCTGACCAGCACATGACGTCATATAAAGCACTGTGCAAAAAAATATAAACCATTCATTCAACTATTAGAAGTGAACACACAGAAACAGTGCAACATCAACTTATGAAGAGATTCCCTACATGCTTCATCACATCAAAGACTGTTAATATTGGTCCAAACCTTATGCCATCTTACCAAGCTTCAACAGCTAGAGCATAGATTGCTTTAATAGAGGAAATCAAATGCAAGCATAGAATATCATCTCTTGTGTAAAATCCAGCAGAAAAGGAAGGCTCCAAGGGATTATTATAAAGGATATCTACAATTTTTACGTTTGTGTAGCAGAGCCAGCACCCAAAGACAATTTAACCCAAATTTGAGGTTTAGCAACCTCTCCAGATCAGAACCATAGAAACAAAGCTCTAATAATTGGAACCCTATTAAATATGTATAAACCATTAGATTTCTTGCATTGGCTAATTATTTTGAAAAAAGGGACATGGCATAACAGTAAGATTTAGGAAACAATTCTAAATCATGTCAGATTTAAATAAATAAATAAATAAAAGCAGAAGGAAATAGTTTTTAAGCTCAGTAGTCTCGCGCATCTATCCAATTTTTGGCCCATATAAGATTCTCCCCTATGTGCAGATTTTCCTCGAAATTCAAGTATTTGCTTAAACCATGCCAGTAACTATTGAGGCTAAGTAGCACAGTAGTACCAATGACCAAGGGACATATTACCCATAGGTAGAGCACCAAATATAGTTTAGATATTGCGAAGAGTATAGATATCTTAAATATGCTCATGCACACTAAAAGATGTTCCAAGTTCATTCGTGATTAAAACATAATGTAATAGCAATTTCAATGTCGATATTACAAACCCAATGATCATGTGATGCCAGTAGCTAACAAAATTAACCCCCATCTTTTAAATGCCAGTATGCAATCAGGTCACAAGACATGGAAATTGACCATAGCAATCCAATGTCCCTCAAGAATGACAAACACGATAGGTAGTGCTGGTCAAGCTCACATGCAGCAACCACATAATGTAGAACTATTTCTTGAACACTGAGATTACAAGCTAATCACGTCTTGAGATATACGACTTCATAACAGCGCAAGCAAAAGGCAATTGGCATAGGAAAGAGGGGAACAAAAAAAATACATATCAATGGAAATAACATCAACTAAGCCACTCACAAATAATCTTACACTTGAGGACCTAAATAATTACGAAAAAGGCATACATGACAATGTCATCTCCATGTGTCTCTTTTTCTACTTATGACGCCTTCAACGACAGAGGATCGTAGTGCACGGTCAGTTAAAAAGTACTTGTTTACCTACTTCCCTTCTTTGGAACAGGCATCCCATCTTTGGACTTTTCACCTGCCATCCGTGAATGAATGAAAAAGGCCCATACTTTTATTAATTTGTCCCCAGATTAGATGATAAAAATCACTCATTTACTTATACATCGCATGGATAAGTAATAATAATAATAATAAAAAAAAAAAAAAAACTGACATTTAACACAAGCTTCCCGTAACTTAAGAAAAAAAAAACGTCGAAAAAACCAGATTCAGACTGCCGAGCTAACCTTCGGAATCGGCCTTCGCCCGCTCGTTCGGATTGATCAGCCCTCCTCGAACGAACGCCTTCGACCCGGGCGCATTGTCCCCTTGGAAGGACTCCACGAATTCGGCGTAGAGGCGAGCCGTCTCATCTTCGGCCCTCTGCAAGAAATCCATCAAGATGAGGCAAACACCAGATTGCTAACGGAAACTCGAGAAGTTCTACAGAGCTCCGCAGAGAGGGAGAGGGAGAGGGGAGTCACCTTCTTCTTCGCCTCTTCCTCCTCGCGGTGCTTCTGGAAGGGCGTCTTCTTGCGGGTAATGGAGAACGAGCTCATCCTCGCATGAGGATGCCGGAACCACGTGTCGCCGGCGGACACTCGGAGTCAATCAGGGTTTCCAGAATCGTTCGTCGGCCGGCGATTGGAGCAATCCGGATCGCCGGGACGTGGCGTTTCTGGAGAGATTCGACTGGTGGAAGAAGGAGGAGAAGGAGGAGGGAGGAAGACGACTGATTGGAAACCCTAGGCCAGCAGCTGCAGCGGGAGAAGAAGAGAGGAAGAGGAAGGGGAAGAGGAAGCTCACGGGTTTGGGCTTCTTCTACCGTTTCGAGATTTTTAAAAGCTTATTATCGAGAAAGGCTTTGGCCCTTTTTTTTTCTTTTTTTGACTAATTAACGCTGGCCTGCAATTCTGCATTACACAAAGTGAAAAATCCAAGTAAGGGACCGCCCACCTAGTTAGCACTATTGGCGGCGAGCTTTTCCCCCTAACGCAAAGGTAGGAGCTTGATTCTTGGGCATCGCAAGGTGACTTACCCGATGGCACATGTGCGGTGGCTAGTACGTGTTGCCCCAGTGGTTACTCCCATTAACCCGGGCCTTTCGGGCTATCCGTATTGATATGGTGCGTGAGTTTCTGGGTCACCAAAAAAAAAAATCAAGTAAGGGTCCCATATACCCTTGTTTTCTTAAATAAAGGCTTGAAATAAACCCAAGAGGGAGTCATCCCTCTCATGTGTGACCGCCACCCCATGGCCACTACCTCACCAGTGATTGGGTGGCGGCCACAAGCAGGACGGAGTCCTCCCTCTTGTGTGTTCTTTTTTTTTCTTTCAGTTTAATTTTTTTGAGTTTGGAAAAGAAAATGAAAAAAGTTTAAAGACCAAATTATCCTTTCACCAAATAATAAGTCCAGACATTTATTTGAAACTAATATGATCACTTTAAACACTTATTTGAAATAAAGTATACTTTAGGTCCTTATATGAGAAAATAATGGCACTTCGAATTCTTATTTGAGATTTATTTAAAAAGATGAGGACACTTCATGTTCTTATTTGAGATAATATCCACTTTAAATACTTATTTGAAAAAAAAATGATGACACTTCAAGTTCTTATTTTAAATTTTTCCTCACGTAAGTTATAAATTTTACTTATTTAAATCTGATTTACTGATATAACATGATAAAAACAATATGAACATACATAAAGGTTACAAAGCCATAAAAATTTAAGGAGTATTATCGACCTGTTAAATCATAAAAATTTAGAGTCGGTCTTAGTTCATATAAAAGGGGCTTTTCATTACTTGACAATCTAGAGCAATTCAAGCAATTTAACTCGGTAAAAAATTTTCCCCTCTTACTCGTATTATAAATTTAGCACCCTTTGAAGTTTTAACCTTCAACGATGCCCAAAAATATTCCATCCATATCCATGAGAATCTCCTAATATTGATGATTATCTTCTTTTGGGTTTTAATTTTTATTTCATAACCGAGTAATGAATGCTGTGCTTGTTTCAGCATCCTTTGCAATTGCCAAACAAAGATGGCACGAAGGTTTCAAACTCTTTATGATTTGCGGAAAATTTGATACTCATGAAAAATATTTTTAGAGAATTCATTTTTCAATAAAAAATTTATAATTTCTGGTGTTTTGCATGGAAACTGGCTTTTAACGAATGGATTTTCGGAGAATTCATTTTTTTTTTAAAGTACATAAAAACATTTGAGCTCTAGGAGTTTGCTTAAATATTCAGATCATCAGGCAGAGGTTGACAAGCAATGCAACCTTGTTTGGAGTCGGAGGGAGCCTGAAAACTTCTCTAACTAAACACGATTTGTCTTTTTTTCTTATATATAAGAAAAATGAGTTTCTAACTTATCACTAGTTGGAAAAATATATTAATCTTTATCTTATTATTAAGTTGCCATATAGGAAGTAATTATCGCCAGTGAAAACCATAGTAGTCGATAGTTGCTAACATAGGAGAGATTCTTCCCACCTGATAAGAGTCATTTCTTATTATAATATTCTAAGTATCATGGCAAATTTCAATTATGTGTTTAAACTAGTAGGACTCATGCATTGAATCATTAACTTCTTAAATATATCCGATAGAAGTCTTGCCATGATATAAGGATGTTTTAGTGAGGTCTCTTGGCAGTATAGCATTTTCCTTTAGGGAAAAAAGCGACTAATACCATTTAGGAAAACGGCACCGGAGATCCACCGAAATGTTCTTCTACTCTTCTTTTTTCTTTTTATCAAAAGTGTCCCTTTACTTTTAAAAATATTACGACATAGTCAGTCTCTTATACATTTTCATTTGTCGGTCAATCTTCGTTGACATAGACCGTTCGCTTGTTAGATGAGCACAAAAGCACATATGGCCAAATTATGATTGATGGAATTGTGGAGTCTTGACCAGGAAAGTTTTTTTTTAACTGTTAAGAACATATATGTAATTTCAACCTTAGCTTTGTATGCCCTAAATACTTATTATATATATATATATATATATATATATATATATATATAGACGATATTACTTATAATGATAACTTGTAACTCTAATATTGATAGTGATGGTAAAGAAATTGCTTAGTACAGCTCCATGATTTTTTACTTTCTAATTGTGACATAGCTTTTCTATATAAAAATCAATTGTCTTTTTCTCTGATTTTCCTCTTTTACTTTCGCATTCCTGACAATGGTATTCGTTAGAACAGCGAAAGTGCAAACAAACACAGAGAAGGTGAAGATTGAGCAGGTCAACTGCGAGGATTTTGATTTTTGGAAAATGCAGTTCGAGGATCAATCATATTAGAAAAACGTGCATCAGCCTTGAGAAGCCCTAAGCGTGATTCGTACGTAACCAAGCTTACACAAGCAGTTGGTTCCCATTCTGGTCAGAGCAACGTTTTATAATCTGGATAGCATCATTAGAAAAACAATTCGCATCTGTCCTAATCACAGTGTAATTTTTTAACAAAACTGGGAGAGCCCAAAACTCAGAGACAGATCTGGTCAGTTCGCCATGACATAGAGCTAACCAATATTTTTTTTACATAGAATTTTGAGGCAAAGGTACAGTCGATGTAGGACTATTGTGCTAGTACTCAAATCGGTTTTAGCTCCTTTGTCCCCTACGATGTTTTGCTTGGCTAAGGGAGTTTGAAGTGACTGCCCACTTTGCTAGATGAATTTCTTGTCCGTAAATTCTGGACGCTTAAGTTGTACTTGACTCGAAAGGGCTATGAAGTATGGAATTACCGGTGCTTCGACTGGACGAGGCAAACTCGCGAGATGCAATCATCGAAAAACACTCAGGAGCCAGCGGATTCGGTGCCTTGTTACTGTTGGATCAGCTTCGCGTTACTCCTTTCACGAGCTGAAGCCATTCCTACCTCAGCATGCGGACAAGCTCATAAGCTGGAGCACAATCTGCAAATTTTACTCGGCAACTCCCACGCTGGATCGATCAACTGGCGAAACACCTTTTGTATCAGTAATGCCAAGCACATGGTTCAATAACTATCTCGATATATATACAAATGGAGTCTCCCACAGAGAGGGAGAGAGAGAGAGAGCCATATTCTCACAATATCATATAGTTTTCTAGTAACACGAGTTTACAATCTTCAAATCCAAGGTCCAACTCCTCAGGCAACTTAAGGACCTTGTAATAGAATAATCGGAAACCAGATCTCACATCGCTCGCTATTCTCGAGTATAAACCATGGAAAAGGAAGTCGTGATCAGGGCTTGAGATCAGCCATACATCTTCATGATAAAAGGCAGTAAAAACACTTCTCAAAGAACCTCGCGCATATACCATCTCTCCTGAAACCAAATTCTACATATTACACAGACGATTACCAAATACTGCTTTGCCAGATCGAGCAAGACACTCATCGTGCCATCTTCTTCAGGTGTTGAAAGGTGCGTTGTTTAATCCACTCTCTGTCATAGGGCAGATATGCCTGGATATTATGATCATAACTGCAGGTCCAAATAAAAAGGCAAGGACATTAGCATTATGACGAAAGAATAAGGCCCTATCACATAAAATAATAGGATTAACACAACATCCACTGTTCCTGCACGATGGAGTCTGGTATCATAAGAGTTTGAGTAATAAATATTCACAGAAGCCTCTTTGCATTCCTTTCTGTAAACATATGAAAGTAATTTTCTAGAATGTATTCTGCCGGTAAACACTTCACCTAGATTAGCAAAAGTTCAGAATTTACTGGTGGCTAGTAGAATGATGTATAGACAATCAAAGAAGACAAATTTCAAGATAAATTCATGAAATAGAAGAGGCATTGTTCTACTTGGAAAAATAGGCAGAATGTTAAATCTGAAAAATAGATAGAATGGAGAAACCAAGACAAATCCAATTAAACCAATCACTTCTATTGCAAAGCACACAGTCAATGTACACAATTGAAGGTTTCTTTAAAAGAAGGTCCAATATATTAAAGTATCCACAAGCAAAGCACTTCTCAATGGTACAACAAAAGACAAACATAAAAAGAAAGTCCCTTCTCTAGATTTATGAGGAAAAGAGATTTAAATGAAAACTTAACACAAGGAGAAACAATATCGTAATAGCTAAAACTCTTCTATTGCTCCATGCAAAATCCTAGAACTTGTTTTCAGCAGGTAGGCCCTATTCAGCAACAGAACAAGTATTTCAATCCTTTTTTAGGCAGATGAGAAAGCATACTGCATGGTGCATAAAGCATGAGAGAGAGAGAGAGAGAGAGAGAGAGAGACATACACTAGAGCACTCAAGTCCGTGAGACCATCCATGAAATTGTAAAGATCTGTAATATCATAAGTGATGTTTCTGATGGCAGGATTTAGCTCCTTGAGTTTTCTTTCATATAATCCACATATACCTGCACAAAAATGCATACAATTAGAGTATTTAACTATATAGTAGCCCTCTAATATTGTGAAATGTTCTCAATTTTCATTTTCTGTTTGGAGGTGGGTGGTGTTGGGAGAAAATAGAGGAATTGGCCCTTTCCTTGACCACACCTGTGTGAGTTTAAACTATAGATTTCCACTGACTATGAATTCGGTGCATGACTAATGAGTGGCAGCCTATTTAACATAGCTCCATCAAGGACGCTGACACTGTGCATTGCTTTCAATCTATTTATATCCTAAAATACATGCATTTGGTTTGGTTGTAATATATACTATGGCAGGCCTTGCTGGACAACAAATATTGGAACAAACTTGACCCTTCTTTCAATCAGGTATCAGCCACTTTTATGATTTTCACTCGAGAGGGCAAAGTTCGCCCATTCACCCACTTAGAAAAGCAAAGTACACAAAACCTGAAATCACACTGCTCTAATAAGCATCTTTCACCCTAATCTTTCAGACTCGAATGAGAAATATGCACCATTTTGATGCGATGTCAACTTGCTGGAAGATAATCTGTTTGCTGGAAGTTTCAACAAACTCACAGCTCCGCTTCTAATTGCAGACACATACTCTTGGCATCATAGACAATCAATGCATGAAACAAGATATTTCCAAGTGTCAGAACTTCTCTTCCTTAAATCAGTTGCCGATGAATGAGTGATGACAAAATAAAACAGGACTAGCAAATGCCTTCTATCCCAGGACAAGCAAAATCAAATTCTTGTTTCTTATCCCTTACGTGTGCTTTGCACATACAGAGATTATGAGAGAAAATCTACAGCTATGATAAAGCAGCGTCTCTGGTGATGCTTAATGTAAAAAACACAGATAAAAAACTCGTCAAAAGCTATTCACTTTTCTTCATCTAATAAAGGAAGATCGATGGTGGTTAGAACTATCAAGAAACATCAGTGCGATATCTAGCATTCATACCATCCATAGCTTGACTCACAGAGCCATAGTCCATGAAAGTCCTGCTTGCCCTGTTTTGAGAAGTCTGCATGAGAATGATCGTGTGCCTGTTCGCCTGTCACGGAAAAGCACGAAGAACCGCCCATCAGCATTCAGCACACCCAATTCTTATTCAGAAACCGTACAACATCCGCAAAATACCATCACCGCCGACTCATTTTACACATTCAACGATAACAGCATAAGCAGCCATTTTCCTATGGGTCGCAAGACTCTCTCCTATGCTATAAACCGATCGGAACTCTAAATCGAGCATTCAAAGTACGGATTTTGAAAGCGCGTACGAGCTGCAAACTGGACAATCACTACTACAGAAGACAAATTTCCAATCATTGCAACACCGAAAGCATCTAAGTATCCACTCGAATTTCACTCAAAACCCGCCGTACGGCATCAAAACCTACTCGAGCCGAACCTACGAGACGACGAGAATCGAGTTCGCCGCGGGGGCGCGTGTTTACCATAATCTCTCCCTGTTTTCCGGAAGTCGGAGCTCCCAACCGAGGCGCCGGCCGGACGCGAACGGGAACTCGATCGCCGGCGATCTGGTCCGCCGGAAGCGGCGTCGTAAGCAAGCGATCCTGGCGAGAGAAAAACGAAGGAAGGGAGAGAGACGGAAGGGAACTGATCCGGAACCCTAGCTGGAGGAGGAGGGAAGAGGAAGAAGACCTCGGGGATTGGGGAGGAGGGACTGCTTTTTCCCGTTTTCAGATTGTGAAGCTAACGCGAAATTCATTTTTATTCCCTTTGTACGAAAAAGACGCTGGGCCTTCTGCGAAACCTGAAGCTTTTTCTTCTTTTTCTTTTTTCTTTTTTTGACCGTTTTGTCCTCTTTCGTTTTGACTTCAAGTCAATAAGGTTGTCGCCTTTCGGACGCGCGGCTGTCCGTGAAAAATCAAGTGCCTTTGTCGGGTGAGAGCAAACTTGGTGGGATCATTTATGTTACCTTAGTGGCGAAGAGCCGATTTCAATGTGCCGAATTTTGCTGTCGATGTCGATGTGAAGCCTTTAGGAATATCGGCCTGCTACCTCTAGAGTAACTTTAATTCTTTTAAGCAACAGCTCTTTTATTCGGCACCATCGGATTACTTAGACCGGTTACTTTCATCCCTATTTGACACGCTGGTCTTATGGTTAAGCTACTTTTTGCTTTTGCAGTCAAGGGCTCATTTTCTTCCCGCCCAAGAAAACTTTTGCGCACTTTCTTTACCTTTGGGAAGGCCTACACTCCATAGAAATTGCTTACCTAAGATTACCTCTCAACTCGTAAGCCCTGACACAAGATTAGGGTTCTAGAAAATGGGATTAAATCAATTAAAACTCTCTATTGGCTTGAGTTATTTTTTAAAAAAAGAATGACGTGAGAAGCAAATCTCAAGATGCAGCACACGGCAAACCTAGTTGATAATGATTGACCGGTTCTCATGATTAGAACGTCTATAATCATATCCTAGTTCAATCCAACATTAAACAAACTTATAATTATAAAATCGACTCAATCATCAAAGTATAGATTATAAAGTCATAACCCCAAGCCATTCTCACTTTGGGTGGGACATATTTGCTTTTTTTTTTAAGTTCCATCATTAAGAGGAATCTTAATTTTATGGTTCTCATAATTAGAACGTCTATAATCATATCTTAGCCCAGTCCAGCATTAAACAAACTTATAATTATAGAATCGACTTGATTATCAGAGTATAGATTATAAATTCATAACCCCAGGCCATTCTCACTTTGGGTGGAATAGATCTATTAATTTTTTTTAATTCCATCATGTTGACACCTAAATTTTGGCGATCTGATCATTTATTTATTGCATAGAAAATTATAGGTTAATTTTATCCCTAAAAAAATAGTGATTGCATAGCATATAGATTTAGGTGCATTTATTTTTTAATTTGCATTTTTTACATTTTATTTATTGGACCAATGACAGATGAGTTGGAATTAGCAGCTTTAAGTTTTAACTTGGTGGGTTGGACTAAGCTTACGAAGAGAGTAAATTGGCCAAAGCCCTTTTTTTTTTAAGTGATCAGAAATTATCTCGTGAGAAGATAAGAATTTGAAATTTTTTGGGATATCGATTTGGAAAAATTGAAACCTTAATCGGTGGCCTATAAATAGGTTTTTTCGCATAGGGTTTGGGAGGCCAAACATTGAAGATATGGGCACAATTGAGAGCATAGAGAGAGAAGAAATCGTGAGGGGGGACCGACCATAATCCACAGTTGAGAAAAGGGCACATTAAGAGAAAAATCGTACGAGAGAGAAGAAATGGTGAGGGCTTTTCTTTCTGTTGAATTGTCGTGGGTTGTTTTTGGTGTTTAAAAGTCAACGAAGGGGGAGTCCTCTCTTGGGGATCACTTGGCAGAGGGGGAACAATTGAGTACACGACGGAAGAAATTGAGAAAACACGCGTGAGAAATCAAGAGGAAAGGGGGGGCAGATCGTGAGAGCAATGGGACTCCATCGACGTCGGTGATCTCCACGTGTGCCTGCAGCTCTTTTGGGTGCTGGGATCGTGCCCGTGAGGGGCGCCCAACGTCAATTAATTTGCTGTTTTTGTTGCTAAGCGTAAGTGCATCGTGATCATATCCCACCGCAAGCCAACTTCCGCCAATAGTCCAGCTCCAGGTGTGCGGCAAAGAAGACTGAACAGCATCGTCTCCAGCGTCCATCCATTGGTGCAGAAGCGTCCGCCGGTTTCTCAGCCTTGAATCACGCCTATCACGGTCCAGTCCAACATTGGTGAAACTCGACGATCTTTGCTGCTCCCTGTTCAACTCGACGCCACAGATTTTCTGGTGTTCCGAACGATAGCCCATCGAACTTGTCGCGGCTTTGTCAATTAATACAGCTACCGAATTATTGGTAAATATGAACCAAGTACCATTTCATCTATGTTGAACCAAATATTAAATATGTAAATAATTTAATTTAAATACATATTAATTTAATATTTAAATACATATTAATATGTGTATGTTAATATAATTATTTAAATATGTTAATTATTTAATTTAATATGTTAATTTAATTTAAATATTAATATGAATATTAAGCATATTAAATATTAATATTTACATATACATATTAATATACGTATTAACATATTTACCTAAACGTTTTGTGGGTGCGTTTTGGAAGACTTTTGGGGAAAGGAAAATGCAAAAACTTTTTGAGTTAAAGGTGTTTTCCAAAATGCAAACTGTGTTTGGTAAATTATAATTTGAAAGCTCTTTGTAAATATCTTTGAGTAAAATGGTGTTTGGAGGATTACACATTTACAAAGAACATTGGTGATTAAAAAAAATTATAAAAAAATAAAAAAGTTCACCGACCAAGTAGGTGGCCGCCGGCAATCTTAGGGTCGGGCGACCTTCGACGAGGGTCACCTAACCCAGATTTAGGTCCGCCGAAGGTCGCGCCTGAGGTCACGCGACCTCTGCGCGACCAGATCTGGTCGCCGGGAGGTCGCGTGACCTCCGACGACCAAATCTAGTCGCCCAACCTCCACACGACCAAATCTGGTCGTGGATTTGGTCGCAGCGATGCGACTCATCGGGGTCGCACGACTAGCCGGTGACGGTCACTGCGACCTTGTCGACCTCAGCCGTGACTCGCCGGCCTCTCAAGCTCATCTACGCCGCCGAAGAAGAAGATGAACAGTAGTTCATGAATAGTACACACAGGCATTTCGAAAATGCTAAAAGCTCAAGACAGCCTAGGACCTGCCTTGAGCTTTCAGCCTTTGGAATGCCAGCATTCCAAAAAGGCAAGTTTCATTAGGTGTTTCCAAACACCCAATATTTGGGCAAATGAGCTTTGGACCCCCAAGGGGTTTTCCAAAGTGGTTCCCAAACGGAGCCATAAGTTTGGTCTAGTTTGCCGATCATCCTTTATAACCCATCGAACTTGTCACAGCTTTGTCGAGCCACGCCAAGATACCACTATAGCCGTTGCCTTAGAGCCGAGCCATGCCGTGCCGCGCCCACCATTGGTGCATTCTACTGATTGGATTTTTGGAAAAATTCAAATTTAGGTAGAGATGTATTTTATTTTATTAGGTAGATTTGTTAGATTTAGTTTATTAGGGAGATTTATTTTATCTTGTTTAGTTTTTGATATTTTGTCTCTTTGTTTGATTTATTTCTCGATGCATGGTTGGAATCCCTAATGTAGTATCCAATTCGCAACCGTACGAATTTTTATTCCATCTATAAGACTTTAGATAGAATAATTATTCACGTGAGAGTAAAATTGATATCTTGATCTTTAACGCTTAAAATCAATTTATCGATTTTATTAGCGAAATAATCAAGTTTGAATTTCAATTTGAATGGTGGATAACATTTTGATGACCATGGATGATTTGATGTTTATCTTTTATTTGTTCTGTTTATCTCGAAAATACAAAAAAAATTGCATTTGCATATTGTGTAGATTAGGGTTGTTTTCCTAGATAAGGTTGCATGATATAATAGTTTTTTTTTTTAAATGCATGTAGTATCTAGGTTAGAAAATTTTATTTAGGATAGACTGCATGCTTATATTTTATTTATGTCATATAGCGTAGGTCATATTGCCATGCCATATCATTGCATGTTAGATTAGTAGCATTGCATTGCATGTAGGTTAGATTCTCATTAAATAAAGTGAAAACAAAAATTGAATGTTTGCGTGTTAATTAGAAAGCATATTTAGGATTGTTGATGTGAATTCTGATCTAATAACGTAAATGCTTTCGTTGCTATGAGGTAAGTCCTGCAATTTATTCACTACTTTATCTAGGTGTTAAATTGGTGGTGCAACCTCACATGTTAGGGAAATAAGTTAAAAGCAATTCAAGCTGCTTGCCAAACATTTTTCAAAATAAAAGAGAAAGGTATCAAAGGACATTAGAGAGATTTAACGTAATCAAGTCCCCAAACTCAAAATTTCTAGTTTGCAGGAGTAAAATAATTCTCCTATTATTTTACTTAGGTGTCTAATTGACTTACCATAAACTGGTTAGTGACGACTCCTAAATAAAATCTACTTGCATGTTAAAAACTTAAACCTAAGTCGCGAATTGATATGGGCCTGGGAGAGTCCGAGTTAAGTCTAGGCTTAACAATCCATTAGTCAAACCCTAGGTGGTTCACCCAAAAAATTTGGTCGCGACACATCATTAAGAGGAATCTTGAATTAGTAAGAAGCCAAAAATTGTATTCTGAACAATTGTAACAAATTGGTTCATTTGTAATCCTGTCACACGATACATAATAGAAAACATCTGTATTCATATATACAAGGCCCAGCCCATTGGGCCATCTTACATGGCCCAAACCTCAAAAGGCCAAGCCTTCTATACTCACCTATAAAAATTTCTCTGCCTCTCAAGCCTCCCTCCAAACTGATACTGATAATAACAATAATAATAGAACCCGAGAGGCTGGAGATCGAGGTTCCGCTCTCGGGGAGGCGCGGCGGCCGCCGGCCGGCGGTTGCCCCTCTCCGATCGGCGGCGAAGTGGACGATCCCGTCCCTCTTCCTCTCTCACTCTCTCTCTCTCTGTCTCTGGGGAAAATCATATTGGTTTTGGCCAAAGTCTTCTCTGTCTCTGTATCTCCAGACATGCATACACACATACACACACATATGCAGTCGCAGCAGCAATTGCGAAGCAGGGAAAACCAGAAACATTTGCTCGATCGTCGTCGAGAAAAATCGCCCCCCCAACAACGTTCGATGGCAGAAAAGGTAAAGTGATAATGATGAGGCGATGAGGAATGAGTTATGGGGTATTCAGGCTTTCGGTTTTCTTGGAGAACTGTCCGTATCTTGGCGTGGCGATCCCGGGGGCGTGTCGCAGCCATGGCGGGGTTCCGCTCTTTCGTTCGTTCTGTTGCCTGATAGCATGCGAAACTCTCATCTGAGCCTCCCAAGATCTCTTCTTTTTCTTGCTTCCCAGTTGAATTGGCGTCCTTTCTGTGTTTTTTTGCCATTCTTCTGTTTGGTCAGGCAGAGAATTGGGGGAATCCGTGGATAAGATCTCGAGATTGCCGGTTGATCCGTTCGGCCGGCGGATGCTTGCCGTGGCGTCTTCGATCGGCGGTCAGGATTCTTGGGAATTCATCTGCGTTTCTCCATTTTTGTTGGGTCGAGAGATTCATTTCTTTCAAGAGTCAGATCCTCATTTTTTTCAACAAATTTTCTTTTTTGACCAAGAAAAATCAAATTTTCTTCAATTGCCAAAAGTGAAACAAGATTTTTCTTCATTTCCCTTTAAAAAAGATTTTATCTTTCTTGTTTTCAAGAATTACTCGGTGGTCAATGTACGAAGGGTTCTGATGGGAAACACTGAATGAGGTTTCTGACCTGGCACGAGACAGAGAAAGCATTGAAAAATGAACAAGGTCACGGCTTTTGAGGTTGTCGTGACCTCCGTTCATAAATTACTCATCAGAATCCTAAGCAAAGCTGGGTGGCAGGCAGTGACGCTTCGAAATTACAATAAGGAAAGATGGGACCGCACGATTAGTCTCAAAAGAAGTACCAGTCACCAAACCTCTCTGTAGCCGGGCTACTTTGGTAATTTCGGGTACAATGATTTGGGAACTCTAAATGGGCAAATGCCACGGATCGGAACAGAAAGAGAGAGAGAGAGAGAGCCATTGCTGCGAAAATCAAGGGCTTGAAAGCTTCGGCTTTGCTCTCGGAGAGGCGCGGCGGCCTCCGGCCGGAGGTTGCCCCTTTCTCCGATCGGCAGCGAAGCCGACGATCTCTTCCCTTCGTTCTTGGTCGCTACAACACACGTTCTCCTCCGTCTTTTTTGGGTTCGCGAAAGCGTTTTCGGCTTCCGTTTTCAGATTGAAAGCGAAGCGATGCGCTCTCTCGACCTTCTTCGCAGGCTTGTACTTGTACTTGCGAACATACATATATATATATATTTATTTAGACAGACAGAGAGATGGGTATGTCTTTCTGGTCGAGACGTTTCCTCCGCTCCGACAAATATAGTTAAAAAAAAAGGGTAAGCTGTGCGAGGCGATGAAGATTTTACTGGAAAGAGTAAACGAAAAAGGAGCTTTTCAGGCGTTAGAGAACCGTCCGTATCTTGGCATGGCGCGCGTCGCAGCCATGGCGGGGTTCCATGTTTCTTGCTTTTGCCTGATAAAGAAAGTATACTTCACATCTGAGCCTCACTCATCTGATCAAAATTCAAGTCATTTTTTGGTTACCCAAAAGAGATGGCGAAAAGCGTTCGACTTTTTTCTTGTTCTTCCCCTGTTTTTTTTTTTCTTTTTTTTTACGCAGTGCCAGTATTGCTCTGGACTGTGCTTCGGTCAAAACCCTTTGGAAGGTAGCGAGGGAGATGATGATGCTGCTCGTCTTTCTTTCTTTTTCAGGGGGAGATGAAAAGAAAATTCAAAAAGCTTGAATCTTGCTGTTCTTGATGCATCATTGTTTTTCCATGTTTCCCAAAGTTAGTATTTTTGGAATTAAAAGTTTTCGAATTAGAGCTGTTTTTTATTAAAGCTTTTTTTCTTTTTGGGGGGTGAATATTTCTTTGTCTCCGCTTTCTTCTCCCCCAATGAATATACCAGTGCCCAAGACGTGCGTCTGAATCAATCGCACCCTTTTCGATGCAGCTCTAATCAATCAAAATCGTTTCACTGTAAAACAGAGTAATTGCAAAGCAATGTTGAAGGTTTCCAATGTAATTACGCCCCTCAATTCGGTCAAAAAGGTCAGAGTTTGAAAGACCGAACCAGCAAACCTTCCGACCAAAAACAAAAAAAAACCAGCAACTCCCACCTGCAATCTCGTCTGACGTGATGGAATTGGCCCCATTACTTCGTCCTTCTCGCCCGCATTAAAAAAACGATGAAGTGGCCTTTTTGATCCAGCAAATAATACAATCAGGGAGGGGCAAAAGAGTAATAAAAACCTCCTGTCCCCTCCTCGGCTCTCTGCTTATAGCAAATGGAGAGCCTTCGTGAGCTTTCGGTGGGTAGTGTGAGGGAGGCTTTGCCCCCGGAGAGGGTCCGGTGCGGCCCGCTGTCGGCGGCGGTCGCCCCCCTCTACGGCCGACGGCGGAACCTATGATCTCACCACCCCCGTCCGCCGTCCTACGTCGTCGTCGTTGTCGCCGTCGCGGTCGGCTTCTGGCTGAACGTTCATGTGTACTTGTGTGTGTGTATGTATCTGTATCTATCTATCTTCGTACATGCTTCTCTCCTAACCCAAAAAAAAGAAGCGGAGGCCGAGAAAGGTAGACAAAAGATCATTGGAAATGCTTCTGCTTCTGCTTCTGCTTCGCTTTCATTTTCCTCGGAATCTTCAGCATCATCTTCTTCATGGACAATTTCCCAGAACTTCCAACTCCAATAATCCTCCTCCTCCGCCAATGATTGCGGATTCCATTGTGAAAAAGAACGAGAAGAGGCTGTGATGATTCGCATGCATACGGAGGAGGGAGAGAATGAAAGCGGCAGGCACCGAGAACCGGCCGTATCTTGGCGGGGCGGCCAGAACCGGTCGCAGCCATGGCGGGGTTCCCTTCAGTTGTCTGATCTAAACGCGAATCTGAGCCTCCCCCGTCTTCCAACGATTTCTGCCCTTGATTTCTTTTTGTTTCCCTGATCTGATTACCTCATAAAATTGAGTTCTTGTGTTTTACCGTGACAAAAAGGTGGGTTCTTTTTTAGCCTCTTTTCTTGATTTTGCCCTGCAGAATTCTGGGTTCTCTTCCCTTCACGAGAGAAAGGACGGGCGATGACTTTTTCGAAATTATCTTTTTATTGCCTTTGAGTTGTGTTCGGGTTTTGGGTTTTTACATCGACAAGAAAGGGACCGGGCTCGTCCCTTCTCCTCTCTCTTTGCTCCTGCAGAAGCTGCATCCTCTGACTGCTCTTACTTCGTGGTACCGAGTTTGCCTTTGTGCTTCGAAATTTCTGACTTCATTCGACGAAAACTAACCATGGACGAGTTTCCAGATTGATGAGTCTGAAGAGTTCACGGGAAAGATGCACTGGAAGCGAAAATATAGAAAGCATAAAAAGCAAAAATAATGCACATACGTCATTTGCTTTAAGGGAGTTTTCAAGAATTTTTTGCTCGCAGATGAATCGGTTTTCGACCGGCGATGATGTTTTCTCGCCGGTCGAAATGTCTGCATTTTCATCACAATATGAGGAGATTAGAAATTCGGGCAAGATGATCCAACGCGAGTAAAGCGATCACATCGGAGCATTCATGATATGTAATTAACTAAGCAAACGGTAAAGCAGGTCAAATGTGATGAAAATGCAGACATTTGCATTTCTTGAAGATTTTTGCCGGTCCATAGCTGGTATATAACTATAATGAATACCCTCCAAATGCACCGATTGGAATTTTTTTTTATCTATTTAAGCAAAACTTCACCTCCAGTTAGACCTTAATTGAGTTTGAAATCATTCAATTGTTTCAACTAACTCTTGGCCTTTTTCTTCAAAAAGTGCAAAGAAATCTTATCAGAAAACGAAGAATAACAGATACATGTTTCTAAATTTGTCTAGGTACTTAATTGTGACGATTTGAAATTTTAAAATTTAATTGAACTTTTCAATAAAGGTTAGGGAATTGCTTGGATTAATTTCAAGATTCATGACTTAATTGTATTCTATACGTAAGGATTAGGAAGGATTAGGATTTCCAATGCGCTCCTTTCGATGGATTTGCATCATAGTTTTCGAAGATATTATATTGAGATTACTTCATTTTTAGATTGTTTTTCATTTACCAAATTATTTCCTAAGATAATGATATCTTAACTGGGAAAAAAAAGGTTCCGTAGAAATTTTTTTCATATTTAACATTTCTATCTTATGAAGCAATTTCTTTTTGTAAATATTTTTTTTCATTTGAATAATTTCTAACACAAATTTTTTATGTTTGGACTAAAAAAAGAATACAAATACATTTATTTCAATGTATAATTTTTTTAATCTTTTTTTCTTTTTTTCTTTTTTCTTTTCTTGATTGAGGGGCAACGAGCAATGAGGAAGAAGAAAAAAAAATAATTTATTTTTAGAAATTATTCATATGAATAAGAAGTTATTTATTTATTTATTTATGTTTCAGATTTATTCTCCAGTCACTTTTCTTTTTCAGGGAATAGAAAATTAATTAACATTATTGAACGTATTTTTTTTTATTCTAATGAACAAAAGAACAAAAAAAACAAAAAAACAAAAAAAATAAAAGCCATTGTCTTAGTTAAGACCATGCACACTCATACTCATTATCTCGTAGCATGTGATATGCCTTATGTAAGGCCATTGGTCATAACTTATTTTGTAGGGTATGTTCCTAGAATTAGTTATAATAGGTCTATGTTGTGCGTAAAAAATGACTTATATCAATGTTAGTGAGGATTGTTAGATCCAATCGAATCCATATTCATCGACCATGAATTGTCCAAAATCTAATCCGTACATATTCACCTAGTAATTTCTACTATGTGAAATATTAATTTTTCATGTCTTCAAAATTTAAATATGTTAATAAGAGAGCCTTTTGATAGTTATGTCTTTTTTGCAGTATCCTATGGAGAAATACTTAGCCAATTTTAATTGACAATTGTTGCTACGTATACACGTTTAAAATTTAAAGACAATCCTTTTCAGTTATATACTTGCAATGTCAAAGTAATCACGACATTGGTTCATAATTGTCAACTTAAAAAAAAAAAGACATAAATATAACTTTAGAAAAAAATAAATATCTACAATTTTCTAATTTGGAAGGGGATGAGATATAAAAAACTTCATTTGGAACACCATAAACATTGGGAAGGAGCGAGTTATATAAATCTTACTGGGAAACAAAGTAAACAGAGCACGACGCACCTCGCTCAAATCCAATTTCACCCATCTCCACACGCGAATCAGCAAGGACAGTGAATTCACCTTTTTGCCCTGCCGCCATCCCCTCCAAGCCCGTGTGCAGTCCAGCAAATAACACCATCGGTAGGGGCAAAAGAGTAATAACAACCTCCATCCCACGGCTCTACATGTACCAGATGGAGAGGCTCCTTGGGCCTTTGTTAATCAGTGGGAAGGAGGCTTTGCCCCCGGAGAGGAGGGTCCTGGGTGACCCCGCCGCCGGCGGTGGTCGCCGCCCCCTCTCCGGTCGACGGCGGAGCCGATGATTTCGCCACCCCGTAACGACGGCCTTTCCGCCGAACGTTCCTGTGTACGTATGTGTATGTATGTATCTGTATATATACCAACCCAAGAAAAAAGCCCCCCCAAAAAGAAAAGAAGAAGAAGAAGAAGAAGACGAAGAAGCAGAGGCCGAGAAAGGTGAAAAGATCGGGGGAAATGACGCTGGTTTCTGCTTTGCTTTCGTTTTCCTCGCATAACTTCATCATCATCGTCATCGTCATCTCCATGGACGACTCCGCAAAGAATTCATCCCCACATCCTCCTCCTGTTTCTCCTCCATCTGTATCTGGGGATTCCGCTTCGGAAAAGAACTTGAATGCGTATGAAAGAAAGAAAGAAAATGACGAGGCTGTGATGATTCGCGCGGTGTACGGAGGAGCGAGAGAAATATGAAACCCACGGACAGGCACCGAGAACCGGCCGTATCTTGGCGGGGCGGCCAGAACCGGTCGCAGCCATGGCGGGGTTCCTTTCAGTTGTCTGATCTAAACGCGATTCTGAGCCTCCCCATCTTCCAACAATTTCTGCCCCTAATTCTCTTTTTCCACACCCCCACTTTTTTCAAGATCTGTTAAATCTTGTTTGATGATGAGTTCTTGTGTTTTGATGTGACGGAAAGGTGGGATATTTATCGGCCCTTTTCGCCAGTACCAGATTTTCACTTCTTTTCTTTTTCTCTATCGGTAATTTTTGCCCTCTGTTTGGTCTCGCGTCGATGGCTGGTTTCTTCATTTGGCATCACGAGATTCTGGGTTCTCTTCTTCGCACGTTTTTCAAATTGCATTTGAGTTCTGGGCTTTTTTACATTGACAAGAAAGGTCTTTTTTTTTTTTTTTTGCCTTCAATTCTCTGTTCCTGCAGATGAAAAAATAAAATACTTTTCATCATTTGCTTTAAGGGTGTTTTCAAGATTTTCTTCACTTGCAGATGCCTCGGTTTTCAGCCGGCGATGATGTATTCGTCGGAGATGGTGAACTGTTGCATGAATTTGATGTTCACCGTAGTTGGAGATCTCTGCAAAAATTTCAGGAGGAGATTAGAAATATGAGGAAGACGCTGCAAAAAAAGAGTAAATTGATCGATGTCAGAGAGCATTTACTGTATTTAATCTATTGAGTAAAAACAGGAAATGGCAGGTCAAATATGATGAGTCTGCAGACATTTGCATCCGTAAAAGTTCATGTCTGTCCTTAACGACGAGGCTTTAGCATAAAAAATGGTAGAGAACCTTACCAAAAATTAAAAAAAAGGGTAGAGAAAGGGAGAAACACCATCTCCATATTTGGATTGAATGGTTGAGAAGGAATTTGACCAAAAAATCAAAATTAATTATAACATTGTCTCATCCTGTGCGATAGCTTGAAATTCTTAGCTTTCTAATGGCATTCGATTGCTAGATGGCATCGAAAGGGTCATTATTTCTTCGATCCAAGTCGGAAAGAATTTCTTCTAACCGAACATATGGAGGAGTTTATTCATTAAAAATTCGGTCATCGGCTTATCATTCCTATCTTTTCTCGGTGCCCTATTATAATCTACGCCTATGTCATTTTCATACAAAAAGAAAAAAATTATGATATAAGAGACTCAAAGCAGGTTCACTTGTGACGCTTATGTGAAAATTAAGCATTGAACCTTATTATTTCTATTAAGCGTTGAACCTATTGTAAAAAGGTGAAATCAAATCATTTTGATTAACAATATTTAAGATATTCTATGAGTTGCTAAAAAAGTTGGTTACGTGGTATATTTAAAATGTCGTTATTATATAAATTTTATTACTCAATTGCATTTCTTGATAAATGTTTAGGACTTGATTTTATAGATTAAGGGTGCATTTGGTTCGGCTTTGCAAATGAATTTTATGCACAATGCAAATGCTAAAAGCCAAAGTTATTTGAGAAAATACAAATTATATTTGATGATTTTTTTTTTTTTTGCAAATGGATTTTGAGTTCGAGTTATATTTGACCAAAAGAAAAAGAACATTTGTACTAGCCTCTAGATTTTTTTTATTATTATTAAAAAATGACCAAAACCCTTAAAGGACTATAATTGCTAGCGAGCTAGATCTGGCACTGGTGGCTATAAGTTAAGGTGTTGAGCAACCTTCGAGGATGGTCATGCCACCCTCGCGAGGCCCAGTCGAGGGTTGCTTGAAGTCATGAGACCCAGGTATTGGTCATTGGGGTCACGCACTATTGGCGTCATATTTGGCTTTTTAACAACTATCACTCTTTGTCAATTTAGAGAAGGGTTTGGTCCTTTTTTTAATCATGAAATCCTTCTTTTAATCATAAAACATACAACGAGAGACAAAATTGAAATTTTGAAGTTTTAGTGAGGGTAGTTCTGAAAGAAAAAATTAGTCTCCGCGTGCTAAAAGCCCAATATTAATAAGAACTAACATTAGGCTTTTAAGGGCGCGTTTGGTAATGTTTCTGTTTAAAAATTATTCTAGGGAACAGAAATATAAAAAAGTGTTTCTGTTCCGAGAAACAATTTTTGACTAGAAAGATGCGTTTGGTAAATTTTTTATGGGAATAAAAAATGAATAGAAACACGTTTGTTAGATTTTATTCTTTTTTTGTTTCTTTTAATTTTTAAATATTTTTATTTTATTTTTCCTTTTTTCCTTTCTTTTTTATTTTTTCTTCTTTTGGCCGGTCGTCGGCCTTCGGTGACTAGTTAACGGGGCCGACAGCCTCGCCCAGCCACGGCGAGGCTCGCCGGCCCCCGGTGAGGCCGAGCCTTGCCGTGGTTGGGTGAGGCTCGGCCTCGCCGGGGGCCGGCGACGCTCCGACGAGGTCGCCGACCCTCAATGGCGTTGCCGGCCCTCGACGGCCGGTCGCCGGCCATGGCTGAGGCCGGTGACCGGCCAAAGAAAAGAAGAAGAAAATAGAGAAGTGTTTCTGGAGCAAGAAACAAATTTTTTTTGTTTCTCATTTCTGTTCTTTTTTGTGATCCAGGAACAAAAAATCTGATTTTGAACAAAAACGCAAACAAACGCATTTCTGTTCTTTTTTTGTTCCCGGGAACAAAAAAAACAAATTTTCTGTTCATAAACAAAAAAAAAAAAAGAATGAAAACATGTAGGCCCTAACTTTCTCAAGGCCAACATTCAATCGAAAGCTTATTGGAAAACTTACCAAATAGCCCAACATTTTCCCAAAGGACTTTAGAAATCGAAAGCCAATTAGGAAAGTTATACTAAACGCACCTTAAAATGCTTATGACTCAATTATTATGTACAGCCTAAGACTTCTAGTGCACTTTTCCCGATGGATTAAATATCTTGTATTATAGTTATCGAAGTTTTACATTTCAATTTCACTTTGTCGAACTATTACCTAAGCTAATGATATCTTGATTGAGGAAATCTTGATTGAGGAAAAATCATATTCAGTTGGTTTTCTTTTGTCATTTATTAATACTCAATTGCAATCATGATAAATATTACCTAGACTGGATATGCATATTTCCTAGAAGAACATTGCTTAGCGTGGTTGTAGACTTGGAGTAAATTTCTTTCAATTTATCAAATTGGTAACATTCTACGTGAATTTGAAAAGGGAAATTGACACAGATAGTCCATGAATTTTATTTCAATTGATAATTTGATTTGTTAAATGTGATTCATAAACTTTAATTCAATGTGCAATGTGGACCCTCAACTTTTAATTTGTTCAATATAATCCATAAATTTTTTGTACATGTTCAATCTAGTCTCTAAATTATATGAAATCGTTCAATCTAGTCTTTCCATAATTATTCAAGACCAAGGATATCTTAATTGGGAGAAGAAGGTTTGACAAGTAAATTACTTTCCTTGTTGAGACCATGTGCACTAGTGATGATTGATTTTAGGATGGGCACTTCTTACTCTAGAATCGAGAACGACCTATTAAGGACTAGTTTCACAAAATGAGAACGAAATCACCCGTTCGCTTCATGGACCCACTTAGGAATCAAACCATCTGTCCGATTCAATTCCAAGGTGGATCTACGGAATTGATGTACAATCACTATAATCTCGCATAGGTCTCGCCTCATCTCCTTAGATACTTTGTAAAGTGAACCCCAAAGCATGTTTATTGGTTTTGTGGTCTTCGGTTTGGGATTGTTGCCCGGCTTGTTGTTTTGAGCGAGCTACTTGACTTTGACAAGATGAATAAATGGTACTCTGTAAATGACATATGTCTGTTATGTCGCTTGCCCATGAATCTAGAGCTCATCTCTCCTTTAAGACTTCGTTCGTTTCGCGGAAAATAACTTTCAGGAAAATATTTTCCGAAATTTCCGGTGTTCGGATGGCGGAAAATGCACGGTCAACGGACAATATTTTCCGGTCAACGGAAAATCCCTCTTGAAATCGTGGAAAATGATTTCCTCTTTTGAAAAGAGGAAATCATTTTCCGCGCTTCTCGCGCGAGCTCTCGCGCTTTCGCTACTTTCTCCTTCCTTCATTAGTTCTCGTTCTCTCTCTCTCTTTCTTGCTCTCCCTGCTGCGATGGCTTTGACAACGTCCGGAGAAGGGATCAGCCTCTGCCCTCCCCGGCCGCTCTTGCCCGCTTGCTCTGGCCGGGGCGTCGACGCCGTCGCGGCGCTCCGCTTCCCTAGCAGCTCGAAGCCGCTCGGGAGGATCCGGCTCAAGAGGGAGCACCGCGGCGGCGCCGGGAGGCTCGCGGGGAGCCTGTTGTCCAGGCCACTTGTTGTGCGGCCGCAAGCTGTGAGCTCGTCGGATTCGGCGGCGGAGCTCGCGGCTCGCCGGATCTACAGCAGAGCTTGGGCTCTCGATCCGGGCGAGCTCGAGCTCTGTCACCAGATCCGGCGCGCTCGGGTGAGATCGGCTGAGCCTCGAGCTCGTCGGATCTGGCGGCGGAGCTCGCGGCTCGCCGGATCTAGCGGTAAAGCTCGGGCTCCCGATCCAGGCGAGCTCGAGCTCTGTCGCCAGATCCGGCGAGCTCGGGTGACATCGGCCGAGCCTCGAGCTCGCTGGATTTGGCCACCGGGTCTTGGTCGGCCGCTGGGCAGCCAGCCATCGTCAGGCAGGAAGGAGGTGGCGGCAGCGGAAGGAGGAGGAAGGAGGTGACGGCGGACGAAACCGCTTGGGAGGAAGAAGGAGGAGAAAGGAGGAAGGAAAAGAAAAAGAAAAAATAAATAATAAAAATTTCTATTTTAAAAAATATAAATAATTAAAAAAAGCATTTTAAAAAAAATATAAATAAATAAAATAAATTTTGTGGTCAATTAAAAAAATTAAAATTCAATTTTTGATAATTTTTTCCAAGAAAATGTTTTAGCTAACGAACAATGGAAAATATTTTCCACTCAAATTTTAGATTTTGGCCGAACACCGGAAAATAGTCATTTTCCTGGAAAATGACTTCCAGGAAAATGTTTTTCGGAAACATGATATTTTCTGTGAAACAAACGGAGCATAAGTGTCCATCTTTTTAGAGCTATTGGGCAATCTTTGTTGAATACGAATGGAGTTCGTAGAAACGTTGGTGATTGGGATATCAAATTTGTTTGGGTTTTAGGAGTTCCTTGTGCCGCCCACCATCTCAATTGCATATATAGGTGGGCTTGTGAATGTATGTGTGTACTGGTTCAAGTAGGTGATTCCACACTCAAACTTGGGAACGAGATTTGGATCCGAGAATTGGACTAGTCCCCTTGGGAATCGTTGGTTCTAAGCTGATTCGATTCGATTCTGGGTGGTCCAAGTGATTTTGGGTTCTTTTGCACACTCTTAATGTGCACTCATACTCATCATCTCATATCATGTGATATGCCTTATGGATAGAATTAGCCATGGCCATCACTTATAACTTATTCTATGTGGTATGTTCCTAGAATTAGCTATAATAGGTCCATGCCATGCGAGAAAAGTTATTTATATTAACGTCAAAGAGGATCGTTAGATTTGATCGAATCCATATGGACTTACCATGAATTTTCCAAAATCCAATCCGTACATATTCACCTAGTAATTTCTACTACATGAAATATTCATTTTTCATGTCTTAAAAAATTAAATATGCTAATAAGAGAGCCTCTTGATATTCATGCTTTTTTGCATGTATACTATGGAGGAATACTTAGCCAATTTTAATGGAGAGTTGTTGCTATGTGTAACCATCTTAGAATTCAATTACAATTTCATGATATGCTTCATCTTTCTCAGCTCATATATTTGGGATGTCAAAAGAACATGACATTGATTCAAAATTTGTAAACTTAAAAAACATAAATATAACTTTGGAACGAAATAAAAATTTTCAACTATTTAATTTGCAAGGGGATGAGATATGAAAACTTGGAGAGCCACAAATTTTGGGAAGGAGCGAGACATATAAATCTTATTGGAAATATTAAACACAGGACACCCCCACTGCGTTCAATCCAATTTCACCCCTTTCCTCACGCGAATCAAAAAGGACAGTGAATTCACCTCTTTGCCCTGCCCCCCTTCCTTCCAGGGCCGTGTGCAATCCAGCAAATAACACCATCAGTGAGGGGTAAAAGAGTAATAACAGCCTCCCCCCCCTAGCTCTACCTGTAGAAAATCAAGAGGCTCCTCGGGCTACAGCAGATTAGTGTAAGGAGGAGGCTTTGCCCCCGGAGACGGTCGGCGGCGGTCGCCCTCCATCTCCGGTCGACGGCGGAGTCGATGATTTCGCCACCCCGTCACGACGGCGTTCTCGCGAACGTACCTGTGTACGTGTGTGTGCGTCTGTATATATATATATATATACGTATCTTTCTGTATCTCTATGTCTACCAACCCATGACATAGCCCCCCAAAAGAAAAAAAAAAGATGAAAAGATAAGGGGAAATGATGCTGGTTCCTGCTTTGCTTTCATCTCCCTCGCATAACTTCATCGTCATCTTCCTCGTCATCTTCATCGATGATTCCCCAGAGAATTCATCACCGTATCCTCCTCCATCTGTGTCTGCGGATTCCGCTTCGGAAAAGAACTTGAATGCTTATGAAAGAAAGAAAGAAAGCACGAGGCTGTGATGATTCGCACGGTGTATGGAGGAGAGAGACCACGGACAGGCACCGAGAACCGGCCGTATCTTGGCGGGGCGGCCAGAACCGGTCGCAGCCATGGCGGGGTTCCTTTCAGTTGTCTGATCTAAACGCGAATCTGAGCCTCCCCATCTTCCAACAATTTCTGCCCCTAATTCTCTTTTTTATTCTCCTTTCTACCCAGATCTGCTAATCTTGTTTAATGGCGACTTCTCGTGTTTTACTGTGACAAAAAAGGTGGGATCTTTATCGGCCCTTTTCGCCAGTACCTGATTTTTCACTTCTTCTTTTCTTTTCCTCTCTCAGTAATTTTTACCCTCTGTTTTGCCTCGCATCAATGGCTGGGGTGAGCAGTCGTGTTTGAGTTCTGGGTTCTCTTCGCTGCACATTTTTCCAAATTTGCGCTCAAGTTCTGTGCAGTCGTGTTTGAGTTCTGGGCTTTTTACATCGACAAGATGGGTCGTCCTTTTCCCGTCTCTGCTCCTGCAGAAGAAAAAGTAAAATACTCTTTTTCTTATCATTTGTTTTAAGGGAGTTTTCAAGATTTTCTTCTCTCGCAGATGCCTCGGTTTTAGCCGCCGGCGATGATGAGATGGTGAACTCTTGCATGAATTTGATGTTCACCGCAGCTGGAGCTCCGCGCAACAATAATGTCAGGAGGAGATTAGAAATTTTGGGGAAGATGATGCGAAATGAGTAAAGTGATCAATGTGAGAGCATTTACTGTATGTAAAAACAGCAAGGTAGGTCAAATATTGATGATGAGTCTGCAGACATACTGGAAATTGTTATTTTTATATCTGCATTCGATAGCTAGGTGCCATTAAAAAGGGTAAAGGAAGAAAGTCGAAGTGAATTTTTCCTAACCGAACGTAGGAAGGAGGATATTCATTAAAAATTCGGCCATCGGTTTATCATTCCAATCTTTTCTTAGTGCCCTATTATAATTTATGCCTATGCCATTGTCACACACAAAAAAAAAAAAAAATGATATGAGAGACTTAATGGAGGTTCCCTTATTTGCTACTTTTCGGTTTATTTTTCTTCTTCTTTTTTCACATATTCATTAAACAGCAAGAGTAACGATTTGTCAAAATTGTACAGCAAGTCCTCAACCTTTCTATAAATATGCATATAGGTCATATCATTTCAATTGAGCGTCTAGCCTTTCTAAAAAGGAGCAATCAAATCATTTTGGGTTGGGCGACCCCAAGCGATGGTTGCTAGGAAGTGCGATTCAAGCCAATGGTAGCTTGGATCGTATGACCAAGTGTTGCATGAGGCCAAGCAACGGTCTCTTGGGGTCGAGCAACCCCTGGGCAATGGTCACCGACGCACGTGGCATCTTGGCGAGCGGTTATCAGCCTCTAATCGGCTTTTTCATGCAAAATATGGTGAAGATGAACAATAAACAATGGGTTAAGACTTGCATTTTGAGAATACAACTTTCTAAAGGACCTCCGATCTAAAAGACCCTTTGGAGATGACAATTGTATTTCTCTAAAGTTGAGTAAACGCTATTTGTATTTGGCAAAGGGATTTATAGTCTCATAACTTATTTAAAATGTTGAACCAACCGCACCTAAATATCTTGCAATTATAATTGTCAAGGTTTTACATTTCGCTTTCGCTTTACTAAACTATTTGCCAAGGTAATGATATCTTAATTGAGAAAAAAAAATTGTATTAAGTTAGTTTCCCTTCGTCTTTATTAGTACTAGATTGCAATTACGATAAACATTGCCCAGACTAATTACGTATATTTCCTAGCAGAATATTAAGTTGGCAACATCCCACGTGCTTCCGAAAATAAAGTGACGAATAAAAAAAGAAAAGGAAAAAGGAAAAATAAAAAATAAAATAGAAAATTAAATTAGCATTAGGTGGCGTTGGTGGAGGGAACGAACGAATAACGAACGAACCCGATTCTCCGTCCTCCTTCATCGCCATCGCCATCGCCGACGGCATCTGGTTTTCGCTCGATCGATCGACCGATTTCGGAGGAGCGGATCTAGCCGGCGAGATGAAGATCACGGCCCTGCTGGTCCTCAAGTGCGACCCCGGTGGCGGCGGCGATCCGGTGATCCTCGCCAACGCCACCGACGTCAGCCGCTTCGGCTACTTCCAGCGCTCCAGCGTCAAGGAGTTCATCGTCTTCGTCGGTCGCACCGTCGCCCGCCGCACGCCCCCGGGCCAGCGCCAGTCCGTGCAGCACGAAGGTCGGTCTCGCTCTCGGTTCCGGTTGTGTTCTCCTCTTTCATCGTCGGCGTCCGCTGCTCGAGGCCGTGGTTTATGTTTCCGATGCGGGTTTCGATTCGTTCCGGATGAAACCGCGTGGGGCCTCTTGGTGTTTGTAGACGTCGATCGAGGGATGTCTGATCGTATTGCGTGGAAATTCGCTCGGCAGACGAAATTGAATTGTGAAATTGCGAACTTCTCGTAGGTCTTGTGATTTGGTCATGAGTCATGACTCGAAGAGACTAATAGTTAGCACTAGATTTGTGTCTGCGTGCTCTTGAGTCCTGGCCCTATAAATCTGTGGGAAGTTGCGCCGGAACTTGGTTAGATTTCATTGGAGATGATGTTCGTATGATCATTATCTTGTCTTTGCGTAAAAGTGTTTACATGCTGCGTGCAAGTTATATGAATAATGAATTTATCTGTTTTGGTAATTTTTCTTTTTTTTTCCGCAGAGTACAAGGTGCACGCTTACAATAGAAATGGCCTTTGTGCTTTGGGATTCATGGACGATCATTATCCAGTTCGAAGTGCATTTTCTCTGTTGAATCAGGTAGAAACTCGCAAATTTGTTAACTATTCAGGCCTTTTCTGCTTGCAGATTTGTTACTGATACACCGATATATTGAACTCTTATTTCAAATCTGGTGACCGAATGGTTGAATGAGCTTTGCACCACTTCAATTGGTATATTCTTTAGTTACGTGATGATATGCTTTGAACCTGCAAATTCGTTGCATCCGCATGTCAAAAAATTTTCGAATAATAGCAGTCAATTGAAATGAATAGGTTGTTGGATCCTGCCCATGTGAGAAACTAAGACATTGCATGTACAGATAGGAGGCTTCTTATAGACTGTTATAACTCTGGACTCTTCTTATTAGTGCCATTTAGGAATTAAAATTTAAGCGATGTTTTAAGACAATCACTCTTGAGTATATGGAGGACTCCTTTGGCTGATGACTTGTGACAACAGTTAGACTTTAAAAGATTCTTGGATTGGTGACTGACTGCATATTAATCTTTAGGTTTAGTAAGAACAGAAGTACCAAAAGCCTCTTTTTAAATAACTAGCTTTAGAAATGAATCTTTTTAAAATAACAAAGTTGAGAAATTAATAATTAATTCTGTAATGACTTTCCAGCTTATGGAGAAATTTTAAAGGAGACTCAACTACATCGATTCTCGAATAAATCTAGGGAGAATGAGTGTAAGAACGCACTTATAGATCACAACTTAAAGCAAACAGGTCATTTGGTTTCAAGCTCTGACGCTGTAGCCTTATGAATCTTTGCACATCCATATAATTTTGCATCTCTAAGTTTGAAACTTATGGATTATGTATGGTTTTATTGTGGACAGCTGCTGGATGAGTATCAGAAGAATTTTGGTGATTCTTGGAGGAGTGCAAACTCGGATAGCACTGAATCATGGCCATATTTGAATGAAGCACTGACTAAATTTCAGGTTCTGTCCATTCTCCCGTCACATTAAGTGATATTTAAGAAATTAATGGGCCTTTTATTTCTACTTTATCTTTGGGTTATTGACTGGAGCTTTAAGACGAAGTCCTCTTTTTGTGATTATGTTTACTTCTTCTTTGCATCTTCAGGATCCAGCCGAGGCTGATAAATTGTTGAAAATTCAGAGGGAGTTGGACGAGACAAAAATTATTCTGGTAAGTCATATGCATTTTCATATGTGTCCCCTTTCTCTCATGCATATCTCAATCTACATTTCTGGGGTGGCAATTTTAAGTAGGAAAACATGAAAGCACTGATGCGAATGCAACATTCGCAGGAGGGAAATTATGGACAGATATTTGAATGTCATATTACATGAACATAATGAAATTGTCATGTTTTGGCCTGCTTTTTTGTGAGGATCATCTCTGCATTATATTGTTGCTCAAAATTTAAGCGAGCAAGTGATGTAAGGCAACAATGCTCATTGACATGAACACAATGACACAAGTATGAATTGTCATCCTGATGCATTCTCATAATCTTGCATGCATGTTTTTGCTTTGAGAAGTTCTGCTTAGGGTACTCAGTACTCATAATTCTGCTAAGAAATCCTTAATATCAATCATACGGAATATAGAAGTGATATCTGCCTATGTAAAGCCTCCTAGATACTCTTCTTCAACCATAAGCTTTTGTTTGGTCATGTAATTGCTTAGTTTTTTGGACAATTTGCTGGATTCAAAACTGATTTTCTGTGGACACCAGAACTGAAAAGAAAAAAGAAAGAAAGTTGGGAGTTTGGGACTTTCTCTTGCAACAGTGATTTTGTCTCTGTGATAGCACAGTTCATCTGTTGATAGCAATTTCTCTGCAGCAAGTTCATGTGGAAGACAAATATTTGAATTTGATATTTCATTTTGGTGCACGTGAAGAAACTGGCATTATTCTCAATTAGTAACGTAGTGGTGGAAATCTGAACTGGGATCTTTTGGTTTCATTCATGAGGATATGCGTTATTGTTACATCCACTTACAGAGCTAAATTAGGGATACCTAGTACAAATAACAATTCAGAGATTTTTTTTTTTCAGATATGTTTCCTGTAATGTTTGTGGCCCTTGGAAAAAATAAAGCATACGTCTAAGTGTCATTGCCTCGTATTAGTGTTCAAGCACAGATCCTTGATGGAGCTGTCCTGTTCTTAGATTGCTGCCATGTAGAACATGTGCTTAGATGTTCAAAGGACATAAATGTACATTAGTGACATAAGACAGGTTTTGGCTTTTTCATTTTGCTTTCCACTTTTCCTCCATCTCTTAGACGCTTTTCTCCTTGATACAGCACAAAACTATTGATAGTGTGCTTGAACGAGGTGAGAAGTTGGACAGTTTGGTTGAGAAGAGTTCAGATCTCAGTGCATCATCACAGGTACTATCTATGATTGAAAGAGGAAAACCAATAATTTGGCATTATTAATTGTCTCTCTGCTACTAGTAATCTGCATTGACCACAGGTTCATAAGTTTCAATGTCCTTGTTTCTTTCTGTCCACTTCCAGTGATCCACACCTGTCTGAACATGCTTTTGTACTGGCAATTTGCTTTCTCTTTGTGGCAGATTTTCTGTTAAGTATTTTCTGCGACATTGCTATGGATGTCATTTTCTGCTGAATTTCATCAAAATATCTCGAACTCGAATGCTTAAAGTAATTCACAGCATTCCTCTTCCACACCAAATCTGGGAGTTTTCATAGCCTTGGACATAGCTGCTACCTTTTGACTTGATTCTTGATTAGTTATATTTGGCATAAAGTTTATCCTCCTTTACACATTATATGCAAATCTTGAACATTGTGCTTTTTCCTCGAACATTGTTTCGTTATGGAGACAACTACTTTTATTGTTTTAGATTATTTCTCGAACAGATTAAGTTGCATCAATAATGTAACAGCAGTTTATTGGAGTATCATGCAACTGAGTTTTGAGCTGAGTCTTGTTGAGTCATGAATTTGAGGTGGAAGACTTGATCATTGCTACTGTTTCTATTCTGCTGACACAATAACCTCTTCTTGTTTCCTGGAACAGTTGTTTTACAAACAAGCCAAGAAAACCAACCAGTGCTGCACCATACTGTAGCGTTCTGAGGATAAACACCTAATTTGGTTCCAATAGGGGTCAATGCATGTCCGTTTGAGGAATGTAGAGCAAATGGCATAGTATGTGCCATCATGGTGATATACCTTTTCCTGCTGCCTTGATAAGTGCAAACTTGCGGTTCGTGGTTTTTGGTTTGCGAAATTTGTCTTAGATATGTATAAAAGCTTTTTAGCATCCATAGTTGATTGTCCACTGTGCTTTGATTTACCTCCTTATGTATAAACTTTGCACCTTCGGTATTCATATCTCTACCTCGTCCGAAATCAATCTCAGAGAGGAGCATCATCTTGAAGTCCTAACTTCACAATCCACGAAAATTAGTAGTTCATGCTAGTGAACAGAAGATAGAAAACTGCGATGGCTTTGCAAGCCAAGACTTCCTGTCTGATTCTTTACTCTCCGAATTCCCACGTTGGAATTGTCTTTGAACTTGTGAACTCTTCTTTTGCATAATATATGTTGGTCATCAAATCCTTTTGATGGGTCCTTGTTGTGTCATATGGTAGCGTGGTGCCAGCTAGGGCTGCCATTATTTCCATTTGCTTTCCCAAGAAGGATAGGAGATGGACCAGACTGTTCCGTGGTGGTTGTGTGCATTAGAACATGCTCATCCGACATGCATAAAAATGACGGTAGGCTAAGAGATTAGTGAGCAGAAGATGGAGTCTCGCATCGCGATCTTTATTCATTTCATTCTCGAACACTAATTCAATATTTGCAATATCACAGCAACTTTACACGACTCGATCTATAATTACATTTCACACATCACTCATCAACGCAGAAACTCCTATTTACCATAGATAGACAGGGCTCTCTGTTTTTATTTTCGGGGAATATTCAGGATGCCACTTTCGCCGATTGCATCCTATTTGCCAATAAGGGACTTGAGCCACCAGGCGCCTTTGTCTTGAGGACCTCCTTCCGGCGGAGGGTCGCTCTGTGGAGTCTTGCGGAGTTTACTTGGGTCATAGCCTTCGTCCTTAGCCTTCTGAACCAGCATCTCATAGATCTCATCTTCCAGATGAGTCTTCCTACATAATATCTGAAACACAGAAGACAAGCGTCGGAAAAACTCAGAAGCCTTATCAGAAGGAAACTCGCGTATGCGCACACGAACATGTCCTGCTTTTGTGAACCTAAAAACGATGAATTACAATGAACAGAGATGGAGAGTGTTCGGACATACCCAGAGGTACTTTCTGGTGGGCTCTCCGATGAGAGCATACTGATATTCACCGTCCAGGTACAGCACCCAGTAGTTCCCGACGACAGGAATGATGGGCAGGAACGGAGGGACATAGAACTTGACCTTGAGCTTGGCCTCGTTGCTCTTCGGGTCCGCCTTGTACGCAGAGCCCTCGATGGCCACTCTCTTGCCGTCGCTCCAGGTCTCGTTGAGCACATGCACCGTCCCATCCTGGTTCAGAGTGTATGTCGCCCTCGTGTCCGCCCCGTTCTTTGGCGCGAAGAAGGACGGGAACGACGCTATCTCGTACCATCTTCCCATGTACCTCTCCAAGTCCACGTCCTTCACGACTTCCAATTCTTTCTTCACCATTTTTTCCTCTCTCTCTGGGCCTTTGAATGTGGAGGAGAGATGTGGGAGGGATTGAGCTATGAAGAGTTTCTCCTGGAAGAGCTTCCTCAATGTTTTCTTGTTGGCTGGCTTTCGTTTTTTGAATGTCGGATATAAACGAGAAACGAGCTAGACGACATGAGATACTTTCGAAGTTGGCGGCGCTACATCTGGAGGAATTAGGGCCTTATGTTCGTGTGATTGTGAAATGGGAAAGATGGGGTTAGGGATAAGGGGACCTTCTGGAGTTGTCTTGTTATGATCATTGCATTACGCAACTTTTTGGAGTTATTTGGAGGCAGCGCTTCTGATCAAATTTCATGATTGGTGTTCACATGAGAGGGGAGGCCACGAGGGAGCTTGTAGCTGGTGAGAGAAAGGGACCCGGTCTCGGAGGCACGTCTCGGCCAGTTTAGCCCGTGAACTTATCGATGTTAGATGATACGAGCCACCAATTGGCGAACACCGTCGGGCGGGTTGGTGACCCAAACTGCATTCAACATCGAAGGAACCTTTCCTCTCTTCGATTTTCGACATTCTCACTCCACTGAAGGCGGGATAAAAAGACTGGGAGACGTATTGACGAATCAAAAATTGATACGAGGAAGAAGGGCAATTCTTCCGTCACGACAATCCCTAGTTTGATTTATGACTTCGGTTCATTTGGGAGCTATGCTGTGTAGTCAAAGATGGAGAAAGTGCGTGAGCTTTATTAGAGTTCTGAAATTTGCTCAAAACCTCACGTGTTTCTCAACTCCTCCTAAACTTGCACGCATATAATACTCTAGGTGAGATCTTCCCCAATTTGTTCACTATTTGCCAAACAAACCCAGGATATCCTTGGCGCATCGTATCTTGGTACTTCATGTCCATTTTTAATTTTTTCAATAATGTTGGTAAGAAAATTTGACCAACCACTGGCTTGTTAGATAACTTGTTATTAAGTTACCAAATCAGAATTTATCAATATAGAAACGATTTAATAAATTACCGTATCCTCTGAAATTTTACTAGTATTATTAGTAATTTATGTACGTCCCCCTAAATTAGTAGCTAACCAACTTTTGTTAAACTTTGTAACTATGGTTAGCAAAATAGCAGCCCTACAAAGATTTACCGAACCTTCCCAATAATTGCTAAGTTTCTAACTCCTTACCAATTTTGGAAGCGTGGCCTAGTAAACTACTAATGCCATAATGAATTTACCAATGCAAATTACCTACTTGAAAGTAACAAAAATTATCAGGATTTTACAAACGTCAAGTGTGCCATTGGTAACTTACTATCACAATAACAAATTTATCAATATCATAATATACTTTTGTACTGACGAGATGGTTGAGGTGACAGACATGGGTGATCACTAGGCCTCGACATGAAGTATTGCCGACGCGTGTAGATGCAAAAGTCAATAAATGGGTAACGCGACGCATATCTAACAATTTAGAGGAGGAGAAGGGTGGAACGAGAGAGTTCTGGGAGAAGATGAAGATCGTGGGTTTGGTCGCACGTCAAGGAGCAAGTACTGTTACATGATCCGGACTTACATGGCGCGGGCGGATTCATCGAGCAAACTAAAATGGTTGCGGCATCGCCGGCCTGGAGGCCGCCTGAATGCGCATGATGCTTGGATCTTCATGGTGTTTAGCAAGCCCGGTTGTATACACCGCAATTGGGGGGTCTCTCGTTCTGTTCGGGAGTGCATGGTCCGTAAGGTTTGCCTGCTGAGGTTCTCCCGCATCCGGCTGCATTGTTCGGGTTGGATGTGGCTGCGGTCACGCTGGAAGAACCTGCCAGAAAACGGCTCGGGACGTGCGGAGAATTGATCTGATACTCCAGCGCCAAGTTGTCCGCGATGAGGCAGCTGCCGGCGAGGCCACGGCTATGGTTGCACAGTAAGAAGGCGGCGGCGGCGGCGGAGGTGGAGGCAGAGATGTTGCTTGAATGTGGTGATGGCGAAGCCTTGGAGGCCAACATGAGTACTACGAGCAGTGAGGAGAGTGAGAGGTAGAACCTATTGTCGCCCATAGCTAGATCTTCAGTTCCGATTCTGAGCAAGAGACAAGTTGCTCCTATGGTGAAAGTGATTCCCACTAGCACGACATTTTCATAAGATACAATAGAAATTATACTTTCGTTGCAAAAAATAATCCAAGGACTATTTTTTATATTTTGAAGCAAAGCACATGGACTAAAAATGAATATCTCTAAAGGTACAAGTACAGCAACATAGTTTTTTTTGAAAACCTGTACAAACAGACGACACATGTTGACTCGTCGATTCTGATTCAGAATAGTCCATCCACGTTTGAATGGAAAATTGAATTTTTCGTCGAAATTTTATTAGGTGTATGAATTGTACAAAATAGAATACAATGATCAAAATTGAATCCGGGATAATATATATGATTATGAGGTGACTATTTAATCCTGTCTTTTCTATCTCAATACGTCTCCTTCTGTTTCTCCTCCTTCTCCTTCTTCTGCTCCTTCTCTTTCGCTCTAAATACAACGGGACTCACATCCAAAAAGTTTCAATTTTTAGAATCAAATTGATTTTTTTTATCAAGGATTTCGTCTATCCATACCTTACTCTATGTAATAAAAAGAGTTTAATTTCAATTTTAAGAATCAAATTGATTTTTTTTTTTATCAAGGATTTCATCTATCCATACCTTACTCTATGTAATAAAAAGAGTTTCATCTCTACTCTATGACACGTTTGATGTACGTAATCATTAAATGTTGAACTCTGGCAAGAAATACATTCAAGGTCGCATCAAATTCTTGGATACCTACCCCCGACAATGGGGACCATACGATTAAAGGTCCAAAATCATCATGAAGCACTAACATCACGATTTAGGACTCAAGATAGCCCTTGAATTTTAGGTGTTTCCCAACGAGAGTTGATAGTGCCAAAAATCAAGTTTTGCTGCTGCTTGCTGGGGCAAAATGGGCAATCAAATTAGGTGGCGTGGCCACCAACACCTCCATAAATTAGTGAATTGCCTACTTGTTCAAAGTTATCAATATCATCATGACTTTTATGAACGTCCAACTGTACAAGTGTCATTGGTAACTTACCTACACTTATAAATTTGTGGAGAAAGTACCAATAAAGTCATAAATCAATTGAAACCAATTGAGTTCCAAACATTTTTATATTGGAACAAATTCTGTGTATTCAAATAATTTAGGTCAAAAATCGCTGACATGGATACTGGGGATCCTAATATTTTTTTTCTTTCATTCTTTTTATTTCTTTCCCTTCTTTTTTTGCTGATGGCTGGAGAGTGCTAGCCTTGCTTTACACAGGTGAGGGTTGGCCTCACTAGGCCACCTCTAGGTGAGGGTGAGCGCTGGTAAGGCCAGCCCTTGCCGGCCATGGCTTGTAGCTGGCAATTAGCCATCGACAAAAATAAAACTGGGGAAAAAAGAAAGGAAGAAAAGAAAAATTATAAAATATAACAAAAATTATAAAAAAAAAGTTAACTTGATCACTAGCCCTGTAATGTCAATAATTTCTGATATAAAATTGACTAGATGGACTTAATTAGTACTAATGTGAAAATGTTTAAGAATAAATTGGCCTAATTAAAAGGTTTAAGACTAAATTGATATCAATACAATATGTTTATGACTTTTTTTAAAATTATTTTCCCTAAATTTATTAATGTTCCACTAAATTAGTAACTTACCAATTTCTTAGAAATTCTACAAGTGTTGTTAATAAGAACTTATCCTAATGAACAATATCCCAATGAATTAGTCGGTGTTTAATTTGTTTCAAATTTTGCAAGTCACTAATATCCTGATGATTTCGTGGTGTATTCACTAATATCCTGATGATTTCGTAAATTATCACCTTCTTCGAAATTTTAAAAGTATAATCAGTAAATTATCAACGTTAATGTATTCAACAATTTGAAAAAAGTTGGCAATTTACTGATTTGTTGATATGTAGGTGAATTTCTTATAGTATTAGTAGTTTACCAGCCGCACTTGTAAAATTTCAAAAAGTTATTAACTTATTTATTGGTTTATTGGTAAATTTCATGGTTCGGTTGGTGTTTTACTAAATTTTCAAAAGAGTTGGTAATCTATTAATTTATTGATATGTTATAAATTACTCATAGTACTTATATTTCACTAACAACACTTGTAAACTTTAACAAAAATTGGTAATTTACTAATTTATATGGATGGTGGTAAATTCCTTGTATGGTCGATATACAAGCGACTACACTTGTAATAATTCACAGAAGTTGGTTACCTACTATTTATTGGAATGTAGGTAAATTTATATCGAGAAAATTACTCAATCAATTTTAAATATACTGTACACATGTAAAGTTAGTTTTAATTTTTAATTTTTCCTAATTATGCATAATGTTAGTGTAGTTATTTTGGTCAATTTTCATTAGAAATTGATAACATGGTGATCCTATTATCGCCGGCCGTCCTGCATAGCACATTGCCACGATAGCAATTCCTCATGAAAATTGGCAGGAATGACAACATAGGAATTTTGCGTAAAGTTTTAAGACTTAATTGGCAAAATTTAAATTTATGATTGAATTGATATTCGTACAATAAATTTATGACTTATTGGACAATTTCTCCAATTATATTAGTGTCGATAATTTACTTACAGCACTTTTAAAATTTTATACTGGTCGATAGTTCACTAATTCATTTAAAAGTTGGTATAATCCTTATTGTGCCAGTGAGTTACTCGGCGATCATACTCTTTTTACCAATGATATTAGAAATTTACCGATAATTTTAAAACCGAACCAATTACGACATTTTTTTTTTTTGTTAGATACACCCTCGATTGGACTGTAGACTCATCTGAAGCTCATCCAGTATCTATAACTTTACATAGGAAAACTCAAAAGTCAGATTGATGGGGTGACGGGACGCATTTTCATATTGCCCATATCAAACGATTTAGAGAAGTAGCAGCGTGAAAAGAAATTGAGTTCATCGTCTTAAAATATTTATATAATAAGTCACGTATTTTTTTTAATAATTTAAACTTTTAAAACTAGTGACAGTAGCGACACAAAATGTTGCATGTTATACTCCATGACGTAAAAGGGGCACACATTAAGATACTGAGTACTGTCATAAGATCCGGACTTGCATATCACAGGAGGATTCATCATCCCTGAGACCACCTGAATGTGCATGATGCCTTGGATCTTCATCTTCGCTAGCATCCCCGGTTGTACACACTGCAATGGGGGTCCGGATTCGCGCTGGGAGTGCAGGGTCTGTAAGGTTTCCCCTTCTGGGCTGTTCTCCCGCATCCAGCTGGTTGGCTTGCGTCGTTTGTGGCATAGGTTGCGTAAGGATCGCCCGCCAGAATACGGGCTGGAACGTGCAGAGAGTCGATCAGATACTCCAGCCCCATGTCGTCCGCGATGCGGCCGCCGCGGGTGAGGCCGTGGCTGTGGTTGCGCAGCGAGGAGGCGGCGGCGGCGGCGGAGACGCCGATGTTGCTTGAATGTGATGGCGAAGCCCGGGAGGCCAGGAGGAGTACAACGAGGAGTGAGGAGAGCGTGAGGGAGCGACCATTGTAGCCGGCAGGAGGGAGAGCTTCCATGCCGATGAAAGATGATGTTCTAGGATTTGCCGAACATTGCTTAGGTATGTGCAAAGAGACTAGTGTATAAGAGTAGCGGAAGTGGCATGTCCTAGCAAATTCCATTAACCCGACATTTTCATATGTGAGGACTAGGTTTTTTATTTTTTAAAGGAAAGTACATAGAGTAATAGTGAATTTCTAAAGGTAGGTATGGGCACCATGGTGTAATTTTTTCATTAATTTATATTAACTAAACGTCTCGAGTTGACTTAGCCGTTTCCGTCCCTATTTGAATAGAAAATCGAATTTTTCCCTCAAAACTTTTGTTGAAGATAAGTGACGCGAGTATGAATTGAATGAAATATAGTACGAGGATCAAAATCGAATCCAAAAAGCGGTGTATTTTAAATACATCAAGACTCACGTTCAAATAGGTTTCACTTTTTAAATTCAAATTTATCTTTTTCCATTAAGAATTTTATCCATCCAAATCTCACTTGACTTAATGAAAAACTAGTCGTCACCTCTAATCTATGATATGTTTTGACGACGCACGTGATCATTGAAAAATTGACTTCTGGCAAACAAGAAAAAATATTAAAGGTTGAATCGAATCCCGGCAATCGAGGCCCAAAGATAGAGGTCCACAAACAGCGGGAAGCACTAAAATCACGATTTTAAGACTCAAGAGAGTCCTTGAATTTTAGGTTTTCCCCGTGGTGAGAGGTAGTAGTGGCCAAAAATGGAGTTTTGTTGCTGCCTGTAAAGGGAAACTGCGCAATCGATACAGGGCAGTGCGGCCCTCGGATGAAGTGGGGCGTGGTGGAGTGGAGCACTCTAGCCTAATGCGCAAGAATGTTGGTGTTGAAAGGAGAAGTGGCAAGAGAGAGAGACAGCACTAGGTTAGTGCTCTAACGTTTCAAATGAAATATTTCATTATCATTATTATGACATCAGGTCGACCTAACTTTTTAGTGTGAATGTGCATGTGGATGCGGATCCTCTGTTGCTTGACTAGTATCATAAGTCTCTCTCTCTCTCTCTCACTCTCTCTCTCTCACTCTCCTTGCCCTCATTGGCCATGCCAGGCACCAAGATCCGCTTGCCTGCTGCCACCGCCACATCGGCGCCGCCACCCTGATCGGTCACAACCCACCTCTGTTGCCGTCACCATCAACTTCCCGCTCCAACTCTCTCGCTTGGCCATTCATGCAGCCATGTCCCTCCTCCTCTTTCCCTCGTTTCATTTCTGTTAGCCCTCCCCTTGATTTGGACGAGGCCTCGCTGAATCACCTTTGAGACCCGATGAGATCATTCGAAAATGTCGGATCTAGAGGAGAGGGGCATCCAAATCTGGAGGCCACTCTCTCAAGTCTCGTTGCCATCGATGAATCATGTAGGTAGTCTCATCTAGGTGCCAGCACAATATTATCCACTCCTGCGCCCATATTGCTTCGAAACATGTCGTGCTAGTTTAAAGTTACACATAATTTATTTACCTTTATTTAGGCAACATAGGATCCGATACATGTGAAACTCAAGATACACCCCCTTGATACCACTACAGGCAACCCCACCCAAGCGCCTACACAACTTTAAAGGACGTCATGTTAGTTGAAAAAGTTATACGAGACTTATTTACTGGCGCAATGAGGATAGGTACTGGGAAGTATCTACCCATGAACTGAAAACTTACCACCTCGAAGTCATGGTGTCTTGCTTCACTTTTATTATTATTATTATTAAGACAAAAAACACAGAAATAATTGTCCCACAGAGCTCGTTCCACCATGTCAAGTTCCCATGCGGCTGCCGGTGCGAGCTCCAGGTGAGTGAGAGAGAAGAAGCAGAGAGGCAGACAGTTAGAGAGAGGTGGAGAGGGAGACGATATGGAGAGAGGACGCAGAGGAGATGAGCTTGATCGTCGGTGACGGTGGCGGCACGGTGGAGTCCGCAATTTTGGTGGCTAGAGGTGATGGCCGCTCGAGGTTGGGCTTGGGTCCGTGTTGGCTGGGCAGTTGGCAAGGTTTGGAAAGAAGAGTGACGAGGTGAGTAGAGAGTGTGTAGGGGTATGGTTACACTAGATAACCGTTGGACAATTAGTAAGAATGACTATATCGGAATTTTGCGTAAGGTTTTAGGACAATATTGACAAAAAATTTGAAAGTTTAGGACTTAATTGACATTCATACAATATGCTTAGGATTCATTAGACAATTTCTCCATTTAGATTAGTGTCGGCAATTTACTCACAACACTTGTCAAGTTGTATAGTGGATGATAAAGCATGGAGCAAACTAAATGGTCACCCCCTGAGAGGCTGAGACCATCTGAATGTGCATGACGCTAGAATCTTCATGGTGGTTTGCATTCACGTGAGGATGACCCGCGAGAATACGCATCGGAACGTGTTGAATTATGTCTCAAGTTTGAATCCATTATACGATACCCGATACATGCAAAACACTTACCTGCTGAAACAAGGAAGAACGTCCGCAAAGCATTTAATTAAAATTAAGGAGTGCGCGATAGGAGCCGAAAAAGATCCAGCCCTTAGCGTCGGAAATGAAGGCCACAAATCCGTGTGTTGACTTTTGTGGCCCTTCCCACTTTTTTCAGCATGAAATTATCCTCTGAAGAGTTCATCCTCTATATTTTCTACGTCATTAAATGCATGCACATGGCCATGTGCATGCATGCTCGTAGAAAACAAGTTGGTCAGCATTTGTGGCCTCAGAAGCCGATCATGCAGGCGCCGAACTCTCTCCCTCTCTTTGGTCATCTTTTGTGGACTTCTTTCGTCTTGTTGCGGATAAAGAAAGAGGGAAGGCAGAAGCTCTTCTACGTGTGTCAGTACATGCTGCTCAGCTCACGCGCTGACATTAAATGCATGGAGGCGCATGCTTTGAATCGGCAACGTTCTGACAATTGGGGAATACAAGTTTGTTTTTATTTCCTTCACTTCCACCGATAAAAGGAGAAAGACGACTGGAGCTCGTGAGCTACGCAAGAAAGAGCGAAAGAAAAAAGAGCTTGGCAGTGAGCAAAAGAAAAGAGCTCGAGAGACCAAGAGCGAGAGACGTGAGCTCAGAGAGATTTGTGCGGGAGTCGGGTCCATTGAGTTGTTTTGTTAAATACAGTGGGTATCGGGTATAAAGTAGGACTGGAAAATACTTGAGTGCATTGAGTGATTGTAATCCTGTAATTCTCCGATTTATAGTGGATTAATTTGCTGGCTCTCCCCATAGATATAGGTTCCGACATTCGGACCGAACCACGTAAATTTCTGATATCATTTTCTTTTTATTGTTCCTCGTTTTATTTCGATCGATTTTTATAGCTCCCGACATAATTGCAAAATTTACGATCCGCTTCCGCTGCGATGCCGATTAACAACAGAACGTGTGGAGAATCGACCAGATATGCCAGCCCCAGGTCGTTCGCGACGAGGCAGCTGTTGGGGAGGCTATGGCTGTCGTTGCCGGTGAGTTAAGCCCGTGAACTTATCGACGGTAGACGATACGAGCCGCCAATCAGTGGACACCGTTGGGCTGGTTGGTGACCAAAAACTGTGGTTCAACGTTGAGGGAATCAGTCCTCTTTTTAATCTTCGACATCCTAGTTTGAATAGTAACACAACATTAAACTCTCTTGAAGGTGGGATAAAAGATTGGGAGACGTATCATCGAATCAAAAGCCGATACGAGCAAATAGGGCGATTCTTTCAGCACGACAATCCCTGGTTTGATTTATGACTTCGGTTTATATGGGGAGCTATGCTGAATAGGCAAAAGGTGGAGAAAGTGCGTAAAGCTTTACCAGAGTCTGGAATTTGCTCAAAACCTTGCGTGTTTCTCCATCCCTACTAACTTGCTTGTGTGTGTTATTGTAGGTAAGATCTTCCTCAATTTGTTAGATAACTTGTGATTAAATTACCAAAGTTATCAAAATTTACCAATGTAGAAACGATTTGATAAATTATCATATCCTCTGAAATTCTACAAGTATTATTAATGATTTATTAACATTCCACTAAATTAGTAGCTCGCCAACTTTTGTGAAATTTTATAACTATGATCAGCAGAATAGCAGCCCGATAAAGAATTTATCAAACCTTCCGATTAATTACTAAGTTTCTAACTCCTTTCAGATTTTGGCAGCGCGGCCCTATAAAGTACTAACACCATAATGAATTTACCAACACGAATTACCTACTTCTTCAAAATTACTAAAGTTATCAGGATTTTACAAACGGCAAATATGCCATTAGTAACTTATCATCACTATAATAAAATTTGCCGATATCATATAACTTTTATACTAACAAGTTTACCTATCAATTAAATTACTGGTCAATACTTTTTTGACCAACGACATTGGAAATTTACCAATTATGAATTTTCTTTTTCAGATTTTCCCTTTACTAAAACATAGATTGGTCCGAAACTCATCCACAACGCTGGCTTTAGACAAAAACTATAAAGTCGAATCGTGATATAACTCTATTCTTGCATGGAAGTCCTCCATCCTCATTTTCTACTCCATGAGAGGGTAAGTGTCATATTGGAGCATCCGAGCTACATCTATAAGTCATGAAAGCACAATTCAAGATCTTCATAACTAGAATTAAGAACACATATATAATCAAGTAGAGAAATTTGTGCTCCTGATTTGGAATCCGTCGTTCTTGATGTGGAGTTGCGACGATCCAAACTCAAGAGCTTCTTCTCTACTGCGTTCCAAACTCAAGAGCTCCTCAGCCTTAGCATTTAGTAAATGCTCCTTATGTGAGGATGTTTGTGCATTAGGATGAAAGGAGAGACTTGAGCACTATTTATAGAGTTTTCAGGCAGACTCTCTCAGTGCGAGTGGAGCTCAACTCAATCCATACTAGCCAGTCCGATATTAGACTAATAAAAAAACCTTATATCTCACTTTTTTAGACTAGCCCGGTAAAGCGATAAAATATAATATCAATTAATGTTACCTATATTAGAAAACCTCTTATGACATCAATTCGATATGAGAATAGATAGGATTGTCAGAGTTGTTGTTAGTTGCGGTAGATTATCATAAGATGGTTTGAGGCGAGAGAGATGGGGGATTGCTAGGCCTCGACACAGAGCACCGCCGACGCGTGTAGATGCGAAAGTTGATAGATGGGCAACGGGACGCATTTTCGCACTGCGCATATCAACCGATTTAGAGGAGGAGGGTGAGAAAAAGAAAAGTTCTGGGAGGAAGACAAAGATCAGGCCCATCGTCTCCATCGTCTACAGAGGCACCCATCAAGGTACAATTACTGTTATATGATCCGGACTTACATGGCACAGGCAGATTCATCGAGCCAACTAAAATGGTCGCGGCATCACCAACCAACCCCGAGATCGCCCGAACGCGCATGATGCTTGGATCTTCATTGCTTATGGCAGTCCCGGGTGTATATATAGCAATTGGGATCCGAATTCTTTCCGGGAAGGCATGGTTGTCCGTAAGGTTTGCCTCTTATGGTTCTCCCGCATCCAGCCGGTTTTTTTGCGTAGAGTGTGGCATAGGCCACGGAAGGATCGCCCGCAAGAATACGGGCTGGAACGTGCAGAGAATCGATCAGATACTCCAGCCCCATGTCGTCCGCGATGCGGCCACTGCCGGTGAGGCCATGGCTGTGGTTGCGCAGTGAGGAGGTGGCGGCGGCCGCGGAGGCGCCGATGTTGCTTGAATGTGATGGCGAAGCCCGGGAGGCCAGGAGGAGTACTACGAGGAATGAAGAGAATGCAATAGAGCGACTACTGTCGCCTATAGCAGGCTCTCCCATGCCGATGAATATGATCTTGTAGGATTTGCCGAACCTTCTCAGACGGCTCGCTTCATGCCTTGGTTTTTGGAGCAGGCACAACGCTTATGTACGTGCAAGAAGCATGTTGATGAGAGTAGTTGAAGTGGGGCCCCGGAGGACTCCATGAGTATCATAATCTTCGTACGTCATTCACTTGAATACCAAAATATTTTAAAACCGTTCACCTAATTATCGGAAATTTGATGTGGCATAATATTTGTAGTGAACGTTTGTAAAAAGTCACGATATTCAAGTAATCAAATGAAAAGTTAAACGACACTCAAGTGATCAGAAAAAGGGTTATCACACTCAGATAAGCACGGTACATAAGTCATGATACTCAATTGGTCGAGAAAAAAAGTTATGATACTCAAGTGAGTATTGTATCAAAGTTACAATTTTTGTAATGTCCTTTTCTCTCCATAATTGCAGTTATGCTATAGCGATAGTAATTTCCAAAAACGACTCACCTTAATTCAAGTATGAGACAAGAGCTCCAAAATTAATTAAAACATATGGAACGACACTTTCTATAAGGGAAAATACCGAAAATCATCTTCACGTTTTAGCCCATAGGGTAAAACAGTTTTGTATGCCAGAAATGACTTTATCCGATTTTTGGCCGTATTGGCCTATTAAACTTTGCTATCTGGTCCTCAAACTTTCCAGTATACTCAATTAGACCCCAATGAACAACTTTCTATTTTTTTTTTCAACTATAGCCAGTTCTTTTTTTTTTTTTTTGGGAAAAATGTTTACCTAATTGGTCCAAATGTGTCAAAAACAATATATTCTAAGTACATTAAGACTCGTATCCAATAAGGTTCGCTTTTCAAAATCAATTCGATCTTTTGTACTAAGGATTACATCCATCGATATCTTACTTGGCATGATAAAAACGAGTTATTAAATGGATGTATGACTTATTTTACCACCTCTACTCTACGGTATGTTTGAAAATAGAATCAATTTCTTTCATTCCTACCCCGACCAAGGGGACCATTAAATAGAGCCATTGACATCATCTTGAAGCCCTAACATTCCGATTCAGGGCTTCAGAGAGCCCTTGAATTTTAGAATTTACATGGTGAGAGTTGATAGTGTCAAAAAATCAAGTTGAGGTGCTGCTTGTAAGAGGGGCAATGCGCAATCGTATTGGGGCAGTGTGGCCCTCAGATGAACTGGATGTGGAGTGGAGCACTCAGTCACGCGTGCAAAGACGTTAGCATCGAAATGAGAAGTGGCAAGAGAGTGACCACAAATGCTTAGTGCTCCCTCCTCTGAAAAAGAAATTTCTGGTAAACATTCGTGCATTAAATCGACCTCACTCTTTAGTGTCAATGTTATTGCGGAGGCACCAAGATCTGCTTGCTGCCACAGCCGCATCGACGTGACCACCATGCCTGGACACAACCCTCCTCCGTGGCCGTCGCCATCAAAGTCGCTAATCCAATTCTCTCGCTTGGCCATTCACCCCCACCATGTCCCTCATGCTCTTTCCCTCACTCAATTTCTGTTCGCCCTCCCTTAGACTGTGACGAGGTCTTGACGCCACCGTCAAGCCACACCGAGATTTGGCCATCGCCATTGAGATCTCATGAGATTTCACGGCGATGCCAGATCTAGGGAGAGGGACCTCCAGATCTTGTCAGATCATGCAGGTAGCCCCATCTAAGGGCCAACACGATATTATATGCTTTGATTGCGGCTCACTTGTGCTGGTTTATGATTGCGCAAGATTTATCTACCAATGCAGTGGTCTATATTTAGGTGATGAGGGATCTGAATCCCATATCCCCACTCTTGATACCACTATAGGCAACCCTACTCCGGCGCTAGCACAGGCTTGCATGACTTTACAATACGTCATGCTAGTTTAAGGTTGTGCGAGATTTATTTGGCAGCACGATGGATTATGCCTCATTGCACTTTTATTATTATAATAAGTACTAGTAATATTATTACAATTACAACAATAATAAAAATGGCCTCATTGTTACATTTCCTATGTTATGGAAAGCAAGTGATCAAATGAAATAAACAAAACAAGAAAATAAATCGGATATTGGATTTACATGGTTCATGAGCACAAGCTCATTCTGGATGCTCTTTGCAAAGAACACTCATCTTATATGTAGATAAGAGTTTGATCCAAAATAGGAGGCCTACTCAAACTAGGTAAGAACTAAAATAGTATTAAGAGAATTTCTTTTTCGAGCTCAAACTTGAGATAAAATTTCAACAATTTCCACCCCGGCTTAATGTTTGAGCTAAGTCCTATAATTGCTTCTTGGAAAATCCAAACTTGTATGCTACTTTCCCACAACTTCTCACGAGTTCAATTGCCATAGACATCTCCCAAGTCCAAGTCTCGCTTAAACTCGGTCATATCCATAGGTCTCGTTGTAATACCAATTCCCCTTACACCTTTAATTGCTCCACAATGATTTTTAGACACAACATCCTCAATTTACAAATAAAACGAGACGACAATGGCATCCATATTTATTAGGATATCGAACATGCACCCTGTCAAACTTAGCAACTACAACAATCATTGGCTCTACATGCTCCATTTCATTCAAGCACTATTTTTGTCAATTACCTAGTATGTATCTGCTACCTTAGGAGTTTTTAGTTACAACTCCACTCGAAGCTAACACCATCCAAATCCATACAAATATTGCTACACGGGGTGGGGGGTGTGTGTGTTGCACAATTTTAGGGTAGATTCCGGTTCCACCTGGAACTTGGACTTACTTGTTGGGACCGGTTTTGAATTTTTAGAATGTGAAACTTATCCAATATTTCCTAGATCTGTAGATTCAGTTCCAGGTTCTACCAATACATTGTAAATAGTTTTCCATAGGGAATTTGGAGAATTTCTAATCCCATCTTATCCAATCTTATCATATCTCAATCCAAATTCGGATGACCAAATACAAGCTAACAGTTTTTCCCCTTAAACATGGAAACAGTGTACTGAAAAAAGAAAACTCAATCAACTAGACATGAAAAAGTTTGCAAATAATAAGTCAATTAAAATTTGATGAATGAAGCACATATTTTGGTTTTATCTTTAAAAAATGTTTTTGTTATACTAGAAAATGGAAAAAAAAATAATAATCCTTGACTGTACATGTAATTCTTAAAAAGAAGAAGAAGATGTTTTTGTTTTAATATTTAAGAAAGCATACCAAAATTTTATAAAATAAATGAAATATGAAGATAGAGGCGCTATTTTCACCCCTATTTTGGTTAAAATACTCTTTTTTCAATTGACTGACTGAAATGTCCTTATCTCTCTTTTTTCGATTTATTTATTTTTTCAGGCTAAACCATTATTTATATGATCTCTCTCATTGGTTTCATAGTACAAATGTCACATTACACTCGACGATATATCATCTTATTCTACATCACGTTATAACTTTCCTCGAGAAATGTTGTTAATTTCAATTTATGATCTCATGCTTTAATCACAAAAACTCCATAGAAGTTCTTATTTATGATTACTTATGAACACATAATCAATTGCCTATTTCTTATCAAATAGTTTGAGTGAAACTATATTTCAAAGTTGAAAAATTAAATTCCAATATAATTATCTAGTCAAACTTGATAAAAAATGAAAAAAAATTATCAAAATATGGAAAAGGTTAATTTGTTAGAAGCATGATTAAAACAATAAACATGTTTATATTTAGATGATCTAAATTATTAATGAAGAATAAGCATAAAAAGGGGACAAATGAACTTAAGCTACTCAATAAAGACTCTTTCTTTGACATCTCAACCAGGATCGGTGAAGCTAGATTTGCTTTAGCATCCATCCAGGAGACTCTTCAACTAGACCCTTACAACTAGGATTTGGTGGACAATGAGAGAGATCGTCTCCAAGAATTTATGGACCTCCGTCTCTAGGAAGAAATGTTCTATAAACAGAAGTCTAGAATTCAATGGTTGAAGAAGGGAGACCTCAATACCAAATTCTTCCACCATTCCGTTAGTAGAAGGCAACTCCATAATAAAATCTTATCAATGAGGGATGTAGTTGGGAATATGATTCGGGATTTGCCTCTTCTTCACCAGCACTTTGTCTCCCATTTTGAAGGTCTTCTAGCGCCGTCCAACCTCTCTACTCTTCCCTCGGTTCAAGATATCCGCTTGGTGTTGGCACATTCTCTTGGTGATGAACAGGTGCGTCTTCTCTCTAGACCTGTTTTGGAGATAGAAATCCATGATACCATGTTCACGTTACCTCTTGGTAAGGCCCTTGGTCCTGATGGATTTGGTGTGGAGTTCTTCAACCATTATTGGGATGTTGTTGGCTTGTCGGTAATCTTGGCAATTAATGACTTTTTTACTTCGGGCAAATTCCTCCAGGAGATCAACAATACTATCCTAGCCTTGGTATTGAAGTGTCCTAATGCTACCTTAGTCAATGATTATAGACCTATTGCTTGTTGCAATATCATCTATAAATGTATTACTAAGATTATGGCAAACCGAATGGCCTCTATCTTGTTGTTGATCATCAGCCCTCCATAAAATGCTTTTATTTAGGGCTGATGCATTAGTGATAATATTCTACTAGTCCAGGAACTTTTCGCAGGCTTTCACTTACAGCCAAATTTGCCCAAATGTGTCATCAAGGTCGACTTTTGCAAGGCGTATGATACGGTGAATTGGGACTTTATCGAGTTAACACTCCAAGCATTTGGCTTTCCTATGCACTTGATTAAGTTGATTATGATATGCATTTGCACGCCTAAATTTTCGGTGTCCCTCAATGGCGAGCTCCATGGTTTCTTTCCCAGTGGTAGAGGAATCAGACAAGGTGACCCCATGTCGCCTTACCTATTTACTATGGTGATGGAGGTATTTACAGGTATCCTTAACTTGCAAACTACCCAACCAACCTTCAAGTATGTTTGGAGATGTAGGCACTCTCAACTCTCCCATTTATTTTTTGCGGATGACATCCCGCTCTTTGTTGAAGTAGATATGCAGTCCTTATCTCTTATGATAATAAGTTCTCCCTTTGGAGTGGTCTACTTCCGAACGGGCATAAGAGCGAGATTTTCTTCTCCGGTGTTTCTCCTGAAGCACGTGACCTATTTACAGATTTCCTTGGCTTTCGGATAGGCTCATTGCCATTTCGGTATTTGGGTGTGCCTATTATTGCTTCTAGGCTTCGCAAGGCCGATTGTTCTATTTTGGTCAATACAATCACGTCGAGGGTGCAGCTATGGACACATCGTTTTCTCTCTTTTGCAGGCCGGCTACAACTTATCAAGTCAGTGCTATACTCTATCTAAGTCTACTGGGCTAACGTCTTTATTCTACCAAAGTTGGTACTTGATAAAATTGAACAAATCCTGCGACAATTCCTTTGGAAGGGTCCGGGCCTAGGCACGGGAGGTGCCAAAGTTGCTTGGAATGATATTTGCCTCCCAACGAATGAAGGAGGACTCGGTATTAGGAGATTGCGTGAAAGCAACAAGGTGGCCATGCTTAAACACATCTAGTTCTTATTCATGGATAAGGAATCCTTGTGGTGCAAATGGATTCACTCCACCTTTTTAAAGAATAAGAACTTCTGGATTGCTGCGAAACCAACCCTCTGCTCTTGGTCATGGAAGAAGCTGCTTGATCTTCGGCAGGACTTCTGCCAATTTTTTGTTGGCACGTGGGTAATGGTCGATCCATATTCTTTTGGTTTGACAATTGGCACCCTAGAGGAACCCTCAATCTTATCTAGACATTTACCGATTGGGTCTATCAAGGAAAGCCTCAGTTGCTAACTTATTTTTTGGTGCGGCTTCAGGACTTATGCATGAGATTGCTTCTTGGAATGAGCCTTTACCCGTTCTTAATCAGGACCCTGATCGCTTTTCTTAGTTGCCCCATCGGTTCAGAGTTTTCACTACTGCTTCGGCTTGGGATGTCATTCAGCTGAGAGGTCAATCCATGGTTTGGGCCCCTCTTATTTGGAATAGCTCAATAATTCCCCAGCATCGTTACCTTTTGTGGTTGATTTCCAGAAATAGACTCCTCACTCAGGTTTTGCTTCTTGCTTATGGCAGGATCTCTTATGCTAAATGTGTTTTTTGTTCTTGTCGTTCTGGTTCTGTAGATCACCTTTTCTTTGGGTGTCGTATTACTAGGGCTCTGGCTCTTTTTTGGGCAGCTAGAAGCAATCTTCCTTGATGAAACAACTTGTGGAGGGATAACCTTCAATGGGTCGTCAATTATTTATTTGGTGATTCCTTCCACATTACCATCTCTCGGTTCGCTTTTGCAGCTTTATGTGATATTATTTGGAAGGAAATGAATAATATCCTTTTCCATGATTAGACTCTCTACGTGCCTGCTATGAAGAAATGGCTTGATAAGGTTGTTAGGGATAAGGCCTTGACCTTCCGTCAGGTGCCGGATACCCCTACAAATAGAAGATTATAGTAGAGCTGGAGCCTCAATCCGTCTATCTTCTCGGACTGATCTCTTTCCTTCTTTCTGCTTTGTCTTTGTTTTGTGGAGGGTGCTTCCCTTCTTTTGTGCTTTGTTGGGTTACCTTGACACCCTTACACCCCTGTTGACACCCTGTTGACAACCCTTTTGTCATATTGGGTGCAAGGCCTTCTATTGGTGTTGGGTCTCTTTTCTTTTATATATTCCCGCTTTGGGTGAAAGTTAATATACACGTTACCTTTACCCAAAAAAAAAGAAAAAATCACTGGTCAATACTTTTTTGACCAAGGTTTTTGGAAATTTACCAATAGTGAATTTTCTTTCTCAGAATTTCCTTTATTGAACCGTAGAATCGTCCGAAACTAATCCACAATGCTAGCTTCACACCAAAACTAAGTCGAATCCTGATAAAACTCTATTCTTGCATGGAATGGAAGTCCTCCATCCTCTTCTTCTACTCCACGAGACCAAAAATGTCATACCGGAGCATCTGAGCTACAGCGATGCGCTATGAGAAGAAATAGGACCGTCGAAGTCGTTGTTGCTTGTGGCTGATCGCCATATAAGATGGTTTGAGGTGAGATAGATGGGTGATCGCTAGGCCTCGACACAGAGCACCGCCGATGCCTGTCGATGAAGAAGTCCATAGGTGGGTAATACGACGCGTTTCCACACAGTGCAAATCTAACAATTTAGAGAACCCGGGAGGAAGACAAAGATCGGGCTCATTGTCTCCTTCGTCCAAAGAGGCACACATTAAGGTACAAGTACTGTTATATGATCCGGACTTGCATTGCACAGGCGGATTCATCAAGCAAACTAAAATGGTCGCGGCATCGCCGACCCTGGGACCGCCTGAATGCGCACGATGCTTGGATCTTTCACGGTGTTTGGCAAGCCCGGTTGTATACGCAGTAATTGGCGGGTCTCTCATTCTGTTCGAAAGTGAATGGTCCGTAAGGTTTGCTTGCTAAGGTTCTCCCGCATCTGGCTGCATTGTTCGGGCCGGCTGTGCTTGCGGTCACGCTGGAAGAACCTGCGAGAATACGGCTCAGGACGTGCGGAGAATCTATCAGGTACTCCAACCCCAAGTCGTCCGCGATGAGGCGGCTGCCGGCAAGGCCACAGCTGCGGTTGCATGGTAAGAAGGAGGAGGCGGCGGCAGCAGAGGCGCTGATGTTGCTTGGATGTGGCGATGGCGAAGCCTTGGAGGCCAAGAGGAGTACAATAAGCAGCGAGGAGAACGAGAGAGAGACTGAGTTGACGAGAGTTAGTGGAACGGAAGTGCTCCATCGTTGCGATTGCTCTTATGGTGAAAGTAATTCCCACTAACACAACATTTTCATAAGATCTCCAATAAATATGTGATGATATAGAAGTTATATTTTCGTTGCAAAAAATAATCCAAGGACTATTTTTATATTCTGAACAAGGCACGTGGACTAAAAATGAATATTTCTAAAGGTACGTGGACCACAGCATAGTTTTTTCAAAAATCCATTCAAGTAGACGCCACGTGTTGATTCGTCGGTCTTGTCTCTGAATATTTCATCCACATTTGGATGAAAAATCAATTTTTTCCCTCAAAATTTTGGTAGGGGTCTGAATCGAATGAAATAAATTGCACTCACCAGAATTCAATCCGGGTGATAGATGAATGCCTAATTCCGTCCCCTCTATCTCAATACATAATCATTAAAAATTGAATCCTGACAAACAAGAAAAACATTAAAGGTCGGATCAAATTCTTGGCTTACGTACCACACAATCACCATGAAGCACTAACATCACTATTTCTTAGAACTCGAGAGTCCTTGAATTTTAGGTTTTTCCCAACGAGAGTTGATAGTGCCAAGAATCAAGTTTTTGCTGCTGCATGTAGGAAAATGCGCAATCGTATCTATAGTTTACCAAACGCACTTGTGAAATTTCAAAAAAGTTATTAACTTACTAATTTATTGGTTTATTGGTTTATTGGTAAATTAATGATTCGGTTGATAATTTACTCAATTTTCAAAAGAGTTGCTAATCTATTAATTTATTGATATGTTGTAAATTTCTCGTGGTACTTGTATTTTATTAACAACACTTGTAAACTTTAACAGAAATAGGTAATTTACTAATATTTATGGATGGTGGTAAACTCCCTATGTGGTCGGTATACAGGTGACTACGCTTGTAATAATTCAAAGGAGTTGGTAACTTACTATTTATTGGAATGTTGGTAGATTTATAGCTGGAAAATTACCCAATCAATTCTAAATATAACGTAAGCCTGTCAAGTCAGTTTTAAAATTTTCAATTTTCCAAATTATGCATAATTTCGGTATAGTCATTTTGTTTAATTTTTCTCGTAAATTGCCAATGTGGCGATCCAGTTGGTTGTCCTGCATAGCAAATTGCCATGATAGTGATTCCCGAGGAAAATCGGTAAGAAAGATAACATTGAAATTTCGCATAAAGTTTTAGGACAAAATTAGTAAAATTTTAAAATTTAAGATTGAATTGACATCCATACAATAAGTTTGGGACTTATTGGACAATTTCTTTAGTTACATAAGTGTCGATAATTCACTTACAGCACTTGTAAAAATTATATTATCTGATAATACACTAATTCATTTAAAATTTGGTAGAATCACCTATTCCCCGATGCTCTATTTATTTCCACATCCTACATATGAAAGCTTTCTTTTAATCAATTCTAGTATGATGATACAAAAATTCTCCAGATCAATAGATGGGCTTCAACAACCGAAGAAAATAACATCTCGGTAAAAGGTTTTGCGTATTCTGAGACCAAATCATGACCATCAATCTCATTCATCGTGTTGGTCCTTCCCCTTTATTGCATAACATAATTATCTCTCTCTAATTTCCGCACAAGAAAAAGGGAGTGGCATTGCCGAGAAGGATGATGCTTCAAACCAATCTCATCACGTACCCAATATACCCAAAACGTACATATCTATGCCAAAAGTTAATACCATGCTAGATTCCTTGGAGGCAATGTTTGATGCCACAGATATTATGCAAGTGATTTATATAATTCAATCATTCTGTGGGATAGTATAAACTCTTAACTCAATACCACCACCACTTGTGAAGGCGCTTGTAAGACCTTTTAAATTCGATCCATTTCAGCAAAGGGCTTGTCCTTCGTGGCAATATTGGGTGCACTTGTGCAAGGAGGCATTATGGCCTCGTTCTCGTCTCCTCAGTATCCCCATCTTTGACTAAGGAAACCGTAAATTCATACCCCAACTCAGTTGTCGGTCTATGTGGCAATGCTAGTACCAAAACTTCACCACATGTCAAAAAGTTATATGTTAGGCGGAACATTTATGATTGAAGACGACTATTGTCATTCAAACCAATAAAACGAAAGGTCAAATTATGAAATCCCCCAGCTATCCTTTCCTTCAATTATAATTTGTATCCTCCTTTACTTTCAGAATCCTAACCACATGACCTTTGAACAATCCCGCACTTCTCCTTATGAATTCTAAAGCCACATCAGAGAAAATGTTAGGAACCCATAAAATTACCAATGGTGGTCCATCCCAACAAGCACCGAGAAATTTAGGTAGCTTCTATTATAGATGAAGCCAAATATTTTTAGGTTTTTTTTTTTTTTTTGTCTTTTCTATTAGATTTGCTTTTAGGTTAAAAGCTACACCTTTATATTAGTGATGGTAAGACGCTAGCTGTCAAGACGCTAAAAAAGAAAATAGAGAGGCAAGAAAAAGAGAGAAGAAAAAAGTGGGTTTTTTTTTCTTTGAGAGGGTTCTCAAACTTTTTGTGCCCTGATTTTGAGAGAAGATCATCGTTGTATTCCAACTTTTTTGAAAGTGTAGTGGATTCGCAGAGTGCCTCTGCACGGATACGTAGCGTAGGTTTGGGTGAACTTCGTTAACAAATTTTATGACGTGTTCTTTTGATTATGTTATTTTATTATTATATTCTGCTTGGTGAATTGTTTGCTAGCATTATTTTTCTGGAATCGACGTGCGATTTCGAAATAGTTTCGATTTTTTAGGTGAAATAAAAAGGAAATACTAGAAGGAATGAAAGAAAGGAAAGAGAGGAAGAAAGGGTAAATTTGCAGACATATGAGGACAAAAGGACCAAAAAACAATAACAATAAATAACAACGACAACAACAACAACAAGAATAACAAAAAATTGATTAAAAAAAAGACACTATGAATCCTAAACTATGCCCACGATAATATATTTGTCCCAAACTTTTTTATTGTGACACAAAAAACCTCAAACTTATACTTATATGACACATTTATTCTAAACTTTCTTTTGTGACACCAAAAGCACCAAACTTATACTCATATGATGCATCTGACTTTCCATGGCTAAGTGATTGTAGCCGATCTTAGTACTTAGATGTCATCTTTTAAAGTTTGATCTATTTCGCCATATGGTTTGTCCTTGGAGGCTATGCAAGGAGGCATATAGGAAGGAGGTGGCCTCATACTCGTCTCTTCTGTGTCCCCATTTTTCACTATGAAAGCAGTGCTCATTCCCCAGCTCATATGTCGATCTATATGACAATGCCAATACCATACACCTGCCACGTACGATGTTCAAATGTTAGTTGTGGAATTCTTTTCCTAATGCAAAAATGGTATTTTTGTCCAAATGCAAAAAGGAAAGAAAAGGGCATGAGGAATACCTGGATTATTTGCCCTGAATCTAATCGCAGCCCACCCTCTTTTAGGAATTCCAAATGTATTGACTTTAGGCGGGTCAACCAAATTGTACATTTGAGGATCGGTCTCGTTGTCGAAGTTTCCGAAGCCGACCCCAATAACATAAAAGCTATATCCATGCATATGCATTGGATGATATTCTGATTGGTCCAACAGATTAGTCCCCTGAAACACGATCTCTACAGTTTCGTTATAGTTCAGAACTTTCACGGATGTCCCTTGGGCAGCGTCGGCAAGACTGGTCGACAAATCATCTCCCGTGAAATTATACATAACGGGAGGAAGATCGGGAAAATCCGTGGTGTAAACTCCGCTGATGTTTCTGCATATTAATGGCAAAAGGATGCGCTTCTCATGATCTTCATCTATCATTAACGTGAAAAAATATTCAAATCAGAAGGGAGAGAGAGATGAACCTGTAATAAGCTTGTAGCACATCGACAGATGGGTCCTCCCAACTTATGTTATTTAAGGTTGCGGCAACTTTGTAATCATTGAAATAACACGAATCATCTGGGCATGCCACATGATTCGGGGAAGCTGTGATGTACATCCTCGTCGTCACGTTGCGAGGGACGTCCACGGTATGTTCTTCAGATGCCAAGCTTCTCAGCTGTTGTATGAAACTCGCTGCAGCACTGTAGTCATGATAAAGTGGTAGTGTCTCATTTGGGTAACTCGGTGGTGACGTCAGACTAAAATTCCCTTTATACTGGATGATAGCAGTAGCAACTTCGTGGACATAATCGGTGAAATCGATGTCTTCAGTTGAAAATTCTTGAGCGGCCAGGTAATACCTTCCTGGAGATTGATTTGCCGTAACTAATACATCCATCGTTTGTCCAGATTCTATCATTAGATACGAAACAACGATTGGTTTTGTGTACGCTCCGTCCATCCCAACTAACGTCATGTTATGATCGGCGATGGAGATGAACATTTCTGAACCGACCGCTGCATTGACTATACGAAAGAGATAGGTCTTGCCACAATCGACAGAAAAGCGAGGCGTGCTTTCTGTAAAATTAATAGCATGAAAAAACAATATATTAGACATTGTACATAACAAACATGTTGACAAACCATTATCCATGATCTAGACAATTCAATGCTTAATCATACACATCTATGTAATTCAATGCAAGTTAGATTTACTATAGACAGGCGCTACTGAAAATGTTAGTTTTACTTTTAGATACACAATAAGTATCAACATTGCAGTATATTTTTATCAAAGAGAATCATATATCTACAATAACTTGAAATGCAAACATTTCAAGGAACTAGCCTTTACCTCATGGTCTGCATCCCTACCCTCATAAGCATAATGTCCAACCAGAAAGGAAAAAAAGAAAAAGAAAAAAAGAAGATGGGAGTATAAATGTACCGTTGGAGCAAGGAACAAAATCTCCATATTGTCCATTGATCAGGAAACCAGTTGCACGAGGTACGTGATTAGTGCCTGCAGACAATTCCATCTCTAAAGCTTTATTTAGAGAAATTCCTTCATTAAACCAAGAACCTGCAAATCATGAAAGGAAAATTGGAAGCTGAATTACATCAACCTTTGCCTTTACCATGCAACCGCAAAGAAATGCATAGTTGGAAAACAGAGATAGCGATGGAGGAGTTCCATCGTAGAAAGTTCTGATCATTAAACCCCAATGTCCAAATGAAACATTCAAATAATCTCAATATTCTAGTGAGGGAGTTTGATCTTCACTATAATATACGCTTTTGCAAGGTTTTCAAATAGATAGCAGCCCACGATCATCAGTTACTTTGTATACTTTTAGGAAGAGGCATGCTCTGATGAATTCTACTTTTTTAACTCTTGATCCACTTCCTGCCCTTGGCCTCCAGTTTTATGTCTAAAAGGACCCATAAGAAATCTTAAGAGCACATACCGAGCAAGATTAAATGTTCTCCATCCGGCGTAGCGAATGGGAAATTTGATCCTTCACGTGGTAGAATGACAATAGCACCATACACAGTAGATCTTGTCCACTCATTATGGGCATGCCACCAAATAGTTCCTTCTTCATCAGTTAAATTTACTTCATAAGTAAAATTTGTTCCCGGTGGAATAGCGCATTGCGTAATATACTCCGGACCATCTGACCATGGATTTCGCGGTTGCTTCACCCCGTGCCTACAAATTAGTGAATTTGATCACATAAAAAGTACTCGAGGAGCTAGGCAATGTTTTGTTCGCATTTAATAGTCAAAATTCATTGTCTTTCTTGCACATATTTTAGGTAAAATATTTTTTCAACATTGAGGCTCTGTTTGTTTTGTCAAAAATGAATGATTTGGAAAATATTTTCCTAAAAATAATCGTTTGTGTCACTTATGAAAATGAATGAATGAAAAAAAATTTCATTGTCCACAAAAATGTTATACATAAATTGTTATCAATATTGAAATCATTCTCTATTGACTAATTATTTCAAGCGATACAAGTGATCGTTTTTAGAAAAATGCTTTCCGAATAATTTATTTTCTGAAAAATAAATGGAACCTAAGTATAAAAGTATTTGATTTTCAGATTTCCTGTGCACATATGGTAATCATTCTTGTTTTAACTGAGAAACCGAGCTGAATTAAGGGTATATTTGTTGCACCAAAGACTTCTTGCCGCTGGAAAATGTTTTCAGGAAATTCAATTTCAGAAAGTAAATCGATTTTTACTGTTTGTTTGTCCTGAATCAAGTTGAAAACTTTAGTTTCAAAGTATTTGCTTATAAGTGAACCTACTAAACGCAGCTTCTATATTTAAAAATGACATTAGGAACTAATAAACTAGAGTCAACGTTGTTTTAGTTATTTTATAATCTATCAACGTGACATGAATTACAAAGAAATTATTTATTAAATTATGAAGTCACGTTTTTAAAATGTTGTGTATGGTCGTGCTTTCCATAAAAGCAGAAGAAGATGAACATTAATAATCAACTCGGGGCGTGCCTGAGGATCATTAGATAGAAAAGATTTGTTGATGAATCCTTTTTATCTTCACCCCAAACCTGGGTAGTCTCCAAATGGGATGCTCGTTCAGGCAGCGTTCCTTATTTTAATGTGCCGCTACTCGCATGCGTCATACTTCTTATTGACAGGTGAATGTTGTTCCTCCCCACCAATTGATGAATACAAGAGGTGACATTATAGGGTATCTCACCTCAGGATGGATCTCCTACTTGTTTCTTTTCTCTTGAGCTTTTTAAGGACTTGCCCGGGCCCGAATAAGTATACTTAAGAGATATTAGAAGAGATTTATGGAAGAAAAAAAAATGAAAATTATCAAAAAGAAAAAAGAAAACTATTTCATGAGTGATAGAAACAAGACATAGACAGACTGATTCTTCTCACTTACACATGAAGTAAAAAATTAGAGAAAATGATTTTTTTTCTTGTCAGAAGGAGAAATCTTATGAAATCGACCCTAAACCTACTAATGAGCACCACTAGAGAAAACCAGAGGTTCTTGAGAATATATCCTGTAGTATAATTTCAGATACAATTTCGCTTCCTTTAAACTGTCTATGGCATCACAAGCTAACAACAGGAGAACGATAAAAAGTAAGAAGACGGTGGGCACGATAAAATTACCAATGAAGAGTGACCCCGTACAGTCCTTGATTGCGAACCTTCACGTACACAAGATCGCCCTTTCGAGCTTGAATGGTTGGTCCGGGAAGACTGTCGTTCACCACTAGAATCGTATTGGTTGTACAATTCCTTGTGACGTTGATTTCTCTCAACTGCAGAGGGCAAAAAAAGAAGGAAAAATGATGATAAACTTCACACCATCACTATAAAATTTACCGCCCGAATGAAAGAAAATGACATTGTAAGATACGGGATTGTCCAAGTACGTGCAAAATGGGCAAAAGAACGCTTCAAGTGCCATAACTTTGGCCAAAGGGACACTTAAGTGCCATAACTTACGAAAGGTACACTTAAGTGCCAAATTCGAAAAAAAAACGGATCACTTGAGTGCCACTCCGGCCAAAATCCGGCCAAAATGCCAACGTGGCGTTTTTCCGGCGAAGCGCGGCCAAAACGACGCCGTTTTGCACGCTGACGTGGCCAAAACGGCGTCGTTTTGGGCTGACGTGGTAAAAAGAAAATTAAAAAATTAATTAAATTAATTTTAGTTAAAATATTTAAAAATAATAATTTTAAAATTAAATTTATTTAAAATATTTTAAAAATAATAATTTAAAAAACTTTAAAAATATTTTTAAAAAAATTAAAAAAAAAAAGGGAATGGGGGGAGGCGGCTGAGGGATCAGCCCTCAGCCGCCGCCGCCGCCGCCCTGCCGCCGCCGGGAAGGGCCGGCGATGGTGGGGGGAGGGTCGGCCGGGGTCGCCGGGCCCTGGCCAGGGGCCGGCGACCCCGGCCGACCGGCGGCGAGGGGTCGCGAGCCCTCGCCCAGATCCGGCGAGGGTCGGCGGCCCTCGCCCGGCCGGGCCAAGGGCCGCCGAACCTCGCCGGATCTGGGCGAGGGCCACGCGCCCCCCCAGATCCAGCGGCGAGGGCTCGCGGCCCTCGCCCAGATCCAGCGGCGAGGGCTCGCGAGCCCTCGCCGCCGGTCGGCCGGGGACGCTGGGCCCTGGCCAGGGGCCGGCGACCCCGGCCGACCCTCCCCCTTGCCGTCGCCGGCTCTTCCCGGCGGCGGCGGCTGAGGGCTGATCCCTCAGCCGCCTCCCCCTGTTCCCTTTTTCTTTTTTCTTTTTTAAATTTTTTTAAATTTTTTTTTAATTTTTTTAAAGTTTTTTAAATTTTTAAATATTATTTTTAAAAATATTTTAACTAAATTTAATTTTAAATTTAATTTAATTTAATTATTTATTTATTTTGTTCCACGTCAGCCGAAACGACGCCGTTTTGGCCACGTCAACGTGCAAAACGGCGCCGTTTTGGCCGCGCTTCGCCGGAAAAACGCCACGTTGGCGTTTTGGCCGGATTTTGGCCGGATTGGCACTCAAGTGATCCCTTTTACTCCGATTTTGGCACTTAAGTGTACCTTTCGTAAGTTATGGCACTTAAGTGTCCCTTTGGGCAAAGTTAAGGCACTTGAGGGGTCCGCACGTCGTGCAAAATGATTGTGGACCAATTTTAACCGAGTCGTTGGCTGGTCCCTCTATCTGGTGTCACCCAAATTTCAGATTCTTTTGGATGTGTATGTTCACGATTTATCTGGTGAAAACGACTCCATCATCCCGCTGGTTCTCTAAGTGGCGACATAAGGGGACCGTGGAGGGGCTGATGTTTATGTGAGCCCAAGTCATATGCACAGTCAGATCACATGCGTCTTAAATGGGTCCCACCTCATTTAACATCCCATGCAAATTGGATTAACGTCCCCACCAAGGGAAAGTAAGATTCTTTGCCTCTAAATGGATCATTACCCGAGACGATTTTTAGGAAAAGAAGAAAAAGATTTGAGAATAATTAATCGCTATCATGCAAATTGCATAATCACTGGTTCCATATGCTCTGGAAACTGAAAGTTTCATTTGTCTATTAAATATTTTAGCAAAAATCTGAACAACGTGAACTGCACACTTAGCATCACAGACATAAACTTGAGTTACTTACGACGAAGTCGTAGTAGTGGACACCACTTGCTTGAGCTCTGAGGAAGACGTTTCCGAAGAAAAGCAAGACCGCAGCAAGGAAAATGTTGGAGGAATTGGACGACGGTTTGGCCATGCTTATGATCGTTCAACGCTCGATCTGATCTTCTCTTTACTCTCTCTTTCCTTTCGCTGGTCTTGAGCTGGTTCTCTCTTCTTTTATAACGAACGACCAGTGCAGGGCACATCCTACGATTTAGCTAACAGTCAACTAATAATTGCAATCGGGCATAAGATCCGATCCATTCATTTGTCTCAGAAAGCAGCCTTCCTCTCTCTCTCTCCCTCTGAACCGTTTTTCGTGTTTTCCACTTCTAGAGGGGAGGGATTTGACCTAGTTCTCTCCCTTCCCTCCCAGTTCCTTTTTCTTTTATTTCCTTTTATTTCTTTCCTACTTCTCTTGATCTAGTTTTAGATCCAGAAGCTTTGCTCTCCTGATCATATGTCTAGGAGCTTTTCTCTCCGATTTAATTTTAGATTTTGAAATTTTAATGAATAAATACTCCATCTCCAGTTTTAGGCAACTTCACTATCTAACTTCACATGGTAAAAGAATTTATATTCATGAATCTCTACTTTTTCCCGAATAAAAACAATATAAAAAAAAAGATTATGAAGTCTCATGTGAATAAGGTAGTAGGAATCATTTTGCGTGCAAAAAAGAAATTATAAGTTGGTATTGAATTGGTAATGTGCGGTGGGCTCACAAAAGCAAGTTGATGATGATTTTTTTGACTTTTACTTTTAAGATGCGCAATGGTAAAACAGCTCTTGAAGTTGGCTAATCTTCTCCAGTTGGCTAATCTTCTCCAGTGAATTCCATTTAGAATTGGAAATTCGGACATGTTATATGATCTTATTTGCACAATATGAACAAAGCTAAATTGCCTAAATATGTAAATCTCGGCAGTATGTTTACACCGTATGTCATATCTCTAAATCCAAATAAATCACTTTCTCAGTTTTCTTGATCATCCAAATGAATGACATTCATAGTTTCCCTAATTTTTTTTGTTTCGTCCAGAGGTGAGTGATCTTGAGTGATGCAAAAGGATTTTCTTTTTTATAATTTCAAATATGTTATGGTCAATTTGAACTGTATTGTAATAATTATTGATTATTCATAACAAGATGAAGGGGATACTTTGAAAATTACAATCAAGAAATTAAGGGCATAGAACTCTACTTGTTTATGGACACAATTAACCTCATACAGAGACCAGCATTTTCAAGTTGAGGATCTATGAATTTACCTTAATGATTTAATAAGGCCACTGACATCTTAAAGTATCTTTATCGAGCGCCGATCCCTATACATAGCCCTTTCAATTAATCAATATATATATATATATATATATATATATATATATATAAAATTAATAAATAATTTTCAGCGTGTGTGTTCCAGCTAATCTAGTGGGAACCAGACTGACAGAGTAGTTTGGGCACAAGCATGGTGTCTCAATTTTGTCTCTAACTCACCTAATCTTCGGGGCAGGTATCTAGCACTTAATAAAAAAAACAATAACAAAGCATTTTGCTAGAGGAATAATCTATTTGTGGAAAGTAATTGGCTAGATTCGATCTAATGAATCACGTGATCAAATGGTAAAAGACTATTGAGATTCATGTTAGGTCTCACCAAGTGAAACAAAAAAAGTTCTTTGGGATTGCAACGAAAATACAAATCATTCTCAAGTATCAAACTCCCTCAAACCATAAGAACGAATAATTTTATTTGGTATAGTCTCTTTTGAAGTTTCATTAGAGAAAATTGATTTACAAAATTAATATTGTATATGGTGTGAACACTTCATAGCGATTCGAATCGTTTTCAACTAATTTCTCTTGTTGATTTTGAACCTCTTATAAGTCAATGAAATCGCTGTTAGTGACCTACAAGGAGCATCATCGATGGATTTGCCACATCGGTTTAAGCTTTCTTAGCAACGCACGCAAAACCCCTCACCCTAATTGAAGCTCTCAAGTTTTTTCTTTTTTTGGTGACCGAGAACTCCACCACATGCCCCCGTGCCCGAACGGCTCCTGAGGGCTAACCCCTATACCTCAAGAAAGACTAGCACAACAACCCACCGCCATGACCTCTTACTTATATCGCTAGTAACGTAGGGTTTCGAACTCTCAACCTCAGCGATGAGGGAAGGACTCTCAACTGACTGCACTACCCACGGATGGGAAGCTCTTAGGTTCATATATGCAAGGAGACACAAAGTACTATTCTTGGAGTTGGATAGCTGTAATTCAATACATGGTTTGAAGTGCACATATTGAATCCGGTCGGACGAGCGTGCACTTATTCAATTGCAATCTTCAGCTGCTAACCCACGAAAAATGATTTCTTCATTGCTATTTAAGCCTTTTGCAGTACCTATGCGCATGCTTTCCCCTAGCTTTCAACAATTTCTTTGGCAGCTTAAGAATTTTGGCTCCAATAACTTGCCAAACTACATATAACTGATTCGATGAGTTGGAGTTTGCCTGCAAAAGTCAAATGCTTGACATTCTTCCAATGGCTTGCAGTCCTTGTCACTCAGCTTTGCCAGATTTTGATAGAAGTTCAAGGTATTTACTAGGCAATGCACCTTCTAGAATGCCACTTATTTGGAGCATATCATCCCGATATGCTCTGTCGTATGTAGCCAAAAACAATTCTGTTTATAAGGATTAAGTTTCTAACCTAGAAAGTTGTTAAAACTGTTGAAAGACATCTGGTATAATATAAGAAGCTTTGCTACTTTTGAAGTCATAATATGATCACAACAAAACTCATATAGATTAACTTGATTTTAGTGGCAAATTAGGCCCATCGTATGGACTGGGCCAGAGACTATCCATTGGTCACCTCTAAAATCCATACTTTACCCCATAGCTACCGAAACTCTTCAGGCCCTACGCATGGAGCAGCGACATATTTGTTGCAATTGATATTAAGATAGTTGTCATTCCTAAAAGATATCAAAATTGCTTGCGGCCTGCAAGGTAAGTTATTCAGTAGTAAAAAGGTGAACATATTAAATTAGTGTCTCGTTACTCCTGCGATGACACCGCATATGTACCCCCTAAAAAGAGTTCGGTTAGTTGGTGTTGATTGAGTCAAGCCTCAAGTTAGAGTTTCCGAGATCAATTTAAATTCCAATAGATTTCAACGTCTGATGTACACTATTAGAGATATCAATATAAGTTAATCAGCCAAACTTAAATCAATTTATGTGTGTCCTTTTTATTTTATATTTTCAATTTTAAAGGCCACGGACAACTTAAAACGCCCGGTAGATCCTTGGCATAAAAAAAAAATGACTTAAAAAGATAGAGAGGAGAGATAATGACATTGCCATTCAACTTCTATAAACTACCACAAGAACAAATTTAATCCTAAACAAAAAAACTAAATTCGTGAGGTTTGCAAGATCTTCCATAAATTTTTAGATAATTAAGTTTCACGCCAATGTCTCTGAATTATTAAAAAAAAAAACTGCTCTCCTAAAAAAAAAAAGTAAAAAAAGAGTTGACAATGTTAATCATAGAGGCCGTACCAAAATCCCACTTCTTTCTGGGACGGCTTTACAATTTACATCCCTTGAAAAGTGAACGCCAAGGCGCTTGTCCAGCATTGAGAACTTCAAAGGAGAGGACAATTATTATTTTTTTTTCAACACAATAAAGGGTAAACATTAAAATATTATTTAACACGTATAAATGAGGTTTAGGTGGCATCCCTCTAAGGCCATGTTTGGTTCAGCATTTGGAATGCTCATTTGGGCTCTAAAGTTCTTTGGCCAAAATGCAAAGCTGTTTGGTTCGTTTTTTTACACGACTTTGGCGAGATGCAATTTATCTCCAAATGGCTCTAAAGGCCTTTAACCTAATGCAGCTCTTGAGGTCCTTTGGCAAGTTACATATTTGGAATGCAATTTCCGGTATTGTTCATTTCTCTGGTGGAGAAGCCAATCGGCCGCCTGAATAAAAATAAATATAAAAATAAATATATTTATATAAAAATATATATTTTATATTTTATATAAATATATAAACATATTTATTTTTTTATATTTTATGTTTATATATATTTTATATAGATATAAACATATCCTTTTTTTATATAAATATATTTTATGTTTAATAAATAAATAAATATTTATAAATATAAACATATCTATTTTTTTCTCCTATTTTTTTATATAAATATATATTTATATAAACATATCTATTTTTATATATATTTTATGTTTATATTTTATATTTTTATATAAAAATATGTTTATATAAAAAACATAAACATATTTTTTATTCAAGCGGTTCGGCCGCCGGATTCAGCGGTCCGGTATAAATATATAAACATATATTTTATGTTTATTTTTATATAAAAAATATAAACATATCTATTTTTTATATTTTATGTTTAATAAATAAATAAATAAATATTTATAAATATAAACATATCTATTTTTTTCTCTGATTGCTTTTATATAAATATATATTTATATAAACATATCTATTTTTATATATATTTTATGTTTAATAAATATATTTTATGTTTATATGTTTATATTTTTTATATAAAAATATGTTTATATATTTTTATATAAACATATTTTTGCTTTTTTAATTTAATAAAAGTTAATTACAAATGTAAATTTTACCAAATGGTATTTTGGTCGAAGTTGTTTCTCAATGCAAATTTTACCAAACAACATTTGCATTTTGAAAAACCCCATTTACCCAAAGTAATTTGCATTTTTGCAAATGCATTCCCCAAAAGTCAAACCAAACGGGCCCTAAGTCAAACCAAATTCTTTTTTTGTGATCACCAACCATCACAACTTCATTAATTCTTCCCTTTCAATTATACCTTAGAAACGATTTTCACCATCCCATTATTTCCACCTAAAGTTTTGAGCTCATTTTATAATTAGTCCCCGCAAGTTTTAGCATATATAATATTGGCCAGGCCTTTGGTCGACGTTGTGCAATCTCACCTCAAAAGAGAATCATTAACCCACAAAGATACTTTGATTAATCAGTCTCATCCGAGTCAAGTCTCAAGGTCAAGTTCCAAAATAATTGATGCATATTCCAATTGTTTTTATTAAAATGGGATAAGTGTATTGAAAGTGCTAAAACTTGTTATGGGAGTGCAATTGAGTCTTAAAATTATTAAAAAATGCAATTGAGTTATGCAATTTATCATGAAATGCAATTGAATCATGAAACTTGTCATGGAATGCAATTGAATCTTGAATTTGTCACCAAGTGCAATCGTCAAGCCCTGGAGCTTACCCTCGCCAAGGAAATGCGACAACTGCATTTGCGATGTCCCAAGAGGCTTCGTTGTCCTATTGATTTTATCTTTCCATTAAGCATATGTGGAACCATGCAACTCAATCATCTAATCAACAACATCAAATGGATAGTAAAGAGAACACACATAATACGCAACTTATATGCTTCATTATATAACTGGAATGATTCATTAAAAGCCTATTTCTTAAAACTATTCTGATTAACGCCCCACAAAAAGAGATACGGGGGAGGGGTTTACAAGTTTCAGGGTGAGCCTATCTCCTCTAGCAAGACACAACTAAAAGTGGCTCACTTACGAGGACCTGCAGCCTAAGCATCACCTACTGAACTGTCTGGCGAGCCAACATCCTCGTCTAGTCCGAGTGGACCATGGAACCCATAGAAAGGTCCGAAGAGATCCTTATCGAACCATGTATATCAAGCTTGGTAGCTATGGGGGACGAGATAACGATAGCCTTCATCCACCCAAATAGTGATGGCGATCCTTTGGAAGGTGGCATCCTCTCCAAACACATCTATGACTGTAACTTCCATACTCATGGGTACACCAAAATGCATGAACCAAGTAGGTAGTGGATCCATAACTATTAGCTTGAAAAAGGTTTAACAACAATAAATGAGTTGAAAACTCAATAAGTAAATAACCTAAATCTCGTATAGGCAGATGCCTTACATGAAAACCTTACGATTACTCAACCCCAACATGTCAACGGCAGATCAATAATAAAGCTTTCGCTTTGCCTTGACTATGTACATGAGAGGTACTCATCCTCTGCCTAAACATCCGTCCTAACAAGAATCTACAGAGTATCCCACCCTCATAAATTTTCTAAGCACACCAATTAATCACTTCAACAATGTGCACTTGCTCCTTGAGTCCTAAATCATAGCATAAAAATTCACACGTGCTATACATAGTGCAACTAATAACTACTAATAATCCCACGTGTCATTTATTAACTTCTAAAATATTACCACGGTCTTCGAGACTCAAATAATTCAAAACATCCACATGCCTCTTATGTCAAAATAATAACAATTATTGCATGTACGTACCTTCCAAGTCACTAAAAATAACAATTAAATTATGCATGTGTTTCACACATCTCATATAAGGCCATATTAAACACGCACAAGCCATATATCAACTTCTAAAATATGCACATAACACTCAACTGCTTTGCACACGTTTAGCACCTTGACAATCACATAATACCCCATAATATTATGCTATATCGAGTCTAAATTATTAATTACACATAGCCAAAACCCCCACCTCTTTCGAAAATATCTGGGACATCGTCTCGCACTATCAAGCACGGCATCTGAACCCTCGTTGGGCATCCCTTTGGGCATCGCTCCGTAATCATCACTGTGAACGGAAACCGGAAACCTTTGAGCATCGCCCTCCGATGTCTCTTGGTGGTCGCATCATACCTCAAAATCTTTGGTGACGGAATCCCTCGTGTGATCCTACGAATCAAGTACACAAGTGCAAGCCAAGTGATGTGTAACTCATGACCTATCGAAAATGTATTGATAAAATACGCTGAGCACGAAATGAGAATCGTGGCTTGATCCCTTACATTTGAGCTCTAGCTTAGGTTAAACTCAGATTGGATGATACGCCTCCATATCACCGATGTAGGAGAGTGACCCAGCCAGGTGTATTCCCATGCATGTCTAAGAACCAACGCATTTCTAGCTTCGGAGGCTTCGTGTGAATTCAAGCCTCGACCATGACTATGGATTTCTATATGCGAAGACCACATCCATATTGCAATAACAATTCTTGACAATCAAACCTAGTAGTAACCCATAAGGAAGATTCAACCAACAATAGTCATGACACAAAATAATCTACATTACATAACACTTATACAACCAACCATAACAGTTAAACGTGAATATTAAGCCTAGATGTCAATAACGAACCGTCCCCAAGCAACAATCACGGCAATCTTTCTAACCCAAGCAATAACTTGAGCCTAAACGGATTATTTTACAAATTACGCCAACCAGAACAATCTCGACGATCACTTACTCGCTCCTCACCTATCCTTGAACCTTATAGTCCATGCATATCATGAAGAAACCATACAAAATTAATCACATGAGCTCCTCTACCTAGGATAACTCTAATAACACTAGAACTGAACCTAAATCGAGTTACGAAATGCAACAGCCTAGCCAACGTTTAGGAAATCTACTAACAAAACAAAAAGGAACACTAGATAGACGAATGGTGGATGGACGACATTGTGAGGGCGACGACTCGAGACGGTGGGCAACGGTGAATGGTAAGATTGCGCGAGGACAGCGATGTAGCGGTGGCAATAGCGACGGCATGGCAACGGTGACGGCGGGTGGTGCAGTGTCGGTAGTGCAGCGATGGAATTGTCCAATTAGTCATAAACCTATGAGCTTAGAAGTGATGCCACTTCTTATAAAAGTTGGGGTTGCTTTCTAGAGAGTTCATGAAACAGGATTAAGTACAAGGCCATAATAATGCGGAGTAATATAGAACTTCTTGCTAATACAAGAGGTTAGTGTCTATGTGGTATGTCCGGTTCTATTATATAAAAGTACAAGTTTAAAGCCGAGCTACTTGTCATTTTGATAGAGCTTTGATATACTTGCACTAAGTAAAGGTTTAACTTGAAAGAGACCTTTATGTATGTATATTAATCTTATTGAAATTTTAGCTGTACGAGTTTTTAAAATATTTAAAATTTTGAAATCTTTGTTTTACAAACAAAGTGGGGGATTGTTGGAAGTTTGTTTGTAAAACAAACTAAATATATGTTTCCTTATCCAACATAGGAAAAGTGGGAGGAAGTGGGTCAATTAATAAGTGTGCGGTTTTTTTTTTTTTTTTTGTGTGTACCTAAATGAATGATTGGGTGTGGACTAGACCCCATCATACCTGTGTGTGGGTGCGCAATTTTGGTGCGATTATTTGGCGCACTTGGCTATTTGCAAGCCTACGCGCCCACGGTCTAATTAGCACTAACTCCTTTGTTAATTTTTTTTCTTTCATACAGTTATCATATTAAATTTAATTAATTCAAAGATTGTTTTGTTTATTGAGAATTTTCGAAAATTAAAAAAAAAAAACGAAATTTTATTTATTAAAATAATAATTTTTTTTTTCTGAATTTTTGTTTGTGTTTTTCAAGACGACGTTTGGAAAAGATACTCATTCAGTTTGCAACTTTTCCCGAAGGGTTGCATTTGTTCATTTTTTCAACTTCTTATAAATGGATGCCTTTGTTCATTTGGGCAATTTTTGAAACGATACGTTTGTTCATTTTCGCAATTTTTCACGATAATAATTTTTTTTTCCGAATGTTTGTTTGCATTTTTCAAGACAACCTTTGGAAAAGATACTCATTTATTTTGCAACTTTTCCCGAAGGGTTGCATTTGTTCATTTTTTCAACTTCTTTTGAATGGATGCCTTTGTTCATTTGGGCAATTTTCGAAATGATACGTTTGTTCATTTTCGCAATTTTTCATGAAGAGTTGCCTATGTTTTTAGACTGTTTTATATATATACATGTTAGTTTTCAGAAAAACAGTGTGTGATCATTTTTATCTTTTTGAGCCTTCTTTATGAAAAAAACTACATCTATCTTTTCAATTGTTTCCTAGAGAGATCATGGAGAAATACTAGAATTGCTATATAATATTCTCATTTTTTAGACTTTGTTGTATCCTGAAGGATATTTGCCGGTAACCATTAATAACGTTGTTGGACAAATAAATTCTTAAAAAAAGTGATATCATGCCTTAAAGTCCGACTTAATTATTCTAAAGATCCGACTTCATTGTTCTACCCAATTCGAAGCCATATTTTTCCAACAAGAATTACCTGCGAGAATAAGGGCCAGAATGTGTGGAGAATCGATGAGATACTCCAGCCCCATGTCATCTGCGATGAGGCCACTGCTAGTGAGGTCATGGTTGTGGTTGTGCGGTGAGGAGGTGGTGGTGTTGGCAGTGGCGATGGCAGAGGCGCCAATGTTACTTGGATGTGGCGATGGCGATGCCTGGGAGGCTAGAAGGTGTTGGAGGTTTGTTTGTTAAAACAAACAAAGTGTTTTTTCTTTGTCCCATGAAAAGTGGCAGGGACTGGGCTAATTTAAAAGTGCGGATTTTTCTTTATGTACTTAAAAAATGATTGGGTGGGGCTAGACCCCACCATACCCGCGTGCGGGTGTGTGAATAATTGCGCAATTTTGGTGCGATTATTTGACGCACTTATCACTTTGCGCACCTGCGGTTTAATTAACACTAATCCCTTTGTTATTTATTCTAATTTTTATTTCTTTGTTATTAATTTTTTAATAAATTCAAATGTTGTCTTTTATTTTGAGAATTTCGGAAATAAAATATATAAAATGAAAATTCGAAATTCTATTTAAAAAAATTATTATTATTCCGAATTTTGTTCGTGTCTTTTCAAGACAACCTTTGGAAAATTACTTATTCGGTTTTAACTTTTCCCGAAGGGTTGCAATTGTTCGTTTTTTGACTTCTTCCGAACAGTCGCATTTGTTTATCCGAACAATTTTCTAAATGACGCGTTTGTTCATTCTTTGGCAATTTCCACAAAAAGTTGCAAAGATTGTTTCATATATATACTTGTCATTTTTGGAAAGAGAAGTGTGGTAATTTTTCGAGTCTTCTTTCTGAAAAAACTGCAGCCAATTTTTCGATTGTTTCCTAGAGAGACCCTAGAGAAATACTAGAATTGCTATTTAGTATTCTCATTTGAGACTTTGTTGTATCCTGGAAGATTTTTGCCGGTGACCATTAGCAACGTTGTGGGGAAAATAAATCCTTAAAAAAAGTGATATCACGTCTCAAAGTCCAAGTTGTTTTACTTGATCCGATTTCATTGTTCAACTCATTTTGAAGCTATATTTTACCAACAGAAGTAGTACTAGGAGTAGTGAGGAGAATGTGAGGGAGTGACCATTGTTGCTTGCAGGGACAGCTTCCATGCTGATGAAATATGATGTTTTAGGATTTGCCGCACCTTGCTTATGTAGTATGTCAAAGAGAATAGTGCATAAGAGTAGTGGAAGCAGGGATGCCATAGCCACTCTTCCTCCATTATTGCAATTGAGCTAGAGCGACAGCTATTTCCAAAAGTGGGTCACTTTAATTCACGTACGAGGTAAGAGCTGGAACTTTGTTGCCAAAATTAACGGACACGTATCGAACAGTCAATTCTACTAGGGAAAATGCCAAAAATCATCTTCACATTTTACGCCCATGGGGCAAAACATTTTTGTATGCCAGAAATGACCTCCATTTTTTGCCATATTGGCCCCTTAAACTTTCCTATCCGGTCCTCAAACTTTTTAGTATACACAATTAGACCCCAGTAGGGGTGAGCATTGGTCTAGGGTCAACCCTAGACCGACCCTAGACTGGCTCAACCCTGTTGGTCTTGGTTCGGTTCTCAGGGAGATTAGATCGGTCCTTAGTCCTAGGATTCTTGGACTAGTACTGTGTGGGTTGGTCCTCGGTCTTGAGAGTTAAGGGTTGGTTCAACCCTGACAAACCCTTATATATATTATATCTACTATATTATTTATAATTTTTTATATAGATAAAACATTAAAATAAACGGTATTAACAACATTAAACAGCTATTTAGTGAGGAGTTCAAGTAATTTTGGATTATTTTTAATTACTTAAATTTTTAATGTCTTTTACAGCGTCAATAGTCATAATTTACGAAGGAGGAAAATGTTTTTGTAAGGAGTCATCACGGTGTTCAAAATGACATAAACAACTCCTAACAGCATCTTCCTCCAATATTCGTTCTTTTTAGTCTTATTTATTTTCTTAGTCTTCAATTTGCCAAAATCGAAAGAAACAACTTCTTCGCTCACCACTAGACACTCGCCTCGCTCATTTTGGGTTACTCATGCCGCTCACCACTCGATACTCGCTTAGCTTGTTGCTCCCCGCTCGACACTCGATGCTCACTTTATTCGACACTCACCCCATTTGATCCTCACTGCTTTTCTTAACTGACCACGCTCGTCATCAAACCCATTAGGTCAATTTGATCTTCGATTGCCCTTTCAAGGAGTATAAAAAATGAAATAAAAAATTATTAATTGGTCTCGGGTTAACCTTGGAACTGGACCAAACCCATTGGGTTGGTTCGGTTCTCAATCGCTTTTTCAAGGAGTACAAAAAATGCAATAAAAATTATCGGTTGACCTAGGTTGATCTTAGAACCAGATTGAACCCACTGGGTCAATCCGGTCCTTGATCCTAAGCTTAATAGGGTTGGTCCTTGGTCCCAAAAATCAAGGACCTGTACTGTATGGATTGGTCCTAGGCTTAGAGGGTGGACCAGCTCAACTTAGACCATGCTCACCCCTAGACCCCAGACTCTAGGGAACAACTTTCTATTTTTCTTTTTTCTTTCTAAACTATGGCCAGTTCTTTTTTCTTTGGGGGGGGGGGTGAATATTCACCTAATTGGTCCAAATGTGTCAAAAACGGTATATTCCAAGTACATTAAGACTTGTATCCAATAGGGTTCACTTTTCAAAATCAATTTGATCTTCTTTAATAAGGATTGCATTCATTGACATCCCACTTGCACGATAAAACGAGTTATAAAATGGGCATATGACTCATTTTATCACCTCTACTCTATGACGTGTTTGATGAACATGAACATTAAAAAAAAAAAATTGAATTCTGACAAGCAAGAAAAATCTTTGAAAATTGAATCAAATCCTTTCATTCCTGCCCCGAGCCTAGGGACCATTAAATAGAAGCTCGGGGACCATTAAATAAAGGCCATCGATATCATCTTGAAGCCCTAACATCCTGATTCAGGGCTTTAGAGAGCCCTTGCATTTTTGGTTTTTCATGATGATAGTCGATAGTGTCAAAAAATCAAGTTGTGGTGCTGCTTGTAAGAGAGGCAATGCGCAATCGTAGGGATGCATTGGATGTGGAGTGGAGCACTCGGTCATGCATGCAAAGACGTTAGCATCGAAAGGAGAAGTGGAAAGAGAGAGACCACAAAAGCTTAGCGCTTCCTCTTTCGAGAAAGAAATTTCTGGTAAACATTCATGCATTAAATCGACCTAACTCTTTAGTGTCCATGTTATTGCAGAGGCACCAAGATCTGCTCGTTGCCACAGCCACATCGACGTGACCACCATGACTAGACACAACCCTCCTCCGTGGCCGTTGCCATCAAGTCGCTGCTCCAACTGTCTCGCTCAGCCATTCACCCCACCGTGTTTCTCATGCTCCTTCCCTAACTGAATTTCTGTTCGCCCTACCTTAGATCTTGACGAGGCCTCGACGCCGCCATCAAGCCATGCTAAGATTTGGCCATCGCATTGAGATCTCATGATTAACGGCGATGCTAGATCTAGGGGAGAGGGACCTCCAGATCTGTCAAATTATGTAGGTAGCCCCATCTAAGGGCCAACACGATATTATATGCTCTCACTATGGCTCACTCATGCTAGTTTATGGCCGTGCAAGATTTATCTACCAATGCAACAATCTATATATAGGTGACGAGGGATCTGAATCTCATATCCACACTCTTGAAACCACTATAGGCAATCCTACTTCAACGCTAGCATAGACCCACATGACTTCAGAATGTGTAATGCTAGTTTAAGGTTGCCCGAGATTTATTTGGTAGAACAATTGATTATGCCTCATTGCACTTAATTATCACGATAAGTGCTAGTAATATTATTACAATTACAATAATAATAAAAATGGCCTCATTATTGTATTTGCTATGTTACAAAAAGTAAGTGATTGCACAAAAATAAACAGAACAAGAAAATAAATCGGATATTGGATTTACATGGTTCACTAGCACGGGCTCGTTCTGGATGCTCTTTGCAAAGAAGACTCATTTCATATATGTAGATAAGATTTTGATCCAAAACATGAAGCCTACTCAACAAGGTAACCATTAAATAGGAACCAACTTTTAGGAAAGCTATTCAAATTAAGAGAATTTCTTTTTCGGGCACAAACTTGAGATAGATTTTCAACAATTTCCACCTTGGCTTAACGTTCGAGCCAAGTCTTATAATTGCTTCTTCGAAAATCTAAACTTGTATGCTACTTTGCAACACTCCTCACGAGTTCAATTGCCATAGACATCTCCTAAGTTAAAGCCTCGCTTAAACTTAGTCATGTCCATGGTCCTCATTGGAATACCAACTTTGCTCACACCTTTAATTGCTCCACAATGATTTTTAGACACAACATCTTCAACCACAAATAAAACAAAACCACAATTACGTCCATATTTATTAGGATATTGAACATGCACATTGTTAAACTCAGCAGTTACAACAACCGTTGGCTCTACAAGCTCCACTTCATTACAAGCATTATTTGTGTTAATTACCGCCCAAGTATTCGCTACCTCAAGAGTTTTTGATTGCAACTCTACCTTAAGCTAGCACCATCCTAATATGTACAAATACTTCTACACTTAGGGGGGTGCGCGATTTTAGGATAGGTTTTTATTTCACCTAGAAGTTGGAACTTATCTGGTGGGACCAGTTTCGAATTTTTGGAATGCGAAACTTATCTAGTATACCCTAGATCCGTGGATTCAGTTCCAAGGTCTACCAACACATTGTAAATAGTTTTCCATAGGGCATTTGGAGAATTTCTAATCACATCTTATCCAATCTTATCATATCTCAATCCAAATTCGAACAACCAGATGTAGACTAATAGTTTTCCCCTTAAACATGGAAATAGCGCACTGAAAAAAAAAAAAAACAATCAATTAGACATGAAAAAATTTGCAAATAGGGAGTCAATTAAAATGTGACGAATGGAGTGCATATTTTGGTGCTACCAAATTGATCTAATTTTATCTTTAAAAAATGTTTTTGTTCTACTTATACTATAAAATGGAAAATAAAAATAAAAAACCTTGACTGTACATATAATTTGAAAAAAAAAATAGAATGTCTTTGCTCTAATATTTAAGAAAGCATACCTAAATCTTATAAAATAAATGAAATATGAAGATAAAGGCGTTATTTTCACCCTAATTTTGGTTAAGACACTTTTTTTTTTCAAGTGACTGACCGAAATGCCCTTATATCCCTTTCTGCAATTTTTTTTTTTTTTAATATTAGGCTAAGCCATTACTTATATAATCTCTCTCATCGGTTTCACAATACAAATGTCTCATTACACTCAACAATGTATCATCGTATTCTACATCGTGTTATAACTTTTCTTGAAGAAAGGTTGTTAATTTCAATTTATGATCTCATATTTTTAATCACAAGAGCTCCATAGAAATTCGTATTTATGATTGCTTATGAACACATAATCAATTGCTTATTTCTCATCAAATAGTTTGAATGAAACTATATTTCAAAGTTGAAAAATTATATATTAATCTAATTATCTAGTCAATCTTGATAAAAAAAATGAAAAAAAAAATTATGAAGATATGGAAATGGTTAATTTGTTAGAAGCATGATCAAAACATTAAACATGTTCATATTTAGACAATCTAAATTATTAATGAAAGATAAGCATAAAAAGGGGAAAATGAACTTCTTGTTATTCTACTTCTACCGTGAAGAAAATACATGTAGCAATCGTAAATTCAATCTCATAATAGGTGGTTAAAACTATAAGTGTGCTTAAAACTTTCCCCCGTAAGAGTCCATGTAAATTTGAAAGTGAAGAATGTCTAACTAGATTTTCAACCCCCATCTTGCAATTTAGATTAAAATATGAAAAGTTTGGAAAGAACAAAATAAGCAATCTTTAGCTTTAGAAATCTATAATCTTATTCCAAAAAAACACCCACAAGATCAAGATCAATTAGATAATTATCTTAAAATTTAATTTTCAACTTTGAAATATAAATTCACTCAAATTATTTGAACAAAAGATAGGCAATTAATATTGTATTCTTCAGCTGTCATAAACAAAAAATTTCTAGTTTTATATATAGTTTTTGTAATTAAAAATATGAATTCATAGATTAAAATTAACAATCTTGTCCGATGACGAGGAGAATTACCAAAAAAATCTTAAAACTATTATAAACGTGTCAATCCAGTCATAAACTCTTTTTTTTTTTGCCAATTTAGTCATAAACCTTTTTACAATTGTGTCAGTTTAGTTCATCTGGCCAAAATTGGCTGATCAGTATTGACGTGGACGCCGGCTATCCGACGAAAGTTGACATGGCAATTTTTTTAAAAAAATTTAAAATATTTTTTGAATTTTTGAATTTTTTTTCTTTTTTCTTTTTTCCTCCTTCTCCTTCCTCTGGCCGGCGAGATTAGCCTCCCCAGCCAATGGCGAGGCTCATCCCTGCTAGCCACTAGTGAAGGCAAGCCTTGCCCAGCGATGGTGAGGAAGAAATCGCCAGATCTGGTGAGGCTCGGCCTCGCGCAGCCATGGCGAGGTCGAGCCTCAGTGTTCCTGGGCGAGGTCAACCCTCGCCTTGTCTGGGCGAGGCCCCACTAGACCTGGCGAGGCTCAACCTCGCCCAACCAAGGTGACGGTCGACCTCGCCGGTGGCCGGCGAGGTCGTTGTCGCCAGATCTGGTGAGGCTTGGCATCACCCAGCAATGGTAAGGTCAAGCCTTACCATCCCTAAGCAAGGAGCCTCACCGGTCACTGGCGAGGCCGCTATCACTAGATTTGGCGAGGAGGCTCGCCGGTCACCGGCGAGGTTGACCCTCACGTTGGATCTGGCGAGGCTCGGCCCCGCCCAGCCATAGTGAGGGTCAACCTCGCTAGTGCCAGCGAGCTCGACTCTCGCCATGGCTGGGCGAGGCCAAGCCTTGCTAGATCTAGCAAGGCCTTGCCGGCCCTCACCTCTAGCCAGCACTGGCTAGCTAGAGGAAGGAGAAGGTGAAAAAAAAAAAGAATTTAAAAATTCAAAAATATTTAAAAATTCGAAAAAAAAATTAACAACAAATATTAAAAAATTGCCATGTCAGCTTTCGCCGGACAGCCGGTGTCCATGTCAACGCCATATGGACTAAACTAGCACAATTTAAAAGGTTTATGATTAAATTAACTAGAAAAAAAAAGTTTAGGATTAAATTGACACAATTACAATAGGTTTATGACTTTTTTGGTAATTCTCCCAATGATGATGTGATATGTTGTTGGGTGTAATGGGGCAAAGAGAGATAGAAATATAAGTAATTGAAAGAGAAAATTAAGTTAAAAAAAAAGGAGTGTTTTAGTCAAAATTGAGGTAGAAGTAACACTGCCTTGTGAAGAAAGTCAAAAAATGAATAGACATCTTGTTGTAGATCCGCTATTGAAGGCTTGAAACATCTATTGCGGCCACTGACGAGTCGTCGTTGCTGTTGGATCTTTGCTATGGCTAAGGCAAGCCATCCTCGTGGCCGACTCGTTAACAAACCATCACCTCCGTCTTTGGAATTGGTTTCTCTATGTGTTCCCGCTTGCGCGTATGCTTTTAGGGTTCTTAGATATTACTTTTTCCTTTAGGTTAGTGTTCTCATCCCCTATACAAACCTCATTCCCCCTTCTCTATTGCATTGGTATTTCCTTGTGTTTTGCTTGGTTCCCTTCCACTCCGCTGGATATTGCCTGTAAAGCATGTTGTGGGGTTTTAGGGATAAGCTCTTCCTACATAAGATCCTTAATCATATTACCCTAGAACATTTTCAAGTAAGGGCTATATTCTTTGGCTTCAGCTTTCAACCAATTTCCGCCAGCATAACAAAAGATAGGCAGTCTCTCATATTTAAATTCCATTTAGAATTTTTTCCCCTTATTACTCGCAAAAGTCCCCGGGATTAGACGTCCAGATGAGTTGAGATTCCCATGAGCTCTCCATTTTTCTAGATTGCTGAAATTTTCTTATCCACAATCACATCACTAACTGGGCCAATAATCACTGCTACTCGGTAAACAGCTTCTTCCACCACCTACTCGTAAGGCAGCCCATATAAAAAGTGATAAGTGCGCTAAAAATCTTAACATTTGTGAAGAAAGTGTAATTTAATCTTAAAATCTATCACAAAAGTATAATTTAGTCTTAAAACTTTCAAAAAGTACAATTAAGTCCTAAAACTTGTTAAATTGGTACAAAGATTGAGGCAAAGTGATCCTTTATCACCTTTGCTACTTGTGCTGGCTATGGAAATATGAGCCAAGATTTAGAATAGTTTAAGTGGGATGATAGGTTGTACACTCCACTTTTGGTGTAGCAACAAAGTTCAGTTTCATATATTGTTGTTGGAAATGTTACAAACAGTTTTTTAAGCATAATTTGGTATATGGGTGGCTTTTATCTGAAGCCATTTTGTACAGGGACGGCATCCCCTTGGTACATTCTTAATGAAAACCTCATTCATCATTAAAAGAAGAACATCAAAATAACCTGAGAAAAACCTGAAAAGAGCCCATATAATTGTCATCGAGCTGTCTGGCTTCGTATATCCACACCCTTTGGCACCCAAAAAAAAGGAGAAATTGAATATTATCGTGATCTTATATATTAGGAAATTTAGATTTGGTCGCGTGGTGACGCTCGGCACGGCAGATGATTGAGTACTAGCTTTTTAACTCGTCGTGAAATTTATTTGAAATGCTATAATGACCTCCGTTACCTTGCGGCTCAACGAAAAGGAGAACTATAGAAAACTACTTTCTTGATGAAGCTGACAACGAACATTCAAAGAGAACTATTTTACCAAAAAAAAAAAAAACATTCAAAGAGAACTATAAGGTGGGGAATTGGCAGTTAGCACATCCAAGAACGTATAGAACACCTAACTCTCTAGTCGGAAAGCGCTAAAAATGGCGGTTCCTGCAAATGATTGTACAACCTCAAAATGGAGCATGAAGCTGCAATGGTGATTCTTATCTTTTCGCTTTCAAGTGCTTCTGTTTCATCTCCTCCACAGCGAGAGAAAAGCCTTCAAAAGAACTTGGTGAACCATGCGATGAACCTTCGGAAGTTGTCCATATAGAAGAACCCATAAGTGGACCCTATTATGAATCCAAAACTTAGCCCAGCAGCCAGTCCAACAATTATATCCTCAGGCTCAGGCGCAACCTCAGGCTCAGGCGCATGCTCAGGCCCAGTGGCATCATTTTCTTCCTGAGTAAAGCAAGGGTGTTGCAGAATCGAACTGCACAGCTTTGGATTTCCTTCAAAACTAGCGCTAGGAAAAGTATCCAATTGACCTCTGAACGGTATCTCTCCATCGAGATCATTGAAGGCGACGCTGAAGTAACTCAGGAAATGCAAACCGATAAGGGATGCAGGGATCTTTCCTGTCAAGGAATTCGAAGAGAGATCTAGTCGTTCTAGATTGGTGACCTGTGCTATTTCATCTGGAATGCTGCCAGAGAAGTTGTTTCTTGAAAGTGAGAGGACGTTAAGACACTTCAGCCGACCGATCTCAACGGGGATGCTTCCACTGAGACCGTTGCTATCCAGATATATTGCGGGAGGCAGGACACGTCGCCCGTTGAATAGCCTCATCGTCGATTTATCAGGCATGACAAAGATGGGAAGGACCAGAGGACTAAGGCCGAGAATATTGCCCACCTCTCCTGAAAGAGCCGGGAGTAATGTAAGTTGCTTAGGGAATGGTCCTGAGAGAAGGTTGCTAGACAAATCTATGTAGAACAGATACGGCAGACTGCTGAACAAGGGAGGAATTTGACCTGTTAGTCTGTTCTGAGACAGGTCAAGGACCCGTAGATTTCCTAGCTTAGCAAGCCAAGCTGGAATTCGACCCTGGAGTTGGCATCTGCCTAAAGCCAATAGCTCTAGATTTTGGAATCCCCTCGAGTCGACTGTCATGTCAATTTCTGGCATTGATTCGCCTATGAAGTTTTGGGACAGAATGATGGCAGTGAGTTTCCGACAGCCCCTTAGACTTGTGAAGGTTGCAGCGATGTTCAATAAGTTGCTTCCTGAAATTGCCATGAAAGATAACGACTGCAGTTGAGAAATTTTGGGCGGGATGTGCCCTGCAATTCTGTTAGCGGATAGTCTGATTGCGGTCAGTGACTTACAGGAAAGAAGGCTTTGGGGGAAGTTCCCGGAGAAGTCATTGTAGCCCAGGTCGAGTACTCTTAGTCGAACGAGGTTGGAAAAGTTGAAGTTTGATAGATTGCCCAGCAACGAATTGGACCGTACATTCAGTAGCATAAGGTTGGTGCAGTCCATCAAGGATGAGGGCAACGAGCCACTCAATCTATTATTTTGCAGGCACAGCTGCTGCAGATTATACAGCTTCCCAGTTTCTGCAGGAATTGGGCCGGTAAAGCCGTTCACTGAGAGGTCGACGATTCTGAGGTTGGTGACATTGGCTATTGCTTCGCCTATGGGCCCGGAAAGCTGATTTTGAGGCACAGAGAGCTCCTCAATACTTGCACTCTTATAGAGGTCACGAGGAAGCGATCCTGTGAGAGAGTTAGAACCAGCCCGAAAAACCTTCAAGTTCAAACATGACCCCAGACCTTGGGGTATTTCCCCCCTGAAGTAATTCACGGAGAAATCCAAGAACTGGATTGAGCGAGAAGAATTGATCCATAAGTGAGAGGGGATGACTCCAGTAAATTGGTTGCTGCTCACACTGAAACTTGTCAGATTCCAGGCATCTTTCAAGAACCAAGATGGGATGTCTCCCCCCATTCGATTTATTGACAAATTCACATTTTCTAAATGACTAGACGACGAAGATGATGAAGGAAGTTTGCCGGAAAGATCGTTGTAGCTAAAATCAATGATCTGCAGATTGTTCAATGACGAAAAGAATCCTGAGGGAAGGGAGCCAAATAGAGAGTTGCGAGACAGATTAAGGTGGGTGAGATAATTGACATTAGCAAGACTTGGTGCCACGGGACCGTGGAGGCCTCTAGAAGGGAGCCATAGACGAGTCACTCGATTCAGGTCTGAGTTGCACGTGATCCCTTCCCAGAGGCAGCAGTCGATGGAATTAGACCAATTCAGAGATGGAGAAGATGACATGCTGGAGGCGAAGGACAGGAGTGAGTTGGCATCGACTTCATCGCAAGCGTGGATGGCTGAAGGAAAGCAACTGAGTGTGAGTGATATGATGATGGTTAGGACCACGGTCATCTCCATCATTTTGGACAAATCTCGGTGTGAGAGATGACACGGTCAAGCTTTATCGCAGCTTGCTTGGCAGTGTGCCGGGACTTTTTGTCGACGAAAAGGCCAGGAAAAGAAACGGGTGAAGGCGTTGACAAGGAGGACATAGCTGAGCTAAATGAAAGCTAAGTCTTCAGCAAGCTGCATGGGAGATGACATGCGAGAAAATATTGGGTGGTCCGGGACCACCACGTCAGCGTGGTCCCCGGCCACTCACGAGGTGCCATGTGGAGGGGTGGGCTCCACTTGGTGTCCTCTTCGCTTTTTCTCTTGCTCCTCGACGCAGCGCTCCTCTCTCTCTCCCAAATAACTCTCGGCTGATGGCTCGGCTCGGCTCGGTTGGCAGAAGAAAGCACGGGTCAATGGATAATAAATGCGCAGCCCTCCCGCTTAAAATTTCTCTCTCCTCACTTGAATATTTTCTGGGCTCTCTCTCTCCTCGCGGACGGGCTGCACTTCCTCTGTTTCCTTCTCAGCGTATCCCACCCCCTCCGCCTCCGCCTCCCCAAAAAGCCTCGCCGGTCCGTCGCCTCCTCCAAGAGCCCCGCCAATCGCAGCTGGTTCCCGATCCCCTTCGCTTCCGACTATTTCCAACGCCGAGATTGAGCGTAAGGTTTGTGCTCGCCTGGGTCTCTAGGCAACTTCTGGGCCTCCCTCCCTCCGGCGAACTCGTCATCAACTCCGACTCCGAGCCGCCGTCGCCGCCGCCGATGGCGTCCTCCGTCTCTGGCATCTACTCGTCCTCCCCCTCCCTCAGGCCGAAGACACCGCCAGCCTCCGCCGCGAAGTCGTCGGCCTTCGGCAGGAGGGAGGCGGCCTCGGTCTCGTTCCCGAGCGGCGCCAGGCTCCCCGCCGTCGACCGGGTGCTGTCCCTGTCCGACGAACTCCCTCTCTCTCTCCACCCTCCCCCTTTCCGATTGGCGAACCACCGCGAGCAGCCGACGAACCAGGAAGCGAACCTAATATTTTCTCCCTTCTCCGACGCTCGATGCCCTCTCTGCCCTCTACCCCGACGCTCGACGGCCGATTTAGCTCGCCTCTCCCACGACCTCCACGCTTTTGGTGGTTCTTCCCTCGTGGTTCGGTGAGGTCTCGGGTATGCCCTCGTGCCGCGTCTCTTCTTCCTTGCTCAGCAACACTGGACTGCCTCTCTCTCTCTGAGTGTGTCTCTCTGTGCATTCTTTCATCCATGAGGCAAGCATTTCGACTAGGGTTCAGGGGTTTCGCCACCCCCTTCTTTGAGGTTTGTCCGGGTACCTCTCATTTTTGCGTGAACCCAGCGTGAATTTTATAGTCTTTCTTTCCATATGACTACAAGCGACTGCTAAGCGACAATGCGACGGCAGTTTCGAATCCTGGGTTTCGCTCTGTGATGCTAAGCGTTGCTTTGGTTCCTTAAAAAGTTGCTGACTTTTTCGCATGTTGTAGCTTCTTGGTTGCTCCGAGATTTTGGGTTGGTCGTTCTATCGTCTTGCTCGGAGCGAGCGAAATGTTGTCCAAAAGGGGCGTGTCGAATTCGTCGACACCTGAGTCGGCGGCGATTTCTGAGGACAGGGAAGAAATCGAAAGGATTGGTGGCTTCAGTTCCTAGTTCTACCAAAAGTCATGTCAAGGTATTGTCTTTTAATGGAACCTATCGTTCCACCTGTGTTTTGGGGACTTGACCATTCAGCATTCATTTTTTCTGCAGAAAAATTCTGGTGCAAGCATTGGTGAAGTCGTGTTGCCTAATAATGACCCGGCCAAAATTGAGGTAATGACATTTCACGAATTGAGAGCTACATTGAGGTGGGGATGAATTGTTTTAGTTGCAAGCGTGTGATAGTCGTTATAGCGTTTCCTGCGCAACCTTTACAGTAAGCAAAACTCAAGTTTTTCTATTTGATGCTTGCAAGGGAGATTATTGAGCAGGAAGTGAATATTACTGATGGAAAACCATGAGGTCTTGAGAATTTGCCTTCAACAAAGAGCAATTTGTTTATGAAAATGAAATTTTTTGCATCACGCTTTTTCTCAAAATGATAATGAAACCTGTAAGTCCTTTTTTGTATTTCTATGGTTGTTTCTGAGGCTTGTAAATTGTTATTGTAAAGCATGTGGGAAGAGTACACGGAATGACTGGGTTGAAGGACTAGCTCCCTACCTACTGTTGCGGTTCAGAGGCATTCTGATTTGTTACCGCGAGTGCATTTGACCCCAATGAATTGTCATATTTTGACCAAGAATGTCGGAGTCTGTATAGATATTCTGATGTTTTAATCTAGTTAATTGATATAATAATATGCTTGTAGTAGGGTTAGTCCATTTGCTTTGTGTATATTCGAATGAAATGCTTCTCATCTTAAATAAAGATCACAGCCAATGATCAGTTAAGTTGCTTATGAGATATAATTAGCATCTCAAGTGATGTTGGATGAATAATAAAATCGGCATGAGTTGCACTTTGTATGTCAGAAACGCAAAAGTACTACCTTCTCTCTATATTAATTTGTGTAAGGTGGATACCGTGCCTTCTGGTTTTCTCCTACATTTGGCTTTTTTGGATTATTATTTTTGAGGTTATTACTAGTATTTTTTTTGTGCAGATAAAGCCCCTTTCAGTTACATATGGCTTGGGCATATCATATCATGATTCTGAGGGACGGCTTGTCACTGTAGAGTTTGATTCATTCTATCTCTTGAGCGGTTACTTTCCTAATTCTGGCGATGGCCTGAGAAGACTAGTATCAATCTATTTCATTGGTTTACTCTGTTACACACTTTCAAGTATGATTCATTAATTCTGTTGCTTATTTATGTCAGATGTATAGGATTTCACAGTGGGATCCATCTCTTGGTAACTACATAAAGTATGTTCAGCACTATGTAACCCTTTTGTTTTTTGATAAAGCTATTTAGACTTTTGTTCAGGAGTCATTATTAACCATATCATGGATCAATTCTACAACCTATGAAGGTTTTCCGATAGACTACTATTTTTATTCTGTTGCAATATTGTTTCATCTCTTACTCAAATTTGTGCTTGCTGTTGGCAATACAGGAACTTGAAAAGTTGAAGCCTGTGATTTTGACTGGCGATCTGAATTGTGCCCATCAGGAAATAGACATTTATGATCCTGCGGTAAGGGAAACAATCAATGTGCCTTTTCTGCCTTTGATTGACTAGGTGCATGCATTAATAATTTGCATGAGCTTTTTAACTGTCACAGGACAATGTCCTGGCCACACCATATGCCCCCCACCCCACTTAAAAGAGGGGAAAAACCCCAAAACAGAGGACTGTAATCAGGCTTTTCCTCCATACAACTGAATTTTGTTTTGGGTTTTTGTTGGGGGGGTGTTTGGGGTTTTGTGTTGGGGGGTTGATAAAAATCACAATTTAGGCTGTTTGGCATCCCGAAACAGAAGTTCTTAATACGTCTAATGTTTCTTATTTCTGTCATTAATTTGATTGTCATGAGACTCCAGGGAAATAAAAGAAGTGCTGGATTTACAATTGAAGAAAGGGAATCTTTTGAGACCAACTTCCTGTCGAAGGGCTTTGTTGATACCTTTAGAAGATAGTATCCTCATGCTGTTGGTTATACTTATTGGGGTTATCAGCATGGTGGGAGGAAGACAAATAAAGGTATACATAGATCTACTTGATGGAACATTATATATCTAATGTTACACTTCTCTCCTGTAATGGTGATAATATGAGCAATGACAAGCTTTTGTTTTTTGTTGAGTCATTATGCATATCGTTGTCTTATCAGATGAAGCATATGGAAATAGGTATTATCACCTGTTAACTATCCTCTTGCAATCTACAGGGTGGCAGCTCGATTATTTTCTCATTTCAGAATCTATAGCAAATAAAGTTCATGACTCGTACATCCTTCCTGATATCACCGATAGTGATCATAGTCCTATTGGCCTGATTCTCCAGCTTTAGTTCTGTCATCTCTTTTGGGATCTTGGTGAATGGACTGCGAAGGTAGTCCGGCAGCATCATCCTAGATGCTGTTTGCTGAAAAGTATTGAGCTTTTATTGTCATTGTCATTCATGTTGAAGCCACTAGCAAGGGAAAGTTTTTTTGATGAAATTTGCTTAGCAAAAGGGGGCAAAAAAGAAGGAAGAGATGAAGGGGCTGACTATATTTACTTTGTCTGGGCCCTGTGGAGTGATCTGGGTTTTTCTAGATTATTTTACAAGGCATCTTTTGGAGGAAGAGTTATGATGGAACATTGAAATCACTTTCGAAAAAATCTGTGCAAGTTTTTGAACATACATTCTGATGCCGAAGCCGGCGAGGGGAAAAATGCTGAAATGCTGAGCGCAAGTTGTAGGTACAACCGTTCTGGTTCGCAATTCAATCTGATTATCTGGTGGATGTTTTTTTTTTTTAATTTAAAAGTTAGTCTGGAAAGACGGTTGTCTACAACTGTCTGCTGCTCAGTCTTCATGGATCCTTGCTTGCGTCTTGTTGTTAGAGAACCTCAAAGGAGCACGTATCAGCAATGTCATTTTTGGCTCTTGAATTTTGTACATGAACGTGGTAGACCTGAAGATGATGATGTTCCCATAATTAGGTGTGAAAATGTCGGCAATGTTTTAGACAAATGTAATTAGCAAGTTTCATTATTTTATGGAATCCTCCAGCTGCTCAAGTGTATTACTGTTTGCTTGATTCCTTGACAACTACGAAGGCTCCTGGAATTTGTCTTTGCATGATAAGGGATATTTGCTTGGAATTGTTATGTTGGTTATACCAGGAAGTCCCAGCAAACTTCACAAAGGCCAGGATAAAGCCTGAACTGCTAATTATTATCATCGTCTATCGACATGTTTTTGCCATCTTTAAACTTTTATCTATATCAATGAACTGCAATTGCTTCTTCATAAATCCCGAACTGCTTATTATTGCTTCTTTCTTAGTTATTCATGCTCATAACATGAACTTATCATGCCCACTGACTTCATAAACCAAGTGAGAAGACAGGCTGAAGCTCAAAGGGAACAGTAACATCAAGAAATGAATCTACCTCGTGCGTTTAATTGGCACGCCTGCTCCTCACACCAAATCAAACATTGGGATGTCAACATGTAAACTTAATTACATCATTCCGAATTCTGTGAACACACATCTTATACATACTCATCGAACTTTGAGCAATGTTTGGTGGAATTAGAATTACTTATTGCCGACAGTTAGAATTACTAAAGATCATGAACCAACAAAGAAACTCAACTACCCGGACAAACTGGTAACTTCATATGCCTAGTTCATGACAATAGTCTTGATCTTGAGTAGTTTACACGCGTGTGATGGGAATTTGATCGGACTACCTTCAATTTTTTAGCTAAAATCTATCAGTGCCCCCAGTCAAAATGCCTACCGAAGGGTCACTTTCTTTTTTCCCAACTTATGGTTTTGTCAACAAAATAAATTTCAGGCGTAGATACATGTATGACAAAGGAACAATTGTCTTGTTTTTAACATAAAAATAAACTTCAAGGGATAAAACTTTGGGATGAAGAACCAACGCAGAGAAATAAATTAATAGAGCGAATTGGGAAAAGCTGCTTTACTATGGAGGCATGTCATTTGAGAGTCTCATCTGGATATGAGCTCCAATCAGAGGTTCTATATTACCGTCCAAAACAGAATACAGGTCAGGCATTTCAACACCACTTCTTACATCTTTCACATGCTTGCGAGGGTAAAGAACATATCTTCGGACCTTGTCTCCCCATACATCGAACACATTTTCCTTCTTGAAGCCATTTATGCCTGGAACTCCTACATCTCTGGCTGCGATAAGAAGTTTAGCCTTCAACCGGTTGAGGGCCTTAATCTTATTTGCAAAAATGCTCCTTTCACCTGGGATAAAAATTTTGAGATCTTATTTCTCAATCACAAAATGTCGTACTAGACAGGCAATCATGAACGTGTGTTGAGGAATAGGCATTTGCTTCTTTGTAAAGTCAAAACCAGATTGCGGAAACCATTGGTAAACAAATTTGAGTTGGAAGGTCAACCCTAACAAATAAGGGAATAGACAACTCATTACCCAAAGATTGGACAACAAAACCAGTAGGAACATGCTGAATAACAACTCCAGACCGGCCTTCAATGACTTTTACTTCAGGCGATGACGATGGGCACGAGATTAGCAAATCCTCCTCACTAATTTTTAGGTCAGGGGCTGAATCACGGAACAGAGGAATTATATCGACAGCTGCTAGGCTGTCGATATAATTTTGAGTACTAAAATGAGGAACTGACAGGAATTTAGGGGCCAATGATGTAGCAGAACAGAAACACATTACACAGAAAAGGCTTTTCTCGACCTTCAATTCACTTGTAAAAGAAGCAGATAAACTATAAAAAGAAACAACTTGAATGGTAGGATCCCATGAAATGCAACAATTCCCTTGGCTATGTTTTTGAGTGAACTAAATCAACCTTAAGCTCATGTGCAAAATTAATCCACACACCATTTGAAGTTGCATATCTTATATTTTTTAGCCAATGTTAGACTCTATGGTACGTGTAGACATCTAGGTGCCACACAAATATCTAAGTGTGTAATTAAGATAAGATCAAGAAAGAATTTACCCAAATATATACAATAAGGTGCCATGAGTACAAGTTCATATTTAGCTGCTTTGATTTCAAGAAAGAGCCACAGAAACAATCAATCTTTCAATTCCAATGTGTTTTTCCTTGCACACGGTCATTTACATGTTGTCATGTCTTTAATACACTTTAAATTGTTTCTTGATATTAATGATGCACTAACAAGATGCCACTTTTGCCTTCTGAATCTCCGGAAAGAGAAGAAACAAATCATTCAGAGCTCATTGTTAAAAGAAGTCAAAAACCAATAGCAATATACAAAAGTCAATGTTTCATCAAAACAAAAATGATAATTGTAAACCTACCTCATCAATTGTTGATCCAGTTTCTGAACCACTTATCATTCGATGAACACCCCTCTCCCCTTGAAGAAAACCATATGCATAATCAAATTCAAATTCAACCGTTGCAGAAGTGATTCCACCATTTGTTGCCTGACGCTTCTCTACAATCCTCCCTCAATAACCTTGCTTCTCAGCCCATTTTTGGTACATTCTCAGTAGTTTTTCAGCCCATAACTGGATTAGCAAATGCATGAGAGACAGAGAGATTGGAACCAGCAGAGGCTTAAGCCCAAAAGATTCTTTTTTTTTTTTTGGGTCAACAAAACTGAGTGAACTTCATTGAATTAGCTAATGGAAAAGGAATATATCCCCATTATGGATGAATATTACAGTCCGCTATTTTCCAAGATTTCATCTTTCATATGCAAATAGATTGGCAACTTATCATTCCTTGTCCTAGTTCATACTGATGTCAAAATGAAGTATCCTCATAGTGGAGAATAATATCGAACCACTATCCATACCGATCAAATTCTCACTTTTCTTTTTTCTCATTATTCTTTTGATAGCCACCACATTATCACTTAATGTTTACTTCTGAGTTGGAATTCAGGGGAGGGACATGCAAAATACCTCCCACAGGAAGAAGGATACTAGACAATAAATTAAATATCCACTAAACCCTGGAGAAATCCCACAATTGATTTTCAAGACATCTAAGTCATCAAGCAAAGAGATTCGTAAATAAGAAGTAACTGAAATGGTGATGCGCACAAGCATACATATATACTAACAAGATTCCACTAATAATGTCCCACCCTTATATGTACATATATATGCAGTTTTTTCATTCTCAAGTTCTTTGAAACTCCTATATTTTGGCGTAAGTATTATAAAGAAGCGGGAACCAGAGACTCTGCATCCATTCTACATCAATGTATATTACAACGGAAGAGTGTGATATAAACATCATCTCTTTGCACATGCATAATTATTCTAGAAATGAAGTTAGATTATCAAACCTCATGGTAATTGCCATTGGATTCAGCTTTGATGACCATCGACGCTCCATTCACATCATATGGTCCCTTAAGAAGCTTTAACATCTCATAACAGTCCAAAAACTTACTCATATCCAAAGACGAAGCGTATGCCTGCTCAAAAAGAGCATAATTAATAGCATCCATCTCCACCAGTTGAGTTATCAGCTTTGCTTCTTCCGCCTGCAAATTTCAGCAGATAAAAGTCAACTAAAGCCAGCAATTGCACTTCCTTTAATTGATACAGTTAAACTAGATATGACAGTCATTGACACATTAAGAATCAAGTTAATCTCGGAAGAAGAGTCAAGACAAGCTTATAATGGGCAAACCATTGACCCAACAATTGCCCAACTTAATCCACACCTACTGGGCGGAAAAGCTTATTCTGTGAGATGAATATGGCATTCCACACCACCTTGTAAGTTAAATCCCTCAGGGCATCGACTGCTCTGGCCATGTCTGCCAACTTCACAAGAACATCATAGGATTTATCAGGATCATCCCAAAGGTTGTAATCTCGAATCAGTCCATCAAGCTTAATCTTTAGCTTCTTCAATTTGCAGTGCAGTAGGAGCCATCTTCTCAGTGCGTTGAACTGCATCTTCAATCTTCCTTTTTAGTGAAAACAACCCTGGAGAAAAAGAAATGCAAATTTTACATAAAAGCCGAACTGCAAAGATTTTTACCCCACCGACATCCCAGAAACACTTTTGCTTACATTTCTCAGAATTCGTGTCAGATTGTACAAGAAAATTAAACTTGACTTCAAGTCCTCTTACAGGAGTCACATTTTGCAAAACTCATCTATTTCCAACATGTTTGACATAACTTCCTTGCAACGGCAACCATAGATATCAAATGAACCGCTGGTTCGAAATTCCGAAGAGCAAACTCTGAAACAAAGCATATTTGGAACACCGAGGAACAAGAAATGAAGAATCTTTCCACTAGGGTGATAACTTAAAAAGCAAGAACCACTCACACATGGGAGTTCACCTAATGTGAAGCAAGAGGCCTCATGAGAAAGATTCAGGCCCAAAAGATACTTACTGACTTCAAATTTTACACAAAAGACATGATTGTATGACCAATAAAATCCGGAAAAGTTCACTCTTTCTTTTTCATTTTACCACAAACCGGTCTGGATTTCTTCGCAAGCAGTCTAAAACAACATGTCAAAGAACTTCTCAAAAAAGCAAGAACCATCTATCATCTTGTGCATTTGCAAATGAACCGAGCACTCCATCTTAATCTAACCAAAAGAAGAACTACCCACATGAAAGCATTCGAGAAAGACAACATAATGGAATTAGGCGAGGGAGACGGACCGAGTTCTCTGTAAACCTTGCTTTTGCCGTCGACAGAGCTACAAGCCCGGACCATACAGCACAAGACCGTGGACTTGTGCGGCTGTGGAGCTCGCCATCTTGACCCGAACGAAGCAGATTCTCAAGACCTTGCTCTTTGTTGAAGGCAAATTCTCAAGACCTCATGGTTTTCCATCAGTAATATTCACTTCCTGCTCAATAATCTCCCTTGCAAGCATCAAATAGAAAAACTTGAGTTTTGCTTACTGTAAAGGTTGCGCAGGAAACGCTATAACGACTATCACACGCTTGCAACTAAAACAATTCATCCCCACCTCAATGTAGCTCTCAATTCGTGAAATGTCATTACCTCAATTTTGGCCGGGTCATTATTAGGCAACACGACTTCACCAATGCTTGCACCAGAATTTTTCTGCAGAAAAAATGAATGCTGAATGGTCAAGTCCCCAAAACACAGGTGGAACGATAGGTTCCATTAAAAGACAATACCTTGACATGACTTTTGGTAGAACTAGGAACTGAAGCCACCAATCCTTTCGATTTCTTCCCTGTCCTCAGAAATCGCCGCCGACTCAGGTGTCGACGAATTCGACACGCCCCTTTTGGACAACATTTCGCTCGCTCCGAGCAAGACGATAGAACGACCAACCCAAAATCTCGGAGCAACCAAGAAGCTACAACATGCGAAAAAGTCAGCAACTTTTTAAGGAACCAAAGCAACGCTTAGCATCACAGAGCGAAACCCAGGATTCGAAACTGCCGTCGCATTGTCGCTTAGCAGTCGCTTGTAGTCATATGGAAAGAAAGACTATAAAATTCACGCTGGGTTCACGCAAAAATGAGAGGTACCCGGACAAACCTCAAAGAAGGGGGTGGCGAAACCCCTGAACCCTAGTCGAAATGCTTGCCTCATGGATGAAAGAATGCACAGAGAGACACACTCAGAGAGAGAGAGGCAGTCCAGTGTTGCTGAGCAAGGAAGAAGAGACGCGGCACGAGGGCATACCCGAGACCTCACCGAACCACGAGGGAAGAACCACCAAAAGCGTGGAGGTCGTGGGAGAGGCGAGCTAAATCGGCCGTCGAGCGTCGGGGTAGAGGGCAGAGAGGGCATCGAGCGTCGGAGAAGGGAGAAAATATTAGGTTCGCTTCCTGGTTCGTCGGCTGCTCGCGGTGGTTCGCCAATCGGAAAGGGGGAGGGTGGAGAGAGAGAGGGAGTTCGTCGGACAGGGACAGCACCCGGTCGACGGCGGGGAGCCTGGCGCCGCTCGGGAACGAGACCGAGGCCGCCTCCCTCCTGCCGAAGGCCGACGACTTCGCGGCGGAGGCTGGCGGTGTCTTCGGCCTGAGGGAGGGGGAGGACGAGTAGATGCCAGAGACGGAGGACGCCATCGGCGGCGGCGACGGCGGCTCGGAGTCGGAGTTGATGACGAGTTCGCCGGAGGGAGGGAGGCCCAGAAGTTGCCTAGAGACCCAGGCGAGCACAAACCTTACGCTCAATCTCGGCGTTGGAAATAGTCGGAAGCGAAGGGGATCGGGAACCAGCTGCGATTGGCGGGGCTCTTGGAGGAGGCGACGGACCGGCGAGGCTTTTTGGGGAGGCGGAGGCGGAGGGGGTGGGATACGCTGAGAAGGAAACAGAGGAAGTGCAGCCCGTCCGCGAGGAGAGAGAGAGCCCAGAAAATATTCAAGTGAGGAGAGAGAAATTTTAAGCGGGAGGGCTGCGCATTTATTATCCATTGACCCGTGCTTTCTTCTGCCAACCGAGCCGAGCCGAGCCATCAGCCGAGAGTTATTTGGGAGAGAGAGAGGAGCGCTGCGTCGAGGAGCAAGAGAAAAAGCGAAGAGGACACCAAGTGGAGCCCACCCCTCCACATGGCACCTCGTGAGTGGCCGGGGACCACGCTGACGTGGTGGTCCCGGACCACCCAATATTTTCTCGATGACATGCTACTGAAAACTACGTAGGGGTTTAACAATTTGGAGTCTATGCAAGGGTAGGAGAGGGGATGATGTGACAGACAATGTAGTGAGGGAATTGCAGGAAAGTGCCGAACATGTGAGGTATCTACTCCATCATTCTCAGCGTGGTGTTTCACCAGCCGATAGTGACCGTAAGGCTTAGCATCTTATTCTACGTGGCGCTTTTTTCTATAATATTTGGTCTTTATTTAAAAAAAAAAAGGAAAAAGAAAGAAGAAAGTTGGCAGTGTTAAAAGGTAAGAAGAAAAAGGAAAGAAAAGGAAGAAAACAAACAAAAACATGAGTGCACACGTCTCGCAAACCCAGCCACCCCAGATTAATTCCGTTCCGCAGTGCCGGTCGAAGATTCGAATCATTTGTTAATTTAATCGGAGGATTTTCGATAAGGTTCGCTTTAGGAATTGTTAAACTATGAAATTATACTGAAATGATAATTCAGGATGTTATGGACCTATGAGATTTTACAAAAATCAATTTCAAGTTACAACTTGATCAGAATTAATATTCTAAGTTTCGCGCTTGAGCTGTGCATAGCAAACAGCAACAAATTACTGCTTTGATCGAACATGTTGTTGGTTAAAGGTGTCGTTTTACTAGCGATTAAACTTAGTTTAGTTTATTCGTAATTGAAGTAGTGTTTTACTTGATTTTGATATCGTTTCTCACTTATTTGATAGGTTGCAATTTCGTCAGCTTGAATAATCACTTTTGTTTGATTTAGGATAAGTGAGTGGAGTGCTCATTTCTGCTTTGAAATTATAAACTTATATCTTGACAATATCATGAATTAGTTATGCTATAAATTAGAAAGATGTACAGCAGGACGTGATATTTGCAAAATTTGAAAATGTCAGAAGTCATTACCTTAATAGAAAGGAGGAGATATCGAAGGCAGCACTAGTGACTGGAGTGAAGTTGTAAGAGGTGTTTAGCATGTTTATTACATAAATTTTATTTGAGCATTTACTACTATTTTGATTATTCTGAAATTGCATGGTAAAGCATTAATCGGAATGATTTATGAGTTGATTATTGTGAAGATTGTTGGAGAAAATTTTTATGAAATGGATTGCAATAGTTTATATGTTGTGGAGCTCACACTTGCTTGTGTATGTGCAAGAGACAAGGTGATAGACATGCTTATCTATGTGCAATTGCCCTCTAGTGAAAGTAATCACATCATATTTAATCCTATCTTCTCTCTTTCAATGGGTTTTTCTTTATTTTTAGTTAGGGAAAATTTCAAAAAAAGACCTAAAGTGCTCTAGTTTTCTCAAATTATGGTCCAAAGTGGATACTGTTTTAAATAATAATTTGAAATGACCAAATTGTTTCAAATAAGAACTTGAAGTGGCTACATCATCTCAAATAAGGGCCTTTGGTTGGTGTGACTTTTCCGGCCATCAAAGAAAGGGTATTCTGGTCAAAAAATTGTAACTATATTTTTAATTTTCTTCTTTATTTTTGTCATCTTTTTTCTTCTTTCTTTTTCTTTTCTTTTTTTCCTCTTCCTTTCCCCAGGCATAGCCATCAATGGCCAATGGAGGTCGCCCTTACTAGCGTTGGGCAAGGGTAAACCTCACTAGAGCCAGCAAGGGCGAGGGGTGCCCTCGTTCGATCCAACGAGGGATGCCCATGCCCAACGTTTGCAAGGGTGACCTTCACCCGACATCCCCAGAGGTTAGTGGACGAGGGCCGCTAGGCCTACGTGATGGTTGGCAACCCTCGCCTGGATCAGGAAGAGGGTTGCCACCCTCTCATGCCTCTAGCAAGGGCCAAGCCTTCACCTTTGGTCAGCCAAGTCAATGGCCCTCCCCTAGGTGTTAGCGACCTATCAGCCTTTGTTGCTACCCCACGACAATGGGGCAACGACCACACCCTCTGCTTGTTTATATATATATATAATTCTTTTATTTTTTGAAAAGAAAAAATAAAAAAGAAAGAAAAAAAGGAAATTTAAAAAAAAAATTCAAAAGACGAAATTGCCCTTCACATTTGGTGAGTTTAGGCCATTCTTTGAAACTAATATATGCACTTCAATCCTTTATTTAGAACAAAATTCACTTCAAATTCTTATTTGGCTTTTATTTAAAAAAATAAATGTACTTTATGCATTTATTTGAAACAATATCCACTTCAGATATTTATTTGAAAAAATAAAGGCACTTCGGGCCCTTATTTGGAATTTTCTTTTTAACAATAACCAATTAAAACTTCACCTAATTGTTCCAAATGTCAAAAAGGTATTTAATAAGGTTTGCTTTTCAAAATTAATTTGGTCTTCTTTGATAAGGATTACAACCATCAGTATCTCACTTTCACATGATGAAAATGAGTGACGGGTGTATACCTCTACTTTACGACTTGGTTGATGGACGTTAACATTAGAAGAAAAAAAAATTGAATTCCAACAAACAAGAAAAATAATTAAAAATAGAATCAAATTGTTTCATACCTACCCGAACAATGGGGACCATCAGATAGAGGCCATCAATCACCTAGAAGCCCTAACGTCACGATTTAGGGCTTCAGAGAGTCCTTGACAGGTTTTTTTTTTCATAGCGAGAGTCGATAGTGCCAAAGCACAAGTTGTGTTGCTGCTTGTAGAGGGAAAATGCGAGTCGTATTGGGGCAGGGTGGTCCTCAGATGAACTGGACGTGGAGTGGAGCACTCAGCCATGCGCGCGAAGACATTAGCGTTGACAGAAGAAGTGGAAAGAGAGTGACCGCAAAAGCTTAGTGCCCCCTCGTCTGAAAAAATAAAAAAAGTTTCTGTTCAACATTATTGGCATTAGGTCCACCTAACTTTCGGTGCCAATGTCATTGCAATGCTGACCACCCTCACAGGGCTTGCCACGCACAAGATCTGCCTGCCGCCACCGCCGCATCGATGCGACCACCATGACCGGACACAACCCACCTCTGTGGCCGTCGCCATCAAGTCGCTGCTCCAACTCTCTCGCTCGGCCGTGCACCACACTCGTCCCTCATGCTCTTTCCCTCACTCACAATTTCTGTGAGGAGGTCTTGACACCACTGTCAAGTGATGCTGAGATTTGGCCATCGCCATAGAGATCTCATGAGATTTGAGGGTGATGCCAGATCAAGGGGAGAGAGGCCTTTGGATCTTGTTGCTATCAACGGATCATATAAGTAGCCCCATCCAAGTGCTAACATGATATTATCTGCTCTGATCATGGCTCACTTGTTCTAACCTATAGTTGTGTGGGATTTATCTACTAGTGCAACAACCTACATTAAGGTGACGTCGGATCAAAAGATATTTAAATCCCAAATCGTCCCTCTTGAAACCACTATAGGCAGTTCTTCTCGCACGCCAGCATGAGCGAGTTTAAGGCCTCATAAGATTTATTTAGTAGGGCAATCGACTATGCCTCATTACACTTTTATATTATCTTGATAAGTATTAGTAATATTATTACAATTACTATAATAATAAAGTTTGCCTCATTATTATATTATCTATATTGCTGAAAGCAAGTGATCGAATACTAAATTAAATAGTATTAGAGAATAAATTGGACCCTTAATTTACATGGTTCACGGGCACAAGCTCTTTTTGGATGCTCTTTGCAAAGAAGACTTATTTCTTATAAATAGACAAGAGTTTGATCCAAAATAGGAAACCTACTCAGGTAACCACTCAAATAAGAACCAACTCTAAGTAGGAAAGTTATTCAAATTAGGAGAGTTTCTTTTTCCGGTTCATACCCAAGATAAATTTTCAATAATTTCCACTTTAACTCAACGTTTAAGCCAAGTCATAATCGATTATCTGAAGATTCAAAATTATATGCTAGTTTCCCACTGCCCCTCATGGGCTTAGCTATTACAAACATCTTCCAAATCCAAACTTTGCTTGAACTTAGTCATAACCATGGATCTCATCAAAATGCTAACTCTCATTTAACCACTCCACAATGATTTTTAGACACAACATCCTCAATCTCAAATAAAGCAAAATCACAATTGCATCCAATATATATTATGAAGATGGATGCACTATTTCTATCTCTATTTTAACTAAGACACTCTTTTTTTAGTTGGCTAACCAAAATACCCTTATCTCTCTTTCCTCAATTTAACTGACTTTACTTTTATCATCTCTCTTCAGTTTTACAATACAAATGCTACATTACACTGAGCAAGGTATCATCTTACCCTACATCCCATTGTCACTTTGCCTAGAGAAGGTTGTTAATTTTAATCGATGGTGTCACATTTTTAGTCACAAAAGCGTCATAGAAATTCCTATTTATGATGGCTTACAGACACAAAATAACTTGCCTAATTCTTGTAAAATAGTTTTGAGCAAAAAACTATATTTCAAAGTTGAAAATTAGATTTCAATGTAATTATCTAGTCAATCTTGATAAAAATGGAAAAAAATTGATTAAAATATGGAAAAGAATAGCATGATCAAAGCGTTAAACATGTATATATTTAGATCATATTTCTAAATATTAATGAAAGATAAGCATAAAAAGGGAAAAGAAAAAAGGAACTTCTTACTAATCTACTTCTACCACGAATAAACTAATTAATATATTGTAAATTCAATCTCATAACAAGTAGATCAAAACTTAAAATATTCTTAAAGCTTTCCATTGTTATAATCTAATGTGAGTTTAAAAGTGAAGAAGGTGTAACTAGATTTTGAACCTTCATATTGCAATTTAGATTAAAATGTGAAATGTTCAAAAGAAAGCACAAAATAAGCAATCCTTAGTTTGAGAAAATTCCATATAAGGTTTTGAAGTGCTATCATATTTTCAAATAAAAGCTCGAAGTTGACTTTGTGTCAAATAAGGGCCTAAAGTAGCTATGATTCTTTCAAATAAGAGCCTAAAGTGCTTATGGTCATTTCAAATAGGGACTTGACCTCGTCCACCAGCCAAATATTTTGACAAGTTAAGAGCGTTTTCATCCAATTACAATTTTAATCTCAAAGTATTTTCTTATTCTTATTCTTTTCTTTCCTTTCCTTTCCTTTCTTTCATTTTTCTTTTTTTCCGGCAGGACCAGTGGTCGCTAGTGAGGGCTCGATGACCCTCGTCGACCACTGGTAAGGATTGACAAGGGCCCGCTAGCCTTTGCTAGTTGCGGGCGAGGGTTGCCATGCCCAGGAAAGGCTGTCCCTCACTGGTTGCTACGGAGGCGACCCTTGCCTAGATTTAGCAAGGGTTGACCTCATCAATGGCCGCAAGGGCAGCGACCCTAGGTGAGGCTGGCCCTTGCTCAGCCCTTTCTGACATCACCAAAGAAGAAAGAAAAACTAGAAAAAGGAAAAAAATATTCAAAAAAATGTAAAGTACTAAAATGCCCTTAACCGGCCAAAAAGTCAAACCCTTATTTGAAACATATATAGTTACTTCAAACATTAATTTGAAACAATATTCACTTAAAGCCCTTATTTGAGAAAATGATAGCACTTCAAGCTCTTATTTGAGAAAATGATAGCACTTCAAGCTCTTATTTGAGAAAATGATAGTACTTTAGGCTATTATTTAAAACAAAATTCACTTCAGGTTTTTATTTGAGAAAATAAAGGCATTTTAGGCCCTTATTTGGAATTTCCCTTTAGTTTTAGAAACCTACAATCTTATTTTGGAAAAACACCCTCAAGGTCAAAATCTACTTGATAATTATACTGAAATTTAATTTTTAATTTTGAAATATAGATTTGCTCAAATTATTTGAATAAAAGATAGGCAATCAATGGTGTATTCTTAAGTTGTCAAAAATAGAAATTTCTAATTTTTTTTATATAGTTTTTGTGATTAAAAATATGAGACCATATTTAAAAATTAACAGTCTTCTCTCATAACCGGATGTAGGGTAAGATGATATCATGTTGGATCTAATGGGGTAAAGAGATGATAGAAATAAAGTAATTTTTGTTGGTTAGCCGAATAGAAAAGAAACAATACATTGAAGAGAGAGAGAAAGGGTATTAAATAAAGTAATTTTACCGGAAGTTGGTCAGAAGTGGGTGTACGCAGGGCCAAGAGACTGAAATAGCTTGATACCCGGCAATAAAAATGGGCTTGAAATGGGTATGTGCCCAATGCCTTCGTACCCATACTATGTAGAAAGGCATTTCATGGGCCCATTCGAATATTTTTTTTAAAATTTTAGGCAACCCATTTATGATCCAGTCCATGAAATATTCATATTAAAAAAAAAAAAAAAAACAGAGTTTTAGCTCCATGTTGCCAACTGTATTTGAGACAACCCCATTCAGAGGTATTTTGAAAAAAAAAAAAAAACCCATGATTAAGTTTCTGGCTTTGCTGATAAGAGTTTTCACTTCCCACATTAGTTGATCTTACTTTGAATAGGGCAGCGGACTGGATTGTAAAAGTTCATCGGTGTAGATCCCTACCTCGTAATTGGTTGTCTAAAGCCCCTCGTGCACTTTGGGTTTTATTGTGTTCAGAATCTCGTTTTATGCACTTGAACTCATTGAGATAGTATGCAATTCATATTACTGACAGAAAAAAAAAAAAAAAAACTCCACTTTAGCGGGTTTTTGGAATTTTTTTCGAACTAGCGAGTAATAAGGAGAAAGCTTTCCTGCCAATAATCGAATTTCACTTATGTGAACAAGGGGTTGACTAAGACATGTGTAACTAAAGAAGCAAGGTAGTAATCATCGACATTGTAGAGGATGTAATTAGTTCGAGAAAATGTTCATTGCCCTCGTTAATGACACAGATGGATTCCTTCTATGTATTAAAATAGATAGAGTTGTCATTCTCATATCTCAAACAGCTTGATGATCCTTAATTCATTGTAACTCCTAAATCATGGATCTGAAAGGTTATTTAGACAATAATCAAAGCAAATTGATAAAGCTAAACCTCCCATCCAAACAATATGTGAATTTCTTGTATTACTTAAAACAAATTATTTCAAGATTAATATGTTCTTGTGCGTTCGAAATAATGGGAATCTTAATATCTAACAATCTGAGTTTCGTTCTTCACAGACAAAAGTGTCAGCCCAATCAACAACTACCCATCATTTCATTCAATTTCGAAATCTAAGTTTACATGATTTCATGAACAATTGTACAAATGGTTAATGGGTTTGATTTTGTTTGGGAAATATCAAACTTGACTTTATCAAACCAAAAGAGATCGAATGTTTTCGTATAGTTTGGCTCGATCTAGTCGATTTTTCTTTAATGCCCCTAGGTTTCATACTTTTTTTTGGCAATCCATCCCCCATTGTTCTTGTATTTTGGGCAACGAATTTCAATTAAATGCACATGCTTCCTATTTACTCACTCCCAGACAAAGTCAACGGAAATGCACCAGATTTCCAGGTGATAAACATTGATTGACTTCATCGATGGAGTTATTCCACACGATGTGTTCCAACAAATCATGTGATTTTCAGGAGGGCAATCATAAAGTTCCTGATGCAGATGGCTTTCATCATCACTTAGACTTTTCCCCTCAGAAGAACGCGGTTTCTCAAACTTCACGTTTTCTGTCCAACGTTCATGCGCTCAGACAGCGCACTGAAAACAGCAACCAGCATATAAAATATACATATATCCATCCCTAGAGGGCATTAAACTATTGAATATATAAATTCGTGTAGATCTAAGCCGAGCTGCATTGAGACGAGATCTTTCAGTATCCAAACAGGTCGCAGAAAAATGCACCTTGTCTTTGCCTTTTTTCGGATCTGATAACGTTGGAGTCTCCAGATAGGTCGACATTTTTGGTCAATCCATTATTGTTCTTTCTGAGAGGCTCCCCAGAGCAAAACTTCAGGAGCGGGGTTACTTAAAAAGGGAAAATGTTCTAGCGAGTGTCGACTGTTGCTAAGTATGGAAAGTCCAGGGAACAAGAAGAGAGGATACGAACATGGGACTGGTGTTTTGGAAGATGACGCATTCATCGTCGGGGAAGCGAAGAAGCAGAAAATACCCACTTTGGGAAGGTCTGTTCAGCTCAATTTCTGAGTAATCTGATGCTTTTCCAATCATGGGTATTTGTTAGATATCGATTTCTCATTCTTTATTGGTGATATCGAGTGAATTGAATTTAGCGGTACAGAGAGCTGTGTGAGCACTTGTGAGTTGTGGTTCAGTTACTTCTGATTATTAATGCTGACTCCTCAACTTGTTTGGAAGTGAACTTCTTGTATTAAAATCCAATTTGTAGTTTTTAAGTAGAAGATGATCTGAAGAGTCCTATTAAAAGGGAGAAAAACAGAGAAATTGTGGCGGATCAATCTATCAGGTGCAAGCCATTGGAGATACTTGAGAATGGCATTGGCATATTGTTGGGGAGACATTACAATTAAGAGAGAGTGCCATTATGAATGCAGATCAATCAATTTGACATATCGACATGCTTCTGTATGTGTCTCATGTGCTGGTAGAACATTGCCAAGAAACATTGCCAAAATCTGTAAACTTGCGTTCTGTTGATAGAAGTCTTGAGGTCCAGGCTAGTTGATGACTTTATTGTTTAGCTTAATGAATATGTTCACTTTGAGGTGGAGGCAGTTTGAGATAATCGAGAGTACGGTTTGTGCAGCATTGTTGTGGAAGCCTTGAAGGTGGACAGCCTGCAAAGGTTTTGCTCATCGCTGGAGCCTCTCCTGCGAAGAATTGTGAGTCATCACCTCTTCGTTTAGACAATGGACAACTTGAGAAATGGTCTCTTTCATGATATGCGGGCTGTCTTCCATTGTTATTCACATGTTCTTATGTTAAAAGATATTTGTCTTTCAATTACACTAGTTCATTGAGCATGCCAGTTGTGAAAATGGAGGTAAACATCACTCACTCCAACTTTTATATTCTATCTCCTGGTTATAAAACAGGTGAGCGAAGAAGTAGAGAGGGCATTGACAAGATTAGGCCATGCTATGCTGGCTGAAAGGTATGTCGCTAAGTTAAATGAAGGACAAAGACCCCAGTTATTAATACTGGCATGTGTTCGTAACTATTCAAACAGAAACAGAGATATGCATGCTCACATGGAGAACTTATTGTGCATGTGCTGAGCATTATGCAAGTAGAGTTCGCAACGGGATGAAATAATGATTAGTTATACTTGCATGGCAGAAAGGAACATCCTGAATCTGTTAATTAATACCCAATCTTTGAAAGATTATAGAAATCAAATGATGAGTGCTTCTGAATGCTACAACTTCTCTATACTGCTGGAAGCGTGCAGTAGCGGAAGTATCAGATGAAATGCACCTTGTTTTTTGGGGGTCTGAGAGGAGGAAGACTTTGCTAGATGGCACAAAAGTTGTTTTCGGCTGCTTAGATCCCATAAAAAGGCTTAGTGTGCTTCATCCATTGCAAGCAATTGTTTAACTGCTGTCCAAATTTTTCTGTGAAATTCTATAACACAATCTACTCTAGTTAATATGCAATTCTGTTTTATATAAAACCTCACTCTCCATGGTTAAAATCAATTCTCTAACATCCAATATCATGTTGAAATTAGATAACAGAAGTGCAAAACATTGCAACTGTAAATGACGATGCAATGAGCAAACTTCTCAGCTATGGTCATTTGATTATGGTTTGTACTTACAGATTTCCCTCTACAGGTCATCCCCACCTAGAATACAAAATCCAGAAGAGAAAGGTATGCAGCTTCAATTTAAGACCAGAATGCCACCCCACCTATTCACTGGAGGGAGGGTCGAGGGCGAACAAGGTGCAGCCATTCATGTTGTGTTGATAGACCGAGCCACTGGTCTTGTGGTGCAAGATGGTCCTTCATCAAATGCCAAGCTAAATGTCGTCGTGCTCGAAGGAGACTTCAACGACGAAACTCAAGGTGATTGGAGTGAGGAGCACTTTGAGAGTCTCGAAGTGAAAGAGCGGGAGGGCAAAAGGCCACTCCTCACAGGTGATCTCCAGGTTATACTGAAGGAAGGGGTTGGAACTCTTGGGGAACTTAGTTTCACCGATAATTCCAGCTGGACAAGAAGCAGAAAGTTCAGGATCGGTGTGAAGGTCACCACCGGATGTTGTGAAGGGATTCGTGTTCGCGAGGCTAAAACTGAGGCTTTTGCTGTTAAAGATCACAGGGGAGAATGTGAGTTCATAGCTAAATTTTCTCTAGACCGTACTTAACAAGTTCAGATAGAGACGCTACAGCTGCAAAATTCCTGCAGTCTTAGTGAGAAATTTCTTGGATATTAAGTTACAGTTTATGATCACTTGGATGATCTACTTCACTTTGAATTAGTGAAATAAGATCATTAAGTTTAGTGGAAAAGCATAAGGATCTTAAATTAGTAAGACGAGTCGTAGACAAACTGTAATGATCCGCTTGATAGTCCTTTCGGTTCTGCTATATCGTTATTGCTCATTGATGCAGGTTCAGATTTAGTTACAATGACATGGATTGTATTTTTCAGTGTATAAAAAACATTACCCACCTGCTTTACATGACGAAGTATGGAGACTGGACAGAATTGCAAAGGATGGAGCTCTGCATAAGAAGCTAATTAACGCTGAAATTGTAACGGTTGAAGATTTTCTACGGCGTCTTGTCAGGGACCCTCAGAAGTTAAGAAAAGTAAGGACTTCCTTTGCATGTTAATTGGTATTTTTTTTTTTAATCTTTTTCTTTGATCTGCTTAGACAATGACTATTCTGTGTGTGTACTGATAATCATGACGAAACTATAGATCCTAGGGAGCGGAATGTCGAACAGAATGTGGGAGAATACGGTCGAGCATGCAAAGACGTGCGTCATGGGTGGGAAGGTGTACATATACTACACTGACGTCAATCATAATACTGGCGTGGTCTTCAACGATATCTATGAGCTCATAGGCTTTCTTACTGATGGGCAGTTCTTCTCTCTGGAAAATCTGACCAACAAGCAAAAGGTTTGCTCCTCTACTATTGAAAAGTTTCTTGAGAGGGTTTTAATCAACTTAATGACAATGACAAAGAACAGTTCCTTTCATATGCAACTCATCTTTTCCTGGTTTCTCTGTCCACAGATCTCAGTAGACTCCCTGGTGAAGAGAGCCTACGAGAACTGGAACCAAGTCGTAGAATATGACAGCAAAGTTCTAAGCTCCATCCCTGGTACAAGGAAAGAAACGACATCCTCAGTTTTCCTGGAGGCTGTAACCGAGAATGCTAGTGTTCGAGATCAGCACTACACAACGACCACAAAATACTCACAGCAATATTCATCACAATGTGAAGAAAGAGACCCGCATTGCCAAGATCAGAATATCTACCAACCGATTTCTCCACTCATGGAACTTCCGAATATTAGAATTCCTCAAACTGCAACTCAGGTTCTAGATGCTCCACAAGAAGCATTTCCCAGCATCGGTACAGATTACTTGTCCACTGGCACTCCGGGGATGGGGGGGACTAATTATTCTGGAGACTTGTTTGCGGAGGAAATCCGGCTCAGGAGCATGGAGATGCTGCAGAGTAATGATATGCAGAGACTGCTCAGGTCATTCAGTACTGGACCCAGCTTCCACCATTCGAATGAGGATAGCGTCACTTATGGTGTTCCGTATGACAGTAGGACGGATTGCCAGCTCCAGCAGAAGTGCAGCCAGAGCTCAGGAAAAGCCGTTGTGGGCTGGCTTAAGCTGAAGGCCGCTTTGAGATGGGGCATATTCATTAGGAAGAAAGCTGCAGAGAGAAGAGCTCAGCTTGTAGAGCTTGATGACTCCTAGACTGCCTATCTTTGTTTAATTTTCTTTTTATTTTTCTGCCTCTCCCAGTTAGCCTCTGTTAGATATTCGGGCATTTTTAACTCCTCTTTTGTCGACTTTAAAATGGTGATATCTTAGCATAATAAAACGGCTTGAACGGTCTTTAACTTCTTTTTCTTCTGGTTTTTTTTTTTTTTTTTTCACGCTTTTACTTTCACTTGCATTTTGGCATATCAAAGTCAAGAAACAATTTTGCGCCATAGAGAGAACTGAGAAGCATAGTAGATATCCGAGTGGTCAATTTTGAAGCAGTTGATCAGATTCTCAACTAGCATATTGAGATTTTTTTCAGTAGCTCTATAAGGACATGAAAATTGTCGAGTTATCAAATCTAAATAGTGTATAAATGATAGAAAGACCAATACACATAACCAACTCTGATTAATTGTCGAGCAAAATAGATTCAAAAACAAGCACAAGCAAACATATAACTCAATGCCGAATTAAACTATCATTATGTGCATTGTCTCAATCATATCAGCAAAGAAGCGGAAGGAGATTGATCATATGGAAACATAACATTGCAAGTTTCTAGTGCCATTATTATGGTATGAACAAGGCAGAGATCAAACAATATGAATGAAGAAGAACTGCGATTAGCAGAACTCATAACAGGCATCTAGACAATGAAGACTCAGAAGAAAAAACTATACTCAGGAGAAAAAAAGAAAAAGAACTAAATTACAGCATGATGAGAGCTCTTCAGAAAGTTCGCAGCAGAGAATTCTCATATGCATGACCCAAGTGGATAGGGGTCAAATCCCAAATCTGCATCCATCAGCGGCGTTCCATTGTGGTCCTGCATATATACACAAAATTCCAGTTCAAGAAAACCATAATATTTGTGGAAACGTTTTATTGAAGTAGTCAAAAGGCGAGGGAAAGAGGAGGAGAAAGAAACACGAGTCACTAGTATATCAAACTCTCAAGGTATGAAAATAAAACTATGTTTACCAGGATTACGTAATTACATAAAAGGTGAAAATACTCCATTTTGTCAAGTTCTGTTTATCTGGAAATATGTGAGTCCTGCTAAGAGAGCAAGTACCACAGACCCAAAGTATACTGATCTCCCTATCTTTCTTTTATGAAAATTGTAGTCTAATTTCTAGAATCAAACATGGTACCAGCATCAACAATGACATTCAGATGCTCTCAGAAGACATGCTGAGGTGTGTTGTACCACCAAGAAGTGGCTAACACTGAGGTAATCCAATAAGTGTTCTCAATCTAAGTATTCAACAACACGTCAGCTAACCAGATCTATGTATTTCTCATTAGTACAAAAAGACCTGACCAGATAGACTTACACGCTTGATGGCATTCATTAGCTCATCCAACGACTCGTAACTAGCTTCAAAGATACAATCCTGCACCTTTGTTTGCTCAAAGGGGTTGTTGTCACCAGATGTTATGATTGAGTCCATAGAAGATATATCAACTTCGGCATGGCAAACAGCAGACCGAGCACCTGAATTTAGTAGGCTAGGCAGAGAAACTTCAGCATTTGGACTGCAGTGTGCATTAGTTTGCCCCATAATATGGCTGATGGAACCAGAAGAACCACTAGCAGGAACAAGACAGTTCATTGCACTATTTTGACTCGGATTTTGTTTGTAATTCTGGGATTGTTCTTCCCATCTTTGGGCTTGTCCAAAATTCACAATCTGCACAGTATTGACCAACCCCGCCTCACACTGAATGTCACTTCTATATTCATCCATAGTTCCTGCCACTGCGCCAGTTGACAAGAAGTCAATTCGGCCTTCATGTAATTGTGAGGTAGCCAAAGAACTGCCCATTGACCTTTGATCGAGATTCATTGTCCCCGTCAGTGGCAGAGGATTTGAAGAAGGAAAACTGGATGACTGCATGGAAGCATGCCACATATCATTTGACCTACATTTGTCAACAAAACTGGGTCCGGATACAAAACCTCCAATGTCTTGGGTTTGTGCCTGATTCCCCCGCAAGAAAGCCTGATTGCTTCTTGGAACGTATAGAGAATTGCTCGAGACACCAGTCACTGCCCTGGTATCTGAGAGGTTAGTGGCAACACTAGCATTTGTTGTATCGATATTGAACTCTCCTACAGGGGTCTTTACATTTCCCTGCTGCAACTGGTTAAGCTCCAAACATGTCGGAATTCCTTGAAATGGATTGGCAGTCCGGGCACCAACAGCATTGACTGAGCTGCTAAATTTTTGAATATGGTTTGTCCGATACGCTGCAGAGGATGTGATCCCCCTAAACCCTAAACTAGTTGGCGTGCTTAGCCTACCTAGCATCCCGCCTGCAGCATAAGAGGATAGAGATGTGCTGGAAAGCCTTCCTGAACCAGCTAATGCATGAAAATCTCCAAATGCAGCCTGGCTTGCCCCGTTGGTATTGAGTCTTTTCAGGTAAAGCCGATATTTCTGTATCAAAGCAACAGCATCAGACCATGGATCGTTTCGGTTACAAATTATATACACTAGAAGACACTGTAGGTCATGCCAAAGGGGCTTAGCTCATAGTAATAGTCATTATAGAAGAATCTCCGTGTGTACTAAGCAAAGATTCCTAGCATATATGGAGATGGATAACCAGCCTTCCGTTTAAAGCATTATTTAGGAAATAAAATGATGCATCTCCATATCACCTACGTTGTAAAATAATAGTCCCATCATAGGAAATGAAGGATAAAACTAGTGTAGAGAGAATCTGTGAAATACTGTCAGACAGTTGAAAGAATGAATAGTTATATGAAAGCAAGGCCCCCGCAGTGACTCAATCAAGAGATTAGTGATAAAAATCGTTAATAGTGACAAAGAAAATCCATAAGAGGGCAAAGAGCAGGGGCTTGACCTGTAGGTGACTAGCCACATTTTCCCTTGTAATGCCTTCAACATTCATCAAGTCCAGAATTTTCTTAGGGACAGCCTCTGCATTGACAGTAACAACAAAAGGCGGTTCACTCAAAGGAGAAGATTTCTGCAAGAATTAGCATAAACAAGGTTGAACAACCAAACTACGATGCAATCACGAAGCACTCACTGTCATATCCTAATTGTTCAACAGCTGAAACAAACTTGCGATGCAGATCAACAGACCAAACAACTCGAGGCTTTTTTTGGTTCGACTGGTCATCAATCTCGTGTCCATTCTCTTCACTGTCTTCTTCCTCGTCATCTGTCAGGTCCTTCCTCTTCTTGTTGGGCTTTCCATTCGGATCAACATTACATGTTGATGCAGGTCCTTGCTCACCAGCCCCAGATCCATCCAAAGGCTTAACTACATTGGCAAATTTGCTTCTCTCCTTTGGTTCAATATTTTTTCTCCTCACTACGTGTTGCCATATGTTCTTGAGCTCCTCCATTCTGGCGGGTTTCAACAAATAGTCACAAGCACCATGAGTGATCCCCTTCATCACAAGTTCAGTATCACCATGCCCAGACAACACTGCAAACAATTAAATGGACCAAAATTACATCGAGGCCAACGAAGTTATCTCAAGGAAAGCAAAACAGGGGATTTTGGCTTACTGATGACAGGCAGATCCATTTCAAGACCCACAAGCTCTAGAAGCTTAAAACCATCCATGTCAGGCATGTTCACATCGCTAATCACCAGGTCAAACCTGTTCCTTTTATCCCTCAGCATTTTCAGCGCCACGGTTGCTTCACTGGTCGTAGTAACTATAAAAGATCAAAGAATTAAACAAGAAAGAGATGCAACTGTGATGAGACTTCAGATCCATTTCCAAATTCAAGACCAGAACATCACAAGTTGCAATCATCATTTCAACGAAGGAATTCCCCAAAACACATCCTTAAATGCAGACAAACAATATCCAACGCCCCCCAAACTGTCTAGCAATTCTAAATAAAAGCCAAAATCCAAAACTCCGTACCACAATTCCACTGATCTAACGCCATTCTACGACGCAAAGAATCGACCATAAAATCAACCGACACTCGATTGGCCCTTACACACATGACAAACAAAGAACACCAGCCCAAACGGACAATCCTCGAATACACTAGGAAGTCATATGAACAAGGGTGTCAGAACTATCAAATTGCTGTCAAAACGGAAAACAAAGATCCAACCTTGATATCTGCACTTCCGAAGCATACCCTCCAACACTTTGAGGCAAGACGCATCGTCATCAACGGCCAGAACTCGCATCCCGACCGGGAACGGGTCCTTCCCATCCTCGTTCAGGACGCCACTCTTCTTGTCCTCCACAGTCATTGGCCTCTCCCACAATTCAAAAAGCCCCCGAAAGAAGGAAAAAGCTAAAACTCCCACCAAGAACGGAACAACAAAATCCAAACTTTCGTGCGCGAACGCTCCAAAACCCAGTCCTTGAAAGCGAGCAACATACAACCAATAAAACAGACAACTTGCTCGTGTGTTTTAGTGAAGCCAAGTCCTGTCAAGCTTCCTCAGCATTTCTGAATTATAAATTTCCACGAGAGCTCTTGCCCCCTTTTTATAATGTCCTTCCCCTCCCCCTCCCCCTCCGTTCGATGCTTTTATGGCAATGACAACACTTTCCCTCATTGGGTTTCAGTGTGGGGAGGGACTTTTTAAAGAAACAGAGCGACTGGCTTTTCAACGTTTGTCTGTTTTTCTTTCCTTATCAGACCCCTGCTTTTTCAACTTTACCATCTGGGGGGGCATCCATTCAATCCCCACTCTCCATTCACCCCCCGGGGAGAGCTTAATCATGGTCTCCTCCTTTGCCTTGGTAGAATTGATTAACATACTCTTCTAGTGTGTAAGCACACTTTATTCTATATCTCTCACTTTGTCAAAGTTACCTTTCTCATGACAAAAGCTTAAAAGAAAAAGTTACCTTTTTATGGAATTTATGGCTCATACCAATAAAGAAGAAGTTACCTTTTTATGGGTTCATGGCCATTTTTTTGAATTTTGATGGATTCCCCAGAATTAATAAATCCCAGTTCATAGTACATAACCCTACCTGATATAATATAAAGGGAGACTACTTTTAAGGAGAATAAGCCTTTTCCATATTCTCAATATGACCTTGGTTGAACGAGTTTTAAGGACAGAAACCAAACTCACAGCCCAATTTAGCTTCTGATCCAATCCATCCTCCCCCTTAAATTTTTCGCACAGCTAATTTTGTTATGCATATCTCTAAGTATCTAGACGGTCGTGTTTCCGATAAATTCTTGATTGCTGTTTAACGCACTTTTATGTCAGTGTGCGTAAATGTTCTCCGGATTTTTCGCGATGGCAAAATTTATTTCCCTTGACGGTTTTGCGAAACGTGTAGATCTAAAAGCCAATGGTCCAATCCAAACACATACAAGTATGCATGTGAATACTAAATACTTCCATTCTAGTAGCGCGAAATTTCGTTAGAATAAATTAGCAATGCACACCTCTTTCAAATACTCAATTCACATATCCACTGCCCATGAATAGAAAAGATTTGACCTAATTTATTATTGAATTTGGTATTCCGTTAAAACCTAAGTGCCTATCTCGAATGTTAACATTGAGTCTTGTATTATGTGATTTGTTTCGCTTCCTTTTCTTTATAAACAGAAAAATAATTTAATCCCGGAATAATGCTTTTTTTTCCCTTGCACTGAAAGATCAAACCACGAATTTGTGTCTTATCTAGCATTATTTCCTTAAGTTTTTTTTTTTAAATTTTGAAGATAATCATTATTTCCTTATGTTGAATGGATAATTTATTCTGTAAATCACTATTTTTCCGCTCACGGTGGTTTGTGTTTTTCCTTCCTTTTCTGTCCTTCTCTTTTTACCTAGGCTTCATGGTACCTTTTCATTTTATTGACCAAGAAAAAAGTCAGAAAAACGTACGGCGGGAAGACTGCACAAGTTGAAGGAATGATGAACTGTTGGCCCCATCGTACGGCTAAAAAAGAAACAGACAATTTTCTTTTTGGTTGTCCTTGTCAAAGGATTAATTATTTTGTTATCATAAGTTTCTAGTTTCGACATTATCGATCCATTATCTGGCAATTATTTAGGCCATTAATGTCAATGATATATTCCAATCTGGCATTTATCCCCAAAATTAGTCATCCTTTCTAAGAATGGCCCGTGATTTTTGGATCATTAATTAATCATCGAATTAGAGGAGCATTCTGCCCTAATTAATCGTGCACAGCTGGACCTAATTGATTAAATTTTTACTCTTGTTGAATGATGTATTTTTGGTGATTGGCTAGATTAAGAAAAATAATAAGAAATGACCATGTGGGAAATTACATCCTGCATTGCCTTATTTGGAGAATTTAAGGAAAAAAAGGGTGTATCTGGTAAATTAGTTAATGTCTTTTAGCGACCTCATTTATTGTATTCCGCGTGGAACAAACCAAAGATGGTCTTTCTTTATTAGCAAGTGTACCAAAGATGTTCGCATCAAAGGTTTTATCGAAGATTTCATAAAAAGGAAACGTCTTTCATTATTACTTCACATTCGGAGAATTCATAATATGGAATTTGTACTGTGAAACATCAAAATACAACATATTTTTGTCAACAGTTTTTGTTTTTCTTACTTTTACGATCCAATACGAAAACGCTAGACATGATCCATTTGGACGACATTTATATGAAACATGATAAAACCCAAATCATAAAGAGAAATCCCAAATATGACATCACATGATATGGTTAGTTTTACATATTAACATAAACTAAGATGGGTTTTCTCGTAATCCTATTTTTTGGAGTGTAGAAGCGGAATGAAGATATTTTAAGCATGAAATTACAAACATGATTATGATACATTAACTCGAATTGTCAGAGCCATTTAAAGCCACATCAAACCATTCCTAAAAACCGATCTTAGTGTAAATAGGCCAGGCAAAAAGGGAATTCCACCATGCAAAATTAAATTAGGATAACATCATCTTCAATGTGGGAATGGAGAGTACTATTAATCCTTTTCCAGTGGAAACTCAATGTACACACACGCCTGCTTAACATTTCGAATTGATTGGGAGCTAGTCTATACGCAAGGAACACCCTCATTAAATGAGTTATAAAGGCGCTTAGGGTTATTTGCAAAGTTTGCAAAAATTTGGAGCGTATAATTGCCAAGATTTAAGGGGAAACATATATTTGCCATAAAGTCCACGGATTAGGGTTATTTGCATTAAATGAAATTGAAAGTCATGAGGGAAAATGAAAATGGGGACGATGATAATTGCCTATATCAACAAAGGTTTAGAGAGTCAAAACTTAGGATGGAGAGTGTTTAGGTTAAGAGCCTTGGCAATTACAATCAAAGCTCTCATCACAAACTAGATCGGTCCAAGGAATTGCCTACGAAACCCGACGACTAGTCAAGCTGCAAAAAATAGTCGGGATCTTGCACCTCGACAGACGCCGAGATCGTCTAGAACTTGGTTCGTACTCGGTATCGCTAGGGTTAGGTCTCAGGATATAAAGTAATAATCCCTCGCAAATGTCCCGTCCTCACGTGAATGGTCAAACCTTCCGAGAGGGGGGGCAATTTGATACTCGGACCCACTTGAGATTCCAAGGGGATGGAGGGAGGGACCATCGATCGAAATGAAACATGTTATGAGGTCGGCAGTCGATGATGCTTCGGTCCCGTCGGTCATCATCCGGCCTCAGTCAAAGATTGCTCATTTGTATTACATGTTGCCCGGGAAACATACAGCCATTTCAGGAACGAGACAAAAGTCATATGATTCGAAGCCAAATATTCAATGGATTCATGCAGGGATTTTGGCACTGAAACTAGTGGAAAGAAAAAAGATATGGGAAAGCAATCAAGGACCGAAGGAATGGAATCCTTTGAGATGACTATTCAATGGATTTATGTAAGCTTAACCACTGACTGATCCCACTAAAGTTCAAAGGGATTGTAATTAGATATTCTTGTTTTCCCAGCTGGTTTTCGAGTTAATGATAAGCAAGGACAGAAGCAGCCAAAAAGAGGCCCTCATTATTATTCCACTTTTCGTGGAAACTTGGTGGTCTACAAGTCAAGGGTCGACCTAACCGAAATTCCAATGGCTTGAATAATCCGTCCGTGGAGAAAGCACGACTTTCTCAGCAGCGCGCAATCATGTTTTTCTTGGTTAGATGTGAAGATTGCATTTCATGATTCATGTGTGTGACTTCCTAGTAATTTATTATACTGCGTGGTTGCTGGGATATGCACAAACAGTTTTTAGGGGAACATGGACTTGATGGGCTGGCTGATCGGGCCTGCAAAGCCCTGAACTACAAAAATAAGCCCACCAAGCAGTTGGAAAAGCTGTCGCCGTTTGGGCTTCGTTTGTTCTGCATTTAATAAATGATTTGAAGAACATTTTCTTAAAAATGAAATAAACGAATGAAGAGTATTTTCATTATTCATAAAAATGTTTGGACATAAAATGTCGTAGATGATTAAAAACATTTTTCATTAATTAATTAATTCTAGCCATTAATTTTAGGAAAATGTGTTTCAAATAATTCTTTTTTCATGAAACGAATGAAGCCTTATCGATACATTTGTGAATTATTATCACCAAGTCTGCAATGATTACCCACCTCCACCTTTGTTGCTGCTTCCATTGCCACCACAAAGACCTTGCCTTAGCGCCTCTCTTGATACACTTGTGCTGCTTCCATTGCCACCATAAAGACCTTGCCTCAGCCTCTCTCTCTCTCTCTCTCTCTCTCATAAGCACGGGTTGGGAACGAGATAGGGTGAGCAAGTCCTTGTGTGGAAAATAATTTGATAAAGTTTCAAATTATATATTAGAAGCATACACTCGTTAGAATTTTGATAAAAACTATCAATTATGATATCTCATATTTATTCACATTCTAAAAAATGGTTAAAAGTACCACTATGTTGTGAGCCCAAAAATATTTATTACATTTATTTATTGGTATTTCTAACTTAATAACATATTTATTTTAAATTTCTGCTTTAATTTTAAATTAAGAAGATAATTGCCTAGGTGAGTCGTCGTATGATAATTAATATCAAATTGTCAAAATAAACCAATTGGGCGTATAACCAGGGGGTTTGGGGGGGGGGGGGTGATGGAAGTTGAGGGTTGGACATTGAGTCATAAAGAGGATGTACACTTGCTACATAAGGAGTGTTACCAAGATTCTACACATCTTATATCTATCATCATTTGTGGAGGATATGAGATGTGTAAAAAGTTATCCGTATAAATAAGATTAATTCTATAGACGAATTATACTTTTTGTCCTTGCACTTTTATACTTCTTTCTAATTATGACATCGTATTTTGAAGTATTCTAATCAAGTTCTTCTTGCATATGTTGCCTATTTTAATCCCTCCAGCGTTAAATCCGACCAATTCGTGCTGGCAAGGTCACTGGATGATGCCGGAGGATGACGTGGATGATATTTTATGATATTTTTCCAAGTCTAAACCCAAGGGCATGTAAAAGAGAGATTATGAGTGGAAGAAGAACATTCTTTTTCCTTTACCATTTCTTTTTCCAAGGCGGCGTTCATGACATCAAAATGTTATTCGTATCACACTCAAGCTCTGCCGACAACTACGTCAGCTGGATTTGACAAAATGTAGTGTTGGAGGAAATTTATTAAATGATTTGTACAAGTGGAAAGACTTGATTAAAAAAGATAAAATACAGGGACTTGATTAAAAAAAAAAATTGAAATCACAAGGATAGGCAAAACTTTTTGTTATAAATGTCCCTTGTTGAGTTTTGAAAGGTCAAAAGAAAGAACACTACATCATCCCTTTGTATTTGCACCGTTTGAACCTTTTGCTTGTCCATTTCCGGATCATGAATTTTACTCCAAGGCAACGTGCCAGACACAAAAAGCCACTTACTACCGGTTAGAGGCTTCAGGTACATTCACAAGCCGTTAACTTAAACATATCATTTAGCTAAACTCTTTGATATTTTAAGATATGTTCTTCAGGATTAATTATGGAATCATTGTGCTATCTTGTTCAGTTTTTATATCAATTTTGTTTTCTTGCATCGTTAATTATAATTGCTCAATCCACTCACCTATGAGCGTTTTTCAATCGTGGATAAAACTCGAATCCAAAGGAAACAATCACGAAAATGGAGTTTTCTCAGACTTTCAACTATCTTGGATGATGGCTCACATTGCCCTGTGTCTCTCGCAAGTTTTCACACATATTAAACGAACTCATTGTGCACACAAGACTAGACCCAACGACATCATGTTTATATGCAAAAATACCATGAGCCCTTCTCCGACGTCAACATGGACTTCATTTTCAACAAGGAAAAGAAGTCTTAGGAGAAATTAATTATCCTTTTTAGCACCACCCGCAATCCTATTGGCAAGGGTCCAATTTGGAATTTCCTAATATGGCCCGGGTTTCCTTACAATTTACTTATGGCTTGCATTTCAAATCAATCGAGTTAACTTTGAGCCATAACCAATAAATGTCTACTCCATCCCTATAGATTACCGTCCTCTCCCAAGCTCCTTTGGGCTGTTCATCCTCTACAGACGCTAGCATAATCTGAATAGTACTGTCACTTGCTCAAAAAGATATGATTCGTTAACTTGTATACCCATATCATCTACCTTGCTCACTTTTTCAATGAATGTGGTTTTTTGTGACACAATATCACGAATAGAGTGGTGCCCGACATCAATGTTTTTGTTCTGGTCATGATACATCTGATTACAATCAAGTTCATTGCACTTTGATTGTCACAATATCCAACAATATTCTTTTGTTGCAATCCCAGATCACTGAGTAAACATTTGAGCCAAAAATGCCTTCCTTGGTTGTCCCATATACTGTGCTTGACTCCTTGACAAAGCAATTGCCGATTGTAATTGCACTTTTCACTGATTGCACAACTTGCGAAACTGGACACATAACTTGTCAAGGACCTCGGTCCATCCATGTCATCGACAAAATCCTAATCCTCATAACCAATTATACCTCATGGAGCCCGTTTCCCCAAAAGTCAAACCACCATCTACCGTCCCTCTCAAATTCATTGGAATCCATTTTCCAGTGTTTCTTGCCAAGATTACTCATAAACCTGCTCATAACACACAACATGCGAAATGCATAACTTAGTGCACACCATATCATACATAATAATACCATTAACAACGTTAGCATAGGCAACATGAGACATATACTCTCACTCTCCGACAATGATCCAATGACAATTGAAAATTTCAAGTGTGTAACTTACAAGTTACTCACTGTTTTGCCTTATGCATGCTAAACCATCTTAGAACTTTACATATGTAATCACCCTACGATAGTTGAAGCGTCCTTGCAAACCTATTCCTCTAAATCTTCATATTGAGCAATTTTTTGCTACATCTAAATCTCTCATCATGAACTCACTACTCAATTATCGTTGCAGCTCATCAATGTTACGCATTTTCTTGGTTTCTATCAACATATCATCATCATACAACAAATAACTGTAGCTAACGTCCACTAACCTTCTATAGCGCTCCTTCTATGCTACTGACAAGTAATAAATGAGTCAAACCATTTGCATAACTACCAAGGATATTGCTTAAGGCCATAGAGGGATCATTTAAGCTACCATAACTTGTCTTCTTGGGCCTGAAAGTGACAACCTTCCGGTTGTTGCATGTATCTTGTGTAGAAAAGTGACTTAACATCTGCATGCTCTTCGCTACAAGGCATGCCTCATACTGAGACGCCTCTAAACCAAGATTGCCATGCTGCTTCTTGAAGGCCACTTGCATCCCACCATCTTCTACCCCTTTGGAGATACTATCAACTGTGATGTCTGATTTAGTTGAATAGACTTCTATCTTCTCTCTACACCTTATACCGCCTCTTGATATGAGAGCGGATCCAGTGTCTCCTCTGCAATAGATAAGGATAAACTACACTTTAGAAGTAACTTCAACAATAAAACTGCACATTTGTGGTTCCTCTAGTCTCTCTATTCTCTATCTGTCGCTATAGACTACACCGTCTTTGTGAGCTCCACCTCACCATCAATACTATCCTTTGTTGTGGGTTGACTCGTGTCCTCATTGGCACTTTGCTCGGGACCTCAATCCCCAATACTTATGTGTGTTATCCATTGGGCTCCACCGAAGCGATTGCCCATTGGAAAGTTTTTTTTTTTTTCCGAAAGGAAATATTGTATTCATTAAGTCGGAAACTTACAACCAGACACTAAGACACTAAGGCGTCCGCCCATTGGAAAGTTGAATGAACGAATATTGGACCGCACAACACCAACGCTAGTGGTGGACCGTCACATGAATGGAACACCATCATGACAGAAAAGATACCTGAATGGAGGAACTAGATACAGGTCTAAATGTCCGCTCAAGACTTTGCAATTTGCCTATACTACATGTTTCTGGAACAATATATCTATTGATCAATCGGGTCAAATGATCAAAATAAATGAGATTTGGTCAACCGTACATGAACCTACATAGTTACGTAACGTAAAAAACTCATGAAAGTCAAGGGCAACTTGCGGTTTTGATCCTTTGACCGTCGATTGCGGTATGCACCGCTTTTCAGATTGCGAGCCAAGTCAAATACGCAATTAGGTACTGCACAACATCAATTGAATAACCAATTTCCTTCGTGTTCAGGTTTGACCTTGAGGCTTGAGCTCATTTAACTCTCAGGTTGATAGCTCCGAAATCATTGACTTCTTCCTATCGACTAGGCAAAGTCAACCTTTGCCTTTTCGAATGTTCCGCTGACAATGCAGTCTTCGAAATTATATGCGCAAAATTAACCCAGCTATAACACGAATGGCCCCTGATGTTGTTCGAAAGTACTTCAAGTAATTCACTAATTCCATTTAGTTCGACTCAATTACACAAATGAAATAGTAATTCATCACATTACCGTTTGAGTTCAAATCACATTAGCGTTGAGTTCAATTACACATGTGATAAGTGAATTGTGTGGGATGAGTATGATGCCAATCAACTCAGCTCCAGACATAATGGACAGATCACTTTGGACCAAATAATGGAGCTGGTCAAGAAAGGCAGCCCTCTAGATATATTCCCAAATTCATAATTTAATGCTCTTTTACCAATAAGGCCGGCGACTCTCAACTAAAACAAAAACCACCACTCGCTCACATGTCCTCCATTTCCTTATCCTCTCTAGAATATGGTTCCAAAAGCACGCAACTTGTGGACAAAATCAATCATTTCTGCGGTCCCAAGAATTTTCTTTTCAATAACCTGATCTGAATAATTCCTAAGAAACATCTGATTTGTATATATACATAGGCTCCAACCCTTTTAATTGCACACATGCCTTGGACATTTGGAACCCTTTTCCTGCAAAGCATGGCAAATTTCAGCTTCTTGAATTTGCTCTTCATAGCTCTTTTCTCAACGGCAGCCGTGGAAGTCGCTGTCGCAGCTTCAACTCCGGCAGCAGCTGTTAAAGGCGCTTATTATCCTTCGTGGTTCTCGAGTTCTTTCCCTCCGTCATCCATTGAGACATCGCTCTTCACTCACATTTTCTACGCTTTCCTCTCCCCAAGCAATTCGACTTACAAGTTCGAAGTCTCGGACTCGACGGCCCCGCTGCTCTCAAACTTCACTGCCTCCCTCCGCCGGAAGAACCCGCCCGTGAAGACCCTTATTTCCATCGGCGGCGCGAGTGATGGCCCTACTCTGTTTGCCACCATTGCGTCGAGCGCTTCGACGCGGAAGCTCTTCATAGACTCCTCCATTGAGGTCGCGAGGAGGTACGGTTTTGATGGGCTCGATCTCGATTGGGAAATGCCTGAGAACCCGAAACAGATGACGGACTTGGGCTTGTTGTTCCAAGAGTGGCGGAGCGCGATACAGAGGGAGGCCAAGGCCACGGCTCGGCCTCCGCTGCTTCTCACGGCGGCTGTGTACTTCGCCGTTGACTTCTTCCTCTCGGGAACGTATCGCATGTATCCCGTGGCTTCGATCAATCAGAACTTGGACTGGATCAACGCCATGTGCTACGACTATCACGGCTCCTGGGACACATCGGCCACGGGGGCGCAAGCCGCATTCTTCGATCCGAATAGCAACATCAGCTCAAACTATGGCCTCAGGTCATGGATCAAGGCCGGGTTGCAGAGAAAGAAGTTGGTCATGGGCTTGCCACTTTACGGAAGGACTTGGAAGCTCAAGGATCCGAACGTTCACGGCATCGGAGTGCCGGCTGTCGGGCTCGGCCCGGGAGATGACGGTGTGCTCATCTATTCCCAAGTGGAGACGTTCAACAAGGAGAACAATGCCACCGTGAAGTACGATGCGACCACCGTGTCGACCTACTCTTTCCAAGGGACGTCGTGGGTGGGGTACGACGGTGTTGTCTCGACGGCCACTAAGGTTCGGCTCGCTCGGGCCCTTGGGCTAAGAGGCTACTTCTTTTGGGCTCTCAGTTATGACAAAGAATGGAAGATATCGACCCAAGGTAATTTACTCTCTCCAAGTAGTTGACTACATTTGAAAGTTTATTAGTGGAAACGCTCTACAAGAATATGCTAAGCTCATTCGATTTGTATTTTGCAGCTTCCAGGGCTTGGATCTATGGAAAATGAATTGGAAATTGAAAGACAATGCAGAGTTCTAATGCCTAGTGGGAGCTCAACATAGGACAGAACCTTACCTATCATAATGCATTTAGAATCATTAGTTTAAGTTTTAGGTAATGTTGATTATGTCTATTGAAATAATGGAATGGATAGAGAGGATGAAATAAATTGATCTTCTGAAGATTATTCTGTATAGTCATTATGACTACATGAATGCACTTGCAAGGATGACTATCATTCTGATCTTAAGACATCTCTGTAAAATAAAACTATTGATCGAGGAGTAGAACATGTATGTTAAATGGCACGGTAACGCTCATGACGGTTGATTAAAAGTTCCACGTTTCAACTTGAGATGTCCATTGTTCAGTAAGCAACTTTCAGCAAAAATGATTAATACATGGCATTTCTCGGTATTGCATATTCATATACTGTAAATAAGATAGTACAGGCTTCGGGATGAAGCTTATCAATATCGATCGCTGTCCATGTACCCCGCCTGTAGACATTGTAGTCTGTCAATTGCCACTTCCTCCCGTAGTTGAAGCTGCAAAATATGAAAGATGATACAAGTCAATCGACTTCCCAACAGTATAAAATGGCATGGCACGTAACTATGCTCTACATGATGAGAAAGAAGCTATCCGATTGCTTTATTCGAGTCCTCTGGCAGCATTAATCTCAGTTCCACAAAGTAAATTTAATGCACTATACTAATTACCTGTCCAAGAAAGAGTCCAACCCTGGTCATCATACCCAACTGCCCACAAAAGGTAGCCTCTAAGACCCTGCTCCTTAGCGAACTTGACCTTGTTCTCTATTGAGGTCGGGCCATCATATCCAATCCTGCTCGTTCCAGCATAGAAATAGGTGGACATGGTCTCAGGATCATGCACCACGGTGGATATCCCACGTCGATATCCCATTGCTTGTGCTTACGTTGCTTGCCTTGTCGTAGAGCAGCGCGTGCTTCGCCATGGCCGTCCTGTCCCAGGTCCCATGGTAGTCGAAGCATATCACATTCAGAAGTCCGAGTAATCCCTCATCGCTTCACCTGGGGAAGACATTGTCGGGTCATTGGATAGGAAGAATTCCGCGGAGAAGTACACGGCAGCCATCAGGAGGAGCTTTTGCCTCCCGGTGCTCCTTCTCTAGGGAGATTTTTAGCTCCTCCAAGAGGTGGGATAGGTTCGACATGTTTTGTGGGCTGGTGGGGAATTCCCAATCGGAATCGATGCCATCGAAATTGTAGTCCCGAGCCACACCAATGACGGACCTAGGGAAGGCCCCTTGTAATTCTTGAAATTCACGGTTAAGGCGGCAAATATGCTCAAGTTTGAAGCAATACCACCGACCGACAGGTGGGCCTTTGCCGGGGGGTTATTGGCGTGAAGAGTGGCGATGAAGTTCTTCGTCCATTTCTTGTCCACGTCTGTGATTACAACTTCGTAACTCGACAGGTCGAGCTGGACAAAAGCGTAGAAAATGAGTGAAGTAGGATGTTTGAATCGCCGAGGGCGGAAAATCCTCCGCTCTAATACCCACCTTTGATTCCTTGGGAAGGAGGCAGAAAAGGAGATGCATTGGTGATGGAGAGGGGGCATCCGGTGGCTCTGGTCTAGGCAAAATTGGGCCAAAAACGGGAAGAAGGCTTTGAGGCTTGCCAGCTGCTAAAGCGCTAGGAAAGGCAAAAAGAGACCCTCATTATCATTCCACTTTTCGTGGAATATTGTTGGTCTACAAGTCAAGGGTCGACCTAACCGAAATTCCAATGGCTTGAAGAATCCCTCCGTGGAGAAAGCACGACTTTCTCAGCAGGGCGCAATCATGATTTTCTTGGTTAGATGTGAAGATTGCATTTCATGATTCACGTGTGTAACTTGCTAGTAATTATTATACTTCATGGGGCTTTAAGACTTGAGGGGGACATGGACAAACACTTTTGAGGGAATCATGGACTTTATGGGCTGGTTGATCGGGCCTACAATAGCGACAAAAGATAAGCCCACGAAGCAGATGGACAAATCGTTGTTTGTTTGGGCTCTGGTTGCGAATAATAATTGATTTCATAAACATTTTACTAAAAATGAAATGAGAAAATGAAATGTATTTTCATTGTCCATGAAAATATTTGGACATAAAATGTTGTAAATGATGAAAAAAAATTTCTATTGATTAATTATTTCAAGCAATTAACTTTAGGAAAATATTTTCCAAATTATTTGTTTTCCCTTAAACAAATAAACCCTTATCTATATGCTTTGCATTAATATTACCAATTATGCAACCACCGCCCACCTCCACCTCCGTTGCCACTGCCCTCGCCACCATAAAGACACAGCCCCTCTCTCTCTCTCTCTCTCTCTCTCTCTCTCTCTCTAGCATTAATATTACCAAGTCTGCAACCATCGCTCACCTCCACCTCCGTTGCCGCTACCATCGCCACCATAAAGACATGACCTCTCTCTCTCTCGTGAAATCTCAACATCGTTGTCGGGACCTTACTGAGGCCTGGTCATTGGATGATGCCCAAGGGTGACATGGATAATATTTTTAGGTCAAAAAAGAAGTGCATGTGAGAGAGAGAGAGAGAGAGAGAGAGAGAGAGAGAGAGAGAGAGAGAGATTATGAGTGGAAGAAGAAGATTATTTTTCTTTTAGCTTTTCCCTTTCCATGATAGTGCTCATGACAGCAAAATGTTATTCCCGTTACCCTCAAGTGTTGCCGACAGCCATGCTTGCGGGATTTGACAAATGTAGTGTCCGAGGAAATCGATTAAATGATTTGTACGAGTAGAAGAACTTGACTAAAAGAAAAATAAAAGTACAAGGACTTGATTGAAAAAAAGAAAGAAGAACACTACATCATCCCTTTGTATTTGCACTATTTGAACCTTTCGCTTGTCCATTTTCAGATCATGAATTTTACTCCAAGGCAAGGTGCCAGACACAAAAAGCCACTTACTACTGGCTAGAGGCTTAGGTACATTCACAAGCAATTAACTTAAACATATCATTTAGCTAAACTCTGGAATATTTTTTGATATTTTTGTATCCATCTGGTCGTTCAGTTCTTCAAGATTAATTGTGGAATCTAGTGCTATCATGTTTAATTTTTATATCAAATTTGTTTTCTTGCCCCATGAACTATAATCGCTCAATCCACTTATAGTATTTTTCAATTGTAGATTAAACTGGAACCCATAATAATCAATTACAAAAAAGAAGTACTCTCACATTCTCAACTATCATGGGTGACAACTCACATTCCTCTACGTGTCTCTCCCAAGTTTTCACACATATTAAACAAACTCACCGTGCACACAAGACCAAACTTAAGGACAACATGTTTATATGCAAAAATACCATGAGCCCTTCTCCGACGTCGACATGGACTTCATTTTCCATGAGGAAAAGAAGTCTCACGAGAAATTAATCGTCCTTTCTAGCACCACCCACAATCCTATTGGCAAGGGTCAAATTTGGACTTTCCTTATATGGCCGGGTTTCCTTACAATTTAGCTATGGCTTGCATTTTAAATCAATCAGGATTGACTTTGAGCTATAATCAACAAATCTCCACCTTGGTGAGAAGTCTAACTCCATCCCTATTAATCGCTGTCTCTCCTGAGCCCCTCAGGGTTGTTCACCCTCTACAGACGCTTGCGTAATTTGAACAATGTCGTCACTTGCTCAAAAGGATATGATTCATTTTCTTGTATCCCATAATATCTAACTTATTTATTTTTTCAATGGATGTGGTTTTTTGTGACATAATATGAAAAATAAAGTGGTGTCTGGCATCAATGTTTTTCATCAGGTCGTGACCACACCCCCCCCCCCCCCCCCCCCCCCCCCCCCCCCCCAAATCTTCTCTTGTCACAATCCCAAATCATTGAGTAAATCTCTAAGCCAAAATAACTTCCTTAGTTGCTCCATTAACTTTGCTTCAATCCTCGATAAAGCAACTTACCAATTGTAATTGCACTTTTCGCCGACTGCACAACTCGCAAAACCGGACACATAACCTATTAGGGACCTCGATCAATCCAAGTCATCAACATAATTTGTGGAGAATTACCCAAAATGTAATAGTTGTCGGAGATGACCAGTCAAAGAGTTAAAAAAAAAAAAAAACCACTGCCTCAAAATGGACGATTGAGAGCTGCTTAAAAAGAAAGAAGGGCTCCGTCAATGTACGGGAAAAGCGGGGAAAAGCGAGGAAAGGCAGGAAAAGGAAAAGAGAGAAATGTTAAAAAAGTCAACAAAATAAAAGCAAAAAGAGAACAGTGATATGCTTAAGCCCTTTTATAAGGCCGAGAGCACACGCATGGGTAGGGGGAAAGGAAAAGAAAAAAGAGAAAGGAAAAGAAAGAAAGAAAGAAGAAGGAGAAGGAAGAAAGGAAAAAGAGTTTGCATGTCTACACTACCCGAGCCTTGCCAAGCTAGAATTACTATGATCCGCAATGCTCAGTAAGTACTCGCGCCAGTCGTTCGTCTAATCAGAGTAGTTTTCAGATTTGGGGCTTACATTAAAAAATTTTGGGAAATTTAAGTTGCGTAGTTTGATTTTTGAGTTGTTGAAATGTGTATATATATAAATGATAGTTTAGGGTGTTGTGAAATCATAGAATTTTACGGATCTTGATTTGAGCTTATGATTTACCCGAAATAAAATTTTGAACTCGTGTTATGAATAGTGCACGCTAGCCAATTCGAGGCCATATTTTGTCTGTTTTTAGCTTGATTTTGGAATGGTCAAGTGGGGGTCCTTATAGTTTGTAGAAAGAACTTTTTATTAACTGTAAGAACGTTTGAAATGAGGTTCGGTGGAAAGAGTTATGGCATGACCAAATTTTGTGCTCAAGCTCCACATTGTGGACGGGTTGAATAATCACTTTGGATATGCGATTTGTTAATGTTGAGAAAACTCCTATTAGATTTTGAAGATTGACAAAACTTTCATTATCTTATTTTTATTCTGAGGAATACTAGACTTCTATGGAAATTTGTCAAAATCTATTTTACATCATAAATCTGTCCCACTCTGATGAAGATTCAGATTGAACCCAAGTGAAGAACGAAGATATAATTAGACTCATGATTATTAATACTTCAACAAGGATTCAATACAAACGCGATATATCTAGCTCTCTGGTCGAGAATCTCACTTTCCTTTTATAAATATTGATAAAATCAATCACAAATTGGTGAAATCAATTTCGAAGACAAGTTTTTTAAAAAAGAATTTACTTATGAAAACTTAGATTCTGATTGTATGGGCGACCAAGATCATCAGATTTTCACCTCAATCTTCAAACGGCTACAAGATCTCTTTGATTGATTTTTTCTGATGGGATAATTGAAAGAATTCATCTAGATAGTGCCAACGATCTTGAAGGCATGAAGGAGTATTTAAGGAGGTCATTTGGGTTATTTGAAGTGTAAGTAAAAATTAGAATTCCAAAGTTTGAAATTTCTCAAATCACTTGTTCTTCATCGATAGTGCTCATATTCATACTCTCTCTCTCTCTCTCTCTCTCAAGAGAGAGAGAGAGAGAGAAAAACACAAAGTAGTGACTTAGTTAGAGAAAAAGAAACTCTTCACTGAGCAATTAGACTCATACTATTGTAATTCTCTTTCGATTCATAGTGAAATTCAGCTAGGAGGCTGTCAGTGTGAGAGAGTGGATGTAGGCTTGATTTAAGCCAAATCACTATAAATCTCGTTTTCAATTTTCTCTTCCCTTAACTCTAATTTAATTGTTGTAATATTTTCTAAGTGTTGCTATTTTGAAGTCTGGTATCAGTCAGACTCAGTTTGAAGAAAACTTTTTTACTGCTTTTATTGATAAAATTTATTTTTACACCTATTAACCCACTTCTAGGTGATAATACTAGCTCTTTCAATTAAGGCGTGAGAGTTATTTTATAAGCGTTTAAGCTTAATTTAGCTTAGTTGTAGTTGAGATAGTATTTTATTTGGTTTTTGATGCTATTTCTCACTTATATGATAGGAATGCAAGTTCATCGGATCGAGTGAGCCTCGTTATTTGATTTGGGACAAATCCAGGTAAGTGGTGCTATCTCTTCTATGGCTTTGTAAACTCATTTCTTGAAAGTGATAAATACTTGATAAATTGTAAGTTATGAATCAGCATTTTTGTGGCATAAAAGTCTAGATTGAGCAATTACTACTTAACTCAACAAACTCCAATCATAATTGGTAATAAAGGGTGCATTTGGTAACGCTTTCGGGAACAAGAGTTTCTAATTTTTTGTTCTCGAGAACAGAAATAGAATAGAAACACGTATGGTAGTTTTTTTTTGCTACCAGGAACATATTTGGAACATAAACAAGAAACAAATAAAAGTTGCTTCTTATTCTCGGGAACAACTCAAGCAACAAACATTTTTTCTTTTCTTCTTTTTCTCTTCCTCTCTTCTTCCTTGTAGCTGGTCACCAGCCTCAGTGAGGCTCAAGGGGACCTTGCTGGTGGCTGACGAGGCTCCCTCGAGACTGGCAACCTCACCAACTGGCCATGGCCAAGGCTGGCAACTAGCTAGAGAAAGGAGAAAGAAAAAGAAAAAAAGAAAACAAAAAGAAAAAAATGTAATAAAATTATTAATAATTTAAAATAAATTCTAAGTCACAAAAATATTTGGGCTTGTATCAAACACATTTTTGTTCCGGGAATAGAAATTTTGTATAGTTACTAAACGCCTTAAAATGCTTAGAAATTATTCTCGGAAACAAAAATAAAAAATATATATATTTCAGAACAAAAACTGTTCCTGGGAATAGAAACATTAGCAAATACACCAAAAATAAAAAACTTACCTTTGATCATTCCTATTTCTAAGGGGAAAATGGGTGATCAACTGATTAGGGACCACAAAAAAGATTAAACATAGTAATAAACACGTGCTAAATCAAATTTCTTAAGGAGATATTTCCATCCTCGTGCATAGAAAGTGTTGGGAAGACGTCAGACAATGTGAGGAGAAGATTTTCATTAATGAAACCTATAACGAAAATTTGTGAACTTTTGGAGGACACATAAGATTAATGGTGCGTTTGGGAAGGCTTTTGGGGAAAGTTTTTAGGAAAATGCAAAGACCTTTGTGTTAAAGGTGTTTTTCAAAATGCAAACTGTGTTTGGTAAATTGTAGTTTAAAAACCCTTTGTGAAGTACCTTCGAGCAAAATGATGTTTGGGAGAATTACATTTACAAAGGGCTTCTGTGATTAAAAAAAAAAAAATTTGACCGGCAAGGGCAGGCGGCCGCCGGTGATCAAAATTTGTCGCCGGCAGCCGACATCTGACTTAGGCAGCTCCGGAGACAACTAGGGAGGGCCGCTCGGGGTCGAGCGACTCCTAAAGACCACCGGCAAAGGCCGCCCGAGGTCACATGACGTCGCTGCGACCTCCAGCGACCTTGCCAACCCCCAAAGACCATCGGCAAAGGCCGCCCGAGGTCACACGATGCCGCCACGACCTCCAACGACCCCGGATTTGGGGCGGCAAGGTCGCACGTTGCCGCCTCGACCTTCGGCGACCCCACTGCAACCTAGATCCAAGGCATCGAGGTCGTGGGAGGACCTCGCCGGCGACCGCTCGTGGGCGGTGGTGCCAAGGCACGGTGGTGTTGGGCTCCGGTGAAGGGGGAAAACCAGCGTCATAGCGGGGCGCGAGGGTCGGCGACCGAGCGGAGGACGGTGGGCAGAGGCGCGACGGAGGTGAGTTGCTGAGGCGAAGGTCCTGCAAACGGCGAGTGGAAGAGTCGACCGGCATGGCGGAGTCAGGTGCTGGGTCCGGGCTGCTGGGCGGTGATGATGTCGGGCAGAGGCGAGCTTAGATATGCGGGTGTCGAGGCACTCAAGCAGCAAGATCGAGACAGCAACAGTCGAGCGGTGAGGGCCTCAAGCGCTGGGTCGCAAGCTGCTGAGCGACGACAGCATCGAGTGAAGGTCAGCAGTGACGCGGTTGTCGAGCAAGATCGGCGCGGCGAGCTTCGCAATTTGCTACAGGGGCTTCGGTTCGAAAAGGGCAGCGGTCCGCTCGGGTTTAGATCAGGTGGAGGCATAGCGACGGTGGCTGGCGAGGCCGGCAGAACGGTGGTGGAGCAAAGAGGGCTCGCGGGTCGCCAACGCGAGTGGTGTTGGCGCGGTCGAGGGTTGCCAGCATAGTGGTCGGTGCGGGCACGGTGCCAGTGCGGGCAAGGTTGTATCCGCGAAGAAGATGAACAGTACCCACTTGTGGAAGAAGAAGAAGACGATGAGAGGGCAAAACCGGAAAAACGAAAAATCAACAAGGATAATTTGGGAAGAAATTTTTTTTTCTCCCCTCAGCTCAGCATTTTCAGCATTCTGAAAACCCAAGGTAGCCCCCAACCTGCTTTGGGCTTTCAGCCTTCACAAGGCAGACTTTCGGCCAAGTATGTTTACAAAACATTTTGCCAAACACTCATTTTTAGCCCAAAGGGCTTTGGAGGCCTAAAGTGGCTTAGAAATGCCAATTTCAAATGCACTCTAAATCTGCCATGATTGCGTGACAAAGAGAAAGGATGATATAATTGACCAAAGAGAACTTAGGTGATGTACCATTTTGGTTCCATAACTCTTGTGAAACTGAAATTGGATGTTCGAACTTCTTTGTACCATCAAGTTTTTATAATCATTTTAATATCTATAATTAAGTCTTCTAACTCATTTAGACTGTGCAATCAAGTCGATGCAATCAAGTCATTTTGCCACTTGTTATTATCATCATCATAAACATGTTAATTTAGTAATACTTACATGACAAAACTTTTGTATTCATTGTTGACATGGTGCCCAGAGCTATATTGGTAGAATAGCGGGAAGTGAGCGCATATCTATCTCGGAAAATTAATAATTTGGAGATGTTTTCTTATAATGATTGTTTGTGTTGTTATGAAAAATTAGTTGATGGAAAATAATTTCATCAATAGCAACAATCGATCCCTAAATGTGTCCATTATTGGTCAACAAATATTTTTGGTTAATTCACTTTTATGCGTAATACAAGTGATCATCTTAGGGATTTTTTTCAAATTACTAATTTTCTGTCAAGTAAACATACTCATAGGTCATGGAAAACTTTTGCGTATGTCAGAGAGAGAGAGAGAGAGAGAGAGAGAGAGAGAGAGATATTTAGGTTGCAGCACGCCTTTTTTATTTTTATTTTTTGTTAAATATGATGGCACCTCGATAAAACTAAGGTTAAAACAGTAATATGACTTGATCTTGGTCCTCTATTATTCGGTTGCCTATAATTTGATCATTTGAGGAAAATAAACTTAAGCTGTAAATTAGCCCCCTAATCATTCGAATTCTCGTAATTCCATTTTTCTTTATCCGTCTCCATCTCCTTTCTTCGTTCCAAAAAAGAAAACATAATCAAGAAATCTTATTATGTATAGTTACTGTTTTGAAAATCAAAATTTTTTTAAATAAAATATATCCGCCAGTGTCACGCCGCGATTTATTCAAAAGAAAAAATTGGGAGCGGCAAAGAAATTCACAGTAAGTTGTCTCTCATAATTGCTTCAGACATCGGAGTTATCAACGTTAAGTACAGGCTGATTCCCAATACGGACATATCGTGTTGACTGTCGTTGAATTATCTCGGCGTGTCACGGACCGACCTCGATCCAATGGTCTTTTGTTAATCATTTGCAAGTTACATGCTTATATATGCTTTGAAGGGGAATCTGGGCTGTATGTTTCTAAATTGCATTCTTTTTTGTATCAGGTAGTGCGTGTTGATGATGAGTACATAAGTCTTTGGACGCATGTCTTCGATTTAAACATCATTTAGTGATTTTTCTTTTATTAAATTAGCTCTCTTTAGTCTGGCGTAAATTTGACTTCGAATTTAGTTCACGGGGTTCTTATCTCGAGGTTCAATAACAATGCTTTGTACATTCTTTACTCGACTCCTATCGAGTTTGCTTTCTCGTACTTTACCTTTAACTCGGACTGGTTGTGATTGTTTACATTCTCGGCTTTGTATATTCTTTACCCAAGTTAAAGGATATCCGTGACTCCACCCTTGGACAAGAAATATGTGAATGAGGCTTAGATAGAGTGATGAATCTATGAATCCAAGTTCAAAGAAATGTAAATTACGATGAAATTAAAAAGTATTGGAGTGACAACTTCCCCAATTATGTTGCAGGCTTGTAAATTTGTTCCCTCGACCTCGACCTTCTCCTCTGTTTTCACTTTCCTTTCTCTTCGACCTAGCTTTGCATTTTTTAAGTGCAACTTTGCTTTGATCCATCTTTGATTTATTGTACTTTAATATAAAGTCGTGAGTTATATAATATATATATTAAATGTTACTCACATTTACATTAAAAGCTGAGAAAAATACAAAAAAAAAAAAAAACCCTAAACCTATTGTAGTAGTACTAATTTATTCGTAAACCTTTTAGTTGAGACAATTTAGTTTTAAACATTTTTACATCGATACCAATTATAGTCCATCCAGTCAATTTAGGCCAAAAATCGCTACGTAGACACGTTGTTTTATTTGACACGGCTAGCACTAATGTGGACATTTTTTCATAATATATTTGGATTTTCTGTTGTTTTCTTTTCTTTTCTTTTTTTAATTCTTTTTTTCCTTTTTATTTTTTATTTTTTCTTTCATGATGGCCAGTGAGTCCTCTTGGCGCTCGTTGAGCGCTAATGAGGGCAGCATTTCTTACCAGATTTGGGTGAGGGTTGCCTTGGCCTCACTGTGTGTGGGTGAGAGTGCGAAGGCCCGCACCTAATTTGGGCGAGGGCCACCTCACCCCCAATTGGCGAGGGTGGCCAGCGAGGGCTTGCTGGCTCTCATCCTGTGACTAACGAGAGTCACTAGTATGAAGGGGAAAAAAAAAGAAAGAAAATATTTATAAAATACAAAAAATTACAAAAATTCAAAAAAAATTATTAAAAAAACATACATGTTAACATTGGCTATGCCACATAAGATAATTGGAGTCTGCATCAATGGTTTTCGGCTTAAATTGATTGATTAGACTAAATTGGTACTAATATGAAAGGATTTAGGAAAAAATCGACACAATTGAAAGGTTCATAATTGAATCAATATTAAAGAAATAGGTTTGGGAATTTTTTGGGTACTTTCTCTTGTTAAATGGGTGAGTCGGGTCGGGTTTGGGTCGGGTCATAAATGGTCCAACCCAAATCAACACATTTAACCCGTTTATGACCCATTTATTGCAGTACAAAATTTTTGACCTATATCTGCTCTGACCTATACTCGATTCATACCCGACCCACTTAACTAAACCTAAGAAAGCTAATTTCTTATATATATAATGGTATTGTTAAAAAAAAAATTTATGTGACACAAATTTAATGGACAATTTTTATAATTTTTAAAATTACATTAAAAAAATCAAAATTTAATTATTTTTTATTTTTAAATTATTTTTATTTTTAAAGAATATAATTTTTCTTTTTCTTTTTTCTCTTTTCTCTCTTTTTTTTTTTTCTCTCTTTTTTGTTCTTCTTCTTCATTGGCTGACCACTGGCCACGACTATAGTCGGCGACCGGCCACAAGCGAGCCTTAAGCTTGGCGAGCTCAAGGCTCGCTAGATCAATGTGGCTCGAGCCTTGCCAGACGTCGGCGAGCTCAAAGCTCACTAGATCGTCGAGGCTCGAGCTTGCCCCTTGCTGGATCTGGCGAGGCTCAAGCCTGGCCTGACGTCGGCAAGTTCGAGTCTCGCTAGATCGGCGAGGCTCGAGCCTCGTCGGATGTCAACAAGGCCTCCGCCTCGCCAGATTCAGCGAACTTAAGGCTTGCTTAGCCGATTGCCGACCATCGCCATGGCGGCAACCAAAAGGAGGAAGAAGAAAGAAAAAAAGGAATGAAAAAAGAAAAAGGAAAAGAAAATTAAAATAAAAAATAATTATAATTTCTATTTTTATAAATTTTTTTTTTTGTAAAGTTAAAGAGGGAAGAGAGAGATTGTGAGGTTTTGGTTGAAAATGGGTTTTAAGGGTCCGTTTAGTTTGGCTTTTGGGGAATGCACTTATCAAAATGCAAATACCTTTGGGTGAATGGGGTTTTTCGAAATACAAATATTGTTTGGTAAAATTTGTATATAGATACAACTTTGGCCAAATACAGTTTGGTAAAGTTTGCATTTGTAAATGACTTTTATTAAATTTAAAAAATATATATATTTTCTTTTTTGAAGTCTGGCCACTGGACCGCCGGATCCGGCTACCGAATGGACGAATCTGGCTGGATCTGGTCACCTGGGTTGCGTGACCTCAGGCGACTGGACTGTTGGGTCTGGCGACCGGACTATTGGGTCTGGCGGCCGGATGGCCAGATCTGGCCACTTGGGTCGTGCGATGGCCGCCTGAGGTTGCACGACCCAGACGTCGGTCGCTTGGGTTGCGTGCAACCTCAGGCAGCCATCGCTTGGGGTCACTCGACCCTGGCGACCGTCGCTTGGGTTGCGCGCGACCTCAGGTGGCCACTTGGGTCACATGATTTAGGCAACGGCCATTTGGGTCACACTATTCAGGCGTCACCTAAGGTCTGGCGATGGTCGTCGAGGTCGGGCGACCCTTAGACGGTAGTTGCCGGCCTGTTGTCGGCGTGCGAGACCCCTTGGCCGGCAATCGCCGGCCCGTCGTCGGCGCGCGGGACCCCTTGGCCGATAGTCGTTGGCCTTTGATGAACAATACCGGAAGTTGCATTCTGGAAATGCAACTTCCCAATGGACCTTTGCCCTTCCATTCCCCCAAAGCCCTTTCAACCCCCTTGGAGATGTAATTGCATATTGCCAAAGTGCTCAAAAAATTGAACCAAACAACTTTGCTTTTGCCCAAACCCCTTTAGAGCCCAAAAGCCCCTTCTACATGCTGAACCAAACATGGCCTAAATCTAACCCATTTAAGACCCACTTAAGACCCATCTTTATTAAGTTTTTAAATGTTAAACCCATTTAATTAGTTTTTTTCAAAAAATAAGTGACTCATATATGACCCATTTATGATTTAAATGGGTTATATATGGATTTAAGACCCATTTTGCCACCTCTACCCATTAAACACCTCTTAAAACTACATTTGGTAAAAATGGGTACTGACACTCTCATTCTAGAAAATCTAATTTCAAAGACATTCATTACAACAACTGCTATGAAATTATAGTTCCTCCTTTCTTCATGATAATGGAAGATAGCTACTAAAGCTTCAAGGAATAAAGAACTTGTGCTCTTTCTTTTTATTTGATTATAAAAGAAAAAAAATTATCTTGCTTTTCTCCCTTTCGTAATTGTGATGGTGTCAATAAGTCACGACCCATGGTGAAAAGAATAGGAAAATTTGTGGATCTCCTTTTCCATCATTTTAGAACGTTAATGTCGCATTGGCTGACTTTATCAATGTACTTGGAATAATTTTTCCAGGTACGCCTCCGACTCATTGGTAGATGAAGAAGAACCACCGACAGGTTGTGGAGCGTTCTTCTTCGGTGGTTGTGGAGCGTTCTTCTTATGAAATAAAGACCAAAATATGTTTCTAGACACTACTCGATGAAGATGTGATCTCTGTACGTTGGTGGGACTCGTGGTATCGAATCGACTGACGTGTGCAGCATACATATTTCAAAACCAATTCATCACCATTGCCAACATTTGCTCCACTTAGACCTCCTCTCCCAGTCTCAAATTTTCTTGGTGAGGAATAAGGAGAGTTTGATCCTCTCCAAGTTGAACCTCAAATAAAAAACAATGGATGTCAAAAGAACAGGCGGAATAATCTTTCAATATTTGATGAATTTTGCCTTCATGGCCACTATTGTTGTGACGCCAGTGCTACTTGCGCAACATATATTTTCCACTGTTCTTTATGTTCCGTGATCAATAACAGTCAATTGCTCTTTCAATTACATACATATGGGTATTTTTAGCAAAGATATGAGTTTAATTTACTAACAGAGGCTTGAAGCAGATATATAAACTGAAAATAGAGACGTTGGAATCATTTTCTTCCACAACGAATTGAATAAATTAGCCAACCCACCAGGATAGTTTTTACATTATACTTCAAGGGACAGGATTTACGGAACTAAAGGCCTTCTATACGATTTCAATGGAGTTAATATTTATGGACGACTATTATCATGAAAATTACATTGTTGTTAACAGATGTGATGGAACTATAAATTATGGTGTGTTTGTTGTAGTAAAAATGATTTTATATTAGTGCATTGATGTAGGGAAATTTCCATGGCCTGGGCTCCCCCACCCTGGGCTCCCATGGCCTATCCACCACCAAAAGCTTTCTTTCTTGTTAGAAAGAATTTCCAACGCATTAACTAAATAATCCTATCGCCATCCAAGGTAGACTATTTTGAATTCTAAAAGTAAGTCTTCCTAATATATTCATATGACACTCCTAACCAGTTAATTAATCAATGATTTGCTTGATCATCACGTTAATATTTCCGAAGTTTTTATTCAAGTAAATGAAACATATCACACCTCCATCATGAAGTTCACGGCTCACATTAATTAAACATAGAATAAAGTAAGTACAACATACAACTAATAATCTACTTAAAATTAAAAATTCATGGAAAATATGATTACATTTGGGTTCGCATCGAAACCTCATTAAACTAAACCAAATCAAAATACAGTGTAACTTCACTTAATTAAAAGAAACTATTCGTAATGGTGCTCTAATAATGATTTTGCAGAAACTACACAAAAATAGAATGTCTAATAAATTTGGTATCTTTGGTGCCATGTCTCTTATCATGATTCGGATGATACAATGTCATTATTGTCCTCTTGTTCGTGTTGAGAAAGTTCCTCTAGAGTCAATTCTTACAAAAAGAGTCATGTCCTATGACAGCTATTTCTAAATTTTTTGTAGAAATTGGATCTATTGTCTTCCCAAATTCAGTGGCTAGTATTGAACATGGAATTTGATGGTACCATAATTGCTTATAGGTTCAGTAAGTCAAAAGTAATGGTGGAAAGAATGGAAAAGTTGGTGGTTGCCCTTTTCCATTCTTCCACCCCGTTGTCTTCGCCAACTTTATTTGATGTACCTGAAGTAGTCTATTTCCAAGCATGCCTCGACTTATTGATAGATGGAGATGAAGACCTAGAAATTGGATCTATTGTCTTCCCAAATTCAGTGGCTAGTATTGAACATGGAATTTGATGGTACCATAATTGCTTATAGGTTCAGTAAGTCAAAAGTAATGGTGGAAAGAATGGAAAAGTTGGTGGTTGCCCTTTTCCATTCTTCCACCCCGTTGTCTTCGCCAACTTTATTTGATGTACCTGAAGTAGTCTATTTCCAAGCATGCCTCGACTTATTGATAGATGGAGATGAAGACCTAGCAAAAGATTGTAGGGTACTCTTTTTCTTACAAAACAAAGACCATATTGGTCGTCGTTCATGGAAATGGCACTCATCGCATCGCATCGACTGGCATATATCCCAGACCAACTCTTGCCATGGCCAATATATGTTCCACTTGGACCTCCTCATCCAATCCTAGCTTTCATAACACGGACCAAGGAGAGTTTCCCACCCCACTTACTTGAACCTAAAATACTAAACACTTAAATAGTGGATGTCTAAAAAATAGAAAATTGTCTTTTTTTTTTTAAAAAAAAAAAATTGAGGAATTTCCCCTTTATAGCCACTATCAGTGTGATACCGCTGCTACTTGTATAGCGTAAATTTTCTTAGCTATTCTCTTCGTTACATGGTCAATGACAGTCAATTACCCTTTTAGTTGATATATTTGAATGGCTCATGGCTAAACTTTTTTAGCTCTGTTATATATGAGGCAATTTCAATGGGGATTTTCAACAATATACTTTTGCACAAGAATCTCATGAAGACTAATGCTTTCTATATGTATTTTAATAAATATTTTTACATTACATACAAAACCTTTTGAATTGAAAATATCAAAATAATTTACATGCGATCTATATAGTCTTCACATTTCAAATTCATATATATTTAACATTTGATGTCCAGTAATAATTTCAATTTATTTCTTCACTTGTCTTCCTTACGTCCATGATCAAGAGTACATAATCGTTTATTCTATTATATTTATTAATCATTTTTTTTACTTGCCTGAAACTGGCATTTGGCCGACATTTCAGACTTTAGAGTTGAAAGTAATTCCAAACAAGGCGGGAGGATAGAAATTTCTTCGGTTCTTTCCGACCGATTGTAGTCTTTTTCTATTATACTTCAAGGATAAGATAAAAGCCGGACTTAACGAACTACGTTGGTTAGATGATTCTCTTCCCTTTCTTTTTAGTTACATAAATGAACAGTTTCTGATTTGAAATTTCCCTAAAGTCCGAATAAGAACATCATAATTGCAAATAGAGCATTTTGATCATAATAAAATACATATCATATGCGCATTACATAATGTTGTGTTTTTCTTACATATCATAAACATCATCCACTCATTCCCGACACCACCCAGAGTTGCTAAAAGTGTTGGATATTTCAATAGTTTTTGAAATTTCAAATGCTGTTATTTTTTTTATACACATAACGTTCTTTTGTTTCCTTTTAATATTTAGTACGGAGTATAGGAGAAAGTCTGTTGTATAGAAGAAAGTCTATTATATCTTGGGAGGATAGCCACTGAAACCTTACTCACTAAATTCCATACTCCAAATGGCGGAATTATCCTTAAGGACAATGTTTACATGCCTCAGACATTTATTATTATTTTTTAATCTTTTGCAATGTATTTCCAATAGTTATATTATTTTTATGTATTCTAATATTTTTCCAACAAAAAGTGCGTATTTGCATCTCATGACCCCCTTTCAGAAAACAAGATAGCTAATGTAACATGTTTAATCTTCCACGTTCTTATCCTCCGACGAACTGATTTTGATGGCCTGGCTTCTCCGAAGTTCATCATACATATCTTGAAGTTTCATTCAGCAGTAAGACGATGAGAGTTATCTCGGTACAGTTGCATTTAACTATAATTGACAGCATTAACGCCGACACCGTCCTGCCATTTCAGTTACTCGACACCAAGTTTAGCCGCTTCTTTAGCTTCTGATTTCTTTTCTTTTCTTTTCTTTTCTTTTTTCCGTGAGCTAGATAACCCAGCGGCGGATAATTGCATAATCGTAATTAGGACATTCGATTTGTTAGAAAAGCATGACACTTGCCATCTTCGAGATGTTAGTCATGTAGAGGCTTTGGTAAATCGAGTATTTTGGTAATTTTTTTTTCAGAGTTTCCTAAAATCAACTTTAATCACTTTCAATTCATTGCTCATCTCTAGAAGAAAGAAAGAAAAAAAAAAACGTTAACAGCCCTAGTATCATAAGAAAAGCAACTTCGTAAGCAATTTATTCGCAATAAAATTATGTGAAATATGATATGGTATATATGAAGATGGTAGGAAAATAACATACTTGCAGACTATGATTTTCATGGCTTCCTTTGAATGTTCAGTGACTCTAGATATCCTGCGAAATGGTGACAATGACAAGTCAACCGCAACATATAAAAAGAAGAAACACTTTTTTGGAAGTTGTTACTTGGTGCTGTTAAGGAAGGTTCGTAGAAAAGAGCATATTAGAGTGAGAAAGAAGAACGGAACTTCACGAAAATGTTTTCCGAATTTTCTAGCGTTTGTTGGAAAATTAATCAGTCAAAGAAAACATTTTCCGCTATGAAAAAACACACCTTCAAAAGTGGGGCAAAAGTTTTCCACTTATTTTCCATTACCTCTGCCACCTCACTTTCTTTCACCAAACATATTTTCCTTTTATTTTTATGTTGTATTTTTATTTTTTCTTTTTTGAAAAATCAAGTTTTTAATTTTTTTTCTTCTTCCTTGGCTGGTCGCCGACCATGGCAATGGCCAACAACTAGCCACAAGCCAGCTCGAGCCTCGCCATAGGTCAGAGAGGCTTGAGCTCGCCGGATTTCTATGAGGTCAAGCCTCGCTTGATTTGGCGAAGTTGAGGTCACCCGAGGTCAACAAGCTCGGGCCTCACCAAATCCGGGGAGCTAGGTGAGGCTTGGGCCTCGCCCAAGGTCGCTAGAGCCTTGTCGACCTCCGGCAAGGCTCAAGGGTCCCTTAGCTCCTCGAATCTGGCGAGGCCCAAGCTAGCTGACCTTGCCAAGCTTCGGCCTTGCCGGCCTGGGGTGAGGCCGGAGCTCGCCAATGGCCAATTGCTGGTTGTCACCTTAGCCGGTGACCGGCCAAGACCAATGAAGAAAAATAAATAAAGAAAAAGAAAGGAAAAAATTAAAAATTAAAAAAATTGATTTTAAAATTATAAAAATTTATTGAAAAAGTGTATGCAGAAAAAGATTTTCCTTACCAAATGGTAAAAAATATTTTCTAATTCATTTTTAAATTTTAACCGGACATTGAAAAATATGGTTATTTTCCCGGAAAATAGCTTTCTGGAAAACAAATTTTAGAGACGTTATGTTTTTTGCAAAATGAACAAAGCCTTAAACCCATTCTCATGGCCATTAAGATAAGTGAGGAATGATTAATGTCCTTTTTCCGGTGAAAATCAATCAAGCCGCCCCGAGATCCATCTCGCTGTCAAACCATGGAAGTAAATTTGCATTTACACTGCTTTTGTGCTCCTGACGCGATGGACTCAGTTATTATTGGTTGCATTTGACGTCTTGACCATTTGATAACGGGTCATGCAAGGCATGACTTGATATTGAGTGGCTTTAAGTGACCAGCGATCAGAGAAAAGAAATTTAACGATACATCAATGTCCTCTTTTTTCGTTCTTTTTCTTTTTTGTGAATCAAGGTCAAAGTTCGTATAACTAAAACATCGAAAATTGTATCTTCCTTAAGGAATGTGTATTTTTCTGCCATTATATAAACGGAAGTTCTCGGGTTGATTTTTTAAAACAATGGCGTCCTACTTCTACATTAGCTTCGTGCCCGTACTTTTGTGTGCACTCTTTGTCATTCAGGCCTCAGAGTTTAGTCACTCCAAGGTCTCAACAAATGTAAGTTGTATTGGTGTTGAGAGGGAAGCTCTTATCAAGTTCAAGCAGGAGCTCACCGATCCTTCTAGACGTCTATGGTCATGGATTGGTGAGGATTGTTGCAAGTGGCAAGGAGTTACATGCAACGAGAAGACTGGTCACGTCTCGAAGCTCGATCTCCATAATCCCTGTGATGACTTAGAGAAGTGCATTTTGGGAGGTAAGATACATATTGCTCCAAACAAACTGAAACATTTGAAGTATCTAGACCTCAGCTTCAACAATTTTTCAACCCAACAAATTCCAGAATTCTTAGCTTCTCTTAAAAAGCTAGAGTATCTCAACCTCTCAAATGGAGGTTTCTATGGAGATATTCCTCATCGGCTGAGTAATCTTTCCAATTTACGGTACTTGGATCTTAGTAGTGGGTGGTTGGTGCAAAAAAAAGAGAATCCTCAATGGCTATCCACATTTTCTAACTTAAAGTACTTGGATCTCTCTAATACATATGGTCTAGATACCAAAGAATGGTTAAGTCCTATCAACATGCTTTCCTCCTTGGAGTTTTTAAGATTGAGTGGATGTGGTTTGGAAGATGTTCCGGCCTCCCAGCATGTCAATTTCACTTCTCTTAGATTCCTTGATCTAAGTTACAACTTTGTGAATTCATCTATTCCTCTTTGGTTTCAAAACTTCAGCAAACTCGAGCATCTTGATTTAAGTAATAATGATCTCCAAGGTATATTCCCTGTTGTCATCCTTGAAAATAGTCCGTGGCTTAGATTCTTTGATGTCTCTGGAAATAAGCTAGAAGGTGAACTTTTGAAAAATTTGAGCATTTTCTGCAATCTACAAGTACTACGCTTGGGTTATAACAAATTTAGTGGGAGGATTTTTGACATCAAAGGTGATGCTTTGATTTGTGGACAAAGCAACTTGAAGACTATTGATGTTTCCCACAACAATTTCAATGGTCACTTGCCCAATCAATTTGGGAATTTCAAATATCTCGAAATCCTTGATCTTTCGTGGAACTCAATTTCAGGTCCAATTCCCACTAATGTGGGCCAACTATTATCTCTGAGAGAGTTGCAGCTCTCTTCTAACAAATTGAGCGGAAACATTCCAAAAAGTATTGGGCAACTATCCAATCTAGAGGTAATGGACATTGGTGATAATCAATTAGATGGAGTTGTCAACGAGCTTCACTTTTCTAGTCTCACCAGCTTGACCTCGTTGTACTTTTGGGGGAATGAGCTTGTTATAAATGTTAGTGCATCTTGGGTTCCTCCTTTCCAAATTCAAGAAATTTTTATGTCAAGTTGCAAAGTGGGACCGAAATTCCCAAACTGGCTTCGAACACAAAGGACCCTTTCAGCATTAGACATGTCAAATGCTAGCATCTCGGATGAAGTTCCCTATTGGTTATCTGACGTTTTATCTGACATTGAAGAGTTGTATCTCTCAAGCAATATGCTCAAAGGAAAAATTTCCCAAATTATAGGGAAAAAGATGCCACTATTAACGCTAATGTCACTTTCTAGAAATAACCTTAGCGGTGGCTTTCCAAATTCATTATGCATGTCAGATTTTTTGTCTTTTCTTGATCTCTCTAAGAACCAACTATCTGGGAAACTTCCGCAATGTTGGAGGAAGTCGCAAGTAGATTTGCATTGGATTTTATTGGGAGACAACCGGTTAAATGGTCAAATTCCAAACTCTCTATGCTATCTAGAGGGATTAGAACTTCTAAGCCTCCATGGAAATGGCTTGAATGGAGTGATTCCAAAATGTTTACTGAAGCTAAATTTAGAAGTCCTTGATCTTAGTGATAATCAATTCACTGGTAGAATACCTCAGTTTGGACGACACTCTCAATCATTTAGGATAATCGATCTTGAGAAAAATTACTTCACTGGAGACATTCCTTTGGAGCTATGCCATCTTCCTATCCTCCAACAATTAAGCCTAGCACATAACAACCTTTCTGGAGGCATTCCTCGTTGTTTCAACAACTTCTTGCAGATGTGGGCTAATTCCGCCTTTTATCCATATGGGGGATTTGTGTTTGGGGTTTCTATTATGGTTAATATAAAAGGAAGAAGCCTAGAATTCACCAAGACACTCCTATATTTATTTTCCATTGATCTTTCAAGCAATGCATTAGACGGACAAATACCAGAAGGATTGACTAGGCTTGCTCGACTTCAAAATTTGAATCTCTCTCAAAATAAGTTGATTGGAAAAATCCCTTCAGATATTGGCAAATTGAGAGATTTAGAATCATTGGATTTATCCAATAACAAGCTATCGGGTGAAATCCCTCCTAGCATATCCAATTTAGACTTTTTAAGCCGTTTGAATCTTTCATATAACAATTTGTCTGGTCCCATTCCATCGAGCAATCAACTACGCACTCTGGAGGATCAATCTATTTATCGTGGCAACAATGGACTTTGCGGAGCTCCTCTTTTGAAAGTTTGTCCAGGTGATGAGGATAATAATATGGATAGACCATATGGTCACAATACAAGTGAAGATGAATCTAACGAAGGTAACTTCGTTCTTAATTGGTTTTACTCAGGATTGGGATGGGGTTTTGCGATGGCATTAATTGGATTCTGTGGTATATTACATATCAATCAAACTTGGAGGACCTCCTATTTTCAGAGAGTGGATATGATTATTAAAAAAATTTTGCTCTCGAGGATGATTACTATGCTTTGGTTCAAGAGAGTCTTTCAATTTCAACTATGCAATTAAGAGGTTATCTCTCATGATCTATATTTTCTTTTCCTTATACTCATTTTTTTTTATACATGTTGTTAATTATTTCTATATTTTGTCCTCACATTTGTGAGCCGCAGGTGACACCTTTATGAAAGTACAGGTTGATTAATCCAATTCTGGAGACATGTGCCACTACAATTGCTATGAAACTGATAGTTCCTTTCTTTATGATGGAAGATTGCTATTGAAGCGTCAAGTAATAAAGAAGTTGTGCTCATTATTGTCCAACATTTCTCTCTTTCTTTCCGTTTGGTGATTAAAAAAAAAAAAATCTCTTGCTTTTGTCCTATAAAATAATATGTATATGTTTAATGTGAAATGAGCAGATTATGTGAAATTAGACAAGCCTACTATTCCATATTTGAAACACCGCTTGGTGCTACTAGCATGTGAAAACTGTTGATAACTATCAAAACGTGTTTAACAACAAAAATTTTAGTTGGTAACTTTGTTGACCCTTAAATTTTTGTCGACACATCAAGCATTTTTTTTTTGTAAAAAGAAAAAAAAAATGAGAGTAAGCATTGAAAAATTCCAAAAAAAAAAGACAAAAGGAAGAAAAGTTAAACCATTAGCAAGGTGTTTGCTAGTGTGTCAAATGATACAGGGGACGGAAGTGAAAATATCATTAGCTGTCGTTAAACCAGGTCGAATACTTTATGAAATGGGTGGAGTAGCAGAAAATATAGCCAGAAAGGCTATTTTAATAGCGGCGTCCGAAATGCTTATACGAACTCAATTTATTATTTTGGGATAGGAATGTAGAACCAAAGAAAAGAAGTCTTGGGGATAAAAAAAAATTGCAGGCTTCTTTTTGACAAACAATATTTCAAATTTTTTTACTTCGCCCTTTGCATTTGTCAACAAAATCTTGGTATATTTTGTCTTTGAAAGGAAGCTTGATGGGTGACTATTGACACTTGAATTTTTGTCGATAAAGTGAATTTGCTTTTCGGTCCATTCGTGCGATACCCAGCTATTTAGCTCAGGCGGCCCATACTACTCAGGCCCAAATAGAGACTAAGTCTGTTTGGTCCGAAAGAAAAACTCAAATGAGTTCACAGCCCATTTGAATCTGACTTGGAATTTTCAACAAAAAGGCCCATCCAAGTGAAAAACAAAGAAAGCCCATTTATTTAACACAATAACCCATCTGTCCATGGCTCGTTCTGTCTCGCTCTCTCGGCGAAGTCAACGCATGCTGAGATTGAGCGAGGCCATTCATTTCAAATTCACCTTTCATAATTTTGGCAAATTCTTCACACATTAACTCGTCAGAAGAACAAAAAATTATGTCTTTCTCCATATATATGCATAACCAACATATCCATATCTTTGCATTTGACAAAGAGAGTAGTATTAACCTTCCTTTAATTGAAACATTTTAAATGAGAAAAGAGATGAGATGGCCATACCAAACTCACAATACTTGTTTCAAATCATAATAGTACATTTTCAAGGTTGAACATGACTAGGAAATTTTGGATTCTCAACCTTGGGAAGTTGTTCAACATAAATCTCTTCTTGAATATAACCATTTAGAAATATACTTTTGTCATCTATTTGGTAAAGTTTAATATTTTTAGAACAATCAAAACCAAGCAACAAGGGAATAACGTGAATTCTCTCATCAAAATCAATTCCATCCTCTTGAGAGTATCCCTTAGTAATTGGCCTAGCCTTGTTTCTAATCACATCACCATGATCATCCAGTTTTTTCCTAAAGACCTGTAAAGATCTAACCATACAATTCATAGGTCTATGAACCAATTTTCATACCTTCTTCTCTCCAATTGAAGCAGCCATTTTTGCATAGCTATAATCCACTCATCATCATCATCTAGGGTGTCACGAACATATTTAGGTTCTATTTCTAAAATAAAAACAACGTAAGGACAAACACTTCGTAGTTACCCCATTTGATGGATCTCCAATAAAAAGATATTTTGGATGATATTTCACGTACCTTTGATCTTTAGGCAAATCTCTTGATGTAGATGGGGAAATCCATAAAGGCATGCTCCAAAAGATCTATATCATCATCAATGCTTTTGTTAAATAGAAATAGATTCATCAAATATAACATTAGTATATTCCTCAATAACCGAAGTTCATTATTATGCAAAGATTCACCAAGAAACGTATCTTCATCACTCTCAGCATCAAACTTATAAAGTTCTTTTCCCCATTGTTAAGAATAAAGCTGGTACAAGTAAAAGCATGAAAATAAGCAAAATTAGATTTCTTTTTTTTTTTTTAAAGAGTTCATAGGGGTTCTCTCTAAAACAGGTCTACACAAAACACAATCCAAAATATAACCAGCGGTTTTTTTTACAGATTTGGTTCCAAACAATTTGGCAAAGAATTTCACAAAGTACCGTTCAAGCAATTTCTTAAAGAAGGTGGTTTTTCCTTTCTGTTACTCTATTTTGTTGAGGAGTTTTTGGGGCCAAAAAATTGTGATCAAGACCATGCCATGGCAATTGTGCTACAAAAGTTGGTTTTCAAATTGACTGCCTTGGTCACTTCGAATGAAATTTAAATGAGATATTTTTCTCTTTTTGAATATTTTTCTCGTTTTGAACCTTTTTGTTAATGGGCGAATTCATGAAAAGCTTCAGCTTTATCAGCAAGAAAGAAAACTGTGTGTATATAGAAAAATCATTGATAATAACAAGACAACATTTTTTACCATCAAGACTTAAAGGATTTTCATGGACCAAACAAGTCCACATGAAGCAAATCCAAAGGTTTAGAAGTGCCAACATGGTTATTTGACTTAGAGGACAATTTTGTTTGCTTTCCTTTAACACAAGCGTTACAAACTTAATCTTCAACAAAATTCAAGTTAGGTAATCCACGAACTAAATCAAGCCTGGACAGCTTTGAGATAACATCCATACTAATATGTCTCAACTATCTATGTCACAACCAAGAACCATTTCCATTAGAAACGACAATAGGCGTTCCATCATTCGAACTCAAGTAGCCCATTTTTTTATAATAAATTTTTTTTTATGTCTTTTTCCAATAAACTTAGTAATTCCGATACGAGTATCAATAATAGAGCAGTGCATTTAAAAATCAAGAAAATCCTTTTATCACATAATTGCTAATACTAAACCTTCAACAAGCAAAACATACAGTAAATAGTTTCATTTTTACCGACATTATTAATACCTACGACCTTTCCTTCTGAGTTTGTCACCGCAAGTTACAAGTCCTCCATCCATTTTCTTCAAAAGTTGAATAAACTTGGATTTATGTAATAAGTTGAACACCTCCATCGAAGTACCATTTGTGCATATTGAGCTTAGTCCAAAGTCGTATCCAAAAAGTCATAAATTTATTCTACATATGCTAATTCAGTCAATTGTGCTAATTTAATCATAAACATTTTAACATTCTACCAATTGAGTCCATCCGGCCAATTTAAGCAAGAAATTGTTGATTTAAACACTAACTGTCTCACATGGCATAGCCAATGCTAACGTGAACATTTTTTTAATAAATTGTTAAGTATTTTTATAATTGTTTTGTTTTTTCTTTTCTTTTATTTATACTTTTTTTTTTTTGGACTAAGGGCCTACAAAGGTCGCTAGCCACAAATGAGGGCCGAGATGCCCTCGTCGGCATTGGATGAGGGTGTTGCGGTCCTCACTAGGTTTGGGCAAGGGACCATGCACCTTCACTTGGGCCAGCAAGGGCATCACAACCCTCGCTAGAGCTAGGGCAAGGGTTGCCAGTGACCCTTGTAGGCCTTGAGTCCATATAAATAAATAAAAAAGAATAAACCAAAAAAAAATTATTAAAAAAATCCATATCAGTGATAATTGTGTCATGTAGAACCATCGGCATTCACATCAACGATTTTCAACCTAATTTGGCAAGATTGACTCAATTGACAAAATGTGAAAAAAAGGTTTAGGACAATTGGCACAATTGAAATGTTTCCGACTGAATTAGCAAAAATATAACAAGTTTAGAACTTTTTTAGTAATTGTCCTTGCAAAGAGCACATTTAAACATCGTTTCTTGGTCCCAAAATGTATTGGGTTCCTCAGATTTAGTAGAGAAAGTACCCTTAGGCGTCAGCACTATTCTTACTCTTCTAGCCACACCATTTCTGTAAAGAACAATTGTGCGCAATGCGTCCCTATTTACCACAAAGATTGCAAGTAATCGATGCATGAGAAGCTTTAACAAATATGGTAGGCACACTATTATTCAATTGAAAAGGTTTATACCCAAGCCCAATTTCGTTAGTAGGAAATCTTTGATCTCCAACCATTGTTTCCAATGTCTCAGTGCCCTTAGTAAACTTTTGCAAAATAACATTTAAATCCTCATTTTTACTTTTGCTAAGAGGTATGACATAGATTGGCAACATCTTCATCACTAGAGGACTCCTCTACTTCGCTTAGCTTTCGCTCCGGGTAGATGCCAATGCCTTAGTCTTTCCGTTCACGAACATTTTATAATCTTTCTTCTCATTCTTGTCTCTTTTGTCCTTCTTGCCAAGCCGTTCATTCTTGTCCTTAGTACCTTAGATGCCCCGACTTGTTACAATTGTGACATTGACGTTGTTTCTTCAATTTGGATTACCTTTTGGAGTTCTTGCCCTTGAGTATTCTCATGTACTTTCACATGATTATTGTCATGTGTCATCACTATCTTCTTTTGGCTGCATTTCTTTTGAAGTAGTAGCCTCAAGAGCTATCCATTTCTTCTACTTTGTATATCTTCTCTCAATCAAGCCTTCAACTTGATTTCATGTATAACAAGCTTTCAGGAAGCTCATCAAGAGACATCATGGAAAAATTGTGAACGTCGTCAATGGCTGACAACTTCGGCTTCAAAACATCCGATAATTCTTTTAAAATCTTTTGATATAGCTCTTCTTAAGGTTAAACCTTTGCCAAGTGATCACAGTCCAGTAATAATGTTGGTAAATCGAGTAAACATATCAACGATTGACTCACCTTCATTCATAGTAAAAGGCTCATACAAATGGGTAAGCATAATTATATTAGACTTTTCGGATAAGTGTACTGAAAGTCCTAAAACTTGTAACAAAGAACAATTGGGTCCTTAAACTTTCAGAAATTGCAATCAAGTCCTAAAATTTATTTAATTGAATCTTAAAACTTTCAAAAAGTACAATCAAATCCTTAAAACTATCAACGAATGACTTACCTTCATTCATTTATGTCATTTATGTTACGTGTTAGTATAGACACATGTTGTGGTCAATTGCCCTAGCATCGACGTGTTTTTGCGTGGTTTACATCCATTTCTTCGTGATGCGTGCCGCTGTCCGGGCCATGGACAGTAGGCATTTGGACTAGTTTAGTTCATTCGACGAGTCACGGGCCGACCCACACGCCTCAGGGCTCGGAGCATCTATTAACCTTTTTTGGTCTTGTTTTACAACTTCGAGGTGTCTTGGGTCGGCCTTCATTGGTCTTTTCGGCCTGTATATGCATCGGGAGCCTGTCGCAGTTGTTTTGGTGTCGTTTAGTGCATAAAAAAAAAAAAAAATCCAAGGCTCACTGTCCAATTTTTAAGGGTGCTGAACAGTTGGAGTGAGCACGGTTCCCGGGTAGAACTGGGAACCGGAGAACCGAACCGACTGGTCCAGTTCAGTTCCCGGTCCCAAAGAGACCGGTTCTGGTTCCCGGTTCCCCTTTTCTGGGAACCGGAACCGGAACCGGAACCAGTCGTATAATTCAAAAAAAAAAAACCCTAACTTCCCCCCACAGATTTCCCCCCTCTGCGGATTCTTCCCCCCTTCCTCTTTCTTTTTCTCTCTCTTTCTTTTCTCCCCTTTTCCCTCCTCACGTCACTTCTTGCCCCCCCCCCCCCAACTTTTTTCTTATCTTCTCTCTCCCTCTCTTCTCTTTCCGGTTCCGGTTCCGAATCGCCTAGGGTTTCCTAGATTGCTCTCTCTCTCTCTCTCTCTCTCTCTCTCTCTCTCTCTCTCTAGAATCCTCCGTTTCTTTCTCAACGAGCACCTCCTCCCGACGCCGTCTCCAATCTCCTGCTTTCCGGGACCTGATCCGCTCGACGCCCTCTGTTCCGCGGCCACTCCGATTCGGAGCTTCGATCGAGCGCTCGTCGCCGTCGATTAGTTCCTGCTCTTCTTCTTCTGATCTCTTTCTTGTTTTTTGTGGCTTGAGAGAGAGAGAGAGAGAGAGAGAGAGGGAATGGGGAAATGGTGAGGGGGAAGACGCAGATGAAGAGGATAGAGAACGACACGAGCAGGCAGGTGACGTTCTCGAAGCGCAGGAACGAGCTGCTGAAGAAGGCCTTCGAGCTCTCCGTCCTCTGCGACGCCGAGGTTGCACTCATCATCTTCTCCCCGAGGGGCAAGCTCTACGAGTTCTCGAGCTCGACGAGACGGTAGGTTTTCCTCCGCATTTTTGCTTGTCTTCGCTCACGACCCACCGCCTCTGCTCAGCACCAGAAGCCCCGACGCCCCTGCTGCTGGGTCCTCCTCTACTCCACCGCCGCTGCAACCAGACGCCAGAAGCCACCATTCCTGCCGTGACGCTACTGCTGCTGTCTCCGCCTCTGCTCCGACGACCTGACGCCAGCAGTCGCGACGCCTGACGCTGTTGCCCCGAAGACCAGCGACCGACGTCCCTGCTCGGCGCTAGAAGCCCCTACGCCCCTGCTGCTGGGTCCTCCTCTGCTCCCCGACGCCCCTGCAAGTGCATGCTGCTTTATTCTTGGTTGTGAATGCTGGTAGAGCTAAGTTGCAGTGTCTGACTTCCTCATTATTGTGAATTATTTAATACTTTTGAGGCTTTATTCCCCTTGTTTTCTCTTGACTAAGTGTGCATCTCCAAGTGTGCCCTCTCTCCTTGTTCTAACCCTCTTTGTGTCAGTTTCCACATTTGAGTTGACCCTCCGCGGATGATTTCTGACTTTTAATATGGTTGCACTTATGCCTTGCTTCTCATGCAAAACTCTGTTTCTGCAATGATAATATATTAAAGGTCTTACTATGGCAAGTCTGTTGGTGCCATGCCATTTTTAGGAGCGAAATTGGTTATGATGGATGGAGGCTCGATTTTGTTAGAGGCTTTTGGGGTGGCTATGTCAAAGACTACTTGGATGCTAGTGAACCTTACTTTGCTGTTGGTGAGTACTGGGATTCCCTCAGCTATACATATGGAGAAATGGATCACAATCAAGATGCACACAGGCAGAGAATTATCGACTGGATAAACGCTACAAATGGCACAGCTGGAGCATTTGATGTCACCACAAAAGGAATTCTTCATGCCGTAAGCACTATCACTAATAGATAGGCACTTTTTTAGATGTTCTAGAAGCATAGACACTCTGATTAAGTGCACTGACTCTAGATAGAGGAAATTCATTCGGTGTTTTGTTTTTCTTTTTGGATGAGTATGCATACCATGTCAATTAATTTGTTCACATTATGCTTAAATTAGAGATGTACAGCTATTACACTGCTGGACCCGCTATTATTCAAGTAGTTATGCTCTTGGATGTTGCCGGTGAAGGAGAACTGTAGACTAAAACTCAGGCTCTAACCCTTGAATTATGTACTGATATGCACTTGATGAATCTCACTAATTAGGTTGCTGAAGGACAGGCTTTTATAGATTACTCGTATGAGCATTAACTGTACCGCTGATTATCTTCAGAAGCAAAAGCTCTTGATTCCTGATTCTCTCTTTGTGCTTTCTAACCGAATGAAAGGATTTAACTTGGCAGAAAGTGCCATTACCTCAACCAACAAATTTATAGAATCTGTAGAGTTTGTTACCCTTCTTCAAGTTTCAATTATGTGTGCCTGATGTTTCAACAGTCATCCATTAGCCAACATCTGGCATTATTGATAACTATAATTTTTAATTTGTTAACAGGTTAAGCGTAGCAAAACTTCTTCACGGACTTACAAAAAAGATTTCTATGTTTTGATAAAAACATATGGTTTGAGAAGAAAGATCGGTGACAACCAACATCTCGACAGTGCTGAAAATTCCGATAATATGCGCGTACGTTATAATTCAACTCTGAAAATGAACTGAAAAAAAAAAAAAAAAACCTGTTGGAACCTGGAACCGACCTTGGAACCTGTGACCGGGTAGGTTCCAGGTTCCAAATTTTTTGGAACCTGTACCCGAGGGTAGGTTCCAGGTTCCAGACGGAACCGAACCGGAACCTGGAACCGCTCACCCCTACTGAATAGAGGTCGCCTAGCGAATATTTGCTCTTGTTTCACATTTTCAATGCGCCTTGGGTCAACCTTCGTTGTTGTTCCTTCTGGCCAGTGGCTGTGTTGGGGTCGTTCGTAACCCTTTTTGTGGCCATTTAGCCCTCAAAAGGGGACCTAAGGCCTGCTGCCCAGACCGTGTATGGGCTGGACAGCGAGCTTTTCGCTCCTATCTCGGCTTTATGGAAGGCCTCAAGCGGTCCCGGGTCACCTCTTACTAGTTTGCATCGTTTCCTTGTAATTCCATAGGCTTATTTAACATGTTTTAATTCACGTCCTAGCATTCTAGTTGTTTTGTTATTTCCCGGCGAGCATCTAACTTGTTTTAAACTCTAGTTGGTTCCTATCGTAATATAAATCCAAAATAGGTAAAACGGATGGGAATGAAAAGGCAAGTAAATGGGAATTGCATTTAGGTAGAATTTGCATCACAGGGTTTAATTTCATTCGAACTTAGCCTCATTCTATTTGATTTAATGCTTCATCTTCATCCTCAGTTTAGGATGTTTGCATGCCATAGTTTAGGTGGATTGCATGGTTAATTTTATGCATAGCTTACGGGATTCCAGTCCCGAGGCTTACTAACAAGACCGATGTTTAATTTTGTCTGATGTAGTTCAGTTACTTTCCTTTACCAGACTTTATTTATCTTGATGTTATTGCATTCTACTTGATTATTCCCTTGTTTATATGTTGCCGTTTCAATGTTATCGCAATCCGCCAAACCACCTCGGGATCTTTTATTAAATGATACTAGCATTTTGATGGACAAAGTGAGTACTCCTCGTATGCATATAATTCAAGAAAATTATCCAAAAAGTTATAAACATATTGTATGACAGTCAATTTGACATATCTTCCCAATCCCGATTGGTTGGAAATCACTGTGGCGCTCCATTCAGCACCAAATGTTTTACATGGTGCACTTAGTGTTGACATGGACGATTTTTGTAATTTTTCAAAATTTCCTAGATTTCTTATTTTCTTCCTATTTTCCTCCATTGGTCGCTCGGGCTCAACAAGGGCTGCATGTTGGCCTTACCAAATTCGAGCGAGGACTGGCAAGCCCTTGCAATGGCTACCTAACCATGTGTGGTAAGCTCTTGCCTTTCCTCACCATGTCCCTGAGTTGAGTTCAACTCAAACAGGGAGAGAGCTCTGGATATTCAGGTCATTAGGGAGATTACATCTACTTATGGAGATTGTGGATTTCTCGAGAGTCGTTTTTTGTCATTTTTTTTCTCCTACAATTTCTGCAATTATGCCTTTTTGACTTGTAGAAAATAGTTGAAGGAGATTTTTTATTTTTGTTTTCGCTTTACACTCTTTATCTAGAAAGCTGTTGCGCTTTCTCAGAAGAAATTACTAGCATTTGTTAGTTATGTTAATTCAAATCTTTCTCTGTTCAGATCTAATTAGAATCGGGAAGATAAGTGAGAGCTTTGAGTTGGTTTTCTCCATCGCCATTTCCTCTCGAGTCCTTGGGCAGTTTTAAGCACTGAGATCTAGGTTTAGTTGTGCAAGTTTTGACTTAGTTGGCCCAAATCCAATTGTTACGAAATCGCACATCGATCCCAGAAAAATACTGCACACAAACAATCTACCCAAGTAGAATATAATAATAAATAAGAAAATCGGAAGAACACACTAGAAAATTTGTTATCGAAGTTCATCCAACTTGAGCTATGTCTCCGAGTAGAGGCACACTACAATCCACTAGACTTTGAAAAAAGTTGGAATACAATAATGATCTTCTCTCAAAATCAGAACACAGAGATTGAGAACCATTGTAAAAAAAAAAAAAAAACTCACTTTTTTTGTTCTCTTTTTCTTGCCTCTCTATTTTTTTTTCAACGTCTTAACGGTTAGCGTCTAATTCACATTGATATAAATGTCTGTCTTTTAACCTAAAAGAAAAATTAATAGAAAAGACAAAAAAAGCCTGTAAATTTTTTTTGACTTCATCCACCATCAATCTCCCATTTAAAGACAAATGCACTGAATCCACCAAGCAACTATGCATCCATCTTCTTCAAAAGTTCATAACTTAAAAATTTGTGCCTCTTGATACTCATCATCAATCAATATGAAATAATACCAATGGTAGTAGTATAAAAAATATATTTTTCGTTGTCTACTACCTTGGTAAACATGTCGACTAGACTTTTTGAGCCATCAATCTTCTGTAACTTTAACTCATTATTTTTCAATACCAACCTAATAAAATGATAATGCTTCTTGATATATCTAGTCCTCGAGTGATTCGCTGTATTTTTTTGTAAGTGCATTACAATTTGACTATTATTTCATAGTATGCTCGCTGGTTTCTTTTGATGTTACTCTTTCATGTAATCTTGTAACCACATAATTTCCTTGGAGATTCCGTGATCACCACGTACTCTACTTCTATCATCAATAGAGCCACTACTTTTTGTAGTTGAGATACTCAATTCACTACTGTACCTACAACTTTGAAGACATATTCAGTGGTACCTTTAACACTATCTTGATCACTCAAGTGATTTGCATCCACATAACTCTATAACTTTAGAAATGTACCACCGTAACAAAGAAAATAATTTGATGTACCCACTAGATATCTCAATATCTATTTTACTGCATTCCAATGCTCTCTGCTTGGGTTCTGCATATATTGACTCACATCTCCCATTGCTTGTGTAATATATAGTCTCATGCTCACCATGGCATACATCAAGCTTTCCACCGCTAATACATATAGAACTATCGTCATATCATCTTTCAAAGCATGAGTACTTGGACACATGTTCTTGGAAAGTTTGAAGTGACTCTCTAGAGGAGTTATGACTAGTTTTGCCTTATCCATATTAAATCTATTTAACATATTATTCACATAATCTTCCTGCAATAGCCATAATTTCTTATTTTCCCGTCCCTGATGATTTTCATGCTTAAAATAATCTTGGGCTCTCCCAAATCTTTCATAGTAAACTACAATGATAACATTTTTTTATATGTTTGCAATTCTTTCATATTGGAGTTAGCCACTAGCATATCGTCCACATATAAAGAGAGATACACAATATTACCATTATTATACTTGCGAAAATAAACACAATGACTTCTCATAGTGTGCAAATCCATTTTCTTTCATGAAACCATCAGAGTTTAAGTGCCACTGTCATGGAGCTTGCTTTAAGTCATATAAGCTTTTTTCAAGCGATATACCATGTGCTCCTTACCTTTTACTTCAAAACCTACAGATTGTGCCATATATAACTATTCATCTAAGTCATCATGTAAAAGCGTCGTTGCCACGTCTAACTGCTCAAGATGAAGATCCTCCCTTGCAACTATACTCAGCAAAACTCCGATTGATGTCATTTTCACTACAAGTGAAAATAACTCAAAGTAGTTGATACGTCTTGCCTTGTATATGATATTATCATCTACTTCATTCTTAATCTTGTACACCCACATACTTAATAATTTTTTTTTGCCTATGGCCAACTTGGTCAACTCCTAAGTTTTGTTATGAAGTAACGAGCCTGTCTTGTTTTTCATAGCATGCTTCTATTGCATGCGAGACATGACTTTCTTTACCTCATCATAAGTCTTTGGTTCTTCCAAATCTGTATATAAAACATGGCTCAAAATAATATTAGCTAATGCATTAAAAATTACCTTTGGCTTTCTCACATGTGTAGATCTTCTTAAGACAGATACTTCAAGGTCGTTAATCTGCTCTAAATCAATGTGTTTCTTTTGAATTGCATCCTCACTGATTATAGGCTCATGTTGAATAGCTCCTTCAAGTACACTTTGATTTACTAGAACCATCTTCATGGACATTGTGTCCGGCTCAATATATTATGGTTCTACCACCCTTTCATGCTTGGTTTGACGATCCTTGTACATCTTTTCTTTATGGAATATCACATTCCGACTGCGGATGACTTTGTTCTTCTCATAATCCCAAGGCCCATAGCCATACTCATCACCACCATAACTAATAAAGATACACTTTTGAGACTTAGCATCAAGCATGTTCCTATTCTCCTTGTCAATTATGGCATATGCAATACAAAAAAAAAATAGATATGAATAATTAACATTTTTACCTAACCATTGCTCTTGTGGTATTTTTCCATCCAACACACTGTTGGAGAAATCCTCGTGAAGAGTTTTGAAGTTGACAAAACGTTTCCGTCAGTCTAGTTTGAAGGTCTGCAGACTCTGTTAGTTAAAGTCTGAAGACTTCCAGACAGCCAGACTCAAGACTCAAAGTCTATCCTCATTGATAGTCACTGATCCGTTGAAGAAAGGTTATCCCGAACTGAATGTTTTGTTCAGGATTTAACCTTATCATCTGGAGAAGATCTCATGGCTGGAGAAGACGTATCAGAATCCTTTGATTGATCAAATTTGATTCAATGACTGAAGATTCGATGATTGTCTAAATATTATTGGAATGTTCTACTTATGGAAACCGAGATCCTGATTGTATGGGCGAACAGGATTGATGGGCTATCAACACGTTCCTTTAATAGTTCGAATGATCTTCCTAATTGATTCCGTCCAACGGGTAGATTGAAGGAATTCCTTTGGTAAGTGCCAACGGGTATGATGGCATAAAGGAGTATATAAGGAAGACGTCCTTAGTTGTTCGAGGAAGTGCGCGATAGAAAAATTCCAAAGTCTGAAGCTCCTATTTGTTTAGATAAATCCTTTGAGCGAATACTTGTATACAAAAGAGAGTCTATATTTGTGAGAGACCTTGAGGAGGTGTGGCAGTACATCTACACTGTGGAATCAAGGCAAAGCTGTGCTGTAACTACTCTTTTGATCATAGTGAAATCCAGCCGGTGGGTTGTCAGTGCGGAAGAGTGGACGTAGGCTTGGAAAAGCTGAACCACTATAAATCCTGTGTTCCAATTTCTCTTTTCCTACCTTGATCGTATTTCAATTTGTTAAGAATTGCTTCCGTATATCGACAAATTGTTTGTGCGCCTATTCACCCCCCCTCTAGGTGTTTATACTAGCAATATCAATTGGTATCAGAGCCCGTGTACTTACTTTATTTGAAGTGTTTTACTTCATAGTAAAAGATCCATGGCTAGTATGTTAGCACCAGGGCTGATGGAAGGGCAAAGCAATACCAGACCACCCTACTTTGATGGAAAGGATTACAACATCTGGAAGAACAAAATGAAAGCTTTCCTACAATCAAAGGATCCTCTGGAATGGGACGTTGTAGAAAAAGGAATTACTCTTACCACTGCATCAGTCTCTGAAAGAGGAAAAGAAACTGAAGAATCTAGCGGAATGTCTCAGGAAGAAATAACCAAGAGACAGACACTCGATGCAAAAGCAATTTACTCCTTATATTGTGCTTTATCACCAACTGAATATAATAGAATATCTTCTTGTGGTACAGCAAAAGAAGTTTGGGACAGATTGCATATCACCTATGAAGGAACAGATCGAGTGAAGGAAACAAGAATCAACATTCTTCTTGGTCAATACGAAGCCTTCAGAATGAAACCAGGAGAATCAATATCTGACATGTTTAGTCGTTTTACAGATATTGTGAATGGTCTTGAAAATCAAGGTCAACCAACTTCTGATCCCATGAAGGTAAACAAGCTACTGCGTGGACTCTCAAGGGATTGGAATCACATAAAGACTTCGATAAGAGAGACGCAGAGAATTATGCCACTATCTGTCGACGAGCTGATTGGAACTCTTCAGTCCTATGAAGTGGAAAGGATCAATGAAGATGAAGATCCAAAAGGTAAGAAATCCATTGCATTAAAATCAAATGATGATTCTGATGATACAGATTCTGAAGATGATATGGACGATGAGGAGCTTGCTCTCATGATAAGAAGATTCAGAAAACTAAATAGAAAAGGAAGAAGGTTCAACTCAAAGAAACAAGGCTTTCAAAGACAGCAGACCAAGTCTGTTGATGATGAGGAACCAAATAAAGATGTAGTCTTCTTTGAATGCAAGAAAAAGGGACACATCAGACCCAACTGTCCTCTTTTGAAGAAGAAGAAAGGAAAAGCTGAAAAATTTCGAAAAGCTCTCAAAGCTGAAACCTGGAGTGATACTGAGTGTGAAGAAAGTGATAATGAATATGCCAATCTATGTTTGATGGCACAATCAGACTCAAACTCTGGATCAGACTCAGGATCAGACTCAGACAGTGAATTTGAGGTCTCTGTCAAGAAACAGGTAAAGTGGTATCTTGACAGCGGATGCTCAAGACACATGACAGGAGACTCAAATTGTTTTATAAAGCTTGCTCAAGTAAATGGTGGAAAAGTTTCATTTGGAGGAAATAGCAAAGGAAGTATTGTGGGATTTGGAACCGTGAAAATTGGTACTCTCACAATAAGTAATGTCTCCCTAGTGGAAGGACTCAATTACAATCTTCTCAGCATTAGTCAATTGTGTGATACTGGTTTCAAGATCTTCTTTCAAGAAGGAACATGTTCTGGAATCAGTAAAGACACTACTCAGTCTTTCATGGGTCGAAGACATGGAAATATCTATCTTCTGGATGTGAAACCAAATGAATCGCAGTGTCTTATCTCAATTCAAGATGAAGCATGCTTATGGCACAAAAAGCTTGGTCATGTCAACATGAAGCAATTAGCCAAAATCTCATCAAAGCAGCTTGTTCGAGGTCTACCAAAATTACCATACCAAAAGACTGATTCATGCACTCCATGTATTCTGGGAAAGCAGGTAAGAAATTCTTTTAAGCCAATAAATTATGTCTCTACTAATTATGTTCTACAGTTGCTACATATGGATCTCTTCGGACCAACCAGAACTCAGAGTATTGGGGGTAAGAAGTATTGCCTAGTAATTGTTGATGATTACTCTCGTTTTACTTGGGTATATTTCCTTTCAAGTAAGTCCGAAACCTTTTCGTATTTTGAAAAAATTTGCTAAAAAGGTTCAAAATGAAAAAGGTTGTGTTATCTCTAGTATAAGAACAGATCATGGAGGTGAATTTGAAAATCAAGATTTTACAAAATTCTGTGATGAATCTGGCTGTAAGCATATGTTTTCCTCTCCGTATACTCCTCAGCAAAATGGAGTTGTGGAAAGAAAGAACAGAACTCTTCAAGAAATGGCTAGAACTCTTTTAATTGAAAGTAAAATTTCTTCTCGATTTTGGGCAGAAGCTGTTTCAACAGCTTGCTATATCATCAATAGAGTCTTCTTAAGATCTATTCTTCAGAAAACCCCTTATGAGTTATTCAAATAAAAGAAGCCTATTGTTTCATACTTTCATGTATTTGGTTGTAAATGTTTTATATTGAAAAATGCAAAAGATCGAGTTGGTAAGTTTGAAGAAAGATCAGATGAAGGTATCTTTCTTGGATATTCTACTTCAAGCAAAGCTTACAGAGTCTATAACAAGAAGAGCCAGTCTGTAGAGGAGTCAATGAATGTCAAATTTCAAGACTCAACGCAAGATGAGTCAAGTCAGACTCATCAAGAAGAGTCTGAACCTGCTCCAGACCCTCCAAAGTCTACAACTCAAGAAGCATCTCAGACTCTGGAAAACCAGCATAAGGTTGTTAGTGAAGATCCAAATAAAGAAAGAGATCATCTACCAGACAAATCAACGAGTAACTGGAAGCATAAGTCCAGTCATCCCAAAGATCTTATAATTGGCGAAATTAATGAAGGAATTCGCACAAGATCCAAAAGGCGAGAAGAGTCTAGTGCTGTGGCACTCGTTTCTGAAATTGAACCAAAAAGCATAGAAGAAGCTTTATCTGATGAAAGCTGGATTGAAGCTATGCAAGAAGAGCTCAGACAGTTCAGCATAAATGATGTTTGGGAATTGACATCCCAACCAAAAGGTAAAACTGTTATTGGAGTTAAATGGGTATTCAGAAACAAAATGAACGAGAAAGGAAAAGTCGTACAAAATAAAGCAAGACTCGTGGCCAAGGGATATACGCAAGAAGAGGGAATAGACTATGATGAGACTTACGCTCCAGTGGCAAGGTTAGAAGCTATTCGACTTTTACTTGCGTTTGCCTGTTATAAGAATTTCAGGTTATTCCAAATGGACGTCAAAAGCGCCTTCCTAAATGGATTTATCCATGAGGAAGTATATGTGGAACAACCACCAGGGTTTGAAGACACAAAGAAGCCAGACTCAGTCTTCAGACTGAAAAAGGCTTTGTATGGTTTAAAGCAAGCACCTCGGGCTTGGTACGACAGATTAAGTAAGTTCCTAATACAAAATGGTTTTGTCAAAGGTAAAGTGGATACGACTTTATTTATCAAGAAGGAAAACAAAAGTTTCTTACTTGTTCAAATATATGTGGATGATATTATTTTTGGATCCTCTAATGAAAGTCTGTGCAAGAAATTTTCAAGGTCTATGCAGGATGAGTTTGAAATGAGTATGATGGGAGAATTAACATTCTTTCTTGGTCTTCAAATAAAACAATTGAATGAAGGAACTTTTATTTATCAAGAAAAATATGTTAATGATCTTGTCAAAAGGTTTGGACTGGAGAATTGCAAAAAGACCGACATACCGATGTCAAGTTCTTTAAAGGTAGATAAAGATGAAGAAGGGAAGAAAATTGATCAAAAGCTGTATAGGAGCATTATTGGATCACTTCTTTATTTTACTGCCTCTAGACCTGATATTTTGTTGAGTGTTTGCATCTGTGCTAGGTTTCAATCAGATCCTAGAGAATCCCATCTCAGTGCTGCCAAACGCATCATAAAATACGTTGCTTCATCATCAAGCATCGGTCTTTGGTATCCTAAGAAGGGAGACTTTAAACTTCTGGGATATTCAGACGCAGATCTAGCCGGTTGCAGAGTTGATAGAAAGAGCACTTCAGGAACTTGCCAGTTGCTTGGAAGCAGAACAGTGTCTTGGTTTTCAAGGAAACAAAGTACTGTGTCTCTTTCAACAACAGAAGCAGAGTATATAGCTCTTGGAAGCTGCTGTTCGCAAATTCTATGGATAAAACAACAGCTAAGAGATTTTGAAATCGAAGACTCATGCACAAAGATTAATTGCGACAACACCAGCGCTATCAACCTCACCAAAAATCCAATTCTTCACTCAAGAGCGAAGCATATAGAGATTCGACATCACTTTATTAGAGATCATGTTCAAAATGGAGACGTTTCAATTCAATTTGTTGACTCAAAGAATCAACTGGCGGATATGCTCACAAAGCCTTTGGAGAAAAATCAATTTGAGTCTATACGGTCCAGACTCAACATTTTGAGGTATGAGGATATCAAAGTCTAAAGACTTTCAGACTCAGGCTTACAAGACTTTATCTACTGTCTTGGCTCGACCTTCAGACTGTAAGTCTTTCTCTCTCCAATCTTATCTTGAAAAGGTACGATCATCAGACTTTGTTTAAATTGTTGCTATATTTAATATTGCATCGATTCATTTTCAAAAGGGAAGTTATTTTTGAAATAACTATTTTTGCAGATAAAGACAGTTATTTTGAAAATGCATATTTTTATTTCCTTTGTGACGGTTTGTTTACTCTTCTTTTTAACCGAACGAGCACTGTCGATTTCTCTTCACTTTTCTACTCTCTTTCCTCTCAAAAACCCGAGAAAGCATCGATCCTCCATTCCCGTTTGTCTTCTTCGCTAAATCTTCAAAAAGTTGTCATCTTTTCTGGGAAAGTCAAGCAAGGAAACTTCCAAACACTGTTAAAGATGTCTTCTTCACGAAAGTCGTCAAGAATCGCAAGCAGGGGACCACAGAGAATGAGTGAGGGGCCTACGCACTTCGATCTTACTGAAGATGAAGTTACTCCAGATCAGCAACCGAGCCCACAACATTCTCAGCAGCGTCATTCTCCACCATCTAGTCCTCAAGGCGTTGTTGATCAGCATCAGGAAGAAATCATCGAGGATGCAGACCCCGTAAGAGTTCAAAAGCCCACTTTTATTTACAAGCTATATCGTGCCTTAAAAGGAATTCGTACTCCTTTGAACTATGTTGATGAGTTTCTTAGAGACAAAGGATATAGGAACGAATATATCTTTCTGCGAAAAATGGAAAGTTTGGGAATCGCTCGTAAAGGGGTGGCTGAGGAAACCCTTGCGAATATCCCAAGTGATCCTCGTGACTGGGGGCCGAATCCTGTAGATGGGAATGATGATGACAATCTGTTCAGTCTATTTCAATCGAAAATGGGTATTGCGGCTGAAATTCAAGGAAAAATGGGAGATTTGTTCAGATCAAAGGAACAAAAGGATCTGTACTCGAAATTGCTTAAGCGTGGGGTAATAAACCCTAGAATTGTGGACTTTGATTTTCTGGATGCTGTGAAAGTGAACTTGAGGGAAAAGTTCAGTTATCTTCAACTTGAAAAGTTTTGCTCTGACTCAACTGAGGCTTATACTGAATTGACTGCTTATTTCTATTCAAATCTTAGCTTTTTGGATGCGAATAGATTCTCCTTCAGTGTTAAAGAACAAGACTATGTTGTGGATATGAATATGCTGGCAGATGTGTTAGAAGTTGAGAGAGGCAGATATCAACCAATCAAAGTTTCCATTGCTGGGGCTACACTTGAACTGGTGAAGGACAGGAGAACAGATGAGAAGATCACCTACTCACGGATGAATGCATTCAACATCTTGCTTCACAAAATTGTGATCAATTGCCTTCGTCCGAAATCAACTTCCAAAACTGATGTGTCAAGTTCTGAGGCAAAGTTGATGTATGCCATCCTCTGTGGTAAGAAGTTTTCTCTCCCTCATACTGTTATGTTTCACATGTATAGAGCAGTGATGAAGGACAGAGGTCAACTCCCTTACCCAAGCCTTGTTACGAAGTTATTCAGACATCTGAATATTCAGCCTCCGCAAATCTTTTGTGTTCGATCATGCGATCATATGGTGGTAGGACTGAAAATGGTAACCAAAATGCGTCTGAAGGAACTGAGCAAGGAATTGGAGAAATTCAAGGAGAAGACTCCTACCAAATCTCATCAATTCTCTTCTGCTGCTAAGAGAAAAGGGAAGGAGCCCATGGCTGCTTCATCAAAGAAAAGAAGAGCTCTCCTCGTTGAGGATGAAGATGATGACGAAGACATCACAATCTCTGCAATGGCTTTGAGGAATTTAGGTCGTCCTGTTCCACAGAAAGAATCGGAACAAAAGACGAAAGAAGCAGAGGAGAAGGAAGAAGGAGAAAGAGAAGCAGAGCAAGAAGCAGAGAAAGAAAGATCTGAAGAAGAAAGAAGAGAAGAAGGAGAACCTGAGGAAATCTCTTCTCCACCTGTAGGCATGGAAACAGGGGGAGATCAGGAGAAAGGAGTGACGTCTTCACATCCAGATGCAAGTGAAGGAGTCAGTCGCTCGCCTGCAGACCCAGAAGATGTTTATGCATCTCAATTTCTAGAGGAAGGTCATGAAGCTTCATCGCCAAACCTGCGAGATTATGCTGATCCACCATCGTCTGCTTATACTCCAGATCGAGCCGAAGCAAGTACTCAGACTGATAATGGAGCAGATTTTCGCAGAATCATGGATATTCTCTTGGAGATGAAAGGTCAGATTTATGCCTTGGGATGCGAAGTTCAAAGCTTGAAGAATGAAGGTCAAGCTTCTTCCTGTTCATTAAATGAAAAGATGCAAGCCCTCTCTATTCAGAATCAGGCCAATGCCAAGAGTGAGGAGGTTGTACAGCTGAAGGAAGACTTTAAAAGGCTGGAAGGCATTGTTCAGTCTATGGAAGATTTCCAGCTTGTCCGCGTTCCCAAGCAATCTTGATTTCATCTCATCCTTTTTAAATGATGACAAAAAGGGGGAGAGATGCATGATTTGAAAACTTTCAATCTTTTTTAACTGTTTGTTGGATTGTGTTTAACTGTCTGTTTGTTTTTGACAGACTTTGACTTTGTTTTGTGTCTGGATAAGAATTGCCTAGACTTGGACTTGACTTTACTGCTTTTATTAATCAATATTGATATCTTATGAATGGCTTAATCATATACTGGACTAACCTATTTTCTGTGGTTGCAGATTCTAGTTGTCGCGACCTCCCCGAAGCGGGTTGGACCACCTAAGGGTTCGGCTAATGGATTGTTAAGCCTAGACTTAACTCGGGCTCTCCCAAGCCCATACCAATTCGCAACTTAGGGTTTGAGTTTTTAACATGCAGATGATTTTTATCCTGGAGTCGCCACTAATCTATTTTTTGGTGGGTCGATTAGAAACCCAAGTAAAGTAATGGGAGAATTACTTTACTCCTACGAACCAGAGATTAAATGAGTTCGGGGACTTGATTACGCTAAATTTCTCTAACGCCCTTTCGGTACCTTTTCTCTTTTATTTCAGAAAAATGTTTTGCAGGCAGCTTGAATTGATTTTAGCCTAAAACACTAAAGTGATCGTATGGGGGCACAAACATTAAAGATAACATTCAAAAGGAAAAAAAACATTGCAGAATTAAACACAATAAGGCAATCAATTATTTTTGGGATTTTCTCTTGTTTTAAAATGAAAACTTACCTATATAACATGCATATGATATTTTTTGGTATTTTTTTTATTGAAATTCAAATAATTACTGAAAATTGACTACAACACCCGACAAGTTATCCTACTCAAGCTAGGAAATAATTTAGATTAAATCCCATTTTAATTCGGAAACTCATCTTAATTAATTATCCATAACATGCAATCTAACAAATCTAATAAGATAAATTCTAAACATGCGGTCCTAACCTATTTAAGAAACCATCCTAATTTGTCATGTAATATGATTTTTTTTATGTTTTCCAAAACAAGCATTTCATCGAATATAAACATTATATCCAACAACTCAAGATATTTATCAAATGAAGGATTAAAATAATTGAAAAATAATCCGTTGTCTCACGGATTAAATTAACGATTATTTTATTCCTAAACATCACAACAGTCAAGAAAAATCAAAATAATTAAAAAATTAATCCGAAGTCTCTCGGATCAACTTAATAATTATAATGATTTTTAAAGCCAAGATATCATCAAAATCAACATAATTAAAAAAAATGGTCCGAAATCTTACGAACCAAATTAATAATTATGGTGATTTTTACCAATAATATTCTATTAGGTAATGCCTAAAACCTCAATTAACATCAAGCATTTCAGTTTATATAATAAAATTTAAAAGAAATTTGGTTAAAGAAAACTACCTTATTTGGATCAGCGCCAAAGATTCACGAACGGTGGTTCGCGTCGGGATCGGGCTGTGGCGGTTGCAACGCAACAGCAGCTTCTGGTCAGGCTCGACGCGGGCTTTGTGGGTGCAGTTCAGGCGCAGCAACTCAGGAAGGAGAGCTGGTGGACTCGGCAGAGCAGCGAGCAGGCCGGGGTCGAGTCAGCGAGCTCAGGACAACGGGGGGGGGGGGGGTCGTGGCTAGTGGTGCTTGACACAGCTTGTCGTCGCTGGTGTACCTGCAGGGAAGGAGCAGCAGCGCACGGACAGAAGGGGGATGGCAGCGGTTTTGAGCTGCTCGGTCACGGTGATACAACAAGCAGCGGAGACTGGTTCGAACTGCTTGTCATGAAAGCCCAGGAAGCAGCAACGCGGTCGACTGGAGCAAGGAACTCAGCAACGTTCTCGAGCTTGGGAGGGTGAAGCGATGGGGTGGCAGCGGCGCGGGCTGCAGCAGCGGCCAAGGGTGGAGCGGCTTGGGCTGCAGCGTCGGGTTGCTGGTCTTCAGCTCCGGGCAACGTCGGCGTGGACTCCGGACGCTGGGTCGCGGGTGGAGGTGCTGCGGTGCGGTGACGGGCTGCTGCGGAGGTGCTGCTCGTCTCGGACCGACGCGGTGGCGCGGCGAGGAGGCTCGTGGGCTGCAGGGGTATAGGCGGGTGCTTGTGGCGGTGGTTTGCAGGAGCGGAAGCCGCGGGTCGTCACGGCCACAGCAGGGGCGACGAACGGCGGCGCGAACTCGTGGGTGGTGCTCGTGGCGTCGAACGCGAGTTGCAGGCGGAGGCTGGCGGGCGCGAGGGAGGCGAGCGACGGCAGCAGCGGAGGCAGAGGGGGCGTCGAGCGTTGCGGGTGGAGGCGAGCAGGTCGTGGGTCGTCGGGTTGACGCCGGCGACGGGTGAGTGGGACTCCGGCGCGGTGACGAGCTGCAGAGGAATGGAGGACGCTGAAGTGAATCGGGAGCTGCTGGTTGTCACGGCCACAGCAGGGGCGACGAACGGCGATGCGAGCACGTGGATGGTGCTCGCACAGGGGATGGCGGGCGGAGTGGCGGTGACTGGAGACGACGAACGGGGCTCGACTGCTGCAGGTCACGAGCAGAGCAGAAGCAGCGGTAGAGTTGCTCGGGCGTGCGGTGGCTCGGCCTCCGGTCCTGGTGTCGCGGGTCGGCTGCAGTAGTGGCGGAGGAGCGGTGGAGCGGCGAGGCAGCAGCAGCGGGCTTAGAAGGAGCAGCGTTGGTTCGTCGTGGGTTGGTGCGGTGGAGCGAGTGCGGACGTGGGCAGCAGAAACCGGCGGAAAGTCCAGCGAAGGAGAAGAAGAGTGGGCGCTTCTCCTTCACACGTCTCTTCTCCGTCTCTGTACTCTCTCTCTGTACTTTCAGTGTACTTTTTTTTCTGTTTCTTTTTGTATTTTCTCTGACAAACCTCTCTATTTCTCTTCTTTTCACCGAAGGAGAAGCCCCCTCACAGTGAAATTTTTTTCTCGCTTCCCCCCCGACTTCATTTTTTCTTGGTTCTCTTGACGAGCATCTCTTCCTTTTTAAATCTCTTCCTTTCTCTCCACTCGTGTGTCTCTCTACGGGTTCTCTCTTTTTTAATAGCTCTCACAAAACCTCCTTTTTTTTTTTTTTTTTCGTTCCTCCTCGCGTATTTATAGGGTTCTTGGAGTCCAACTGACTTTAGTGTGAATAGGAGGCGGCCGTCATTTTTTTCCTTGCTGTTCACGTTTGGTTCTTTTTTTCAAATATGGTGGCCACCGATCTGCTCTCTAGGAAGGAAAGTATTATAAAATGTAGGAAAGTATTATAAAATGTCAGCCCATCCTTTTGCATGCGTCTGTAGAATTTTCACGTCCCCTACTCAAGCGTGCATGTGCATGCATTAATGAGGGGAAGAAAATGCAGGTTCATGGATTCTTCTTTCTTCTGCATGCTTGGGGTTTCTTATACGGCTACTTGTCCCTCCCTTCTATAGGATAGCCACAACTTTTGACTTTTCTTTGCTTGTTACTTGCTTCTTTCTTGAGCACACTTCTCTTCGCTTCACCAAAATTCACGACCCCCACTTGAGAGAGTATATTATAATATATCATGGGCTTCCCTTTTGCTTCTTCGAGGCTCCTCACGTCCGCCGAATCCTTGCGTGCATGCGCATGCATTAATGAGCGAGAGACAATGGATGTGCAGGAACTTCTTTCTTCTCCAGCCGATTTGCTCTCCAGGAAGGAGAGAATATTATAAAATTGTGAGCCCATCTTCTTGCAGACTTTCTCCGGAATTCTCGCGTGTGCAGTGGAGAATTTTTTTCTTTGCTTTCTTCACGCTTGCAGCTTCTCTAGAATTTTCACGTCCTCCCTATTTTATCCATGCATGTGCATGCATTAATGAGGAAGAAACAATGGACGTGAAGAACTCTTCTTTCTTCTTTCTTTGACTTTCATTGTGTTTTCAGATTAGCAAAAGAGAGACCACCTTTTGTGCATGTAATCGACCGCGAGCCGCTGCGTCTTGTCGCGCTTTTAGTACCGATGCAAATGCAACTACATGAAATGCAATTTTACTATTTTTTTCTTAGGGGTTAAAGATTAATCCCTAAATTTTTATGCAATTAATTACTAAATAATTAGGCAAAAATTTAGGTGTCAACACTAGTGTTATTCTATTAGCCATTTATTTCTATAAGATATGCATATGTGGTTAAGAAATGTTTTGCAGGTCAAAGTTATCCAAATCTGCAGGAAGGTTTTGTCACCATCAAAAAGGGGGAGATTGTTGGAGAAATCCTCGTGAAGAGTTTTGAAGTTGACAAAACGTTTCTGTCAGTCTAGTCTGAAGGTCTGCAGACTCTGTTAGTTAAAGTCTGAAGACTTCCGGACAGCCAGACTCAAGACTCAAAGTCTATCCTCATTGACAGTCACTGATCCGTTGAAGAAAGGTTATCCCGAACTGAATGTTTTGTTCAGGATTTAACCTTATCATCTGGAGAAGATCTCATGGCTGGAGAAGACGTATCAGAATCCTTTGATTGATCAAATTTGATTCAATGACTGAAGATTCGATGATTGTCTAAATATTATTGGAAGGTTCTACTTATGGAAACCGAGATCCTGATTGTATGGGCGAACAGGATTGATGGGCTATCAACACGTTCCTTTAATAGCTCGAATGATCTTCCTAATTGATTCCGTCCAACGGGTAGATTGGAGGAATTCCTTTGGTAAGTGCCAACGGGTATGATGGCATAAAGGAGTATATAAGGAAGACGTCTTTAGTTGTTCGAGGAAGTGCGCGATAGAAAAATTCCAAAGTCTGAAGCTCCTATTTGTTTAGATAAATCCTTTGAGCGAATACTTGTATACAAAAGAGAGTCTATATTTGTGAGAGACCTTGAGGAGGTGTGGCAGTACATCTACACTGTGGAATCAAGGCAAAGCTGTGCTGTAACTACTCTTTTGATCATAGTGAAATCCAGCCGGTGGGCTGTCAGTGCGGAAGAGTGGACGTAGGCTTGGAAAAGCTAAACCACTATAAATCCTGTGTTCCAATTTCTCTTTTCCTACCTTGATCGTATTTCAATTTGTTAAGAATTGCTTCCGTATATCGACAAATTGTTTGTGCGCCTATTCACCCCCCCCCCTCTAGGTGTTTATACTAGCAATATCACACACTAGATTGACTCCAGTTGATCAAATAAAAAACTGCATCAATTATAGTAACCCATAAGTGTGGTGGGAGACCTGCGTGTAGTCTCATGCATCTTGCACATTCTAGAATAGTCATATTCATCCTCTCAGCTACGTCGTTTTCTTGAGGAGTTCTAGGAATAATCTTCAATTCATATATACTTTCCCAACTCAAGTATTCTGCAAATTCCTTATTCGTGTATTCACCACTATTATCAGACTTCAAGGCTTTAATTTGATAACCTGTCTCTTTTTCTATCATGACCTTCCATATTTTGAACATCCAGAATACTTCTAATTTTTCTCTAAGGGTATAGACCCAAGTCTTCCTTGTTGCATCATTAATGAATGTGACAAAATGTCTCTTACCACCATAAGAGAGTTCCTAAGCCAGTTCCCATATATCAGTGCGAACTAACTCTAGTTTTTGGCTTTTATTCTATTGCCCATTGAATTGAAAACTGATTGTCTTCTATTTTCCATAAATGTGACTCTCACAAAAATCCAACTCAACTTTCTACAAACCCAAAAGTAACTTTTTTTAATGTAACTGTTTTACATTCTTTCCACCAAGATGTCACAAACGATAATACCAAAGAGTAGACAAATTACTTATAACCACTGTAGTTGCACCTATATCACTGATATTGTCTCATTGGAGATGGTAAAGTATACACACATGTTTCTCCTTTGCTACTACTCTTGCCCCTGAAGTTATCTTCTACTCTCCACATCCAAAGATTGTTATCAAGCCTTCTTAACCAAGTTTACTAGTTGAGATCAAATTGTTTAATTATGGAATATGCTTAGTTTCACGCAAAACTAGACGTCCTTCACTTGAGATGTGCACAATCATAGTTTCTTTTTCAATAATCGGACATATGTAGCCGTTTCCCACAACCACTTGTCCTAAATCTTCATTGGCATAATTAGTAAATATGTCTCTTGGCGAGGTGCAATGGAAAGATGCATCGAAATCAATAAACCACTTGTCTATCGTCAAGTTAGAATCTACAGACAAAAACACAAGTTCTCTAACAAAGGTTCATCACTAACCACATTCGCTCTTTGATTCTTATCTTGTTGCTTCTTTTGTAGGCTTCACATCGGAACCTCCGATGGTTGGTTTGGTAACAAAACTAACACTCATCTTTTGCAACTTGTTTCTTTCCCCTTAATTATGACCTACCACACCCGCTAAATTTTACTCTGCTTTTACTTCTGCCAATTCTGCTAGTGTTGTCAAATATATTGATGCTGAAAAATTATCTCCACTGGAGACTTTTCCTTGCATCTTTTCATCCATGATACAGCTCACAGCATCATCCAGAGTCAAATCATCCTTCATGGTGCTCGAAATTCCTTGCATTGCTATATTGTAGCTTTTTGAAAGGAAACATAAAAACAATAAAACTTGAAGTTTCATATCTAGAATTAAGCCGGTAGATTTCAATTGACTTGTGACTTGTGTGAAACTATCAATATGATCTGCCACAAAACCTCAGTCAAATAACTTCATATTAACCGGTTTTTTCAACGAAAATACTTGATTTGATGTGGACGGTTTATCATAAATAGTCATCAAATTATCCATAGCCTCTTTTGTAGTTTTTGCCTTTAACTTGCCAAATATAAATAAAATACTGTGTTGAATTTATCAAGTAATTTTGACAAGACATATCCATCCAACAGCAGATAAAGGAGAAAAAAAGGGCTACCTTTATTCATTTCTAGAGTTGAAAATGCCATTCAAGCACTGCAACAGTTTAGTTTTATAATAAAAACATGATGAATAGTTCTTCCCCAGCCAATTAGTAATTACATAAGCTGAAGGTCAATATCTTTCACTTTTACATGTATGCTCCCCCAACTGCTAGCACAAATCATTACGCTAGGCCTCTACACAAGAAAATGACTATAGCATAGATTTAGCGCGTAAAAGCACTAGTGGTGATGAGGCATTTAGGTGTGTCTAATATTTTCTCCCAAGTGCATGGGTCACTTGAGCCATATGACGTTCTCGGATAAGTTCTTTTTTTTCTTTTGCATGATTAATGCAATCATCGTTCCGAATTTCAGTAATTAATTTGTGATATGGTGCTTGTATAATGGTTCACGACACTACCAATAAATTTGACAATGCAGTATACCCAATAATAGAGTGCTTAAAGTAGACTAGGAGTTCTCCGGTGAATTTTGATATACTTTCTACTTTCTGCTTGTGTCCCTCAGATGCTGCTTGAAAATACGAAAGCTGGGAGAAAGGGGAACTTAAACGTTGCGACAGAGGTATTGTTATCTGAACTACAATTTTGGTACACATGGAGCTGATATCTTATCATAACTTCTGATATCTACATCGCTTTCAGATCTTCCAAGTCGCACCGTCGCTTCATGTGGTTGAAGTGCGAAAGGCAAAAGGAGACACCTTGGAATTCCACAAGGTTCTACGCCCATAGTTTTCTTGGTCACGCTTAATGTTATTTTAATGCTTGTGTACATGGCTCCTGCAAATAGCATGCTATGTTAATAGCTGAAGAGGAATGCTGAAAATCTGGTTTCATTTGAGATTTTGCAAATGATCCTTATGAATTTTCCTTTACTTCCTACAGTTCTATAAGAACCTCACGAACCACCTCAACGACATCGCTTGGAAAACCGAGGAAGATATGCAAGAAACGAAGTAAAGAAGCTGGGTGGACTGGACAATTTTTTAGAATAACTTCAGCTTGTGATCTTCCCAACTGTCATGCTTTTGCTTTGTATCTTCGTTCTAAGAATGCCTCATCAGACAAAAATAAACTGCAGCAGTATGTTGCAATCACGTCGTGTGATTAAGAAAGAGTGTCGCAATTTCTTCGGCGTCCTCTGTCTTATTGTTTGAGCAGTCCACACTCTAACTGTTTTTTTTTTTTTTTTTTTTTTGAGAAGAGACTGTCTTATTGTTTGAATGGTCCAGAAAGGCAAGTTAGGGAAAGAACGAATAGAATCATTGTTAAGCATTGAGGAGGCTTCCCCTTCGGACATGTAAGTCTCCTTCCCCTTGTCAAGCTTTCCATTGAAATCTTCTTTTAGCTTAAGTATACTTCAACTTTATTCCAAGAAAACCGACGGAAATTCTCTAGCAATTCTGGTAACGATCTGCCGCATTGTCCAGGCATTGGTTCGATTCCACTTAAAAGCAGTTTTGACCTTACCATAACCAAATAACTGAGGGAAAATTCCAAAAAAGGACCTGAAGTGCCATTATTTTCTCAAATAAGGGCCCGAAGTTAACTTTGTTTCAAATAAGAATCTAAAGTGACTTTAGTTGTTTCAAATAAGGATTTGAAGTGGCTTTGGTTGTTTCAAATAAGGACCTGACCTCACCGATCACCGACCAACTAAATCTTCCGACTAATCAAGGTTATTTTTGTCATTTGGCATTTCACCTTCTTTTTTTTTTTCCTTTTTTTTTTTTTATGGTTCTTCTTCTTCCTCTTTGCTGGTGGTCGGACAGCCACTAGTGTGCCCATAGAGGGCTAACTGAGGGTCGCCCCCACCGCCGAGGGTGACCCACGCTGGCCACAAGTGAGGGATGGCTTTGTCTGAGCGTGATGACCCTCACCCAAGGGCCATCCGTGAGGTCAGCCCTTATTTGGTCCCAAGCAAGGGCAGCCATTGAGGTCATCTAGCCCTCGTCGACCTCGCTTGGGGCCAACACAAGCCGATCTCGCACATGGTCCCTAGGCGAGGATTGCCATACCTGGGTGAGGCCATCCCTCACCCAGCCCTTTGTGGGCATTGCTGGTGGTCAACCGGCCACCGGCAAAGAGGAAGAAGAAGAACCAACAAAATAAATGAAAAGAAAAAAAAAAGGAAAATGATGAAAATGCCTTTGACCGCTAGAAAGACAGGTCCTTATTTGAAACGGGCATAGCCACTTCAGGCCCTTATTTGAAATAAACATAATTACTTCAGGTGCTTATTTGAAACAACATCCACTTTAGGCCATTATTTAAGAAAATGAAAGCACTCCAGGTCCTTATTTGAAATAAGATCCACTTCGGACCCTTATTTGAGAAAAATATGGCACTTCGGGTCCCTTTTTGGAATTTTCCCAATAACCGATGAATTTACTATTGACAAATTGATCAGGTTGATGAGGGATGACTATAACAATCTGGGATTAACCAACACATTTAGAAATTAACCAAAGGAATAATGAAAATTGCTAACATATTCAAAAGTTTACCGATCATATTTAACAAATTTGTGACTTCCGCTCAAAACTATTCGTCTTTGCAAGCCAACTTACCAATTATAAATGATAAAATAGTTGAAAACTTTCTACAACAGTCAATAAGTTTTTTTTTGTATACTAAACGAGTCTCCCCAGTCAATATCAATCATAAGTTGGGAGTGTGCATGGTCTCTTTAGCTATGAGATGCAACTCCTCATTCTTTAGGAACATGAAATGTCTAAAGACGTCACCATCATTATGAAGTATCGCTCGATCAAGGGTGTGGATTTCTCTGTAGATATAATTTCGGCAAAATAGTATTCTGATCCTTACAATGTGATGCTCGGCGCAAAGTTGTTTGACATGCCACCCATGAATGTAAATGCGAAACCATCTTTGTCCAACCATCGTCAGACCAGTAATCACCAACGCACAAATAATTGCATCATAAATAATTGATGCAGAAATGTTGGCAAAATCTATAGTACATTGGCTTACATGACAAATGACTGGGTTATACCTAATATAGTAGGCAAAACATTGATATTAAAAGCCCCCAAAGAAAGACGGTTCACCCCAATCAGAGGACGTGCTATTCAATTGTGAAAGCCATCCGGGAGGTACTTAGAAATCACACCTCTAGATGAACCACACTGCATGGTGCAAGACATTATCTACATCATTGTCTGGACCTGGATGGCTTAAATATATTTTTCTTGTAGTATTTCAGCTACAAGATGCTTTCCCTGATGTCATCCATTGCTCTGTGTTTGTTTTCTTTTGAAGGGGCTTTCTTTTGGTCTGTATGAAGGATCACATTCACTTTAAGTTGTGAACAAGCAATTAATTCCAAGCAACATTAGTCAAATAAACAGAAGGAATTTTACCAGCCAAAAATGATTTTGTGTGATAGAAAGCACACCCATTTTTAAGCACATATGCACATAAACAGTCTAAAATGGGACAAGGAGGTTCATCACAAGAAGTTATAGACAATTTCAAGCAAAACATATGAAAAAATGATTCTGCTTTTTCCGTTGAAATATGAAGCCATGCAGAGATAGCACACTCAACCATTCAAGGTCACAAAAAGTGCAAATTATACCCCTCTGGTAGAATATTCCATTAACCAATACTTTCTTCTTCTTTTTCTATTCTTAAGTGGATCAAGAACATCAAATAACTATGGATTCGATGCTAACATCCATACTACTGAGATTCTTGCTAGCAACTTTTACCGCACGACATAGCCATAAATGTTACCACAGAACACAAATAATAAATCCTCAAGTCAAGCCATTGATTCCAACAGCACTGGTCTAGAAACAAGTTCATCTCTCACATACGGTATTGTTTTCCTCACAATTAACTTCATTGGAGTCGACCCTTTTGTCAGCAAGTAATAGCAAACCCTTACATTCTGGCCTTTACAACAATTATTTGGTCCGACTCATGCGCAAAGACCTGCTTTATCCCTAGAATGTACGGTGAAAATTAAGATCTTAACTTTGACAGCTTCACCCTTTCCCATGCAGATGGCAGCATGGTGAGAGCCTACTAATTTAGCAGAGTGGACTGCCAATCATTGCTGAAGCTATTAAGGTCGTCAAGAGATTCCACAAGCATATTGTAAAGTGACATGCAGATTCTAGAATTCCAAAAATTCACAAAAGACAGGCTTCACGTGATGAATTCCAGAGAAAAAAATTAACAGGGTAGGACAAAATCAAATCAGTAAGTTATGGTATAGAGGAATTTATTCATATCTTAAGAACCAGATCAACAACACACTAGGGCCATCCAAGTAAAGAAGGAAAGGCATATATATTTTCCAAAAGTTTTATGTTATAGTACACCCATTCAAGTAAATTAGAAGATTCTAATGCAATTGAACAAACAGATACGAGTTTCAAGGCATGAAATGTAGTGCATGACAAGCCTTTGATTCATGAACTCCTGTTCCTCCTACAAATATTCATCCATTCCTTGCCAGACCCCAACTAGACTTCAGTGCCATCCTATACCACACGTGCACATCTTTCACACTTTGTGTTTCCCCAGCAGGCCTCTTGGACTCTTCGACAAAAACAGCTAGTTTCACTCCATGTTCCACTGGCATCTTTGATGCCTAAACTCTCAAGGTAACTTAGTCAGAGTAACATGAGGACGTTGCAACTAAATTAAGAAGTATAACTGCTATTATGCTTAGTAGAAAAGCATCAGCATGAGACTATAATTGGAAAACAAAACAGATAAAGCACGTTCTACCATTCCAACAGAAGACTACCAGATGCCCAAAAATACAGAGCATAAGTTCTTTGCTATGTGCAACGTACTATCTTCCCAAAGGGGGATGCTTACAAACAGCAAAGAATTGTGCAAAGGCAGGAATTCCATACAGTGAGGATAATTAATCTTCTGTAGATTATGATGTAAGCCAAATATACCAATACTGTGGCAATGTCCAAGCGCATCTACAAGTAAAGTATATATCTGATCAATAACCTAAATATTGGACAATGCTATTATGTCACAACTAACCCATATGATCAATAAAAAAATGCAAATCAGAACCACTCACTACTTCACAAAAAATTCTAAAACAAGTACTCAGGGTATATTTGTCGTAAATGTACTAGTTTGGGGTTGGTGATGATCGAATAAATTAATTTAGGGTAAATTTGTCATAAGTGTACTAGTTTGGGTTTTTTGTGGTCACCTGGGTAAATTTGTCACAAGTATACCAGATTGGAGAATTTTATGATTAAAAAATTAGTTTGAACTTTGGAGGGTATCATGAAGCGGGGACACGGGATTGAGGAGGAAACAGACTCGTACTCGGGAGTGACTAGGACCTGAAGTGGGAACCCAGCTGTGGAGCGAGTGAGGGTCGTGCCAAGCGGCTCGCGATTCACCGTGCGACACGTGTGCAGGTGGGGTCGTGACTGGGCAAGTGGATTGGAATTGGGGTGGGGGTCGGGAGGGTGGTGCGGGGCCGCAAATTCCTTTTTTAAGGAATGTATGGACCCTTTACATGCAGGGTGAGTATATATGGGCACGTAAAATCGCTTCTTCCTGCAAATCTTGCAAAAGGGAAAATGGGCAGTTTTTCTCCAGCTTGTATCTTGATGCTTTTGTCCATCACGATGGCATTGGCGACCGGCTTCATTCGGGAAGCGAGCGCTGCTACCGGAGAGTGCGGGAGGATGCCAATCAGGTCAGCGTTCGCCAAGCTGAGTCCATGCCTGGGGGCAGCTAGAGACCCCCAGGCTAAGGTTCCACCTGCCTGCTGCGCCAGAGTCGGCGTGCTCGTTGGTGCCGGTCCTCGCTGCCTGTGCGCTGTTTTTCTCTCCCCTGCAGCGAAAGAGGTTCGCATCGTCCCTGACGCGGCTCTCTCGATTCCCAACAGATGCCACATGAGGAAAGCTAGACGCGAATGCCGTGGGGAGTCTAATCTTTCCATTTCGCCGTCCCCCCGAGGAAGCAGCTGCGTTCGGTGCCTGCCACAGAAGCAAGGGAGCAGGTCGAGGATGGCGACTGCGGAGAACATCGCGAGGGTGGCGACACGAGGATGGCGAAGCAAGGGCCGGAAATGTCCGCTCATCAAAAGCAGACGGACTTCCCGTCTTTTTGAATTAATTTGCTCATTCGGTCTTCTTGGGATTAAAAATCATTTACGTTATACGATTGATGTGATTTAGGTTGTCAATGAGATAAGTATAGAATTTTTCTCGATGTAATGGTGATTATGACTATACCTGTCAAATAGTACTTTGTCAACATGCCTCTTTACCAACCAAAAAAAAACATGCCACTTTAAAAATTAATCCGAACCCGGTCCCACCTTCACTTCTCATTCTCCGAGAAAATATTGACTGGGTTTTACCCTCCACGTAAGCTTAGGGTAAGACCATTCAGCGATCAACACGTGGCTCCACGGCGACGTCAGAAGTTTAAAATTTGCGCGCGCCGCTCCTAGGGCCCATCGCTCTGATGCTCTCTCTCCTTTGTTCTTCTGCGACCTGTCGACTTGTCCTCTCTCTCCTCTCTCTCTCTCTCTCTCTCTTTCCCCGTTCTCCCCGTTTTCCGTTCCGTTTTGTGGGATAACAAAAGTCGCAAGTGCTTCTCTCCGAATGCTCTTCCCCTCCTCTGCTCTCTCTCCTCTGCTGGTTGCCCGTGACGCCTCCTCCGCTGGTTGCTTGCGACGCCGACGCCAACGCCCTTTCCACCTCCGCCAATGCCTCTGCTCTCCTCTGCTAGTTGCCCGCAACGCTGACGCCTCTGCTCTCTCTCCTTCGCTGGTTGCCTGCGACACCGACGCCGACACCCTTTCCACCTCCGCTGACGCCTCTGCTCTCCTCCGCTGGTTGCCCATGACGCTAACGCCGATGCTCTTTCCACCTTTGTCGACGCCTCTTCTCTCTCCTCTGCTGGTTGTTCGCAACGCCGACGCGGACGCTCTCTCTCCTCCGCTGGTTGCCCGCAACGTCGACGCCGACGCCTCTGCTCTCTCTCCTTCATTGGTTGCCCACGACGCTGACGCCGACGCCCTTTCCACTCTCTTTTCCGCTGGCTGCCCGCTACGCCGACGCCCTTTCCACCCCTGCCGACACCGATGCTCTCTCTCCTCCGCTAGTTGCCCCCGACTCTTCTGCCTCCGCCGTCGCCCCTGACTCCGACACCGTCGCCGACGCCCCTTCGCCTCCCTCTCACGACCTCTGCTCTGCTCTCTCCCTCTTTCCTCTACGGAGCGGCTTTGCTAGCAACCCCGACGCTGACGAACCCCTGCTTGCGTTTTGGCCTCCCTCTCCGCGAATGAAGGTCGCTCTGCTCGCTCTCTCCCTCTCTCTTTCCTCTGCGAAGTGCCCCCCGCTCCTGAACGCGGACGCCGCTGATGCCGTCGCCTCCCGCCGTCGCCTTCCCAAGCCCCACCGATAGGCACCCCATTGGCGACTCCCATACGTCTGAAGGTTCTTTCTTTACTAGAACATGCCTATGCAAAACATGGATTACTAATAAATTTTTGCCCACTGATAATTGTTATCAGTCTCTTAGTTTTCTTAAGGTCTGTATATAGTTTAATATGCTGTTATGCCTTGCAGAAAATGGAGGTACTTCCAATCAATGATCTGGATAAAGCATTACACGAATTTGTCAATAAGGACGATAAAACGGCATTTTATTCTTTCGTGCAACTAAATCTTGAAGAAACTCGTGTAAGTATCATACCTGCTTTTGTTGTTGTGGAGGCATCACTCTTAAGCTGTCAGTTCCTCATGCTATAGTGTGAATGTTATGTTTCTGTTATGCTTCTGTGTTGATACTTTTTTGTTTATGAACATGTGCAGAACAAAATTGCTAGGGATTCCGACACCTTGAAATGTGAGGAGGAGGATCTAATTCTTAAAGACGGCGAGTGTTTGGAGGCAAGAAGTTATCTATTGAGACTTGTTATCCTTATGATGTGGTGAATTTAGTCTCATCCAACCACTTAATGTATGGAGTTCTTCCAAATTTTTGGGGGCTTTAGCTCATTTGCTTCAATCTGTAGTCAGGCTTCAACTTTCTGCTACGATTGTGGCTGTTATTAGAGTAAAGCAGGAATTTCTTGTATATCTTATTGTAAGGTCTTTCCAACAGTTACAGAAGGGCATTTCAATGAGAGAAACTAGGAGCTTGGATAGGCTGAAGTTATTTTTTGCCTGTTGGTTTTAATTCCCGTTGACGATAGGCTGAAGTTTTTTTTAACTCATCTTCTTCCTGCCAAGTGCTGCCTAAAGTAAAGATTGATGCTTAATTGACTTTTTTCTTTATATTCAAGAACGCGTTAAGGAACGTTCTGTACATCCTAGTGACACCCCACATGGAACATCAAGTGCACCTTCTGTGGAGGTAAATCTAGCTGTAGCGCTGATTATCCTTCTTGGATTCTTATGAGTTTCTCTGTGAAGCCATTAAGTGCTAAATTTTTCATGTTAAATTCTGCCCAGGCTGCTAGAAATAGGAGTGCTGCAGGAATAGGAAGCACAATTTCTTTTAGCGATGATGAGGACACAGCAAAGATACTCGGCTCAAACTCTGCCACCAAAGGCAGGAAAGGATCATTGGGAGTTTCTAGATCCTCCCGTGCTACTTCAGATCTAGGAAGAGGGAAAACTTCTACAAGAGGAAGGGGCAGGGGAAGAGGATCTGCTAATTTGAAGCAAACTACTCTTGATTCAGCTTTGGTATCTCACCGTCGTGAAAGGTTAGTAGCAGATGTAGTCATGAACTCGAGCTTACGGATTAAAGTTGTCAAACTCCAATGTCCCATATCCCGAATCACCTAGCTAAAGATTATTTGCATCCTCAAGTGATCTGGCTTTGCAATTGAAGTGCTTCAGGGAAATAATCAGCATTAGCGTCTGGCGTAATATGTGGATACGGTAGGCTCTCTGATAGTGATGATTTGTCTGCATGGATTAAATTAAGTGATGGTATTTTCAAATGACCGGCTTCCTATGGCTTAAATTAAGCCTTTGAAAGAACAAGGATGTGAAATTGACTGATGTCCGTAAGCATCTGTATTGAGTCTGCAGTACCCCCAAAACTTCTTGTTTACATGGGTTTTTAACTTTAAATGATGGGATGCCTTTCTTGCTGCCAGTGGTTTATAAAGCCATGTATATGGAAGATCTATGTCTTGTGTGCCGATAGTAGATGAATTATACTAGCTCTCAGTGTTCTACATATTGAATCTGCAATCCTCTATATCAGTACTTGGGATAATTCTGTCTTTTTTCTTCCCTGGTACAGCACCTCTGCAGCAGGGGCTGCAAAAAATGCTGCCAGAAGTATTCTTGATGATAAGGACGATTTAAAAAATGATGAAACTTGTACATTGTATGTCCTAGATTCCCATGAGGCTGTCATTAGCATGCCAAGTGATTTCATATTTTAATGGCATGTCCTTTCCAATCTCTCACTATATGGAGATACATAAATGAATGAAGAACCTGATTCATGTGACGCTTCTGTAACTACAGTTTTTTTCCATAGATAGATATAAGTACGGCTGAAAATGTTTCACTCATTAAGCTCCATTGTCTCCCTATATGATGCATCTAAAACTACAGTTGAAATTCTATGTTCGTCTCTTTATCTGAATGGACCTCATTAAGGTGGATAAGATGGAGAGCCTGTTTGCAATGTCAATGTTTTACAGTTGGAACTGACAGCTTTGTTTTCGATTCCTAGGTAATGAGAAACTACGGTGCATTGAGAAGATGAGATACTATGGTTCCATGCCTTGTCACCAGTGCCTTTCGCATGTTGCGTCCATACCATGGCCAGAGGCGTTGCATTTATTAAACTTTGACCTATATTGCTTCTTGATTGAGGACCGTGCTCTTGCTACGGTTAAGGGGATGCCAGAGTCGCTCCTGTTTTCATGGGATTATCTCTTATGGCTATAGGGCGGAATCCCCATTTCTGAGTTTCTTGAGTAATGTATGCTATTGGCAATGATAGGCTATGTAAATTTAATAAAAGGAAATCTTATGAGAAACAAAGATATCCAATTAGAGGGAACATTGCTTACATAGTCGTGAAAAGCTTGACCTGGTAGAGTGCAAACGGATACTGCAACACCCATCGTCCCAACCATTTCTGATGCACGCTTCGCCTCTGCTGCAACATCCTTAAGTGAGAGCCCAGCTGCGGCTGCAGCTCTGGCGACCTTATATTGACAAATGAAAGCAAAGAATCATATCAGTATTCTTCACTTTCACTATTCATAAACGTAGGGCAAGAAGTGTGGAGTCTCTCAACAACAATGAACCATAGATATTGCTAGATGCATGAAAACTTCAGAAGAATAATCTGAAAGGGATGTCCTTCTGACTTTCTTAATTCAAAATTCAAAATTTTCTACAAATTGATTTGCCAAAACAGGAGCTTCCTATGTTAAAGATCTATTACAACAAGAAAATATGAGAGATTTTAAAGTTGACGTAGTCACTCGAATAGATGAAAGTGATGGTGACAAAATTTAAGGACACAAGCGTGGACCATGAGAAGTGGGGAAGGAAAAGATTCTTGTTTAGTGCCAAAAGGGACATTTAAAGCACAACCTTTCAGAGAGAAAGAGACCACAAACCTTGTGAACTAGAATAGTCCCTGCTAATCCTCTCCTCCCGACTATGCCTCGAGGGGGAGGTAAAGCACAATCATCTCCGACAATCACCATCTGCAATAAGGCATAACCTTTTGACACCAGTCTCCAGCATATGTTAAAATCACAATCACATCTAGAAGTAATTACAGGGGAAGTACCTCAACCATGTAACCTTCAGATTTAGCCAGCTCAGCAGCCAATCCAAAGTTCAAGCGATCCACTGTATAATTCTACAAAAGGGAGATTGTAATCCTTCTTCTGTTAGATCTTTTGTTTTGGATGATGTCATAGCACAGGGAAATAAGTACTTGTGGTCTATGCAGCTGCTAGAACTGCATAAACTCCCGGAATTTCCGTGGCAATGAAAGTGCCATTTACAAAATTTTTAGTTTTTCCCTTGTATACACAAGTTTACATGTATGCCAAAATGCTCTATAAGGTGGTAGGATAAAGTAAAGGAAGTACCTTGACAATAAGTAGACACCCCATTGAACCAGTTACAGCTCGGATGCCCTGAAATATATACAATAGAGTAAAATGAATCTCATAGACAAGGAGACAAAACATAAAGCCTCACTAAAACTGAGCTGTTGGAGATGGGAATTTATTATCACCTTCCTTAACTAACCAACACAAAACTAATCAAATATGAGATACCATTGTTACCTTAGCAGAGAGACAAGACACTGAAGCGATCCAGGATCAACAAAGGCATGTATTTGCAGCAACTGCCTGAGAGCAGGCCGATAAATTGCATTGGCTGCAAGAGATTAAGAAAGTTACATAGAAGCATGATGAACAAACATGTAATCTTACAGCAGCAACACAGATAAGCAAATCCCATTTGCTCCATCTTTCCACATGAGCAGAAACCCATTTTATCACGAGGCAACAGAGCTAGGGTAATAAAATGGAAACTTAACATCTTACTATAGAGGCAAACCTGTCTTGAAAACAAAGAGCTAGTTGTGTGTTTACTAAACACTTAAGCATCATCACTCATAATCCCGATGCAGTACAACACACTGAATACAAGAAAGCATCTCTTTCAACTCACATTACTTGAGTACCTTTAGTCGATAATTAGAATGGGACTAAGAGAGTTAAGGGGGAACAAAAAGGCAGGACTGACTTCTTTTGCTATTTGACTCTAATTTATAAGTCAAAACTTAAATACTTTTGAATTCATTTTTGATTCATCACTGTTAATTGCAATTAATATAACATGCTGGGTATGGACAAGCCTTCAAGCAAACCGAGACACGTACAACTTATGAACAGAAGCAATAGTTAATGCCCTATCCATTTCATTAGTAATGCGTCAAAAAGTATGGGAATAGTTGCATACCGTAGAGGGAAAATTAGAGACACAGCTAATCTCCACTGCATAAACAAGCCACTGTCTTTTAATGCTTCCTTCAGCACGTTGTAAAGTTGCTACAACTTCAACAAGCACATTCCATGTGTCTGCAAGTCAAATGTTAAAAAAAACCCATCAAACAAATCTAGTAACTTCTATTTTGATCACCACTGCATTCACAAGGTTATAGGTCATCTCGAACCATATGTTGGACATGTCTTCATTTCGTTCTATTCAAGAATTTAGAGTCTCAACAACAGAAAGTACACCAACAAGGGAAAATCAAACACTTCAGAAAGCAAAATATAAGTTGATTTTGTGAGTCCATGATAACCACTTCTGACTAAAGTTTTACAGTGAGTCCTTCATCAGATATAGAGTGACATAAACTTTCAACATGAAGAATTCTGAAACAAGAACAATAAATGGAGCTCATCACCTCTGTATTTGGCCTATTCATCTTTGATGAATTCACATTCATTAACCATGAGCAGAGTTTCATGACTATACTGTCATTGGAGAAACTTTGAGAAGCAACTTCTGAGACAGTGGTATCAATCTGAATATGATCATCCGAATTTACTTCCTTGGACCACAGACTATGTCAAAGAAAAGAAAGTGCCCAAGCAGAGTATTGTTGCAGCTGATTATCTTCAGAATGTTGAGCAACAAGAAACATCTCTTGCATTGATGATGTTAACAAAGGCTCGCAGACAGGACTTGAAAGAAGCGCACACATTATATGAGAAGATTCCTGCCAAGAGAACATTTCACTGTAAGAAACAAGCACCACAAAAAATGATTAGAAGGCTAGTTGAGGAAAAATCCTCAATCACCTTTAGCCTGTAATGACCGTAATTGGAGGATAAGGGATGAATCAGAACCAACCCAGCTTCTGCACCCAAAGAATTAACAATTCCAAGCATCACTCCCAGATAAGTGGAGGGAGGCTGAGGATTGGAATAATATCTCCTCAACAATTCCAGTAACTCTTTCAGACATCCAACTTCAATGGAATCTATGCCTTCCTTCACAACACAGGCAAGGAGACTCCCTGCTCCAGCACATGATTCCATCAACAAGCTCTGGTGGAATGCACCTGACTTTTTAACAGACAATAATTCAGATATAAGTTATCTATAACTATTCATCAGTTGGTTTAGTTCACCAACATCCATCAATTCTACTCTCTGGCAGAAAGCCACAACCATGGGAAGTGCAAGACAAGATCCAACAGATAGAAGCATCTCAGATCCTTCATTGCAGGAGTTAGAGCTCCAAACAAATGGCTCCGTGTGTGGAATCCATGAAGTTATCAAGTCCTTTATCTTCAGTGTCACATCAATTTCCCCACTTCGGTAAACTGCACTAATAGAGCTGCCCAAACCAAGAACAAGTCCAGCAAGACCCCAGGTGTCTTCCTCCACAAGATCACTGTCCTCATTCAAGAAATGAGGATTCTGATATCTACCATTCTCACACATGTCATTGGGAAAATGTTCACACAGACTTTGAAGAATCTGGGATGTTGATTTTGTAAGTTCTAAGGTCGTGATAGATAATGACCTGATAATATTCCCTACTAATTCAACTTCAGCCATCTTGTAGGAATCTCTGTCAGCATTATCAGCAGCTTCAGTCCTAGTTAGAAGATCCTGGCATGAAAAACCCAAGCCAACTCCACAGGCACCTTTCACAAAGGTGCTTTTGCTACTAGACAAAACCTATTAGGCACACATGATCAGTAAATAAACACAATTATCAGTGAGAAAACCAGCACTTGTTCCGTTATTATTCTTTAATTGGGAACATTAAGAAAACAGAATTATCATGGGCAACATGGTGACAAACCTCAAATCTACAGAAAGAACCCGCCATGCAAAGAGGAAACTCAAGTGCAAACCAAAGAAACTATACCAGCTATCATAGCAGGTACATGTTCCCACTCTAGGATTTGACCATTTGAACCATCAGCATTTGTTAAACATCATACCTTATGGTATGAGACTAACCTTCATGCCGAAAGGACCGACAGGATAGTAACAGCAATCTTCGGCAGGTCGTCGATGTCCCTCGCGGACACGGAGGTGGAGGTGGAGGCGTAGGCAGAGGCGTCGGCGTCAGAGTCTGAGTCGGGGGCGATGGAGGCAAACGGCGGAGGGGCGTCGGCGTCAGAGTCGGGTTCAGGGGTGGAGGTAGAGGCTGCGTCGGCGTCGGCGTCGGCGACGCAGCCTCTACGTCGAAGTTGGGGGCTACGGAGGCAGCGTCAGTGGAGGTGGAAAGGGCGTCAGCGTCAGCATCGCAAGCAACCAGTGGAGGAGAACAGAGGCGTCAACGGAGGTGGAAAGGGCATCGGCGTCGGCGTGACAGGCAACCAGCGGAGGAGAGAGAGCAGAGGCGTCGGCGTCGTGGGCAACCAGCAGAGGAGAGAGAGCAGAGGGGGAAGAGCATTCGGAGAGAAGCACCTGCGACTTTTGTTCTCCCGCAAAACGAAACGGAGAACGGGGAGAACGGGGAGAGAGAGAGAGAGAGGAGAGAGGACAAGACGACAGGTCGCAGAGGACGAGCAGAGGAGAGAGGGCATCAGAGTGGCGGGGCCCAGGAGTGGCGCGCGCAAATTTTGAACCTCTGACGCCGTCGCCTACGTGGAGCCACGTGTCGATCACTGAGTGGTCTTACATTTGGCCTACGTGGAGGGTAAAACCCAGCCAATATTTTCTCCTCCTCCTCCTCGAGGTCGATGGTCATTGGTCGGCACCTTCTAGTACTTCGCCTCCCTCGAAAGCCTCGCCAGTCGCAGCGGGGTCCCGAGCCCCATTTGCCTCCGCCTTCAACTGTTCCAATGCGAAGATCAATTGTGTCCCTCCGACGAACTCGCCGTCGCATCTCGCCCCGTCTGATTGCATCCCTTCGACGAACTCGCCGTCACACCTCACCTTCTCCACGATTCTCTCGATCATCTCTCTCAAGAGCCCCGTCTCACATCCTCGTCTTCTTACAACTTCGAAAGGTCGGTACCCCACTCTCTCTCCTGTGAAACCTTATCAAAAGGAAAGTAAATAAATTTAAGATCGCCAATTTGAATCGCAATTGAAGATAGAGGCTGTCGCGACCTAAATTTTTCGGGGTGCACCACTTAGTATTTAGCTAATGGATTATTAAGCCTAGACTTAACTCGAGTTCTCCCAAACCCATATTAATTCGTGACTTAAATTCAATTTTTTAACATGCAATTGATTTTCAATTAGGAGTTGCCACTAATCTATTTTAGGTGGATCGATTAGAAACCAAGTAAAATAATGGGAGAATTATCTTACTCCTATGAACCAGAGATTATGGGTACGAAGACTTGGTTACACTAGATTCCTCTAATGTCTTTTCGGTACCATTCTTTTATTTTCCAATAAATGTTTTTGCAGTGAGTTTAAATTGATTTTAAATCTATTTTCCTAACATATTGCGCAATCCACCAATTTAACACCCAAATAAATAATAAATAAATTGCAAAAATTTACCTCAAAGCAACGAAAGTATCTGCAATGTTAAATTAAAATCCACATCAACAACCTTTTTTTTTCACTTAATTAATGAAAATCATGCAATATGTAATGTAATATTAACTAAATGACCTAATTCTAATGACATGTGATTTCTAATTAAATGGGCCTAGCAAAAATACTAAATGACATGCATCTCAATGAATCTAACCCTAATGACTTCTAATTAAATGGGCCTAGCAAAAATACTAAATGACATGCATCACAATAAATCTAACCCTAATGACGTGCATATGATATTTTTTCTTTTTCCTAAAAGAATACATTTTGTCCTAAATAATAAAACTAATTTAACCTATGACATTTTTTTGTATTTTTCATGAAATTCGAAATTAGGTAAAATGTGAAAATTGCCTAGCTAGATTAAGATCCTATTCCATCTACATTAGGAATTAGGTTGAACCAAATCCTAATTTAAACTAAAATATTATTTTAACCTAAATAATCCTAAAATGCAATCTATTTAATAAAATACCTAAACCTATAATAAATTAAGAAAAATATCATCTAAAATTAAACTAAATGCAATTTTACCCTAATATGCAATGATGTACAAAAGATGCCCTAATTTTACAAGACATATGCTTAATGACTTTTTTTGTTATTTTTTATTAATTTCGAAATTAAAATTTAACATGCAATTCCAAATAATAATAAAACTAACATCCTAAATGAATTGATTTGATTTTTTTTGACCTTTTTATTATTTTAAAAAATTGAGAAAAAAATCATGCAAACGCTAAAATTACATTTTTTTATTTTTTTAAAGAAAATTAATTTAAATAACACCACAGCAAATCAAACAATATTGATACCCAAACTGACGAATCATATCTCGCGCATGAAATTGGGTTAGCCAATTTCACATAAATCACAAATCGAATCTCGGATGGGAAATTGGATTGACGATTTTGTTTTTAGTAATTGCGAGTCGGATTTCGGGCGCAAAAATTGGACTCCCAGGCAATTTCATAACATGCACTTTCAATTTTGCATTAAAAGATAATTACACTAAAAATATCAAGTAATATGCAATATCAACAATAATAAATAAATAAATAAAACAAAAGATAAATAACAGAAAATAAAATGAAAATAAAATTTACCTATTTTTTCTTTTTTTTTTCAAAAAAAAAAAAAAAGAGGTGGGAGACCGGCCAGCGAGAGAGGAGAGATCTCCGGCGAGGGTTCCGGCGAGGGCTCCTGCGGGACGCCGGATCTGGCGCGGGCATCGCGGACGGCGGACCGTGCGGCGAGGGTCTCGGCGCTGGCGGTGAGGCGGAAGCGGCGTCGGGGCGGCGTGGCGAGATCTCGGCCGGCGTCGCGGGAGCAGGTGCTCGGCTCCGACGGCGGGGCGGCGAATGGGACTGCAACTCGGGGGATCGGGTCGCGGTGTTGCGGTGGGCTCGGATCTGCAGGCGCGAGGCTTCACGGGCGTCTGGGTCACGGATCTGCAGGCGGAGCGGCTTCACGGGCGGATCGGCGACAGGCGACGCAAGGCGGGGCTCGGCGTCGGGGCGGCGTGGGTCGATCGGCGACGGTGTTGCGGGCAAGGCCGGCAGGGCGACGGTGGCAGATCGGCGACGGGGAATCGGCGCGGCGGCGATGGACGAGCGGCGGTGCGCTCGCGGGGGGCGGATGGCCGCAGTGGAGGCGGATCGACGCTGGGTCGCCGGTGGCTCGGCTGCCGGCGCGGGTGCGCCGACGCGGTCGAGCGTGGGGGCACCGGGGAACAGTCTTCCTCCTCTTTTCTCTTTTTTTTTTTTTTTCTCTCAACTCACTGCACTTTTCACCTTTTGTCTTTTTGTGCCTCTTGTTTTTTACTCGACGGAAAGGACCCCCTCAAACAAATTGCACGTGAGGTATTATATAGGTCTAAAAAATGTATCTTTGCGGTATACATTTTTTCCTTTTTTGTTCGCGCATGATACCCCTAAATATATTGTTGAAATATACCCACTTCGCGCAATCTTCCCTTTTTTATTTTTCACATATTCTATCCAAAAAATTTGCGCAAAATAGTATATGTAAAAAATCTTAATGGAATATAACAAAAATAACATTTTCCTAAATTATATGCCATGTGATTTTCTATTTTTTAGCAAAAATCAACCCCAAAAATTTAGGAGTCAACAGAGGCCATTTTAAAAAAAAAATGAAAATCGAGTGTATTTAGTCATACAATGGGTAAAAATAGCGTCACCCTTTGATATTTATGTTTATCTTATTATTTTTAATAGTCATATTGTAAATAGGTTAATGTAATTTTTATCACAATATGTCGAGGTACATCTCTTCAACTCTATCAATTTTGAACCCAACTCACCTAAATTCTGAGCCAAACTTGAGGTTGAATTAATGGGATACCTATCTTTGTTCAATCGAGCACAGACTTGTCAATATTTAGCTTGACAAGTTTGGGGGACTTCATCAAGTTTTCCCTTGTTTCTTGTTTCTTGTTTCTCGTTCTTGATGTCTGCGTGGGCGTGTCTTTGTTTTTTCTTCCGTCGCAGTCGCCTTTTTGGGCAGGGCGGGGCGGTCTTTTTCGTGATTTCGGCTCGCGGGTCGAGTTTTGTTTTTGGTCTTGGCGCCTGATGAAGAGTGCTGTGGTAGCTCAAATTGTCTTTTGGGGGGTTTTGTATGTTGATTTGGGAAAGCGAATTGCGAGCAGCTTTAGATGTTGGTGGGGAGTGGGGAATCAGCTCATGGGGCAGAGGATTTGGAATGTGAATAGTCATCGTCTCGAATGCCCTGCTCTGTACTCTGCAATTCTATTCAGCTGCTGTTGTTCAAATCTCGAAATTTACTCTGGCGGTGACTAACCATTAGGATATAATGAATTGGAGTCGTTGTATGGCTAATTGCCTACTGTACAGTGCTGCGAGTGAATAAGCAATGGCTTCTTTCAGTGCTATGCTGGGATCGATGGCTGTTTAATGATTAGTTCTTGGCTTTCTTTTGGCCCGTTCGATAGCGGCTAACAGCAGCCTTGTAACTGGCTGTGATCACTATCATCCGCCATGTAAACTGAATACGAGTAGCATTTTTCTCCTATGCTTATTGTCATACATTGAGGCCATCCAAGACCATTTTCAGTAGATAATTTTACATATCGTCTGGATAACATTGATTGCTCACGCTTCTTTTCCCTCTCTCAGCAATTCTTTTTCATAGTAGAGCAAGAGAAAAGCTTGAATGGGAAAGGGTGTGGTTTGAAGAGATGATACTACGTGATTTCGTACGGGACCCATGAAATTTGGCAGGTGTTTTGGGTGCCAAAATGACGATCCACTTCATATTTATTTTGACTGCCTTCCTGCTTACTTGCGGAAATTTAGAACTGCGAATTGCTGCGAGCTGTGGTTTCGTCGTCAATTTACTAGAAAAGTCAGATAGATGGCGTCGATGCAGGGAAGTCTTTTGAATGGAGATGGAGAACTTTCTGCAATTTGACTTGAAGAGTACTGTAACCTGCAAAACTGAAAATTGGCTAAGGTTTTACAAGCCTAATCAGTCCTCTTTCAGTTACAATCTGGTTTATCAAAAAGACTTGTCTTACCTTTTTGAAAACCCTGTTCAAATGATAATCACTTAGCACTGTAATGTGAATGAGACAAGTTCTTTTTTAAGCTTTCTGTATGGTAAAACAGAAAATTTAATGCCAAAAAATTTGGATACTGAATTTGAAGTGTTGGCCATTTTAAGTGCTGAAATTGAAATTAAAATGTTGTTTAATATTCTATAGAGTATTGAATAACGCTATATTCTTGCCAAATATAGAATCGTGAGTATTATCGGTATTTCTTAGGCTTTTATCAGTGTATTGAATAAAGTAATTAAACCCATCCTTACTTAGCTAATTTAGTGATGTTTTTGACTTGATTAGGTAAAAGCTGGTTACGGTTATCGAATGTGCTTAATTTTATTAAGTGCTGATTACATTAATGTTCAATATATACTGGAGTTATCAAACAGGTCCTGCTTTGGCCTAGTAATAAGCTCTTTCTGGATTATAGCCGAGTAATAAGACATGTCTCTAATAATAAAAAGCTAGTATGAGTACCCTGCTGAACATTCTTTTAACAATTTCAAAGATGTGCAACGTAACTTCGGCTCCTTGAACTTCCTCAGCATCAGACACTAATTAATCCCAAGAGTAGCGGGAAAGATTAACAATCAATTAGCAATGGTTTTGAAGCCCCAATGCCAAAATTGACCTCCCCAGCGAGCCAATAGGTTTAATGACTGTTGCTTAATTTCTTCATGAATTATTGTTGCATCGTGATCCCATTTTCTGCATTTGATTGTTGTTGTCCTTTCTCCTAATTACATGCACATATGAGGTCCAATGCATCTTCTTGCTCATTTATTTTTCCCTCTTTATTCATCATATATGCATAATTTAGAAAGAAGACTATAGAATGCTATTTGTGAAGCTATCTTGCAGTCGCTTTCTCACCGTAGTTTAGCCCAAAGGATTTCCATTGTTTAGATCTATCAACTGGATTGTTTATGGATTTTGCTTCATGATATCATTTGCATGTACAAGAACACTGGCCCTAATTGCTTACCTTGGCACAGCAACCTATCAGGAAGGGTTTTGTAGGGCCCTCACTTATGGTGGAGGAGCTAGGGTGTCGGAAGGTCAACCATGGGGTGAGTTTACTTTCCCCCATATCTTGTCAGCGGTTGCATGGATATAAGACATGAAAATTCTTCTCCAACCTCCAAAAGCACACTTACATCCTCCAGGTGAAAAGTTGATGTAACTTTAGATTCTTCTTTAAGGGGGTTTCTTCTTTTGTGGCAGGATCTTTATGTTCTGCGGTTTTATAGTAGGCTAGATGAGACAAAGAAAGGGGAGGTGAGTTTTTTGGTCTTGTGCTATTCTTACCGGTGATTGACATGAAGCTGGAAGATGATATTTTGTGGATAATTTATTTTAGTTGGAGTACTTTTGAACCGGCAATCAGTTTTTTTTTTTTTTTTCCGATTCTGTACTTAATAAGCTTGTTCAAGTTCTTATCCTACTATGCTTCATTGTTAAGCAAAAGTGCCAATGTAATGGAAAATAGAATTGAGAAAGTGGAAGAATAAGATTTTCACGGTTTGGCCATTGGCTTACATCGCAGGCAAAAGAGGAGCAGCAGGAATTCACTAATTAGAATTTGGACTACAACAAAAAAGCAAACTCAAAACCCTAGTCCCACATAAAGCTGATATTTCTCATACCCTTTGAAATATGACGAAGTGAAACACTTAAACCCTAGAAGAGAATGCTGGACGCTGAAACTAATGTGCACTATGCTGGCTCTGCCATAAGCCTCACGAAAATTCTCAATGGGGGTGGCCACAATAGTTATTGAATTGGGTGACAAGCCAGGCCTGCACATCAAAGGTTCAAGCTAAAATTAACGAACACCATGTGTCATGGTAACATTCTATAGGTCATGCTATGAAAGGTACTGCACTTTTGCGAATAAAGAAACTACGGAGGTGGAACAAGACTATAATAAGTTAATTGAGTTGTATTAACACATGTGGTCTGGTCCAAGGCAAGGTGGGGCTAACAAGCGGAGCTGGGTCTTGTTAACAATGAAGATGGAGAGATAATTGCAGAAATTGTGAAAGGACTGGAGAAGAACAGGTGCTACAAAGAGAAGGTTTAGAGCATAGGGACGGGATGGTAGAGCAAAACTGAAATGAGCCAATAAGCTTGCTATAGTTGAGTGTCCTTTATGTCAAGTTGTTAGAATGTCTAAACCAGAAGTTCGAAATGATAGTTGGAGGGAGACTTATATGCATTTAGAACGCCAATGAAATCCGCATAGACAAGTGACATGGGATATTGTAACACTTCCTCTCACATGCAAACCAAACTAAAATTGGCACATGGAACTGACAAATGGGGAGCTTCACATGTAAAATAAATCTGGTGCGAAACTCAGCTCTGTTTTCATGTGAAAATGTCCTATCCAAAAGTTTAAGTTGATAAATCGTGGGAGGCTACATAAACATAAGGTCCATTGAAAGTCATAGACAAGTGATATGGGACACTCATAACCTGTTCTCTTTCTCCTATTAGGTTAGGGAGTATTAATAGTTGTGCTAAGATTAGAACATGCCCAATGTAGTAACTGCCGCAGAACTTGAAACCAGCTTAATTGTGACTCCCTTCTATTTTCTTACATAATATGTCTTATAGCCAACATTAATAATCTCGTCACCACATCCCATAAAGTAATCTAAAAAGAGAAGTTGCTTATACAGAAGGGTCTTATAGTGCCGCCAGTGGCATGTTTCACATTTTGAAATCTATTGTAATTGCAAAGAATGAATTTGTCACATGGAACTAGCACTTGGTGGGGAAGCTAATACCCGCATTTCTCCTTCTTTTTTTTTATTATCTTTTTTTGAGAAGGGAAAAGTGCTAAAAAAGTCCTAAACCTTTTGCATTTGTGCCAACTTAGTTCTAAACCTTTTTTTAGTGTCAATTTAGTCCTAAATTTTTTTACGTTGTGCCAATTTAGTCCTTTCTAGCCAATTTTGGCTGGATTTTGCTGACTAAATGTTGACCGGCTGACGTGGCTTCATTGATGCTGACGTGGATAACTTTTATAAAATTTTAATATTTTGAATTTTTCGTTTTTTTCTTTTTCTTTTTCTTTTTTCCTTCTCCTCCTTCTTCCAACCGGTCGCCAGACCTTGGCGACTGGCTAGAGGCGACGGCCGGTGAGGTCGACCTCGACCTCGCTGGCCACCTCGCCAATGACTGCGAGGGCGGCCTCGCGCTAGGCAACAAGGCTCACTCGCCCGGCGCTACCATGGGCGAGGCTTGACCCTCGCCAAATTCGGGGAGGGTGAGCCTCGCCTGCTCGGCGTGAGGCCGCCCTCAAGGTTTGGGCGACGAGGCCAGCTTGAGGCACGAGGGCAGCCTCGCGCCGGGCTGGTGGGGCTCGTCCTCGCCGGATTTGGCGAGGGTCGAGCCTCGCCCATGGCTGGCGAGGGCAAGAAGTGAATTGTTACCATTGCCGGTAAGCGTACATTAACAAGTGAAAATTAGTAAAACAAAGCCTTGTAAAATAAGTTGGTTCCAAGTATTAGGCAAGCCGGGAAGGCACCAATTGCTGCAGTCAGCATAACGATCTGGGCTAGCTCTTTACTTTGGGCTCAATTTGCCGTTGTAGATAGTAGTGTGCCTGCCTTTTCGCAAAGCTGAGAGCATCGTTATGTCAAGATGATATGCCAGCATTGCTGGACTATGCAGGTCTTTAAATACTTCATCTACGGGTCTCATATGCTCTAGGTATTCACCGAGATATGCAGTTCTACTCATCGGCATTGTCTTGCCATAACTGTTTTTGGTGGCTGTGCTGGTTGTTGCTCTAGCGCTCCATTCAGCCGGGCTGTAGATGTTATACAATCACTTGATTCAATCACGTTTGTTACTCAGAGAAAATCTCTGTCTTATTTTCGTTTTCAAATTAAGTCTATCTTAAACAAGCCCTTGGAGATAACAGTAGTGTAAAGTCATAATCATGCCTCCCCTTCTTATGCAGCATTTGTATAGCACCAAAAGCAGCACAGAGAACACAACAAGACACGATATGGTTATGGCAATTTTACCACCAGCAGACAAGTTGCCATTTGCCCAAAATTGAGGACCGGCAAAGAAGGTGCCTTTCTTTCATAGATGTTAAACTATAATGTGATAAGCACTACAAATAAGAAAAGACGACAATACCGATATATATCAAGTAGTTCGTCAAGGGAAAGCATTTTACAAGCGCAGACCGACTACATGATAGTTTCATTGTCCATACCTTCACATGCAGCATGATAAAGACCAAACAGACCCAGCAGTCTAGATACAATCAAAAAGCACAAAGAAAGGCACTGGTAACTAATCTGGAATAAACCTCGACATTTCTCCCGACGTATTTGATTGATCAACTATCTCCATCATCCTCATAAACTAACAAAAATCATAATATGCAAAACGACGAATTCTTGCAGTGGGTTTGCAGTGTTGTTCAATTGGTAGAGCTCTAAAAACTAATCGTGACGTTTCGCCTAGCTCTATCCTCGCTCCTTACTGTGGCCCTTGCATAGTCCAGGACCAAAATTTCTCTCCTTTGGACACATAACTTCAAAAATTTCAACGACTTTACAGCGTTACACGATTTCAGCGACGCAGCAAAGCAGTAGAGAGCTACGTAAAGCAACCACATGATTAAACTCCAATTTCAGAGGGGCAGGCAAAGGTGATGCGTATACCTGAGACCCGGCCTCTTGCGCGGAGGAAACGGGGGCGTCGCCCGTTAATGAGGAGAGAATATCTCGCTCCTCTGACCCCGACGCCACCAAGCCTCCGTCGTTTACCAGCAGCTGAAAGAGAGTGTCTGGCGGTGGTCGGCCGGAGGTGTCGTCGGATTTTGCAAGACAGAGATGAGAGGGGAGAGAGAGAGGAGGGAGGGGTCTGGAGCGAAATTTGAAATAAAGGAGGAGAGAGGGCGCCGTGTAATTAATAAGGAGAGATTATCATCCTGAGAAGGCTGCAAAGTTCTTATTTTTTTCTTCTTTTAATTTTCACGTCACTCGACACATATTAACCCATTTTGATGGATCATGCATGCCACGGTGCAGCTGACGTGATGATTAGCAATTAGTGAATATATTCTCATATGGAAGGGGCCGGTAAGATTAGTCAAAACGGAGTTTTTTTATTAATTTTTTGTGGCAACTTAGTCAGAAGGCAGACGTGCAATTTGGCCTTGAAATTTATGGATCAACGGTCAATGCTTCCGGTTTCAATAAAAGGTACAGTAAAATATCTAGTGGAAAGTTAAACGGATATTAAAAAAAAAAAAAAATAGCTGGCGTATTGAGGTGGGGGGCAAGGAAAACATACCTATTTACCTAAATCGCTCTCATGGGATCTCTATTCATTTTTTGCTTTCTTTTTTCAAGATAATGACCCTGAGATTAAAAATTAGGAAATGAAATCTTTACTATCATCTTAGAAATTCCAATCTAAAAACTTAAACTTAAGGTAATGGAGATCATATGAACATAAATAGCATTTATGACATGTTGTCAAAGGAGGTAGGTATTACTCCAGCACTAGATATCTTCTAAGTTGTCAATTCAAAAGAATGTCATCATAGGGTTTGGTGGCGTTGAAAACAAAAGGGATAATGATACAAATAATATCGGAACTTTGACTCAATGTGTAATTTGATTAATGAACTTTTGATTTATTCAATATAACTTCTAAACTTTAACTCAATATGTAATGTGGTCCCTAAATTTTTAATTTTTTCAATATAATCTCTAAATTTGAAAAGAATTACCAAAAAGTCTTAAACTTAATTCAGTTGTAAACCTTTCTTTTTTTCTTTTCTATTGTTTTTTTCTTAAACTTTTTGTAATTGTACCAATTCAATCCTTCCAGTCAAATTTGATTGGCCAGCGCTAATATGAACCCCATTTGATAACGGTCGTTTAGTGAACGCTGACATGATAATTTTTAATATATATATTTTTATTTTTTTTCATATTTTTTAATCCTTTTTTTACCATCTTCTTCTTCCTTTGGCCGATCGACATCAAGCAAAGGCAGATCCTAGTAAGGTTAGCCTCGCTGCCCAATGGTGAGGGTCATTCCTATCAACCACTGGCAAGGATGAGCTTTGCCCAACAATGGCGAGGCTGTTGCCGCCAGATTTGGCGAGACTTAACCTCACCTAGTGATGGGGAGGTCGAGCCTCATCATCCTTAGATGAGGAGCCTTGTCAACCACTAGCGACGTCAACCCTCGCCTTGGCTGGACATGGCCTCATCAAATTGGGCGAGGCTTCGCCTCCACCAGCCATGGTGAGAGCGAGCCTTATTGCCTTGCCATGGCTAGGCGAGACCAAGCCTCGCTAGATCTGGCAAAGCCTTGCACAACAACGGCAAGATTGGCTTGCCATAACTAGGCGAGGCTCGCCCTTACTAGTGGCCGGCGGGGGCAAGCCTCGTCATTAGCCGCCAAGGCTAACCTCATTGGCTCCGCCTTCTTAGGAAGGAGAAGATAGAAAAAAGAGAATTAATTTTTTTTAAAATATATTAAAAATAAGTAAAAAATGTCACGTCAACATTTGCCGGATGGTTGCACGAGACTTGCCTTATACTGGGTTGCCTCTAGACCAAGATTGGCATGCTGCTTCTTGAAGACCACTTGCATCCCACCATGTCCAACCCCCGTGAAGGTACTATCTTCTCTCTACCCTTTTTACCGCCTCTTGATATGAGAGCGGGTCCGGTGTCTCCTCTGCAGTAGATTTGTGGTTCCTCTATTCTCTATACTCTGTCTGTCGCTATAGAATACAGCGTCTTTGTGAGCTCCGCCACACCATCAATACTATCCTTTGTTGTGGGTGGACTCGTGTCCTCATTGGCATTTTATTCGGGACCTCAATCCTCATTACCTTTGTGTGTTATCCTTTGGGCTCCACCGGAGCGATCGCCCCTCGGAAAATTGAATGAACGAATATAGGACCGCACAACACCAACGCAAGTGGTGGACCGTCACATGAATGGAACACCATCACGACAGATAAGATATCTGAAAACAACTAGATACAGGTCTAAATGTCCGCACAAGACTTTGCAATTGCCTATACTATATGTTTTTGGAAGGGAAAAATGTTTAAAAAGTCCTAAACCTTTTGTGTTTGTGTCAATCTAGTCCTAAACATTTTTTTGGTGTTAATTTAGTCATAAATATTTTTACTTAGTGCTGATTCAATTATTTCCGGCTGGTTGACGTGGTCTGATCGGTGCTGATGTTGACAAATTTTAATAATATTTTCATATTTATTTTTATTTTTATTTTTCTTTTTCTTTTCTTGCCTTGCCGCCGACCTCGTGCTAGGCGGCGAGGGCAAGGTGGCTGGCAAGGTCCGGCGAGGTTGACCTTGCCAGTCATCGCCGAGGTCTAGCGATCGGTTGGAGGAGGGGAAGGAAAAAAAATAAAAATAAATTAAAAAAATAAAAATAAATTAAAAAATAAAAAAATATATATATTATTAAAAGTTATCCGTTAGCATCGATTAGGTCACGTCAGCTGGCTAGCGTCCAGTCAGCAAAATCCGATCAAAATTGGTCGGAAAGAACTGAATCGGCACTAAGTAAAAAGGTTTAGGATTAAATTGGTATAAAAAAAAGGTTTATGACTAAATTGGCACAAATACAAAACGTTTAATACTTTTTTCAACACTTTTCCCGTTTCTAGAACAATATATCTATTGATCAATCGGGTCAAATGATCAAAATAAATGAGATTTGGTCGGCCGTGCATGAACCTGCATGGTTACGGAAAGTAAACAACTCATGAAAGTCAAGGGCAACTTGCGGTTTTGATCCTTTGAGCGTCGATTGCGGTATGCACCGCTTTCCAGATTGCGAGCCAAGTCAAATACAAAATTAGGTACTGCGCAACATCAACTGAATAACCAATTTCCTTCGTGTTCAGGTTTGACCTTGAGGCTTGAGCTCATTTAACTCTAGGTTGATAGCTACAAAATCATTTGACTTCTTCCTATCGACTAGGCAAAGTCAACCTTTGCCTTTTCGAATGTTCCGTTGACAATGCAGTCTTCGAAATTATATGCGCAAAATTAACCCAGCTATAACATGAATGGGCCGTAACGGTGTTTGAAAGTACTTCAAGTAATTCACTAATTCCATTAAGTTTGACTCAATTACAAAAATGAAACAGTAATTCGTTATATTAGGGTTGACTTCAATTACACATGTAATAAGTGAATTGTGTGGGATGAGTATGATGCCAAAACTCAGCTCCAGACATAATGGACAGATCACTTTGGACCAAATAATGGAGCTGGTCAAGAAAGGCAGCCCTCTAGTAATTTAATGCTCTTTTACCAATAAGGCCAGCGATTCTCAACTAAAACAAAAGCCACCACTCACTAACATGTCCTCCATTTCTTTATCCTCTCTAGAATATGCTTCCAAAAGCACGCAACTTGTGGACAAAATCAATCATTTCTGCGGTCCCAAGAATTTTCTTTTCAATAACCTGATCTGAATAATGCCTAAGAGACATCTGATTTGTATATATACATAGGCTCCAACCCTTTTAATTGCACACATGCCTTAGACATTTGGAACCCTTTTCCTGCAAAGCATGGCAAATTTCAGCCTCTTGAATTTGCTCTTCATAGTTCTTTTCTCAACGGCAGCTGTGGAAGTCGCTGTCGCGGCTTCGACTCCGGCAGCAGCTGTTAAAGGCGCTTATTATCCTTCGTGGTTCTCGAGTTCTTTCCCTCCGTCGTCCATAGAGACATCGCTCTTCACTCACATCTTCTACGCTTTCCTCTCCCCAAGCAATTCGACTTACAAGTTCGAAGTCTCGGACTCGACGGCCCCGCTGCTCTCGAACTTCACTGCCTCCCTCCGCCGGAAGAACCCGCCCGTGAAGACCCTTATATCCATCGGCGGCGCGAGTGATGGCCCGACTCTGTTTGCCACCATTGCGTCGAGCGCTTCGACGCGGAAGCTCTTCATAGACTCCTCCATTGAGGTCGCGAGGAAGTACGGTTTTGATGGGCTCGATCTCGATTGGGAAATGCCCGAGAACCCGAAACAGATGACGGACTTGGGCTTGTTGTTCCAAGAGTGGCGGAGCGCGATAAATAGGGAGGCCAAGGCCACGGCTCGGCCTCCGCTGCTTCTCACGGCGGCTGTGTACTTCGCCGTTGACTTCTTCCTCTCGGGAACGTATCGCATGTATCCCGTGGCTTCGATCAATCAGAACTTGGACTTTATCAACGCCATGTGCTACGACTATCACGGCTCGTGGGACACATCGGCCACGGGGGCGCAAGCCGCATTCTTCGACCCGAATAGCAACATCAGCTCAAACTATGGCCTCAGGTCATGGATCAAGGCCGGGTTGCAGAGAAAGAAGTTGGTCATGGGCTTGCCACTTTACGGAAGGACTTGGAAGCTCAAGGATCCGAACGTTCACGGCATTGGAGCGCCGGCTGTCGGGCTCGGCCCAGGAAATGACGGCGTGCTCACATATTCCCAAGTGGAGACGTTCAACAAAGAGAACAATACCACCGTGAAGTACGATGCGACCACCGTGTCGACCTACTCTTTCCAAGGGACATCGTGGGTGGGGTACGACGGTGTTGTCCCGACGGCCTTTAAGGTTCGGCTCGCTCAGGCCCTTGGGCTAAGAGGGTACTTCTTTTGGGCTCTCAGTTATGACAAAGAATGGAAGATATCGACCCGAGGTAATTTACTCTCTCCAAGTAGTTGACTACATTTGAAAGTTTATTAGTGGAAACGCTCTACAAGAATATGCTAAGCTCATTCGATTTGTATTTTGCAGCTTCCAGGGCTTGGATCTATGGAAAATGAATTGGAAATTGAAAGACAATGCGGAGGCCTCACTGGAGCTTGGGACATTCTAATGCCTAGTGGGAGCTCAACATAGGACAGAACCTTCCCTATCATAATGCATTTAGAATCATTAGTTTAAGTTTTAGGTAATGTTGATTATGTCTATTGAAATAACGGAATGGATAGAGAGGATGAAATAAATTGATCTTCTGAAGATTATTCTGAGTCATTATGACTACATGAATGCACTTGCAAGGATGACTATCATTCTGATCTTAAGACATCTCTGTAAAATAAAACTATTGATCGAGGAGTAGAACATGTATGTTAAATGGCACGGTAACGCTCATGACGGTTGATTAAAAGTTCCACGTTTTAACTTGAGATGTCCAGGCTAGCTTATCCCGTTGTTCAGTAAGCAACTTTCAGCAAAAATGATTAATACATGGCATTTCTCGGTATTGCGTATTCATATCCTGTAAATAAGATAGTACAGGCTTTAGGATGAAGCTTATCAATATTGATCGCCGTCCATGTACCCCGCCCGTAGACATTGTAGTCTGTCAATCGCCACTTCCCTCTGTAGTTGAAGCTGCAAAATATGAAAGATGATACAAGTCAATCGACTTCCCAACAATATAAAATGGCAAGGCACGTAACTATGCTCTACATGATGAGAAAGAAGCTATCCGATTGCTTTATTTGAGTCCTCTGGCAGCATTAATCTCAGTTCCACAAAGTAAATTTAATGCACTATACTAATTACCTGTCCGAGAAAGAGTCCAATCCTGGTCATCATACCCAACTGCCCACAATAGGTGGCCTCCAAGACCCTGCTCCTTGGCGAACTCGACCTTATTCTCTATTGAGGTCGGGCCAGTATTTGTTTCAATAGTGGAATGTTGTACTTGGATTTGACATCTTTGTCAGATTCTTTTGTTTGATCCTTCATTGATCCGACATGGAAAGATAAAATTTCCCCATTGTTAAGAACTTAAGAGTGAATAAAAATGAGAGGAAAAATGTCAATAATCTATTTGATTATCGAGTTCGCATCGATTTAACTTTGAATCAATCGAATGTCCTCTACTTTACTCCTCACGACACAAGTAGTTCATCAATGTTTTTTTCTAAACCACTGGCTAATCCATCTTAATGAAGACTAAAGTCTCCGAACTAACGCATTTTTTCCAATCGACTTCTTAAACAATAAGTTATCAAACTTATGTAACTTTTCTAATCAAGTAGTTCCATTGAAGTTTGTAAGTTCAAGGATTTGATTTGATTAATAAAAAAAATTTGGGGATTTGATCAAAATAATATGCCTAACAGTGAAATTTTTCCATTGCAGAATAGACTATTGCTTGAGGTATGTACACACTAAACTCCACTTTGGATTAATTAATTGCTTGAAGAAGTGAGAGTAGAACAAAGTGATTTTACTTATTTCATTCATACTAATCACTTTATCATTCAAGTAAAAATTGTTCAAAAAGTCCTAAACATATTGTATTTTTATGAATTTATTCCTAAATCTTTTAATTTTGCCAATTCAGTCCTAAAACTTTTCACTTCTTGCCATTGAGTCCATCTAAACAATTTTTGTCGAAAAAATGCTGATGTGAATGTTAGCAGTGCCACATAAGATTATTAATGCTAACGTAGACAATTTTTGTTGAAAAAATGCTGATGTGAATGTTAGCAGTGCCACATAAGATTGTTAATGCTTACGTAGACAATTTTTAATATTTTTTTTTAATTTTAGTTTTTTTCGATATTTTCTTTTTGGCTTGCTTCTTTTCCTTTTCTAGTGGCTAGCCGACCACAAGCGACGGCTGGCCACCAACCACGGCCAGTCAATTAGCTTCGCCTACTATAGGCGAGGCCTGTTCGGCCGAGGGTGAGCCTTGATGAGGGGAGCCCTCACCTAGGCGAGGCTTGATGAGGTCGGCCTCACGCAGGCCAGGTGAGGCTGACCCATGCCTAGGCCACGGCGGCCTCACTGGGCGACGGCAATGTCAGGCAAGGCAACCCTGGTGTGGGTGAGGGTTGGCCTTGCCAAATCTAGCGAGGAAAGGCCTCACTGGGGCTCACCCAAACCAAATTCAGTGAGGCCTCACCTAGGCAAGGGTCAACCTCGCTAGATCTAGCTTGGGCAAGGCTGACCCTCATGAGGCCACACTGAGCGAGGGCTTCTCTTGCTGGGGCTCACCCTCGCTTGGCTGGGCCTCGCCTATGGTGGGCAAGGTTAGCTGGCTAGCCATTGGAAAAGAAGAAAGCGAAAAGGAAAAGAAAGAAAGGAAAAAAAATTAAAATATTATTATAAATTGTCTATGTTAGTGTCAGTAGTCCTACGTGGCACCACTGACATTTCATGTTAGCATTTTCAGGCCAAAATTGGCTAAATGGACTAAATTGGCAAGAAATGAAAATGTTTAGAATTGAATTGGCAAAATTAAAATGTTTAGAATTGAATTAGCAAACGTGTAATAGGTTAACAATTTTTTAGACAAATTTCCCATCATTCAATAAATAAAATTTGGTAATACTTTATCGATACGTAGAAGTGGCGGGGAGAGAGAGAGAGAGAGAATTAACTTTAGATGCAAATTGTCATATGCAATCTTTGTGGTTTTCAAAAGTGTAGGACGCAAGTGAATTTAAAGTGAAAAATGATGGGTTTTTAATTTATTTTCTATTTCATTAATGCCTAACCAATCCATCCTAAAAATATAATTCCCTCTACCACCATAGCAAGATATCACATGAAATTTTATTTATTGTGGTATTGACCTTAAAAACATAGGGATATTAGTGCCAAATTACGAATCGCCAAAAAAGAATACACAAATAACCACAAGGTGGTGACTCTAAACATCTACCATCCAGTGTAGAACTTGATAAGTTACAAATTCCCTTTCCGTAATATACTTGTATCCTTGTTAATGTTAGATGTCTAATCCAATCAATTTGTCTCCTTATGTCACTCTCAAATCCTGTTAAGAGTTGCACTTTGTTCGGGCCTTTTTGCCCAACAGATAACTTTGAGCTTGAGTTCTAAAATTTTCAAATTTTTCTAATTTAATCCTATAACTTTATGCGAAATTCTGATATAGCTATTCTGATCAATTTTCGACAAACGTTGAATAGTAATTTAGTCATCACCGATCATCATATGTGGCGTACCACAATATTAACGATTTACTAGGAAATTGACTGGGATGATTACATTGGAATTTCGCATAACAATTTAGAAATTGACAAAATTGAAAAGTTCAAGATTAAATTAACATCCATAAATAGGTTTAGGACTAATCGTACAATTTCTTCCTTCTGTTTCTCCATGGATCAGCTAGGCGAATTTTGTTTCCTTAAAACACTCATCCTCTCAAGTGGTCTTGTTGTTGTACCATTTTTGCAATTTCACGGTCTGGTCCACTTAAATCAACTTCCTAAATGGAATACTTAATCAACCATCTGGGTGGTGACCATTTGAGGATGAATTTTATTTATAAATTACTCAAAAAGGCTTCTCTCATCAAACGTTGAACTTGGGATGTCGCGATGTCAATAGCTAGTAAATACCATGGGGACAAAGTAGGTTGCTAACGATCTTATAATGATCGTATTTTTTGTGAGAACTATGCATGAATAGTTTATTGCCGCAATTGATGGATTCTCATTCCTAATAAATCACTGGTTTTCTGATAAATTATTGGTGGCCGTGGTTTCTGAATTCTCTGTTTATACTTTTAGCTATCGCAGAAAAAAAGAAGCTCATATTATATTACTTTCTCTCATATTACATAAAAACCCACTTTTTCATTATTTTTTTTAAAGCCCGCTTTAGATAGGTAAATTTGGTAATACCCTTGCTTATCTAATGAATTACGATTAGCGCAAGCATAGAGACTTCAAGGAGACATGGCATCATCTCTTGCATTCTAAATTATCACCTCCCCACAATTGTCAAGAATTCACGGAACATCTGAAATTAGCCATGAAAATGACATCCAACAGTTCGACCGCAGACTTTGGCATGCCACAAAGGCCGAAATCACCATAATCAACCTGATTGTTCCCGGAAAAACTGTTGTCCGAACGTCTGTCTGTCTGTCTGTCTGTCTCTCAGAATACTATAAAGAGACCACAGCCCTGAAGCTAAGCTCCTCTCGGTCGTTCTCCAAAGGAACAGATCTCACACATCCTTGAGCCTCTCCTCGTCCTTCTTTGGAGGAAGAGGGGGCTTTCTGAAAAGAGAGGGATTTCGATACAGCTACTGCTTTCTTCTTTCTTCTATGCTCCATCTCCGTCACGATGGCCTCCGGCGACATCTCCTTAGAACAAATCAAGAACGAAAGCATCGACCTTGTAAGCCCTTCTCGGTTAACAGAGAATGTCTCCTCATATGGACAGGAGAAATGATGGTTCATTCTTGCTTTCCAAGGCAACTTCACATTAAGCATAGTTTTCAAGCCTAGACCAACTTAACCTTTTTCTTTCGATTTTTACATTCATATGTCTCATTCATTTCTAACCATTAAACACACTGTCGGCCATAACTGTCCACGAATTTCCTGCGTTGTGCTTATAGGAGCGAATTCCTGTGGAGGAAGTGTTCGAACAGCTAAAATGTACACGAGAGGGTTTGTCGACCACAGAAGGTGGAAGGCGGCTTCAAATTTTCGGCCTGAATAAGCTTGAAGAGAAAAATGTAAATAGTTAATGCATCATCGCATTACTTTTTATTTTTTCCCTTTAATGTTCATAGAATTCTTTTACTGTGGATTCCACATATAGTAACATTGATTTGCATAACACGACAGGAGAGCAAGTTTCTCAAGTTTCTGGGTTTTATGTGGAACCCTCTGTCATGGGTCATGGAGGCTGCTGCAGTCATGGCCATTGCTTTGGCTAATGGAGGGGTAATCACATATCTCACATCCTCTCTCTATCCCTCTCTCTCTCTCTCTCTCTCTCTCTCTCTCTCTCCCTCTCTCCCTCTCTCCCTCTCCCCCTCTCTCACAAGGAAAAGATACATGAAAATTACAGGGAAAGCCACCAGATTGGCAAGACTTCGTCGGCATTGTGACGTTGTTGATCATCAATTCAACTATTAGCTTTATCGAGGAGAACAACGCAGGAAATGCCGCGGCTGCTTTGATGGCTGGTCTAGCCCCTAAAACCAAGGTGTCTTACACTGGTTCTGTGTTTATAAAAGTTCGACGTGCAAATTTTGCATTATTATCTTAAGTTCATTTTAAATAAAGTTCGCAAATTAATGAAGGTATTGAGAGATGGCAAGTGGAATGAGCAAGAGGCTGCGATCCTAGTACCAGGAGATGTCGTTAGCATCAAGTTAGGAGACATTGTCCCAGCCGACGCTCGTCTCTTGGAAGGAGATCCCCTCAAGATTGATCAGTCTGCGCTCACCGGTGAGTCGTTGCCTGTGACAAAGAACCCGGGTGACGAAGTTTTTTCAGGTTCCACGTGCAAGCAAGGTGAGATCGAGGCTATTGTTATCGCCACCGGCGTCCATACCTTCTTTGGCAAGGCAGCCCACCTTGTCGACAGTACAAACCAAGTTGGTCACTTCCAAAAGGTACCAATCATATGTGACATTCCATTGATTCAATGCTTTGAAATTGTTGTCCATAACTGAAAGTTAACGTTGAGATTATGCTGATTTGAGTGTGCTATTCTTTTCTAATTGTCCAACTAGGTGTTGACGGCTATCGGGAACTTCTGCATTTGCTCGATTGCATTGGGCATGCTAGTTGAAATAGTAGTGATGTACCCAATCCAACATAGGAGCTACAGAGATGGTATCGACAACTTGTTGGTCCTTCTCATTGGAGGGATCCCGATCGCAATGCCCACGGTGTTGTCTGTCACAATGGCCATCGGGTCTCACCGACTCTCACAACAAGGCGCCATCACCAAGAGGATGACTGCCATAGAGGAGATGGCCGGGATGGATGTACTCTGCAGCGACAAGACCGGCACTCTCACCCTGAACAAGCTCTCTGTTGACAAGAGCTTGATCGAGGTCAGTAAACAGGCTCTATATTCTGGTGACCGCACTTGAACAAAAGCCTTAACTGTCGCAGTGGAATTTCAATATTTTTTGGGGTCGATATTCGTTACAGGTATTTCCAAAGGATGCAGACAAGGACACTGTTCTGTTGCTTGCTGCCAGGGCATCCAGGGTTGAGAACCAGGATGCAATTGATGCTTCAATCGTCGGAACATTGGCCGACCCCAAAGAGGTGGTTAACATGCTGAGCGTTTTCTTTCATGTCGCATCAATGTTTATGTCACCAACTTCTTCGTAACGAATGGAGGCAAATTTTAACTGGGAATGTCCTTCTACAGGCAAGGGCTGGAATTACAGAGGTGCATTTCCTACCTTTCAACCCAGTCGACAAGCGCACTGCGATCACCTACATCGACGGTAACGGCAATTGGCATAGATGCAGCAAGGGTGCTCCAGAACAGGTGGCCAATGCATACTTAGAATTACTCCCAATTTTCCTTGATCATCTTTTGTAACTTCGGTACTTGTATGCCAGATCATGGACCTTTGCAATCTCAGAGGGGAGGCAAAGAAAAAAGCCCATTCGTTCATCGACAATTTTGCCGCACGTGGCCTCCGTTCGCTTGCTGTTGCTCGACAGGTTTGTGAGCTTTCCAAGCCAATGATCAGATATCAGACATCCTTTTTGCATTTTCTACGTAATACTGTGTTTAGAGTCATCACATTGTCTGGGCACTCACCAGATGGTTCCTGAGAAGACCAAGGAGAGCGAAGGAGGGTCATGGGAGTTCGTCGGTCTCCTGTCTTTGTTTGATCCTCCGAGGCATGATAGCGCAGAGACTATCCGCCGTGCCCTCAACCTTGGTGTCAACGTGAAGATGATCACCGGTGATCAACTCGCTATTGGCAAAGAGACTGGCCGCAGGCTTGGCATGGGTAGCAATATGTATCCATCATCTTCTCTTCTTGGTGAGAGTAAGGATGAGTCAATTGCATCGATTCCCGTCGAAGAGCTCATTGAAAAAGCTGACGGATTTGCCGGTGTCTTCCCTGGTAATAATAAGTCACATCTGACAATTCCTTCATTGTAAGTACAAGACAGACTAACACATACATTGAACATGCAGAGCACAAATATGAAATTGTTAAGAAGCTCCAGGAGAGGAAGCACATTTGTGGAATGACCGGAGATGGTGTCAACGATGCGCCCGCACTTAAAAAGGCAGATATCGGCATTGCGGTGGCGGATGCAACCGATGCAGCTCGAAGTGCATCAGATATTGTCTTGACAGAGCCGGGACTGAGTGTAATCGTAAGTGCCGTGTTGACAAGCAGGGCCATATTCCAAAGGATGAAAAACTACACCATCTATGCCGTCTCCATCACAATCCGTATCGTGCTGGGTTTCCTGCTCGTGGCTCTCATTTGGAAGTTCGATTTTTCGCCTTTCATGGTTCTCATTATTGCCATCCTAAACGACGGGACCATCATGACCATCTCTAAGGACAGAGTGAAGCCTTCTCCGGTTCCCGACTCGTGGAAGCTCAAGGAGATCTTTGCCACCGGCGTAGTTCTGGGAACCTATCTTGCCCTAATGACAGTACTCTTCTTCTGGCTTGCGCATGATACTGACTTCTTCCCCGTAAGCCAAAGTTAATTTTATGGCGATACACATATAGCAAAGAAAGTATGCTTACTATAATTTTTGCAGAATACATTCGGCGTGAGGCCGATCAAAGGAAGCGAAGATGAGCTAACTGCGGCGCTCTATCTCCAAGTCAGCATCATTAGTCAAGCACTCATCTTTGTAACCCGATCACGAAGCTGGTCCTTTGTTGAGCGTCCTGGACTCTTGCTTGTCGGTGCCTTCCTCGCTGCACAATTGGTACATAACTTTCATGCTTTCGATTCTTTGCGCGTGCACATTGTCTGCTGAATAAACAGGCTCATGTTATGATATCTTGTTAAGGTGGCAACGCTCATTGCCGTGTACGCAACCTGGGGCTTTGCTAGGGTTCAAGGCATCGGATGGGGATGGGCTGGATTGATCTGGATCTTCAGCATCATCACGTACTTCCCACTCGATGTACTCAAGTTCTTGATCCGCTACGCGTTAACTGGCAAGGCTTGGGACAATATGTTACAGAGCAAGGTTCTGTCATCATCTTTTTAACATCAATTCCTCGAAAAACAATTGCATCTTTTACTTCCGCTTTTATAGCTCACTATACTAATGCTATTTTGACTACTAATATTGATAGACTGCATTCACAACCAAGACGGATTATGGCAAGGGCGAGAGGGAGGCGCAATGGGCTTTGGCTGAGAGGACGCTCCATGGTCTTCAGACCCCACAATCACTGTTCAATGATAAGAGCAGCTACCGGGAGTTGTCTGAGATCGCCGAGCAGGCCAGGAGACGTGCTGAAGTCGCGAGGTGACGAGCTTCATTTGTCTCATAAATCAAGTTATGAATGGGCTAAAGCCAAATCTACTCATTGTTTTCAACTTTTGTTCTTGTTGGAAATTTTTGACAGGCTAACGGAGCTCCACACGCTTAAGGGACATGTTGACTCAGTGGTGAAGTTGAAGGGGATGGACATTGAAACCATTCAACAACACTATACGGTTTGATTTATCGAGTTGATGTCGTAAACAAAGGAGAGTTTTGTTTTAAAGTGTAGGGAAGGAAGAAGAAAGGAGACAGGAGAGGTTTTAGTTTTCTTCTGCGACCTTTCTTTTCGTTTAGTATTATGATATTAGGAGGTTAAGGTTACTTGTTAGTTGTTGCCAGAGATAAGCTGCATTTCACCTTTGGAAATGCAAGAATCTGCTCGGACCATCAATGAAGGAGCCATAAATCATTTGAAATGACTTCTATGAGCTTTCACTTTCATGTTCTATGTCACGAAACAACGAAGTTGATTATGGCATTCACAACTGGGAAGAAACTATGGCAAGATGAATTTTCTGCATTAGTGTGCCAACCCTCCAATCAAGCAGAGTCACTGATCACTTGAAAATACTTGTGATATCTGTGTGGCCTTATTTATAGAAAAGGAAAATGGCAAAATGTCACATAAATCAACTTATGGGGGCCTCAAAAGTCTAGCTATGGTGCAATGCAGAAGCTGGTCCACCATAATTATCATAATCTGAGAGAATCACATGAAAGACTGAAAGTTCTCGAAAATGCTGTTGTCCTTGCAACTATGTTCTGCAAGGAAGAAGGAATTCCTATTGCTTTCATTATATTCTTCCTCAAATATCACAAGCGGCCTAAAAATATATCTCCAGATGAGGATTTTCGGTCTGCAATTTGAAGCGGCAAACCACAGTGGTTCAAAGCAAAAGTTGGTTAAACGCTTCACTCAAAGAAAGCATGCCAGCTTGAAAAAGCCAAAGGAAACATAAAAATCATGAAAACCATATGATGTTTAAGTGTGGGTTTCCACTTACAGGAATGGCAACCATGATAGGCCTAAGTAGAGGTAAGCATGTGGAGTGCCACATCGGTAGCTAAATACAATCTATGAAGCACCAACACTCTCCAAGAGCCTTTGTGTCGTGTCGGACACTTCGACATGTGTCCGACACTCCCGGACACTCTCCGACACTCTCTGACACTCGGTCAACGCGTGTCAGAAAATCCGACACCTGGTCAACTTTTCTGACACTCTTTGACACTTAAGTCAGACTTCCAACATACAAGTTTCTGACATATGATTCCGATATCAAGATCAATTTTAAAAAATTTCAATAAATGAAATATCATAATATATATATGTGAAAAAATGAAACACAATAATAAAAATAAATGAAGAAAGAAGAAAAAAAAAATATTCTCTTCTCTTTTAACTCTCACTTTTCGTGATACACAATTCACGTCAAGTTTTTTTTTCCTCTTTTGACAAATATAACATGCGAGTTCAGAATATCGATTAATTGTTTTTTCTCCAAGTTTAATGAATTATTGGAATAGAGTTTGTCAAATTGAAATAATGAATGATATTAATAAATGGTGGATTGATGTTTTTAGTGTAAATTCATTCTGGGTTTTTTTAATTATTTATTTATTTGTGAATTTCAATAAAATTAATTTGATTGAAATAATCATAAAAATGATAATTTATTATGTATATATAAAAATACATATTTAAAATATAACGTGTCCCAACGTATCGAAATTCTCTGTTTTTTGAAAAATAACGTGCCGCCGTGTCATGTCGTGTCGTGTGTCAGTATCGATGCTACTTAGGATACAATCATGATAAAACTTGCTGGATTCAACTTAATTCCTGAAGTAGGGCACATTCTGCAGTGATCAACTATCATACTTTCAGGATTCCATAACAGATGAGATTCCTCAAAGATTCTGTGACAAATGAAATTACTTAGGCCTTGAGGTGTCAAATGAGTGTGTGAGGTCAGGTCAAAAATAAATTGATACGTTCTAACCTATTTATACGGTACTCAACCCAACCCATTAAAACCCATGCCAACCCACCTGCACTAGAATTTGGCATGTGTTTTAAGTTAAGTTTTGTAAGACTAATGCACCGTTTGTTCAATGGAAAAAAACTTCCGGAAAAACGTTTTCTGGATTTTCCAACGTTCATTTCACGGAAAATGAATTCCTTGGAGAATTTTTTTTTTCATAAAAGGAAAAAAGTCTTATAAATTAGGGGAAAATATTTTCCACTTTTAAAAAGTGGAAAATATTTTCCTCACTTGATCTCTCTCATCTCATATCTCTACAAGTCCTCACTTCCTCATTCCCTTTCTTCTTCTTCTTTTCTTTTTTTATTCGGATTATTTTTTAATTTTCTTTCTTTTTTAATTCGAATTATTTTTAATTTTTTTCTTTTCTTTGTTTCCCATCTTTTTCTTTCTTGGCTAGTCGTCGGCCATCGCCAAGCGAACCTCAAGCTTATTGATCTCAAACTTGCGCTCGTCAATTTGGCAAGCCTCGAGCTCAAGGCTCGCGCTTGCCAATCTGGTGAGCGGTAAGCCTCGTGCTCGTTGGCAAGCTTGAGGCTCATCAGTGGCCGGTCGCGTGCCATCGCCGTGGCTAGCGATCAGCCAGGAAAGAAGGAGATGGAAAACAAAGAAAAAAGAAAAGAAAAAACAAAAAAAATTAATAATAGATTTTAAAAATTAAAAATGATCAAAAATCAAATTTTAAAAAATATGAAAAATCCATTTTAAAAAATAAAATAAATGAAAAAGAGTATATGAAGGAAAAGATTTTCCTTACTGAATAGCAAAAAAATATTTTTCACTTTATTTTCAGGTTTCATCTAAACACTGGAAAATAATTACATTTTCATAGAAAATGACTTCCTGGAAAATGTTTTCCAGAAACGCCACATTTTTCGCGAAATGAACGGAGCCTAAATTCAATGAGATTTTTCTTTTAGTTGATGAAATTAGTATTTGCTTTATATGTTGGTAATAAAATCTAACATTTTTGTTTTTTTTTTTTTTTTTGGGAGAAAATCTAGAGAACCTTCTTCAATAAGTCAGTAAACTTAGTAACTATGAAAAAAGAAAAACACAGGACAAATGTAACGGGCAATCAAATTTTCCATCAAGGCCCTCACTTTATGCCTGCACGACTCTCTCTCTCTCTCTCTCTCTCTCTCTCTCTCTCCCGCTCTCTCTCCAGCTCTGCAACTTTGAATGAACTCAGAAAAAATGGAGAATATGGCATGACAAATTCCATAAAACAAAGAAAAAAAGATACTAGTCGATGGAGCTATTTTGCACCTCTCTCTCTCTCTCTCCATCTCCATCAACTTCACCTCCTTCAATGAAGATTTCACACGTCACGAGCCCTCTTATCTCTCAGAGCATACAAACTCAGCGAACCCATGCAAGGAAAACTTACTGTACTTCTATCGAACATAAAAACATATATTAATTTTTTTTTATTGGAATTTAGACTATCTACATATAATCTGATCCTGAAAAATGCAAGTTGAATAGTCTGGTTAGTGACCCATTTTGACACCTCTACTCTGTTCTAAGAGAACAACAAAAGGAGAACGCTAATTTTTTTCATCTATTTTTTTCCGAGTTGATTAGAGCCCAGTATTGGAGTCTTGGGTCTCTTTTGATTAGGGTAGCTTGTTAACCCAATGATTCATTTTTGGGCATTTCATACAAGCACTAACAATAGCCTTTCTTCCTCTTCCTTTGGGATTTGTTAATTGACGAATCTGATTGCTACCAGGGTCATTCCCATGGTCATAATGTGCTTATTGCAACCCGGCATCACCCCAGGTGGAAGACTAGTTTAATCTATGCATCAAAATCAGCATGAACGTTTTCTAGCCGGCTAAGGAAAGGTCGATTTTTGGTTGGGTTCTTGTAGTTGGATTGGTTACTAATTACTTCAAATATTTCATTGCATCCGAGTCTGAATAAATTTTTCAAACGGTGAGAGAACTTTCGTTACGTATAGTTGGTGTCACAGAATGTTACCCTCTCCTTTCACATCTTCGTTAGTCTTACAAGACAGTCATCAACACTTGGTGCAGGGCATAAAGGCATGGACGGAGTGTCTTCAGTAGAATTGTAAACTAGAAAGCTTCCAAGGATCACAAGGGTGACCGAGGTGAGCACGTTTCAATTTCTGAACAGTTAGTCCCAATGTCTTGCAAATCAAATGTTTCTCCCCGATGTCTTGCAAAATGCACTTTTAGTCTCAGCCCACCTCCATCTTCAGATGTTTCTTGATTCAGCAAGTAAGATAGTGGTTTGCTCCCAAAGCGGACTTCGCAATGAGAAGGACTAGCGAAGAATAACTTGGAGCTGCATAAATGTATTGACCAAGTTCATGAGTATAAAACAAAGACTTCACCATCGAACCAATTCGACGAATATCTTATACTGGTGAATCTCATGGTTGTTCCCTCATGTGTTGGCCTAAGGTCCCCATAAATTCCCAAAGATATATACATATATGGAATCCTCAAGCTCCAAAGTGTAAAGCTGAGTCAGGTGTCAGACGATTTAGCCGGACAGTCCCAAGAATATATTCAGGCAACTCACTCTCTTCCCTGGCCTGCAAAGAAAGTAGCTACGATTAATCAAGAACACAAACATAAATTTAGCCTGAACAAACATAGTATTTTGCTAACAAACCAGAAAAAAAACCCACCAAAATATGATGGTACTTATCAAACTTAACCAGTGTGCTAGAAATAGTTTCTACCCTCAAAACATTCTAACGATAGAACTCTGCCCTCTAGTCTACCCTCAACACAACCAGGACGTTAATGAAAGGATGCCATCTATCATTCCCACAGATCCCATACTCCCTTGTACCAACTTAAATTGAGTCGACCACCAAGTTAAAAATTTATCAAGATGGACAGCTTGTTATCAGGAAAATATCAAAGTTGACAAACATGGAAGGTAAGACACTATCCTCTAGAGAGAGATTTCAATTTGTTGGCAAGAATTGTCATCCAGAATAGGGATCCAGCAAAGAAAAGACTCATCCATTCTCTATTTGGATCACAAACCAATCAATGAGATTAATAGATGGAATGATAGTGCATAAACCCAAATATTATCTGGAAAACTCCTTAACAAATCATAGTGCAAAGGCAAATGGAGACCGCAACACCCCCCCCCCCCCTTCGCCAGAAAGGGAAAATAATAAAAACCTCCAACATGCTATGCAGATTTTGTGATACTAGGTAGCCCATCAACAATGAAGCATGAAGAAAATTATAATACTAGGTTGATACTCAGTTGCACAATAGAACATTATGATACAGTGGAGTCCAAACATCTCCCTCATAACATGACTACACAGCCTACCAGCAGCTATGCTTGAACACAAAGAAAACTACCCGTTTGCATCACAAACTCAACAAGAAATTAACTTATTAATAGACATCCAAATCAATGAAACAGCTTCTCAGAAACAGATAAGAATAAGCAGCTATTTTATCCAATATACAAACCTCCACCAAAATTGCGAGATCAACAACAATGCTAGTGACATATCCGAGTACAAGACCAATGACACTTCTTGCTACAGAAGATGATCCAATATCCACATCGATCTGCATATAGGAAATATGCTTTGTCAAGGAATGAGACTCTATACAGCAAATCTGATAAAAAAAATTAAAAAGAATTTCATATGGAAATTAAGTTCGCAACATCAATAAACTGCTAACATGCATCATACTTTCTAAGTAATGAATTGCAATAGTGGGTAGAACTTGTGCGAGTTACCTCTCCATTAAAGGACCCCATAATGAGCCCATACATATGCACAGGAGGCCTTTCTATGTGTTCTCTAATAGGAGAACATGACAAAGAAATCAAGTAGGTAACACATTGATGCTGAAATTTTTTGTTAGACCAGAACAAGGTCACATACCATGTAAAAATAGTTGACAGGGCTTGATATCTGGCTGTATGTATTAAATAGATGACTGATAGGTTCTGTTTCAATTTCCAAACACCACTGCTTACCATAAAGTTAAACTTACCACTGCAAAACCCTCTTCACCCTAAGGCTTAGGTATTTGCTCCTCCTGCTAGAGGAACATTAAAACTGCATTGCACTGCTGAGATTTGCCTAAATCTTATGTTAATCTTACATTTTCATATACTTAGAATTAATTGATATTTGTAAGAGAGAAAGCCCTAACATTTCAGTGATGTTTCCAGCAACTCTAGATCCCACTAAAGCAAGATACAATAACCACTTCAACCATTTTTGGATGGCATGGAAAAGGATGAACAGGAGAGCCCAGATAGGGTTAGAGTTACTCTCTCTTTTTGAAAGAACAAATAGTTTCAAAAATTTTGCTTTCAAGTTAAGTAGCAGCAGATGATGATTAATTTATGAATTGTGAAAGGGTTGGCACCCTGATGGTTTCCCTGCTAGTGACATCTATACATTAAGGATGCGACAGTCAACAATTTGTACTGATGTCAACTCACAGATAATTTAACTAAGAAAGGCCATTAAAAAAAAGGAATCAGATCCTTACTTCCAAAAAGTTGTCCTGTCTGAGATAATTGCATGTAACAGCTTTCCCCAACAGACAAGCTTTCGTGCCCACCGCACGCTTGACCATCCAATATCCCTACATGTGTTGAAGTAATAAAGCTCAGCACAAAAAGGAATTACCCTTTAAACAAAGCAATCCCATAACATTCTATTCAAGTGTTTCTACCTCAACAATACTTGGAATCAACTTAAATCTGGAGTCCCTGAAAGCATCGCTTCCATCCACGAATTTACCCAATAAAGAATCCTTGTTTACAGGCCTATCACTGGCATAGTAAATAACCAAGCTATAATTTGGTCTCGCCGGAATCTGACAAGAGCAGCAAAACAGAAGCCCTCAAAATGTATCTGAATGTATGAGAGAACTCATTCCTCGAAATCAATTAGGAAAACAAAATAAAGGAAAACAGTCTTATGGTACCAGCATATACAAACAACTTAAGCAAGTCTTTATTCACTTAAACAAAATGGTTCATGCAATTTATTTGAGACTTTATGCTTCTAAAGAATACAAACAATTACAAATCTACCACAAATTAATGTTGGTTCTCCTAATTTATGCTTTGCTTTAATTTTAACAGGCAAAAATTATTTAAAGGATATGGCAATGTCAAATTTTAATTAATATGTATGGACAAATCAGTCTAAGGGTATTCCATTTGCCTTGAGTATAATATATTGTGTAGGAAGATGAAAGAACACAGACATACCTGGAGATTAATGACTAGGATGAAGGGAAGCTTCTTGCCAGCTTCTGACTGAATAGACAGAGAAACCTTCATCAGTCACTCTAATCATTCAAAAGAATTAAAGAAGTCCAAATCATCTTTGATTTTTCTGCTGTGGATAAGTTTTCCTTGCTGTGATCAGACAGAATTACAATTGAAAAATACAGAGGTTTCTTAACATCTCTACTGAGCAACATGGGATAAATAAAAAATTGATACCAACTTTATTTTTTTAAGCACGGTGTCAGAAATGTCACTGAAATCTTAACCGGTGTTCATGTCCTAGATTTAAGAGCAAATATAATGCAAGTGATAGTGACAAAGTAAATGGCAGTAACGAAATTTCAACCCTTTATAGTTCATGCATGATGCTACTGAGCATTCTAAAAGCTACTTGAGCCAAAGAAGCGGGCAAAAGATGTTATCATTTGTCAGTCATGAGATGGATTTCAGTACAGCTTGCTGGCTACTAGACAAAAAGGTTACAGCAATATGTCAGAATGACTCCTGATTAAACAGATGATGGTGAATGTGGAAAGGTCCAACCAATGCCCCCAGCAAAATTTCTCATATAAACAAAAAAGAAAGTTCTGCTCTAGCAAACTTTTTGGGTATAGTCAGCTTACAGTAAAATGGGACATTTATTTCCACAACTTGTATTATGCTGCTCATTTAATCTTACTAAAATCTGTTCCAGTTTGCCTTAATATTCTCCACTGCACTTTCTTTTTTTATTCCTTTTTTTCAGTTCTTCATCCACAGCAGCTTTCAAAGTCAAAGATAACCTACTTTGTGCCAATCCCAACCACCAGAGGTGATTGCACCAAAATGTCCTGCTCAAGGTAACTCTTACCAATTACTTGCATTTATCAACTACATACTTGAAGCTATATGCTCCATTTCACCCAAAAATAGAGTACTAAACGGCTAATGAAGACAATGTGTAATTACCTGAACAAGACACTTAGGATGCAAGGCAATCCTATCCATCTTTTCATCCACTTTGAGCCAATCAACTGCTAAGAGCTTGAGAAGTGGGTCACCCCCTATCACCTGAAAAAAGATTCACAGGCAGCTGAGAAGCCAATCTTTAAAATGGAACTTCAGTTTCTCTGGCATTTCCTAAATACCGGAAAAGCAAATTAAATGCCAAATTAAGTTTATCGATAAAGAATGAACCCAGTGGGTATAATTATCCATGATGTCAAGTCATTATGCTCTTTTCTTTATTGTGTTGGTTTTTTTACCTGTATTCAAATCTGAATAGGTTGCCCTCCTCAGTGCTCTTAAATGAAGTTATTCTTGTTTATCAAATTAAAACAAAACAAAATTGAAGAATAAAGATCCACTTGAACCATAATCTTCTAATGCCAGCACCCCTGTACCTAGCTAAGGAAAGGAAATGGAAGAAAGAGAATAACTGCAAACAATGAAAGCTCTGTACTGTTAAAAATAAAATAAAATAACTAATATTTCAGCCAGATATCTAGGTTCCACAGAAGATTCATAATGTTGTATCTACATGAAAGTCTATTTTTGCGAAAAGCAAATATACCATATGAGAATGTAGTTCAGCGGTATAACAACAAGATACAATTGCATCTGGCATTTTAATACATCAAATGCTTAAAGATGAGGTTAAGATGCACCAGAAGAGCAACACACACCTTATTGTTATCTTTAAGGTAGTTCTTTCCTCGGATCATGAAGCCAGCACCACTTGGAGATGCCCAACAGTTTGTATCAGAATCGTCCTTACCCTTGTGCAGGGAACCATGAAAATTGCTCGGATCAATAGTGGCAGGAGCTACCCTGGGGTCTAACTCCTTATTTGCATCTATAACTACATCCAAATGTTCAAGTGCTTCAATACTGGGTACAACACCATCACATATGAAAGACCAACTGGAAGTATAGTATTTATAAAGCTGCAATTGATAATAGGAAATTCATTAAAAAGGTTTTACTAGGAATTCCTCTACTTGTGGAACCACACACTTGTGGTACCTCACGACCAATAGCCACTGTAAATTAAAAAAATAATAGCTCATTCAACTTAAAGTACTCATTAGATGTAGTATAACCAAGACTAAAGAACATATCACTTTGCATCTTTGACCTTTGTTGGAAGAATTGATACTCTTCCTTAAAAATAGGACGCATTGATTGTGCTTTATCTTTTAGGAGCTTTCACTCTTGTTTTAAGCATATTTTGTCATGGACACCTGTTGCTTTTTTTTTTTTCTCTCTTTTTTTTGGTGAAAGTAAGAATTAATAAAATGGGGAAGGTCAATATGTACAACCAATCAGCTCCAAAAACTTACACTCACATGAACATGCTCAATCTGAGTGGAAGGGAGTCGAGAAGAAAAAGCCAAAAGGCACCAAATCAAACAAAGAACCAGGAACCAAGCAGCAAAAATGCCAGGCAATACGACCTAGCTACCAACAAGACACCTGTTGCTTTTTAGTGCTAGACATTCCTTAAATTAAAAAAGACATGAATTGTCATAAATCCATCGGGGACTCATTCTCCAGAAGCAATCAAAAAATTTAGAATTAAGTTAGTTAATCCAGCAGACGATCAAATCCTACATTTTATTTTAAGCTTTACACAATAGCAGATTAAATACTTTGAATATTGCTCTCCATATGGTAACATATCTTGTGGGAGAGCACACCAACAAAGATGTGCATTTTAATATTTCATAGTTAACATTAAGAGTAAATAAGCCTAAGACTGAGTACCAATTACCATTACACAATTATCCTACTTACGTAAATTCAGATGAAAATTCAGTAAAAATCTAACCTGAGCTTTTCTTCAAAGAGAAGCTTCTAATGGCCCAGGCAACATTCTTCAGCCTCACTTTTGCCTGCTAATACAGTTTTCACAATCAGGAACAGTTCATGCTCTTCTTGATATAATTGGACCCTATGTATCTACGAAGTCTTAACTAAAATCTAACAAAATTGTGTCAAGGTAAATGACCAAACCTTATGATCAGTTTCTTCATCATCACTCTCGTCCTCTTCTGATGATGAATCAGTTGAAATTGCATCATAAAACTCATCCCGCAAATCTTGCTCCTCATATTCACTACTGGGAATCGAAACATTAGAAACTTTTGATTGAACAACTGCCATAGAAGACTGCACCTTTAGTGATGGATTTGCTTCTATATATTCCTTCAGACCTGGAAGCAAATGAATTAAGAAGGATAAATTCACTAAAGATGTCCAGATTGTTAAATTATGTCTCGATTTTGAGCTTGTGTACAAAACCCTATTGGAGAATGTAGATCTGTCCTTAAACTATGAATGATTTTGGGAGTGTTGGATTTACTAGAAGTTGTCTAAGTTGGTCGGAATTTTTCTACCAATTCTGAAGGCCCCACATAAAGTGGCAGTCTATGTTTTCTAATGCAACACGTGAAGTCTGACTTATCCTCTGAAAATGTTGGTCCTCTTATCCCAAAAAGTTTCTTTGCTCATCTTCATATCTCACCATACATATACATGAATGGCCAATTACAGAACACAACCTCTGTAATTCTCCGACTGATTATCGGATTCTTTGCAACTGGCTTTCTCAATGGAGTAGATACTGAAACTAACACCAAACCACATAAATCTCTCACATTTTTTATTGGTCCTTAAATTCTCTATTGGCTTTGTAAGATCTGTTAGATTTAAAGCATTAATTTACAACACAGATAAAGAACTTTGATGAAAGCGCCTCTGAGTCTAGTGCATAAAAGGAAAATAGGAAGAACTGAAGACAAGTTTCTCAAGAATATAAAAACACTATAAGTTGGAGGAAAGATCAAAGTTCTGGGGAACATTCAAGTTGCAAATAAGTCAAGTTAAACACCGGTAAGCAAGAAGAATCAAAGGCTACAATGGTCTTGTTTGACTGACTATGTTGTCCAATTAGGTATCTAGTAATAAAAGATATACAAGGAAATCTAGCAGTGGAATAACTCTCATAGCCTTGGGTACAATAAGTTGGAGGATCCCTTTAATTGGACTAGTCAAGGCTAAAAAGAAAATTTCAGGTAATAAACTTGAATTCAAGTGAGAGAAATTGACCGTGGACAACTCAGTTGTGCATGTAATTATAAAGTGGCAGATGAATGTATTACAGCACTTCTAGGAAGAAAGAGGAAAATAAAGAGAATAGAATACTGCACCTGACACCTGGCACATTAAAGCATAGGGTATAGTCTTCTCAAACTTTGAGCAATGACTGTTCTTCCATCTCATCCATCCTATTTCATGTATCTCCAATGTTTGTGTCACAAGACATTTTGCTATATTTGTACCCATTGGTGTATTTATACTGCTGATTTCCCATGTTGATGCTGTGGAATTAAAGAAGACAGAGCAACCAGTGAGTAGAAGTATATCTGCCCTCTGGGAATCCCAGAGTTTATGAATGAAATTCTCAAATAAAGATGGAAGATATAATTAAAACCTGGCAAGTTTCTCACCAACTCATCATCGTCAACAAACAATCATCATTTTGTAGCTAGAAGTTTTCATGAAAATCCCAAGGTACACAAGCAAAAGCACAAAAAACACTTTCAGATGTGGGGAAAAAATTGACTGGGCCAAGAGTTATCAATTTTCCCAACTTCTAAGCAGATTGACCACCCAAAAACTGTTTTGAGCTCCTACTGAAAGTAAACAGTATCTTGATCTAAGAACAACTCATGCTCCATTAACCTGATGATTTGTCATCATATCAGGACAGCTGACTGCAAAGGTATGGTTATGCCAGATCTTTTCTATTGTAGGCATGACCTTCTGAATCAGTAGAAGCTGAGAGAACTTTCAGAATCCTACCTATGATTCAGCTTGAGGGAAGTTCACGAATTAAACACTAATTCTTTAAGTGCTTTATTAGTGCTATTAACAGCCGCTTCAAACTAAGAGACTCTCATTGGAATAAAAATTCCTGCTCGCTGTCCATCCTGAAAAAGATGGACCATTTCAGTCTAGGGCTAAATTTGTTACTGGGACAACTATTTCTAACAATAACTTAAAAAGATTGACCCACTTCATTCAGCCCAACAAATTCACTCATGACAGACTATCCTGCAATCCTCACTTTTTCTATTCTTCCACAATCATGCTCCCATTTTCTATGGGCTTCATGCAACTTTCTCATTAGAGCATCTTTATTTGATGATAATAAACAATCTTGTACCAGGACAAAAAGAAAGAACGAAAAACAAAAATAAAACATCAGAAGATTATACGGAATCAGAACATAATGACCAAAACCGATTAAAAGAGTAAAAAGACAGAAGCAACTGGAAATTCAAAACCCCAGAAAACCCTTAGTTGTGTCATTGAAGCATCTACATAGATAATCCCTCATTTCACTCAGCTAATCTGCCCCTTAAGTATCTGTCCTATATACCAACCTCCTGTCCTCAGTAAGAATATCTTTCAAGAACCAAAGCATAGCCATTTGAAACCTAATTTCATTTTGGGATCAATGATTTCAACCCACCTAGTCCTACTGCCATTTTGGTATAACGACAAAACCACGATATATATGCTGTCAGACTTCCAACACTACCTTACTGAAGTTTATTAGAAACAATTCCCCCATCTTGCTAAAACCACTCTCTTTCAGATGGAAATGGCATGCTAGCCTCTTCTCTCTCCGCACTCCCCAGATGTTCAGCATATGCACAATGATGTTTTCCATGGGTCATCACAGAAATGAAGTTTTAAAACAATTTCAGTGGAGCTCCATGTTGTCATGATTAGGGATTAATTGCAAAACACGTCAACTGACATGTCTGGTCAGATACCCTCACATCCTTTGCATCATCATCAGCACATATATTACCTTTCAAATCATTGCCAATACACCATCACCATTATCTTGATGCTATTTCCTCCACTTATCGTAAGAAATGCCCCACACAGGCTAAGATAAATTCTAAATAAGGAGAATAGCCATTGGAATTGATCACATGGAGAATTGTGCATTCTGCAGATTGACTACCAATGTCCTATGCATTCATTTTATCAACAACGTTGTTGTGAAATAACATGCTTACACGTAACAATTAGGACATAATCATTTCAGAATAGTAAGGAGAACTGAAAATGCTTTAGATGTTGCACAGAGCAAAGAATCAGAGAAGGAGGATCTCACGATTAAGTGTTGTACGCCGATATCCAGATTTTGTAGGTCGCTTTTTATGGGCAACTGGAAGTTGCAGGATTGCTGCAAGCATAAAAACACATTTATCATACAAGCATATCGTCTCAAATTGCCCCAAGTGACTATAACAGAAATGCAAAGCACTGATTACTTAGCCTTAGGAGATATTTTGTTCTTCTCCTGAAGCATAAAGGCACAAAATATAGCAATGTAATCAGAGTAGGTTCAAAACCCAGGATTCTCTGCAAGAAGCAAAATGGCTTTGAAGATTTTATGTGACCAGAAACATATTTTGAGGTTTATGGACTCTTAAAACTTCATTGAATTTGCACATTTTGGAGACTTCTCATATACTTGACCAAAAAGGAATGCCACTAATGTGTTCAAACAATGGAATTGATGACATTTAGACAAGGAGGACATCATTTACCGCCTGGAAGAGAAGTCACTTCATCACTAGCTTAATTCTGAATGTCATCTAATTGATAGTATTTGGGGCTATGATGTATGGAACAGAGCAGAGGATCTCGATGATAGTGTTAAAATTGGTTTCAAGGTGCATATTCCTCATTTGCAGCTAAAGGCGTATATTGTTCTTTTTTAACTCAAAGTGATGAGTAAATCTCCATTCGAACGTTTATACCATGACTTAGGACTTGCATTTAAGGAAAACATGGAGACAATCAGCATCAAATACTTAATTTACTATGCATATTTTATAAGGCATGAGAAGAACTATTAGGGGGTATAGGGGACTGCACAGGTGCTTGTTGAAGTTGTCATATCCTTCACCAATTGAGTTGTGTCATTATGTGGAAATATGATATTAGGAAACAACCACATAGGACAAGGTTCAGAAATTCAATTGGAAAGCAATTTCAGCATTTACTAGAAGTACATCTGTTGCTCAGACAATAAGGTCAAAGCAAGATAAGCAATCTCAGAAGAAAATAATGTTCTTAAATGGCACATGCACTGCTTAAATATCGGCTGATGTGATCAAATGAGAGCCAAAGAGCTTTGAGCTGTCAATAATCTGAATTACAATCCAGTTGCGTGTAAATCAATTTCATTGTATATCTAATCAGTGCATTGATTATATATATTTAGCAGTTAGACAAACTCATATCAAGTTCTTTCTAACCAAACATACTTCGCAATACAAATAGAGACAAAAATGGTCATTTTCTCCTTCATTTTCTCCATAGGCATTCTTCATTTGGAAACAACTTCCAAACTTCAATCATCTGCCAAAACCTTGAAAGGGTTAGCACATATGACTTTGTTGTTGTCATATGGCAATCTATAGAGTTTCCCATTATGTAGTCTATTTCATGTAACTTGAAACTAGTGAGTATCCATGTCTACTATAACTGCTTTTGAATGTTAAGTGATCGAAATACTTCTAGAAAATCTTCTATACGGTCAAGGATTCACAAAATAAGGATCAGAATTCACTGGATATTTATTCAATAATAAGATTCACAACAAGCAATGCAAAAACAAATCCCGACATATCTTAAGAATATCCCTTACTATATGTTCCATCTTGGGCATGGAACCACTGTCTGGAGAAAACAAAATCTCTTTTAGACTGCCACCTGAAGAAAAAAAAAAGTCAATAATGTGAATATGAGTTAATGAAGCGACTAATGTAGAAGCAAAACTGAGAATGGAATAGATCAAATGCAACTTTACAATGTACATTCAAATAAATTCCAGAAAACTTGGCAGTCATTGAACGGTTTTACAAAGAAAGCAATCTGTTACAGATCAACAACCACAAACAACTGAAGGGCAGGAATATTTACACAGAGGATAAGCAATATCCACGGCACACCCTACACTCCTCCTTATCCGCTCTCCGAACATAAGTTTCAGGAAGAGGCCACTTTAGCATCTTGACTAATCTATGCCCCCAAGCTAATGGACAAGAAGTAAACCCCTTTTCTGAACAGAGATTTGTAAACATCTAATGTTTTCAAGCAATAACGATTAATTCTTTTTGCTTAGCCAAGAAGGATGGGTAGGGCGACCAGCACTGACTACCCTCGTAAGGGTCACCATAAGGGTCCCATACCCATGATAAAATGTTCAGCGTTCACCAAACCAAATCATAAGACTACTGATGCAAGCAAGGTTCAACCCTATGACTTGGAGATGGGAATATCAGCGTGAGACCAACTATAAATCATTACAACACAGAGAAACTAAAATAATGCATTCTGGCTATCGAAAATATCACAAAATCAAATGTCCCCTTCAAGCGCAACATGCAAGTCTTAGCAAATTCTTGTTCCTAGTTCTGTGGTATAATTCAAAAGACCAATACCAGAGAATTCCAGATAATTGTAGCATCTCTATTAACAAAAGCCAAATGAGGAACAAGACAAGGCGAACGTACTAAAGACTCAAAAAAAGAAAGAAAAAAGAAGCCAACCCTGCACAAGCTCTTAATCACAAAGTTGTTCTGTTGGAAGAAATCAATAGCTAACTTACACTGATCTTAAAAGTCTACACAGTCAACTATAAACCATCATCACTATTTAACAGTAATTTAAATAAGTCAATAGATAGATAGATGGGAGTGCCATAAGACTAGATATTGAGGAAACAAATGAAAATTACAGAAGCATAATAGATGGAATGGAGCTAGTCAATTTCCATCAGCATTATGACACCGAACTTTGGTAGACTACGGCATCGACATTGGACAGTCTCTGTCTCTCTTACATGCAAGAACACAGAAGTGCCCGCACATGCACATGGAGGACATCATTGCACAATCTTATGGCAGGTCCTGTGTAGGTCCTGTTACTTATTTTCATAAATCCAGGCTTACCCAAAAAAGAACAAAAAGGTTTATATCTTTGAATCCAGCAGCTCACTGTTTTAGCTCAGAACCGCACATTGGTTCTTCTTCTAGTGTTAAAAACAGAAAAATGATTTGACAATAGGCACATGTTTGCACACATATACTCGACAGAACTATGTGCAACCAAGAGCCAGATGTATAAAAAGAGTTTCTCAATGTGCCATCAACTTCAAAAGAAACTCTGCATAACAATATATTATCATTGTGGGAGTACCAAATCTATTCAGTCTTGACTCATCAATTAGTTAAATTTGAAACACGGACACAGTTTAAACCATAACAGCAGGACATTATACTTTTATTATGGCAAAAGATTATGTTTGAGATTTAAAATTTCAGAAAGATCAAACTGCAAAGACGATAGAAGTATGGACATGAGTCTTTGGTAAAATATGAATTAAAGAATTATAGTGTAGGAATTGAGCAACCAACGTCATAAATCATTCAGTCCAGAGAATTTTATCTCAAGTAAGAATCTATGCCGTTTTCTCAACAGCAACCAAAAAAAAAAAAAAAAAAAATTAACATACAATTGTATCACTCCAGTTGCATGTTCAAAAACACAAATATGAATAAATGATAGGGATAACCATTGTGGAACCACAAAGCCATGACACCGCTCAGTGCTAAAGAAAAAGAAGACAGGTCTATCTAGTATCTACCTTACCTGGCGAGGTATTTTGGATCATATGTCCCATAAACAACATCGTAGTGTCCATCATAAGATTCTACCAACTCCAAATCACTAGTAAATGGGTCCCACCTGCAGAGATATAATAGATGAGCCTGAGCCATATTTTAGGTAATGGCACTCTACAGACGAATTGTGAAGCTTACTCATATCTCCGCTGGCGCTCTAGGTTTAAAAGCACTTCAAATACAGTGTCTGCACTGGCATCAACAACACCAACAGACTTCACAAGAACACCTTTTCTCATCTGCAAAATCACAACAAGCACTGTAACTGCTAGGCACCAATTTGGCAGAAAATTTTACGTCTTCGGCTTGGATTTATCAAGCAAGTTTGATTACTCTTACCAAAACGTTCCGTCTATTAAGAGAAGCAATTTATATAATGTGACAACATAAACACGGGCAAGTATGCTGATTATGCTTTTTACCAAAAGAGGCATCTTTTAATTCTAATCATGTAAAAAACCCTTCAACTTGTCATTTCAAAAGTCACTTCCTATATTATATCTAAACGACCACATCAACGCATGCACAAGCAGACATCATCCCTATATCATAAAGTGAAATTTGTTCTGTAAAGGAACAGGAATAAGGCCTTGATTTAATTTTTATATGTATTATCCCGAATGTGGCTTTCTGTTTTTCGATATCAATGGGGTGTCCAGAGTTAAATAAAATTTGCACATTAACAACACTGTTGATGGTTTTCTTTTCCTCCTTTTTCAATTTTAAGAGTTGGTGGATGCTAAAGCAAGTGCTAACATTTATAGATTTTATTAGCACGATTCCTTTTAACTTATTTTGTTCTGGGATAGTATAATGTAATAGCAAAAACTTACTGGGATATTTTCATATGATGATTCATATATAGTAAAGCACCTGCCTATAGAGAATTCTCCTCCTTTTAATTAACCAGGGAGGTATTCTCCTTTAGTCACTAACAGAGCAAATATAGTCTTCATTTGGCACCCAAATATAAAATAGGATAACTTACGACATACTAATGAAGTGCAAACATTTGGAAACCTCATCTTATGGAACTTTTATGGAGCCACATGATACCATGCACCACACAGTCTCCTTTTTATTATTATTCTCAAGATGGAATTTCATTTTTTTGTTTTAGGACAAAGTTGGAGAAAAGTAAAGTCGGGGAGAGCATTTCTTCCGAAAAATATACTAAAAATAGCCTCTGTAAAAATATATTTTACCAAAAACAGGCACACAAGTTTTTTGTGAAAAAAGCCTCTGTGGAAAGCTGTAATCCAGCTCTGATTAACAAAATAAAGTACAGCATGGGAAAAGTGGCACAGCAAGTGCTACAGAAACATAAGAGACACATGAGAACAACAAAAGAAGAAAGCAGAAGGCTTGCACATACCTTGGACTCAGCAACATCCTCAAAGATTCTAATACCTGAAATCACAAAGAAATCAACATCATAAAGACTTGACAATACTTAAAAATTAGCATGCTTATTTGCCAGGGAAATCAGTTCTCAACATGCAAACAAGTCTTTACAGGAAATCTTTATTCAGAGTTTCAACAGGAAAAACAGAAGCTAAGGAATTGCAGCACAATATACAGAGGATAGTTTGTATGAACATGAACAGCAATATTTTGAGAATGACAGTTGAAGCCTCTACAAAACCTCAGTATTCTCTCATGAAATACACACCATACGATCCTGAAAACCCCAAATGGAGCAGCTTTTAACATCATCTTATGCTGATCACCCCAGTGCAGATCCCCAGAGAAAAAGCACTCTCTAGATTTTTTACCATTAGTTCAAGGCTGTTTAGTCATAATCAGTCAGGCAAGATCCGTGTTTACTCTTGCATTCGTCTAGAGTGAACCTGTCTAACTTTAACAGATTTGCACAATTTAGAAATGATCTAATTATTACCACTTGCAATCGTACGTTTGAAACAATCCAAGTCTTCAGCCACCTCACTTCACAAATCTGTTCAAGTTCATTGTTTAGATCAGTAATTATTAGAGCTTATGCTTGCTCCAAGCCCATTTTTTCCATATGCATGTAAATGCTGACTAGATAAACGAAAGAATTAAATTTCTTATAAACATAAAATGTTTGCCATTCTAAAAATCAATGCTTCTTATCACTATATGGACAAGTCCCCTCACCCTTTTTATAGTTTTTGGATAAGCTAGCCAATTTCTTACTCCTTGAATTTTGTAGTCAACAGAGTCAAGTACAAATTGGGAAAGAGAGAAAAATGAACCAAAATGCACGTCAAACCAAAAAGTACCTCACAGGACAACAATAAACCATAACTATATACCAAGGCTCACATTTTTTTTTTTTCAAAAAAGAATTACCATATAAAAAGACCAGCGATTCAAACATCATTCTAGGCCATGAACCATTATTACTAAAGCCAAGATAGAGTACCATTCATTGTACGAATACATTTCCACTCGTTAGCTTCTATTGCATCTCCTACATCCCCTCCAATGTTTCCACCCGCTCTGATACCCAAGATCGATGATTTACTTAGGAGCATCTCTGGACCTGTAAAAACAGAGACAGTGGTGCAAAACATAGAATATGAGAATTCAAGGTCCATGGTCATGCATATTTCTGGATGAGCATTGTTTACCATTTGTACTTCTCAGTATTAGTATGTGCTAAGTGCACAGTGGCATACTTGTATTTATTCATTATCATTTCACTATAAGAAGATATTAAGTACTCAGATCACCCCAACCATTCAGAAGCAAACCGTGGCAAGATAATGAAGAAAGATGACCCCCCATCATGGTTAGTGACAAATTCAGTGAATGTTTAAAGTTATTAATGCATTGTCCATGCATTACATTCCAATTGTGTGTTATAACATAACCGGAAGCAGCATCTAGACTTTCAGTTGAAATTTTCTTGCTCACTTCAATGCTCCAGACTCACCAGACATCAGCAGAGTAAGTTGCTGATAATTTGGCAAGAAGCAGTATGTTCCAGTGTCTATCATCTATATATTTCGCTATAATAGAATAAATTTCTTCAGTATAATTTGAATCTCTTCTTGACAGTGTCAGAATACTTCGACTATATACCTTCTCAGACCAACTGCTATTGCTCAACCACAGAGAGAAAAACTTCCCTATGGAGTTGACTTAGCTGAACTGGAGAGCAGGCATTGTTACCTTAGAAAAGGAAAGCAACCGCTTTGATCAATTTTATCTTTCTTTAGGTTGCGTCCATTAGCCAGTTTTGGGATTATTTGATCTATTACAAGAGTGATCTGTCAATAACATCCTGTTCATTACTGAATACCAATTTAATTAGCATTGACTGGATTTACTTAACTTATTTTACAATAAATGGCTTACATCTAAAGGTCAAACTTATATTTTACATCAGTGACTAATAATACTTGACATCACATGGATTACATATGTAGCATTTCGCTCGTCACTAGTTAAACAAGACCTTCATAAGTAGCATTTAGCAAGCATGAAAGTATAAAATTTTCATATTTGTCTTTGTGAACACCAGTTCTAAGACAATGAATATAGATATGATTTTCAATAATAATGTACTCCCACATCTGGAAAATCTTGACAGCGTTAGTTATGAACTACAGAAGGGTCTTTGTGGATGTCACCTTGATAGAAAAAAAGAAGGTGCTTACCATTGTAAATTTGAACCAAAGTATTGGTTCTCACAAGACATCTTACTTTGAAAGCCTTTCACCAGTTACAATCCTTACTTTCTTTGGATGCTCCAAAAAAAAAAAAAATTCAAATCCAATTCTTTTCACTCCCGACCTATCATCCTCATTTACAAAAATGAAATTATCTTTCCCATATCTTTAACTGTTCTTAGTCCACCAAATTTATAGTATATCAATTGACCATTTTCCTAACTCATTCAGTTCAAACATTTGCCTATATCTTTAAATTGAACTGAAGCGCAATTCTCCATATTTTTAATCTAATTCTTACAAGACATACCTAGTAACTAAGTATTCTTTTCTTTGATTAGTACCAATGTTATCCAGAAAAAAGGATTTTAATCTACATTTCCATATGCATTAATTCATATCAAATGGTAAAGGAAAGAACAATGAGCAACGAAACACCATGAGGCATAATATGAATTTGAGGACCTACTTTGAACCTGAGGCCAAACATCAATGCACAGAAAATATCAAACTAATCAAATCTAATGGGAGGACACTTGGTTAAGCCTCCCTAGTATTATAGTATAAGCTCCATCACAATATCACTTCAGCATGAGCCAAACCATTCAAAAAACTTCTCTTGCAGATAGTTTGTGTGTGTGTGTGTGTGTGTGTATTAAAAAAGCCCACTCAATAATGTCTCTGACTATATGTACTATATCCTTCTCAGTTGTCATATGTCATCCACAACCTCAGCTCTTTGTCTAACTAGGACTCCCCCTCTATCAAGACATTATCAACCCACACAAAGCCAAGTCATGCCATAGAGAGAATGAAATACAAATCATAGAGTATACACAAAAATAGAAGATGAATATTCTACCCAAGATGACTTTAATTCATGTATAACAATCTCAGAAAGTGCATTTAGGCATAGGATATAGGAAGAGAATGCTTATGCTTTTGTGGTCCCATTTGGTTCGGTTTTTGGGGAATGTCTTTGCAAAAATGCAAATACCTTTGGGTGAAAGGAGTTTTCCAAAATGCAAATGGCGTTTGGTGAATTGTAATTCTAACGTGTATTGAGAAACAACTTTGGCCAAAATATTGTTTGGTAAAATTTGCATTTGTAAAGGATTTTTATTAAATTAAAAAAAAAAAAACATTTGTATTTTTTATAATCCATTAAAGTAGTACAAAAACATTTGTAATTTTTTTCTTTTTTAAAGTCTGGCCACCAACCGGCCAGATCTGGCCGCCGGATGCCGTCGCTTGCCTGAGGTGGGCGACCTTAGGCATCAGCTGCTTGGGTTCACACAGCCGATTGGGTTCATGCGGCCGCAAGTGGCAGTTGCCTAAAGTTGCCCGACCCAGGCAACAGTCGCGTGACCTCAAGCGACCGGTCACCTGGGTCAAGCGACCTCAAGCGACCGCCGCTTGGGTCAAGCGACCTCGGGCGATGGCCGTCTGAGGTAGCGCGACCCCAGGCAACGGTGGAACCCAAACGGGTGACACCTAGGTGGTTCAGCGCCTGGGGTAGCCCGACCTCAGGTGGTAGCTCGACCCCAGCGGCCGTTGCCTGGGGTAGCCCGACCCCGGCGATCATCGCCTGAGATTGCGCGACCTCAAGTGGCCGCTTGGGTCGCGCGATTCAGGCCATTAGTTGCTTGGGTCGCGCGACCTAGGCATCGCCTGAGGTCCGGCGACGGTCGCCGGGGTCGAGCGACCCTCGGGCAGCGGTCACCGGCACGCGCGACCCCTTGGCCAAAGGTCATCGGCCTCCGATCGGCTTTCCGTGCGGTGGTTTTGGAGAAGATAAACAGTATTCAGAACTTACATTCCGAAAGACCTGCTTTGGACTAAGGGCCTTTAAAGTCTTTTGGAGATGCAATTGTATTTTCCTAAAGTTGAGCAAAAACACGAACCAAACATGTTTGCATTTGGTCAAGGGACTTTAGAGTCCCAAAGTCCATTCCAAAAGCCAAACCAAACGGGGCTAGTGTTCTGATTTTGTACATTAAATATTTTTTCTTCATTATCATGATAATAGATCAACAAACATGCTATAAAAAGATTGATGGCAATTGGCTTATACCAATATTATATATAAATCTTTTTTCTATTATTCACCTTTAGCCATCAAAAGATGCTAAGTACAGAAGATAAAAAGAGTATATGTAGCCTAAGAAACAATGGTATTCGAAAGTTTTTGTACTACTTTCATGGATTATAAAAAGCAGATAGTGATTGTTGAAGGAAGAAAATTTTACTATATATTTTCCTCATTAATTATATTCATTGATTATTGGGAGATTTTTATCCCTTCAAAAGGTTTTTAGTATTTTTTTTCTTTGTTTAAGCAAAATACGTGTATCGTCACTAGATATCATTAATGATTGTATACAAGCCTATAATAATAAATGTAAATATAACCAACCTTGCCCAATTCTAATAAGCTTCTTCAATTCATGGGCATAACGCCTTACTCTGTGTCGGTGTCCCTCTAGAGTGATCCTACAGAATATAAGAATTCAGAAAATTTTAGCATGGCACACTCACATGCACATCCGCGGCACACCCAAGAAAGCAGGTGCAGCTGCAGGCATGCACAGAGAGAGAGAGAGAGAGAGAGAGAGAGAGAGAGAGAGAGAGAGCATATTTATTAAATTGATGTAAAAGCATTGTTAGTAAATGGAAGTGTATCATAAAGCACATGTAAATGCATACTCTGGCTCCACAGTCAATTTGTTCCTGGCACTGCCGCCTCTTGACAGCTCATACTCAGCCTGTTTAAAACAAAGAATTCATTAAAATATACATTAAGTTCATTTTGCTCTGCTGCCTCATTTCTACTCAGCCCTTCAAAATCAAGGCTTTACCAATGTAGGACTACAATTCACAGAGAAAATCCTAGAACTGAAGATGGAGTGCAAAGGAAAAAAAGGGACATAAAACAACATTCATGCTAAATGTCATTACTCTCGGGATACATTTGAACCTGTTGCTTGGCAATGTCAAAAGCCTCCATCCACTTCTTCACTTCTCCAGCAGTAGCACAAGCAATCTTGAAGCAAAGAAGCAGTCAATCATCATTCATTTTAGGCAGATTTAAAAGGGAATACACTTCTACAAGACAGGACACCAATTAGACATGAGAGTCGAAGCAAAGAAAAATCACAAAGTATATTTACCCAGCAAACACTGCTTTCCAAAATAAAGCCACACAAGCTACTTAAAATATTTTCTTGCCTTCTCAAAAGAACATAATAATATGACAGACAATTGATTCCGTTGAAATCAGGACTTTAGTACAGTACTATGATGCTCCAAAGTTAGATTATATAAACAAGAATGTGTAATTTTCTAAATTTATTTTCTTTCTTTGATTATCAACAAGGATCTGTACTACACTTAAATGGTCTGCCTCTCATTCATATACCATTAAAATTGTTTCCAGACCGCAGAAAGGACAATCATTTTCTCGTCATTTTCATTGGCATTAAGAACATGAGCCTTCTTCTCAAAGGAACAGTCATATGTTTCTCCAAAAAAAGAAAAAAAAATAGAGCAATGCAGGTATTAGCTCCCCCACCAAGTGCTAGTTCCATGTGACAACATCCATTCTTTGCAATTACAACTGATTCAACAAAATGTGAAACATGCCACTGGCGGCACTATAAGACCCTTCTATAGAAGCAACTTCTCTTTTTAGATTACTTTATGGGATGTGGTGACGAGATTAATGATGTTGACTATAAGACATATTATATAAGAAAATTGAAGGGAGTCACGATTAAGCTGGTTTCAAGTTCTACGGCGGTTGCTACATTGGGGATGTTCTAATCTTAGCACAACTATTAATACTCCCTAACCTGATAGGAGAAAGAGAACAGGTTATGAGTGTCCCATATCACTTGTCTATGACTTTCAAAGGACCTTATGATTATGTAGTCTCCCTCCATTTATCAACTTAAGCTTTTGGGTGGGACATTCTAATATGGAAACGGAGCCGAGTTTCACACCAGATTTATTTTGCATGTGAAGCTCCCCATTTGTCAGTTCCATGTGCCATTTTTAGTTCAGTTTGCATGTGAGAGGGAGTGTTACAATATCCCACGTCACTTGGCTATGGGGTTTTCATAGGCCTAATAAATGCATATAGTCTCCCTCCAACTATCATCTCAAACTTTTGGTTAGACATTCTAACAACTTGACATAAAGGACACTCAACTATTGCAAGCTTATTAGCTCATTTCAGTTTTGTTCTACCATCCCATCCCTATGCTCTAAACCTTCTCTCCATAGCACCTGTTCTTCTCCAGTCTTTTCACAATTTCTGCAATTATCGCTCCATCTTCATTGTTAGCATGACCCAGCTCCGCTTGTTAGCCCCACTTTGCCTTGGACCAGACCACATGTGTTACTACAACTAAATTAACTTATCCTAGTCTTGTTCCACCTTCGTAGTTTCTTTATTCGCAAAACTGCAGTACCTTTCATAGCATGACCTATAGAATGTTACCATGACACACGGCGTTTGTTAATTTTAGCTTGAACCTTTTATGTGCAGGCCTCGCTTGTCACCCAACTCAATAAATATTGTGGCCAACCCCATTGAGAATTTTTCGTGAGGTTTATGGCAGAGCCAGCACGGGGATCATTAGTTTCAGCGTTCAGCATTCTCTTCTAGGGTTTAAGTGTTTCACTTCGTCATATTTTAAAGGGTATGAGAAATAACAGCTTTATGTGGGACTAGGGTTCTGAGTTTGCTTTTTGGTTGTAGTCCGAATTCTAATTAGTGAATTCCTGCTGCTCCTCTTTTGCCTGTGATGTAGGATGGCCAAACCATGAAAATCTTGTTCTTCCACTTTCTCAATTCTATTTTCTATTACATTGGCACTTTTGCTTAAAAATGAAGCATACTAGGATGAGAACTTGAACAAGCTTATTAAGTACAGAATCAGAAAAAAAAAAAAAAAAAAAAAAAACACTAATTGCCAGTTCAAAAGTACTCCAAAAAAAATTATTCACAAAATATCATCTCCCAGTTTCATGTCAATCACCGATAAGAATAGCACAAGAACAAAAAACTCACCTCTCCTTTCTTTTTCTCATCTAGCCTGCTATAAAACCGCATAACATACAGATCCTGCCACAAAAGAAGAAATCCGCTTAAAGAAGAATCTAAAGTTACATCAACTTTTCACCTGGAGGATGTAAGTGTGCTTTTGGAGGTTGGAGAACAATTCCGATGTCTTATATCCATGCAACTGTTGACAAGATATGGGGGAAAGAAAGGTTGACCTTCTGACGCCCTAGCTCCTCCACCATAAGGGAGGGCCCTACAACACCCCTCCTGATAGGTCGCTGTGGCAAGGGAAACAATTAGGGCCAAAAGTACAGATGCATTCAGTTTTCTTGTACATGCAAATGATATCATGAAGCAAAATCCATAAACAATCAAGTTGATAGATCTAAACAATGGAAATCCTTTTTGGCTAAACTATGGTGAGAAGTGACTGCAAAATAGTTTCACAAATAGCATTCTATAGTCTTCTTTCTAAAATATCCTTATATGATGGATAAAGAGGGGAAAACAAACAAGCAAGAAGATGCATTTGACCTCATATGTGCATTTAATTAGAAGAAAGGACAACAACAATCAAATATCAAACAATACTGAAAATGGGATCATGATGCAACAATAGTTCATGAAGAAATTAAGCAACAGTCATTAAACCTATTGGCTCGCTAGGGAAGTCAATTTTGGCATTGGGGCGTCAAAACCATTGCTAATTGATTGTTAATCTTTCCCACTACTCTTGGGATTAATTAGTGTCTGATCCTGAGGAAGTTCAAGGAGCCAAAGTTACGCTGCACATCTTTGAAATTGTTAAAAGAATGTCCAGCAGGGTACTCATACTAGCTTTTGGTTATTAGAGACATGTCTTATAACTCAGCTATAATCCAGAAAGAGCTTATTACTAGGCCAAAGCAGGGCCTGTTTGATAACTCCAATACATATTGAACATTAACGTAATCAGCACTTAATAAAATTAAGCACATTTGATAACCATAGCCAGCTTTTACCTGATCAAGTCAAAAAAATCACTTAATTAGCTAAGTAAGGATGGGTTTAATTACTTTATATAGTACATTGATAAAAGCCTAAGAAATACCAATAATACTCATGATTCTATATTTGGCAAGAATATAGTATTATTCAATACTCAATAGAATATTAAACAACATTTTACTTTCAATTTCAGCACTTAAAATGGCCAACACTTCAAATTCAGTATCCAAATTTTTTGGCATTAAATTTTCTGTTTTACCAAACAGAAAGCTTGAAAAAGAATTTGTATCATTCACACTAGCGTTTAGTGCTAAGTGATTATTACTTGAACAGGCTTTTCAAAAAGGGGAGACAAGTCTTTTCGATAAACCAGATTGTAACTGAAAGAGGACTGATTAGGTTCATAAAACCTTAGCCAATTTTCAGTTTTGCATGTTACAGTACTCTTCAAGTCAAATTGCAGAAAGTTCTCCATCTCCATTCAAAAGACTTTGCTGCATTGACACCATCTATCTGACTTGCCAACTAAATTGATGACAAAAGCACATGTCGCAGCAATTCGCAGTTCTAAATTTCCACAAGCAAGCAGGAAGGTAGTCGAAATAAATATGAAAGTGGATCGTCAGTTTGGCACCCAAAACACCTGCCAAATTTCATGGGTCCAGTACGAAATCACGTAGTGTCATCTCTTCAAACCACACCCTTTCCCATTCAAGTTTTTCTCTTGCTCTACTATGAAAAAGAATTGCTGAGAGAGGGAGAAGAAGCATGAGCAATCAATGTTATCTGGACGATATGTAAAATTATCTACTGAAAATGGTCTCGGATGACCTCAATGTATGACAATAAACATAGGAGAAAAATGCTACTCGTACTCAGTTTACAAATACTGGCAGATGATAGTGATCACAGCCAGTTACAAGGCTGCTGTTAGCCACTATTGAACAGGCCAAAAGAAACCCAAGAACTAATCATTAAACAGCTACTGATCCTGGCATAGCACTGAAAGAAGCCATTACTTATTAACTCGCAGCACCGTACAGTAGGCAATTGTCGATACAACGACTCTAATACATTACATCCTAATGGTTAGTCACCGCCAGAGTAAATATTGAGATTTGAACAACAGCAGCCGAATAGAATTGCAGAGTACAGAGCAGGGCATTCGAGGCGACAAGAGCAGGGCATTTGAGGCGACAACAATTCACATTCCGAATCCTCTGCCCCATGAGCGGATTCCCCTACTCGCTTTCCCAAACCAATAAACAAAACCACCAAAAGACAATTTGAGCTACCACATCACTCATCGTCAGGCGCCGAGACCAAAAACAAAACTCGACCCGCGAGCCGAGATCGCGAAAAGGACCGCCCAGCGCCGCCCGCGGGAAAAACGCGACCGCGACGGGAGAAAGAACACAGACTGACAAACATCAAGAACGAGAAACGAGAAACGAGGGAAACACGTCCTCGGATATTCCGAAACGCTTACAATGCCGGGGTTCTCGTGAGGATCGCGCTTGTACATCTCCACGTACTTGCCCCGGATGAACAGGAACCTCAGGTGGCAGTACTCGTGCCCGATCGAGTTGACGCCCAGGTGATAAACCCACCCGAAGAACTCGAACACCTCCCTCTTCCCTCCTTCCCTGTCGCTCTCCGACCCCTCCCTGTCCATCGACGATCTGCCGCTGCCCATGCCGCCCCCTTTCCTGTCCTCCGCCGCCGCCGCCGGCCCCGCCGCCGCCTCCATCGCCGAACCCACCTCCCAAGATTCGATCTTGAGCTAAAAAGGAAGGACGAGAACGCGCTGGAAGGAGCTGGAGAGAAGGTGGCAATGCGGAGATGGACAGCAACGGCATACGCCCTTACGTCGTTCGACGTCTGCTGAAAAAGGAAACAATCCTCGAGCCTATGCGCTTTTTGCTGCGGTAGATCTGGTGCAGCGTAATGGCGAACCGGGGGGAGCTCGTTTTGGCTCCCGCGGCATCCGGGCCGTCCACGTCATCGCGCTGGGGCCCCCGCCGGTCGTTAAGATCGTGGGGCCCACAGGGGGCGGACCACATGGGCCGACGGACCTTAGGGGTCCAACCTAATCGAGTCGACAGCTCGTCCGACTTGATTCCGACTTGATTCGACTCAACTCATTTTTTGTGAACGAAACTCGAGCTTGAGATTAGTAAAAATTAAAACATCCTATAATTTACATGTGTATTGTCTTTTTGTGGGTATGGTGAAAATTTGATGAAGTCCCTCTCGCTTATCGAACTAAATATTAACTAGCCGAGGCTCGATTGGACAAAAATAGACATCCCATTAACTCAAACTCAAGCTTGATTCAATTTTAGGTGGATTGGGTTTGAAAGTAAATAATATGAATATCTCTATATTGGGATATATCATAATGAAAATTACATTAATTTATTTATATAAATTAATGTTATATGAAATGACTATAAAAAGGTAACGAGATAGACATAAATATTAAAAAAATCGATTAAGGAAATATTATATTGAAAGAGACATGTATAACCTTTGGTTTTTGACTCAATTTGAATCCTATGACTTTTTGGGTTTTTGTTGTGTTTCTCTTTTTGAATTCTGGACGAATCTATCTTTAGCAAAAGGTTGGACACACGTGGAAGGAATCGGTGGGGCTATTGTCTTTATGCGAACGTGATTTGAGATGGAAAAATCACGACAGGGCTCTTTTAAATCTTTAAAATAAGATTATTCCGGGCTTTCCGACTGCGTGATCACTGATTTGTAACTTGTAAGTAGCATCTCGGACTCCTCGTCGTGTCGGCAAAAGATAAAGCGGGGGGGAGATGGGGGAAAAATGGGAGGACCCACCGTGTCGGCAAGGGCAGCTTTTCCTCCATATTTTCTCACTGATGACAGAGATAATGCCGCCGACCCACCCCGGTTGACTCCCGAGGTAGCTCTTCCTACTTCTCCTTCTTCTTCTTGGTGGCCAACCATGGCAGTTCTGACGAAGATGCAGGCTCTTGCGGACAGAGCTTTCTGGTCCCGCGTTTACTGTCGCCATGGTCGTAGCTCCGGCATAAATTTTTGTAAATACAAAAATTTAAAAAAATAAAAATTACAATTCATATGCGAACTTACTCTTATTTTCATCCAACAGTCCAGACATTTTCAGGATTTAATCCTCAAGGATTTGTAGAAACCCCGAGTGGTTCCTCGATATGTCGTGGGGTGGCTCCCCTTGTCATAACGGATGGTGGCTCCCCTTGTACAAAATGCTGTGATAAGAAAACCTCAAAAGTTTTACAATTAACGGATGGGGTTTGCTTCTTTAAAAAAAAAAAAAAAAGAATTATTTGTTGATTCATTGAGGAATTGGGAATTCGTTTGTCAGCAATACTTATACACGTTTCTTGATATCAGATTCAAAAGTTCTTGTCCAAACTCAATGCGATATTGAGTTTTAGCTTTATCGGGTGCATTTTAAACAAGAGAAACTTGAATTTCTCCAAGCCAATTTCAGGAAATGCTCTTTTGAGTAGGTTGAATTCGTTTGTCAGCAATTCTTTTTTCATTCTAGTGAGTAGGTTGATTTAAGCTACTATTTTCGTCCATTTACTTTCACTACTTTCCTAATTGAATTCACGTACTTTCGATTTTCTAATAAAAGTTTTATTACTTGCATAACATGTCCAATTAAATTTCTCCATCACCAAATTAAAATAAAACTGAGCTAACGTGGCTTTCAGAACACCCCATACTTCGACATGTATAAAATATTGCCTATATGGAAACTCACCAAAGCGAGGAGGGTGAACAAGAAACATAAATAAAAGGTGTCAGGAGCAAAACTTAGAATAGATTTTTTGATGGGTTGTACGTGTAGATAGTCACATCGTTCGGATTCTTTCAAATTTGATGCGAAAGAGACTTGATTAGACATTTTATTAATTAGAAATGCACGAGTATAAACATTAAAAATACAGAGGCTTGATTAGAAAAACGGTACAACAAAAAAGAAGAAAAACTTCAAACCAAAGTTATGTTTTCGTTTTCAAGATAATTAAATATGTTAATGCCATAAAATGGTCGAAGAGCTTCAAAACTTTCTCAAGCTATCCGAGTTCAAATCTCTTTTGCTGCAACATCCATACACTTTTTTTCTTTAACAAATAAGATTAAAACCAGTTAAACCCGGAGATCGAGCCCAGCTTGCCCGGCCGGTCGGGTTCTCCAGGGTTCCTATGGGCCTCTATGTAGGCCCACTAATCAAAACCAGGAGGCCCAATAACCAAGCCCACTAGAACCAAAAAGGCCTGGGCCCATCTCGCGGTGGGCGGTTTCCAAAATCCAGCTCAGCAATATAAAATATCGAATCTATAAATACCCCATTCCTCCTTACCAGACAGAATCAAGACAAGTTATTCTCGCGTGCTTCTATCTCCTTCCCTTGCCTTCGCCGGACATGGCCACCGCGATCCTCCGACGAAACCCTAACCCTAACCCTCGCCGCCTCTCCGATCCCGACCACGGCCGCCCCCGCCGGCGGAAGCTCAGCCCCGTATCGGTCGCCTCCCGCCCCCCCGCGGCGGCCCCGCCGTCTTTGAAGAACCTCGAGATGGGCCAGGTCAAGATCCTGAAGCGCGGCGAGCCCCTGACCGCCTCCTTCGCGGCGGCTCCCCGCGGCTGCGGCGGCGGCGGCGGCGGCGGATCCCCCGGTCTCTTCCCCCGCGATGCCCTCGCGGCGAAGGGGGGGAGGAACAAGAGGGGCGATCCCGACCTCGGGCTCGGCTCCATCGACCGCCTCGGGCCCGACCCCGAGGTCGTGCAGAGGCAGATCCGGGTCGGGGAGTTGCCCGGCGTCTACGCGGGTCCGGGGATGTGCGTGTCGTCCCCGCCGCCGAGTTCTGTCCCCGTGCCGTGCTTCCTGGGCAAGAACGACCTGGCGACGTGCGGCTTAAGGCGGCTCCTGGGGCTGCACTTGTCGTGAATTCGAGGGAAAACTCGCGTGGTTTCGGACACTTGTGGCGGATGTGGCGGTGCCTGTGAGTTCCGCGAATCGGATGGATGTGTTTCCGCTGGACATTTACTTGTTCGAGAATCAAAAGGGCTCTCCTTTATCTTTTCAACAGGAAGGGGCTTTTGATTGCAAGCAAAGAGGAGGTTGTTGAAGATGGAAGCTTGGTAGCCTTTATGATATTGAGGGAAGTCGAGATCATTGATCAGGGAACAACTTGAACGGTTGCTTCAAGGGGTTAAAGATATGTTAAGTTTAGATGTGTGTAAGTGGATCTAATACAGAGTATTTATTGCAGCCTGTGTGGTCTATAAGTCTAAGTATTGGTCTGCAGAATTGTCGGTGTAGGCATTAGCCTACCACTTTTACAAAGAAATATTGGCTAACTTATGATTATATGTAATGGGTATGTCTGATACTAAGTATCCGTTGCTTCTATGTAATACATCAGTTTGATGGAATAAAGTTTATGGTGATGATTTATTATGTTGCTGTTCGATTGCCTAATGAGCCAATTTCATATCGATGCGCAAATTGAATTCAATTTTGGTTTGTTAAGAAATCCGACTTTCGTCTTTTCACTGAAGATTGGCTGAGAGAAGTGTGGTTGGATATGACAAACTACACCTACAGTGTTTGATGAGGTGTGATTTGAAGCAGTGGTTATGGTGGAGAACCTTATGTTGTGCAGCAGCAAATCAGCTTCTTTGCATCCTGGTTGCTAGGGGTCCTTTCTATTTGATTCTGAGATGCGGTATGTTGTAAGGTAAGCGGTTGAGCAGAAGTTTCTGAGTTCTAGCCGCCTCGGTGTGCTTTCCCTTGCCCAGATGTCCACCTTTCTAGGTCAAGTAATGGTGACGCGCCAAAGACTGGAGCCTCGTAACATGTTGACGACGAAGACCTCCGAACTGAGGATTCGATCAGTAGAGGGGGCTACTTTGCAGCCCCACAGAAGTAATTAGTATTTTTCGCATTAAAAGATATTGCTGGCTGGTAATTTTTCCAAAAAATACTATCAATTCTGCAAGAACACTCATACTCCAGCAGGCTCGGTTTAGCAAATGTATATATGACTGCAGCTCCATGGGCCATCTTCTTCTAGGCATATTGAATCCAAGTGACATCTTGGGTTTGTGTCGTGGGGAATGGAGATTATGTTGGTGACTTTGATTGGCATGAACTTCACCGATTGAATAAACCCTGCTCTGGCTGCAAATGCATTTGATCTTGCATCCAATATGCATAATCTCAGGGGAACCAAAATACCGACGAGTTAATGATCCGACTGAATGGATATGATTTGAGGCAAGTCTCTTGTTAATCTTCTCTTTATAGTTCTTTCCGGACGCATCTTTGTCATTTCAAATTGCTTGTGAAAAAGTTCTAGGCATCATATGATCAACTAGTAAATGGGCTACTTTCTAGTGCACATTGCATCGGACAGTTGACACTCGACGATGCAACTATTGCTTTCTTAATTTGGCCACCACCGCTACATGCTCTAAAATGCACCTTTTATGTTGTTAGTCTGCTAGGTAGCAAGAAAAAATACACGTCTGCTGAAGGAAAATAAATTGCATAACCTTCGCAGTTATAGTATTTACTTCTCTGTTTTTGGTGTCCAGGGTCCACATGCACGTTGGTTTTCAATGCATTATGGATGACACTGTGTGCTCATTAGGTTGGATTGAGATGGCATCTTTGATTTTGCTCATCAGCAATCAGTAGTCGGCAAAACAATTCAGGGTCATGATCCTCATCCTTCAGAGGGTATTTAGATGTATTAGGGGGCAAGAATAAGATCTGGCCGCTGTGTATTTCAGAGAATATATCCCATTAGCTGTCTTCTTCTACTTTGCCCTGTAAATGGGATATTTACGTTGACAACCACGACAATTGACTCATGCCAGCATCTGGAATGCTTGCCCTAATTCGTGACATTGTGATTGACAAACGGTAGTCCTCTAATATACCCAGCCTCACAATAACCAGAAGCAAAAAGTAACAAAATAAAATGTTCTTATTTGAGATCTTTGTGGCCGTCAACTAGTTTCTGCAACACTCAATCCTAAGTTGGCAACCTTGAAAGGCAAAGCATAGGCAAGTTTAGCGTAACATATGATCACCTCGAACCCATCTCCACGGAGTTGCTTTCTCTGCCATTACTTTCATCAAGTTCTGGATAAGCAGGCACTGTCCTCTTCCAGAACCAGTGCTTTCTCCACAGGAATATCATCTCTTCTATCGGGACTCCCTTGGTTTCAGGTAGGAACACGTAGACAAAGATAGTCATGATTGTGATCCAGCCGGCAAAGAAGAGGAAGATCCCAAACTTGAATGCGCAGAGGAGGGAAAGAAAAGCCTGCCCGATTATGAAGGTGAACAGGAGGTTCACGGCCACGGTAATGCTTTGCCCAGCTGATCGGGTCTCTAGGGGGAATATCTCACTCGGGACGGTCCAGCCAAGAGGGCCCCATGACCACCCAAAAGCCACCACGAACAAGCAGATCACGGTCACGACCAGTATTGAGAAGCCCTTTGATAGCTCTTGGTTGTTGCCGAATTTGACTCCCAATATCACTGCCACTATGCACTGTATCACAGGCAAACGGAACACGTTTAATTTTGTTGAACTCAACTGGAGTATTTGTATATGCACCTGAGCGCCTCCACATTGGAATGGATGACCACTATTTTTCTGATGGTTATCAATATCTCTGTTCTAAAATCACAAAGCGAATATGCTGTATCATGTAATCCACATCATACAAATCGATACATCTTTTTTTGGTTGGTATTTCATTTGGAATTCGGGTGATGTCCTCTCATATTGGAGATTAACTTTTTGTGTCTTAAGTGCAGAATATGCAAAACAGAACAAAAAATTCTTTTTACCTGGCATACAACCATCTGAATCCCTCCGCTAATAAGTAGAGCTCTTCGACCCCATTTGTCAACTGTAGCAATGGAAATAAATGTGGATGAAAAAAGCACTGCTCCTGTCAAAGCAGAGGCATAAAGGGATGCGCTTCCTCCGAACCCCATGCTCTGAAACAGCACTGGAGCATAGAAAAGAATTGAATTTATGCCCGTGAGGATTTGGAAAGTGGGCATGAAAATAGCCATAACTAACTGAGGCCTGTTTTTTCTCTTCAGAATATTTCGGAACGGATGTTTGATCGCCTTTGCTAATTCGCTGGCATCAACAATGTCCTGAAACTCTGCATTGACGTTGTCGGTTCCTCTAATCTTTTCCAGGACTCGTCTTCCTTCCGCATTATTTCCACGTTCAACTAGGCTGTTGGGTGTCTCTGGTAGGAGTAGTCCTCCAACTGTCATCAACAGAGCTGGCGCTGCAGCCAGGCCTAGAGAGAGCCTCCAACCCCAAGGCCTGAGCTTCTCAGTTCCGAAGTTTATCATGTTCGCAGTGAATATGCCCAGAGTTGTAGCTAACTGAAACATCATGTTCAATGCTCCTCGAAGATGGGCAGGTGCCATCTCTGACAAATATAGTGGAACAGCCTTCAGAGAACAAGAGAGGCGAATGAGTTTCACTTGGGTAAAGCTGAACATGAGTAGAATATTTCTAAAACTTTTCCATCTCATTCGGTTCAATGCAAACAAATCCCTCACTTCAGTAACTCCTTATAATCCCACTAGACATTCACTTTTAATTCATCTTCCCAAGAATACTATCTTTCTTTCTGCTATTTTATTATTATAGTGCTTAGTCACAAAGCATTAATATTCATTCAACAAATTCACATAGATCACCTCTCGACTCATGTGTCATAAGTTACTGCTTTTATACTACAAAATAAATAGAGAAGAGGGCATACCTGATTTCCAAAGCCAATGCCAAAGCCAAGCATAATCCGACCCACGAGAAGCATAGCAAGATTTTGTGCTGCAGCATTTAAAGTTGCTCCAGTAAGAAAGCTCACCCCACCACAAATAATACTTGCTCGACGTCCATAGTTTCTTGTGATGGGAGAGGCAACCAGAGAGGCAACCAACCCAGCAAGGTAAAGAGAAGACGTAAATGAGGCAAGGACTTGGTTGTCGTACTTGCAGTAGTTGCTTTCATGTGCATGCTGCTTGCTTCTATAAACTTCAGGGAAGAATTTCTGAAGAAATCCATCCATTGAGGTCACTCCTCCTGTGAAAGAAGGCAAAAAGTTATAGCACAGTTCTGCAGAAAGACACTCTGCATTCAGTCAGATTAAATTTCTGAGTTGGGTTGTTTCTTGTCATTTTGGGAAATTATGTGTAAAGCGATATTAAATTTTGCTATTTCTTACACAAAGCCGCTGTAGTTGCAACTGTAGAATGTGCTGCACCATCTGAAGACTATCAAGATGTACCCCATCTTTTATCCATATACATGTAAATTTTTAACCAACGATCCATATAAAGTTAAATTCGGTTGTAAATTAAGATTAGCATGGCATTCTTCGAAAATCTTTGGCGTAATATGATCTGTTCTATTGCGTTTGAAGTATGTGAAGCAACGAGATGGTCTTAAATATCATGATTTTTTTCTATCCTAGCATGGCGCTGCAAAATACAGATCAAGGTTCCAAACCATAGCTCAATTATCAATTTAAGTGTCTTCGAAAGCAATCGTGCAACTCAGGCCAAAGGAAACTTCTTGAATATCATAATTATTGCAAAATAAAAAATCAAGACATCTCCTGTTCTGCTATTTCTTTTGTCTCCACCAGCAGCAATGAGGAGGATGTGTATCAGGAATCAGATACGGAATCCATCAGCTCATTTCTCGCGCTTACTGGTTTCCCATCACTCTCATACCAAAAAACGCGAGGAGAACTCCATACAGATGGCTGACAAGTAAAAAGAATTGATAGCACAAACGAAGAGACTCACCTGAGATTCCAATGTCATAGCCAAAGATTGAACCGCCGACTGCAGCGACGAGGCATGTTCCAACCACATAAGCAGTAACCCTCCCTTGGTACAGATCCGCTCTCTCCTTCGCCACCCCAGTTGGACCCAAAGACCCTCCCGCCATCTTTCAACTCCCTTCTTCTCTTCCCACCTCTTAGAGCTTCCCTCTAGCAAAAGCTGTCTGAGCACAAAACCAGACTCTATGTATATATAGTCACCAGCCCAGTTGACCAACCAAGAAAGAACCTCCCACCCACCTAACCATGAGAGGAAAAAGCACTAACAGACTGTGTGAGGTCAGCCATGATAAGGGCCAAGAGGGGCTCTGGTTTTATCTGTATTCTATCGATCGCCCTCTTTACCACAAATAAATGGACTGACCATTTTAGGGAAGAAATCCTGGGATAGACTAGCCCCGCTGATCATGTGGCTCACAGTGAATCCATTGTTTCTTGATATTTGATTGGCTTGATCTTGGAGATGAAGCTGACACGACGCAATTGTGGGCCTCATCAATGACGGGCATACAATAGTAGTTTCCTTTCTCTCTCTCTCTCTGTTATCTGCACTTACTCATTTTTATCTTTCACTTGGTGGAAGGGTCTTAATGATAGAGCCGCGTTTGTTCGGCTCAATGCTTCATTTGTCTTGATTCAAATCTCTCTCCTTCTCTCTCCCCTGCCATTCAAGTCAAGTAAATCCGCCACAGACTGGACACTTTCCAGACAACGTAAGCAGCAACTCAAGCACGGGAATACAGAATTCCAAGAATGTACGATGAAAATGACCTTACGGCATTCTTTATTTTTAGGTTTGTAATTCAAGGGATCACACGGACATCTCTTCACCGCTCAAATTCATTTTGTTCTTTCAAATTCGAGTATTTGTAATCAACTCATGAAAAATGAGGGGAAAAAGAACAGATACATGATAAAGAGGCCGCGCCCTCCGATTCCTATCTGCCTTTCTTATACTTTAACAGATACAGAATCTGCAACAGCAATAATGAGATGGTCAGAAAAGAATTAAAGAAATAATTATACAAAAAGAAAAAGAAACTTAAAACGTGGAGACGTTGTCTACCGAGTGTACTGTTTCGACAAAAGGCGACATCCAAAGTTGCGCTCTCTTGAATGGTTTTCTTTCTTACCATGCTCACGATCTCTTCTATCCTTCGTGGGAAACCAGAAAACTGAAACGACAGTTGGTCCGGGGCAGGTGTGGACATGGAATTCTGCGTCCATCGACCCCTTTTTGTCCATGACTTTGCGTTCTCGAATTGAGAGTGGCATGTTGTGACATTGATGGAAGATGATGGTGATGACTTGTGGGTGATCCCCATTTCCTGAAATTAGAGGGTGCGAAATGTAGAATTTCCGAATTTAGATGAAATTGGAGGATGAAGGTGATCGAAGAGGAAACTTAATTTCGTAGTCTGTAGTTGTTTCCTCCACGAGAGTTCCTAATTTTCAAGCATACTTGTGTTAATGAGTCCACTAAAGGCATTACCTAATTTGTTGTTCCATAAAGAAAGTCATGGTTCATTTTACATTGAGAATTGATAGCCTAGCTTAGTCCGATGAATTAAAAAAAAATGATTAATACTCTAAAAAACCTCAAACTAGTAAATCTATCACAATTTTATCCCAAAATAAATTTTTAACCATGTAAAATCCTAAATTGATACATTTGATAAATTTACCAAAAGTGATCACAAAAAACTCCAAACCGGTACACTTGTAACAAATTTATCCTAAATTAATTTATTTGACCGCCACCAATCCTAAACTAGTACATTTATGACAAATATATCATTTGTTAAATTGGATTAATAATACAAAAAACCACAAAAATGGTACAACTGTGACAAACATATATTAAATCCCTAACTAAAACAATAGTCTACTGTCATGCGTTATTCAACTAAGTAATTTGATCATAAAATTTAACAGAAACTAACAGAGGGTAAATTCGTCACAAATATACTAGTTTGCGGTAAATTTATCAAAGTTATACTATTGTCTCGATGACTACTTAAGGCCGTATATCAATCTCAAAAGTTGACATACCTTTCCTTCTTGGCATTCTTTAATGAAACCAGGAGGTTGTTCCATATATATTTCTTTCTCTAATTCTCCATTGAGAAAAATAGTCTTTACATCTATTTGATATAACTCAAGATCCATACTAGTCATTATTGCTAGAATAATACGAATCGAGGTAAATCTCACTACAGAAGAAAATGTTTCTTCATAATCAATTCATTCATGTTGATTATACCTCTTTGTTACAAGGCGAGCCTTATGCCTTTCTATCGAGGCATCAGCTTTTCGCTTTATTTTGATAACCCACTTGTTCCCAATAGCTTTGCGTCCTTTTGGAAGATCAACCAGTTCCTAAACTTGGTTTGACTTCATTGACTCAATCTCCTCTTCCATTGCAAGAATCCATTTTTCCTTACTAGGGCAATTTAGAGCCTCATTAATATTTCTTAGCTCATCCTCATCTTGCGGAGCAATCATAAAAGTTTCCCCTTCAATGTCAAAACGTCGACGGGGAATACTTTAGCGACTTGTTTGCCATATGGGAGATTGTATACTTTGCACATCATTCCCCATTATGCTCCCACTAGGATTAGATAATGATGACGTCGTCTCATCATGTGATTGCAATTGAGAATAAGTTGAATTCAATTCATCGCTTTTCATATTACTCCCACTTGGACGAACTCCACTAATATCATTATCTTGATCCAAGGTTTCAAATAGGGAGTAATCTTCCCCTATTTCGCCATTCTTAGGAAATTCATCCTCTAAGAATGTGACATCCCGTGATTCAAATTCAGTTATACTTCCACTTTCATGCTCACCTATGAACACATACCTTTTCGAGTGTTTGGAGTATTTTATTAAATTACTATTCTTTCCTTTATGACCCAATTTTCCAAACTTGTGAGAGGGCTCATGAGTATAGGCAGCACAACCCCATGGCTTAAGAAAACTTAAGTCTGGTTTTCTACCTGTCCATAACTCATATGGAGTGGAAGTAACTGATTTGGAAGGCACCCGGTTAAGTATATAGGCAGCAGTTAACAACGCATCACCCCAAAAAGTGATAGGTAAGTTAGCATGCGCCATTATAAACCTAACCATTTCTAGTAGGGTTCTGTTTCTTCTCTCCGCAACACCATTTTGTTGAGGAGTATATGGAATAGACAATTGTCTTTCTATTCCTTTTTCATCACATAATTTTCTGAACTCATCAGATAAATATTCTCGACCTCGATCGGATCTCAATGCTTTTATTTTCTTGTCTAATTGATTTTCTACCAAGTTCATAAACCTTTTGAAACAACTCAATGCTTCAGATTTATGAGAAATCAAATAGACATATCCGAATCGAGTATAATCATCTATAAAAGTGATGAAATAAACAGCCACATGCCTTCCTCTCACATTCATTGGACCACAGACGTCAGAATGGATTAAATGCAGAGGAAATTCAGCTCTTTTACCTTTTCCAAATGGTTTTCTTGCTGTTTTTCCTAGTAGGTAATGCTCACATATGGGCAAATCGACTTTTTCAATGTTGCCCAACAAGCCCTCTTTGGCTAGTCTATTCATACGTTGTTGGCCAATATGACCAAGTCTAGCATGCCACACATTCACATCATTATCATATGTATTAAGAAACGTGAGAAGGGAATAACAAACATTTGCATTAACATAGTAAATATTTAATACAATGAAACCATCCAAAAAATAACCACAACCATAGAAACTTGTATCCAAAAACAAATTCACACCTCTATTATGAAAGTTCGTATTAAAACCTAGTTTAACCAACACTAAAATAGACACTAAATTCCGACGAATCTCCAGAGAACAAAGTGTGTCCACCATGCATGTTCAGTTAACAGGTGCTAATTCCTTTTACTTCAGCTCTGGAGTTGTTTCCCACATAGATCCACTTAGTTCCAGTTGGTACTCGTCGGAATTCCACGAAGGATTCTCTATCATTCGCTACATGGTCTGTCGCTCCTGAATCTAAAGTCCACAAAGGATTAGACTCAGTTAAGAATACATAACTCGACACAAAAGCAAAGTTCTGAAAAGTACAGGGGGTGTATACCTTCTTTGGCTCACGACAGTCGCGAGCATAGTGACCATTCTTGTCACAATTGTAACACTTCACCCTTGTAAGCTTCTTCATTCGAGGACGCTTTCCTCTTTCATGTTGGTTAAGCTTAGGTTTTTTCCCTGAAAGACTTGCTTCCTTGCCTTTCTCTTTATCAAACCAGTTAGGACGTTTGTAGTTGGAGCTCGAAACTCCATGTGAGCTAGAACCAGCATGATAGATTTCAGCTTCCGGCTTAGCCGCCAAGAGGCGGTCCTCTTCCAGCTCAAGATGATGCACTGCATCCTCAAATGTTTTGATATTTTCATTATGGGTCAGGTGCACCTTCATATGCTCCCAACTCTAAGGCAAGGAACGAATCACTGCTTGCACTTGCTACTCATCAGTCAGAACATGGCCAGCATCTTTTAGCTTATTAATCATATTTGACATCTTTTTAAGATGTTGCTTCATGGTCTGACCATGAGGCTTCTTATAAGAGTCAAACCTAATAGTGAGTTATCTTAGTCTAGTCACCGAAGTATGACCAAATCTTGCTGCCAATGCTTCCCACATTTCCTTGGCATTTTCAAAATGCCTAAACTCTCGCATGACGTCATTTTTCATGCTACTCAGCAACGTAATGCGACTAAGAGAGTTCTTTCTTTTCCATGCAGTAAATGCTTCCTTATCTCTCTTGTGCTGTGCAGTGTTTCCTTCTTCAGGTTCTACCATGGTCAGGTTAAGAGCTTCTAGTGCCTCTTGCTCTTCCAGCATATATTGAATTTTCATGTGCCAGATTTCATAGTTGTCGCCATTGAGCTTTTCACCTTTGTTCAGCTCAGCAACTATGCTCTTTGTGGCTGAAGCCATTGATATGAACATATCAGATATATTAGCACGAATTATTAATGCCTATCATTTATGCATTCATTTTGCACAGACCCATCATATTAATGAATAATTTCAAGTAAGGTTTCAGAATCAAAATGTCACTACATTTCCAATCTTCCTTCAAAAATCCTAACTTAAAACTATCATTAATATAATTGTCTTATACAAAATAAATTTTATGAAGCTACAAAAACTTCTATGAACTACCCCCAACAATCAATAATAATAGAAAGCAAATAATATTTGATATACAATAGAATAATAATGCTTTCACATAATACAGTTTACATATCAGTTACTATATCAACAATAATCAGGTAGTAAACATTACATAAGATGTCCACAAAGCACACTAAATAAAGACCAGCCAATACATCTAACACCAAGTCAATACACAAACTGGGAAAGATCATTTTTTGTTCAATTTCTTGATCTTTTCCCTTATAACAATCCAGTAATAATCATTTATAAAATCAATCACAATTTTCCTATACGAAACAGCTCTGTTGACTTCCCACACGCGATTCAACACTCCTTGCCATTCTTGTGGAAGAGTGTTCATGAAAAATCGCACTATCTCAGACTGTGACATGGGACGATCATTCCATATGACCTTTTGTATTTTTCCGTTGACTTCAAGAACGTGATCAATTAAGTCGCCACTCTCCCATTGATGATCAGTCAGCTCGGCTATCAACTTAGAAAGCCTTTCTTTTTGTTCATCGGTAATTGCGCGAATAGGTGTGCGCAATCTAAGGGGAGGCATTGTTCCTACAACAAATGCAAAACAAATAATGGATCACATATAATCCACATAGACTTAATTGGAAAAAGAAACACATTCTTTTTTTTTTTTTTTGGTTAACGGCTAACGGTCAAAGTCAACGGTCAACGGTTAACGGTCAACAGTCAACCGGGTCGGGTCGCCGGGTCAGGTGGGCCGGTCGGACCAGTCAGGCAAACCGATCGGCATGTGCGGCACGCGTGCAGCTAACGTCAACTGGCGCGTACCTCGCACGGGCCAGCGACGGCACACGCGCACGTGCGCGCATCGGCCATGCGCACGCGTGCGATGCACGCGCCTGCCCCTGCGAATCGGCACGTGCAACGACGCCGGTTCGTTCCGGGTGCGCGTGGGGGTGCGTTCGGTGGCCTTTGGTGGCGTTCCGCCACTCGTCGCGCTTGTCTCGACGAGACCTTCCATCCAACGCCATCAGAAATTGATTTCGACTTACAGAAACTCGAAAAAATGGATGAACAGTGCTCGGGTGTCGGGATTTTTCCGCCCCGATCGGTGTCGGCCGATTAATTTCACGAAAAATCAATAAGAAATCATCCATAAACATGAAAGGGGTTGGGAAAAACATGAACTAGGGCTCTGATATCAATGTTGGGATTATCGGATTCCCAAAAACCGAATTTGACACTAAATCGAATCCCTAAACTTGTGCGGAAGACGAGCCCGAGAAAAACACATGCATCATCGATCCTAAGGCACATCACAGAATTGAACGTATCTTGTTAGCCACTGATTAAACACCGACGCCAAAATGAGGAAGAGAAAATGATTCCGTTCGATTCGATGACGTAAATTTTCCTTGAAGGGAAGAGAGCGTCGCATTTTGTTTTTTTGTTTTTGTTTTTATTGGTCAACGGTCAAAGTCAACGGTCAACGATCAACTGTCGAAGTCAACGGTTAACGGTCGTCAACGATCAACCGGGTCGGGTCACCGAGTTGGGTGGGCCGATCGGACCAGTCGGGCAAATCGACCGGCACGTGCGGCAAGCGTGCAGCTGACGTCACAATGACGAGGCACACGCCAGCGACGGCACACGCGCACGTGCGCGTATCGGCCGTGCGCACGCGTGCGATGCACGCGCCTGCCCCTGCGAATCGGCGCATTGCGAATCGGCGCGTGCAACGATGCCAGTTCATTCCGACTGCGCGTGGGGGCACGTCTGGCAGCCTTTGGCGGTGTTCCGCCACTCGTTACGCTCGTCTCGACGAGACCTTCTATCCAACACCATCAGAAATCGATTTCGATTTACAGAAACTCGAAAAAATGGATGAACAGATTCCAATGTCATAACCGAAGATTGAACCGCCGACTGCAGCGATGAGGCATGTTCCAACCACATAAGCAGTAAACCTCCCTTGGTACTACTCCGCTCTCTCCTTCGCCACCCCAGTTGGACCAAAGACCCTCCCGCCATCTTTCAACTCCCTTCTTCTCCTCCCACCTCTTAGAGCTTCCCTTTAGCAAAAGCTGCCTGAGCACAAAACCAGACTCTATGCATATATAGTCACCAGCCCAGTTGACCAACCAAGAAAGAACCTCCCACGCACCTAACCATGAGAGGAAAAAGCACTAACAGACTGTATGAGGTCAGCCATGATAAGGGCCAAGAAGGGCTCTGGTTTTATTTGTATTCTGCAACAGCAATAATGAGATGGTCAGAAAAGAATTAAAGAAATAATTATACAAAAAGAAAAAGAAACTTAAAACGTGGAGATGTTGTCTACCGAGTGTACTGTTTCGACAAAAGGCGACATCCTAAGTTGCGCTCTCTTGAATGGTTTTCTTTCTTACCATGCTCACGATCTCTTCTATCCTTCGTGGGAAACCAGAAAACTGAAACGACAGTTGGTCCGGGGCAGGTGTGGACATGGAATTCTGCGTCCATCGACCCCTTTGTGTCCATCACTTTGCGTTCTCGAATTGAGAGTGGCATGTTGTGACATTGATGGAAGATGATGGTGATGACTTGTGGGTGATCCCCATTTCCTAAAATTAGAGGGTGCTAAACGTAGAATTTCCGAATTTAGATGAAATTGGAGGACAGGGGCGATCGAAGAGGAAACTTAATTTCGCAGTCTGTAGTTGTTTCCTCCACGAGAGTTCCTAATTTTCGAGCATACTTGCGTTAATGAGTCCACTGAAGGCATTATCTAATTTGTTATTTCATAAAGAAAGCCATGGTTGATTTCAAATTGAGAATTAATAGCCTAGCTTAGTTCAATGAATAAAAAAAATGATTAATACCTTAAAAAATTCTATCTATAATAATTTTATTTCAAACTAATTTTTTAATCATGAAATTCCCAAATCTAGTACACTTGTGATAAATTTACTCAAGTGACCACAAAAAACCTCAACTGGTACACTTGTGACAAATTTACCCTAAATTAATTTATTCGATCGTCACCAACCCCAAACTAGTATATTTGCGACAAATATACTATTTGTTAAATTATATTAATAATACAAAAAACCACAAAAATTGCACAACTGATACAATCAGATAGTAAATCTCAAACTAATATAATAGTCTACTGTCATGTGTAATTTAATTCAGTAATTTAACCATAAAATTTAACGGAAACTAACATAGGGTAAATTTGTTACAAATGTACCAGTTTATGATAAGTTTGTCAAAGATTTACCAATTTGGGGTTTTTGGTAGCCAAAAAATTAGTTTATAGTAAATTTGTGACAAGTGTACCAGTTTTTGGTTTTTGAGAGTATTAATCCTAAAGAAAAATTACATAAAGTATGACATCATGGTGATAGAAAATGACATAATAGGTGACATCATGGTGATAGAAAATGACATAATAGGGGGACCATATAGATATTTGAGATTCAGCCTTTTTACCAATCACTTTCTTCTTGATGTAATGGCTATGCGTTCCATAAAATTTAAAATGGATTGAGTGGCGTGTGAACTAGGATGTCAAAAGCATATCTCTTCGGACACTTGATTTGGGGGTATCACTGGCAACAAAATTCCATGACTTGTAAAATGGGTCATTGACTTGACTTGCATTTTAAGGGACGACGACCTCGTGCCCGCGCCCGATTTACACGGTGGCCACTCATCAACCAAAATATTATCGACATTATAATGAATTCAAAATGGTCATTTTCGGTAGCACCCGGGTGAGATCTACGTAGGACCATTTTTTTTTCATTCCAGTTCATTTAGATACATGTACTGGATTCATGTAAAGATGCCTCTGTCGAGCCAACTTTTTGTCGTATGTTTATCCATGTTGAGACATTTCGGTCAAGCAGCAAGCTAGCCTCTTTTCTTCTTCTTCTTCTTCTTCTTCTTCTTCTTCTTTTATTTTTATTTTTTTGGCCTTTAATGGCAAGTCCAAAACAATCGAATCTAGTGCCAAAAAAAAGAAAAATTTTAATCCAGAACGGCATCTGACAACTAACAGAATAATATTTCCATCCGATGGCATCTGTAGATCATTTAGTTGACATTTTCCAACTTCTATGATAGCAAAGTGGCATTATATTGCTGGGATTTTTATTCTATAATTCTACTGCTTTCAAGTTTCTTGGATAAATAAATGGAAACATAAATAAATAGATAAATAAATAAATCCAACCTCCTCTATGCTCCGCTTGGTTGATTCAAACGAACATCAAATTTGATAAATTAATAAGACACAAGTACGCACCTGTCATAGCTTTGAATTTGGGTTACATGTGCAATTTATAGTCGATAAAGTTTAAAATTAATACTTTCTCTATGCATAGCTTATCCACTTGGGATTTGAGTATTGGTAGATCAGCATGGAACCGGCTGAAGTCCAATGTACAAACTTGAAAAATACAGATGGTGGCTTGACCTCGAGAAGAGATATTGATAATTTAATGAGATATTTTCCGCTTCTTTGGCAATGGAAATTGGAAAGCATGGGCTGTAATCTGCCTCCAGTCTGTAGACCGATTCAAGGGGCAAAGGCGTTGACCTCTTTGGATGAGTAGGGAAAACGAGAGAATAATGAGATTGACAGTACATACGAGAAAAGGAGGAAAATCAGAAGTTGGTGTTCAATCATGTTCAATGTGACAAATTGCAGCAAGATTCAGGCTGCTGAACATATAAAGTTTAGAATGAAAACGAATATCTAGTGAAAACGACCAAGGCATTGTTATTCAAGAAAAGCATGAAATTTTAGATTTGATTGATTTCTACTTGGCACCAGATGCAATGTGGTTCATGCCTCAATAAGAGATTTCCCTTTTTGAGCCTGACTTGTTCATCGCAACCCTTCTAGACCCAATCGATTCTCTATATGAACATTTGAAAGTTTCTTAATCATGTATGGATTTGAGTAAGAATCTCTTCAATCATGGTCCACACCACTAATATGCTAGGATAGGTAAGTATGAAATTATTCGTACTTAAAAGAATTTGGTCTTTAATGCGGTCGAATGCAATACCGAAAACAAAGATGGTTCATGTTAAACTAATTTAAACTTAGAATGGAGTTTGAATAATTGCATTATTTCCCTTCTACTTTAGAATGTATAATAATGTAATATTTATACAAAGTAAAACACCTCAATAGGCAATATAAATAAATGAAGAGGATGTCAAGGCAAGAGTCATGGGTCTCCAGGTTGCATGAATAATGCTAGATGATTGAAGCCTATTATTCAGCTTCGCATCTTCTGCATCAATTTGACCAGATTCTTTTACCCATGTGTGTAGCCTGATGTAAACACCATTTACCCCATGCCATTCAAGATTTATGATAGATAAGGAATGAAGTCCCACTGCTTGAGATTATTTGAGCATCACTTCACTCATAAATTCTAACCAAATTGGCGGTTGGGTATCAATTCCAATTTGAGTTCATCGAGTTAGGTTCACTTAGAAAATGCCCTCAATTAATGTGAGATCAATGCATATGAGCCATTAGATCTTACGCATTTCACATGGTCTCACAAAATTCACCGGTTAACATACACTAGGCTCACATAATCGTAGCCCCTAGGATCGGCGTAATTCATTGGAGCGCTTAGGGATTTCTAGCTTAGAAATTTGGGAATCACCCATTGATCCCACCATTTTCATGCAAATTGCTCTAGATCAAGGCCTTATGCACAGATCAACTTTTTGAATTTAATTGGTCTATTGGACTTGCAGGGCATTTTGAAAAACTTTCTACCTACCCAGTCTTCACGCTCCGACACATTGACTAAAAAAAAAAAAAAAGGCGTTACCACGAGATTTCTGCCACTCCAAAAGCAATTGTACAGAGCATATACGAGTCAAATGCGGTGGCCTCGTGCGTGTCTACCCCTTCCTCTTACATTTGAGGAATGACATGCAGACTTAATGTGGCTGTCATGGTCGATGCGTCTTTCCAAATTAAATTATTTTATAATACTTCCTTTATCTCCTAAAGAGTACTTAAAGTGCAGATAAAGCAGCCACCTTTGTAAGCCCCGTGACTTTCGGGGCAGACGACTTTGAATTTTTCAGCATCATCTGTCAAGGGAAGACTCACACTGACATCGCCAATGGATGGCATGTCTGGACACTTCTTTCCTTCGACAATGTCGCCGTAAAATAAGCGGCCGACCCTCGGAGGATTCTGATTGACCAAATATCAGATTAACTCACAAATCTCAACCGATGAATAACGACGATACACGAAATTTGTACTTTAGAAATTTCTGTAGCAGTACAATTTTACATGTATAGGACGAATGTCAAGTTGCCAACCTGCATAATATTGTATTTTTGACTCATTTGGACCAACTCGATTAAACGGGACATAGACTCCATAGCTACCATCACCAGCCGACATTCCATAATCAGATCTCACAAATTCTACACACCTTTCTGCGCGTAGCACTTGGATTTTGTTTGACCAATCTCGTTGTCGCGAAAAATTTACTCAGACATCGCATGATTGAATTGATACGTGTATGTAAGTTAGCTAAGAATCTAAGATGCCTTCAATTGAGCACCCTCTCTACTTGACAATTACTAGTTGTGATTCTGAAACAGCACTCGTATGACAGCGTCAAGCTCTATCACTCGCAGTATCCACACGTCGAACGGAAGGATCAATTTACATCTAACTAGACCATATTGACTCCTTTTGTGATGATCTATAACTGCATCTCAAGTAAGACCAACTCACAATTGCAGAACTTTCATGCTAAATAACGGTAAAGGTGCAAATCGTACACATTTGCTTCATTAACGCAATACAAGACTCAGAATTTCCACAAATTTCTGATTTGACAAATTACCACATTGACGCTTCTCGTGGAGATGGTAAAACAAGGCCAGGTTGTCCATATTGCTAATGCATCTTTCCAACAGGATACATTTTGAAAAGGTTATTCCTAGGCATCGATCAAGCCTTCTTGGCTATACTATAAAGTAATCTCCTGACCACTTAAACAGAAAGAAATCCTCCAATAACTTATAACAAAGGGTGCATGAGCCAATGTCACTAGCTTTTATGTTGACATTACATAATACTGGTGTAACAAATTCCATTGAAGTTAAGACAGAATTAGAATAATTGTCACTAGGATATTTACATTCATAATCTTGACTGCAAAGTAGAATAACTTACTAAGCAGCTGCTTGCTGAGGTTGGGGACCCATATATCCTAACCAGTGGCACCCAATCCTCGAGATTTCGGGAACCTGACAGCGGCAAAGGGGTTGACTATGCCCTGAGAATCCTTTCCCAAACCCATACCTTCAACAAATCCCATCTTTGCCATCACTCTGGATCCAAACCCTTTGGTATGCCTTTCAAAAGCTCCGATACTTTGAGGCGCTCTTCTCATGGATGCTCCTCTGCCACTTTGCTTTGACTTAGCGCTTTGAGATTCTGACTCCCTATTCCTTTCCTGTTCTTCGCCAGACTCCGGGATGCTCATCCCTAATCCAAGAGATTTAGGACGCTTAATCACTTCGATAGGCTCCACGAGACCTGTGCCTCCCTTCCCCAACCCTTGGCCTTCTATGAATCCCATTTTCGCCATCATTTTAGACCCAAAGCCCCTAGTGTGTACCTCAAACGCACCAAAGCTCTCAGAAGTGACCAGAGTCACGTGCTCCTCACCATTTCCACTGGCCGTGGCTAGATTCACGGGGCTGATCTCTGTCGTTTCAGATGGCATTACGCCACTCGACACGAAAGACACGGGTTGACTGGCCAATGAAACCTTTCCACTGGAACGGTTGACTGAGTTTTTTAATGACTTGCTTCTGCTAGATTTTTTAGCTTCTTGAGGTCTTACCTGATTTCGACCTCCGCTGGTCATCTTCGCATGTGGGACATCAATTACTGAGAAATCAGCATCATCATCAACAGGTCCGATGAGCTGTCATTAGCAACACAACAATTGATTGTAGGATTTCCAGATATGCAAATAGACAACTGACCACACTTTGTGAAATGCAGAAAAAGGAAGATTTAACAATCCTGAATGAAAACACAGCACTGATATGCATAAAGTTTCCACTAATCAGATTTCATACCTTTTCCAATATAAGTTTATCAGTTGAAGATGGCATGCATGTCTGCGGTGTTCGCACAACCGTTACAAATCTGGAAAAATAAGATGACAATTAGAATGTCAAGAGCTTAAAGCCTAGAAAGGGCAAAGATAGGGGAAACATAAGACCCATTAACCTTTTCTTGCCCGATCCTTGGGAGCTACTTCGCAACCGATAAATTCTTGCCAGTCGTTGAACCTTATCACAGAAAGAAAAGTTGTTATTATTAAAAGAGTTCTGACTTACAGAAGCAGACACAATCTACTACCCGAGCAAAAATCACTTCCATGGAACATAAGCGTAGACATCCTTAAGAAGCGAACATGAAGATGTGTCCAAACCACAATCAAGTTTATTGAAGACAAAGAATCAACGAAATCTGAGAATCGGAAAATTGGCAAACCAGAACATGCACCTCTGCAGCTGAATAAAATCAGAGAAAACTGGATAGGTGATTCACATGAGCAAGGCCATAAAGAAAAGCTATACCTAAAGTTTGACATGATTGCTGAATGAATATGCAATTATGCAAATCATCTGTAGCAACACTAAACCTTGGGAAGGCACATATCAGTACTTGCATTAGTTTGACAGGAGTAAGAACACTTAGGTTGATGTGTAACATGATACAAAAGATACAGAGATAAACCAATGAGTGTAGAGCAAAGTCACAACTTTTCGATGCAAAATAAGAGATCAAGGATAAGCAGATCTACGAGAATTTCAATTAGGATTTTCAGAAAAATAAAACTTTCAATCTAACAAATACTGAATATGGTTATCATGGCACAAAATAAAAGATACTTATAGCAGCAGTCTTATTAATGATTGATATACCCTAACACAGATCTCTTTTGCATGTGCTTGGATGTTCTGCATAAGTAAAACTAAGCATGTTATTATCTGCTTTATTACATGTCAATTTTGCAGGGATAAGATAAGCATGTTAAGGTACTTGACCATAATACATAGTAACATCACAATCAACCACACAATCTCGAATTTTTTCAGGTGTGAGAAATTGGTACTTTAACAATTGATTAGGGCAAAGAAAGATCATTCTCATTCTTATAGGGTCTTTCTATAAAATAGGCAGTACCTCATCATGCAAAAGTGAGCATTAGCAGGAATGGTGAAGGATTGGTGAGTAGTCGCACCCTTTAGTAACTAGAGAGAGAGATATAGATGATAAAACATACCTGGGAACAATCACGAGAATGCATAGGTTGAAAAGAATGTATGTCAACTCCATTGAGAACAATCTGCTCGAGCTTCTAAAAAAATGAAACCAAGAAGAGCTTTGAGATTTGTTCCTAATAATCAATTCTAAATACCACATAAAGGATAATATGCCCATCCCTATTTAAACAACATAGGAGCAGAAAGGCCAGATTGACCGTGACATTAAAAACTCAAGCATTATAGGAAGAACAGGGACACAGGTTGAAGAACGTCACGCCTAACAAAGTTGACTTCTAATGATGCCATAGAACTTCATGCCAGCAAGATAATTTATACTACCGTGATAAAGATTTTTAATACTCAGTAAAACCCCAGAAAGACCCCAAAAAGCCAAAAAAAAAAAAAAAACACCAAAAGGATCCTCTCAGAAGAACATGTACCCTCTCATTCATCCATTACCATCTCATATTTATGAAACAAGGTCTACAACTTGCATGCTTAAAAATGTGATAACAAAATAACAATTCAATGCACGAAAAATAAGAAAATTAAGAAAAGACATCATAGGATCCATCAAGCAGAAGTAACAGAGTTAAATTTGGCTCAAACAAACATGGAAAAATGAGAGGCACGTCCAAAAGATAATTATGCAATTGCTTGTTAATTGTACATCAAATCACAAGGACAATTTATAATTAAGGAGAAGAAGGAAGAATGCCTTTGCAACTTCCAGATATTTCCACCCTTACCTTATTTACACTCTCAAGGTCAACGCCCCTACGAATCATTCTGTCCCGACGTTTAGCAGCAATCAATTCTTTGCGATGTTTCTTCGTTTCACCTGTGCATCAATTGCATTTGAATTTTACCAAAAGAGCAAAAAACTAAAGAAACATTATCCTATGAAGGGCCTTCAGACAATCTAAATTGTTCTTCATTCCCCAGGTAAGAGACAATAATTGCTCATTTTTTTCCCAGGACACAGAAGGGGAGCTCCATAAATAGATAAGTAAACAGTAAACTTCAGAAAGAGAGGTTCTTGTGTGCCTCGAACGTGTTTCTTTCTCAGGAGATCAAAAACATAGAGACCCCTCCAATCATGTCATCCAAACACACCGATCTCCTTAATTCTCCATTTTAGTATTTAATACTTGAGACTTAACTACTAGTTCATGGATCAAAATAAAAAGCCAAGATTCATTATTAATTGATTGATATTTCGATTTACTCTCCAATCCCAATTTATACCACTAAACTAGTTTTCCATTGAGCATGACTTTCTCATTCCCCCACGGGACAGGACGGGACGGGGTGGGGCGGGGAGGGAGAGAGAGTTAAGTTAGATTAATGCATATACAAAGTTTACCAGGAAATCTTCTCGATCTTGTACTCTTCTGAGACCCCAATGACTGAGATTGAGGCACTCTTGTACCATGATTCTTCTTCCTCACATCTTTTACCAAGATAAAATCATCCACAGCTGATGACCAATTATCTCTCACATTCCCAAGACCTTGATGTTTTGATTGACGCTTCCTCTGCATACCATACTCCGTGGAAGCATCCTGGAGAGCAATTCCACCCAATTTTTTCATCGTTTCATCCAAATCACTACTAGAAGAATCGTCTGAATCGTCTGAATCATCTGACGAAGAAGAAACCTGCTGCAACAAATTTTTTGCATCTAAAAGAGAATCGCTCCCACCAATTCCTTCCAAATAATCTCGAGCAATTTCATCATCAACATCTGAACCACTATCAGACATGTCCTCGGAGTCATCACTTTCAGAAGAATCTGTTGCTCCATCCTGCTCAGCCGACTCCGACTCTGAGTCTTCCTCATCACCATATTGTGCAACATCATCCTCACCATCTTCCTCATCGGATATATCTTCTGTATATATTTTCAATCCCCCAATTGATACAAACCCAGAATTTTTCTTCGTCGATGTATCCTTTGACAAAAGCTGAGCCCCCTTTTCAGCTGCTCCAGAGTCAAAGCTCTCACGATAATCCACTTCCTGCTCAGGCGATGACATGCCACTCTGTGACTCTTCTTGATTTTCCATTTTCCCTGATGATGCTTCGATTCCCATTGGAGCTGCATCGTATTCATTACAATAACCCAATCCTCTGTGTGAGCTATCACCGAGAACAAAATCTGAATGATAATCATAACTGATATTTGCTTGATCCACTGATGATGGCCCTTCATCTACATAAGCAACAATTTGGCTGTCCTTTGAACCACACAGAATGAAAGGCTGAGAAAAATCCATTTTATTCTCTCCATTTGTATCTCTGAACGTTGATACTGGATGCAAACCATCCTGTAAAAGAATTTAACTAACCCAGATCAACACAAGTGAGAGACTGAGATCAGCTGATCCACAAGAAGTCTTCCCAAATCAAGAAAGCTACAAAGACGAAAACCATAATCTAAGCCTCACGATATTAACTAAGAACAACTCCTAAAATTACTTTCTATTAGGTTCAAGGCTTCAGCTTGATTGAGTCTCCGTTTAAAAAACTGAACGGGTATGAAATCCAAGAGACAGTAATAACTAATTTCAATGACTCATGAACTTCTCACACCCAGGAGGGCGACTATCAGCATAAGATTCCAAACAAAAGCCGACAACCTTCAAATTATTGCAACCTGAATATGGATCCTAAAAACCAAATAGACTTTACCTGAAGGTCGCGAGATGGATACCGGTATCCGACGGCATTTGATCTCGAACTTCGCGGCAAGCTTTTAGAACCGGAAGCCCTACCTCGCCCGGAGCTTCCGGCTTTCGACGCATCCGAATTTTGATTCGATCCTACAATGGAAACCAAGCAGACCAAAACACCCTCTTATGCTCACAAAAACACCGTTCTCACACACAAACAACTGAGACAACTGGGATTTTCAGTTTCCCGTTCAAGCCCCCATTTTTATCGAGAAAAGCGCAAGCGAAACCGAGAGAAATGGACCTCGCCGGGGGGCCGGAGACGGGGTCTTGGGCTGCCAGTCCGACAAGAGGCCGCCTTCGACGAAGAGGCCGGCTCTGATCGACGCCGAGGTGCCGAATCCTCCTCCCCTCCCTCTTCTTCCGCCGCCCCCGCCGCCGCCGGACTTGCTGCTGCTCCGGTTGAAGCTGCCTCCGCCGTCAGTGCCGCCGCCGCCGCCGCCGCCGCCGTTTCTCCTCGAATTCGATCTCCGCTTGCCTCCAGCCATGTCCGAGCTCGCGAATCAACTTGGATTAAATTTTCTGACCTAATTTGATCGATCGATCGAGATCGATTTAGGGGCGACGACGAGAGAAAGGGATCACCTCCTCCCGCGTGTGGTTTCCTGCCTTGGGGGAAGCGCTCGCATCTGGACCGTTGGCGATTCGCCGTGGGACGCAAGGGGACTCGTGGACGGCTGTGATGCGGCGGCGGGAGCTTGGGGATATCATATTCCGCTACGCAAACAGCTGCGGCCTATGTAGCACAGACACGGCGACACGACACGTGACACGACACGACACGACACGCGACACGTAATTTTTCAAAAAATAGAGAATTTCGACACGTTCCGACACGTTAAATATTAAATAAATATTTTTAATTTTAATTAATTTGATTCAAATTTACAAATAAATAAATAAAGAGTTTACAATGAATTTATACTAATAATATTAATAAATCTAACACTTTTTTTTAATTTAATTATCTCAAATTTACATTTATTTTTCGAAATTCCCCCCTCCCCCAAATTTACTTTTATTTTTCAAAACCACCCCCTGCGCCCAAACTTCCCTCATCTCTTTACCCCCAAATTTTTTTCACCTTTTTTTTTCCCTCCCCACCACCTGACAGCCCATCACTTCCCCCTCCCTCCTGTCACTTTCCCCTCCCTCCTACACGCCAAGTCTTTTTTTATTCTTTTCAACACCCTAGCAGCGCGGAACGGCGCCTTCTTCTCCTCCTCCTCGCATCCTTTTTTATTTTTTTCCTTCTCGAAAGTTCAAAACCCTAGCAGCGCGGCCCCTTCTTCTCCTCCTCCTCGCCTCCTCCTCCTCGCCGCACGACGCCTATCTCCGAAAGCATCGAAGACTCGATCAAGAAAAGCACCAGCATTTGCCGAAGGAGCGGAAAAGGGAGTAACCCAGACGCACGACGCCTCCCCCTTGCCGCTGCCGCTGCCGCCGCCGCTGCCGCCGCCGCCCCACTCGACGACACCGCCCTCCCCCACGCGCGCCTCCCTCCTAAAGTTTCTTCTCACGGCCCTCGCCCTCTTTCTCTGGCCGTCTCTCGCCGTCACGGGCTCGCCTTCGCTCGTGGCCTCATCTCTACTTCCCTCTCCTCCGCCCTCCGACACGCGTGTCGAAGCGTGTCGACAAAAGTTGACCACGTGTCGACAAATTCGACACGCGTTGACCGCGTGTCGGAGCGTGTCCGAGCGTGTCCGAGCGTGTCGAGGTGTCCGACACGTGTCGGACACGACACGGAGGCATGTGGGACGTGTCCGTGTATCATAGGCTGCGGCGGGGGTTCTTTCTCTCTGGGAAAATGCGAGAATCAATGCCATCGTCATTAACTGTACCATCGATATTGACATATGACACGTAATACGACACGACACGATATATCGATATATCTTTTTTTTAAAATTAAAAAATTTTGTCACATTATATATTAAATATATATTTTTATATATAAATATAAAAATAAATAATAATAAAAACATAGAATTAATTTATATTAAAAATATTAATTTAATATTTGTTAATATCATTCATTGTTTTAATTTGATAGAGATTGAATAAAAAAATTCAAAAACTGCAAACACAAAAAAGTAAATTTAAAGGAATATGTTATGTTTTCTTATACTTGTTGAAAATTAGTGAGATTTTTTTATAGTCCCAGACAAAATTCAGAGTTTAGGATATAGACTGGTTTGGAGCTCCTCTACAAAACAAAGTTCGAGAAAAATGAAAATTTAGGACAAGAACTCTCGAAGTATGACCAAAGGAAAAGGAAATAACTAAATTCGCCATGGAAAATGTGAGAGATAACTCACAAGCTAATGACATAAACAAAAAAAAGATAACTCATAGGCGACGCCTGCAAGAGGCGGAATGAAGCCAAAAAAAAAAAAAAAATCACAACTTTAAGTCTATGGGGGTGGCAGAGAGTGACGTTGACGAAAAGAGGGGCGTTCCATCGTCACTCACGAGAATATCAAAACTTATAAGTGAGAAACTTGAGAGTGAAAATTTTCTTTTTTCCCATTTATTTTTGTTATTTTCATTATTTTTTCATTTTGACCCCTTAAGTATTGAAATTTTTTAAAATTGACCCCGTGCAGGTCGAAATTGCGTGTCGGAATTTCAGACTCGCGTGTTGGAGCGTGTCAGAAAGAGTTGACCACGTGTTGGATTTCCTAACACTCATTGACCACGTGTCGGAACGTGTCAGAGCGTGTCAAACACGTGTCAGAGGCTTCCGGAGAGTGTCGGTGCTTCTTAGCCCATCAGCATGGTCTTTTGGGATTGTCGTGGACAACTATTCTAGCTGGGCGGAATTCGACCTCGATTGGTTTTGGAATTTGATAAGGATCATCTGAAACTTTTTGGCTTAGGCTACCAAAATCACTTACGGTTTGTGATGTATTTACATGTTAATGGGGTTAACTAAGTCAATTTGCCCTCTTGAGTTACTAAACCCTAAATTTTCTTTAACAAAGTCTCCGAATACTTAGACATTAATTAAAAAAGATTAGATGAGAAAATGACCACTAAGTTTTTATATACCAAGTACAATTTATTCGTCGATACATGAAAGATCTTTAAGTAGAAATAGTTTCTTTGTTACTGGAATGAAGTTGGATTGCACACAAACTAGCTTTCCTAGATGCTCATGTCTTCTTATTGGAGATACAACATTGATATAATTGGACAACAACTTCACTGGTTGCTTTATATAAGTTTGTTGTGTTTGGGAGGCTGAAGATGTCCTTGAGGACAATCCTCGCTTTACATTTTGAAGATAAGCGCATCATGATGCAAAATCATAGGAAAAATTCGAGTTCCCACGGTAGCAAATTATTCTTTTAATTTGGTTTGCTCTCCAATTTGCAAGCCTTGCATACTGGATGTGCAGCGGAAGATTCAGTGTGGAAGAGAGATTGTTTTGAGAAGGTGAACGAGGGATTTTATTTTTGGTTGGCAATTTGGTTGCAATATAGCTACCTACTTTGGCAGTTTGGTTTACTCTCTAGGTCGCCAGATCGCATGACTTTCGAGGTCAAAGGCCAAGGGCATTCGTGCTGCCTTTGAGCTTGTGGCCATGGCCTTGAGTGCGACATTCAAGCTCTAATAGTTAACATCGGTGTGGTGGAAGATAAAGGGATGGGTGAGAAAAATGTGGTGTGGTGGGGGGTTGTTTCTCTCTTTTTATTTGGGTCTAACAACTGGGGTCTTTCTCTCAAAATACATATTGTGCATTCTCAAAAGTGGGGATGGTATTTTTAAGGTTCTCTATATTTTTTTTGTGAAAAAAAAGAAGGCATGAGACTTACTTATACGTTATCTAATATAATAATTCTCTTTTGCATGTTAAACTTGCATCTACATTTTTCAAGTAACCTATAAGGTCGATGTTATATGATGTGTAGCTTTGTCACAATCCCTCCTTTGAAACTAAGCTCCTAGCATAATGTTAGAATGTCATTCCGCGCAGATAAGACTAGCAAAAGTAGTCACGAAATGCAAGTTTGACTGTGAATTTAACTATCCCATGAGACACTCCAGCATAAGTGAACCTTCATTAAAGTTAGAAATCAATGTCCTAACCAAATTGCGAATAAGCCATTAACCTTAGACTCCGATGAACATGTAGTCCTTCATGTTATATTGTCAAGCAAGAGGAGTTTTATGTCTCAAACGATTTCCAAATGGACCGAGTGATATATAGAGATGAAAATTTTCATTCGGAAATGAAAGCAAATGTGCTACGGCTAAAATAACAAAGGTGAGAAGAGACAGCAGTGTTTTTCTAGTATCGTTTATTATCACTAGTAGCATGATCACCTAACCAAATAGAGATGAGCTAGCAACTACATAAAAACCACCTTTTCGAAAGAGCGAAGGATCACCCCATGTATTGTCTTCAAGGAAATTAGAACAAGACCTTATTCAGTTGTGATGGTGAAAACTTACATTAACGCAATGCTGATCAATAACAATAACAAATGATAGGAAAAAAAAACCCAATCCTGCCATTACCCGGAAATGCAGAACAAGAGAACCTAAATTGTTCGATCACTAGACAATTTTCAAAAACCATCCTACACAAAATAGGAGCATGTGATGAACAAGCTTTGACATGTGGTGATAACCAGTTCCACATAATGAAACCATCCCTGCCACCATTGGGGGTTGATGAACAGAACAATTGGAATTACCAGTAAAACCATTGTGTAACATTCCGAAGCTGATATAGAATGTCTCTCCATCTATGAAACCATCTTCTTTAGCTTTCATGCGTGATTTTGTTGCTGAGCAATTAACGTTAATTGTTGTCAAACAATCATTACTCACTGGCAATCCACACAAAAGATGGTTTCCGTAGTAGCTGCTTTCATCGAATGACCCAAACTGATTTTTGTTTGGTATGGCTCCTGACAAGTCGTTGTAAGACACATTGAAGACTCCCAAAAATTTCAACCAATTAAGCTCTTTAGGGATAGAACCAATCAAGTTGTTGTAGGAAAGGTCAATGCTCTCTATCTTTGTGAGGTTTGACAATGACATCGGTATATGTCCTGTAAGCTTATTGTGCGACAGATTTAGCACAAGCATGTCCTGTAAGATTGCAATCTCTGGTGGGATCTCCCTGCTGAATTGGTTGCAAGAAAAATCTAGTCCTACCATGTTAAAGAGTGCGTAGCCTTTATAAGCATCAAATCTTCTTTTTGCTGTGAACCCAACAATATGTGGAATTTGCCATGCTTCGTCTCCTAGAAATTTATCTTGGTAGAACCTGATCTGGCTTCTAATTGTCCTCACATAAGAAAGAGGTGACAATGCTTGACCTCCATATCTGGACAGCGATGTTGAAGTTACCTTATCAGCATATCCTCTGGAGGAGAAGTTTATGGGTCCCAAGCAAATAGGTAATGGACCAAATAGATTGTTTTCAGAAAGATTGATCATACTTAAGCCTTTCAATTTGCACAATTGCTTGGGAAATGTTCCATAGAAGCTATTACCTCTCAGTAAAAGAATGCTTAATTTAGAGAGGTTACCTAGCCAATGGGGTATGCTTCCGAAGAACTCATTTTCACTCAAATCCAAGGTCACCAAATTGGAGCTGTTAGGGAGCAGATGCACGATTGAGCCGTTCAATTTGTTCCCATTCAGATGGATATGTCTCAATTGGGGTGCTATGAAAGATGATGCTAATGAACTAGAGAGATTGTTGTTAGACAAAGCCAAATACTCGAGCTTAGGAAGATTAAAGAGTCCTTGAGGGATGAGGCCATTTAATTGATTTTTGGACAAGTCAAGGAGCCTAAGCAATGACATGTTTGCAATCAATCTGGGAAGCTTACCAATGAAAAAGTTGTTGCTAATGTCCAATAGGAGCAGATTTACGAGTGATGAAAGAAAACAAAGATCTCCCGTGAACATGTTGTGCTCTAACTGTAGGCATCTCAAATTTAGGGTCATGGTGTCATTGGAAAAGATGATTTCTCCTTGCAAGTTGTTATATGCTATGTTGATGGTATACAATGATGAGTTGCTATCTAGTAACTGGATAGGTAGTCCCCTGGAGAAATTGTTGTGAGAAAGGTCTAAGACTGATAGGTATTTTATACTACCCAGTTTAGATGGAATATTCCCTTCTAATCTGTTGGCTGATAGATTAAGCTCGTACACATTTGGGACATTTAAACAAAATACGTTCGTGAGCTCTCCTCTCATGCCATTGTTGGACATGTCCATCCACGAAAGATTACGAAGGGTCATCGGTGGAACCTCAAGTGTCGCAAATAAGTTATTTGCCATAAGAAGATTTTCCAACTTAGTGTTGTTTTCCAACAACCAAGCTGGAAAGGGACCCATAATGTCATTTGAGGAGAGATCAATGGTTCTCAAGTCATATTGATGATCAAGAAAGCCAAGAGAAGACACCTTGAATCCTTTCAATAGACTATTTGACATACTAAAATCCTTCAATTGGAACCTCGGGATCGAAGACACAACTTTGGAATAAGTTGTTAGTTTATTGTCATCAAGCAAGAGGACCTTAAGTCTTGAATAGTTTGCGAGTGGGCCAAGTGATGAGGGGATATCAAAATAATTACCTGAAATGGAAAGCAATTCGAGTGAGGTAAGACTAGTGAGGGGAGATGAGGCGACATTATCTATGAATTCATTATCTTCAAGAAATAGAACCCGAATAGATGTCATGTTTCGCCAGCACGTAGGAAGCCCGCCGGTAATTCTATTATTGCTAAGATCCAACTCTTCTAGTTTTACAAGGTTACACAAACCTGTTATTGATATCACAAGTCAATTCAATTACAATGGTAGATATCGGAACATATAACAAGGACATACACATACATAAAAGATTCATTTTATGTCCAAGAACTCTGAGAGATATGGACTTACTCTGATTTGATAGTTTGCCATTAAGATCGGTGCTGTATGAGGACAACAATCTAAGAGATGTCAAAGGACCAAGGTTGGAAAGGATTTCCATGGTGGTGTTCAATGAAGAATAATCCAAGATGAGCTATTCCAACTTACTGAAGTTATGGAAATCTTCTCAGAAAACGAAAGATTATTGAACATCAGATTTCCTTACATAGACATAATCAAGAAATGGCAGAGAAACATCATGAGTGAATGGAACCTTTTTAATAAAAACCTAGGCTTTGTTTATTTTGCGAAAAATGTGACGTTTTGTAAAACTGTTTTCTAAGAAGTCATTTTTGAGGAAAATGTTAATATTTTCTGATATTTAGTTGAAATCTAAAAATAAACCGGAAAATATTTTCCACTATTTGGTATGGGAAATCTGATTTGATTTTCATCTGTGTACTCCTTTCAATAATATATTATTTTTGTTTTAAAAAATATAATTTTTAATTATTTTCTTTTTCTTTTTTGTTTTTTTCCTTCTTGTCCAGTTTATCACCAGCCACAAGTGACGTCAAGATTGCCTAAGGTAGACGAGCTCGAGCCTTGTTAGATTGGCAAAGCCTCGGCCTTTGGCGAGCTTGTCCTTCGCCTGTGGTTAGTCCTCATAATCAGCTATTGAATGAGGAAGAAGGAATAAGAATAAGAAGGAAAAAAGAAAGAAAGAAATTAAATATTTTTTTAAATGAAAAAAGAAAAAATATAATTTTTAATTGTGCATGGAGGAACATAGGTTTAGGTGAAAGAAAGAGAATGGAAAATGATTTCCTCATTTTCCCCACTTTTGAAAACTTAGGCTCTGTTTATTTTGCGAAAAATATGACGTTTTGTGAAAATGTTTTCCAAAAAGTCATTTTTTAGGAAAATAATAATATTTTTCAATGTTCAGCTGAAATCTAAAAATAAAACATAAAATATTTTCCACTATTTGGTGTGGAAAATCTGATTTAATTTTCATCTGTGTACTCTTTTCAATAATATTTTATTTTTATTTTAAAAAATATAATTTTTAATTATTTTTTCTTTTTCTTTTTTTCTTTTTTCCTTCTTATCCGGTTGATCATCAGCCACAAGTGACGTCAAGATTGCCTGAGGCAGACGAGCTCGAGCCTTGTTACATTGGTGAAGTCTCGGCCTTTGGCGAGCTTGTCCTTCACCTGGGGTCAGTCGTCATAGTTGGTGATCGAATGAGGAAGAAGGAAAAAGAATAAGAAGAAAAAAAGAAAGAAAGAAATTAAATATTTGATTTTTTTTAATGAAAAAAAAATATAATTTTTAATTGTGCATGGAGGAACATAGGTTTAGGTGAAAGAAAGAGAATGGAAAATGATTTCCTCATTTTCCCCACTTTTGAAAATGCCTTTTCCATTGTAGGAAAATATTTTCCTTCACTTATTTATTTTCCGTAACCTAAATGCTCGAAAATTTGGAAAACATTTTTTTCAAAATTGTTTTTCACAAAACGAACGGAGCGTTATTATGAGCATACATTTACTAATGGGTTTGACTAACCTTGAGTAGTAAGCGTTCCTTCTATGGTATTATTCTGGAGAGAAAGGATCTTGAGGGATGATAGTGCCCCTAATGCTCGCATGACGGTCCGCACATCCTTCAAGTGGACACCATCCAAGTAGAGGTTCTCTAAGTGGCTCAAGTTTTTGATGCCTACCAGTAAAATTCCAAGAAAATAACTTGATTGGCAATAAAGTTGTGAAATCACCCATGTGGATGCTTCGCGACAGGGATCTTTTGAATCAGGTAACATTTCTATATAGAAAGAGAAGGGGGTCCCAATTTATGACTTCTATATTCTCAATATGACGCACATGTAAAGCTATGAGAGACACCGCATGAAAACTGAAACAATATCTTCAGCAGTAGCCGCTGCATTGACTACATTACAACTTATGTCTAGCTCCTTTAAATTATTGAAACAACCTAATTTATCCATGAACCTTGCTAACTCAAGTCAAGGATGGTGATTTTGTTCATAATTATGAACAGAGAATAAGTTGGAGAAACTATCATTCACATTTAAAGTCCCATTCAAATGTTATTTTTGAGAATTATCCAGAGAAAATAATGAAAGCACCCACGTGGATGTCTGGGAATAGGAATCTTTTGAATTGGCAACATTTCTATATGGAAAGAGAATGGATGACTTCTATATTCTTAATATGAAGCACATGTAAAGGTATTAAAGAGCATGCATGAATCGTAGTCTAGTTAGTTTAATTTATGAATACAAACAAGGATTCTATGTGAAAACTAAAACAATACCTTCAGCAGTAGCTGCTACATCGACTGGATTATCACTTATGTCCAGCTCCTTTAAATTACTGAAACCACCTAATTTATCCACAAACATTGCTAACTCAAGTCAAGGATGGTGATTTTGTATGAAATTATGAACATAGAATAAGCTGGAGAAACTATCATTCACATGTGAAGTCCCATTGAAATGTTGTTTTGAAGCATAGACACCTGAGAGTCGGAATTGTACTGTGAACGGGTAAAATAGAATTATCTAGAGTAAATAATGAAAGCACCCACACATATGCCTTGGGATAGGAATATTTTGAATCAGTAACATTTCTATATAGAAAGAGAAGGGGGGGGTGCAATATTTGACTTCTTTACTCTTAATATGAAGCACACGTATAGGTATTAAAGAGCTTGCCTACATGACTCACAAGCTAGTTAGTTTATTTTATGAACAAAAATGAGGTTCCTACAAGAAAACTGAAATAGTACCTTCAGCAATAGCCACTGCATCAACTGCGTTATCACTTATGTCCAGCTCCATTAAATTGCTAAAACCACCTAATTTATCCATAAACAAAGTTAACTCATGTCAAGGATGGCAACTTTGTACTGAATTATAAGTAGAGAATAAGTTGGAGAAATTTACCATTCACATGTAAAGTCCCACTCAAATTACTGCTTTCGCGGAGCAAATGCCGGAGAGATGGAATTGCACCAAGAATGGATAGAATAGAATGATCTAGAAAGTTATAGCTCAAGTCAAGCACCTCTAGTTTGCTTAGCCTTGAAGATAGTAGGTTTGGTTTTGCAAACAAACAATAAAAAGCAATAAAAGCCGCAGAAAACTATTCAAGGACACTTGCAAATAGATATTGCCATTTCAAGGGGAAATATGCTGTAGACTCGTGAATAAATGATGATGTGGACATAATCATCTATGATGTAGGAAGTGAGTAAGAACCTGGATGTGATTAACTTATGAGTTCAATAGATAATGAGTATCTCATTTTTATAGGAAATGGACGAACGGCGAATTTATACCTTTTGGTGCAATCCACCCTCCTAAATAGTTGTCTTGCAAGTCAAGGCTCTTGAGTTCTTCAAAGGGAAGAAGTAGAGAAGCATTTAGGTACCAAGTTTTGGAGCCGAAACGATCATGTCTCAAATTGGAGAGCATTAGCTGAGTGACTCGTCCTGTGGTGGGATTGCACTCTACACCTTCCCAGCTGCAACTGTTGAAATATGATCCCCCGGCGTCCACCTTATATGTCAGGTCCAATGTGGCATTGAGTGCTAAGAGGGCAACCTTTTCTTGCTCTTGACACCCACGGGAGCCACATAAACATGCGATACCCCAAACCACCACAAACACCCACAGTGCTTCCTTTTTCATGACTATAGATTCGAGTGACCAAACTTTATATGGATTGCACTCTGAGTTAACATCTTTCTTGCAAGTTAGAGCAATTTTATAGGAGTTCAGTGGCGCTTGTGCTTGAGTGTGAAACTTGTGGTCATGGCCAAAGTCTTGGTCATAATTTTCCATGCAGTTAGTCTAGCCTAGCCTAGTCAACCGTTGTCATTTATATGACTAATTCAATCTCTATCCAAATGTAAAGCACAAGCCTTGTGATTTACTTGGAACTTTCGGCAAAAAGTGATCTTGACTAAAGGCATCTCAAAAGTAGACATGTTGTAAAAGTAATGCGAAAATTGACAAGATCTTGCTATTAAAACAACGCAAAAACATTGAAGAAATAGACGGGGAACAACAAAGATACCAAATATTTATATGATTCGGTCCAAATATTGGTACCTACCCCATGGGAGATCCGGCGATTAATAATTCACTATAATTAGAGAATTGGAGTTATAATCACTTACACGATCGGGTATTTCCCACACTTTGATTAAGACCAAACTCAAAAGTGTTTACAAATAAACAAATTAATTAGATGTAAAGCTCACGGTGCAAATCACTGCGTGTTTAAGCCTATAGCAAAACCCTTTGGACAGCTAATTCAAGAGCGTCCGTAGTTCTTTCTTTTGTTTTTTGTGTGGTGGCTCAATTTTAAAAGGAACCCCCTATTTGGCTTCTTTAGTAAAGGAAACCCAAGAATGCAAAACCTTGGTTTTAATTTATGTTCTTTTCTCCAACCACTTCTTGAACCCATGCGCTTTCTTTTGTACAACCAATAAAAAAATCCCAAGTAGGCAATTCAAGTCCACCGAAAATTTGACCGCAAGAGTTCATTGTACTTGCTACCGGGGCCCTTGGCAGCCGTCAACAAAAAAAATTTCTCCGTCAATGTTTAACGGGCCGGAGTCTACACGCCCAAACCTCCCAAATTGAACTTGTATCTTTTTCTTACCCAACGTCCGAGCAATATCCTCTCAAATCTTTTACATTGAAGGTCTAGATGTAATCGTGAATACATCCAACCAAATAAAAGAAACTCTCTAATATATACGCCATTCACAATTTTTTTTTTTTTTGGATTTCTTTCTTATCCAATTTGGGTTCATCGAGTTAGGTTCACTTGGTAAATGCCCTCCATTAATGCGAGATCAATGCATATGAGCTATTAGATCTTGTGCGTCTCACATTGTCTCATAAAATTCACCGGTGAAAATGCATTAGGCTCACGTAATTGTAACCCTTTAGGATTGGTATAATTGATTGGAGCGCTTAGCGATTTTTAGCTCGAGAATTCAGGAATCACCCATTGGTCCCACTATTTTCATGCAAATTGGCCTTATGCACAAATCAACTTTTTGTATTTAATCGGTCTATAGGACTTGCGGGGCATTTCGAAAAACTTTCAGTTAACCCAGTCTTCACGGTCCGAGTCTTCAACTATAAAACGAAAGGCGTTAGTGCGAGATTTCTGCCCACTCCAAAAACAATTGTACGGAGCGTGTACTGGTCAAATGTGGAGAACTCGTGCGCGTCTACTATAGCTGTCATGGTTGATGCGTCTTTCCAAATTAAATATTCTATAGTACTTTCTTTATCACCTAAAGCGACCACCTTTGCAAGACCCGTGTCTTTCGGGGCAGACGACTTTGGATTTTACACCATCATCTGTCAAGAGAAGAATCACACTTTCATCGCCAGTTGATGTTGATGGCATGTCTGGAATTTTCTTCCCTACGACAATGTTGCCATAAAATAATGGCGCATTTGGTAACGATTTTGGTATGTCTAGACTCTTCTTCCCTACGACAATGTTGCCGTAAAATAAGGGCGCGTTTGGTAACGATTATATTCTCGGAAACAGATTCTGATAAGAAATTATTCTTTTTTATTCTGTTCCCGAGAACAATTTCTAAACATTTTAAGGCCAGTCCTCGTGGACGGCGAGGGATGACGGTGGACGACACCAACGGGCAGCGGTGGATAGTGGCGGACAGCAATAGAGGAGGGGAAGAAGGGTTCCACCATTTTTTTTATTCTTTTTCTTTGTTCCCGGAATAAAAATCAATTTTTATTTTATTTTTTAATTTTTAATTCTACTCTAAATCTGTTTCTCGGAACAAATTTGTTTCTGGGAACAAAAATTTAATCAAATGCAATTCTGTTCCTAGACTAATCCTGGGAACGAAATATCAAAATCAAACACTGTTTGGATGGTTACCAAATAATGCCTAAGCGGCCGACCCTCGGAGGATTCTGATTGACCAATTGTCAGATTAACTAACAAACCTCAACCGATGGATGACGACGATACACGAAATTTGTACCTTAGAAATTTCTGTAGCGGTACAATTTTACAAGTATAAGACGAATGTCAAGTTGCCAACCAACAATTTTCCACATTTTGGGGCAAGAAAATATGAGTTATATTGAGTGAGACGTCCTCCACCGTGCGATGACCTTTCCCCATTTTGATGGCGGATGACTCGACCACTCGAAATTCACAAGATCAGACTTAGCGTTATTTTCACGAAACATCTGTTCCAATTCGTCCAGTTCACACGAAATTTCTGTGCTCGGTGCTATCTCCTTGTCTCGCTCCTCAAACTAAATTTCTGCGTCTGCCAAATGAAGTCAAAAAAGGAATCCACTTTTGTCTTTGGCCGTGCGTCTCCTGCGGTGCGGTGATGTGGTCCGTGTCGATCCGATGACTTCTCCGACTCCGACTCTTGAGTGCGAGCGTGCACGACGAAGACCCCCAACTGCTGAACGCGTGCCTGTTTTTACAAGCACTATGCTAGGCTGCATCAGAAGCCAAGATAATAGGATCTCGAGCTACCGGACCAGTTTGATCCGACGTAATCATGTTCTAGTCGCGCCGTGACACTTGGCTCTCCCGAGTAAGCCGATCAACACTCGCGGCGGTGACAAATTCGTTGATGTTTGTTGGGTTGTCGGGGAAATGGGAACCGGAAATCGAAATGAAGAGAGCTCATTCGGTATCATTGTCTTCTCCCTACTTCATGGGAATTCGAATTGAAAAGAAAGAGCGTGCAGCAGACTGTCTTTATAAATTTCTGAGCACATCCCATGGACATGCTTTGGAAGAGATCAGGAACCTTCTTCGGATTAAAGTAATCAAGCGAATCGAGGTCTAATGCCATGCATGAGGAGCGAATTAAGGACGAAAGTCGGGGTGTCAATCTGTGTCGACAGCCAGTATTCACGTGGTGTCATGTTAAGGGGATACTCTTAAATTGATTGGCCGGAATATGATTCATGTAATCAATAGGTAATCCAGCCCCAACCCACATGATTCTGTTTAATTAAATAGGTCAAGCTAGGCCAGTCCAATCCAAATGTTACACAGAGAATCCAAATAACTTTTTAAAGGTAAAATCTAGTTTTTGTGGCTTTTACTCAAGAAAACTGATGTGCTTATATGGTCATTCACCCAAGACCTACTAATTTTATGAAAATTCGAAATTTTAATATGAGATAATAGTGATTTATTCCGATTGTGTGTAATATCATCATCAATAATACATAATTGGGGGAAAAAAAAAACTAAGCTTAAACTCCTTGACTAGCCCCATTCCTCCATCTTTGGTCAATTTAACAAGCTCAACTGTTCTTGTGTCCAATCCCGCCTCTTGGCTGGGACTGAGCCATCCCATTGGAAATATGAGATTTGACTAATCTCCCTTGTCTAGATTTGAGCTCGAACGACTTCAATGGAGAATTTGTTTGTTAAATTTGAATAGTTTAATAAAGTTTGGTTAGGCAGATCTTTCCCTTATGATGTGTTAGAATTTTTTGAGGGTCAAACATCATCAATAGAAGTGTCATGTAGAAAGTTTGGTAAGACAGATCTTTCCCTTACGATGGGTTAGAATTTTTTTGAGGGCCAAACATCACCAATAGAAGTGTCGTGTAGACCATGACTTCTCATGAACCATCGGCCACGCATTGATCCAAAAAGTTAAAACATATCAAACCCCACAAAGACCTTAACTTCTTGATGGATGTGTACAAGTTTCTTCATATGCAATGCTCGTTTCTTTTTCTTTTTTGAAGCAAGGCGTCGTGGGTAGCTAGTAGCTACTCCAATAAGTGGTCTTTTTCTATGATTATTTGCCACGAAAATCACCTGCTGGAATGTCAAACGTAACGTTCGAGGTGAAATTTTTTAATTTGAAACTCATGGCCTCATCTTCATTGCAAGGCCTCCTCTTCCTCCACCGACCTTGAAGAACCCGTCTCTTTTTCGCCGATTCTTGGAATGTCGTTGTCCCTAGATGCTCACGAAGACGAACGGGAGGCCAAAACAGGGAACTCTGTTTCTCCATCGAGAAAATGGAGCTTTGCTTAGGAGAAACAGAGCTCTTTCAGCGAGAGAGAGAGAGAGAAGCTTCCCCAATTTTAAATGAAGCGTTATTGTGCTGTTCATTTTGCCTAGCTAGATGAAGAATATTTCACATTAGACTTCAATATCTCTTATAATTTTTTTTAAAAGAAAAAGAAAACATGTGTGAGTCAAAGTTTAATTTAGAATGCCACGTAGGATGAATTGTCGGAATTTATTGTTGGAGACACTTAAGTAACCATTTTTCCATTGATGTAGACACTTAAGAAAAAGAAAAAGGAAGATTTAACAATCCTAATGAAAACACAGCACTGATATGCGTAAAGTTTCCACTAATCAGATTTAATACCTTTTCCAGTATAAGTTTATCAGTTGAAGATGGCATGCATGTCTGCGGTGGTCGCACAACCGTTGCAAATCTGGAAAAATAAGATGATAATTAGAACGGCAAAAGCTTAAAGCCTAGAAAGGGCGAAGATAGGGGAAACATAAGGCCCATTAACCTTTTCTTGCCCAATCCTTGGGAGCTACTTCGCAACCGATAAATTCTTGCCAGTCATTGAACCTTATCACAAAAAGAAAAGTTGTTATTAAAAAGAGTTCCGACCTACAGAAGCAGACGCAATCTGCTACCGGAGCAAAAATCACTTCCGTGGAACATAAGCGTAGAAATCCTTAAGAAGCGAACATGAAGACGTGTCCAAACCACAATCAAGTTTATTGAAGACAAAGAATAAACGAAATCTGAGAATCGGAAAATTGGCAAACCAGAACATGCACCTCTGCAGCTGAAAAAAATCAGAGAAAACTGGATAGGTGATTCACATGAGCAGGGCCAAAAAGAAAAGCTATACCTAAAGTTCGACATGATTGCTGAATGAATATGCAATTATGCAAATCATCTTTAGCAACACTAAACCTTGGGAAGGCACATATCAGTACTTGCATTAGTTTGACAGGAGTAAGAACGCTTAGGTTGATGTGTAAAATGATACAAAAGATACAGAGATGAACCAATGAGCGTAGAGCAAAGTCACAACTTTTTGATGCAAAATAAGAGATCAAGGATAAGCAGATCTACAAGAATTTCAATGAGGATTGTCAGAAAAATAGAACTTTCAATCTAACAAATACTGAATATGGTCATCATGGCACAAAATAAAAGATACTTATAGCAGCAGTCTTTTTTATGATTGACATACCCTAACACAGATCTCTTTTGCATGTGCTTGGATGTTCTGCATAAGTAAAACTAAGCATGTTATTATCTGCATCATTACACGTCAATTTTGCAGGGATAAGATAAGCACGTTAAGGTACTTGACCATAATACATAGTAACATCACAATCAACCACAAAATCTCGAATTTTTTCAGGTGTGAGCAATTGGTACTTTAACAATTGATTAGGACAAAGAAAGACCATTCTCATTCTTATAGGGTCTTTCTATGAAGGAGGCAGTACATCATCATGCAAAAAGTGAGCATTAGCAGGAATGGTGAAGGATTGGTGAGTAGTCGCACCCTTTAGTAACTAGAGAGAGAGAGATAGATGATAAAACATACCTGGGAACAATCACGAGAATGCATAGGTTGAAAAGAATGTATGTCAACTCCATCGAGAACAATCTGCTCAAGCTTCTAAAAAAATGAAACCAAGAAGAGTGTCATGACGGTGCACCACCTAAAATTAGGTTAATGGATTGCTAAGCCTAGACTTAGTTTAGACTCTCCCAAGCCCATACCAATTCATGACTTAGGTTCAACTTCTTAACATGTAAATGATTTTCAATCAGGAGTTGCCACTAATCTATTTTCAGTAGGTCGATTAGACACATAAGTAAAATAATTGGAGAATTATTTTACTTCTGCAAACCAGAAATTTTGGGTATGAGGACTTGATTACGTTATATTTCTCTAACGCCCTTTCGGTACCTTTCTCTTTTATTTTGAAAAATGTTTGGCAAGCAGCTTAAATTGACTTTAATTCACTTCCCTAACATGTGAAGTATTCATGTGGGTGCGCAAACCACCAATTTAACATTTTAGAAAGCAAATGAATAAATTGTAAAACTTACCTCATAGCAATGAAAGCATTTGCCTTGTTAGATCAGAATTCACATCGACAATCCTAGATATGATTTCTAATTAACACGCAATTTCTTTTTTGTTCTCACTTATTCAATGAGAATCATGCCATGCATGCTTTTAATCTAACATGAAACGATGTGACATAGCAACACGACCTAAATTACATCATAGGAGTAAAGTAATTTTTTGTGTTTTCTTCTTGAAATTCGAAATTAAAGAAATGCAATAATTAAATGTGTAATCTAAATTAACCAAACAACCTAATTCTAATGACGAGCAGTTTCTAATTAAATGAACCTAACAAAAATCACTAAATGACATGTATTTGATGAACCTAATTCTATATGACGTGCACATAATTTTTATTTTTCTAAAAAATGCAACCTATTCTAATATGCAATGATGTGCAAAGAATGCCATAATTCTAATTTTTCTTTTTTCTTTTATGAAATTCGAAATTAAAATTGTCAAATAATTAAACATGGAATTCAAATTTAAAACTAACATCCTAAATGAATGCATTTTTTTTTTCAAAAAAATTTGAAGTAAAATCCATATCCTAAATATGCAATCTATTTCAAAGATATCATCTAACCTAGATATCATCTAAACATGCATTTTAAAAATAATGACTAACTAACCTATCATGCAATCAATCCTAATCTACATGGGATGCAAATGCAATTTTTTTTTTTTGTATTTTCGGGATAAATAGAACAATTAAAAGATAAACATCAAACCATCCATAGTCATCAAAAATGCCATCTACCATTCGAATTGAAATTCAAACTTGATTATTTGGCTAATAAAATCGATAAATTGATCTTAAGCCTTAAATATCATATATCAATTTTACTCACACGTGAATTATTCCATCTAAAGCCTTATAAATAGAATAAAAATTCGTGCGGTTGCGAATTGGATGCTACATCAGGGAATTTCAATCATGCATTGGAAAAAAACAAAGGGACAAAATATTCAAAAAAAAAAAACTAAAACAAGATAAAATAAATCTACCTAATAAACTAAATCTAGTAAATCTACCTAATAAAATAAAATAGACCTATACCTAAATTTGCATTTTTTCAAAAAATCCAATCGGTAGAATGGACCAACAATGGGCACGGCACGGCACAGCTCTAGGGCAACGGCCGTGGCGGTACCTCGGCGTGACTTGACAAAGTCACGACAACTTCAATGGGATATCTTCTGGGACACCAAGAAATCTGTGGAGTCGAATTGAACAGGAAGCAACAACGTCGATGCAGCAAGATCAGCAGGTTTCGCCAATGTCGGGCTGGGCCGTGAGATTCAGGCCCGAAGACCCGACGGATGCTTCTACAATAATGAACAGATGCTGGAGACGACGCTTCTTGAAACGCACTTGGACTGGCGTGGCCGAGCAACGGGAGCAGCACCTGGCGTGGCAGATCAGCGGGAGCAACACCTGGCGTTTGAAGATCCGAGCGTTTGCTGGAGAAGCTGGGCTCGCCAGGAACCTGCAGCAAATCTGGGCTAAGGAACTTGCAGTCGATCCTGCACGCTGCCCAGGCTGTCTTGAATCACTCAGAGACCGCTGGCAGAAGCAAGATTGCAGTGGGGGGACAGAGAAGCGCCTGGCGTGACAGAGCAATGGGAGCAGCACGACACCGGCACCGAGAAGGAGCTGCAGGCACGCGTAGGGATCACCGACGTCGTGGAGCCTCTATTGAACTACCACCAGCAAGAAGGCCGAGCTTTGTTCGATATCAATTTTTCTCTCACGATCCACCCTTTATCTCGATTCTCACGTGTGTCGCTCAAATTTTTGGCATGTACTTAATTGTGCCCCACCGAAACCCTACACGAATAACCTATTTATAGGTCACGGATTAATTTTTTTTTAATTTTTTTTTTTTAAATCGATATCGACAAAAATTATTTTTCCAAACACGATATTCGTTTCGCCGAACGCAATATTTGCTTTTCCACTTGCCCTATCCGAAAAAATTCCATCATATCTCAGAAAATTTCAAATTCCTATTTTCACAAGATAATTTCTAATAAATAAAAAAATAGCCTTTGGCCAATTTGTTCGCTTCGTGGATTTAGTCCGACCTGCCTCAAAGCTCAAAACCACTAATTCGAATCCATTCGTCACCGGTTTAATAAATAAATGCATAACATGTAAATTAAAAATAAATACACCTACATCTATATGTTATGCAATTAATGTTTTTTCAGGGATAAAATTAACCATTAATTTTCTATATAATAAATAAATGATCTGATCTCCAAAATTTAGGTGTCAACAAAGAGCATTGAGATTTGGTCCTAATAATCAATTCTAAATAACACACAAAGGATAATATGCCCATCCCTATTTAAACAACATAGGAGCAGAAAGGCCAGATTGACCGTGACATTAAAAAACTCAAGCATTATAGGAAGAACGGGGACACAGGTCGAAGAACGTCACGCCTAACAAAGTTGACTTCTAATGATGCCGTAGAACTTCATGCCAGCAAGATAATTTATACTACCGTGATAAAGATTTTTGTTACTCAGTATAACCCCAGAAAGACCCCAAAAAGCACCCCAAAAAAAAGAAAAATAAAAGGATCCTCTCAGAAGAACATGTACCCTCTCATTCATCCATTACCATGTCATATTAATGAAACAAGGTCTACAACTTCCAGGCTTAAAAATCTGATAACAAAATAACAATTCAATGCACGAAGCATAAGAAAATTAAGAAAATACATCATAGGATCCATGAAGCAGAAGTAACAGAGTTAATTTTGGCTCAAACAAACAAGGAAAAATGAGAGGCATGTCCAAAATTTAATTATGCAATTGCTTGTTAATTGTACATCAAATCACAAGGACATTTTATAATTAAGGAGAAGAAGGAAGAATGCCTTTGCAACTTCCAGATACTTCCACCCTTACCTTATTTATACTCTCCAGGTCAACGCCCCCACGAATCATTCTGTCCCGACGTTTAGCAGCAATCAATTCTTTGCGATGTTTCTTCTTTTCACCTGTGCATCAATTGCGTTTGAATTTTACCAAAAGAGCAAAAAACTAAAGAAACATTATCCTATGAAGAGCCTTCAGACAATCTAAATTGTTCTTCATTCCCTAAGTAGGGAAAATTGTCTAAAAAGTCATAAACCTATTGCAATTTTGTCAATTCAGTCATAAACCTTTCAATCTTGCCGATTGAGTCCTAAACATTTTATCAGTTTGTCAATTGAGTCCATCTGGCCAATTTTGGCCGGAAAATGCTGACGTGGACGCCGGCGGTGCTACGTAGGACTGTCGGCGCTGACGTGGACAATAATATTTTAATATTTTAAATATTTTTTGATTTTTTTAAATATTTTCTATTTTTTCCTATTTTTTTTCTCTTTTTTTTTGGCTTTTCCCTTGCCCTTTTCCGATGGCCGGCCACCGGCCACAAGCGATGGCCGGCCACCAGCCACAGCTAGCTGGCTGGCCTTGCCCGCCACAGGTGAGGCCCAGCTGGGCAACGGCGATGCTGGGCGAGGCCAGCCCTGGCCTCGGTGAGGGCCGGCCTCGCTAGATCTGGCGAGGGGAGCCCTCGCCGAGGACTCGCCCGGCCAGGGGCGAGGGCTCCCCTCGCTAGATCTGGCGAGGTCGACCCTTGCCAGGGCCAGGGCTGGGCTCCCCCGGCATCGCCCTCGCCCGGCCGGGCCTCGCCTGTGGTGGGCAAGGCTAGCCGTCGCTTGTGGCCGGTGGCCGGCCATCGGAAAAGGGCAAGGAAAAAGCCAAAAAGAAAAAAAAAAAAAAAAGGAGGAAAAAACAGAAAATTTTAAAAAAATAAAAAATATATTAAAATATATTAAAATATTATTAAAAATTATCCATGTCAGTGCCGGTAATCTTACGTGGCACCGCCGGCGTCCACGTCAGCATTTTCCGATCAAAATTGGCTGGATTAACTCAATTGACAAACTGACAAAAGATTTAGGACTCAATCAGCAAAATTGAAGGTTTATGACTGAATTGGCAAAACTGTAATAGATTTATGACTTTTTGGACAATTCTCCCCCCAAGTGAGAGACAATAATTGCTCATTTTTTCCCAAGACACAGAAAGGAAGCTCCATAAATTAATAAGTAAACAGTAAACTTCTGAAAGAGAGGTCCTTGTGTGCCTCGAACATGTTTCTTCCTCAGGAGATCAAAAACATAGAGACCCATCCAATCGTGTCATCCAAATGCACCGATCTCCTTAATTCTCCATTTTAGTAATTAATACTTGGGACTTAACTACTAGTTCATAGATCAAAATAAAAAGCCAAGATTCATTATTAATTGATTGATATTTCGATTTACTTTCCAATCCCAATTTATACCACTAAACTAGTTTTCCATTGAGCATGACTTTATCATTCCCCCGCGGGGCGGGGCGGGGCGGGGCGGGGAGGGAGAGAGAGTTAAGTTAGATTAATGCATATACAAAGTTTATCAGAAATCTCTCGATCTTGTACTCTTCTGAGACCCCAATGACTGAGATTGAGGCACTCTTGTACCGCGATTCTTCTTGGCTGAAAGAGTCCTCACATCTTTTACCAAGATAAAATCATCCACAGCTTATGACCAATTATCTCTCACATTCCCAAGACCTTGATGTTTTGATTGATGCTTCCTCTGCATACCATACTCCGTGGAAGCATCCTAGAGAGCAATTCCACACAATTTTTTCATCGTTTCATCCAAATCACTACTAGAAGAATCGTCTGAATCATCTGACGAAGAAGAAACCTGCTGTAACAAAATTTTTGCATCTAAAAGAGAATCGCTCCCACCAATTCCTTTCAAATAATCTTAAGCAATTTCATCATCAACATCTGAACCATTATCAGACATGTCCTCGGAGTCATCACTTTCAGAAGAATCTGTCGCTCCATCCTGCTCAGCCGACTCCGACTCTGAGTCTTCCTCATCACCATATTCCGCAACATCATCCTCACCATCTTCCTCATCGTTTCTCCTCAAATTCGATCTCCTCTTGCCTCCAGCCATGTCCGAGCTCGCGAATCAACTTCGATTGTCGGACCAAAAAAGAAATCAACTTGGATTGAATTTTCTGACCTAATTGATCGATCGATCGAGATCGATTTGGGGGCGACGACGAGCGAAAAGGATCACCTCCTCCCGCGTGGGGTTTCCTTGCCTTGGGGGAAGCGGTCGCATCTGGACCGTTGGCCATTCGCCGTGGGACGCAAGGGGACTCGTGGACGGCTGTGATGCGGCGGCAGGAGCTTGGGGATATCATATTCCGCTACGCAAACAGCTGCGACGGGGGCTCTTTCTCTTTGGTAATATGCGAGAATCGATGCCATCGGCCCGTCAGCATGGCCTTTTGGGATTGTCGTGGACAGCTAGTCTAGCTGGGCGGAATTCGACCTTGATTGGTTTTGCAATTTGTTAGGGATCCTCAGAAACTTTTTGACTTAGGCTACCGAAATCACAGCCATTTGTGATGTATTTATATGTTAATGGGGTTAACTGAGTCGATTTGCCCTCCTAAGTTACGGGATCCCTAATTTTCTTTAACAAAATTTCTGGATACTTATACATTAATTAAAGAAGATAAGACAAAAGAATGATCACCGAGTTTTTGCATATCCAGTATGATTTATTTGTCGATATATGAAAGATCTCTAAATGGAATCAGTTTCTTTATTATTGGAATGAAGTTGGATTGCACGCAAACTAGTTTTCCTAGATGCTCATTTCTTCTTATTGGAGATACCACAGTGATATAATTGGACAACAACTTCACTGCTTGCTTTATATAAGTTTGTTGTTCTTGAGGCTGAAGATGTCCTTGGGGACCATCGTCGCTCTACATTTTGAAGATAAGCGCATCATGATGCAAAATCTTAGGAAAAATTCGAGTTCCCGTGGTAGCAAATTACACTTTTAATTTGGTTTGCTCTCCGATTTGCATTAGCCTCATAGAGCGGAAGATTTAGTGTGGAAGAGAGATTGTTTTGAGAAGGTGAACGAGGGATTTTATTTTTTGTTGGCAATCTAGTCGTAATTTAGCTACCTACTTTGGCAATTTGGTTTACTCTCTAGGTGGCCAGATCACATGACTTTCAAGGTCAAAGGCCATGGGCATTCGTGCTGCCTTTGAGCTTGTGGCCATGGCCTTGAGTGCGACGTTCAAGCTCAAACAGTTAACATCGGTGTGGTGGAAGATAGAGGGATGGGGAAGAAAAATGTGGTGGGGGTGGGGGTGGGGGGTTGTTTCTCTCTTTTTCTTTGGGTCTAAGGGTTTGTTTGTCTTTTAACTGGGGTCTTTCTCTCAAAATGCATATTGTGCATTCTCAAAAGTGGGGATGATTTTTTCAAGGTTCTCTATATTTTTTCCTCTCTTTTTTTTTTTTTTTGGTGAAAAAAAGGGCATGATACCTTACTTATACGTTATCTGATATAATAATTCTCTTTTGCATGTTAAACTTGCTTCTAAATATTTCAGGTAATTTATAAGGTCGATGTTATATGATTTGTAGCTTTATCACAATCCCTCCTTTGGAGCTAAGCTCCTAGCATAATGTTAGAATGTCATTTTGTGCAGATAGGACTAGCAAAAGTAGTCATGAAAATATAAGTTTGACTATGAATTTAACTATCCCATAAGACACTCCAACATAAGTGAACCTTCATTAAAGTTAGAAATGGATGTCCTAACCAAATTGCGGATGAACCATTAACCTATGACTCTAATGAACATGTAGTCCTTCATCTTATATTCTCAAGCGAGAGGAGTTTTATGTCTCAAATGATTTCCAAATGGACCGAGTGATATACAGAGATGAAAATTTTCATTCGGAAATGAAAGCAAATGTGCTACGGCAAAAATAACAAAGGTGTGAAGAGACAGCTGTGTTTTTCTAGTATCGTTTATTATCACTAGTAGCATGATCACCTAACCAAATAGAGATGAGCTAGCAACTACATAAAAACCATATTCTCAAAAGAGCAAAGGATCACGCCACGTATTGTCTTCAAGGAAATTAGAACAAGACCTTATTCAATTGTGAATGTGAAAACTTACATTAACGTAATGTTGATCAATGACAATAACAAATAACAGGAAAAAAAAAAAACCCAATCCTGCCATTACCCGGAAATACAGAACGAGAGAACCTAAATTGTTCGACCGCAGGACAATTTTCGAATACCATCCTGCACAAAATAGTAGCATGTGATGAACAAGCTCTGACATGTGGTGATAACCAGTTCCACATAATGAAACCATCCCTGCCGCCATTGGGGGTTGATGAACAGAACAACTGGAATTACCAGTAAAACCATCGTGTATGACACTCCAAAGCTGATGTAGAATGTCTCTCCGTCTATGAAACCATCTTCTTCAGCTTTCCTACATGATTTTGTTGCTGAGCAATTGACGTTAATGGTTGTCGAACAATCATTACTCAACGGCAGTCCACACAGAAGATGGTTTCTGTAGTAACTACTTTCATCGAATGACCCAAACTGATTTTTGTTTGGTATGGCTCCTGACAAGTCGTTGTAAGACACATCAAAGACTTCCAAAAAATTCAACTGAGTGAGCTCTTCAGGGATAGAACCAATCAAGTTGTTGTAGGAAATGTCAATGCTCTCTATCTTTGTGAGGTTCGACAATGACATCGGTATATGTCCTGTAAGCTTGTTGTGCGACAGATTCAGCACAAGCATGTCCTGTGAGATTGCAGTCTCTGGTGGGATCTCCCCGTTGAATTTGTTGCAAGAAAAATCTAGTCCTACCATGTTAAGGAGTGCGTAGCCTTTGTAAGCATCAAACCTTCTTTTTGTTGTGAACTCAACAATATGTAGAACTTGCCATGCTTCTTGTGCCAGTAATTTAGAGTGGTAAATTGTGCCATGGCCTCTAATTGTCCTCACATAAAACCAAGGTGATATTTCTCGACTTCCAGCTTGGGTAATCGGTGTTAAAGTTACCTTATTGGCATATCTTGTAGAGGAGAAATTCATGGGTCCCAAGCAACTAGGTAATGGACCAAACAGATTGTTTTCAGAAAGATCGATCATACTTAAGCTTTTCAATCTACACAATTCCTTGGGAAATGTTCCATAGAAGCTATTACCTCTTAGTGAAAGAATGCTCAATTGAGAGAGGTTACCTAGCCAATAGGGTATGCTTCCGAAGAATTCATTTTCACTCAAATCCAAGGTCACCAAATTGGAGTCATTAGGGAGCAGATGCACGATTGAACCATTCAATTTGTTCCCATTCAGATGGATATGACTCATAATGGGTGTTATGGAAGATAATGCTAATGAACCAGAGAGATTGTTGTCAGACAAATCCAAATACTCGAGTTGAGGAAGATTAAAGAGTTCTTGAGGGATGAGGCCATTTAACTGATTTTTTGACAAGTCAAGGAGGATAAGCGATGACATGTTTGCAATCGATTTGGGGAGCTTACCAATGAAAAAGTTGTTGCTAACGTCCAATAGTAACGGATATACGAGTGATGAAAGAAAAGAGAGATCTCCAGTGAACTTGTTGTGCTGTAGGTGTAACCATAACCAGTAACCAGCTTGGTTGTCATCGGAAAACACGATTTCTCCTTGCAAGTTGTTATATGCTACGTTGAGGCTATGTAATGATGAGTTGCTATCTAGTAACTGGATAGGTAGTCCCCCGGAGAAATTGTTGTGAGAAAGGTCTAAGATTGTTAGGGATTTTAAACTAACCAGTTCAGATGGAATATTCCCTTCCAATTTGTTGGCTGATAGATTAAGCTGGTATAGATTTGGGAAGTTTAAAAAAAATTCAGCCATGAGTTCTCCTCTCATGCTGTTGTTGGATATGTCCATCACCGAAAGATTATGAAGGGTCAGTGGAACCTCAAGTGTCAATAAGTTATTTGCCATAAGAAGGTTTTCCAACTTAGTGTTGTTTTCCAACAACCAAGTTGGAAAGGGACCCGGAATGTCATTCGAGGAAAGATCAATGGTTCTCAGGTCATATTGATGATTGAGAAAGCCAAGAGAAGTCACGTTGAATCCTTTCAATAGACTATTTGACATACTAAAAACTTTCAATTGGAACCTCGGGATCGAAGACGCAACTTTGGAATCAGTTGTTAGTTTGTTGTCATCAAGCAAGAGGACCTTAAGTCTTGAATAGTTTGCAAGTGGGCTGAGTGATGAGGGGATATCAAAATAATTACCCGAAATGGAAAGCAATTCGAGTGAGGTAAGACTAGTGAGAGGAGATGAGGCGACATTATCTGTGAATCCATTGTCTTCAAGAAGTAGAACCCGAATAGATGTCATGTTTTGCCAGCATGTAGGAAGCTCGCCGGTAATTCTATTATAGCCAAGATCTAGCTCTTCTAGTTTTATGAGGTTACAAAAGCCTGTTATTGATATCACAAGTCAATTCAATTACAATGGTAGATATCGGAACATATAACAAGGGCACACACGTACATGAAGATATCATTTTATGTCCAAGTTTTACACTGAGAGATTAGGACTTACTTTGATATGATAGTTTGCCACTAAAACTGGTTCTGTATGAGGACAACAATTTAAGAGATGTCAAAGGACCAAGGCTAGAAAGGATTCCCATGGTGGTGTTCGACGAAGAATAATCCAAGATGAGCTGTTCCAACTTACTGAAGTTATGGAAATCTTCCAAGAAAACAAAAGATTATTGAACATCAGATTTCCTTACACAGACATAATCAAGAAATTGCATAGAAATATCATGAGTGAATGGAATATTTTAATAAAAACTAATGCTCTGTTTGTTTTGCGGAAAATATGACGTTTCCAGAAATTCTTTTTTGAAGAAGTAATTTTTTTAGAAAAATGACTATTTTCCAATGTTAGGCTGAAATCTGAAAATGAACTAGAAAATATTTTTCACCGTTTGGTATGGAAAATCCGATTTGATTTTCATCCATGTACTCCTTTCAATAATATTTTATTTTTATTCTAAAAAAGAATTTTTAATTATTTTTTCTTTTTCTTTTTTCTTTTTTCCTTCTTTTCCAATTGATCACCATCCATAGGTGACATCAAGATTGCCCGAGGCATACGAGCTCGAGCCTTGTTAGATTGGCGAAGCCTCGGCCTTTGGTGAGCTTGTCCTTCGCCTGTGGTTAGTCACCGGCAGTCGTCATAGTCGGCGATCGAATGAGGAAGAAGGAAAAAAGAAAGAAAGAAAGAAAGAAATTAACTATGTGATTTTTTTAAATGAAAAAAGAAAAAATAATTAAAAAGAGTGCATGGAGGAAAATAATTTTAGGTGAAAGAAAGAGAATTGAAAATGATTCTCATTTTCCCCACTTTTTAAAATGCCTTTTCCATTGTAGGAAATATTTTCCTTCACTTATTTATTTTCCGTAACCTAAATGCTGGAAAATCTGGAAAACATTTTCTTGCAAATTGTTTTCCGCAAAACAAACAGAGCATTATTATGAGCATACATTTACTAATGGGTTCGACTAACCTTGAGTAGTAATCGTTCCTTCTATTGTATTATCCTGGAGAGAAAGGATCTTGAGGGATGACAGTGCCCCTAATGCACGCACGACGGTCCCCACATCCTTCAAGTGGACATAATCCAGGTAGAGGTTCTCTAAGTGGCTCAAGTTTTTGATGCCTACCAGTAAAATTCCAAGAAAATAACTTGCTTGACAATAAAGTTGTGAAAGCACCCATGTGGATGCTTCTCGACAGGAATCTTTTGAATCGGGCAACATTTCTATATGGAAAGTGAAGGGGGTCCTAATTTATGACTTCCATATTCTCAATATGATGCACATGTAAAGCTATGAGAGATACTACATGAAAACTAAAACAATACCTTCAGCAGTAGCTGCTGCATTGACTGCATTATAACTTATGTCTAGCTCCTTTAAATTATTAAAACAACCTAATTTATCCATGAACCTTGCTAACTCAAGTCAAGGATGGCGATTTTTTCTGGAATTATGAACAAAAATAAGTTGGAGAAACTATCATTTGCATTTAAAGTCCCATTCAAATGTTGTTTTGGAGAATAGACAAATGAGAGTCGGAATTGTACCGCGAACGGGTCGAATAGAATTATCCAGAGAAAATAATGAAAGCACCCACGTGGATGTCTAGGAATAGGAATGTTTTGAATCTGCAACATTTCTATATGGAAAGAGAAGGGATGACTTCTATATTCTTAATATGAAGCACATGTAAAGGTATTAAAGAGCATGCATGAATCGTAGTCTAGTTAGTTTAATTTATGAATATAAACGAGGATTCTAAATGAAAGCTGAAACAATACATTCAGGAATAGCTGCTACATCGACTAGATTACCACTTATGCTCAACTCCTTTAAATTACTAAAACCACCTAATTTATCCACAAACATTGCTAACTCAAGTCAAGGATGGTGATTTTGTATGGAATTATGAACAGAGAACAAGCTGAAAAAAAACTATCATTCACATGTGAAGTCCCATTCAAATGTTTTTGAAGCATAGATACCTGAGAGTCGGAATTGTACCGTGAACAGGTAAATTAGAATTATCTAGAGTAAATAATGAAAGCACCCACAAATATGCCTTGGGATAGGAATCTTTTGAATTGGTAACATTTCTATATGGAAAGAGAAGGGGGTTGCAATATATGACTTATTTAGTCTTAATATGAAGCACACGTATAGGTATTAAAGAGCATGCCTACATGACTCACAAGCTAGTTAGTTTAATTTACGAATAAAAATAAGGTTCCTACATGAAACATGAAACATGAAACAGTACCTTTAGCAATAGCCACTGCATCAATTGCGTTATAACTTATGTCCAGCTCCATTAAATTGCTAAAACCACCTAATTTATCCATAAACAATGTTAACTCATGTCAAGGATGGCGATTTTGTATTGAATTATAAGCAGAGAATAAGTCGGAGAAATTTACCATTCACATGTAAAGTCCCACTCAAATTGCTGCATTGGAGGAATAGATGCCGGAGAGATGGGATTGTACCAAGAATGGATAGAATAGAATGATCCAGAAAGTTATAGCTCAAGTCAAGCACCTCTAGTTTGCTCAGCCTTGAAGATAGCAGGTTTGGTTCTGCAAACAAACAATAAAAAGTAGTAAAAGATGCAGAAATCTATTCAAGGACACGTGCAAATAGATATTGCCATTTCAAGGGGAAATATGTCGTAGACTTGTGAATAAATGATGACGTGGACATAATCATCTATGATGCAGGAAGTGAGTAAGAACCTGGAGGTGTATGAGTTCATTAGATAATGAGTATCTCTTTTTTATAGGAAATGGACGAACGGCGAATTTATACCTTCTGGTGCAATCCACCCTCCTAAATAGTTGGAGGACAAGTCGAGGCTCTTGAGTTCTTCAAAGGGAAGAAGTAGAGAAGCGTTTAGGTACCAAGTTTTGGAGCCGAAACCGAAACAGTCATGAATTTCGAGGCCGAGACAGTCATATCTCAAATTGGTGAGCATTAGCTGAGTGACTCGTCCTGTGGTGGGGTTGCACGTAACACGATCCCAGCTACAACAGTTGAAATATGATCCCCCGGTTTCCACCGTATATGTCAGGTCCAATTCGGCCTTGAGCGCTAAGAGGGCAACCCTTTCTTGCTCCCGACACCCACGAGAGCCGCATAAACATGCGATACCCCAAACCACCACAAACACTCACAGTGCTTCCTTTTTCATGACTGTAGATTCAAGTGACGAAACTTTATATGGATCGCACTCTGGAGTTAACATCTTTTTTGCAAGTTAGAGCAATTTTATAGGAGTTCAGCAGCACCTGTGCTTGAGTGTGAAACTTGTGGTCATGGCCAAAGTCTTGGTCATAATTTTTCCACGTGGTTAGCCTATCCTAGTCTAGTCAACCATTGTCATTTATATGACTAATTCAATCTCTATCAAGTAAAGCACAAGCCTTGTGATTTACTTGAAACTTTCAGCAAAAAGTGATCTTTACTAGAGGGATCTCAAAAGTAGACATGTTGTAAAAGTAACACGATAATTGACAAAATCATGCTATTAAAATAGCGCAAAAACATTGAAGAAATAGACGGGGAACAACAAAGATACCAAATATTTATGTGATTCGGTCCGAGTATTGGTACCTACCCCACGGGAGAGCCGTCGATAAATAATTCACTATAATTAGAGAATTAGAGTTATAATCGCTTACACGCTCGGGTATTTCCCACACCTAGATTAAGACCAAACTCAAAAGTGTTTACAAATAAACAAATTAATTAGATGCAAAGCTTATGGTGCAAATCATTGTGTGTTTAAGCCTATAGCAAAACCCTTTGGACAGCTAATTCAAGAGCGTCCATACATTCTTTCTTTTATTCTTTGTGCGGTGGCTCAATTTCAAAAGGAACCCCCTATTTGGCTTCTTTAATAAAGGAAACCCAAGAAAGCAAAACCTTGCTTTGAATTTATATTCTTTTCTCTAACCACTTCCTAAACCCACGCGCTTTCTTTTGTACAACCAATAAGAAAATCCTAAGTAGGCAATTAAAGTCCATGGAAAATTTGACCGCAAGAGTTCATTGTATTTGCTACTGCGACCCTTGGTAGCTGTCAACAAAAAAATTTCTCCGTCAATGTTTAACGAGCCGGAGTCTACACGCCCAAACCTCCCAAATTGAACTTGTATCTTTTTCTTACCTAGCGTCCGAGCAATATCCTCTCAAATCTTTTACATTGAAGGTCTAGATGTAATCGTGAATACATCCAACCAAATAAAAGAAACTCTCCAATATATACGCCATTCACAGAAAGATTTTTTGGATTTCTTTCTTATCCAATTTGGGTTCATCGAGTTAGGTTCACTTGGAAAATGCCCTCCATTAATGTGAGATCAATGCATATGAGCCATTATATCTGGTGCATCTCACATTGTCTCATAAAATTCACTGATGAAAATTCATTAAGCTCACATAATCGTAGCCCTTCAGGATTGGTGTAATTGATTGGTGCGCTTAGCGATTTCTAGCTCGAGAATTCGGGAATCACCTATTGATCCCACTATTTTCATGCAAACTGGCCTTCTGCACAAATCAACTTTTTGTATTTAATCGGTCTATAGGACTTGCGGGGCATTTCGAAAAACGTTCAATTAACCCAGTCTTCACGGTCCGAGCCATCAACTATAAAACAAAAGGCATTAGTGCGAGACTTCTGGCCACTCCAAAAACAATTGTACGGAGCGTGTACGGGTCAAATGTGGTGGCGTCGTGCGCGTCTACCCCTTGCTTTTACATTTGAGGAATGACAGGCAGACTTACTGTAGCTTTCATGGAAGATGCGTCTTTCCAAACTAAATATTTTATAGTACTTCATTTATCTCCTAAAGAAAATAGTACTTAAAGTGCAGATAAAACGACCACCTTTGCAAGACCCGTGCCTTTCGGGGCAGACAACTTTGGATTTTACACCATCATCTGTCAAGAGAAGAATCACAATTTCATCGCCAGTGGATGGCATGTCTGGACTCTTCTTCCTGACGACAATGTTGCCGTAAAATAAGCGGCCGACCCTCGGAGGATTCTGAATGACTAACTGTCAGATTAACTAACAAATCTCAACCGATGAATGACGACGATACACGAAATTTGTACCTTTGAAATTTCTGTAGCGGTACAATTTTACAAGTATAGGACGAATGTCAAGTTGCCAACCTGCATCAGATTGTATTTTTGATTCATTTGGACCAACTCGATTAAACGGGACATAGACTCAATAGCTACCCTCACCAGCCGACATTTCAAAATCGGATCTCACAAGTTCTACGCACCTTTCCGCGTGTATCTCTTGGATTTTGTTTGACCAATCTCGATGTCGAGAAAAATCTACTCGGACATGGCATGATTGAATTGATACGTGTATATAAGCTAGCTAAGAATCTAGGATGCCTTCAATTGAGCACCCTCTCTACTTGACAATTACTAGCTGTGATGCTGAAACAACACTCGTATGACAGCGTCAAGCGCGATCACTCGCAGTATCCACACGTCGAACGGAAGGATCAATTTACATCTAACTAGACCATATTGACTTCTTTTTTGTGATGATCTATAACCGCATCTCAAGTAAGACCAACTCACAATTGCAGAACTTTCATGCTAAATAACGGTAAAGGTGCAAATCGTACACATTTGATTCATTAACGTAACGCAAGACTCGGGTATTTCCACAAATTACCGCTTTGACAAATTACCGCATTGACGCTTCCCGCGGAGATGGTAAAACAAGGTGAGGTTGTCCATATTGCTAATGCATCTTTCCAACAGGATACATTTTGAAAAGGTTATACCTAGGCATCGATTTGAAAACTTTATACCTAGTCATCGATCAAGCCTTCTTGGCTATACAATAAAGTAACCTTGTCATTTACTCGGAACTTTCAGCAAAAAGTGATCTTGACAAGAGGCATCTCAAAAGTAGACATGTTGTAAAAGTAATGTGAAAATTGACAAGATCTCGCTATTAAAACAACACAAAAACATTGAAGAAATAGACGGGGAACAACAAAGATACCAAATATTTATGTGATTCGGTCAAAATATTGGTACGTATCCCATGGGAGAGCTGGAGATAAATAATTCACTGTAATAAGAGAATTGAAGTTATAATCGCTTACACGCTCAGGTATTTCCCACACCTAGATTAAGACCAAACTCAGAAGTATTTACAAATAAATAAAATAATTAGATGTAAAGCTCACGGTGCAAATCACTGCGTGTTTAAGCCAATAGTAAAACCCTTTGGATAGCTAATTCAAGAGCGTCCGTACGTTCTTTTTTTGGTTCTTTGTGCGGTGGCTCAATTTCAAAAGGAACCCCCTATTTGGCTTCTTTAGTAAAGGAAACCCAAGAAAGCAAAACCTTACTTTTAATTTATGTTCTTTTCTCTAACCACTTCCTGAACCCACGCGCTTTCTTTTGTACAACCAATAAGAAAAATCCCAAGTAGGCAATTAAAGTCCATGGAAAATTTGACCCTAAGAGTTCATTGTATTTGCTACTGGGGCCCTTGGCAGCTGTCAACAAAAGAATTTCTCCATCAATGTTTAACAGCCGGAGTCTACATGCCCAAACCTCCCAAATTGAACTTGTATCTTTTTCTTACCCAACATCCGAGCAATATCCTCTCAAAATCTTTTACATTGAAGGTCTAGATGTAATCGTGAATACATCCAACTAAATAAAAGAAACTCTCCAATATATACGCCATTCACAGAAAGATTTTTTTGGATTTCTTTCTTATCCAATTAGGTTAGATCACATAACGGCTTAAAATCAAGACATATTTTAGCAACTATCTACCTTGCCTCGACATTTGTAACTAAGTCATAATGTTGATCATCTATGCTAGTTTTCCCAATGCCCCAATGGATGGATGACAATTGCACTCAAGTAAAGCTGAAGTTTCGTCAAATGAACATACTTGGTCATCATGTCTAACAAGTTCTCTACCTTCACTTGATGTTTGTATTGTATTTATATGTAAATGGGTTAACTGGGTGGATTTACCCTCTCAAGTTGGTGGGATCCCAATCTTTCTTTGACTAATATTAATTAAGTAAATTAGGTAAGAGAATGATCACTAAGTTAGGAAGTCAGATTGCACACAAATTTGCCTTCCTGGATGCTCATTACTTCTTGGAGGAGATCCCACAGCGATATAATTGGATGACTTTTACTGGTATATTTGTGCTTGAGTCTTACATTTGAGGAATGACAGGCAGACTTACTGTAGTTGTCATGGTCGATGCGTCTTTGCAAATTAAATATTTTATAGTACTTCCTTTATCTCTTAAAGTGCAGATAAAGTGGCCACCCTTGCAAGACCCATGCCTTTCGGGGCAGACGACTTTGGATTTTACACCATCATCTGTCAAGAGAAGAATCACGCTTTCATCGCCAGTGGATGGCATGTATGGACTCTTCTTCCCTATGACAATGTTGCCGTAAAATAAGCGGCCGACCCTCGGAGGATTCTGATTGACCAACTATCAGATTAACTAACAAATCTCAACCAATGGATGACGATGATACACGAAATTTGTACCTTAAAAATTTCTGTAGCGGTAAAATTTCACGAGTATAGGTCGAATGTCAAGTTGCTGACTTGCATAAGATTGTATTTTTGACTCATTTGGACCAACTCGATTAAACGGGACATAGACTCAATAGCTACCGTCACCAGCCGACATTTCATAATCGGATCTCACAAGTTCTACGCACCTTTCCCCGTGTAGCACTTGGATTTTGTTTGACCAATCTCGATGTCAAGAGAAAAATCTACTCGGACATCGCATGATTGAATTGATACGTGTATGTAAGCTAGCTAAGAATCTAAGATGCCTTCAATTGAGCACCCTCTCTACTTGACAATTACTAGTGATGCTGAAACAGCACTCATATGACAGCGTCAAGCGCTATCACTCGCAGTATCCACACGTCGAACGGAAGGATCAATTTACATCTAACTAGACCATATTGGCTTCTTTTGTGATGATCTATAACTGCATCTCAAGTAAGACCAACTCACAATTGCAGAAATTTCATGCTAAATAACGGTAAAGGTGCAAATCGTACACATTTGCTTCATTAACGTAATACAAGACTCAGTACTTACACAAATTTCTGCTTTGACAAATTACCACATTGACGCTTCTCGCGGAGATGGTAAAACAAGGCCAGGTTGTCCATATTCCTAATGCATCTTTCCAACAGGATACATTTTGAAAAGGTTATACCTAGGCATCTATCAAGCCTTCTTGGCTATACTATAAAGTAATCTCCTGACAACTTAAACAGAAAGAAATCCTCCAATAACTTATAACAAAGGGTGCATGAGCCAATGTCACTAGCTTTTATGTTGACATTACATAATACTGGTGTAACAAATTCCATTGAAGTTAAGACAGAATTAGAATAATTGTCGCTAGGATATTCACATTCATAATCTTGACTGCAAAGTAGAATAACTTACTAAGCAGCTGCTTGCTGAGGTTGGGGCCCGATATATCCTAACCAGTGGCACCCAATCCTCAAGATTTGGGGAACCTGACAGCGGCCAAGGGGTTCACTATGCCCTGAGAATCCTTTCCCAAACCCATATCTTCAACAAATCCCATCTTTGCCATTACTCTGGATCCAAACCCTTTGGTATGCCTTTCAAAAGCTCCGATACTTTGAGGCATTCTTCTCACGGATACTCCTCTGCCACTTTGCTTCAACTTAGCGCTTTGAGATTCTGAATCCCTATTCCTTTCCTGTTCTTCGCGAGACTCTGGGATCATCATCCCTAATCCAGGAGATTTAGGACGCTTAATCACTTCGATGGGCTCCGCGAGACCTGTGCCTCCCTTTTCCAACCCTTGGCCTTCTATGAATCCCATTTTAGCCATCATTTTAGACCCAAAGTCCCTAGTGTGTACCTCAAACGCACCAAAGCTCTCAGAAGTGACCAGACTCACGTATTCCTCACCATTTTCACTGGCCCAGCTAGACTCACGGGGCTGATCTCTGTCGTTTCAGATGGCATTATGCCACTTGACACAAAAGACACGGGTTGACTGGCCAATGAAACCTTTCCACTGGAATGGTTGACTGAGTTTTTTAATGACTTGCATCCGCTAGATTTTTTAGCTTCTTGAGGTCTTACCTGATTTCAACCTCCGCTGGTCATCTTTGCATGTGGGACATCAATTACCGAGAAATCAGCATCATCATCAACAGGTCTGATGAGCTGTCATTAGCAACACAACAATTGATTGTAGGATTTCCAGATATGCAAATAGACAACTGACCACACTTTGTGAAACACAGAAAAAGGAAGATTTAACAATCTTGAATGAAAACACAGCACTGATATGCATAAAGTTTCCACTAATCAGATTTAATACCTTTTCCAGTATAAGTTTATCAGTTGAAGATGGCATGCATGTCTGTGGTGTTGGCACAACCGTTACAAATCTGGAAAAATAAGAAGACAATTAGAATGCCAAAAGCTTAAAGCCTAGAAAGGGCAAAGATAGGGGAAACATAAGGCCCATTAACCTTTTCTTGCCCGATCCTTGGGACCTACTTCACAACCAATAAATTCTTGCCAGTCGTTGAACCTTATCACAAATTGTCATCATTAAAAATTGTTCTGACTTACAGAAGCAGACACAATCTACTACCGGAGCAAAAACCACTTCCATGGAACATAAGCGTAGAAACCCTTAAGAAGCGAACATAAAGACGTGTCCAAACCACAATCCAGTTTATTGAAGACAAAGATTCAATGAAATCTGAGAATTGGAAAATTGGCAAACCAGAACATGCACCTCTGCAGCTGAATAAAATCAGAGAAAACTGGATAGGTGATTTACATGAGCAAGGCCAAAAAGAAAAGCTATACCTAAAGTTTGACATGATTGCTGAATGAATATGCAATTATGCAAATCATCTTTAGCAATACTAAACCTTGGGAAGGCACATATCAGTACTTGCATTAGTTTGACAGAAGTAAGAACACTTAGGTTGATGAGTAACACGATACAAAAGATACAGAGATAAACTAATGAGTGTAGAGCAAAGTCACAACTTTTCGATGCAAAATAAGAGATCAAGGATAAGCAGATCTACGAGAATTTCAATTAGGATTATCAGAAAAATAAAACTTTCAATCTAACGTATACTGGATATGATCATCATGGCACAAAATAAAAGATACTTATAGCAGCAGTCTTATTAATGATTGATATACCCTAACACAGATCTCTTTTGCATGTGCTTGGATGTTCTGCATAAGTTAAACTAAGCATGTTATTATCTGCTTTATTACACGTCAATTTTGCAGGGATAAGATAAGCATGTTAAGGTACTTGACCATAATACATAGTAACATCACAATCAACCACAAAATCCCGAATTTTTTAAGGCGTGAGCAATTGGTACTTTAACAATTGATTAGGGCAAAGAAAGATCATTCTCATAGGGTCTTTCTATGAATGAGGCAGTACATCATCATGCAAAAGTGAGCATTAGCAGGAATGGTGAAGGATTGGCGAGTAGTTGCACCCTTTAGTAACTAGAGAGAGAGAGAAATAGATGATAAAACATACCTGGGAACAATCACGAGAATGCATAGGTTGAAAAGAATGTATGTCAACTCCATTGAGAACAATCTGCTCGAGCTTCTAAAAAAATGAAACCAAGAAGAGCATTGAGATTTGTTCCTAATAATCAATTCTAAATACCACATAAAGTATAATATGCCCATCCCTATTTAAACAACATAGGAGCAGAAAGGCCAGATTGACTGTGACATCAAAAACTCAAGCATTATAGGAAGAACAGGGACACAGGTTGAAGAACATCACGCCTAACAAAGTTGACTTCTAATGATGCCATAGAACTTCATGCCAGCAAGATAATTTATACTACCGTGATAAAGATTTTTGTTACTCAGTATAACCCCAGAAAGACCGCAAAAAGCCAAAAAAAAAAAACACCAAAAGGATCCTCTCAGAAGAACATGTACACTCTCATTCATCCATTACCATCTCATATTTATGAAACAAGGTCTACAACTTCCATGCTTAAAAATCTGATAACAAAATAACAATTCAATGCACGAAAAATAAGAAAATTAAGAAAAGACATCATAGGATCCATCAAGCAGAAGTAACAGAGTTGAATTTGGCTCAAACAAACATGGAAAAATGAGAGGCACGTCCAAAAGATAATTATGCAATTGCTTGTTAATCGTACATCAAATGACAATGATAATTTATAATTAAGGAGAAGACGGAAGAATGCCTTTGCAACTTCCAGATACTTCCACCCTTACCTTATTTACACTCTCAAGGTCAACACCCCTACAAATCATTCTGTCCCGACATTTAGCAGCAATCAATTCTTTGCAATGTTTCTTCTTTCCACCTGTGCATCAATTGCATTTGAATTTTACCAAAAGAGCAAAAAACTAAAGAAACATTATCCTATGAAGAGCCTTCAGACAATCTAAATTGTTCTTCATTCCCCAAGTAAGAGACAATAATTGCTCATTTTTTCTCAAGACACAGAAGGGAAGCTCCATAAATCTTCTGAAAGAGAGGTTCTTGTGTGCCTCAAACGTGTTTCTTTCTCAGGAGATCAAAAACATCGAGACCCCTCCAATCATGTCATCCAAACACACCTATCTCCTTAATTCTCCATTTTAGTATTTAATACTTGAGACTTAACTACTAGTTCATGGATCAAAATAAAAAGCCAAGATTCATTATAAATTGATTGATATTTCGATTTACTTTCCAATCCCAATTTATACCACTAAACTAGTTTTCCATTGAGCATGACTTTCTCATTCCCCCACGGGACAGGACAGGACGGGGCGGGGCGGGGAGGGGAGGGAGAGAGAGTTAAGTTAGATTAATGCATATACAAAGTTTACCAGGAAATCTTCTCGATCTTGTACTCTTCTGAGACCCCAATGACTGAGATTGAGGCACTCTTGTACCACAATTCTTCTTGGCTGAAAGAGTCCTCACATCTTTCACCAAGATAAAATCATCCACAGCTGATGACCAATTATCTCTCACATTCCCAAGACCTTGATGTTTTGATTGACGCTTCCTCTGCATACCATACTCCGTGGAAGCATCCTGGAGAGCAATTCCACCCAATTTTTTCATCGTTTCATCCAAATCACTACTAGAAGAATCGTCTGAATCATCTGACGGAGAAGAAACCTGCTGTAACAAATTTTTTGCTTCTAAAAGAGAATCCCTCCCACCAATTCCTTCCAAATAATCTTGAGCAATTTCATCATCAACATCTGAACCACTATCAGACATGTCCTCGGAGTCATCACTTTCAGAAGAATCTGTTGCTCCATCCTGCTCAGCCGACTCCAACTCTGAGTCTTCCTCATCACCATATTCCACAACATCATCCTCACCATCTTTCTCATCTGATATATCTTCCATATATATTTTCAATCCCCCAATTGACACAAACCCAGAATTTTTCTTCGCGGATGTATCCTTTGACAAAAGCTGAGCCCCCTTTTCAGCTGCTCCAGAGTCAAAGCTCTCACGATAATCCACTTCCTGCTCAGGCGATGACATGCCACTCTGTGACTCTTCTTGATTTTCCATTTTCCCTGATGATGCTTCCATTCCCATTGGAGCTGCATCGTATTCATTACAATAACCCAATCCTCTGTGTGAGCTATCACCGAGAACAAAATCTGAATGATACTCATAACTGATATTTGCTTGATCCACTGACGATGGCCCTTCGTCTACATAAGCAACAATTTGGCTGTCCTTTGAACCGCACAGAATGAAAGGCTAAGAAAAATCCATTTTATTCTCTCCATTTGTATCTCCGAATGTCGATACTGGATGCAAACCATCCTGTAAAAGAATTTAACTAACCCAGATCAACACAAGTGAGAGACTGATATCAGCTGATCCACAAGAAGTCTTCCCAAATCAAGAAAGCTACAAAGACGAAAACCATAATCTAAGCCTCACGATATTAACTAAGAACAACTCCATAATTACTTTCTATTAGGTTCAAGGCTTCAGCTTGATTGAGTCTCCGTTTAAAAAACTGAACGGGCATGAAATCCAAGAGACAGTAATAACTAATTTCAATGGCTCATGAACTTTTCACACCCAGGAGGGCAACTATCAGCATAAGATTCCAAACGAAAGCCGACAACCTTCAAATTATTGCAACCTGAACATGGATCCTAAAAACGAAATAGACTTTACCTGACGGTCGAGAGATGGATACTGGTATCCCATGGCATTCGATCTCGAACTTCACGGCGAGCTTTTAGAACCAGAACCCCTACCTCGCCCGGAGCTTCCGGCTTTCCACGCATCCGAATTTTGATTCGATCCTACAATCTACAATGGAAACCAAGCAGACCAAAACACACTCTTATGCTCACAAAAAACACCCTTCTCACACACAAACAACTGAGACAACTGGGATTTTTCAGTTCCCGTTCAAGCCCCCATTTTTATCGAGAAAAGCGCGAGCAAAACCGAGAGAAATAGACCTCGCCGGGGGGCCGGAGACGGGGTCTCGAGCTGCCAGTCCGACAAGAGGCCGCCTTCGACGAAGAGGCCGGATCTGATCGACGCCGCGGCGCCGAATCCTCCTCCCCTCCCTCTTCTTCCGCCGCTGGACTTGCTGCTGCTCCGGTTGAAGCTGCCGCCGCCGTCGGTGCCGCCGCCGCCGCCGCCGCCGCCGCTGTTTCTCCTCGAATTCGATCTCCTCTTGCCTCCAGCCATGTCCGAGCTCGCGAATCAACTTCGATTGAATTTTGTGACCTAATTGATCGATCGATCGAGATCGATTTGGGGGCGACGACGAGCGAAAGGGATCACCTCCTCCCGCGTGGGGTTTCCTTGGTGATTCGCTGTGGGCCGAAAGGGGACTCGTGGACGGCTGTGATGCGGCGGCGGGAGCTTGGGGATATCATATCCCGCTACGCAAACAGCTGCGGCGGGACTGACCAAAAAAAAAAAAACCGCTGCGGCGGGGCCTCTCTCTTTTGGGATTGTCGTGGACAACTAGTCTAGCCGGGCAGAATTCGACCTTGATTGGTTTTGCAATTTGATAGGGATGCTCCTAAATTTTCTTTAACAAAGTCTCTGGATACTTAGACATTAATTAAAGAAGATGAGATGAGAGAATGACCACCTAATTTTTGCATATCCAGTATGATTTATTAATCAATAATGAAAGATCTCTAAGTAGAAATAGTTTCTTTATTACTGGAATAAAGTTGGATTAAACACAAACTAGCTTTCCTAGATGTGCAGTTCTTCTTATTGGAGATACAACATTGATATAATTGGACAACAACTTCATTGGTTGCTTTATATAAGTTTGTTGTGTTTGGGAGGCTGAAGATGTCCTTGGGGACAATCCTTGCTTTACATTTTGCGCATTATGATGCAAAATCTTAGGAAAAATTCGAGTTCCCATGGTAGCAAATTACACTTTTAATGTGGTTTGCTCTCCAATTTGCATTAGCCTCGCAGACTAGATGTGCAGCGGAAGATTCAGTGTGGAAGAGAGATTGTTTCGAGAAGGTGAACAAGGGATTGCATTTTTCATTGGCATTTTGGTTGCAATTTAGCTACCTACTTGGGCAATTTGGCTTACTCTCCATGTCAGTAGATCGCGTGACTTTTGAGGTCAAAGGCCACGGGCATTCGTGCTGCCTTTGAGCTTGTGGCCATGGCCTTGAGTGCAACATTCAAGCTCTAAAAGTTAACATTGGTGTGGTGGAAGATAGAGGGATGGGGAGAAAAATGGGGTTTGGGGCGGCGTGGGGGTGGGGGTTGTTAATCTCTTTTTCTTTGGTTCTAAGGGTTCGTTTGTGTTTTCCAATTGGGATCTTTCTCTCAAAATGCATATTGTGCATTCTCAAAAGTGGGGATGATTTTTCCAAGGTTCTCTATATCTTTTCCTCTCTCTTTTTGTGAAAAAAAGGGCATGATACCTTACTTATACGTTATTTGATATAATAATTCTCTTTTGCACATTAAACTTGCTTCTAAATATTTCAGGTAATTTATAAGGTCGATGTTATATGATGTGTAGCTTTATCACAATCTCTCCTCTGGAGCTAAGCTCCTAGCATAATGTCATTCTACGCAAATAGGACTAGCAAAAGTAGTCATGAAAATGCAAGTTTGACCGTGAATTTAACTATCCCATGAGACACTCCAGCATAAGTGAACCTTCATTAAAGTTAGAAATCAATGTCCTAACCAAATTGTAGATGACCATTAACCTATGACTCTAATGAACATGTAGTTCTTCATGTTATATTGTCAAGCAAGAGGAGTTTTCTATCTCAAATGATTTCCAAATGGACCAAGTGATATACAGAGATGAAAATTTTCATTCGAAAATGAAAGCAAATGTGATATGGCAAAAATAACAAAGGTGAGAAGAGACAGCTATGTTTTTCTAGTATCGTTTATTATCACTAGTAGCATGATCACCTAACCAAATAGAGATGAGCTAGCAACTACATAAAAACCACCTTCTCGAAAGAGCGAAGGATCACATCATGTATTGTCTTTAAGGAAATTAGAACAAGACCTTATTTAGTTGTGAAGGTGAAAACTTACATTAACATAATGTTGATCAATGACAATCACAAATAATAGGAAAAAAAAGCCAATCTTGCCATTACCCGGAAATGCAGAACGAGAGAACCTAAATTGTTCGGCCACTAGACAATTTTCGAATACCATCCTGCACAAAATAGTAGCATGTGATGAACAAGCTCTGACATGTGGTGATAACCAGTTCCACATAATGAAACCATCTCTGTCGTCATTGGGGGTTGATGAACAGAACAATTGGAATTACCAATAAAACCGTCATGTATGACACTCCGAAGCTAATATAGAATGTCTCTCCGTCTATGAAACCATCTTCTTTAGCTTTCGTGCATGATTTTGTTGTTGAGCAATTAATGTTAATGGTTGTCGAACAGTCATTACTCAATGGCAGTCCACATAGAAGATGGTTTCCGTAATAACTGCTTTCAATAAATGACCCAAACTGATTTTTGTTTGGTATGACTCCTGATAAGTTGTTGTAAGACACATTGAAGACTTCCAAGGAAATCAACTAAGTAAGCTCTTCAGGGATAGAACCAATCAAGTTGTTGTAGGAAATGTCAATGCTCTCTATCTTTGTGAGGTTCGACAATGACATCGGTATATGGCCAAGGTGACAATCCTTGACCTTTAGTTCTAACAAGCGGTGTTGAATCTACCTTATTGGCATATCCTCTAGAGGAGAAATTCACGGGTCCCAAGCAAATAGGTAATGGACCAAATAGATTGTTTTCAGAAAGATCGATCATACTTAAGTTTTTCAATCTGCACAATTGCTTGGGAAATGTTCCGTTGAAGCTATTACCTCCCAATAAAAGAATGCTTAATTGAGAGAGGTTACCTAGCCAATAGGGTATGCTTCCGAAGAACTCATTTTCACTCAAATCCAAGGTCACCAAATTGGAGCTGTTAGGGAGCAGATGCACAATTGAACCATTCAATTTGTTCCCATTTAGATGGTATGACTCAACTCAGGTGCTATGAAAGATAATGCTAATGAACTAGAGAGATCGTTGTCAAACAAAGCCAAATACTCGAGCTGACGATGATTAAAGAGTTCTTGAGGGGTGAGGCGATTTAACTAATTTTTGGACAAGTCAAGGAGCACAAGCGATGACATGTTTGCAATCAATCTAGGAAGCTTACCAATGAAAAAGTTGTTGCTAACGTCCAACAGGAACATATTTACGAGTGATGAAAGAAAAGAGAGATCTCCCTTGAACTTGTTGTGCTCTAACCGTAGGAATATCAAATTTAGGTTCATGGTGTCGTTGGAAAAGACGATTTCTCCTTGCAAGTTGTTATATGCTACATTGAGCTCATACAATGATGAGTTGCTATCTAGTAACTAGATAGGTAGTCCCTTGAAATTGTTGTGAGAAAGGTCTAAGAATAATAGGGATTTTATACTACCCAGTTCATACGGAATTTTCCCTTCCAATTTGTTCGCCGATAGATTAAGATGGTACAGATTTGAGACATTTAAACAAAATTTGGGTGTGAGTTCTCCTCTCATGCCATTGTTGGACATGTCCATCACCGAAAGATTACGAAGGGTCATCCGTGGGACCTCAAGTGTCGCAAATAAGTTATTTGCCATAAGAAGGTGTTCCAACTTAGTGTTGTTTTCCAACAACCAAGCTGGAAAGGGACCCGGAATGTCATTCGAGGAGAGATCAATGGTTCTCAGGTCATATTGATGATTGAGAAAGCCAAGAGAAGTCACTTTGAATCCTTTCGATAGCCTATTTGACATACTAAAAAATTTCAAATGGAACCTCGGGGTCGAAGGCGAAATTGTTAGTTTGTTGTCATCAAGCAAGAGGACCTTAAGTCTTGAATAGTTTGCAAGTGGGCTGAGTGAGGAGGGGATATCAAAATAATTACCCGAAATGGAAAGCAATTCGAGTGAGGTAAGACTAGTGAGGGGAGATGAGGCGATGTTATCTGTGAATTCATTGTCTTCAAGAAATAGAACCCGGATAGATGTCATGTTTCGCCAGCATGTAGGAAGCCCGCCGGTAATTCTGTTACTGCTAAGATCCAGCTCTTCTAGTTTTATGAGGTTACACAAGCCTGTTATTGATATCACAAGTCAATTCAATTACAATGGTAGATATCGGAACATATAACAAGGACACACACGTACATGAAGGATTCATTTTATGTCCAAGTTTTACACTGAGAGATCATGACTTACTCTGATATGATAGTTTGCCACTAAGACTGGTGCTGTATGAGGACAACAATCTAAGAGATGTCAAAGGACCAAGGCTAGAAAGGATTCCCATGGTGGTGTTCAACGAAGAATAATCCAAGACGAGTTGTTCCAGCTCACTGAAGTTATGGAAATCTTCCCAGAAAACAAAAGATTATTGAACATCAGATTTCCTTACACAAACATAATCGAGAAATGACATAGAAATATCATGAGTGAATGGAATATTTTAATAAAAACTTAGGCTATGTTTGTTTCGCGGAAAATATGACATTTATGGAAAATGTTTTCCAAGAAGTCAATTTTTTAGAAAAATAACAATATTTTCCGATGTTAGGCTGAAATCTGAAAATGAACTAGAAAATATTTTCCACCATTTGGTATGGAAAATCCGATTTGATTTTCATCCGTGTACTCCTTTCAATAATATTTTATTTTTATTCTAAAAAGGAATTTTTAATTATTTTTTCTTTTTCTATTTTCTTTTTTCCTTCTTTTCCGGTTGATTACCATCCACAGGTGACATCAAGATTGCCCGAGGCAGATGAGCTCGAGCCTTGTTAGATTGGCGAAACCTCAGCCTTTGGCGAGCTTGTCCTTTGCTTGTGGTCAGTTGCCGGCAGTCGTCATAGTCGGTGATCGAATGAGGAAGAAGAAAAAATAATAAGAAGGAAAAAAGAAAGAAAGGAAGGAAGAAGTTAAACATTTGATTTTTAAAAAATGAAAAAAGAAAAAAATAATTAAAATGAGTGCATGGAGGAAAATAGGTTTAGGTGAAAGAAAGAGAATGGAAAATGACTCTCATTTTTCCCACTTTTGAAAATGCCTTTTCCATTGTAGGAAAATATTTTCCTTCACTTATTTATTTTCCGTAACCTAAATGCTGGAAAATCTGGAAAGCATTTTCTTGAAAATTGTTTTTTGCAAAACGAACGGAGCGTTATTATGAGCATACATTTACTAATGGATTTAACTAACCTTGAGTGGCAATCGTTCCTTCTATTGTATTATGCTGGAGAGAAAGGAGCTTGAGGGATGGCAGTGCCCCTAATGCTCGCACGATGGTCCCCACATCCTTCAAGTAGACACGATCTACGTAGAGGTTCTTTAAGTGCCTCAAGTTTTTGATGCCTACTAGTAAAATTCCAAGAAAATAACTTGCTTGGCAATAAAGTTGTGAGAGCACCCCATGCGGATGCTTCGCGACAGGAATCTTTTGAATCGGGCAACATTTCTATATGGAAAGAGAAGGGGGTCCAAATTTATGACTTCTATATTCTCAATATGATGCACATGTAAAGCTATGAGAGATGCTGCATGAAAACTGAAATAATACCTTCCGCAGTAGCTGCTGCATTGACTGTATTATAACTTATGTCTATCTCCTTTAAATTATTGAAACAACCTAATTTATCCATGAACCTTGCTTACTCAAGTCAAGGATGGCAATTTTGTCCGGAATTATCAACAGAGAATAAGTCGGAGAAACTATCATTCACATTTGAAGTCCCATTCAAATGTTGTTTGGAGAATAGACACATGAGAGTTGGAATTGTACCGCGAATAGGTCGAATAGAATTATCTAGAGAAAATAATGAAAACACCCACGCGGATGTCTGGGAATAGGAATCTTTTGAATCAACAACATTTGTATATGGAAAGAGAAGGGATGACTTCTATATTCTTAATATGAAGCACATGTAAAGGTATTAAAGAGCATGCATGAATCGTAGTCTAGTTAGTTTAATTTATGAATACAAACGAGGAGTCTACATGAAAACTGAAACAATACCTTCAACAGTAGCCGCTACATCAATTCGATTATCACTTATGTCCAGCTCCTTTAAATTACTGAAACCACCTAATTTATCCACAAACATTGCTAACTCAAGTCAAGGATGGTGATTTTGTATGGAATTATGAACAAAGACTGAGCTGGAGAAACTATCATTCACATGTGAAGTCCCATTCAATTGTTGTTTTGAAGCATAGATACCTGAGAGTCGGAATTGTACCGTGAACGGGTAAAATAGAATTATCTAGAGTAAATAATGAAGGCACCCACACATATGACTTAGGATAGGAATCTTTTGAATTAGTAACAATTCTATATGGAAAGAGAAGGGGGTTGCAATATATGACATATTTAGTCTTAATATGAAGCACATGTATAGGTATTAAAGAGCATGCCTACATGAATCACAAGCTAGTTAGTTTAATTTACGAATAAAAATGAGGTTCCTACATGAAAACTGAAATAGTACCTTTAGCAATAGCCACCGCATCAATTGCGTTATCACTTATGTCTAGCTCCATCAAATTGCTGAAATTACCTAATTTATCCATAAACAATGTTAACTCATGTCAAAAATGGCAACTTTGTATTGAATTATAAGCACATAATAAGTCGGAGAAATTTACCATTCACATGTAAAGTCCCACTCAAATTATTGCCGTTGAGGAACAGATGCCGGAGAGATGGAATTGTACCAAGAATAGATAGAATAGAATGATCCAGAAAGTTATCGCTCAAGTCAAGCACCTCTAGTTTGCTCAGCCTTGAAGATAGCAGGTTTGGTTTTGCAAACAAACAATAAAAAGCAGTAAAAGCCACAGAAATCTATTCAAGGACACGTGCAAATAGATATTGCCATTTCAAGGGGAAATATGTCGTAGACTCATGAATAAATGATGACATGGACATAATCATCTATGATGCAGGAAGTGAGTAAGAACCTGGACATGATTAACTTATGAGTTCATTAGATAATGAGTATCTCTTTTTTTTATAGGAAATGGATGAACGGCGAATTTATACCTTTTGGTGCAATCCATCCTCTTAAATAGTTATTGGACAAGTAAAGGCTCTTGAGTTCTTCAAAGGGAAGAAGTAGAGAAACGTTTAGGTACCAAGTTTTGGAGCCGAAACAGTGATATCTTGAAGAGGAGAGCACTAGCCGAGTGATTCGTCCTGTGGTGGGGTTGCACTCAACACATTCCCAGCTGCAACAGTTGAAATATGATCCCCCCATGTCCCTCCAAAATGTCAGGTCAAATGCGGCATTGAGCTCGCCCATCCAATTTGTCATGTCCAATGTGGCATTGAGCTCTAAGAGTGCAACCCTTTCTTGCTCCCAACACCCACCAGAGCCACATAAACATGCGATACCCCAAACCACCACAAACACCCATAGTGCTTCCTTTTTCATGACTTCATATTCGAGTGATCAAACTCTATGTGTATCGCACTCTGAAGTTAACATCTGTTTTGCAAGTTAGAGCAATTTTATAGGAGTTCAGCGGCGCCGGTGCTTGAGTGTGAAACTTGTGGTCATGGCCAAAGTCTTGGTCACAATTTTTCCACACGCTTTCTTTTGTATAACCAATAAGAAAATCCCAAGTAGGCGATTAAACTCTACGGAAAATTTGACTGCAAGAGTTCATTGTATTTGCTACTGGGCCCTTGGCAATTTTCAACAGAAAAAATTTATTCGTTAATGTTTAACGAGCTGAAGTCTACATGCCCAAACCTCCCAAATTGAACTTGTATCTTCTTCTTACCCAACGTCCAAGCAATATCCTCTCAAATTTTTTACATTGAAGGTCTAGACGTAATCGTGAATACATCCAACAAAATAAAAGAAACTCTCCAATAAATACACCATTCACAGAAATATTTTTTGGATTTCTTTCTTATCCAATTTGGGTTCATCGAGTAAGGTTCACTTGGAAAATGCCCTCCATTAATGCGAGATCAATGCATATGAGCCATTAGATCTTGTGCATCTCATATTGTCTAATAAAATTCACTTGTGAAAATGCATCAGGCTCACATAATCGTAGCTCTTCGGGATTGGTGTAATTGATTGGAGCGCTTAGCGATTTCTAGCTCGAGAAGTCGGGAATCACCCATTGATCCCACTATTTTCATGCAAACTGGCCTTCTGCACAAATCAACTTTTTGGATTTAATCGGCTATAGGACTTGCGGGGCATTTCGAAAAACTTTCAGTTAACTCAGTCTTCACGGTCCGAGCCATCAAGTATAAAACAAAAGGCGTTAGTGCAAGATTTCTGCCCACTCCAAAAACAATTGTTCGGAGAGTGTACGGGTCAAATGGGGTGAACTCGTGCGTGTCTACACGGAATTCCATTACGCGCCTAACCCCTCTTGCCGAAAGAAAACAATTAAGACGATCGGAAAGAAAAAAAAAAAGTCTCGCTAGTGCGAGGGAGGGGGAGAAGAAGGGGCAGGGTTGCTGTGAGTTTGACGCGTGTACAGTCGCGCGTGGGGGCCCCACCCGGGTGGGGTGAGGGTCCCGCCTCGCCAGCAAAAAGTCCAAATCCCTTATTTATTGCGCGACTTTTTGTAGAGAGGGAAGGACCATGGCGGAGGAGGTGCGATGAGATGGAAACTGGGGTTCCCATTTGGATTTTAGCAAATTCTCAAATTCTAGAAAAGCAGCTCGCTCTCCTTAGTTTCTTTATCAATTTTAATGAAGAAAGTTCATTTCGGACGTCTCCGAAAAGACGCCCCCGAAAAGACGCCCTTTAAATAAATGACGCGAAGCCATTTTTTAATCCAATTTTTGAAAAAAAAAAGTAAGGGGAAATTGAAAAGCACATTAGGCTAGGCGTGCAATTTCAACATTTTTGTCACGTATTAAATATTTTATAGTACTTCATTTATCTCCGAAAGAGTACTTAAAGTGCAAATAAAACGACCACCTTTGCAAGATCCGTGCCTTTCGGGGCAGACGACTTTGGATTTTACACCATCATCTGTCAAGAGAAGACCTTGATGTTTTGATTGATGCTTCCTCTGCATACCATACTCCGTGGAAGCATCCTGGAGAGAAATTCCACCCAATTTTTTCATCGTTTCATCCAAATCACAACTAGAAGAATCGTCTGAATCATCTGACGAAGAAAAACCTGCTGCAACAAATTTTTAGCATCTAAAAGAGAATCGCTCCCACCGATTCCTTCCAAATAATCTTGAGCAATTTCATCATCGACATCTGAACCACTATTAGACATGTTCCCGGAGTCATCACTTTCAAAAGAATCTGTCGCTCCATCCTGCTCAGCTGACTCCGACTCCGAGTCTTCCTCATCACCATATGCCGCAACATCATCCTCACCATCTTCCTCATCGGATATATCTTCCGTATATATTTTCAATCCCCCAATTGATACAAACCCAGAATTTTTCTTAGCGGATGTATCCTTTGACAAAAGCTGAGCCCCCTTTTCAGCTGCTCCAGAGTCAAAGGTCTCACGATAATCCACTTCCTGCTCAGGCGATGACATGCCACTCTGTAACTCTACTTGATTTTCCATTGTCCCTGATGATGCTTCGATTCCCGTTGGAGCTGCATCGTATTCATTACAATCACCCAATCCTCTGTGTGAGCTATCACTAAGAACAAAATCTGAATGATACTCATAACTGATATTTGCTTGATCCACTGACAATGGCCCTTCATCTACATAAGCAACAATTTGGCTGTCCTTAGAACCACACAGAATGAAAGGCTGAGAAATTCCATTTTATTCTCTCCATTTGTATCTCTGAACGTCGATACTGGATGCAAACCATCCTGTAAAAGAATTTAATTAACCCAGATCGACACAAGTGAGAGACTGAGATCAGCTGATCCACAAGAAGTCTCCTCAAATCAAGAAAGCTACAAAGACGAAAAACCATAATCTAAGCCTCACGATATTAACTAAGAACAACTCCTAAAATTACTTTCTATTAGGTTCAAGGCTTCAGCTTGATTGAGTCTCTGTTTAAAAAACTGAACGGGTATGAAATCTAAGACACAGTAATAACTAATTTCAATGGCTCATGAACTTTTCACACCAAGGAGGGCAACTATCAGCATAAGATTCCAAACAAAAGCCGACAACCTTCGAATTATTGCAACCTGAATATGGATCCTAAAATCCAAATAGACTTTACCTGAAGGTCGCGAGATGGATACTGGTATCCGACGGCATTCGATCTCGAACTTCGCGGCAAGCTTTTAGAACCGGAACCCCTACCTCACCCGGAGCTTCCGGCTTTCGACGCATCCGAATTTCGATTCGATCCTACAATGGAAACCAAGCAGACCAAAACACACTCTTATGCTCACAAAAACACCGTTCTCACACACAAACAACTGAGACAACTGGGATTTTTCAGTTACCGTTCAAGCCCCCTTTTTTATCGAGAAAAGCGCAAGCGAAACCGAGAGAAATGGACCTCGCCGGGGGGCCGGAGACGGGGTCTTGGGCTGCCAGTCCGACAAGAGGCCGCGTTCGACGAAGAGGCCGGCTCTGATCGACGCCGCGGCGCCTCTTCTTCCGCCGCCCCCGCCGCCGCCGGACTTGTTGCTGCTCCGGTTGAAGCTGCCGCCGCCGCCGTTTCTCCTCGAATTCGATGTCCTCTTGCCTCCAGCCATGTCCGAGCTCGCGAATCAACTTCGATTGAATTTTCTTACCTAATTGATCGATCGATCGAGATCGATTTTGGGGGAAGCGGTCGCATCTGGACCGTTGGCCATTCGCCGTGGGACGCAACGGGACTCGTGGACGGCTGTGATGCGGATGCGGGAGCTTGGGGATATCATATTCCGCTACGCAAACAGCTGCGGCGGGGGCTCTTTCTCTTTGGGAATATGCGAGGATCGATGCCATCGGCTCATCAGCATGGTCTTTCGGGATTGTCGTGGACAACTAGTCTGGCTGGGCGGAATTCGACCTTGATTGGTTTTGCAATTTGATAGGGATCCTCTGAAACATTCTGGCTTAGGCTACCAAAATCACAACGAGTTGTATTGTATTTATATGTTGATGGGATTTGCCCTCTTATACCCCAAATTTTCTTTAACAAAGTCTCTGGATACTTAGACATTAAGTAAAGAAGATAAGACGAGAGAATGACCACCGAGTTTTTGTATATCTAGTATGATTTATTCATCAATACATGAAAAATCTCTAAGTAAAAATTGTTCCTTTATTATTGGAATGAAGTTGGATTGCACGCAAACTAGCTTTCCTAGATGCTCATTTCTTCTTATGGGAGATACAACATTGATATAATTGGACAACAACTTGATTGGTTGCTTTATATAAGTTTGTTGTGTTTGGGAGGCTGGAGATGTCCTTGGGGACAATCCTTGCTTTACATTTTGAAGATAAGCGCATCATGATGCAAAATCTTAGGAAAAATTCGAGTTCCCGCGATAGCAAATTACACTTTTAATTTGGTTTGCTCTCCAATTTGCATTAGCCTCGCAAACTAGATGTGCAACGGAAGATTCAGTGTGGAATAGAGATTATTTTGAGAAGGTGGACGAGGGACTATATTTTTCGTTGGCATCTTGGTCGTAATTTAACTACCTACTTTGGCAATTTGGCTTACTCTCCAGGTCAGTAGATCGCATGACTTTTGAGGTCAAACGCCACGGGCATTCGTGCTGCCTTTGAGCTTGTGGCCATGGCCTTGAGTGCAACGTTCAAGCTCTAACAGTTAACATTGGTGTGGTGGAAGATAGAGGGATGGGGAGAAAAATGGGGTTTGGGGTGGCGTGGGTTGGGGGTTGTTAATCTCTTTTTCTTTGGGTCTAAGGGTTTGTTTGTCTTTTCAACTTGGGTCTTTCTCTCAAAGTGCAAATTGTGCATTATAAAAAGTGGGGATGGTTTTTCCAAGGTTCTCTATATTTTTTCCTCCATTTTTTTTGGGTGAAAAATAGGGCATAATACCTTACTTATATGTTATTTGATATAACAATTCTCTTTTGCACGTTAAACTTGCTTCTACATATTTCAGATAATCTATAAGGTCAATGTTATATGATGCATAGCTTTATCACATTCCCACCTCTATAGCTAAGCTCCTAGCGTAATGTTAGAATGTCATTCCGCGCATATAGGACTAGTAATAGTAGTCATGAAAATGCAAGTTTGACCGTGAATTTAACTATCTCATGAGACACTCTAGCACAAGTGAACCTTCATAAAAGTTAGACAGAAATTGATGTCCTAACCATATTGCGGATGAGCCATGAACCTATGACTTTGATGAACATGTAGTCGTTCACGCTATATTGTCAAGCAAGAGGAGTTTTATGTCTCAAACGGTTAGCGAATGAACCGAGTGATACATAGAGACGAAAATTTTCATTCGGAAATGAAAGCAAATGTGCTACTATAGAAATAACAAAGGTGAGCAGAGACAGCTGTGTTTTTCTAGTATTGTTTGTTATCGTTAGTAGTATGATCACCTAACCAAATAAAGATGAGCTAGCAACTACGTAAAAACCACCTTTTCGAAAAAGGGAAAGATCACGGCATGCATTGTCTTAGGAAATTAAAACAAGACCTTATTCAATTGTGAAGGTGAAAACTTCCATTGACCCGGTAGATCCACATTGGAGCCAATGCTCATCAACGACAAATAACAAATGACAGGAAAAAAACCCAATCCTGCCATTACCTAGAAATACAGAATGGGAGAACCTAAATTGTTGGGCCACTGGACAATTTTCGAAAACCATCTTCCACAAAATAGTAGCATGTGATGAACAAGCTCCGACATGTGGTGATAACCAGTTCCACATAGTGAAACCATCCTTGCCGCCATTGGGGGTTGATGACCAGAACAATTGGAATTACCAGTAAAACCATCGTGTATGACACTCCGAAGCTAATGTAGAATGTCTCTCCGTCTATGAAACCATCTTCTTTAGCTTTCGTGCATGATTTTGTTGCTGAGCAATTAATGTTAATGTTTGTTGAACAGTCATTACTCAATGGCAGTCCACACAGAAGATCATTTCCGTAATAACTACTTTCAATAAATGACCCAAACTGATTTTTGTTTGGTATGACTCCTGACAAGTTGTTGTAAGACACATTGAAGACTTCCAGGGAAATCAACTGAGTAAGCTCTTCAGGGATAGAACCAATCAAGTTGTTGTAGGAAAGGTCAATGCTCTCTATCTTTGCGAGGTTCGACAATGACATCGGTATATGTCCTGTAAGCTTGTTGTGTGATAGATTCAGCATAAGCATGTCTTGTGAGATTGCAATCTCTAGTGGAATCTCCCCGCTGAAATTGTTGCAAGAAAAATCTAGTCCTATCATGTTAAGGAGTGCGTAGCCTTTATAAACATCAAACCTTCTTTTTGTTGTGAACCCAACAATATGTGGAACTTTCCATTTTCCGTATTCTAGATTTTTATCGTGGTACTGGGTATAGGTTTGGCTTTTAATTGTCCTCACATAAGACCAAGGTGACAATACGTCACCTCCAAATAGAAAAGGATGTGTTGAATCTACCTTATCGGCATATCCTCTAGAGGAGAAATTCATGGGTCCCAAGCAAATAGGTAATGGACCAAACAGATTGTTTTCAGAAAGATCGATCATACTCAAGCTTTTCAATTTGCACAATTGCTTGGGAAATGTTCCATAGAAGCTATTAGCTCCCAGTAAAAGAATGCTTAATCGAGAGAGGTTACCTAGCCAATAGGGTATGCTTCCGAAGAACTCATTTTCACTCAAATCCAAGGTCACCAAATTGGAGCTGTTAAGGAGCAGATGCACAGTTGAACCATTCAATTTGTTCCCATTCAGATGGATATGTTTCAACTTCGGTGCCATGAAAGATGATGGTAATGAACCGGAGAGATTGTTGTTAGACAAAGCCAAATACACGAGCTGAGGAATATTAAAGAGTTCTTGAGGGATGAGGCCATTTAGCTGATTTTTGGACAAGTCAAGGAGCAAAAGCGATGACATGTTTGCAACATATCTGGGAATCTTACCAATGAAAAAGTTGTTGCTAACGTCCAATAGGATCAGACTTGCGAGTGATGAAACAAAAGAGAGATCTCTAGTGAACCTGTTGTGCTTTAACTGTAGGAAGGACAAATCGAAGTTCATGGTGTTGTCGGAAAACACAATTTCTCCTTGCAAGTTGTTATATGCTAGGTTGAGGTTTTGCAATGATGAGTTGTTATCTAGTAACTGGATAGGTAGTACCCCGGAGAAATTGTTGTGGGAAAGGTCTAAGCTTAATAGGGATTTTATACTACTCAGTTCAGATGGAATATTCCCTTCCAATTTGTTGGCTGATAGATTAAGGTAGTGCAGATTTGGGACGTTTAAACAAAATTCAGTCGTGAGCTCTCCTCTCATGCCGTTGTTGGACATGTCCATGATCGAAAGACTATGAAGGGTCATCAGTGGAACCTCAAGTGTTGCAAATAAGTTATTTGCCATAAGAAGGTTTTCCAACTTAGTGTTGTTTTCCAACAACCAAGCTGGAAAAGGACCCACAATGTCATTCGAGGAGAGATCAATGGTTCTCAGGTCAAATTGATGGTTGAGAAAGCCAAGAGAAGTCACTTTGAATCCTTTCGATAGACTATTTGACATACTAAAAACTGTCAATTGGAACCTTGGGATCGAAGGTGCAACTTTAGAATCGGTTGTTAGTTTGATGTCATCAAGCAAGAGGACCTTAAGTCTTGAATAGTTTGCAAGTGGGCTGAGTGATGAGGGGATATCAAAATAATTACCCGAAATGGAAAGCAATTCGAGTGAGGTAAGACTAGTGAGGGGAGATGAGGCGACATTATCTGTGAATTCATTGTCTTCAAGAAATAGAACCCGGATAGATGTCATGTTTCGCCAGCATGTAGGAAGCCCGCCAGTAATTCTGTTAATGCTAAGATCCAGCTCTTCTAGTTTTATGAGGTTACACAAGCCTGTTATTGATATCACAAGTCAATTCAATTACAATGGTAGATATCGGAACATATAACAAGGACGCACACGTACATGAAGGATTCATTTTACGTCCAAGTTTTACACCGAGAGATCAGGACTTACTCTGATCTGATAGTTTGCCACTAAGACCGGTGTTGTATAAGGACAACAATCTAAGAGATGTCAATGGACCAAGGCTGGAAAGGATTCCGGTGGTGTTCAACGAAGAATCATCCAAGATGAGTTGTTCCAACTTACTGAAGTTATGGAAATCTTCCCAGAAAACAAAAGATTGTTGAACATTAGATTTCCTTACACAGACATAATCAAGAAATGGCATAGAAATATCATGAGTGAATGGAAATATTTTAATAAAAACTTAGGCTCTATTTGTTTTGTGGAAAATATGATGTTTTCGGAAAATGTTTTCCAAGAAGTCATTTTTTTAGAAAAATGACAATATTTTTTTATGTTAGGCTGAAATTTAAAAATGAACTAGAAAATATTTTCTACCGTTTGGTATGGAAAATCCGATTTGATTTTCATCCATGTACTCCTTTCAATAATAATTTATTTTATTCTAAAAAAGAATTTTTAATTATTTTTTCTTTTTCTTTCTTCTTATTTCCTTCTTTTCTGGTTGATCACCATCAACAGGTGACATCAAGATTGCCTAAGGCAGACGAGCTCGAGCCTTGTTAGATTGGCGAAGCCTCGGCCTTTGGCGAGCTTGTCCTTCGCCTATGGTTAGTCGCCGACAGTTGTCATAGTCGGCGATCGAATGAGGAAGAAAGAAAGAAAGAAAGAAATTAAATATTTGATTTTTTTAAATGAAAACAAGAAAAAAAATAATTAAAAAGAGTGCATGGAGGAAAATAGGTTTAGGTGAAAGAAAGAGAACGGAAAATAATTTCCTCATTTTCTCCACTTTTGAAAATGCCTTTTCCATTGTAGGAAAATATTTTCCTTCACTTATTTGTTTTCAGTGACCTAAATGCCAGAAAATCTGGAAAACATTTTTTTATAATTTGTTTTTTGCAAAATGAATGGAGCGTTATTATGAGCATACACTTACTAACGAGATTGACTAACCTTGAGTAGTAATCGTTCCTTCTATTGTATTATTCCAGAGAGAAAGGATCTTGAGGGATGATAGTGCCCCTAATGCTCGCACGACGGTCCCCACATCCTTCAAGTGGACACCATCCATGTAGAGGTTTTCTAAGTGCCTCAAGTTTTTGATGCCTGCTAGTAAAATTCCAAGTAAATAACTTGCTTGGCAATAAAGTTGTGAAAGCACTCACGCAGATGCTTTGAGATAGGAATCTTTTGAATCAGGCAACATTTCTATATGGAAAGAGAAGGGGGTCCCAATTTATGACCTTTATATTCTCAATATGATGCACATATATAGGTATGAAATATACTGCATGAATAATGAAACAGTGCCTTCAGCAGTCGCCGCTGCATTGATTGCATTATAACTTATGTCTAGCTCTTTTAAATTATTGAAATAACCTAATTTAGCCACAAACCTTGCTAACTCAAGTCAAGGATGGTGATTTTGTATGGAGTTCTGAACAGAGAATAAGTTGGAGAAACTATCATTCACATTTAAAGTCCCATTCAAATTTTGTTTTGGAGAATTGACACATGAGAGTCAGAATTGTACCGCGAACAGGTAGAATAGAACTATCCAGAGAAAATAATGAAAACACCCACGCGGATGTCTGGGAATAGGAATCTTTTAAATCAGCAACATTTCTATATGGAAAGAGAAGGGATGACTTCTATAGTCTTAATATGAAGCACATGTAAAGGTATTAAAGAGCATGCATGAATCGTAGTCTAGTTAGTTTAATTTATGAATACAAACGAGGATTCTACATGAAAACTAAAACAATACCTTGAGCAATAGCTGCTACATCGACTGAATTATCGCTTATGTCCAGCTCCTTTAAATTACTGAAGCCACCTAATTTATCCACAAACATTGCTAACTCAAGTAAAGGATGGTGATTTTGTATGGAATTATGAACAGAGAATAAGATGGGGAAACTATCATTCACATGTGAAGTCCCATTCAAATGTTGTTTTGAAGCATAAGCACCTGAGAGTCGGAATTGTACCGTGAACAGGTAAAATAATATTATATAGAGTAAATAATGAAAGCACCCACACATATGCCTTGGGATAGGAATCTTTTGAATCAGTAACATTTCTAAATGGAAAGAGAAGGGGGTTGCAATATATGACTTCTTTAGTCTTAATATGAAGCACCTGTATAGGTATTAAAGAGCCTACCTACATGACTCACAAGCTAGTTAGTTTAATTTATGAATAAAAATGAGGTTCCTACATGAAAACTAAAACAGTACCTTCAGCAATAGCCACTGCATCAACTGCGTTATCACTTATGTCCAGCTCCATTAAATTGCTAAAACCACCTAATTTTTCCAGAAGCAATGTTAACTCATGTCAAGGATGGCGACTTTGTACTGAATTATAAGCAGAGAATAAGTCGGAGAAATTTACCATTCACATGTAAAGTCCCACTCAAATTATTGTATTTGAGGATCAGATGCTGGAGAGATGGAATTGTACCAAGAATGGATAGAATAGAATGATCCAGAAAGTTGTAGCTCAAGTCAAGCATCTCTAGTTTGCTCAGCCTTGAAGATAGCAGGTTTGGTTCTGCAAACAAATAATAAAAAGCAGTAAAAGCCGCAAAAGTCTATTCAAGGACATGTGCAAATAGATATTGCCATTTCAAGGGGAAATATGTCGTAGACTCGTGAATAAATGACAACGTGAACATAATCATCTATGATGCAGGAAGTGAGTAAGAACCTAGAGGTGATTAACTTATGAGTTCATTAGATAATGAGTATCTCTTTTTTTTTATAGGAAATGGACGAACGGCGAATTTATACCTTCTGGTGCAATCCACCCTCCTAAATAGTTGGAGGACAAGTCAAGGCTCTTGAGTTCTTCAAAGGGAAGAAGTAAAGAAGCGTTTAGGTACCGAGTTTTGGAGCCGAAACGGCCATATCTCGAAGAGGAAAGCATTAGCTGAGTGACTCGTCCTGTGGTGGGGTTGCACTCAACACCTTCCCAGCTGCAATAGTTGAAATATGATCCCCCGGCGTCCACCCCATATGTCAAGTCCAATGTGGCATTGAGCGCTAAGAGGGCAACCCTTTCTTGCTCTCGACACCCATGAGAACCACATAAACATGCGATACCCCAAACCACCACAAACACCCACCGTGCTTCCTTTTTCATGGCTGTAGATTCATGCGACCAAACTTTAGATGGATCGCACTCTGGAGTTAACATATTTTTTGCAAGTTAGAGCAATTTTATAGGAGTTCAGTGGCACCTGTGCTTGGGAGTGGAACTTGTGGTCATGGCCAAAGTCTTGGTTATAATTTTTCCACACGTTTTCTTTTGTACAACCAATAAGAAAAACCCAAGTAGGTGATTAAAGTCCACGGAAAATTTGACTGCGAGAGTTCATTGTATTTGCTACTGGGCCCGTGGCAATTTTCAACCAAAAAAAAATTTCTTCGTTAATGTTTAACAAGCCGGAGTCTACATGCCCAAACCTCCCAAATTGAACTTGTATCTTTTTCTTACCCAACGCCCAAGCAATATCCTCTCAAATATTTTACATTGAAGGTCTAGATGTAATCGTGAATATATCCAACCAAATGAAAGAAACTCTCCAATATATACGCCATTCACGGAAAGATTTTTTGGATTTCTTTCTTATCCAATTTGGGTTCATTGAGTTAGGTTCACTCAGAAAATGCCCTCCATTAATGCGAGATCAATGGATATGAGCCATTAGATCTTGTGCATCTCACATTGTCTCATAAAATTCACCTGTGAAAATGCATCAGGCTCACATAATCGTAGCTCTTCGGGATTGTTGTAATTGATTGGAGCGCTTAGCGATTTCTAGCTCGAGAAGTTGGGAATCACCCATTGATCCCACTATTTTCATGCAAACTGGCCTTCTGCACCGATCAACTTTTTTGTATTTAATCAGTCTATAGGACTTGCGGGGCATTTCAAAAAACTTTTAGATAACCCAGTCTTCACGGTCCGAGCCATCAAGTATAAAACAAAAGGCGTTAGTGCGGGATTTCTGCCCACTCCAAAAACAATTGTTCGGAGAGTGTACGGGTCAAATGTGGTGAACTCGTGCGTGTCTACCCGGAATTCCACTACGCGCCTAACCCCCTCTTCCCGAAAGAAAACAATTAAGACGAAAGTGGAAAACACCCCCGCCCCTTGCTTGGGTGGTGGCGGCCCCACGATTGGAAAAAGAAAAAGTCTCGCAAGTGCGAGGGAGGGGGAGAAGAAGGGGTAGGGTTGCTGTGAGTTTGACGCGTGTACAGTCGGGCGTGGGGGCCCCACACGGGTTGGGTGAGGGTCCCGCCTGCCCAGCAAAAAGTCCAAATCCCTTATTTATTGCGCGACTTCTGTAGAGAGGGAGGACGATAGCGGAGGAGGTGCGATGAGATGGAAACTGGGGGTTCCGATTTGGATTTTAGCAATTTTCAAATTCTAGAAAAAAGCTCGCTCTCCTCAGTTTCTTCATCAATTTTAATGAAGAAAGTTCATTTCGGACGTCTCCCAAAAGACGCCCTTTTACGTCTTTTAAATAAATGACGCGAAGCTATTTTTTAATCCAATTTTTCAAAAAAAATAAAAAAAAGTAAGGGAAAATTGAAAAGCACATTAGGCTAGGCGTGCAATTTTGATATTTTTGTCACGTATTAATAATACTTCCTTTGTCTCCTAAAGAGTACTTAAAGTGCAGATAAAGCGACCACCTTTGCAAGACTTGTGCCTTTCGAGACAGACGATTTTGGATTTTACACCATCATCTGTCAAGAGAAGAATCACACTTTCATCGCCAGTTGATGTTGATGGCATGTCTGGACTCTTCTTCCCCACGACAATATTGCCGTAAAATAAAGGCGTGTTTGGTAACGATTCTGATATGTCTGGACTCTTCTTCCCTACGACAATGTTGCCGTAAAATAAGGACGCGTTTGGTAACGATTCTGTTCCCGGAAACAAATTTTGATCAGAAATGATTCTTTTTTATTCTATTTCCGGAAACAATTTCTAAACATTTTAAGGCCAGCCCTCGTGGACAGCGAGGGACGACGGTGGACGGCGCCGACGGGCAGTGGAGGACAGTGGTGGACGGCAATAGAGGAGGGGAGAGAAGTGTTCCACCTTTTTTTTTAATTCTTTTTCTTTGTTCCCGGAATAAGAATCAAGTTTTTTTATTTTTTAATTCTTGATTCTACTCCAAATCTATTCCCCGGAACAAACTTGTTCCCGGGAACAAAAATTTTATCAAATGCAATTATGTTCCTAAACTAATCCTAGGAACAAAAAATCAAAATTAAACACTGTTTGGATGGTTACCAAACAGTGCCTAAGCGGCCGACCCTCGGAGGATTCTAATTGACCAATTGTCAGATTAATTAACAAATCTCAACCAATGGATGACGACGATACATGAAATTTGTACCTTAGAAATTTATCTAGCAGTACAATTTTAAAAGTATAGGACAAATGTCAAGTTGCCAACCAACAATTCTCCACATTCTGGGGCAAGAACATATGAGTTATATTGAGTGGGACGTTCACCACCGTGCGATGACCTTTCCCCATTTTGATGGCGGATGACTCGAGCACTCGAAATTCACAAGATCAGACTCAGCGTTATTTTCACGAAACATCTGTTCCAATTCGACCAGTTCACACGAAATTTCTGTGCTCGGTGCTATCTCCTTGTCTCGCTCCTCAAACTAAATTTCTGCGTCTGCCAAATGAGGTCAAAAAAGGAATCCACTTTTGTCTTTGGCCGTGCGTCTCCTGCGGTGCGGTGATGCGGTCCGTGTCGATCCGACGACTTCTCCGACTCCGACTCTTGAGTGCGAGCGTGCACGACGAAGACCCCCAACTGCTGAACGCGTGCCTGTTTTTACACGCACTATGCTAGGCTGCATCAAAAGCCAAGATAATAGGATCTCGAGCTACCGGACCAGTTTGATCCGACGTAATCATGTTCTAGTCGCGCCGTGACACTTGGCTCTCTCGAGTAAGCCGATCAACACTCGCGGCGGTGACAAATTCGTTGATGTTTGTTGAGTTATCGGGGAATTGGGAACCGGAAATCGAAATGAAGAGAGCTCATTCGGTATCATTGTCTTCTCCCTACTTCATGGGAATTCGAATTGAAAAGAAAGAGCGTGCAGCATACTGTCTTTATAAATTTCTGAGCACATCCCATGGACATGCTTTGGAAGAGATCAGGAACCTCCTTCGGATTAAAGTAATCAAGCGAATTGAGGTTTAATGCCATGGATGAGGAGCGAATTAAGGACGAAAGTCGGGGTGTCAATCTATGTCGACAGCCAGGATTCACGTGGTGTCGTGTTAAGGGGATACTCTTAAATTGATTGGTCGGAATATGATTCATGTAATCAATAGGTAATCCAGCCCCAACCCACATGATTCTGTTTAATTAAATAGGTCAAGCTAGGCCAGTCCAATCCAAATGTTACACAAAGAATCCAAATAACTTTTTAAAGGTAAAATCTAGTTTTTGTGGCTTTTACTCAAGAAAACTGATGTGCTTATATGGTCATTCACCCAAGACCTACTAATTTTATGAAAATTCGAAATTTTAATATGAGATAATAGTGATTTATTCCGATTGTGTGTAATATCATCATCAATAATACAGAATTGGGGAAAAAAAAAACTAAGCTTAAACTCCTTGACTAGCCCCATTCCTCCATCTTTGGTCAATTTAACAAGCTCAACTGTTCTTGTGTCCAATCCCGCCTCTTGGCTTGGACTGAGCCATCCCATTGGAAATATGAGATTTGACTAATCTCCCTTGTCTAGATTTGAGCTCGAACGACTTCAATGGAGAATTTGTCTATTAAATTTGAATAGTTTAATAAAGTTTGGTTAGGCATTTCTTTCCCTTACGATGTGTTAGAATTTTTTGAGGGTCAAACATCATCAATAGAAGTGTCATGTAGAAAGTTTGGTAAGACAGACCTTTTCCTTACGATAGGTTAGAATTTTTTTGAGGGCCAAACATCACCAATAGAAGTGTCGTGTAGACCATGACTTCTCATGAACCATCGGCCACGCATTGATCCAAAAAGTTAAAACATATCAAATCCCACAAAGACCTTAACTTCTTGATGGATGTGTACAAGTTTCTTCATACGCAATGCTCGTTTACATTCTTTTTCTTTTTTGAAGCAAGGCGTCGTGGGTAGCTACTCCAATAAGTGGTCTTTTTCTATGATTATTTGCCACGAAAATCACCTGCTGGAATGTCAAACGTAACGTTCAAGGTGAAATTTTTGAATTTGAAACTCATGGCCTCATCTTCATTGCAAGGCCTCCTCTTCCTCCACCGACCTTGAAGAACCCGTCTCTTTTTCGCCGATTCTTGGAATGTCGTTGTCCCTAGATGCTCACGAAAACGAACGGGAGGCTAAAACAGGGAACTCTGTTTCTCCATCGAGAAAATGGAGCTTTGCTTAGGAGAAACAGAGCTCTTTCAGCGAGAGAGAGAGAGAGAGAAGCTTCCCCAATTTTAAATGAAGCGTTATTGTGCTGTTCATTTTGCCTAGCTAGATGAAGAATATTTCACATTAGACTTCAATATCTCTTATAATTTTTTTAAAAAGAAAAAGAAAAAGAAAACAGGTGTGAGTCAAAGTTTAATTTAGAAAGCCACGTAGGATGAATTGTCGGAATTTATTGTTGGAGACACTTAAGTGACCATTTTTCCATCGATGTAGTACTCAATTAATTTCTCAAAATATTTTAGCATTAAAGTGAGCAACATATGAAAATTATGATATTTTTAATTTTTTTAAAGTTAAAATAACGTGAGTTTGACAATAAAATTCTAACACAAAAAAATGCTACATGCGAGACCAAGGTTATCTAAAAAGTTAAAATTCAGTGGTATCTCGTGAGCATGGTTCATGGAATGCAAAGTGTGAATTGGATCTGCACTAACATTGTCTCATTCGGGGAGACTTCCAAGTCTTTATGTTGAATTGCTCTCCACTCAGGTTACTTTCTTGTGGATCGCCCTTCTTCCATATATCACGGCAAACTCAAGCTCTCCACTTCCCAAGCAAGAAGAGGTTCTCTCTCTCTCTCTCTCTCTCTCCATCGGGTTACATATTTGCCAGCTGATGACTACAGCTACATGGATCGTTATTGTGCTGGCTCTCTCCCACCACTTCCCTGCTCTTGCCACCAAAATAGAGTTAGATGCTCTTCATCGCAGTGGGTGGTGGCCTCGCCACATTATGAGCAACACTTCTATGTCGCATTGCACGTGGCTTGGCATTTCATGGGACGATTCTGGAAGCGTTGTTGAGATAAACATACCACGACTAGACGACGACAACTACTACTGGTTTACAGTTAATTTGAGCAGCATAATTGAATTGATACGTGTATGTAAGCTAGCTAAGAATCTAAGATGCCTTCAATTGAGCACCCTCTCTACTTGACAATTACCAGTTGAGATGCTGAAACAGCACTCATATGACAGCGTTAAGCGCTATCACTCGCAGTATCCACACGTCGAACGGAAGGATCAATTTATATATAACTAGACCATATTGACTTCTTTTGTGATGATCTATAACTGCATCTCAAGTAAGACCAACTCACAATTGCAGAACTTTCATGCTAAATAACGGTAAAGGTGCAAATCGTACACATTTGCTTCATCAACGTAATACAAGACTCAGTATTTCCACAAATTACTGCTTTGACAAATTACCGCATTGACGCTTCCCGCGGAGATGGTAAAACAAGGCCAGGTTGTCCATATTGCTAATGCATCTTTCCAACAGGATACATTTTGAAAAGGTTATACCTAGCCATCGATCAAGCCTTCTTGGCTATACAATAAAGTAATCTCCTGACAACTTAAACAGAAAGAAATCCTCCAATAACTTATAACAAAGGGTGCATGAGCCAATGTCACTAGCTTCTATGTTCACATTACATAATACTGGCGTAACAACTTCCATTGAAGTTAAGACAGAATTAGAATAATTGTCACTAGCATATTCACATTCATAATCTTGACTGCAAAGTAGAATAACTGCTTGCTGAGGTTGGGGACCGATATATCCTAACCAGTGTGGCACCCAATCCTCGAGATTTCGGGAGCCTGACAGCAGCCAAGGGGTTGACTATGCCCTGAGAATCCTTTCCCAAACCCATACCTTCAACAAATCCCATCTTTGCCATCACTCTGGATCCAAATCCTTTGGTATGCCTTTCAAAAGCTCCGATACTTTGAGGAATTCTTCTCACGGATGCTCCTCTGCCACTTTGCTTCGACTTAGCGCTTTGAGATTCTGACTCCCTATTCCTTTCCGGTTCTTCGCCAGACTCCGGTAAGCTCATCCCTAATCCAAGAGATTTAGGACGCTTAATCACTTCAATGGGCTCCGCTAGACCCGTGCCTCCCTTCCCCAATCCTTGGCCTTCTATGAGTCCCATTCTCGCCACCATTTTAGACCCAAAGCCCCTAGTGTGTACCTCAAACGCACCAAAGCTCTCAGAAGTGACCAGTGTCACGTGCTCCTCACCATTTCCACCGGTCACAGGTGACGACTGGCCACCGGCCACAGCTAGCTGGCTAGCCTCGCCAGATCTGGCGAGGGGAGCTCTCGCCGGGGCTCGCCCTTGCCCAGGCGAGCGTCGGCCTCGCCCAGACCAAATCTGGTGAGGCCGGCCCTCACCCCTAGCCGGTCGGGCGTCGGCCTATGGCTGGTGACCAGCCGTCACCGGCCTGGCCAGGGGCGAGGCTAACACTCGCCTGGGCGAGGGCGAGCCCTGACGAGGGCTCCCCTCACCAAATCTGGCGAGGCCGGCCCTTGCCGGGGCCAGGGCTGGGCTCCCCTAGCGTCGTCGTCGCCCGGCCGGGCCTCGCCTGTGGCGGGCGAGGCTAGTCGTCGCTTGTGGCCGGTGGCCGGCCACCGGAAAAGGGCAAGGAAAAAGCCAAAAAAAAAAAAAAGAAGAAGGAAAAAACAGAAAATTTAAAAAAATAAAAATATTAAAATATTAAAATATTATTAAAATTTGTCCACGTCAGCGCCGGCAGTCTTACGTGGCATCACCGGCGTCTACGTCAGCATTTTCCGATCAAAATTGGCCGGATTAACTCAATTGGCAAACTAACAAAAGGTTTAGGACTCAATCGACAAGATTGAAATGTTTATGATTAAATTGGCAAAACTGTAATAGATTTAGGACTTTTTGGACAATTCTCCCCCCAAGTGAGAGACAATAATTGCTCATTTTTTCCCAAGACACAGAAAGGAAGCTCCATAAATTAATAAGCAAACAGTAAACTTCTGAAAGAGAGGTCCTTGTGTGCCTCGAACGTGTTTCTTCCTCAGGAGATCAAAAACATAGAGACCCATCCAATCGTGTCATCCAAACGCACCGATCTCCTTAATTCTCCATTTTAGTAATTAATACTTGAGACTTAACTACTAGTTCATAGATCAAAATAAAAAGCCAAGATTCATTATTAATTGATTGATATTTCGATTTACTTTCCAATCCCATTTATACCACTAAACTAGTTTTCCATTGAGCATGACTTTATCATTCCCCCGCGGGGCGGGGCGGGGCAGGGCGGGGCGGGGCGGGAGAGAGAGTTAAGTAAGATTAATGCATATACAAAGTTTACCAGGAAATCTCTCGATCTTGTACTCTTCTGAGATCCCAATGACTGAGATTGAGGCACTCTTGTACCACGATTCTTCTTGGCTGAAAGAGTCCTCACATCTTTTACCAAGATAAAATCATCCACAGCGATGACCAATTATCTCTCACATTCCCAAGACCTTGATGTTTTGATTGATGCTTCCTCTGCATACCATACTACGTGGAAGCATCCTAGAGAGCAATTCCACACAATTTTTTCATCGTTTCATCCAAATCACTACTAGAAGAATCATCTGAATCATCTAACGAAGAAGAAACCTGCTGTAACAAAATTTTTGCATCTAAAAGAGAATCGCTCCCACCAATTCCTTTCAAATAATCTTAAGCAATTTCATCATCAACATCTGAACCACTATCAGACATGTCCTCGGAGTCATCACTTTCAGAAGAATCTGTTGCTCCATCCTGCTCAGCCGACTCCGACTCTGAGTCTTCCTCATCACCATATTCCGCAACATCATCCTCACCATCTTCCTCATCGTTTCTCCTCAAATTCGATCTCCTCTTGCCTCCAGCCATGTCCGAGCTCGCGAATCAACTTCGATTGTCGGACCAAAAAAGAAAAAAAAGAAATCAACTTGGATTGAATTTTCTGACCTAATTGATCGATCGATTGAGATCGATTTGGGGGCGACGACGAGAGAAAGGGATCACCTCCTCCCGCGTGTGGTTTCCTTGCCTTGGGGGAAGCCGTCGCATCTGGACCGTTGGCGATTCGCTGTGGGCCGCAAGGGGACTCGTGGACGGCTGTGATGCGGCGGCGGGAGCTTGGGGATATCATATTCCGCTATGGAAACAACTGCAGCGGGGGCTCTTTCTCTTTGGGAATATGCGAGAATCGATACCATCGGCCAATCAGCATGGCCTTTTGGGATGATCGTGGACAACTAGTCTAGCTAGGCGGAGTTTGATCTTGATACAACACTAATATAATTGGACAACAACTTCACTGGTTGCTTTATATAGGTTTGTTGTGTTTGGAAGGCTGAAGATGTCCTTGGGGACAATCCTTGATCAGTGCATCATGATGCAAAATCATAGGAAAAATTCGAGTTCCCACGGTAGCAAATTACATTTTTAATTTGGTTTGCTCTCCAATTTGCATTAGCCTCATAGACTAGATGTGCAGTGGAAGATTCAGTGTGGAAGAGAAATTGTTTCGAGAAGGTGAACGAGGGACTGTATTTTTTGTTGGCAATTTGGTTGCAATTTGGCAATTTGGCTTACTCTCCATGTCTTCAGATCGCGTGACTTTTGAGGTCAAAGGCCACAGGTATTCGTGCTGCCTTTGAGTTGTGGCCATGGCCTTGAGTGCAACGTTAAAGCTCTAACAGTTAACATTGGTTTGGTGGAAGATAAAGGGATGGGGGAGAAAAATGTGGTGGGAGCCGGGGGGTTGGTTCTCTCTTTTTCTTTGGGTCTAAGGGTTTGTTTGTCTTTTTAACTGGGGCCTTTGTCTCAAAATGCATATTGTGCATTTCCAAAAGTGGGGATGGTTTTTCCAAGATTCTCTATATTTTTTCCTCCTTTCTTTTTTTTGTGGAAAAAAGGGCATGATACCTTACTCATATGTTATTTGATATAATAATTCTCTTTTACACGTTAAACTTGCTTCTACATATTTCAGGTAATCTATAAGGTCAATGTTTTATGATGTGTAACTTTATCACAATCCCTCCTCTGGAGCTAAGCTCCTAGCATAATGTTAGAATGTCTTTCTGCGCAGATAAGACTAGCAAAAGTAGTCATGAAAATGCAAATTTGACCGTGAATTTAACTATCCCATGAGACACTCCAGCATAAGTGAACTTTTATTAAAGTTAGAAATCGATAACCTAACCAAATTGCGAGTGAGCCATTAACCTATGACTCTGATGGACATGTAGTCCTTCATGTTATATTGTCAAGCAAGAGGAGTTTTATGTCTCAAATGATTTCCAATTGGACCGAGTGATATACAGAGATGAAAATTTTCATTTGGAAATGAAAGCAAATGTGCTATGGCAAAAATAACAAAGGTGAGAAGAGACAGCTATGATTTTCTAGTATCGTTTATTATCAATAGTAGCATGATCACCTAACCAAATAGAGATAAGCTAGCAACTACATAAAAATCACCTTTTTGAAAGAGCGAAGGATCACGCCATGTATTGTCTTCAAGGAAATTAGAACAAGACCTTATTCAACTGTGAAGGTGAACACTTACATTAACGTAATGCCGATCAATGACAATAACAAATAACAGGAAAAAAACCCAATCCTGCCATTACCTGGAAATGCATAATGAGAGAACCTAAATTGTTCGGCCACTGGACAATTTTTGAAAACCATCTTGCACAAGATAGTAGCATGTGATGAACAAGCTCCGACAAGTGGTGATAATCAATTCCACATAATGAAACCATCCCTGCTGCCAGTGGGGGTTGATGAACAGAACAATCGGAATTACTAGTAAAACCGTTGTGTATGACACTCCGAAGCTGATATAGAATGCCTCTCCATATATGAAACCATCTTCTTTAGCTTTCTTGTGTGATTTTGTTGCTGAGCAATTAGCATTAATGGTTGTCGAACAGTCATTACTCAATGGTAGACCACATAGAAGATGGTTTCCGTAGTAACTGCTTTCATCAAATGACCCAAATTGATTTTTGTTTGGTATGGCTCCTGACAAGTTGTTGTAAGACACATTGAAGACTCCCAAAAAATTTAACCGAGTGAGCTCTTCAGGGATAGAACCAATCAAGTTGTTGTAAGAAAGGTCAATGCTCTCTATCTGTGTGAGGTTTGACAATGTCATTGGTATATGTCCTGTAAGCTTGTTGTGCGACAGATTCAACACAACTATGTCCTGTGAGAATGCAATCTCTGGTGGGATCTCCCCGCTAAATTGGTTGCAAGAAAAATCTAGTCCTACCATGTTAAGGAGTGCGTAGCCTTTATAAGCATCAAATCTTCTTTTTGCTGTGAACCCAACAATATGTGGAATTTGCCATGCTTTGTCTCCCATAAATTTATAGTGGTAGAACTCCTTATTAAAGGACCAGTGGCTTCTAATTGTCCTCACATAAGACAAAGGTGACAATTTGTGACGTCTCTCTCCAAAACGCGGTATTAAATCTACCTTATCAGGATATCCTGTAGAGGAGAAATTTATGGGTCCCAAGCAAATAGGTAATGGACCAAACAGATTGTTTTCAGAAAGATCGATCATACTTAAGCTTTTTAATCTGCACAATTGCTTGGGAAATGTTCCATAGAAGCTATTACCTCTCAGTAAAAGAATGCTCAATTGAGAGAGGTTACCTAGCCAATAGGGTATGCTTTCCAAGAACTCATTTTCACTCAAATCCAAGGTCACCAAATTGGAGCTGTTAGGGAGCAGATGCACGATTGGACCATTCAATTTGTTTCCATTCAGATGGATATGTCTCAACTTCGGTGCTATGAAAGATGATGCTAATGAACCAGAGAGATTGTTGTCAGACAAAGCCAAATACTCGAGGTCAGGAAGATTAAAGAGTCCTTGAGGGATGAGGCCATTTAGCTTATTTTTGGACAAGTCAAGGAGCCTAAGCCTTGACATGTTTGCAATCACTCTGGGAAGCTTACCAACGAAAAAGTTGTTGCTAACGTCCAATTGGAACGGATATACGAGTGATGAAAGAAAAGAGAGATCTCCAATGAACATGTTGTTCTCTAAGTCTAGGCATAACCAATTTAGGTTCTTGGTGTCATCGGAAAACACAATTTCTCCTTGCAAGTTGTTATATGCTACGTTGAGTTTATACAATGATGAGTTGCTATCTAGTAACTGGATAGGTAGTCTCCCGGAGAAATTGTTGTGGGAAAGGTCTAAGGAATTTAGGGATTTTATACTACCCAGTTCAGATGGAATATTCCCTTCCAATATGTTGGCTGATAGATTAAGGTGGGACAGATTTGGGCATTTAAACAAAATTCGGTTGTGAGCTCTCCTCTCATGCCGTTGTTGGACATGTCCATCATCGAAAGATTACGAAGGGTCATTAGTGGAACCTCAAGTGTCACAAATAAGTTATTTGCCATAAGAAGGTTTTCCAACTTAGTGTTATTTTCCAACAACCAAGTTAGAAAGGGACCCGCAATGTCATTCGAGCAGAGATCAATGGTTCTCAGGTCATATTGATGATTGAGAAAGCCAAGAGAAGTTACTTTGAATCCTTTTGATAGACTATTTGACATACTAAAGTCCTTCAATTGGAACCTCAGGATCGAAGACGCAACTTTGGAATCAGTTGTTAGTTTGTTGTCATCAAGCAAGAGGACCTTAAGTCTTGAATAGTTTGCAAGTGGGCTGAGTGATGAGGGGATATCAAAATAATTACCCGAAATGGAAAGCAATTCGAGTGAGGTAAGACTAGTGAGGGGAGATGAGGCGACATTATCTGTGAATTCATTGTCTTCAAGAAATAGAACCCGAATAGATGTCATGTTTCGCCAACATGTAGGAAGCCCGCCAGTAATTCCATTATTGCTAAGATCCAGCTCTTCTAGTTTTACGAGGTTACACAAGCCTGTTATTGATATCACAAGTCAATTCAATTACAATGGTAGACATCGGAACGTATAACAAGGATATAACAAGGACATACACGCACATGAAGGATTCATTTTATGTCCCAATTTTACTCTGAGAGGTTAGGACTTACTCTAACCTGATAGTTTGCCTTTAAGACCGGTGTTGTATGAGGACAGCAACCTAAGAGATGTCAAAGGACCAAGGCTGGAAAGGATGCCCATGGTGGTGTTCAACGAAGAATAATCCAAGATGAGCTATTCCAACTTACTGAAGTTATGGAAATCTTCCCAGAAAACAAAAAGATTATTGGACATCAGATTTCCTTGCACATACATAATCAAGAAATGGCATAGAAATATCATGAGTGAATGGAATATTTTAATAAAAACTTAGGCTTTGTTGGTTCGCGGAAAATATGACGTTTCCAGAAAATGTTTTCCAATGAGTAATTTTTTTAGAAAAATGACAATATTTTCTGATTATAGGTTGAAATCTGAAAATGAACTAGAAAATATTTTCCATTGTTTGGTATGGAAAATCTAATTTGATTTTCATCTGTGTACTCCTTCCAATAATATTTTATTTTTATTCTAAAAAAAGAATTTTAATTATTATTTTTTCTTTTTTCTTTTTTCCTTCTTGTTCGGTTGATCACCAGACACAGGTGACGTCAAGATTGCTTGAGACAAACGAGCTTGAGCCTTGTTAGATTGGCGAAGCCTCAGCCTTTGGCAACCTTGTCCTTCACCTGTGATCAGTCGCTGGTAGTCGTCATAGTTGGCGATCGAATGAGGAAGAAGGAAAAAAGAAAGAAAGAAAGAAATTAAATATTTGATTTATTAAAAATGAAAACAAGAAAAAAATAATTAAAAAGAGTGCATGGAGGAAAATAGGTTTAGGTGAAAGAAAGAGAATGGAAAAATGATTTCCTCATTTTCCCCGTTTTTGAAAATGCGTTTTCCATTGTAGGAAAATATTTTCCTTCACTTAATTATTTTCCATAACCTAAATGCTGGAAAATCTGAAAAACATTTTCTTAAAAATTGTTTTCTGCAAAACGAATGGAGCGTTATCATGAGCATACATTTATTAATGGGTTTGACTAACCTTGAGTAGTAATAGTTCCTTCTATTGTATTATACTGGAGAGAAAGGATCTTGAGGGATGACAGTACCCCTAATGCTCGCACAACAATCCCCACATCCTTCAAGTGGACACCATCCAGGTAGAGGTTCTCTAAGTGGCTCAAGTTTTTGATGCCTACCAATAAAATTCCAAGAAAATAACTTGCTTGGCAATAAAGTTGTGAAAGCACCCACGCGGATGCTTTGCGACAGGAATCTTTTGAATTAGGCAACATTTCTATATGGAAAGAGAAGGGGGTCCCAATTTATGACTTTTATATTCTCAATATGATGCACATGTAAAGCTATAAGAGATACTGCATGAAAACTGAAACAATACCTTCAACAATTGCTGCTATAATGACTGCATTACAACTTATGTCTAGCTCCTTTAAATTATTGAAACAGCCTAATTTATCCATGAACCTTGCTAACTCAAGTCAAAGATGGTGATTTTGTCCCGAATTATGAATAGAGAATAAGTTGGAGAAACTATCATTCACATTTAAAGTCTCATTCAAATGTTGTTTTGGAGAATAGACACGTGAGAGTCATAATTGTACGGCAAATAGGTAGAATAGAATTATCCAAAGAAAATAATGAAGACACCCACGCGGATGTCTGGGAATAGGAATCTTTTGAATCAGCAACATTTCTATATGGAAAGAGAAGAGATGACTTCTATAGTCTTAATATGAATCACATGTAAAGGTATTAAAGAGCATGCATGAATCGTAGTCTAGTTAGTTTAATTTATGAATACAAACGAGGATTCTACATGAAAATTGAAACAATACCTTCAGTAATAGCTGCTACATCAACTGGATTATCACTTATGTCCAGCTCCTTTAAATTACTGAAACCACCTAATTTATCCACAAGCATTGCTAACTCAAGTCAAGGATGGTGATTTTGTATGGAATTATGAATAGAGAATAAGCTGGAGAAACTATCATTCACATGTGAAGTCCCATTCAAATGTTGTTTTGAAGCATAGACACTTGAGAGTTGGAATTGTACTGTGAACGGGTAAAATAGAATTATCTAGAGTAAATAATGAAGCACCCACACATATACCTTGGGATAGGAATCTTTTGAATTAGTAACATTTCTATATGGAAAGAGAAAGGGTTTGCAATATATGACTTCTTTATTCTTAATATGAAGCACACATATAGTTATAAAGAGCCCGCCTACATGACTGACAAGCTAGTTAGTTTAATATACGAATAAAAATGAGGTTCCTACATGAAAACTAAAACAGTACCTTTAGCAATAGCCACTACATCAACTGTGTTATCACTTATGTCCAGCTCCATTAAATTAATAAAACCACCTAATTTTTCCACAAACAATGTTAACTCATGTCAAGGATGGCGACTTTGTATTGAATTATAAGTAGAGAATAAGTCGGAGAAATTTACCATTCACATGTAAAGTCCCGCTCAAATTATTGTATATGAGGAATAGATGCCGGAGAGATGGAATTGCACTAAGAATGGATAGAATAGAATGATCCAGAAAGTTATCGCTCAAGTCAAGCACCTCTAGTTTGCTTAGCCTTGAAGATAGCAAGTTTGGTTCTACAAACAAACAATAAAAAGTAGTAAAAGCTGCAGAAATCTATTCAAGGACACGTGCAACAAATAGATATTGCCATTTTAAGGGGAAATATGTCATAGACTCGTGAATAAATGATGACATGGACATAATCATTTATGATGCAGGAAGTGAGTAAGAACCTAAACGTGATTAACTTATGAGTTCATTAGATAATGAGTATCTCTTTTTTATAGGAAATGGACGAACGGTGAATTTATACCTTCTGGTGCAATCCACCCTCCTAAATAGTTGGAGGACAAGTTAAGACTCTTGAGTTCTTCAAAGGGGATAAGTAGAGAAGCGTTTAGATACCAAGTTTTGGAGCCGAAACGGTCATATCTTGAAGAGGAAAGCATTAGCTGAGTGACTCGTCCTGTGGTGGGGTTGCACTCAACACCTTGCTAGCTGCAACAATTGAAATATGATCCCCCGACGTCCACCCCATATGTCAAGTTCAATGTGGCATTGAGCGCTAAGAGGGCAACCCTTTCTTGCTCCCGACACCCATGAGAGCCACATAAACATGCAATACCCCAAGCCACCACAAACACCCACAGTGCTTCCTTTTTCATGACTGCAGATTCGAGTGACCAAACTTTATAGAAAAGAATCGCACTTTGGAGTTAACATCCTTTTTGCAAGTTAGAGAAATTTTATAGGGGTTCAACGGCGCCTGTGCTTGAGTGTGAAACTTGTGGTCATGGCCAAAGTCTTGGTCATAATTTTTCCACGCGCTTTCTTTTGTACAACCAATAAGAAAATCCCAAGTAGGCGATTAAAGTCCACCGAAAATTTGACTGCAAGAGTTCATTGTATTTGCTACCTGGGCCCTTGGCTGTTGTCAACAAAAAAAATTTCTCCGTCAATGTTTAACGAGGCGGAGTCTACATGCCCAAACCTCCCAAATTGAGCTTGTATCTTTTTCTTACCTAACGTTTGAGCAATATCATCTCAAATCTTTTACATTGAAGGTCTAGATGTAATCGTGAATATATCCAACCAAATGAAAGAAACTCTCCAATATATACACCATTCGCAGAAAGATTTTTTGGATTCCTTTCTTATCCAATTTGGGTTCATCGAGTTAGATTCACTCGGAAAATGCCCTCCATTAATGCGAGATCAATGCATATGAGCCATTAGATCTTGTGCATCTCACATTGTCTCATAAAATTCACTGGTGAAAATGCATCAGGCTCACATAATCGTAGCTCTTCGGGATTGTTGTAATTGATTGGGGCGCTTAGCGATTTCTAGCTCGAGAAGTCGGGAATCACCCATTGATCCCACTATTTTCATGCAAACCGGCCTTCTGCACAAATCAACTTTTTGTATTTAATCGGTCTATAGGAAAAAAGTAATTGATTGCGGGGCATTTCGAGAAGCTTTCAGTTAACCCAGTCTTCACGCTCCGAGCCATCAATTATAAAGCAAAAGGCGTTAGTGCGAGATTTCTGCCCACTCCAAAAACAATTGTTCGGAGCGTGTACGGGTCAAATGTGGTGAACTCGTGCGTGTCTATCCGGAATTCCATTACGCGCCTGACCCCCTCTTCCCGAGAGAAAACAATTAAGACGAAAGTGGAAGACCCCCCCGCCCCTTGCTTGGGTGGTGGGGCCCCCCCCGATTGGAAAAAGAAGAAGTCTCGCAAGTGCGAGGGAGGGGGAGAAGAAGGGGTAGGGTTGCTGTGAGTTTGACGCGTGTACAGTCGCGCGTGGGGGCCCCACCCGGGTGGGGTGGTGGGGGGGCCCGCCTCGCCAGCAAAAAGTCCAAATCCCTTATTTATTGCGCGACTTCTGTAGAGAGGGGAGGACCATGGCGGAGGAGGTGCGATGAGATGGAAACTGGGGGTTCCGATTTGGATTTTAGCAATTCTCAAATTCTAGAAAAGCAGCTCGCTCTCCTTAGTTTCTTTATCAATTTTGATGAAGAAAGTTCATTTCGGACGTCTCCGAAAAGACGCCCTTTTACGTCTTTTAAATAAATGACGCGAAGCTATTTTTTAATCCAATTTTTCAAAAAATAAAAAAAGTAAGGGGAAATTGAAAAGCACATTAGGCTAGGCATGCAATTTCGATATTTTCGTCACGTATCAAATATTTTATAACTTCCTTTATCTCCTAAAGAGTACTTAAAGTGCAGATAAAGCGACCGTTGCAAGACCCGTGCCTTTCAGGGCAGACGACTTTGGATTTTACACCATCATCTGTCAAGAGAAGAACTTGATGTTTTGATTGACGCTTCCTCTGCATACCATACTACGTGGAAGCATCCTGGAGAGAAATTCCACCCAATTTTTTCATTGTTTCATCCAAATCACTACTAGAAGAATCGTCTGCATCATCTGGCGAAGAAGAAACCTGCTGTAACAAATTTTTAACATCTAAAAGAGAATCGCTCCCACCGATTCCTTCTAAATAATCTTGAGCAATTTCATCATCAACATCTGAACCACTATCAGACATGTCCTCGGAGTCATCACTTTCAAAAGAATCTGTCGCTCCATCCTGCTCAGCCGACTCCGATTCTGAGTCTTCCTCATCACCATATGCCGCAACATCATCTTCACCATCTTCCTCATTGGATATATCTTCCGTATATTATTTTCAATCCCCCAATTGATACAAACCCAGAATTTTTCTTCGCGGATGTATCCTTTGACAAAAGCTGAGACCCCTTTTCAACTGCTCCAGAGTCAAAGCTGTCACGATAATCCACTTCCTGCTCAGGCGATGACATGCCACTCTGTGACTCTCCTTGATTTTCCATTTTCCCTGATGATGCTTCGATTCCCATTGGAGCTGCATCGTATTCTTTACAATCACCCAATCCTCTGTGTGAGCTATCACTAAGAACAAAATCTGAGTGATACTCATAACTGATATTTGCTTGATCCACTGACGATGGCCCTTCATCTACATAAGCAACAATTTGGCTGTCCTTCGAACCACGCAGAATGAAAGGCTGAGAAAATTCCATTTTATTCTCTCCATTTGTATCTCCGAACGTCGATACTGGATGAACACAAGTGAGAGACTGAGATCAGCTGATCCGCCGCTGCTGCTCTTTATTCTCGAATTCGATCTCCTCTTTGCCCCCAGCCATGTCCGAGCTCGCGAATCAACTTCGATTAAATCTTCTGACCTAATTGATCGATCGATCGAGATCAATTTGGGGGCGACGACGAGAGAAAGGGATCACCTCACCCCGCGTGTGGTTTCCTTGCCTTGGGGGAAGTGGTCGCATCTGGACCGTTGGCGATTCGCCGTGGGACGCAAGGGGACTCGTGGACAGCTGTGACGTGGCGGCGGGAGCTTGGGTTAACTGAGTCGATTTGCCTTCTTGAGTTCCTAAACCCCCATTTTTCTTTAACAAAGTCTTTTGATACTTAGACATTAATTAAAGAAGATAAGATGAGAGAATGATCATTGAATTTTTGCATATCCAATATGATTTATTCGTTGATACATGAAAGATCTCTAAATAGAAACAGTTTCTTTATTAGTGGAATGAAGTTGGATTGCACGGAAACTAGCTTTCCTAGATGCTCATTTCTTTTCATTGGTTGCTTTATATAACTTTGTCATGTTTGGGAGGCTGAAGATGTCCTTGGGACAATCCTCGCTTTACATTTTGAAGATAAGCGCATCATGATGCAAAATCATAAACAAAATTCGAGTTCTCACCGCAGCAAATTACACTTTTAATTTGGTTTGCTCTCCAATTTGCATTAGCCTCACAGACTAGATGTGCAGCATAAGATTCAGTGTGGAAGAGAGATTGTTTCGAGAAGGTGAACGAGGGATTATATTTTTTGTTGGCAATTTGGTTGCAATTTAGCTACCTACTTTGGTAATTTGGCTTACTCTCCATGTCAGTAGATCGCGTGACTTTTGAGGTGAAAGGCCACAGGCATTCGTGTTGCCCTTGAGCTTGTGGCCATGACCTTGAGTGCAATGTTCAAGCTCTAACAGTTAACATCGGTGTGATGGAAGATAGAGGGATGAGGGAGAAAAATGTGGTGGGGGTGGGGGGTTGTTTCTCTCTTTTTCTTTGGGTCGAAGGATTTGTTTGTCTTTTCAACTGGGGTCTTTCTCTCAAAATGCATACTCTGCATTCTCAAAAGCGGGGACGGTTTTTCCAAGGTTCTCTAAATTTGTTTCCTCTCTTTCTTTTTCTTTTTTTGGTGAAAACAAGGGCATGATACCTTACTTATACGTTATTTGATATAATAATTATCTTTTGCATGTTAAACTTGCTTCTACATATTTCAAGTAATCTATAAGGTCGATGTTATATGATGTGTAGCTTTATCACAATTCCTCCTCTAGAGCTAAGCTCCTAGCATAATGTTAGAATGTCATTCCGTGCAGATAGGATAGCAAAAGTAGTCATGAAAATGCAAGTTTGATCGTGAATTTAACTATCCCATGAGACACTCCAGCATAAGTGAACCCTCATTAATGTTGGAAATTGATGTCCTAACTAAATTGCGAATGAGCCATTAACCTATGACTTTGATGAACATGTAGTCCTTCATGTTATATCGTCAAGCAAGAGGAGTTTTATGTCTCAAATGATTTCCAAATGGACCGAGTGATATACAGAGATGAAAATTTTCATTTGGAAATGAAAACAAATGTGCTATGGCAAAAATAACAAAGGTGAGAAGAGACAGCTGTGTTTTTCTAGTATCGTTTATTATCACTAGTAGCATGATCACCTAACCAAATAAAGATGAGCTAGCAACTACATTAAAACCACCTTCTCGAAAGAGCGAAGGATCACGCCATGTATTGTCTTCAAGGAAACTAGAACAAGACCTTATTCAGTTGTGAAGGTGAAACTTACATTAATGTAATGCTAACCAATGACAATAACAAATAACAGGAAAAAAAAAACCCAATCCTGCCATTACCCAGAAATGCAGAATGAGAGAACCTAAATTGTTCGGCCATTAAACAATTTTCAAAAACCATCCTGCACGAAATAGTAGCATGTGATGAACAAGCTCTTACATGTGGTGATAACCAGTTCCACATAATAAAACCATCCCTGCCGCCATTGGGGGTTGATGAACAGAACAATCGGAATTACTAGTAAAACCGTCGTGTATGACACTCCGAAGCTGATATAAAATGTCTCTCCATCTATGAAACCATCTTCTTTAGCTTTCCCGCATGATTTTGTTGCCGAGCAATTAATGTTAATGGTTGTTGAACAGTCATTACTCAACGGCAGTCCACACAGAAGATGGTTTCCGTAGTAACTGCTTTCATCGAATGACCCAAACTGATTTTTGTTTGGTATGGCTCCTGACAAGTCATTGTAAGACACATTGAAGACTCCCAAAAAAGTCAACCGAGTGAGCTCTTCAGGGATAGAACCAGTCAAGTTGTTGTAGGAAAGGCCGATGCTCTCAATCTTTGTGAGGTTCGACAATGACATCGGCATATGTCCTGTAAGCTTGTTGTGCGACAAATTCAGCACAAGCATGTCCTGTGAGATTGCAATATTTGGTGGGATCTCCCCACTGAAATGGTTGCAAGAAAAATCTAGTCCTACAATGTTAAGGAGTGCGTAGCCTTTATAAGCATCAAGCCTTCTTTTTGTTGTGAACTCAACAATTTGTAGAACTTGCCATTCTTGTTCTACCAGTGATTTATAGTGGTAGAACTCGATCTGGCTTCTAATTGACCTCACATAAGACCAAGGTGACAATTCTTCAACTCCAGCTCCGAAAAACCCAAGCGGTAGTGAAGTTACCTTATTGGCATATCCTCCAGAGGAGAAATTCATGGGTCCCAAGCAACTAGGTAATGGACCAAACATATTGTTTTCAGAAAGATCGATCATACTTAAGCTTTTCAATCTGCACAATTGCTCAGGAAATGTTCCATAGAAGCTATTACCTCTCAGTGAAAGAATGTTTAATTGAGAAAGGGTACCTAGCCAATAGGGTATGCTTCCGAAGAACTCATTTTCACTCAAATCCAAGGTCACCAAATTGGAGCTATTAGAGAGCACATGCATGATTGAACCATTCAATTTGTTCCCATTAAGATGGATGTGACTCAACGCGGGTGCTATGAAAGATGGTGCTAATAAACCGGAGAGATTGTTGTCAGACAAAGCCAAATACTTGAGCTGACTAAGATTAAAGAGTTCTTGAGGGATGAGGCCATTTAACTGATTTTGGGACAAGTCAAGGAACACAAGCAATGGTGTGTTCACAATCAATCTGGGAAGCTTGCCAATGAAAAAGTTGTTGCTACCGTCCAATAACAACAAATTTAAGAGTGATGAAAGAAAAGAGAGATCTCCAGTGAACATGTTGTGCTCTAACTGTAGACATAGGAAATTTAGGTTCATAGTGTCATCGGAAAACACGATTTCTCCTTGCAAGTTGTTATATGCTACGTTGAGGTTATGCAATGATGAGCTGTTATCTAGTAACTGGATAGGCAGTCCCCCAGAGAAATTGTTGTGAGAAAGGTCCAAGAAAAATAGGGATTTTATACTAGCCAATTCAGATGGAATATTCCCTTCCAATCTGTTGGTTGATAGATTAAGGTGGTACAGATTTGGGATGTTTAAACAAAATTTGGTCGTGAGCTCTCCTCCCATGCCGTTGTTGGATATGTCCATCATCAAAAGATTATGAAGGGTCATCAGTGGAACCTCAAGTGTCGCAAATAAGTTATTTGCCATAAAAAGCTTTTCCAACTTAGTGTTGTTTTCCAACAACCAAGCTGGAAAAGGACCTAGAATGTCATTCGAGGAGAGATCAATGGTTCTCAGGTCATATTGATGATTGAGAAAGCCAAGAGAAGTCACTTTGAAGCCTTTCGATAGACTATTTGACATACTAAAAACCTTCAATTGGAGCCTCGGGATTGAAGACGCAACTTTGGAATCAATTGTTAGTTTATTGTCATCAAGCAAGAGGACCTTAAGTCTGGAATAGTTTGCAAGTGGGCCAAGTGACGAGGGGATATCAAAATAATTACCCGAAATGGAAAGCAATTCGAGTGAGGTAAGACTAGTGAGCGGAGATGAGGCGGCATTATCTGTGAATTCATTGTCTTCAAGAAATAGAACCCGAATAGATGTCATGTTTCGCCAGCACGTAGGAAGCCCGCCAGTAATTCTGTTAATGCTAAGATCCAGCTCTTCTAGTTTTACGAGGTTACACAAGCCTATTATTGATATCACAAGTCAATTCAATTACAGTGGTAGATATTGGAACACATAACAAGGACATACACATACATGAAGGATCCATTTTATGTCCAATTTTTACTCTGAGAGATCAGGACTTACTCTGATATGATAGTTTGCCATTAAGACCGGTGTTGTATAAGGACAACAATCTAAGAGATGTCAAAGGACCAAGGCTAGAAAGGATTCCCATGGTGGTGTTCAACGAAGAATAATCCAAGATGAGCCATTCCAACTTACTGAAGTTGTGGAAATCTTCTCAGAAAATGAAAGATTATTGAACATTAGATTTACTTACACAAATATAATCAAGAAATGGCATAGAAATATCATGAGTGAATGAACTTTTTTTATAAAAACTTAGGCTCTGTTTGTTTCGTGGAAAATATGACGTTTCTTGAAAATGTTTTGTAAGAAGTCATTTTTAAGGAAAATGACAATATTTTCTGATATTCGGCTGAAATTTGAAAATAAACTAGAAAATATTTTTCACCGTTTGGTATGGTAAATCTAATTTGATTTTCATTCATGTACTCCTTTCAATAATATTATATTTTTTATTTTAAAAAATAGAATTTTAAATTATTTTTCTTTTTGCTTTTTTCTTTTTTCCTTCTTGTTCGGTTGATCACCGGCCACAAGTGACGTCAAGATTGCCCGAAGCAGACGAGCTCAAGCCTTGTCAGATTATCGAAGCCTTGGCCTTCAGTGAGCTTGTCCCTCGTATGTGGTTGGTTGGCGGCCGTCATCATAGCCGTCGATCAAATGAAGAAGAAGGAAGAAAGAAAGAAAGAAATTAAATATTTGATTTTTAAAAAAATGAAAAAAGAAAAAATAATTAAAAAGAGTGCATGGAGGAAAATAGGTTTAGGTGAAAGAAAGAGAATGGAAAATGATTTCTTCATTTTCCCCACTTTTGAAAATGCCTTTTCCATTGTAGGAAAATATTTTCCTTCACTTATTTATTTTGCATAACCTAAACGCTAGAAAATATGGAAAACATTTTCTTGGAAATTGTTTTCCGCAAAACGAACAAAGCATTATTATGAGTATACATTTACTAACAGGTTTGACTAACCTTGAGTAGTAATCATTCCCTCTACTGTATTATATTGGAGAGAAAGGATCCTAAGGGATGATAGTGCCCCTAATGCTCGCACGACGGTCCCCACATCCTTCAAGTGGACATCATCCAGGTAGAGGTTCTCTAAGTGGCTCAAGTTTTTGATGCCTACCAATAAAATTCTAAGTAAATAACTTGCTTGTCAATAAAGTTGTGAAAGCACCCATGCGGATGCTTCAGGACAGGAATCTTTTGGATCAGGCAACATTTCTATATGGAAAGAGAAAGGGGTCCCAATTTATGACTTCTATATTATCAATATGATGCACATGTAAAGGTATGAGAGACACTGCATAAAGAAACAGTACCTTTAGCAGTGGCCGCAACATGGACTGCATTATAACTTATGTCTAGCTCCTTTAAATTATTGAAACAACCTAATTTATCGACAAACCTTGCTAACTCAAGTCAAGGATGGTGATTTTGTCCGGAATTATGAACAGAGAATAAGTTGGAGAAACTATCATTCCCATTTAAAGTCCCATTCAAATGTTGTTTTGGAGAATAGACACATGAGAGTTGGAATTGTACCGTGAACAGGTAGAATAGAATTATCTAGAGAAAATAATGAAAACACCCATGCGGATGTCTAGGTATAGGAACCTTTTGAATCAGCAACATTTCTATATGGAAAGAGAAGGGATGACTTATATATTCTTAATATGAAGCACATATAAAGGTATTAAAGAGCATGCATGAATTGTAGTCTAGTTAGTTTAATTTAAGAATACAAATGAGGATTCTAAATGAAAATTGAAACAATACCTTCAGCAATAGCTGCTACATCGACTGGATTATCACTCATGTCCAGCTCCTTTAAATTACTGAAACCACCTAATTTATCCACAAACATTGCTAACTCAAGTCAAGGATGGTGATTTTGTACGGAATCATGAATAGAGAATAAGCTAGTGAAACTATCATTCACATGTAAAGTCCCATTCAAAAGTTGTTTTGGAGAATGGACAGATGAGAGTTGGAATTGTACCACAAACGGGTAAAATAGAATTATCCAGAGTAAACAATGATAGCACCCACGCAGACGCCTTAGGATGGGAATCTTTTGAATCAGTAACATTTCCATATGAAAAGAGAAGGGGGTTGCAATATATGACTTATTTATTCTTAATATGAAGCACATGTATAGGTATTAAAGAGCTTGTCTACATGACTCGTAGGATATTTAGTTTAATTTACGAATAAAAATGAGGTTCTTGCATGAAAATTAAAGTAGTACCTTCAACAATAACCACCGCATCAACTGCGTTATGTCTTATGTCAAGCTCCATCAAATTACTAAAATCACCTAATTTTTCCACAAACAACGTTACTCAAGTCAAGGATGGCGATTTTGTACTGAATTATAAGCAGAGAATAAGTCGGAGAAATTTACCATTCACGTGTAAAGTCCCACTCAAATTATTGTCACGGAGGAACAGATGCCGAAGAGATGGAATTGTACTGAGAACGGATAGAATAGAATGACCTAGAGAGTTATGACTCACATCAAGCACCTCTAGTTTGCTCAATCTTGAAGATAGTAGGTTTGGTTCTGCAAACAAATAACGAAAAGCAGTAAAACCCATTGAAATCTTTTCAAGTACATTCGCAAGCAAGTATTGCCATTTTGAGGGAAATATATCCTAGAGTCCTGGATAAATGATGACGTGAGTGTAACCATCTATAATGCAGGAACGGAGTAAAACCCCAGACGTGATTAATTTTTGAGTTCATTAGATAATGAGTATCTCTTGTTTTATAGGAAATGGATGAATGGCGAATTTATACCTTCTGGTGCAATCCACCCTCCTAAATAGTTGTCGGACAAGGAAAGGCTCTTGAGTTCTTCAAAGGGAAGAAATAGAGAAGCATTTAGGTACCAAGTTTTGGAGCCAAAACGGTAATATCTCAAACTGGAGAGCATTAGTTGAGTGACTCGTCCTGTGGTGGGGTTGCACTCAACACCTTCCTAGCTGCAACAGTTAAAATATGATCCCCCAACATCCACCCCATATTTCAGGTCCAATGTGGCATTGAGCACTAAGAGTGCAACCCTTTCTTGCTCCCAACACCCACGAGAGCCACATAAACATGCGATACCCAAAACCACCACAAGTACCCACAGTGCTTTCTTTTTCATGATTGCAAATTCGACTAACCAAACTTTATATGTATCACACTTTGGAGTTAACTTCCTTTTTGTAAGTTAGAGCAATTTTATAGGAGTTCAGCAGTGCCTGTGCTTGAGTGTAGAACTTGTGGTCATGGCCAAAGTCTTGGTCATCTTTAGTATGAATGTAGCTCAGCTCCTTTTGTTGACAAGGTTAATTAGCGTGCGAGGCGGGAAATGTACCTTACCCAAGGGCCAGATTTCATTGTTGGGGAATTTTCCAAAAGTCTCTATTGGCATAACTTTTTCCACACGTTAATTGTAATCTAAGGCTGCGTTCGTTTCACGGAAAATGGGCCATCTCCGGAAAATATTTTCTCATAAGTCATTTTCCAGGAAAATGGCTATATTTTCCGGTGTTCAGCTGAAACTTAAATTTTGAGTGGAAAACATTTTCCACCGTCCGTTAATTAATTTAATTGTTTAGAAAAAATTATCAAAAAATTGAATTTTAATATTTTTAATTGACCAAAAATATTTGTATTTTTAAAAAGTACAATTTTTTATTATCTTCCACTGTTCATTTATTTATTTTTTCTTTCTTTTTCTTTTTATTTTTTCTTTTTCTTTTCCTTCTCCTTCCTCCTTCCTCCTCCTTCTTCCTCCTCCTTCCTCCTTCCTCCGCCGCCGCACGCCTGACGAATGGCTGACTGCGGGGCTCGGGCCTCGCCAAGCTTGGGTGAGCTGGGCTTCCACAGATCGGGCTAGGCGGAGCCTCGCCGGCCCGGGGTGGAGCTCGAGCTGGCTCGTGACTGCGGCCGGTCGCCAGTCGTCGGTCGCCGGTCGCCAGTCGCCTGTCGCCGGCCGCTGTCAGGGCCGACCACCGGCCAAGCTAAGGAAGAAGGATGGAAAGGAAAGAAAGAAAAAATATATATATAAGGCAGAAGAAGTTATGGAAAATGTGTTCCACTTTTCAAAAGTGGAAAACATTTTCCTTAGCTTTGAATGTAATTTTTACTGTTGATGGAAAACATTTTCCTTAAGTAGTTGATTTTCTGTAAAACGAACGCAGCCTAAGTCTAGTCAACTGTTATCATTCATGTGATTGAATTTTCCACACGGTAATTCTAACCTAAGTCTAGTCAACTGTTATCATTCATGTGACTAATTCAATCTCTATCCAATGAACAGCATAGGTATTGTGATTTACTTGCTTTCCAGTAGGAACTTAAGATCGTATTGAACAATTAGACTACAAATAAATGATGGTGGCATGAAAATTAGTAGATGTTAAAGTATTATTCACAACGAAATGGTCTCTTGCTTAGGAAACTAACATAGGATGTAGATATGGTGACGATTCACTAAAGTGCTTTTCTCATTGTTCAGCTTGACTAACTTAGAATGCTTATATTTTCAAGATACTGAAAATTACTAATCTGCAGCATTACACATTTCACAGAAGAGGAAAATCATAATCGATTGCCTTTGGTTTCTCAAAATGCATTTAATTTAACTTGACGAGTGTCCAATTAACATTATTCAAATTGCTTCAAATGCAAGGGTGACAGTGGATTATTCCTACGAGTCCATATGTATAAGCGAAACTTCACCAAAATGTTCGGAATTTGGATGGTTCTAAACATGGAAGATCTATTAATTTACTTTGCATCGGAGCTTTCAGCAATGAAGTGACATTAACTAGAGGCATTTTAGAAGTAGACATGTTGTAAAATTAACTTGAAAATTGACAAGATCTTACTATTAAATCAATGCAAAAACATTGAAGAAATAAATGGGGAACAATAAGTATACCAAATATTTACATGATTCGATCTTAATATTAGTACCTATTTTATAAGAAGAGCTAGTAATAAATAATTCACTATAATCAGAGAATCATAATTAAAATTACATATACGCTTGAGTGTTTCTTACATCTAGATTAAGACTAAACTCAAAAGAGTTTATAAATAAACAACTTAATTAGATGTAAAGCCCACAGTGCAAATCATAGCGTGTTTAAGCTCATAGCAAAACCCTTCGCACAGCTAATTCAAGAGCATCCGTACATTCTTTCTTTTGTTCTACGTGCGGTGGCTCAATTTCTAAAGGAACCCACTATTTGGCTTCTCCAGGAAAGGAAACTCACAAAAGCAAAACCTTGCTTTTAGTTTATTTTCTTTTCTCTAACCCCATGCTTGACCCCACACGCTTTCTTTTGTACAACCAAAAAGAAAATCCAAACTAGGCAATTAAAGTCTACAAAAAATTTGACCATAAGAGTTCATAATCACTACTGGGGCCCTTGCAACTATCCATAGAAAATTTCTTCGTCCGTGTTTAATGTGCCAATCTCTGTACGTCCCAACCTTCAAATCGAAATTGTATCTTTTTCTTGCCCAAAGTCCAAGTAATACCATCTCAAATCTTTTACGTCCCAAGGTCTGGATGTAATCGGTATATATATATCCAACCCAATAAAAGAAACTCTCCAATATATATGTCATTCATAGAAAATTCTTTGGATTTTTTTCTTATTCAATCAGGTTAAATTGCATAACAGCTCAAAATCAAGACATACTTTAACAATTCTCTACCTTGCCTTAACGTTTGTAATTAAGTCCACGTTCACTGTTTATCTTCCATGATTTGCACCAAGGAGCTACCGGAAGCCAACAACGGTGTCGCCTAAGGGGTCGTGTGTCCCCGGCGACGGCTGCCTTAGGGTCACGCGACCCACGGCATGGCCCAAGGCCTCATCTGAGGTCGTGTGACCGAGGCGACGCCACCAGATCTGGTTGTCGGCGGTTAAATTCCATGGCCAAATCTGACCATTGACGATTGTCCTTAATTTAGACTAAAAAAAAAAACTATTTGCAAATGGAAGTTTTACCAAACGGTTTTAAGCCATAGTTTTTTTTTCAATGTTAAAATTTGTCAAACACCATAGCATTTTTTAAAACCCTTTAGTCCAAAGATATTTGCATTTTCCCAAAACCATTTCCTCAAAGCCAAACCAAACGAGGCTCTACTTTGGGCTTTCAACCTTCCCAATGTTGACATTTGACCAATAGACTTTCGAAAATGCTTGCGAAATGCCTACTATTTTTCCCAATGGGCTTTAGGAGCTCAAAATCCCTTGGGAAAATTGAACCAAACGAGGCCACATGTCCTTCTTGTCCTTGTAAGCTGGTGCCCATCCATTTTGCTCTCAGGATTTGCTTTGAGCTTTTGGCATTTTGGAAATACAAGTCTACTTCTATTGTTCACCCGTTAACTATTTTTTTGTTCAACCACTCATCTTCCCTAGTAGCTATCAAAGGCTGGCCAACTGCCAGTGGCTAGATCCGACAGTCAGACAGCCTCGCCAGAGGTTTGACCGCCACGTCTGACCGCCGGCGGTTGGTTGGCGGTGGAGCTTCATCGAATTTGATTTTAATTTTATTAAACTAATAAAAGCCATTTGCAAATGTAGGGTTTATCAAACGGTATTTATGCCAAAATCACTTTTCAATGCACTTTAAAGTTACAATTTGCCAAATACTAAAGCATTTCGGAAAACTTCTTTACCCCAAATGTATTTGCATTTTTTCAAAGTCATTTTTTCAAAGCCAAACCAAATGGGCCATATGTTTCTTTTTGTCAGATTATTGCATATGAGTTGCATTCATTGTGCATTGATTGGATTCGCTGCCGTCGAGATCCTACGTGCTGCTAATGGTCCCTATTTTGTAATTTTCTGATGCTTTTGTTATTATCTTTTTCTGGTGTATGTTTTGTTGTTAATGGCTTGAGCTCGTACGCATGCTATGCAATTTAAATTTTGCTTTTTGATGGCTTTTGAGCTATAGCACATTGACCATACGAAGGATAAGATCCTCAGGAAATGTACAAGTAAAAGCCTCCATCTTTGCCAATTTCAGTGGGCATGATTAGGGACAACAATATTTGGACAAAAATATTTTCATAAACATGTATATGGGGATAAAATAATAATTTAAAAGAACATAATCACGATAGTTAATTCAAATCTTAAGTAACAGACTTTGGACTCAACATGCTTTGTTTTAAATATCCAGAAAGAAATAAATAAAAATTAAGTAATCTAAGCCAATCCAGTTCGTTTGTTTCCTTATGTGGAATAAGAAATCACCTAGAATCGGTCGGTTCTGTCTGGTTTTCAGATTGGACAAAGACCAATGCACACCCCTACTTCAGGATGCATCACAAAAGAGTAGAGTTTAAAAAGTTTCTTTGGAAGACTGTCATGGCAATTAGGGTGTCTGATTTTGACTTAGGGTGTGTGATTTTGACTTGAGAATGAAAGAGTTAAAGGCAGTCGATTAGAAAGTTTATGATTGATTCTCCCACAGGCCTCCGGTGTAATGGAGCATATTCTACTCTAAGACGAGCTCAAAATGTGACATTTCCCTGAACAACTAGTGCGAAAGCTTTAGGATATTATAATATTGCAACAGACACAAACTCATTTACTATCTTCAGGACATTGTAATCAACTGAGCTGTAATCATCTTACGAATTGATAAGATGTAATAATATTAGGCACCTAATAATATGAACCGAGAGGAAAAATCATAAATAAATAAATAAATAATTGATTTAAGGGATAAACCTAAACAATCAGCAAATCATCATTATTCTCATAATAGAAATTATTGGGATACTCATGGATCTCCGGAAATGCACCGGTAAATATCTACATCAGACTAAAATTCTTAATGAATATACTTGCTACTCCAAATAAGATTTGAAGAAAACTCTTTTCTACTATAAAAGGCCAATTCTTAGGAGTGTGTATCAAGTTCCTTCGCCAAGTAGGGAGAAGGTCAGTCGAATCACTGGGCCAAGAACGCGAGTGAAGATCAAAGAGAATCGCGAAATTAGAGAATCGAGGCCTTCGATTACACGTAAGTGTCTGGCTGTCGCAATGCCGCTCTGGAGGTAGACCTTGCTCGAGCATCGTCGTTTTCTTTGGAAAGAAATGAAGAATGGGAAAGAAAGGAAATCTGGGAAAAGCTCTACGAATAAAAATGCTCCGCGACCAGGGGAGAAAGAAGGAAGAAGAAATTTGGGGTTTTTTATTTTTAGGGTTTGTAATTTCTCACTCATTTTTTTTGGGACAAAAATGCTCCTATTCCGATTGTTAGTAATATCACATGCTTGCCAGTCAAATTTAGGCTCTTATTTGAAACTATTTTAGCTCATTTATGCCATTATTTGAAAAAATATTCACTCTTAACTCTTTTTTGGAAAAATAATCCCATTTTAGGCCCTTATTGGGAATTCTACATTAATTATAATAGAGTTTTTCACAAGTTTTCTTTCGTTATTCGAATTTGTTAAAGGGAAATTGGCCATCGGAGAAACATTTTTGTAGCTCCCCGTATCATTCATGTCTATTCTATTCAAACGAGGCGTTCACTAACTCTTGCAACAAATGCTTTAATACTGATGATTTTGCAAAATACCAAATCGCATTATGTCTTCTTCTAGCAACTGAAGGAAATATGTCTTTTACTAACCCCATCATGGTACAAACAATCTAAATTTTCTTGGCATTGCACCATAGCATATTTCAGCGTACCATAATCATTGATGACATCTGTGTTTGCACCCCGTCAATCATAATTTAGATAAAAGAATTTAAAAGTTCTTCAACGTGAGTTTATATACATCACACGGGACAAAACTCCTCGGGAATGTACCCAAAAAGTGCTAGCACATGGCGAGTGAATTGATTGTCATTGTTGTCATCTACCAATTTGAAAAGTGTTAAAATGGACAACCCTAAAATTGAAACCCTAATCCCCTTAAGAAATGGGAATCAACCGCAATACCAGACATTCCTTATCGAACCAAACACGGGGGACGCTCCGATGATTAGGCTTTTACTTGCGAAACCTCCTATGAAGATCTCGTTTGTAACTCCACTTCCATTTCTCTCCTTATTACTAATTATACATTCTTAAATTCTCCGAAACAGAAGCTACCAGGAGACCCCACAAATAATGCGCTCAAGGTCTATGACCACTCCATAAGATACGGCCTCTCCAACGTTTTCTCCGCATAACAAGCTTTGACGACTAAAACGCGAATTTGTCCCGGTCTTCTTGGACTATATATGAATAGCATGACCATTTATTGAAAGGTGCCACCGATGCCCGTAAAGGGCTTCAAGAGCACATCTCAAGTACTGGCCTTGGTGGTGCACTTCTCTTTAAGGAGGTGCTAAGAAAAACAAAACACAAAGATCGATCAGATGGCAGCGACCGGTGGTTCGGAGGGTTTGTTCCGCCCCTTCTACGAGGGGTGTCTCTCCGGGTGCGACGGCGGGATCGGGAGGAGGCCGTACCACCGCAACTGTGGCTGCGCGCTCCACAAGGAGGGCCGGAACTGCTCCCATGCAAACCTGAAGAGCATGAGCCTGTCGTATCCGATTCGAAAGTCATGGAGCGAGGGCAACTTGGCGTTGATGGCCTCCATGCACTCATCTCCCTCTTCCTCACCGGCGACGGCTCCGAGGTGTAGGCTCAGCTCTTGCAATCACGCGGACGAAGAAAATAGTGTTTCCTGTAAGTTATAAGGTCTTGAATTTGTAAAACTTTTCCGTTTGGGAAAAGACTCTTAAAAAATAACTTGATTGAAAGGGTGTGAGATGTGAGTGATGTGTGCGATGCCATTTTTTTGGTCCAAGGCTCCCGTAGATCACGTTCATGCAGTCCTTTATCGGCTAGATTGCCTGGAGAAAATGGCTGTCTTGTGTACTAAACTTTTTTTTTTCTGGTTAATTTACATGTGGTGTGCTGGATGAACTGGTGTATAGAAGATTGATCATTTGTTTTGAGTAACGTGATGGGCCAAATACATTTGTATCTTCTTCCTGCTATTGAGTTGATTTATTAACGTTAGCATTTATATCACAAATCCTTTCCTAACCTAATGAATGTCCTCGCTATTTCAATATTAGGGTTCATCTTTCTTTTGTAGCTAGGGAAAAAGTCTCGGAAAATCAAGTTCACATCTCATCGATAAATGCCACTAGGATTTCATTCATCTTTTTACTTTCATGTGGAAAACCTAGGTACCAATTGTTTGGTCCATCTTATTACCACGTGAAGAAGCAAACAGCTTAGCGCGCCACTTGACTTTTTACATATAAACTCCCACAAGCTCTTAATCATCTTTCAATGTGTGTGTGTGTGTCTATATATATATACGAATGCTCTAGCGATAAAACGGGTAATCAATTATTTTCATCTTTACATTCGAATACATCAACTCAAGAAGGTGGGCTGAGTGTTGAAATGATTAGTACCTTGAACCTCAAGAAACATGAGCTCTCGGATCCAGTTTCTATCTGAAGCAACCTCTCTTAGAAGATGGATCGCAAGGAATTAAGTTAGATGGCCTATTTTTAACCAAATCGGGTAGACTTAATCAGGTGCGCCAAGGTGGCCCTGGATATTATCTCATAGCTATAACATAAAAGAAGTCAATATGAAAACTTGTGGGAGTATCCCTTTTATGCTTATCCTACAAAAATACTCAACCGACTTGAAGACTAGTCATGACGTTGCTTGCAATCAAGTACATATGAACAGCCGTGTGTTAGAAAAATGGAAAGATTAATTAGATATTTGTAGCACTCTTGCTTTATATAATACGGGGTTTTTCCTAACTTTCGATTAAAACAAAAAAAACAAAAAAGCAGGCTTGCTTGCAAGATAAGCTTCCATAGATCTTTCCAATGAGAAATAGCAGAATAGTTTCTCCTTAGAAGCAAGAAAACCCTTAGTCAATGAATATCTTTTCAGTATATGCAAACTAATCACTTAACTATGATCATCCAAGAACCCATTTATTCGAGCAAGACATAGAGTATAAACTTGGGTGGTGAAAAATTAGGCAAGACGCTTGATTTGTACCCTGAGCAAAACAATTTTAAGCTTGATCAGCTTCTAATATTATGAATCTAAGGTGATTTATGATCGTTCAGTTGCATCTTGCCAGATCCAAAGTATCATTATATAGCTAAAAACTCAAAATTCATTAATAAAATACATGGGTTGATATGATAGATTCTGACATTAATAAGACGTGACGCATGTAGTATCTCTTTTCCTCTCAAGTCTCAAGTGCCTTGGAACTTCGCTTTCGTCTCTCTTGTTAGCAACTCCTTCAAGGTTGATTGATGAAATTAAGTCGTAGGGTAGGCGACCCGTGACTAATGTCTTGTAAGCAATACATAACAAGCTGGCAAGATCATTAATCGAATTTCATCAAGAAGATTCACGAGCTATGTCACCATATCACAAAGCAAATTTAAAAGAGGTTTCCACCTCAAAGTTTGCACAATAAAACTTAAGTCCCTGGTGAATTTACAATGGTGCAAACTAATCGAGGGGCAAAAAACGTTATTTATATTTAAACGGAACCTTTAACACTTCAAATCGCGATTTAATGAGCTAAATATTTCTAGTTATCCCCAAAAAAAAAAGAAAAATTGAATTCATTGTCCAAATTTTAAATATATATCCAGAAACTTGCTTTCCTCATCATATTTAATCCTATGTATTATTTTAACAGAGAAAGTGTGTGCTCTTTTACATTCAACCGCTTTTGTCCATTGTCAACAACAAGGGAAGGACAACTGCCGACAGATTGGCAAGGTCGACAAAATAGAGCATAAGAAATGTAAGGCATATTGGGACATGGTGAACATAGCCAGGATTGAATTGAATGATTTTAGTATTAAATCGCCCCGTCATTTACCTAAGCTTCCAGAAGAACTGATAAAATCCAATTATTTGAAAAATAAAGAATTCATAGATTCCTTGCCCTGCTACAAATTGTAATTACAGATAGAACGCCTGCACAGGATGAGTGTTAAAGTGTTATTTAAACATGCAAGTAATATAGTTAGAACGATCAACTGTCTTGAGGTGTAAAGAGCCCCTATCATCATCAAAATATGATAATCTAATATTCATATATCTTAAAATATATAATTAGGAAGGCAAATAAGAACACAGAGAGATTTAAACTCAAGAGCATCTTATTTTGGTACCATACAAAATTTTGTAAGACCATACAAGCAACTGTTTTAATAATTCAAGTTGTTTCGTATTTAAGCATTCTAACATACTGGACTCAATAAAACCCTATTATGACGGAGAGATGATTGCAAGCTCCGATGGAGAGATTTTGGTATCGAAAATTTAAACTGCGCTCCAAAAGATCGTAATCCAGCTGGTCTCCACTAATGATGGTAAGAAAGATAGGGATCGTATCGTTTTGGGATGAATTGAAGATGCCGATTTATCTTATGAATGGGCGACACTTTACATATGAATTTCCAGGGTCTACTCTCTCTCTCTCTCTCTCTCTCTCCCCCCCCCCCCCCCCCTCCCTTGAAAAGAATCGACCCCCAATTTGAGGTTGCTTCCTCATACTCGAGTTATAAGACATGTTTGGTGTTTTCATCGATTCAAGGTCTATTTCTCTTTGATGCATACAACTCTTCTTCGAGTTTCTTTTTCCTTTCCTTTTCTATGTCGAAGACTCGAAATTGTTTACTTCCCACCCCAAGTATCTGTTAATTTGAACTCTCGAATGATTTAGAAGACAACCAACCCTTCAACCGAAGATTAAGTCCTCGCTGACCCGGCAAAAATAACCCGGACGCGAGGTGCTGAAGTCTAGCAGTTCCAAAGTCCAAAAGTCTTGTTATATGAGTAAAATGGAGCATTTATCAGGAGAGGATACTAAAAAATTGGTTTATGGGTGTTTGCCAGGGAAAGTTTCCTCAACAAAATCTTTCGCCAAAGATGGCAGAGCTTTGGTTTTATTATTCATAACAGGTCTTGTGTCGCTCCAGAAAGGAAACAATAGATCTAGACTACGACAAAAGTAAAATATGAGGAACTACCCGTGGTGGCGGCATAGTTGGTTGAGCATTTATTCCTTTCGTGAGAGGTCCAGTATTCGACTCTCTGTGTCGTCTGCCAAGAATAGTAGTAACTCTACTTACTTCAAGGTTTACCTCGTTGGGCTGCCGGTTTACAGGGATTCCCTAAATTACTAAAAAAAAAAAAGCAAAGTACGAGGAAATGAAAAAAAAAAAAAAGTACGAGGAAACGGGAGAAATGTAAAGTGCCATTGAATGTAAAAAGTACAATAGAATGAAAGATAATAATTGAAAAGCAAACTGATTGATTGTTGATTTGACAAGAGGTCATTTCCATTTGTGCCGGCTATTTATAATGGTATTCCAAAAGTAACTATCTTTTTACGTTACCATCTCGATGCCTACGACATTCCGGAAGTTTCAACTCTTTTTCGGTAAGCGTCCTGCCTTGCCGATGTCTTCGCTAGTGCCGATTCCAGTAATCACTTTTATCTTTATCTCGTCAGCTTCGGCAAGCCCCCTTGCTGTATTATTCAAGGTCTTCATTTATCAATTGCTAGCATCTTGGCCCATTTTCTCTGAATTCCTACATTTTGGCCCGCTTTATTCTCCTCGGCTTCCGAAGCCCGATAAGCTAGTTTGGGCGCCAACAATAAGATTATCCCATATGGTAATACCAGCGTAAGGAATCAACAGGCAGCCATGTATCAGGGGGACATCGGTCAATAGTTGGTTGTCGTGTGTCAAGAGGACACGGGCTGACACGAGACCCAGTAAAAACGGTCAATTTGTAGGCCGACCATCCTTGACAAGTTTCGTTTCAAGTCTATTAACTCAAAACTCTCTAGAACATCTCAGACGAACAAAAATAACATAGGACCATGTCACCTATCCCAAGTCATTCTCGCATTGAGCTATGCTATGAGTGAACCTATAACAAATTCCCGCTAATGACATTTCTTAATAAATTCGGGAAATTATATAAACAAATAACATACATATTCCATAAATATGAAAGGAGGAATTACACATCAAATAGAGTTTTCAAACTTCCATTTTTTTTTTTATCATGACGAGTCGAGCATATTAATTTTGCAGTTACTTAAAAATTATAGTAGTTTTGCGAGCAATTTATAAATTTTCCATTTTTTTGCATGTTAAAAATTATTGTGTAAACATTCGCATACTTCACCGACCCAAAAAGATAAAATAAAATTCGCATACTTCAAGTATAACTCATTTTTCGAAATAAAAAAGGGTCAACCCAATTTGAATAGGTCAAAAATGTGTTGATCACATTTTCGTGGGTATTTATTTCTTTAGATGTAACTAAGCATGCTAGAGGGAAGTAAAAATTTCAAAACAGAAAGAGATTTTAAAAAATCTAAATATCTTTCCTTAGGATATCAGGTATATTTTTATCGTCGATCATGGTTAGAAAAAAAACAGGTAATATTAGGAATTCGTCTGATGCATGCTCTGATTGAAGGAAGTTTCGTGAAAACAAGACCCCAAACTGCGTAAGTTGCTACAGCCAAACTTTAGAAAATAAAAATTCAGGCTGACGGACAAAACATAGGGTCAACGGAAGAAACGAGAGGCCGCACGTAACAGTATTAATTAAGATCCAAGTTGTCCTATTTAGACAGCATCGTCGATGTACCACTAAAACAAGAAAGATCAGTTAGAAGGATTCAGCTTAACGAACTCTCTCTCTCGAAAACGCGAAAGGATTTCTTAGTTGAATGACTGACTTGTCTAGACAGCAAATGACTAAAATCCTAATTCCAAACCTCTAAGTTAAAGCCAAGAAACATTTGTCTCGCTCTCTCTCCCCCTAGGAAGCTTCACATTCAAGACTACCCGAGAGAGAGAGAGAGAGAGAGACGTTCCTCATGAAAACACGTTTTAGTAATCACATTTTGCACAAACACGTCTCGTAAATCGCATCGTTTTCTCCGCATGAAAACACGTTTTAGTTTTAACATTTTGCACAAACACGTCTCGAAAATCGCATCGTTTTCTCCAATTCATCCAACCGAGAGGATAAACTCTCTAAAGAGAACCCTACACTTCACGTTCCTATGACTTGTCTTACTACCCCATAAAGCCCGCACAATTTTCCAACCCAACACTGAACACCTAATCAACCATGCACTGTAAATTCACCAGCACAAGCACACCCTTGACTACTTACCTGGACACACCAAGGAGGGAGGGAGGGAGGGAGAGGGAAAGGGAGGGAGGGGGAGAGAGAGAGAGAGAGAGAGAGAGAGAGAGAGGGGAGGGATGGCCACCGTAGCAGCTTCCATGGTGTTGCTCCGGTGTGTCATCTATGGCAGCTTGTCGCTGAACGACGTGGAGGTCGAGCGCCGCCCATACCATCGGTACTGTGGTTGCGCCCTACACAAAGTCAAAGACGGCAGCAGTTGTCCTAAGACTTGCCCGAACAACCACAAGGTGTACTTCCCATGGAAGGAGTTGTCCTCGGATTGCTTGTTGTCCCTCTCGTCTTCTCATACCTCTGCTCGATCTTCTCTTCTCTCGGTCGATAGCATGTCTTCTTTGACAAGGACAGAGGATACAAGAGGACAGGCCTCTGCAGATAGGTGACGGATATCAATATGCTTGGTCGTGGTGATTGAGATTACTTTTCACTCAACATATGACCATCACTCCTGTATCCTTTTGAAAAAAATGCCAGAGATACTAAAATTAGTTTAAAAGGCAAAATGGCAAATTCTTGCTGGATATTTAAGTGTGAACTGCATGTTTATGTCTAAATAAGTTTGTTGTATTATTTAATAAACCAATTCTGTAAACCCGTTTTAGCATTTCTAAGCATTATTAGTTTTTGTTCTACCCTGTGGAAAACCTGTTGTTTGTACCTTTTCTCTAGTTGCTTCAATTCTGACGAAGCAAAAGAAGAGGTGTCTAGGTAAAACCCTACGTCTCCGGACTTAAGTGACGTGTTATCAACCATGGTCGTTTTCACCAGGAATAGGCAATCCATGATCATTTGCTTACTGTCTCAAGTTAAAGTGTTGTGAAGTGTGTAACTTCGTATATTTATTGCACATGTTAGAATACGTATTCAAATTCTACGAACAGGCCGCATATGGACAACGACATATCATTCCCAGCAGCAAGAAATGTAAATATTTTGATACTTGTGCATGCTTAATTTGTTTTGATTAGTACTTCATTTTCGCTTGTTCAAAGGTTACTCGTTCCTATTTTCTACATAGCTTGTGTGCATAACCGGAGAGGTGTAGAGAGAGAGAGAGAGAGAGATGGCTATGCCGCTGGCGAAATTAGCCGGAGGCCGTGAGGGGGTGGCTAACGGCAACAGAAGCCTGTGATCGATGGAGAGAAAGAGCCCAAGGGCAGCAATGCTCGCTGTGTCCCCGATGAAGGTAGTCGGAGGTCAGGTGGTGGTGGCTGGAGGCAACAGATGATGGTGATTGCCCGCAACGAAGGTTGATAGACAAACTTAGGTAAGAGTTTGGCTTTAGGGTTTGTGGGCAATTTGAGGGGTTAATGTATTTCTGACCTATCTTTAAGAGAGGGTATTCTAATGAGTTGTGAGTATTAAATCAAGATGCAAATTCTCTAATAAAAATAGATGACTAAAAGAGCAATAAAAGGTTCTGGGTAGTGCCTACTAATTATTCTCCATGGAGTTTGCTATCTTCCAAATTGTATCATTATTTGAATGTCTCCGAGTACGGTAACATAAACTGGGCTGGCTAAATTGTCATCAATAGCAACCAAGTGATCGAAAGGGTAGCATCAAAGTAGAAATCACTCCATGGAGATTGGAATTGATGTTTCTTAGACATTAATTTCAACAGTTTCAGTAGGTTGAGGTGGCAAAATGAGTTATCAACCTCTTTCGACACAAGTCGTATGCTTGTTCTCGCCGGTGATTGTATCATGCCTTTGTTCCATTTGATGCAAATTGTCTTCGTTGGTCTAACTGTTAGACGTGAGTGCTTTCTTAAAGTTGCTTTTTCTAGGCATAAGGCATCAGATAAGGGTTCATCAAAGGAGGAATTGAAAATAAAAAGTAAAATCGATAGTTTCTAAGGATAGTCAACACCACAGAAATTGCTGCATCAAGTAAGGGTCTATCAAATGAAGACACTTGTTTCATTTGATTGAATGTCAATAATCAACTCAAGAAGTAAATATTTTATAAAGAAATACACTTGATTTGCATCTCAAAAAGCATACTCATGAGTTTGAATATCGGTGAAGGCATTTCTTTCGAGACAATTCTGTAGGCCTCCTTTTAGTTATTAACCAATTATGACAAGAATTGGAAATCAAGTCGATGGAGAACTTGATATTTCTCAATAATATATACCGTCAGCATATGTGTCTATGCATCATTATACCTATAGTGGATTATTAAGACCTATAGTACTAGGATTTTAAAAGGTTGTGTGCATTGTATGATCGAATTTATCACGCCATTGCTATATGCCGTTCTCTTTGAGCCATATAATAAATTTGATCAACTAGTAAACTTTCTTTATTCCCAAGTAAAACAAAGCCTTTACCCTTTCAAATATGCAGTCTAGATGCATTTTTTCACACACATACAAAATATAATAGATGTCCAAGGTAAAAAAAAAAAAAAAAACGAATGACCTTTTAAAAGTCCATTTTTTCATTCAATTCGAGTGACTCCAAAAACTCATTTCACTCCTTCATTTCCTTTTAAATTAAGATTAAATGAAAAAGGGTTTTTTTTTGGCTAAAAAATGAAAAATAGTGTTGATGACACAAAAAGAAATGTTCAAGTCGGACAGTTAACTTGGGCGGGAAGAGACCGAGTAAAACCACCTTGAGGTAATATTTGCCGAGTCCTTTTGGTCGGCAACTATAGGCAATCAACAAAGGCAATAAGAAATTGCTGACGAGTGATATAAGAGAAAATGGCTAACTATTGAGCCATGAGTATTGTTGAATGAGACTTGGTTTAGCCGACAAGCTAAAGTGAAGATCAATGAATCGAGGACAAGATAAGGGTTTGAATCATGAAGCCGGCAATCTTAGGTACAACCAGAACGACCCATTCAATTGTGAAGCTAGCATGATCATCAATTTTTAAGCCAAAAATCTTGAAAGCTCTAAGTAATAATAACCGAGAAATATGGACTGTCGTAATTTTTAGGAAGAGGAATTGCAAGTTGCAAAAGTATCAATGTGGGTTGAGTGATGATGCCATGATGTTCTAGTAATGGGTCTTTGATAATCATTTGTAAATAAATGTTGCTAAATTATAGGAGTGACATAGGTTATTATTTGATTCTTTTTTTCTTTTTTTGGTAGGTTGTTAACTCTTGATAATAGCTATAAGTATAAGGATTGTAATTTGAGCAAGGGACCGCCAATCAACACCATTTATTTTAATTTTATCTTCCTTTTATCTTTATATTTGACATGACACGATTGACCATGATTACCTCTAGTTTTCATACTTTAAATTTCTCATCAATTAGCATTTCTTATCTAGAAATGATCAAAAGACTTCTCATATCCTATGTCAATCGGTTCATCAATCCATTCTTTGAAAGGTGCTTTGAAAACATGTGCCTATGCAAAAGAAAATATACATATAATTTTGAATCACCGAAGATGGTGAATATTAAAGGCGGTGATTTATCAATCAATGTGGCTATAAAAAAATAATTACGAAATACGGCACAAAGGAAGAAGAATTAGGGAACATCAATCAAAATCACAAGCAGATAGTCAGAGATGGTGAAATCGACGGATGGACAATTCTTGCAATATATGCATATTTTCAATTATCATTTTCTTTACTGTATTAGTTCCTTATGAATCCCCTTTTTTCCCATGATGTTGATGACAGTCCACTCCTGGAAAAAGCCCTCAGCAATTTACTTTTTGGCATTACACCTTTTAGCAGTTACTGTTGCTTTTCTCCAAATCAACTGGAATAGGTTTGGTCCAATTATATCGCCAGATTCATGTTGGGGGAGCTTTGTGTCTGTTATTCAACATTTGGGTTCCCGACTGAGGATTGCTTTCTGTTTGGTGTTGCCTGCCATCCAGCTTGTTGTGGGAATCAGCTACCCTTCATGGATTTCTCTGCCATTTTTTGTGGGCAGCTGTGTTGGCCTTGTAGATTGGTCTCTAAGTAGCAACTTTCTTGGTTTATTCAGGTAACTTATTCAGTGGCATGTAAAGTTTCTCTTCTTTTGCTCATTCCATTTGCACAACATGCCTGCTCTTAATGAATCTAGTGCTTTGCAATTATACGGTTTTGAAGGTGGTGGAGGGCACTTCAGCTTTATGCGGGCTTCAACATTGTTCTGCTTTATGTGTATCAGCTTCCCGTAGACTTCCCTGAGATATCAAATTGGATAGCTGACTTCATTGGTTTATATAAAATATCTACTACTACTGAGTGGCCAAAGATTTGTTCTGGTCTTTCCCTTGTTCTTTTCTATATGATGCTATCCCATGTCAAATGTAATTTAGAGGAGATGGATCTCATTCTATCAACAAACGAGAGTAGTTTGACAGAGCACCTTCTTCCTTCCAATTCATTTTTCATTCGTGAGTCGAGATCCGGCGTAAGACATACCAATGTGCTATTGAGGGGATCAGTTTTTCGAACCTTCAGTATCAATTTTTTCGCATATGGTTTCCCGGTCTCCTTGTTTGCCCTCTCATTTTGGAGTTTCCATTTTGCCAGCATATGTGCCTTTGGCTTACTTGCATATGTTGGGTACATTGTTTATGCGTTTCCTTCTTTGTTTCGATTGCATCGATTAAATGGGCTTCTGCTGGTCTTCATTCTCCTGTGGGCTGTGGCTACATATGTATTCAATGTAGCATTTGCCTTCTTCAAATGGAAGCTCGGGAAGGACACGGAAATCTGGGAGATGGTTGGTTTATGGCATTATCCAGTTCCCGGATTCTTTCTTCTTGCTCAATTCTGTCTCGGTGTTTTAGTTGCCTTGGGAAATCTTGTGAACAACTCTGTTTTCCTCAGCTTATCTGATGAGTATGGGCGACATCCAAATGATGACTCTTATGGAGAAGTAGAGGATACCAAAGTATTGATTGTTGCTACTGTTGCTTGGGGACTACGAAAATGTTCAAGGGCTATTATGTTGGCTTTGATATTTCTCATAGCAATGAAACCTGGCTTCATCCATGCTGTATATATGATATTTTTTCTGGTGTATCTATTGGGCCATGAGATCGGCAGACAGATACGACAATCCCTGATCCTCCTTTGTGAGGCTCATTTTGCACTGCTTTACATTCTTCGGATTAGTTTGATTTCTAGAACTTTAGAAGATACATCCTCATTGAGCATGCAAATTCTGTCCCAGTTAGGTCTTCTGGATCGTGACAGTTCCTGGGACTTCCTTGAAATCGCTCTGCTTGCTTGCTTCTGTGCGATCCACAATCATGGTTTCGATATGCTATTTTCCTTCTCAGCGGTTGTGCAACATTCACCTAGCACCCCAATTGGATTTGGCATTTTGAAAGCTGGTCTGAGCAAATCAGTTTTGCTGTCCGTGTATGCTTCTCCAAACACTAGATGCACCCAACGAAATGCTTCCTCTGAGAGAAGGATTGCGTCGTTTCTCGGTGCAATTGGGCAGAAGTTCCTATCTGTGTATCGCTCATGTGGCACATATATTGCTTTTTTGACAATCCTTCTAACGGTTTACTTGGTGACACCCAATTGCATATCGTTTGGCTACATTTTGCTTCTCCTATGTTGGATCATAGGAAGACAACTTGTTGAAAGGACGAGAAGACACCTTTGGTTTCCATTAAAGTTTTATGCAATCACTGTGTTTATCTTCATATACAGCTTGAGCAATTTCTCCACCTTTGAGATGTGGTTGTCGGGGTTGATTGATCTTCAGTTTTACTTGGCCTACAACTCAGAAGCTTTGCTGTTGCAGAATATTTGGCAGTCTCTTGCAATCCTGATTGTGATGCAGCTTTACAGCTACGAGAGGAGACAGAGCAAGTATATCCAATCTGATAATGCCAAACTTATGGAATTTGGAGTAGTTGGATTTATTAAGAGGCTCCTCATTTGGCACAGTGACAAGATAGTGTATATAGCAGTGTTCTATGCATCATTGTCTTCAATTAGTCTCTTTGGTTTTCTTTATCTGCTTGGTCTTGTCATATGTTCCCTTTTACCTAAGGGATCTCGAATCCCATCAAAGTTATTCCTTCTTTATACAGGAATTCTGGTGATGACAGAATATCTCTTTCAGATGTGGGGTGCCCTGGCAGGAATGTTTCCTGGACAGAATAACTTTAGTTTAGCCAATTTCTTGGGTTTTGAGTTATTTCAGTCAGGCTTTTGGGGTCTAGAATTGGGTTTAAGGGGAAAAGTGCTGGTGATATCTGCTTGTACCCTTCAATACAATGTCTTCCGTTGGTTACAAAAAGTACCAACTCACATTTTGAGCAAAGATTACACTGAAGAACCTTGCCCTCTTTTTGTATCAGCAGAAGTGTTTAGGGATTTTTCTAATTCAAACGGGGAAAGCAAGCCACCTGCAGATTTGCCTGCAATTCCTTGTGAAGCAGAAGGCGTGAGAGACAATTCGTCTTCCTCAGCCTCTGGTTTTTCTCAAGCATCAAATAATGTACCCAAAGCTGGAGGCTCTGCGGCTGGCATTGCTAGAAAATATTCATTTGGATATATTTGGGGAAGCACCAGCGAAAGCCACAAATGGAACAGGAAAAGGATTATCACCATGAGAAGGGAGAGATTTGAAACGCAGAAGACAATCTTCATAGTCTATATAAAGTTTTGGATGGAGAACATGTTTAATCTCTTTGGTCTCGAAATTAACATGGTGGCCTTGCTCCTTGCCTGCTTTGCTTTGTTAAATGCCATTTCTATGCTCTATATTGCACTTCTTGCTGCTTGCATACTTCTAAATCGCAATGTCATTCGGAAATTATGGCCAGCACTTGTCTTTTTGCTTGCTTCCATTCTTGTCCTAGAATACCTTGTCATTTGGAAGAGCACACTATCTGCCAATTCGCAGACATCAAGCAAGGCTGAGGTACATTGCGATGATTGCTGGCAAAGTTCAAGCTCGCATTTACGTTACTGTGAAAGTTGTTGGTTAGGTCTTACCATTGATGATCCTTGTGTCCTGATCAGTTACTTCATCGTCTTCATGCTTGCTTGTTTAAAACTTCGTGCCGATCACAGGTCCAGCTTTTCAGGGTCATATACTTACAGAGAAGTGATATCTCAGCGCAAAAACATATTTGTATGGAGAGACCTCTCATTTGAAACTAAAAGCATGTGGACAGTTCTTGACTACCTGAGGCTATATTGTTATTGCCATCTGTTGGATCTCGTGCTTGCTTTAGTTTTAATTACTGGGACCCTGGAGTATGATATATTGCATCTTGGATATCTTGCCTTTGCTCTGGTTTTCTTTCGAATGAGACTCACTATATTGAAGAAGAGAAATAGGATTTTTAAGTTCTTGCGGATGTACAACTTTGCAGTTATTGTTCTATCTCTTGCATATCAATCTCCTTTTGTTGGGGATTTTTGTGCCAAAAAATGCAAGACAGTAAATTATATATTTGAGGTGATTGGTTTTCACAAGTATGATTATGGTTTCCGCATCACCGCAAGATCTGCACTGGTTGAGATCATCATCTTCATTCTCGTGTCAGTGCAATCCTATATGTTTTCTTCCTCAGAATTCGACTATGTCTTCCGATATCTTGAGGCAGAGCAAATTGGTACCATTGTAAGTGAACAAGAGAAGAAAGCTGCATGGAAGACTGCTCAGTTACAGCACATTCGTGAATGTGAGGAAAAGAAACGTCAGAGGAACACACAAGTGGAGAAAATGAAATCTGAGATGCTCAACCTGCAAATTCAACTTCATAGTGGAATCCCCACTGCAAACTGTGACAGCACTTCTCCAGGTAGCGAAGGGCTTCGGAGGAGAAGGAGCTCTTTAATTTCAAATAAAGATGCTGGGATGTGGGATAATGAGAATAAATTGCTGAGAAGACAAGATCATGCTGTTGGCGAGGAGTCTGTATTTCCTTTCGAATTTTATGATTCTCCTGCCAGTATGAATGCTGAAAGTCTTCCTGTGATGAATTCAGCTGATCATTCATTTGAGTTTTCTCATTGTGAGATCACTGAGGCTGAGGAGGATGGTGGAGGTTCTTTATATGATTCAGATAAGAAAGAGAAAGTCAGAGGTCAAGCTAAGGATAACCCTATAGTTTCTGCTGTACAGCTTTTAGGAGATGGTGTTTCCCAGGTCCAATCTATCGGAAACCAGGCGGTTAGTTCTCTTGTAACCTTCTTGAACATCATGCCAGAAGATATGGATGCCAATGAACCCACATCACAAGATGATGGGAAGTATGAAGAGATGGAAAGCCAGAACATGGGATTTACAGATTTGAATCGTTCTTCATCTCTGCAATCTGATAAGAGTGCTGATGCTGCAAGTTTCCAACTAGGGAGGATATTATATCATATATGGTCCCAGATGCAGTCCAATAATGACATTGTGTGTTACTGTTGCTTCGTTCTGGTCTTCCTGTGGAACTTCAGCCTGCTGTCAATGGCATATCTTGCTGCACTCTTTTTGTATGCCCTTTGTGTAAATACTGGTCCTACTTATATTTTCTGGGTTATTGTGTTGATCTACACGGAAGTTTATATTCTACTTCAATATCTTTACCAAATTATCGTCCACCACCATATATGGACTGCTGATTCGGGCCTCCTTCATGAGTTGGGATTTCCTGAACATAAAATGACATCTTTCTTTGTTATTGGGATACTGCCACTATTTCTAGTCTACCTATTTACCCTCATACAGAGCTCAATAACTGCAAAGGATGGTGAATGGACGTCGTACACTGAGATAAATTGCCATAGGGTGAATGCTCTGTGCAGAAAAGAGGTCCTTGTCAGGGATAGCTTGAGCAAGAAGGCTGAAGAGCTGCTGTGCCACATGATAAACATGGTTAAAATGACGATCAGAAACTTCTTTTGGTACTGGAAGTCACTGATACAGGGGGCAGAATCTCCACCTTACTTTGTTCAGGTGTCCATGGATGTTGGTTCATGGCCTGATGATGGGATTCAACCAGAGAGAATAGAATCTGGAATCAACCAATTGCTGAGAATAGTTCACAGTGAGAGATACACGGATAGAAATCCTCATCTTTGCCCATATTCTAGTAGGGTTCATGTTCAAAGCATTGAAAGAAGCGAAGAAAAGACGAATATAGCTTTGGCAGTTTTTGAGGTGATATATGCCTCACCTCCAACAGAGTGTACTTCTGCAGAATGGTACAGGTCATTGACTCCTGCAAGTGATGTAGCAAAAGAGATTACTATTGCACAGCAATCTGGATCTGTTGAAGAAATGGGATTTCCTTATATCATACTTTCTGTAATAGGAGGTGGCAAAAGAGAAATTGATCTGTATGCCTACATTTTTGGTGCAGATTTGACTGTTTTCTTTTTGGTGGCTATTTTCTATCAATCTGTTATAAAGAACAAAAGTGAGTTTCTTGATGTATCTCAGCTCGAGGATCAATTTCCGAAGGAATTTGTCTTTATACTAATGATAATCTTCTTCATGATCGTGGTTGACCGCATAATTTACCTATGTTCATATGCGCTGGGGAAAGTGATTTTTTATCTTTTTAGTCTCATTCTTTTCACATACTCAGTAACTGAGCATGCCTGGCGCTTGGGGCCTTCCCAGCAACAAGCTGGAGTTTTAGCTCTTCGTGCTATATATGTAGCAAAAGCTGTTTCTTTGTCATTACAAGCCATACAAGTACGCTATGGCATTCCTCATCAAAGCACCTTGTATCGACAGTTTTTGACCAGTCGCGTCTCTCGGGTCAATTACTTAGGCTATAGGTTGTATCGAGCTTTGCCATTCCTTTATGAGTTACGGTGCGTGCTGGACTGGTCATGCACAACCATGATGTTGATGAGAGAAATAGAAGTTCATCTTGACTTTTCCTTTGGTCAAACAGTTCACTTGCAACTGTAAAAATCGGTAGCATTGCATTGGACTATCCTTCATCACCCAATTAGATATTTGAGGGCCCCACTTCGAGCTACCTACCAAATCCGTCTATCCTCCTCCTTCCTTCCTCCATCCAACCAGAAATGAAAACTATGTCCAACTCCATCGCCCCATTACCTCCATGATCAAATCCTTCCCCACCGCCCCTCCCCTCCCCCTCCCCCACCCGCCCCTTCGCCTCACCCGCCGCTCCTTCCTCTTCTCCACCGCCACCACCACCGCCACCTCCCTCGCCCTCCCGGCCGCCTCCCTTCCATTGCCGCAGCCGCCGCTCGACACCACCATCACCGACCGCGTGTTCATGGACTTCGCCATCTGCCCCAACTACTTCCGCCCCGACCGCGCCATCTCCGACGACCTCTCCACCCTCTGCGCCGACTCCGTCCCCCTCGGCCGCCTCGTCCTCGGCCTCTACGGCCACCTCGTCCCCCTCACCGTCGCCAACTTCAAGTCCATGTGCACCGCCCCCGGCACCTCCTACCGCAACACCCTCGTCAACAGGATCTTCCCCGGCCAGTACTTCCTCGCCGGCCGCCAGGGCCGGCGGGACAAGGGCGAGGTGCGGCCGCCGCTGTCGGAGCTGGCCCGCAACACCGAGACGGTGGACTCGCGGGCCTTCCTCCTGCGCCACTCGAGGGCCGGCGTGGTCTCGCTGTCCCTGTCGGAGAACGACGATGACGAGAAGATCAAGATGGACCCCGAGTACAGGAACGTGGAGTTCTTGATCACCACAGGGCCTGGACCGTGTCCCCAGTTGGATAGCAAGAACATTGTGTTCGGGACGGTGCTTGAAGGTAAGTTCCGTGTGATGATCGGTATGTGAATTGGATTGCTTTTTCCTTGATTGTTCCTGTTTGGTACAGCAATTTTGAGTTTCGATTTTGCGGCGTGTGATTGGAATGTAATCTTTGCGAATTGCTGAAACTGCCACTTGAGTGTAGAATTTGCATTTAACAGAACAATATCGCTGCCAGATTGACCATTTTCAGTTCATTCTTGATCTGACATGACATGGGTAGATCACAATCTTTATGCTGACCGCAGCATTCGCATTATCAAGCGTTGGGTCATGTTGCTGCTATTGATGACCAAGTAGAAATGACCAAGTAGAAGTCCCTCTCTTCTGTCATTTGCAATGCAAACTTTCTTTCCCTCAGTACCGATAGGTAGCTTAACTATACACACTGTCGGTGAAGACCCAAGAGTTTTAAGATGGACTTGTTTTCTGGATCATCTAAGCAAGTGCCCATGCATGTCATATCTCTTTCAATCCTCATTACTGAAAGTTCATGACTTTGGATAAATCTTCCTCTAGTATACCAGTATAGGCTAATCAGAGTGGCACTCCTACGAACAATAGAATTCGATAGGGCATGAGTTTCCGAAATGGAACTCGTTCAAGAGTAGAGTTGCTACTCCTTCCCAAGACATAACTTGCGCTTTTAGAGAATTTGAACTCTGAAAATTGCAGCGATACGGCCATTTAACTCTCAGGTAATTTTTCTGTGGGAGCTTTTGTTATCTCTATGACATTTGCAGCTCTTTAACTGCAAAATGTGGACGGTCCGGATCGTATGGATTATCAAACTGAGCAATTACTTCAGAAGAAGAAGGTCTTCGTGGTTCAAAGTAGCATTTTTAATTCTTGAAGACATTTGGCTGGGATTACTTTGAAGGCATTTTGACTCCTTCCTTGCATTTTACATGCTTACTGTTATATGACAGAACACTTAGTATGTTCGTCTGTGTGTTATCATTCTCTCATGTTGTTCACATCTTAGTTACGTTTGAATTGCAGGCTTGGATGTCATAACAGCAATCGCTTCCATTCCTACGTACAAACCCTCCGAGAATATCCGCCAACTCAATGACTTGGCCGAGTTTTTTGGGGACGAAAGAGCGCAAAATGCCCGTGCAATGTGGAATAAGCCTCTCAAGACAGTTTACATCAGGGATTGCGGAGAGATCAAAGTGTCGAAGCCTACCCTGACTCCTAGTTTACCTTAATTCTATCAGCAAATTGAATCAGGTTATGCTCGTTGTACATCCCATACGCTGTTGGACTCGATGTGAAATTTTGTTTCAAAATTTTGTACTCAGAGAAGAGTGGCAGTGAGAAAAACAAAAGGAATTCTTGTCACTTGTATTACCTCGTGATATACAGCAAGCGAAGTGATTGCTACATGTAGTATCAATCAGAAGGGAGCTTCAGTTTCACTGTATTTGATCAGCATATGCTGGGAGCCACCGGAGCACCAGTTCTGTAGCCGGTCACTGTGTTTCAACCAGCCAAACGTGTAAGCAAGCATCGAACTATGAAACTTGATTTCATCAGATAGATTCTTATAAATTGCTCCAAATAGATGTCGATGACTCATTAATTGGATCGATACCCTTCCTCCAAAGAATTAAATCTTTCAAGAGTACGTGGTCTATGGTTGAAGGAGAGAGGTGAGGCAAGGGCCGATAGAGAGGCCCAACAAAGATGTTGGTCGCTCAAATCGATTTTGCTTAAGAAAATGTAGCTCACGACCGTCCAATTTTAATTCCAACAATGCTCCTATACAGATTGTAATTGGTTTTAGTTCGTGAAAAAGATTGCACAAGTACGTAGCTAAAAGTTCATGAATTGAAGCAGCATCCATTTTGCTATCAAACTTAAAAGAGAAAGGTTCTGTCCTCTCTTTGAACTATGTTCTTTTTATTTGGCGACGTGCAACTCTACCTTCAGTGAAGGCCCGGCAACCATGAAAGACTGACAATCTGGCGATGCCATCGATCATCATACACAATTACATTCGACTACATCAAGGATTGCTCCTCTTGGCAGAGACAATATTGAGGCGAAGCTTCTTAAGGGGAACTGGTCATCGATTGCATAACTCGTCTCGTCATACCTGAAATCAGCCAATGAGTTCCTCCAGCGGCTGTGCCTCCTGATGCGCGACATGAGAGAATGCTTGCACTTGTCGTATGCTTGCACTTGTCCTTGTATTCAGGAACTTCGAGCGCACACAATGGCTTCAGCTGCAAAGCATAAGTTGGTGACACCGAGGCGGATGGTGGCCTTAAGTTTGTGATGTGCCAGCGTTTCGTTATAGGAGAAGCGTTCCCGGTGGCGGCAGTGGTAGTGGAGGATGCAAGAGATGAGGCAGAGAGAGTGTCTGAGCTTTCGAGAGAGAGAGAGAGAGAGAGAGAGAATCTGTAGGTTCCATTTCTGTCGACAGTGTTGAAAGGGTGAGTCAATGATGAAGAAGATGAGAGTTTGGAGCAGAAAATGAGAAAATATGATGCCGAGCATCATTCTTTTTCGCAGAATTTGGGAAAATAAAAAACCGACTTTTCCATGGACTCTTTCTCCCTCAACCTGCGATTGATAGCTTGTAATTCATACACAAAAATTAAAATTGGCCAAAATGTTATCAAATAAAAATTTGCTAACATTTGCTGACTAGCCGTTCTCTCCACAAAATTAGCCCTTGCCACACGGCAAAAAACATTGCGGAACACATTATTATCTTCTAAAAATAATGTCAAAAAGAAACAACATCATTTTGATTATCAATACTCCACGTCAATAGTACGGTCAACGTATACTGAATCTCCACGTCAGAATTTCCTAATTGAAATTAGTCAGATGAGTTATACTGAAAAATCGTCAAGTAATTGAAGACTACATCAAGCAAATTGAAAAATTTAGAATTAAATTCGCGGACGCACAATAAGCTTTGGACGTTTTAGATAATATTCCCATCCATTTTGAATACCAAGAAATATTTACGTGATGCATACTTGAACGGAGGTAGAAATAGTATTCTTCCTTAAGTGAACAGGGTGTAAATTCTAATTATGCTAATCATCCAATGCGACAGTGTAATAAATTTGTTACGCTGACGGTGGACCTAACAATTATCCAATATTAAGTTACTTGTTTTTACCCTCCTAGAAATGCATAACATAGAGAGAGAACGGATTCCAATCCAACTTCTACAAAATAAAACAACATTGTAGATTAGTTCTGGAAGGCAACTGATCAAAGATTCGATGAATTTGATCAAGCTATGCTAAAGTTGGAGGAAGGTAACGCGTTGTTACAGCATTTTATTACAGATGGCCATTTACTTTTTCCCAAATTTGATTACAATCAGACATATAGATCCATCCACATCATCTCATCTGCTACCCATCGATAGCCCCTTTCCTCTCATTCATCTAGATTTCTTCAATGCAAACACCTCTCTCCTCAGTCGCCAACTAAATCACACCATAATTTCTCATGCCAGCGGCAACTTATCAATCACCATTCAGGCCTCATAGCATTTCATTTTCCTTGAATCTAAACTATTTGGGAAACAGATTGCTCCATATTGCTTTCTTTTGCTATAGGAATAGACATTCATTATAACCCATGTACGCATTGCCCCATCCTCACCCTACAGAACATAACAGTAATGTAATCTATCCCCTGGATGTGGCACTTAAACATGGAGTACCAAGGGCTTTCTCCCTGCTGATGAATGCAGAGAAGTGGAAATGAATTGCTGAACTTCATAATCATGGAATACTAGAGATTCTAGTTCTACTTGCACAGATCACAGACCATTCATTTCGGTTAAAGAGAAGTAAATCCATGGTCGCCCAAGAAAAATGATTTTAAGCTGACCCTACTACACTCCGGGACTGTCCAACCACCATCCTAACATTCAGTAACAGAAAATGCCCAGCCATAAGCTCGATCAACAAGAGAGATAGCTCATGAATACAAAATCTCTCTTACTTTAAGATAAAATCCCAACCCAAATGTATTTCGAACACAAGGATTTACTCTTGCTTGCAACCAAGACACATCATCTCTACATCGAGATCTGGTGACCGTCTGGAGTCTGAACGGTTGTTTACCTCCGAACAGGTGGAACAGCACCTCTACCTGGAGGTGCTCCTCTTCCCGCAGCTTGAGCCTGCAATATGATTGGGATCACTCACATGCCCAAATGCCATAAGTATATCTGAGATTGCAAGTAGAGGAGAGGACACAGAACCCAATACACTAACCATCTGCAGTACTTCCCTCATGCAGTGAAACTTTTAGACAGATCATTATGCATATGCATTCCATTCAAGACATCACAGCAGTATATGACATCATTCAACAACTTACACACCAAATAACAGCATCTACTTGTATTGTCACTATCCTTCCAAATCCAAAGGCCCCCCCAACAAGAAGAAGAACAAAAACAAGAACCGGAGGTACAAAGAAGTCTAGCACTTACTCTAGCTCGCATCGCGACAGCTCTTCCCCTGCCAACTCCCAGTGCTGAGCTTTTACCCTTCAAGAATTAAGAGGCAATTTGTAAGGGAGAAGGAAACATCTATATTTGACTGAATCTGCTACTTAATCAACTAAGGTAGTACCTTGATCCTGGACTCCAGGCGCTTGAACATTGGAGCGTTCTTCAGCATGTCTGGTATTACCATGAACCTATGAAAATCATGACATTGATATACAGGATGTCAGCATCTATGAAAAACATTTCAAGCAACCTTAAGCTTAGAATTTGGATGAAGTAAGCAATTACCTGACTTTACTCCCCCTAATAAATACATGCTCAAGCTGTGAGACTTTTCCATCCTGTAGGACAACAAGGAAGAAAGGCTTATAAACATCTTGAAAAGATAATGATTTTGCAGGAATACTCAGGTGATGGACAAACATGTATATCGCCATCCCACGCATCAAGAATTTAGTTAAGAATTAAAAAGAGGGACAGCCCTAAAGAAACTGAAAATACCACACCAATGCCTAACTGCCTGTGTGTTTTTTTTTTTTTTTTGGTGGGGGGGAGGGGGGGGGGAGTGCTCATGAGGTAGTAGAAAGTCTCTGCAAGGCCTAAGGGTGTGATGCCATAAGACATATTTCAAGGCTTGAATAGCTATAGTATACTCAATATCTAGAGAAGTAACTATCTCCAGCCTTTATCTGTTCAAAAAGGTCAAACAACGCACCTCAGTTATAAAGAGTGCCTTTTTAATTCAATCAATGGGGAAGCAACAGCTCATCATGCGAAAAGTACTTGATAAGGCTGACTGCTTAATTTACTATAATAACAAAGGTACTACAGCCGCTTGGCATGGATTTGAAAGGCCAAAGCCTTCAAGTACTCATTATCATCCTGATTATTTCGTACTAGTGCTTGCTAAATCCTATCACCAATGGACCAACTAAATCAAAAATATAAAGTACTTTGTGAGCATGAATAACCATTAAGTCAAGATTTAAAAAGCCAACTAAGACCCATCGGACCTCCAGTCAAAACAGTTATCGGAAAATAATACCTAATCAAACTGTTTTTCACCAACTCTGCATAGAAAGTATGTCACAATTAAATTACGCATCAAATACAGAACAGACAACTGGATAAGTTCATTCCTGGAGCAGAATTATCCAGTCTTGCGAGTTTCATATGGAAAATGTGGGCATCCATGAGAAGGACTATTCCTCCTAGGATTATGTCTGTGTAAGTTCCCTTTCCAGTCAAACTTGTGATTTCTACATTAAATGAGAAGGTTATATTATGGCTCGAAAGTATTACCCATTTCTGTCTCTGTAAGTATCAGAAAGAGATTTAAAAATAGTTTTAACCTAAACTTTTGCCCTTAAATTCCATGAGAGACCAACTCTGTCATTAAGATGATTTGTAATCCTACAATACAGTATTACAGATATATTGCTAATGCATAAGTACCTAAGATGGTAACGACGCGATATTTAATATGTCGAACAATTTGCAAATCCAAATTCAGATATTTTTCATCTGATGAGTCCTAAATAGGTTGAGTGTTCAGACATTATTCTTTTATAATCAAGCAGCTGAATCACTCTTTTCTAAACATCTGAGAGTACTGCCTACAGAAATTTTTTGTTGCCATGATTTTGCCACTCATAGCATTGTTGATACACAGGAATGTAGCGTGAGAAAAGATCAGCAAACCGCAAAACGCGATACAAGACTCTCTCCTCGACAGGATCATTCTCCCTATCGAAACATCAGGGCCTTCTTAAAAAGGAACAGTGTAATAAAGAAAGATGATTTTGGACTCCCAATCATGAGAGTTCAGACCAGGGCGTGCATCGGAAACACGAATGGAACTCCTCAGCTTTTCATATAACCCCTTGTAAATACTTCCATCCAATGCGAGGACCATCATCACCCTCATTCGCCAAACACAAGATCATCCCGTCAAAAGAGCTAGCTTCGCAAAAAAAAATACGGAATGCGCGCGCATCGAATGGTCGACTCGACCAGGTCAAGCTCTTTTTTTTTCCGCTACCCACCATAGCCTCTCGCACAATCTACAAACCCAGCACTCCCTTTTCCCCAGACAATGGCAACATCGTAATTTTAGCAAAACGAGCACCTCGACTGATCTAGCAATGCCCTCGCGACCTACCGAGATTATCCATCAAGAAAGAGGGGAGAGGGAGGGGGAGTAACCTTGGCGGTGTAAGTGATGCTCTCGAGCTGGCAATTCCAGTTGTCCTCGCACTCGAGCATGCTGCCCCGGTAGAGCTCGCCGCTCTTGAGCTCGACGGTGACGATGTGGCCCGAGGCCTCGTGCAGCAGCTTCACCGGGATCCCCAGGCTCCTGCTCATCGCTGCTGCTTCGGGTCCCGCACCTCGCTTAAAACCCTAACAGGCTGACACCACAACGACGACGAAGGAGGAAGGAAGGAGGAGGAAAGGAGGAGCAGCTCGCGACTGAACCCTAAAGCTTCGTGTCGAGCGACTATAATTTTTGTTTGGGTAATTTGAATTGGAGGTACTCGTTGGACGGGTCGGGGCCCGGGCCCGGGCCCAATCTCAAGCCCAAGCCCAATACCAAGCCCAAGCCCGATCATTTTCTCCCGGGCTTTGGCGGGCTTAAATAGTCTAAAATATTCACAGAATGAGTACAGAAAGAAATTGGAAGGTACGGGAGAAGTCTTGTTCGAGATATGATACTCAAGATAAAAACACTTAAATTTTTATTAATTTGATATATATATATATATGGACATAATTGGGTAACATGTCGAATGTCTGTTTTAGATACAAAATGTTGTGGCATTTCATCAAATTAATAATGAATATACATATCATCTCTTATATCTTCGTACGTTGCATAATACTTCTTCTTTTTACATTTTATGGTTGATTAGAGTACGAATAAACGTATAGTTTTGATATCTTCTTGCAATCTTTTCTTGTTGGAACATGTGTTTGGTAAAACCATGCTACAGCAAAGAAACAAGCTTTTACATTATGTTTGGCACCAAGGATGGTAGACATGATAGTCTGGATATTAAATACTAGATATACTAAGAAATCTTGCTAAAATTCCGTGTCATGTGAACAATTTTTATGATTAAAAAATATCAAAATTTTAAATAATTTTACCTTTTTTTTGCTTTCATCTTTTCTTTTCTTTTTTTGTTTTCTTTGCCAATCGCTCGAGCCTCAATTGTGGTCACGATTTGGTGAGCTTAAGCCTTGTTGACTGCACCTGTGGCTGGTCGCTAAGCATTGCTAAGGCTTAACGACTAACGAAAGGAAGATGGAAAAAAAGAAAAAAAGAAAAATAAATGAAATGAATAATATAAAAATATTTTTAAAAAGTCCATTTAAAAAAAAAAAAAATTGGCCTCAATGGACCCAAGCATAGGTGTCAAGGGCCTAGGCTCAACCTCAATATTACTAAAAATAGCCTAGATGGACCGGGGTGCGAGGGACTCAATCCACTACTAATGGCTCAAGAAAAAGCATTATGGTTTATGTGCCCAAATGCAAAGGTGCCAGTTTAAGTACTGAAATTTAGTCATATTTTGGGAAAATCATTTTCAATTTTTGAAAGAGAAAATTATTTCCCTAAATTTAAACTTTGGTAGAAAAACCTTTTCCGTTAACTCATTTTCATAAATGAACTAAATGTCAAAAAATGAGGAAAACACCACAAAACAAACAGAGCCTTAATATGAGATTGGTAAAATCTCTTAAAGTGTCTAGCATTGCTCATGTCCAAGTTTAGCCCGAATATAGTTCAAATAAAATTATCGTTCCTAAGAGTTGAGAAAATGTAGGATAGGATTTCTAAGAGGTAGGAAAGGGTAGGATAGGATTTCTCATATCCCGCTAAAAAAAATCTAAATTTTCTTTAAAAGGAGAAGACTGAGAGAAAGAGAGGTGGTTGATGAATTGAGTGACAGTCCTGAATCCCAAGCATCATTCGCGCAAGGACAACATTAAACCAAATCCAAAAGATTCGGAAATAATTAATGAACCCATTAATTACAAATTTTGCGTAACATGGTTATATAGTAATCTATCCCGAACGGGTAATGAAAATTGTCAGAAACCTAATCTTGCTCTCACTAGAATATATAGTTTAGTTGATTTCATCGTACCAAAAACTATGGGCAGGGACGTCTCACATAACGGCTACGTTACATAGGACGAGACGACATGAGGTGTAACGAATCGATCCGGAGCCAGCGCATTTCCAAAAACAAATCCCCCGCAAAACGGAAGGCGTGTCACGACGCGACCTCAAACATGCGATGGACCTATGAAATACTTTCGTAAACGTAACAAGAGAGAGACAGAGAGATAGGGTAGGTCATGTGGCCGGACATAGCAAGGGGCACACCGGTCGCGGCGGTGGACCGGCGACTGTCGGAAGGTGCGTCGGTAGTTTCTTGCGACCTGCTGCGAACCTTCCCCCCTCTCTCTCCCCCTTGTTATAACCATCACAGAGCACCATCCGAAGGGAAAATGATTGAATCTTCCTGTCGGCCACTTGCACCAAATCTTTTCTTGACCCTTCACACAGAGAGAGAGACCCTCCCTGTGCCTTGATCGCTCCTCGTGTCCTTCCCCCATCTACTCTGTTGACAAAGATCCTTCCCTCGAGTCCTGTTCCTCCCCTGTTCTTTCTCAGATCCGGGGATTTGAGTTCCCCCTGAAAGCAGATGAAACCCGTGTGAATCTGCCCTGTTTTGGTGACGCGTGTGATTCTTTCTTTTTCCCTCACCCCCTGCTTTCTTGGGAGCAGACCCTGAAAAGGTGAGCGTGGTCGGGGAGGTGGTAGGTGGGAAATGGCTGGCATGCTTCCTGGAGTTGAATTTGCCCGGAGGAGGAGGCTCCACCAGGGCGGAGGGGCTTGGTCGGATCCGCCGCCAACGGCGGCTTATGGCTCCGTCAGGCGGTGTTCACTGCCTCTGTATTCGAGAAGCCACGAGCCTCATCATCACGGCTCAAGCTCCTATTTTGTAAGGACCCTTTCGAGAGCGTTCTGTTTTTTTCTCCTCTCCTGCCCTCGTGTTTTCTTCCGCGACTCTGATTCATTGGGCTGTTGTGTGGGAATTCAGCAGAGGGGCATGATGAACCGAGGCTGCGAGGATGAGAAGCTTGGAGGAGCGGCGAGAGAGGCCAAGGAGAAGCTCGATGAGAAGCTCAGTACACAAGGGATAAAATCAGAGTGCAGAAGGTGAGAAATGTGGATTATCTCCATAATATGTATGTCCTGCAAATGTGCTTTCTTCGAGATCTAGGGGACTGAAAAACCGCAATCGGTTTGGATCTTTTGCGAGTTTCTTGACGGAAAAAAATTAAGAGAACTTCAGGTTTTGGATAGATGCACCTTGGCATTGAACAAATCCCATTGTTTATTAGTTGATGTCGGAAATGGCATTTCGGAGGGAAAAAATTCTTGTAGCGGTAACTGTGGCTTTCTATCTTTTGCTTCTTGGCTGTTTTCTGGAGTAGAATGACATATCGTCTATTACTTGAAAGAAGGAACATTTCCTCATCTTCTACTTTCTACACTGGTGTCTATATTTGCTTAACTTATTACCTCAAGAAAGGAAGTCTTCTGCAAATGCCTTGTTTTTTGGTTGCCTCCAACTTACGCTTTGATGCTGACATGGCTGCCAGAAGATACGATCTGACTTCATTTCTTGTTCAGGAGTGGCTGAAGGCTTACTCTCGGAGATGCTATGGAAAGAGAGTCCGTCAAGTTGAGGCAGCTTGGGAAATACATTATCACACCATCTACAATTGTACGGATGGAATGGCCATATGTCTCCTAAAACTTCTATCGGTTGTCATTTTAAGTATATAGCTTCTTTGGTTTTCCAGATTTTGCTCTTGAAATGCTTCATCACTCAGGCTGCATTGTTTTACTTCCTAGAAGAGGATAGTCAAAAAAATTCGGTTGACAATATTTCTCAATGTCAAAGATGTGATGTATCTGATGTATATTAACTATAAAGAAAGTCCTATGCTTTTCTGAATGTTCCTTACGATGCACAAGATGATCTTTGTGCGGGTACTCAGAGATGTATAAGATTGTTCACTCGAAAACTGAACTGGGTTGCAATAGCATCTTCCAATGTGAGCTTTTATCTGCTAGTAGGGCTTCCAATGTTTCCTACCATATGATTTTGACATGGCTTTTTGTACTGCCCAGCAGCATTTTTTCCAGATCAATGAGAATATCTGTTTTTAAGATTAATTTGCAAAAAACATTGTTTCTTTCCTTCCGAACCATAATACAGATTTCATAGTCAAGTTTCCGGACCGAGACCCATCAACAATCTTGACATCTAGCTTTGGAAAGCAAGAGAAAATGCTATTGCCCTTTCATCTGTCCCCAGTAGAAGATTTTTTTTCTCGAGCGACAGGCTCTTCCTCAAGCACATTTGTGGTATTCTACTCATTTCATGGTTAATGCTTTGGAGCTTTTCCTTCATGCTGGGAATCATCTCAAGGAAAGTCTACCATTTAGGTAGAATCAGACTTGTTAAGCTCTGCTCTTTAAAATTTTCTCACCTTTCTACATAAAAAGAGTGAATGACCCGGTACAAGTAACTAGGAAATCACGATTGCCTCTTGCAAATATGTGTATGAGCTTAAATAAGAAAGGCAAATCTGATTAAATTTAATTTTTGCTTTTAGCAAGGTCATGTTAATCTAGAAAGTTCATTTATCTTATCCTCAATTGTTTGAATGGGAATCATTTGATTGAAGGGCAAGTCCAATACGAGTCTTCTAATATAACATGTCTACCTTTCTTCGTGTCCATTGTGGTTAATTAATCTTTAATACTCGATGATCTAATGCTTATCATGATTCAATTGATCACTGCTGAAACAATTATAGGTCATTCTTCTTCCATAAACTAGGTAGGAATGATTTTCTTATGGAGTGTACCATGTTAGCAGGTATGACTTGGTTGACTTAACACGGCAAGTACCGTTAAAGCTAGCAAATAAGGTATATGCAAATGCCATGACTGCTTTTCAGCAGAAGGATGCTAAAGCTCTACATTTTCACAGTGAAAAATTTCTCGAACTTATAAAGGATATCGCTTTGCTGCTTGCTTATGATGATAACTTTCTTCTCGGACAGGGCTTGAAAGTGCCAAAGCATTAGCAGCAACTTCTAGTGAGATCAGGCAGGTTAGTCTTGGTAATTGTCCTCATTGGCTGAATCGTCCAATATAATTGAAGCAAATATGCACAGTGTGGAACTGTATCGACGTGGATAATGTGTGGACATCTGAAGTTCCCTTTGATCAAAAATTGTGTTGTCATTTGCCCTGCCAATTAATTTGGAGAAGTGTTCTCCCTTATGGATCTCTCGGCAAAAGCTCTCTTTCGAACAACACCAATAAAGGGTATGGTATCTAAATATATAAAAAAAAAAAAAAAAAAAAAGCATTTTCACACGACAAAGGAGATGGGTGTCTGATTGTTTCTTTGATTTTTTGTCTCAGTATGAATGGAATGCGAGGACCCAAGTCACTATGTGGTATGATAACACCAATCGAACAGTTCAAAGCAAGCTTCATAAATTATGGTACGTCTTGTACCTGCTCCTGTCCGTATATCTGTATACGTGTTTACATATGCTTGCATGATACCCACTTCTGGATTTGTGTGCCTTTGTTCCTTGATGTGAGATTCTCCTAATCTTTGATCAGCAGACTAGTTTTGGAGTGGTCTCCTGGAAGACTATTACCTGCCACGAGCATCAAGCTACTTTTCCTATTTTACCAAAAGCTTGAGAGAGGATGAGAAATTCAAGTAAGAGGGGTGGTGAAAAGACTGCATATCATACTCAAACAAATGGCAAACAGAAACACAAATTTACGCAGTCAAGGCACAAGGAGATGCCCTTGAAATTGCCAAAACACTGTACAAGAACTATTTTGGTTAGCAATCAAATGGACCAACATGAGCCATCTGTGAGTTTGCTCCCTTCACAAGGTCTAGGAGCCGTCCGAGAAGTGAGCGCAATTCATGACGATCATCCACACAATCTGGGAAGTGAGATATTTGGTTGAAGTCAATAGAGGGTAGACATAAATTTTGACTATAACGGTCACTCAATGCAAGACTCCAACAAGTACAGAGGACCCCAAAATCCAGCAACTTTACGCGGAGACTAGTGCATACAGGCATAAGTACATTGTCGACGGTTGGAAGAACATGGGCTTCTGAAAAGCAAGCACGAAGAACTTTATAGACATGATCCAGACGTCCCAATACATTGATGCATGGAGGGAAATAGGAGCAAAATTTAGGTCATCTCTGAGCTTGCTCCCTCCACAAGGTTTAGGAGCCGTCCGGGAAGTGAGCACAAAGATTCGTGACGGTCCTCAAGCATCCACACAATCTACACAAGATCCTGGGCCATCTGAGATGACCTAGATTTTGCTCCTATTTCCCTCCACGCATCAATGTATTGGTATGTCTAGATCATGTCCATAAAGTTCTTCACGCTTGCTTCTCAGACATTCTTTGCGAAGCCCATGTTCTTCCAACCGTCGACAACACACTTATGCCCGTATGCAATACTCTCCGCCTAAAGTTGCTGGCATGCAGCCTCATCTGCAAGCTTCCTCTTTCCTGCAACCCACAATCCAAAACAAGAACAAAACTTAAACTCATATAATACAGATCAAAATATACTTTTACATGTGGCACTTAGCACCAAACAAAATCTAAATTCATGATTACCAGCACTGGTTTCCATCAAAGGCTTCTCAAGAGGCTTCTTCTCTGGATTTCAACTCAATCTCTCAACCTGTAGTCCAGCTTGCTGTTTAATGAAATCACAATGAATAGACTATAAAAGCAGAAACAACATAGCAATGACAAAACAATAGGGCATGAGCACAGTTCATCAGATCGTGTTTAGGAACGTTCAGTTACTCATGCAAATTACATAGCACATACACATACAAATATGCGGAGACATTATTCTTTTATAATCAAGCAGCCGAATCACTCTTTTCTAAACATCTGAGAGTACTGCCTACAGAAATTTTTTGTTGCCGTGATTTTGCCACTCATAGCATTGTTGATACACAGGCATGTAGCGTGAGAAAAGATCAGCAAACCGCGAAACACGATACGAGACTCTCTCCTCGATAGGATCATTCTCCCTATTGAAACATCAGGGCCTTCTTAAAAAGGAACAGTGTAATAAAGAAAGATGATTTTGGACTCCCAATCATGAGAGTTCAGACCAGCGCATGCATCGGAAACACGAATGGAACTCCTCAGCTTTTTAGATAACGCCTTGTAAATACTTCCATCCAATACGAGGACCATCATCACCCTCATTCGCCAAACACAAGATCATCCCGTTAAAAGAGCTAGCTTCGCAAAAAGAATACGGAATGCGCGAGCATCGAATGGTCGACTCGACCAAGTCAAGCTCTTTTTTTTTTCCGCTACCCACCATAGCCTCTTGCGCAATCTACAAACCCAGTACTCCCTTTTCCCCAAACAATGGCAACATCGTAATTTTAGCAAAACGAGCACCTCGACTGATCTAGCAATGCCCTCGCGACCTACCGAGATTATCCATCGAGAAAGAGGGGAGAGGGAGGGGGAGTAACCTTGGCGGTGTAAGTGATGCTCTCGAGCTGGCAATTCCAGTTGTCCTCGCACTCGAGCATGTTGCCCCGGTAGAGCTCGCCGTTCTTGAGCTCGACGGTGACGATGTGGCCCGAGGCCTCGTGGAGCAGCTTCACCGGGATCCCCAGGCTCCTGCTCATCGCTGCTGCTTCCGCTTCCGCATCTCGCTCAAAACCCTAACAGGCTGACACCGCGACGACGACGAAGGAGGAAGGAGGAGGAAGAAGCAGCAGCAGCTCGCGACTGAACCCTAAAGCTTCGTGTCGAGCGACTATAATTTTTATTTGGGTAATTTGAATTGGAGGTACTCGTTGGACGGGTCGGGGCCCGGGCCCAAGACCAAGTCCAAGCCCAAGCCCCATCATTTTCTCCCGGGCTTTGGCGGGCTTAAATAGTCTAAAATATTCACAAAATGAGTAGAGAAAGAAATTGGAAGGTACGGGAGAAGTATCGTTCGAGATATGATACTCAAGATGAGAACACTTAAATTTTTATTAATTTGATATATATATATATATATATATATATATGGACATAATTGGATAACATGTCGAATGTCTGTTTTAGATACAAAATTTTGTGGCATTTCTTCAAAGTAATAATGAATACACATATCATCTCTTATATCTCGATACATTGCATAATAATTCTTCTTCTTCTTCCTCCTCTTCTTTTTACATTTTATGGTTGATAAGAGTATGAATAAACGTATTTTTTTTTTATATCTTCTTGCAATCTTTTCTCGTTGAAACATATGTTTGGTAAAACCATGCTACAACATAAAAAAACAAGCTTTTACATTATGTTTGGCACCAAGGGTGGTAGACATGATAGTCTGGATATTAAATACTAGATATACTAAGAAATCTTGCTAAATTCCCTGTCATTTGGACAATTTTTATAATTAAAAAAATCAAAATTTTAAATAATTTTACTTTTTTTTTCTTTCATCTTTTCTTTTCTTTTGCTTTCTTTGCCAATTGCTCAAGCCTCAACTATGGTCATGATTTGGTGAGCTTGAGCATTGCCAACCTACACCTGTGACTAGTCACTAAGCATTGCTGAGGCTCAACGACTTACGAAAGGAGGAAGGAAATAAAGAAAAATAAAGAAAAATAAATAAATAAAATGAATAATATAAAAATATTTTTGAAAAGTCCGTATTTTAAAAAAAAAAAATCTAGCCTTAATGGACCCAAGCACAAGTGTCAATGACCTAGGCTCGACCTCAATATTACTAAACATAGCCTAGATGGACCTGGGTGTTAGGGACTCAACCCGCTACTAATGGCTCGAGAATAAGCATTATGGCTTCTATGCCCAAGTGCAGAGTTGCTGGTCTAAGTACTGAAATTTAGTCACATTTTGGGAAATTATTTTCAATTTTTGAAAGAGAAAATTATTTTCCTAAATTTAAACTTTGGTTGAAAAATATTTTCCGTTAACTCATTTTCCTTAATAAACCAAACATCAAAAAATGAGGAAAACACCACAAAACAAACATAGCCTTAATATGAGAGTTTTGTAAAATCTATTGCTCATGTCCAAGTTTAGCCCAAATATAGTTCAAATAAAATTATCCAACCTAAGAAGTGAGAAAAGGTAGGATAGGATTTCTCCTATCCGAATGAAAGAAAAAAAAAAAAACTATATTTTCTTTAAAAGGAGAAGACCGAGAGAAAGAGAGGTGAATTACGGTAGGGTTGATGAATTGAGTGACGGTCTTGAATCCCAGGCATCATTTGCGCAAGGACAACATTAAACCAAATCCAAAAGATTTGGAGATTAAATTAACCTAGACAAAATTCAAAAACTACATTAAACACCGAGACTAGATTAGGAAATTAATATTAAGGTCCATCTTCAATAATTAATGAATCCATTAATCACAAATTTTGCTTAACATGGTCACATAGTAATCCATCCTGAACTGGCAATGAAAATTGTCGAAACCTAATCAAGGTGCCAGAAGCCCGGAGGTGTGTGCCGGGGGATACCTCGTGATGCCAGTTGGGGTACGAGATGCCCGAAGTGTGTGTGTGCCGGAGATTCCTCGCGATGCCAGGTGGGGTGCAAGCGATAAAATGTGGGATGCAATCACTGGTCCTGGGAAGGAGAAATGTGGTGACCCGATTGAAAGATAAAAAGTTGAAATTGAATCATGCATGGTATGCTAACATGTATGCATGGCTGTATGATATGACATGTACGAATGCATGGAGTATATGCACATGAAGCATGGATATGCATGAGTGCTTGATGATGAATGCATGGTTGCATATGCACCTATGGCATGATGGTATATGCATGAATGCATGATGGTGTATGCACATATGGTATAATGACATATGCATGTCTGCAAGGTAAGTTATGCTTGGATGCATGAATGACATGTGCTTTGTTTGTAATGTCTTGATTGTTCTGAGTGATGCATTGAGTGATTTAATGAATCTTTTATTTGCTAAGTGGCTGTACTCACCCCTTTTGGGGACTAATATTTCAAATTAGAAAGATGCCACTCCCTACTGTCACGCGGAGCACCTTTTACGGCCTTCCATGTGACGTAGAGGTCGAGTGTATGGAGATCGACTATCCCTTCATCCCTGGTCTGACGTTCATTCGGATTCGTGCACTGGTGATGTATGACGTGGGCCTGGCTGGGGGCCCGGTCATTCATGAGTTCATATCTGTCCATGTTTGTCGTGACGAAGTGATGCAGGGGATGTTGCCGCCGCCACCGCTTGACGCACCGGGATGGGTGTGATGGCCCGCGTGAGGAGTGGGAGCTAACACTTTTTGGACATAGCCGACACTTGTAGATGGAGGATTATACATGATCAACATAGAGGGTCAAGTTGTCTCTTTTTGAGTTGTGGCCAAGTCTAGCCAAGAGTCTTGGCTTTCCTTTTGGTTGTACCGATCCGTGAAATCCATCTTGAAAAATATATAAATAAAGAGTGGCTCGGCTTTATCTTTCTTATGGTGCTTAGTGGTGTGCATTGTATAATGATTGTTGGAGGGAGAATTGGTAAGACTTGATTATGCTTCTGCAAATAAGTTGCACTGGGACCGTTATATAAAAAAAAAATGCCTATGAACTACGATTCTTCTTTTGGTATCTGTGGCGACCTTAGTTGTTTGAGGGTGCCACAGCCCCTTTTTGGTATCAGAGCCATGGTTATAGATTGGAGTGATAATGAGCCTCATTTGGAAATTGAGGAACATGATGACAATGCACACCATAGGATACTAACTGGGATAGTTGGGTGACTTTGAACAACAGGTGATGAATATTCACTCGTAGATCCCTAGTAGTTAGTATGAGTTGCTTTTAGGTGCCAATAACATGTTTGTGTTACTTATATAGTTGTCGTTGCTTTTAAATAAAGACAGTGAATTTCAGATTATTCCTGAGGCAAATGCTTGGAAACTGCAGGAAAATCATGATACAAGCTGGAAGTACTCATCCATCGAGAGCTGAAGCCTCTACTGCAAGGGCTGAACCCCGGATGGAAGATATCCTGCAGGCATTGGCCAATATAGGAAATCTGATGGAAAGACAGGCGCAGCAACAACCTGGAGCAGAACGCCGTACTCAAGGACTGGTGGAACAGTTTTTGAAGCTGAAGCCACCTAAGTTCAGTGGAATGGGAAGTCCTGAGGAGGCGGAGCATTGGATTGATGGAATGGAACGAATTTTCCAGTTGTTGGACTGCAATGATGCTGAGAAAATAACTTTGGTAGAGTACCAGCTAGAGGGAAATGCAAAGTTTTGGTGGAGAGCTTCGAGGGACATAATCTTCCCACCAGGTACTGATGTTAATTAGGAAGAGTTTGTGAGAGCTTTCAACAGAAAGCATTTTTCTAACTGTGTTAAGGATAAAAAAATTACAGAATTTGTTCAACTAGAACAAAAGGAGCTGACTGAGGCAAGATTTTCTGAACTATCTAGATATGCTCCTAGACTAATTGAGGATCAAGAAGAGAAAGCTAAGAGGTTTCTAAAAGGGTTGAGAACTAATATTATGAAGCAACCGGTGCCTTTGAACATAAGGGATTATAATGAGATCTATGAAAGGGCACAGTTGGTGGAGCAGGAGTTGGTAAGGGAACATTCGGAGAATAAGAGACCATTGTCTTTTGGTGATGTGAGACAGGGTAAGAGACCCTATACAGGTCAATGTCAGACCTGGGAGTCTAATAAGAAGCGCAATTTCGGAAACTTTGGAAAAGGCAGGAGTGGCCTGAATTTAGAAAGAGCACCTTATCGAAATGAAGAATGACGAAGGTGTGATGGGCGACATGGCCCAGGACCTTGCAATGGACGACTGAAATGTTATGGTTGTGGACAAACAGGTCATCTTAAGAGAAACTGCCCACAAGAAAGGTCGCAAGTGAGTGTTGGCTCGGTGCGACAGCCACAGCAGAATGTTGTTAGACCAAACCTACCAAGAAATCCTCAGAAGCCACCAGCACAAGGAAGGGTGTATGCGATCACCTAAGAGGAAGCGGAAGCTTCCAAAAATGTTATCTCAGGTACGATCCTTATAAATGATAAAAAGGCATATGCATTGTTTGATATAGGTGCTACGCATTCATTTGTGTCTAAAAGATATAAACAGTTGAATAAGATAGAAACTACGCCTCTTGAGACGCCTCTTTGTGTTTCTACGCCTTTAAAGGATATGTTATTGTCTACGCTGGTGTGTGGAAATTGTAAGATAACAATGGGAGAAAAGGATATTGTGGCATCCCAAAATTCAAAGTCAAGCCATAAGGTGTGTTAAAGTCTCTAATTAGGTAATAAAATTTCCTATGGTTTAATGCTTTAGCCATTAGTCTTTTAAGATTAGATGATTTGTGCATGTGTTTGTGAGAATTTAAATTTGATAGATTAATGATAATCTATGCTTGGCCATGCACCTTATGAATTAAAGAAGATGTCACAAGACTTTGGCCATGTTGAAAATTAAAATTAAAAAAAAAATTATGGAAGAGATTATAAAATAAAATAAAAAGGGAAAAGTTAATTTTTATTTGGTTGGGCCTTAGGCCCATTGGCCTAAGCTTAGTGGGCCGAATGGCCAGCCCAATTAGGCCCACGGAGGGGCTGTCGCCGGCCACAAAAGGAGGCCCAACCCCAAGCCCAAGCCCATTATGCATGCAATGAGACAAGTGGCACAAAGGAGGATGCCATGCATTGGCTAATTTGAAGGCAAACAATGATTACCAATGATGAGGATTAGGGGGGATAAAAGGGAAGAGAGAGAGAAGGGTGGCCAGTTCATTCGGCCAAGAGAGTGAGAGGGAGAGAGAGATTTTGAGAGAGAGGGAGAGTGACCGAGAGAGAGGAGGAACCGAGGAGGAGCCGCCGTCCGACCGCCGTGCTCGCCGCCGTGTGCCGTCGTCCGCCCGGTCTAGAGGCAAGTTGGAGTCCTCTAGCTGCTCTTGCATGTGTGTGTGTTATATGTATGTCAAGTTTTTGGGTGATTAGGAAGGGAAAACCGAAGTATGGATGGCTTGTTCTTGAGTGGTGTTGCTGTTTTCGCTCGAACAGTTTGAGTCAGAATGTTGTGTGAGCTTGCATGCATGTTTGGAGTCCGATTTTGGCTTTTATTTCTTCATGAAAGTTGTAGCTAACATCTTGAAATATAACATACTAAAATTTGGTGGAAAATGATGGAGATTTAAGGGGTTAAAATCTCATCCTACGGAGATGCTAGATCTGGAATGTTTTCGCATGAACTGTTTGAGTCAGAACTTTGTGTGAGCTTGCATGCATGTTGAGAGTCCTATTTTGGCTTTGATCTCTTCATGAAAGTTGTAGCTAACATCTTGAACTAAAACATAATAAAATTTCGTGGAAAATTATGGAGATTTGAAGGGTTAAACTTTCATCCTACGGAGATCTCAGATCTGGAACGATTTTACTGACCTCTTGTTGGATTTGTGGTTGCATGTTGATTTGTGCTAAGAATCTTTCTTCGATCTCTTCATGAAAGTTGTAGCTAACATCTTAAACTACAACATACTCAGATGTGAAGCAAAATGAACAAGTATAACCTAGTAAATCGACGAGATCTTGAAGACAGTAATTCTGGAGATGTATTACAGGACACCCGAGACTTCATGGACCTAAACGACGACTATAATATAATCTAGTTATTTGACTTAGATCTCTTCATGAAACTTGTAGAGAATATCTTGATGTATAACATATCTAAATTTCAGAGGTAATGAAAAAGAAAAGGTAGGTGAAAACTCAGTATTTCGGAGAAGTATGTACTGGACGATTCGGTGTTGGATCCAGAAGCTTCGTGAGACTGTAGAAATTAATCTAAAAAGAATCTGGCTTGTAAGTCTTCATGAAAGATGTACGAAAATGTCTTGGCTGTAACTTGGTGAAATTTCATAATTTTTGGAGGTCGTATGGATATTTTAATCGAATTTCTTCAAAAACTGTGCATTCTGATTTCACCCGAAAATGACATGCCATTTTGTGAGAATTGTGAAATTGGGTGAAATTCTATTTGGCCATGTATTTTGCATGAAATTATTATTCTATTGTCTTGTTTATCACTTGCCTTAATTTTTATAATTTATAGATATTAAATTTAATATTTTTGAAAAATGGCATAAGCTGGAATTAAATAAATGTAAAAAGGGCATGATAAATGGATTATTTTAATTGGCATAAATTCCATGAATTTTATAAATAATTGCACCATGTAAAATGTGTGATGAGGTCTTGATGTATGCATTAAGATGTATGTGTGAACTCAATGTTGAACATGATTTTTGGTTGCCATTGCATCATATGCCATGCTAAATTAAAACCGAAATTGGTGAACATGAATAATGTTAAATGAGGAGATTGTTGTGGTGGATGATGATGCCCGGTGGCCTAGTGGCGTAATTCCGGAGGGTCCTCGGGAGTTTCGAGATGCCCGGTGGTATACTGTACGTAATTCCAGGGGAGGCCTGGTGGTATGTCGGTACATAATTCCGGAAGCCCTGTCGGAGGTCTTTGCCCGAGGGGAATGCCTCGCGATACCAGGATTTGGGGTGCGGGATGCCCGGCTAGGGAGTGTAAATGCCGGAAGCCCTGTCGGAGGTCTTTGCCCGAGGGGAATGCCTCGTGATGCTAGTTGGGATGCGAGATGCCCGGACTGTGGGGGGCCGGATGCCCGGTGGCCTGGAATGACTAAATGCCGGAGGTTTTTCTCGCATGGGATGCGAGTGTAAAATATGAGATGAAATTGATGATCCGAGGAAGGGTGATGTGGTGATCAAATTGAAAGTTAAAATTGGAAATTAAACCATGGCATGATGATATGCTTGATGATGATGATGATGATATATGATATGGCATGATGATGATGATGATGATGATGATGATGATGATGATATATGACATGGCATGATGATATGCTTGATGATGATGATGATGATATATGATATGGCATGATGATATGCATGATGATGATGATATATGATATGGCATGATGATATGCATGATGATGATGATGATGATATATGATATGGCATGGTGACATGTGTGATACGATGATGCCATGATAATGATGACATGTGTGATGTGATGATGTTATGATGATGATATGTATATGATTATGATAATGATGCATGATAGTATGCACATGGCTTCAAGGTATGTAATGCCTGCAATGCATGTATGACTTGTATGATGCATTGAGTGGTTGTTGGATTCATTTACCTGCTGAGTGGTTGTACTCACCCCTTTTGAGGACCAACATTTCAGATTAGCAGCATGCCGCTTCCTGCCGTTACGCGGGGCGTATTTTACGGCATACCTTCGGACGTAGAAGTCGAGTGCGAGGAGTTTGATTGTCATTATGTTCCTGGTCTTGTGTATATTCGAGTGCGTTGTCTAGTTATGTACGACGTGGGTCTAGTTGGGGGCCCTGTTGTCCAGGAGTTCATCTCCGTCCACGTTCCTCGCGATGGGGTGATGAGAGGGATGTTGCCACCGCCACCGCCTGATGCACCAGATTGGGTGTGAGGGCCCGTGCGTGACGAGTAGGAGCTGGATCTTTTTGGGGATAGTTAGCCGACACTGATGATGGGGGTTGTACTCGTGAGATGTAGTGGGTCGAGGGTTTTTTTTGGGGTTTTAGGCCGAACGTGGCTGAGTCCTGGCTTTTCCTTTTGATGTACCGACCCAAAAGAAGTCCCATCTTGAAAATATATGTAAATAAAGTGTCGTGGCTTGTCTTTTAGTCATGGTGATTAGTGGTATGTATTTGTATCATGGTTGCTGGAGGGAGAGATGGTGATGTTTTACTTTGCTTCCGCTGATGAGTCGCGCTAGGACCGTTTTCAAAAAAAAAAATGTGTCTACTAATTACGACGCCTCTTTTAAGAAGAAAGGTAATAAGGTGTAACATTGGCGCTGGTGGCGACCTGCGAAGGATTCGGGGTGCCACAGATATGAAAATAAACTTAGTCGTAATTGCCATGTATGATTTTGATGTTATCATAGGAATGGATTGGCTTCATAAGTATCGGGCCAAAATGGATTGTTATAGGAAAGTGATCTAATTTATTTACCTGATCAGTCTAGTTGTGAATTTTTGGGAGGTCAGACACACCTATCTATAGCACTTATTTCAACAATAGAAGCCCATGCGTTACTTAACAAAGGATGTCGAGGGTACCTAGCCATGGTTAAAGATTATACTAAGGAAGAGCCTAAGCTTGATGAAATTCGAATAGTTAATGAATTTCAAGATATATTTCCTGAGGAATTGCCTGGATTACCACCGGAACGAGAGATTGAGTTTGAAATTGAATTAATGCCTAGAACAGGACCTATATCGAAAGCCCCATATAGGATGGCCTTAATTGAGTTGAAAGAGTTGAAAATGCAACTACAAGAGTTGCTTGACAAATGATTCATTAGGCCAAGTGCTTCACCTTGGGGTGCACCAGTCTTGTTTGTGAAAAAGAAAGATGGGTCGATGCGCTTATGCATTGACTATAGGCAACTAAATCAAGTGACCATTAAAAATAAATATCATTCGCCTAGAATTGATGATTTATTTGACCAACTCCAGGGAAGTTCGGTCTTCTCTAAGATTGACTTAAGGTTGGGATACCACCAGCTAAGAATTAAGAAAGAAGACATCTTGAAGACTAACATACTCAAATTTGAGATAAACTGAACAAGTATAGCCTAGTGAAACGATTTTTATTTTGAAGACGATAGATCTGGAAATGTTGTACTGAGCTCCAGTGACTTCGTGGACTATAAAGTGATTTTCCCTTTGAAAATATCACCTTGATCCCTTAATGAAAGTTGTAGTAGACCTCTTGAGGCAAAACATATCAAAAATTCAAAGGAAAAGAAGGAATATAAGTAGGTGAAATCGTGATTTTTCGGAGACGGCTAAACCTGAAATGTCTGGTACTAGGAACAGGGGCTTCAACCGTCCATAGTTAATTATCTAGGACGAATCTGACCTTGATGTATTCATGAAAAAATCTACCTTAGGGTCTTGACTATCCCATGGTAAAATTTCATAATTTTTTAAGGTCATTTGGGTATTTAATTTGGAATATTTCTAAAACCACGCAATCTGATGTGTCCGAATTTTGCAAGCTGTAATGCGTGAGCTATATCTTTTTGTGTGAGGTTCTTTTAGGTATGTTTTCTTCATAAAATATCTCTATTTATGTCTTCCTTACAACATATTTAAATTTCGTAATTTTTGAAGTTCATTTTCCTATTTAACCAAAAATATTTCAAAAACTGTGAAAATGGAACAGTGAGAATAATAGAATTATGATGCACTGTTTATACTAAATTACATGGAGATCTTTTGGTGTAGTGTTCTTCATGAAGTTTCTGCCTTTATGTCCTAACTATCACATGTTCAAATTGGATTTAATTAAGCTTGGGTCTTAGGCCCAACATTCTTGGGCCTAAGATGGGCCAATTGGCTAGCCCATTAGAGCCATGAGGGGCCGTCGACCGTGAGGAGGGGGGGGAACCGGTTTTGCATGTCCTCCCCCATTTGTCCCAAGTTGATGACCAAGTGTCATCCATGCAAGAATCAATCATTGCTAATGATGAGTAGGAGAGAAACAAAAAGAAAAGGTGGCTGGTTTAGGGAGGGGGTGTGTCAACCGTAAGAGAGAGAGAGAGAGGAGAGGAAGAGAGAAAGGAAAGGGAAGGAAAGGAAGAAGAGAAGAAGAAGGAGGAGGAGCCGTGACCGTCGCCGCCGTTGTGCTCGCCGTTGCCCGATTTAGAGGCAAGTGAGATCCTTGATCTACTCTTGCACGTTGTGTTTAATATGTGTGGTTGATTGATGAAGAATCTCGGAGGTCTAGAATGTGCAAAAACCGAAGTTACAAGGGTGGTGTCCTAAGCTAGTGAACTGTTTTTGAGAAAACAGCCTGACCCAGAATGTTGTAGGGGCTTGCATGCGATGTTTCAGTCGGATTTTGGCTTCTACTTCTTCATGAAAGATGTATATAACATCTTAAAATATAACATACTAAAATTTGAGGCATAATGGATGAGTTTTGAGGGGTGAAACCCTCCCTCTACGAAAATGTTAAATCTGAAGCTGTTTTGTTGACCTCTTGGTGATTTTATGTGTTGCATGTAACTTTTTACCGAGAATTTCACTTCGACCCCTTCATGAAAATTGTAAAGGACATCTTGAAGACTAACATACTCAAATTTGAGATAAACCAAACAAGTATAGCATAGTGAAACGATTTTTATTTTGAAGACGTTAGATCTGGAAATGTGTTACTGAGCTCCAGTGACTTCGTGGAATATAAAGTGATTTTTCCTTTGAAAATATCACCTTGATCCCTTAATGAAAGTTGTAGTAGACCTCTTGAGGTAAAACATATCAAAAATTCAGAGGAAAAGAAGGAAGATAAGTAAGTGAAATCGTGATTTTTCGGAGACGGCTAAACCTGAAATGTCCGGTACTAGGAACAGGGGCTTCAACCGTCCATAGTTAATTATCTAGGACGAATCTGACCTTGATGTCTTCATGAAAAATCTACCTTAGGGTCTTTGACTATCTCATGGTAAAATTTCATAATTTTTTAAGGTCATTTGGGTATTTAATTTGGAATATTTCTAAAACCGCGCAATCTGATGTGTCCGAATTTTGCAAGTTGTAATGCGTGAGCTATATCTTTTTGTGTGAGGTTCTTTTAGGTATGTGTTCTTCATAAAATATCTCTCTTTATGTCTTCCCTACAACATATTTAAATTTTGTAATTTTTGAAGTTCATTTGTCTATTTAACCAAAAATATTTCAAAAACTGTGCAAATGGAACAGTGAGAATAATAGAATTGTGATGTACAGTTTATACTAAATTACATGGAGATCTTTTGGTGTAGTGTTCTTCATGAAGTTTCTGCCTTTATGTCCTGACTATCACATGTTCAAATTTCATAATTTTTGAAAATCATTTGGGTATTTAATTAATATGTTTTCTAAAATTGTGCAAGCTGGATTTTGTAAATTTCAAAAGCCGTGATGTATGGATTATTCTAAGTTGTATGAACCCCATGGATTATGTTGTCTTAAGTGGTTGAATCTTGCTGCACATGTGATGATATTCGGCACTACATATAGGAATCAAAATGTTGAAAATGACCTTGTTGCCATTATATCATATGCCATGTTGATATTGAAGCATAAATGTGATTGTGAATTATGATAAATGAGGATACCGTCGGAGGTGTGAGCTGACGATGCCCCGGGAGTGTCGGGATCCCCAGCTAGGGAGTGTGTATGCCGGATGCCCGGAGGGTGTGTGCCAGATGTCCTCGGGAGTTTCGAGATGCCCGGAATGTGAGGGTGCCAGAAGCCCGGAGGTGTGTGCCGAGGGATACCTCGTGATGCCAGTTGGGGTACGAGATACCCGGAGTGTGTGTGTGCCGGATGCCCGGAGGTGTGTGCCGGAGATTCCTCGCGATGCCAGGTGGGGTGCGAGCGATAAAATGTGGGTTGCAATCACTGGTCCCGAGAAGGAGAAATGTGGTGACCTGATTGAAAGATAAAAAATTGAAATTGAATCATGCATGGTATGTTGACATGTATGCATGGCTGTATGATATGACATGTACGAATGCATGCACATGAAGCATGGATATGCATGAGTGCTTGATGATGAATGCATGGTTGTATATGCACCTATGGCATGATGGTATATGCATGAATTGTATGATGGTATATGCATGAATTGCATGATGGTGTATGCACATATTGTATAATGACATGCATGTCTGCAAGGTAAGTTATGCTTAGATGCATGAATGACATGTGCTTTGTTTGTAATGTCTTGATTGTTCTGAGTGATGCATCGAGTGGTTTAATGGATCTTTTACCTGCTGAGTGGTTGTAATCACCATTTTTGGAGACTAACATTTTATATTAGAAAGATGTCACTCCCTACGGTCACGCGAGGCACCTTTTACGGCCTTCCATCTAACGTGGACGTCGAGTGTATGGAGATCAACTGTCCCTCCATTCCTGGTCTGACGTTCATTCGGATTCGTGCACTGGTGATGTATGACGTGGGCCTGGCTGGGGGCCCGGTCATTCATGAGTTCATATCTGTCCACGTCCGTCGTGACGGAGTCATGCGGGGGATGTTGCCGCCGCCACCACTTGACGCACCTAGGTGGGTGTAACGGCCCGCTTGAGGAGTGGGAGCTGACACTTTTTGGACATAGCCGACACTTGTAGATGGAGGATTATACATGATTGACATAGCAGGTCGAGTTGTCTCTTTTTGAGTTGTGGCCAAGTTTAGCCAAGAATCTTGGCTTTCCTTTTGGTTGTACCGACCCGTGAAATCCATTTTGAAAAATATATAAATAAAGAGTGGCTTGGCTCCCTCCAACAATCATGATATAATGTACACCACTAAGCACCATAAGAAAGATAAAGCCGACCCACTCTTTATTTATAAAGGATATCGCTTTGCTGCTTGCTTGTGATGATAACTTTCTTCTCGAGACAGGGCTTGAAAGTGCCAAAGCATTAGCTGCAACTTCTAGTGAGATCGAGCAGGTTAGTCTTGGTAATTGTCCTCATTGGCTGAATCGTCCAATATAATTGAAGCGAATATGCACAGTGTGAAACTGTATCGACGTGGATAATGTGTGGACATCTGAAGTTCCCTTTGATCAAAAACTGTGTTGTCATTTGCCCTGCCAATTAATTTGGAGAAGTGTTCTCCCTTATGGATCTCTCGGCAAAAGCTTCTTTCGAACAACACCCAATAAAGGGCATGGTATCTAAATCAGAAAAAAGCATTTTCACATGACAAAGAGATGGGTGTCTGATTGTTTCTTCTTTGATTTTTTGTCTCAATATGAATGGAATGCGAGGACCCAAGTCACTATGTGGTATGATAATACCAATCGAACAGTTCAGAGCAAGCTTCATAAATTATGGTACGTCTTGTACCTACTCCTGTCCGTATATCTGTATACGTGTTTACATATACTTGCATGCTTGTGTTTATACCCACTTCTGGATTTGTGCGCCTTTGTTCCTTGATGTGAGATTCTCCTATCTTTGATCAGTAGACTAGTTCTGGAGTGGTCTCCTGGAAGACTATTACCTGCCACGAGCATCAAGCTACTTTTCCTATTTTACCAAAAGCTTGAGAGAGAATGAGAAATTCGAGTAAGAGGAGTGGTGAAAAGACTGCATATCATACTCAAACAAATGGCAATAAGAAACACAAATTTACGCAGTCAAGGCAGAAGGAAATGCCCTTGAAATTGCCAAAACATTGTACAAGAACTATTTTGGTTAGCAATCAAGTGGTCCAGCCTGAGCCATCTGTGAGCTTGCTCCCTCCACAAGGTCTAGGAGCCGTCCGGGAAGTGAGCGCAAACATTCATGACGGTCATCCACACAATCTGGGAAGTGAGATATTTGGTTGAAGTCAATAGAGAGTAGACATAAATTTTGACTATAACGGTCACTCAATGCAAGAGTCCAACAAGTACAGAGGACCCCAAAATCCAGCAACTTTACGCGGAGAGTATTGCATACAGGCATAAGTGCATTGTCGAGGGTTGGAAGAACATGGGCTTCTGAAAAGCAAGTGCGAAGAACTTTATAGACATGATCCAGACGTTCCAATACATTGATGCGTGGAGGGCCTAGATTTTGCTCCTATTTCCCTCCACGCATCAATGTATTGGGACATCTGATCATGTCCATAAAGTACTTCGCGCTTGCTTCTCAGACATTCTCTGCGAAGCCCATGTTCTTCCAACCGTCGACAACGCACTTATGCCCGTATACAATACTCTCCGCATAAAGTTGCTGGCGTGCAGCCTCATCTGCAAGCTTCCTCTTTCCTGCAACCCACAATCCAAAACAAGAACAAAACTTAAAACTCATATAATACAAATCAAAATATACTTTTACATGTGGCACTCAGCACCAAACAAAATCTAAATTCATGATTACCAGCACTGGTTTCCATCAAAGCATTCTCAAGAGGCTTCTTCTCTGGATTTCAACTCGATCTCTCAACCTGTAGTCCGGCTTTCTGTTTAATGAAATCACAATGAATAGACTATAAAAGCAGAAAGGATGACAAAACAATAGGGCATGAGCACAGTTCATCAGATCGTGTTTAGGAACGTTCAGTTACTCATGGCACATGCACATACAAATATGCGGAGACATTATTCTTTTATAATCAAGCAGCCGAATCACTCTTTTCTAAACATCTGAGAGTACTGCTTACAGAAATTTTTTGTTGCCATGATTTTGCCACTCATAGCATTGTTGATACACAGGCATGTAGCGTGAGAAAAGATCAGCAAACCGTGAAACACGATACGAGACTCTCTCCTCGACAGGATCATTCTCCCTATTGAAACATCAGGGCCTTCTTAAAAAGGAACAGTGTAATAAAGAAAGATGATTTTGGACTCCCAATCATGAGAGTTCAGGCCAGGGCATGCATCGGAAACACGAATGGAACTCCTCAGCTTTTTAGATAACGCCTTGTAAATACTTCCATCCAATACGAGGACCATCATCACCCTCATTCGCCAAACACAAGATCATCCCGTCAAAAGAGCTAGCTTCGCAAAAAGAATACGGAATGCGCGCGCATCGAATGGTCGACTCGACCAGGTCAAGCTCTTTTTTTTTTCCGCTACCCACCATAGCCTCTTGCCCAATCCACAAACCCAGTACTCTCTTTTCCCCAAACAATGGCAACATCGTAATTTCAGCAAAACGAGCACCTCGACTGATCTAGCGATGCACTCGCGACCTACCGAGAGAACCAAACTACAGCAAGAGATTATCCATCGAGAAAGAGGGGAGAGGGAGGGGGGAGTAACCTTGGCGGTGTAAGTGATGCTCTCGAGCTGGCAATTCCAGTTGTCCTCGCACTCGAGCATGCTGCCCCGGTAGAGCTCGCCGTTCTTGAGCTCGACGGTGACGATGTGGCCCGAGGCCTCGTGGAGCAGCTTCACCGGGATCCCCAGGCTCCTGCTCATCGCTGCTGCTTCCGCTTCCGCATCTCGCTCAAAACCCTAACAGGCTGACACCGCGACGACGACGAAGGAGGAAGGAGGAGGAAGAAGCAGCAGCAGCTCGCGACTGAACCCTAAAGCTTCGTGTCGAGCGACTATAATTTTTATTTGGGTAATTTGAATTGGAGGTACTCGTTGGACGGGTCGGAGCCCGGGCCCAAGCCCGAGCCCGATCATTTTCTCCCGGGCTTTGGCGGGCTTAAATAGTCTAAAATATTCACAGAATGAGTAGAGAAAGAAATTGGAAGGTACGGGAGAAGTCTTGCTCGAGATATGATACTCAAGATAAAAACACTTTAATTTTTTATTAGTTCGATATATATATCGGGACATAATTGGATAACATGTCGGATGTCTGTTTTAGATACAAAATTTTGTGGCATTTCATCAAATTAATAATGAATACACATATCATCTCTTATATCTTGGTACATTGCATAATACTTCTTTTTTTTACATTTTATGGTTGATTAGAGTACGAATAAACGTATAGTTTTGATATCTTCTTGCAATCTTTTCTCGTTGAAACATATGTTTGGTAAAACCATGCTACAACAAAGAAACAAGCTTTTACATTATGTTTGGCACCAAGGGTGGTAGACATGATAGTCTGGATATTAAATACTAGATATACAAAGAAATCTTGCTAAAATTCCATGCCACATGGACATTTTTTTTTTCTTTCATCTTTTCTTTTCTTTTGCTTTCTTTGCCAATCGCTTGAGCCTCGGCTATGGTCACAATTTGGTGAGCTTGAACCTTGCCGACCTGCACTTGTGGTTGGTTACTAAGCATTGCTGAGGCTTAACGACTTACAAAAGGAAGAAGGAAAAAAAAAAGAAATAAAATGAAATAAAATGAATAATATAAAAATATTTTTAAAAAGTCCATTATTTAGAAAAAATTTGGCCTCGATGGACCCAAGCATAGGTTTCAATGACCTAGGCTTGGCCTCAATATTACTAAACATAGCCTAGACGGACCTGGGTGCGAGGGACTCAACTCAATACTAATGGCTTGAGAATGAGCATTATGGTTTCTGTGCCCAAGTGCAAAGTTGTTAGTCATATTTTTGGGAAAGTTATTTTCAATTTTTGAAAGAGGAAATTATTTTCCTAAATTTAAACTTTGGTAGAAAAATATTTTCCGTTAACTCATTTTCCTTAACAAACCAAACGTCAAAAAAATGAGGAAAACACCACAAAACAAACAAAACCTAAATATGAGAGTTTTGGTAAAATCTATTGCTCATGTCTAAGTTTTGCCCAAATATAGGTCAAATAAAATTATCCTGCCTAAGAGGTGAGAAAAGATAGGATAGGATTTCTCCTATCCGAATAAAAAATAATTCTAAATTTTCTTTAAAAGGAGAAGACTAAGAAACAAAGAGGTGAATTACAGCAGGGTTGATAAATTGAGTGATGGTCCTGAATCCCAAGCATCATTTGCGCAAGGACAACATTAAACCAAATCCAAAAGATTCGGAGATTAAATTAACCTAGACAAAATTCAAAAACTACATTAAACACCGAGACTAGATTAGGAAATTAATATTAAAGTCCATCTTCAATAATTAATGAATCCATTAATTACAAATTTTGCTTAACATGGTTACATAGTAATCTATCCCGAATCGGTAATGAAAATTGTCAGAAACCCAATCTTGCTCTCGCTAGAATATATATTTTAGTTGATTTCATCGTACCGAAAAACCATGGGCCTAGAGACGTTTCACATAACGGCTACGTTACATAGGACGAGACGACATGAGGTGTACGAATCGATCCGGAGCGAGCGCATTTCCAAAAACAAATCCCACGCAAAACGGAAGGCATGTCACAACGCGACCTCAAACATGCGACGGACCTATGAAAATACTTTCGTAAACGTAACAAGAGAGAGAGAGAGAGATAGGGTAGGTCACGTGGCCGGACGTAGGAAGGGACACACCGGTCGCGGCGGTGGTGGACCGGCGACTGTCGGAAGGTGCGTCGGTTGTTTCTTGCGACCTGCTGCGAACCTTCCCCTCTCTCTCTCTCCCCCTCGTTATAACCATCACAGAGAGCACCATCCGAAGGGAAAATGATTGAATCTTCCTGTCGGCCACTTGCACCAAATCTTTTCTTGACCCTTCACACAGCGAGGGAGACCCTCCCTGTGCCTTGACCGCTCCTCGTGTCCTTCCCCCCATCTACTCTGTTGAAAAAGATCCTTCCCTCCAGTCCTGTTACTCCCCTGTTCTTTCTCAGATCCGGGGAATTGAGTTCCCCTTGAAAGCAGATGAAACCCGTGTGAATCTGCCCTGTTTTGGGGACGCGTGTGATTCTTTCTTTTTCCCCCACCCCCTGCTTTCTTGTCCCCTTTTTTGACTTTCTTGGGAGCATAGCCTGAAAAAGTGAGCGCGGTCGAGGAGGCGGTAGGTGGGAAATGGCTGGCATGCTTCCTGGAGTTGAATTTGCCCGGAGGAGGAGGCTCCACCAAGGCGGAGGGGCTTGGTCGGATCCGCCGCCCACGGCGGCTTATGGCTCCGTCAGGCGGTGTTCACTGCCTCTGTATTCGAGAAGCCACGAGCCTCATCATCACGGCTCGAGCTCCTATTTTGTAAGGACCCTTTCGAGAGCGTTCTGTTTTTTCTCCTCTCCTGCCCTCGTGTTTTCTTCCGCGACTCTGATTCATTGGGCTGTTGTGTGGGAGTTCAGCAGAGGGGCATGATGAACCGAGGCTGCGAGGATGAGAAGCTTGGAGGAGCGGCGAGAGAGGCCAAGGAGAGGCTCGATGAGAAGCTCAAGACACAGGGGATAAAATCAGAGTGCAGAAGGTGAGAAATGTGGATTATCTCCATAATATGTACGTCCTGCAAATGTGCTTTCCTCGAGATTTAGCGGACTGAAAAACCGCAATCGGTTTGGATCTTTCGTGAGTTTCTTGACGGAAAAAAATTAAGAGAACTTCAGGTTTTGGACAGATGCACCTTGGCAAAATATATTTTTTCTAGTAATTTTCAAGGTTCCATGTTCCAACTGCTGGTTATATGTTTTGGGAACTGAACTTCAATGAATGAATTATCCTGAATTATTGGAAGAGCTGCATACAAGAGTCCACTTCTGGGCAGCTCATAGATGTTCCCTTCAATTATCCCCCTTCAGTTTCTAAGCCTATGGTCGTTGTTTCTAGCATGAACTAACATTGATGTGGACATGGGGGTTTGCCAGATCAAATGCAGAGGGGAGAAGAACTAGAGAACAAGAGAGGGATACTCAGTTGAGAAGAGAGGTGGTCTCCAGGAATGGCCTGAAGAAGGGTGGGTCAAAGAGGTTCAGCTGGGGCAAGCTGAGCTGGAAGGCCACGGACCAGGAGGAGTGCGCCGTTTGCCTGGACTTGTTCCGGGCTGGCGAGACCCTGATACACCTACCGTGCACTCACCGGTTCCACTCCAGGTGCTTGGTCCCATGGCTCGAGAGCCACTCTCACTGCCCTTGTTGCAGAACGGCGGTTTCTTCATGACCCCCTCGAGTAAGACTCAAGATAAGTTTGCTGGATAGGATTGCTGAATCTATTTACGGAATGGTATGGCATGTAATCATGGGTGAACTTATGATGGATTTGTCCGCAGAGCGGAACAAAGCTGAACAAAGCTGAGATGATGTAAACGATGCTTGTTGATATTTCACAAAAGTAGAATAGAGATTTGAGACTGACATCTGCATATCATATTGTACATCTCAGTTTTGTTGCCACACAAGGATAATAAGAGCTGCCTCCAGCCGCCACCGTCTCTGCAAGCCGCATCACCGTCGTATTGCCACTTTCCGTTGTATCGGAGGGCGGCAATGCTAAAGGGGACGGTGGCAGGTTGGCAGTAAAGGTGAAATGGATTAGTTAGCTTATACCAATCTGTTAGATTAAGTTTATCACATCGCAATAATCAATGATGGAGATAATGAAGCTCTGATCATGTGGACAATAAGAAGTGTCTAGCCAACATAGTATTGCGCTGCGAAACAAAAATGCGTGTATCCTGGCACTCGAAGTTTACAACTGCGCAAAAACCGTCGGGGAATCATAGTATTTTCATGAAAGAAGAAATCTCCTACCATAAAAGCTTACTTAATGCATAAGACATTGTTCGTGACAACTGATTCATTTCCCATGAAAGGATTCTATCTTCCCTTCAAAATGTTTTCTATGCATCTGCCCAGTCAACATAATTCCAGAAACAAAAGTAAGACATCGTTCCTCGGCTGATCAAAAAATACAACATCTTTTCCGGAGTTGCAGCGATCATCTGCAATGTAATGCTCCAATGAAAATGTACATTTCACCCTCTTATCTCAAAGGCACAAAAGAGCGTGCAATTGTCAATTGCATAAATTCGTGTGGTCACTCGTTTCCTGTGCCTTCTGCATGATAACGAGTTCTTCATGTATTGTCCCTCTTGCTGAGGAAGATGCCTGCAATAATGGGTATATGTCCGATATGCTGCAATTAAGAGGGATGGATTCTAGCAGCTGATGACTTTCCATCAGCAAAGAGCAAGAGACTCTGATTCTCCCATGTATCACTGTATGTCCCCACGCTGCTTGGCCCACTTCTTGCTTCGTACAACGTCTTGTTCCCGCAGAAGAAAGAATATTTCCTCATTCTTTTGTTGCCCTTTCGGTTAAAGGAATCAAGAAAAGTCAAGAAGAAAGTGGATTTGTGGTATTTTTAATGCATCCTGCTGAGTCGACAGGCCTCACAAAAAGCAGTCGTTTCTCTGGACTGTGCTATATACGCGTTCGAAAAAAGTTAAAGCACGTCAATCCACTGGCTTTAGAGAAAAGACATGTTGTATTTATACTAATTCAGTCCTAAATAGTAGAATGTACATGTAAATGAGTTGTGTTAGAAAAAGTCCACATTAAAGAATTGATGTGATGTGGAGCAGTATCCATAACTCATTCACTTAAGTTTTTTAATGGAGATGAGTCTAATTAGATGTAATAACAAGCTTGGAATTGGGCTTCATCTTAGCAATCTTCCCAAGTGAAGGTAAAATATACAATAGATGATGTAGTCCAACTACAAATCAAAACAAATCCTAAACAAAATAAGCTCCATATAATAAGATAAATCATTAGAATAAGTCACTTATTCAAAGGACACATTTGTGACTTCTCTAAATCAAAATCCACAGCTGATCGTAGAATTTGTTTTCAATAATAAGCACATGCCAAAATTTCCATGTGTTAATGTGGTTTTGCTTTTCAATATCTCCAACAATATGGTCATTTAGAGTAACAAGGTTAGACACGCACGAATCCAATACCCGTGAGAACAAAATTCTTAAGAAGCTCCTTTGATCTCTTTCGAAATGAGACTTGTACATCAACAAAACCTCAGAATCATGCACACAAAAAACCCTAAATCTATACTAGATTGGGATAAAATTTGGGAGAGAAAATTCTAGATCTAGGCTACATATAATAAAGCTTCTCAAGACAGGAGGAAAGCAAGAAAAAGAAGATAGAAAACCAAGTTAGCCAAAAAAAAAAAAGGAAAAAGGGAGGAGAGAGAGAGGGACAGAGATCCAGCTCAAACCCTTCTCTTCATGGAGGTTAGGAGAAAAAAATCTATGAATACGAAAGTGAATCTGAAACCTTTTAATGATTTACTTATGTAATTTATTTGAAAATCCTTGACATGAACATTGGTTGTCCTCTGTGAGACAACCGACGGTGACATTGACAAAATTTACAATTTCTTTTAATTTTTCTGAATTTTTTATATTTTCATAATTTTTTTTCTTATTATGGCTAGCCATTAAACCCTAGCTTCGATCATTGTCACCTGCTACAACGGCCGGCAAGCCCTCGCCAAATCTAATGAGGGCAACCCTCACCCAAGTGAGGGCTTGATCTTATAGCTTGAGCAAGGGTTACCCTTGCTAATTTAGCAAAGGGTTGACCTCCATGGCCAAGCAAGGGCAATAGCCCTCGCTAGTGACTAGCAAAGGCTTATGGGCTTTCGCCTAGTGGCTAGTTAGGGTCATTGGCTATCCTTATCGGCCAAAATGGAAAAATAAATTAGAAGAATTTAAAAAAAAAAAATTATAATTTGTCAAAGTTAACATTAATCATGTCACGTAAGATGATCGACGTTCATTTCAATAATTTATAACTAAAATTGACTGAATAGACTAGACTGATAAGTTGTGGAAATATTTAAAAAATTTAAGATGAAATTGGCACGAAAGCAATATATTCAGATTTTTTTTTCCTTTATGGGTCTTTTCTCCTCCATTAGCAGCCGCCCCACGTAATTGTTCTCACTCGAAGGAGATGAGTTTTGGCTTCATTTTCCCCATATTTGATTACTAAGGTCAAGTCGAATGATGTAGCCAGCCTATCACGCTCGGTCACGTTTTGTCATTAATCACCGCTTGTCGAAATCCAATCAAATATCTCGACATACACGCCATTTTGATGGATCCATCGACGACTCACGGGGATCGGTGTTGAATTTGAAAGGAACCGTTCTCCGCTTGATAATATCCAAGGTAAACTCCTGTAGGATTGCGATTGATCGTATAAACGAAATCCCAGTCCAAAAGTCTGCAGTAAGCACTGCGTATGGATGTCAAGTGAATCTTCGAATGATCAGTCTAACCTAATCGATGTGTTAACCCAAGGGAAGGATTATACATGGGAAATAGTTGCACCTGTAATCATGTCTAGCCTCAGCCCAATTAAAAAAAAAAAATTCGATTCAATGAGTGTGAATGGTTTCCTTTTTCTCTATTACATCAGCTCATTGGAGGTCGTAATCGGATTGCTAAGCCGCTCGCCAAGTGCCGAGTCAATTTCGGCCCCCTTATCTTTTAGACCTGAAGGAGAGGACAACCTAGAACTAAGCTTTATCGCGAGATAAGATCTTGCCTTAGATGGGTCTTTCCGATACCGTAAAAAAAAGGCCCAAAAAAGGAAATCGCAACAATAGCAAAGCACTAAGCAGGATGACTAGACGCCGTCGTCTTTCCTAAACCCACGTCACTTACCATGATGGTTCCCGTGAAAAGATTCATCTTCTCATCAAAATGTTTTCTTATGCATCTGCTTGGTCCACGCATGATTCCAGAAACAAATACAACATTTTTTTCTGGAGATACAGCGATCGTCTGCAATGTATTGCTCCAATGAAAATGTCTATCAACATCTTCTCTCGAAGGTACAGAAGCGTGCAATTGTCAATTGCATTAATTCGTGTGGTCACTCGTTTCCGGTGCCTTTTGCACGACAATGAGTCTTTCATGTGTTGACCTGACCCTCTTGCTAAGGAAGATGCCTGCGATAATGGGGTATATGTCCGATGTGCTGCAATGAAAAAGGCTAGATTCTAGCAGATGATGACTTTTCCATCAGCAAAAGAGGAAGAGACTCTGATTCTCCCATGTATCACTTGGATGTCTCCACGCTGCTTGAGCCGCCTCTTTGCCTCGTACAACGTTTTGTTCACGCGGAAGAAGAAAAGGATTCCCTAATCTTTTGTTGCCCTCTCGCTGAGGAATCAAGAAAAGAATGGAATGAATTTGTGGTATTGTTAATGTATCATGCTGACTTGACAGGCCCCGCCAAAAGCAATCGCTTTTCTGGACTATGCTTGTCGGGTTCATATTCAACATCGAATACGCGTTTCAAAAAGTTGAAGTACCAATTTTTATTTTTATTTTGTCAAAGAAATATTTCATTCACTTTCACAAATATACACTAGATAACACAATTCAACTGTAGACCAAGACAAATCCAAAATAAAACAAGCTCTAAATAAGAATATAAATTATCAAAATAAGTTGCTTACTCGAAGGGTATATATGTGACTTCTCAAAATCAAAATTGACGGTCGATCACCGAATTTATTTTTAGTAAACGAGCACACACTGAAATTTCCATATGTTCTACTGCTTTGCTTTCAGCATCCCCAACAGTATGGTCATTCAAAGTAACAAGGTTAAATGCGCACAAATCTAATATCTTTGAGAGCGAAATTTTTAAAAAACTCTTTTGATCTCCTTCCAACAAAACCTTGAAATTAGGCACACACAACAACCTTAAATTTAGAATAGATTGAGATAAAACGGGCGAGAGAAACTTCTATATCCAAACTAGATAAAAAAAAAATAGAAAAAAGCTCCTCAAAACGGGAGGAAAGCAAGAAAAAGAAGATGGAGAACCAAATTGGCCAAAAAAAAGGAGGGGGGACATAAACATCGGCCATCATCCGTAATACGACTAGCATAGACGTGGACAAAATTTACAATTTTTTTTTAAAATTTTTTAAAAAAATTTCATGTTTTTATCTTTGGTTTTTTCACTATGGCTAGCCACTAAACCCTCGCCTAGATCAGCGTCCGCTACTAAAAGTGCTGGCAAGCCCTCGTCAAATCCGATAAGGGCAAGCCTCACCTAGGTGAGGGTTCGACCCTATGGTTTGAGCGAGAGCCACCCTTGCTGGACTTGGCAAAAGGTTGACCTTCGTGGCCAAGCGAAGCAAGGGCCGTAGGGGGAGGGTTGTTGGCGACCCTTGTCGACCTCAATAAAAAAAAATTAAAATTTATCAAAGTCGGTACCAGTTGTGCCACGTAAAACTGCGAACGTCCATCTCAACAAATTATAGTCAAGATTTGTTGGATGGATTACGTTGACAAATTGTCAAAGGATCTAAAGGTTTAAGATTGAATTAAAACAAGTATAATTAATTTAGATTTTTTTTTTCTTTTTGGTTCTTTTCTCCTCCATTAACAGCAGGCTCCTGCACTCGTTCTCACTCGAAGAAGATGAGTTTTGGCTTCATCTTTTTTTCCCCATATTCGATTACAAAGGTCAAATCGAATGATGTGGCCAGCCTATCACGCTTGGTGACGTTTTTACATCTATTGCCTAAAGGGTTCGCATCCGTCCCCCTCCACTCGACAGTACTCAATAATCACTGCTTCTCGCAATCCAATCATACATCTCTATTATACAGTATTTTGATGGATCAATCGACGACTCTAGCAGCATCCGCCGTTGAATTTCGAAGGAACCGTCCTCTGCTCGATAATTGTTGAGGTTAACTCCTGTCGGATTGCAGTTGATTTGTCTAACCCACCTGATCTGTTTACCCAAAGGAATGATTATACATGGGAAACAGTTGCACCTATAATCATGTCTAGCCTCAGCCCAATTGACAAAGAATGCGATGTAACGAGTGTGAATGGTTTCCTTTTCCCCTATTACATTAGCTCATTAGAGGTCGTTATCGGATTACTAAGCCGCTCGCTAGGTGCTGGGTCAGTTTCGGCCCCCTTATCTTCTAGACCTAAAGGGGAGGACAACCTAGAGTCAAGCTTTATCGGGAGATAAGACTTGCTTTAGATGGGTGATTCCGATGGCATGAGAAAGCCGCAAGAAAAGAAAATCATAACAATAGCAAAGCGTCTAGCAGGATGATTAGAACGTCCTTGTCCTTTCCTAAACCCACGTCACTTCCCATGATGGAGCTTTTCTTCCTGCGAGTCCCAATTATTGGAGAAGAGCAGGTTTTGAGCACTACGATCTTGAGTCAAATCTCCTTCATCTCGTCCTCTCATAATTATAATCTTTGGTTTGAAATCAAACTAAGGTTTCCACCTTCCGCTCTCCACCGTTCCTCACGTGTCGAAATCGCGCTTCGTCTTCTAAGTTTCCTCGTCCTCATCGCCATCTTTTTCCATCACTATGCGTGGATGGCACCAAGGCAAACTGTCGTATTGTCAAATTATTTGTACCGACGCCATACATCACTACCTTTCACTAAAGCTAGAGCACAAGAGCTATATCATTTGGCTTTCTTTACCTGTCATTTTCCACCATGACAATGCCAGGACCATCAACGACACCATGGCACTAACTCCAACATGAGTGCAGACGACACCATGACACTAACTCTGACATGAGTGGACTAGACGCATCTACCGGCCAAAATCCGAACCTAACACAGACACGAGGACGGCTAACTTGAGATTGATGCAACTGTACTTAACGGTCTGATCCATTTTAACCAAAAGATTATTCGTCTTAGCATTTGGATAAAACACCAAATGACACGGATACGACAACACAAACTGAAGCGTCCTCTATGTAACACTCAAGAGCACTGCTGCTTGTACACAGATCTAAACACTAGCCATCGTGTGAAGGTCGAATCTTGATATATACTCAAAAACTCGAAAAACTGCATGCACAACTGCGTTCTGTCATCCCGTGTAACATCCACTAACAGCGCAATCACTTCTAGTAATCTGTAACCCTAAAATACCATTTAACTTAAACATCAAAACCATGTTTACAAACCAACCAAAAAAGAACAATTCTTGACCGACAATCCCACCCTCCCTAAGGTCGCGAGATTAGATTCAGGATAAAATACTCGTGTTCAGACCCAATGTCTGGGCATTGCCTTGTAAACCTGACTAACAGTATAAAAATCTTCTGTCGGCACCAAAGAAAAAGTTACTGCTTCCTTTTCTTCTTCTTTTTTCACATGAAAGTGACTCGATCAATTCACAGCAGTTTTTTTTCTTTTTTTTTTTGGATTGGGGGTGAGGAAATCACAGTAGTTTTCAGGCCAAAAGGGGAAAGAAAATCTGTAGACCAAGTAGAATTATCCAGAAAAAAGGAATAAACTCCTCTCAAGCTCAAGCTTCTTACTTGGAATGCTATCAGCATGCACAGTATAACCCTCAATTTTTTTGTGAGATATCAAGAACTTGCTTCAAGTTAGCAATATCCATGAATCAAGTGCCATAGCACCTAGAAGTTTGGTAATTTCCTCAGACTAACATTCATTCATATGCCGACTTTACATACAACGCCCCACCAAAATGACATTACCACTCATGATGAAGTCGTTTCAGCAGACTGTTAATTGTTGTTGGGGTCAGATGATGTTTGAGTTACACGAGCTCAGACTAACAATATAAATACTAGATTAACAACAACTACAGAATGGCTTCGGCAGCAGCAAAACTGCATCACAACGAAACCATGGTACTCGCATGCTTTTAATCTTTCCATCTATTTGCTAAAATATAGATTTCTGATATATATTTAAAAGTGAGATATAGACGATTTTATTAGCTGAGATGGGGATCACTATTTACATTCGTCTGTATGTTACAAAGACCATTACAGGGAGGATATTTCAGCATTGGAAGTAGGACACTCGTTGAAACCTTCACGAACATCACCTCGACACAGAGGGCATATTCTGGAGAGAACCAAGGAAAAAAAAAAGACAATCAGATGAAGTGAAATCGCAACAGAGAGAATAGATAAAGGGGAGAACTCTTAAAAAAATAATGGTGGCACAATACCCCTGTATCTCTTTTAGCCATTTATCAACGCATGCCACATGATACTCATGGTGGCACGGAAGAACCCTGATCTTGTCTTCTTCCTCATACTCAGCCAAGCATATATAGCACCTATCAACATACAGAATTCAGTTAATAGCATTCCACACCTAGTATATTCAAAAGTACTGGTTGGATCCAGTGAATTTGTATTCCAGCTACTATTTGCATCCTCTATTTAATTTCATGAACCCTTAGTACCTAAATGCTGTTATGACCAAGGAAGCAATTTCTCTCACAAGGGTCATGTGAACTATTGCCCATGGAACATTTGTTAACCATCTCAATAAGGAGACATTTTGATTTCTAATACACTGACTACACAAAACATAAGATAGACATCATTAAATTGGAAATAGCAAACTTTTCTTAATTTGATACTTAAAGAGTGCACAAGACACCCATTAACAAACTCTCTCTTACAAATATCAATTATATTTGACCACACCAGATCGATCTCTCTCTCTCTCTCCCTCTCTCCCTATATTCCTCCCTTGCTCGCTCTTTATGTGTAAGATTTTGTGGAACCACTGCCAACTGTTTTAAAAAGTTCTATTAGGCAAAGGCACTATTTAATATTCAATTATTCTAACATTTTTTTCTCACACTTAGTTTGATCTTTTTGCTTAGTACTACGCGAAGATATATTTCATTGGGGAGGCAAATGAGGCTTGAAATAATTTAAACTCAGAACCTCCAGTTCTGATACCATGTGAAATTTTGCGGGACCACTGCAACTAGTCTAAAAGCTTAAACTATTAGGTAAAGGCATGGTTTAATATTTAATTGTTCTAACACTGTGAAAAGCTTTTTTTGTGATTTATCTTCCCTCTCACAAATATTGATTATATTAGACCACACCAGCTCTCTCTCTCTCTCTTCCTTTGAAAAGCTTTTATTGTGATTAATCTCTCTTACAAATATCAATTATATTAGGCCAAACCAGATCTCTCTCTCTCTCTCTCTCTCAATTACACATGTTAAAAGATTCCCCAGAGCGTGAAAACCCCGAGTGCAATTCACTCCACAAATAGGCCACACTAACTCATCTCGCCATTAACTTGACTGTTTTTGTCAGTCACATTGATTAGCCAATTAATCCAGGCCATGCATGATCAACATGAGAGTGCACTAAGCAGTTTTTGTCAGTCACATTGATTAGCTAATTAATCCAGGCCATGCATGATCAGCAAGAGAGTGCACATAGCAGATTTCTCCCTCCCTCCCTCAGTCACATTGATTAGCTAATTAATCCAGGCCATGCATGATCAGCATGAGAGTGCACATAGCAGATTCCTCCCTCCCTCCCTCCCTCGCTCCCTCCCTCCTCACATTGATTAGCTAGTTAATCCAGGCCACGCACGATCAGCATGAGAGTGCACATAGTAGTTTTTGTCAGTCACATTGATTAGCTAATTAATCCAGCCCATGCATGATCAGCATGAGAGTGCACATAGAGCGTGAAAACCCCGAGTGCAATTCACTCCACAAATAGGCCACACTAACTCATCTTGCCATTAACTTAGACTGTTTTTGTCACATTGATTAGCTAATTAAGCTAATCCAGGCCATGCATGATGAGCATGAGAGTGCACATATCAATATAAGTAGTCAAACATGCGAAACATATAGCAGATTTAGTTGACAGTAACATACTGTTCACCATTCCCTCCTTCCTCAGCTTTGGTGGTTCTTTTGTAATTTTTGAGTGGAAAAGAGTCAACAACTGATTCTGGGGCTGGCGAGACTGCTGACAAGGAAAGGGGTACTGGTTGGCGATGAATTTCATCCAATACCTGTAAGATACCAAACTAGAATCAAAGCTTCAAACATTTGCAAAGAATACCCAGCTGCAGAAAACATTGACCAATACTAGAGTCACCAATCATACCATTGTGCAACAATAAGCAAAATATGTTAATTCACACCTCTAAAAAAGAAGGCATAACATTGTGACTACAGTGTACACAGTTGGAACAGAATAATCACATCCAAATCCAAAAAGTGGAAGAGCAAAATGGAAATGGTAATACTTTTATTCAGCAAACTAGGCAGAACTATTGTTTCCGAAGCCACATTGTAAAGTAACTTCGGCGCTGTAATTGTACCACTCAGTGTGAAGAAACCATCAACATAAACACGTGCTGCCCAATGAAGAGAAAATCAAGCACATCAAGCTGTATATGCAGGTGCTTTTCTAAGTGATCAATGGATGCATGTATCCCAATTTTCAACATTTTGCATCATAAGGCCTTCTGAGTAAGTAATTTGACTGAACTGGTGCTATTGAAAGAGCCTAATAAGCAGTTTACAGAACAATTACAAGTAGAATAAGACATAGCACTCAGACAAACGCGACCACGTGGAATTATAATGCAAATGAGAGGATATCACCGGGTTTAATACTAGCGAGGGTTACATCTTTGCTTGATCTGCAATCAGTTTCTATGATCAATCTTTGGTTATTATTTGTTGTAGTCTGTAGACCTTCCTATTGCAAACCGTTAGGATAAAATCCTAAAACCACATTTTCCCCATGAAACATAGTGTAAAATGCTAAACGAGCAGTAATAAAATATTAAACCACATGTTCCCCATGAAACCTAGTGTAAAATGCTAAACAAGCAGTAAATTTAGTAAATAATAGAGCACATAGAAGTGAAATAAAGGAAAGCTGATTTGACATAGAACCTCAAATAAAGCTTCTGCGAGCATGACTATGCGTGATATGCTTGAATGAGTACTGGACTCAGACACAGAAAATGAATCACACGAGCATAATCCCTCAGGATGGAGCCCTGAAGGGCAGGAAGCCGTTCGCCCACCATTGTCACTAAGACCATAACGAAGTCTGTCCCAGATCTGCAAATAGTTGACAAAAAGATGAGGACACTACAAAAGTGCAAATATTAAACTTAACGAGCAGTAAAATAATCAGCAGAGTTACCAAGGAAAGCTTGTACAAATGGACTTATGAAAGGTAAATAATGCCCATCTACCAATGCACAAAGCTAGTAGCTCAATCCTACTTAGGTTACACAATTCTCAAGGTTATTGAAAAGAATGAACAAAAGCATGACACAACACTCACAAAAATGTAAATCACTTACCTCAGATCTCGGGCGACGACGTCGATGATGTGACCTGTGAATTCTACCCCCAAGATATCGCGGATCACCCTCAAAGAAATGATCATATCTTTCAGGAAATCCAAGATAATCAGGATCATCTCGTGAGAATGAAGTAGTAGAAGAATCACTGCGCCCTACAGAACTGTCTCTTGAAAAAACATCCCAAAATAATCTTCTGCTACTCCTACTCCTGTCCCAAACACCTGTATCATTCCTACTGTCAGACAATACACTGGAGGATATATTCACAATACCAACATGAATTATGCCTTCATTTTCTTGGCCTTGTTCTCCAGCAGACAGAAGGAATTCAAAGGCTGAAGGTGTCATTTGCAAGTGAGACTCATCTCCTCGTGAATTGAATGCCCAGGGAAAATCAGAAGTGGGCGACACAGAGTCATGAGTATGGGCATCTGCAAGTTCACTCGCTTGATTCTCAGTAGCTTCAGTGTGGTGATGCTCATCTTGGATTCTTTCATGAGATGACCCTCTAGCATGTGTAACCTCTGGGAGGATCTCTGATACACCCTCGCTCACTGGATTATTAGTATCACCGACTACATCCTTGTTAGATGATACACTTGCAGAGACCATGTCTGAGGATTGTTGTTCTGTAAATGAAGTACTAGAGGCAGTACTAGTTTTGTCGCTACTAAAATCGTCAGTGCTAGATCCACTTACCCGACAAAAAGGAACATTTTCCTTGCTTTCAAACAAGCAATTATCCTCACTTTTTGGTCCAACACCTATTCCTTCTACTTCATCCAAAGTTTCCTCACTTGTGGACATGGCTCTGGTTCCAGTAGCAGAGAGCAGTGGCTGTATTTCTCCAACAGAGACTGTGTGCTCTTCATTGGGTTCCTGAAACTTAGTAACACTGGAATCGCAAAGTTCTGCAGAATTAACCAAACATTCATTTGGGTAATCTTCCATCTACAAGAAAAGAGCGTGTAAATCAGTTGTTCTCAAGATTCTATCGAGGCATCAACACAAACTTGAGAACCCATATGCAGTATAACATAGTTCCGTGACCATTATAAAACGTACTACCAAACATCCTCACTTGTAAAGTTAAGAAAAGCTTCTAATCATGAACGCCACTCTAGATCTTCTGCTTGGTGACTTACACATTTACCAGCATTCCCTGACATAATATAGGTTGAGCTGCCTGCAACTTGAAATCTGAGTCATGACATGACACTAATGTAGACTCCAGCAGACATCTAACTAAACAATAGGTTCTCGACACCCAACACCATAGTAAAGCGCCCCAACTCAGTACACCAAACCAGTGCACATCCTCCAAACCAATGCTTAACACAACCACCAAAATAAGAGCAAGGAAAACTCACATGAGCATCACATGTGGCTGTTTGGGCCTGTTAAGTCATCCCATTTTGCTCACTATGAGGTTGAAACAGAACTTATGGAAGATGCTACTGTCGCGAGCACTAAACAGCTGGACCTTTAAGGTAGGAACCCTTGCCCAATAATTACATTCAATGTAAGCTTTATCATACTTGAGTTAATTAGCCCCATGCGAGGTTCTTGTTTGACTTAACTCTCTTAGTGTCTGCTCCATGCACATGTTTATCTCCCACGGTTGAACAGGATAGCAAAGGCAAAGGAGTATGAATGAGTTCCACTTGGCTTATTATTTGTAGCTCGAAGAGAACGAATTACACTACTCATGTGGTACACCGTCAACAAACAATTCCGGCATGCTCACTTCAAAAAGGCAGACTCAACAACGAGCTTAGCAAAGCTCGAGCCCATGCATATGGAACATCAGCTTCTTTTTTCCCTATTCACAAGAGACGCAAAAAGGCTCCTTTAGGCTAGACTCGATGCTCAAATCTGCATCTACACCTCGATCTTTACTCGCAAGGCCGCGCAACTAACACGGTACTATTCATCCCAAAATCGACAGAGGGAAGCCGTACGGGGTTAACCTAATTTCTCGTAAAAGCAAAAGGAAACCGCGTAAATCAAACCCCAACGATTCGTCGGCGATCTCCTCAACCCTAGCGATCCGGAACCGAAAGACGGGAATCGATCGTCGCGGAGAAGAAGGACGACGGAAAACCAGGCGGCGGCGGCGGCGGCGGCGGCGACCAGCACCGGCAAACAGGAAAAAGAAAGGGGAAGGGCGTCGGACGGAGGCCGATCGCGATTTACCTCCGCGGGAGCGCGGGACGGGGAGCAGCCGCAGACGAGAGACGAGAGCTTGCTCCGCCTCGGGCGGTGGCTGACCGCCGCCGCCGCCGCCGGCGGAGGCGAGGGGGCGGGCCTGGCCCGACTGCTGCTCGCACCCATTTTCGCCTTGCACAGAGAGAGAGAGAGAGAGAGAGAGGACCGTGTTGACTCGGGAAATGATTTTGTGTAATAAAATAATGTGCGTCGTGGGGAGACTCGGTTTTCATTTCTTTCCGTCAAACAGAAGGAAATAATTATTAATAATAATAACCGTTGAATACAAATTAAAAAAGAGAGAGAGAGAGAGAGGGAGAGAGAATTTATATAAAAAAAAAAACTCTGAACTTTAGGCCCGGTCCCAAATTTGTTTCAAACTTTTTATATTAAAAAACCCTCAAACTTTAGGTATAGTACCAAATGCACCTCTAACTTTTTTTTTTGTCTCAAAAAATATCTTGAACTTTAGGTATAGTCTCAATTTTGTCTTAAAAAAAGGGCTCTAAACTCCAAGATCCAATCCTAAATGTATCCGATTTTTTTGTCGAAAAGAAAATTATCAAGTTTTACTTTAGTCCTAAATCTACCCCCTTAGACCTCTATCTAAAAGTCTCAGTTAGTGGTCTCTAATTTTTATATCCTAAAATAGTTTTATTTTGAAGATAATTTTTCATATCGCAATGCCGATGTGTACTTATTACCGATGTGAAAATGCCACTTTAAGTTGGGACTGGACCATGGGTTAGATTTGAGAATAAATTAAAAGTTGGTGGTTTTCTTAGATAAGACAAAATTTAGGGTAGATTTGGTACCGTAACTAAAGTTTAAGGTTTTTTTTTTTTGAGATAAAAAAAAAACAAAGTTTGAGGTAAAATTGAGAATGAACTTAAAATTTGGAGTTTTATAGGGAATTGGCCCATATAAATAATTAAAGTGTTGTCTCGAAAATTGTTTCGATTCTTCGCTCGCCTATCACCCGTTTTGCGTGCTTTCTATCTCGTCGTGCTTTTTGGCTCTTATCAAATCTCATAGAACGTCAAAATTATAGGTTGACGGGTTGACGTGACCGAGACGCGTTGTGGGGGAGTACTGTCGTGTCCGGCTCGCACCAGGGACACCGTGCTTATGTTGAAATTCTTTGTAATATTTCTTCCGCCATTCATTACGCATGGCAAAAAGTCTCGACCTTTATTTATTCCTTGCTTGCCAATCGCCTATTCATGGCTCCCTACTTCTCTATGTGTCACTAGTCTTAAAATTCAAGATACATTCTACGCGGTTCCTTTAAGAACTTACATTTTCAGAATAAACGCGGTTCCTTTAAAAACTTACATTTTTAGAATAAACGGTTGCCCGCTCAATAAGTCAGAATGGAAAATCAAATGTTAGTATTTACCTTACGGGAATAACACGTATCGCCCCCACACTGGGGCTAGAAATGGACATACAATCAAAAAAATTGGTTAGAAACATATAATGCAAATCGAAAAAAAATAACAAGATTTAAGTAACATCAACGTAAAAGCCTCCCGGCAACGACAATGCGGAAGATACGCACATCTTTTGTTGGAAATGAAACCCTTTGGAGGAAGCAAGATGAAAAACCCTAAAGAATAACATGATCAAGAACGACAGAGATTGATCACCGATTTGAAAAATTCCTTCAGGCTAAACCAAACAGAGTCCTTGGAATCTAAAGATGGTTTCTCTCAGAACTTCTGAGGGATAATCGCATTAGTTGTTGTTTAGCACTATGGATGTGTGTAGAAAGATGGAATTAGAATCGGTGAAGAAAGCTCAACTATCGGTCATACCAAGGAAAGTCCAAAGGCAGTCGCCTATAGTAAACACAAATAATATATAAGAGATTACTAAAGATTCGAGCCATAGAATTTTTCAATTCTTACACAAGGTACTTATTTGATCAAATAGAATTGTTCTACCGTATCTAGACTAATACCAATTTAACCTATTGCATGAAAAAAAAAAGTGATGGATTAACCAACCAACAAAACAACTTATTATAAATAACATCTTCTTGTTGCATTGAAACATATAAATATTGACTAATATGGCTAACATTGAATGCTAAGATTAAGCATTGTATTTCTAGAAGTAATCCATAATAAAAAGGTGTTTGCGATTGTTCAAGAAGAAATTAAACAAAAGATACCTTGCATTTATAGCAGCAGCTTTCGACCTAAAAAAAAAATTATAGCAGCAGCTCTCTCGATACCTTTGATTTGCAAGGGTACCAAGCAAGAGGGGAGCCAGGAAATCAGTTTTTCAATGCATTAATGCCCGCAAGAACCTTCTAAATGAGCAAAACCCTATGAATCATTAGCTGCAAAAGATGGCTGAATGGCAGTACTCAAGATTTTCTACAAAGGGTATCAATAACCATGGATCGATGTGCATCCTCACATCCATAACTTGTTTGGGTCTTTTTCCCTCAAGAAAATGGTAAGATTCATTAACGTTTACATTAAGACCCGTCTAGAAATGGTTAGCATTCAAGTATCCCTTTCAAAGATCCATTCATATGTATCGATCAGTGGTCGGTGGTCGTTGCTATCTTTCACTTTACAAATTTTCGATCATATTGATTTGAACGATATCAAGAACATATGTATTCCTTTAGGAACACAAGCGTAAGCTCCCTTACGGCAATATTTACAAATTTTCATTATAATCTAAGTTGTGTACTTTCATACTTGATTTGCGAGGAAAAAGAATGTGCAGAAATGCGGTATTTTGACGCTTATGTAGTTCTAACATTGATGTTTTTGAGATAGGGACGATCACTTCGACCACTAAAGACTAGTCGGATGCTATAAGAATCTTGTACGTGTCATCTTTCTTTTGGTGACAACTAAAGGAAAAATTGAAAGAAAAATTAAAGCGAAAGAAAAGCAGGAAATGGAAAAGAGAAAAGAAGAAGAAGAAGAAGAAGAAGAAGCTAGCAGCAACTATTTAGATGCTGAAAGAGCTGTAGATCATATAATATACTGCGAAAATAAAAAGTTTCTATTAAATAGATATCGGAAAATAAAAATCGATTTGAGGATAAAGAGGAAAGGAGAAAGGATGGACCGCTAATTTTTTAAGGGTTTGAAAATATAAACGAAAAGGTGAGACCAAAAAAATTCAAAATAATGGTAACAAATGGTCGACATTTTCCTTGTTGGGATTACTCGGAGAATGTTTGGTTTGTGAGCCTCCACGTTATATCGTGCCTACCGAAACAATTTGTATCGGAGCTGCAGACTTACCTCTGAAGAGGTCTTCTCGAGAAGAGCCAAAATCACTCATCCAAATCCCCGTTCAACACGGTCCGCTTAAAATTAAATTTTTAGACTTTGTAAGATTCGAACTTTTCACGGGCGAAATGAAATCCACCGAACTGCTCAACAAAGGGTCGGCCGGTTGATAAAAGGACGGGGACAAGGGACGCGACATGACGAAGACATATGCGACGTGCTCAAAGGACGATTTGGGATGCACTTCCAATGAGTTTTTCTGTCTTATCCCTGGGGACAAGCATAGCCACATAAACAGAACATCGAAGGAAGGATAAAAATACCAATTTGAAATTATATCTCTGATATCAAAAGAGATTTCCAGCTGATCGATGAATTATTGCACGGTCCAGCCTTTATATATATATTTTTATGTACTTCTTAATTTCCATACCTTGGTATCGAAGCATTTTTTTGGGACAAGGGAAAGTATCTCTACCAATAATTGATGTCCCATTCTTGCTTGCCTCCACACTAAAAATTCTCTACACTTGTCTACTGCCTGGCCACACCCAGAATACAAAAACCAACCACAAGAGGTAGATCACACGACCCTCATCGCCCCCATCCCGGTCCTCCTGGTCCGCCGCCCCCGCACGTGCCGCCTCCAGGGCCTCTCCACCACGGACTGGGGTCCCTGTACGTGCCGCCGCTGCCGCCGTCGGGTCTGCCACCGCACCAGCCGCCCCATCACCCTCTGGGGCTGCCTCAGCCTTACCACCACCACCACCATCCTTAGACTTATATCGGCTGGAAGCTTGTGCTCTAATTTATGCTCAACTCTATGTCCTGCGAGTCCGCTTAGTCGTGCCGACTGGGTGGAATCTCACTTTGGCTATTGCTTCTGTGTGCACTCCAAATAAATAATAATGAACTCCCCAATAAGTCCTGTGTTCAATCTTTGCCCCTTCTTGATTTCGAAAGACGTAACTGTGATGACAATCTTCGTGCTTACTCAACTGGGAAGGGAGACGAAAAAGACACACTTAAGTTTTTCCAAATTCTGAGCATTTTGGTAGCCCTTTCGATCATAATGAACGGGTTATTGAGCTGATCGAGACCCAACACTGAACTGCACTTCAGGAAGCTCGATTGCACGTTCATGTCCTGGTGAAGGTGATTATTTTTAAGCCCTCAATTACCATCGGGATATGTCGGAATCAGACACCAATTAGTCCAATACTATAAGACGGTCGACATTAAAGAAGTAAAATGATTCTGCACACAGAACGGCGGATGAACTGTAAACCAGCTGCAAGAAGGAAGAACAGGAGAGTTTAGTTTAGCGAAGAGCCTCGTCTGGATTTTTATGTTTAGATTTTATCTGCCAACTTAACACATCTGCAAACAGCATAATGAAAGACACCGAGGTAACTGCAAAGAAAGAGAAGAATATTATAGCATGGAAAGAAATTGATATTCACTGACAGTGAGGAGAGTGTTGGCTAAGCTGTACAGATGGTACAAGCATTTTCTTCTCCATCAGATGAAATTAAGTATTTGCCTCTAACTTGAGATTGAAAGCAACACTGCCAAAAATTAAGGAGAGAGGGGAAACAAATGCAACATAAAATTTTCTTGAACTATTTCCACGGTCAGTCATGTACAATATAGCTTCCACCTTTCTGGATATTGGATTCAACAAACCCTTTCGATGATCATGTCATCTCCTCCCCTAGAAAATGTAACATGGAAAAATGTAACACGATCTTGTACCTTGGAACCATCGTAAAGTCCATCAATCTCTTGGTTATGAACCCATTTCAAGCACACAACTGCAAGACCGTGCACAAAGTAATCTGTTAAACCATGAGCTCCCCCAAACAGTCTTGAGCGCTTATCCAGGACAGTAATATCTTCAGCACCATGAACAGGTTTTCTAAGTATGAATATCCATCTAAACCTAAGTTAAGGTGTAACAGTTTACTGTAGGACTATTCTGCCGCATGGATCCCAAATGCAGCACTTAGATCTTGACGGTGTTACTATCTTGTTCCAGTTGGATATTCGATCTGAAAAATCCCTAAAAGATTTGTCAGCGCTATGGTTCTTCCTAATGCTTCTATTTCTGCTTGTGTATATTTACTTTCACTGATGATTCTTGATCACACACCCATTGGAAATACAATGCCAGAAATTGCTGGACCACTTGGATAGTTCCCACAGAAAATACGGTACCAGATATATGAAACAAGTATTCGTATCAAGGATGCCTTGAAGAATTGCCATGCACTTGTGTAGGTCTCAAGTGCGATTGATCCTGCAGTTCAGATGAACAGAACATCAACATATGAGAAAACAATTTAAAGTAGTCTTTACAATGTATTTTACAAAGTAAACATCCTCTACCGGCGAACTGCGATTAAAAGTCGACGGAGTTCGGAAATCAACTTGTCCCTGTATAAATTAAAGCCTGATCAAAGGAAATTCCACAACCCTAAAATTTTATATTTCTTGATGACCATATATCTTTGCAATGTTACTCCAGTAACAATATCATACCAGCACGTGCATGGCCGGTTGGGTCCCGAAAAATCCGTCATGGCTGGGTGCCAGTGAGCTCAGCTGCCCCTACAGGTACGGCAACTGAAAACAATAAGAACATAGTCTGCCTATCCCAAAGATAATTTTGGTTCAGCATGAAAGAAAAATAAAGGGATGGGTGCCAATTCAGCACAACTTACCAGCCCCTGAATGCTTGGTTGACTAACATAATATGCATCATGTGGTGGCTCCATTAAGTTTAATTGTACCTGAAAATTCACACCTCTGAAGAATCACTAAATCTGCCATAATAAATCAGTCTTAACTTTCTTCAAATGCATAAAAGGTATCCCATGTTACCAGTCCCTGCACATTCTGTTGGGTGCCATAATACCCATTTAGAGTGATCCCATCTGTGTTTAAGTTTTCCTGCAATTAGGAGAGGATTGAATTATTATCTCTATAGTGGTACATACAGGAAAAGTTAAAATGTATTTGAAACCATGGCAGAAGTTCTATGTAACTTTCTCCAAGAAATTGAAAAGGCCAAAGACAAACCATTTCATGCAAGCTGTCTGGTGCCTCAGCAAGTAGAACATCTGACTCTTCTTGCACCTGAAAGAGTGAGGGGTTTTCATCAGTAATAATCAGTGGAATCCTGATGTCAAGCACTGCCCAACAGCCGCCAGCCTATTACCTTTCTCTTCTTATTTGTGTTTCTCTTTTTACTCGTTTTATTAACAGTGACTCCCTGATTCTCTGACTCTGTTTCGCGAAGACCACAAATGCTAGTGCTGCATTCTGCCATGCTGTTATTAGAATTGTTCACATCTACACAATTCTTCAGAGCCTCCACAAGTGCACGAAAAGCAATGGCATAAGCCTCTTCAGATATTGATCCCTCTTCACTCAATTCAATAGCTCGTCGGCACAAGTAATTATAACGTTGCACCCTTGTCTGCATCTTTTTGGTTCCTTCATCTGGTGAGTGCCTACTCTTTGCATCTTTTGTCCACCTCTTCATGATATATCGAGATGGGATACTCGGAAAACCACTGATCTGAAGAACAACCATTGCATGTCTACAAAGAAATCCGTGATACTCGAATAGATGACAGAAGCAAGAGACCTCTGACTCCACTTCATTCCACGTTACCATGAAGTATTCCTTTTTCTCAAAATCCTCAACCCTGTAAATTACAGTCCCTCCATCTTCACTCTCCTTCCTGGGATGGCATGCAACTACACCTAAAACTTCAATTTGAAATTTCCTAAAAATTGCATGAGTATAGACTGTCGACAGTTGCTTTTCCCATGGTGAAGGTGATTTGAGAGCAGGCTGCTTGTGCCATGTATCAAAATCAGCTACCGCCTCCTCTTCACACCTATTGTGGAGAATGACACCATACTGTCTCAGAAATTCCTTAACAGTTATTTTCTTGTGAATATATCTGTCAAAGAAGGAGTTCATGCTATCCACACGTTGAGCTGTAGACATTCCAGCAAGAAAACTCTCCCCCAACAAAGCAGGAACCCACTTCTTCCGTTCCATATAGAGCATCTGAACCCATTCGTCTTCTTGCAGTTCAAATCTTGACACCATTTTCCACCATCTCATATCAAACTGTTCATCCGTCCACGATTTAAAGATACATTTGTTGAATTTTGACAGAAAGTTCTCATGATTGTTTATCACATGAGAAAGATTTTCATGGACCTTTTCCAATATATGCCAAAGAAGGTAGCAATGACGGGTTTGTGGTAAGACTTCTTCAATGGCTTCCTTGAGGCATTTGTCTTGATAAGAAAGTATCACAGAAGGAGAGTTTCCGCCCATTGCCCGGAGCCATGTCTTCAGTAGCCAAACAAACGTTGATCTAGTTTTATCTGCAATCAATGCACACCCAAGCAGCATAGTCTGAGAATGATGGTTTACCCCAACAAATGGCACAAATGGAAACTTATCGTTGCTTTTGACATAAGACGTATCGAGAGATACAACATCATTGAAGCTGGCATAATCATTCCGACTTTTAGCATCAACCCACAACAAGTTTCTCAGACGCTGTTCCTCATTCAAATCGATTGCATAGAAAAAGCTCGGATTCTCTTTCTGAATGTGTTTAAAGTACTCAAGTATGATTTGACCATCCCCTTCATCTAATGTCAAGCTTCGCCCTTTATCAGGTTGATGGTCATTTTTGTCATGAAGAGCACAAGCATGCGGATGCCCAGCAGACTGCCTAGACATCTCAACATACATCTTTCTTGTTCGTTCACTAACAGCATGTAAGATGTCAATGTTATTTTTCTCAGCCAATTTTATGTTTCGATGAATTCGAAAATGATAAGCCAGTGCTGGTAAAAGTTCATGGTTATGATCTTTGACAAATTCATGTATAATCCACTTCCCATCTGTCCTTCTCTTTACATGCATGCTGGCCTTGCAGTCAGTCTTTTTCACGCTGGGTCGTCGACTACTACCACTTTCCGACTCTGGTGTGACCCCATATCTAGAACATGCAAATTTGGCATCTATAAATTCTTTCGACTTCTTTGAACGTCGACTGTTCTTTATTGAGGTGGTAAATCCCATAGACTTGGCATACTCCTGGTAAAACGAATAAGCCGCTTCATGCGAGTCAAACTCTATACCATTGCGTGGTTCAAAATCAATATCACCTTCAAACCCTGTAACAGCCGTTTCAGAGGGAGTAAAGTCGCTACCTCTATTCTGCACTTCATCCGTGCCACTGACCATATTCTCCCCTGCACCACTTTGCACCCCATCTCTTGTATCCATTGTACATTAAGCGGCAGCACTTCATCCCAATCAAAAGAAAATTTCCAGCAGACTATCATGAAGACAACTTGCCATTTGCAAATATTCCTAAAGGATGGCACCTGAAAAAATGCATACAAGAAGCCATCAGAACTGGAGCACTCAAATATAAAAAACCTCAGAAAGGTCTTAAACATCATGCAAAATACAAAACTATAAAGGGCATCCTTTTCTTTTGTTAAAACAAATTTGACCGACATAGCAACAAGGAGGTGCCAGTCCAAATACAAAATTCATTTACAAACAAAGATTTCATTATCTCTAGCATGTCATCCACATAAATTCCCCGTTTCATGAAGATATCCACATGAGGTCTTGTGCTAGAAACATGAATTTTCCGGTGAATAACCAGCAATTCCATTTACCGACAGATATTTTCCCCCCATTCCATGCCTTTGCATTTCTCCCTCCAGACTTTACGTAACAAAGATAGAAGGACCATGCACAGAAGTTCATTTTTTCTGCACAAAAACAAGAACCTTCCAGCCTGCACTTCATTCTCCAATGACAAACAACTTATTTCCCATGACAAAGAGAAATCATGATAATGTTTTAGAAACTCTGCTGCCCAAGAGAATGAAAACCAACTGTTCCAATAAACTTCATCAGCTTGAGGTAAAAAAGGCTGATCGAAAATAGAGCAACTAATTAGCTAACGGCATTATCACAAGCTTGCATCTACACATAGCAGCTCCCACGGAGAACTCTTCAGGAGTAGCATTTGGTATGAGGGCTGCAACTACAAAATGCATATAGGGAAAAATCGGCGAAAAAGGACTTCCTCTGCAGTAACCCCTACTAAAACTTCATAGTGCGCATCCCAAACTAAAATTCCTGCCGATACAACCGAAGATCAAAGCTTTCCTCTATCACAAACTACAAAGGCATGAATTTTCATTGCCCAGGAAAGCCAAACCCTTCATCGACTGACGTCTCCGTCTACATCCACTCCGAGTCCCAATTAAGGACAGCAAACGACATTGCCCCGCGGCTCCTCGCCGCTGCATCACCAAACCAAGCGTCTTCCTTCTCGCTATACTGAACTAGGGGAAATCAGCGGATCAAATGATAACGAAAGAGCAGATATCTACAGCGAAGCTCCAGGGATTACAGGAGCCGCACAGCTCGCAAATGCACGAGATTTGCCTCAATCGCCGGAAAAATTTCGACAGAAAATCGAAACCCCCAACGCTAGAGAGGCGAACACAGAGCCGGCGCTTTCCGCCGGAGTTGAAAGCAAATCGCCGGCGCCGGGTGGAACGGGGAGGGAGAGAGAGAGAGAGAGAGAGAGAGAGAGAGAGGGACCTCCGGCCTGGCGGCGAGACGCCGGGAATCGAGCTTCGGGCTCCCGCCGGCGAGCTTGAAGACCACCGCGCGAGCTGGAGGAGAGAGAAAAACTGAACCTGATTGAAGAGGGGAGTAGGGTTCTGAATTTCGAAAAAAAACTAGAAAGTGGGTGTCATGTGATATTTTCAAGACATTGGGGGGTAAATTCGTAAAAAAATTCGATGGATTGCTTGTGAGTCCTTCCCCCCGACCATTCTAGTGTCACCTTGTCGTTAGCATCGGTGTAATAATTTCTCCTTTTTCTCATATAACAAGGCCTTGAATCACCAAAATTTATCTATGCAGAATAAAATGAAGTTGATGTAGCACAAGGAATTTTTCGGACTTGTCAAAGCTTGATTGGGCAAATAGGTATTTCACAATCGCCCAAAAAAATCGATGGGACTATGACTTGATTGTCTTGATGAAGGAGCATACCTTCTAATTTTCTTCTATTAGTATGAAATCATGCCTATCAATTATAGTGGCAAGAGATCTATAATTAGATCAAAAAAGTGATGCAATTAGAAGCTTTTGGTGTGAGTAGATGAGCAAGTAGGCCTATTTTAGTTGTCAAGTTTTATTTCTGGCGACATTCAAAAAGATGTAAATAAGAGAATCATCGCATATGGGCCGGTTTGGTAAATTTATAAAAGTAAATTTGGAAAAAGTATTAATTTCTAAGTTGTAGATAATCCAAAGTTTTGAAAATATAATCACAAGGTTGTTGGATGATAATTAACAATGATAGGCAAATATCAATAATCTTTTACAGAGCATGGAAAAATGACAATTACTAATAGGTTTTATTGGTTTATTTAGCAAATTTTTCATTACCATCAATTACATTTCTATTAAACGAATTAGACAACTCCTCGTTCTTTATCAAATTTAGTCGATTTTTACCGAAATTTAATAATTTAAGCCAATACTGGGGTTTTTTTTTTTTGTTGGGTGTAAATCAATACAAAGTTAGTAAACAACATTTCCTTACAAAAGAATCCCTACGATTTCCCAATATTACGGAAATACCTAAAACCCTTTCTCCTTTTGTACCCTCACTTCACTGCTTGTTCCCCCTTCCCTCTCTCTCTCTCTCTCTCCCCGCCGGTCTCGTTCTCCTGCATCTCGCCGCCTCCTCCGCGGACCTCCTCCGCCTCCGCCGCCGCCGCCGGGCCTAGCTCGCCGACTTGCCGTCGGAACCGAGGTGAGCAATGGACGATAGCTTGTACGACGAGTTCGGGAACTACATCGGACCCGAAATCGAATCCGACCTAGAGTCCGGGGGCGAGGAGGAAGAAGATGAGGACCTCCCGGACAAGCGCAGCGAGGAGCCCGCCGAATCCGACGGCGAGGACGCCGGCGCCGGCGCCGGCGTCGGCGCGAACGGGTGGATCACCGCCTCCAACGACATCGACATGGAGAATCAGGTCGTCCTCGCCGAGGACAAGAAGTATTACCCCACCGCCGAGGAAGTCTACGGCGAAGACGTCGAGACGCTGGTCATGGACGAGGACGAGCAGCCCCTCGAGCAGCCGATTATCAAGCCCGTCCGGAACATCAAGTTCGAGGTCGGCGTGAAGGATTCTTCCACTTACGTGTCGACGCAGTTCCTCATCGGCCTCATGTCGAACCCGGCTTTGGTCCGGAATGTCGCGCTCGTGGGGCACGTGCATCACGGGAAGACGGTGTTCATGGACATGTTGGTCGAGCAAACGCACCACAACTCCACATTTGATGTCAACAATGAGAAGCACATGAGGTATACGGATACGAGAATTGATGAGCAGGAGAGGAGGATCTCGATTAAGGCCATTCCGATGTCCCTTGTGCTGGAGGATAGTAATTCGAAATCGTACCTCTGTAACATCATGGACACGCCTGGGCATGTCAATTTCTCTGATGAAATGACGGCTGCTCTTAGGCTCGCCGATGGAGCTGTGCTGATTGTGGATGCTGCTGAAGGGGTTTTGGTAAAAGCTCTGTCCTTTCTTCTTGTTGCAGCTTCTCTAGACTGGAATCAAGCTTACATCTTGTATATGGAATCATAGTTAGCATTGCTTCTCACCAAAATTTTGCATGAAATAGGTTCTGGAGTTCTCCTAGTGGGTTTTTATTGATGGTTATTGTGCCCAGGTTCCTGATTTTCTTGGATGTATGGTTTAGTGGATGTCATTTTGTCCTACATGACCATTGCATTAAAGTGATGCGAATTTACATTGATGGGTATTGGTGAAGTATGTGAAGTATGTTAGATCTTACCATGTCGGATATCTAGTCATGTCTGTATGATATAGTCAAGATCTCCCTCTCCCCCCCCCCCCCCCCCCAAAAAAAAACCCCAAGAAAAAATCTGACGAACAGGTTTGACATTTTCTCATTGACAGGTAAATACAGAACGGGCCATCCGGCATGCTATCCAAGAGCGCCTTCCCATAGTTGTTGTGATTAACAAAGTAAGTGTATTGCAGCTAAAAGGTATCTTGTGATAATTTGACCAGTGCTATTATTCATGGAACTTTTTTGTTTCAGGTTGACAGACTGATAACAGAGCTTAAGTTGCCACCAAAGGATGCTTATCACAAGCTGAGGCATACCATTGAAATAATTAACAACCACATTTCTGCAGCGTCTTCGATTGCTGGAGGTGTCCAGGTAATAGATCCGGTGGCTGGAAATGTTTGTTTTGCAAGTGCAACAGCGGGATGGTCCTTCACTTTGCAGTCATTTGCTAAACTATATGTCAAACTCCACGGTATCCCTTTTGATGCCGATAAGTTTGCTTCCCGTCTTTGGGGAGATTACTACTATCATCCAGATACCAGGGTGTTTAGGAAAAAAGCTCCAGTTAGTGGAGGGGAGAGGTCGTTTGTCCAATTTGTGCTTGAGCCCCTGTACAAGATATACAGTCAAGTAATTGGGGAGCATAAGAAAAGTGTGGAGGCAACTCTTGCAGAACTAGGGGTCACTCTCAGCAATGCCGCTTACAAGTTGAATGTGAGACCTTTGCTTCGGCTAGCTTGCAGTTCAGTTTTTGGTTCAGCGTCAGGTTTTACAGATATGCTGGTTCGACATATTCCATCAGCCAAAGATGCCGCCAGCAAGAAGGTTGAACATATTTACACTGGGCCTGAAGATTCAATGATCTACAAGGCTATGGAAAAATGTGATCCCTCTGGCCCGCTAATGGTAAATGTCACTAAATTATATCCAAAGTCTGATTGCAGCGTGTTTGATGCATTTGGTAGAGTCTATAGTGGTGAGATTCAGACAGGTCAGACCTTACGTGTTCTTGGAGAAGGCTATTCCCCGGATGATGAAGAGGATATGACAGTGAAAGAAGTAACAAAATTGTGGATCTATCAAGCTCGATATCGGATACCCATAGCCAAGGCCCCTCCTGGTTCATGGGTCTTAATTGAAGGAGTTGATGCTTCAATCATGAAAACTGCCACCCTTTGTAACGTTGACTATGATGAGGATGTCTACATATTCCGGCCTCTTCAGTTCAATACACTTCCAGTTGTTAAAACAGCTACTGAGCCTCTAAATCCTAGTGAGCTTCCAAAAATGGTGGAGGGTCTCAGGAAGATAAGCAAGAGCTATCCTCTGGCCATCACGAAAGTTGAGGAGTCTGGGGAGCACACTATTTTAGGTACTGGAGAATTGTATCTGGATTCAATTATGAAGGATCTGAGAGAGCTTTACTCGGAGGTGGAAGTCAAGGTGCCATTTCTTTCAAACTTCTCTATGTTTCAGCTTCAGTTGAATGATATTTCATCTTGTCCCTCTTTCGCTTTTTCTTTGGATGCACACTTATTTTCATGTTCTTATTGGTGCAGGTGGCCGACCCTGTTGTTTCATTCTCTGAAACAGTGGTTGAGTCTTCATCTATGAGATGCTTTGCTGAGACACCTAACAAAAAGAATAAGATAACAATGGTGACTTTGCTTTTTGATTCTGCTTTTGTTCCAAGTGCTGTTGGATCATTCCTACTCACATAATTAAGTTAGATCAGGATTGTTTAGATGCTTCCTTCTGGTTCAGGTTGCAGAGCCTTTGGAAAAAGGACTCGCTGAAGATATTGAAAATGGAGTTGTCAGCATTGACTGGAAAAAGAAGGAACTTGGGGAATTCTTTCAGAAAAAATATGACTGGGATCTGCTTGCTGCACGGTCCATATGGGCGTTTGGGCCTGATAAGCAGGTGAACTAGCAGCTGATCATTTTAATATGAGAAAGTTTAGATGACGAATGTTTAATTATTTTATCCATAATCATGACGATGTCTGGATTTTCCAATTTAAGAATTATGAGTGAACATATTCCACTTCATATATTGTTTCCAGATACATAGATGCCGGATAATGTGATAATGGCCATTTCTTGCAGGGACCCAATATTTTGTTGGATGACACATTATCCAGTGAAGTGGATAAGAGCTTGCTGAATTCTGTCAAAGATTCTATTGTTCAGGGGTATTGTGCTTCTATCTGCTCATCTCTGTCTGTCTGTCTCCCCCCTCCCCCTCCATGGGTGAGTGTATCTGTGGGTGGGGGGCCTTTTCTCTATTTGGAGTTGTCTGCTATACTCATTTATGGTGATTCTGGACAGATTTCAATGGGGTGCTCGGGAAGGGCCTTTGTGTGATGAACCCATCAGAAATGTGAAGTTCAAAATTGTTGATGCGCGGATAGCACCTGAACCATTACATCGTGGATCAGGGCAGATCATTCCTACTGCTCGACGTGTGGCTTATTCTTCATTTCTCATGGCAACTCCTCGTCTCATGGAGCCAGTATATTATGTGGAGGTTAGCACTTGCCATTAGGTTTATTTCTCCAAGAAGAACGACCAACTGCTATGTTTTGCATCCAATAACATATACCAGGGAATATCATCCATTTTTGTTGTCTCATCAGCTTCTTCCGTTCATGATGAACAAGAAAGCCTCCTCAATGCAGAACTTAGCTATGTTGGTCACTTTAGCATGAAAGTGCCTTTTGGCATTGCAGAACTTTTTTGGTTCAAAGTGATTTCATTTGATTTTGAAGTTGATATGACCGTAAGAATTAGTTATGATTGCTTTCTCTGGACAATCAATGATTCTTGAGTAAAATTACAACAGAGGATTTGCATAATTTGTCCCCCTTTTTAGGGTGATCTTAGATGCTATATGATGCATTTGATGAGAATTAGAATCAAAGGTAGTATGAGGGCAGATGGTAGAGTTGGGATACAGGGGCTTTGTCTTGTGCCTTCTGCTGTGGTTGAACTATGGTCTTCACCTTGCCATGGAGCTTCCTATGTTTGTGCACATGATTGCAGAGCAAATTGAATTTAGGTCCTCAAGTATTGAGTGTAAAGTTGGACTCTTTCATTTCTTGCTTTTAACTTCATCAAATTTGAGGATTATCAGGATTTTCCAAAGTTACATCTCCAATTGGTAATTGTGATTATCAAATGGATGGTAATTATTAATGCCTGATTCTTTATCTTTGTCATGTGTATTATCTCTCCGCATTATTAGATAGGTTGGGTGATACCTAACTACAGTCACTTGTTTCCAGATACAAACACCAATAGACTGTGTCTCTGCAATCTACACGGTGTTATCTCGAAGGCGTGGACATGTGACAGCTGATGTCCCCCAGCCAGGGACCCCAAGTTACACTGTTAAGGTTTGGATCTTGGCTTGCTTTGTATTTGCATGTATGCTTTCATGACTTGTTAGATGATCTGCAAAGATAACTCTCATGACTGGCTAAGATGATACCTAGAAGCTGGAAATATTTTTATCAACTTGGTAACAGGCTGACGGTTCCATTGCTAGCTAACAAATTGGAAGATTGTGTTCTAATGAAGTATGGTTGCATTCAATAGATGAGAGTGACAATTTTGCAGGGAGTTAGATTTTAGAGATAATCTGCTAGACTTTTTGCATAAGATACTGACCTAGATAACTACCATATAATAAGAGGACATCCGTGAATGGTCAATTAAAGAAGGGTTAGCTTTAATGTGTACCTATATACCAATTGAATGCAATCTCTTGTTGGTTTCAGGCATTTTTACCCGTGATAGAGTCATTTGGTTTTGAGACAGACTTGAGATATCATACTCAAGGACAAGCATTTTGCCTATCGGTCTTTGACCACTGGGCTATAGTTCCTGGTGATCCTCTTGACAAGAGCATAGTCTTGCGGCCTCTGGAGCCTGCCCCAATTCAGCACCTTGCACGAGAATTCATGGTGAAGACCAGGCGTAGAAAGGTAAAGACTGTCTGTCAAATCTAGTTTCTTTGACACACTAGAGGATTTAGAGAATCACAGGTTAAGATCGTGTTCTGAACTGATTTCTTTATAAGAGGCAATAAAGCTTTCAGGAGGATTGTGTCTTTTGGTTCCATCAGATTAGGATGGAGTCTTGAGATCACTTCTGCATGATTCTCGACCCCATTCTGGCAAAGAAACAGTTAGAAAGGGCATTGCCAGTAGGATTAAGGGAAAGGAAAATATAATTTGAGCGAGATATGTGCGCCAATAGAATGGAACATCCCTCCTTCATTGCCTTCATTGTATCTGCAAGTTGCACTATGAAAGTCTTCGTCCTTCATCATTTAGATGTGCAACATGTTCCTTTATTTGCATTAAATGTTCTGGCAATTCGATGGAATGATGCTGGAAACACCAACAGCAATTGTTTGCAACCCCTTGCTCTTTGCTTCTCATCTGTTTCGACGGATAGTAACGGAAGTACCTTGTGCCTTGTTTAATACAGGGTATGAGTGAGGATGTCAGTATCAACAAATTCTTTGACGAGGCAATGATGGTGGAATTAGCTCAGCATGCAGCTGATCATCAATATCAGATGATTTGATTCAAGGATTTCCTCACTGCCACAGAAGATGGAGGGCATATGAGCATTTTGCCTCTAAAGTCTCCTGGGGCTTCGCATTGGCAATCTCTTGGCACTTGCCTATGTAATTATGTGACGTTGCACTTGTGTTAGCTGAGCTTTTGCTAGAAAAGATTTCTGTATAATTGCTTCTGTAGGGCAACCGTAAGGAAGGTTTTTTTCCTTTATTCCTTCAGTACCATCCTCTTCTAACATAGCTTAAACATCTGTGGCACAATGTAACTTGCCTTAGCACTGTTGTATCAGTTTTTTTTTATTGATTTAAGTTGAGAGTGGACCGCCGGAATTCTTCTTGGTTATGTACGTTTTTTCAGTGTCTCGTGATGAGAAGCTTCGGTATATTCTTTCTGTAGTCACCTTGCCATGCAATCATAAGGACGGAGGTTTATTTCGGAGTTAGGTCTCCTTTCCTTGTCGTCTGATGACTTTGAGGGAAAGGCAAAGGCATCATAAGGCATGCTTGCCTATTTTAGTTTGTCTTTTTTTTGGGCAATGTGGTCGTATGTATACGCGTAGCTACCTACTCTCACGTATGTGCATATGCAAGTCAAGCATTCGTGTACGAGGTCTTCTTCGGATCACATAAAAGACCGTGGATGTCCAAAATGTCCTCACCCAAAAGTCAACGTAGGTATTGTGCGGGGGAAAGAATCGTACGTAAGTAAAATCCTAGTGAAGTTTTTTGTCCATTTGCTCTTTCAATATCAATTGTTCAAGTAACGAAGTCGAAAATTCTCAATTGTAACAAAGGAGTAAGTGAATCAAACAATTCTCCAGAAGCCGAAGACACTCAAATCTTTTCTTCTTCTTCCCTTTTTTTTTTTTTGCGTTCGGCTGTGAATTTCATTTCATCATTTGAATTTTATACAATTTTCTTGTTTCAATTGAAGTGATTCATATTTTTATAAATTATGCATATTCGGTATATCCACACCTTTTATATTTTGAATGCTTGGTTAACTGATCATGTGGTATAAATAAAGTAAAATTGTGCTTTTATTTAAAGAGATAACAGGATAATTCCGAATAAAATTCAAGTGATCAAGTTATCTTATTATGGATTGATAGTTTTCATAAGAAAAAATAACCGAGTTGAGGCTTTGAGAGAAATGAAATGACACTAAATGTATGATTAATTTTTTTTTGAAAAATATTATTAATCAAATCTTAGAAGTAATATTGATCAAATCTCAGAAATAACATGATGTAAATGTACGTGAATAAATAAATGGATGAAACGTGAAATTCAATAATGATTTTGTTAAATGCATTGAAAATTGGAGATGCGTTGCGTCCATGTTTAAAATCCAATGCTGGATTGGTAAAAGAGAAATCCTGAAATCAACAATTGACAAATTGGAGAAGCCCTGAATTTTCCTCTCCCTGTTTCTCTCTCTTTTGGAGTATTTGGTAGGAACTCCTCGACTTTTCGTGGACTCGAAACTTTGTACCTGAAATACCAGAAACCGAGAGGGGAGAAACTGCAGAAGCCTCGTCCTCCCTCTTCTGCTGCCAAAACTCGGGTTGCTTGTCCATTCCTCCTCCTGTCGATTATCCGATGCTGAATTGCTCTTGCCAGCTCTAGATCGTCTTGTCCTAATCTCCTTCATACGTGCTCGACGGATCGACGGTATCAATTCCGAACTTTGACCTGCAGAGATTACTTCCTGAGCTCTTCATTTTCCTCGACTTTCTTGGGTTCCCCTTCTTTCGAACGATTCGCCCTGCAAAACTCGGGACCCTGATGCCGGGTTCTTGATTCGGGGACTTCAAGACCCGGACTTGATGGGAAAGTCTCGGTTTTTTGGGGATCAAGAATCTTGGGTAGAGCTTGAATCCGTCCATTGACCGCGGAAAATGCAGCCTAGTTCCCGAACCCTAGCACCCATCTTAGTTCTTTTCCCAACCCTTAAACCCCCTCACAGAACCCTACTTTTCCACCAAATCTGTGTCTTGATCCTCACGTTCTTGGCCTACGCCTCATTCCATGCCTCCAGGAAGCCCCAGAGCATCGTCAAGAGCGTGCTTGGGCCCAATGTTCAATCCAATTTGACCGAATCCCGATCTAGTTTGACCCAGGTTTCGTTAGATTCTAATGCGACGGATTCCGGGTGGGAACCATTCGATGGTCCTCAGGGCACCCATCGGCTTGGCGAGCTCGATCTGGCGTTCCTCGCATCTTATGCTGTTGGCATGTACTTTGCGGGTCACATCGGCGATCGAATGGATTTGAGGTTGTTTCTTGTGTTTGGAATGATGGGTAGTGGTTTGTTGACTATTGTTTTTGGTCTAGGCTATTGGTTTGATGTGCATTTGTTAGGATATTTTGTTGGGGTGCAGATTGCTTGTGGGTTGTTTCAGTCTATTGGATGGCCCTGTGTGGTGGCAGTTGTGGGGAACTGGTTTGGAAAAGCTAAGAGAGGGTTGATTATGGGCGTATGGAATTCACATACATCTATAGGTAACATTATTGGATCAGTGGTGGCATCTGGGATGTTGGAGTATGGTTGGGGTTGGTCTTTTGTATTGCCTGGGATTTTGGTTATTTTGATTGGTGTCTTGATTTTTCTATGTCTAGCGGTGGCACCTGAGGATCTTGGATTTGAGTCACCAGGTAAGGAGTTTGAGATGAATGTGGGAGTGGCAGATATTGAAACTTCACAGAAACTGGAATCTGAAGAGGCGGGTTTGCTTCGCATGAATAATGTGAAGGATGTCGAGTCTTCAGATGCAATAGGCTTCTTGGAGGCGTGGAGATTGCCTGGTGTGGCACCATTTGCATTCTGCCTCTTCTTCTCCAAGCTTGTTGCTTATACGTTTCTGTATTGGTTGCCCTTCTATATAAGGCACACAGGTAGTTCTTAAGTTTTTTTAAGAATGACAATTTGCATAGTCTTGCATTGATTCCCCATGCCTAGTTCATGAGTAATTCAATCACGTGCATGCATTGTTTTATGTGGACATGCATCATCCCATGCTACACTGAACAGCCTCTTTGGACTGGCTTTGTGGGGATTGTGCTTCAATACCTGTGTTTTGGAACTTTGCCTTTGGATTGTTTTTCATCTAAGAGTGTGATTTTGTGTGTTTGAGTTCATGTACTTTAAAAACCGTGGCCTGGGCCTGTAACTTTCATGGTTTTTGAAGAGTGGCTAAGGCGTTGTACTGATGTGAATTTCTGCTTTAATTGGTGCACTTGACTTGATAGTTGCTCATTGTGAAATTTGATGGAAATTCAGCTGTTGCCGGCGTGCATTTGTCACACAAAACTGCGGGCATACTTTCAACAATATTTGACATCGGAGGAGTTCTGGGTGGAATTCTAGCGGGATTTGTTTCTGATAAAATTGAAGCTCGAGCTGTTACTTCAATTGGATTCTTGTTCCTATCAATGCCCGCCCTTGTTTTATACCGGGCATATGGAAGCATATCTATGTTGGCTAATGTCAGCTTGATGTTTGTTTCCGGAATGCTTGTTAATGGGCCGTACTCATTGATTACGACGGCTGTTGCTGCTGATCTTGGTACACAGAGCACGGTTAGAGGAAATTCCCGGGCATTAGCAACTGTCACTGCAATTATAGATGGTACAGGTTCTGTGGGAGCAGCTCTTGGTCCACTTTTGGCAGGATATATTTCTACTAGAGGATGGAACAGTGTATTTTTTATGCTTATTATTTCTATTTTGTTTGCGGCAGTGTTCTTGATACGCCTTGCTAGAACTGAAATTAAAGAGAAGTTGAGTGAGAGGAAATGGTTTGCATACGGCATAGTGGCTCAATAGCTTGTGGTTTTCTTTGGTCTTATACATTTTGTATAAATGGAGAATCCCCGGATGGTCATACTTTTTGCGTTCCTCTTTTTTCATTTTGTAATTTTGTGCCTTGTATTTTCTACCGACTTTCAGGCTAATTTTGTGGGTGTTATATCTGAGTTTGTCCCTTTAAAGTTCCCTTTTGGTATCGGAGAAGAAAAACACCTAGCCAAATCGTCCCCATAACTCAATAACTCAGTCGTAGCAATAGTGAGTCTGACTTTGAGTCTGACTTGGAGCGTACACACAAACTACGACGAGACGGATAAGATCGTCATTTTGAATTGGGCTTTACTGTCGCAAAGTTGTTCAAACGCGAGAAGCAACAAAACACTCTCCTCCTCCTCCTCTAGACTATAAGAAGGCTGTACCCCTCCCTTCCTTCCGAATGAGGATTCTTTTAATGTCCATTGCACGGATCTCGCATGGATGCAGCATTGGAAAATGGGAATTCGTTTTACCTTTACTTTAGAAGAGAGAGTAAAGCTGCGTTTGTTTTCACTTCTTTTTTCTGTTTTTAAACAATTTTTTTGTTTGTTTCTGGGAACAAAAAAGGAATAGAAACGCGTTTGTTTGTGTTTTTGTTTCAAAATTATTTTTTTGTTCCCAGAAACACATCTGGAACAGAAATAAGAAACAAAAAAAAAAAAAGTTGTTTCTCGTTTCTAGAACATATTTTAGGAACACTTTTTCTCTCTCTTTCATTTTCTTCTCTCTTTTTTCTTCTTCTTTTCTTCTTCTTTTTTCTGTGGCCGGTCGCTGACCTCGGCCATGGCCGGCGACCAGCCGCCAAGGGCCGACGACCTCGCCGGAGCGTCGCCGGCTCCTGGTGAGGCTCCCGAGGGTCGCCCGCCCCTAGCGAGGCCGACCTCGCGCCGGGCTGGGCGAGCTCGGCGAGGCCGAGCTCGCCCAGTGGTCGGCGAGCCTCGCCGTCGCTAGGCGAGGCCGCCCGGCCCTCGTCGGCCGGTCGCTGGCCATGGCTGAGGCCGGCGACCGGCCAAAAGAAGATAGAAGAAAAAATAAAAAAGAAAAAAGAAAATAAGAAAGAAAATAGAAAAAATAAAATAAAAATATTAAAAAATAAAAAGAAATAAAAAAATTATACAAATTTACCAAATGTGTTTCTATTTTTTTTTTAATATTTTTGGAACAGATTTACCAAACGCGTTTTTTTGTTCAAAAATTGTTCCTTGAAACAGAAACATTTTTTTCTATTTCTGTTTCCTGGAACAATTTTTAAATAGAAACATTACCAAACACACCCTAAGAGACCAATCATGTGTCGAAAACAATATTTACTTTTTTTGGTGTCGTCGCTTGTTTATTTATGCATACATATATAACAATGAAAGTTTTGATTGCTTTATTTTAAATCATAAATTCCAATTTCTTGATTCCTTTGAGTGAGACTGGATATTTAAAATTAAGATTTTTCTCGGCTTCTTGGCATCAAAATAATGATCGAGTGAGGCTTTAGGGATGATGCTTTTGAGGGCAAAACAGGGAAGATGGTAAATGTATATGCATTTGTCACAAAAGAATTGTCAGAGAAAAAATTCCCCTAAAAAAACCTATGCCCAAAATGTTACTTAGCTCCACGTCTTCACCCTTGCTCTCACATTCCCCTTGTTCTTATTGTCTGAATCCGGGTGAATGTCTTTGGCAAGCTCAAGGGGGAGTTAGAAAATAATTCTTAATTTACTCGTGATTAAGGTTGTGCATGTCTTGATGCTATAAGCACGGATAGGATTGTTTTATCAAAAGAGAGAAAATAAAAATTCGAGGGTGTTTATGTTGATAAATATATTGCAATAATAATTACTAGATCCATTTCTCCATAGTATAAGGCTTTTGAGGAAAAAAATTAACATAGTGCCGAGGCACATTTTTAGAATCTGACTCTTAACATTTCCTGCTATTATCTTTTACCCATTTTTCTTTTTAGTGTTCATCATTCTAGTTGTTTAATTTGTTAGATTCACATTGTGTGTTTCACTTGTGAGGCTTGATCTACGAGATTCTTGAGAGATATGCCAAATATAGGATTGTAAAATTGTTTCTTGGAAAACAATTTGTCTATTAGTTGACAATGAAAAAGAAGAAGGCTTTTGAATTCCCGTTGCTACGATTAGACGCCATGATCGACTGATAACGCGGTCATTCCGGGGTCGTGAGAGGAATTGCATCCCTCCTTTCCCCCTTTGTTGGAAGATACATGTGTCAAGATTGGGTATTTGGAGCCTCTGGCCCTATCTTGACTTAGAGAAGAAATACATCCAGTCAAATTGTTCCCATAACTTGGTCGTAGTAGTAGTGAGTCTAACTTGGAGCGCACACACAAACAACAACAAGAGGGATAAAATTGTCATTTCTAGAGTAAAAGCAGCTGAACGTAGAGAGAGGTAGTAGGGGTTATTGTCAAGAGATGTAGGGTGTCTCATTGGTACCCCTAATAACAACTCCTACTCTTTAGATTAAATATTAAGGAGTGATTATTAAGTGCCAAAATAATAAGGAAGGCTCATCTTATACGGGCGTCTCCATCATCTTGAAAAACTCTAAACTTCATTTGATAGAAGGGAGAGTGGTCTAGTTGTATATAACTATTTCCCTATCGTCTTTAAACTTAACTCTAAACTTCATTTGTTAGAAGGGGAGTGGTCTAGTTGTATACACCTATATCTACTATTATAGAACGACATCTTGTTGCCTAACTTGGACGCCTTACGTCTCTCTACAATAGCCCCTACTACCTTCCTTGGGTTCTACTGCTTTTACTCTTTAGAAAAATCGGTTCAATGGATACTTGAATTGCTACAATCAAAATCCAAATAAGTTAATGCTTGAATCATATTTACTTAAGCTAATCCAATGAAGTAACAAACAAATTGTTTGTAGAAGATCAAACAACAAACAACTAGAATGATGAACACTTGCTTCGTAGAGACATAGTTCGTATCGTTTCTGTATCGGTTAAAAAATAGTTGGCTTTGACCTTAATCCTTTGACCATCGATTTTAGAGGCGGGCCTAGGAGGGGCCATGTGGTCAACTGAATTAGCTGCATGTAGTCCATACTTGAAATGATGGACTTTTGCCTATGTTGAACGAAATAAGATTTTGCTATCAACTAAATCAATATCGATTACATTTATAGATATAAAAGGTCATACTTTAACAAATTCTTAATGGCGTTGACAAATCTTCATACCTTAAGAGTTTTTCCAAATACTTAGTAACAAAGATTTTCTCAGAGAGAGCTTTAGCTGACACGTCTACAAAGAGAGCTCTAGCTGACATGTCTACAGTTAAAAAAAAATCTGAATCAATACCATTCAAACAGATATGCAATATTTGTTAATGTACAACAGCAAAGAATAACTCGTTGGACAAGCTAATTACCTATAGTAAATGAGAGCCCACACTGTTTAAATCTTAGAGACTAGTGGCATTCTCTTCAAAGTTTTAGAGAAACCATCCCCTAAATCATCTGTGAAAAATAATCCTCCAACACTATGATATCTATGATTTTTAATTCAGCAAGTTAAGGATAAAGAAATCAAAAGTACTGGTGCGCACAGGTTACCCCTAAACAAAATATTGCATAAAATTTGAAGGCGAAATTATATTTCAAGTGAAGAGGCCCTAAAGTTCATATGAATAACCCGTATTAATTATGGCGGGCAATCTGATTGTCTACACCGTTGCAAAGCATTAAAATTGTACTGACCAACCTACTTTATAATCACCGTAAACATTCTCTCCTTCCTGCAGGATAGATGCCTCTAGATTAAAAAATAAAGAGTGACTATTAAGAGCCAAAACAATAAAAAAAGGCTCGTCTTATACCGACGTCTTTGTGGTCTTGAAACTTTAACTCTAAATTTTCTTTGTTGATAGGGGAGTGGCCTAGCTGTGTACAGACTATCTCTACCGTTGTATATCAACATCTTGTTACCCATCTCAAACGTCTTATGTCTCTAGACATTAGCCTCTATTACCACTAGGTTTTGCTATTTTTACTTCTTAGAGAAGTCGGTTCAACAGATACTTGAATTGCCACAATCAAAATCCAAATAAATTTGTACTTGAATCATATTTACTTAAAGTTAATCCAATGAACTTACAAATAAATTGTTCATAGCAGATCAAACAACAAACAACCATAATGATGAACATTTGCCTCATAGTGACATAGCTCGTATCATGCATTTTCAACATAGATCCAAAAATGGTTGGCTTTGACCTCGATCCTTTGATCATCGATTCCAGAGTTGAGCCTAGGAGGGGTCATGTGGTCAACATGTAGTCCATACTTGAAATGACGGACTTTTGCCTATGTTGAACTACAGAAGTAAGATTTTGCTATCAACTAAATCAATATGAATTACATTTATAGATATAAAATATCGTATTTTAACAAATTCTTAACGGCGTTAACAAATCTTCACACTTAAGAATTTTCCAAATACTCAGTAACAAAAATTTCCTCAAAGAGAGCTCTAGCCGACACGTCTACAGTTAAAAAAAAAATCTGAATTAATACCATTCAAACATATATGCAATATTTGCTAATGTACAAAAGCAAAGAATAACTTGCTAGACAAGCTAATTACCTATAGTGAACGAGAGTCCACGCTATTTAAGTCTTAGAGACTAGCGGCATCCTCTCCAAAGTCTTAGGGAAATCATCCCCTAAATCATCTGTGAAAAATAACTCTCCAACACTAGATACCTTTGGTTTTTAATTCAGCAAGTTAAGAATAAAGAAATCAAAAGTACTGGTGTGCATTGGTTACTCATAAATAAAATATTGCATAAAAATTGAAGACGAAATTATATTTCAAGTAAAGAGGCCCTAAAGTCCATACCAATAACCTGTATTAATTATAGTGGGCAATTCGATTGTCTACCCTATCACAGATGATGAAAATTGTATTGACCAACGTACTTTATAATCATTGCGAACATTCTTTCCTCAAGATAGATGCCTCTAGATTAAAAATTAAAGAGTGATTATGAAGTGCCAAAATAATAAAGAAGGCTCACCTTATACTAATGTCTTCGTGGTCTTGAAACTTAACTTTAAACTTCCTTTGTTGGAAGGGGAGTCGCCTAGTTGTGTACAGACTATCTCTACCGTTGTAGATCAACATCTTGTCACCTAACTCAAACGTCTTATGCCTTTATTACCTCCCTTGGGATTTTGCTACTTTTATTCTTTAGAGATATCGATTCAATAGATACCTAAATTGCCACAATCAAAATCCAAATAAATTTATGCTTGAATCATATTTACTTAAAACTAATCCAATGAACTAACAAATAAATTGTTCATAACAGATCAAACAATAAACAACTAAAATGATGAACACTTGCCTCGTAGTGACATAGCTCATATTATGCATTTTCAACCTAGGTCAAAAAATGGTTGGCTTTGACTTCGATTCTTTGACCATCGGTTCCAGAGCCGGGCCTAGGAAGGGGCATGTGATCAACTAAATTAGCTGCATGTAGTCTATACTTGAAATGACAGACTTTTGCCTATGTAGAACTACATAAGTAAGATTTTGCTATCAACTAAGGATTACATCTGTAGATATAAAATGTTGTACCTTAACAAATTCTTAAAGGCGTTAACAAATCTTCACACCCTAAGAATTTTTCCAAATACATAGTAACAAAGATTTCCTCAGAGAGAGCTCTAGCTGACACGTCTACAGCTAAAAAAAAAATCCGAATCAATACCATTTAAACAGATATGCAATATTTGCTAATGTACAAAAGTAAAGAATCAAGCTAATTACCTATAGAGCCCGCGCCGTTTAAGTCTTAGAGACTAGTGGCATCCTCTCCAAAGTCTTAGGGAAATCATCCTCTAAATCATCTGTGAAAAATAACCCTCCAACACTAGAGTACCTATGGTTTTTAATTCAGTAAGTTAATGATAAAGAAATCAAAAGTACTGGTGCGCACATGTTACCCTAAACAAAATATTGCATAAAAGTTGAAGGTGAAATTATTTTTCAAGTGAAGAGGCTTTAAAGTCCATATCACTAACCCGTATTAATTATGGCGGGCATCGGATTGTCTATCACGTTGCAGAGGATGAAAATTGTACTGACCAACATACTTTATAATCACCGAACATTCTCTCATTCCTGCAAGATAGATGCCTTTAGATTAAAAATTAAATAGTGATTATTAAATGCCATAACAATAAAGAAGGCTCACCGTCTTCGTGGTCTTGAAACATTAACTCTAAACTTTCTTTGTTGGAAGGGGAGTGGCCTAGCTGTGTACAGACTATCTCTACCATCGTAGATCAGCCTTATAGAGTAGAAAGGGGCTCTCTAAGTTTTTGATGAGTTTGAGGCCTGAGTTCGAGAATGTTAGATCCTCAATTCAACAACATCGAGTTCCTCCACCAGACATTGATAGAGCAGTTGCTGATGTGAGATTCGAGGAGACTCGACTTGAGCCCCTTTACTAGGTTGGGTGCTGGGGGTCGATCAACTATTCCTCAGGTGCTTCAAATCAGGTTCTTGCAGCTGAACATGCTTCGGGATATCGACCCTATGGTCAGAATCAACATCTTGTTACCCAATACAAACGTCTTACGTTTTTAGACATTAGTCTCTATTACCTCCCTTGGGGGTTTGCTAATTTTACTCTTTAGAAAAATCGGTTCAATAAATACCTAAATTGCCATAATCAAAATCCAAATAAATCTATGCTTGAATCATATTTACTTAAAGCTAATCCAATGAACTAACAGATAAATTGTTCATGGATCAAACAACAAACAACCAGAATGATGAACACTTGCCTCGTAGTGATATAGCTCGTATTATGCATTTTCAACATAGGTTAAAAAATGGTTGGCTTTGACCTCGATCCTTTGACCATCGATTCCAAAGCGGGGCCTAGGAGGGGTCAATTGAATTAGCTGCATGTAGTTCATAGTTGAAAGGACGGACTTTTGCCTATATTGAACTACAGAAGTAAGATTTTGCTATCAACTAAATCAATATGGATTACATTTGTAGATATAAAATGTCGTACCTTAACAAATGACAAATCTTCACACCCTAAGAGTTTGTCCAAATACTCAGTAACAAAGATTTCCTCATAGATCTTTACAAAAAAAAAAAAAAGATTTCCTCATAGAGAGCTCTAGTTGACACGTTTACAGCTAAAAAAAATCTGAATCAATAACATTCAATTAGATAAAAGCAAAGAATAACTTGCTAGACAAGCTAATTACCTATAGTGAATGAGAGCCCATGCTGTCCAGCAATTACCTATTGTGAATGAGAGCCCACGTTATTTAAGTCTTAGAGACTAGAGGCATCCTCTCTAAAGTCTTAGGGAAATCATCCCCTAAATCATATGTTTTTCACCCTCCAACACTAGGATTATCCTATGGTTTTTAATTTAGCAAGTTAAGGATAAAGAAATCAAAAGTACCAGTGTGCACAGGTTACCCCTAAACAAAATATTAGGTTACTCCTAAACAAAATATTGCATAAAAGTTGAAGGCGAAATTATTTTTCAAGTGAAGAGGCCCCAAAGTCCATATCAATAATCCGAATTAATTATGGCTGGCAATCTGATTGTCTACCCCATTGCAGATGATGAAAATTGTACTAACCAACTACTTCATAATCACTGTGAACATTATCTCCTTCCTGCAAGATAGATGCCTCCAAATTAAAAATTAAAGAGTGATTATTAAGCGCCAAAACAATAAAGATGGCTCACCTATGTCTTCGTGATCTTGATTGATGTAATTTAGACTTTTTGATGGTATCGACCCCTTTTCAATACGAAAATGATACTTGAGTGCTAGATATATATTAATACTAAATTATTGATAATCTTACTTAGATTCTATTGTATCTACGTGTCGTGGTGAAGAGGCACTAAAATGTGACGTCAACACCATCCTGCTGGGTTGGTTCGATTATCTCGTGCATGCTTGTGGTTTGATGGGGCATCCTTCGCTTGTTCTCACTTGGTGCCTTTGATCCCACATGGACGTTCATGTTGTTGACGGTTAAAGGGCAATAAATGTTTCATGCGTAATACATACATTTTCTTAAAAATAATTGCTTGAAATAATTAGTACATAAAAAGTAATTTTATTTTCTAAATATTTTCATCAACGATGAAAATATTTCTCGTTCATTCATTTACGTAAACAAATACAAGTTATCTTTCTCAGTAAAATATTTTGCAGATCGCTCATTTTACTTTTTGAAATGAACAGAGCCTTTTCACAGTTACGTTATCTCTGCATGTAACCCGCATGTTTGCCCTGGGAGTTTTATTTTTCTCTTTTTGGACTTTAATTAAGAAATGGTGGGAATTTCTTATTATATCTATGAAATAAATCTATGTGGAGATTACGCTGTTGCTCACCAACTTGATTTTTGACTATCACGGTTGATGGGATTTGAATCATTTTGATGTTTATTGCTCATTATGTGCGAAATTGAGTTTTTATGATTTGCAGAAGTATCAATGTAAACGAACCTATGCTCTCGGTGAATGCAATAACGACTTTTAGCAAAATACAACGGATTACGAAAAAGGCAACTATTGTGTTAAATCCAAAACAGCGAGAGACATGAAACCTTCCTCTGGGTCGCCCAGTGACCCAATATAATTCCTTGCTTTCTAACCCAAAAGTGGGAATCTATAAAGACTTTGGTAATGAAAACTTGAAAAGACATTCATTTTCATATTTTATTCTACTAAAATTAAATCAATGGACATGTTATTTTCTGAAAAAGGCAATTGTTGGCACCATCGCTGTCTGTTAAGGTTATTGGGCCACGTGATTGAACAATCTCGATTATCATATAGCTAAAAAAATGTTCATGTGAAGAATGTTCTCTATACAGTGAATATCCACGAAATTGCTTGTGTGTGTCGTCTTGTATGGGATTTCTTTTCATAATGGTAAATGTAAACTCGAAGATTGTTTGCTCGTCAATTGAACCTTCTGTTTTGTCTCGATATATTCATACCGATTATTTTCTTTGCTCATTTGAAAATTTTGTGTACGAATTAATCGATTCTTGCTACTTCTGAGGATGTACGTCAACAAATTACTAGAGATTTCTTGTGGGAAAGAAGTCACGTGCCGAATCTCTTTATAATAATGATTTGCTAGTTAGTGTTTCTCACAAATCATGTTGACTTTGAATTTATAGGGATGGATAACCCAGGGTTCCAACTTCGATTGCATTTAGAGGTGATTATTGAGTGGCTTCAAATAGGATTAGAATGGTGCAAGCCTGCCTTTAACTAATGATTCCAGACAATGTTGTGGCAGGGCAGGTAAGCACATCGCCCAAACTTGCCCCCTTTATTTTTCGTGGATAGGCGGGGCATCCACCCGTTGATCACCTCTACTTCCAAATTTTGATTAGAGATGGTGATTGAAAGGGCTCAAGTCGGACCCAACTTGTTGTTGGGCCTTCGCTACCCACTGTAGAATGTGACACTTTTTTCAGATTGTCCTAAGCTTATTCGTTGAGCTCGGGCCCAGGGCTGGGCTTTGCATCTCTCTAGTTCAAACTCATCCATGATACCTTCGAGCTTTTGTCGATCCATAGGAAATACTTGTCTAAACCCAGAAGCACCGAAACAGGTGACTCACAATCTTTACTTTTGTCGTGGCACCTGTGGGGCCCACATAAGACATTATAAAATCAACGGTAGTGTATAATTCGGTCCAGCCGAGAAAGAAAATCCCGGGTCCAGCGGATCTTCTCGATGAGGTCTAAGTAAGTTCTCATGTATCCGAGAAAAACACGTGGCAATTCCTATCGTTGTTCGAGTTTTAGAAGTGGAAGATCACCGTAAAGAAAAAGAAACCAAAAAATAGAGAGGTACATATACAAAGCAATCCACGTAAGAAAGATTGCGTAATGATTTATCGTGGTTAGCTTCACATGTTCTAATTATTGTGATGTTGTCCAAATTATGGTAATTGTTTTGAATATAAAAATTACCAATTGGATATCCTTATTGGGGAAAAATTAAAAAGACTTTAAAATTATACATTGAATATCCGTATAGCGACATAGAAGAAAATGTCCTAAGAGCAATTCATTCATTTTTTTTTCATGACAAAGACATGTGCTCCCAATTAGATATTAACGATGGTAAAAAGCCGTTTGAAGGAAAAATAGACTTTTTCAATTTTATACTATATTAAGAAATGTTTTTACTATCAGCGAGATAATTTTACACGGAGTATATAAAACAGTTATAGGATCTGATAATGTACTTTTCTTTAATACGCTAAAAGATGAGACATGTGAAATGTTTAATTATGGTAATTATCCTAAATAGAAAAGGAAATGGGCCGTCATTATAAACTGCAATTGAAAGATTGAGAACAATGTTATCTTTTTAGTAGAAATGGGGTTGGATATAGTTATTTAGGGCCGCCCATGAAGAAAATCCTAATAATGATTTGCAAAATAAATATGGAGTTTTAGATTGCGAAAGACTCTTATTTGGAATTTAAGGAAAGTTGACTGGTAAAGAGTTAGCGTTTACCTTTTCTTTTTCATAAACACCAACTCCGTTTACAAGTTTTGTTGGCATTGATTGAACGCATTTTGCTTTCTACAGGAGTTTTATACTCAGGCCATTGACAATTAATGGGCTTCGCCGAGAGGGTTAGAGGCAGACGTAGAAACTTAGATTAGGGGCGAGATAGGAAAAAAAGAAAAAAGAGGGAAAAAAGAAAATTGCAATCTCCTAATTGAGAAGTTGAGATAAATGATTTATATGAAATTTGATAAATTATACTAATATGCTCATCGATACTTACATTTAGCTATCAACTTTAAATTTTGCAAATTTTGCAACATTCGTAATTTGAAACGCTTGGAACCATTCAATAATTTATGGATGCATTTATACATAATTTTTTTAGACTTAAGTTATTTTTTCAATTACCGAGCTCATGGATTCATATGTAAGTTCCTCATAATGGGGTATTTTGTAATTTAAGCAGGTTTATTATAGGAAATTCCATGGAGATGGAGAGTAGATTATTTTGGTTTTGGTTTTGGAAGATTCAAACGAAAGAGACTAACAGCAGTTGTTGCTGCTAATTCTCCAACACATCTACTCTAATTACGCCGGGCATTTTAATTTTTAGGTCCAGAAGAACCAAATCCCAGATCGCCGTTCACTGGTAACAAACGCTTCGATCCGACGAACAGAAACAGCGCGTCAAGGGCAAGGGAAGTAAACCTTCGCCGACCGAAGCACAAAGCGAAGAAGCAGAGCCCGGCGGGACGAGCATGCTGTCCCGCTGCCTCGGCGACGGCTCACCGGTGGGTCTAACTTCGCCAGAGCATATTTAAGCATAGTGAAGCATATGATGAGCATGGTGACTTGACTTCCACCGTGAAAATGATTCGAGTCTTGTGAAATCACCGGAAAGCTGGTCACTTGGTCCTCCTCAAGTGATGCTGCTTTTGGGTCCAGTTTCACTAATTTAGTTTATTTGTGCGTTTTAGGTAGGTAAGGGGCCAAGGGCTAAGGGGGGACGGTGAAGATGTCTCAAGAGCATGATCCGCGAAACCCCTTGGGGGCTTGTCAAGGACCGGACAGGCATCGGCCTCGCCAAGGTCGCAAGAAACATGGCTCCAGAGCTCCGAGTAGCCATTGTGGAAGCCGCGAGCCATGGTGATGATCCTGCGGATGATAATTACATACGTCGGATCTTGATTTTGTCTCCATACTCGGTCGGAGACGTTCTTGCATGTCTTTCCGCGCCATCGCAGCCAACTGAGCAAGACACGTGGATATGCTGTGGCTCTCAAATCCCTAGTGGTCATCCGTTCTCTGTTGAACGACGGAGACCCACTTTTACACGGGAGATAATGTACACGACTAGGCGTGGTGCTAGGTCGCTAGGCTCCCTCTAGTTCATGGGACCACTCGGCTCCTGTAAGGTCTTATGGTATGTATTTTTTCAACAGAGACTCAAGTTGATCCCGTTTAATAGAAAGAGCGGCGTCGGCAGTGGTCCTAGTAAAAGTGTGGTGCTCATGGTGGTGCTAGTGTTCACAGTGAAGATAGGTACGGGAGTAGAGACCATCTTCGGTCCCCGCTGCGCAAAGGGTATGATCAGGATTATACAGTGCTTATAGAGAGGAGACTATGGAAACTATGGGGGTATGAGGAGGTCGAGGTCATGTGGGGATATGAGCTATGTTGTGGCTGTGAAGGGAGGGAAACAAGAGAGAAATGTAGTGGCTCCCCCGAGGGAAATGAAGCCGGAAAGGATTTTTGGCAAAATGGGCCGTTGCGGGGGGCTAATTGGGCAGGTTCTTGTTGTGTAGGCCCACTGGTCTGGCAAAGAATACCTGGTCGATCTTAGTCGCATTGTACCCTGTTGTGAAGGAGAGTTTTCGGGTATATGCTGATATCTGAGAGGTTTTGGCTGTTTTGCTCGATAAGTTTTTTGATATGGAATACCATGATTGGGTCATGGCTTTGATGCTTATGCTAGTGCTGCTAAGCAAATTGACGAGTTGATTGCATTCTACACAATTGGTGTAAGGATACAAGGGCAGCAAGATCATCCGAGAATCCTGAAGTGCAAGGCCGATCCTAGGCAATGCAATTGGCAAAGCTCCTAAATATAAGGTAATATGGATTGGATAAAGTTTTCACTGAGGGAGAATAGTCTCGCTAGATCCCGCAAGGCTCGAGCCTCGCCAGTCGTTGGTGACCACGAGCTCGCATGCCGGTGAGCTTGAGCCTCGCTTAGCCTATTGCTGGCCGTCGCCGTGCCGACCACCGGCTAGGAAGGAGGAAAAGAAAGAAAAAAGAAAAAAAAAGAAAAGAAGAGAAAATTGAAATATGAAAAATAATTATAATATTTATTTTAAAAAAAAACACATTTTTATAAAGTTAAAGAGAAAAAGATTGTGTGGGGCTTGGGTTGGAAATTTAGAAATGGGTTCTAAGGTTCCAACCAATTTGATATTTTAAATGGATCGGAAATGGGTCACAAGTTCTGATCCATTTTAAATCCATTTAAATCAGACTCACTTTTTTGACCAACTTTTAGTTGGATTTTTGAAAGCCTTTGATCCATATACAACTTATATAAATAAAATGGATCGGAAATGGGTCATGGAGCCATTTTGACACCTCTACTTGGGAAAAAAGTGCCAAAAAAGTCATAAACTTTTTTTTTTGTACCAATTTAGTCATAAACCTTTTTACTGAGTGTCGATTCAGTCATTTTCAGCCAATTTTGGCTGGATTTTGCTAATTGGACGCCGACCAGCTGACGTGGTCTAATCGGTGTTGATGTGGACAATTTTTAATAATATTTTAATATTTTTGAATTTTTTTATCCTTTATTATTTATTATTTATTATTTATTCTTTTTTTTCTTCTCTCCTCCTCCCTCCGGCCGTTGGCCGGACCACGGCGACCGGCCAGGTCGTCAGCCACCTCGCTAGTGGCCTCCATGGTGGCCTCGAGCTGGGCGGTGAGGCTCGCCCTTGCCAGATCTGGCGAGGGTGTTTGGCGAGGTCTTGATTGCTCGGAACGACGATGAATCGGACAGCGAGTGAGCAAGAGAGAGAGAGAAAGGGAGAGAGATGGCGCGTCGGTGTACCTTGGAGCTTGTCGAAAATTTGCCCCATGGCATCGTCATCGTCGTCGTCGCGAGGTGTGAAGCTCAAAGTCAAATCTCTCTCTCTCTCTCTCTCTCTCTCTCTAGAAATGACATAGTCGGGGAGGTCGATATGATGTAGGGGAGACGGGATCCTTTGTGTGTGGCTCCAACACCGAGGGGAGATGCGCCCGCCCATGGCCGACGAGGCTTGACCTTGTCGAATTGCGGCCTGGGCGGCTGTGGTGAGGCTCGCCCTCGCTGGATCTGGCAAGGGTCAAGCCTCGCTAGCTTAGCGAGAGGCCACCTCGCGCTGGATTTGGCGAGGGTTGAGCCTCGCCCATGGCCGGTGAGGCTTGACCTCGCCGAATCGCGGCCTGGGCGTTGAGGGTGAGCCTCGCCGCCCAGCGCGAGGCCACTCTCGTGGCCACTGGCGAGGTGGCCAGTGAGCCTCGTCGGCCGTCACCTTTGGCCAGTTGCGTGGTCCGGCTAGCGGCCGGAGGGAGGAGGAGAGAAGAAAAAAAGAAAAAGAAAAAGAAAAAAGAAAAAATAAAAAAGAAAAAGAATTAAAAAAATATTAAAAATTGTTCATGTCAGCACTGATTAGGCCACATTAGCTGGTCAGTGTCCAGTCAGCAAAATCCGGTCAAAATTGACCGGAAATGACTGAATCGGCACTAAATAAAAATGTTTAGGACTAAATTGGCACCCAAAAAAGGTTTATGACTTTTTTGGCATAAACACAAAATGTTTAGGACTTTTTTGGCACTTTTCCCCCTCTACTTGTCAGTCTCCACACCACCCCCCCCCCCAAAAAATCTCACCCTGGCGCGGCGCCGCTCCTCCAGCATCGTTAAGAACCATAACTACACGTCAAAGGACCGCTAAATTCCTGCAAAGACCGATATCTGCTCAAACTTAAACCCGGCCCCAAAACTCTCAACCATGCAGAAAAACCACTAAAACCTCCGCAAACGCAATCTCCAACTGCTAAGCGAGCCGTGAAGCTTTGGACAAGAGAAAATCACATGCCATCAGTTTAGCTAGCATAGGCCCTCTGTAGCATCAACTCTCCCTAGACATCCCATAGGGTAGCATAATTCGACGAACAACTTCATCATTCCCTAACATATATAGGAAAGTTAGTATGAGCCAATACATTAAACATCGTTGGATAAAAAGCAAGCAATACAACAATCTTTTTTCCCAAAATATCATAATTGCCTTTGCAGTCAACAACTTGGAATGTTAGAGCCCTACAAAATTTAATATCATATCAAGAACAGGCAAGTAAAAGCTCTATTAGATAAGAAATCGTGCCACTCAACTATTGTACCGGCAGTCAACCAACACAGAGTGCATCAGAATAAAATGGGATAAAGATAGGACTGAAACATCACCCTATGGATCCACATGGAGACGTGTGCTTTTTAAGTGGTCATAAGCCTTCAAAAAAGAAAAAAGAAAAAAGAAAAGGAAAAAGGGAAAAACAATGACTACAAATCCATAGGGGGCAAAATCAACGAAATAAAAGAATTATCATTTGTTTTATTTTTATTATCATTATCATCTTCTTTATTGAGCCATATCCTCGAGTAAGTCAATGGAGAGCCGAAGGAGTCCCATGTACGCAAGCTTTTAGGACCGGTAATGCAGTAGATGAAAGCAAATAAAAAAATAAAATAAAAAATGGTTATTTGCTCATCTGCCGTGTGAAGATATTATGCTTTGAAATGTCAGGTGAGCTATCGAGAAACTTGGTTAACTTGTAATCGACGTGTACCAAAACTTATCGCCCAGCGCCCCACCTCGCATATAAACCAGGCATCAAGCTCGAAATGTGCGATATCGATTATGTCGAACAAACGGTGACCGGTAGATAGAATGAGTAGAAGAGAGAGCATTGGTGTTTTGGCCATTTACTAATGCTTTAACACCTTACGAGATGATCCGATCTTCATGAATCAGTGGTTCGAGAGTGGCTAATCATTTAATTGACGTACAAAAAGAAGTCCAGGTCTAGATGGAACCTCGTACATATTAGGGATGCATAAAATTACAAAAGATGCACCATTCATATGAGAATTTAACAAATCTTCTCTCATCTAGATTCTTGTGTCACGGCCTTGGGTTGCCATGATTAAAGGACTTGTTGGATGGATGAAGACTGCCCAAGATAGCTTGGGGTTTTCCCCTCGAGTTTCTAGAATATTTTTAGGGATGGGCAAGATGGTAATTGTGTTGAGCTCTAGAATTCTCTAGGCATAAATGCCGGTAGTTGGTAGGTTGAGATACGATCTTGTCCACCAGATCGAAAATCTATCAACGGTTATAACGGGAGGGCCTCTAGTATAAGAAGGGGTCCTCCCCCTCATTGTATTCATCCAAATATTCAATGATAGAGTAATGTTTTCTTTAGAAATTCTCTCTCTAGAACTTCTTTACCATTTAGATAAGTGAGTGAGCAAGGTCCATTATTATATATCTCATCATAAATTAATATTTACCAGCTGTCGCTAGGAAACGTGAGGCCCAAATTAACCCCACCAACTGGAGGAAAAAAAATTCAAATTGCTCTTTTTCCTTCATCTCTTGATTGAAAAATATGGACAAACCCCTCTACAAAAATAATAACCAACTATTTCCTAACTCAATTTCAACTTTTCTAATTCAACAAAGCTTAGATTGATAATATTTCCTATTTTTATGATAGCCTAAGTATATATATAGCCTAAGTAATCTCTCGCTCTTTCTTGTCTAAATATTTTGCTGCCATCTCTCTTTCTCCCCGCACCTCCCCCACAGACACAATCTTCCTTAGCCTAATATATATATGATGATTTTTTCGTGTCAACTCTTTTCATCGCTATCTTTTAAGCCAATATATTTTTTGTTCACATGATTCTCTTCCATGATGAAAATCGCAACACGCCTCTGCTGCGTCACGCCCACCATATAGATGCGGTAGATGCCACCTTGTACCGAGGATGGGCATGTAAGTAGGACCACTTGTGGTGATACATGGTGTCCAAAAGTTGTCTGAGAGATCCTTCATAAAAAAAGCTTGGAAAGCCGAAGGATGATAGGACAACACAACAATTAAAGTACAACTTACCATAAGATCCAGGCTTCTCTGGTAAGATAATTATCAGCAGTTGAAGTTCTCGAGATTGCTTCTTTGCAAGTTTTTCCCGACACTTTGCATCAATTTCCTCATGGACTCCTTTAATTTGGTCAGCTTGACCCTTCTAGATAGGGAATACTGATTTGCGCTCAAAATGCTGCGAGGAGATTAGAATATGTTAAGGCGCAAGTAATTTGTACCTCATAACATCACCAGAAAAGGAAACAAAGGAACATATCATCACATGATAGTGCTCTATTAGGGATACCTACCATCCCTTTACTTGTACACGTATTGCCCAATTGGTCACGAATTTTACAGGCCAGGTTTCAAATTTGAGAAGTTTAGACACGTCTCCACTCTATCTCCCTCAAACATTTGGTGTAAAGAAATAGCAAAAAGAAGAACTGATCATGCTCAAAATGTTACGCTAATCAACAAGGGATAACTCTGTGATGTTTGTTTATTGAATTTTTCTGTACCAACCATCACTGCAGCGATGTATTGAGCGAGCACCCAATGATGATTGTCAATTGATAATAGATGGAAGTAGCTCACCTCGTCATTCATCCTCCTCTTTCGCCTCCATGGACGCACTGGACCACTTCCATGACGAAAGTAGAAGAAATAGAATGCAACTACTCAAGGCGATTAGTTTCTCATTACAAAGATGTACAACGGCTTACCATTGATGGCGGCAAAACACAAGCCTCAACAAAAGCAAGTTCCTTTTTCACCCGCATCCCAAATTCCCCAGCTACAAGGAGTTCTTCATCATACTTATTTTTATCAACTATCAGCACAAGCATGTAGTGGCTTAGCATAGGAATTGCACTGCCTAGAAGAAGATGTACACATGAAGCCGGTGAGGTTGGGATACCTGGAGTGCCATAACTTGATACGGAGGGACACTTAAGTGCCATAATTTTGAAATTGTACACTTAAGTGCCAATATCGGAGTAAAATGGAACACTTAAGTGCCACTCTGGCGAAAATCCGGCCAAATGGCTGACGTGGCAATTTTCCGGCGAGTTTGGTCCAAAACGACGTTGTTTTGCACGCTGACGTGGCGGGAAAAATGCAAAAACGATGCCATTTTGTGTCTGATGTGTAAATAATAATATAAAAATTAATTAAATTAGATTTAAACTAATTTTATTTAAAATATTCAAAAAAATTAAGAAAATTTAAAAATTTATTTTTTTTTAAAAAAGGGGGGAGGTCGAACTGGGAGACTTAGGGCTGAGCCCTAGCTGCTGCTGCCTCCCTGCTGTCGTCGGAAAGGGCCGGCGATGGAGGGGGGAGGGTCGGTCGGGGTCGCCGGCCCCCGGCCGATCGACAACGAGGGCTCGCAGCCCTTGCCGCCGGTCGGTCGGCCTAGCCAGCCCCTGGCCAGGGCCCGGCGACCTTGGCCGACCCTCCCCACTTCGTCGCCGGCCCTTCCCAGCGGTGGCGGGGAGGAGGCGAGGGCCCACGACTCTCGCTCCACGTGAGCCCTCCCCCAAATCTGTGGCGACGGTTGTGGCCCGTGCCCAGATCTGGGGCGAGGGTCGCAGCCCTTGCCCAGATCTGGTGAGGGCTCGCGGGTCCTCGCCACTTCCCCGCCGCCGCTGGGAAGGGCCGGCGACGGAGTGGGGAGGGCCGGCCGGGGTCGCCAGGCCTTGGCCAAGGGCCGACGAGGGCCGATGAGCCCTCGCCTAGATCTGGGGTGAGGGTCGCGGCCCTCGTCGCGATTGGGCGAGGTCTCGCAACCCTCGCCGTCGGTCGGCCGGGGGCCGGCGACCCCAGCCGACCCTGCCCCCTCCGTTGCCGGCCCTTCCCGGTGACAGCAAGGAGGCGGTGGCGGCGAGGGCTCAGCCCTCAGCTGCCCCGTTCGACCTCCCTCCTTTTTTTTTTTAAAATAATTTATAAATTTATAATTTTTTTAAATTTTTATTATTATTTTTAATTTTTTGAATATTTTAAATAAAATTAAGTTTTAATTTAATTTAATTAATTTTTATATTATTATTTACACGTCAGACACGAAACGGCGTTGTTTTTGCATTTTCTCCGCCACGTCAGCGTGCAAAACGATGCTGTTTTGGACCAAACTTGCCGGAAAGTTGCCACGTAAGCCATTTGGCCAGATTTTCGCCGGAGTGGCACTTAAGTGTTCCATTTAACTTCGAAATTGGCACTCAAGTGTACCATTTTGAAGTTATGGCACTTAAGTGTCCTCCCGTGTCAAGTTATGGCACTTGGGCAATTCTTCTTCCTGAAGCCAGCTAACATTTCCTACCTGCCTGTTACTCCCTTCTCTATCTCGAGGGAGTTGGCAGGACCGCTTTGACAAAGCTCTTACATGTTGTTCATTCAATCTCTGAGTGTACCTCTGCCCACTAGCAATCCTACAAACCTGTAAACAGAGAATCTAGACCTTTCAAGACCATAGCTAAATACGCCACATTTCTGAACAGAGAATCTGAAAAAATAGACAATTTCTTTATGTCAAACAAAACCTCCGGAGGCAGATGAGTAGGTCCGGTATGGGATCCATGTTTACCTTGGAAAGCGGGCAATGACTCATATTCTCCTTAAAATATTGCACAATATAAATGTCTCCTTCGCTTATTAACCAAAGACCCATCGTTAACATTTTGTAAAACACAAAGCTTACTATGAGAATCAAAAAGTAGGTTACATAGTTCCTCTAGGTCACAATTTTAACAAAAGAGTACAAGAAGATGCTAAAACGATCATATGTCAAAGGAACCATGCAACGGCAGCTTACAGCTCACAGGCAACAAGTCCTCAATATCTCAAAAGTAAAGCAAGTCAAAACAGCTCTTTCAAGCCATCATCTCACATCAAAGTTTCCTTCTTCTTCTTCGTCTTTTTTTTTTTTTCACTTAACAAGCCACGTCAAAGTTTTCCTGAAAATAACTTTCATAAAAAAAAAAAAAAAAAGCCGTCGACATGGAAATGGGGGAGTTGTTCAAAGAACATTTACTTTCCTAGAATAGAATGTGGAAACATATAATTTAATGGTAAGCCTCCCAACGTGGAGACTACTTTTTCAATACATATGAAGCATTCCGACACTTATATTTTTGCCACAAAAAAGGCACAGGAATATCTCAAGTCATTGTTTTGTTCCTGATATATCGATGCCACACAAAATTAAATGATAGGGTCTTCAACATCTAATCATCTTTCCCAAATACAAAATAAACTGTGCCCCACAACACATGCATTATAAATTAGGGTACAACCAGACAGAGCAATGCTAAAGAAAAAGAGTCCTCACTTTAATTGGTTCAGTGGCTCATTCGACAATCCAATTATCCTCCAACTTCCTGCATATCCCAAATGATATGTAATCACCTTAATTCCACTCAAAGCCTTCTTCACCTAAAATCCCAAAAAGGGCAAGGGCAATGTCTAAAATGAGAGATTTTCGTAACCCACTTGCATGAAAAAAAAAAAAAGAAAATGAAATGGGCTATCATTATAAATTGCAATCGAAAGATTGAGGACAGTGTTATCTTTTTAGTAGAAATGGGGTTGGATATACTTATTTAGGGCCACCCATGAAGAAAATTTTAATAATGATTTGCAAAATAAATACGGAGTTTTAGATCGCGAAAGACTCTTATTTGGAATTTGAGGAAAGTTGACCGTTAAAGAGTTGGCGTTTACCTTTTTCTTTTTCATAAACACGAACTCTGCTTACAAGTTTTGTTGGCATTGATTGAATGCATTTTGCTTTCTACAGGAGTTTTATACTCGGGCCATTGATAATTCGGCTTCGCTTAGAGGGTTAGAGGCAGACGTAGAAACTTAGATTAGGGGCGAGATTGGGAAAAAAAAGAGGGAAAAAAGAAAATTGCGACGTTTACCTCACCATAAAAAAAAAAAATTGTAATCTCCGAGGAGTCGAGATAAATGATTTATCTGAAATTTGATAACTTATACTAATATGCTCATCGATACTTACATTTAGCTATCAACTTTAAATTTTTGCAAATTTCGCAACATTCATAATTCGAAACGCTTGGAACCATTCAATAATTTATGGATGCATGTGTAATTTCTACATAATTCTTTTAGACTTAAGTTACTTTTTTAATTACCGAGCTCATGGTAACATATGTAAATTCTTCATATCGGGGTATTTTGTAATTTAAGCAGGTTTATTATAGGAAATTCCATGGAGATGGAGAGTAGATGATTTTGGTTTTGGTTTTGGAAGATTCAAACGAAAGAGACTAACGGCAGTGGTTGTTGCTAATTCTCGAACATATATACTCTATTTACGCCGGGCATTTTCATTTTAGGTCCAGAAGAACCGAAGCCCGGCGTGGACCCCACCTCGAGAATCCCAGATTGTCGTCCACTGGCAACAAACGCTTCGATCCGACGAACAGAAACAGCGCGTCAAGGGCAAGGGAAGTAAACCTTCGCAAACCGAAGCACAAAGCGAAGAAGCTGAGCCCGTCGGGGCGACGATGCCGTCCCGCTGCCTCGGCGACCGATCACTGGTGGGTCTAACTTTGTCGGAGCATATTTAAGCATAGTGAAGCATATGATGAGCCGTAGTTGTGAAATGATTGATGATTTTACAAGCATGGTGACTTGACTTCGACCGCGAAAATGATTCGAGTCTTGTGAAATCACCGGAAAGCTGGTCACTTGGTCCTCCTCAAGTGATGCTGCTTTTGGGTCCAGTGTCATTAATTTAGTTTATTTGTGCGATTTGGGGAGGTAAGGGGCCAAGGGCTGGAGGGGGGGGGGGGGGGGGGGGGGCGGTGAAGATGTCTCAAGAGCACGATCCGCGAAAGCCCTTGGGGGCCTGTCAAGGCTCCGAGTAGCTATTGTGGAAGCCACGAGCCACGGCGATGATCCTGCGGATGATAATTACATATGTCAGATCTTGATTTTGTCTCCATACTCGCTCGGATACGTTCATGCATGTCTTTACGCGCCACCGGCGCCAACTGAGCAAGACATGCGGTTATGCTGTGGCTCTCAAATCCCATCCGTTCTCTGTTGAATGACGGAGACCCACTTTTCCACGAGGAGATAATGTACACGACTAGGCGTGGTGCTAGGTCGCTTGAATTTATCTGATTTTAGAGATGAGGCCCCCTCTAGTTCATGGGACCACTCGGCTTCTGTAAGGTCTTATGATATGTATTTTTTTTTTTTTTTTTTATCAGAGACTTGAGTTGATTCCGTTTGATAGAAAGAGCGGCGTCGGCAGCGGTCCTAGTAAAAGTGCGGTGTCATGGTGGTGCTAGTGTTCACAGTGAGGATAGGTACGGGAGTAGAGACCATCTTCGGTCTCCGCTGCCCAGAGGGTATGATCAGGATTATACAGTACTTATAGAGAGGAGACTGTGGAAAATATGGAGGTATGAGAAGGTCGAGGTCATGTGGGGATATGAGCTATGTTGTGGCTGTGAAGGGAGGGAAACAAGAGAGAAATGTAGTTGCTCCCCCGAGGGAAATGAAGCCGGAAAGGATTTTTGGCAAAATGGGCCACTTGCGGGGGGCTAATTGGGCAGGTTCTTGTTGTGTAGGCCCACTAGTCTGGCAAAGAATACCCGGTCGATCTCGGTTGCATTGTACCCTGCTATGAAGGAGAGCTTTCGAGTATATGCTGATATCTGAGAGGTTTTGGCTGTTTTGCTCAATAAGTTTTTTGATTTGGAGTACCATGATTGGGTCATGGCTTTTGATGCTTATGCTAGTGCCGCTAAGCAAATTGATGAGTTGATTGCATTCTACACAATTGGTGTAAGGATACAAGGGCAGCAAGATCATCCGAGCACCCTGAAGTATCCTAGGCAATGCAATTGGCAAAGCTCCTAAATATAAGGTAATATGGATTGGATAAAGTTTTCACTGAGAGAGAATAGTCTCTAAGCCGGTTGCTTTTCGTTATTGTCATTTAATTTTTCCTCCCTGTCCTGCTCTAAACAAGTTTCTTGCTTGATTATTAACAGATCTGTAAAAAATACATCGAGATAGAGCTGCAACTTGGAAACATAGATCGATGCTGAAAACTATGAGAAATATACTTGGAGTGGTCACCAGAGAACTGTTATGCTTGGAGCATGTATGCTGAATTGAAGATATCCTTGGGTGAAACCGACCGAGCTAGAGCCATATTTGAATTAGAAATTGCACAGCTGCACTCAGACATGCCTGAGCTGTTATGGAAGGTAAAGACCTGCTTTTATTTTACTTACCTAATATATGTACCGCTGGAAGGTGAAAGGGAAAAAATTTGTTACGTTTTGAAAGAATCATGAAAGCATACAGCTTCGAATGCTTTCTAATGTACATATCCGCATACTTTTAAAATTTGATGCGCTCTTTTTTTTTTTTTTTTGGTCGGAAATATGATGTGTTCAATGTTGGGCAAAACAAATGCAAAATGCAACATGATACCTAAACAAGTAAAACCAAAGTCATTCAAAGCCCATGCTAATATACAATTGAGTTAGCCTAGGGTCCTACTCTCAAACTTGTGGCCTTTTGGTTATCTTGTAATGGATGCATGCCATCGATTTTGGCCCATGTGATCTTAATGTATGTTTACCATTGTCATTATTTTTCTGTTTTTCGTTTTAAAGGCTCACAACCACTTTAAAAACATATGTCCTTATGTGGATCCATAGAGTGGTGTTTCAGTCCCATCTTATCCCCTTTTATTATGATGTTCTCTGTATTAGTTGATTGCCAGTGCAATATTTGAGATGCACAATTTCATTTTTAATAGAGCTTTTATGTGGCCTGTTCTTGATATGATACTGAAATTTTTAGGATTCTAACGTTCCAAGTTGTTGACTGCAGAGGCAATTATGATGACTCACAAAATTGTATTATTTTGAAGTTACTGTTGATGCGTGCTGTCTAATTGGGAGAATATCGGGTTGTAATTTAGTTGTCTTTCAATAACAGGCATACATCGATTTTGAGATATTTGAGGGCGAATTTTGACAAATGAGGGAAGGAGCGTTATGATAGATTACTAGACTCGGACTAAGCACCTGAAAGTGTGGATCAGCTATGCTAATTTTGAGGCATTAGCCATGGATGCCTTAAATTTGGATAAGTCATAAGATCAATTGCAATCACGTCCGTTGGAACAAAGAAGGGAATGCATACGCCATGTTAGAAGTGAGTGATCAATTGGCATTTAACTGAGGTGTTTCCCCTTTGTGGTTCGAGTATCGATATATTCTTATTTCCTCTTTGGAAATGCATCAGGAGTCTTCAAAAGAGCCATTAATTACTTCAGAACATCAGCCTATCGACTTAAAGAAGGAAGGGCATTGCTATTGGAAGAGTGGTTAAACATGGAGAGCAGTTTTGGTGAGCTTGGTGATGTTGGCATTGTCCAGCCTAAGCTGCCAAAGAAGCCAAAGGAAAGGAGCCTGATTTTGGCCGAGGACGGTCCAGCTGGGTACGTAACTAACTTTTGTTAGCACTCATTTCTTCTCTTTGCTACATTCGATGCTTTTCAACAAAGACGTCCTTGTAGTGATATTCAGCATATCTTGTCTTTGATTGGTTTTCGACTGTCGTCTGCTGGGTATCAACTTACCCCCTGCCAGCCATAGTGCTGTCTTTGATTCAGCCATAATGCTCTTGCTTTCTCCTTTCCTTGTCATATTCATGCTAGTCTACCTCTTTCTGAGGCACACCGCAATTCTACAATCATCCAAGCACGGGATCATCACGGAGATGGTCGAATTTGTCTAAATGGATTTTTTAGAGTGAACAATGATGTATTGCTAAGATACTTGCACTACACAATTTAGTTCAGCTGGAGTTTTGTTGGAGAAAGAGATTTGTTGGATCGGTTTTGTCTTCTCTTAGTCTTTACTTAATTTCGAGCAATGTAAGTGGAAAACTGTTTAGAAGATGTTATGAGCTAATACCTGTGCAGGTAAAGATGGGTATAGCTACAATCTGATAATTAATGGCCTGGTTTTTCCCTTCAGATCCTTTTACATATTAAAGAATAGAAGCTGACATTTTGTCCAAGGCTGAGGTAATTATTCATCCTCTCCATATTCTCATATTCAAATCCAGATTATGTCAGACAATTCGCCTGTCGATTTGTTTCGGTGAGATAATCAATGCGTATATAGAAATTTAATTGTTAATATTGCATTTTATTTGTTTTCACATGGTAGCATTCGGAAAATTATTTTCATTTGGAAAAGTAATAACAGTAAATTGAATTTATTTTTTTGCCTAATTAAAAAATGAAATTCCTTTATAAACCAATGAAGTTTTTATTGTGCTAAGAAAAAGACAATTTGATTAGAAAATTAATTTTATAATATATAAAAGAAAAAATAAAAGCCAAAACAAAAGCAAAAGTAAAAACTAAAAAACCGTTTGATTCCGTTCGTTTCGGTTTCTGTTCAGGTTGGATTTCGGTTTAGTTTCCCAAAAAGATTGAACCAAATCGAACTATTTACACCTCTAACAAAATGATTGAACAGTGGAACTAAAAGCACCGCCGAAATTGATTAATAGAGTTTGGAAAAGTTACAGGGTACTTCCAATGCATCCTGCAAATTGGAATAAAGCAGAAAATACTCAGACAACTGAAAAGGGCTTCATGGTTATTTGATATCGCTTATGGAGTTCAACCTTATCTATCTGACCTTGATCTTTTTGCTTTTTTTTTTTTTCTTCTTTTTTGTCCCCAGTAACGGAGGTGCTTACTTCGATGTCCTTGGGACTTAACCCTAGTCCTTACATGTCATACTCAAAGGCAATGGGTGCAAGCGCGACCTTTGAGCTTGTGGCCATGGCCTTGAGTTTGACTTTTGGAGCTCCAATGGCCATGGCCAGAGCGTAGAGAGAGGGAGGGAGGGAGAGAGATAGACATCGGTGTGGCGGAAGACAGAGATGGTGAGAAAAATTGGAGCTTGGAAGTGGTGTAGGGGTTGTTTATCTTGTCAAACCTGGGTCTTTTCAAATTGAAAATTTTCGAAAGCGGGAGGATATATATCGGGTGGCTTACCGTATCGCATACACCAATTTTTTTCTAATAAGTTTTCACCATCAGATTCTTTAGTAATCCCATCTATGCGTCATGAAGTAAACCAATTTCATGCATGCATAAAGAACTCGAAGCACAATAATTTAGATGGAGAAAATTCTTCGCCACAATGACAAAAGAAGAAAAGTGAAGGATAAAATACTCTATATAAAACAAAACACAGAAAATCAAACCGACTTGTTGAGTGGTAGATAGTAAAATCGGAGTGAAGAACGAGTGAGAAGATTGCTTGACGCGAGGGTTGCATCGGGCTGAGATGGTGCAATGTGAAAAACACTCAGCCTAATTTGACCTCCTTTTGATTAAAGAAGAGCGGACATCATTAAAACGAACGTTAATTAATCAAAAGCTGTGTGGTAAACAGACTTATTGGCAGCTTTATGAGAAAAAAGCACATTGTAACCTCATGGGACAAATATTAAGCTGAGCCAAAAGTCAAAGTTGAGCAAATACAAAGAGACGATGCTTCAAATTTCGGCGCCGGACCGTTGTACCCTAAACGCATGCAACAGAACTCCTATAAATGCTAGGCTAAAGTTCAGGTGTACAAAGAGGAGAGGAGCACCCTCGTCGAAGGACATCCTTGGGAGGGATAGCTAAGAATGACCTTCAAGCAGGGAGAACGATTTGGGTGCGACAGAATAATCTGAACCACTTCGAGTAGCACCCATGGATTAACTTTGTGGTAGATGCTGGAATTGTTACTACTACTAATCTTTATTTTGTCCAGCAAGGGTGCATTCTGAAGGAGAAACTCGAGCAGGGAAAGAACAGGTTCCCACGCCAGCCAATGGGCACCGGGATCAACAATCTCGACATTCTTGAGATGCACCAGACACGGGTAGATCCTCTGGTTGGCAGAATCCCGAAATTCTTTCGCGGTAACGCTCTAGAACATCATGACAAATGATGAGCAATCCAATTCGAACCACATGAGACAACTATCGAAGTTTGACAAAATAAAATAGCAGTTGCTACATTAAGAGAGACATAAATCGCTGAAGAATCCATAATGTCGATTAAAATGACATAGTCAATCACGAGAAAAAAAGAAATGACAGGTTTATATGTGGCCTAAGGCTGAAATTCACAAATTATGTATGGTCAAATATGCTGTTAAAAGTGAACTGAGGGTTTTAGCAATTGTTTACCATAAAAGTGGGTCTGCAAGCCATTTGTAAGAATAACTTCTCTAGGTGCGGCGAACTTTCGAGTATTTTCACTATCCCAGGAGCCCCCTCATGGTTCTCTGCAACACGCAACACCAAATGTCGACATTCTAAGGATGGAAGAAACACTCCTCTCGCCTCCATGAACGACAGTGCCTAAGCACGTCAGTGGTGATGGAAGAAGCAAAAGTTAATCAGTTTTACTTCTTCAAGCACTAAAAAAGATCTTTCATAAGACATGCTTGCAATTCCAACGATCTCTCACAATAGCTGAGAGACTAGACTAATGAGCCAACAACCAGGAAATGCTTCTCAAGAAAATTCTTTTATGGTTCGATTGTATTGCTGGATCACCATATGGGGTTAAGCCGAGTGTAAGGGTCCCTTTGGTTCTTCTTTGGGGAAATACCCTTGGGAGAATGCAAATACCTGTTTGGTAAACTATAATTGAAAAGTGCTTTAGGAAAATGCAATACTGTTTGATAAACATATATTTGAAAAGCCCGTTAGTGTGACCAAATTAAGTTTTTTAGTTTTAGCATTTTTAAAATTGCAAAAAAGAAACAATGACTATATAATCTTTTACATTTTCATATTGAGAGTAATGTAAAAGATAGATATTAGTAAATTTATTTAAAAATTATATTAAAAGAATTTGATTATAGATTAGATGCAAAGCTCGACTTTTGGCCTAAGGTTTTTTTAGGTTTGTTTTCGACTTTGAATAATTTTTTTAATTATTGTAGTATTAATCATCTTCGTTAATTAATGATCATTTTAGTGTATTGATAAAAAAAATTGGGCTATTGATTGTCAAAAGATAAAATTGACAAAAAAAAAAAAAAAGATGAACCCAACATTTGCAAAGGGTTTTTATTTAAAAAATAAATAAAATCCAACGAAACTCCATTGCCGATTAACAGCGATTGGGGTGTGGGGAAGATGATCTTTTTTATAAGAAGAAGAAGAAGAAGAAGTCAACGCTTGAATAGTAAAGATGGACTTGCATTTCCGAGATACTGAAAGCCCAAAGCAGGTCTCCACCTGCTTTGCGCTTTCAGCATTTCAAAGGCCGGCATTTGGTCAAGAACACTTCCAAATGCTGAACCAAACATCTAAATTATTTCCCAATGGGTTTTTAGGGCTGAAAGTCCATTGGGAATGCTGAACCAAATGGGCCTAAGTCCTATTACAAAAAGAACGAAAAAAAAGTCTATCTAGCAAAAGTTCCATTAAAGCTTAGAAGATGACCGTGTTTCTTTGAACTAAGAATTTTATGAGCATCAAGCACCCATAAACAATAACACAATCTATTGATAGAATTTATAATGAATATCCGGACTCAAAATTAAATAAATCAGCTTGCACCTGAAGACACAATTTCCCCATCACCAATTTCGTGACATGATGCAAACTCTGGATGAGCCTCCTGACAAGATCGCCTTGAGCTTGAGCTGGTAAATGGTCAGATACATAATAATCCATCTTGAAATTTAACTCGACCTCAACCAAGGAAGAAACTTTATCTATTTTGAACTCTCCCCTCGCACAATCGCCCAATAAGCGCAACTTGAGAAGATGAGGAGCTGAAATTTTCAGTATCTGACCACGAACAAAGTCATTGGGAGAATCGATCACCAATTCTCTCAATCCTCTTGATTCAATTTTAATGTGCTCGTAGCCCCAGCAACCTTTCAACTCAATGAACTCTAGAACAGGGCAGCCTTTCAAAACTCTCGTGATTGCATTATCCTCCAACTTTGCATGATCAATGCGCAATCTCTTCAGCGAAGACCAATTCACAGCACCCATCATCAAAAAACAGCAATGGGACACGTGAAAACTCACCATTGTGGTGCAGCGGAAAAAAAACTTCGGCAACGTATAAATGTCGTGATCTAAAAACATCGACACCTCTTCGATGTCGTGTTTGACAGCAAAGCAGAGCCATCTATGAAAGGTTGGCCCGATGGCAAAGCGGAGCCAACTATTATAGAAGAGACGAGTAGCATCAAAGTGGAAGCTCTTCACCTTAACTGCAGTGCAGCGTAATAGCACCGCGTCGACAATAGCTGTGAAACTCCGAAGCATCCTCCTATTATAGCAGGGGGGCATGGAGAAAGATATACGTGGATTAGCGGTCCAAATGTAACGCCACTGCTTGGACAAGACACTGGTTTTGATGGCGTCTTTTGAGGTCAAGAAGGAGAAGATATGAAGAATCATGGCAATGGGCAATTCGCTGATGTAATCCACTGAGTTTTGGGTTTCATCTCGATCGGAAGGAGGTGGCAGTGATGTTTGTGGATGTGGATGTTTCGGCAGGTGAGTTGGATTGGCGGAGAACTCGATCTTGGCCATGGATGGAGGATTTTTCAAGCTTTTTGCCACTGGCTGTTGACGCCGATGAAGCCTTCGGGTTTGGCAAAAATAAAAGAGGACCGTATATAACTATATATATAAGCTCCGATGGGCAAAGAGAGATCAAACCCTAAAAACGCTTATCTTCAAAATTCCAAAAAGAAAGTTACTATGGTTAAAAATGGAAATAAATCTAAATAGTTTCTGATAATAATTCCCAGAAGGTAACTAAATATTATATTGCTCCGACTTCTCAAAGATAGTGGGGGTAGTGGCAACACGCCGTAGCATTTGATCCCCCTCCCCTTTTTTTATAACTATCAATCCACTTTTATTATATATCGATATCGACACTAAAATTCCCGATTCAGTCATTTGTCATATAAGAAAATTAGGAGCTAAACCCAACCTCTAAACATATATACTATTAATTTGTATATTGGGAGCATCATTATTTAGAGGTAATGAACCCGTTAAAAGATGGATATGATTGATTTAAGCAGGTAGGTTTTGAGCTTAAATTAAATTGACTGGACTAAGCAGAAACACAAAATCTAGCCAAATCATGAAAGATTTGTGTTCTTATATCATAACTTGGAAAGTGGTTGGACATATTCTTTGAGAATTTGGTCAGTCGGATACAAGAGATGAAGAGATTACAATTTCTCAAATGGAAAAGTCATATTAGGAAAGGAGAGGTCGCTAATATAATGAAGGTAAAGTATTCACTTGTATAAATTAAGAACAGTTCGGTTTGATAGGCGATTTGTAAATAACATTCAAGGCATGTGGTATACCTTAGACTTAGTATGGGAACATGATAAAATTTTAAAGAAAAGCAACAAAAAGAACCCATATTGGGGTAAAAGCACTACAGCGACTATAAAATTTGAACTCTAAATGAAATTTTGATATTCGGATTGATTCAGGAAGGAGAAGAAGAGAAAGTTTAGTAATTTTAATCTTTGTAATTGGAAAGAAGAGATAGAAAATCACTTGCTTAGCCAATAAAAGAATATATTGAGAAAGATTTTTATGACCTCGTTCGTATCATTCCATTCCATGTCCAATTTCTCCGTAGGACCAACAATGTCATCAGGTGAAACGGATGTCCAGCGGCCGGAGCAACGTCCCAAATCAAGCATCGAGGCCGCCGCCAAGGAGGAGGAGGAGGAGGAGGAGGAGGGGGAGGACCGCGATCTGAGGAAGAAGCCCCGTCTCAGTGCCAGACGAACTTATCGCCACTAAACCCCAGCGAGCGATGGAGTATTTCGATCGGACTCTTTGCCGTGTGAACCGTCCTACCGGGGTCAAACAAAGGGATGCCGGCACGGATTCAGGTGATGATGAGGAAGCAAAGATGTTGTTTGTGGCAATCGAGGAATTGGAGGAGCGCCCTAAGGAGACGCAGAGGGCGAGATGCATATTCCTAATGGAAGGGCAGAGGATTTGAACAGAACGTTGGTAGCTTTTGAAAAGCAGTATGTGGAGATAAGGGAAGGGATTTAGGTTGCTATTGTGGGGGAAGAGGAGGTTTCAGTAGGTGGATGAGGTCAGAAAGAATCCGTTGAATTACTATTCATGGTTTGATTCCATTCGCTTGGAAGATAGTGTGACTGTGGGCAACAAAGGGAGGCTAGGGCGGTTTATGAGCTTGGGATTGCCAATGTGCCACCAGCTGAGGAGAAGCTGTACTGGCAACGCTATATCTATTTGTGGTGGTGGGTATATATATCCTCGAAATGGTATGCTCATATTTGCTTTCGAGATGAAATATGCCTCACGGTGTTTCCATTGGTGTTTCCGGATTAATCATGGTTCGTCCGAATTATGCTACCTTATGGGATGTCTCGGGATTGTTGCTGGTACTTTGGCCTTGTACTAGCTAAACTGACGACATGTTATTTTCTCTTCTTCTGACCTAGTGGTCGGAGATTGTGTTTGTGGAGGCTTTAGTGGTTTTTCTGCATGGATGAAAGTTTTGGGTCCGGGATTCAAGTTTCCGCTGCTGAGATGGAGGGTGGATGATTTTGGTTTTGGTGGGTCCAAACGAAAGAGACTAGTTAACGGCAGTCGTCGCTGCATTTTAATTTTTTTTGGTCAAGAAGAACCGAAGCGCGACGTGGACCCCACCTGGAGAGTCCCAGATCGCCGTCCACTGGCAACAAACCCTTCGATCAAGGGCAAGGGAAGTAAAGCTTCGCAGACCGAAGCACAAAGCGAAGAAGCTGAGGCCGGCGGGCCGACGATGGCGTGCCGCTGCCTCGGCGACGGATCACCCGTGGGTCCAACTTCGCCGGAGCACGTTTTTCTGCAGATCTGATTATGCTTATGGGAGGTCCGCCTCAACTTCACTCGCCCTAGTCAGCCGGAGAAGATGAATACTAGCAGTCGGCGGATCCATTTATCGTTCAGAATCCCCTCACCGGAGCTGAAAATTCCCCAAATTCGAGATCCTCTTACCCTAAAGGTAATTTCCCAGGGCCCCATTACTTCATTTATTGTGCAAATTAAGCATATGATGAGCCGTAGTGGTGAAATGATTGATGATTACTTCATTCATCGCATGATTGATCGCAGTAAAAGCACGGTGATTTGACTTCGACTGCGAAGATGATTCGAGTCTTGTGAAATCACCGGAAAGCTGGTCACTTGGTCCTCCTCAAGTGATACTGCTTTTGGGTCCAGTGTCACTAATTTAGTTTATCTATGCGTTTTAGGTAGGTAAGGAGCCAAGGGCTAAGGGGGCCACGGCGAAGATGTCTCAAGAGCACGATCCGCGAAACCCCTCAGGGGGGCTGTCGAGGACCGGACAGGCATTGGCCTCGCCACGGTCGCAAGAAACATGGCTTCAAATGCTTTCTAATGTACACGTCCGCGTGCTTCTAAAATTTGACGTGCTCTTTTTTTTTTTCCTTTTTAGGTCGGAAATATGATGTGTTCAATGTTGGGCAAAACAAATGCAAAATCCAACACGATACCTAAACCAGTAAAACCAAATTCATTTGAAGCCCACGCTGATATACAATTGAGTTAGCCTCAGGTCCTTCTCTCAAACTCGTGGCCTTTTGGTTATCTTGTAATGGATGCATGCCATCGATTTTGCCTCGTGTGATCTTAATGCATGTTTACCATTGTCCTTATTTTTCCGTTTCTCATTTTAAAGGCTTACAACCACTTTAAAAGCATGTGTCTTCACGTGGATCCTATAGGGTGGTGTTTCAGTCCCTTCTTATCCCTTTTTGTTCTGACGTTCTCTATATTAGTTTATTGCCAGTACAATATTCAAGATGCACGATTTCTTTTTTAAATAGAGCTTTTACGTGGCCTGTCCTTGATATGATATTAAAATTTTTAGGTGTCCTGTTCCAAGTTGTTGATTATAGAGGCAATTATGATGAATCATAGAATTGTATTATTTTGAAGCTGCTGTCGATGCGTGCTGTCTAGTTGGGATAATATTTGGCAGTAACTTAGTTGTCTTTTGATAACAGGCATACATTGATTTTGTGATATGTGAGGGCGAATTTTCACAAACGAGGAAGGGAGCTTTATGGGAGATTACTAGATTGGATTAACCACCTGAAAGTGTGGATCAGCCATGGATGCCTTAAATTCGGATATATCAGAAGATCAATTGCAATCACGTTTGTTGGAACAAAGAACGGCATGCATACGGCATGCTAGAAGTGAGTGATCAATTGGCAATTGACCGAGGTGTTTCCCCTTTGTGGTTTGAGTATTGACAAATACTTATTTCCTCTTTGGAAATGCATCGGGAGTCTTCCAAAGAGCCATTAATTACTTCAGAACATCAGCTTACGGACTTAAAGAAGAAAGGGCAATGCTATCGGAAGTGTGGCTAAACATGGAGAGCAGTTTTGTTGAGCTTGGTGATGCTGGCATTGTCCAGCCTAAGCTGCGGAAGAAGCTGAAGAAAAGGAGACAGATTTTGGCTGAGGACGGTCCAGCTGGGTAGGTAACTGACTTCTGTTGTCACTCATTTCTTCTCTTCGCTGCATTCGATGCTTGTCAACCAAGATGTCCTTATAGTGATGTTTAGCATATCTTGTCTTTGATTGGTTTTCGACTATTCTCTGTTGGGTATCCACTTACCCACCGCCAGCCATAGTGCTGTCCTTTTGTCTCTATGGAATTACCCCTTTTTGTGTGGCTTATTACTGTTGAATGCCATTGGATTCTTATTTTCTTTTTCTTTCTTTTTTTCAGTAATAATAAATAGATAAATGATTTGTAAAATATTCTCTTCACAACAATCATTTGTCTCGCTTAAAATAATTAATCAATTGAAAATATTTTTATTATCGCCGACAGTTTATGTCTAAAACATTTTTGTAGACGACAAAATTATTTTCTGTCTTTTGTAAGCACACCAAAAGATTACAAGAAATGAAAGAGAAAAAATGATGAATATTAATCAGGAGCGTCTAATTTTGGAAAGTTTCCTTGTTCTTCATTTATTGTCTAACATTTAAGTGCGCAATTCATATCAACGTGAGCACACGGTATCACCGTAAATAATCATCCTATATGTGAAGGGAAAATATGATTTGTTTTCATTTCTTTTTTCCAATCAAAAGCAGAGCCCTACATGTCACAAGACGAACAAACATGAGGCCAGTTCTATTATATGTCAACCGAAGTGATCGATTAACATTTTTTTGGTTTTTTTTTTCCCCGAAGAAGTCAACACTTTCGTGTAACACAGACTGCTTATACAGAAAACTGCATAATTGCCTTTCTCAGTTTACAATGAATTTTCGACTAATGATATGCAAATATTTTTTCTCTTGCTTTGCTATCCATAAAAAGATAAAACGTCTTCTGACAGACCGAATCCTGCACTACTTAAGTGCCTGATATAGTTACAATCCTGCATGTTCCACATAACAATCTTGTTCGGACATGAATCTTCATTTTCTTTGAAGTTGCAGTTCTTGACAAAAAAAAATGAAAAGATAATATTGCCATACTTGTATTGTAGACCCTACACATACGTACGGAGTGTGTCCTTTAAGTTCTATCTCATGGTATCCCAATGTTTTGCAAGCCCTACACCGACTCTAAATGATCTAGCCTTCTGGCTCCAAGGAAGCATAATTCCAATGATGGGGCAAGCTGCGTGACTTCATGTCCCAGCTCTAGTTAATGATATATATGCATTTCTGCTGTCCTAATATAGAATGGATTTTCTTGTAATCAAATCAAAATGCAAAGATTATGTGTTTAGCTGAGTCTTTCCTAATCCGTAAAAATTGTCTAGCTATAAAACATATATTTAGTAAGTATTAGGGTCTATTTGGCAACTTGCCAAATAGTGAAAATTTCTATTTTTTTGTTTACAGAAGTAAATTTGGAATATGAACTCGTTTGGTAAATTTTTTGTTTCTAGGAACAAATTTGTTCCCGAGAATAGATTTGGAGTAGAATCGAGAAGTAAAAAAAAGTCGATTCTTTGAAATAATTCCAAGATCAAACCAACGAATTTTTTCAATTTTCTCTTCTTTCTTCTTGTTCTTCTTTCCTCTCTCTTCTTCTTCTTCTTCAACCACCGCCATTGCTGCCACCGCACTTGCCGTTTGCTGCCGGTCGCCAGTGGCCAAGTGGGCCTCCCCTAGTCACCGACAAGGCTCGCTTGACTGAGTGAGGCTTGCCTAACCCTAGCAAGGCTCGACCGATGAGGCATGGCCTCGCTGAGGGCCAGCGACTCTTCATTGATGTTGTAGCCCTCATCTAGCTGGTCATCGATCATTCCAAGGCTGGCGACTAGCAACCTTGAAGAAGAAGAAAAAGAAGAAGAAGAGAAAGAAAGAAAAAAAAAAAGAAAAGAAGAAAAAAAGAAAAAAAAGGAAAAAAGTAATGAAATTATTTAAAAATTAAAAGAAAATGATTTAAAGTAAAAATTTTTAGGACAGTGCCAAACACAATTCTATTTCGGGAATTGAAATTTTAAATAGTTACCAAATGACTTAGAATGCTTAAAAATTGTTCCTAATAATAGAATAAAAAAAATTATTTCTAATAAAAAATTGTTCTCGAAAACAGAAGCATTACTTAACGAGTTCTTTAGTCAAAATCTCAACAATCCATTTTCTGTATCTTTTAAGAAGCATTGCAAATCAATTACTTTCTTTGTGCTTCTTTGGTAGAGGTATTTATTTGATTGTTCACTGGGAACATAATAGACTTGTATTTCAGTTCAGTGCAGTTCTTTGTGCACCAGTGCCTATGTATTTTCTATTCCCGGGCCAATCGCTGGTGTAGAAACTTGTCGAGCCAATGCTACTCCTAGCTGTGCCATGACGTGTTTGATGCATGGCGTACCTATTTTTGCGGTCTCTATTTGTTACCGATCTTGTCTGACATGCTTGAATTTCAGGTACGACGATTATGCATAGACTACCTGTCCCCGGAAGAGACCCAGACCGCAATGTTTCAAAATCTTGGAAGCTGCTTACAGATGGAGGAAGCAAAAGCTTGCTTCGGATGATGATTAACCGATCAAGCCTGTGTACAGTTGCAAGTGGCCTTTCAGAATGTGTATATGGTGCCTCCCCTGACAGGTCCTCCTTTCATGTGCTGCCTGTGGATTATTGGCGTCTCTCTCCCCGAAATGGAACGTCTGGGACTCTATTCGTGTTCTAGGTTAAGATATTTTTATTTAATGTTAGCTTTCTGTCCTTCCTGCGAATTTAAAAAGAGTACATGTAGGGAGATGACCAAGCCAAAGAATGGAAATACGAAAGGATTCCATATCTATCGATTGAATGAAAACGAGGGTGATTGGAAGTTGGCTACACCTATAGACATGGCCAAATTCAATGGGCCCGTGCAATCCAGCAAATGATACCATCGGGAAGGGGCATGAGAGTAATAGAAGCCTCCACTCGGTATTATCGACAATTTTTGCCCTTAATATCTTATCTTATCTTTACCTCCTTTTTTCCAGATCTGCTTATCTTGTTTGTTGACGAGTACTTTTTTGGGTTTTAATGCGACAAACAACAGGTGGGTTGTTTTTCGGCCCCTTTTTGCCAGTACCTGATTTTCAGTTCTTTTATATTGCCTAAATTTGATTTTTTTTTTCCACCGTAGTTGGAGTTCTCTGCAACAATATTAGCAGAAGATTATTAGTAGAAATTTGGGAGAGATGATGCGAAATGCGTAAAAAGATCCGTCGGAAAGCATTTACCGGATGTAATTTTTTTCTAAATAAGCAGCAAGGCAGGTCAAAATATGATGAAGTCTGCAGACATTTGCACCTTTTAGCTGGTAAAATAAATAATTACTTTCGCCATATCGAAGGAAATTTACCATAACGTCGTCGCATTTGCTTAAAACGAGGTAGAAAAAGAGAGAAAAACAAAAGACAGCTTCCACATCAACCCAAAGAGCTGATAAAAGACACTGAGAGCAGGTTTACTTTTTGCTAACTTTTTCTTTTCCTTCTTTTTTTTTTCCTTCACACAAATGTTACATTTAATCTGTGAGCTTTTTTTTTTTAATCATTTTTTGCTAATATTCAATTTTATTCCTAACTTTTTGCTTTGTTTGATATCATCCTTGTGGTGGCAAGATGTAGTTTTTCTGTCAAATTTCTATAAGTGCAATAATTGATTCGAAGGCATGAGGCAACTTTCTACGTGTTACTTGTTTTTTTTTTCCTGTCGATCGTGTTACTTGTTTTTTTTTTCCTGTCGATCCTCTCTATATTTTTTCTTTTTCGTCACAATCGTATGCCTGATTTAAAGAGAACAAGAAGCTCATGAGCTGTCTTTGTGGAGAGAGAGAGAGAGAGGCATGCAAAACGCCCATATCCCTAGCTTTGTAGGCTCCTCTCTCTCTTTCGGACGTAGCAAAGATGATGACAAACCTCCATCTCATTCCTTCCCGAGGGAATAGCAGATGTAACAACGCCCATCCCCTCCCTCCCAATAGATTTGAAGCCTTCTAGTCCTGCACCAGAAGGAGAGAGAGAGAGAAGCATGCAAAACGCCCATATCCCTAGCTTTGTAGGCTCCTCTCTCTCTTTCGGACGTAGCAAAGATGATGACAAACCTCCATTCACTCTCATTCCTTCCCGAGGGAATAGCAGATATAACAACGCCCATGCCCCCTCGCCCCTCGCCCCCCGCCACCCCACCCCTGCACCAGAAGGATCCCCACACACACTTACACACACAAAACACCCCAAAAGGAAAAAGAAGAATCTTCATAATAATTTGGAGGGATGCGTACCAAGACTGATCTTTATTTTTTTTTTATTTTTTTATTTTTTTGTGTCCAAGGGGGAGATGATTCCGATGTAGTCCTTGGCCCCCAGAGTTCTGCACCTTTTACCCTTAGAATTGTCCAACGGGGAGCTGCTGACTCTCTCTCCCTTCCCGATACCTTCACCCATACCCCCTAGTAAAAATTAGCTTTGGGAATTGTTCACTCCCCGCCTTTGCCCTTGGAATCGTCCAGGGGGGAGCTGCTGACTCTCTCTCCCTCCCCTCCCGACGCTCCTCTCTCTCCCCGTACCTGCGCCCATACCCCCTAGTACAAATTAGCTTTGGAAATTGTCGGCTCTCCTCCCTTTTACCCTTGGAATTGTCCGAGCTGCTGACTCTCTCTCACTCTTCCCCTATAAATTCACCGCGCGTGAGGGGCTTAGGGCTCTGAGGGAGCCCCTCTCGTACCCGACGCAATTATCCGCCTTCTCAGCTGCAGCGGCAGAAGAAGGAGGGGATGCCATCAGGTATGCCATTTTTCTTTTACCGTTGCACCTGAAATGGTGGTCCAAGCCTCTCGATGGCGGAGACAAAAGTTGAAGAAAATGGCACTTGCCCTGCCCACTTGCAATTTGGCATTGCAAAATGAGGTAACCATTTGAAGTCATATCAAAGCCGAGATACTAACGGGCAGAAATTTCAGGTTTGTTGGTATGCAGGTAGGGACCATACTTGCCGGATGCTATGGACTCCCTCCAGCCTCCAACCAGGGACGTCTCGAGGCCCCTAGTCATGCCCATACGTGCCTTCGATGGGGGCAGGTCTCTGCTTGTGGGAAATTGAAGGAAGGGGAGGGAGGGTGCAAGTAGTTTAGGCTATGATATGTCTTCGAATCTTGGTGCTGAAAAGATAATTATTTACGGTCTATCTCGGTCTTGGTTCATGTAACTCGTCTTAGTTGCACTTTGATGACTTCGCCTTGGTCTTATATCATGTAGACTGTACTGTATAGAACATGGTATAGTGCAATCGTCATTAGTTTGTTGTCAAGATCTACGTAACGGGGCAAAAGCCTATTCGAACTGAGTAGTAGGGACACACATGGACTCAGTCCCAAATCTCCAACCCCGTCAAACTGAGTTCGGCAGTATGAGCGATGCGATTTGGCTCGACCTTTTCCCTTGTACCAGTGTTCGTTCTTGCGTCCTTTATTGCGTGCTTTTGGCAGTAATTAGACCTGTTCATAATTTATATTCAATTCTCTCCTATTACTATTGGATGTGATGTCCAGTTTAATGCAATATCACAGAAGTCTGAAGTGCGTTTTATCTATCACCAATTACAGAAAAATAAGAAAAAGAAATCATATCGGTTGCAGCATTATATTCATCCACCATTGTCATCGCTCCTCAACGTATAAGGAAAAACCTCTCCCCAACGTTTAAGAAGAAGCTCTGTAAGAGCAACAGATTTGAGGAAAACCTGAAAATGGGATACTGCTCAATATCGTTTTTGAGAAATAAAAGATCCTTTAGCACCACAAGGCAGAAAGCCCGATCTCCTAAGTGACATTTACATTCACACACTCATGTATACTTAGGCCCTGAAATACATTATGGATAAAATTGCTGAATATACATTTCTCTCATCCTATCATCACTTAAATTCATTTTTATAAACTCATTATGTCTTTTTCCATCCGGATATTTAAAGTTTGTACACGTACAGAATTTTTTCTTTCTTTTTTCTTTCCTCCCATACCAATGTGAATCTCCCTTGGTCTCCTCTTACCGTCCTAAAAGAATCCTTTCTTACGCCGATTTACTTTTTTCGAGATCTATTCCTCTCCAAAGCAGTTAAATTAATTCCCCACATATGCAGGATCTTTTGTAGCAGGTATCGGTGGGAATCGATCACTGTTCCTGAACTAGAGATGTTGTAGATACACATATGAGAATGTTGAGTATGTGAATACCCGTTTTCCTCGGAACAAACAGAGTTGGAGAAATCCTTATGCCATTTTTGTTCGGTATAGGGACGTCGGACCGAACGTGGCATTTGTTGCTCGATTACGAAATAAAAATTAGACCCAAAAGAACATAATCATCAATTTTGAGAGATTGTCATGGACATCGATGGAATATTTCGGGTCATCACTGGAGGTCAAAAGGAGTGCTGAATTTGTAATACGAATAAGTGAAAAAAAATGAAAACAACGCAACTTAAATTTTCGAAATTACTATGGGGTCGTCACGAGTCCGGGACACCTAGAGTATCAAAACTTGGCACGAAGGGACAATTAAGTGCTAAAAATTAGGAAAGTTAGGAAAGTAATACTTAAATGCCAAAATTGGAGTAAAATTGATTAGTTAAGTGCCACCAGCGAAAAAAATCCGATCAAATGCTGACGTGACGATTTTCCAATGAGTCAGGTGCACAACGACATTGTTTTGCATGCTAACGTGGCGAAATTGGGAAAAAAAAAGGGAAAACAGGAAATTACAATCTCTTAACTGAGAAGTCGAGATAAATGATTTATATGAATAAATTATACTAATATGCTCATTGATACTTACATTTAGCTATCAACTTTAAATTTTTGCAAATTTCGCAACATTTGTAATGCGAAACGCTTGGAACCATTCAATAATTTATGGATGCGTGTGTAATTTCTACATAATTCTTTTAGACGTAAGTTATTTTTTTAAATACTGAGCTCATGGATTCATATGTAAATTCCTCATATTGGGGTATTTTGTAATTTAAGCAGGTTTATTATAGGAAATTCCATGGAGATGGAGAGTAGATGATTTTGGTTTTGGTTTTGGAAGATTCAAACGAAAGAGACTAATAGCAGTTGTTGCTGCTAATTCTCGAACGTATCCACTCAATTTACGCCGGGCATTTTAATTTTTAGGTCCAGAAGAACCAGCCCGACGTGGATCCCACCTCGAGAATCCCAGATCGCCGTCCACTGGCAACAAACGCTTCGATCCGACGAACAGAAACAGCGCGTCAAGGGCAAGGGAAGTAAACCTCCGCAGACCGAAGCACAAAGCGAAGAAGCTGAGCCCGTCGGGGCGATTATGCCGTCCCGCTGCCTCGGCGACGGATCACCGATGGGTCTAACTTCGCCGGAGCATATTTAAGCATAGTAAAGCATATGATGAGCCGTAGTTGTGAAATGTTTGATGATTACTTCATTCATCGCATGATTGATCGCAATGAAAGCATGGTGACTTGACTTCGACCGTGAAAATGATTTGAGTCTTGTGAAATCACCGGAAAGCTGGTCACTTGGTCCTCCTCAAGCGATGCTGCTTTTGGGTCCAGCGTCACTAATTTAGTTTATTTGTGCGTTTTAGGTAGGTAAGGGGCCAAGGGCTAAGTGGGGACGGTGAAGATGTCTCAAGAGCACGATCCGCGAAGCCCCTTGGGGGCCTGTCAAGGACCGGACAGGCATCGGCCTCGCCAAGGTCGCAAGAAATGTGGCTCCAGAGCTCCGAGTAGCTATTGTGGAAGCCGCGAGCCATGGTGATGATCCTGCGGATGATAATTACATACGGCGGATCTTGATTTTGTCTCCATACTCGGTCGGAGACGTTCATGCATGTCTTTCCACGCCATCGTAGCCAACTGAGCAAGACACGTGGATATGTTGTGGCTCTCAAATCCCTAGTGGTCATCCGTTCTCTGTTGAATGACGGAGTGCCACTTTTACACCAGGAGATAACGTACACGACTAGGCGTGGTGCTAGGTCGCTAGGCTCCCTCTAGTTCATGGGACCACTCGGCTCCTGTAAGGTCTTATGGTATGTATTTTTTCAACAGAGACTCAAGTTGATTCCGTTTGATAGAAAGAGCGGCGTCGGCAGTGGTCCTAGTAAAAGTGCGGTGCTCATGGTGGTGCTAGTGTTCACAGTGAGGATAGGTACGGGAGTAGAGACCATCTTCGGTCCCCGCTGCCCAGAGGGTATGATCAAGATTATACAGTGCTTATAGAGGAGAGACTATGGAAACTATGGGGGTATGAGAAGGTCGAGGTCATGTGGGGATATGAGCTATGTTGTGGCTATGAAGGGAGGGAAACAAGAGAGAAATGTAGTGGCTCCCCCGAGGGAAATGAAGCCGGAAAGGATTTTTGGCAAAATGGGCCGTTGCGGGGGGCTAATTGGGCAGGCTCTTGTTGTGTAGGCCCATTGGTTTGGCAAAAAATACCTGGTCGATCTCAGTCGCATTGTACCCTGTGGTGAAGGAGAGCTTTCGGATATATGTTGATATCTGAGAGGTTTTAACTGTTTTGCTCAATAAGTTTTTCGATATGGAGTACCGTGATTTGGTCTTGGCTTTTGATGCTTATGCTAGTACTGCTAAGCAAATTGACGAGTTGATTGCATTCTACACAATTGGTGTAAGGATACAAGGGCATCAAGATCATCTGAGCATCCTGAAGTGCAAGGCCGATCCTAGGCAATGCAATTGGCAAAGCTCCTAAATATAAGGTAATATGGATTGGATAAAGTTTTCATTGAGAGAGAATAGTCTCGCCAGATCTGGCGAGGGTCGAGCCTCGCTAGTCGTTGGTGACCACGAGCTCGCACGTCGGTGAGCTTGAGCCCCGCTTGGCCTGTTGCTGGTTGTGGCCCTGCCGACCACCGGCTAGGAAGGAGGAAAAAGAAAGAAAAAAGAAAAAAAGAAAAGAAAAGAAAAGAAAATTGAAATATGAAAAATAATTATCATTTCGATTTTTATATAAAAAAAAAACACATTTTTATAAAGTTAAAGAGAAAAAGATTGTGTGGGGCTTGGGTTGGAAATTAGAAATGGGTTCTAAGGTTCCAACCAACTTGATATTTTAAATAGGTCAGAAATGGGTTACAAGTTCTAATCCATTTTTGACCCATTTAAATCAGACTCACTTTTTTTGACCCATTTTTAGTTAGATTTTTAAAATCCTCTCACCCATATGCAACTTATAAATAAAATATGAGTCTAAAAATGGATCCATGACCCATTTTGACACCTTTACGTGTCAATCTCCCCCCCTCCCCCCCTCCCCCCCTCCCCAAATCTCACCTCGGGGCGGTGCCGCTCCTCCAGCGTCGTCAAGAACCACAACTACACGTCAAAGCACCGCTAAAATCTTGTAAAGACTGATATCTGCGCAAACTTATATCCCGGCCCCAAAACTTTCAACCATGCAGAAAAAACCACTAAAACCTCTGCAAACACAATCTCCAACTGCTAAGTGAGTCGTGAAGCTCTGGACAAGAGAAAATCACACGCCATCAGTTTAGCTAGCACAAGCCCTATGTAGCATCAACTCTCCCTAGACATCCCATAGGGTAGCATAATTCGACGAACCACTTCATCATTCCCTAACGTATATAGGAAAGTTAGTATGAGCCAATAGATTAAACACCGTTGGATGAAAAGCAAGCAATACAACAATCTTCTTTCCCAAAATATCATAATTGCCTTTGCAGTCAACAACTTGGAACGTTAGAGACCTAAAAAATTTAATATCATATTAAGGACAGGCCAAGTAAAAGCTCTATTAGATAAGAAATTGTGCCACTCAACTATTGTACCGGTAGTCAACCAACACAGAGAACATCATAATAAAATGGGATAAAGATAGGACTGAAACACCACCCTATGGATCCACATGGAGACGTATGCTTTTTAAGTGGTCATAAGCCTTAAAAAAATGGAAAACTGGAAAAAGAATGACTACAAATCCATAGTGGCAAAATCAACGAAATAAATGAATTATCGTTTGTTTTATTTTTATTATCATTTTCATCTTCTTTATTGAGCCATATCCTCGAGTAAGTCAATGGAGAGCCGAAGGAGTCCCATGTACGCAAGCTTTTAGGACCGGTAATACAGTAGATGAAAGCAAATAATAAAAAAAAATGCTTATTTGCTCATCTGCCGTGTGAAGATATTATGCTTTGAAATGTCAGGTGAGCTATCGGGAAACTTGGTTAACTTGTAATCGACGTGTACCGCAACTTATCGCCCGGCGCACCACCTCGCATATAAACCAGGCATCAAGCTCGAAATGTGCGATATCGATTAGTGTCGAGCAAACGGTGAGCGGTAGATAGAATGAGTGGAAGAGAGAGCATTGTTGTTTTGGCCTTTTACTAATGCTTTAACACCTTACGAGACGATCCGATTTTCATGAATCAGTGGTTCGAGAGTGGCTAATTATTTAATTGACGTACAAAAAGAAGTCTAGGTCTAGATGGAACCTCGTACACATTAGGGATGCATAAAATTATAAAAGATGCACCATTCATATGAGAATTTAACAAATCTTCTCTCATCTGGATTCTTGTGTCACAGCCTTGGGTTGCCATGATTAAAGGACTTGTTGGATGGATGAAGACTGCCCAAGATAGCCTAGGGTTTTCCCCTTGAGTTTCTAGAATGTTTTTAGGGATGGGCGAGATGGTAATTGCGTTAAGCTCTAGAATTCTCTAGGCATAAATGCCGGTAGTTGGTAGGTTGAGATACGATCTTGTCCACTAGATCGAAAATCTATCAACGGTTATAACGGGAGGGCCTCTAGTATAAGAAGGGTGCTCCCCACTCATTGTATTCTTCCAAATATTCAATGATAGAGTTTTGTTTTTTTAAGAAATTCTCTCTCTAGAATTTCTTTACGATTTGGATAAGAGAGTGAGCAAGAATTTCTTTACGATTTGGATAAGTGAGTGAGCAAGGTCCATTATTATATATCTCATCATAAATTAATATTTATCACTTGTCGCTAGGAAACGTGAGGCCCAAATTAACCCCACCAACTGGAGGAGGAAAAAATTCAAATGGCACTTTTTCCTTCGATCTCTTGATTGAAAAATATGGACAAACCCCTCTACAAAAATAATAACGCAATTATTTCCCAACTCAATTTCAACTTTCCTAATTCGACAAAACTTAGATTGATAATATTTCCTATTTTTATGATAGCCTACATGAATGGTGCATGACACGTCGAGTCCATAGTTTTTGGTGAGTTTCCTGGCATCTTCGTCCACGCCGACTCCAACAAAAGTGTACTTCACGTTGGCAAGGAACACAAACAGTGACGTGGGAATGTACATCGCGTGAAGGGGTTGGAAGATGAGGCACTTACGACCGACGCAGAGCTGGAGGATGGCAACTCGAGGATTGTTACTTGGCTCGGAGTTTGGGCACCACTTGGTATCGAGGCTGACAATTAGCCGACTGAGTGGTGAAAGCGCTCAATCTTCCGAATCCAACGGCTAACGACGTCGGGCTGGTCAGCGTCCCATGTTGTGAACAGAAAACATATTGATTCAAAAGATCAAGTGAAGGAGCGACGCAAGGAGTTAACACGAAAGAAATCATGAAATATATAAGTGATGGCCTAAGTTGAGTTAAATTAGGAAATATTATCAAATGTAGGAAAGTCGAATTAGGGAAGAAGAAAGTCTGAATTAGGAAAGTCAGAATTAGGAAATATTCGCATTGTTATATTGTTAAACTGTTACTATTTTATCGGGAGTAAGTGAAAAGGTTTTGCTATTATTCGCTTGGAAGAGCGAGCGCAGCATTCTCCATCCTTATTCATTTGTTCTGCTCGGCGCCCCTTCGATGGACTTCTGTGTCCTGTTCTGGATTTTGTTTCTTGCCTCCGATTCCTCCAATGATCTCTCCTCATTCTCGTCTTCCTTCATCGCAGAGGTCCGACTTTGGGGGTTTCAAGGCGAGTCGAAAGCGATGCCAAGAGATTTGTGATTTCCTGGAGCAAGCTCCCGTTCATGGCGAGAGTGGAAGTGAAGAGAATTGTTGTTCTGTTGGCCTTCGCCGACCCTCGCATGAGCTTGTTCCCCGACCATGCGAGACCATTTGAGCTCGCCCCACCATGTCATCCACTTGGTGTTACTGCCGCCCGGACAAAAGATCTACCGCCGTTCACTGAAGAGTATCAAATTCACTCTTCCTTTTTTATTTTTTATTTTATTTTCCTTTCTTTTTCTTTTTCAATATTTCCTTTCAGTTTTCCATTTAATTTTTTTTTATTTTTTTTCCTAAAATGACCGACCACATCAGCGCCCCCTCTCTTATGAAACTAATTAAAAAAAAAAAACACACACACACACACATGTCAGTTTTTTCATAGTCAAATTCAACAGAATTAGTAGAATGACTTCATTGTACAAATTTGACAAGTCTTAGAATTAAATTGCAACTTTGACAATACGCTCCCCAAGATGCAGCAATAGTCAATCAAACAGTAATAGGACATTTCATTTCATTTTATGAATTCTCCCAATGCCAAAGATGCTTAAATAATTTTGAGTTTTTTTTTTTTCCAGTTCTATCGTGAATTTCATTTTATTCTATGAATTTTGTGCAACTTTCTTATTTCAATCAAAGCGATGCATATTCTTATAAATTATGCATATTTAACATGTTCACATCTTAATATGGACGTATAGTTTGCATGAGAAAAATTAACCGAGTCGATGCTTCAAAAGAAAAGAAATGGTACCAATACAATTTTTTTTTTTTGTGAAGAATTTTGTTCACCACGGCTCTCGGAAGTAAATTTGATAGGATCGGTCGACATCATGATCCAAATGTGCATAAAGAAATGGAATGTAAAATTCAACAATGAATTTTTTTTTTTAATATATTGACAATTGGAGAAGCATGCCATATTCAAATCCCAATGCTCGACCGGTAAAAGAGAAATTCTGAAATTAACAATTGAGAAATTGAAGAAAGTCTGAATTCTCTCTCTCTCTCTCTCTCTCTCGCTCTTACCTGAAATACCAGAAACCGAGAGGCGAGCAACTTGAGGAATCTTCGCCCTCCTTTTTTGCTGCCAAAAACTTGGGTGTTGTCTCTTCTTCTGTCGATTATCCGATTCTGATTTGCTCTTAGCAGCTCTAGATCGTCTTGTCCTAATCTCTTCATATGGATCCACATAAAGACATGCTTTTAAAGTGGTTGCAAGCCTTTAAAACGAAAAACAGAAAAATAATGACTGCAATGGTAAACATGCATCAAGATCACATGGGGCAAAATCGATGGCATGGCTTCCTTACAAGATAAAGTAAAGGCCACAAGTTTGAGAGTAGAACCGTAGGCTAACTCAATTGTGTATTAGTGTGGGCTTCGAATGACTTTGGTTTTACTTGTTTAGATATCGTGTTGCATTTTGCATTTATTTTGCCCAACATTGGACACATCAAATTTTAAAAGTACGCGGATGTGTACATTAGAAAGCATTTGAAGCTATGAGCTTTCATGATTCTTTCAAATTACAACAATTTTTTTCCCTTTCACCTTCCAGTGGTACATTTTAAAGGTAAGTAAAATAAAAGCAGGCCTTTACCTTCCACAACAACTCAGGCATGCCAAGTGCAGGCTGTGCTATCGCTAATTCAAATATGGCTCTAGCTCGGTCGGTTTCACCCAAGGATATCTCCAATTCAGCATACATGCTCCAAGCTTAACAGTTCTCTGGTGACCACTCCAAGTATATTTCATATACTTTGCGGCATCGACTATGTTGCCAAGTTGCAGCTCTATCTCGATGTCTTTTTTACATATCTGTTAATAACCAAGCAAAACACTTGTTTAGAACAGGTTAGGGAGGAAAAATTAAACGACAAGAATGAAAAGAGACCGACTTAGAGACTGTTTCTCTCTCAGTAAAAACTTTATCCAATCCATATTACCTTATCTTTAGGAGCTTTGCCGACTACATTGCCTAGGATCTGCCTTGCACCTGTAAGATTCATTATCTCAAATTGAACCGCTAAGAGCCAAACTTAGGCAAATGAGAATTTCTGGTGAGGAATCAGCTTGTGAAACTCTTTGCGAGGATTCAAATTGAATGAGAAAGCTTCACCATGACTAAGACCTACGAATACCAACATGCGACATGCGACACATGACACACAACACACGACACAACAAGTCGACACATCATTTCTCAAAAAAACAAAGAATTTCGACACTTTATGACACGTTATATATTAAATGTATATTTTTATATATACATAATAAATTATCATTTTATAATTATTTCAATCAAACTAGTTTGATTAAAACAAATAAATAAATAAATAAAAATTACAATAAATTTACACTAAAAACATTAATCCACAATTTATTAATATCATTCATTGTTTCAATTTGATAAATTCAACTCTATTCCAATAATCCATAAAATTTGAATACGTGTCGTAAAAGAAAAGAAAAAAACTTAGGGAGTGAATTGTGTATCACAAGAAATGAGAATCAAAAAGAGAAAAGAATATTAGGATTTTATTCTTTTCAATTCTTTTTTGTTTTTTTTTTGTTTTTTCACGTATATACATTTTAACCATTCATTTATTGAATTTTTTTAAAATTAACCTTGTGCGTTGGAATCACGTGTCAGAAACTTGCACGTCGGAATTCCGATTAGAGTGTCGGAAAGTGTCGAGAAAGTTAATCAGGTATCCGATTTTCCAACACTTGTTGACCGAGTGTGGAAGAGTGTAGGAGCTTTTCGAGGGTATCGATGCATTTTATACTAAGACTAGTCTTTAATGCTGGAAAGAGAGGGAACAAAAAGATGCGATGAATACTTGGGAGTACATGCATTCAACCCCTCATAATCATTACATCATATCTATATAGATTTAAGCCAAAAGTGGGATTCGTCTCGCATTTAGTAGCTTCCAAGAAATATTCTTAAATAAATCATATATATTGTGTCCAGTTGGGGCTGAAAACGCAAATCAATTTAAGGACCGCATGTGTGAAGAAATGCATCTAATCCATCGCTCTCCCTCTCAATTACGCATTAACGGTCACCCTCACTCTTCACCGACGCATGCTCATCCATATTCCAAGTCCGGCTAGAACTGTCTCCACGAATAAAAGCTTCCAACTCCTATATATTGGAATTGAAACATGGGTTTCTTCTATCTGTATGCACGTGAATTGATTTGAGAACAATTCTAATGTGTATCTTGCAACAAAGCAACAAAGACTAAAATCACTCTAAATGCAACGTAGCGCGTGTGCATGATCAAGTTAAATAATTGAAAGATGTATCAGCTAGGACCAGTCTCTCGTTGAGTTGACAGCTTATATTTATCATAAAAAAGACAATGCTGTGACACAGAAAACACATCTGGCAAGAAAAATAAATCGAGCCAACCAAAAATGAAAAGAAAAAGAAAAAGGGCATAAACTCTTTCCCCAAGAACTACAACTACACATCAAAACACATGAAAGTACCGCTAAAATCTTAATCCTGCAAAGACGACATCTGCCCAAACTTAAATCCCGGACCAAAACTTTCAACCATGGTAAAGCCTCCACAAACACAATCTCCAACCACTAAGCGAGTCATGAAGCTCAGGAGAAGAGAATATGACATGTCATCAGTTTAGGCAATACAAGCCCCCCTAAGTAGCATCAAATCTCCCCAGACATCCATAGGGTAGCATAATTCGACGAACCACTTCATCATTCCTTAACATATACAGGAAAGTTATTATAAGCCAACAGATAAATCACCCTGATCCTTTTTGAGAACACTAACAGGAAGGATGCGAGATAGATCCCATCCCAGTCGAAAAGGCGAAAAATGCAACTTCCACAACACAAGGGCATATATACCTGTATTTGTCCCGAGAACGCTCCACATCTTCAGCATCAAGCTCCTCGTACAATGCATAATTAATCCTGAAACATCAATGGAAACACCGTGAGGCATATTTCATCTCAAAAGCAAATATGAGCATACCATTTCAAAAATATATACCCACAACAAATAGATATAGCGTTGCCAGTACAGCTTCTCCTCAGTTGGTGGCACATGGACACACGGGTGAACGCAAACTCATAAAACCGCCCTAGCTCTCTCTTTATTGCCCAAATTAACACTCTCTTTCAAGCGAATGGAATCAAACCATGAATCATAATTCAACAGATTCTTTCTGACCTCATCCACATGCTGCTTTTCAAAAGCTACCAACTCTCTGTACAATTCCTCTGCCCTTCCATTAGGAATATGCATCTCGTCCTCTGGGTCACCTTACGAAGCTCCTCAAATTCCGCGAATGCCACAAAACAACATCTCTGCTTCCTCATCATCACCTGAATCCGTGCCGGCATCCTTTTGTTTGACCCTGGTGGGACTCTTCAGACGACAAAGAGTCCGATCGAAATACTCTATTGCTTTGCTGGGGTTTAATGTCGATGAGCTGGTCAGGCACTGAGATGGGGCTTCTTAGTTCTTCTTAGCGGCGGCCTTGATACTCGACATCCGTGAAACTGGATGGATATGGAATGGAATGGATGTTAAGGTTTTTAGGAGTGAGAGGAGGTCTATTCGGGGAAAGGTTATAAAAATCTTTCTCGAAATATTCTTCTAATGGCTAAAGTAAGTGATTTTCTATCCCTTCTTTCCAATTATAAAAATTGAAAATACTAAACTTTCTCTTATTTCTTGTGGTGAATCAATTAAAAGATTACAAATGCTACGTAAAGTTCCAATTTTATAGTCGTTAAAGTGATTTTACTCGGATATGAATTTTATTTGTTGCTTTTCTTCCAAGTCTTATGATATTTCGGTTGGGTAGGTTATCTCATGCTAAGGCCAAGGCATATCACATGTGCCTAAAAGGTTATTGACAAATCACCTAACAAGTACCTTAGCTTCCACCTTTATAAGATGGTAATAATCCATTCCTTTCCTGATAAGACTTTTCTATTTGAGAAATTAGAATTTCTTCGCCTTTTGTATCCGACTGACCGAATTCTCAAAGAATATGCCCGCCTATTTTTCAAGTTATGACACAAGAACACAAACCTCTTTTACTTTGGCTAGATTTTGTGCTTTGGCATGGTCCAATTAATTTAATTAAGCTTAGAGCCTACCTGCTTAAATCTATCCAATGATAATGTAATTTATAATGGGTTCATCACTACTGAATAATGATGCTCCTAATATGCAAATTAATAATATAATATATATGTTTAGGGGTTGGGATTAGCTCCTAATTTTCTTATACAATGAATGATTCAAAATTTTACTGTCGACATCGATATTTAAGAAAAGTTTTTTTTTTTTTTTGGTAAAAATATTTAAGAAAAGTTGATAGATAGTTTAACCAAAAAAAAAAAAAAAAAAGAGGGGGCAATAATATTTTGTAGCTTTTTGGGAATCATTATCGGAAACTATTTAGATTTATTTCCATCTTTATCCATAGCAATTTCCTTCTTTGAATTTTGAAGATAAGCGCCTTTTGGGTTTTAATCTCTCTACGCCGATATATATATATTGTTTTGCCAACCTGAAGGCTTCATCGGCGTCAACAACCAAAGGCAAAAGCTTGAAAATCCTCCATCCATGGCCCGGATCGAGTTCTCCGTCAATCCAACTCACCCACCGAAACATCCACATCCACAACGACCACCTCCTTCCGATCGAGATGAAACCCGAAACTCATCAGTCGATTACATCAGCGAATTGCCGGTCGCCATAATCCTTCATATCTTCTCCTTCTTGACCACAAAAGACGCCATCAAAACCAGTGTCTTGTCCAAGCGATGGCGTTCCACTTGGACCGCTAACCCACATATATCTTTCTCCATGCCCGAATGCGATAATAGAAGCATGTTCCGGAGTTTCATGGCTATTGTGGACGCGGTGCTGTTACGCTGCACTGCAATTAAGGTGAAGAGCTTCCTCTTTTATGCCCCTCGTCTCGACTGCCTTATCGAGTCAAGTCATACAGGCTGGCTCCGCTCTGTCGCGGGGCCAACCATTGATAGCTGGCTTCGCTTCGCCGTGGAACACGACATCGAAGAGGTATCGATGACCTTGCGCAACGACAATTTTTATGGGATACCGAAATTCTTTTTCCGCTGCACCACGCTGGTGAGTTTTCACGTATCCCGTTGCCGTTTTTCAACAATGGCCGCTGTGAATTGGTCTTCGTTGAAGAGACTGCGCATTGATGATGCGAAATTGGAGGACAATGTGATAATGAGAATTTTGAAAGGCTGTCCTGTTCTAGAGTTCTTTGAGTTGAAAGGCTGCTGGGGTTTCGAGCACATTAAAATTGAATCAAGAGGTTTGAGAGAATTGGTGATTCATTTTCCCAAGTTTGTTCATCATCGAGATTCCATCTTGAGCCTTCCCAGAGGAAACATTGACACCTCACCAGAAGATTCCATCTTGAAAATTTCTGCTCCTCATCTTCTCAAGTTGCGCATACTGGGTAATTCCGTGAAGGGAAAGTTTAAAGTAGATAAACTTTCTTCCTTGATTGAGGTCGAGTTAAATTCTATATAGAAACTCATGCAACCAGTCAACTTCAGGCTCACTGCAATCTTGTCAAGGGACTTCTCCAGAGTATGTATCATGTCACGAAATTGGTAATGGGGAGCTGGTGTCTTCAGGTGCGAGCTATTTCATTTAATTATGAGCTCTGTTGTTGTGGACATTCATTACAGATTCTGCCATTTGCTTAAGATAGATTGTGATATTGTTTATGAGTGTTTGATGGTATCATGCTCATAAATTCTTTGTTAAAAAAAACCAATGCTTGCTGGATAGGACTTACACTCATCATAACCTCATGGATGCAGCTATACATTCAAACCTTTGTAAGACTAAAATCTGATGTGTAATAAAAGAATTTCTTGAGAAGCATTAACTGGTTGTTTGCTCATTTATCTGGTCTGTCGGCTATTGTGAGAGAACCTTGAAGAAGTAGAAGTGATTAATTTTTGCTTCTTCCAATACGACGTACATGCCTAGGTGCTATCGTTAACGGAGGCAAGAGGACTTTTTTTTCCGTCCTTAGAATGTGTGCATCTGATGTTCCCCATCGCAGCGGACCACGAGGGAGCTCTTGGGATAGCAAAAATACTCGAAAGTTCTTCGCGCCTGGAGAAGTTATTCTTACAAATGACCTGCAAGCCCAGTTTTCCGGTAAACAATTACTAGAACCCTACCAGTTCACTTTTAACAGCAGACTTGCATGAACATACATGACGTGTGGATTTCAGCCTTGGGCCGCATATAATCCTCTCATTTCTTTTCTTCCCGTGATTGACAAATGTCTTTATACCTCTGTCATTTTGATTGATTCTCTGGATTCTCCAGCGACTTATGTTTCATTTAATGTAACAACTGCTATTTTATCCCTTCAAATATCAATATTTATCTCATGTAGTTCCAAATATATCGCTCATCATTTGTCATGGTGTTCTAGTTCGTTGGCGAGAATGTTGGCCGTGGCAACCTTGAGGCAGAAGAATTTCGGAATTCGACAAAGTGGACGATCCATCAGTGTCTAATGCATCTCAAGAATGTCGAGATTGTTGATCCCGGTGCCAATTGGCTGGCGTGGGAACCCGTTCTTTCCATGCTCAAGTTTCTCCTCCAGAAGGCACCCTCGCTGGACAACATAGAGATCAATAGTAACGATTCCAGAGTGTTCGATGCGGTTAATCCGTGGGTGCTGCTCGAAGTGGCTCGGATAATTCTATCACACCCAGATCGTTCTCCCAGTTTGAAAGTCATTCTTAATTATCCCTCCCAAGCATGCCCTTCTGCAAGCGTGCTTAAATGTGATTTTTACATAAGCCCAGATGTTGTCTTCTCGTGATTGCACTATTACTTTAAGCAACATGTTCATTAAGGAGAAATTGGACGGAATTGGAATTGGAATGGATCTTTAGGGTTTGTGAGAGGAGAGAGGCTGATGAGGGTAACATATGATACAGTTTGTTTTTTTTTTTTTACAATATGACGGAATTGGAATTGGAATGGATCTTTAGGGTTTGTGAGAGGAGAGAGGCTGATGAGGGTAACATATGATACAGTTTGTTTTTTTTACAATATTCTTTTTGATGTATTATTTATGGGTAGAAGATAGATATAAGAAAACATTATATACATAAAAGAAGCGGATGCAACAACAATCTTTGACAAGATATTCCTATCTTGAGATATCTCAAAATATTCTTTCAATGGCTAAGTAACGCAACGATAATAAAAGAAACAATAATAAATAATAAACAATGGAAAAGTAATTTTCTATCTCCTCCCGCCCAAGTTCCTCTTTCTTCTATGCCCAATTTCTTTAGTCGATTTCGTTTTACTTTTCCAAAAAATGAAAGGGTTAGTCGGTCACTTTGGTTGACATATAATAGAACTGGCCTCACTTTTGTTCGTTTTATGACATGCACAATACGTAAGGCTACGTTTGGTCGTTGGGATAATAATCAGGATAGGATAGGATAAAGTAGGATATTAAATCCTTTGGATAATAAAAGCGGACATATCTAATTTTATCAAGTGTTTGGCGCACTTCAGGATAAGGATAAAAAATAAATATGATATTCAATTAAATTATAAAATTAAAAATAGAAAATTCAATTAATTAAAGGCCGTGGAAAAGCCCTAGATCTAGGAATTGTGGCCACCTCTGCAGTGGCCACTATTGAAAACGGCGAGATGCAAAGATGGGAGAAGAAGTAGAAGAAGAGGGCTGACAATGAATCGGAGAGGCGGAGGCATCCATTTGACGTAGATGCTTATAATATCTTCTCTTTTTATTAAGTTCTTTCTTTCCTTAAAAAAAAGTTATTATCAAATCCGGGCTTATCCCACCCCCTCCCCCGGATTTTTTATCCGGCGTTTTATCCGGATGTATCCAGGTTTGTCCGATCCGGTGGACATTCCCAAACATTGGATAGGATAACAAATTATCCTATCCAGACTCAAATCCGGACTACCAAACGCAGCCTAAGAGTTTCCCTTCTAATATAGGATGATGATTAACGGTGATGCTGTGTCGTCACGCTCATATGAATGGCGCACTTAAATGCCAGACAATTCGTGTGTATTTATTGGTTGACTTGCTTATATCTAATCAATGTATATTTCCCCAAACAATAATTGAAGAACGAGGAAACTTCCCAAAATCAAACGCTCCTGATTAAATTTCGTCAAGTTTTCCTCTTTCATTTCTTGTAATCTTTTGGTGTGCTTACAAAAATGATTCAACAGAAAATAATTTTGCCATCCACAAAAATATTTAGACATGAATCGTCTTCAATAATGAAAATATTTCCAATTGATTAACCACTAGTGACTAGCGAGTCATGAAGGTTGGGATGAGTGAAAATCACATGCCATCAATTTAGCTAGCACAATCCCTATGTAGCATCCACTCTCCCTAGACATGCTCTATGAAAGTTAGTATAAACCAATAGATTAACCACCGTTGGATAAGAAGCAAGCAAAGCAATATGGCAATCTTCTTTCCCAAAATATCATAATTACCTCTGCACTCAACAACTTGAACGTTAGAACCTAAAAAATTTGTTAATGTCATATCAAGGACAGGCCACGTAAAAGCTCTATCAAATTAGAATTTGTGCCACTCAACTGTTATTGTTCTGGCAGTCTCTCTACGCTGGTAGAGCTTCCCTTCTCATGGGTAGAGCTTTCTCCTATCCCCATGGGTAATAGCAAAACAAAACCCTAAATCCTGGTGAAAACAGAAATATAGCTAGAAAAGAGCCGGGCTTTTTCCCATTTGTCTTTGAATCCAAAGATGACAAAGAAAGAGTGCTGAAAACAGGTTCTTAGTCATTTGCTAGTAATATATTGGTGCTAAAGCAATGTGAACCTAATATTCCGAAACATTGTTATGAATTTTTTCAGTATGATTTTTGGGTCTACATAGTGGGCTTACCTCCCAGATGGATGTTAGAAGAGGTCTACACTGATGTTGCTGGAAAAGTGGGAAAGATTAAGGAAATATAGCTGGAAAACAGAGGAAATGGCCCATATAGAATACGAAAAGTGAGGATTGAGCTTGAACTCTCAGCTCCTCTAAAAACAGGGGCATTAGTGAAGATTGGGAAAAAGAAATTATGGGTGAAATTTAAATATAAAAGCCTCCCAAACTTTTGCTACTCCTGTAGAAGAATAGGACACTATGCTTCATATTGCGAAGAGATCCCATATGAAAAAACAGAATGGGCAGAGAATAGGCTGGAAAATATGGCCCTTGGCTCAAATTGGAGGTGCGGGAACGGAGCCCTCATTGGGAAGCCTTTTATGGAAAGATAGCTCCTACTTAGGAGGAGAAGGCATGTGTCCTTGAAACCCCTATTCCATCATCTAACATGGACATCGTAGGGTGGAAAGATGCTCAATGTTGCCCCTATTCGAAGCAAAAAAATGGGTAAAAATGTCATGCCCCGAACCTCAAGCGTGTGCCCATCCCTCTCTGGTTGATAATAATTTGCTACTTCCTAGGACGAGTCGCCGACCTTTTCCATTTTATTGCACATGCGGAAGCGAAAGAAATCCCCTGACACTAATCATCTCGGGATAGAAAAGCAGGACAATAGATTCACAAACAAACATGCTTTTATATATACACTGAATCATGTACAAAGGTCTATGGCCAAAAGACTACAAAAGACTGGCCTTCCAAAAAGAAGCGATTCTAACTGACCTACGCTTCCGATCACCTCCTCTCAGCTCCAAGTCCTCCCCTCGACAACCCTGAAAATGTTGTCCCACAACGGGGTGAGATATCATCTAAACGAGTCTAAACTCTAAACCCCAATTAGGAGGGAAATATGCCCAGAAGTGTCCTAATCACACAATCACACAATCAAGAAGACTTACCTTGTCTCAGATCCACCCTGCAGATCAGTACAATTTATCTCACAGACAACATGAGAGCATGAGCAACAAATAAGCTCCAACAACTGGAACACCACATTCAGTTAATCATGCGTTCCTAGATTTGATCTCGGCATATAGCATGGCCTACTCTCTGTTCAGCGGTCTTCTGGCATTGCTAAGCATCGTTTCACCCCATTGAGCACGGCACGTCTCTTTATTAGGCGGCTATCCCGAAGGAGCATAGGGTTCAGAATTAACTGCGACCAGCTTCCCGTTGTCCAGGGGGTATCCTAAATAAGGATAACGTCCAGCTCAACAACCCGGGACGATTTCACATGATCACACGAATATGGCCCAGGGCATCGTGCATTGCACTAAAATGCTTCAATTAAAATGGTGAGCCTGACATTTTTCTTCGTATTAGAAATTCACACGAAATTACTCGTGTGTGGGTACACGGTCAACTTGACCCAGAAAAATTGATATTCTTCTTTTTGGAAATCCCACTATTTCATATAGTATTAAAAACCATTTTCGGTGTCAAAACCCAACACCTGGAATTTTCTGAATAAATATTGGAAATTCAAAATTTTTGGAATTAAATACCAAAAATCCAATCAGCACTCAATTTGCATAATTTAACACTCAATTGCAGAAATTAACCACACCACTACAATCAGCACAAAATTCCGGTCACCGGCTATCCCAGTCTAATTTCCGGAAAAATAATTAATAACTAAATAATTACTGAAATTAATTAAATAAATCAATTTAAATTCTAAAAATACTAACCTAGGCCAAAATCATTAAATTAATAACCAATACGGACTCGGAGAAATTCCCGAACCCTTCTTAAATAGAATAATTTATTTAGGCCTTAGCTAAACCATGCTAACCACCTAACATGCTCAATTAAATAATTACATTTCTAAGTTAATCTAACTAACCACCTAATTCCTAATAAAATAAATCTAAACACTCCTTAAATGTCATTAATCTACTAAGCAGAGTTTAGAGTATAAACTCACTGGTTAATTGAGGAAACCAGTTCACCGCGACAACGATGCGACGGCGGCCGAAATCTTAATTTTCGACGGTGTCGGCGAACTTGGATCGGGCCTAGGACCGGCCCAACACAACTCAGCAAGGCTGACTTTAGGTCTTGGGCTTTTGCAAGCTGCTGGTCGCAGGCTTGGGCCTTCTTCTCGGGCCCAAAATGGCTGAACTTCAGATGGGCTAGAACTAACTGAACTTGGGCCTAAGCTTGGGCTTCAAAATCTGCTGGAGATTGGCTGAAAATCACTGGGCTGAAGATGGGCTTGTGGATGAATTCGTGGGCTGTTGATGCGGGCTGGATACGGGCCCAATTGCTGGGCCGTGATGCTGTGAAGGTGCGGGCGTGCGAAAGAGCTGCGGTTCAATGAAACCAGAGCCTGGCGGTGGGATGTTGATCGAGAGACATGCTGTTTCGATCATGCTGGCATCACCGTTGGGACTGGCTCTGTGGAGATGAAGACTGCTGGGTCGAATCTCAGCTAAATGATTGCCAAACTTGCAAGCGAAGGAGAGAGGAACGATGGTGGGGTTTCCTGGCCGAAGATGGAGTAGTGGAGATAGGCGTGTGGATGTGGTTTTGGTTGCTGCACTCGGCGGTCAACTAAAGAGAGGGAGAGCTTAGGTTGTTGACCGATGATGGGGGCTTCGCTGGTAGCTGAATTCGCGTGGCAGTGAGAGACATAGACAATGAGAGATTTGGCGGAGATGGAGCATGATCGCTGGTAACAAGCGGCTAGGTTCCTTCGGTGGTCAACTATGGGGAACAAAACTTCTTTTGGTTGACCAAATGAAGATGTGGCCTGCAGAGGAGAGTTCAGAGAGGGGGTGTGGGCATGCGGCAAGGAGATTTCGGTGGAGATGGAATGAACGAAGTAAAGGAGAAGAAAAATGAGTAGCTGCTGGCCTGTGTTGATCCGTGAGAGAGAGAGAGAGAGAGAGAGAGAGAGAGAGAGAAAAGAAGTGGCATGCGGTCTTCGGCTGGGACAAGAGACGCACGAAGATGGAGGTGGAGGTGGAGGCGGTGGTCTTGGCGTGCGGGAGAAGCAGCCGATGGAGGGTCCCAAAGTAAAGCAATTCAATCCATTACATTAATTGCATGTCCCCTATTTCTTTCCACTTGATAATTCCATGAATTAACAAATTGTAAAGCCAAAATTGCTGCCCCTTTGTAAAGCTCCGAATTTCACTTAAATTCTCTTGAATTTCTTCATCGATTCTCCAAATCGAGGTCTAATTTCATCGAAGAAAAAGCCCGTACAAATTTCTGCAAGTCCTCAACACTCAAAGGCTCGGCTTGGAAGTTCCAATTTCCATCAAATGAGTCCATTCGAATTTCTGTTAATTTTCTGCGGCATCTGAATCAATTTTCCGTAAAAATCTCGGAATCTCTGAAAATTCTTCGGAGAATGAGTCGATGTTGATCAAATAGCTCGTGACACCATAGAACTTTCAATTTTTGAAGTCGGGTTCAAATTCACGGTTATTTTCAATCCGGCGCACTTTTAGCGTGACCTAGTCTATCAGGTAACTTTTAGGAATTTTTAGTGCAATTGACCCGTGATCGATTTATCTCGAGTCACAATGTACATCTTCGACACGTTGACGACTCTCAATTGTTGTGAAAATCTCAAGGTTTTAAATACGGACATAGGGTACCCAAAACGATAGAAAATCAATTTAGTGCCGATCGATGAGAATTTTGCAATCATGTGGAATCACCCACATTTTGATCACCTAGCTTAGTCGAATCGACCTATCTCTGATCCCTGATCGATTTTTAAGTATGCCATAATGATCCTTGCAAATTAGCACGATCGAGCAGTCGATTCCTGGGCAAATTCTCAAGTCTTTTGAGCTAAAATCCCATAATAATTTTCCCAGATAGTCTAGTTATCTCTTGAGTGATCGGCTTAGATAATAGCACTATAGACGCGTCGACAAAATGCCCGATTTATTTAATTGAAATCAGATTTGAAAAGTCAGGATGTCACAACTCTTCCTCTCTTATAAAAATTTCGTCCTCGAAATTTAAACCATTACAAGACTTGATAAAAAATGTGGGGGTACAATTCTCTCATTGACTCCTCAGTCTCCCATGTCACTCCTTCTGTATCGTGGTGTTGCCAGACCACTTTGACCAACGGGATGGTCTTTTTACGCAAAACTTGCTCTTTGCGATCGACAATCTGAACCGGGTTTTCGACGTATGACACACGGTCATCCACATCCAATTCCTCAAAATTGAGCACGTGGGTCGGGTCAGGCTCGTACTTCCTTAACATCGACACATGAAAAACGTCATGCACTTGCGCCAATCTTGGCGGCAATGCAAGACGATATGCTAGGTTCCCGAAACTTTCAAGAATCTCAAACGAACCTACGTACCTCGGACTCTATTTGCATTTCTTACCAAAGCGTGAAGTTCCTCTCATTGGTGACACTTTCAGAAAAACGTGATCACCAACTTGGAACTCTAAAGACCTTTAACGCTTATCTGCATAACTTTTCTGCCTGCTTTGCGCTGTCTTTAATCTACCTCTGATCACTGCTACGGCATCTATTGACTGCTGAATCAACTCTAGGCCTGTTATCTTCCTTTCCCCAACTTCATCCCAACACACTGGTGTTCTGCACGCTTAGCCATACAACGCTTCGAATGGAGCCATCTGAATACTCTGTTGATAACTGTTGTTGTAGGCAAACTCCACCAAGTGAAGCTGCTCTTCCCAACTCCCTTTAAAATCTAGTACGCAAGCTCGCAACATGTCTTCGAGGGTTTGAATAGTCCTTTCAGACTGGCCATCCGTCTGAGGATGATATGCCGTACTATGCTAAAGCTTTGTACCTAAAGCACTTTGCAAGCTCTTCCAAAAAGCAGCAGTAAACCTCGGGTCTCTATCTAAAGTTATCGTAACCGGCACTCCATGCATACGAACCACCTGACGCACATACAGGTCTGCGTGTCTATCCAGACTCAGGTCCTTTCGTACTACAATGAAGTGAGCCGACTTTGTCAGCCTGTCGACTACTACCCAAATTGAATCATTTCCTCTTTGACTCTTTGGTAGTTCAATCATGAAGTCCATTGTGATGTGCTCCCATTTCCATTCTGGGATCGCGAGAGGTTGTAGAAATTCTCTCGACTTGCAATGCTAGGCTTTTACTTGCTGCCATGTCAAACACTTGGTCACATGTTTGGCGATGTCCGCCTTCATACCTAACCACCAATAGTGTTGACGCAGATTCTGATACATTTTAGTGCTTTCAGGATGAATGCTATAATTGCTACGATGTGCCTCAGATAAAATTTCTTCTTTAAACTCTATATCGTCAGGTACAACCAAACGTCCTTGGAACCTCAATGTTCCGTCCTCAGAAATCTGAAAGTTACCTTTTCTCTTATCAGTATTCTCTTTTAGAATCTTCTGAATATCTGGATCTGTCGGCCGAAGCGTCTTGATTCTAAAACTGCACTTTCGGCTCAATTCTGAGGGTGGCCATAAGATTTGAAGGGTGGCCTATCTAAAATTTGAAAACCGAATCTCTAGCCTTCTCGATTAAAGTCCATTCCTTGAGTACCATCTGTGCAACTGAGGACTTTTGACTCAGTGCATCAGCGACCTTGTTCGCTTTTTCGGGGTGATACAATATATCACACTCATAATCCTTCAGGAGTTCCATCTAGCGACGTTGTCTCATATTCAATTCTTTCTGAGAGAATAAATACTTAAGACTCTGATGGTTCGTGAAGATTTGAAACTTTTCCCCACATAAGTAGTGCCTCCAAATCTTCAATGCAAATATGATAGCTACGAGTTCTAAGTCATGTGTCGGGTAATTCTGCTCATGAGGTCTCAATTGACGAGACGCATATGCAACAACTCTACCATGTTGCATCAACACGCAACCCAATCCTCTGAATGATGCATCACTGTAGATCTCGTATCCTCCAGGACTAGATGGTATGGTCAGCACAGGTGCGGTAGTCAGCTTTTCCTTAAGCTCTTGAAAACTACCCTCACACTTGTCTGTCTAGACGAACTTTTCGTTTTTCTTCGTGAGCTTTGTCAGAGGCGAGGCTAACGATGAGAAACCTTCCACAAACCATCTGTAATATCCTGCCAAACCTAGAAAACTTCTGATTTCTGTCACTGTAGTAGGTCTTGGCCAATTGATCAATGCTTCTATCTTGGTTGGGTCCATGGAGATTCCTTCTCCTGAAATCACGTGACCTAGGAAAGCAACATGAGTCAACCAAAACTCGCACTTGCTAAACTTAGCATACAGTTCATGAGTTCTTAGAGTCTGCAGTACTAGTCTCAAATGTCCTCCATGCTCCTCTGGACTTCTAGAGTACACCAGAATGTCATCAATGAACACGATCACAAACTGATCCAAGTATTCCTTGAAAACTCGGTTCATTAGATCCATAAAAGCAGCTGGGGCATTCATCAATCCAAACGGCATTACAGTGAACTCATAATGACCGTACCAAGTACAAAACGCTGACTTTGAAATGTCTTCTTTTCTGATCCTCAGCTGATGATATCCCGTCCTCAAGTCAATCTTTGAAAATATCGACGCTCCTTGTAATTGATCAAACAAGTCATCGATCCTCGGTAGTGGATACTTGTTCTTGATCGTCACCTGATTGAGTTGACGATAGTTGATGCATAGACGCAACGAACCATCTTTCTTTTTCACAAACAGCACTGGTACTCCCTAAGGTGATGCACTGGGACGTATGAATCCCTTATCCAATAATTCCTACATCTGCACCTCCAGTTCTTTCAATTCTGATAAAGCCATCCGATAAGGAGCCTTAGAGATTGGCTATGTCCCGGGGGCTAACTCAATCACAAACTCTATTTCTCTTTCTGGCGGCAAACCTGGCAATTCTTTCGGGAACACATCTGGAAACTCTTGAACTATTGCAATGTCTTTGATTTTCAGCTCCTCAACTGTCGTGTCCACGACAGTCGCTAGATAACCTTGACAACCCTCATATAACAACCGGGTTGCCTCTAGAGACGAGATTAGGGAAATCGAGGGTCCTCCTCGACTCCCAATAAACTCGAAACCTTCACCCTCTAACGGGTTAAATTGGATCGCCTTACGATAACAATCTAGCTTAGCTCGTTGCTTGGTGAGCCAGTTCATGCCAATAATCAAGTCAAATTCATACATGGCTAGGACTATCAAGTCTATTTTCCCCTCTCGTTCACCAATCGCTAACGTGCAATCAAGACAACCCACTGTAGCTAACACATTATCCTTTAATGGTGTCGATATACTAATCACTGATTCCAACAACTCAGGAATTAATCATACCAACTTAACATACCGCTTAGCTATAAATGAATGAGTTGCACCAAGGTCAAATAATGCATAAGCAGCATGGTTTTTCAGTGAAACAGTACCTGTAATCACATTAGGCGTATCCTCTGCCTGTCCTCTTGTGATCGCATAAGTTCTTCCCTGATCTGGAGGCCTGAGTAGTCCACCCTGCTGTACAATTGGTGGCAAGAGCCCTCGGTTCTGATTCATCTATGGCGGTGGCAGCAACTTCAGCGGTCCCATCGGTCTCCTGGACAATTCCTGGCCATGTGACCCTGTTGGCCACATTCAAAACAAGCACCCGGCCTAGAGGGGCACGGGGCTGACCCATGTCGCCTTCTGCAGAAGTGACATGCACCATTTTGTCTCCATGCTGATTTACCTATTCCACCCTTCCTGTTGGGCGGGACGGGGGTATCTTCCTCCAGTCATCAGTCTTTTCCCAAACCAATTTCTATCTTGGTTCGAACCAAACCGCGATCTAGATGCGGCAGCTCGTTCATTCAGATTTTTCTCGATCAGCTGAGCTCGTCCATATAGCTCATTGTAGTTCTTTATATCCAATGGCACCAGCGGATCTTTCAGTTCTGGTCGGAGGCCATCTATAAATCTCATTGCCTTCTCCTCAGGATCCTGGATCAACCTAGGATCATACTATGAAAGCTCGGCAAACTTTGTCTCGTATTAGTCCACAATCATTGGACCTTGACGGAGGCGCAAAAATTCTGCCATCTTTAATTGCTTGGTGCAGCTGGAGAAGTACTTGTCATTGAATGCTCTAACAAAGACGTTCCACACTGGGACTATGCCTTCCGGGAATACTTCTCTCTTGGTGGCTTTCCACCAAGTACTTGCAACTCCCTGCATCTAATACACCGCAAGGGTAACCTTCTCTTCTTTAGAGCACTTCAGTAGCTCAAATGCTTTTTCCAGTTCTTCGATCCAACGGGTCGCAGCCTCGGGATCTCCTGTCCCGGTGAACTTTGGTGGTTGCAACTTTAGGAAATGCTCAACGAGCTTATGAATTGGTCTGTCTGCAACTACATTCCCTTCTAGAACTTTAGCTTGTGTGACAGCGGCTGCGGTAGCTTGGTTCTGGGCTTGCTGCCCCATCAGATTACCAAAAGTCTGGAGCACTTGCATGATCCCTTCAAACCTGGGATCACTAGGGGCTGCTACCCCGGCATCAACCGGCGGGACTGGCGATGGTGCTACACCACTCGCGCTAGCCTCAGCTTGCGCTCTACCTCGGCCGCCTCGGATACTGCCTCTTGTCGGCGCTCTAGCCCGAGTTACTGAGGATAAAGTCCTTTGCCTAGGAGTTTTCGGCTCCTGATCACTCATACTGAAGATGTTCTATAACACCTGCTTCCAATTCCATACTGAATTAGAAATTGAGTGATCACCAAAATCAATGTACCAAATAGCTATCAGTCACATGCATCAGCATAATATAAAAGTCATTCCTACTAACTATCCTAAGAACCCATCCCACCTTATCACTCCAATTACAGACTTCGCTCTGATACCATAAAAAGGGGGATGTCACACCCCGAACCTCGAGCGCGTGCCCATTCCTCTCTAGTCGATAATAATTTGCGACTTCCTAGGACAAGTCGCCGATCCTTTCCATTTTATTGCACATGCGGAAGCGAAAAGAAAACCCCTAACAGTGATCATCTCGGGATAGAAAAGCAGGACAATAGATTCACAAACAAACATGCTTTTATATATACACTGAATCATGTACAAAGGTCTATGGCCAAAAGACTACAAAAGACTGGCCTTCCAAAAAGAAGCGGTCCTAACTAACCTACGCTTCCGATCACCTCCTCTCAGCTCCAGGTCCTCCACTCGACAATCTTGAAAATGTTGTCCCACAACGGGCTGAGATATCATCTCAGCGAGTCTAAACTCTAAACCCCAATTAGGAGGGAAATACGCCAAGAAGTGTCATAATCACACAATCACACAATCAATGAGACTTATCTCGTCTCAGATCTACCCTGCAGGTCAGTACAATTTATCTCACAAACAACATGAGAGCATGAGCAACAAATAAGCTCAAACAGCTGGAACACCACATTCAGTTATCATGCGTTCCTAGATTTGATCTCGGCATATAGCACAGTCTACTCTCTGTTCGGCGGTCTTCTGGCATTGGTGGGCATCGTCTCACCCCATTGAGCACGGCACGTCTCTTTATCATATGGCTTTCCCGAAGGAGCATAGGGTCTAGAATCAACTGCGATCGGCTTCCCGTTGTCCAGGGGGTATCCCAAATAAAGATAACGTCCAGCTCAACAGCCCGGGATGATTTCTCTTAATCATCACACGATCACTCAAATATGGCTTAGGGCATCGTGCATTGCACTCAAATGCTTCAATTAAAATGGTGAGCCTAACCTTTTTCTTCGTATTAGAAATTCACATGAAATTACTCGTGTGTGGGTACACGGTCAACTTGACCTAGAAAAATTGATATTTTGTTTTTTGAAATCCCACTATTTCATATAGTACTAAAAACCATTTTTGCTGTCAAAACCCGACACCTGGGATTTTTTGAATAAATATTGGAAATTCACAATTTTTAGAATTAAATACCAAAAATCCAATCAGCACTCAATTTGCATAATTTAACACTCAATTGTAGAAATTAATGTGGCATCCTAGAATTCCTTGCCGGTCATTAGGGGTGCTCAAATTAATGTCTTGCATTTAGACTTTGGCCAAGTTCTTAGTGAATAATTAATTGACAGAAAAATTCTAGTTTTGGCCATGTGGGATTATGGATTGAAATTTATTAAGATAGGTCACAGAGTTTTGTGATTTATAAATTTCAATTAGGTGTTTATAAAATTTAGGTTTAAGGAGGATTATTAGGATGAGATATGGGCCAAAGCATTAGCTTAAAACCAGCCCATAACCTCACCCCATTTTCGGCCATTTGGGCCTAGTTGCGGAGCCCAAAGAAGGAGGAGAAACCGCCGGCCCATTGCTGGCCCAAGCCCAGCCGAAGATGGAGGCCCATCTTGCATGAAGGAGGCCATGTGTTTCCTCCGAGCTGCCAAGTGGCGTGGAGGCTGTGCAAGGTGTGGCTGCCCCCATTGGCCATCTTGGGCGGCCACATGCAATATAAAAGCCACCAAGAAAGGAGAGAGAATGGCTGGTTAGCCATTCGGCCAAGAGAGAAAGGGGGAGAGAGAGAGAACTGTGCGAGAGAGAGAGGAAGAGGGTACGGCCGAGAGAGGGAGGCCGAGAGAGGAAGGAGTCCACCCGTCGCCGCCCGCACGCCGTTCGTCCGTTGCCGGTGTGCCGCTGTTCGTGTGGTCTAGAGGCAAGTTGGGGGTCCTTTGCTGCTCTTGCATGTGTGTTTGTTACATGTATGGTTGATATAGTGTCGAGTTTGGGTGTTTAGGTGAGGAAAACCGAAGTATTGATGGTTTGATTCTTGAATGGTATGGCTGTTTTCGTTCGAACGGTTTGAGTCAGAATGTTGTGTGAGCTTGCATGCATGTTTGGAGTCCGATTTTGGCTTCGATTTCTTCATGAAAGTTGTAGCTAACATCTTAAACTACACCATAATAAAATTTGGTGGAAAATGATGGAGATTTGAGGGGTCAAACTCTCATCTTACGGAGGTGTCAGATCTGGAATGTTTTCGCATGAATCCGCTCGAGTCAGAACGTTGTGAGAGCTTTCATGCATGTTTAGAGTTAGATTTTGGCTTCTATCTCTGGATGAAAGTTGTAGCTAACATCTTGAACTACAACATACTAAAATTTAGTGGAAAATGATGGAGATTTAAGGGGTTAAACTCTCCTTCTACGGAGACCCCAGATCTGGAAAGTTTTTACTGACCTCTTGCTGGATTCTTGATTGCATGTTGGTTTTTGTTGAAAATATCACTTTGATGTCTTCATGGAAGTTGTAGGGGACATATTGAAATACAACATAATCAAATTTGAAGTGAAATGAACAAGTATAGCCTAGTAAATCGGCTAGATCTTGAAGACGATGATTCTGGTGATGTGTTCCGAGACACCCGAGACTTCAAGGACCTAAATGATGACCATACTCTGGTTATTTGACCTAGATCTCTTCATGAAACTTGTAGAGGATATCTTGATTCATAACATATCCAAATTTCAGAGAAAACGAAAGAGAATAGGTAGGTGAAATCTCAATATTTCGGAGATGTGTACACTGGACGATGCGGTAATGGATCCAGAAGCTTCGTGAGACTGTATAAATTAATATAAAAAGAATATGACTTGGAGTTATTCATTAGAGTTGTACGAAAACGTCTTGGCTATAACCCAGTAAAATTTCATAATTTTTGGAGGCCATATGGATATTTTAATTGAATTTATTCGGAAACCGTGCATTCTGGTTTAGTCCGAGAATCATAGGATGTTTTGTGAAAATTGTGAGATTGTGTAAAATTCAATTTGGCCATGAATTTTGCATGTAATTATCATCCTATTGGTTTGTTAAATGATTTCTTGAATTTTTTGTAATTTTGGGAATTTATAGATATTAAATAAAAATAAATAAACAAATAAAATAATAATAATAATAATAATAAATAAATAAATTTATCATGTTGCATGTGTGATAAAGTCTTGGTGTATGTATGACATTGAATTGAGATGCATGTGTGAATCCATGCCAAGTATGACTTGTGTGATGTCACGCCATATGCCATGTTAAATTGAGATTAAAATATTGGCAAATGTGGATGATGGGAAATGAGGAGATGATTGTGGTGGAGGATGATGGCCGGAATGTATAGAGATACATTGCCGAGATTCCTCGGGAGTGTCGGGATGCCCGGTGGTATACGGTACGTAATTCCAGGGGAGGCCTGGTGGTATGTCGGTACATAATCTCGGAAGCCCTGGAGGTTTGTGCCCAGGGGAATGCCTCGCGATGCCAGGATTGGGGTGCGAGATGCCTGGCTAGAAGGGTAAAGGCCGGAAGCCTTGTCGGAGGTTTCTGCCCGAAGGGAATGCCTCGTGATGCTGGTTGAGATGCGAGATGCCCGGAATGTGGGGGGCCGGAAGCCCAGTGGCCTGGGAGGCTGAATGCTGGGAACCCTGTCGGAGGTCTTTGCACGAAGGGATGATGAAATTGATGATTTGAGAAATGGGTGATGTGGTGATCAAATTTAAAGATAAAGATGAAAATAAACTCATGGCATGATGATATGCATGATAACGATGATATGTGATGTGATATGATGATCACCTATGGTATGATATGCATGATGATGATGATGATGATGATGATGATGATGATGATGATATGTGATGTGAAATAATGATGATCACCCATGATATTATATACATGATGATGATGATGATGATATGTGATGTGAAATAATGATGATCACCCATGATATTATATGCATGATGATATGCATGATGATGATGATGATGATGATGATGATGATGATGATGATGATATGTAATGTGAAATAGGGATGATCACCTATGATATGATATGCATGATAATATGCATGGTAATGATAATGATGATGATATATGATATGGCTCGAAGACACGTGAGATGTGATGATGCTATGATGACGATGTCATGTATGATGTAATGATGTCATGACATGTATGTTACAATGATAATACACGTGAATGTGTTATGAATTGATATGATGATACATGATAGTATGCGTATGGCTTCAAGGTAAGTAATGCCTGCAATGTATGATGATATGCATAATGCATTGAGTTGTTATTGGATTTCCCTATCTGCTGAGTGGTTGTACTCACCCCTTTTGGGGAATAACATTTCAGATTAGTAGATGGTTTAAGCGGTTGGATATGACCGCGAGAAGAAGGATAGCAAAGGAGGGAACCTTTGGACGCCGACACTAGTTGATGGACCTTAAGCATACGATTGTGGGAGGAGATGTCGGTCATCTTTTGAATTATAGCCTAGTATAGAAAACTATGGCATTTTGATGTATCGATAAATGATGTCCATCTGGGTTAAGTGAATAAAAGTGTACGGCTTTTACTTATAAATGTTTAGTAGGTGTGCATCGATTTCTGAATGTAGGGAAGGGAATTGTTGGATATGCTTCTGTTACGTAAATTGCGCAAGGGACTGTTAATAAAAGATGTAAACCCCCATAGTTGTATGGACCTGCTGCAACTAAAAATGGTATCAGAGTGACTTATTATTTCGGAAAGAAAAAGGAAAAGCGAACTGTGGTGACCCTAGCGGATCGGGGGCCGTCGAGGGGTGCCACAATTAACCACACCACTGCAATCAGCACGAAATTCCGGTCACCGGTTATCCTGGCCTAATTTCCGGAAAAATAATTAATAACCAAATAATTACTAAAATTAATTAAATAAATCAATTTAAATTCTAAAAATACTAACCTAGGCCAAATTCATTAAATTAATAATCAATACGGACTCGGAGAAATTCCTGAACCCTTCTAGATAAATAGTACAATTTATTTAGGCCTTAGCTAAACCATGCTAACCACCTAACATGCTCAATTAAATAACTACATTTCTAATTTAATTTAACTAACCACCTAATTCCTAATAAAATAAATCTAAACACTCCTTAAACGTCATTAACCTACTAAGCAGAGTTTAGAGTATAAACTCACCGGTTAATTGAGGAAACCAGTTCACTGCGACAACGACACGACGACGGCCGAAATCTTAATTTTCAGCGGTGTCGACGAACTTGGACCGGGCCTAGGACCGGCCCAACACAACTCAGCAAGGCTGAGTTTAGGTCTTGGGCTTCTGCAGGCTGCTGGTCGCGGGCTTGAGCCTTCTTCTTGGGCCCAAAATGGCTTAACTTCAGATGGGCTAGAACTAATTGAACTTGGGCCTAATCTTGGGCTTCAAAATCTGCTGGAGATTGGCTGAAAATCACTGGGCTGAAGATGGGCTTGTGGATGAATTCGTGGGCTGTTGATGCGAGCTGGATACGGGCCCAATTGCTGGGCCGTGATGCTGTGAAGGTGCGGGCGTGCAAAAGAGCTGCGGTTCAATGAAACCAGAGCCTGGCGGTGGGATGTTGACCGAGAGACATGCTGTTTCGATCATGCTGGCATCACCGTTGGGACTGGCTTCGTGGAGATGAAGACTGCTGGGCCGAATCTCGGCCAAATGATTGCCAAACTTGCGAGCGAAGGAGAGAGGAACGATGGTGGGGTTTCCTGGCCGAAGATGGAGTAGTGGAGACAGGCGCGTGGACGTGGCTTCGGTTGCTGCACTCGGTGGTCAACTAAAGAGAGGGAGAGCTTGGGTTGTTGACCGATGATGGGGGCTTCGCTGGTAGCTGAATTCGCGTGGTAGTGAGAGACACGGACAAGGAGAGATTTGGCGGAGATGGAGCACGATCGCTGGCAACAAGCGGCTAGGTTCCTTTGGTGGTCAACTATGGGGAACAAAACTTCTTTTGGTTGACCAAATGAAGACGTGGCCTGCAAAGGAGAGTTCAGAGAGGGGATGTGGGCGTGCGGCAAGGAGATTTCGGTGGAGATGGGATGAACGAAGTAAAGGAGAAGAAAAATGAGTAGTTGCTGGCCTGTGTTGATCCGTAAGAGAGAGAGAGAGAGAGAGAGAGAGAGAGAGAAGAAGAAGAAGAAGTGGCGTGCGGTCTTCGGCTGGGACAAGAGACGCACAAAGATGGAGGTGGAGGTGGTGGTCTTGGCGTGTGGGAGAAGCAGCCGGTGGAGGGTCCCAAAGTAAAGCAATTCAATCCATTACATTAATTTCATGTCCCCTATTTCTTTCCACTTGATAATTCCATGAATTAACAAATTGTAAAGCCAAAATTGCTGCCCCTTTGTAAAGCTCCGAATTTCACTTAAATTCTCTTGAATTTCTTCATCGATTCTCCAAATCGAGGTCTAATTTCATCGAAGAAAAAGCCCGTACAAATTTCTGCAAGTCCTCAACACTCAAAGGCTCGGCTTGGAAGTTCCAATTTCCATCAAATGAGTCCATCCGAATTTCCGTTAATTTTCTGTGGCATCTGAATCAATTTTCCGTAAAAATCTCGGAATTTCTGAAAATTCTTTGGAGAATGAGTCGATGTTCCTCAAATAGCTTGTGACACCACAGAACTTTCAATTTTTGAAATCGGGTTCATATTCACGGTTATTTTCAATCCGGCGCGCTTTTAGCATGACCTAGTCTATCGGGTAGCTTTTAGGAATTCTTAGTGCAATTGACTTGTGATTGATTTATCTCGAGTCACACTGTACATCTTCGACACGTTGACGACTCTTGATTGTCATGAAAATCTCAAGATTTCAAATACGGACACAGAGTATCCAAAATGATAGAAAATCAGTTAAGTGCCGATCGATGAGAATTTTGCAATCATGTGGAATCACCCACATTTTGATCACCTAGCTCAATCGAATCGACCTATCTCTGATCTCTGATCGATTTTTAAGTGTGTCGTAATGACCCTTGCAAATTGGCACGGTTGAGCATTCGATTCATGGTCAAATTCTCAAGCCTTTTTGCGTTAAAATCCCTTAATAATTTTCCCAGATAGTCTAGTTTTCTCTTGAGTGATCGGCTCATAGAATAGCACTATAGACGCGTCGATGAAAGGCCCGATTTATTCAATTGAAATCAGATTTGAAAAGTTAGGAAGTCACAAAAAAAACCCTTCTTCAAATGAGTTTAGGGATGGAGGAATGACAATCTCAGTAGCAAAGGTAGGGAATGGGCAACAACTGCTGTATTTACTAGCCTCAAATGCTAGAGGGCTGAAGGAAGCATGGGGTACCAACAAGAAAGGGGTGAAGAATGAAAGGGCAAAAAAACAAGAAGGCAAATGGGTCAAGCTTTGCAGTGCTTGATGAGATGGAGCTTTTAGAGACTTCTGTCCAGCTACTGGAAAAGGGGAATGAATGGGCTTTGATTGGCTAATAATCTTCAGTCATAATGTCATGCTAAGCATTGCCCGTTGAGCTCTCTTTTTTCGTTTCTCATTTTATGGTCCCTCGCCAAGCTCGTGCGAAAGTTAATGTGTTTTTTTGTTTCTAATTTTATGGTCTCTCGCCAAGCTCGTGTGAAAGTTATGGTGGAATCCACTCAATGTACCAAGGATGATGGCCTGACAGGGAATCAAAGACCCTCCTTATAGGTTTATCCATGGAGACACCAAGGAAATAATAAAGATGATCATGGAATCTAGAAGCACACCCATGGACAATCTCTCTCATGACATGCTCCCCAAGGTTCAACCTCACATCCACACGTGGATCAACACATATGGTAACTGAAGATATAATCTTCAGTCATAATGTCATGCTAAGCATTGCCCGAACTTGGATTTGACTTTCATTTGATCAATTTCGGTTCAAAAATTTTGTAGGGAGGAATTACTTGAGTTGGTACGGGTCTCAAGTTCGACCGGTAATCTTGAAACCGGAGCTGATTAAGGAGGTGCTATCCAACAGAGACAAAATGTATCCGAAAACAAAATCAACAAACTTCACCAAGAAGCTTGTAGGAGGTGGGCTCCTGATGACAAAAGATGGGCGAACTAGGCTACGTAGCGTAGACTCGCCAATCACACTTTCAATGGGGAAAGCCTAAAGGTACATGTTAAAGTGCTGCAATTTAACATCAAGCTTTTTCTCCTTAACAAATGCAAAAATGTATTTCATGCAATCTTGATATACGAAAAGGGAAAACCATTGCTTACTTGAGATTCAAACTATGAATTTACGGAACTAACCGAAGTGTTGAACATGGTTCTGGTAATGGTGGAGAGTGTTCATATGATGCTTGAGAAATGGAAGCAATAGGAAGGCAAAGAGATTGATGTGTATGAAGAATTCAAGTTAACAACATCCGAAGTGAATTTGAGGACAACGTTTGGGAGCAGCTACGTTGAGGGGAAAGATATCTTTGAGATGTTGACAAACTTGGGTTTGTTATTGTAGTGACCCCGACTCTATCCCCAAGGTCACGAGCAGCGGTGATTATTTTCATGACGTCCCAGGTACATTGCTCCCGTTCTTTTTATCTTTTCATTAAGTACATGCGGAAGTATTACAAACAACACCCAAACAACAATAAATAGACAGGAAAACGACCACTTGCAGATATACAATTACATCAATTATATTTACATGCCCTTTTGTCACGAGCCGTTATATTTACAACCGCTGCATTTTCTACACTCCAAAGACCGGGTAAGCCTTAGCTCCTCTAGCAAGATTACAACTCCAGCACTAGTGAGAGACCTCAATGCCTATAATTCTGAAAATATAATAGGGTGAGTCATAAATTCAATAAGTAGAACCCACTAATTTCCAGGTAGGAGGATGCCTTGCTTATCAACAAACATATAACTCATCTAAAATATTAATCGATGACAGATCAATAGCAAAACAAAAGCTCTGTCTTAGATGAAACATGAGAAATAATCAATCAACAGTATGCAAGCATAAACTAATATTCACCCACAATATAAGGAAGTCACACCTCACTCAATATTATACAAGCATAAACAAGATCCATTCCATAGTATGAAGAATTCACGCCTCACTCAATAATATGCAAGCATAACCAAAATCCCTTTCATAACGTGAGGAACTCATGCACATAAGGTTCATTCATTAACAGTTGAAATCCATCGACTCTTTTGGAATCCACTGAGCATTCAAAATCCATTGGGCAATGTCCCATAACCCAAGGGTGACGGTGATCCTCCGACTATATACATCTGTCAGGCATCTGAACTTAATTAGGCAACGTTCCCTAATCTAAGGGTGACGGCGATGCTTCAACAATGAGTCTGTCGGGCAACATCACCGAAATCCATCGGTCGACGGTTAGAAATTAGTCCATTGTATGACCATACATTAAGCATTATAATTTGATTCTTATATTCACTTTTAGTTAAGGAGTCTGAAGGCATGCCATGCATAAATATATGAAATGACTTACCAAAACCAAGACGTTAAGCATGTCAAACGCAAATCAAGAATTGTGACTTGATTCAACATGTTTGAGCACCGATCTAGTACCCAGCTTGAACGAATACCTCAATATCGCACCGAGACTATGATAAGATCGGCACATCATGATATGTTCACCGACCTAGTATCAAACTTGGCTTGGGAGTGATACACCTCAATGCTGTACTGAAACCATGAAAAGACCGGCTCTTCATAACATGTTCACCAACCTAGTACCAAAGTTAACTTGGGAACGATACGCCTTGATATCTCACCAAGACTAAGAGATGACTGATTTGTCGTGATCCTACATACGTTAAGGTCGACAAAACCCTTTTTTCGGAGCATGGGGCATGAACCAGAACGTGCACTTGTGAAAACGGTTGGAAATAGTTTTGTAAGGAAAGAACAAGGTTTCACAAAAATGCTTTTTGAATAGGTTTGTATAAAAAAAAAAACCAAAGAATATCAAATAAACACACAAACCGGGCTCTTCCAAAGCAACTCAAGCCAAAGCACGAGCCAAAGCTCATCAAACAAGAATCAAACTCAATCAAGGAATAAGGTCTCAATTGATCCAAGCAACCACAACGAATCTCAAGCAAGAACATAGTCACAACATTTCAATCAAAGACTCACTACATGCTTAGATTAGCATAATGCAACATTCTAACTAGATATTAGTAAGTTCTTCTTACAACACTTCAAGGGAAAGCCTAGGTGACCGAGCAACGTGCGGGTGAGCAAATGGGCAAGAGAGGCGCGGCCACAAGAAAGAGAGAGAGGGTGACGGTGAGGTCGAGAAAATGAAGGAGGAAGAGGAGGTGGTGTGGAAATGAGGGGGGAAATTCCTCAATTTATAGGCAAACCCTTCATGATGATCTTTCCAAATGGACCAATCATTTTCATGTAGGTGGACAATCTAGGTTGAGAAGGTGGCAAGCTAAAGAGATGGGTGGCAAGTTTAGTTTCTAGAGACGACACTTGCTCATCTTTCCATTGGTCCACCTAAGGGGTTGAGTCATCATGGAATAATTACATGTAATTATTATGGAAAAACCTAAGCCAATGATTAAGCCTTCCTCATTTAATGTTTGGATTTTGAGCAATCATTAGGTTAGATATGTTCATATCACAAACTTGCTCTCCAAGTTTTTAAATTATGAGGCATTATGGCCTATTCCTCTAAGGGACACCTCAACTTGGCATTGAAAACTAGAGTCCAAAGATATTTAATGCATCCTCATCCTATTCCAAGAAGACTCTAGATTGGTTTGCTCCTCAAGTTGGGCATGCAGCCCCCTTACCTCCAAGTTGGGCAAGTGACTCTAATCTTGGGGTGAAAAATAGTTTCAGGCAATTTTCGAAAATCAATATCATTACCCTATCAAATGGGCTTGAAAAATTATGAAATTTTAATATGTTGTAGAGAAGATCTTAATTAAAAATTTTTATGAGGAACCCTAGCAAAATTCGTTTTGTGGAAAGAGAACCAGATCACTTAACATAACCCAATAATTCATCCATCGAACATATTCAACCGTCAGAGAGAAAGACCTATTTCGGAATTCACATATTTATAAAACTATTTGAAATTTTAATATGTTGTAGATATGAATGTCATTTAAAATTTTTGTCAAACAAGTATATATAAATTCAAAAGGAAAAAAATTATAAAAATTTGAGAAAATAATATGGTCACTGTTTTTACTTCACTAAGCAGATTCAAGATGGTAAATGATTGGGCCTTTGTCTCAACCATATCACTTTAGAAAAATCTGAAATTTAAGTATGTTGTAGGCCAAGATGTTTTGAACAACTTTTGTGAAGGAAATTTCTCCAAATTCGAACCACAAAGAGCTCTTCTAAAATTGGAAAGCAGGAAAGGTCCAGTAGTTTCGAAAACTAAAAAGTCAAAACCTAGGAGAGCAAAGGTGGCAAGTCTATGAAGGAGAAGTGGCACCCTTCTTGGCTTGTAAGGTCACTTGCCATTATTCTCTTAGGTCATGAGTCATCCTCCCTTAATTAATCACTTGGGACACATAAGCCTTTACATTCATTATCTTCATTTATTGCATTCACACTCGCCCACACTCATTCACAATCATTTCTAAGAAGATTTGGCCTAGGTGTCTCCTCATTAATAAGCCAAAGTCCAAGTTTCAAATTTGTCTTCCAAGGCAAGAACTTTTCATGCCAAGTGTCCACCCTTAGTCAATGTGCATTAATTAACTACAAGCCAAAGGCATTGAATACACGTTAGGAAAATATCTACATTTTGAAGGCCTTGTCATTGGGTAGAGATTAATTGAGCTTGATCACAGTTGATAACCTTATTTGGCCTAAGGTTCATACCTAAGCCATGCCCAAACAAAGTCAGACGCAACTCGGCTTGATTGGCTAAATCGAGTTCAAAATCCTATTTATCGAGAAAAGGAGTCGCAGCTAGGTTTGCTAGCTAAGTCCTAGCCTAGTCAGTCGGTCCTCTGACCGGTTCATGGGCTAGCCCGTGGGTCAGTTCTAATTGGCTAGTTCTGTGGTCAATCCTTGAGTTAGTCGACCAGTCTTGTAGCCGATTCTGTGACTAGTCCAACGTTCTACACCACGAATCTTTGTCAGTTCGAAATTAAACCATGTTGAGTTCATTCGATCCATGGTCGATTATTGGTTGTTATGTAATTATGTGGAATTGATTGATTCTTACCAACTCACGGTCACATGGGATTAGTTCATGGTCGTCCACAGCTAGTTCAACAACCATGCGAAATCACTCACGATCGGTGCATTGACTAGGCGGAATCAAGCCATGATCGTTCGTTGATCCATGATGGTATGTGATCATCTCACAACTAATTCTTATAGTTGAATAACATTTCTATGGTCGAATACTCTATAATTGAACCTTTGGTTACCGATCCTGAATGGCCAATTGACTCAGGACCGGCCTTCGGGCCGGCTCATGGCCAAGTCTCACCCTTGATGTACCGGGCTTTGGCCTACTAGTCGAGGCCAAAATAGGGAATGAAGACCTTGACTTCGATGGAATTGCCAAGTTAAGGACAGTACAGTGAACTGATCTTTGTCTTGATTGATTTGGTAGACTAGAAATAATCCTCCTAACAACATATTGGCATGCATGATTGTTTAAGTCCAAAACTCAAACTCATTGATACTATATATTACTAGAATTATACCATTTGCAACTATGTTTGAGGAACACCCTTGTAAGTAAACGTTGATGCTCAACCATTAGTAATTGTACAAAATTTGTTGGTAAAAAATAAGTAAATAAAGGCTAGTAAGTTTTTACGTAACTCGCCAGCACTTTTAAGAAATTATCAACTTGGTTTGTTGGTTGCGAATTACCAATATTGTATTACTTTACCAATTTTTTGATCTACCTGGATTGATTTTCTACTTTTACTCTTTACTGAAATAATCTAAATCTTGCACCTCAACATATTGCCTGTTTAAATTCAAAACCCTTTGAACTTTCATGACACCCAGATGTTGACATGTAGAATCAATACATAATTTTTAAAAATTCTTCAAATTTGAACAATATTTTAAATTTTTGGTGGGAAAGTAAAATAATATATATATAAACAGGTCCTTTAGTTGCATAACCTACCAACGCTTTGAACTGTCTTTACATATAATTTCTTTTGGAGCAAGCGGATCATTACTGATGTAAAGGGGGAGCTTCAGGTAAGCACTCCAATTAAGGTTGGTGATTTCTAAAAATATTTGTAAATTTAATAGGTTGATAAGTAAGGTAAATAGAAATTTGTAACTCAGTAGTTAAATTGGTAAATTCTTTAAAAAAAAAGATTAAATAAATGCAGGTAAACAACTTAAATGAGATTTAGTAAATTAAATTGGTAATCCAATGGGTGAAAATGATAAGTTACACAAATAAAATTGGTAACTTTATGTAAGACTTGATAATTATAAGGCGTTTTTAAGAAAGACAAATAATAGTTGGTAAACAATAACATAAATTCAAATGAGAGTTAGTAATCCAAGACTAGTTTGTAATTTAATCAGAATTAATTGATGGGTCACTAAATTAAAATTGATGAATTCATATAAAAATTGAAAGGTTAAAAGAATTAGCAAGAAAGGCAAATAAAATTTAGTTAAATGTAAGAAATGTTGATGAGTTGATAAAAGTGTCGTAAATTACCAACAAAGTCATTGGGAAATTACGTGACCAATGTCTGTCAACAGTTTTTTGACACTTGACAACTCTTTCGTATACTGACTAAAGGACAGGAAAGAATTGTTCTGTTGGGAACGAAACAATGAAATAGTCCTTCTAAATTCTGAGTAGTACGTGTTGTCGAGTAATGTCTTCTCTTGCGTGCAGATCAGCATGATCATGAACGAAGCGCTCCGATTATATCCTCCTGGGATTGGGTTTACTCGAAAAGTCGACCAGGAACTTAGGCTAGGGAAACTTGTCCTTCCTCCTAACATTCAAGTTTACGTAGCTAACCTCAAGCTTCAGCGCAACCCTGAAATCTGAGGAGAAGTTGTGCACCTCTTCAGACCGGACCGATTCTCGGAAGGCATCCTTAAAGCTACTATCAACAACTCAATCGCGTTCCTTCCCTTTGGTTTCGGGCCTGGAATGGGCGTGGGAATGAACTTCATGATGAACGAGATGAAAATCGTCCTTTCGATGATTCTGCAGCGCTACGCTTTCAGACTGTCTCCTGGGTACATCCACAGTCCAGTTGAAGTCGTCACGACTCGCCCTCTGCACGGACTTCAAGTTGTATTTCATCCCCCGTAGCTTGTTAATCAGCATATATGTCCCAGTTAATGCTGAGATAACAACGTGCAGAGACTACTTTTAATGCCTTCGTGAGCTTGTGGGTTCTAGTTTCATGAAAAACCTATTGAAGTTTTATTTTAATTCAAAGATGTGTTTTGGGTCACAATTGGGTCGGATTGACCTACGTTTAACTTAACAGATTAGACGAGCTGTGTTTTGGATCAGGTATGTATTCATTAGATGTCCATTCCAAGTTTCTTGAAATATAATTATCTAATGGACCGCGTACAATTGACCAATTTATGTTTTGATCCTGATGGATCTGACAACCGGCCGAGTCATTCATCAAGTCCTATCAGATTGGTGGTTCGATCCCCCTTGAGGTACCCTCCTGATTTGACCGACTACGTGGCGGCTAGGCTACCTTTATATGGGTGTGGTGATAAAGCAACGGAAACAGAAGGCCAAGTTTGTTTTTGGATCTGCCATTAAAGATTGTGTGGGTTAGGACTTTTCGTACTAAGCAAGAAAAAGATGAAAGCGAGTGATACATGGTCTTGGTGTTTCCTCGTCACGTCCGACGTCATCCCCGTGCTCACGATTGTGTCCTTTATACGTTGGCCCTTGAATTTTTCATCGATCTACGTCGCGTCTTGTAAGCGAGATTATTTGCTAAGAAACAGTTTCGGTGTCGAGAAGACGGCCAAGACATCTTGTGTCATGTAACGCTGGTCAAATGAAAAACGAATCGAGACCCGTGTCTCTAATTGAAAAGTTCGACGAATTCTCTATTCATCGAATTCTCAGTAAGGTTTGGCTTTGGAAAGGGCTTTTCGACAGATTGCGCACATTCGAGGCGCCATCCTGTCGTGGGCTTGGAGGAGAACCGGGTGCGTGCACAACTTGTTCATCACGATTTGGATTGATTTTAATAATTCGAGATCGGCAAGGAAGTCACGGATGACGTTAATCAGTTCGTCCCTATCGTACGTTTCCTCTGAAATGGAGCCAAAATGTCAAAGGTGGACCGAAAGAACTTTCCCGACATTTTCTCAACAAAGGATGTTTAATCTTGATCGTGGCGCCGTCCGGCTTATAGAATCCTCCGAAAGACACAATAAATACCTAAATCAATCGAACTTTTTCATTTCATAAGAGAAACCCAGTATCATAATTTTCACTGTTTTCATTTTCTTTATCGTTTGATCCCCTTGTTATACCATGCAATCGGTCATCTTCCTGAGCTCTCTGTTTCTGTTTCTTCTCTGGTCTCTTGCCAAGCTCTTGCACAAGCTATGGTGGAACCCGCTCAGGATACAGAGGATGATGGCCCAACAGGGGATCTCTGGCCCTCCTTACAGGTTCCTCCATGGAAGCACCAAGGAAACAATCAAGATGAAGATGGAAATCAGGAACACGCCCATGAACAATCTCTCTCACGACATATTCCCCAAGATTCACCCTCAAGTCAACACATGGATAGACACATACGGTAATTACCGGAATACTAAACTTAAGTTTCATTAGTGTCATGACGCTCTGATATTGAACTTTTGTGCAACTTTGTAGGGAGGAATTACCTGAATTGGCACGGACCTCAAGCTCAACTGGTCATCACAGAGCCAGATCTTATTAAGGAGGTGCTGCTTAACAGAGAGAAAACATACCCAAAAATAGGAACTAAGGACTTTGCCAAGAAGCTTGTAGGAGATGGGCTCGTGGGTACAGTCGATGGCAAGAAATGGGCGAACCAGCGTAAACTCGCCAATCACGCTTTCCATGGGGAAAGTTTGAAGGTGGTTGAACTCAATCCAAAAAGAGAATTGTCTGATTTGAGGTTTTACTAATTATTTTGGGGGGATTGAAATTGCAGAATATGGCACCGGCAATGGTGGAGAGTGTTCACACTATGCTAGGAAAATGGAAGAATCAAGAAGGGAAAGAGATCGAGGTGTTCGGAGAGTTTAAGTTATTGACATCCGAAGTGATTTCAAGAACTGCGTTCGGGAGCAGCTATGTTGAGGGGAGGAACATTTTTCAGATGTTGACAGGATTGGTTACGTTAACATCCAAAAATGCTTTCAATATAAGGTTACCGGGAATAAGGTATAGCACATTTTTTCTAGGAAAATTTTGTTTTGACCATTTTTATGATGAAGAAGCTAGAAAGTACAGTGATTATCACTTTTAGAACGAACTTTAGACATCTGAACTTGATTATTCTGACAAGTTTTCCAGGTGAGTAAATGCATTCGAAGGAGGCACACTGTTTTTTGATAACCATTCTTATCACTAAAATTACTGATGTGAGATCACCCTTAGCAAGCTGCTAATTTCTGAGGATGGTCGGGCAACAGTTTTGTTCATTGTGCAAATGCAAACTTCAAGTCTCAAAAGACTTAGGACATTTCACGTCTCAGAACCAGAGTTTTAATTAGGCCTAACTAATTATGGAATTTGTTCTGAATCCTGCTGGCAGAAGGCTTTGGAAGACAGCGGATGAAGTCGAAGCGGAGAAACTTGAGAAAGGCATACGCAATTCCATCTTACAGATGATCAAGAGAAGAGAGAAGAAGGTGATGGCCGGTGAAGAAGATGGCTTTGGGGATGATTTCCTAGGACAACTTGTGAAGGCTTTGCACGATACGGACAAAAGCAAAAAATTCACGATAGATAATTTGGTGGATGAGTGTAAGACATTCTACATCGCCGGACAAGAAACTGCCAACTCAATGATGACATGGATGTTATTCCTCCTAGCGATTAATCCAGAATGGCAAGAAGAAGCAAGAAGGGAGGTTCTCAATGTATTTGGGAATGAAGACCCTGATTCCGATGGACTGGGAAAGCTTAAGAAGGTATAGAAAACAACTCAAGTCTTGGTCCCGGTCAACCATTTTCGATTCACTCGAATTGTAGGTTAGACATGATGACTAACTAAACATTTTCCCTTTTTCATGTGTAGATTAGCATGATCATGAACGAAACTCTGCGTTTGTACCCCCCTGTAGTCGGCTTGACTCGAAAAGTTGGCAAGAAACTGAGGTTAGGGAGGCTTGTTCTTCCTGCTAATAGTCAGATCTTTATACCGACCCTTAAGCTTCACCATGACCCTGAAATCTGGGGGGAAGATGCGCATGAATTCAAGCCGGAGCGATTCTCAGAAGGCATAGCTAAGGCTACCAACAACAATGCGGTCGTGTTCATCCCCTTCGGCTTCGGACCTCGATCTTGTGTCGGGATGAGCTTTGTGGTGGCAGAAGCGAAAATCCTCCTTTCGATGATCCTCCAGCGCTACACCTTCGAGCTATCCCCGACGTATATCCACTGCCCAGGTCAGCTCCTGACAACCCGCCCTCAACATGGACTTCAAATCAGGTTTCATCCTCTACAACAGTAGTTCATCACCGCATGATGTTCAGTCACCAATGTGCATGGATGCCTCCATGGATCCATGCAACAATGGCCTGTGAATTCTTGGTTCCAGAGGTATGTGATATTTGTAGGTATCAAGTTGTCTTTCTTTTAATTTCAGAAGCACTATTCCTATTGTGTAGTGTATTCGATTTGCCAAGACTCTTCACGGTGTACAATCTTGTGCTCTGGTTCTCGTAAGTAGTTATTTTATTTTTTAGGCACGTACCTCATGAGTGCACGGTCATGTCTAGTGGAACTTAATAATGATTTACCATATTTCTTACCGAATAAATGCAACATTCTGGAAGTACAGCTAATGCGTATACTGGACTAAGGCAAAGAATGAATGTCTAATGACCAATGTTTGGATGACAAGAATTATCAAAATCAGTCGACTTATTTGACCTAATCTACAAATCATATAAACCAAGTTCATTTCAAGTTTCAACTGTTGATCACTTTGGGCTCAATGATGAAACCGTGTAACTAATGGTTAAGATGAGATCGATATACCTGATCTACAGACTATGACAGCGTTTGCAGCTAGTCCCTCGTTCACCTCCATCGTCTCTAGTCCCGAGCTCCATCCATTCGCTGCACGACCATTCATTGAGATGCTTGGAGGTTTGTACTCTTTCTGGGCGAAACGAGCATCCATTCGCTATACCCACCATCGACCTCTGGTTTCTAGTATTTGAAACTTGTTTCTGGTTGGGGCTCTGTACTGTCTGACAGCTCTCAATGGTTGAATTTCCACCACCAGCATTGCGGTCGGAGGTGCATCCGGTCGAACCGTCCTCCCTCGCTTGAAGCTCCGGCCAATGATCCTTCCTACGTCCCACAGCCCCACAATTGAACGGGGACTCAACACCTTCACAAGGCTGCTGAAAACTCTGCACAGGTCATCTTTACTTCGAAAACGAACCTCAAAAGGAATGCCCAAAATCGATGCGCACTCCATTAATCGACAGCAGCTTCTGGGTTTGTGAAGTCTTTTCAAATGAATTGCCATTCGATCCTTCGTGTCAAGCATTTCCACGGCTTCTCCTGGCGGTGGATCCTTTAAATGAGGAAAATCGCTAATTTTTTGAGATACTTTGTGTTATATCTCTTTGTCCAAAAGCACAAAAAAATTCGAACCTTTTATGAACCCACATTGCAATTTTCAAGAAATGTTGAATAATAAACATCTTAAGATTATATCTATATTAAACCATTCACTGCCATGTTGTCATGAACAAATTCTAGGTTGAACTCACCGATTAAAGCTAGGTGTGTTTGGGAATACTTCCCAAATGCTCCTTGGGCCTCCAAAGCCTGTTGGCTAAATGCAAGAACCACATAATTATATTTCCAAAGGCCCCAGCCTAAGGCAGATCCAAATGTACTATGGAATTTTGGCATTCTCGAAATACATATCTTGAATTTAATAACTATTTTATTCCACTTTTGGACAGTTCATTTTCCCCACGGTTTGCACAGAGGGGTTAAATGGAGGTGAATAAACTCTATGTTTAAATATGTCTCGAATTTAAATTCAAAGCAAAATGCCGATTTCCAGAAATAATAATATTAATACTGAAAAATGACTTCTTGCTAACAAGAAAAGCTGAAAAAGGGAGATTTACGCAAATCTAAGTTTCTTGTTCAGCGTTGAAGTCAAACATGATATTAGACTTTGATCATGAAAAAAGAGGACGAAGAAGTTAATTTTGGAGTCGGAGTTGCAGGAGGAAACAAACATTCTTTCCTGATCCACATGGGAGGCACTTTCAAGATTTGGAAAGTCCACTGTGGACTTGAAGACCATACATTTGACCATACATAGAGAAGAAGGCACGCTATTAGAGATTTTCTTGAAGCACTGCTGCTTTTGTGTGAGGGCTTGTTGTGGTTGTTGATGTACAGAGGACTTCATCGTGGGGTTTCAAAATTCAAATAATTGCATCCGGATGCTAGTATTGAAGCCAACTAAAATTTTGTGGTAGGAACACTGAGAATGTCAAGTTATTTGAGTATGATTATAATCTTTTTTGTATCGTTCGATCTATAATGAAATTCATTGCTGCTCTCCTCATAGACATATGAATAACATAAATCATGTATTGATTTTTTTCTTTATTTATCAATTTTATTGTTCGATTGCTTGCTTTTGTGGATTATTTGAGTTGAAGTGAATCGATGATGACGGAAGAAGGAAAAATGAGAATCTACAAATTTGATGGAAATGATTTTGATTTCTAGAAGATATAGATTGAGGATTATTTCTACCAAATAAAATTGCACTTGCCCCTATTGGGGAGAAGCTAGAGACGATGAAGCAAACCGATTAGGAATTGTTAGATAAACAAGCTTTGGGCATTATTCGGCTAATGTTGGCCTATAACATTGTGTTCAACACCATGAAAGAGAATACCATCGCGAGTTTAATGAAATCCTTGTTGGATATGTATGAAAAGCCCTTTTGTGATCAATAAGGTCTATTTGATAAAATATCTATTTAACTTGAAGATGAGCCAAGGTGCATAGTTGCACATCATATCAATGAATTCAATGCGATTATTAGTTATTTCAGTTCAGTTAAGATTGACTTTGAAAATGAGGTATATGTTTTGATTCTATTATCTTCATTACTTGATAGTTGGAATATCATTGTTATTACTATTTGTAATTCTTTTGGGTCAACAAGCTTAACACTTCATGAGGTTCGAGATTTAATTTTAGAGAGAACACATAAAATGCTCTCCAGTGCTAGTATGATTAAGAGATTCCTAGCGGATGTACTTAGTACAACGAGCTACTTGATGAATAGATCCCCATCAATTGTAATTGGATGTCTGACTCCCAAAGAAGTGTGTTTAGATAACGTTGTCAATTATTCTATTTTTAAAATATTTGGTTGCTCATGTTATGCTCGAGTGAGTGATGGCACCCTCAATGAGAGGGTAAGAAAGTGCATGTTCCCAGATTATGCACAAGGTGAGCAAGGCTATCAGTTGTGGTGTCCAGAATTAGATTCACCTGTTATCAATAAGGAAGTTACATTTGACAAGTCTCCAATACTTTTACTTATGACTGATTATAACAATTTTTATATGGACTTGAGATGGAGTTCCAACCAGAAACTCCTAAGGCAGCAAATACTAGCAAAGTAATCAATACAAGATGCTTATAACGAGGTGGAGCATATGCCAATGGTTGTTCTAACTACTAATATTAACAAGGTATGTATTTGGTCTCCTAATAGGTTTGGAGGCAATAATGATTTTGCTTTATTCATGGTTGAGGAGGTTGAGTTGAAAAATCCTCGCAAAGTAGTTAAGCGTGTGTGTGGAGTTGGTGTTCTGACGGGATCCTCAATTATAGCAAAATTCAAGTGAGGCTTGAACTTAGAAAATATTTGTGGCATTTGAGCCCATTGGGGGTTGTAGGAGAGTAGTAGCAGAGTTAGATTTTTTAACCAAATAATTGTAACTTGACTCAAATATCAAGCCAAAGTGGAGATTATTGAAATATATCTTGAGTTTAAACCTAAAGCAAAAATTTGAATTTTAAAAACAATAATATTAATAATGAAAAAGGACTTTGTGCTCGTGCAAAATTTGCTACCAAGTAAAGCCGAAAAAGGGAGATATACACAAATCTAAGTTTCCTGTTTAGCATTGGGGTCAAACGTGATATTAGACTTTGATCGTAAAAAACAAAGAAGTTAAGATTGGAGTCCAAGTTACAAGAGGAAACAAATATTCTCTCTTAATCCACATGGGAGTCACTTTCAAGAATTGGAAAGTCCATTGTGGACCTAAAGACCATATATTCAGCCATCCTCGGAGAAGAAGGCACGTTGTCAGAGCTTTCTTGAAGCGCCATCACTTTTGTGTGAGTGTTTGTTGCAACTATTGATGTGTAGAAGACTTCATTGAGAGGTTTCAAAATTCAGATAATTACATATGGGTGCTAGTGTTGAAACCAATTAAATTCTCGTGATAAGAATTTATGTATAATTCTTTTGTAGGGCTTCTTTAGGAAGGAATTATAGGGCTAAACTTCGTGTAAGTTATTAAATGTAATCAAGACATGAGAAACACTAACAATGTTTGAATTACTTGAGTGTGATTGTAATATTAGTTATGTCGCTTAATTTATATTGGAATTTGTTGTTGCTCTCTCTGTGGACATGGGTTATTATGATCGAACAACTTAAATCTAATATTTGATCTTAATTTCTTATTCATATCTATTTTATTATTATTCGATCGTTTGCTTTTCTAAGACGTCACCTAGAGGTTGCACTACCTCAGCAATCGACACCAGAGGGTTGTATGACCTAGGCAACAAGGCTTGAGGTTGTGAGACCTTAGGCCGCCTTGCCTTGGGTCATGTGACCTTAGGCAAGACTATTGGTAGCTAGATCTAGCTTGCTAGCGGTTGGCTTGCACCAAATCTAACTTGCCAATGGCAAATGTTTGAGATTTTTTATTTTAAAACAAATTGGCAAAAATCCTTCACAATGCATAGTTTTCTTTTCTAATCGCCATTTGCATTAAAATTGCTTTATAATGTATTTTTAAATTACATTTTGCTAAATATTATTTGCATTTAAAATAAAATAAAAAAACCTTTGACCTAATCTCCTTCGCATTTCTCCAAAAGTTTTCCCCCGAAGTGTTTCTATAATAGCATCAAGTAGACCCTTTTTGTAGCTTAAATAAGCATGACACATATTTGTGTGTATATAATGGATGCCACGGATGGATAAGTCCCACCTGAAATGAAGATCAGGACAGAGCACTTTTGTCCGCTATCAAGCGCAGAAGATTCCCACGATACAAAGACAAATTCAAAATCAATAAATAATTTGAAAATAAAGAAAGAGCCAAGAAACTTCGAACTCGAGGCTGAGGGAGGAGTTCAGGAGTTTCGTTGATTTCACTAACCCAGAAGCTGGTTTCACTCTCCTCTTGTTGTTCATCGTCCTTTCGGAGCCCAACTCGATTCTCTGAGAGACGCCATGATCGTGCTCTGGACCTCTCTGTTTCTACTTCTCTTCTCAGCTCTCGCCATCGCTCTCCACAAGCTATGGTGGACACCGTATCGCATCCAGAGGACGATGGCCTCACAAGGAATCAGAGGCCCTCCTTACAAGCTCTTCTATGGAAACACCCGGGAGATCCTCCAGTTCAAGAATGAAGCTTCGAGCAGACCCTTGAACCTTTCTCACGACATCTTCCCTCGCGTCCAGCCTCACATCTCCACTTGGACTGGAACATACGGTGAGGTCGCGAAAATTCGTGTAATATTCGTCGTCTCGGAATTCCAATCTGTTTTATTTTACGTGGTTTCTGATCTGTCGGTGTTGTAGGGGCAAATTACCTGAGCTGGTATGGTCTTCTGCCTCGGCTGATTGTGACAGAGCCTGAGCTGATCAAAGAGGTGTTGAACAATAAAGACAAGGCCTTTCCGAAACCTGAAATGGATGAGTTTGTCAAGAGGCTTTTGGGCGACGGGCTTGTGACGACGGAAGGCGAGAAATGGGTGAAGCAGCGTAAGTTGGCGAATTATGCTTTCCATGGGGATAGCTTGAAGGTACAATTTGCATGTTCACCTAGGAAATGTTATCCGATGTTGTCTTTGATCACCATAGATGGAAAAGTAGAGATATGAATGAACACAATGAATCACTGAGTATTTGGAAACACGATGTTGCTTGAAAATTGTTGGCCCATACTGAAGAATTTAATTGATTTCATCAAATGTGTGCAAATGCAGGGTATGCTTCCAGCAATGGTAGATAGCGTCCACATGATGCTGGACAGATGGAAAAATCTACACGGCGATGAGATCGAGGTGTACCAAGAATTTACAATATTGACTTCAGAAATAATTTCCAGAACTGCATTCGGGAGCAGCTATGTAGAAGGAAGAAATATCTTCGAGATGTTAAGGAAGTTGACCTTGATTGCATCCAGAAACACTTTCAGAATAAGGTTTCCAGGAATCAGGTACTCTCTCTTCTTTCTATTTTTCAGTTTAATTGGTCTGATAAGCCAATTAGTTGGTAGTTAGCAGAATGTCAAACCAAAAGTATACAGAACTTGTCCGACAATATACTTAGGCATTAGAATTTCTGTTCATTCTGGTGAACCGAGTTGATATGAGGGGGTTTTGGTTACGTTTTTCAGTAAATTGTGGAAGACAAACGATGAACTTGAGTCCGAAAAGCTTGAGAATGGAATACGTGATGCCATGTTAGAGATAATTAGGAAAAGAGAAGAGAAGGTGAAAGCCGGAGAATTGGATGATTTGGGGAATGATTTTCTGGGACTGCTTGTGAAGGCTTCTCACAGTGATGATGAGAGTCGAAGAATTACAATTACTGATCTTGTTGACGAGTGCAAGACCTTCTACATTGCTGGGTACGATACCTCAAATACCATGCTTACATGGACTGTCTTCCTCCTGGCGATTCACCCAGAATGGCAAGATGAAGCAAGAAAGGAAGTGCTCAACGTGTTCGGCAATCAGGATCCGGATCCTGATGGTATTGCGAAACTGAAAACTGTAATTTCTACTCATCTCATTTAGTTCTAAAATGTTCATTTATTGTTGTCATTTCTGCATGGCGAAATGATTTACATATTATGTGCTCTCTTTTCTCTGTAGATGGGAATGATCATAAACGAGTCTCTGCGATTATATCCTCCAGTTGTTGGTCTCATTAGGAAAGTTGCTACAAAAACTAGGCTTGGAAAGCTTGTTCTTCCTGCCAACATGGGCCTATACATCCCGAATTTGAAGCTTCACCACAACCCTCAAATCTGGGGTGACGATGCACAGCTTTTCAAGCCGGAGAGATTCTCTGAAGGGGTTGCTAAAGCCACCAACAACAATTTGGCGGCATTCTTCCCTTTTGGCTTGGGACCTCGAACTTGTGTGGGTTTCAATTTCGCAACTGCGGAAGCGAAGATTGCTCTTTCGATGATTCTGCAGCGCTATACTTTCTCTCTCTCCCCTGCATACGTCCACTCACCTACTCAACTTCTCACGACCAGCCCACAACATGGACTTCAGGTGATATTTCATGCACTGTAGTGTGGTGATTTATGTGCTCGCAGCAAGTTTGTACATTCAGAATCAGAAGACAGTTGAACTTGTCATTGGCTAGCATATGCAGTCATGTATTTTGGTGCATCCAGGTTTTTCTGCCCCGCAGTCATCACTGTGAATAACTAGGTTTCGAATGCTGAAATAAGATTGCATGCCAAAAGATAAAAAAAAAAAAGCAACAGATAATTGGTCGCAAACTGTGTACAACAGAATAACGTTATACATAGAGTTATCAATTTGCAAATCTGTTTTAGATAGTGATGTTCAAGGCCTTTGCTGGGTATTTGTATACGACCCGTTTTATTTACTTCTTAATTTAATAAACCGATTTCATTAAAGTGAGTTTTAGTACTTTTAAGGTTATTCTATTAGAGTTCTACGCTAGCACTAGCATTATTGTTGCCAAATTTGAGGATAGTCTGTACGCCTTCTTGTTTGACTCGTTATATTTATACTAAAGAATACGTGGTTAGTCTTATCACGTGGCATTGTGACAGAGTCTTACGGTCTTACCTAATAATTGTCCTAAATTAAGAGTTTACTTGCTAAACATTGCGGATGATGCGCGGAATACAGAAAGTACTTTCATTTTTATTTTATTTTTTACATAAAGCTGTAAGATATTTGAATAATTTATGGAACACCCGGCATAAGTGCAAAATGGAGTTAGCTAAAGCCTTTCCAAATTCCAAACATTCATTATTCAAGAGAAGTAATGGACCCAGCAATATGAATTTTCCCAAGCAATAAACCACTCTATATAACGTCATCACCAACAACAAAAGCTAACCCCCTTTTGTCCCTTTGCTGAGACTTACGTTGCTATAATGGACCCAGCAATATGAAGTAATTCTTTAACACCTTACGAGACGATCCGATTTTCATGAATCGGTGGTTCGAGAGTGGCTAATTATTTAATTGATGTATAAAAAGAAGTCTAGGTCTAGATGGAACCTCGTACACATTAGGGATGCATAAAATTACAAAAGATGCACCATTCATATGAGAATTTAACAAATCTTCTCTCATCTGGATTCTTGTGTCACAGCCTTGGGTTGCCGTGATTAAAGGACTTGTTGGATGGATGAAGACTACCCAAGATAGCCTAGGGTTTTCCCCTTGAGTTTCTGGAATGTTTTTAGGGATGGGCGAGATGGTAATTGCGTTGAGCTCTAGAATTCTCTAGGCATAAATGCCGATAGTTGGTAGGTTGAGATACGATCTTGTCCACTAGATCGAAAATCTATCAACGGTTATAACGGGAGGGCCTCTAGTATAAGAAGGGTGCTCCCCACTCATTGTATTCATCCAAATATTCAATGATAGAGTTTTGTTTTTTTAAGAAATTCTCTCTCTAGAACTTCTTTATGATTTGGATAAGAGAGTGAGCAAGAATTTCTTTACGATTTGGATAAGTGAGTGAGCAAGGTCCATTATTATATATCTCATCATAAATTAATATTTATCACTTGTCGCTAGGAAACGTGAGGCCCAAATTAACCCACCAACTGGAGGAAAAAAATTCAAATTGCTCTTTTTTCTTCGATCTCTTGATTGAAAAATATGGACAAACCCCTCTACAAAAATAATAACGCAATTATTTCCTAACTCAATTTCAACTTTCCTAATTCGACAAAGCTTAGATTGATAATATTTCCTATTTTTATGATAGCCTACATCAATGGTGCATGACACGTCGAGTCCATAGTTTTTGGTGAGTTTCCTGGCATCTTCGTCCATGCCGACTCCAACAAAAGTGTACTTCACGTTGGCGAGGAACACAAACAGTGACGTGGGAATGTACATCGCGTGAAGGGGTTGGAAGATGAGGCACTTACGACTGATGCAGAGCTGGAGGATGGCAACTCGAGGATTGTTATTGGGCTCGGAGTTTGGACACCACTCGGTATCGAGGCTGACAATTAGCCGATTGAGCCTACGATGGTGAAAGCACTCAATCTTCCGAATCCAACGGCTAACGACGTCAGGCTGGTCAGCGTCCCATGTTGTGATCTTCTCTTCGTGGAAGAGAATCAAGTGAACAGAAAACATATTGATTGAAAAGATCAAGTGAAGGAGCGACGCAAGGAGTTAACACGAAAGAAATCATGAAATATATAAGTGATGGCCTAAGTTGAGTTAAATTAGGAAATATTATCAAATGTCAAGTCAGGAAAGTTGAATTAGGGAAGAAGAAAGTCTGAATTAGGAAAGTTAGAATTAGGAAATATTCGCATTATTATATTGTTAAACTGTTACTATTTCATCGGGAGTAAGTCAAAAGGTTTTGCTATTATTTGCTTGGAAGAGCGAACGCAGCATTCTCCATCCTTATTCATTTGTTCTGCTCGGCGCCCCTTCGATGGACTTCTGTGTCCTGTTCTGGATTTTGTTTCTTGCCTCCGATTCCTCCCATGATCTCTCCTCATCCTCGTCTTCCTTCATCGCAGAGGTCCGACTTTGGGGGTTTCAAGGCGAGTCGAAAGCGATGCCAAGAGATTTGTGATTTCCTGGAGCAAGCTCCTGTTCATGGCGAGAGTGGAAGTGAAGAGAATTGTTGTTCTGTTGGCCCTCGCCGACCCTCGCATGAGCTTGTTCCCCGACCATGCCGACCATGCCGACCATGCGAGACACTTGGTGTCACTGCCGCCCGGACAAAAGATCTACCGCCGTCCACTGAGTATCAAATTCACTCTTCCTTTCTTATTTTTATTTTTCCTTTCCTTTTCTTTTTCAATATTTCCTTTCAGTTTTCCATTTAATTTCTTTTTTTATTTTTTTTCCTAAAATGACCGACCACATCAGCATCCCCTCTCTTATGAAACTAATTTAAAAAAAAAAAAACACACACACACACACATACATGTCAGTTTTTTCATAGTCAAATTTAATAGAATTAGTGGAATGATTTCATTGTACAAATTTGACAAGTTTTAAAATTAAATTGCAACTTTGACAATACGCTCCCCGAGATGCAGCAATAGTCAATCGAACAGTAATAGGACATTTCATTTCATTTTATGAATTCTCCCAATGCCAAAGATGCTTAAATCCTTTTGAGCTCTAGAATTCTCTAGGCATAAATGCCGATAGTTGGTAGGTTGAGATACGATCTTGTCCACTAGATCGAAAATCTATCAACGGTTATAATGGGAGGGCCTCTAGTATAAGAAGGGTGCTCCCCACTCATTGTATTCATCCAAATATTCAATGATAGAGTTTTGTTTTTTTAAGAAATTCTCTCTCTAGAACTTCTTTATGATTTGGATAAGAGAGTGAGCAAGAATTTCTTTACGATTTGGATAAGTGAGTGAGCAAGGTCCATTATTATATATCTCATCATAAATTAATATTTATCACTTGTCGCTAGGAAACGTGAGGCCCAAATTAACCCACCAACTGGAGGGAAAAAAATTCAAATTGCTCTTTTTTCTTCGATCTCTTGATTGAAAAATATGGACAAACCCCTCTACAAAAATAATAACGCAATTATTTCCTAACTCAATTTCAACTTTCCTAATTCGACAAAGCTTAGATTGATAATATTTCCTATTTTTATGATAGCCTACATCAATGGTGCATGACACGTCGAGTTCATAGTTTTTGGTGAGTTTCCTGGCATCTTCGTCCACGCCGACTCCAACAAAAGTGTACTTCACGTTGGCGAGGAACACAAACAGTGACGTGGGAATGTACATCGCGTGAAGGGGTTGGAAGATGAGGCACTTACGACTGATGCAAAGCTGGAGGATGGCAACTCGAGGATTGTTACTGGGCTCGGAGTTTGGGCACCACTAGGTATCGAGGCTGACAATTAGCCGACTGAGCCTACGATGGTGAAAGCGCTCAATCTTCTGAATCCAACGGCTAACGACGTTAGGCTGGTCAGCGTCCCATGTTAAGTGATGGCCTACGTTGAGTTAAATTAGGAAATATTATCAAATGTCAAGTCAGGAAAGTCGAATTAGGGAAGAAGAAAATCTGAATTAGGAAAGTTAGAATTAGGAAATATTCGCATTATTATATTGTTAAACTGTTACTATTTCATCGGGAGTAAGTCAAAAGGTTTTGCTATTATTTGCTTGGAAGAGCGAACGCAGCATTCTCCATCCTTATTCATTTGTTCTGCTCGGCGCCCCTTCGATGGACTTCTGTGTCCTGTTCTGGATTTTGTTTCTTGCCTCCGATTCCTCCCATGATCTCTCCTCATCCTCGTCTTCCTTCATCGCAGAGGTCCGACTTTGGGGGTTTCAAGGCGAGTCGAAAGCGATGCCAAGAGATTTGTGATTTCCTGGAGCAAGCTCCCGTTCATGGCGAGAGTGGAAGTGAAGAGAATTGTTGTTCTGTTGGCCCTCGCCGACCCTCGCATGAGCTTGTTCCCCGACCATGCCGACCATGCTGACCATGCGAGACACTTGGTGTCACTGCCGCCCGGACAAAAGATCTACCGCCGTCCACTGAGTATCAAATTCACTCTTCCTTTCTTATTTTTATTTTTCCTTTCCTTTTCTTTTTCAATATTTCCTTTCAGTTTTCCATTTAATTTCTTTTTTTATTTTTTTTCCTAAAATGACTGACCACATCAGCACCCCCTCTCTTATGAAACTAATTTAAAAAAAAAAACACACACACACACATGTTAGTTTTTTCATAGTCAAATTTAATAGAATTAGTGGAATGACTTCATTGTACAAATTTGACAAGTTTTAGAATTAAATTGCAACTTTTACAATACGCTCCCCGAGATGCAACAATAGTCAATCGAACAGTAATAGGACATTTCATTTCATTTTATGAATTCTCCCAATGCCAAAGATGCTTAAATCCTTTTGAGTTTTTTTTTTTTCCGGTTATATCATGAATTTCATTTTATTCTATGAATTTTGTGCAACTTTCTTATTTCAATCAAAGCGATGCATATTCTTATAAATTATGCATATTTAACATGTTCACATCTTTTATGTTATGACCTCGATATGTGGTTAATAGATTTGTGGTGAGGAAATAAAATTGCACCGACAAGACAATCCTAAGTTCAATTCAGGTGGTCAATTTATCTTAACATGGACGTATAGTTTGCATGAGAAAAATTAACCGAGTCGATGCTTCAAAAGAAATGAAACAGTACCAATACAATTTTTTTTTTTTTTTTGTAGAATTTTGTTCACCACGTCTCTCGTAAGTAACTTTGATAGGATCGGTCAACATCATGATCCAAATGTGCATAAACAAATGGAATGTAAAATTCAACAATGATTTTTTTTTTTAATATATTGACAATTGGAGAAGCATGCCATATTCAAATTCCAATGCTCGACCGGTAAAAGAGAAATTCTGAAATTAACAATTGAGAAATTGAAGAAAGTCTGAATATTCTCTCTCTCTCTCTCTCTCTCTCTCTCTCTCTCTCTCTCTCTCACATGAAATACCAGAAACCGAGAGGCGAGCAACTTGAGGAATCTTCGCCCTCCTTTTTTGCTGCCAAAAACTTGGGTGTTTTCTCTTCTTCTGTCGATTATCCGATTCTGATTTGCTCTTACCATCTCTAGATCGTCTTGTCCTAATCTCTTCATATGGATCCACATAAAGACATGCTTTTAAAGTGGTTGCAAGCCATTAAAACGAAAAACAGAAAAATAATGACTGCAATGGTAAACATGCATCAAGATCACATGGGGTAAAATCGATGGCATGGCTTCCTTACAAGATAAAGTAAAGGCCACAAGTTTGAGAGTGGAACCGTAGGCTAACTCAATTGTGTATTAGTGTGGGCTTCGAATGACTTTGGTTTTACTTGTTTAGGTATCGGTTGCATCTTGCGTTTGTTTTGCCCAACATTGGACACATCAAATTTTAAAAGTACGCGGATGTGTACATTAGAAAGCATTTGAAGCTATGAGCTTTCATGATTCTTTCAAATTACAACAATTTTTTTCCCTTTCACCTTCCAGTGGTACATTTTTAAGGTAAGTAAAATAAAAGCAGGCCTTTACCTTCCACAACAACTCAGGCATGCCAAGTGCAGGCTGTGCTATTGCTAATTCAAATATGGCCCTAGCTCGGTCGGTTTCACCCAAGGATATCTCCGATTCAGCATACATGCTCCAAGCTTAACAGTTCTCTGGTGACCACTCCAAGTATATTTTCATATAGTTTGCGGCATCGATCTATGTTGCCAAGTTGCAGCTCTATCTCGATGTCTTTTTAACATATCTGTTAATAACCAAGCAAAAAACTTGTTTAGAACAAGTTAGGGAGGAAAAATTAAACGACAAGAATGAAAAGAGACCGACTTAGAGACTATTCTCTCTCAGTAAAAACTTTATCCAATCCATATTACCTTATCTTTAGGAGCTTTGCCGACTGCATTGCCTAGGATCTGCCTTGCACCTGTAAGATTCATTATCTCAAATTGAACCGCTAAGAGCCAAACTTAGGCAAATGAGAATTTCTGGTGAGGAATCAGCTTGCGAAACTCTTTGCGAGGATTCAAAATTGAATGAGAAAGCTTCACCATGACTAAGATCTAAGTAGCACCGACATGCGACATGCGACATGTGACACACGACACATGACATAACAAGTTGACACATTATTTCTCAAAAAACAAAGAATTCCGATATGTTAGGACATGTTATATATTAAATGTATCTTTTTATATATACATAATACATTATCATTTTATAATTATTTCAATCAAACTAATTTGATTAAAACAAATAAAAAAAACAAATAAATTTACACTAAAAACATTAATCCACAATTTATTAATATCACTCACTGTTTCAATTTGATAAATTCAACTCTATTCCAATAATCCATAAAATTTGAATACGTGTCGTAAGAGAAAAGAAAAAACTTAGGGAGTGAATTGTGTATCACAAGAAATGATAATCAAAAAGAGAAAATAATATTGGGGTTTTATTCTTTCCAAATTTGTTATTTTTATTTTTATTTTTTATTTTTTCACGTATATACATTTTGACCATTCATTTATTGAAATTTTTTAAAATTAACCTTGTGCGTTGGAATCACATGTCGGAAACTTGCATGTCGGAATTCGGATTAGAGTGTTAGAAAGTGTCGAGAAAGTTAATCAGGTATCCGATTTTCCGACACTTATTGACCGAGTGTCGAAGAGTGTAGGAGCTTTTCGAGAGTATCGATACTTTGTATACTAAGACTAGTCTTTAATGCTGGAAAGAGAGGGAACAAAAAGATGCGATGAATACTTGGGGGTACATGCATTCAACCCCTCATAATCATTACATCATATCTATATAGATTTAAGCCAAAAGTGGGATTCGTCTCGCATTTAGTAGCTTCCAAGAAATATTCTAAAATGAATCATATATATTGTGTCCAGTTGGGGCTGAAAACGCAAATCAATTTAAGGACCGCATGTGTGAAGAAATGCATCTAATCCATCGCTCTCCCTCTCAATTACGCATTAACGGTCACCCTCACTCTTCACCGACGCATGCTCATCCATATTCCAAGTCCGGCTACAACTGTCTCCACAAATAAAAGCTTCCAACTCCTATATATTCGAATTGAAACATGGGTTTCTTCTATCTGTATGCACGTGAATTGGTTTGAGAACAATTCTAATGTCTATCTTGCAACAAAGCAACAAAGACTAAAATCACTCTAAATGCAACGTAGCGCGTGTGCATAATCAAGTTAAATAATTGAAAGATGTATCAGCTAGGACCAGTCTCACGTTGAGTTGACAGCTTATATTTATCGTAAAAAAGACAATGCTGTGACACACAAAACACATCTGGCAAGAAAAATAAATCGAGCCAACCAAAAATGAAAAGAAAAAGAAAAAGAAAAAGGGCATAAACTATTTCCCCAAGAACTACAACTGCACATCAAAACACATGAAAGTACCGCTAAAAATCTTAATCCTGCAAAGACGACATCTGCCCAAACTTAAATCCCGGACCAAAACTTTCAACCATGGTAAAGCCTCCACAAACACAATCTCCAACCACTAAGCAAGTCATGAAGCTCAGGAGAAGAGAATATGACACATCATCAGTTTAGCCAATACAAGCCCCCCTAAGTAGCATTAAATCTCCCTAGACATCCATAGGGTAGCATAATTTGACGAACCACTTCATCATTCCTTAACATATACGGGAAAGTTATTATAAGCCAACAGATAATCACCCTGATCATTTTTGAGAACACAAACAGGAAGGATGCGAGATGGATCCCATCCTATTTGAAAATGTGAAAAATGCAACTTCCACGACACAAGGACATACATACTGTTGACACCTTAATTCAGACTCTTCATGTTGAGTCTGACTGGATTTGTTTTGCATTGAATCTTGAAATTTGACATTCATTGATTCCTCCACTGATTGACTCTTCTTGTTATAGACTCTGTAGGCTTTGCTTGATGTAGAATATCCAAGGAAGATGCTTTCATCTGATCTTTCTTCAAACTTACCAACTCGATCTTTTGCATTTTTCAATATAAAGCATTTGCAACCAAACACATGAAAGTACGAAACAATAGGCTTCTTACCTTTGAATAACTCATAAGGGGCTCTAGAATAGGTCTTAAAAAGACTCTATTTATGATATAGCACGCTGTTGAAACAGCTTTAGCCCAAAATCGTGAAGAAATCTTACTTTCAATTAAAAGAGTTCTAGCCATTTCTTGAAGATATCTATTCTTTCTTTCCACAACTCCATTTTGCTGAGGAGTGTATGGAGAGGAGAGCACATGCTTAAAGCCAGATTCATCACAAAATTTTGTAAAATCTTGATTTTCAAATTCACCTCCATGGTCTGTTATTATACTTGAAATAACATATCCTTTTTCATTTTGAATCTTTTTAGCAAAATTTTCAAAATACAAGAAGGTTTCAGACTTACTTGCAAGGAAATATACCCAAGTAAATCGGGAGTAATCGTCCACAATTACTAGGCAATATTTCTTACCTCCAATGCTCTGGGTTCTGGTTGGTCCGAAGAGATCCATATGCAGCAGTTGTAGTACATGATTAGTAGAGACATGATTTATTGGCTTAAATGAATTTCTTACCTGCTTTCCCAATATATATGGAGTGCATAGATCAGACTTTTGGTATGATAAATTGGGTAGCCCACGAACAAGCTGCCTTGATGAGATTTTGGCTAACTGCTTCATATTGATGTGACCAAGCTTTCTGTGCCACAAGCTTGCTTCGTCTTGTATTGAAATTAAGCATTGCGATTCATCCGGTTTCACATCCAAGAGATAGATATTTCCATGTTTTCGACCCATGAAAGACTGAGTAGAGTCTTTATTGGTTCCAGAACATATTCCTTCTTGAAAGAAGATCTTAAAACCAGTATCACATAGTTGGCTGATGCTGAGAATATTGTAATTGAGTCATTCTACTAGGGAAACATTACTTATTGTGAGATTTCCAATTTTCACAGTTCCAAATCCCACAATTCTTTCTTTGTTGTTTCCTCCAAATGAGACTTTTCCACCATTTACTTGAACGAGCTTTATAAAGCAATTTGAGTCTCATGTTATATGTCTTGAGCATCCACTGTCCAGATACCACTTTACCTTTTATTTTTATTTTTATGGAGACCTGCATTTAAAAGAGAGTCTCAAGCTTTATTTGATACCCATATTTTCTTGGGTCCATTGGATAAACAGTATTAGCCCATGTTTTCTTAACAGGTTTCCAAACCATTGGACACTTTTTTTCAAAGTGATTCGGGCTATTGCACTTTGAACACCTGAGGGCATTTCGACCTACAGACTTTTACAAAAACCTTCTTGAAATGATTTTTGTAGGCCTCTCTTGAGGGTCTTTGCTTAATTCTTTCTTTTACTTTAGGAAAATCAATCAAGGGAATAGTTTCCACTGTCATACCCAAACCAGACTTATTGAAATAAGGTCTTTGAGCTGAAAGAATTTTTTCAAGTTTCTCGGACCCTATTGAAATTTTCTTTGAAAGATTTGATGAGTCAATTTTTAAAATAGCATTTTCTTTCAAAAGATTTTCTTCACTTTCTTTAAGAGTAGAAACATTCATGTCTAAACATTTAACTCTTTCTTTCAAAACGTTTTCCTGTTGTTTTAGAACAGAGTTTTCCTTTTTAAGTTCAGAAATCCTTTTAAGAGAAGTCTTAAGACTAAAACACAGCTCATCAATATACTTAGAAACCTTGACAGGAATTTTAAAATTACTCACCTCAAATTCACCGTCTAAGTCTGATCCAGAGTTTGAGTCTGAGTCTGATTGCGCCATCAGACACAAATTGGCATATTCATCATCACTTTCTTCACACTCTGTATCACTCCAGGTTTCGACTTTGAGAGCCTTTCGAGACTTTTCAGCTTTTTCTTTCTTCTTCTTTAGAAGAGGACAGTTGGGTCTAATGTGTCCCTTTTTCTTACATTCAAAGCAAATTACATCTTTGTTTGATTCATCATCATCAACAGACTTGGTCTGTTGTCTTTGAAAGCTTTGTTTCTTTGAGTTGAATCTTCTTCATTTTCTATTCAGCTTTCTGAATCTTCTTATCATGAGAGCAAGCTCCTCATCGTCCATATCATCTTCAGAATCTGTAACATCAGAATCATCATTTGATTTTAGTGCAATAGATTTCTTACCTTTTGGATCTTCGTCTTCGTTAATTCGTTCCACTTCATAAGACTGAAGAGTTCCAACCAGCTTGTCGACAGATAATGGCATGATTCTTTGCGTCTCTCTTATTGAAGTCTTTATGTGATTCCAATCCTTGGAGAGTCCACGCAGTAGCTTGTTTACCTTCATGGGATCAGAAATTGGTTGTCCTTGATTTTCAAGACCATTTACAATTTCTGTAAAACGGCTAAACATGTCAGTTATAGATTCTCCAGGTCTCATTTTGAAGGTTTCATATTGACCGAGAAGGATGTTGATTCTGGTCTCTTTCACTCGATCAGTTCCTTCATAGGTGATATGTAACCTATCCCAGACTTCTTTTGCTATAACACAAGAAGATATTTTGTTATATTCAGTAGGTGACAAGGCACAATATAAAGAATATATAGCTTTTGCATCAAGAGTTTGTCTCTTGATTATCTCTTCCTGAGACATTCCGCTGGTCTCAACAGTTTCTTTCCCTCTTTCTGAGATAGATGCAACTTTAGGAGTGATTCCTTTTTCTACAACGTCCCATTCCAGAGGATCCTTTGATTGAAAAAATGCTTTCATTTTGTTTTTCCAGATGTTGTAGTCCTTTCCATCAAAGTAAGGAGGTCTGGTATTGCTTTGCCCTTCCACCAGCCCTGGAGCTAACATACTAGCCATGGATCTTTTACTCTGAAGTAAAATACTTCAAATAAAGTGAGTACATTTGCTCTGATACTAATTGATATGGCTAGTATAAGTACCTAGAGGGGGGTGAATAGGTATAAAGTGTAATTTCTTATGATAATCGCACAATACTAGACAGTTGATAGAAATGAGACAATTTTTCTCGTCAATAAACAAACAACGAACAAAATAAGACTGAGAGTAGGGAAGAGAAAATTGAACACAAGGTTTATAGTGGTTCGGCTTATTTCAAGCCTACGTCCACTCTTCTGCACTGACAGCCCACTAGCTGGATTCCACTATGAACAAAGAGATATTACAGTATTGTTCTTTATTGATTTCTCGGTGTAGAAGATCTACCACACTCCCTCAAGGTATCACTAAGTATAGACTCTCTTTGCATGTACAGTTTCGCTCAATATGAATCGACTAATAATCAAGGAGCTTCAGACTCTGGAATTTCTCTATCGAGCACACACTAGAACAACTGGAACGTCTTCCTTTTATACTCCTTTATGCCATCATACCCGTTGGCACTTACCAAAGGAATTCTTCCAATCTTCCCATTGGACAGAATCAATTACGAAGATTATTCGAGCTATTAAAGGAACATGTCAATAGCCCATCAATCCTGTTCGCCCATACAATTAGGATCTTGGTTTCCAATAATAGAACCTTCCAAGAATATTTCGTCAATCATCGGATCTTCAAATGATCTTGATTTCGAATAAATAATCCGTTATATCAAATCCAGTCAAGAGATCTTCTCCAGTCGATAAGACCAAATCCTTAACTAAACACTTTAGCTCTGGATCGCCTTCGTCGCTGGTTTAGAAACTGTCAATGAGAATAGTCTTGAGTCTTGAGTCTTGTGTGCTGAGTCTGGTGATCTGAAAGTCTTCAGACTCTAAGTACAAGGGTCTGCACAGCTTCCAGACTAGACTGATAGAAACGTTTTGTCAGCTTCAAAACACTCTAGAGAGATTTCTCCAACACAATTATATCGCTCATCATTTGTCATGGTGTTCTAGTTCGTTGGTGAGAATGTTGGCCGTGGCAACTTTGAGGCAGAAGAATTTTGGAATTCGACAAAGTGGAGGATCCATCAGTGTCTAATGCATCTCAAGAATGTCGAGATTGTTGATCCCGGTGCCAATTGGCTGGCGTGGGAACCCGTTCTTTCCATGCTCAAGTTTCTCCTCCCGAAGGCACCCTCGCTGGACAACATAGAGATCAATAGTAACGATTCCAGAGTGTTCGATGCGGTTAATCCGTGGGTGCTGCTCGAAGTGGCTCGGATAATTCTATCACACCCAGATCGTTCTCCTAGTTTGAAAATCATTCTTAATTATCCCTCCCAAGCATGCCCTTCTGCAAGCGTGCTTAAATGTGATTTTTACATCAGCCCAGATGTTGTCTTCTCGTGATTGCACTATTACTTTAAGCAACATGTTCATTAAGGAGAAATTGGACAGAACTGGAATTGGAATTGGAATGGATCTTTAGGATTTGTGAGAGGAGAGAGGCTGATGAGGGTAACATGTGATACAGTTTGTTTTTTTACAATATTCTTTTTGATGTATTATTTATGGGTAGATGATAGATATAAGAAAACATTATATACATAAAAGAAAATGAAAGTGTTTTTTTTTACAAGTTCCTCTTTCTTCTATGCCCAATTTCTTTAGTCGATTTCGTTTTACTTTTCCAAAAAATGAAAGTGTTAGTCGGTCACTTTGGTTGACATATAATAGAACTGGCCTAACGTTTGTTCGTCTTATGACATGCACAATACGTAAGAGTTTCCCTTCTAATATAGGATGATGATTAACGGTGATGCCGTGTCGTCACGTTCATATGAATGGCGCACTTTCAAAATAATTTTAAGTAGTAGATGCAGTAAAGTCATGAGGAATAATATAATATAGAAACCAATGAGAAACAAAAAAGGGACTATTTCGTCAATCAAAAGAAAACAACAACAAGCCGCATGAACATCACAAGGCCTCGGCGACCAAAACCGGCACAAAACATCAATGATTTGAGCAAGAATTTTACAGGTAAAAAATTTATGTAAAATGAAGGAGGAGATGCGTTACGTCATAGTGGTAACTCTCTTTGTCGGCTCCTTTAACAAGGAAATGGTTCGCTCGAACCACCAACTTTTTGCCCACTGTTCCGAAGTTCGGCCTCTGCGTAAATTTCATCCCTTCGATGAAAGGGGCTGCCGTGAAGCAGACACCGTATTAGACAAAGTCTTTGGTGTAAATGAGAGGACCTCAGCTACAGGAACGGAGGAACCTCCATAGAGGAAAGAGATTTGGAGAAATGTGGGGGAGTACGTACGTATCAGAAGATATCAAATCGGTCACCGTTCAGAGAGAGAGAGAGAGCGCATTATGCTTGCAACGCAACAGTCGACAAAGCAGCATCTACAGTACACAACTCCGACTCTGCACACAAAGCACACGCACACAAAGACGCAGGACGAGAGACAGATTGTTGATGAACAGACAAAAGCATGCAGAGAGGATGATAGATCAGGAGATTCATGAGAAAACGCTGGTGGAACACAGAGAGACGAAGAAGCACACTTGTTATGGAAAGCGAAAGGACGAGGACAACAATGGCTTCACCTCTGTGGACGCGTCTCGGTGTTGCTTTCTCTCTCTGAAAGCCTTTGTTTACCGGAGCTCTTGATCTTTTGAGTGACTGGTCTCTAGCGTGATTTTCTCTGAGAACATGGTGCGCATCGTTTACGGGCTATCTGAGCCCATCTAAACACTAAGTTCTAGCGACAACATAGTTTTGAAGGTCCCGGTCCCATGAGACCAGCACGTGACCACGTTCGAGCCTTCTCTGTTCTATGGACTGCTGACACTGCCGACGTTCCTTGTGATCATGCAAATGATCTCGTCATCCTTCTGCGAGTATTTATGGTGAACATTAAAGAAGCTTTGAAGAGACGCCGAGTCAAAAAGACCTTGGTCTTTTGACCAGAAAGAAAAACAGACCCTGCTCTAGGCTACTACTAGATACTTGCTTAACTCGATTACTGGTCCCCACTGAAAAAGAAAAAGGGATAATAATACTTACAGATAATGAATTTTCTACCATATGGCATCTACATCTATGATTTCATCATGAATTTTTTTTATATATTCAAATTAATTATAAATTATATAAAAAATTTAAAGATAGCAACAAATTAAAAGTTTAAGAATGGTGTTGCATATTGAGTTAGAATTCATTATTCCCAAAATTTCTAATCTTTTGCTAAAATAAGGTGCCGTGAAAAATAAAAATTAATTTCAGTCGGTGCTCCACCATCCCCGGCAAAAAGGTCACCGCCTGCTTAAAGCCGAGTCATTTGCCAAGGAAAAGAATCTCGAATCTCTCTTAAAGCACATAATAGCAGCGACGAAAACGGGCAACCTTTTCTTATCGATGTAAAATTCCAGAACTCAAACACAACTCAAAAAGAAACAAAAGGACAATCTTGATTAATCATCACCCATCCTCTGTCGCGAAAAAAAGATTAAGGGTGCGTTTGTTTTGCATAATACATTTTCAGAGAAAACGTTTTCCTCATTTTCTAGCATTTGGGTCGCTTAGGAAAATGAGTCAACATAAAACGTTTTCTTAGTAAACAAAATAAGATTTCCTAACAAAGCTTAAATTCAGGAAAATGATTTCCCTTTTGAAAAGATTGGAAAACGTTTTCCGAATCCACCAAAGTTTAGATTTGATGCTTGGTTTACAACAATTATTCTTATAAAAATATATTTTTAAAAAATGAATTTGAATTTTTATTTTTTAAAAAATTAAAATTTAGAAAACCTTATAAATAAAAAATAAAAATTCGAATTTGCTTATTTTTCTTTTTTTTTTCCTTCATTTTTCTTTTTGCTTCTTCTTCACCCGTCACTAGCCACAAGGACAGCCAGTGAGCTCTGGTCTCACCAAATCGAGCGATCTCATGGCTTTCGACAACAAGACTTAAGCTTGCCCGAGGTCGATGAGCCTCAAGCATCGCTAAATCAAGTGAGCTCGTGGCCTCCAGATGAGGCTCAAGCCTCGCTAGATTGGGTGAGCTCCAGCTGGCAAGCTCGCTGCCTTTGGCGACAGCTGGAGCTCACCCCTTGTAAGCTAGCCAATAAAAAAAATTCAATTTTTTTCCTATGATGAAGTGTGAAATTATTTTTTAATGGGATCAAAATGACAGAAAACATTTTCAATTATACATTATCAAACAAAGGAAAATAAACCGTATTTTTAGAAAATGTTTTCCCATAAAATAAATTTCCTTTATCATTGAGTTTTCCGTGAAACAAATGCACCCTAAAAGTATAACAGTACCTGCAACAACACCTAGGATAGAAATGCATAATGGAGATAGGGATGGGACGCTTGTGCTGGTCTCAATGAAGCTCTCGCCGAAGAAGAAAACAGAAAATAAAAAAGGAAACAATAAACAAATAAAAATAGAAAAAAAAATCGAAAATAGAGAACAATATATATGTATATTAAAAGGAGGCCGGGCTGGGTGGAGTTCATGGGGCTGAAAGTTTTTGGGTTAAGTGAAATAGGTTTAGATTTGGACATTTTCGGACAGGGCCCAAGGGGCGGTCCAAATTTCAGACCTGCACATTCTGACGGGGTTCCCCGACCCGATCCGAGTCCTCATTTTTCAAAATTAAAAAAATTAAAATTAAATGTCGGAAAAATTAAAATTCACAGTTTAGGTTTCGATTAACATTTTAAAAAAAATTGAAAATCTTTGGATAAAAAACTGAACTCAAAATTGAACAAGCTCTAAGGGCTTTATAAAAGGATTTAAGGATTTTTGGATGTTCTTAGAGACAATTATTAGAATGCTATTTGTGCATTCCAATTTCGATTTTGCTTGATTGTGCACTTTTAATATATATTTATTTTTCTTTTCAATATGGTTAGGATAAATCTTGGATCTCAATGAAAAGATTGCATGGACATGATAAAAACCTTTGGACTCATAATTGGAAAAAAGGCTACATGAATACTTTAGTTGACAAATAATCAAATTTAAGTATCGAAATGACAATAGTTGGATAACTAGTGTAATCAAGTTTCCAATACTGGAATCTTTGGTTCGGCAAGAACTAAGACGTCGCTCCCATGTCTCAATTGGTTTTTTTGCTGATCTCAAATGACTAGTGGCGATTCCTAAAAATACTTAAATTGTTAAGAATATAAAAGACATCCTGTGCCACGTGAGATATGGGCTGAGAGAGCCCGTGCTCTTGACTAATGAATCTTTTGATGGTTGAAAAGATAATGTATTCAGACTGTCTTTTCAATGATTATTAGAATGGTCTCTTGAGCAAATAACTCTAGAACAAATGGTTTGTTGGAATTTCCAATTATGGGTCTAAAATCATTTTTTGTTAGGTAATTTTTCAATGTTAACATTACATTTTGAAAATTACATCGTGTGCCTAAAGCTCTCAAAATGGAAGAGTTTTTCGAAAGCAGATTCTTGTTTTAATGCATAAAATTTTCAGAATTGAAGTCGCAGCTTTGAAGGAAAATTCCTCGAACTTTGGTAGGTGGAACTTATTTGGTTTGTAAAATCCTATGGGCATTCAATTGACAGATCACAGAGGAAGCTCTCAACAATGTTTTCTCTTAAGAGTGAAACAGCAGCAAAACACTTAACCCTGGTAATCAGGGACTCGAGGGCAAAGTATTGATGCCCCGCTTTCAATATAAGAGAGCCCGTTGAGAGATCAATTTTTCATTAGTATATTGACATTTGTCTTTCTTTCCCAAGTTACTCATGATGGCTTATCCTTAGGAACCTCATGCCATGGAAGGAAATGGACACTTCTCTGAAGCCAAGATAGAAAATTCGGGTCCTCTACATCTGTCGATCTTTCATATTCCTTTCTGGATGGTATTTTGTCCCAAAGTTATGACATTCTGCACCTGAATTTGGTCAGCTAGAGAGGTTTGACACTTGCACGGAGGCAAATGAAGTCATCATTAGAAACGAGAATTCCAAACCTGAAATCCCGAAGTGTTGCAGCTTTAATGCAAGGATGTTGCAGTCACCCCGTGACACAAATGTCGATTGCTTGGACAATTGTCACTTGGAAAAAGATTTGACTAATGCAGATCTACCAAAGTAAGTCATGGAAAAGCGGTGATTCTTTCCAACCGCACCATCAAAATAATTCTCAAACTTGCAATTCGGCACTGTAAAATGAGGTAATTCTTTGTTCTTTGGATACGTGATGAGGTAAAGAAGTTTTTAAAATAAAATTGAAGGGTGAGAAATTAAAATTACAATGGTTTAGGACCTAATTAGACAAACAAACAATGGAGGGTCTCGTGGTCTTTATGGCTAGGAGTGATAGCTGTTAATTTGAGTCTACTGATGAATAATTATGCAAAGTTCTTGTGGGCTAATGTTTTAGTTGAGAAAGTACAAAACAAGGTACAAGTCGATTTGTTGTGAAACTACTCTTATTTAACTCATATAGTAAGGCCGCTATTGTTTAAGCTATAAAAGGACGAAGGGAAATGGGACTCAACTTCTGCCTGTGTAAAGGACAACTTCACACATGGAAACATTCTAGCCCACAAGGAAGCTTTATCATGTCGATTTGATTGTCTTGAGGGATGATTTCTTGGAATATCCTAGAGCCGGCAGATTCGACATTTTTAATGTTAGTATAAGCCGTCCCTATCAATCAATGCCGAAAGGTTGTCATTTTGAGCTTGACCTTATCACCCGGCTACCGAATTTCTCCAGCCAAAGCCACTAAAAGCTTGATCATCATCAGTTCGCAATCCGAGATTTGGATATCTAGTTTCATCCACTTCCTTCCCTTTCTAGCTTGGAAAGAAACCTTGCAAGTGCTCATCCTCTCGAGCACCCTGTTCCTGTTTCTCTTCTTGTCTCTTGCCAAACTTTGGTACAAGTTATGATGGAAACCGCACAGGATACATAGGATAATGAATGAGCAGGGAATCAAAGGCCCCCCTTACAAGTTTGTCCACGGAAGCAGCAAGGAATCATTCAAGATGATCACGCAGGTCAGGGACATACCAATGAATAATTTCTCTCATGACATATTTCCCGAGATTCAACCTGAAATATACACATGGACTAACGCATATGGTAAATGAATTAAGTCCTACGTTTTAGTTTCAATTTTATGCTCTACTTAATGTCCCTAATGAAAACTGCCGTGGGATGATCTGACCTAAGATTGTTGATTGGATCTTTTGTGACTTTTGTAGGGAGAAATTACTTTAGTTGGCAATGGGACTCAAGCTCAGCTGCTCATTATAGAACTAGAACTGATCAAAGAGGTATTAGTTAATAGAGACAAAACGTATCCAAAAACACAAGCTACGGACTATGTCAAGAAGCTTTTAGGGGAAGGGCTTGTGACCGCAAACAACGAAGAAAAATGGGCAAAATAGCGTAAACTTGCTAATCATGCTTTCCATAGGGCAAGCTTAAAGGTAATTAAGCTTTGATAGTAAATTGCTCCAAGCTCGTTACTTCAACAATCTCAATCTTAATAAAATTTCACGCAATTATTAAGCACTGAATGCACATTTCGAGATCGAATTAACGTAAGGCTTAGGTGACCGAGCAACGCGTGGGCAAGCAAATGGGCAAGAGAGGCGTGACCATGAGAAAGAGAGAGAGGGTGACGGTGAGGTCGAGAGAATGAAGGAGGAATAGGAGGTGGTGTGGAAATGAGGGGGGAAATTCCTCAATTTATAGGCAAACCCTTCATGATGATCTTTCCAAATGGACTAATTATTTTCATGTAGATGGATAATCTAGGTTGAGAAGGTGGCAAGCTAAAGAGATGGGTGGCAAGTTTAGTTTCTAGGGACGACACTTGCTTATCTTTCCATTGGTCCACCTAAGAGGTTGAGTCATCATGGAATAATTACATGCAATTATTATGGGGACACCTAAGCCAATGACTAAGCCTTCCTCATTTAATGTTTGGATTTTGAGTAATCATTAGGTTAGATATTCATATCACAAACTTGCTCTCCAAGTTTTTAAATTATGAGGCATTATGGCCTATTTCTCTGAGGGATACCTCAACTCGGCATTGAAAAACTAGAGTCCAAAGATATTTAATGCATCCTCATCCTATTCCAAGAAGACTTTAGATTGGTTTGCTCCTCAAGTTGGGCGTGCAGCCCCCTTACCTCCAAGTTGGGCGAGTGACTCTCTTATCCTGGGGTGAAAAATAGTTTCAAGCAATTTTCAAAAATCAATATCATTACCCTATCAAATGGGCTTGAAAAATTATGAAATTTTAATATGTTGTAGCGAAGATCTTAATTAAAAAAAAAATTATGAGGAACCCTGGAAAAATTCGTTTTATGGAAAGAGAACCAGATCACTGAACATAACCCAATCATTCATCCATCGAACAAATTCAACGGTCAGAAAGAAAGACCTATTTTGAAATTCAAATATTTATAAAACTATTTGAAATTTTAATATGTTGTAGATATGAATGTCATTTGAAAATTTTGTGAAGCAAGTATATCTAAATTTGAAAGGAAAAAAAAATTATAAAAATTTGAGAAAATAATTTGGTCACTGTTTTTACTACACTGAGCAAAGTCAAGATGATAAATGATTGGGCCTTCGTCTCAACCATATCACTTTAGAAAAATCTGAAATTTAAGTATGTTGTAGAACAAGATGTTTTGAACAACTTTTGTGAAGTAAATTTCTCCAAATTCGAACCATAAAGAGCTCTTCTAAAATTGCAAAGCAAGAAAGGTCCAGTAGTTTCGAAAACTGAGAAGTCAAAACCTAGGAGAGCAAAGGTGGCAAGTCTATGAAGGAGAAGTGGCACCCTTCTTGGCTTGTAAGGTCACTTGCCATTATTCTCTTGGGTCATGAGTCATCCTCCCTTAATTAATCACTTCATTTATTGCATTCACACTCGCCCACACTCATTCACACTCATTTTTAGGAAGATTTGGCCTAGGTGTCTCCTCATTAATGAGTCAAAGTCCAAGTTTCAAATTTGTCTTGCAAGAACTTTTCATGCCAAGTGTCCACCCTTAGTCAATGTTCATTAAGTGACTACAAGCCAAAGGCATTGAATACACGTTAGGAAAATATCTACGTTTTGAAGGTCTTGTCATTGGGTAGGGATTAATTGAGCTTGATCACGATCAATAACCTTATTTGGCCTAAGGTTCATACCTAAGCCATGCCCAAACAAAGCCAGATGCAACTCGGCTTGATTGGCCAAACTGAGTTCGAAATCCCCTTTATCGAGAAAAGGAGTCGTGGTTAGGTTTGCTGGCTAAGTCCTAGCCTAGTCGGTCGATCCTTTGATTGGTTCATGGGCTAGCCCGTGGGTCAATTCTAATTGGCTGGTCCTGTGGTCAATCCTTGAGCCAATCGACTAGTCTTGTAGCCAATCCTATGACTAGTCCAATGTTCTGCACCACGAATCTTGGTCAGTTCGAAATTAAACCACGTTGAGTTCATTCGATCCATGGTCGATTATCGGTTGTTATGTAATCATGTGGAATTGATTGATTCTTACCAACTCACGGTCGCATGGGATTAGTTCATGGTCGTCCATGGCCAGTTCAATGACCATGTGAAATCACTTGCGATTGGTGCATTAACTAGGCAGAATCAAGCCATGACTATCTGTTGATCTGTGATGGTATGTGAACGTCTCACGACTAATTTTTATGATCGAATAACATTTCTATAGTCGAATACTCTATAATTGAACCTTTGGTTACCGATCCTGAATGGCCAATTGACTTATGACCAGCCTTCGGGCCGGCTCATGGCCAAGTCTCGCCCTTGATGTACCGGGCTTTGGCCTACTAGTCGAGGCCAAAATAGGGAATGAAGACCTTGACTTCGATGGAATTGCCAAGTTAAGGACAGCACAATGAACTGATCTTTGTCTTGATTGATTTGGTAGACTAGAAATGATCCTCCTAACAACATATTGGCATGCATGCTTGTTTAAGTCCAAAACTCAAACTCATTGATACTCTATATTACTAGAATTATACCATTTGTAACTCTGTTAGAGGAACACCCTTGTAAGTAAACGTTGATGCTCAACCATTAGTAATTGTAAAAAAATTTGTTGGTAAAAAATAAGTAAATAAAGGCTAGTAAGTTTTTACGTAACTTGCCAGCACTTTTAAGAAATTATCGACTTGGTTTGTAGGTTGCGAATTACCAATATTGTATTACTTTACAAATTTTTTTATCTACCTGGATTGATTTTTTACTTTTACTCTTTACTAAAATAATCTAACTTTTGCACCTCAACATATTGCCTATTTAAATTCAAAACCCTTAGAACTTTCATGACACCCAAATGTTGACATGTAGAATCAATACATATTTTTAAAAAATTCTTCAAATTTGAACAATATTTTAAATTTTTGGCAGGAAAGTAAAATAATATATATAAACAAGTCCTTTAGTTGCATAACCTACCAACGCTTTGAACTATCTTTACATATAATTTCTTTTGGAGCAAGCGGATCATTACTGATGTAAAGGGGGAGCTTCAGGTAAGCACTCCAATTAAGGTTGGTGATTTCTAAAAACATTTGTAAATTTAATTGGTTGATAAGTAAGGTAAATAGAAATTTGTAACTCAGTAGTTAAATTGGTAAATCCTTAAAAAAAATATTAAATAAATGCAGGTAAACAACTTAAATGAGATTTAGTAAATTAAATTGGTAATCCAATGGGTGAAAATGGTAAGTTACACAAATAAAATTGGTAACTTTATGTAAGACTTGATAATTATAAGGCATTTTTAAGAAAGACAAATAATATTTGGTAAAAAATAACATAAATTCAAATGAGAGTTAGTAATCCAAGACTAGTTTGTAATTTAATCAGAATTAATTGATGGGTCACTTAAATTAAAGTTGATGAATTCATATAGAAATTGAAAGGTTAAAAGAATTAGCAAGAAAGGCAAATAAAATTTAGTTAAATGTAAGAAATGTTGATGAGTTGATAAAAGTGTCGTAAATTACCAACAAAGTCATTGGGAAATTACGTGACCAATGATTGTCAACAGTTTTTTGACACTTGACAACTCTTTCGTATAGTGACTAAAGGACAAGAAAGAATTGTTCTATTGGGAACGAAACAATGAAATAGTCCTTCTAAATTCTGAGTAGTTGTGTTGTCAAGTAATGTCTTCTCTTGCGTGCAGATCAGCATGATCATGAACGAAGCGTTCCGATTATATCCTCCTGGGATTGGGTTTACTCGAAAAGTCGACCAGGAACTTAGGCTAGGGAAACTTGTTCTTCCTCCTAACATTTAAGTTTACGTAGCTAACCTCAAGCTTCAGCACAACCCTGAAATCTGAGGAGAAGTTGTGCACCTCTTCAGACCAGACCGGTTCTCGGATGGCATCCTTAAAGCTACTAACAACAACTCAATCGCGTTCCTTCCCTTTGGTTTCGGGCCTCGAATGGGCGTGGGAATGAACTTCGTGATGAACGAGGTGAAAATCGTCCTTTCGATGATTCTGCAGCGCTACTCTTTCAAACTGTCTCCTGGGTACATCCACAGTCCAGTTGAAATCGTCACGACTCGCCCTCTGCACGGACTTCAAGTTGTATTTCATCCCCCGTAGATTGTTAATCAGCATATATGTCCCAGTTAATGCTGAGATAACAACGTACAGAGACTACTTTTAATGCCTTCGTGAGCTTGTGGGTTCTAGTTTCATGAAAAACCTATTGAAGTTCTATTTTAATTCAAAGATGTGTTCTAGGTCACAATTGGGTCGGATTGACCTACGTTTAACTTAACGGATTAGACGAGCTGTGTTTTGGATCAGGTACGTATTCATTAGATGTCCGTTCCAAGTTTCTTGTAATATAATTATCTAATGGACCGCATACAATTGACCAATTTATGTTTTGATCCTGATGGATCTAACGAGCGGTTGAGTCATTCATCAAGTCCTATCAGATTCGTGGTTCGATCCCCCCTGAGGTACCCTCCTGATTTGACCGACTATGCGGCGGCTAGGCTACCTTTATATGGGTGTGGTGATAAAGCAACGGAAACAGAAGGCCAAATTTGTTTTTGGATCTGCCATTAAAGATTGTGTGGGTTAGGACTTTTCGAACTAAGCAAGAAAAAGATGAAAGCGAGTGATACACGGTCTTGGTGTTTCCTCGTCACGTCCGATGTCATCCCCGTGCTCACGATTGTGTCCTTTATACGTTGGCCCTTGAATTTTTCATCGATCTATGTCGCGTCTTGTAAGCGAGATTATTTGCTAAGAAACAGTTCCGGTGTCGAGAAGACGACCAAGACAGCTTGTGTCATGTAACGCTGGTCAAATGAAAAACGAATCGAGACCCGTGTCTCTAATTGAAAAGTTCGACAAATTCTCTATTCATCGAATTCTCGGTAAGGTTTGGCTTTGGAAATGGCTTTTCGACAGATGGCGCACATTCGAGGCGCCATCCTGTCGTGGGCTTGGAGGAGAACCGGGTGCATGCAATACTTGTTCATCACGATTTGGATTGATTTTAATAATTTCAGATCGGCAAGGAAGTCACGGATGACGTTAATCAGTTCGTCCCTATCGTACGTTTCCTCTGAAATGGAGCCAAAATGTCAAAGGTGGACCGACAGAACTTTCCCGACATTTTCCCAACAAAGGTTGTTTAATCTTGATCGTGGCGCCGGCCGGCTTATAGAATCCTCCGAAAGACACAATAAATACCTAAATCAATCGAACTTTATCAATCGAACTTTTTCATTTCATAAGAGAAACCCAGTATCATAATTTTCACTGTTTTCATTCTCTTTATCGTTTGATCCCCTTATTATACCATGCAATCGGTCATCTTCCTGAGCTCTCTGTTTCTGTTTCTTCTCTGGTCTCTTGCCAAGCTCTTGCACAAGCTATGGTGGAACCCGCTCAGGATACAGAGGATGATGGCCCAACAGGGGATCTCTGGCCCTCCTTACAGGTTCCTCCATGGAAGCACCAAGGAAACAATCAAGATGAAGATGAAAATCAGGAACACGCCCATGAACAATCTCTCTCACGACATATTCCCTAAGATTCACCCTCAAGTCAACACATGGATAGACACATACGGTAATTACCGGAATACTAAACTTAAGTTTCATTAGTGTCATGACGCTCTGATATTAAACTTATGTGCAACTTTGTAGGGAGGAATTACCTGAATTGGCACGGACCTCAAGCTCAACTGGTCATCACAGAGCCAGATCTTATTAAGGAGGTGCTGCTTAACAGAGAGAAAACATACCCAAAAACAGGAACTAAGGACTTTGCCAAGAAGCTTCTAGGAGATGGGCTCGTGAGTACAGTTGATGGCAAGAAATGGGCGAACCAGCGTAAACTCGCCAATCACGCTTTCCATGGGGAAAGTTTGAAGGTAGTTGGACTCAATCGAAAAAGAGAATTGTATGATTTGAGGTTTTACTAATTATTTTGGGGGGATTGAAATTGCAGAATATGGCACCGGCAATGGTGGAGAGTGTTCACACTATGCTAGGAAAATGGAAGAATCAAGAAGGGAAAGAGATCGAGGTGTTCGGAGAGTTTAAGTTATTGACATCCGAAGTGATTTCAAGAACTGCGTTCGGGAGCAGCTATGTTGAGGGGAGGAACATTTTTCAGATGTTGACAGGATTGGTTACGTTAACATCCAAAAATGCTTTCAATATAAGGTTCCCGGGAATAAGGTATCGCACATTTTTTCTAGGAAAATTTTATTTTGACCATTTTTATGATGAAGAAGCTAGAAAGTACAGTGATTATCACTTTTAGAACGAACTTTAGACATCTGAACTTGATTATTCTGACAAGTTTTCCAGGTGAGCAAATGCATTCGAAGGAGGCACACTGTTTTTGGATAACCATTCTTATCACTAAAATTACTGATGTGAGATCACACTTAGAAAGCTGCTAATTTCTGACGATGGTCGGGCAACAGTTTTGTTCATTGTGCAAATGCAAACTTCAAGCCTCAAAAGACTTAGGACATTTCACGTCTCAGAACCAGAGTTTTAATTAGGCCTAACTAATTATGAAATTTGTTCTGAATCCTGCTGGCAGAAAGCTTTGGAAGACAGCGGATGAAGTCGAAGCGGAGAAACTTGAGAAAGGCATACGCAATTCCATCTTACAGATGATCAAGAGAAGAGAGAAGAAGGTGATGGCCGGTGAAGAAGATGGCTTTGGGGATGATTTCCTAGGACAACTTGTGAAGGCTTTGCACGATACGGACAAGAGCAAAAAATTCACAGTAGATAATTTGGTGGATGAGTGTAAGACATTCTACATAGCCGGACAAGAAACTGTCAACTCAATGATGACATGGATGTTATTCCTCCTAGCGATTAATCCAGAATGGCAAGAGGAAGCAAGAAGGGAGGTTCTCTATGTATTTGGGAATAAAGACCCTGATTCCGATGGACTAGGAAAGCTTAAGAAGGTATAGAAAACAACTCAAGTCTTGGTCCCGGTCAACCTTTTTTGATTCACTCGAATTGTAGGTTAGACATGATGACTAACTAAACATTTTCCCTTTTTCATGTGCAGATTAGCATGATCATGAACGAAACTCTGCGTTTGTACCCCCCTGTAGTCGGCTTGACTCGAAAAGTTGGCAAGAAACTGAGGTTAGGGAGGCTTGTTCTTCCTGCTAATAGTCAGATCTTTATACCGACCCTTAAGCTTCACCATGACCCTGAAATCTGGGGGGAAGATGTGCATGAATTCAAGCCGGAGCGATTCTCAGAAGGCATAGCTAAGGCTACCAACAACAATGCGGTCGTGTTCATCCCCTTCGGCTTCGGACCTCGATCTTGCGTTGGGATGAGCTTCGTGGCAGCAGAAGCGAAAATCCTCCTTTCGATGATCCTCCAGCGCTACACCTTCAAGCTGTCCCCGACGTATATCCACTGCCCAGGTCAGCTCGCGACAACCCGCCCTCAACATGGACTTCAAATCAGGTTTCATCCTCTACAAAAGTAGTTCATCACCGCATGATGTTCAGTCGCCAATGTGCATGGATGCCGCCATGGATCCATGCAACAATGGCCTGTGAATTCTTGGTTCCAGAGGTATGTGATATTTGTAGGTATCAAGTTGTCTTTCTTTTAATTTCAGAAGCACTATTCCTATTGTGCAGTGTATTCGATTTGCCAAGACTCTTCACGGCGTACAATCTTGTGTTCTAGTTCTCGTAAGTAGTTTTTTTATTTTTTAGGCACGTACCTCATATGTGTGCATGGTCATGTATAGTGGAACTTAATAATGATTTAACATATTTCTTACCGAATAAATGCAACATTCTGGAAGTACAGCTAATGCGTATACTGGACTAAGGCAAAGAATGAATGTCTAATGACCGATGTTTGGATGACAAGAATGATCAAAATCAGTCAACTTATTTGACCTAATCTACAAATCATATAAATCAAGTTCATTTCAAGTTTCAACTATTGATCACTTTGGGCTCAATGATGAAACCGTGTAATTAATGGTTAAGATGAGATCAATATACCTGATCTGTAGACTATGACAGCGTTTGCAGCTAGTCCCTCGTTCACCTCCATCGTCCCTGGTCCCGAGCTCCATCCATTCGCTGCACGACCATTCATTGAAATGCTTGGAGGTTTCTACTCTTTCCGGGCGAAACGAGCATCCATTCGCTATACCCACCATCGACCTCTGGTTTCCTAGTATTTGAAACTTGTTTCTAGTTGGGGCTCTATACTGTCTGACAGCTCTCAATGGTTGAATTTTCACTAGCAGCACCGAGGTCGGAGGTGCATCCGGTCGAACCATCCTCCCTCGCTTGAATCTCCGGCCAATGATCCTTCCTACGTCCCACAGCCCCACAATTGAACGGGGACTCAACACCTGCACAAGGCTGCTGAAAACTCTGCACAGGTCATCTTTACTTCGAAAATGAACCTCAAAAGGAATGCCCAAAATCGATGCGCACTCCATTAATCGACAACAGCTTCTGGGTTTGTGAAGTCTTTTCAAATGAATTGCCATTCGATCCTTCGTGTCAAGCATTTCCACGGCTTATCCTGGCGGCGGATATTTTAAATGAGGAAAATCACTAATTTTTTGAGATACTTTGTGTTATATCTCTTTTTCCAAAAGCACAAAAAAATTCGAACCTTTTATGAACCCACATTGCAATTTTCAAGAAATGTCGAATAATAAACATCTTAAGATTATATCTATATTAAACCATTCACTGCCATCTTGTCATGAACAAATTCTAGTTGAACTCACCAAATAAAACTAGGTGTGTTTGGGAACACTTCCCCAATGCCCCTTGGGCCTCCAAAGCCTGTTGGCTAAATGCAAGAACCACATAATTGTATTTCCAAAGGCCCCAACCTAAGGCAGATCCGAATGTACTATTGAATTTTGGTATTCTTGAAATACATAGCTTGAATTTAATAATTATTTTATTCCGCTTTTGGACAGTTTATTTTCCCCACGGTTTGCACAGAGGGGTTAGATGGAGGTGGGTAAGCTCTATGTTTAAATAAGTCTCGAATTTAAATTCAAAGCAAAAAGTTGAATTCCAGAAATAATAATATTAATAATAAAAAAGGACTTCTTGCTAACAAGAAAAGCCCAAAAAGGGAGATTTGCACAAATCTAAGTTTCCTGTTCAGCGTTGAAGTCAAACATGATATTAGACTTTGATCATGAAAAAAGAGGACGAAGAAGTTAATATTGGAGTCGGAGTTGCAGGAGGAAACGAATATTCTTTCCTGATCTACATGGGAGGGACTTTCAAGATTTGGAAAGTCCATTGTGGACTTGAAGACCATACATTTGACCATACATAGAGAAGCAGGCACGCTATTAGAGATTTCTTGAAGAACTGCTGCTTTTGTGTGAGGGCTTGTTGTGGTTGTTGATGTACAGAGGACTTCATCGTGGGGTTTCAAAATTCACTACATCCGGATGCTAGTATTGAAGCCAACTAAATTTTTGTGGTAAGAATGTATATATAATTCCTTCGTGAGATTGATAAATTATTTAACAAAAAATTGTGGGGCTAAACACCGCTTGAGTTATTGGGTGTAATTAGGACGTGGAAACACTGAAAATGTTAAGTTATTTGAGTATGATTATAATCTCTTTTGTATCATTCGATATATAATGAAATTCATTGCTACTCTAATCATGTATCAAAATTTTTTTTTTCGTCTATTTTATTATTCGATTGCTTGCTTTTGTGGATTATTTGAGTTGAAGTGAATCGATAATGATGGAAGAAGGAAAAGTGAGAATATACAAAATTGATGGAAATGATTTTGATTTCTAAAAGATATAGATTGAGGATTATCTCTACCAAATAAAATTGCACTTGCCTCTATTGGGGGAGAAGCTAGAGACGATGAAGCAATCTGATTAGGAATTGCTAGATAAACAAGCTTTGGGCATTATTCGGCTGACGTTGGCCTGTAACATTGCGTTCAATACCATGAAAGAGAATACCATCACGAGTTTAATGAAATCATTGTCAGATATGTATGAAAAGTCTTTTGTGATCAATAAGGTCTATTTGATACAATGTCTATTTAACTTGAAGATGAGTGAAGATGCGTAGTTGCACATCATATTAATGAATTCAATGTGATTATTAGTTAATTCAATTAAGTTAAGATTGACTTTGAAAATGAGGTATGTGTTTTGATCCTATTATCTTCATTACTTGATAGTTAGAATATCACTGTTATTGCTATTTGTAATTCTTATGGGTCAACAAGCTTAACATTTCATGAGGTTCGAGATTTAATTCTAAGTACGGACATTTGTAGAAAAAAATCTGGTGAACTTGTATCTACTATTTTAGTAGGTGAAAATAGATGAAGAATTGATTCACATGTTAGCAGGAGTAGTATAAACATGAACATATGTAGTCAGTCTAGGACTGATAGTGATGTATGTTAGAGTTGTGGTAAGAGGGGGAATCTTAAAAGGAATTGCCTTAAGCTAAAAAATGAAAAGTATAAGGGAATCATAATTGAGTCTATAGATAATTTTGGAGCTATAACTGATGGTAATTGGGGTAGTAGCAATTATGTCTTGTCCATCATTAATGATTCATCGTTCGATTGATATATAATGGATTCTGGTTGTTTTGTTCATGCTATGTCAAATAGAAACTAGTTTACTAATTATCAATGCATGAATAATAGTAAAGTTCAATTAGGGAACAACGCAAAGTCAATATTATAGGTGTTGATGATGTTAACATTAGAATGCATGATGGTATGTGAGGACATTGACTTGATGAGGCATATACTTCGAAATATGGAGTTCTAAAAGTTATTTGAGATGCTTTGATAATAATGAGATGAATCAAATATGGTGGCCTATATGAACTTTGAGGTGAGACAATGACAAATTTTGTTGTTGAAAAGTTGAAAGAATTTGTTTGAAAGTCTAAATTGTGGCATAGACATTTGGGGCACATTGGCGAGAGAAGCTTGAAGATTTTAAGTGAAAGAAATTTGTTATATGGTTATGTTGCTAATGAATTGAATGCATGCAAGTGCTGTGATATAGATCAATGACCAAAAGTGTAATTCAGTATGGTTGTCAAAGAAACCACAAAAATAGTAGAGTCAATTCATTTAAATATTTTGCAAATTGTCGCAATTTCCTTCAAGAGAAAATGCCAATGCTAATAGTTGTCAATGACTATTTGTGGAAGCTTTTAGTGTCTATGTTTGGGCACAAGTTTGATACTATTGTCAGGATTAGGCAGTTGATAGCTTTAATCGAAAATGAAATTAGTAAAACGATTAAACATGTGTAGACTTACACTAACATGGAGTTTTGCTTAAAACTGTTAAACAAATCTTGTTTGAAATAAAGCATAATAAAACACCGCATTAGTGCTAGTGAACCACAACATGTTGCAAAATTGATGAGCAGAATAATACTAGAGATAATGCATAAAATGCTCTCTAGTGCTAGTATGATTAAGAGATTCCTAGCAGATGTACTTAGTACGACGAGCTACTTGATGAATAGATTTCCATCAATTGTAATTGGATGTTTGACTCCCAAAGAAGTATGGTTAGGTAACGTTGTCAATTATTCTATTTTTAAAATATTTGGTTGCCCATGTTATGCTTGAGTGAGCGATGGTACGGTGGATGAGGAGGTAAGAAAGTGCATGTTCCTAGATTATGCACAAGGTGAGCGAGGCTATCGGCTGTGGTGTCCAAAATTAGATTAATAGAGAAGTTACATTCGATGAGTCTTCAATACTTCTAGCTAGGACTAATTATAATAGTTTTTATATGGAATTGAGATGGAGTTGCAACCAGAAACTCCTAAAGTAGCGGATACTAGCAAAGTAATCAATATAAGATGCTTATAGCGAGGTGAACCATATAGAGCCAATGGTTGTTCTAACTACTAATATTAACAAGGTATGTATTTGGTCTCCCAATAGGTATGGAGGCAATAATGTTTTGCTTTATTCATGGTTGAGGATGTTGAGTTGAAAAATCCTTGCAAAGTAGTTAAGTGTGTGTGTGGAGTTGGTGTTCTAACGGGATCCTCAATTATAGCGAAATTCAAGTGAGGCTTGACCTTAGAAAATATTTGTGGCATTTGAGCTCATTGGGGGTTGTAGGAGAGTAGCAGCAGAGTTAGATTTTTTAAACAAATAATTGTAACTTGACCCAAATATCAAGCCAAAGTGGAGATTATTGAAATATGTCTTGAGTTTAAACCTGAAGCAAAAATTTGAATTTTAGAAATAATAATATTAATAATGAAAAAGGACTTTGTGCTTGTGCAAAATTTGCTACCAAGTAAAGCCAAAAAGGGGAGATATACACAAATCTAAGTTTCCTGTTTAGTGTTGGAGTCAAACGTGATATTAGACTTTGACCATAAGAAACTAAGAAGTTAAGATTGGAGTCCAAGTTACAAGAGGAAACAAGTATTCTTTCTTAATCCACATGGGAGTCACTTTCAAGAATTGGAAAGTCCATTGTGGACCTAAAGACCCTATATTCAGCCATCCGTGGAGAAGAAGGCACGTTGTCAGAGATTTCTTGAAGCGCCGTCGCTTTTGTGTGAGTGCTTGTTGCAGCTATGATGTATAGAAGACTTCATTGTGAGGTTTCAAAATTCAGATAATTACATATGGGTGCTAGTGTTGAAACCAATTAAATTCTTGTGATAAGCATTTATGTATAATTCTTTTGTAGAGCTTCTTTAGCAAGGAATTATAGGGCTAAACTTCGTGTAAGTTATTAAATGTAATCAAGACTTGAGAAACACTAACAATGTTTGAATTACTTGAGTGTGATTGTAATATTAGTTATGTCGCTTAATTTATATTGGAATTTGTTGTTGCTCTCTTTGTGGACATAAGTTATTACGATCGAACAACTTAAATCTAATATTTGATCTTAATTTCTTATTCATATCTATTTTATTATTATTTGATCATTTGCTTTTCTAAGACGTCACCTAGAGGTCGCGCTACCTCAGCAACCGACGCCAGGGGGTTGTATGACCTAGGCAACAAGGCTTGAGGTTGCGAGACCTTAGGCCGCCTTGCCTTGGGTCATGTGACCTTAGGCAAGACTGTTGGTAGCCAAATCTAGCTCGCAAGCGGTTGGCTTGCACCAAATCTAACTCGCCAATGGCAAATGTTTGAGATTTTTTACTCTAAAACAAATTGGCAAAAATCCTTCACAATGCATAGTTTTCTTTTCTAATTGCCATTTACATTAAAATTGCTTTACGATTTATTTTTCAATTACATTTTGCTAAATATTATTTGCATTTAAAAAAAAAAAACCTTTTACCTAATCTCCTACGCATTTCTCCAAAAGTTTTCCCCCAAAATGTTTCTATAATAGCATCAGGTAGAGCCTCTTTGTAGCTTAAATAAGCATGACACATATTTGTGTGTATATAATGGATATCACGGATGGATAAGTCCCACCTGAAATGAAGATCAGGACAAAGCACTTTTGTCCGCCATCAAGCGCAGAAGATTCCAACGATACAAAGACAAATGCAAAATCAATAAATAATTTGAAAATAAAGAAGGAATGAAGAAACTTCGAACTCGAGGCTGAGGGAGGAGTTCAGGAGTTTCGTTGATTTCACTAACCCAGAAGCTGGTTTCACTCTCCTCTTGTTGTCCATCGTCCTTTCAGAGCCCAACTCGATTCTCTGGGAGACGCCATGATCGTGCTCTGGACCTCTCTGTTTCTACTTCTCTTCTCAGCTCTCGCCATCGCTCTCCACAAGCTATGGTGGACCCCGTATCGCATCCAGAGGACGATGGCCTCACAAGGAATCAGAGGCCCTCCTTACAAGCTCTTCTATGGAAACACCCGGGAGATCCTCCAGTTCAAGAATGAAGCTTCGAGCAGACCCTTGAACCTTTCTCACGACATCTTCCCTCGCGTCCAGCCTCACATCTCCACTTGGACTGGAACATACGGTGAGGTCGCGAAAATTCGTGTAATATTCGTCGTCTCGGAATTCCAATCTGTTTAATTTTACGTGGTTTCTGATCTGTGGGTGTTGTAGGGGCAAATTATCTGAGCTGGTATGGTCTTCTGCCTTGGCTGATTGTGACAGAGCCTGAGTTGATCAAAGAGGTGTTGAATAATAAAGACAAGGCCTTTCCGAAACCTGAAATGGACGGGTTTGTCAAGAAGCTTTTGGGCGACGGGCTCGTGACGACGGAAGGCGAGAAATGGGCAAAGCAGCGTAAGTTGGCGAATTATGCTTTCCATGGGGATAGCTTGAAGGTACAATTTACATGTTCACCTAGGAAATGTTATCCGATGTTGTATTTGATCACCAAAGATGGAATAGTAGAGATATGAATGAACACAATGAATGACTGAGTATTTGGAAACACGATGTTGCTTGAAAATTGTTGGCCCATACTGAGGAATTAAATTGATTTCATCAAATGTGTGCAAATGCAGGGTATGCTTCCAGCAATGGTAGATAGCGTCCACATGATGCTGGACAGATGGAAAAATCTACACGGCGATGAGATCGAGGTGTACCAAGAATTTACAATATTGACTTCAGAAATAATTTCCAGAACTGCATTCGGGAGCAGCTATGTGGAAGGAAGAAATATCTTCGAGATGTTAAGGAAGTTGACCTTGATTGCGTCCAGAAACGCTTTCAAAATAAGGCTTCCAGGAATCAGGTACTCTCTCTTCTTTCTATTTTTCAGTTTAATTGGTCTGATAAGCCAATTAGTTGGTTGTTAGCAGAATGTCAAACCAAAAGTATACAGAACTTGTCCGACAATATACTTAGGCATTAGAATTTCTGTTCATTCTGGTGAACCGAGTTGATATGAGGGGGTTTTGGTTACGTTTTTTAGTAAATTGTGGAAGACGAACGATGAACTTGAGTCCGAAAAGCTTGAGAATGGAATACGTGATGCCATGTTAGAGATAATTAGGAAAAGAGAAGAGAAGGTGAAAGCCGGAGAATTGGATGATTTGGGGAATGATTTTCTGGGACTGCTTGTGAAGGCTTCTCACAGTGATGATGAGAGTCGAAGAATTACAATTACTGATCTTGTTGACGAGTGCAAGACCTTCTACATTGCTGGGCACGAAACCTCAAATACCATGCTTACATGGACTGTCTTCCTCCTGGCGATTCACCCAGACTGGCAAGATGAAGCAAGAAAGGAAGTGCTCAACGTGTTCGGCAATCAGGATCCAGATCCTGATGGTATTGCGAAACTGAAAACTGTAATTTCTATTCATCTCATTTAGTTCTAAAATGTTCATTTATTGTTGTCATTTCTGCATGGCGGAATGATTTACATATTATGTGCTCTCTTTTCGCTATAGATGGGAATGATCATAAACGAGTCTCTGCGATTATATCCTCCAGTTGTTGGTCTCATTAGGAAAGTTGCTACAAAAACTAGGCTTGGAAAGCTTGTTCTTCCTGCCAACATGCGCCTATACATCCCGAATTTGAAGCTTCACCACAACCCTCAAATCTGGGGTGACGATGCACAGCTTTTTAAGCCGGAGAGATTCTCTGAAGGGGTTGCTAAAGCCATCAACAACAATTTGGCGGCATTCTTCCCTTTTGGCTTGGGACCTCGAACTTGTGTGGGTTTCAATTTCGCAACTGCGGAAGCGAAGATTGCTCTTTCGATGATTCTGCAGCGCTATACTTTCTCTCTCTCCCCTGCATACGTCCACTCACCTACTCAACTTCTCACGACCAGCCCACAACACGGACTTCAGGTGATATTTCATGCACTGTAGTGTGGTGATTTATGTGCTCGCAGCAAGTTTGTACATTCAGAATCAGAAGACAGTTGAACTTGTCATTGGCTAGCATATGCAGTCATGTATTTTGATGCATCCAGGTTTTTCTGCCCCGCAGTCATCACTGTGAATAACCAGGTTTCGAATGCTGAAATAAGATTGCATGCGAAAAGATAAAAAAGCAACAGATAATTGGTCGCAAACTGTGTACAACAGAATAACGTTATACATAGAGTTATCAATTTGCAAATCTGTTTTAGATAGTGATGTTCAAGGCCTTTGCTGGGTATTTGTACACGACCCGTTTTATTTACTTCTTAATTTAATTAACCGATTTCATTAAAGTAAGTTTTAGTACTTTTAAGGTTATTCTATAAGAGTTCTACGCTAGCACTAGCATTATTGTTGCCAAATTTGAGGATAGTCTGTACGCCTTCTTGTTTGACTCGTTATATTTATACTAAAGAATACGTGCTTAGTCTTATCACGTGGCATTGTGACAGAGTCTTACGGTCTTACCTAATAATTGTCCTAAATTAAGAGTTTACTTGCTAAACATTGCGGATGATGCGCGGAATACAGAAAGTACTTCCATTTTTATTTTATTTTTTACATAAAGCCGTAAGATATTTGAATAATTTATGGAACACCCGGCATAAGTGCAAAATGGAGTTAGCTAAAGCCTTTCCAAATTCCAAACATACATTATTCAAGAGAAGTAATGGACCCAGCAATATGAATTTTCTCAAGCAATAAATCATCACCAACAACAAAGGCTAACCCCTTTTTGTCCCTTTGCCGAGACTTAAATTGCTATAATGACCCTTTACTCTGAAATTCTCCCTCTCCCCCTCTACCCTGTCAAAATGAATCATAAATCCGTTTTTTAACCCATATTTAATGGACCGAGTTATTATATGTATTAGTTGTTTTTAGTAAATGGCTTTAAGATGGTAAAACCCAAAATAAGATGGGTTTTATATAGGTTCACAACTTATTAAGACTCAAGCCACTTTTTTTATTCTCTCTTTCCTCACTCGATCTTGTGCTCACTTATTTTGTGCTTTCACCTTAATTTGGATATGATTTTTCCTAAATTGGGTTATTTAAGAAATTGTTTTAGTAATATGGGTCAGATATATTTTTAGTATAAATTGAGTCGGACATGTGTTTATAAAATTGTATTACATGAAAATGAATTAATATGGATAAGAGCATTTTCCACTTGATCCGACCCAATAGTTTGATGGATTTACCCTCCACCATGGCACCCACTCAACCTCCCCAAGCAAGTTGCAAGAAGATGACATCTCCTGACAATGCCAAAACCTCCTTCCTTCCTCCCTCACCAAAAAAGCTGGGTCACCACCTCTACCTACCAATACCAAGGGTTCCGGGTTGGCCCAAAGCTCTTGGACGGCGTCCAGGCTTGCCAAGACCACTTCCAAGCCCAAGATCTGTGTCCTCCTCATCGCGTCCTCAAGTCCCACACCGCCTGGCTGACGGCCATTCTCTTATGTCTGTTGAACCGGGCTGAGTACTAGGGCCCAACACAACACCGCCCTCTCCTCACCCAAAGCCCCCACAACCTCGTGCCCTTCTTGGAGCTCAAGATCTAGTTCGGGCAACAGTTGCCCAACCTCGCCTCCCTCGTGTCCCAGATGCCCTCCCACCCACTTTCCTTAAGCTTCACTCCTGCGGTCGGTCAAGGACTCTGGGCGCAATTGGTATTAGTAATTTAAAACATACCGCCGTGTGAAAGCATCAAATAATGCTAGGAGCATGTATTTGTTTGGGTTTTTTTTTTTTTTTATGAAACCCTCTTTGCGGGGCAAATTGGCAGATAGATGTGCAAGAATATTATTGAAAGACTTGGTCCTGTGCTTGGCAACTTGTGATCTATATCATTGACTTCATTTTTAAACACCAGTCAGATTCAGTGTTGGATCCAAGACTGGATCCACACTGCCCCGGACATGAACCACCCAATGAATATTTCAATAGGTTGCTTCGCTTAGTCCAAAATAGAGGTAGGTGGGCTACCTATTAATTGTTATTAAAAGACCAACGGGAACCTTCGAATATGCTGTTCAAAGTTGACATGATACAGATGCTACTTCTATAGAAATAATAATATGCATTTCGCAAGACAACAAAACATATTTTGGGTCAGATGAGTTACTTTATCGTATTTTAGAATGTGCAAGTGTTTGATCGTTCAAGGCACTATATAGGTATCCATTTACTGATGTATCCGTATATCTCGAACGTGATAGGGAACAAATTGGAGGACTGAGGATGTGTAGCTTCAATAGTTTGAGCACATTGGAGGCGAACAAGAGCGATAAGTTATCAATTGGACAAGAGACCAAGTTGCACTTTAGGAAAAGTGAGGTTAGATATTAAGTCTAGCCATGGATGAAGTTTCCAAGTGATATTGTATTTTACGTAGGTTTTTCTCTCAACAATTTGCTAGGACGATGTAAACACTAGAAAATGACTAACTTGTGATCTTATCGGCAAATAGGAAGTTTAAACAAAGTTTGATCAAGACTATAAGTTGCAAAGGTATAAAGCATTTAACAATTTAAAGAGAAGTTACCAAATTAGACATTTTAGAAATTATCGACAAGGGCCTTCATTAGTCAGTGGTATCTATGGCTCTTTGCATATCATTGTTTCCAACATTACAGATGTTTTCAACGAAAACTTCTTGGTCTAAGACTCAATACTAGACTTTTAGATCTTTAGCTTACAATCTGCTTTAGCAAAATCAGGGTTTCTATTTGTTAGGAAGCCCAACAAAAACACTTTAAAAGACCATGATTATAGAATAAACTTGTGATAAGCGAGCCCATATGCGCGAAATCAATTGGGCAGAGCTAACTAAATTACCATGTTAGATAGTCTAATTCAAAAGTTAGCTTATAGATGAAAATATCACCTAAAGAGAGTATATATAACCCTGTAGAAAAACGAAGTCTACCTTCAGTCTTCGGGGCTAAGAGAATAAGAGAGCGCTCCGGATGTAGACGAGTTAGATGAAAAAGGGTGGCCTCGGGGAAAAGAAGTCTCCGGTTCACATCGGAACAGGCTCTGTCAATTCTTTCCTGGACCATACCGCCAATTCCATGGCTATAGGTCCAAGTATATTCTATCATGTTACACCGGTTCATGTAGCGCTGATAACATTACTGGATTTGTTAACAATGCTATGGCCGCTGTTTAATCATGCCATTTGGATTTGTTTTTCACCATGAAGCCTAAGAAATCAGCTACTGATGTGAAACAACGAACATCAAAGAGCTCGGGAAATGATTCTTCAGGTAATGTTCTTTAACGTGCAATCATGCCCGTCGAGATTTTCTGATCTTTAGCCCCGTTTGATTCAACATTCCCAAGAGGCTTTGAGCCCCCAAAGCCCATTGGGAAAAAATTTTGGTGTTTGGTTTAGCATTTGAAAGTCTCCAAATGCTGAAAGCTTAAAGCAAGTGGCCTGTTTTGGGCTTTCAGCATTTTCGGAATGCTAAATAGGGGTTTAATGTTTTTTTTTTTTTTTTTGTCTATTTCCTTTTGGAGACAAACAATCACAATTTGCGGACACACCTGCAAAGCTTGCTCGTAAAGATAATCTTCTGCTTCTTCTTTAATGAGAAATGCTATGATTTGCATACGTTGTTTTGTCCCAAGGACCTCTTTTTTTATATTAACTTGCATATGGATATAAGAATATGAGTAGGTTTTCGCCGACTGCTTTTATTATCATTGTGCATCGTTTGCTTGGTTATTGCAAATTTCTCTTTATTATGCATTTTTAAAATCTTCTTATGGTTGAGGTTGGACTGGCGGCACCTTACGCTTGGACGAGGAGGATGCCGAATTTACAGAGTACATAATTATTTTCGTACATACTGCTGGGGACGAGCATAGTTCGGATGGACACTTTCCGCCCTATAACTAGAAACTGCCCACTAAAGACCAGTTTCAAAAAATTGGAACCGGGTCGTTCTATGGATCCACTCGGGAACTGTACCCGCCGGTCTGGTCCAATTCCCATATGAGTCCATAGAGCTAATCCCACTAAGTTTCACCACTTAGGCAACATTTTCTAACAAGCCAAAGTAAAGTAAAGAATGAAGATTGCCCTATTATTATTTTTTTTTGGTAAGTAAGATTGCCCTATAATCACAAGATCAGTAAAAAAAAAAAAAAAAAAAGCTTATATTGAATGTTTAGAGTTGAGATCGTGAGTCCATGGACGATGAACTTAAGAGTTGAGATTGTAAGTGAGAGATAGAAAGGCAATTTAGACAAGGCAAGAGTGAGATGAGACGAGCACTCAATCAATAATGTTGAGCTTCAAATTAGGGATTTTAGGATTTTCATTTTTCTTAAATTGTTTTTTGGAAAAAAAATTAAAAATTAAGTATATTTATTACCGGTCTAGTCCAAATGGTATTTATTACTAGTTTAGTCCAAATGGGTGGATGGATAGTTCCATACCTAGAACTGGGAACCGGATTGGTATCCATCAGTTCCCATAAATAGGAACCGAGAACTGAACTGATCCTCTTGGGAATTGTCAGTCCTAGTCTCGTCTAGTCCGGTTTCAAGTGATCTGAGCGATTCCTAGTTCCTTTGCACACCCCTATTGACATAGTGCTTTGGCTTCATTTGTTTTACGAAAAATTAAAAATCTGGAAATATTTTCCAAAAAATGATTATTTGTATTACTTACAAAATAAATAAACAAAAAATATTTCATCGTCCATGAGAACATTTAGAAATAAATTGGTGTCAATAATTAAAAAATATAAATTAATTAATTCAAGAGATATAAGCCATTAATATTAGGAAAATGTTTTCTAGATCTTTCATTTTTTTTTCCAAAATAAACGAAATCAGTTCATTTATATTTTTACATGCATTATCTTTTATTGATCTTCCAATTGTATTCTTTGTAGGTGCTTATTAGTGATTTCAATTTTTTTCTTTGTGTTGATTATTGAGGCTGGGCCGCCATTTATAGGGTGATTTGGATTTGGATTTGGATTTTTTTTCAAAAATAAAAATATGCGGAAGGAAGAATTGTGGAATTTTCGTATAATTTTATATTGATTTTTTTTCTAACAAGTAGTACAGAAATAGGCTATATTAAGGCAATCAATCAAGTACGATTAATTAAGATATGCATAAACAAAGATATGTCAAATCTTTAAGATATATGCATAATTATGAGAATTATGAAAATATCCTAAATATCTCACGATTCCCCCTTATACTCAAGGTGTGTAGACGTCAACTTGAGTTTAAATAAAAAGAAATTGTATATGAGACTATTTATAGTCTTTATTAAATCCAAAAAACATTAGGACTGATCAAGGTGTTTTCACCTTTCTATGCTGATATGATCTTAGTTTTGTTTTTTTGGTTGATCATCGAGGAAGGTGGAGCCACTTTATGTGTGTATGTGTGTGTATCTTTTCTAATGCACTATGTGATGTATAGCTGGACACCTGAATTTTAGCACCTTTGTCAACTGCATGGATTATTCTGTGTTTATGCCGCATCAAGTTATGTTTAGTTGTATATTTCCTCATTTGCTCCATTTATTATGTATAAATAGTTGGAAAAATAGAATTATAAGTGCCTAGATTTCCAAATGAAACATGAATTATAAAATCGAAATCTGCAAGTGACTTTTAGCAATGAAAACTCCTAGCAAATTTGGATACGCAGCAAAGCAGTTTTAGCCTTTGAAAAAACAATGGGCCAAATTATACCATTAGCAACGCAATTTTCGATGCAATTTTCACTTCGAAAATTGCAAATAGCCCCAGAAAATGTGGCCTGATTATACTAATAGGGACGATTTTATTTTTTTGATGCGTGAAAAACACATGGACCCTTTAGCAACCAAATTTTTCATCACTAAAAGTGCAAAGTTCTTTATGACGACTATTCAACAACGAAACATGCTGACCTCTTTATAAATAATTTATTTTCGGTGAAATAAAGAAAATAAGAGGACATTCCCGTTGTTGCGCATAATCCAATGGAATTCAACAGTGATAAGTCACACAAAAAGGGGTAATTCCACATAGACAAATCCATCCCCGCGCCCGTCCTCACTCCCCCTCTCCCGTGTCATTCTCTCTCTCTCTCTCTCTCCCCCCCCCCCCCCCCCCCCCCCCCCCCCATTCTCACCCCGGGGCGGTGCCGCTCCTCCAGCGTCGTCAAGAACCACAACTACACGTCAAAGCACCGCTAAAATCCTGCAAAGACTGATATCTGCTCAAACTTAAATCCCGGCCCCAAAACTTTCAACCATGCAGACAAACCACCAAAACCTCCGCAAACGCAATCTCCAACTGCTAAGCGAGTCGTGAAGCTCTGGACAAGAGAAAATCACATGCCATCAGTTTAGCTAGCACAAGCCCTATATAACATCAACTCTCCCTAGACATCCCATAGGGTAGCATAATTCGACGAACCACTTCATCATTCCCTAATGTATATGGGAAAGTTAGTATGAGCTGATAAATTAAACACCGTTGGATAACAAGCAAGCAATACAACAATCTTCTTTCCCAAAATATCATAATTGCCTTTGTAATCAACAACTTGGAACGTTAGAGCCCTAAAAAATTTAATATCATATCAAGGACAGGCCAAGTAAAAGCTCTATTAGATAAGAAATTGTGCCACTCAATTATTGTACTGGCAGTCAACCAACATAGGGAACATTAGAATAAAAGGGGATAAAGATAGGACTGAAACACCACCCTATGGATCCACATGGAGACGTATGCTTTTTAAGTGGTCGTAAGCCTTAAAAGAAAAAAGGAAAAACGGAAAAACAATGACTACAAATCAATAGGGGGCAAAATCAACGAAATAAATGAATTATCATTTGTTTTATTTTTATTATCATTATCATCTTCTTTATTGAGCCATATCCTCGAGTAAGTCAATGGAGAGCCGAAGGAGTCCCATGTATGCAAGCTTTTAGGACCGGTAATGCAGTAGATGAAAGCAAATAATAAAAAAATAAAAAATGCTTATTTGCTCATCTGCCGTGTGAAGATATTATGCTTTGAAATGTCAGGTGAGCTATCGGGAAACTTGGTTAACTTGTAATCGATGTTCACCGCAACTTATCGCCCGGCGCCCCACCTTGCATATAGACCAGGCATCAAGCTCAAAATGTGCGATATCGATTATGTCGAACAAACGGTGACCGGTAGATAGAATGAGTAGAAGAGAGAGCATTGGTGTTTTGGCCTTTTACTAATGCTTTAACACCTTACGAGACGATCTGATTTTCATGAATTAGTGGTTCGAGAGTGGCTAATTATTTAATTGACGTACAAAAAGAAGTCTAGGTCTAGATGGAACCTCGTACATATTAGGGATGCATAAAATTACAAAAGATGCACTATTCATATGAGAATTTAACAAATCTTCTCTCATCATGATTCTTGTGTCACAACCTTGGGTTGCTGTGATTAAAGGACTTGTTGGATGGATGAAGACTGCCCAAGATAGCCTAGGGTTTTCCCCTTGAGTTTCTAGAATGTTTTTAGGGATGGGCGAGATGGTAATTATGTTGAACTCTAGAATTCTCTAGGCATAAATGTCGATAGTTGGTAGGTTGAGATATGATCTTATCCGCCAGAAAATCTTTCAACGATTATAACGGGAGAGCCTCTAGTATAAGAAGGGTGCTTCCCCCTCATTGTATTCATCCAAATATTCAATGATAGAGTATTGTTTTCTTTAGAGTTTCTCTCTCTAGAACTTCTTGGATAAGCGAGTGAGCAACGTCTATTATTATATATCTCATCATAAATTAATATTTACCACATGTCGCTAGGAAATGTGAGGCCCAAATTAACCCTACCAACTGGAAGGAAAAATTCAAATTGCTCCTTTTTATTCATCTCTTGATTGAAAAATATGGACAATTCTCCGTGGTTCCTCTACAAAAATAATAACACAAATATTTCCTAACTCAATATCAACTTTCCTAATTCGACAAAGCTTAGATTGATAATATTTCCTATTTTTATGATAGCCTAAGTAATATATATATTTCCATCGCTCTGTTTTTTGTTCACATGATTTACGAAAATCATAGCCTTTGATGCGTCACGCCCACCATATATATATATGTGGTAGATGTCACCTTCTGCCGAGGACGGACATGTAAGTAGGATCATATCCTCGGGGAGTAGCTCGGGCTTGCCATCGTCCAAACTATTATTAGTATCAAGCTCAAGCAAATAGGCATACCAGGCTGCAGTCGAAGGAGAAGCTGTCGAGGCTGGGAATGTGGGTGGAACTGCTTACTGATTTGTGACCCTCTAGCTTTGCATCAGCCATAAGTGCCCTATCTTCATTAATTTCGGTAGAAAAAAATTCAAAAATTTTTTTTTATAGAAATTTTGGTCCAAATGTTGTTTGACTATGTTTCATGAAATAAGCATCGTTTTTATTTTCTACTATATTTATGGTACTGATCGTCCTTTCTTTTACGAAAAAAGAGAGAGGCTAATTTCATTATCCGTAGGCACGGATAAGTCACAATTCCCGTTTCACGTGCGGCAAAAACTTGAGAAGTATTTCATATCATATTATAGTCAAGTCCCCCCCAAAAAAAAAGAGCAATGAAAACTAATTATTGATATCATGTTTCATTTTCACTTTTCAACCAGTATTTTGTTGCGTACAAAAAAAAAAAAAAACCAGTATTTTGTTAATCATATTTATATGCATTTATTACGTACTATTCTTTTACTACATTGTATGGTGCTTTATTTTTAATGACCCAAATGTATAGCATATTCTAAAATAAAATTACATAAAAATTGAAGATTAATAATAAATAAATAAAACATGTAAACAGAATCCAAAATAATTGAATATGGGGTGGTGCCCAGTTCTAAAACTTTAAAGAGCTAATGTACGTTTGAGTTTGGTAATTCGGCATGATTAAATAAATAATTTAAGTTGTAGGTTTCTCCTTATAATGTAGTCTTGCGGAATACGATTAAAACCAGGGACATGTAATTGCACGGGTAGCATCGCGAGATGATTCCAGTTTTCATATTACATGCTCTTAATTCACAAACCAGTTATCCTCTAACTTCTTGCATATCCCAAATGATATGTAATCACCTTGATTCCATTCAAAGCCTTCTTCACATAAAATCCCAAAAAGGGCAAAGGTAATGTCTAAAATGAGAGTTTTTTGTAACCCACTTGCATAAAAACAAAAAAAACAAAACAAAACAAAAAAAAAACAAAAACATGCGCCAAATAACCATCTAAAGAGAAATTAAATAGAAATACCCATCTCCCACCAATCGACACACACATGCTCAGACAGAAACTCACACGTATAGAGATAATACTAATAAAACAAATAACATTTCAATTCTCGCAGATTGCACAGATATATATTTCTTCAGTTTTTTTTTTCTTCCCTCTATGCAATGCAGACGCATTCACAAGTTCACAGAGCTGTTTTTATAAATGATTTCAACATATTAAGTTTGCCTAATTAAAAATACTGAAAATGATACTTGTAAAAAATAGCTAAAACCCTAGCAAATAAAGTTTAATCCCAGTGTCATGAGCCGATCAATTCTTATTACCGTAACATTTTGAGCATGATCAAGTCTTCTTTTTGCTATTTCTTTGCACCAAATGTTCGAGGAAGGTAGAGTGGAGACTTGAATGTGTGTAAACTTCTCAAATTTGAAACCAGTTGCGGCCTGTAAAATTCTTGACCAATTGGTCAATACGTGTACAAGTAAAGGGATGGTAGGTATTTGTTGTGATCTACTTTCGGGAGAGGGAACAAGTTTAAGGTATTGCCTAAAAGATTGACTTAAAACTCATGATTAGGCGATACCTCGCGTGATATTGGGGCATTCTTAAGAATTTCGTAAGAAGAAGTTGCCATTAACCTATTAGGGTCGGCTAGAAACCAAATGAGACACATGAGTATGCCACACTTTCTATGCAACTAGATAATCTAGGGTCGGTGACTTAATTACGCTAATTAACTAATTAGTGCCATTTTGGTACATAATCTTGTTCATTTTAGAGAAAAAAAAGATTTTTTTCAGGCAATTTCGATTGATTTTATACATATGAGGTGATCATGCAAGTGCACAATCATTAAAATAACAATCATGGCTACCAAAATCCTAATTGCAGTAAAATTGAGCACATGTAATTAAACGTAATCAAATGTGCGAATTAAACATGCGATATAATCAATGTGTAATAAAATAAATGCCTAATTACACTAAGAATGCAAAATGTAACAATTTCTCCTAAGTAGCCTTATTCATACTCGACTCATAAGGATCTTAGAGAGAAAAATCTCTAGAGATAGAAGCTCTAGATTTATACTTCACTTGTGAATAAGTTGATACAATGAGAGAATGAAACTCCTATATATACAAGACAAATTATATCTGTAGATCTCTCTTCAATCATATGGTAGATAATATCTCCACAATTATTAACTACCCGTATTTATAGTGTATTCGTACATTTACTATATCACCTTAACTACCAACACTAGAATACCTATGGTTATGAATTCAACAAATCAAGGATAGAGAAATCAAAAGTAATGGCATGCACAAGTTTAATCCTAAACACAATAATGCATAAAAGTTAAAGGCGAAATTATTTTTCAAATGAAGAGACCTTAAAAACCAGATCAAGATCCCATATTAATTGTGGCGAGCAATCCGATTGGCTATCCCACTGCAGAGTATGAAGATTGTACTAACCGATTTGCTTTATAATCACTGTGAACATTCTCTCTTCCCTGCAAGATAGATGCCTCCAAATTAAAAATCAAAGAGTGATTATTAAGTGTCAAACCAATAAGGAAGGCTCACTTTATACCGGCGTCTACGTCGTCTTGAAACTTAACTCTAAACTTCGTTTGTTGGAAGGGGAATGGTCCAGCTGTGTACAAACTATCTCTAAATATTGGCATTTTGTGACCCAACTCAGACGCCTTACGTCTCTCGACAATAGCCCCTACTACTTCCCTTAGGTTTAACTGCTTTTACTCTTTAGAAAAATCGGTTCAATAGGTACTTAAATTGCCACAATCAAAATCCAAATAAATCTATACTTGAATCATATTTACTTAGAGCAATTTATACTTGAATCATATTTAGTTTGAGCTATCAAGCAACAAACAACTAAAATGATGAACATTTGCCTCATAGTGACATAGCTCGTATCGTGTGTTTTCTACATCGGTCCACAAAAATGGTTGGCGTTGGCCTCAATCCTTTGACCTTCGGTTCCAATGCGGGGCCCAAAAAGGGGGCATGTAGCCAGCTCTGACGAAGGTGGTGGCAAAGGAGTAGTAGGGGCCATTTGACCCTCAATTTCAATGTCGAGCCCAAGAGAATGGCATGTAGACGCCTTCGGCGAAGGTGGCGATGGTGGTGGAGGAGTAGCAGGGGCCATTTGACTATCTATCTAGCAGGGGCCATTTGACTATCTATCCCAGTGCCTGGCCTAAGAGCTAGAAGCACATGGGTCCTCCCTCCAAGATGAAACCATGGGGCTGGCTGATAGGCACGACGACTCAATCGCCTAGCCCTTGTGCTGAGGCAGCGGCCGGGGCTACGTCCAATGCTGCTGTTCATTATCATCAATGATAATGCTATCGAAAAGCTCGAGAGGGGGAGAAAAAGTAGAGTTAACTTTTTACAATTGAGAGGAGGAGGAGGTGTTTTGTTACTTCTCGTGGGTGAACAACAACTTTACGACTATAAGAACCCACTTCGAAATGACAATCTTATCCTTGGATGAGGTGTTTTGTTGCTTCTCTTGGGTGAACAACAATTTTGCGATAGTAAAATCCACTTTGAAATGACAATTTTATGCCTCTCGTTGTAGTTTGTGTGTTGTCTGTTTTGTATAATCGCAAACACTAATTTATTGACTATTATTAATGCTCTCTCTCTCTCTATGTGAAACCATTGTCACTTATCCTGATTACTATTTACAACACAACACAGAAGAAGAAGAAGAAGAAGAAGAAGAAGAAGAAGAGGAGGAGGAGGAGGAGGAGGAGGAGGAGGAGGAGAATTTGGTGGGTCTAGTGGGGGTGCGCTCCAAGTCAGACTCACTACTGTTGTGATAGAGTTACGTGGACAATTTGGCTAGGTCTTTTTCTTCTCCGAGCAGAAATGGCCCTAGAGCCTCCAAATCCCCGATCTTGACATGTATAAATTCCAACAGGCAGGGCGGGGCACAGTTCCCCACAACCTCGAAATGACCACATTGGCAACTGATCATGGCAGCGGGAATTCAAAAACCTTCTTTCTTTTTCTTTGTCCCTCTCGAGAATGTGACTAGGCAAAAGAGGGAAGTTTGTTTGGCATCCAAATGGTCCTCCCTATATTCTTTCGAACGAGACAAAGTTGGAAAAAGACTTGGTGTCTCTTTATTGACCGATGTAAATGAAGCCCAGACCGAGGGCCTCATGCTTTTCTTTTGCTTCTTCTGCTGGGACCATCAGAAACTTCCATTCTCCTTTTTCCAAAATAACCTTTTTCAAGCGGCTCCAAACAAGGCCTGTGCAAGAGCACAATACATCAAAAAGTGTCTTTCTTTTTTCCTCCTCCACTTTTAGAATCGATGGACCAAAGATGCACTAATTAAACCTACACTCGACGTAACCTAAATAAATTATAACTAAGGTGAGATATGAAATTAAAGTTGTGAATTACAAATTACCAATACTTCTTTTATTATAATCCTCGAATTTGTCCCGTTGTGACAAAAAAAAAAAAATTACTCTCCGCACGACATCTAAAAAAAACTCTAAATTTTACGTGATGTGATGTCAATATTCCAAACTCTTTTTTTTTCTTCTTCTCCTTTTTTTTTTTTTTATTTCAGGTCATCAATGCTTGAATATATATCCCTATGACATAAACACCATTTGTCGGCATCGGAGACGTTAAATTTAAATCACTTTGACACTAATATCCTAATCTATTTTCCTTTTTTTTAGTCACGATTATCCTAGATTTGTACCAGCGGCTCTATTTTATTTTATTGTGTTGCTAATCCCCTAGAGTCAAGTAATATTCATATAAAGCTTAAGATATTTGTGTCATGATTGATTGACGTAATTTAGACTTCTTCATGGTATCAACCCCCTTTTAATACGAAAATGATACTTAAGTGTTGGATATGTATTTATCCTAAATTATTGATAATCTTATGTGGATTCCATTGTATCTACGTGTCGGGGCCAAGAGGCACTAAAATGTGACGTTGACACCATCCGTTGGTTCGGTTCCCCTGTGCATGCTGGTGGTTTGATGGGGCATCCTTCGCTTGTTCTCACTTGGTGCCTTTGATCCCATGCGGACATTCACATCGTTGACCGTTAAAGAGCAGTAAATATTTCATGTGTAATATATGCATTTTCTTAAAAACTAATTTCTTGAAATAATTAGTACATAAAAAATGATTTTATGATCTAAACATTTTCATTAACGATGAAAAAATTTCTCGTTCATTCATTTACATAAACAAACACAAGTCATCCTTCTCGGTAAAATATTTTGTGGATCGCTCATTTTACTTTTGAAATGAACAGAGCCTTTTTGCAATCACGTCATCTCTGCATGCAACCCGCATGTTTGTTTGCCATGGGAGTTTTTTTTTTCTCATTTTTGGACTTGAATTAAGAAATGGTGGGAATTTCTTATAATATCTACGAAATAAATCTATATGCAAATTATGTTGCTGCTCACCCACTTGAATTTTCACTATAACGGTCGATGGGATTTGAATCATTTTGATGTTTATTGCTCATTGTGTGCGAAAGTGAGTTTTTATGATTTGCAGAAGTATCAGTGTACATGAACCCATGCTCTCGGCGAACGCAATAATGACTTTTAGCAAAATACAACGGATTACGAAAAAGGCAACTATTATGTTAAATCCAAAATAGCAAGAGATACGAAACCTTCCTCTGGGTCGCCTAGCGACGCAAAATAATTTCTTGCTTTCTAACCCAAAAGTGGGAATCTATAAAGACTTAGATAATGAAAAGACATTCATTTTCATATTTTATTCTACTAAAATTAAATCATTGGACACGTCATTTTCCGAGAAAGGCAACTATTGGCACCATCGCTATCTGCTAAGGTTATTAAGCCACGTGACCGAACAATCTCGATCATCATATAGCTAAAAAAAAGTTCACGTGAAGAATGTTCTCTATGCAGCGGATATCCATGAAATTGCTTATGTGTATGTTGTCTTGTAAGGGATTTCTTTCCGTAACTGTAAATGTGAACACGAAGATTGTTTGCTTATCAATTGAACCTTTTGTTTTGTCTCGAGATACTCGTTCCCATTATTTTCTTTGCTAATTCGAACATCATGTGTACGGATTAATGGATTCTTGCTACTTCCGGCGATGTACGTCAACAAATTACAAGAGATTTCTTGTGGGAAGGAAGTCACGTGCCGAATCTCTTTATAATAATGATTTGCTAGTTAGTGTTTCTCACAAATCATGTTGACTTTGAATTTATAGGGATGGATAACTCGTGGGTTCTAACTTCGATTGCATTTAGAGGTGATTATTGAGTGGCTTCAAGTAGGATTAGACTCCGCCATTGAATTGCCCAAGCCTGCCTTTAACTAAAGTTTCCGGACAATCTTGTGTTAGGGCAGGTAAGCACATCGCCCAAACTTGCCCCCTTTATTTTTCGTGTATAGGCGGGGCACCCACCTATTGATCACCTCTATTTTCAAATTTTGATTAGAGATGGTGATTGAATGGGCTCAAGTCGGACCCAACTTGCTGTTGGGCCTTCGCTACCAATTGTGGAATGTGACACTTTTTTCAGATTGTCCTAAGCTTATTCGTTGAGCTCGGGCCCAGGGCTGGGCTTTGCATCTCTCCATAATACCTTCGGGTTTCTGTCGATCCATAGGAAATACTTGTCTCCATAGGAAATACTTGTCTAAACCAAGAAGCACCGAACCAGGTGAATCACAATCTTTACTTTTGTCGTGGCACCTGTGGGACCCACATAAGACATTATAAAATCAACGGTAGTGGATGATTCGGTCCGGCCGAGAAAGAAAATCCCAAGTCCAGCGGATCTTCTCGATGAGGTCATGTGTCCGAGAAAAACACGTAGCACTTCCTCTCGTTGTTCAAGTTTTAGAAGTGGAAAATCACCGTAAAGAAAACGAAACCAAAAAATAGAGAGGTACATATACAAAGCAATCCACGTAAGAAAGATTGCATAATGATTTATCGTGGTTACTTTCACATGTTCTAATTATTGTGATGTTGTCCAAGTTACGGTAATTGTTTTGAATGTAAAAATTACCAATTGGATATCCTTATTAGGGGAAAATTGAAAAGACTTTAAAATTATACATTGAACATCCGTGTAGCGACACAGAAGAAAAGAAAAGTGTCCTAAGAGTAATTCATTCATTTTTTTCATGACAAAGACATGTGCTCCCAATTAGATATTAACGATGGCAAAAAGTCAAACGAAGGAAAAATAGACTTTTCAATTTTATACTATATCAAGAAATGTCTTTACCATTAGCGAGATAAATTTACACGGAGCATATAAAATAGTTATAGGAGTATTTGATAATGTACTTTTCTTTAATATGCTAAAAGATGAGACATGTGAAATGTTTAATCATGGTAATTATCCTAAATAGAAAAGGAAAGGGGCAGTCATTATAAATTGCAATCGAAAGATTGAGGACAGTGTTATCTTTTTAGTAGAAATGGGGTTGGATATAGTTATTTAGGGCCGCCCATGAAGAAAATTCTAATAATGATTTGCAAAATAAATACGGAGTTTTAGATAGCGAAAGACTCTTATTTGGAATTTGAGGAAAGTTGACCGTTAAAGAGTTGGCGTTTACCTTTTCTTTTTCATAAACACGAACTCCATTTACAAGTTTTGTTGGCATTGATTGAACGCATTTTGCTTTCTACAAGAGTTTTATACTCGGGCCTTTGACAATTAATGGGCTTCGCTGAGAGTATTAGGGTGCATTTGGATGGGCATTTAGAAAGCCCATTCAAGTCCCAAGGCCCTTTCACACTAAAATAGGGATGTTTGGTAACCATTCCAAGGAGCTTTCAAGTGAAAGTCTACACTTGGGAATGCTAAAAGTTGAAGGCTGGTACATTTCAGCATTTTCGGAATGCTGAAGGCTTCATTTAATGAAAATATTAAGTTGTCTATTATACCCTCAAAACTTTCTTGAAAACCCACCGTTGCCCATTTTGAAAACAAAAAAACCCTACATCTCATCCGCACTCCTCTCTTCCATCGCTCTGACCCTTCCGTCGCTCTCTCCCTCGTAACAATCTCTTCTCGCCCGACTGCACTCTTCGCTCGACGAGGTCTTCGCTCGACTGCGCTTTTCCTTTGCTCGTCCTTTGCAGTTCGTCTCTCCTCTCTCCCCCTCGCTCCCGAAGCCCGGTGTTCCCGGTGAGAAAGGAGGAGGTCTTGGATTGCGGCCGGTGGAGAGCTCCTGCGGGTATCGCAAATCGCCAAGTGGGTCCAGCGTTTCTCACGGTCCGTATGGTTTCTCCTTCATTTCTCGTGGTTTTTCTACCCTCCCCTGTCGTTGAGTGCATTTTTTTGCCCGGGCTCCAGTGGCTGGGGACTGGAGATGTCGTGCTTTGGGTTTGCCTTTTTCTGTCTTTTGCCGTCTATCGTGACGTTCATGGTCGCTGGAATTGCTTATTCACGCTTACTCTTTAGTTCCAATTTGATGCTTCATTGCGTGCGTCGGCTTGCGCTGATGATTTTTTCCCGTTTTGGGTTGTTTGTTTTTTAACGTCTTTTCGACTTGGATCGCATGCTTGAGTGTAGAGCCTAACCGTGTATGACGGTGTGCAATTTCCTATTTTGAGAGTCTGGGCACCTCTGGACTGTTGATGCACTGTTACTAATCCCAACTTGCTGCTTACCATGTGTTCGTTGAAATGGTTGAACCAAGTTAGCGTATATGAATGGCGAGGATGGGGAGAGGGATCCCGGGGGGGGGGGGGGGGGGGGGGGGGGGGATTTAAGGAAAATGTTGTTAATCGTCGAGGGAAAGGAGGGGTTGTTGGGGGCAAGGAATCGTGAAACCGCCAAACCTTTGACATAACCACTTCATGAGTCGCAACAAGAAAAAGTGTTGTGATATGAGGACGATAAAGTGGGCTTCTTTTTGCGTAATAATCCGTTGAATTGGTGCTCTCCATTTACCTTTTCTTTCCTTTTGATTGCAGTTGCGCATTGGGACGGGATAGAGTTTTCTCCCTCTCCAACAGCAGAATCAAATGGTGCAGAGAACGCTAACATTGGTTATGTGCTAGATGAATGGTAAGCTGAAGTTGAAGTATTGTTAGTCATACTTCTGCAGAATCATATACTAGCTGTTATGAACTTCAATCAAAGATATCATTGGTGAAGGAGGCTGAATAGGTAAATGTATTGTATTGTTTGATGGTTGAGGGTTAGCGTTGACATGGAAAATCATGAAAGATTTGTATCTCGGTTCCCTCCTTTTCTAATCAATAGACTTTTTTGACGGTATTGTAGTTGATGCTTGTAGACATGAATAATATGATTCATTTTTAGGTATATAACCTACTGTGAATGTAATTGTGGGTTGATTAGGAAATCCCATTTCTTGTTAATACTTTGACGATTAAAGCCTGTTGAGATATGAGGGTAAGAACAAAATAAACAGTTAAATAGGAAAAGATGAGCATGGGCGTTTCTTTGAATAGTCAGGGGTAAGGCAACAAAAGAGCGGTATATCATGTACTATGTTGGCCTACATAGTTGGTAGTGATCTGTTTCTCTAACATTGATAGGTAGCACTTGATGTTTTTATTTTTAAGCCCTTATCTCTTAAAATTTACAATATTATATGTTCATATTGCAGGGATGAAGAATATGATCGGGGAAAGAGGAAAAAGGTGAGGCAAGCTAAGATTGATTTTGGTGGCCCAAATTATTTCCAGAAAATCGCATCGGAGAAAATAAATATGATGAAGACAAAACTTGATAAGGCTAGCTCTGGGAGTTTGCCATTCAGGATATAAGGTGAATCTGTGGCAGGCTTCAAGCAAAGTCTGTTGATTTTGATCATCCGATTGATAAAGCTGCATTACTTGATTGTTGCCCATCATCGTATGAGGAGTCTGCCCTACTTCTAGCGTTTAGGTACGACGCTCTGTGAGATTGGCTACTTTTATGACCATTTCTCTGTTTCCTTTGAGATTTTGTTTGTTCCCTCAAGAGACGTCATGGTGGATCAAGCACTGGGGCATATTTTTCTCAGTTCAGGCTTTTATTGCCTGTGTTATGTATTTAGCTGTGTGTTTGTGTATTAGCTAGTTAATGTAATAAAACCTTTGAAGGGAAGATTCTTTGAACAGCTGACAATGTTGTAGCTCAGTATTGTGGAGGGCATTGTTAAATTATTAGATTATTTTCTTTGATGATATCCTAACTCGTAAATCTGGTTTTGATCGACGTTTGAAATTTTCTGCATTTTAGAATCGGGGTTGAGCGTTTTAGCAAGTGACTTACAGAAGGTGCCTAATTAAAGGTATCATTCACTCATCATTGTGAGCCGTGTTAAAGGTGGGCTCTACATTTGCTCTATTAGGCGCTTAATTCATTTTCTTCTGAATTTTGTAGTTTTGGTCTTAACTAAATTTTTCTCCATAACCTGCCCTTTCATACCTGTTGAAATCTTTGCAAGAAAAGGCCATTCAACTACTAGGGTACTTATGACCCAAAAAAAAACTACCAAGGCAATTTCTGGCACTACCATTAGAGGACTTTGATATCACAAAATTGCCTAAACATCCGGAGAGGGCCAAGAGGAAAGAAGGGGGAAAGGCCTTTAGGTTCATTATCTTCGCTGTGCCTATTGGAGTTATGACACTGAGCCACCACCCTCATATGAAGATCAAGTCGTTTACTTCCCCCTTTTTTGGCCCCTCTAGGAAATTTGTTGTTATGAGAACAGTTGGCTGGTGAATTTAAAGATCTGAGGTACCACCACATGTTCTTTCGATTGCCCTGGAAATTGTAGTTAATGTGAATGTTGGAGAGAGAGGTAGAGAGAGACCTTATTGGTTCTATGAATTTAGGAAATAATTAAGGATATTTGTAATTTTAAGGATAATGAGCTTCTTTCCTCAAAGCATATGTTATCATGTTTTTATTGTAATAAAAGTATTATTCTTATAATTGAGAAAGGGAGCTCGTAAATTTTTTCCATTTGATTTTTTAGCAAAAAAATAAATTTTAATTTTAATAAAATTATTTATGCAACATCTTTAATATTGTTGTTAAATATAAATTAAAAAAATCGCAAATATTATTTTTTTAATGTTAAACAAATAAAAATAAAAATATTTAAATTAATCACCAAAGGGGCTTTGTAAATGTGTTTTCTAACGAACAACATTTCTCTCAAAGTTGCATTTCAAAGCAGAATTTACCAAACAGTCTTTGCATTTCCTCTAAAGCCCTTTAGGCTAAACTGTTTTGCATTCTCCAAATGAGCTTTCCAAATGTCGAACCAAACGCACCCTTAGAGGCAGAAGTAGAAACTTAGATTAGGGGTGAGATTGGAAAAAATAAAAAAAGAGGAAAAAAAGAAAATTGCAATCTCCTAACTGAGGAGTCGAGATATATGATTTATATGAAATTTGATAAATTATACTAATATGCTCACCGATACTTACATTTAGCTATCAACTTTAATATTTTGCAAATTTCGCAACATTCGTAATTCGAAACGCTTGGAATCATTCAATAATTTATGGATGCGTGTGTAATTTATACATAATTCTTTTAGACTTGAGTTATTTTTTTAATTACCAAGCTCATTGGATTCATATGTAAATTCTTCATATTGGGGTATTTTGTAATTTAAGCAGGTTTATTAGAGGAAATTCCAAGGAGATGGAGAGTAGATGATTTTGGTTTTGGTTTTGGAAGTTTCAAACGAAAGAGACTAACAGCAGTTGTTGCTGCTAATTCTCGAACACATCTACTCTAATTAGGGCTAGGGGTGCTAGGTGTTAATTGCGGACGCAAGAGTATTAGTTGAGCACCACCAATAAATTCTCGAAACAGATGAGTTCCATCGAGTTTCTTTTTGTATATCTTCTTTTATGTTGATGAAGATTTAAATGCTCACAACTCAACAAGAAATATTCAAGAAAATATGAAATGTAAATAAAGAGAGACATAAAGGAAGGGAGAGAGAAAGAGAGGGACAATTATTTCGAGAGTCATTTAGGGTGTGTTTGTTTCACTGAAAGTATTTTACCGGAAAGTGTTTTCCGGATTTTCAGCTGTTTGGTTCGCTAAAATAGATTTGGTCAACGGAAAGCACTTTCTGGTCTAACACAAATGTTATGTTTTATTTTAGGAAAACGAATTCCTCTCTCTCAAAAGGTGAAAACACTTTCCCTTTTCATTTTTTCCCTCTGACCTTTCACTTTTCCTCTTCGTAAGCCGCTCTCTCCCTTCGCTTCTTTCGCTCGTCTTTCTTCTTCAGCTCTTCTTCAACGACGCGCGTCTTCTTCGCCATTGAAGGTCCAGATCTTCTTCTTCATCATTGAAGGTCTGGCTCTTCTTCAACGACACTCAACACGGTTCTAGGTTCTCTCTCCTTTCTGATTTGAGAATAATCTCAGAATTTTTTTGATCGATGCTTTACATCGTTGAGTTGATGTTGATTCTCTGCGTTTCAGTTGTTTGATTCACATTTCCTTTCATCTTCTTCAAGTAATTGAAGGAAAACGCCCCGCAAAGCCTCTCTCAATCCTCTGCGTATTCCAGAAGCTTCTGCCCCGCTGATCGGTGCCAGAATCCGCTGCTCACCTTGCCACATCCAGTGCTCTTCTGATCACGATGTTCTCGCGCGCTTGAGGTTCGAATCCGTGTGCTCCATCAAACCTTCGACAACTTGGAGCCTTGGAGCTTTCGGTTTTCATTGAGCGTGTAAGTTTAGTACATTCTTCCATTACGCATATGGAAGATAAACCGAGAGCTTTGTTGTTGTTAGCATGAACATCGGTCACGCCCGAGATTATATTAGTAGCTTTCGATTTAGTCTTGATGATCTCGTATTGATTGGGCTGCGGTTCTCACTATCTTGTTGTTTCCTTGTGCCGTTTAATCGAATGCACGTAAAGTGTTTGGTGAAATGCCCAAGCATATTAGTTCGGCTATGTTATTTGTACCCTTAATGGAGGAGCAAGCCATTTTTTCCCGTGAGCATGAGAATACTGCATCTGTAGTGGATGGGCCTTTGTGTTGGACGATACTTGCTCTTGTTGTTCTCCTTGAATGTATCTATCAATGTTTCAAGATTAAGAATGACTGATCTGATCATCCCTCAAGTTTCTAATAATTTGCCCGTCAATTGATGGTTATCTTCCATGTTCTTATGTTGGATTCATAGACGAGACTGCTGACACTTGCAGTGTATAATCAATAAATAAGTTAGCTATCGAAGTTGAGCTATTCTAGAGTCTGTTAGACATCTGTTGGTTCTATTGTAACCTTCCATGGAATAAGAGTGTTCGAAAGCATGAGTTTTATTTTCTTTGTTGTCAACTACTATTAGAAACATTTGTCTCTTTTTTCCAATATGATCTTTTAGCAAGTCTATTAGGTACAAGAACGAGAGAATGTTTGGTTTTCCAAATGAGTTCAAGCATTTTGGCTGAGAAAGTTGTCCAACTCTACAGGGTTATACATACATACTCACTCATCAATCAAATAGTTTCAGCAATCAGCTACAAACGAATAGGTTTCTGTGAAAGCATTCATTGTCAAGAGTGTTAAGCTGAAGAAGTTATGGCTCGAAGATTTCTTAAATAGAAGAGAAAGTGGATATTGACAAGCATCTGACTTTGAATGTTTGTTCTTGATACTTTCTGAACATTAGACTTGTTCTTTGGTTACTTGTAGTAGCTATTCAAGTAGCTAAACATCAGACTTTGAATGTTTGTTCTTGATATTGTCTGAATATTGGACCTTTGGTAACTTGTAGTAGCTATCCAAGTCGCTTTTTGTGGCACAATGTTATTTGATTACTTGTTGTAGTAGCTATACAAGTAGCTTTTGTGGCACAATTTATCCTAATGTGTCATGGGAAGATAGAGACATTAGTACTAAACTATGAAATGTTTAGCTCATGTACTGCATGGGACATCATTATCATTCAAACAGGTTCTCTTCAAAGAGTATGGAATATTTGAAGTTCCAAGTCCTTTCAAGTTGTGGGCGACACAAGAAAGATCGTCTAGTGCATTTTGAACATTGTGTTTGACAATATCAGTGCTTCTTACTGCTGTTGCAAGTTATGGCTTGGCGTTGCACAACTCTTAGCTCTTTAGAGCTGAGCTTCTCTTACCATAAGCTTAAGCTCGTTATTGAACTCTCTGCTTCAAGCTCTGATATCAAAGTATCCTGTGGGAGAATAGAAAAACTCATGAGCTATGTTTGTCCATGGAGAATTGATCAATTTCCTTATCTACAGGACATAAATTCTGGGTATGGTCCTTCGTGGTGTCCATGCGCAATTCAGGATAACTTGCAAAGAGCCGCATGAGAGGCGCATCCATATGAAGAGAGCCAAATGTATTGAAGCAATTAATGAGATCGTTTTGACTTGCTCTTGTAACCAGAAATCATGTTCATTTTCAGAAAAAAAAAATGTGTATAAATTCAAGTTTCCTTTTCATTTTGCAGGTTCAAATTCTAAATTTACTAAATTGATCGAAAAAAATTCGTTTATAAAGTAACATGAACTCAACAAATTAATTTAGAAGTAAGAGGCACACTATTGTCAATTGTTAGATCATTTTTCAAATGCGATCCAAACACCAGAAAATACTTTCGGTCACGTATTACCAAACAAAGAAAGACTAACCGTTTTCCTGGAAAATGATTTCCTGGAAAACATTTTCCAAAAACGTTATGTTTTCCGTGAAACAAACACACCCTTAGTTGTTGGGAATTCAAAGTTAGCGAAGTCTCGGCAATGTGAAGTTAATATAACAATAAGCTTAATAATTGCTACGTGATCCATGGATGGCCAGAAAGCAACTTTAACTCCACTGTAACGGCGACTTTGCAGTGCTTTGCTTGCATCACTTTCCAATTGATTGGAATTCGTTGATAGATGATTTTCCCCAATTCAATTTGACCGGATCTCAAGAGAAGGAATGAATTTCGATGCAAGAATTGTGAAAAGTAACGCACTATAAATAGGTTATAATAAAAAAATGTTCACATGTACCTCGGAGGAAAAAAAATGGTTGGCCTTGATAACACAAATTTACCTAACAAACATGAAAATTAAGGGGGCTAAATCTTCAATTTCTAGCAATTGATTTCCAAATAGTAACAATGTCGAGTTTTTAGAAATTATTGAGGCAACAACAATAACAAATGAACCACCGGCCGTGGTGGCTCCACTGGCTAAGACTCTACCGATTCTCAACGAAAAGGTGAAATGGTTCAAAACCCAGGAGAGGCGCTAGGTGTATTAAGTGTGACTCAGGGGTGGTGGGTCCTCCTGCTTAAGTGTCATATGGGTGTTTTTGGCGCGGCTGTTGGCTGCAAGCCGGTTCCTCCAGCACAAAAAAAAAAGAAAAAAAAAAGACAATAACAAATGATGTTCTCTGTTCTTGACGAGGATGGAAGCGGCGACACACTGGCGTCTGTGGCGTAATGACGACGACGACCATGTACATGTCTATGCTTTGGTAGCTCAGAAAACAGAGCCACAATAACCGTCAACATTTTTATTGTTCGACGTAAAGAGTTCACCCACCTGGGTACTCGGGTTTTGAGGCATCAGAGGGTTCAGAGAGTCTTCGAAAGAGCGGGTGGGTCACAATATTCTTAATGATTGCAGCAAGCGTGGGTGGGGCGGATTGCGGGACCCCATTTACATTTATGGAAGCAAAAGAAAGCACAGATGTTTTGCTCGAAAAACTCTTCTGCACAAAGTAGTCCTTGAAAAGTATTTCACTGCTGGCTTCAACACATGACCAATCACAATTTTTGTGTCAAAAGTTAAAAATGTTTATAGAAATCCAGTTTCTAGGTTAACAGCATCGTGGGTTTATCCAATGCTTGAGTGGATCTAATTGGGCTGAGTTTAGGTCTGTGTCCTTCCCGATTAATTTGACATGTGTGTATTAACGAATCACTTATCCCACAAGTACTGTTCTTACTGATAGATATCACGTGAGCATAAATATTGTTATCGTGTGCTTTAACAGTCGCAAATGATATATACAACTTCACTTGCTTCATTATAATATATAAGAGAGAAAGGGGAATGCATTAATCACTTATATCACTATTTGAGTCACCATATCCTAGGACGAACATCCTAACGCGTTGAAAAGTAAGCATTTCGCTAATCGGCGTTACATTTCTCTTATCTCATACGCTACTTTCATGAATATAAGTGTTTTAATTGGGACATTTACATGTGATATTTAGTTCATGTATGCAATTATCATCTACTCCAAATTCTTTTCATGCAATCGAAGGTTCTTGGACATAGAAATGAAAATCGACAAGAATTGCTACCCTCAATGGTTGGAATCAATTTGCACCGTGCTTCAGTCAAATTCCCACTTGGTGGGATCCTTTAAATAATAATAATAATAATAATAATAATAATAATAATAATAATAAATGAATCAAAACTTACTAGAAACGTCTCAATTGCAATCACGTCCATTAAAACAAAGAAGGGAATGCATAGGGTATGCTAGAAGTGAGTGATCAATTGGCATTTAACTGAGGTGTTTCGTGGCTATTTTGGACGCGGTGCTGTTACGCTGCACTGCAATAAAGGTGAAGAGCTTCCTCTTTTACGCTCCCCGTCTCCCCTCCTTCCACCAGTCAAGGAATGATAGGTGGCTCCGCTTTGCTGTCGAAGACGAGTCGAAGAGGTGTCGATCACCCTGCGCAACGATAACATTTATACGCTGCCGCAATTCTTTTTCCGCTGCACCTCGGTGAGTTTTCACGTGTCCCTCTGCTGTTTTTCGATGATGGGCGCTGTGAATTGGTGTTCACTCAAGAGATTGCGCATTTGATGATGCGGAGTTGGAGGATAATGCGATCTCGAGAGTTTTGAACGGCTGCCCTGTTCTAGAGCTAGAGTTCTTTGAGTTAAGAGGCCGCTGGGGCTTCAAGCACATTAAAATTAGATCAAGAGATTTGAGAGAGTTGGTGATCGATTCTCCCAAATTTATTCGTGGTCAAGATTCGATCCTGAAAATTTCAGCTCCTCATCTTCCAGATTGCACGTATTGGGCAATTCTGTGAAGGGAAAGTTCAAAGTAGATAAAGTTTCTTCCTTAGTTGAGGCTAACTTATATTTTGATGTAAAAATCAATAGTTCGAAATGCATGATATCGTAAATGTAATTATGTCGAATAGACGGTGATCAACAGATAGAATGACAAGAAGAGAGAGCATTACTAATGCCTTTACAGCTTACAAGATGATTCAACTTTCATGAATCAATAGTTCGAGAGTGGCAAATCATTTAATTGATCTATAAAAAGAAGTCTAGGTCTAGATGAACCATGTACAAATTAGGAACGCACAAAATTACCAAAAGATGCACCATTCATTTGAGCATTTAACAATTTTTTTCTTACCCTGATTCTTCTGTCACAGTCTCAAGGTTCATAGGACTAAAGGACTATGCCCAAGATTGCCTAGGGTTTCTCTTGGAGCTTTGAGAATGTTCTAAGGGTTGGGCAAAATGGTAATTATCTTGAGTTCTAGAATTCTCTCGGTAGTTGGTAGGCCAATATATACGATCTTATTCGTCAAATCAAAAGTCTATCAACGGTTGTAAGGGAAGGGTCTTTAGTATAAAAAGGGGAGCTTTCCCCCGCTCATTATATTCATCCAAACATTCACTAATAGAGTTCCATTCTCTCAAGAGCTTCTCTCTCTAGAATTTTTTCTTCGTGATTTGCTATGCAAAAATAATGTGAATATTTCCTAACTCAATTTCAACTTTCCTAATTCAACACAACCTAAATTGATAATATTTCCTATTTTTAGTCAACTTAGGTATAATTGAATCCTCTCTATATATGTTTCATGATTTCTTCGCATCAACTCCCTAGGCTTTTTGATTTATCTTTTAAGGATTTGCACGATTCTCTTCCACAACGATAAAATTACAAGATGATTCACTGACGAGCCTGTTGTCATTAGCCATTGGATTTGCAAAATCGAGCACTTTCACCGTCATAGGCTCAATAAGCTAATTGTTAGCCTCAATACTTAGTGGTGCTTGAGTTCTGAGCCCAATAATGATCATAGGGTCAATAGGCTAATTGTCAGCCTCAATACCAAGTGGTGCTCGAGTTCTGAGCCCAATAATGATGCGAGTTGCAACTCTCCAGCTCTGGTAAGCCATAAGTGCATTATCTTCCAACCCCAGTAAATTCGCACATTGCTCTTCGTGTTCCTCACCAACGTGAAGTACACTTGTGTTGGAGTTGACGTGGACAAAGACGTGAGGAAGCTCACCAAGGACTACGGAGTTGACGTGTCATGCAACATCGACATCCGTGCACCAACAGAGAGGTTGATTAACCACTTGTGGCGATACATGATCTCAAAAAACGATCCTCCATAAAAACTTGAAAAGTTGAAGGATTGAATAGGTAGGAGGTCACAGATTGTCAAATTGAGTATGGCTGCTTGGACGCGTTTGCTTCTTTCGAGCTCGGTAGAGTTATGAGGGCATTGTCGGTGAATAGAGTCTTTGATGGTTGGTGTGTTAGGATTGATGAGAAGTTCACCTTGGAAGAAAATTTCGCTAGAAAAAAGTTCAATGAATGTACTTATAGAAAATTTGCAACTAGTACAATTGTTTATAACTTATTTTTTCAACCAAATATTTTTTGACAATGTTTCCTGATATAATCATCGTTTTTGTTTCCAAATATATTTTTGGCACAGATCATCTTTCCTTTTATTAAAAAAAAGGTTAATTTCATTATCCGTAAGAGGGATACGTTACAAATCCCATTCTACATGCTGCTGCAAAAACTTGAGAAGTACTTCATATTATCAGTCAATAATGAGAACTAATTATTGATATCATATGTCTTTTTCACTTTTCAATCAGTATTTGTTAATCAAATTTATTTACATTTGTTACGTACTATTCTTTTACTTTATTGCATGGTGCTTTGTTTTTAATGACCAAAGTGAACAGCATATTCTAATATAGAATTACATACAAATTCACAATTAAAAGAATACACGTAAACAGAATCCAAAATAATGGAATATGGGATCTTGCCCAGTTCTAAAACTTTATAAAGCTAATATACGTTTGAGTTTGGTAATTCGGCATGGTTCAATAACTAATTTAAGTAGTAGGTTTCTCCGTCTAGTGTGGTCTTGTCGAATGCGAATAAAGCCAGATACATGCCATTGCACTGGTAGCATCCCGAGATAATTCCAGTTTTCATATTACATGCTCCTAATTCACAAACCAATCTATCTGGACCAGATTTTGTTTCCGTAATTAAGGGACTTGACTTGCATGGATTTGAAAAATAGGTGTAATTTTATACCAACATAGGTATTTAATAAAAATAATAATTTGTACCGATGGGTGAGATTCAAGTATTCTGTGTTAAACTTGATAGTTTACATCATTATGATTATTAATATTGAATAGTTATGATTTTAATTTAAAAATAGAAACCATAAAGATAAAATAGTACTGTCTTGATTTCGGGTGGCCAATTATGTATGTATTTGAGGATTTTTCATTTTTGGAATAATTTAAATTTTCTCTACGCTAATTCATCATTGACTAATGGGAAGAAAAAGCTAGATTAGCTCTATTTGCTCCGAATAGGCCTAATGACCGAACAGAAGAAAAATCGTAAAAGCTTGCTTAGGAAATATCGTCTTTTAACTTATAGGATCTTGTGATCGAGAGGACTTTCAACTAACAAGATGATTGTTTGTAAGAATACTCATTAAATTATCAGTCTACTCCTGATGAAAAAATCGTTCTTTTTCTATTTAGCTCAAGAATTTATTGGAAATTACTGTTCATACGGAATATCTACTTTTCTTTGTCAGAATAAAGAATTTATGGTCCGTTCCTTAACCTCAATAGAAATAGCTATACCATGAAATTTATGGGGGTGCAGCAAGGGGTTGATTATGAGCGTATGGAATTCACATACATCTGTTGGTAACATTATTGGATCGCTGGTGGCATCTGAGGTGTTGGAGTATGGTTGGGGTTGGTCTTTTGTATTGCCTGAGATTTTGGTTATTTTGATTGGTGTCTTAATTTTTCTATCTCTAATGGTCGGTCGCACCTGAGGATCTTGGATTTGAGTCACTAGGTAAGGAGTTTGAGATGAATGTGGGAGCGGCGGACATTGAAACTTCAGAGAAGCTGGAATCTGAAGAGGCGGATTTGCTTCACGCGAGTAATGTGAAGGACGTCGAGTCTTCAGATGCAATAGGCTTCTTGGAGGCGTGGAGATTGCCTGGTGTGGTACCATTTGCATTCTGCCTCTTCTTCTCCAAGCTTGTTGCTTATACGTTTCTGTCTTGGTTGCCCTTCTATATAGGACACACGGGTAGTTCTAAAGATTTTTTAAGAATGACAATTCGCAAGTTTTGCATTGATTCCCCATGCCTAGTTCATGAGTCATTCAATCATGTGCATGCATTGTTCAATGTGGACATGCATCAGCCCATGCTACACTGAACAGCCTCTTCGGACCGACTCTCTGGGGATTGTGCTTCAAAATCTGTGTTTTGGAACTTTGCCTTTGGATTGTTTTTTTCGTGTAAGAGCGTGATTTTGTGTGTATGAGTTCAAGTACACTAAAAACCGCAGCCTGGGCGTGTAACTTGCACGGTTTTTGAAGAATGGCTAAGGCGTTATACTGGTGTGAATTTCTGCTTTAATTGGTGCACTTGACTTGATAGTTGCTCATTGTGAAATTAGATGGAAATTCAGCTGTTGCTGGAGTGCATTTGTCACACAAAACTGCGGGCATACTTTCGACAATATTTGACATCGGAGGCGTTCTGGGTAGAATTCTAGCGGGACTTGTTTCTAATAAAATCAAAGCTCGAGTTGCTACTTCAATTGGATTCTTGTTCCTATCAATGCCCGCCCTTGTTTTATACTGGGCATACGGAAGCATATCTATGTTGGCCAATGTCAGCTTGATTTTTGTTTCCGGAATGCTCGTTAATGGGCCGTACTCATTGAGTATGACGGCCGTTGCTGCTGATCTTGGTACGCAGAGAACGGTTAGAGGAAATTCCCGGACATTAGCAACTGTCACCGCAATTTTAGATGATACAGGTTCTGTGGGAGCAGCTCTTGGTCCGCTTTCGGCAGGGTATATTTCTACTAGAGGATGGAATAGTGTCTTTTGTATGCTTATTATTTCTGTTTTGTTTGCGGCAAAGTTCTTGATACGCCTTGCCAGAACTGAAATTAAAGAGAAGTTGAGTGAGAGGAAATGATTTGCATACGGCATAGCGGCTCAATAGCTTGTGGTTTTTGGGTCTTACTCCTGTATGTACATTTTGTATCAATGGAGAAACCCCCGATGGTCATACTTTTTGTGTTCCTCTTTTTGAATTTTGTAATTTTGTGCCTTATATTTTCTACCTACCTTCAGGCTAATTTTATCGGTGTTATATCTCAGTTTGTCCCTTTCAAGTGCCGTTTTGGTCTCTGGTCTGCATTGCACTTTTTTTGCGTCACTGTTTCGAGGTTTATTATCTTGAAAGTGTTGCTTCTCTCATTTCATGCGACCGTTCTGCTAAATTTGTTCCAAAATGTGGTACTTTGCATTATTTTCCAGCTAAAGTGCAGTCCAAAACTCTGCTTTTTGTGTACTTTTCAGCTCGAAATGGAGATTGTCTTGGGAGATTTTGGTCTCCTTTTTCGATAGATCTAAAACATTTGACTCTTCACCCATTTCAATATAAGGTTTAGTTAATCAAATAATCATCGGATCAATTTAAAAATAAATGAACTGCTAATCGTAGAACATTATTCTCGTTACTTTCATAACATGAAGTAAGAAGCAGTAACAGTTCAATTTGGCAAAACCAATTCTTCCACTCCAGACCCTTTTCTCTTAAGGAAATCTCTGCTGGACTGGAGAAGTTGGACACTAAGGGCCTGTTTGGCAACGTATCAAATAGTGTCTGATTCTGATTTTTTGTTCCCAGAATCAGTTTGGGACGAGAATCGCGTTTGGTAAAATTTTTATTCTCAAGAACAGATTGGGAAGAGAATTGAGAATAAAAAAAAAAATTTGTGATTCTCTGTCCAAGAATCAAAAAAAAGAATCAAAACAGTGAAAGTCTCCTTCCCTTCCAACATCCCGCGATTGCCGTCTACCACCGCTCGCCACCGTCCGTTGCCGCTTGCTGCCGTCGTCCGCCGCCGGTTGCTGGTCACCGTCCGTCGGTCCGGCAAGCTCATTGGAGGCTCACCAAGCTAAGGCGAGGTCTAGCGTGCTCACCAGAGACAAGCCCAACCACTGGCGGGGCTGGGCAAGCCTTGTCGGTGGCCAAGCGGGCCTCACCCAGCCCAGCAAAGCTCGCCCAACCACCAGCGAGGCTCGCCTAGCCCCACCGATGGCCAGGCCAACCTCACCCAGCCCCGGCGAGGCCGGCTTGGCCACCAGTGAGGCTCATCCTTGCCTGATCTAGCTCGGCCGAGCCTTGACAGGGCTGGGCGAGCCTCGCCCAGCTACCGGCAAGGCTCGGCTGACGAGGGCCAACCTCGCCGAGGGCCGGCGACGCTCAACTTATCTAGCCGGTTGCCGATCCGGCAACCAGCCACGTGAAAAAGAAGAAAAATAGGAGAAAAGGGAAAGAAAAAAAAAAGGTAAAAAGTAAAAAAGTAAAAAATATATATATTTAAAAAATATTTAAAAATTAAAATAAATTAATTTGGAACATAATCAATTAACACAGTATCAAACGCAATTCTATTCCAGAATAAAAAAAATTTGGACAGTTACCAAACGCGTTTTTTTTATTTAGAATTAGTTTCCCGGAACATAATAAAAAGTAATCATTTTTAGTCAGAATCAGCTCCCGGGAACAAAATCGTTACCAAACGCGCTCTAAAATTCTCGGTGGAGATAAAAAGAGAACATGGACAAACATAATGTAACCAAAAATAATTGAGTGGTACTATCAAACCCCGAATACTATCTCTTCTTTGTATATAAACCGCGATATGTTTTTATAGTTTAAAAAGTAGTGATAATGCTCATGCCTGCTTAGATGAAAGGGTATTAGCGAGTCACTTTGTGGAATGTCATGTCAAGGCTTAGAGGTTATATACGAAGTATTGTGACTAATCCATGAAGAACGAGTGATCCTTGAAAACATTTAAGTCTTAGTTTTTTTTTTTTTTGGTGAATTCTAGAATATTTTTGGGGTGGACAATATTGTAAATATACAGCAGGCAGTTGGTAAATAGGGCAATATGCTCACCATTGGATTGAGAAGAAATCTACAGTTGTGGTTGGGCCTCTACTTATATATAAATGGGTCCCCTCTCCTCATTTGCATTATCTCACAAGTCCTACAATATGAGAACTTTTCTCTTATGTCCTTATGAGTGTGAGAAGTAAGAATTTTTTTTCTCAAAAGAGAGTAAGAATTTTTTTTCTCAAGAGAGGATAAGTGCATATCAAATACCTCTCCAAAGGCCAATGCACAAAATATCAAACGGATGGTAAAGTGACCTGCTGGATACACAAAATATCGAATGGGAAGTAAAAAAATTATTGAACATCTATCGATCGGTGCGTTTCGCGGCATGGCTATTTAGGAGAAAATCAAATTTAATGGGGTGGCAGATACTAGTATCAATATCTGATAACAGACTAAAAAATTTAAATCACTTGTCAAAGCTAACTCACTTATCATATTGACTAGCATATTGCCTAAATTGTCTCTTCAAGAAAGAGAAGGAGTTCCCGGTGCCTCTTTTTCACCACAATGAAGGTAATTTGTGGCTTATAATTAAGTGACTTGCAAGTCCATGGCAAAACCAGCTCAAGTTATAACTGGAAAAACAACTATAAAATCTACTCAATAGAAAAGATGATAAGCGACCTATTCCCTACTAAAGTACCTGGCGAATCGGCTGTATTTCATCGAGAATAATTTCAGAGAATTGACTGTCCGAGACCTTATCCAATGCAGTGATAATCAAATTTCAATAGCAATAACAAACAAAGCTATCTACTTTAGCACAATAATAAAATACAACACTTATAGAATATTATCCTCTCAAGTTTATGCTTTGTAGATTTGTTGAAGGCAATAAGCATTTCCATACAGGATAATGTGAAAGTGAGTAGGGGGAAAGCATGAACTTAATATATTAATGAACTTAATATATTAAAGATAGGCACGAAAAAAAACAAACAAGATCATTTCCCCATCTTCCCCCTCTAAGGTCTGTTTGGGGCTGTGCAAATCTGTGATGATTTCTTTTTGACAAGCCTGCGCAGAAACAGAGGCTCTATATTAGGTCCTAACCATTTCAAGAGCTTGTATTGTCTATGGCAAACAACTCGATTCACTACCAAGATGATGAAGATTGTACTGAAAATTTAAGTACTTTTCAAATGGAGAGGCCTTAGTCCTAAATCAAGAGCTTGTATTATCTCTAGCACGCAATTCAATTGGCTACTAAGATGATGAAGATCGTATTGATTGACTACTTTATAGTCACTTTTAAATAATCTTTCTTCCCTACAAGATGCCTCCAAATTAAAAACTAAAAAGTGCTTGTTGGACTTTTTTTTAACCATGCTCAGGCCGTGAGGTTTTCGTTGGTGTAAAAATTGAGTGAATATGTTATTGTATTATTTGTGATAGACACATGATCAGGTGTTAAAGCGATCATTCCGAGGTCGTGGGGGAATTGCACCCCACCCCACTCTGTCCATTGGAAAATACACGTGTCAAGATTAGGGATTCGGAGGCTTCGGGCCATCTCAACTCGTAGAAGAATAGACCCAGCCGAATCGTCCCGGTAACTCAGTCGCATCAGCAATGAGTCTCATTCAAAGTGCATACACAATTTTGATTGCCTTATATTAAATTCTAAATTCCAATTTCTTACTTGGTCCCTTTGAGTGAGATTGGACATTTAAAAGTAAGACTTTTCTCGGCCTTTTGGCATCAAAACAACAATCGAGTGAGGCTTTTAGGGCGGATGCTTTTGAAAGCAAAACGGAAAAATATGGTGAATGTATATCCATTTGTCAAAAAACGATCATTAAAGAAAAATTTCCAACAAAAACCTGTACCCAAAATGTTCCTTGAGTTCCACCTCTTCTCTTCACACTCCCCCCACTCAGGCTTTTTGACCGCTTGCCGACAGTGTATTGCCGACAGTGACAAACAGCGATGTTGGTCACAGCTGTGGTCGTGGCGTGGGGCAGACGATCGAGCCATTGCACCGATCAGCTAGCCCCGTGGTTTCATCACATAGAGAGGACCCGCGCGCCTCCAGCTCCTATCGGACCTGCTTTTCCTACCCATCTATCGGCCCCCAATACTCTTCTATTGCCGCTTTTATTGAAGCTGGCTACATGCCCTCCTCCTAGGCCTGGCGCTAGAGCTGAGGGTCAAAGAATTGAGGTCAAAGCAAACCATTTTTATTCGGATGTAGAATCCGTACAATATGAGCTATGTCACTATGAGGTAATGCATTCTCTTCATTTTTTTTCTTGTTCATATCGTCAAGATCTGAATTAATGTCTTTAACAAGGTCATTAGAAAATAACTCTTATTTTCCTTTGTGCATGTCTTATAATATAAGCACAGATAGGATTGTTTTACTAAAAGAAAGAAAATGGAAATTTGAGGGTGTTTATGTTGATAAATGTATTACAATAACAATTACCGGATCCATTTCTTGATAGTTTAAGGCTCCTGAGAAAAAAAAAATAATGTAGTGCAATTAGATACCAAAATGATGAAGATCATACTGAAAATTTTAAGTATTTTTCAAATAGTGTCCTAAGTACTAGATCAAGAGCTTGTATTATCTATGGCAGACAATCCAATTGACTACCAAGATAATGAAGATCGTACCGATTGACCCGTTTTATAGTCACTTTAAATAATATTTTCTCCCTACAAGATGCCTCCAAATTAAGACTAAAGAGTGCTTATTGAGCCTTTTTTCACCATGCTTGGGCCACGAGCTTTCTATTGGTGTAAAAATTGAGTGAATAGGGTATTCTATTATTTTCCAAGGTAGTAGGGGGGACTGCACCCCACGTCGCTCCGTCCATTAGAAGATACACGTGTCAAGATCAGGATTTGGACTTGGCTCAGAGAAGAAAAACACCCAGCCAAATCATCCCCTAACTTGGTTGTAATAACAGTGAGTCTAAATCGGAGCGTACACACAACTTTGATTGCTTTATATTAAATCCTAATTTGCAATTTCTTACTTGATCCTTTTGAGTGAGATTGGATATTAAAAAATAAGACTTTTTTTGGCCTCTTGGCATCAAAATGGCGATCAAGTGAGGCTCTTAGAGAGCATGCTTTTAGGGACAAAATGGAAAAAAAAAAAAAATGGTGAATGTATATCCATTTGTCAAAAAAGGATCATCAGAGAAAAAATTTCCCGCTAAAAACCTGTACCTAAAAATGTTACTTTAGCTCTAGATCTTCTCTCTTGCTCTCACACTCCCTGGGTTCTTTGACAGCATTATCGTCAATGATGATGAACGGCGGTGTTGGTTGCGGTTATGGCAACGGGGGCAAATGATCAGGCGGTCGCGCTAGTTAGCTAACCCCATGGTTTCATCAAGTAGGGAGGACCTGTGCACCTCCGACTCCTATGGACTTGATTCTCCCACCCATCTACCAACGGCCCCTAATAATCCTCCACCGCTGCTTTCGTCAAGGCTGGCTACATGCCTTCCTCCTAGGCCCGACATTGGAACTAAGGGTCAAATGGCTCTTACTCTTCCTCCACCGCCTCCTTCATCGGAGCTGGCTACATGCCCTCTTCCTAGGCTTCCTAGGCCCAATGCTAGAGTTGAGGGTTGAAGAATCGAGATCAAAGCAAATCATTTTTATCAGATGTAGAATCTCCACAATATGAGCTATGTCACTACAAAGTAATGCATTACTTCCATTTTTCTTCTTGATCATATCGTTAGGATTCAAATGAATGTCTTTGGTAAGCTCAAGGGGAGTTATAAATTAACTCTTATTTTCCTTGTGATTAAGATTATGCATGTTTTGATGCTATAAGAACAGATAGGATTGTTCTATTGAAAAAAAGAAAATGGAAATTTAAGATTTTTTATACTGATAAATATATTACAATAACAAATATTGGATCTATTTCTTGATAGCTTAAGGTTTTTGAGAAAAAAAAAATTAACATGCATTTCAAGAGTCCAAATCCTAACATTTGTTGTTTATCTGTAACCCCTTTTTTCCTTCTTAGTGTCATCATTCTATTATTTGATCTACTACATCCATGTTTTGTGTTTAACATGTGAGGCTTGATCTATGGATTGTTGACAGATATCTTAAATATATTATCATGAAACTATTTCTTAGAAAATAATTTGTCTATTAGTTCATCATTATGGTTGCTTGATTTGCTACATCCATGTTGTATGTTTCATATGTGAGGCTTGATGTAATAGAGTGTTGAGAGATATGTTAAATACAGGATTATGAAACTGTTTCTTAGAAAACAATTTGTCCATTAGTTCATCATTCTGGTTGTTTAATCTGCTACATTTATCTCATGTGTTTCACATGTAAAGCTCGATCTACGAGATTGTTAAGAGATATGCTAAATATGGGATTGTGAAACCATTTCTTAAAAAACAATTTGTCTATTAATTCATTAATCTAGTTGTTTGATTTGCTATATCTATGTTGTGTATTTCACATGTGAAGCTCAACTTACAAGATTGTTGAGAAATATGCTAAATATAGGATTGCGAAACTGTTACTAAGACAACAATTTGTCTATTAGTTCATCATTCTGGTTGTTTGATCTGTTATATCCATATTATTCATATCGTGTGTTGCGTATGTGAGGCTCAATCAACGAGATTGTTGAGAAATATGCTAAATATATGATTATAAAATTATTTCTTGGAAAACAATTTGTCCATTAGCTCATGACTCCGATCTGCTACATCCATGTTGTGTGTGTTTCACATCTAAGGCTTGATCTACAAGATTGTTAAGAGATATGCTAAATATAGAATTATGAAACTATTTCTTGGAAAATAATTTGTTTATTAATTCATCATTCCAATTGTTTGATCTATTACGTCTATGTTGTGTTTCGATCTATGAGATTGTTGAGAGATATGTTTAAAATAACATTTTAAAACCATTTCTTAGAAAATAATTTGTCTATTAGTTCATCATTCTAGTTGTTTAATCTGCTACATCCGTGTTATCCATATTGTGTGTTGCACATGTAAGGCTTGACCTACGAGATTGTTGAGAGATACGCTAAATATAAGATTGTGAAACTATTTCTTGGACAACAATTTGTCTATTATTTCATCATTGTGGTTGTCTAATATGCTACATCCATGTGTTTTTTAAATTATGAGGCTTGATGTACGAGATTGCTGAAAGATATGCTAAATATAGGATTGAGAACATATTTTTTGGAAAAACCAAAATGATGAAGTAATGGACCAATTGTTTTCCAAAATTGGTCCATTACTTCATCATTTTGGTTGTTTGATCAACTACATCTATGATGTGTGTTTCACATGTGAGGCTCGATCTAGGAGATTGTTGAGAGATAAGTTAAATATAGGATTGTGACACTATTTCATGGAAAACAATTTGTCTATTAGTTCATCATTTTAGTTGTTTGATCTATTACATCTATGTTATATGTTTCGCATGTGAGGTTGGATCTACGAGATTGTTGAGAGATATGCTTAATATTGGATTGTGAAACTGTTTCTTGGCAAACAATCTGTCTATTAGTTCATCATTATGGTTGTTTGATTTGTTACATCCATGTTATTTATATTGTGTTTTTCACACATGGGGCTTAATCTATGAGATGTTGAGAGATTTGCTAGATATAAGATTGTAAAATTGATTCTTGAAAAATAATTTGTCTATTAGTTCATTATGCTAGTTGTTTGATATGCTATATTTATGTCGTGTTTCATATGTAAGGCTCGATTTACGAGATTGTTGAGAGATATGCTAAATATATGATTGTGAAACTATTTCTTGGAAAACAAATCTGTCTATTAGTTCATTATTCTAATTGTTTGATTTGCTACATCCATATTATCCATGTTGTATGTTTCACATGTAAGGCTCGATTTATGAGATTGTTGAGAGATATACTAAATTTAGAATTCTAAAATTGTTTCTTGGAAAATAATTTGTCTATTAGTTCATTATTCTAGTTGTTCGATTTGCTGCTTCCATGTTGTGTGTTTCACATAGGAGACTAGGTCTACGAGATGACTAAGAGATATGCTAAATATAGGAATGTGAAACTATTTCTTGAAAAACAATTTGTCTATTAGTTCATCATTCTGATTGTTTGATCTGCTACATCCATATTGTGTATTTCACATGTGAAGCTCTATCTATAAGATTGTTGAGAGATATGTTGAATATAGGATTGTGATACTGTTTTTTAGAAAACAATTTGTCTATTAGTTCAATGGACTAGCTTTAAGTAAATATGATTCAAGCATATATTTATTTGGATTTTGATTGTGACAACTTAGGTATCTTTTAAACCGACTATTATAAAGAGCAAGAAAAGTAGTAGGGGTTATTGTTGAGAGATGTAGAGCATCTTATTTAAGTAATAAGATGCCAATCTATAACGGTAGAAATAGCCTATACATAGCTAGATCATTCCCCTTCTAACAATGAGAGTTTAGAGTTATGTTAGAAGACGACGAAAATGTCGGTACAAGTTGAGCCTTCCTTATTGTATTGGCACTTAATAAGCACTCTTTATTTTGTAATCTAGAGGCATCTTGTAAAGAGGAGGAGAGAATATTCATGGTGATTATAAAGTGGGTCAGTTAGTACAATCTTCATTCTTTGTAACTGGGTAGTTAATCGGATTGATGACCACACTTAATACGACCTCTTGATCTGGTTCGTAGGGCTTCTTCATTTGAAAAGTAATTTCACCTTCAACTTTTATGCATTACTTTCTTTTGGGAAAACTTGTGCACACTATGTACTTTTGAATTCTCTATCCATCTATGTGTTGACTTGATAAATTCATAACCATAGGCATCCTAGTGTTGGAGGATCATTTTTCAGAGATCATTTGAGGCATGATTTCATTGACGATGTAAGACTTTGGAGAGGATATCACCAGTTTCTAAGACTTAGTGTGGACTCTCACTCAATATAGGTACCTAACTTGTGCAACAAAATATCCTTCGCTTGTGTACATTAGCCAAGCTTACATATCTCTTTGAATGATACTAATTCATATTTTCTTGAGATGTAGGCAAATTCTTGTTACTAAATTTTTGCAAAAAACTAAGGTGTGAAGATTTGTCGATGTAGTTGTCTATCAAGAATTTGTTAAGGTACGACCTTTTATATCTGCAAATGTAGCCCATATTGATTTAGTTGATAGCAACGTCTTGTATGAACTATTTTTGCATTATTTTTTATATTTTTTTTTATGTTCCCTTTATCTTTCCTTTTCCTTCCTTTCCTTTCCTTTTTTTTTTTCCAATTTTCCTCCACTAGTAGTTGAGCCTTGGCGACACCCCTTGCCTGTGACCAGTGAGGGCAACCCAGCCTATTCTATGGTTGACCACCTTCGCTAGCATCACTAAGGCCCAACTAATGGACAAATGGAGTTGAGGGAAAAAAAAAGGAGAAAGGAAACAAAAGGCCCATTCATTTTCTTTCTTAGTTCTCATTGGACTTTATCGTTGTGAATGTTGTAAAACCCTAGCTTTAAATTGTACAAGAAAATGTAATAGCATATCTTGCAATGTCTCCCCAAGTATCAACCATCGAAATAATAAGCTCATGCAATTACGTGGGTATGTCGTTTGCTATGGTCTTAAAAATGCCATTTCTTATGAAATCTAGAAGGTAGAGCAAATAAAATTCAAGTGATGCTAGAAATACATAGATTTTGTAAACAAAACAGGTAAGCTAAATGACGTGGTAAATAATTAATAATAATTGACACTAGTTGACCCATTTGAGCATCCAATAGAAATCTGCTGAATCATTTAGTAACCCTTATAATTACATCACTATTCTTACATTTTTTAGATCTCTGAACTATCTAAAAGGAAAAAAAAATCACATCCAATCTATCTTACAATTTGTTTCCCAAATAAACTCGTTATGGATCATCATAAATCTACAATTAATTTCTCAAAGATGACAAGGTTTTAAAAGATGGATAATTTTGTCATAAATTATGTTTGGGTAACCAGTCTTTAATCTACTATGGTTGTGCTTAACAATCAGGATACAATTCATAATTTATCATATTCTGTGTTTGGTGGCTATTCATAACATGATAAAGTTGAATATAAGAGAGATACAGATCAAATAAAATTCTCCTATGGAGGACGTGAAATAAAGATGGATAAGATTTATAATATTCATAATAAGAAAGTTATTTTTCTCCAATAACAAACTTCTTAAATTAACAAAATTTAAATTATATTACAATATAAATAATATATAAATATAAGAAATTCAAAATAACTAAAAAAATTCGGTTTTTTAATTTTTATTTATTTTTATTTATATAATCAAATTAAGTTCTATCTTATAGATTGAGTATATGAATAAAATATATATTTATATTTATTACATATTTTAGGAATTTTAGTATTATAGGTATATTAGTATAGTTTAATATATATATAATTTCATTAGAGAATAATTGAAGGGGAAAAAAATAATAATTAACAAAAGAGAGAAAAAAAAATAAGTAAATAAAAATAAAGTAGGTAAGAGTGTTGCAAAATATTTTTACTATCTCTATTTATGAACTTTTAAGTTTATTTACACTAATATATTGTTTATAACAAAAAAAAAATGTATGTGATGTGATGTGAATAGATCCAACGTTATTATTGTAATTCAACAAACAGTGAATAGGATATAACCAAAATTCCAGGATTTCAAATCTTATCTTATTCAGTCCTATCTTGGTCAAAAATCTAGACGACCAAACGTAGCCTATGAGAATGGTAGTCTGTTTTGAACCATAAAAAAACCAAATAACAAATAATTTGAATTGTTATGAGGTCCACTCCTTCAATAATTTGTTATTTACAATACGCCGTTATTCTTACAGTAGTCCAAAGATTATTATGCTAGCAAAACTTTTGAGTATACTACTATAAATACATATCATATCCTTTCATATTTAGGAAACATAAATATATTATTTTTTATATAATTTCTTGAATACTAATAAAATGGCAGAATAACACTGAAAGGGCCAAAAATCATGTATGATGTTCACTTTAATACTAAAAGTTTTCATTGGATTATTTAAGTGCTCAATTGGAGAAAAAGTTATCACTAAGGGCGCGCACATGATAATCATTTTATTTCTCCATTTTTTTTTTCATGTTCTCAAGAACATGTTTAGAATAGAATTCAAGTTTAGTGATGTAATTTTATTTTTATATCTATGGAACAAATTTATACTCTAAAAATAGGTTTGGAACACAAATCAAAAGTAATTTTTCTATTGTTAGAACAAAAGTGACAAATAAAAACTCGGGAAAATTACAAAGAAGGGCCTGAGGTGAAATCATGTTTTCAAATGAGGGTCCAAAGTGAACTTTATCTCAATAAGGACTTAAAATGGCCATTTTTTTCGCAAATAAGAGCCTAAGCTCACCCGATGGCAACCACTTGATTTTTCTGGCGAATGAAATGGGGCGTTTTCGTCCATAACAAAATTTGGATAAAAATTAAAAAGAAAAATACTAAAAGAAATTTGAGATTGGCACCATCTCTCAAATTGCTTCGTTTCTTCGTCCTTTCTTCAATGCCATGAAGGTCCACTTAATCAAATTCGCAAAATAAGTTGTTGATATTGGTAGGGTTCTCTTGTTTCTTTTTTTTCTTTTTTTTGTATTCATCTTGCATGGGATTAGTTCTTGAATTTATGCAGAAGAATGCCCAGATTGAAAAGTTCATGCATAATCCTCTTGAAACCATTCAAATTCAACTCAGGCGAAAGTGAATGGAGAAAACCAGTTCTGTTTTCGGCGTCATCCCATCTATTACTTCTTCTCCACCGTGATTGATATCCCCACAAGGACACACACATACTCATGGACAGACTTTCTGCAAAAAATAACATAAAAATTGAGAGCAGAGAGAAAAACGCAAGCTCAAGTTCCTCGGCCTCTCGCTTTTGCTCCCCGCGACTTACCCCGGCCATCTGCCACCCCAGTCACCTCCACACAAGCACGGGCAGTCGTTGAGCGGACCCAAACCGAGGGTTCCCTAGTTCGCGGCCATCCCCATGACTGCAGATCAGAAACTTAAATTTGCCCATCATCTTCACTTCAATTCAGCCGAAACATCGATTCAGAAATAAAGAACGGTCAAGCATCTCTATTTCTTCGAGTTATGAGCCGGGCTGGACCCTATGCAATTCGTTTATAATTTTAAAAAAAAAAATCGATCTAAAAAGTATAAAAATAAAAAATTATTAAATTCGTGCATAGAGGAAAAGATTTTCCTTACCAAAGTGCGAAAAATATTTTCAACTCATTTTCAGATTTTAGCTGAACATTGGAAAATATGGTTATTTTTCTAGAAAATGGCTCCCTAAAAATATTTTCTAGAAACGCTTTATTTTTTGCAAAATGAACGGAACCTAAAACTTACAACATAAACTATTTACTAAAACAAGTTATTATAGCAAGTCTTTTTTAGCTTGTCCGCCATTATTAATTACGTCTTTAGAAAAAGAAACTTTAACATTGTTATGATAAGAATACCCATTGTAAGGAAGAAAACAAGGAGACTGGTTTTCTTGTTTCTTCTTCGTTTTCCAAAAAGGGTCTCAGAAGGGGATAAATCCTACTTATTTTCATATTCATAAGTTTAATAAAATATAGACATGTTTTAATAATATGAATCGAGTATGGATCGAATTTGGATCATTGAATTTGTATTATGTATAAATGAGTTAATTGAATTAAATGGATCGAATCATTTTTTATCCAACCCGTCCATTTATAACCCTGCGACCAGGTTACCCTCTTTATGTGCCAAGCCATTAATGGCCTCGTTTTCTTCTCCTGTACCACTGAACTCTACCAAAGAAGACTGCCATATCTTTCCCATCAACTTCTTTTAATGCGAACATCTGCTGATAGCGAAGAGCTGTTCCAAGTACTATTTCTAATCACGGTGTGCGATTGTTCTCCTAACTTGGCTATTAAACGATGGCGAGCTTCCCTCCATTGTTGTTGTCACTCTACTTCCTCTTTCGTCTGTCTGATGCCCAATTTCTTGTTCTTCCACGTTAGTTAATCGATTTCATTTTATTTTTCTTAATGCATGTTAGTCTCTATGCATCTATAGATTGGCCTTTTATTTGCAGGTTTTATGTGTGGCTATGCTTTTTGAAGGAAAAACAAAATAAAATTTTCCCTTCTAATATAAAATGATAACCCATGATGTTGTGAACAGTTTAATTGCTCGAATCTAATTGATGTGTATTATGTTCTTCCCCCTCTCCCGCCAATTTCTATCTACTTTCAGGCTAATTTTCTCGGTCTTGCATCTCAGATTGCTCAGCTTCCACTTTTTGGTGTCTTCAGAGGATGCGATCTCTTGAAAGAGTCGCTTCTCACATTCCATGCGACTGCGCTCTGCTAAATTTGTTCCAAAATATGGTGCTTTGCATCGTTTCCCAGTTATAGTGCATTCCGAAACTATACTTTTTCATGTACTTTTCCACTCGAAATGGAGGTCGTCTTGGGAGATTTCGGTCCCTCATTCAACGGATGTTTCATAACATGAAGTAAAGAAGCAGCAAGGGTTGGATTTGGCAAAACTGATTCTAACACTGCAGGTCCTTTTCTATAAGGAAATCTACGCTGGACAGGAGAAGCCGGACACTGAAATTCTTGGTGGAGAAAAAAAGAGAACATGGACAAACAAGATAGTACCCAAAAGAACTGAATGATACCAGGCAACCATTGAATACTTTCTTCTCCTAGTATATAATCCACATTACGTCCTTGTTGTTTCAAAAGAAGTGACGCTGCTCTTGCCAGCTCAGATGAAAGGGTACTTAGCAAGTAAGCTTTGTAGAATCTCATGTCATGGTTTATGGTTTACATCCTTCCACCTAAACATCAGTTAAAAACTCAGGCTGTTTGGTCCACTAGATAGCCGCACGCAAAGTTCTAGTAGATGATTGAAACCAGATAATAATGCCAATTTCAGACTAATTATGTCTTCTTGCGGTCGATTCATTTTTTCTCAACAACTTCCATCAGCAACGTTATTTGGTTCAAAATCTTCGTTCAGTCCCGTACCATGACAATTCACTTGCATGAACAGGGTAAAAAAAGAAAAAGAAAATCACTCACTCACTGTATGTATCTGACAATATTTCCACAAATTCGATCAAGTTGCTCCCAAAGACAGCACAAATTTGGACTAAAAAGGTATAGGAAATCCAAGCTATATCACAAGACTAAATGAATTCTTAGGGCATTGTGACATCTCACCTTATCATCACGCTTTCACTCTGGGATTGTGCAAGGATACAAATGAAAAAAGGAAACAGTTTGACAAAGGAATACACAGCAGAAAATGCTGTTGTCTCTCTCCCCAGATATCTCCATGCTTTCCTGCTCGCAGAAGAAAAAGAACAAGGCACATTACACTGACAGTCTGTGAATCTTGTCACCAAGCTAATGAAGAAACTGCATAGCTGGTGCTCTCGCATCAAAACTCTAATGCTCAACAGTTGTAGCCACAGTATGCACTTTTCTGTTCTGTTGCATCATCATAGATCAGTCTCTCTGCAACATGAAAGTCAATATTGTCATTTTATAACAATCATATAACTGGCACATAACGTAAGAATTGAAGTTGAGAACTTTCATTTTTCTCCAAAGCACAGTGTTGCATTCTCATTTCAATTTGCTTAGTGCTCAGCGATATGAATGATCAAAGTCACCCAATCCGGCCTAGCAAATTCAAAGCTTACTGTAAGAAATATTATTATCACGTCAATGCTTTTTGGCTCCATATATGACAGAAAAAGATAAATCACACTACAATAGGCTGTGGCTTTTTTCTTGTGATTACTCAGACACAAGCCTGATAGCATAGGATGAAAAATGCCTTCAAGACTGAGGCAGATACAGCTAACCAATCCTTTCCGGTGCTAAGCATGCACCAAATACATCCAACATAATATGGATTTTTATTTCTTGTGCCAGTTGATGTCCAAGTCTGGGAATTAGAGCAACCCTAACAAGATGACCATGGATCAGCGGTTCCCTGATGCTAGCGCACTGCCCACATGTTTCGCAGATCACACAGAATGAAAATGTCAATTCTGAGTATACATATCATCAGGAGAATTCCTTGATTGACTCCTCTTTAGCTCTTTTAATTATGCTGAAAATCATGGTTTCAGGGATGACAAGTTCGTGTAGTACCCAGCAAATAATACCTTCAGTGTTACACCATTTTACTCTATCTAAAGGAATCTCTCCACTATCATGCCTCTCCAAAGCAATTCAGCTAGCCCATATTCCTTGTAGAATTTCTTTCTTTTGCTGGACAGAAGCTTGTTATAAGATCCTTACTACTGAGAATCTTAAAAATGGGATTTCTTTCCGATTAATGTGTTACATGTGTAAGCATGCTGGTCAATCCTTTGAACATCTCTTATTGCGACTTCACCTTCAAACTTTGGAATCATATCTTCAGATTTTCTAAGGTGGCATGGTTCACGCCAGGAAATGCCATTCAACTATTTAGCTGTTGGAATGCCTATGAGAGTCAATTTCTAGAAGTCTGAAAGGCTGCACCACTTCATCTCATGTAATGCACTAAGAAAGGATGCAATAAAAGATTTTTTTGAGGGTTCGGAATCTCCAGTTTCTTTTCATTGTGCTCTTAAATCAATTTTGTTCTTCTTAAACTGATTCAATATAGCCATGAGATGCTTTTCTTTCATTTATTTACTTCTCCCTCTGTTTTTGAACATTTCTTCTGCACTAAATTTTTCTCAATTAATAAGATCCTCCGTATCCATATGTGAGAGAGAGAGAGAGACCTGAATTAAAATAGCCTAATTATCTCTGTGGTTCTTGAGTGTTTATTCTCTCTGTGTTTGCACCTTGAATGCATGCATATGTATCCAAAATAGAAAATAGCAGTCTCGTACCTTTTGACGCTTTGCGTTGGGAGGACACTGGTCAAGATCATTCCACCCATGTGATGTCCCAATATCAGAGCTCTCAGCCTGCAAAAACACCTTGTTACCAGTACCTTTTCCTTTCGACAGTACTTTTGCAATGAACATGACAAGGCACAATCACCACGACAACAAGGACGAATGATCACAAGTTCACCATCGTCCTTGTTCTCGTATAAATTTTTCTTCACCCAGTAGACAAATATCTGGGGTAAAGGATGTAATAGAGTTTCTTGCGCTTTTTGAATAATTTGCCATTATGTGCAACTAATAGAAAACGTGAGCAAGCAACTGGGGAAAATGCTCACCTCAGGCTCAGTGGATGAATCTTGAGCTCTCCTGCATGTTGTCATGTTTGATTCTTCACCGCTCATTGGATTTGACCCAGCAACTGCATGTTCAGATATGAAGGGCATGATCTGGTGAAGCAAATTCGATAGAAATATTCCATCATCACTTGCTCTATTTTCTGATTCTGGAGAATTCATGGCGCCAGCTGATGTCCCCGCATCCTGAGAGGCAGATCCTATCACCGTCCCATCAATGCTGGAACCCTCTACACGAATGTCACCACCAGGAAATAGGCTCCTCAGAAACTGAACAACACTGCCAGGGACTTGTCTCTCAGTTTCTCCATTAGTGTGTGACCCAGCAGAGGAAATAATGTTAATATTTACACTCCTAGAAACAGATGGTTCCTGCCTTCTTAGATCAGTTGGAGATGAACCTGCAGAAAGAAGAGATTCTCCTTAGAGCCATAAGGAAATTCTCATTGCCTTAGTGTTCAAACATATTAGAACCCCACACCCAAGCATATCAACTATGCAAGAAAACATTCAGCTGCTGAACCTAAAGAGCAAAGAGCATTTACTCCTGAATAATTGTCTAAATATGTTGAAAGAATATATCCAACCCCTGCACAGAAATTCAACTACCACTACTTAAACCTTTGTCTACCAGACTGCAATTGATCAATATTGTCATTAGCAAGAGCAACCAAATCATTCCATTACCATCTCTTCCAGGATCTGCAGGGGCTTGCTGGTGAAGCAAAGGCTCAGGTATTGCTTGCTGTATAGTTTCCACAAGAGTTGGATGTTGCTCAGAGGAAGCATGGGATCCTCTTTCACCAGCCACACTTCCAGCATGTTGAAATCTTCCAACCAATGGATAGTATATCCCGGCCGAGTTACTGGGAGAATCTGAGGACAGTCTACTGAAGGGAGCTGGGACTGCTGCAACCATGGTTCTGATAGGCACCACCCGCACACCAGACTCTCCAGTAAAAGATGGAGTTGCAGCCTCAGAGGCTGCTGAAGATGAGAGGCTAACAGGATTTTCCCCACTGGGGTTTGCAGCAGCTGCTGTAGCAGCAGCACTAGCACTTCTTGAGACCGATGGTTGCTGAATGCTGACGCTTTCTTCTCCATTAGCATTTGATCCAGCCGTTGGGGAGCCTTAGGGTAAGAAAAAATGGGAGTGACATATGACATTATGTTTTACAGCCCAAACTACACGATTAACATTACTATGATATGCCTAATCCAGCATGCAATAAGCAGTCTATGAATAACACTTGCGAGTGTACCTCTTCGAATTTGGATATCAATTCGCCTTGGGAGGAACCCTCCACCAAACCCACCCCCCAAGCTGGATCCACCATGTACACTCCCCACTGGAATGCTACTAAAATTTGTTCCCATCTGAAATGGTACAGGCTGGAACCAGAGGAATACATTCAATCAGACCGTCTGATTGTAACAGAAAGCCAACAGGAAAGTAAACATAATGCTTGAAGAAGACGTGTAGGACATTGCCTGAACCATTAGAGGATTAGGACCAGATGGAGAAATGTAAATCGCTGGGCCAGCATTGACTACAGCTTCAGACTGCATACAAAAAGCATTTAGGATCATAAAATCTGATTGATTAACAAGTAAATTGTAGTCTACTTACCGCTGTTTGACCTAATCTCAACGTCATGGCTGTGCGACCGAGTTCCAGTATATAAGCACCTAGAGAGTGAAAAAGCACCCCCATTCTCATGGCAGTACTCTGAGTGTTTGACCGCATCACTCGATCAGTAACACCCCCCTGATTTTGAAGTTGACTCGCACATAGCTGCAATTTTAGATATTGAAAACCATAGGTATTGGTGCAAATCACATTGGATTTTGTATAGAAGGATATAACACTTTATTGCAGGTAACAAAGGAGTACAAAAACACTTTCACGGTAAAAAGATGCAGCTTTCTTCGATTAAGCAAGCATCTATTCAAAGTATTCCATTTCAACAACCCATTAAAAAATTAAACAATATCAATTTACTCCATACATACTTGTATATCATGCTACAAAGAAAAGTTAACTAAGAATAACCTGTAAACATTCTGCCACTTGTTCAATTAGCATTTGTCTAGTTGAGAGCATAACTTCAGCTAAAGATGCAGGCGTTGGAAGACCTTCTGGTATAGCCCCTGGTTGTGATGCAGAGTTTGGGTCTCTATTGTCCGGTCTATTTGAAGCAGACATTCCATTACTTCTACCTGCCAATGCTGTACTTCTGATCATTTCGTTCAGCCAGCAAAACATCACATCATCATCATCATCATCATAAGGAGGAACTTACCAATGTCTTCAAATTCACTCTTTATATAACTTAAACACTGGGACATAGTTGTCAATGAATCAGGTATAACCTGAAAAAATGACCATGCAAAAGAGTCTATTGTACCCTTTGTTTTATTAAGAGAAAGGGTAAGAGACCAGGAACTTAAATAAACTAGAGTTCCATACTCACTGGAGGTTGCCCCATAGAAATAGTGGGAAGTCCAAAAGCACCAGGCCATCTGCCAGATTGACCTCTCATGCCAGACTGTTCGGATGGCACCTGGCCTAAATGTAACGTACTGCTGGCACCTGATGTTCTCTCAGATCTCTGTGAATAAAGAAATTCCCAGGGACACCCACCCACATTTAAAACCATAATCAGGTATTTTGACATATAAAGAGGTTGACATCAAAAGAGTTCAAAGACATGTACCCCTTCATTGCTGCTCCCCGGATTCGTAATTCCAAAAGAACTCAGCACAGCAGACACGATCTGCTCAGCAGGCCGAGCAAACAACAGTTATCATAATGAAGACAGAAGCACCTAACCAAACTTCTCCTTTTCAACTTAAGTATCATGTTCTCACCCGACCGATTTCTGGGGGAACCCCATCCCCTTGATCAGGCAAATTGAAAGTCTCAATCACGACACCTGGAGCTACATGGCTATTGTGACTATGGCTTGTGTCTGAGGGATCAATCATTAGAAGAGATAAAGGACAGTCAGTCACACTTTTCAGTGGTTTTTGAATTTGGGCAGAAGTAAGATGAACATTGTTTATAAAACATAAAACATACCTATTTTTCCAACCAAATAGAAGTAAATTAAGATGAGAGTTCACTAAGGTGCAACGTGAAAATTGAAGTTAGGGAAGCAACATCAAAGCACAGTGGGCCAAAAAGAAGAAAAGATAAGATTACAAACAAGATAGAAAGGATATCCACTAAACTTGTCCCATCAAGCTAACTAGCTCTAAAAGGTTGACATGCAGTCAGAAGTATTCTAAGAACTGAGCCATCCAGGCCACAGGGTGCTGCTTTAAAGTTCGGTGGACAAGTCAATTTCAAGATAAATGACTCAGTAGATAGCCAACAATCTGATCTAGAAAGGAAACCAAGGTCACACTATATATATGGTACAGACTGTATATATAGATAGATAGATAGATAGACAGACAGACAGATAGATAGATAGATAGAGCTATCCAGTTCATAGAATCCTCGTAGAATGCCAACCACACCCTAAGTTTGAAACTATGCTTAGGTCCATTAGATCGGGCAAAGCATTAAGTTGCGTGGTATATCTCTATCGAGAAAGAAGCTTCTAGAACAACTCTGCAAGTAAAAAATGTTGCACACAAGATTCACACTGGTTTTTGGAACTGGATGACTAAGCAATAAAACCCCATCCCACATTTTTTGTCCCCATCTTTTCAATATCGATTGCTAGATAGAGTAAAGCAACAAAATCAAAGGGGAAAGGAACCAAATAGAACAACAAACCGGCAAGTGACCAGGCCAGAATTTAGCATCTAATAGGTCTTAGACAAAGAAACATGTCATTTGATGTTTATGGTCATTTTCTACTCCATATATATGCGATTATTGTGTGCCCTATCAATCTTCACATAGTATTTGCATGTCCTAAAAACTAGTTACAAGAGAGGCACATTTAACTGCCACCTGCTGGTAGATTACACCACAGAAACATGTGTATTAAACGGAAAATACTCATTATTGACAAGAATTCATGCCAACTGCTAATTCTCATTTCAAAGGAACTCCCAAATTCATCTTGTAGTACAATATTACATGATATATGTATATTTGTATCTAAACTGGTATCTCATAGAAAGACCATAAATAGAGTACAGTAGTCGCTGATTCAAATCTGTGAGCAATGGAAGTTTTTATCAAAAATGGGGTTGCTTGAAAGATTTTATTTGTTTAGATTAGTTATTGCCCTGGGAATCCAAAAGCTGTCTAATGATGGATTGAGAGAAGACACATGCTATCAAATCAAACTTAAAGATACTGAACTCTGTATTTGAGCTTTTTCTTCTTTTTGGTTTATTTAGCTACTTGTGGATGCGTTAGGCTATTAGCTGCAGTGCTGCGATTAGAGCGGTGCATTGTTAATCTTGATAATCATGCATCTAAATACGAAACTTCGCAAAATAAAAGGCCACTATCTCTGGTGTGAGTATACGCCAAAAAATCTAACTAGGCCAAGCTTGTTTCACCAACATTAACGTGGATTATCACCATAGACTTGTGTGCAACTGATTGGCTGATGCTATATATAAGCAGAAAACTTCAAAAAGTCTTCACAGAATTCAAACCTGCATGACCGGGTGCCCCCTCTGATGACGGTGGAACTGGTTGCCTCACAACCAGATGCAATGTGTGACCATCTTCAACATCTAATAATAATGTTAAGTGCATATCCAAGAGTTTGAGCAGCTAAATCTGAACCAGCACCCTTACATGCTTCTTGTTGTACAAGAATGCATTGGAATCCTCCCAATTTGAGGAGCAAATAAATTGAGGGTCCAGCTTACCCCTCAACTTCATAACATATCAAAGAAGTTTCTAATGGTTGAAAATCTCTTCAGTGACTTGTGACTCAAACCACTTTTTTTCTTTTACCATGATGTATCATGATCGAAAGGGTAAAATCCTCTTATTTTACCTCTTATATATATATATAGAAAATCTATGACATCTGGCATAGGTACTCTGGTCTGTAAGTGAATGCATTTCTTTTCTTTATTTTTTATTTTTTTTGGTTGGAGGGGGGAAGGGGAGGGGGCGGTTATTGCTAATCATATGATTCAATTGGCGACCAAACCTAATGCAGAATGGTGGATCATGATCGCACCTCAAGTATAATAAATCTGGAGGAGAAGATGATGATAAGAAACTAACAACAAGAAGATGATATCTTGCAAAATGAACTTCACCATGCTAATAAGGATACGGTAGGCAGACAGGAGCTGATCATCCTTCAATACCTTCCCACGGCATATCAGACGCTGCTGCTCAGAGACAACCCCAGTGACTGAAGCTACCTGCTCTTTCAAAGCAGGGACTGAAACCTGAGGAGAAAACAACAGAGCAAAAAGTTAATGCCTCCATGAAGGAGAAAAGAGCCCAAACCAAAGAGTCCCCAAAATACCAATGACATCTTCACGAGGGAAATCCATAAATAAGCCAGTTTTTTTAAAAAGCAACACACAACAAAGTGAGACACTGCAAATGATACTTATCACAGTGTTACCATCACTAAAAAAGTCATTATCTCCGAATCAAACAGCTTAGAGTAGCAAAAGTAAAAACGGTATTGAGACAAGACACACCCAGGGAGGAAAATGGCACTTCCATGTATGCTCAGAGTCAGTGATTACCTGCTTATTCACTCTCAATGAGTAAGTCTGTGAATCCAAGGTTTTAATTTTGATCTCGATGGTGCTTTCTGAAGCTTCAGCCTCATTGATTCTAGGAATTTTAGCGGCATCGTTACTGCCCATTCTTCTCAAGGTATAGAAGCACCTGTAAAGAAACAAGAGAATGGAGCCACAATTAACAGTAGAAGATACTCCACACTCTCATCAGTCTCTCAACAAAATCCACAGGAACAAGAAAAAAGTAATCAATTTCGTCAAAAATGCAATAGAAACCCAGACAAAGCAACTGAATTTCGTTCCATTGATGCATTGGGTTAAGATCACTGTCATCAAACAAACGATCCCACGCACAGAGCCAAGAAACCTTCTTGCTAACCTCGCGGGCCAAGAAAGGCCAAAACTTTACGATGCCCACCACCGGAAGACACCATCCCAAAGTCGACCCAAATCAATTTACACCCAAAAACGCCAAGAAATCCCCCCATTTCCGCTAAAGAACCAATCCAAACACGATCGACCCTAGGGTTTCAAATTCCACGAGGAGCAGAGCAAATCCACGCGCAGAACGCAGCCATTCAACTCCAAGAAGCGAGAGGCGACCCGAAACGAGCAGGGGCGCGCACGAATTACGCACCCAATTGACCAAGAAAACAACTTTCAATCCGAGAACAAGATGTTCAGAGCAAGAAACCGCACTCACCAGACTCCGAAGCCTTCAAGAAACTCGGGATATCCCGAGGTAGGGGAAGACAGAGAGAAAGCTCGAGCAAGACGAGCGACGAAGAGGGTACGGACGAATTCGGGATCACTCCCCTCCTTCCGTCTGTCCCTCCCTCACTCTCTCCCTCTCTCTCTCTCTCTCTCTCTCTCTCTGGTTGGGCTTTTGCAGGAAGGCGAAATGGAAATTGCTTTGGTTTTGTGTTGGTCTTGGAGAGATTACTGTAGCGAAATCACTCCTGGATATTTTACCCATTTGGGAGGAGACCTTCTTTATTTGACATCTTGACTTTGATTAAAGCACCAAAAATCAAATGTATGTATCCGGCAGTGTAAAATTGAGACAAACAAAATTAAGAGGAAACTCCCTTACACTCTAGCTGCCATCGTGGCGACTCGATCACTCGAGTTCTCCGGCCCATGACGAAGGCCGGCAAACTACTGGAGCTCATGGCTATGGCCGTTCGATTGCCCCCCGATTGACAAAACATCACACTTAGTAGGGGTAAGTCAATTTACCCACTAGGTGTGTTGTAGCATCATCATAATTTGAAGCTCGCATCCGTCGTGGCTACTCGAGTTTTAAGCCCGAAGCCATCCTAGTTGCTGGTAAGGGTGATCGGTCGGTGGCCTAATTTCCTGATACAACTCTTAGTCCAAAACCATTAAAATTTGGAATCAAGTCTGCCCATTTTGTTTTGTGTGAAAAATCTAACTCTTATAGTAGAGTATAAAAAGGTGTTTAAGATTCTTTATATCATAGGCCATGGTTGTTTGTTACCAAAGCACATGTTGGTCATGTTATTGTATATTTATGTTGTAGATTATGGTTTGATTTATCCGTATGTACAACAATATATATTTTAGTGATAAGTGTATTGAAAATTTCAAATTTTGTCACCAAAGTGCAATTAAATTTTAAAATATTAAAAAAGTGCAATCAAATACTTTTGAGCAGCTAATTGATTTTTTTTATTCCTAAGGATAATTAGCCTAATTGCATGCTCGATTAACCTTGCCCATGATTGAATTGATGATTGATAAACTTAAATTTGGATTATCAATTCTTAACTCTTAGATGAGTAATTTAGGAATGGGGATTAGATTCCAATTATATGCTAGTGACTTAGCTTAATGATGAAATTACATGTAGGGTTAATAATCACTTAGCATTAATCAATAAACTTCTTAGTTGATTACAAGGTTGATGGGTAAATCAAATTGCATGATTGACATCAAATTGCCAGACCAAGCCTGAAATTCTTGATTGATAATTAATTGGACAAACTTTCTAATTGCTTGGATTGAGTAATTGCATGGTTGAATGTTTGAATGGAATTGACATTAGAGGCCGACGGCCGAGAGCTTGGAATAGAGGTCCGAGGTGGTGATTGGACTTAGGTTTCGTTAATTTAGTTTTGATTAGACTATTCTAGTTAATAAGCTTAGAAATTAATAATCAAAATAATCTAGAGTTTTAGTTGATATAGCCTAGCTAGAAAATAAATTTAGACTTAAGATCGTTATTTCAATAGATGATTAGCTTAGCTTAGATTAGAGTCATTCCTTAATAAAATACGTAGAATTTAGGCTCATGTCAAGGATTATGATTAGCCTCTACTTTCAATCTTATGAGGATTTATGTCCCAAAGCTTGTAGTCTCACGTCAAGGATTATGATTAGCTGAGAGAATGTATCACTTTTAAAAATGAATCAACGGAAAATATTTTGGTCCATGAAAATATTTAGACGTAAATTATTGTCGATAATGAAAACCTTTTTTATTGATTAATTAATTTAAATGCAAACGATCGTTTTTAGAAAAATATTTTATAACTCACTCATTTTTTGTAAGATAAATAAAACTTGATTGTAAATATTTTGATTATTAGAATAAACATCCTCATCACCGATTAGTTTGACCACGATAAATTTTCTGAACAACAAAGCTGGCCTCTCGAAAACTTTAATAACCCAAGTCACAATGAAAAATAGTCAAACTCGAAAGCCAACTCGACATACGCAAATTACTTTGACAATATAAACACAATGAAGGTTGAAATTTTCTTTCTCAAATTTTCATTTTTGCACGAATGTGATTTTGGCTCCCGTTAGCATGGAATTCATGTCGCCATGCAATCGATCGGGCTAAATATCTTTTAGTTAAAATTACATGTTGACAAATACCTTGAAACACTTTTTAGAAAGCCACACATAAGAAGAACACAGATTTCAATACTTTGTTTCTTTCGTATTGTATAATGAAAGTTCAAACATAGCGTCCGAAAATTACTCATTAACAAATGACGAGCCTTTTTTCAGTTAGCTTTGGGTGACTTATGTCAAGAATATAATCATGTAGTTTGATCTAATTTAGATGCACGTTAGAGTTATGACCTAGATTGTTTTGCCAATTCTCTTCGGTGACACTTATGTGCATGTACTTTGATGTTGCAATTCTTATGTGCATGTGCGGGATGAGTCCCAAGGACGCTCTTGAGTTAGTTTTAGACCATTTGTGCGATTTATTAGCTAGCTATTGTAATTCTAATCGACCATGAGAAAGAATTGTGAAATGCCTTCAACAACTATGAACAATTTGGATCGATTTTGTGTCTAAGCGTAAAAGTTAAACTATCACCTTTTAAAGTTCAATAGACGATAAAAACATCATATATGTGTACAAATTTTCTTGTTGAAAAATCATTTAGCATTGTCCTTATTGACCATACTAAAAAATGATCCTAACTCCGCCACAGGACCCTATCACGTCATGATTTACATGTATGAGTATCGCCACATGGCACAATCACACTTTATACCTGACTTTGCAATTGAATGAGGACACACGGTGGAGTTATAGATAACTTACCGATAGAGGACTACTGATAGCGGAAATTGAATCTAGGCAGGGTCTATACAAAGTGTTCTAACTTTACCAATTTAGTCAATCCTTCATCTACAAAAGTCAAGTCTCTCTCTCTCTCTCTGGTAAACATTGACGGCTGAATTGTTGAGCTAGACATCGAGGGTACATTTTTCATATATGGCCCCGCATAGACATCACATTCGGCAGGTACAACTTAGACAAACAAAATTAAGAGAGAATTATAGTTCGCTCTAGCGATCATGATGGCCACTCGATCTCGCCACCATCATGGTCGCTCAAGTTCTCAGCTCACGGCAATTTCCGGCATATTGCAGCTCACAGCTATGGCGTTTCAATTATACCAACTGGATGTATTCTTGAGAAAACATCACAATTAGTTTTTTTTTTTTTGGGGGGGGGGGGGGGGGGTTGGTGGGTTTCAATTCCCACCGAGTGTCATTGTAGCACTATCGCCGTGGAGAGTTTGCATCATCATAGCTATTCGAGTTTTAAGCACAAGGCCATCCTAGTTACAAGTAGAGGTGGAGGTGACCGGCAGATGACCCAGTTTTCGATTGAAACTTTAGGTTCCAAACTAATAGAATCGGAATTAAGCCTGCCCATTTTTATTTTTATTTTTGTGCGAAAGATCTCACTCTATAGCAAAATGTAAAAGTTGCTTACTCTAGCTACACAAATATATTTTAGTTAGGATTTTATTTTTATTTTTCTTAATATTGTAGAACATGTTTGTTTGCTCCAAACACACTTTGGTCATGTTAATGTTTATTAATGTTGTAAACTATGGTTCGATTCCTCAATATGTGCAGAAAACTTTTTTATTCCCAGGGAAGTTTCAAAGCCAGTTTAGAACCAGATCAACCCTGAGAACAAGTTCTTGAGTAGAATCGGTGGCTCCAACCATACAATCGGAAACCGAAGTAGTCCTAGGCTGAATCAAGGTTTGTGTAGCTAGGAACCAAGCCAGTCCCATACAAAACCGACCTCACACCATTTGGCCCAGGTCGCTCGAGTTGGTTTTTGAGATTAGCCGGATCTAATGCACAAGTCTAGTTGCTAAAGCTCAAGCTTTGGGCTGATGGCCATGGCCATGGCCGCTAGCTTGAGCTTGAGAAAGAGACAGAGAAAGCAATGATTTTTGGGTCGAAAAGTAGAGATTAGTGGTGATTACTTTCATGTGTTAAAAAAAGTCCATGAAGATATTGGGCACAATTCCAAAGTCCACGAAAATATTTCCTCATATTCACCACTGATGAAACAATTTAGCGAGGGAATCCAAGCTCACGTTTTTGAAACCACTATCCTATAGGCGTTTGGGCCTCTAAGGGTGCGCATGATAAAATTTCTACTTCTTTATTTCTCCGTTTCTCCGTTTCCTGGAACGGGTTTAGAACAGAAATTTATTTGGTAACGCAATTTGATTTTTCTATTTCTGAAACATATTTCTATTCCAGAAATTGATTTGAAAAAGAAATCAGAAGTTAAAATTTTTAACTTCTCTTCAGAAATTGAGAAATCAATTTCTAACTAAAAATCAATTTCTGTTCTAGAAATTTTGTCATGCGCACCCTAAGGCATTTGACAAGTATTTCTTTTAAAACTTTTGAGAGGTGCATTACATTTATAAAGTTCTCCAAAAGCTCTTAATCCAATACAAGTCCTACCCAACTTTTGGCTTAATCATTTCGAGTATGCTAATGCATTTTTTTTTTCTAACTATGCCGTCACTACTTTCAAAATTTCAGTTTTATGCTAATCATTTTAACTTCAAGCAACAGCGGCCTGGGGCCGTGTGACTTTAGCATTGCATGTGGATTTTATTTTTTCTTTTCAAATTTATTTATCTAAAATTTGGACCTAAGGTCCTTTACACATCTAGGTTTTTCCAAACAGCATTTAAATCATCATAAAGTACTTTTTTTGAATACACCTAACCAAATATTATTTGTATTTCTAAAAAATCCTTTCACTTAAAGTCTTTACATTTCTTCAAAAGCCGAACCAAATGCGGCCTTAGTATTCTAAAGGTTTGGCCAAACAAGAAATCTTATTAATGTATTTTTTTGATGGATACGTAGGTTCATAACTATGGCATGCAAATCTCAATACGAAAACCATCGAAATTAGTTATCATCTAATTTCATCTTTTGAAATCTTTTTTTAGTGTTATTAGCACCTTTAACTAAATAGTTCATGTTATCAGCAACTTTAATTCCAATAACTGTACATGGTATCCTTCCTAAGCTATCTGACTTCCTAATGTGTGGGGAGTTTTTTAGAGCAGGGGCACATTTGGTAGCTTAAGCCCAAGGCCAATTTATCTTATATGACATTTGGTGGTACGCTTTGGACGAAATAAATCCGCATTTGTCATAATAAAAAGCCAGCGAGTGTCTTGCCTCTAAGGGCGAAATACTTTTTATCCCACCCTGATTTGATAAAAATATTAAGAAATTAAAAGAAAAAGTAATTGAGCAGATACTAACGGTTGACATCTAAATTTTGGCAATCTTTTAGTCATATTATTGTATAGAAAATTAGGAATTGATCCCGGCCTTCAAATAAGATATTATATAATAGCATTTGCATATTAGAACAATTTTTTAATAAACCCATATGAATTGTGTTCTAATTGGACTGGAGCTAATGGACTTAAGCAGTGAAACTCTAAACTTAGTTGAATTATTTGGAGTAACCGCGCAGGAGCAGTAAATTTGACCAAGCCTATCAAATATCTTAAGTGGCTGAAAAATACATGTGAAGAGCTCATGGAGAAACTAAATTAAAAGAAATTGCATTCTTGATCAAGTGTTGAACTGATAAAATCAATATATTTGAAGATTTTGATCATTGGAAGATAAGAAAGACGAACGCTTAGGTTTCCTATCTTGAATATAGCGCATACCTCTTTCTTTTTGCACGACCCCATTCATTTTCGTGAACATGCACAATTCAGAACGTATCTACGTGAACAGAAGAGCAATGAAACAACTATAGTAATGCTCATTCTTTTATTAAATCATTGAACTTATTACAATGAAATCGGTACATGCACAGAACTGGTACTCCTTCCCTTTTTCAGTACATACTCTTGTGTTCAACTCAATCTCAATCACCTTCAATGCTTAGTTGTATCGAACTCGTCATTATGTGGAGGCGCAGCATAAGAAGGAGCTTAATCCAAATGAATCCCCTCCGAGTCTTGTGTGTCAAACTAGTTGATTTGTGAAGGCGTGGCACGAGCAGGAGCATAATCCAAATGAATCCCCTTGAAGTCTTGTGTGTCGAACTAGATGATGTGTGGAGGCACGGCATGAGCAGGAGCATAATCCAAATGAATCCCTCCGAGTCTTGTGAGTCGAGCTGGTTGATTTATGGAGGCGCGGCATGAGCAGGAGCATAATCCAAATGAATCTCCTCCGAGTCCTGAGTGTCCCCAAGCTGGTTGATTTGTCGAACGAAGATTCATTTGGTCTTGATCCTTGTAGAGTGAAAAAGGGACTCTACTGGATCTGCACGAACCCCTGATAATATCCATAAATGGCTTGTTTTTGGTAAAAGATGGACATTACTATATGTAAATTCAGATGCATGGTACACATCGGTGCTCCAAGCAAAAAGCTTTTCATAATTTTTAATCATACATAATATAATTGAATTGTCAAAACAAAAATTTGATTCTTTTTACGAATTTGATATTGGAAATCCGCGAATCTAGAAATTCATTTCAGACAATTGAACCTTCTCAAACTGTTTCTTCTTAAGAACCAAAAATATTTGTGCCAAAATAACAGATGCCAAGAAGAACAAAAGGCCTTGGACACGGAATGGATCTTGAAGTACTATTTCCGCATCTCCTTGACCAAATCCACCCACATTAGGATTACTCGTTAATGGCTGATCAAGTTTGAAGGCTGCGTTTGGTCGTTCGGATAAAAACCAGGATAGGATATGTTTTATCCTATCTCATGTTTGGTAGCTGTCTAGGATAAGATAAGGTCGGATATAGATGGGATATAGGTCGGATAAAAAAATCCGAGGGGGGTGGGGTGGGATAAGGTCGGATAGGATTTCTTTTATCCGAAACATAAAACCCTACGCTTTTTTTCTTTCTCCGTCGTTCATCCACAAACAACTCTCTGTTTCCAAAGTATCGACATTGAAGCCTTCTCCTCAATAGCTCTCCGATCCTCATCGAAATTTTACGAAAACCTTCTTCCTCCGCCAAGGTAAGACCCCCCGTCCACCGGTAATCGCTCACCAATCGCCCTGCCGATCGATTCCCCCCCACCACGATGTTTTCCCTGCTTCGATTGCACCTCGGCAGCCAAGGCGCAATCGAAGTGGGATGCTCGATTAGTGGGTACATATATACTCGTTTAGAGGAGCACACAGAACAAGGCCAACCAGAGCGAGCCACATTGCGCTTGAAGGAAACAAGCTCCTCTCTGAGCTGTGTTGGGGAGTCAGTGTGAGCCTCTGCTTTTCTCTGTGCTTTTGTTTGCTTTTGCAATGGCTCTGGTTGGAGCAACCGCAGCACACCCGCTACTCAAGCTCTTTGTTCCTTTACTCCTCATTTGCCTCTGCTTGCTTTCTCCTTGTTAGGGTACATTTTTTGCCTTATTTTTGCCTTCTTTTTGCCTTCAATCTCTCTCTCTCTCTCTCTCTCTCTCTCTCTCTCTCTCTCTCTCTCGGCGAGTTTGTTTCATTTGTCCTGGTCTCTTCTTGCTTTTTGACTTGGAAGGAAAGTTGGTGTTGACGTCTGGTTAGCTTCTCTATTCCTTAGGGTCCGCCATCCCTGTGATCACAACCTTCTCAGATAAGAGCTTATTTGATCAGTGCCTTTGTTGGGTCTAATTGTTTCTAATCGAGACAAAGTAATATTTGCATTTCTGGGGGTGTTATGTTTAATGGGTCACTTCTTCATTGTGATTTTTCCAGGCTGTCCTTCTTGGTTTGTCCGGTTCATTGAAGGATAGCAAGGTTTTTTACGAGAAAAAATAATCATGTTTGTGCCTCATCTCTTTGATCTTTCCTCGTGGCCATTCAATCTTCCATTGTCTTTGATCTTTTTCTTGTCCGTAATTCACCAAACAGTAGATTGGATAGGATATGAGGATATTCGACTTTAAATCCGTAGTTCACCAAACAATTGATGGGATATGAAGAAATCCATGGATTTCTTATCCTATACTATCCAATCCTATCCCATTTAGAAATCCAGACGACCAAACACAGCTTAAGTCTTGTGTGTCGAACTAGATGATGTGTGGAGGCACGGCATGAGCAAGAGCATAATCTAAATGAATCCCTTCGAGTCTTGTGAGTCGAGCTGGTTGATTTATGGAGGCGCGGCATGAGCAGGAGCATAATCCAAATGAATCCCCTCCGAGTCCTGAGTGTCCCCAAGCTTTTATGTTCAAAGGAAAAAAAAAAAAAAGAGGGCCACAAAGAATGGTCAACTCAATGGAGAGTGCAACATTGAGTCAACATTTTTCTCAGGTAAATGCTAATAACATACCGAAGCATCGTCCGTCTTTGCATAAAATGAATACTCCAACTCTACTAGCTTCAACTTGCGGCCTATATTTTCATAAAGAAGAAAAACGTTGTTGCTCAAAGTAAATCATATGATTTGCGTGAATCATTAAAATAAGGTGTCGGGTCACTTAGGGCCTGTTTGGTAAAAGTTAATTTTGTTCCTTGGAACAGAAATTTATGTTAGTTTGTTCCAAGGAACAAAAAAAAGAATAGAAACTTGTTTAGTAAAACTTTTATTCCCGAAAACCAAAAAATCTATTTTTTTTTGTTTGCGGGAATAGATTTGGAACAGAAACAAACATTAGAAAATGTAGTTTTTTATTCCCGAGAACAATTTCTAGAATCAATTTTTCTCTCTCTTCTTTTTTCTTCTATTTTCTTCTTCTTCTTCTTCTTCCTTTTGGCCGGTCACCAGCGTTGGCCATGGCCAGCATCAGTGACCAGCCAGATGAGGGCTGACGACCTCCCTAGAGCATCGCTAGCCCTTGGAGACGCTGAGCCATGGCGAGGCTCGTCGGCCTGACCTCGCCCATATCTGATGAGATCGAGCTCGCCCAACCACCGACAAGGCTCAACCTCTTCAAATTTGGGCAAGGTCGACATCGCCCAGTCAAGGCGGGGTCAAGCCTTGCCCAACGGCACGAGGCTCGCCCATCACCAGGTTAGGGTGAGGCCGACCTCACGTCGCTTAAGCAAGGTCGAGCCTCGCCGGTGACTTGGCGAGGCTCGCCTGGCCACAGGCAAGGTCGCCGGCCCTCGCCTAGCTAGTCGCCGGCCGCTGCCGTGGCAGCGACTAGCCAACAAGGAGGAAGAAGGAAAAAAAAAAAAGAACAAAAGGAAAAATATAATAAAAATATTAAAAAATTAAAAGAAACAACAAAATTATATAATTTTACCAAATATATTTTTATCTAAGGAATAGAAATTTTTTGTAGTTACCAAGTGTATTATTATACTTAGAAATTGTTCATGGGAATAGAAACAAAAAAAAAAAAACTATTTCTCATCAAAAATTGTTTTGCAGAACAACATTGTTACCAAACGCGCCCTTAATACATGCATAAATAAACATGGCTTTCCAAGTACCTAAGAACAATGAGGAACAAGAGAAGTAGAGAGACTGCTGATGATAGCCTCATTTCGATGATTCGAAATGGAGGGGAGCGGTGACTAGTGCTGTATTTGACAAGCTTTTGATCTCGTGAACGATGTAAGGGGTAATGTAGAAGGCTTTTGCGTATATACGCTGGGCACGTTATTCTGCAAGGCTTGTACTTCCTTAGTTCTTTTCATTTTTTTTTTTTTGGGTTAAATTACTTCCTTAGCTTAGTTTGGGATTGCTTTCCATTTCTTGAAACAATTTATTTCCATTCCAGAAATTCAAGATGAAGTTGTTGTTATGGCACAAAGATGCCATAAGTTGGTCCAAAACTAAGGATTTGTTACTCTATTTACAAATACACGAGCAAGAGTAATCATTTACAAGCCTATTTCGTGATTCTTCAGACAATCCTTTAGATAGGTAAAGCAATTATACATCTTCAACTGAAATCAGATTGGAAAAAACGAATTGAGACTATTATTTATGGATGATGCTAATGGTGGCACCCCTTCCTTAGGAGCTTGCCTCCACTTAGGCTTAATTTGTTTTGTAAAAATAAATGATTTTAAAAAACCTTTTTTTGAAAAATGATTGCAAGTATCGCTTACAAAAAAATGATTGAACGAAAAATATTTTCATTGTCTATGAAAAACATTTAGATGTAATTGTTGCTGATAATGAAAAAAAAATATTAACTATTTATTTTAAGCAATATAAATGATCATTTTCAAGAAAATATTTTCCATCTTATTCATTTTCTGCGAAACAAGCAGATCATAATTGCAAATATTTTTATATTTAGCATAACATTCTCATCACAAAGTTAATTTAAACCCAATAACCTTTTTGAAAAACAAAATTGGCCTCATTGAAACTTTAGTAACCCAAGTCACAACGAAAAATGGTCAAACTTAAAAACCAACTCGACATATGCAAATAACTTTGGCAATATAAACATAATAAAGGTTGCAATTTTCTTTCTCAAATTTCCATTTTTGCACGACTGAGATTTTTGGCTAAATTTTCTTTCTCAATGATTGACTTTAATCACGTGAAAGATGTAGGGGATAATGTAGAAGGTGTCTGTGTATATAAATCGGGCACGTTTATATATGCTATGCAAGGCTTGTACTTCTTTAGTTCAGTTGGGGATTACTTTCCATTTTTTGAAACTATTTATTTCCATTCCAAAAATTGAAGATGTTTTTTTTAAGGCACAAAGATGCATAAATTTTGTGGAAAACTAAGGATTTGTTACTCTATTTGCAAAAACACAAGCAAGACTAGTCATTTACCTGCCTATTTTGTACTTCTTCAATCTATCCAGTAGATAGGGAAAAGCGATGGTTTTTAAGATATTTTCATGTATTAGAAAAAGTCCACGAAGATAACGGGTAAGGAAATTCCGAAGTCCACGAAGAAATTTTCTTATATTCACCACTAATAAACGATTGAAAGTCTAAGGTTTCGTTTTGGGAGCCACTTTCTCGAATGTCTTTAGGCCTCTAAAGGGCCTTGGCTAGATATTAAGGCATTTGACAATTTTTCTTTTTTAGAACTTGTGAGAGATGCATTACATTTCCAAAGTCCTCTCAAGGCTCCTAACCCAACACAAGTCCTACCCACCTTTTGGCTTTAGCGTTTCCGAAATGGTAATGCATTTTTTTTTCCAATTATGCCCTCGCTCGCTAAACTCTCAGAATTTCAGTTTTAAGCTAATTAATTTCACCTCAAGCGATGGTCGCCTGAGTCACACAACTTCAATGTGACAAGTGGATTTTCTTTTTTCTTTTCAAATTTATTTATCTAAAATATATACATGAAGTCCTTTATAAGTCTAGTTTTTTTTTTCCAAACAACATTTAAATAAATAATAATTCTCAAAGTACTTTTTGAATACACTCAACCAAACAATATTTGTATTTCTAAAAAACCCTTTTACATTAATTCTTTAAATTTTTCCAAAAGCCGCACCAAATGTAACCTTAGTATTCTAGAGGTTTGGCCAAACAAGAAGTCTTATTAATGTATTTTTTTTTTATGGATATGGAGGTGCATAACTATGAAATGCAAATCTCAATACAAAAACCAACAAAATAGTTATCGTCTAATTTTATCTCTTTAAATCTTATTTTAGCATTATAGCACCTTTTAACTCTAATAGTTCATGTTATCAGCAGCTTTAATTCTAGTAACTGTACATGGTATCCTTCCTAAGCTATCTGACTTTGTAATGCGTGAGGAGTTTCTACAAGCAGGGGCACACTTGGTAGCTCAAATATAAGGTCAATTTATCTTGTTGACATGCTTTGAACGCGATAAACCTGCATTTGTCTGAATAAAAAGCCAACTAATCTGTCTTGCCTCTAATGGCGAACTACCTTTTACCCCATCCCGATTTGATTAAAATATTAAGAAATTAAAAGAAAAGATAATTGAGCAAATACTAACTATTGACACCTAAATTTTGATAATCTTTTAATTCCATTATTTTATAGAAAATTAGAGATCAACCCAACTTTTAAATAAAAATATTGTTAAATTGCATTTGCATATTAGAACATTTCCATAATAAGCCCATATGAATTGTATTCTAATTGGAGTGGAGCTAATGGACTTAAGCAATGAAACTTTGAGCTTAATTGAATTGTTTGTACAAAGCGCGCAGGAGCACTAATTTTGGCCAAGCCTATTGAATATCTCAGTGGTAAAAAATTACATGTGAAGGGCTCATTGGAGCAACTAAATTAAAGGAAATTGCAATCTCGAACGAGTTTTTTTTTTTGGTGACCCAGGATCCGCCAAGCCTGACTTTCGCTTACGCTAATCGTCAACCCATGGCTTGTACAATGCGTGGTAAACCTCAGATCAAGTGTCAATACCTGGGAGGAAGCTAGCATAGGACCCCATCACCATAGCCCCCCACTTAAGACGTGTTAGCAGCTGTGGAGTTTCGACCCTGGGACCTCTGCGGTGAAGTGCCCAAAACCGAACCAACTCAACTGCCCGCCGGTGGGTTCTCGAACAAGTTTTGAACTGATAAAATCAATATATTTGAAGATTTTAATAAAGGGAAAATAAGAAAGAGGAATACTTGAATTTCCTATCTTAAATATATTAGAGAAATGATTGGATGACGATCTTTAGTCTATTGTAAGAATAAAGATCTATTGTGGGTCATAAAAAATCAAATAATAAATTATTATAAATTAGTATTTGGCTCACTTCTTTAAAAATTTATGTTTTACAACAAGTTGTTATTTTCACAATAGTCCAAAAACTTCTAATATATTACATAGCTCTTTGATTCAAATTAGGAGATAAGGAGGTTGGACATGCACTCCATATAGAGAAGAGAAAAACAATACAGGTGAAAGAGAGAAAGAGCTCCTTGCACATGCACAGCCACACTTCATATCAGTCAGGCGCATTAGGCCGCCTTGTCTGATCATTACTCGTCAATAGTCCTGATGCGCAACAGCTATTCCTCAATGTTTTTACGTTGCTCTTGCTATTGTGACTACTTCAATTTTCCTAGTTTCGCTTTTGCCACGCCCCTCAATGTTGCTGTCATTGTCGTTGGTCGCTACTAGGTTGATTTCTAAAATCCTTGGCTTTGTTCACGGCCTTGTTGTTTGCCTTTCCACCTATACCAGACCTTCCTGACCTTGTCCCATTCGTGGTAGCTGGTTTAAGCTCGCCCCCCATGCTATTGCTACCTGTTTTGCTTGCAATGGGTGTCTCCGTTGTTGATATCTAAATTTTAATGACCTATTTAGTTAGTATTTTGCATAGAAAATTAGGAGTTGATTATGATCCTTAACCAAAAATATTATTAATTTGTAAGCCTACATAAATTTGCGACGTCTATATTTACAATTCACAAATTTAAAAATCTAATGAAAGAATTACCAAAAAAAGTCTTTAAATTTATTTTTATTATGCCAATTCAGTCAGAAATAATTTTTTTGGTCACTTGAGTCCTCAACCTTTTTTTTTTTTTTTGGTGTCAATTTAATTCATCTTGCCAAAATGAAATCCTTTGAACTATATCAACAATCCTTTGATCATTCATAGTAAAATGTCCTTCCTAGTGCATTTGGGATTTATCAAGGCTCATTTAAGTGGTGATTAAGACCTAATTGTAGCTAAGGTCTTCCTCGCTCTTTCCTTTTGCACGACCCCATTCATTTTCGTAAACATGCAAAATTTAGGATGTATTTCTGCATAAGTGGAAGAGCAACGAAACAACTACTGAAATGTTTTCTCTTTTATTAAATCATTGAACTCGTTACAATGAAATTGTCACTCGCACAGAGGGGATTAATTTGGATTATCCTCCTGCTCATGCTTCGCCTCCCTAAGGTCTTTGAGTGCCGCATCCATCACAACACTGTGGAGACCTAATGATTCCCCTCCAATTCTTGGGTGTCGCATCCATCACTGCATCGGGGAGGCGAAGCATGAGCAGGAGGATAATCCAAATGAATCCCCTCTGAGTCTTGAGTGTCGAACTCGTGGTTAATTGGAGGCGCAGCATGAGAAGGAGCATAATTTAAATGAATCCGCTATGAGTCTAGAGTGTCGAACTCGTCGTTATGTGAAGGCACAGCACGAGAAGGAGCATAATCCCAATAAATCCCCTTCGAGTTTTGAATGTCGGCTAGCTTTTCTGTTCAAAGAGAAAAAAGAGGGCCAAAAAGAATGGTCAACTCGATGGAGAGTGCAAGCTTAAGTCAACATTTTTCTCAGGGAAGTGCCAATAACACACCGGAGCATAATCTGTCTTTGCAGAAAATGAATTCTCCGACTCTGCCGGCTTCAACTTGCAGCCTATATTTTCATAAAGGAGAAAACGTTATCATTCTAAGTAAATCACATGCGCTGCACGAATCATTCAAATTAGTTGTTGGATCACTTAATGCGTGCATAAAAAGACATGGCTTTCCAAGTACCTCAGAATGACAAGGAAAAAGAGAAGAAGAGATACTACTGATGAAGGCCTCATTTCGATGGTTTGAAATGGAGGGAAGCGGTGACCACCACTGTATTTGACAAGCTCTTGATCTCGTGAATGGTATAGGGGATATTGTAGAAGGTGTTTGTGTATATACACCGGGCACGTTTATATATACTCTGCAAGGCTTGTACATCTTTATTTCAGATGGGTTCCATTTCTTGAAACTATTTATTTCCATTCCAGATATTGAAGATGTTATTTTTAAGGCACAAAGATGCATAAATTTTGTGGAAAAGTAAGGATTTGTTACTCTATTTGCAAAAACACAAGCAAGACTAGTCATTTACCTGCCTATTTTGTGCTTCTTCAATCTATCCTATCGATAGGGAAAAGTGATGGTTTTTGGGAAGTTTTCATGTATTAGAAAAAGTCCACGAAGATAACGAGTAATTTCCAAAGTCCACGAAGAAATTATCTTATATTCACTACTAATAAAACGATCGGGAGTCTAAGGATTCGTTTTGGGAGCCACTTTCTTGAATGTCTTTAGGCCTCTAAAGGGCCTTGGCTAGATATTAAGGCATTTGACAATTTTTCTTTTTTGGAACTTTTGAGAGATGCATTACATTTCCAAAGTCCTCCAAAGGCTCCTAACCCAACACAAGTCCTGCCCAGCTTTTCGCTTTAGCATTTCTGGAATGGTAATGCACTTTTTTCCATTTATGCCCTCGCTAAACTCTTAGAATTTTAGTTTTAAGCTAACTAATTTCACCTCTGGCGATGGCCGCCTATGTCGCGCAACTTCAACATCACAAGTGGATTTTCTTTTTCTTTTCAAATTTATTTATCTAAAATATATACATGAAGTCCTTTATAAGTCTAGTTTTTTTCCAAACAACATTTAAATAAAAAATAATTCCCAAAGTACTTTTTGAATACACTTAACCAAACACTATTTGTATTTCTAAAAAATCCTTTTACATTAAGGCAGCGCATGACAACATTTCGGTTCCTTAGAATTTCTGTTCTTTTGTTCCTTGGAACAAAAAAAAGAAAAAAAATCCGTTTGGTAATGCCAAGTTATTTTTCTATTCCTAGGAATAGAAAGTTAGCCCGAGAATAGATTTGTAGCAAAAACAAGAAGCAAAAAAAGTTGCTTATTGTTCCCGGGAACAATTTCTAGAAATAAGCCAATTTTTTTTTTCTTTTATTCCTCTCTCTTGCCGTGGCCACCTCCAACCGCCCGGAGCCACCGTCGGTCGCCACTGGCCGCCGATCGCCGCCACCACCGGCCGACGGCGAGCGGCAGTTGGTGGTCGGCGATTCATGAGCAAAAATAAAAAAATGAATAAATACAAAAAAGAAATTATTTTGTTACCAAACGCATTTCTATTCTTTTTCTATTCCAAGAGTAGAAATTTTGTGTAGTTACCAAACGGATTCTTTTACTCAGAAATTGTTCCCAAAAATAGAAATAGAAAATAACTACTAAAAAAAAAAAAAACTCTTCCCCAGCCAAGAAGCGTTGTCATGCGCAGCCTAATTCTTTAATTTTTTCCAAAAGCCACACCAAATACAGCCTTGCTATTCTAGAGGTTTGGCTGAACAAGAAGTCTTATTAATGTATTTTTTTGACGAATATGGAGGTTCATAACTATGGAATGCAAATCGCAATACAAAAATCAATGAAATTAGTTATCGTCTAATTTTATCTTTTTATATATTATATCTTAGCGTTATAGCAGCTTTTAACTCCAATAGTTCATGTTATCAGCAGGTTTAATTCCAGTAACAGTACATGGTTTCCTTCCTAAGCTATCTGACTTCGTAATGTGTGAGGAGTTTCTACAAGCAGGGGTACACTTGTCCAACATTTGTTGACACGCTTTGAACGCGATAAACCTGCATTTGTCCGAATAAAAAGCCAGCTAATCTGTCTTGCCTCTGAGGGCGAACTACCTTTTACCCCATCCCGATTTGATTAAAATATTAAGAAATTAAAAGAAAAGATAATTGAGCAAACACTAACTATTGACACCTAAATTTTCATAATATTTTAATTCCATTATTTTATAGAAAATTAGAGATCAACTCAACTTTTAAATAAAAATATTGTTAAATTGCATTTGCATATTAGAACATTTTCATAATAAACCCATATGAATTGTATTCTAATTGGAGTGGAGCTAATGGACTTAAGCAATGAAACTTTGACCTTAATTGAATTATTTGTACAAAGCGCGCGGGAGAACTGAATTTGGCAAAGCCTATTGATTATCTCAGTGGTCAAAATTACATGCGAAGAGCTCATGGGAGCAACTAAATTAAAAGAAATTGCATTCTCGAACGTGTTTTGAGCTAATAAAATCAATATATTTGAAGATTTTAATCAAGGGAAAATAAGAAAGAGGAATACTTTAATTTCCTATGTTGAATATATTACAGAAATGATGGAATGACGATCTTTAGTCTACTGTAAGAATAAAAGTCTATTATGAATGACAAAAAATCAAATAATAAATTATTATTGGGCTCACTTCTTTAAAAATTTATGTAATTATTTTCACGATAGTTCAAAAACTGTTATGTTAGTAAATTCCAATATATTACATAGCTCTTTTATTCAAATTAGGAGATAAGGAGGTTGGACATGGATTGTAAGACATAAAAATTAAGTACGGAAACTAGGATCGATTATAGACAAACCTCCGGCTATGGTTTGTATTCACGTTCGTCGGAAAATCCTGAAAATTCAAAGAAATATTGGGCACACGCCACTAACCTAATTCCATCACGTACTGATGGTGTATTCCAAATGAGAGGGTTTGAGTTAGATCTTGCGATTGCCCGTTAGAATGAACAATCGTTCCTTTATACACCGTCTTCCATCAAGACGTTTACCAAATGGGCGGTTGTCACGAAAAGGTACGAAATGTGGAAAAACTTCATATTGAATAACCGCCACTTTAAAGAGAAAATGTGGGTTCAAAATTGTGAGATCACAAATATAAATAACATTCTCCCACTTAATCCCATCATTTTCATCATACAAATTATCCAACTAATTCCACGAAAAACTTTATACTTAAAGAAAAGAAACAAAACACATGGATCATAGCGACATGTCCTCTAAAAGTGAGTAATATCTTCCATGTATCACAATGCATCTTATTTCTTTAACTTCAGCATATATGTGACAATGCATCTTAATAAATAAACCCCACATTTATTTCAGAACCAAGGATAAATGTTATTCTCATAAACAACAAAATGTGTACACCATAATTGATAATCAACATTACAACAGAATAAAAGTTTCATACAACAAAAATCTCCACATGACGACAAATCACATGATTGGACCTACTCCCATACTAGTCACATGATCCTTATACTTCATTGGTGGCATGCCTTTAGTTAAATGATCAGCTATCATCAATTCAGTGCTAACGTGTTCTATGACCACTTTATTCTCCTTAACACATTCCCTTATGGCTAAATACTTGATGTCCATATGCTTACTTCGACTGCCACTTTTAGCATTTTTAATTATAAAAACCGCAGCTGAATTGTCACGGTATATTCTTAATAGCCTAGAAATAAAATCAACAATTCTGAGGTCAATAATGAAACTCTTTAACCATACATCATGTGAGGTAGCTTCAAAACAAGAAATGAACTCAGCCTCCATAGTGGAAGTAGTAGTTAAAGTCTGCTTTGCACTTCTCCATGACACGGCTCCGCCAGCTAACATAAAAATGTATCAAGATGTCGATTTTCGTGAATCAACGTAGCCCTCGAAGTCCGCATCCGAAAAATCGACTACTTCCAAGTTGTCAGTCTATTTATAAATAAGCATGTAGTCTTTGGTACCTTGAAAGTATCTTATCACTTTCTTTGCAACTTTCTAGTGATTTGAACCTAGATTACTATGATATTTTCCCAACATTCCCTAGTAAAAGCGATGTCAGGACGAGTGCAAACCTTAGTACACGTCATGTTTTCGACAGCAAAAGCATATGCAATGTTATTCATTTGTTCCCTTTTTAGATCGTTCTTTGGGCATTGGTTCAAATTGAACATGTCACCCTTCACAATGGGTGCTCTACTTGGTGAACAATCTTTCATCCGAAATCTCTCTAGAACGTTATTGATATAGGTTTCTTGAGATAGTTCTAAAATTTCTCGAGGTCTATCTATATGGATCTTAATGCCAATGATATAAGATGCCTCACCCATATTCTTCATGTCAAAACTCTTAAGAGATAAATTGTTTCATCTCATGTACAAATCCCTTATCATTGGTTGCAAGTAGAATATCATCCACATATAGCACGAGGAAACAAATTTTGCTCCCACTGACCTTCTAGTATATACATTGATTCATGACATTCTCTACAAAACCGAATGAAAAGATGACATCATGGAACCTTAAGTATTATTGGCGGAATGCTTGTTTCAAGCCATATATAGATTTCTTAAGTTTGCACACCAAATGCTCACCTTTACTAGAGGAGAATCCTTCAGGTTGTTTCATGTAAACCACCTCCTCTACTTCTCCATTGAGAAATACCGTTTTCTTATCCATATGATATAATTCCTTATCAAAATGGACAACTAATGCCAAAATAATACGAAAAGAATCTTTCTTAGATACAGGAGAAAAAGTCTTCGTGTAATCGATTCATTCCTTTTGAGTGAATCTTTTGGCAACGAGTCTAGTTTTATATCTTTCAATATTACCCAATGAATCTTTCTTAGTTTTAAAGACCCAATTACAACCAATGGCCTTCGTATCATCAGGTAACTCAACCAAATCCTAGACTTCGTTAGATGCCATAGAACTCATCTCTTCCTGTATGGCATTGTACCACAAATTGGATTTATCGCTATCCATGGTTTATAAAAACGTTTCGGGATTATTCTTAGCTCCAATATTGTAGTCACACTCTTGTAAATAGACAATATAATCACTAGGAATTGTCGATTTCCTTATTCTAGCATATCTTCTCAATGTTGCGTCAACATTCTCTTGAGGAGCATGTTGCTCAGCCGGTTGTTCAACAGTTTCTGGTAATTGATGAACAATTAGATCTACTAAATTAGTATCGGCAGATTGTGGAACTTCAACGGTTGGTTGTTCTATAACTAGCTTAACTGAAGGGGCATTATGAGCAACAACTAATCTTAAACTTGTGGTGGAATGTTGATTGTCTAAATGATCTTTCTTAGGAACAAGGTCATTCGATCGATCGCTCCCACTAATCAAGTCATTTTCAAGAAATTTAGCATTTATTGATTCCACAATCCTAGTAACGTGATATTTCCTGGGTCCAACTTATTTTCTTATGGATTGTAAACTCTTACTTCAGACGGGCATCCCCAAACATGTACATGTTGCAAACTTGATTTTCAACCTTTAAATAACTCAAAATGTGTCTTTAGGATAGCCTTGGTCGGAACTCAGTTTAATATGTACAGTGCCGTCTTAAGTGCTTCCGTCCACAAGGATTTAGGAAGTTTGGAACTGCTAAGCATACTTCGCACCATGTCCAATAAAGTTCGGTTTTTTCTTTCCGCTATGCCGTTTTAGTCCGAAAAACTAGGCATAGTATATTAGACAACTATCCCATTCTCTTGAAGAAATTTTGTCCATAGACCAGGTGCTTGTCCATCTTTAGTGTATCTACCATAGAATTCTCCACATCTATCTGATCTCACAATCTTAGTTTGTTTGCTGCATTGTTTCTCTACTTCCACCTTAAATACCTTAAAAGCATCTAATGCTTCATATTTACTATGAAGTAAGTAGAGATACATGTAACGTGAGTAATCATCTATGAAGGAGATGAAGTATTTCTGACCACACGAGTCCATATCCAGACTACAAATATCCGTATGTATGAATTATAATATTTCTGTGCTCCTCTTGGCACATTTCTTCATCTTATTGGTTTACTTTCCCTTTATGCAATATATACACAAGTATCACAATTAGTAAAATCTAAAGTACTAAGTACTCAATCATTTACTAATTGCTTAATTTTTTCTATGGAGATATGTCACGATCTCTAGTGTCACAACATAGAGGAATGTTCTTTCACAACATATCGTTTTATACCAACGTTATCATGAACATTCATCACATTATAATAGCATTGTCTTGTAAATTAATTAGAAAAAGACCATTAGACAAAGTACCACTCTCAACAATTTCATATTTAAACGATAAACAAAAATTTGAATCTGAAAAGTTAAAAGAGTAACCCAAAGGTACAAGTCTTAAAACTGAAATTAACTTTCTAGAGGAATTAGAAACATAAAAGGCCATTTCCAAATTCAAAACGAAATCACTATTGAGAACTAGTTTACATGTCCCAATAGTTTCCACATGCGAACGCATCTTGTTTCATGAATAGATGCTTTGTTCACTTCCCACTAGCTTCTTGTGGTTTTGAAAACCCTGTAAGGAATTGGAAATGTGGATTGTAGATCCAAAATCAATCCGCCAACTGTTGTGACTCACATCAACCATATTAGATTCATAACAAATACAAGAGATTTGATTACATTTCTTCTCAAGCCAAGCGTTAAATCTGGCGCAATCATTTTTTATATACCCCTTCATTTTGCAGAAGAAACATTTGGATTCTTTCTTAATGTCAGCTTGAGGAAGTATTTTACATTTTCCCTTATGCTTGATATGACTCTTATTCTTTTCTTGTGTTGCTAAATGAGCACTTTCTCCCAATTTCATAATCAGTCTTTCTTCCTCTTGAACACACATGGTCATGAGTTCATTAATTGACCATTTATTATTATGCGTATTGTAAGAGATCTTGAAAGGTGCATACTGTTGCGGGAGAATATTCAGAATATAATACACAATAAAGGATTAAGATATCTCAACCTGAAGGTTCTTAAGCCGATCCCTCATTTGCATGGATCATGGCATGCGCCTTCTCAAAAGTCTCAAACTGTGTATCTATGGCCTCCAATAAAGCCTTACCATTGCTATGCTAAGCAACCGAACCACGAATACTAGGAGATATTTTAGCCCTTATAAACATTGCACAAACGCGGTTGGACTACTTTCATTGGTTATAAAGGGTTATCTCAGCTGCAGTGCTCGAATCAATAGGAGCATGTGGTTCATTTTTCCTTATAGCATAGTCAATGTCCATTCATCCCAATTGAAAAAAGAACTAACTCCTTCCAAACTTTATAGTTCTCACCATTCAGTATGGGACCATCACACTAAAATTCAAAGAAATTCACAGGTTACAAAACTGCATATCAAATAATCATGCTTATGTCACAAAATTTAAGGCAAAAGATACATAAATCACGTTTACCAATGTGAACATGTCACAAATATGAATCACATAACATAAAAACTGCATGTGGGCTAAGTTTTTAATTTAAATAAATTCATAATTACATCATGAAGAAACTATCATATTATATACATTTTCTTAATCCCTGTGGGTAAATTAAGAAAAATAATATGATATTCCATCCTAATTAATCATATTAATACAATAAAAATTAATGTGGGATAAAATTCATCACATTAAAATAATTAATTGCAATTAATGTCCATTTCTAAATATGTTCCGGAGGCTCTTAATATATAATTTATTTAATTAAAGATGTTGTGGCTACTCTCTAATTAATTAAATATATGGATCATTGGACATTTAATTTCATGCATAAAATATTCTTAAAAATGCATGAAATGGCAAAATAGTAAATAAATGCAACAAGGGGCAAAACAATAAATAGATCGGCCAATGACAGGAGTGTAGAATTATTGAAAGGAAAGGGCAAAAGGGTAAAAGTAGCCGCGACAGGGGACGTTAGGTGTGTGGCCCGCACGCGCGCCATCAACATCTCAGCCGCGTGCGTTGCACACGCCTGCAACTGCTGTGGGCAGTTCCGCGCGCGTGGGCCCCACGCGCCAGCGGTTGGCGCGCGCGTGATGGCGCATAGCGCGTGGGTTCCACACGCCTTCTTCCTCATGCGCAGAAGCCTTTTCATCGCCATTTTTCGCTGTTCCACTATGGTTTCGCCGGCCGTTTCTTCTCCGACAGCTCATCTCAGACACAATTAAATAATGGGTATTGGAGAGCATGCAGGCACGACCAGATGGGTCCAAGTTTCGGCAAAAATGAGCAAGAAATTGGCCCCAAATCAAACGAAAATTTCCCAAAACAAAAATCCTCAACCACCGTGACCTCGGCCGCTTGATTAGCCTCCGGCAAACACCGATATACCGGAAAAACTCATGGCTAATGTTCCTCATGGCGGTGCAACCGTACGGGTCCGAAATCGAGGGGTGGGCTGCCGGAATTTGCCCGGAATCGGCGAGTTTCTCACTTGGCCTCAAAAGTCCGAATTACTATTCGTTTTTAAAATGCCTGAAAAATGCACCGAAAAATTGACAAAAACAAGGCAGAGGCACTAAACATGCTATAATACCCAATGTAAGACATAAAAATTAAGTGCGGAAACTAGGATCTATTATAGAAAAACCTCCAGCCATTGTTCGTATTCACGTTCGTCGGAAAATCCTAAAAATTCAAAGAAATATTGGGCACACGCTACTAACCCAATTCCCTCACATACTGATGGTGTATTCCAAATGAAAGGGTTTGAGTTAGATCTTGTGATTGCCCGTTAGAATGAACGATCGTTCCTTTATACACCATCTTCCATTAAGGTAGTTACCAAATGGGCGGTTGTCATGACAATGTACAAAATGTGGAAAAACTACATGTCGAATAACTGCCACTTTAAAGAGAAAATGTGGGTCCGAAAATGTGGGATTACAAATATAAATAACATGGACTCCATATAAAGAAGAGAAAAACAATATAGGTGAGAGAGAGAGAGAGAGAGAGCCTTACACATGCACCGCCATGCTTCACATCCGTCAGGCACATCAGGCCGCCTTGTCCAATCATTACTCGTCAATAGTCCGGATGCGCAACAACTGTTCCTCTAACTACTTCGATTTTCTTAGTTTCACTTTTGCCACGCTTTAATGTTGCAGTCATCATTGCCGGTTGCTGCTCGATCGATTTCTGAAGTCCTTGGCTTTGTTCACGGCCTTGTTGGTTGCCTTTCCGCCTATACCAGACCTTCCTAACCTTGTCCCATTCGTCGTTGCTGGTCTAAGCTCACCCCCCATGCCGTTGCTACCTGTCCTGCTTGCAATTGGTGTCCCCGTTTTTTATACCTAAATTTTAAAGACCCATTTAGTCAGTCTTTTGCATAAAAAATTAGGAGTTGATTATGATCCCTAACCAAAAATATTATCAATTTGTAAGCCCACATAAATTCGTGAGTGACGTCTATATTTACAATTCACAAATTTAAAAGTCTAATGGAAGAATTACCAAAAAAATCTTAAACTTATTGTAATTGTGTCAATTCGGTCATAAACATTATTTTTTTTGTCACTTGAGTTCTAAAGCTTTTTTCATTTGTGTCAATTCAATTCATTTGGCTGACATGAAATCCTTTGAACCATATCGGCCATCCTTTGATCACTCGTAGTAAAATGTCCTTCCAAGTGCATTTGGGATTTATCAAGGCCGATTTAAGTGATGATTGAGACCTAATTGTAGCTAAAGTCTTCCTCGCTCTTTCCTTTTGCACGATCCCATTCATCTTCGCAAACATGCAAAATTCAGGATGTATTTCCACGCAAATGGAAGAGCAACGAAACAACTACTGAAATGTTTTCTCTTTTATTAAATCATTGAACTCGTTACAATGAAATTGTCACTCGCCCAGAACTTGCACGTTTTCCCTCTTTCGGTACACCCTTGTATTCAACTTAGTCTCCCATTCTCAACCATTAGTTGTGTTGAGGAGGCGAAGCATGAGAAGGAGGATAATCCAATTGAATCCCCTCCAAGTATTGAGTGTCGAGCTCGTCGTTAACTGGAGGCGCAGCATGAGAAGGAGCACAATTTAATTGAATCCCCTCTGAGTCTAGAGTGTCGAACTTGTCGTTATGTGAAGGCACAGCACGAGAAGGAGCACAATCCAAATAATTCTCCTTTGAGTTTTGAATGTCCGCTAGCTTTTCTGTTCAAAGAGAAAAAAGAGGGCCAAAAAGAATGGTCAACTCGATGGAGAGTGCAACATTAAGTCAACATTTTTCTCAGGGAAGTGCCAATAACACACCGGAGCATAATCTGTCTTTGCATAAAATGAATTCTCCGACTCTGCCGGCTTCAACTTGCGGCCTATATTTTCATAAAGGAGAAAACGTTATCGCTCTAAGTAAATCACACGCGATGCACTAATCATTCAAATAAGTTGTTGGATCGCTTAATGTGTGCATAAAAAAACATGGCTTTCCAAGTACCTAAGAACGAAGAGGAATAAGAGAAGAAGAGATAGTGCTGATGAAGGCCTCATTTCGATGATCTGAAATGGAGGAAAGTCGTGACCAGCGCTGTATTTGACAAGCTCTTGATCCCGTGAATGATGTAGGGGATACTGTAGAAGGTGTTTGTGTATATACACCGAGCGCGTTTATATATACTATGCATGGCTTGTACATCTTTATTTCAGTTTGGGATTACTTTCCATTTCTTGAAACTATTTATTTTCATTCCAGATTTTGAAGATGTTATTTTTAAGGCACAAAGATGCATAAATTTTGTGGAAAAGTAAGGATTTGTTACTCTATTTGCAAATACACAAGCAAGACTGGTCATTTACCTGCCTATTTTGTGCTTCTTCGATCTATCCTATAGATAGGGAAAAGCAATGGTTTTTGGGATATTTTCATGTATTAGAAAAAGTCCACAAAGATAACGGGTAATTTCCAAAGTCCACGAAGATATTTTCTTATATTCACCACTAATAAAACGATTGGGAGTCTAAGGTTTCATTTTGGGAGCCACTTTCTCGAATGTCTTTAGGCCTCAAAAGGGCCTTGGATGGATATTAAGGCATTTAACAATTTTTCTTTTTTAGAACTTTTGAGAGATGCATTACATTTCCAAAGTCCTCCGAAGGCTCCTAACCCAACACAAGTCCTACCCACCTTTTGGCTTTAGCATTTCCCGAATGGTAATGCATTTTTTTTTCCAATTATGCCCTTGCTAAATTCTTAGAATTTCAATTTTAAGCAAACTAATTTCACCTCAGGCAATGGCTGCTTAGGTCGCGCAACTTTAACGTCACAAGTGGTTTTCTTTTTCTTATAAATTTATTTATCTGAAATATATATATGAAGTCCTTTACAAGTCCAGTTTGTTCCGAACAACATTCAAATAAAAAATAATTCCCAAAGTACTTTTCAAATATACTCAACCAAACGCTATTTGTATTTCTAGAAAACCCTTTTACATTAATTCTTTAAATTATTTCAAAAGCCGCACCAAATGCAGCCTTAGTATTCTAGAGGTTTCGCCAAACAAGAAGTCTGTATTTTTCTGACGGATATGGAGGTTCATAACTATGAAATGCAAATCTCAATACAAAAACCAACGAAATTACTTACCGTCTAATTTTATCTTTTTAAATCTTATTTTAGCGTTATAGCAGCTTTAACTCCAATAGTTCATGTTATCAGCAGCTTTAATTTTTAGTAACTGTACATGGTATCCTTCCTAAGCTATATGACTTCGTAATGCGTGAGGAGTTTCTACGAGGGGGGGCACATTTGGTAGCTCAAATATAAGGCCAATTTATCTTATCCGACACTTGTTGACATGCTTTGAACGCGATAAATCTGCATTTGTCTGAATAAAAAGCCAGCTAATCTATCTTGCCTCTAAGGGTGAACTACCTTTTACGCCATCCCGATTTGATTAAAATATTAAGAAATCAAAAGAAAAGATAATTGAGCAAATACTAACTGTGGACACCTAAATTTTGATAATCTTTTAATCCCATATTTTATAGAAAATTAGAGATCAACCCAACTTTAAATAAAAAATTTGTTAAATTGCATTTGCATATTAGAACATTTTCATAATAAACCCATATGAACTGTATTCTAATTGTCGTGGAGCTAATGGACTTAAGCGATGAAACTTTGAGATTAATTGAATTATTTGTATAAAGCACGCAGGAGCACTGGATTTGGCCAAGCCTATTGAATATCTCAGTGGTCAAAAATTACATGCGAAGAGCTCATGGGAGCAACTAAATTAAAAAGAAATTGCATTTTCGAAAGTTTTGAATCGATAATATATATACATTTGAAGATTTTAACCAAGGGAAAATAAGAAAGAGGAATACTTTAATTTCCTATCTTAAAAATATATTAGAGAAATGATTGGATGACAATCTTTAGTCTATTGGAAGAATAAATATCTGTTATGCATCACAAAAAATCAAATTATAGATAATTATAAATTACTATTGGGCCCACTTCTTTAAAAGTTTATGTCTTACAAGTTACCACAAGTTATAAATTACTATTGGGCCATCCGATTGGGGGTTCGAATCTCCACCTCCTTAGGGAAGGTTGAGGTGAGGACAAATTTGTTTCAGGCGTGGGAGTAGGCAAAAGTCTGAGAGTGAAAGTTAGTCTATGCTCGCCCCCCATGCTATTGCTGCCTGTTCTACTTGCGATTGGTATCCCTGTTGTCGATATCTAAATTTTAATGACCTATTTAGTTAGTATTTTGCATAGAAAATTAGGAGTTGATTATGATCCCTAACCAAAAATATTATTAATTTGTAAGCCTACATAAATTTGCGACGTCTATATTTACAATTCACAAATTTAAAAATCTAATGAAAGAATTACCAAAAAAAAAGTCTTTAAATTTATTTTTATTATGCCAATTCAGTCAGAAATAATATTTTTGGTCACTTGAGTCCTAAACCTTTTTTTTTTTTTTTTGGTGTCAATTTAATTCATCTTGCCAAAATGAAATCCTTTGAACTATATCAGCAATCCTTTGATCATTCACAGTAAAATGTCCTTCCTAGTGCATTTGGGATTTATCAAGGCTCATTTAAGTGGTGATTAAGACCTAATTGTAGCTAAGGTCTTCCTCGCTCTTTCCTTTTGCACGACCCCATTCATTTTCGTAAACATGCAAAATTCAGGATGTATTTTCGCATAAGTGGAAGAGCAACGAAACAACTATTGAAATGTTTTCTCTTTTATTAAATCATTGAACTCATTACAATGAAATTGTCACTCGCACAGAGGGGATTAATTTGGATTATCCTCCTGCTCATGCTTCGCCTCCCCAAGGTCTTTGAGTGCCGCATCCATCACAACACTGTGGAGACCTAATGATTCCCCTCCAATTCTTGGGTGTCCCATCCACCACTGCATCGGGGAGGCGAAGCATGAGCGGGAGGATAATCCAAATGAATCCCCTCTGAGTCTTGAGTGTCGAACTCGTGGTTAACTGGAGGCGCAGCATGAGAAGGAGCATAATTTAAATGAATCCGCTATGAGTCTAGAGTGTCGAACTCGCCGTTATGTGAAGGCACGGCACGAGAAGGAGCATAATCCCAATAAATCCCCTTCGAGTTTTGAATGTCGGCTAGCTTTTCTGTTCAAAGAGAAAAAAGAGGGCCAAAAAGAATGGTCAACTCGATGGAGAGTGCAAGCTTAAGTCAACATTTTTCTCAGGGAAGTGCCAATAACACACCGGAGCATAATCTGTCTTTGCAGAAAATGAATTCTCCGACTCTGCCGGCTTCAACTTGTAGCCTATATTTTCATAAAGGAGAAAACGTTATCGTTCTAAGTAAATCACATGCGCTGCACGAATCATTCAAATAAGTTGTTGGATCACTTAATGCGTTCATAAAAAGACATGGCTTTCCAAGTACCTCAGAATGACAAGGAAAAAGAGAAGAAGGGATACTACTGATGAAGGCCTCATTTCGATGGTTTGAAATGGAGGGAAGCGGTGACCACCACTGTATTTGACAAGCTCTTCATCTCGTGAATGGTATAGGGGATATTGTAAAAGGTGTTTGTGTATATACACCGGGCACGTTTATATATACTCTGCGAGGCTTGTACATCTTTAGTTCATATGGGTTCCATTTCTTGAAACTATTTATTTCCATTCCACATGTTGAAGATGTTATTTTTAAGGCACAAAGATGCATAAATTTTGTGGAAAAGTAAGGATTTGTTACTCTATTTGCAAAAACACAAGCAAGACTAGTCATTTACCTACCTATTTTGTGCTTCTCCAATCTATCCTATCGATAGGGAAAAGTGATGGTTTTTGGGACGTTTTCATGTATTAGAAAAAGTCCACGAAGATAACGGGTAATTTCCAAAGTCCACGAAGAAATTTTCTTATATTCACTACTAATAAAACGATTGGGTGTCCAAGGATTCGTTTTGGGAGCCGCTTTCTTGAATGTCTTTAGGCCTCTAAAGGGCCTTGGCTAGATATTAAGGCATTTGACAAATTTTCTTTTTTAGAACTTTTGAGAGATGCATTACATTTCCAAAGTCCTCCAAAGGCTCCTAACCCAACACAAGTCCTGCCCAGCTTTTGGCTTTAGCATTTCTGGAATGGTAATGCACTTTTTTCCAATTATGCCCTCGCCAAACTCTTAGAATTTTAGTTTTAAGCTAACTAATTTCACCTCTGGCGATGGCCGCCTATGTCGCGCAACTTCAACATCACAAGTGGATTTTCTTTTTCTTTTCAAATTTATTTATCTAAAATATATACATGAAGTCCTTTATAAGTCTAGTTTTTTTCCAAACAACATTTAAATAAAAAATAATTCCCAAAGTACTTTTTGAATACACTTAACCAAACGCTATTTGTATTTCTAAAAAATCCTTTTACATTAAGGCAGCGCATGACAACATTTCGGTTGCTTAGAATTTCCGTTCTTTTGTTCCTTGGAACAAAAAAAAAGAACAAAAATCCGTTTGGTAACGCCAAGTTATTTTTCTATTCCTAGGAATAGAAAGTTAGCCCGAGAATAGATTTGGAGCAGAAACAAGAAGCAAAAAAAGTTGCTTATTGTTCCCGGGAACAATTTCTAGAAATAAGCCATTTTTTTTCTTTTATTCCTCTCTCTTGCCGTGGCCACCTCCAACCGCCCGGAGCCACCGTCGGTCGCCACTGGCCGCCGGTCGCCCCTGGCCACCGGTCGCCGCTACCGCCTGCCGGCGGCGAGCGGCGGTTGGTGGTCGGCGATTCATGAGCAAGAATAAAAAAATGAATAAATACAAAAAAGAAACTATTTTGTTACCAAACCCATTTCTATTCTTTTTCTATTCCAAGAGTAGAAATTTTGTGTAGTTACCAAACGGATTCTTTTACTCAGAAATTGTTCCCCAAAATAGAAATAGAAAATAACTACTAAAAAAAAAATTCTTCCCCAGCCAAGAAGCGTTGTCATGCGCAGCCTAATTCTTTAATTTTTTTCCAAAAGCCACACCAAATACAGCCTTGCTATTCTAGAGGTTTGGCTGAACAAGAAGTCTTATTAATGTATTTTTTTTTTACGAATATGGAGGTTCATAACTATGGAATGCAAATCTCAATACAAAAATCAATGAAATTAGTTATCGTCTAATTTTATCTTTTTATATATTATATCTTAGCGTTATAGCAGCTTTTAACTCCAATAGTTCATGTTATCAGCAGCTCTAATTCCAGTAACTGTACATCATTCCTTCCTAAGCTATCTGACTTCGTAATGCGTGAGGAGTTTCTACAAGCAGGGGCACACTTGGTAGCTCAAATATAAGGCCAATTTATCTTATCCGACATTTGTTGACACGCTTTGAACGCGATAAACCTGCATTTGTCTGAATAAAAAGCCAGCTAATCTGTCTTGCCTCTGAGGGCGAACTGCCTTTTACCCCATCCCGATTTGATTAAAATATTAAGAAATTAAAAGAAAAGATAATTGAGCAAACACTAACTATTGACACCTAAATTTTGATAATCTTTTAATTCCATTATTTTATAGAAAATTAGAGATCAACTCAACTTTTAAATAAAAATATTGTTAAATTGCATTTGCATATTAGAACATTTTCATAATAAACCCATATGAATTGTATTCTAATTGGAGTGGAGCTAATGGACTTAAGCAATGAAACTTTGACCTTAATTGAATTATTTGTACAAAGCGCGCGGGAGAACTGAATTTGGCCAAGCCTATTGATTATCTCAGTGGTCAAAATTACATGCGAAGAGCTCATGGGAGCAACTAAATTAAAAGAAATTGCATTCTCGAACGTGTTTTGAGCTAATAAAATCAATATATTTGAAGATTTTAATCAAGGGAAAATAAGAAAGAGGAATGCTTTAATTTCCTATGTTGAATATATTACAGAAATGATGGAATGACGATCTTTAGTCTACTGTAAGAATAAAAGTCTATTATGAATGACAAAAAATCAAATAATAAATTATTATTGGGCTCACTTCTTTAAAAATTTATGTAATTATTTTCACGATAGTTCAAAAACTGTTATGTTAGTAAATTCCAATATATTACATAGCTCTTTTATTCAAATTAGGAGATAAGGAGGTTGGACATGGATTGTAAGACATAAAAATTAAGTACGGAAACTAGGATCGATTATAGACAAACCTCCGGCTATGGTTTGTATTCACGTTCGTCGGAAAATCCTGAAAATTCAAATAAATATTGGGCACACGCCACTAACCTAATTCCATCACGTACTGATGGTGTATTCCAAATGAGAGGGTTTGAGTTAGATCTTGCGATTGCCCGTTAGAATGAACAATCGTTCCTTTATACACCGTCTTCCATCAAGACGGTTACCAAATGGGCGATTGTCACGAAAAGGTACGAAATGTGGAAAAACTTCATATTGAATAACCGCCACTTTAAAGAGAAAATGTGGGTTCAAAATTGTGAGATCACAAATATAAATAACATTCTCCCACTTAATCCCATCATTTTCATCATACAAATTATCCAACTAATTCCACGAAAAACTTTATACTTAAAGAAAAGAAACAAAACACATGGATCATAGCGACATGTCCTCTAAAAGTGAGTAATATCTTCCATGTATCACAATGCATCGTATTTCTTTAATGTCAGCATATATGTGACAATGCATCTTAATAAATAAACCCCACATTTATTTCAGAACCAAGGATAAATGTTATTCTCATAAACAACAAAATGTGTACACCATAATTGATAATCAACATTACAACAGAATAAAAGTTTCATACAACAAAAATCTCCATATGACGACAAATCACATGATTGGACCTACTCTCATACTAGTCACATCATCCTTATACTTCATTGGTGGCATGCCTTTAGTTAAATGATCAGCTATCATCAATTCAGTGCTAACGTGTTCTATGACCACTTTATTCTCCTTAACACATTCCCTTATGGCTAAATACTTGATGTCCATATGCTTACTTCGACTGCCACTTTTAGCATTTTTAATTATAAAAACCGCAGTTGAATTGTCACGGTATATTCTTAATAGCCTAGAAATAAAATCAACAATTCTGAGGTCAATAATGAAACTCTTTAACCATACATCATGTGAGGTAGCTTCAAAACAAGAAATGAACTCAGCCTCCATAGTGGAAGTAGCAGTTAAAGTCTGCTTTGCACTTCTCCATGACACGGCTCCGCCAGCTAACATAAAAATGTATCCAGATGTCGATTTTCGTGAATCAACGTAGCCCTCGAAGTCCGCATCCGAAAAATCGACTACTTCCAAGTTGTCAGTCTATTTATAAATAAGCATGTAGTCTTTGGTACCTTGAAAGTATCTTATCACTTTCTTTGCAACTTTCTAGTGATTTGAACCTAGATTACTATGATATTTTCCCAACATTCCCCAGTAAAAGCGATGTCAGGACGAGTGCAAACCTTAGTACACGTCATGTTTTCGACAGCAAAAGCATATGCAATGTTATTCATTTGTTCCCTTTTTAGATCGTTCTTTGGGCATTGGTTCAAATTGAACATGTCACCCTTCACAATGGGTGCTCTACTTGGTGAACAATCTTTCATCCGAAATCTCTCTAGAACGTTATTGATATAGGTTTCTTGAGATAGTTCTAAAATTTCTCGAGGTCTATCTATATGGATCTTAATGCCCATGATATAAGATGCCTCACCCATATTCTTCATGTCAAAACTCTTAAGAGATAAATTGTTTCATCTCATGTAACAATCCCTTATCATTGGTTGCAAGTAGAATATCATCCACATATAGCACGAGGAAACAAATTTTGCTCCCACTGACCTTCTAGTATATACATTGATTCATGACATTCTCTACAAAACCGAATGAAACGATGACATCATGGAACCTTAAGCATTATTGGCGGAATGCTTGTTTCAAGCCATATATAGATTTCTTAAGTTTGCACACCAAATGCTCACCTTTACTAGAGGAGAATCCTTCAGGTTGTTTCATGTAAACCACCTCCTCTACTTCTCCATTGAGAAATACCGTTTTCTTATTCATATGATATAATTCCTTATCAAAATGGACAAGTAATGCCAAAATAATACGAAAAGAATCTTTCTTAGATACAGGAGAAAAAGTCTCCGTGTAATCGATTCATTCCTTTTGAGTGAATCTTTTGGCAACGAGTCTAGTTTTATATCTTTCAATATTACCCAATGAATCTTTCTTAGTTTTAAAGACCCAATTACAACCAATGGCCTTCGTACCATCAGGTAACTCAACCAAATCCTAGACTTCGTTAGATGCCATAGAACTCATCTCTTCCTGTATGGCATTGTACCACAAATTGGATTTATCGCTATCCATGGTTTATAAAAACGTTTCGGGATTATTCTCAACTCCAATATTGTAGTCACACTCTTGTAAATAGACAATATAATCACTAGGAATTGTCGATTTCCTTATTCTAGCATATCTTCTCAATGTTGCATCAACATTCTCTTGAGGAGCATGTTGCTCAGCCGGTTGTTCAACAGTTTCTGGTAATTGATGAACAATTAGATCTACTAAATTAGTATCGGCAGATTGTGGAACTTCAACGGTTGGTTGTTCTATAACTAGCTTAACTGAAGGGGCATTATGAGCAACAACTAATCTTAAACTTGTGGTGGAATGTTGATTGTCTAAATGATCTTTCTTAGGAACAAGGTCATTCGATCGATCGCTCCCACTAATCAAGTCATTTTCAAGAAATTTAGCATTTATTGATTCCACAATCCTAGTAACGTGATATTTCCTGGGTCCAACTTATTTTCTTATGGATTGTAAACTCTTACTTCAGACGGGCATCCCCAAACACGTACATGTTGCAAACTTGATTTTCAACCTTTAAATAACTCAAAATGTGTCTTTAGGATAGCCTTGGTCGGAACTCGGTTTAATATGTACAGTGCCGTCTTAAGTGCTTCCGTCCACAAGGATTTAGGAAGTTTGGAACTGCTAAGCATACTTCGCACCATGTCCAATAAAGTTCGGTTTTTTCTTTCCGCTATGCCGTTTTAGTCCGAAAAACTAGGCATAGTATATTAAACAACTATCCCATTCTCTTGAAGAAATTTTGTCCATAGACCAGGTGCTTGTCCATCTTTAGTGTATCTACCATAGAATTCTCCACATCTATCTGATCTCACAATCTTAGTTTATTTGCTGCATTGTTTCTCTACTTCCACCTTAAATACCTTAAAAGCATCTAACGCTTCATATTTACTATGAAGTAAGTAGAGATACATGTAACGTGAGTAATCATCTATGAAGGAGATGAAGTATTTCTGACCACACAAGTCCATATCCAGACTACAAATATCCGTATGTATGAATTATAATATTTCTGTGCTCCTCTTGGCACATTTCTTCATCTTATTGGTTTACTTTCCCTTTATGCAATATATACACAAGTATCACAATTAGTAAAATCTAAAGTACTAAGTACTCAATCATTTACTAATTGCTTAATTTTTTCTATGGAGATATGTCACGATCTCTAGTGTCACAACATAGAGGAATGTTCTTTCACAACATATCGTTTTATACCAACGTTATCATGAACATTCATCACATTATAATAGCATTGTCTTGTAAATTAATTAGAAAAAGACCATTAGACAAAGTACCACTCTCAACAATTTCATATTTAAACGATAAACAAAAATTTGAATCTGAAAAGTTAAAAGAGTAACCCAAAGGTACAAGTCTTAAAACTGAAATTAACTTTCTAGAGGAATTAGAAACATAAAAGGCCATTTCCAAATTCAAAACGAAATCACTATTGAGAACTAGTTTACATGTCCCAATAGTTTCCACATGCGAACGCATCTTGTTTCATGAATAGATGCTTTGTTCACTTCCCACTAGCTTCTTGTGGTTTTGAAAACCCTGTAAGGAATTGGAAATGTGGATTGTAGATCCAAAATCAATCCGCCAACTGTTGTGACTCACATCAACCATATTAGATTCATAACAAATACAAGAGATTTGATTACATTTCTTCTCAAGCCAAGCGTTAAATCTGGCGCAATCATTTTTTATATACCCCTTCATTTTGCAGAAGAAACATTTGGATTCTTTCTTAATGTCATCTTGGGGAAGTATTTTACATTTTCCCTTATGCTTGATATGACTCTTATTCTTTTCTTGTGTTGCTAAATGAGCACTTTCTCCCAATTTCATAATCAGTCTTTCTTCCTCTTGAACACACATGGTCATGAGTTCATTAATTGACCATTTATTATTATGCGTATTGTAAGAGATCTTGAAAGGTGCATACTGTTGCGGGAGAATATTCAGAATATAATACACAATAAAGGATTAAGATATCTCAACCTGAAGGTTCTTAAGCCGATCCCTCATTTGCATGGATCATGGCATGCGCCTTCTCAAAAGTCTCAAACTGTGCATCTATGGCCTCCAATAAAGCCTTACCATTGCTATGCTAAGCAACCGAACCACGAATACTAGGAGATATTTTAGCCCTTATAAACATTGCACAAACGCGGTTGGACTACTTTCATTGGTTATAAAGGGTTATCTCAGCTGCAGTGCTCGAATCAATAGGAGCATGTGGTTCATTTTTCCTTATAGCATAGTCAATGTCCATTCATCCCAATTGAAAAAAGAACTAACTCCTTCCAAACTTTATAGTTCTCACCATTCAGTATGGGACCATCACACTAAAATTCAGAGAAATTCACAGGTTACAAAACTGCATATCAAATAATCATGCTTATGTCACAAAATTTAAGGCAAAAGATACATAAATCACGTTTACCAATGTGAACATGTCACAAATATGAATCACATAACATAAAAACTGCATGTGGGCTAAGTTTTTAATTTAAATAAATTCATAATTACATCATGAAGAAACTACCATATTATATACATTTTCTTAATCCCTGTGGGTAAATTAAGAAAAATAATATGATATTTCATCCTAATTAATCATATTAATACAATAAAAATTAATGTGGGATAAAATTCATCACATTAAAATAATTAATTACAATTAATGTCCATTTCTAAATATGTTCCGGAGGCTCTTAATATATAATTTATTTAATTAAAGATGTTGTGGCTACTCTCTAATTAATTAAATATATGGATCATTGGACATTTAATTTCATGCATAAAATATTCTTAAAAATGCATGAAATGGCAAAATAGTAAATAAATGCAACAAGGGGCAAAACAATAAATAGATCGGCCAATGACAGGAGTGTAAAATTATTGAAAGGAAAGGGCAAAAGGGTAAAAGTAGCCGCGACAGGGGACGTTAGGTGTGTGGCCCGCACGCGCGCCATCAACAGCTCAGCCGCGTGCGTTGCACACGCCTGCAACTGCTGTGGGCAGTTCCGCGCGCGTGGGCCCCACGCGCTAGCGGTTGGCGCGCGCGTGATGGCGCATAGCACGTGGGTTCCACACGCCTTCTTCCTCATGCGCAGAAGCCTTTTCATCGCCATTTTTCGCTGTTCCACTATGGTTTCGCCGGCCGTTTCTTCTCCCACAGCTCATCTCAGACACAATTAAATAATGGGTATTGGAGAGCATGCAGGCACGACCACATGGGTCCAAGTTTCGGCAAAAATGAGCAAGAAATTGGCCCCAAATCAAACGAAAATTTCCCAAAACAAAAATCCTCAACCACCGTGACTTCGGCCGCTTGATTAGCCTCCGGCAAACACCGATATACCGGAAAAACTCATGGCTAATGTTCCTCATGGCGGTGCAACCGTACGGGTCTGAAATCGAGGGGTGGGCCGCCGGAATTTGCCCGGAATCGGCGAGTTTCTCACTTGGCCTCAAAAGTCCGAATTACTATTCGTTTTTAAAATGCCTGAAAAATGCACTGAAAAATTGACAAAAACAAGGCAGAGGCAATAAACATGCTATAATACCCAATGTAAGACATAAAAATTAAGTGCGGAAACTAGGAGCTATTATAGAAAAACCTCCAGCCATTGTTCGTATTCACGTTCGTCGGAAAATCCTAAAAATTCAAAGAAATATTGGGCACACGCTACTAACCCAATTCCCTCACATACTGATGATGTATTCCAAATGAAAGGGTTTGAGTTAGATCTTGTGATTGCCCGTTAGAATGAACGATCGTTCCTTTATACACCATCTTCCATTAAGGTAGTTACCAAATGGGCAGTTGTCATGACAATGTACAAAATGTGGAAAAACTACATGTTGAATAACTGCCACTTTAAAGAGAAAATGTGGGTCCGAAAATGTGGGATTACAAATATAAATAACATGGACTCCATATAAAGAAGAGAAAAACAATATAGGTGAGAGAGAGAGAGAGAGAGAGAGCCTTACACAAGCACCGCCATGCTTCACATCCGTCAGGCACATCAGGCCGCCTTGTCCAATCATTACTCGTCAATAGTCCGAATGCGCAACAACTGTTCCTCTAACTACTTTGATTTTCTTAGTTTCACTTTTGCCACGCTTTAATGTTGCTGTCATCGTTGCCGGTTGCTGCTCAATCGATTTATGAAGTCCTTGGCTTTGTTCACGGCCTTGTCGCTTGCCTTTCCGCCTATACCAGACCTTCCTAACCTTGTCCCATCCGTCGTTGCTGGTCTAAGCTCACCCCCTATGCCGTTGCTACCTGTCCTGCTTGCAATTGGTGTCCCCGTTTTTTATACCTAAATTTTAAAGATCCATTTAGTCAGTCTTTTGCATAAAAAATTAGGAGTTGATTATGATCCCCAACCAAAAATATTATCAATTTGTAAGCCCACATAAATTCGTGAGTGACGTCTATATTTACAATTCACAAATTTAAAAGTCTAATGGAAGAATTACCAAAAAAATCTTAAACTTATTGTAATTGTGTCAATTCGGTCATAAACATTATTTTTTTTTGTCACTTGAGTTCTAAAGCTTTTTTCATTTGTGTCAATTCAATTCATTTGGCTGACATGAAATCCTTTGAACCATATCGGCCATCCTTTGATCACTCGTAGTAAAATGTCCTTCCAAGTGCATTTGGGATTTATCAAGGCCGATTTAAGTGATGATTGAGACCTAATTGTAGCTAAAGTCTTCCTCGCTCTTTCCTTTTGCACGATCCCATTCATCTTCGTAAACATGCAAAATTCAGGATGTATTTCCACGCAAATGGAAGAGCAACGAAACAACTGCTGAAATGTTTTCTCTTTTATTAAATCATTGAACTCGTTACAATGAAATTGTCACTCGCACAGAGGGGATTAATTTGGATTATCCTCCTGCTCATGCTTCGCCTCCCCAAGGTCTTTGAGTGCCGCATCCATCACAACACTGTGGAGACCTAATGATTCCCGTCCAATTCTTGGGTGTCGCATCCATCACTGCATCGGGGAGGCGAAGCATGAGCAGGAGGATAATCCAAATGAAAGTCTTGAGTGTCGAACTCGTCGTTATGTGGAGGCACAGCACGAGAAGGAGCAGAATCCAAATAAATCCCCTTCAAGTTTTGGATGTCTGCTAGCTTTTCTGTTCAAAGGGAAAAAAGAGGGCCAAAAAGAATGGTCAACTCGATGGAGAGTGCAATGTTAAGTCAACCATTTTCTTAGGGAAGTGCCAATAACACACCGGAGCATAATCTGTATTTGCAGAAAATGAATTCTCCGACTCTACCGGCTTCAACTTGCGGCCTATATTTTCATAAAGGAGAAAATGTTATTGCTCTAAGTAAATAACATGCGCTGCACGAATTATTCAAATAAGTTGTTGGATCATTTAATGCGTGCATAAAAAAACATGGCTTTCCAAGTACCTCATAATATCGACCCAAAAAAAAAAAGTACCTCAGAATGACGAGGAAAAAGAGAAGAAGAGATACTACTGACGAAGGCCTCATTTCGATGGTCTGAAATGGAGGGAAGCGGCAACCAGCGCTGTATTTGACAAGCTCTTAATCTCGTGAACGATATAGGGGATAATATAGAAGGTATTTGTGTATGTACACCGAGCAAGTTTATATATACTCTACAAGGCTTGTACATATTTATTTCAATTTGGGATTACTTTCCATTTCTTGAAACCATTCCAGATATTGAAGATGTCATTTTTAAGGCACAAAGATGCATTGTGGAAAACTAAGGATTTGTTACTCTATTTGCAAATACACGAGCAAGACTAGTCATTTACCTGTCTATTTTGTACTTTTACAATATATCCTATTGTTGACACCTAAATTTTGGTAACCTTAGGAAAATAAAAATAAAAATCACAAATAAAAAGAAAAATGGGGGAGATTGATTTGATTTATTATCCATGGAAATTTGAAATTCTGATGAATATTCGGATTTTGTTAAATACATAAGCAATTTAAAATTTAAGTGAATAAATGGCAAGAATTTTTACAAAATGAAATAAATCTGAGCAAAATCGAGCTGATTACGAAATTACGCTCCGATTTATAGCTTTGATTTAGTACGACAAAAGATGGAAACCCGGAAAATACCATACTAAGCGGCTGTCTAGAATCACTATAAAAGATGAATCACTATAAAAGAGAGCTGCATTTTTTCGTGACTAGAGGGGTCGAAGTCGAAAAAATTCGAGAGAGAAATTTCTGCAAGAAAAAAAGAATTCGCGAAGGAAAAGGGGAAATTGCGTCTTTTGTGGATTTTTGTATTTCTTTTGTTCTTTCTTCAAAGTCAAAGAAAAGAAAAGAGGGAAAGAGAGAAAAGATGTGAGGGCAGAGGGAGAAGTGACGTACAGCAGAGAGGGAAGAAAAAGGAAAATAAAAAGAAAAGGGGACTGTTCACCGTCTTCTTCGTGGAAGCCTCCCGTCGCCCCCCTCCCTCTGTTCGCTGCTGCCCAGGCCGCCGGGGCCGAGCTCCTGCGCCGCCGGCCTCTTCGCGCCACTACCGTGCCAGCGCCACCCAACGCCGGCAGCCGAGCCACCAGCCCTCACCGCGTCTCGCCAGCGTTTCCTTTCGCGTGCTCGCCGCTGCCCCTGCACTGTCTATAATCAGCCCACCTTGACGCCCCAGTTTTCCTCCTGCTCTCGCCTGTTGCAGCCCCGACGCCCCAGCTGCTGCTGCTCACCCTCCGTTCGTCTGCGACGCAACCCACTGCAGCTCCACGGCCGCACCTCCGCCCGCGAGCCAGAACCCGAAGTCGCAGCGATCTGCGAGCTCGGCGCTTGAAGCCGTACCGCCGCTCGGAGCCCATCCCTCGCTGGTCACCACCGCGACGCCATCAACCTGCGTCTCCGCCACCGCTGCTTGCTGCTCCTGCTACACCCGCTTCGCCGCGATCAGCCCTCTGCACGCCGCCTGCACCTGAAATTGCTTGCTGCCGCTGTTCCTCACCGAAGCTTCGAGCTCTGCCGAGTAGCAGCCCGGTCGCCGTTTTCCTCCTCTGTCGCCGACGCAGCAGCGCCCGACTCCTCCGCACCCGACGACCGCGCTCCTGCCCTCGCTGACGCCGCGCCACTGCACCGCCTCCGCTCGTCCGCTTCACCGCCGCCGGAGCCCGACGCCGCCGCGCTTCCCGCCTGCCCTCCGCCGTGCTCCGCCCCTCACTGATCGGCGCCGGTGCTCCCTCTTTCCAAGTCCCCCTTTAGGTGGCTTTTGTTATTTGTATTTTTTTTTTAATTTATTTCATGCCATTTTAGTTTATTTTTTTTATTTTCAATATTATTGTACAAGAATGTGGTTTTCATTTTATGCATATTCTGACATTATCCGTAGGGATTTTGTCCAAATTATTGTAATTATTAATTTGATTCGTAAGATTTCGAATCAGATTTTTAATTATTTTGAACTCTTTGTCGTGATGTTAGGGTTAGAGTAATCGTTAATTTGACTTGTGAAATAACATGTTATTTTTTCAATTATTTCAATCATTTATTTGTTAAATATTATGACTAGTTTATTTGACATTTGCTTGTCTCAGAAAAACACTAAAAAATATAAAAATCAAACAATAAAAAAAAATCAAATTTTACATTAAAGCATGTCAATTTAGTAAATTAGACATATAGGTTTAGTAAATTAGAATTTTTTTTTTAATGCACTTTTAGATAATTTTTGAAATAGGTTAGGGTTGGACTTAGATAATTTATTTTATATAAATAGGGTTTTAGATAATGTTTGCACATTTTAATTATCTCATTTTTCTAAAAAATAGTTTTCTAAAATAGGATAGAGTTTAAGTCAAATTAATCCGCAAAATAAATTAGAAAATTATTCCTTTTTTTAGATTTTAATTAGGATTTTTATTAATTTCAAATTTCAATAAAAAAAATACAAAAAAATTAGGGGCAATGTTAATTAATTTGCATAATAGGATAATTTAACTAGAATTTGTTTATTAGTAAAATCAGGTCATGTAGTTAAAATGCATGTTTTATGAAAAATTTCTAATTTCAAGAAAACTCAAAAAATTGATTGAATGCTTTGTGTGATGCAATTTATTTATTTCTATATTTTATTTAAATTTTTAATAGTGGATGGGCATCCGTGTGGTCATCATAATTGCATGATAGTAATTTAGGATCAAATAAATCAACTGCCTACAAAAAGCATTTTCGAAAAAAAAATGGTATCGAAATTGTATTAGAGAAATCTAGTGTAACCAAGTGCTCATACCCATAGTCTATGGTTCGTATGTGTAAAATAATCCTCTCATTATTTGACTTAGGTGTCTAATCGAGCCCGAGCTAAATTTAAAGACTTAGAAGTTTATTAACCTAATCCTAGGTGGTGCATCCCGAAATTAGGTCATGACACCTATAGATATTTGACCCCAAAAAAAAAAAAAATCTATCCTATAGATAGGGAAAAGCAATGGTTTTTGGGATATTTTCATGTATTAGAAAAAGTCCACGAAGATAACGGGTAATTTCCAAAGTCCACGAATAAATTTTGTTATATTCACCACTAATGAAACGATTGGGAGTCTAAGGTTTCGTTTTGGGAGCCACTTTCTGGAATGTCTTTAGGCCTCAAAAGGGCCTTGGCGGCTAGATATTAAGGTATTTGACAATTTTTCTTTTTTAGAACTTTTGAGAGATGCATTACATTTCCAAAGTCCTCCGAAAGGCTCCTAATCCAACACAAGTCCTGCCCCACCTTTTGGCTTTAATGCATTTTTTTTTTCCAATTATGCCCTTGCTAAACTCTCAGAATTTCAATTTTAAGCAAACTAATTTCACCTCAGGCAATGGCTGCTCAGGTCGCGCAACTTCAACATCACAAGTGGATTTTCTTTTTCTTATAAATTTATTTATCTAAAATATATACATGAAGTCCTTTACAAGTCCAGTTTGTTTCGAACAACATTCAAATAAAAAAAAATTCCCAAAATACTTTTCAAATACACTCAACAAGACACTATTTGTATTTCTAGAAAACCCTTTTACATTAATTCTTTAAATTTTTCCAAAAGCCGAACTAAATGCAACCTTAGTATTCTAGAGGTTTGGCTAAATAAGAAGTCTTTTATTAATGTATTTTTTTACGGATATGGAGGTTCATAACTATGAAATGCAAATCTCAATACAAAACCAATGAAATTACTTATTGTCTAATTTTATCTTTTTAAATCTTATTTTATTGTTATAGCCGCTTTAACTCCAATAGTTCATGTTATCAGCAGCTTTTATTCCGGTAATTGTACATGGTGTCCTCCCTAAGCTATATGACTTCATAACGCGTGAGGAGTTTCCTCGAGCAGGGGCACACTTTGTAGCTCAAGTATAAGGCCAATTTATCTTATCCAACATTTGTCGACATGGTTTGAATGCGATAAGTCTGCATTTGTCTGAATAAAAAGCCAGCTAGTGTGTCTTGCCTCTAAGGGTGAACTACTTTTTATCCCACCCCGATTTAATTAAAATATTAAGAAATTAAAAGAAAAGATTATTGAGCAAATACTAACTATTAACACATAAATTTTGGCAATTTTTTAATCCCATTGTTTTATAAAAAATTAGAGATCAACCCAACTTTTAAATAAAATTATTGTTAAATTGCATTTGCATATCAGAACATTTTGATAATAAACCCATATGAATTGTATTCTAATTGGAGTGGAGCTAATGGACTTAAGCGATGAAAGTTTGAGCTTAATTGAATTATTTGTATAAAGCACGCAGGAGTACTGGATTTGACCAAGCCTATTGAATATCTCAATGGTCAAAAATTACATGCGAAGAGCTCGTGGGAGCAACTAAATTAAAAGAAATTACATTCTTGAACAAGTTTTGAACCAATGATATCAATATATTTGAAGATTTTAATCAAGGGAAAATAAGAAAGAGGAATACTTTAATTTCCTATCTTAAAAATATATTAGAGAAATGATTGGATGACGATCTTTAGTCTATTGTAAGAATAAATATCTATTACGCATCACAAAAAATCAAATTATAAATTATTATAAATTATTATTAGGCCCACTTCTTTAAAAATTTAGGTCTTACAACAAGTTATTATTTTCACAATAGCCCAAAAACTACCATGTTAGTAAATTCCAATATATTACATAGCTCTTTGATTCAAATTAGGAGATGAGGTGGTTGGACATGGACTCCATATAGAGAAGAGAAAAACAATACAGGTGAAAGAGAGAAAGAGCTCCTTGCACATGCACCACCATGCTTCATATCAATCAGGCGCATCAGGCCGCCTTGTCCGATCATTACTCGTCAATAATCCTAATGCGCAGCAGCTGTTCCTCAATGTTTTTTCGTTGCTCTCGCTATTGTGATCACTTTGATTTTCTTAGTTTTGCTTTTGCCACGCTTCAATGTTGTTGTCATCGTCACTGGTTGCTGCTCGGTCGATTTATGAAGTTCATGGCTTTGTTCACGGCCTTGTTGGTTGCCTTTCTGCCTATACCAGACCTTCCTGGCCTTGTCCCATTCGTCGTTGCTGGTCTAAGCTCGTCCCCCATGCCGTTGATGCCTGTCCTGCTTGCGATTGGTGTCCCCGTTTTTTATATCTAAATTTTAACGACCCATTTAGTTAGTCTTTTGCATAAAAAAAATTAGGAGTTGATTATGATCCCTAACCAAAAATATTATCAATTTGTAAAACCATATAAATTCGCGAGTGATGTCTATATTTACAATTCACAAATTTAAAGTCTAATGGAAGAATTATCAAAAAAGTCTTAAACCTATTGTAATTGTGCCAATTCGGTCATAAACAATTTTTTTGTCACTTGAGTTCTAAAGCTTTTTTCATTTGTGTCAATTCAATTCATCTAGCCAACATGAAATCCTTTGAACCATATCGGCAATCCTTTGATCACTCATAGTAAAATGTCCTTTCAAGTGCATTTGGGATTTAGCAAGGCCGATTTAAGTGGTGATTAAGAACTAATTGTAGCTAAAGTCTTCCTCGCTCTTTCCTTTTGCACGATCCCATTCATTTTCATAAACATGCAAAATTCTGGATGTATTTCCGCGTAAATGGAAGAGCAACGAAACAACTGCTGAAATGTTTTCTCTTTCATTAAATCATTGAGCTCGTTACAATGAAATTGTCACTCGCACAGAACTGGCATGAGCAGTAGCATTAGAGTCCAAATGAAGCCCCTACAAGTCTTTTTTTTTTTTTTTGGTAAAGAGCCCCTACAAGTCTTTGAGTGCCGCATCCATCACAACACTGTGGAGACCTAATGATTCCCCTCCAATTCTTGGGTGTTGCATCCATCACTGCGTACGGGAGGCGGAATTGTAGGCGGAGGATCAACAGGAGCATAATCCAAAATCCCCTCTGAGTCTTGAGTGTCCGCTTGCTTTTCTATTCAAAGAGAAAAAAGAGGGCCAAAAAGAATGGTCAACTCGATGGAAAGTGCAACATTATGTCAACATTTTTCTCAGGGAAGTGCCAATAACACACCGGAGCACCATCTGTCTTTGCAGAAAATGAATTCTCCGACTCTGCCGGCTTCAACTTGCGGCCTATATTTTCATAAAGGAGAAAACGTTATCACTTTAAGTAAATCACATGCACTGCAGGAATCATTCAAATAAGAAGTTGGATCACTTAATGTGTGCATAAAAAAACATGGCTTTCCAAGTACCTAAGAACAAAGAGGAATAAGAGAAGAAGAGATAGTGCTGATGAAGGCCTCATTTCAATGATCTGAAATGGAGGAAAGCTGTGACCAGCGCTGTATTTGACAAGCTCTTGATCTCGTGAACGATGTAGGGGATACTGTAAAAGGTGTTTGTGTATATACACCGGGCACGTTTATATATACTCTACAAGGCTTGTACATCTTTATTTCAGTTGGGATTACTTTCCATTTCTTGAAACGATTTACTTCCATTTCAGATATTGAAGATGTTATTTCCATTTTTTGAAATGATCTACTTTCATTTCAGATATTGAAGATGTTATTTTTAAGGCACAAAGAAGTATAAGTTTGTGGAAAACTAATCATTTACCTGCCTATCCCTTGCTTCTTCAAACAATCCTTTAGATAAGCAAAGCAATTAATGGACTGTGATTTTGGCTCTCATTAGCATTGAATTTGCGTTGCCACACATTTGATTGAGCCAAATATCTTTTTAGTTATAATTCCATGTTAAAGAGTGCCTCAAAACACTTGTTAGAAAGACACATAAGAAGAGTACAGATTTCAATACTTTGTTTCTCTCGTATTGTATAATTAGCATTGAAAGTTCAAGCATAGCATTTGAAAATGCTTGTTAACAAATGACAAAAGCCTTTTCTCAGTTAGTTTTTGGGTGACTTATGTCAAGAATATAATCTTATTGTTTGATCTAGTTCAGACACATGCCAGAGTTATGACCAAAATTGTTTTGCCAATTTTGTTCGATGACACTTATGTGCGTATAAGTTGCTGGTGCAATTCTTATGTCCATGTGTGGCACCAGTTCCGAGGACGCTTTTGAGTTAGTTTTAGACTATTTGTGCGACCAGGTAATTAGCTATTGTGATTCCGATCCACCATGAGCAAGAATTGTGAAATGTACTCAACAACATGAACATTGTTGATCAAATTTATATCACTATAGCATTAAAATATCACTTTTTAAAGTTCTAAGGACGAAAAAAAATCATATATATATATATATGTACAAATTTTCTTGTTGAAAAATCATTTAGCAGTGTCCTTGATAACCCCACTCAAAATGATCCTAATTTTGGCACAAGATACTGCCACATCGCAATTTACAAGTACAGTAGCCACGGGGCAATATCATAATTATTTATAACTTACTTCATAATCAAATGAGGTCAAACAATGAAGTTACAGATCGCTCACTGATGGAGGACTGCCGGTAGCAGGAATCAAATCTAGGCATGGTCCATAAGTAGGGTACGTTTCTTTCGCAAAAAATAAATGGCTCAAAAAGTTTTTTCTTTAAAATGATCACTTACATCACTTAGAAAAAATGAATGAACAAAAAATATTTATAAGTAGGGTACATTCCCTTAAAATGATCTCTCTCATGCATAATCACTGGAATTGATTGCTAGTTGAAATTTCAGCTACATGTGTTAGGGAAATCCCTTATGATGTTTTGAAGATGACAAAATAAATCAAAGGCTACTAACATGTTTGATGGTTGAGTAATAGACCATGCAGATAATAGAACATGTAGAGGATATTATCAAAGTCTGAAGACTGCCAGACTCGAGACTCAAAGTCTGAAGACTGTCAAACTCAAGACTCAAAGTCTGAAGACAGACTCTATGCTGAAGCTGAACTGGGTACAGACTCAGATTGTAAAGTCTACAGACTCAGATTGTAAAGTCTACAGACTCAGATTGTAAAGTCTAAAGACCCAGGTTGTAAAGTCTCAAGACTCATATCGTAAAGTCTCAAGACTCAGACTTTACATCCAGATTCGATGAATCGTAACTCAAGCCCAATCATACAACAGCTAGTGATCTGGTTTGGATTCCACATCAAGATTGATTTGATTGAAGACAAGAACTTTCTACACGAAGAAGCTTTACTTATGGAAACCAAGATTTCGTTTGTATGGGCGATCAGAATCAATTTGGGATTTTACCTTTGTCACTCAACGGCTACCAAATCTTCTAGATACAGAGCTGTCCAGTGGGTATATTGGAAGACGATTCTCCGGGATGCTGTCCAACGGGTAGTTTGGAAGTGGAGGAGTATTTAAGGAGATGAAGGACCGATGAGCAAGTAAGAGACGGAGCGTAGAATTTATAATTCCAAAGTCTAAGCGACTTTAGATCATATACTTGTCTCTTGAGAGCTTAAACGTTTGTAATCGTGAGAGAAATACCAAGAGAGTGACTTAGTGAGATAGTGTGATCTACTACTAAGTGTTTGCACTCGGAGTTGTAATCTCTTGTTGATTGCATAGTGGAATCCAGCCAAGAAGGCTGTTATCGTGGGAGAGTGGACGTAGGCTTGGATTAAGCCGAACCACTATAAATCTCGTGTTCTTATTCTCTTCCCTAACTCCTTTATTTTGTTCATACTAGCACTCTCAATTGGTATCAGAGCCAAGTGCTCGGTTTATAAAAGTGTTTTTACTTTTGAGCTAAAGATTCTTTATGGCTAGTATGTTGGCACTAGGACTTATGGAAGGGCAAAGCAACACAAGGCCACCATATTTTGATGGAAAGGAATACGACGTATGGAAGAACAAAATGAAAGCATTCCTAAGATCCAGAGATCTCTTACAATGGGATGTTGTGGAAAGAGGAATCAACCCCATTGCTGCGTCTACATCAAATAAGAATGGCAAAGACAAAAACACCAAAGCCCCCGCTCCTATGTCTCGGACGGAGTTGTTCAAAAGAGAAGCGCTTGATGCAAAAGCTATTTATTCTTTATATTGCGCTTTGTCTCTTGCTGAATATAACAGAATCTCTTCATGTGAAACAGCAAAAGAAGTTTGGGATAGACTTCATGTTACATATGAAGGGACCGATCGTGTAAAAGAGACAAAAGTAAACTTCTTGCTCGGCAAATATGAATCCTTCAAGATGAAGCAAGGAGAATCGATTGGAGATATGTTTAGCCGTTTTACAGAAATTGTAAATGGTTTAGCATATCAAGGTCAGCAAATTTCTGCCCCAATGAAGGTCAACAAACTCTTGCGAGGTCTCTCAAAAGATTGGAACCATGTCAAGACCTCAATCCGGGAGACTCAAAGAATTATGCCACTCACCGTTGATGAATTGATCGGCACTCTTCAATCCTATGAAGTGGAGCAACTTAACGATGAAGATCCCGAAGGTAAGAAGTCCATTGCTTTAATATCTAATGCTGTTTTTGATGAAACAGACTCAGAAAATGACATGGACGATGAAGAATTTGCCTTTATGGTCGAGAAATTCAAAAAGCTGAGTAGAAAAGAAAGGAAATTCAGTGGAAGAAGTCAATACAAGCATAATGGCCAGAAAAGAATCATGAAAGAAGATGATGAGCAAGGAAATCTATGCTTGATGGCACATTCAGAATCTGAGTCTAACTCAGACAGAGACTCAGAATCAGAGTTTGATTCAGAACCAGACTCAGAATCTAATGAGGAAATCAAGGGGGAGAAATCGAATCCAAAAGAAAAGGAAAAGAATCGTGATCACCTCAAAAAGGCAACAAATTGAGGGGGAGCTTTGATCAATTATGGAAAAAATCTTTTTTGATTGATCGTGATCTTATTATGGATGGAAGGAAAGGTAATTGTGTCAGAATTTATTCTACAAAATCCGGTTAGTGCATCTCTTATTACCTTTTGTCATTAACAAATCTTTTATGACAAAAATGGTACGTAAATTTTATGATGCATCCGTGATTTTTATTGGATATTTGCTGATATAATCGAAGTGAGCTATATTGCATATCTTTAATATTCGATTTACTTTATAAAAGCTGATTTGTGAAAATTGTGATTCATGCAAGATATTTGTTATCATTCTCTACGTGAATCCATTATCGCTTTTTGATTATGACAAAAAGGGGGAGAAGATATGAATATGCATATGTGCTGATTGGTTGATATTATTTATTGCATAATATTGAGCTGCAATTATTTTCTATCTTCTGATATCCTTTGATTTAAATTTTTAAATCTGCATATTCAGAGATTGTTTTGTCATCATCAAAAAGGGGGAGATTGTTAGGGAAATCCCTTATGATGTTTTGAAGATGACAAAATAAATCAAAGGCTACTAACATGTTTGATGGTTGAGTAATAGACCATGCAGATAATAGAACATGTAGAGGATATTATCAAAGTCTGAAGACTGCCAGACTCGAGACTCAAAGTCTGAAGACTGTCAGACTCAAGACTCAAAGTCTGAAGACAGACTCTATGCTGAAGCTGAACTGGGTACAGACTCAGATTGTAAAGTCTACAGACTCAGATTGTAAAGTCTAAAGACCCAGGTTGTAAAGTCTCAAGACTCATATCGTAAAGTCTCAAGACTCAGACTTTACATCCAGATTCGATGAATCGTAACTCAAGCCCAATCATACAACGGCTAGTGATCTGGTTTGGATTCCACATCAAGATTGATTTGATTGAAGACAAGAACTTTCTACACGAAGAAGCTTTACTTATGGAAACCAAGATTTCGTTTGTATGGGCGATCAGAATCAATTTGGGATTTTACCTTTGTCACTCAACGGCTACCAAATCTTCTAGATACAGAGCTGTCCAATGGGTATATTGGAAGACGATTCTCCGGGATGCTGTCCAACGGGTAGTTTGGAAGTGGAGGAGTATTTAAGGAGATGAAGGACCGATGAGCAAGTAAGAGACGGAGCGTAGAATTTATAATTCCAAAGTCTAAGCGACTTTAGATCATATACTTGTCTCTTGAGAGCTTAAACGTTTGTAATCGTGAGAGAAATACCAAGAGAGTGACTTAGTGAGATAGTGTAATCTACTACTAAGTGTTTGCACTCGGAGTTGTAATCTCTTGTTGATTGCATAGTGGAATCCAGCCAAGAAGGCTGTTATCGTGGGAGAGTGGACGTAGGCTTGGATTAAGCCGAACCACTATAAATCTCGTGTTCTTATTCTCTTCCCTAACTCCTTTATTTTGTTCATACTAGCACTCTCAACATGCCAACTAGAATACCAAGTAATTCCAACGAAGTTTAGTCAAAAAAAAGGAAAGAAGAAAGTTCTCATTATTCATATCCACGAAAACACACCTAGAAAAACCAAAACTGATGGATTATCTTAAAAAATTCAAAAAAAAAAAATACAGTTATTACACAAAAATAAAGTTCTTCATGTACAGGATCCTGCCTACTCCTAAATCCTAAAAAAACTGCAGAATTTCTGCAACACTGTCCAACCCCAATTTTGTTGCCTCCTCGTTGTCCTAAAATCTTTTTCCTCAATTTTCTCCTCTTCTTGTTCCCCTAAAGTATTGCACGACCATGTTTATATTATAGATGTGTATAAAGTGCTGTTGCTCAGTTGTGTATTGGTGGCTTTCTCTTTGCCGGAGAGTAGTCCATCCCAGCAACGTCCATGATGTCCGGATAATGCTCCGAAGCAGAAGGTGAATTGACTGAGAAGTTTTCTTTCCCCCTACCAAGTTGGCCACTATTACTTCTTTCGCCCTCCAATGTTGACTTGGCCTCACTGTCTCCTTGGGTTATTTCCTCCTGTAAATTGGACATATGCAAAATCGTTTCAGCAACCACAGAAGAAGACCAAACGGTAATGTTATTCGCAATTATCATTGTTACATTCACTATTAACAAGGATAGAAGAGTTTTGCATCAAAAGCTCGAACGGAGGGTTAACATAAAACGTCGAAAATGACACCCATTATTATACACACTTACGCTATTCGTCAGATGAGTACTATAAGCATACAAAATCATGTACGAGTCGATGTGTAAGAAGGATTGAGACCAATAAAAGTGAAGTCCTTATGAACGGTACAGAAAGACGAGATAACCCAACTCTATGTACTATCTTAAAAGTCAAATGTGCATCCGATTGCTCAAAAGTTTGAGCTCTCGAAGAATATTGAAGGCTACATCGTGTGTTGAGGAACAACTAACCTTTGAGTTTGGAGCCTTGGTAGTAGGAGTGGTTGCAGTAAGGAGCTTCCTGGTTTTGCCTGCATCAAATGAAGCATGAAGAATCAGCACAAGAGTTCATCGAAATGTGCAGAAAAGGAAAAAGAAAAATCTAAATGGAGTTGCTTCATTTATGCATTCATATCCGTATTCGTCGAAAGAAAGAAAAGAGGGAAATACGCTGATTTATTCAAGAAAAATGAAATAAATTTTGCATGAGATATGACGTCAATCTTTAGCGCACATAGAAGAATCAGTTACCTTCTGTCTGAGAAATAAGAAGCATCAGAAGCAGAAGATGGGCTGCCAAATGGGTCTTCATCCGTGGATGAATTCTGTATGAAGGAATATAAAAAAGAAAAGAGGGGAAGAACACACTGAGAAATATCACAATCCTTCGGCTAGAAAGCGAATACTGGAGCCTCTCTCTCTCTCTCTCTCTCTCTCTCTCTCTCTCAAAGCTTGACCTATTAAACAGTTTGAGAGTGCGTTGATGAGATGACAAGAATGCTAACTTGCTTTACTTATATATGTGTGTGTATGTGGTTTTCAGGACCCACATGTAGGTTTCCCAACATTTGGTTGTGGTGTGATTTTTTCAAGCATTTTGTCTGTTTTCCTTTTCTTTTTCCTTCCAAAAGTGCCACTACAGTTGTACCTCATCCCGTGCTTTAAGTGAAAAAAATATATTTTAATCTGTTTCTAAAAGCTTAATTTTTTTTAGGAACAATTTATTTAATATGGTATTAGAGCATAAGTTATGGATGGTCCATTTCAATTTTCTTATGCATGCTTTTGTGTTTTCAATTATCTCGTCAACGTGATTACATCCACATCTTATCTTGCACATGTAAGGGACTTGCTTACATGCAGGGGATAGTGTTAAGTGAAAAGCTACATATACTATTGGGTTAAATTCCTAACATCGTAGACTTTTGGAAAAAAAGATCTATCTTATAATACTACGAGAGCAAATTATTACTGGTATATTGGATACTGATTCAAAACTTTCAACTCATATTGTAGTTTTGAAAAAAGAAGTTTTTAATCATGAGTTTAGGAAGATAATACTGATGGTGCCAGGATTATTTGGATATTTTGTTAGAATTTGCCTACTAAATAGTTTGCGAATTCTCACGGGATAATTCAAAATTTTGTATAACATGATTAAATTTTTCTTTTCCGATTAACTCTATTACCATCACGTTTCTGTTTCGGGAGATTGCTGATTTTTCAATGAAAAAGCTGTGCTTTATTACTAGATGGTGGGGAGAGCCCATAGTCTTAAATCATAGAAAAACAACGAAACTTTATGGAAATGACATGTGATTGGAACTTGCCCCACTCTTTTTGGGTATGATGAGGACTTTGAGAATCATGTCTCTTAGATTTGTCTATAGACTATATGCACCCCTGTTTTTTAATCGATGTACTCTCCAATGGCAGCGAGCCCCACATAGGAAAAATTTATTGTTCTTGTCCTTATTTTTCTCTTTTATGTGTACATCAAGGGATTTGCCAAGAACCCACCATTTTAATTTGGAGCTATGTCTTGTAACAAAATCTGAAAAATGGAGCGTCCGTCCTTTTTGGCTACTAGTTCCCCAAAATTCTAATTATATGTGATAAATCATATCATATAGGCATGTAAGTGTACACATCACATCCCATTTGAAGTGATTAGTCAGACCAGGGAGGATGGACGGAATGGGTGCTGTCTCCTAGTAATGGCATTGCTGTACAAGTTGTGGCAGGCGGGCAAGAGATGGGACACCATGATGGGTTAGGGTTTTCAGCAATTAGATTTTATCCATCTTTATAAGTAATGCAATTACTATTGATCTTGTAACGAGTTGATGTGCTGCCCATTTAAGAAACATAAATAGCGAATTTGTTAATATATCCGATGTCCCAAATCCTAGATTAGAAATCATTGAGGTCTTGAGGATTCGATATTTCTATCAATTTCTTACCTCTTATTGCCTTTTCAAAACTTGGAGAGTGATTAGTGAGTTTTTTTTTTAAAGGATATGCGGGTTGTTCTTGTATCTTATTCTACTACGAGAAAATATATTATGAATCAATTAGATTGTTGATATGGATAGACAAACTAATATACTTATGATACAACAACTATGTATTATCATAGTAAATAAGAAATTTGTTTTGTAGTTCGACATTATACTAAGTCTAGATGATGACAGATGGTATGCACCTTAAAAGGATAAGCTGCGACAAACCCTCAAGCAAATGCCCCTTACTTATGCCCTCTTTCTGCAATTACACAGAACTCCAAAGCTGTTATGGGGATCATCCATGCATCGGATTCATTTGATGAAGTTGGAATTATCGTCGAGTTGCACTTGTCTGTCTTGCTGCACTAATGTCTTCAAACAATGTTTGACAAGACATAATACAGAGCTCTCCAGATGGGTGGTGTAGCTTCCTGGAAGTCGTGACGGGACCTCGTAGGAGCATGATTTCATGTACACCATCGCATCCAATAACAGAACTCCATTTTCAAAGACCAAATGATTATGATGGATTGCAGGGATAATAGAGAATGTCCTCCGAAATAATCTGATTTATGCCGACCATGAAAATGAAAAACTTATGTCTGATGAACAACAACATAATCTCCACATAGAATTTTAAATTTTTGGGCAGTATGGGCAATATAACATTTTAAGAAATTGCTTTTTTTTTTTTTTTTCTGACAAAAACCCAAAAGGAGAGAAGAAAACTCTCGTGGCAACTTGCGGAGCCGCATGTGGAGATAACGTGATGGCCAAGAAAATTTGCAGATGCGCTGCCGCAGAGGCAGTTGCTGCAATTGACTTGGATCATCAAATGATGGAGAGCGGGAGACATCGTGGGCCGCCGCCACGTGTCCGGTGCCAAGGGGGCAATAAATGTGACGTCGACGCCACCGTTTTGGGCCCCAGACGTGCCAGTGGCTGACGTGGCATCTCTCTTGCCCCTCATTGGCCCCGGGGGACTCATCCTTAAAGGTTAAAGGAGGGAGCATTTCATTTAAATCGTCGGTCCATCATTTTTAAAAGTTGAAATTCACGTTATTTGGAATAATTACCAAAACAATTGTAAATGTATTGTATGGATTGTTAGGATTCGACACAAAACAACAAGAAAATAGAGAATAAAAGCGAGAAAAAGAAATTGAAACATGAAGTTTTTATCCCGATTGATCTTTAAGTTAGAGTTACGTCCAACAAAGAATTCAATTCTAATTAATTGTTCATACCTCTATGTTACATTCATCAATTATAAGAGGAAAAGATTATATATATATAAGTAATTATTCATGAACTTAAGCTCAAATAACCAATAAAATATGAGTTCAAGCTATAAAAGCTCTTTGGCGGCCCCACTACCCATGTTGGGGCGACTCTCTAACCACTCGCTTGCTCACTATAGAGCGAGACCCCTATGCCTTTCAATTGATGAAATGTATAAACTACACCCCAAGACGGATGTTAATGTAGCAATGAAAATTTCTATGAAATTTTAATATAATCCCATCAGCCAATTACGATTGGATATTGCTAACGTGGTGTTATTAAGTTATTTTCGGTCATTCTTCGTGGCATGTCGATTTGGACAATTTTACTTGAAAAAAGTTATATGTGGATCATATTGTCAGCAATTCTTGATAGCAATTGGTCAAGAGACTACATGGGAATCTCGCTCTAAGGTTTGGAATTGTATCAATGAAATTGAAAATTTTAAAACGGAATTAGTATCGCTCCAGTTTGTTCAGGGCCGAATCAGGTAGCTACCCTTGTTAAGTCCATGTGCCACTACTACCTTCAACTATGAGAAGCATTCAAACCGGCCACGTGGGTGCCGCCGCTTCACGAGGCGTGTCCTCTCTTTGCCCGGCAGGAAGGCCATCCCCGTGGGACCCGCAGCGTCCGACCTCTCGTTGACTGATTTTTCAGTTTTATTTTTTATTTTTGGATTTTCCAAATTTTCAGTTTTCCTTTTCCCCCGCCACTTTCCAACCTCTTCTTTCCTTTTCTATTTTTAAAATTAAAGCTCCTTATAATAAAGTGAAATTAGAAGCTGTGAGTATAGTGACGTGTTCGTCATTCACACCTTTATTTTAGTAGTACTTGTTTAGGTGTGCAAGATTATAGGAGCTCACGCTCAATTGAGATTTCTATAATTATACATATTGTATTTTTATTGGGATCTCATTTTGTCGTCAGCGAGAATAATCCAAATTTAGGAAAAATAAAGTCTTGCATGAAATAATATCAAGCAATTTGCGTCCTTTTGGGAAAATGAAAAGAGTAATGTCAAGAAGCCGTAATTTTGATTCAAAAAATTATTTGGTTGGCACTTGATGGTTTTATGATGCTCATTTAAATATATCTCAAACCTTATTTCATCGTGATGTAAATCAATCTTTCATGCCCTTTACATTACTCTCGGATGAAAAGATAAATTTAATGAACGATCAAACATTTCGACTCAACCACGTTTATGCATTTGGATAACTAAGGCTCCATTTATTGAGGAGCAATTAATAAGTGTTTAATTTGCTTTTAAAGATCGACGTATAGGGTTGGAACGTTCAGAGAATTTTAGCGAAGACATGATGCTGTGTAAGATAGCCAACAATAATTGGACCGCCATATTGGGGTATGTTTATTAATGTTTCTCTTTCTTTGTTTTTCTATTCTTTTGTTTCTTGGGACCAAAATAATAGAATTATGTTTGGTAATATCAACTAAGTCTTCTATTCCCTGAAATAGGAAAGTGGCCAAAGAAAAAATTTAGAAAAGAAACAAGAAATAGAAAGAAGTAGCTTAATATTTCCAGTAACAATTTCTAGAAATAAGTCATTTTTTATTTTTTATTTTTCTTTTCTTCTTCTTGCTTGCCACTTGTGGCCGCCCACCCTTGTCCGCACCAACCATCGGCAGGCAGCAGGGGAAGAAATGAAAAAAGAAAAAAAATTATTAAAAAATTAAAAGAAATACTATGTTATTTAAAAAATTTTGATTCCTACTAAACACATTCCTATTTTTTCTTCTATTCTGAAAATAGAAACTTTGTGTACTTACCAAACGTATTCTTTTACTCAAAAATTATTTCAAAGAATAGAAATAAAAAAAAAAGACTATTTCTAAAAAGAAATTATTCGTAGGAACAGAAGCGTTACGAAACAGACTTTTAATGATTTTCAGCAAAAATTGGCTAGAATAACCATATTGGAATATTGCGTAAAGGTTTATAATTAAATTGACTAAATTGAAAAATTTAGAACTGAATTGGCATGTAAACATTGAGCACGAGACGAAAAGCTTAAGATATAGGCCACCGAACGCCTTTACAAATGGCTAGAAAGGGGTCGACCCGTGAACTAGATATTTATCATTTGTGCGCAATTTCATTCATGCACGACAAAAACAAGATTAAACCGATCAGCTCGAACGGACACTTAACTATGTGCCGTGTGCTTGTCTCATTGATGGATCATGTCGAGAGTTGCCGGCCCTCGGTGTTCGGATACAAAGTTGCTGCTTCGTGTTCTTTCAATTGAAAGGTCGGTCTAGGAAGATTGTCCCCGGGCCATGTGCGATGCCATAATTGAATCCTTTCCCTCCGAGCGAGGGAACACAAGAAAAAAGAGCGGGGAAGCTTCTGCTGATTGCAGAAGAGGTGGCAGCATCAGCATTTAAGCCGGGGGTCTGGGTAAAGAGTACGACTGATTTTGATTTCTGGGCTTTATTTTTACATCGGCCGACAAGGAGACACCGGGTGTTCTTCCAAGTTCTTCGTTCAACTTCCATATTTTGGACCACTTCAGGCACCAAGCCCTTCTCTTTCTCTGCTCCCGATGCATGCATGTTTCGCGACTCTTGTCTGGTCACACCATTACGACGATGACTCCTTTGTTTTTACTGCATCTGGGAAATGCGTTGAACGATCTGCCTGATGTCTGCCGAATCCGATAGGTTGAGATCTGTAGAAACTTGGGTTCTGATGCCTAGCTAGTACGTACTACCATCACCGCCCTCTTTTCCCGGCTAAAATCTGTATCGTTTGGTTCCATTAGCTAGGAATACACGAAGTGGCCGCATTCCAAGCAATCAAGATCCATGAAATAGGAAGTAACTTCAGTTGTTTGGACCGATTAAGAACTTTGACTAGGTATCACATGCCATTAGACCGGTTTTTTAGGGTTGATTCCTCATCTGGCCCTCGGGTCGGAGCGCTAGGATCCGGAGTCTGGCCATTTAGGTCTCGAATCCGGGCACCTAGGATCTGGGGTTTGGCTTTTGAAGAGACTTTGGATCCGAACGCTGGGGTCCCAACTCATAGCGCCGGCTGACGGGGATTTGGAATCCCAACAGGTATTCTTAGATAATCTCATTCCACATTTTCAGAGGAATCCTGTACCATATAAGTAATATAATTGCAAGTTTAGGCATCATTTTGAACATGAAAAATCAAGGTGAGTAATCCAATTCGGCAATGAAACAAATGAAGTTTTGTTTAATAGAGAGACACACTCTAAATAAAGGGAAAAGTACAAAAAGAAAGTCCTAAATATATTGCATTTATATCAATTCAGTTATAAATATTTTAATTATGCTGATTTAGTCATAAACATTTTCACGTTTTGACAATTAAGTCTCTTTGGCCATGACGTGGATGTTGTTTAATTTTACGTGGCATGATTTGTAAATATTTTTTGAATTTTTCATTAATCTTTTGATTTTTTTTCTTTTATTTTACATTCTTTACTCCCAAAGAGGGGGCTCGCGGCCCCTTGCCTAGATCTGGCATGGGCATCACAACCCTCACTCGATCTAGGCCAAGTGAGGGTGCCATGGCCTCGCTTGATCTGGGCAAAGCCGTGATGCTCAGATCCAGTGACCCCCCTTAATCCAATATGAAAAAAATAAAAGAAAAAGAAAAAAAGTATTTAAAAAGTCCAAATAAATATTGAGTCAACATCAGCATTGGCCATATAACGTAGGATAAATAGTGTCTACATTAGTGATTCCGGCCTAAATCGGTTGGATGGACTTAATCAACAAATCATAAAAATATTTATGATTAATTTAGTATATTGAAAGCTATGGAGTTGGATTGATACGAGAACAATAGATTTAGGATTTTTTTTAATACTATTCCCCCAAATAGACGTAGGAGTGAGCATTTCAAAGTACATTTAGAATGCTACCTCGGCTTTTAGAAACGTGTAAATGTCCCATAAGATGATTTCGGGAAGCCCTATTCAAATAACCAAAGATGAAGCTAGTCAAAGCTTATTTTGATGGAGCAATCAAGCATGCTTTTGCAATTTTTTTGAATCAAAAGAATAAAGAGTTCCCTTTTCTCTCTCCATCTCTCATTGAAAGAATGGAGGAATTCCAGGATTTCCTCCAAGGCCATCGATCTGATTGTTGAATAGCATGCATGGACATCACTCATATTCATATTTAATTATGTTCGTACGTGGGTGATATTTATAACTTGTTATTAATTAATCAAAGGCACGTTTGCAAGGAAAAATACTTTGTTTATGCCCCCATGATTTGATTTTTCTCTTCCGTTGTCGTTTGTGCTTATTAAAAAGCACATTTATGGAGCGAGAAGACATGATGAGTGACGGTAGACTGAAATTTCAAAGTCCGAATACATTCAATTTATTCTCTGTTGAATGTTCTGAACAGTGAGGACATGGTTAAGTAACGTTGGCCCCATCCATTAGGAAAATGACTATGCAGCTTCCGATACACGCCAAAACGCATGAAGTTGAAAATGCTTTCGGGTCACCTTGATGCAGAGCTTGGGAAATTTCGCTGCGATAGTGAGTGCGAGATTAGGTAAAAAAAACATAGGAGAAGACGCGCAAAACTCGGACGATTGTATGTCGCGCCTTGCAAGTCGATACAAACCGACGTCTCCGAATGACTGTGGTTCATGTCGAAAAGGTTGTCAGAACATTAATATGCGACTAACACCGGCCATCCTCGATTATTTTATAAGGGATTACTGGGTTAATTGAATGACCACCGGTACTGAAGATGTTCATGCATATCTTCAAATCATTGGTTCATTACATTTTGTTATGCAACACTGAATATTTATACTTACACTGTATTTTGCATACATGGATTACATGTATCTTATATCTTAATATCGACCAACACAAAGCTTGATAGAAAGAAAAATGCTTCAAGTTTTGCGGACTAGATAGCATACAAATGAAACAATTATGTCAAATTGGTAAGGAAGAGTGAAGATGCATGGTTACATAGTTCGCTCACTATAACATACGTTCTTGAGGAGAGATTATTGGAATTCATCAATACAATAGAGATTAAACACACTCAAACCTCTAAAACCCTTCATCTCTAAATGCTCAACACGCTCTTGCAGTTACTTCTTCAGTGTAAAAGAATGTGCATAGACATAAGCTCTCAAATTTCAAACCCTAGAAAAAAAGAAGAAAAAAGCTTTAGGACCCGTCAAATAATATTTCAGATGATCCGAACAGTGTACGCATTGGGTCCGGCTCCATGCTTTGGATCCGACAATCCTTTGCAGCCCCATCTTTTTTCTAGTATTGACTGGTGTGTGATTTCTTTGCTTCCAAAAACACGGGTGGCGACCCATGAAAATCTCAAAAGGGTTTATAATTTTAAGGACGAAAGTTGTAACATATGATGAAGAAACAATCTCTATACATGGATAAAGAAGGTAAGACAAATTGAACTCCTTATCTCTTGACTCGTTATCATATAAAATATCGTGAAATCCACTTTAAGTTTAGCCGATCTATGAAATTTTGCAGAGCAACCATCAACAATTTTTAGGTACATTGTGGGCAATATCCAGGACATACCATTCATCAACTGATAATCACCTCACAGATGGTTGAACATAACTAAGAATCCAGCATGAAACACCGAAGCAAAGTAACATGCTGTGTATCGGAGAGAGGGAGAGAGAGAGAGAGGGAGGGGTGATTCATGAAGCTGTTTTCGTGGTCTTGGTCAACCGGGAGTAGGAACCCATCTGTTTCGCCAGAAGCAAACAGAAGACAGGAACCATATGGCCATATCGTGCCTTGCACTGACAGTTGAAATTTGTTTGATCTTGTCTTCCGTGTTTTTGGATTGTGGGGTTAATGCAAAGTGCACCATATTCTCCACCTCCACGATTTTCATGCAGCCTCTTTTACTTTCCGCCGAACTGGTCGGTCGCAAAATCTTCATAAATCTCAGGTTCGTAGGTCCCAGGACAACTCAAACTTCCTCCTGCGGTGACTTGAGACATCCGCATCTGTCGTCTCTCTAAAGTCTCGCCCGCTTTGTCATCCCTTTCGGTGGTAAATTTCAGTACTTGGAAAGACATGATAAGAAGTTAGGTAGTCCTTATGAGCTCTCCAAAAAGATGAACATCTGGAGTCATTGTTGCTACCATCGCCTACAACATAACCATTCTTCTCACTGGGGTAGAGAGAGAGAGAGAGAGAGAGAGAGAGAGAGAGAGAGAGAGGCGGTGGTGTAGGGCTATTTAGGAGGTGACAAAGGCGACCGTGACAGGATAGAGGAACGATGGCGAGGGACTCTCACCAAATGAGTGGGGAGTGAGGATTTTCTTAATTAGGATCTTAGATTCTCTCCGGTGCGTAGGTAGACGAAAAACTGGCGAGATTTCAATTGAAACCCACTATTTACCGAAGAACATTTCAAGTTTCCTAACTGAGAAGTTATTACACAAGCATAGTATATGTATTAAACCAAATCAAAATCACTGAAAATAGTGGGACTCATGTGTTGCCCCCTCAAATTTGACCCCTTCCAGGTTCAGTCTAGTACATAGACTAGGCCAACCGGAATAATTTTTCTTACTATTCACTCAACCAATCCGTCTGATCTCGAGTGCATTCCAAAAGCTGAGACAAAATCAGGTCCACTTCCCACATCCTTTCCATGTTACTTTCTATGCTTCCTCATTTGAATCGTGTGATATAACCTCACATGTTTCCTCGGTACACCGTCACATGGGACTGTGCCCGCCAAAAACCTTGACATTTTGATGGCAATTTGTAGGTTGAAGATCTGTCGAGTGAACCTGCACAAAAAGTCGCCGACCATGGCATGGCAATGACCGGCCATTTGAATAGATTGACGGTGCTTTTCAACAACACGCCAAAGCGAGACAAGATGGAAGGTCGCTGACCATGGCTTGCCTCAAAACTGCATGTGCAGATATATGCAGCTGCATCAGAGGACCCCGGTTCTGCACGGCAAGTTATATAGGAGGAAAAAAACTTGATTTGGAGACTCGATGTTGATTGTTTACCATCTTCATCAGGTGGGGATATGACAGTACCGAAGATTTTAGAATCAGAAGTAGAAGGAGAGTAAAGTCTGCCAAATCAGTTTAATTAATCCCATTTTAACAAAAATATAAGCTCCAGGCGGGATTAGTTTTCTCAGCAGATTGAAATGTAGCATCTACATATATCTAAGCCTAACACCTGATCTGTTTGGGAAATACAAGATTTCATCATTTGAATTACAAGGGCCGAGGATGGAAGCTCAAGACAGAGTCGTGTGATGCAGGAGTCTCACATATGATTCCCTGAGAAGGGAGTGGCTACCAACTGGAGCTTCCACCAACTACCACCGGTCAATTCAACTTGGGGGCTACCTCTTTCTCTGCCACCATTATAGGGGTGGGGGTTGGAGACAAAAGAAAGATCAAGGCAACATATCGGTTTTTCCTTTATACTCTACTTGGATATGTATTTATACTATTGGATATTCTGTTGCTTTTTCTCCAAACAGGAACTGCCAATTTACAAAGATCATCAACCAGAGAATTTAATGACCAGTGCCGAATCTTTCTATGAATTGCTTCTTTTGCCTCTTTTGCTGTCAAAGTGCCTGTGGTATGGGTTCATATTTGGTTAGTCAAAGCTCGTGTAGAGGCACTTCCGGCAGGATTCATCATCTTGGCAGGAATTCTTTTAAAATTGGGAACCTACGGGTTTTTAAGATTTTCAAAGTTTTAGTGGGAGACAAAATAGGATGAAATCTGGAGTTTTGCCTTTTCTTGTCCTTTCCAACAATGAGAAATTAGGAAAGTCAATAAAAGCAACCTCAGCAAAGAGAAACTCAAATCTAATACTCAGATATGATTCTGGACAAGCTCATAATAAATTATTGGGGTATGTACTTTGCATTCTTCTCTATATATTGCATTCCCCCAACGAACTATACCCAATCGCAGAGAAACTTATTTCTTACAATCATGGTAATCACAAAGATGCAATGAATAAATGATACCAAAAACACCAACATATTGATGACTAGATAAGAAGGGATGGAAGATATGCATGTTTATTCCAATTGTGAAAAATGGGCTCCGAATGGAGAAACTTCATGGACAAACACAGGAAAGAATTTGTAGTGAAATCCGTAATCTTGAATGCAAGAATACAGCGTTTTAATCCAAATGATAACTTTCTATAAATGTAAATGTCCATAAGAAAAACATAATACAATTAGAAGAAAAATCAGCAACTTATCACAGATCCAGGAACTATAACTCCCGAGATCTGATTTTCATACACTCTGCCAGGACAGTGTTGGCCACTGTAAAGTATAAGTGCCAACCAAATACAGCATCTCAAAACCCCAACAGAAACAACTAGGTCAAGAAAGGACTAAATTTGGGGCTCTGACTTTTCTGCACGATGGTATGAATAAAAAAGGATTGCCTGTAACACAACCTAATTTAATGCAACTCTGCCCCTTCTTTCTGCAAATCCAGAACATGGAAGCTTCCATGAAAACGCGGATTAGTTCATTGCAAATGACATTGCATTAATGTCAAGAAGTGAGGCATAAACAAGCATGCGACATTTTCTACTTTTCCACTTATATTTGATCAGCATGTACAGATTAGGAATTATAAATCAAATTAGCAGGAAAATAAAAAACCTAAATCTTATCAATTCTCATCCAATGTGAACTCTAAGTCTAAATGTAAGATTTCAAGCTAAAAAGCTCAAGAGAAATTCCAAGAGGTATGCTACAGCAAACAAAACTTCAGTCCTTTGAAGCACTGCGTAGAACCGGGATGACCACCTTAGTTTAAGTGAAAGGAGAACCATTTCCAGTGGAGCGGTGAAATGCATAGAGATCGGAAAGAACACCAACAGCAAAAGCACTTTGCTGGGCTGACCCTGACACTGAGAAGCGAAAGCTAGGGGATCGAAAGGGATTAGACAATTATCTAAGCTGGGGATATCCTGATTGGTTAAGACAATTGCAAAATTCCATTCACATGTTGATGGTGAACGATCGTCTTTAAGATATCATCTTTACAAAGTTGAAAATCATGACAAGATGCTCTATATCGAACTAAAATAGTGCTGCAAAACCATGACAGCTTCAAGCTACCTACTTCATGATGGATCCAGCGGATGTTGATCTATCAAGTTGAACAAATCTTCTCCAATGCCAAACCCAAGCATCCTAGCCATGTCACTTGTTTTAAGCCTTGGCTTAGGAACATCATGTTTCTTCAACCAAGTGTATACCACCATCACTTTGTTCATGATGAATAATTCTAGTGCCTCAGGATTGAAGACAACTCCCATTCTCATATTCATCTGCCAACATATAATTAAATATTTTAACCTATTTTTGATGGAATATATCTCTCGCACAAAATTTTATTTAGAATATACATTGACAATTAGTCATCTGCAGACATTGAGTTAATTACCTGGTGAGGAACCAACATAGCTGCATAACGGGCAAGCTCTCCAGCTCGCCAGTCCAACAAGACAGGAAGCCACGGATAAGTAGCATCAAGTCTCACAAACCAGAGTCTTATATCTGGAAATTCTGATAGTTCTCGAGGATCTCCAGGATCCTCCCTTGTGTAATTGATACTAAACCCAATTGTACGTTCCAGATAATCCTTGGGCTCAGCTGAAGCAAAGAGGAACGAAATTCCCTTAAAATTTAGGCCATATATATGGACTATGGAAGTTCAGTATATCTCTCTAGTGCTTACCGGACAAGGGAGATGTGATTCCAGTGGCCACTTGAAATGGCGATAAGTCAAGGCCACAAATGGCATCGTTATCTATCACTACTTCAAAACGGCCCTCAGTTGGGGGCATTGGCGGAGCAATTTTTGATGAATCTGCCAATGAAAGTGTATTAGTGTTTACCTTGTGCCCAAACAAATCTCCCTCCCTCCCTCCCTCCCTCCCTCCCTCCCTCCTCTCTCTCTCTCTCTCTCTCTCTCTCGCCACACCATATGTTCTGCTTCGAGACATCGGTCTAATATTGAAGGTTAGATAGTGAGAATGAAAAAGCCATTAGATTCATCACATATTGGGAAGAACATGACCCCATTATGTTTGAAAAAGTCCAGAAGGTTATAACTTGAAGTGATCAACTAATTGATGATGTTATGCTAAGCACAGACTAAGTTAAACCCATTTTCCCTGAAGAACCGAAAAATCAAACGCCTGATACATCACTAGAAGTATCAAGGCTTTAGCATCCAGGGTTTAGGCCCTCAAACAAATTTTAGCATGTACAGAGAAGCTAATTTCCACAGAACATTGCATAACTGTTCTGCCACTTAGAATGCATATATATATATATAGACCATCCCAATTGTCAGGAACAATCTTGCCAAAAGCACAAGCCAAGAGAAGTACATCATGCACGTTTCTCCATGACACACTCCTTCATGGGTAGGCCGAGCTAAAATCAGGGGAGTGTGGACTGTAGTCAGCATGGAGTAGGAAATTCAGCAGCTTGAGCAGAAATGAGCCGGAACTACACCGGTATCGCAACCCGATGAAAGAGCCACTAGCCTCATAAGTTTAACTCCAAGACACCAGCACATCAGCAGAAAAATATCTAGACACAACTAATCCAATGTCAAACTTAAACCGGATTCGATCAGCACATACGTCGAACACTTGACATGCCATCTGCTCCGCCAGAAATGAAGCCGAAGGGTCTTACCTTCTTCGTCGCCGTCAAGGGAAAGGTCGAAGCTCCCGGAGGGGTTGAAGGCCACCGAAGCCGAGACGTCGGCTCGCCGCTCGCTCAAGCGCAAGGTGGGCAAAAGGGCCGAGGAATTCGAGGTGGGTCTGGAGGGAATCCATGGAAGGGAAGAGGGAAGGAGCCGAACGGGGGAGGGAGACAGTGGGAGCAGGGGTTTCACGGCAGCGGCCATGATAAGCATGTCGGAGAGCGGTCATGTGTGGTGGTGGACGTGGACGACGCAGGGTTAAACGTTGTCCTCTGTCCTGTTCGTGTGTCGGGCAATCGGTCCACCGATCATCGTGGCCTTATGTTTCATCTATCCGACTCGGTTCGATTCTTCATGAAATATTTACTGGGCATTTTCTGAAACTTCTATTGTATTGTTAAGTAATAAATGTTAGCTTAAATGTAATTCAATTATGCAGAAATTCCTAGTCAAAAGATCTTATATTTTTATGATTTATTAGATTGAGGCATACCTTTATTCATAACAATAATGTAAGAATAGAAGAATCTCGAGAATGCAATTACCTTAAGAATGCAATAATCTTGAAAAAAAGAAGTCAAATTTCTCTCTTTAACTGATTTCTCTCTCTGAACCAACTTTGGAGGATAGAATATGCCTTCTCATTGCAATTCACGTGGGAGAGAGAATTGAATTATTTTTATAGGTTATCAATAAATGTTTTCAATAAGTGCATTTGAGTCTTCAATAATTGCCTTTAATATGTACCGTCCATCAAAAGTACATTCTATCTTCGTAACAGTTTCGACTTTTCATACACTATATGTTTTCAGCACTTAAATAGTCATTAATCATCAATCAATGAGTGCCTTCATTGAGTGCCTTTTAGTTTTCAGCTTTCCATCTCTTAGAATTTCGTCTTGTAGCCTTCCATCAATTTTTAGCATTAGACAATTAATTATATCCACAATTACTTTTACAATAAAACTTAGGAAAAATCTCAAATAAGGGCTCGAAATGGGTTCATTTTCTCAAAAAATGATCTAAAGTGGACACTGCATCAAATAAGGACCCAAAGTGGCTAATTTTGTCTCAAATAATGACCCAAACTTTCAATCTTATTTACAGCTTGAGGTAGTTTTGTCCAAGAACATTTTTTCTTTATTTTTTTTTCTTTCTTCATCTTCCTCACACCTCCTCCTTCGCTCTACACTACCTCCTTCTTTAGCACCATAATTAGGGCCCCTACCAATGACCTCGTGAGCTTCATGTCATCACGTAGTTGGTCCTAATGACAAGAAGTTGGATTGGAGTTATTTGCTACTGGTCACCTTCTCGGATGCTAAAATCTTCAGTTCCTCAAGATGCATCAAATTTCTGCTCGCTTGTGCTCAGCCTAAAGCTCGAATTGACCTCCATTTGATGACGATGATGTTGGATTTTCTATCAAGGACAACGGTTGATGAGGTTGAGAGCTCGAATAGGACTTGTCAATGGCGGTAATGGGGCAATGAAGTACAACGGTTTCTACAGTTAATGATGTTAGATACAACTAATGATCAATCTCAAGATGGGGCATCGGTTGAGGAGAAGAGCTATGTCGATGAGAATGACAAGAGTGTGAGTGGGTGTCTCCAGACTAGGGATTAATGAAAGGAGCGGCATTGCAAAGGGGAAGGGGAATCCTTGAAAGATTGAATTTACATAAGAGAGGCAAACCCGAATTTGAAATTGATGAGGCAAACTCTTGCCGAGGTTGAAATAGTCGCTAGTTGCAACAAGATTGTTCTTTTGCGTGAAATTGTTGATCACCAAGTGTTAATTAAATCGAGGCATAAGTTAGTCAAACAAGATGATCTGGCAATGCTTGGATATTGCTACTCTGTTGTTGACAAGTAGGACTGAAAACAACACAAAAAATTGCAGTTGCTGGGTTAGCAGAAGGCTCAGAATAAGTGGAGTTTGATGCACTCTCGAGGTGAGAGAAATACGTTGCCAAAGGGATTAGTTGCATAGCTTGGGAGTTGGACAAGAAGTTGAGTCTCGGCAAGAATAGATTCATATTATGGCTTTGAGATTAAAATTTGCGATGAACGTTGGAATAAAAAGAACTTATTTTTGAAAGCTCATTTCGGCTTTGTGGAATTGTCTCCAAACCATTTTGAGTAGCGAAATTTAAAATTTTTAACTTGTTAGACTACGTTGTATGGCTCATGTTAAAGAAAACCCAATCTTAGTCATACAGTGAGATGACACAGAGCGACGGAGGGGCTGATAATGAGGTGATGTAGAGAGTGAGAAAGATGAAGAAAGAAAAAAGAAGAAAGAGAGAGTCTAAAAATAAACAACTCCGGGTCCTTAATTGAAAGTAAGTTAGCCACTCCGGGTCTTTATTTGAAATAGTGTCCACTTTAGGTCATTTTTTGAGAAAATGGCTCTACTTCAGGTCCTTATTTGAGATTTTTCCAAAATCTTATTAACTGTAGATTTTTAAGTGGACGAAAAATGACCTATAACTCTTTTATTATCTTTTTAAGCGTACTTGGCAATAATGAAATTATTGAATCCACCAAAATCTCAAGAAGCTAAAGGAGTAACTAAAATAAATAATTTTGACGCGTGTTAGGATTTGAAAATTTGACTTTGAGAGACATGAGTCCATGGTTTTTTTTTTTTTGGTAACCGAAGAATCCACCATGGGCCCCCCGTGTCCGGACTGCACCAAAAGGCCGAGCCCCCACTTCAGGTCCTTATTTGAGATTTTCCCAAAAACTTATTAACTGTAGATTTTAAGTGGATGAAAAATGACCTAGAACTCTTTTATTATCTTTTTAAGCGTACTTGGCAATAATGAAATTATTCAATCCACCAAAATCTCAAGAAGCTAAAGGAGTAACTAAAATAAATAATTTTGACACGTGTTAGGATTTGAAAATTTGACTTTAAGAGACATGAATCCATGGTTTTTTTTTTGGTAACTGAAGACTCCACCACAGGCTCCCTGTGTCTGAACTGCACCGAAGGGCCAAGCCCCCACTTTAGGTCCTTATTTGAGATTTTCCCAAAAACTTATTGACCGTGGATTTTTAAGTGGACGAAAAATGACCCATAACTCTTTTATTATCTTTTTAAGCGTACTTGACAATAATGAAATTATTCAATCCACGAAAATCTCAAGAAGCTAAAGGAGTAACTAAAATAAATAATTTTGACACGTGTTAGGATTTGAAAATTTGACTTTGAGAGACATGAGTCCATGGTTTTTTTTTTTTTTTTTTGGTAACCGAGGACTCCACCATGGGCCCTCTGTGTCCGGATGGCACCGAAAGACCAGGCCCCTATATCTTAGGTAAGATTAACACATGACCCCAACACCATGGCCCCCACTTATAACGTTAGCAATTGCGAGTTTCGAACTCTCGACCTCGGCGATGAAGGAGAGACTTTCAACCAACACAGCTACCAATGATTGAGTATGAGTCCATGGTTTGTAGGCAAGATAAACAAAGTTGGCCACTTGTTATGCTTCTTTTTGGAGGTTAGAGTTTGAATAACACATGATTTACCATCCGTGGTAATCAATCATCATCAGGGGATGACCATCCAAAGCCCACCATTTTAGTCATGTATCCACCTGTGAGCAAAGTTTTACTAAGTAGAATTATTGTAAGATAAAACTTCGGAAACAATCATTGTCATCCATTAAATAATTGGTGTTGAGCTTAGTGACATGATCAGTGTTGTATGCGTGCCTTTAGGAGAAATTATTTAATCAGCCAAAAACTTATTATATGGATATCAATTAAGTCTAAAATTTTTCAATTTTGTTAATTTAATCCTAAAATTTTGTGCAAAATTCCAATATATTCCTTCCGATCATTTCTTCTCGAAAATCACGTGATAAACCGAGAAGTCTCTGAAACCAATTGTTATGAATAGTGAATTACATCGTTGATGCGGCAATTTGCCACATAGGGCAGCTAATGATTACTAGACTGCTGTGTCAATGATTTCCGACGAAATTTGACTAGAAGAATTATATTCGAATTTCATGCAAAATTTTAGGATCACATTAGCAAAATTGAAAATTTTGGAATTGAATTCACATCTACACAATAACTTTAGAACTAGTTAGGTATTTTTTTTTTTTTTTGGTAAAGACTAGTTAGGTAATTTTTCCTATAATAGATGGTGAAAATAAAATTAATTAGGTTTTTGGGCTGTAGTAATTCTCACTGACATTGTGCATTATTTTCTAGCATAGTAATAAAAATTAGATAGTACAAATCAACATTTTTTTGTGAAATTAGGTTTTTGGGCTATAGTAATTCTCATTGACATTGTGCATTATTTTCTAGCATAGTAAGAAAAATTAGATAGTACAGATCAACATTTTTTTTGTGAGGGGAAAATTGTCTAAAAAGTCCTAAACCTATTGTAGCCCATTTAGTCATAATTATTTCAATTTTGCTAATTCAGTCATAAACTTTTTCACTTCTTATCAATTGAGTTAATTTAGCCAATTTTGACTGGAATTTGCTAACTTGGATGGCTAGCGTTGACATGGTATGTTTTTAATAATATTTTAACATTTTTTGAATTTTTTTAATGTTTTTTCCTTTTTACTTTTTTTTTTCCTTTTGAATTTGGAGTTTGGCAGTTGGTTGACCCTCATCGACTGCAAGGGCTTGTGTGGCCTCGCTTTGGCTGGCGAGGGCATCACGGCCCTTGCCCAAAGTTGGCAAGGAACCTAGTTCCCTTTAGGGGTGTGCAACGGGAACCGCCTGAACTAGTCGGTTTTGGGCGGTTCCCACAGTCGGTGATCTGGTTCCCGGTTTCTAATCTTAGAACCGGTGGCTGGTCGGTCTGGTTCCCGGTTCTAAGGTGGGAACCGGACCGGCTGGACTGAACCAAATTTTATTTTTTATATATAATTTATATACATACAATTAATAAAATATATAAACATGATAACTTATTGCAATGAAAAATTGTAATTTAAGGTAGCAACCTCTTATGTGGCTAAGGGACCATTAAAACCCTTTTTGTTACTCTTTTATTTATAGAAAAAAATCTCCTTGTTAGTTTCATCTTCTACTCGATGTGAGACTAAGGCTCCAAGAGACCCGCAAGGCACTTCAAGCCTCCAAGAGTCTCACGTCGACTAAACATTCAAATAGTAAAAGAGAGATTGTCTATAAAATCTAAGCCAAGCACAACGTTTAGACAAATTGGTCATGGCCTTCATTGTTTAAGTTAAGTGTGAAACACATTAAGTGTAAATTACACAAGTGAAGTTTGAATATTTTATACGTGGAAACATGTGTGATTATTTTTGTTGAATCGCCCAATAACCGAATTGGATTGATCGATCCAGAGCGCGGTCACTTTTTATTGCAAAAAAGTAGAGCCGATTTTGTTGGACCAAATCGGACCAGACCGGAACCGATGGTTCGGTCCGGTTCCTGGTCCTAGGACCAAACAGTCCAGTCCACAGTTCGCAATTTTGGGAACCGATGCTCTCAGTCCGGTTTCTGATTCCAAGGTGGAACCAGATTGAATCGGGAACCAATCACCCCTAGTGCCCTTGCTTAGGACTAATGACAATCGACTTGCTCTCGCCAATGGCCGGTGAGGGTTGATCAACAACCCTGGCCAGCCCAAGCTAAAACAAAAAAAAAAAAAAAAAAGAGAAAAAATAGTTAAAAAATTCAAATTATTATTAAAATATTATAAAAAAAATTGCTTCGTCAACGTCAGCCATCAGTGTTAACAACTTTTAGCCAAAATAGGCCAGATAGACTCAATTGGCGAGAAATGAAAAGATTTGTATTGAATTGGCAAAATGTAGAAATGTTTAGGACTGAATTGAAAAAATTGAAAATTTTAAGATTTAATCAACAAATGTACAATAAATTTAGGATTTTTTGGACAATTTTCCCTTTGGTGGGACAAAAAAACGCAATTTTAAGGTTTCATTTGTTTTAAGGAGAATAAATGATTTTAATATATATATATATATATATATATATATATTAAAACGATCACTTGTATTGTTTACAAAAATAAATAAATGAAAAATATTTTTATTATTGAAAGATGTTTAGAAATAAATTAATATTGATAATAAAAATAATTTCTATTGACTAATAATTTCAAGTGATACAAATATTGATTCAATTTCCGTGAAAGAGATGAAGCATAAAATGATTGGTTTATGATCAAATCAAACTTTAGAGATTCCCAAATATAGTAAAACAAAAAATTGGTTTTATTACGTGATAGTCACTTTTTCTCAAATACAGTAAAACAAAAAAATTGATTTTTTTACATGATAGTCACTTTTTCCCAAGTATAATAAAACAAAAAATTGATTTTAGTACATGACAGTCACTTTTACCGACAAATGATTCCTTCACTTAGTTATCTAGCAATAATGTGCATATGAGCGAACTTATATGATGTTTTCATTCCCAATCTTTACTCCAAAGTTTCATGGACGCTTTTGTACAGCATCGAGCCGAATGCAAATTATATATTACAAAATAAGGAATAAATTTTAATTTATAAGTAGTAATAATAACTAGGACAATTACCCAATCAGTTCTAAAATTATTGAATGTATACTAATTTAATCTTAATCTTTTCAATTTTGCCAACATAAACATAAACCTTGATATGAAATTTTAATGCAGTCTTTCCAGTCGATTGCTGCTGGGAAATTGTTGACTTGACATCGAGTTATTGTCGGGCGTTCTATGTGGCATGCTAATATAGACAATTTACTTGATAAAATCGGGAAGTTTAGGACTAAATTGACTTCCATTCAATAGGTTTATAATTAAACTAGCAAATTGCACCAATAACCGCCAATAAAAATTTCACAATTCTAATTTCATGCATTCTACCTTTAAATGTTTCAAATTGACATTAAAATCTCTCTCCTCCTACACTTACTTAATTTGTTAATAACTAGATCATACGTCAAAGTATTATATCTTTCTTTGCATTGCAAAAAAAAATTATATCTTTATTTCCTGCAATGCGTACGCATGTATCTTTTGTTGTTTGTGAAATTCTTTTAAATGAATGTGATGATATCAGTCATCATATGGGAATATCTTTTTTTTTTTTTAACAACTTAAAAGTTTATGGACAATATTGCATATTAAACCAAAGTTCATGGACCATTTACATAATTATTCTCGCCGGAATAAGCATGGGAGTCACGTGTGCAAGTCGGCCAATGAGCTTGAGCCCTTATGAGACTAAGCTGGTTATGTCAAAATTATTAAATAACAAATCACACATTTATTTAATAGCTTAAATTTTTAGAAAGAGGTAGTGGCCCATTTCATGGATTTATTTGAGAAAAGTTTTGCTCTAGGCTCTCTCTTACGAGAAAACTACTCACTGTAGGCCATAATATGAGAGTTTCTCCACAATTAGTGTATTAGGAAAAAAAAAAATCTTCCCCTTCCTGCTTGATAATTGTGAATTGTGACTTAAAATCAAGATCACATCCATTACATCCCAGCTCTCCTTGACCAAATGTATCAAGATCTAAAGACTTAATAAGACAATGTTCATGCTTAATTATGGGTATCTGTATGCACTATGATATAGTTTAAAATGTAAATCACATCTCGAAATGCATAACAGGGGATGCGAGTCTTGCAAAGGAAACTTCCCTGGACGTTGAGGATCACTAGATCTCAACTGACCCCCTTTTCCCATTGTGGTTAAAGACAACAAGTTCGCCAGGAGACAAAAATGAAAAGGCTCCTAATCGCCAATTAAAGTAAGAAGGACGAGAGCTTGTCGACAGAAGGAATAAATTCCCCCTAGCAAAAATCTAAATCGTAGTTTTTGTTCTCACATAATTCAATTAAGCTTAGGATCTTACACTAATCTAGAAATCCGGCCCCCACCATATACTTTATCTCTTTTTTCAGACACCAGTTACGTGGCCAGTGCTACTTTACTGGACATGCAAGAAACTTCAAAAATCTGTCCTCCTCCAAGGTTGGTGCCCAAGATGCCAAATCATCCTTTGCCCATGATTCAGCTCAAAGACAAACGTGAAATTTCCTTCCCCTGACCCCTCTCTCTTTCTCTCTCTAGACCCAGCATAAGTACGCACACGAAGAACTCACACCCGTCATATCATCTATCCCTCCTATAAGCACAAGCACAAGATGGGGTCGTTCTTGAGCTGAGCTGCAGACACACCCGTCCAGCCATGGCGAGCCTGAAAGCCGGAACGAGGCCGCCGTGGGTGGGCTTGGGAGCGGCGGTTTGGGTTCAGATAGCGTCGGGCAACTCCTACGCCTTCCCTCTGTATTCGCACTCGCTCAAGTCCGTTCTCGGGTTCAACCAGCACCAGCTGACCCTGCTCGGCGTGGCCAACGACGTCGGCGAGAACTTTGGGCTTCTCGCCGGGTTCGTCTGCAACAGGTTGCCTCCTTGGATCGTCCTGTTGATTGGGGCTATAGCATGCTTCTCCGGCTACGGCGTGCTCTGGCTCGCCCTGAGCCAGACGGTCCAGTCTCTGCCTTACTGGTTGGTGAGTTTTGACTGGTAGTTTTTTTTGTTTGTTTTGAATTTGATCGTACTGAAGTTTTTCTTGTTTTATAAGCTTTCTGGACGTGTAGCATGGTCTTTAGTTTGAAATGCTCGGTTTCATTGCCCACATTGAGAGTAACATCAAGTTCTACATCTGAGAACGAACTTGTTTTCTTGATCATTCTGTTTTTGTAACGTTTTTGTTTTGATGAACTTCTATGTCTTGCTTTCTGGCATATCAAGACCTGAGAACATTTGGATCAGATTGAAAGGTTGACTGATATGATGTACATGTTGATAGTGCCATCTAGTGTTTTTTGCAAACTAGAGAAATTTCCGGGCCAATTTTCGGTTTGTTTTGATAAAGCGGCAACAAGGAAACATAAGAACAGAGGGACCCCGAAGGATCGTTTCTTTCTAAAGCTGAAAACATGAGAACATCAACAAATGAAGAAAGCCCAAAAAAAGAAAAACCACAATCGCAGCGAATCCTGAACTAGGCTTCCCTAGATGAAGGTTGTTTTGAGGGAGGGTGTTCGATGATCGAAGACTTCAAGTTGAAGTCTGTCTATTGTGTTCGAGACAAGGAAAGATATTTTCTTAGTTTTCTCCAAGTACCTGGTCATTCACGAAATCCCTGACATATTTTATTAGGCATGGGCTGGTTGTTGGCCATATAATGAAACCGATGGATAACAGACAGTCAACGTGAAATTCCTAGCTTAAATGCTTCAATCGTTTGCCACGAATGCCTGGAACTTGGGAATTGTTTGAACAGGTCAATGTAAGAGAAGTTGACCCTTCAGGTAGATTAGACCGGACTTTTCAGGATTTAGGATGGTATTTGTGGCTTCCTAGGCAACCGTGATAAGGAGCGAATTTATCGAAGGAGCAGATACTGCGCCAGAGAATGTTTCCAATTTTGAAATTAACCCAGTTTTACGATGCGGAGTCCCTGTTGACTCATCCTCCAAATTGTCTCTTGCTTTATGTCTTTGATATGTATGTACTGTATGTTTAAACTGCTTTGCAACCTCAATGTGGCTCAGCTAATGATGCATTGATGCCAAAGAAACATGTATATAAAGATTGTCGGATTCCATGTTTTCATGGTTACCAGAAACATCTATCCGAATTATGCTATAAGTTGATGACGGTCAATCACATCATCATCTGTTAACTCATCCTTGAAGTTTAATCTTCCCTCTGTATTGAAACGGTTAGGAACCTTGTGGCTACGTTCGCACAAGCAAAAGTTTTGGTGCTTCTAGCTAAAGACGTGTTATTTTCTTTGGTGACTATTGACTGATGGTACATTATTGGAATCTCTTGCTGGCCACAAGGACTGTGATGATAAAACTCACAGAAAATGTCGAAAATCAACTCTGTGACATGAAGCAATTACAGATCACTGCTATCTTGCTGGAATCTACCTTCATTTTTGCCGAAGTGGTTTTTGCCTCCTTACTGATCCATGGTCGTCGCCCAATGTGACCATGTACTCACTTCCCGAAACATTGTGTAGACTTGGCAAACAGACTTATCTCATGCTCAGTATCTTCTCTGAATTACCTTTAGGCTATACATTCTCAAAATCGTAGGACGATATTTCAGTGGAGCAAGATTGGCTTGACATGCTATTCCCTACATCAATTTTTGACGTCCCTTCACCTTTTGTTATAATTTTCACTGCAGCTATGGGTTGCTTTGTGTGTCGCCACCAACAGCTGCGCATGGCTTGGCACAGCCGTTCTGGTTACCAACATGAGGAACTTTCCTGCTGACCGAGGCACAGTCGCTGGGATTCTCAAAGGGTACTGCGGCTTAAGTGCAGCCGTCTTTACTGAAGTTTATGGCGTCATGCTTCACCATTCCTCTTCCAGACTCCTCTTGTTCCTCACACTTGGAATCCCGGTTTCATGCTTCATCACTATGTATTTCATCAGGCCTTGTGTTCCAGCCTCCAGCGAAGACTCTTCGAAGCATGGCCACTTCATGTTTATACAAGCAACAAGCGCTGCACTTGGCTTATACGTTCTGACGACAACAATATTGAACGACATCCTTCCTCTGACTTCTAAATTATCTTACTCAGCAATTGCCGTAATGGTTCTCCTCCTTCTGGCTCCTCTTGCTGTCCCTGTAAAGATGACATTTTATCGCAGCAGTAGGGCTGTGATACAGGAAAGCCAAAATGACCCTTCCGATGGCATTGTTTGTGAAGGACGTGAAGATAAATCTGAACCGCTTCTCTCGAATTCTTCGACGGAGAAGTACCTTGGAGGCCCTGATGAGAACAATGATGTGTCTGAGATTAACATGCTTTTAGCAGAAGGCGAAGGGGCAGTGAAGAAAAGGAGGAGGCCTAAACGGGGAGAGGACTTTAATTTCTCTGAAGCTCTCATCAAGGCGGATTTCTGGCTTCTGTTCTTGGTGTTTTTTGTTGGAGTTGGTACTGGGGTTACCGTCCTTAATAACATGGCGCAAATCGGGATCGCAGTAGGCGTGCACGACACAACTATTCTCATGTCCCTGTTCAGCTTTGGCAACTTCGTGGGTCGGCTTGGTGGAGGTGTCGTGTCTGAACATTTTGTCAGGTTAGTAGAACACTGATTTCTGAGCCACATCTATATCTACTCTGATCACTTCTTTATATGTCCTTAGAAGCTTTTACTATTTCAATAATATGCTATATTATGGATGCCTTGGGTGTCCTGAATTTAATATACCTTCAGAAAACGCTTCTTAGGCACCTTTGCATTTAGAGTTTGGCCTTGTACTTTGCGTATCTTGTTCCAACTTCATAGGATTATCCCAGATGAATCACCAGAATCTAAGTCAATACTCCTCGCAGGTCAAAAATAATTCCTCGTACCATCTGGATGACACTAACTCAAGTAATCATGATCATCACGTACCTTCTTTTCGCATCGGCTATAGACGGAACACTTTATGCGGCAACTTCACTACTCGGGTTCTGCTACGGTGTTCAGTTCTCCATCATGGTCCCGACCGTCTCTGAGCTTTTCGGGCTGAAGCATTTCGGCTTGTTGTACAACTTCATCTCACTGGGGAATCCCATTGGTGCGTTCCTCTTCTCGGGCCTCTTGGCGGGTTACATATATGACAACGAGGCAGCTAAGCAGCACGGATTTGATGCGCTCGCCTCGACCATGACTTGCTTGGGTCCTGATTGTTTCAGGCTCACCTTTCTGATTTTGGCTGCAGTGTGCGGCTTTGGCGTAATTATGAGCCTGATTCTGACCATCAGAATAAAACCTGTCTACGAGGCTCTTTATGCCGGTGGATCGTTCAGGCTGCCTCAAAGTTCAACTCACTGAGGTCTGGTTGATGTGCCCGAGTTTTTTTTTCCTTCATTTCCAGACAAGAACTTGCTTACCAGGTTCTTTTTCAGAAGTTGCTATTCCAGGAATAGTCAATTTTTTCTAAGCTCTACTATATGATGAGAAAACATGGAACCAAGACTGTCCATTTCTTAAGAGGAAAATTGTATATCTTTGCGGTATACACATATTCAGAATGTACAACTAGAAGTTGCACAGTTTCTTTCCTGCTATAATTGTGTCCTTGCAAGATATGGAATCATGCAGAAGATGTGAAAAGCCAAGCTGAATCATATGAAGAACCAGCCAGAACATTATTTAGAGCAAAAAGGAGTAACTCATAATCGAAAAGACAAGGCAAGAGTAGGACTATCACATTAATCCTATATTATAGTCATTTTGCCAACAAAATCATAGCTTCTGAATGAAAATTTTACATACTTAAAATATTTGAAGTTCAGTACTACTAGGCAAACTTTTGAGAATGCTGGGACGTGGCTTTTGGGGCTAGATGATGTTAATTTGATCTAGTCAAATGTATATCGACACAGCGAAAGAAATGAGGCACAATGATTCAGTTCGAAGATAGAAGCTCAAATAAACATGAAAATTACAGAATACAGATTAAAATGGCAATCCAGATGAAGGCTCGAGTATTTCAGCGATGAAAGAGATTGCCATACTTGTCCTGGAGGGAAAAGTAGAATATGATGAAGCAATTGTAGAATGTGGTGATGATTACGTCAACATAATGAAATTATTGCCTTTGACAACAAGGATTTATGAACAGAACAACTGGAATTACCAGTAGACGTTGCATAACACACTTTGAAGCTCAAGTAGAATGTTGTCGTGACTATGATTTCGCCTTCGCCTTCATTTCCCCAACTATTGTTTTTCCCTGTGGCTTGTCCATTTCCCTGACTGTTGTTATTACCGGTGGCTTGTCCAAATAAAAGAGGATTTCCATAGTATCCACCGTTATCGAATGACTGGAATTGATTCTTATGTGATGATTCATCCGACAAGTTGTAGTATACATTAAAGACTACCGAGAAGTTCAACTTGGAGAGATCATCGGCTATAGAGTGGGCCAAGTTATTGCAGGAAAGATTAATCCCTCTATAATGGTCAGTGCAGAGAATGACCAGGTAAATGTCCTGCAAGCTCATTGTGAGAAAGATATAGCGCACAAATGTCATGTAAACCTCCTGTCTCTTTGGGGATTCGACCTGTGGCCAGTCACAAGAAAGATCCAATCCCCTTCCATGAGAACAAGAACACCACGTTCATAAGTGTTAGACCTTCTCTTTGTTGCGAACTCAACCTTCTTGGGTGGGATTCCAGTGAGCCATTGGTTCTACACAAGAACATCATAACAGTAAAATTCGATGCTTTTGGTTGTCTTGAAATATGAGGAAGATGACCGTTCAACATCTGTTGCTTCAGTCGAATGAGGCGTCGTGTCTATCTGATCAAATACTTCTTTAGCAAAGTTCATTGGATTGAAGCAACTTCGCAAATGATGAGAAAAATTGTGGACAGAAAGATCGATCATGCTCAATTGTCTCAAGCTGCTCAATTGGTCTGGAAATGTGCCACTGAACTGGTTAGCTCCGAGCTCAGCAGGATGGTTTCCAACCCGACTAGGGATAACTCCTTCGAAATCGTTACTGCTAAGGTCCATCCTGACCAAACCTGAGCTCCTAGGGAGGCATGCGTGATGGAACCACTGAATTTGTTCTTATTCGGACGAACGTGACCCAGAGATTGCGGGCTAAGGCACAAATGCTATAGCGCCGGACAGATCTTTTGCCGAGAAGTCCAAGAATTCAAGCTACTTCTTGCGACATACCACCTTGCAACTGATTATTGGCCAAATCAATCGCCACTAAGTTTGTCATGTCACAAATTCATCTTGGAATCTCACCGGTGAAAAAGTCATTGCTAAGATCTAGTACCTTCAGACTCATGAGAGTTGACATGATAGGGATCTCCCCATGAAATTTATTGTGGTCCAACCGAAGCGATCCCAACCCTGTAGCAGGGTCTTATGAGAGCTGAGAGACTTGAGACCGAGAGCAAAAGGGGCTCATGAAATTACCAGACTGGTACTCTGATCAGCTAAGTTAGTACCTTGGACTCCTACATATCGAAGCGAGGACTTCGGATCGCTTGAATTGAAAATATAGTTGGCCTATCACATAACAGAGAACAGAGAAATGTATGCAGAACACACTCGAAAAAGACAAATGGTTTCCTACATAATGATGGTCCTCGTCTATCACATTACCTATAGGACAGATTGCTGTCGGTGATCCGACAACTGCACAACTGAAAATTCGTGTCTTTCTACTAAGAATCATCCTCATGGGTATAGACTTCGGAGAGAAGTATGATATGATGCATAACCGAGCAAAGCATGTTCAAGAAGATGATGGATCAGGGCCTTTCTTACTAGGAAGGAAAATGAAGAATTCAAAGAAATAGAGGCCCGTGTACATATTGCAATACCCAAATTCCCCAATACATTGAACTATCTATTCTCCTAGGCTTACCAAAACTCAGATGCTGGGCAAGCGCATATCGAACCACCAGTCCAAACTTGTTCACCTGTTCTCACAATCAAAAACTCCCCAATCCTCCTCCTTCCACCCTTCCGTGCCTTCTCACAAAAATAGGCTCACTGCATCCCATCAGAAAGTTATGCAACTAGCATCCCGCAAATATGATGACGGGAAAAGACTAAACATGCACATCCTTCCACGGCTTTGAGAGGAGCTGCCACCACGCCCGAACCTTTGCAAATGCCCTGCGAACCAGTGCCAGGGACTATGTGTGGAATTGAACTACTCTTCAATCGCAACGGAAACTGTTCTCCTCATCACAAGGAGTCAGCTATTGGAATAGAGGGAAATATGCATCACGTAAAATGTACTCTCAGCCAAGTACGAAATTCACCACTGAAAGGCTCTCTCAATTTCTCAGCGGCTGAAAACAGAGGCCTTTGGGCAAATTGAATGGCCTTAAACTGCTCGGCTGCCTGGCTGAGATATCCAAGAACCTACCATGTTGGAATCGAACTCCACCTCGCAACAGGATGATTGTTATATACGATGCTCCTAAGCTGAAGTAGAAGGTGGCATGTCCATAAATCCGCATTCATTTCCCCAACTATTGTTATTCGTGGAGGCTACTCCAGATAAAAGAGGGTTAACATTCATATTGGTGATTGGAATGGATTCTTATCTGCTATTGCACCCGACAAGTTGCGGGACACATTAAAAAATACCGAGAAGTTCAACTTGGTGAGATTGTCTGGTATTGAGCCGTTCAAATTATTGTAGGAGAGATCTAGACTGTATGTCTGTTAGTACGAGAATGATGAAGATATAGAACCTGTGAGTTGGATGGGCAATAGGTTTAGCGCTCACATGCACAACTATGAGAAAATCACTGTCATCTGCAAACACAACTGAGAAGCTATTTGGCCGCAACTCTCAAGTAAGCTGCAATGCACATTGAGACCGCATTTGGGAGATGCAGAAATACACTTGGAAAATGACACTTCCATTTGATCATCTGATTTCGAAGAAGCTTAATACCAAAAACATGTCCTAAAACTACCAAAACGACACTTCATCCCACGATAAAAGTCAGCAACTTGGACAGTGAGAAATGAGCGATTAGGATCCTTTCAATTCCACTAAATTGAGTCTTTTGCAATTCAGAAAACAGAGAAATCTCTAGTGAATCCCGCTGAGAAGGACATATTGCTTCCTACATAATGGTTATTATTCTCGACAAAATTGACTGAAACAGCAATCGGAGATAGTGATATGGACTATGGAGAAAAGTTGCAATCACAGCAAATAACTACGCAAAGCATGTTCAAGAAGACATTGTTACAATCAAGACCTTGTTTACAAAGATTATGCTTGCAGCACTCACAAAACAGAGACATATATACATAGTCCGATTCCAAAAATTCCACACTACATTGAACTATCTAGTCTCTAAGGCTTACCCAACTCAGATGCTGAGCAAGCGCATCCCGAACCACCTGCCCAAACCTGTTCAGCTCGCCTTCATAAGCCGGAACCTCCTGATCCTGTTCCTCCCACTCTCCAACTCCATTTTCATCAAAAACCGGCTCGCTGCACTGCATCAGAAAGTTATGCAACAAGCATGCTGCGAATATGACGACTGGGAAAAACTCGACATGCTCCTCCTTCAATGGCTTCGAGAGGAGATCCCACCGTGCCCGGACCCTCGCAAACGCCCTGCGAACCAACCCCATGGCGCGACTGTGCACGGAATTGAACTCCATCTCGATCGAGCTGACACTATTCTCCTCATTATAAGGAGTCAACAGCCATGGCAATAGAGGGAAACAGGCATCACCCAAAATGTACTGTGGGATCGAGCTCCCATTACTCAGCACGAAGTTTGGTCCACTCAGAAGTTCCCTTGATTCCTCCACGGCCGAAAACAGCGGCGTCCGGCACAAAATCGAATTAGGCCTTAAGCTACTAGGCCACCCGGCCGAGACATCCAAGAACCTCCCCTCAGAATCCACCAATGCCTGAACTAACAGGCACCCGTTCCCCCCCAACCAATCACCCTCGACGCGAAACCTCCCAAACCCCAAGATCCCGCAACAATTCGGCAGCAAAATCCACCCAAACCCCACTATGATCCTCTCCCTATTAGAGTACAGCTCAAGCAGATCCCCCAAATTCTCATTGATAGCCCTACAGACAGCAAAGAACGACCGGCACGCGTCCGCCGAGTCCAGGCCGAACTGCCTCCCGACGGCCTTGTACGGGGCGGCGTGCGCCAACCGGTAGAGGGCAGCACCGAGGGCGTGATCGGGAGGAATGGAAGGCAATGCCGATTGCAGGGAAGGCGAGATGAGGCGGAGGAGCAGCGAGAAGGAGGGTTTGGACATGCGGAAGAAGTGGGTCCACCGGGGGTCGTAGTCGGCGCCGTCGGTGGCGGCGAGGAAGCGGCGGAACCAGCAGTCCCGAGGCGGCGGCGGCAGCGGAGGAGGAGGGGGGAGTTCCGGCGGCGGCGCCGGGAGGGAGAGAAGGGAGGCGAGGGAGTGGAGGGAGGAGGAGGCGGAGCGGAGGTGGGATTCGAGGGCTAGGGTTTGGGGAGGGAGGAGGTGGAGGTCGTTGCGGAGGAGGAAGGAGCGGGCGGCGGAGGCGGCGGAAGTGAGGAGGGGGACGAGCGGCTGCAGGCGGTCGTCCCGGCGTCTCTTGGTCTTCGGCCTGGTGGCGACGGTGGACGAGGCCGCGGCCGAGCTTTCGCCTTCGCCGCCGCAGCCGGCGGCGGCGGTGCCGGTGCCGCCGGCGACCATTTGGTGACGGCGAAACGGAGGAGGAGAGCTTTATTCAGCTTCCCATTTCGATGCTTCCGAGGAGGCAATGGAGAAGCAAAGGCTGCAACTGAGAAGTGTCTTTCAGATAATTAGCCAGAAATTCTTATTTTAAATTACTTATTTATTTTTGGTTAAAAAAATTACTTATTTAGTTTAAATTGTTTATTTATTTGATTTTTCTAAAGTCAAAATTGGAACATGATTGCTGACGGATTCAACACGAATACCACCGACAAAGCTGACGGATTCAACACGAATACCACCGACAATTTTGTCGGTGGAAAGAAATTGGAGAGAGTGGGAAGGAAATTGGATTGATGACTATATCGTTTTTTTTTATTATTAATTTCAATGAAGTACATAAGTGTAAGGAATCGATGATTTAGCTAGAAAATTGTTGATGCTTATAAATGGTCACATTCGTTCCTAAATTCCTTAATCGGTTTAGAGAATGTAATAAGCCAAATATCTTTTTTTTTTTTTTTAATTCAGAATTTCTGTGCAACTAATTGAGGCATTTTAGAGGATAGTTAGCTCCGATTGTAATTCACGTTTCAAATTCCTTGACTATGGGCAAGCTACTTTTAGTCAGAATCGCTTATGTAGAAGAAAATCCAACCAACTGGTTTTATGCGACTTACGAGTCATTCTATGGATATTTAGGTAGCCGGCTCTTCACGCTTATAAATCTTTTGGATTATGAAAAATAGCCCCTTTCATAATAAATTAATGTAGAGCCCACATTTGGTCTAGGCTATCATGAAAATACAGTTTACTTGCATATGATATAGTATTTTCAAATATTAAATAATCAATCATTTTTGTAAGGACATTTTAAATGAAAAAAAAAAAAAATCTTACCTAGAAAAATAGGGAAAAAAAAGTTGTACCCGTTTCTCCGAGAAAACTAATATTATCCTTTTTGACTATTCAAATTGAAAAATTAATACACAACTTTATAGATCAGATCGGATGCTCAAACTTGAACACACAATTCGACTAGATCACTAAAAGTTAAAATTCAACGTAATTGTGAAGTCTTAATTTAAATTCTTGGCTCACCGACTGGATTTTGCATATTAAGCAAAATGAGGAGTTATACCGAGAGCATTTTGCATATTAAGCAAGTTATATTAGGAAATTCTTCGGCACAAAAAATATCTCAATGTGCACACATGCTAACGAACTAGCATTTCAACGAGAAAATGAGTTTTGAAACATCTGGACCGCCCGAAAACGCCATAACTAGGGACTCTGAAGCTTAATGTTGATGGGTCACATCTGTCCAGGTTAGCAGAAGGTGCAATCACTTCCGTTAGCATGGATGGATGATTGCTTGAATTGCTTTTGCGAGTCCCTACTTTGTGCCTCCACACACTTAAAACAATTTACAATTATATTTGAATTGAAGCTGGACTCGTCAAATGGGTGAGTAGTCCGACCCAAATTGAATGATTTAATTCATTTTGACTTATTTTCAAATCTTGTTAGATATCCAATCCGATCCATATTACTAAATATTTTCATATCTAACCCAATTAAAAAAAAAAAACTCATATCTAAGCTGAGAAGATAAGAGGACAAAGCTAACGAGCGCGAAATTGAATATGAGAAAAATGAGTGAATAAAGAGTCATAGAAGTGGGTTATGTTCAAATAAGTTGTGGACCCATATTAGTTTATGTTTTGTTATTCTAAACCCAATTATAATTCATTTACTGAAGATATTAATTTATATGATAAGTCTATCCACAAAAAATGAGTTAAGAAATAGATTTATGGCCCGTTTTCGACAAGTGTAACTAGAGCTGGTCTTGGTGTCAGATAATTCGGTGTTAATAAGTCCGGTACAGGACTTCAGTGAATGCTCCTAGACTCATGGCCGTCTTCAAGAACCTTGAGTCGGTCCGCTGCTCTAGAGAAACAAATAGATTAGTGAATTGGGTAGGAAAAGCCTCTAGAGGTTAGTCCCTTTCACTCTTGTAATTGGGCCCGGTTTCATCAAAACGCAAGTGTCTATTCATACCCAAAAAAAAAAAAGTGGAAATGAGCTCCTTCCCAAAATGGAAAGTAATTATAATCTTTTTTTATTTTGGTAGATTTCAACGTGCGAGATTAATGAATAAGATTAGGGCAAAAAATGAATGAGATACGAGTCCCGGCTAAATCTCAAACGTCCATTACGCCGACATTTCTGCGCCGGACGAAGCGGAGACGCCCTGTGAGCACACGCCCACCGGGAGCCCGACGTGGACCCACCTCGAGAATCCCAGATCGCCGTCCGTTCGCCACCGGCGCCTCAATCGGACGCGCGGAAACAGCCGGTCAACGTCAAAGTTCACCTTCCACGTGAACCTCACGCGTTTTCACGCCAGGTAAAATAAGCCTTCGCGCACCCAAACAGTACCACAAATCTTCTCTCTCTCTCTCTCTCTCTCTTTCTCACCCACGAAAACAACGCCTCCTGCTTCGGAGGAAGACAAGCTGCGCCGCGCCCGCTAGATCTCCGGCCAGATCAGCGCCTCCGCCGCCGTCCCTCTCTCTCTCTCTCTCTCTGCTCCCCTCCGTACTCCACTCCAGTAGACGAAGAAGCTGTGGTCAGCGGATCCCGACCAGCCGGCGACGACGCCACCCCGCTCCTTCGGCGACGGCACTCCGGCCTGCCTCAATTCGAGATCCTTTCTTCTTCGAAGGGATTCGACGGATCGCCGGTTGTACCGACTCCGCCGGAGCCAGTTTTGTCCGAATCTGATCGCGCTTTGAGATCCGCCTCATCTCTCGCCTTTTTCAGACGCAGAAGACGAAGCGTAGCGATCGGCGATTGTAATCGGCGGATCCATCCGTCGTTCGAAATCGGCGTTGCCGGATCTTAACTTCTCCAGATCTGACACACTTTTTCTAAAGGTAATTTCCCGGAGGTCGATGCTACTTTGACCGCTTCGTTAAGCATAGTGGAGCGTGGTGAGCTGAAGTTGTGAAATGATTAGAACCTATTTATACGGTTCAGGTTAGTGAAGCCATCGATCGTGCTGAATGCTTCGTTGATCGCGTGATTAATCGCAGTGAAAGCATGGTTACTTCAAGCACTAAAATGATTAGATCATCCTCAAGCTGTTGATTTTGTGAAATCACTGGAAAAGCTGGTTAGATCATCATCAAGCGACGCTTTTGAGTCGATTTTGACTAATTTAGCTAATTTGTGCGGTTTAGGTAGGTAAGGGTGACGGTGAAGATGTCTCAAAGCACGATCCGCAAAACGCTGGGGGCTGTCAAGGACCAGACAAGCATCAGCCTCGCAAAGGTGGCAAGCAACATGGCGCCAGAGCTGGAAGTAAATATCGTGAAAGCCACGAGCCATGATGATGATCCTGTGGATGAGAAATACATTCATCGGATCCTGAATTTGACTTCATACTCACAGGGATACGTTCGTGCATGTGTTTCTGCACTTTCGAAGCGACTGAGCAAGACACGCGACTATATTGTGGCTCTCAAATCCCTAGTGGTCATCCATCGTTTGTTGAATGATGGAGACCCAATTTTTCACAATGAGATAATGTATGCGACCAGGCGTGGTGCTAGGTTGTTGAATTTGTCTGATTTTAGAGATGAGGCTCACTCTAGTTCATGGGACCACTCGGCTTTTGTGAGAACTTATGCTATGTTTTTGGATCAGAAACTCGAGTTGATTCTATTTGATAGAAAGAGTGGTGGTGGCGGCAATCCCAGTGGAAGTGCTAATGGTGGTGGTAGTGTTTACAGTGAGGATAGGTATGGGAATCGAGATGATTTTCGGTCCCCACCACCCAGAGGGAATGATTATGATTATGGTGATTATAGAGGAGAATATGGTAATTATGGGGGGATGAGAAGGTCAAGGTCATATGGCGATATGAGCGATGGTGTGGCTGTGAAAGAAGGGAAAGAAGAGAGAAGGGTAGTGACTCCACTGAGGGAAATGAAGCCAGAAAGGATTTTTGGGAAAATGAGCCACTTGCAGAGGCTATTGGACCGGTTCTTGGCGTGTAGGCCCACTGGTCTGGCAAAGAATAGCAGGCTGATCTTAGTTGCATTGTACCCTGTTGTGAAGGAGAGTTTTCAGGTATATGCTGATATCTGTGAGGTTTTGGCTGTTTTGCTTGATAAGTTTTTCGATATGGAGTACCAGGATTGCATCAAGGCTTTCGATGCTTATTGTAGTGCGGCTAAGCAAATTGATGAGTTGATTGCATTACACAATTGGTGTAAGGATACAGGGGTGGCTAGATCATCTGAATATCCTGAAGTGCAAAGGATTACCAGTAAGTTGTTGGAGACATTGGAGGAGTTTGTGAGGGATAGAGCAAAGAGACCTAAGAGCCCAGAGAGGAGAGAAGAATTGCCCCCTGTGGCTAAGGAGGAGGAGCCTGTGCCAGATATGAATGAGATAAAGGCATTGCCTCCACCAGAGAATTATACTCCGGCACCACCACCAGAGCCAAAACCAGAGCCCCCAAAGCCACAAGTGACACAGGATTTGATGGATCTGAGGGATGATGGAGTTACTGCTGATGATCAGGGTAATAAATTTGCATTGGCTCTATTTGCGGGGCCGCCAGCTAATACAGGGAATGGTTCGTGGGAAGCATTCCCTTCTAATGGTGAACCAGAAGTGACTTCTGCTTGGCAAACCCCAGCTGCCGAATCTGGCAAGGAAGATTGGGAATTGGCTTTGGTGGAGACTGCTAGTAACTTGTCAAAGCAGAAAGCAGCTTTAGGTGGTGGTCTTGATCCATTGCTACTGAATGGCATGTATGACCAGGGAATGGTCAGGCAACATGTGAGCACTGCTCAGCTGACTGGAGGTAGCGCGAGCAGTGTTGCTCTACCCGGCCTTGGAAAGAGCACAACCCCAGTATTGGCTCTCCCTGCACCCGATGGAACTGTCCAAACAGTTAACCAGGACCCTTTTGCTGCATCATTGAGCATCCCTCCTCCTTCATATGTACAGATGGCGGAAATGGAGAAGAAACAGCATTTGGTTGTGCAGGAGCAACAACTATGGCAGCAGTATGCTACAGAGGGGATGCGAGGTCAAGCCACTTTGGCCAAGATTGGTGGGACAGGTTACTATGCACCAGGTGCTCCTGTGATGCCACCAGTCAATGGGATGGGACCGCCAGCTGGGTATTATTATTCTCCTTACTGATGTTGCTTGCCTATCACCATGCGACTCTGTTTTTTCTCATTTCATCCAGTCGTGTATCTAGTTATATTACAATACAATCTTTTTTTTATTCTGATATGCGGGTTTTGGGAAGTGGGAAGAGTGAACCCGGGGAGATTCTTTTTGGGGGAAGATATTTGATGGTGACATCCAGTGCATCCTGTACCTGCTCGTGCTTCTTGTGATAATCAAAATTTTCCATTACCACAGCCTCTTATGCAGTCAAATTATAGACAGAACCGAATCTGTCATTGTCTAGTAGCTCTGCGCTTTGTTGTTTCATGCGTAAAAGTAGACTGACCATCAAAACCGGTTCTCTCAAAAATATCAGCACTGCTGACTTTCTTGTATGAATGGAATGATTACAATAGAATTGAGTTCTTCAAACAAGATTTTTGTCTTTTTGCTCTGATCTTTCTGTTTATTGTTAAATAGTTCCTAACTGATATCATGGATAAAGATCCCTCAGAAGATGATGTGCGGAATGATTTTTAGTGGTCATGAAAAGGCTCAAAGCATGAGCTCGGGATAGAGCAGGCATAAGATGTACTACTATCTCCCCAAAGGTTGAGCCTAGGTTCCCATTTCGACTGTTTATCTGCACAACTAGAGGTCCAAGCCCACAAATTGCCTCGATGAGGACAAAATGTTGAACAATTGAACTGAAAGCACCGCGAAATTTGATTTTATAGAGTTTGAATAATAAGTCATAGTGAAAAAGCTGACGGATAGTTCAATGCATATTGCAAAGGTTTTTTTTTTTTTTTGGTCTAAGTGTTGTTTATCTTTTCAGCTGGGGTCTTTCTCTGAAAATGCAAATTGTGTATCTTCAAAAGTGGGGATGGTCTCTCCAAAGGTTCTCTAATTTTTTCCTTCTTTTTTGAGAAAAAAAATGGCATGATCCCTTACTTATGTGTTATCTAAGGGTGATTGGTTTCTGGTCGAGTTCGATCCCACCTAAGAACCAAGAACTAGATTGGGAGGACCGTTTCCTAGTTTCTGGGACTAGGTATTGGTCTGGCCCCATAGAACCGATCACTTAGAAAAAAAGAAATTTTTTTTTTAAATACTAGAGTTGTTTATTACTATTTTTTAAAAAATAATATATATACAATTTTTTTTTAAAAGAGTTGATCTGTTGATTTGGTTTGATTCGTCGATCTGGTTCCTCCTCGAAACTAGGAATCAAATTGATACTTGCGGGAATCAGACCATAGCGGTTGGGTTGATCTAGTCCAGGCCGTTCTCGAATTGGGCGATTCGATATGCTCACCCCTAAGTCGTTATTTGATATAATAATTCTTTTTTTCCATATTAAACTTGCTTCTACACATTTTAGATAATTAATAAGGTTGATGTTATATGATCTGTAGCTTTCTCAGAATCCCTTCTCAAGAGAGTGAGAATTCGTTAAGAGAATTTACAAAAATAGATTCTAAACAGTATTGCAAAGTGAAAAGTCATGTAAAACATAAAAACCCCTCTAAAAATAATTAAAATTCGATATGGAGGTTTTCCTTTGGCCCAAGCGTTGGACCTCGTGGCCTGGCTTGGTTGGGGAGCTCTACTAGTGGCCAATAGCCATTTTCATACATTTGCACCAATCTAAGCCTTGATTCGGATTGGTTCTTTGTCGAATTTGGCCTAGACATCAAGACAACAAATTTGGTCTCTTTTAGAATGAACCGGAAATACCTTAGTGAAATGTTAAAACGTCGTTCCATGCAGACAGAAATAGCAAAAGGAGTCATATAAATGCAAGTTTGACCATGAATTTAGTTATCTCATGGGACACTTTATCACAAGTAAACCTTCATAAGACGGAAATCGATGTGCTAACCAAATTGTGGATCGGCCATGAACCTAGGACTCTGGAGGACATTAAGTTGTTCATGCTATATTGTCAAGCAAGAGGAGCTTTATCTCTTGAATTGTTTGTGAATGGACCGAGTGATGAACGGAGACGGAATTGTTCACTCAAAAAGGAAAGCAAATGCGTTACCTAAGAAAGAACACCAGTGAGAAGAGATAGCTATGTTTTTCTAATGTTGTTTGTCGTTGTTTGCAGTATGATCATTTAGCCAAATAGAGATGAGCAAGCTACTACGTAAAAAAAAACCTTTTCGAAAGCGGGAAAGATCACGCAATGTATCGTCTTCAAGGAAATTAGAACAAGACCTAATTCAATTATGAAGGTAAAAACTTCCATTGACCTGGTAGATTGCAGAGTTCTTGAGGGATGAGGCCGTCTAATTGATTTTTGGACAAGTCAGGGCTGCAAGCAATGACGCACTTGCAATCAATCTCGGAAGCTTGCTGATGAAAGAGTTGTCGCTAATGTCCCGTATTAACAAATTTTCCTTGTGATGAAAGAAAAGAGAGATTTCCAGTGAACATGTTGTGGAGTAATTGTAGATAGGACAGATTTCAGTTCAGGGTGTCGTTAGAAAATACGAAACATTGCTATTAATTTATTATTTTTCTCTAACCACTTCATGATCCACACGCTTTCTTTTAAAAATAGAATCCCAAATAGGCAATTAAAGTCCACAGAAAATTTGACCGTGACAATTCATTGCTATTTGCTAATGGGCCCTTGGCAGCTGTCCCCATAAAATTTCTCAAACAATGTTTAATGTGCCGGTGATTATACTCTCCAGTCCCCCGAATTGAACTTGTACCTTTTTCTTGTCGAAGCTCCAAGCGATGCACTCTCAAGTCTTTCACATCCCGAGGTCCAGATGTAATTGTGGCTATATAATATATCCAACCAAATAGAAGAAGCTCTCTGCAAAAGAAATATATATATATATTTGCATGCGTGCATACATGTATGCCATTCAAATAAAGATTTTTGGATTTATTTCTTATCCAATCAGGTTTGATTGCATAACAACTCATAATTGAAACATACTTTAACAATTCTCTACCTTGGCTCGAGTTTGTAGTCAAATTGTAGTGATCATCATTTATGCCAACTCTCTCAACACTCTAATGGACGCTCTATATAGATGGTAATTATGCTCTAGTAAAGCTTAAGTTTTGTTAAAGGATCATGTCTGATGAGTTTTCTACCTCGGTTCGACTTATGTGATATATTTATATGTTAATGGGATTAACCGAGTCGATTTGCCCTCTTAATAATAGGACCCTAATCTTTTTTTGGCTAAGTATTGGGACACTTGACATTGATTAAATAAGTGAGATAAGAGAATAATCACTGAGTTTCTCCATACCGAGTAGAAAGAAGTCTGATTGGATGGCGACTTTCCTGATTGCTTTGTTCTTGAGTTTGTCGTGTCTAGGAGCCTAGAGAGGTCCTTGTAACAATCCTTGCTTTACATTTTGGAGATAACGCATCATGATGCAAAGTATAAGAACTATTGAGTTCACATGATGGCGGATTGCACTTCAATTTTTTTTTGCTCTCTAGTTCTCATAAGGCTTAGATTACCCAGATGTACAGTTCGGTGTGGAAGAGAGACATTTGTGTGGAGAAGGTGAGCGTGGGACTGTAGTATTTTGATTGGTAATTTGTTACTGTGGTTGCAGTAACCATCCTTACTTTAGCAAATTCCATTTTAAGTTGTCTATGACATTAGTAATCATTTTAACATGATTCATCAGATCTGTCATTTTTTTTCCTATCAACTTTGCCCCTCCTGACTCACTAGTCAAAAATTGCCCATCACCAAAACCCACCTATCCAAGACCCTAACCCAACTCGACGCCTACAAGTTAGGCCCTCCCTTCCGGCACTGCCCGCAATTGTTGAGTCACCGAGCCACCGCCACCCAGCCTCAATTGTTTCCCTCTCTCGTCTCGAGCTTGAGCATCCGTTGCTGCCCAAATTGTGTTGTGAAACTTGATGCCAAATCTAGGTGGCGATGGCGAGCTTGCCAAATCGCGTGACTTTCGAGCTCGAAGACCATGGGCATTAATGCTGCCTTTGAGCTTGTGGCCATGGCCTCGGGTGTGACTTTCGCGCTCCAGTGACCATGGAGAGAGAAGTCGATATTAGTGTGACGGAAGGTAGAGAGATGGGGATAAAAAATGGGGGGGGGGGGGGGGGGGGGAGGGGTAGTTTATAAATGCAAATTGTGTATTTTCAAAAGTGAGGATAGTTTTTGAAAGGTTCTCTATTTTCTTTTTTTGAAAAAAAATCAAAAAAAAGTTTTAAGTTATGTCCACTATAAAACAATTTCTCCAAACTTTTTTTTGTGGCACAAAAAATCCAAAATTTATATCTGTATAATACGTTTACCTCAAACTTCTTTTTGTGACCTAAATACCCCAAACTTCTTTTTGTGACAATAAAAACCCAAAACTTGTATTTAGATAACATATTTATCCCAAATTTTGAGGTAAATGTATCATATGAAGTAAATATGTTATATGGGTACAAATTTGAGATTTTTTTGTGTCACAACAAAAAGTTTAGAATAAATATAACATAGTGGACATGATTTAGAGTATTTTGTGGCATTTTTCCCTATTCTTTTTTCTCTTTTGAGAAAAAAAAATTGCACGCTATTTGATATAATAATTCTCCTCTACACATTAAATTTGCTTCTTCATATTTGAGACAATCAATAAGCCTCATAAAAGAAATTTTAAGTACTCTTGCAAAGTGAAGAAAAGTTATGTGAGACATCAAAAGGCGCTAAAAATAATTAAAATTCAATATGGAAGGTTATCCTTTAAGCCAGGCGCCTGGCCACACGGCCTGGCGAGGCCTGAGTGGCTAGTAGCCATTTTCATACGTTTGCACCAATCCGGGCCTCAATCTTGGCCTAAACATCAACACGACAAATTACTAGAATCAAAAAGATACTTTTCACTTCTCAGATTAAGAAAAACCTATTGCTAGAATCCAATGGATTACGCGCCGATCTTCAACAAGAACTCGTCAACACTAGCACCGGAAAAGGCATGGTATGCTCATCACAAAGGAACACCTTCAATTGCAGGACAAACCAATCATCCGAAAATTTCAAAAAGAATCTTTCTTTTTTCCTTCACCATGATCGAGGGAGAAGCCACCTTATAGGCCACGTCGTGCCGCCGCGAAGCCGCTGGAGCACAGCATCGCCCGAGCCAACTCAAACAGAGCGGACACCATTCCCGCCACGCGAAAGAAGGAAACCAGAAGGGCTACCCAGGGGCATCAAAACGAGCCTGATCATGAACGTGACAGATCCGACGAGCGTTGGAGCCAGAGAGATCCCCACGAAGAGCGGCGGGAGGGACCCGCACCGTCGACGCGATGGCGAGACGCGGCCGCCTCGAAGTGGAGGCGACGGACCGGGAACGCAGCCGGGGGAGGAGGGAACTTCATGATGTGGGTGACCTCCGTCGGCGACCTCCACTTGAGGTCCGTTCTTCTTCCAAGGGAGTCGACGGATCGCCGGTTGTTCCGACTCCGCCGGAGCCTGTTTTGTCCGGATCTGATCGCGCTCTTCGGAGATCCACCTCATCTCTCGCCATTCTCAGACGCAGAAGACGAAGAGTAGCGATCGGCGATTGTAATCGGCGGATCCATCTGTCGTTCAAAATCCGCCTCGCCGGAGCTTAATTTCTCCAGATCTGATACACTTTCTCTAAAGGTAATTTCTCGGAGCACGATGCTACATTGATCGCTTTATTAAGCATAGTGGAGCATGGTGAGCTCTAGTTGTGAAATGATTAGAACCCCTATTTATGCGGTTTAGGTTAGTGAAGCCATCGGTCGAGCTGAATGCTTCATTGATCGCGTGATTAATCGCAGTAAAAGCATGGTGACTTCGAGCACTAAAATGATTAAAGCTTATTAGTGCTGTTGATTTTGTGAAATCACTGGAAAAGCTGGTTACATCATCCTCAACTGATGCTTTTAGTCAAGTGTGACTAATTTAGCTAATTTGTGCCGTTTAGGTAGGTAAGGTTGACGGTTGAAGATCTCAAAGCACGATCCGCAAAACGCTGGGGGCTGTCAAGGACCAGACAAGCATCAGCCTTGCAAAGGTGGCAAGCAAAGTGGCGCCAGAGCTGGAAGTAAATATCCTGAAAGCCACGAGCCACGATGATGATCCTGTGGATGAGAAATGCATTCGTCGGATCTTGAATCTGACTTCATACTCGTGCAGATACGTTCATGCATGTGTTTCTGTGCTTTCGAAGCAACTGAGCAAGACGCACGACTACATTGTGGCTCTCAAATCCGTAGTGGTCATCCATCATTTGTGGAATGATGGAGACCCAATTTTTCATGAGGAGATAATGTATTCGAGCAGGTGTGGTGCTAGGTTGTTGAAGTTGTTTGATTTTAGAGATGAGGCTCACTCTAGTTTATGGGATCACTCGGCTTTTGTGAGGACTTATGCTATGTATTTGGATTGGAGACTTGAGTTGATTTTGTTTGATAGAAAGAGCGGCGGTGGCAACGGCGGCCCTAGTGGAAGTGCTAATGGTGGTGGTAGTTCCTAGTGAGGATAGGTATGGGAATAGAGATGATTTTCGGCCCCCACCAGCCAGAGGGAATGATTATGATTATGATTATGGTGATTATAGAGGAGCATATGGTAATTATGGGGGGATGAGAGGATCAAGGTCATATGGCGATGTGAGCGATGGTGTGGCTGTGAAAGAAGGGAAAGAAGAGAGAAGGGTAGTGACTCCACTGAGAGAAATGAAGCCAAAAAAGATTTTTGGCAAAATTGGCCACTTGCAGAGGCTATAGGACCGCTTCTCTGCTTGTAGGCCCACTGGTCTGGCAAAGAATAGCAGGCTGATCTTAGTTGCATTGTACCCTGTTGTGAAGGAGAGTTTTAAGATATATGCTGATATCTGTGAGGTTTTGGCTGTTTTGCTCGATAAATTTTTCGATATGGAGTACCAGTATTGCGTCAAGGCTTTCGATGCTTATGCTAGTGCCGCTAAGCAAATTGACGAGTTGATTGCATTCTACAATTGGTGTAAGGATACAGGGGTGGCTAGATCGCTTGAATATCCTGAAGTGCAAAGGATTACCAGTAAGTTGTCGGAGACATTGGAGGAGTTTGTGAGGGATAGAGCAAAGAGGCCTAAGAGCCCAGAGAGGAGAGAAGAATTGCTCCCTGTGGCTAAGGAGGAGGAGCCTGTGCCAGATATGAATGAGATGAAAGCATTGCCTCCACCAGAGAATTATACTCCTGCACCACCACCAGAGCCAAAACCAGAGCCCCCAAAGCCACAAGTGACGGAGGATTTGGTGGATCTGAGGGATGACGGAGTTACTGCTGATGATCAAGGTAATAAATTTGCATTGGCTCTATTTGCGGGGCTGCCAGCTAATACAGGGAACGGCTCGTGGGAAGCATTCCCTTCTAATGGTGAACCAGAAGTGACTTCTGCTTGGCAAACCCCAGCTGCTGAATCTGGCAAGGAAGTTTGGGAATTGGCTTTGGTGGAGACTGCTAGTAACTTGTCAAAGCAGAAAGTGGCTTTAGGTGGTGGTCCTGATCCATTGCTACTGAATGGCATGTATGACCAGGGAATGGTGAGGCAACATGTGAGCACTGCTCAATTGACTGGAGGTAGCGCAAGCAGTGTTGCTCTACTCGGCCTTGGAAAGAGCACAACCCCAGTATTGGCTCTCCCTGCACCTGATGGAACTGTCCAAACAGTTAACCAGGACCCTTTTGCTGCATCATTGAGCATCCCTCCTTCATTTGTACAGATGGTGGAAATGGAGAAGAAACAGCATTTGGTTGTGCAGGAGCAACAACTATGGCAGCAGTATGCTACGGAGGGGATGCAAGGTCAAGCCACTTTGGCCAAGATTGGTGGGACAGGCTACTATGCACTAGGTGCTCCTCTGATGCCTTACGGCATGCCACCAGTCAATGGGATGGGACCGCCAGTCGGGTATTATTATTCTCCTTACTGATGTTGCTTGCTTATCACCATATGACCGTTTTTTCTCATTTCATCCAGTTGTATCTAGTTATATCACAATATGATCCTTTTTGTATTCTGGTGTGCGGGTTTTGGGAAGAGGGAAGAGTGAACCCCGGGAGATTCTTTTTGGGGGAAGATATTTGGATGGTGACATCCAGTGCATCCCATACCTTCTCGTGCTTCTTGTAATAATCAGAATTTCCATGACCACAGCCTCTTGTGCAGTCACAGTATAGACAGGATTGAATCTGTCATTGTCTAGTAGCTCTGCACTTTTGTTGTTTCATGCGTAAAAGTAGACTGACCATCAAAACCAGTTCTCTTAAAAATGGCAACACTGCTGACGTCGTATGAAAGGAATGTTCACAATAGAATTGAGTTCTTCAAAATAGATATTTGTTATTTCTCTTTTTTGCTCCGATCTTTCACTCGGAATCATCTGGAGCTTAGTGCTTTTGTTAAATAATTCCTAACTGATATGTTAATGGTCTTGATTGTAAATATCTTGGATAAAGATCCCTCGGTGAAAGATGATGTTGCAGAATGATTTCTAGTGGTCATGAAAAGACTCAAAGCATAAGCTCAGGATAGAGCAGGCAAAAGATGTACAACTATATCTCCCTGAAGGTTGAGCCTAGGTTCTCATTTCGACTGTTTATCTGCACAACTCGAGGTCTGCGCCCACAAATTGCCTCGATCAGGACAGAATGTCGAACAATTGAACTGAAAGTACTGTGAAATTTGATTTTATAAAGTTTGAATAATAAGTTATAGGGAAAAAGCTGACAGATAGTCCAATGCATATTGCAAAGTTTGGAGAAAGCACAAGAGACTCAGAAAACTGAAAAGGGCTCCAGAGTTGATTGGTATCGCTTCTGTTCTCAACCTTATGATCTTTTCTCTTCGTTTTATTTTTTCTGCTAATGACGAACCTACTGATCTCAATGTCATTTGGACTTACCCCTTGCCCGAACCTCCAAAACGCCTGGCTCTCCCAGCCGAGGTTAGACAATTTATCCTGGTTGTACACTCAATGCATCAATCAGGTGAGTCCCATGACCTCCACCCCTTCAAGCATGTGGTCTTTGGGATTGGATTGTCCTGGACAACGAGTCTAGCTGGGCGGAATTCAATTCGTTTTGCAATCTGATAGGGATCCTCCGAAACATTTTGGCTTATGCTACTGAAATCACAGTGGTTTGTAATGTATTTATATGTTGATGGGGCTAACTAAGTCGACTTGCCCTCTTAAGTCGATGGGACCCCAATATATATATATATATATAAAAGCTAAGTCTCTGAATACTCAATATTAATTAAAGAAGACAAGACAAGAGAATGACCACTGAGTTTTTACATACCCAATACGATTTATTCATCGATGCAAGAAAGAGCTCCAAATAAAAACAGTTCCTTTATTAGTGGAATGAAGTTGGATCGCATCCAAATTAGCTTTTTCCTAGATGCTCATTTCTTCTTTGTGGAAATGCCACACTGATATAATTGGACAACAACTTTATTAGTTGCTTTATGTGAGTTTGTCATGTTTGGGAGCCTGAAGATGTCCTTGGTGACAATCGTCGCTTTACATTTTGAAGATAGCGCATTATGATGCAAAATCATAAGAAATATGCATGTTCCCATGACAGCAGATTACACTTTTAATTTGGTTTGCTCTCCAGTTTGCATTAGCCTCGCAGACCAAATGTGCGGTGGAAGATGCGGTGTGGAAGAGAAATTATGTCGAGAAGGTGAACGAGGGGACTGTATTTTTTGTTGGCAATTTGGTTGCGGTTTAGCTCTCCAGTTGGCCAGATTGCGTGACTTTCGAGCTTGAAGGCCATGGGCATTCGTGCTGCCTTTGAGAGAGAGAGAGAGAGAGAGAGGTTGACATCGGTGTGGTGGAAGATAGAGGGATGGCGAGAAATGGGGTTTGGGATGGGGTCCCCGGGGGGGGGGGGGGGGTTCATCTCTCTCTCTCTCTCTCTTTTATTTTTAGTTTTTGGGTCTAAGGGTTGTTTATCTTTTCGACGGGATTCTTTCCCTGAATGCAAATTTTATATTTTCAAAAGTGGGGATGGTTTTTCCAAAAATTCTCCATATTTTTTCCTCCTTTAAAGAAATAAATGGCATGATACATAATTTATACGTTATTTGATATGATAATTCTCTTTTGCATGTTAAAGACGGTATTATATGATCTGTAGCTTTCTCACAATCCCTCCTTGAGAGAGCGAGAATTCGTTAAGAGAATTTACAAAAAAAATTCGAAATGCTCTTGCAAAGTGAAAAAGTCAAGTAACACATCAAAAGGCTCTAAAAAATAATTAAAATCGATGTGGGAGGATATTCCCTTTGACCCAAACACCTAGCCGCGTGGCTTGGCTTGACCTGGTTGGGGAGCTCTACTAGTGGTTAGTAGCCATTTTCATACATTTGCAACAATCCGGGCCTCAATGCAGGTTGGTGTTTGCTCGAATTTGGCCTAGACATCAAGACAACAAATTTGGTCTCTTTCAGACTAAACAGGACATGTCTCAATGCAGTACTTTATTTTTTAGGCTAGAGCTAAGCACCTAGCAAAATGTTAGAATGTCATTTCACGTAGACAAGAATAGCAAAAGTAGTTATGAAAATGTAAGTTCGACTGTGAATTTAACCATCTCATGAGACACTTCAGCACAAGTAAACCTTCATAAAAGTTAGACGGAAATCAATGTCCTAACCAAATTGCGGATCGGCCGTGAACCTAGGACTCTGAAGAACTAACAGTTGTTTGTGCCATATTGTCAAGCAAGAGGAGTTTTATATCTTGAACGGTTTGCAAATGGACTGAGTGATATGCAGAGACGAAAATTTTAATTCGGAAAGGAAAGCAAACGTGTTACTGCAGAAACAACAAAGGTGAGAAGAGACAGCTGTGTTTTTTCAATGTTGTTTGTCATCGTCAGTAGTATGATCACGTAACCAAATAGAGATGCGCAAAAAACTATGTAAAAACCACATATTCAAAAGAGAGAAGGATCACACCATGTATTGTCCGTAAGGAAATTAGAACAAGACATTTTTCAGTTGTGAAGGTAAGAACTTACATCGAACTAGTAGATCGACATGATCAATGACAATAACAAACGATAAGGAAAAAACCCAATTCTGCCATGACCCGGAAATATAGAACGAGAGAACTTAAATTGTTCGGTCATTGGACAATTTTCGAAAACCATCCTGCACAAAATAGTAGCATGTAATGAACAAGCTCTGACATGTGGCAATAACTAGTTCCACATAGTGAAACCATCCCTGCCGCCATTGGGGGTTGATGAACAAAACAACTGGAATTACCAGTAAAACTATTGTGTATGACACTCCGAAGCTGATATAGAATGTCTTTCCGTCTAAGAAACCATCCTCTTTCACTTTCGTGCATGGTTTTGTTGCTGAGCAATTAACATTAATGGTTTTCGAACAATCATTACTCAATGGTAGTCCACATAGAAGATGGTTTCCGTAGTAACTTCTTTCATCGAATGCCCCAAACTGATTTTTGTTTGGTATGGCTCCTGACAAGTCGTTGTAAGACACATTGAAGACTTCCAGGGAATTCAACTGAGTAAGCTCTTCGGGGATAGAACCAATCAAGTTGTTGTAGGAAAGGTCAATGCTCTCTATCTTTGTGAGGTTCCACAATGACATCGGTATATGTCCATTAAGCTTGTTATGCGACAGGTTCAGCATAAGCATGTCTTGTAAGATTGCAATCTCTGGTGGGATCTCCCCATTGAACTGGTTGCAAGAAAAATCTAGTCCTACCATATGAAGGAGTGCATATCCTCTATAAGAATCAAACCTTCCTTTTGTTGTGAACCCAACAATATGTGGAAGTTGCATTGTTTCCATTTCTTTATGGTAGTCGAATTTGTAATGGCTTTTAATTGTCCTCACATAAGACCAAGTTGACAATTCTAGGTAGTCAAATGAGAAATTCGGGGTTGAAGTTACCTTATTGCCATATTCTCTGGAAGAGAAATTCATGGGTCCCAAGCAACCAGGTAATCGACCAAACAAATTATTTTTAGAAAGATCGATCATACTTAAGCTTTTCAAGCAGCACAATTGCTCGGGAAATGTTCCACCGAAGCTATTACCTCTCAGTGAAAGAATGCTCAGTTGAGAGAGGTTACCAAGCCAATAGGGTATGCTTCCGGAGAACTCATTTTCACTTAGATCCAAGGTCACCAAATAGGAGCTGTTGGAGAGCGCATGCGCGAGTGTACCATTCAATTTGTTCCCATTCATATGGATGTGACTCAACTGGGGTGCTATAAAAGATGATGCTAATGAACCAGAGAGATTGTTATCAGACAAATCCAAATACTCAAGCTGACCAAGATTAAAGAGTTCTCGAGGGATGAGGCCATCCAAATGATTTTTGGACAAGTCAAGAACCACAACATTTGACATGTTTGCAATCAATCTGGGAAGCTTGCCGATGAAAGAGTTGTTGCTAACGTCCAATAGCATCAAATTTACGAGTGATGAAAGAAAAGAGAGATCTCCAGTGAAATTGTTGTGGCCTAACCACAGACGTGACAAATTTGTGTTCATGGTGTGGTCGGACAATACAATTTCTCCTTGCAATTTGTTATATGCTACGTTGAGGTAATATAATGATAGGTTGCTATCTAGTAACTGGCTGGGTAGTCCCCTTGAGAAATTGTTGTGAGACAAGTCTAAGGAAGATAGGGATTTTATTCTACCTAGTTCAGATGGAATTTTTCCTTCCAATCTATTGGCTGATAGATTAAGGTCTTGCAAATTTGGGAAATTCGCACAAAATTCGGTAGTGAGCTCTCCTCTCATGTCGTTGTTGGATATGTCTATCACCGAAACATGAGAACGGGTCATTGATGGAACCTCAAGTGTCGTGAATGAGTTATTTTCCATAAAAAGGTTCTCCAACTTAGTGTTATTTTCCAACAACCAAGTTGGAAAGGGACCTGGAATATCATTCGAGGAGAGATCCACGAATCTTAGGTCATATTGATGATTGAGAAAGCCTAGAGAAGTGACTTCGAATCCTTTTGATAGACTATTTGACATACGAAAAACCTTCAACTGGAACCTCGGGATCGAAGATGCAACTTTGGTATCAATTGTTAGTTTGGTGTCATCAAGCAATAGGACCTTAAGTCTTGAATGATTTGCAAGTGGGCCGAGTGATGAGGGGATATTAAAATGGTTACCCAAAATGGAAAGAAACTCAAGTGAGGCAAGACTAGTGAGGGGAGATGAGGTGACACTATCTGTGAATTCATTGTCTGCAAGATTCAGAATTCGGATAGAGGTCATGTTTCGCCAGCATGTAGGAAGCCCGCCAGTAATTCCGTTAGTGCTAAGATCCAGCTCTTCTAGTTTTACGAGGTTACACAAACCTGTTATTGATATCACAAGTCAATCCAATTACAATGACATATATTGGTACATGCAAAGAAGACATTCAAGTATATCAAGGATCCATTTCACATCCAGCTTTTACATTGAGAGATCAGAACTTACTTTGATATGATAAATTGCCACTTAGATCGCTTTTAGATGAGGACAACAATCTAAGAGATGTCAAAGGACCAAGGCTGGAAAGGATTCCCATGCTTGTGTTGAACGAAGAATAATCCAAGATGAGTTCTTCCAACTTAGTGAAGTTATGGAAATCTTCTCACAAAACGTAATATTACTTAACATCAGATTTCCTTACACAAGCATAATCAAGAAACGACATAGAAATATCATGAGTGAATGGAACTTTTTTTTAATAAAAACTGAAGCTCTGTTTGTTTTGCGGAAAATATGACATTTGAATGTCATATTTTCCAAGAAGTCGTTTTTTAGGAGAATGGCAATATTTTCCAATATTATACTAAAACCTGAAAATGAGCTAGAAAATATTTTTTGCTTTTTGATATGGAAATTTTGATTTGATTTTCATCTGTGCACTCCTTTGAAAAATATTTTAGTTTTTATTTTAAAAAATTAATTATTTTTTTCTTTTTCTTTTTCTTTTCCCTTCTTCTTCAGCCGATCACCAGCCACAAGTGAGGTCAAGATTGCTCGAGGCCAACCATCTTGAGCCATGTCAGATTGGCGACGCCTTGGCGTTCAGCGAGCTTGTCCCTCCCTTGTGGGTGATCGCCGACCGTTGTCATAGCCGATGATCGACTAAGGAAGAAGGAAAAAGAATAAGAAGGAAAAAAAAGAAAGAAAGAAAGAAAGAAAGAAAGAAATACAAAATAAAAAAAATTAAATAATCAATTTTGTTTAAAAAGGAAAAAATAAAAATTTGATTTTTTAAAACAAGAAAGAAGAAAAAATAAAAATAAAAATAACTAAAAAGAGTCCACGGAGTAAAACAGGTTTAGGTGAAAGAAAGAGAACGGAAAATGATTCCCTCATTTTCTTGAATGTTGGAAAATCTGGTAAACATTTTTCTAGAAGTTATTTTCCGCGAAACGAACGGAGCGTTATTTTTAATATGTATTCATTAACGGGTTTGACTAACCTTGAGCAATAATTGTTCCTTCTACTATATTAGACTGGAGAGAAAGAATCCTGAGGGATGACAATGCCCCTAATGCTCGCACAACGGCCCCCACATCCTTCAAGTGTACACCATTTAGGTGGAGGTTCTCTAAGTGGCTCAAGTTTTTGATGCCTACAAGTAAAATTCCAAGTAAAGAAATTGCTTGGCAGTAAAGTTGTGAAAGCACCCATGCAGATTCCTTGGGATACAAGTCTTTTGAATCAACAACATTTCTATATGGAAAGAGAAGGGATGACTTCTATATTCTTAATATGAAGCACATGTAAAGGTATTAAAGAGCCTGCATGATCTTAGTCTAGTTAGTTTAATTTATGAAAAGAAACGAAGATTCTGCATGAAAACTAAAATAATACCTTCAGCAATAGCCGCTACATCCACTGCATAATAACTTATGTCCAACTCCTTTAAATTACTGAAATCACTTAATTTATCCACAAACATAGCTAACTCAGGTCAAGGATGGTGATCTTTTACAGAATTATGAATAGAGAATAAGTTGGAGAAACCATCATTCACATGTATAGTCCCATTCAAATGTTTTTTTGGAGAATAGATACCTGAGAGTCGGAATCGTACCACGAACGGGTAAAATAGAATTATCCAGAGTAAATAATTATAGCGCCCATATGGATGCCTCGAAATAGGAATCTTTTGAATCAATAACATTTCTATATGGAAAGAGAAGGGGGTTGTATTGTGAATGGGTAAAATAGAATTATCCATAGTAAATAATGAAAGCACCCATGCGAATGCCTTGGGATACGAATCTTTTGAATCGGAAACATTTCTATATGGAAAGAGAAGGGGGTTGCAATGAAATCTTTATTCTTAATATGAAGCACATTTATAGGTATTAAAGAGCCTACCCACATGACTCGAAGGCTAGTTAGTTTAATTTACGAATAAAAATGAGGTTCTTGCATGAAAACTGAAGCAGTACCTTCAACAATAGCCATGGCATCAACTGGGTTATCACTTATGTCCAGCTCCATCAAATTACTAAAACCACCTAATTTTTCCACAGACAGTGTTAACTTAAGTCAAGGACGGCGATTTTGTACTGAATTATGAGCAGAGAATAAGTCGGAGAAATTTACCATTCACATGTAAAGTCCCACTCAAATTATTGTCTCGGAGGAGCAAATGCCGGAGAGATGGAATCGTACCGAGAACGGACATAATAGAATGATCCAGAAAGTTAACACTCAAGTCAAGCACCTCTAATTTGCTCAGCCTTGAAGATAGCAGATTTGGTTCTACAAACAAACAACAAAAAGCAGTAAAATCCGCAATAATCTATTCAAGGACACACGCAAACATGTATTGCATTTCAGGGGAAATATGTCGTAGACTTGTGGATAAATGATGACAAGGACATAATTGTCTATAATGCAAGAAGTGAGTAAGAACCCATATGTGGTTAACTTATGAGTTTATTGTATAATGAGTATCTCTTGTTTCACAGGAAATGGACAAACGGCGAATTTATACCTTTTGGTGCAATCCACCCTCCTAAATAGTTGTAGGACAAGTCAAGGCTCTTGAGTTCTTCAAAGGGAAGAAGTAGAGAAGCGTTTAGGTACCAAGTTTTGGAGCTAAAACGGAAATATCTCAAATCGGAGAGCATTAGCTTGGTAACTCGTCCTGTGGTGGGGTTGCACTCAACACGTCCCCAGCTGCAACAGTTGAAATATGATCCCCCCTTGTCCCACCTATATGTCAGGTCCAATGTGGTATTGAGCGCTAAGAGGGCAACCCTTTCTTGCTCCCGACACTCACGAGAGCCACATAAACATGCGATACCCCAAACCACCACAAACACCCACAATGCTTCCTTTTTCATGACTGCAGATTCGAGTGACCAAACTTATGTATCACACTCTTGAGTCATCTTCTTTTTTGCTAGTTAGAGCAATTTTATAGGAGTTCAGCGATGCCTATGCTTCAGTGTAGAAATTGTGGTCATGGCCAAAGTCTTGGTCATCTTTAGCGATGATGTAGCTCAGCTCCTTTTTGGGGACAAGGTTAATTAGCGTGCGGGGCGGGGAATGTACCTTACCCAGGGGCCATATTACATTGTCGGGGAAGTTTCCAAAAGTCTCTATTCGCATAACTTTTTCCACACGTCAAGTCTAATCTAAGTCTAGTCAACTGTTATAATTCATGTGACTAATTCAATCTCTGTCCAATGAACAGCACAGGCATTGTGACTTACTTGTTTTCCAGCAGGAAGTTAAAATCGTTTGAACAGTTAGACTGCAAATAAATGATGGTGGCATGAAAATTAGTAGATTTTAAAGTATTATTCATAATGAAATGGTCCCTTGCCCAGGAAACTAAAATAGGATGTAGATATGCTGACGGTCCACTGAGTGCTTTTCTCATTGTTCAGCTCGACTAACTTAGAATGCTTATATTTTCAAGATACTAAAAATTACTAATCTGCAGCATTACACATTCCACAAAAGAGGAAAATCATAAATGATTACCTTTCGGCTTCTCAAAATGCATTTAATTTAACTTGATGAGTGTCCAGTTAACATTATTCAAATTGCTTCTTATGCAAGGGTGACGGTGGATTATTCCTACGAGTCCACATGTATAAGCAAAACTTCACCAAAACGTCTGGAATTTGGATGGTTCTAAACATAGAAGATCTGTTAATTTACTTCGCATTGGAGCTTTCAGCAGTAAAGTGATATTTACTAGAGGCATTTTAGAAGTAGACATGTTGTAAAATTAACTCGAAAATTGACAAGATCTTGCTATTAAATCAATGAAAAGCATTGAAGAAATAAATGGGGAAAACAACAAGTATACTAAATATTTACATGATTCGGTCTTAGTGTGGATACCTACTCTATGGAAAGAGTTAGCAATAAATAATTAACTATAATCAGATAATTGGAGTTATAATCACTCACATACTCGAGTATTTCCCATATCTAGATTAAGACTAAACTCAAAAGTGTTCATAAATAAATAACTTAATTAGATATAAAGCTTACAGCGCAAATCACTGCATGTTTAAGCCCATAGCAAAACCCTTCTAACAGCTAATTCAAGAACGTTCGTACGTTCTTTCTTTTGTTCTGTGTGTGGTGGCTCAATTTCTAAAGGAGCCCACCCTTTGGATTCTCCAGGAAAGGAAACCCAAAAAAGAAAAACCTTGCTTTTAATTTATTTTATTTTCTCTAACCACTTCTTGACCCCACACGCTTTCTTTTGTACAACCAAAAAGAAAATCCCAACTAGGCAATTAAAGTGCACAAAAAATTTGACCGTGAGAGTTCATCGTACTCGCTACTAGGGCCCTTTGCGACTGTTCATAGAAAATTTCTTCGTCAATGTTTAATGTACCGGTCTTTACGTTTCCCAGCCTCCAAATAGAAGTTGTATCTTTTTCTTGCCCAAAGTCCAATCAATACCATCTCGTGTGGGTTTTGGGAAGAGGGAAGAGTGAACCCGGGGAGATTCTTTTTGGGGAAGATATTTGGATGGTGACATCCAGTGCATCCTGTACCTGCTCGTGCTTCTTGTGATAATCAGAATTTCCATTACCACAGCCTCTTATGCAGTCAAAGTATAGACAGAACCGAATCTGTCATTGTCTAGTAGCTCTGCGCTTTATTGTTTCATGCGTAAAAGTAGACTGACCATCAAAACCGGTTCTCTCAAAAATAGCAGCACTGCTGACTTTCTTGTATGAATGGAATGCTTACAATAGAATTGAGTTCTTCAAACTAGATTTTTGTCTTTTTGCTCTGATCTTTCTGTTTATTGTTAAATAGTTCCTAACTGATATCATGGATAAAGATCCCTCAGAAGATGATGTCGCGGAATGATTTTTAGTGGTTATGAAAAGGCTCAAAGCATGAGCACGGGATAGAGCAGGCATAAGATGTACTACTCTATCTCCCCAAAGGTTGAGCCTAGGATCCCAAGGTTCCCATCTCGACTGTTTATCTGTACAACTCGAGGTCCAAGCCCACAAATTGCCTCGATGAGGACAAAATATTGAACAATTGAACTGAAAGCGCCGCGAAATTTGATTTTATAGAGTTTGAATAATAAGTTATAGTAAACAAGCTGACAGATAGTTCAATGCATATTGCAAAGGTTTTTTTTTTTGGTCTAAGGGTTGTTTATCTTTTCAGCTGGGGTCTTTCTCTGAAAATGCAAATTGTGTATCTTCAAAAGTGGGGATGGTTTTTCCAAAGGTTCTCTAATTTTTTTCTTCTTTTTTGAGAGAAAAATGGCATGATACCTTACTTATATGTTATCTAAGGGTGATTGGTTTCTGGTCTAGTTCGATCCCACCTAGGAACCAGGAATTGGACTAGGAGGACCGTTTCCTAGTTTATGGGACAAGGTATTGGTCTAGTTCCATGGAACCGATTACTTAGCAAAAAAAAAGTTAAAATAATTGCTAGAGTTGTTTTTTTTTTCTTTTTGATGACTCGGGAACCGCCGTATAGTAGGCAGCCGGTGACGTAAACCTGGGCGACGCTAGCGCAGGGACCCGCCTTCCACGATGCCGCACTTAAGTCGTGCAATGCGGTGACTCGAACCTCCCCCTTTCGCAATTAGAGGGGGAAAGGCCCAAACCATCTTGCGCACAACGGGGTGTAATTTACTAGAGTTGTTTATTGCTATTTTTTAAAGATATATATACGCATTTTTTTTAAAAAAAAGAGTCGATTCGTTAATCTGGTTTGATTTGTTAGTTCGGTTCCCCCTCGAAATTAGGAATTGAATCGATGCTTGCGCGAATCAGACCACAATGGTTGGGCTAATCTGGTCCAGGCTGTTCTCGAATTGGGCGATTCAATATGCTCACCCCTAAGTCGTTATTTGATATAGTATTTCTCCTTTTTCATGTTAAACTTGCTTCTACATATTCCAGATAATTAATAAGGTTGATGTTATATGATCTGTAGCTTTCTCACAACCCCTACTCAAGAGAGCGAGAATTCGTTTAGAGAATTTACAAAATTAAATTCTAAACAGTATTGCAAAGTGAAAAGTCATGTAAAACATAAAAAAACGCTCTAAAAATAATTAAAATTCGATGTGGAGGTTTTCCTTTGGCCCAAGCATTGGACCGCGTGGCCTGGCTTGGTTGGGGAGCTCTACTAGTGGCCGGTAGCCATTTTCATACATTTGCACCAATCTAAGCCTTGATTCGGGTTGGTTCTCTGACGAATTTGGCCTAGACATCAAGACAACAAATTCGGTCTCTTTCAGAATGAACGGGAAATACCTCAGTGCAGTGTTTTGTTTTTTAGACTAGAGCTAAGCTCCTAGCAAAATGTTAAAACGTCATTCCACGCAGATAGGAATAGCAAAAGGAGTCATATATATGCAAGTTTGACCTTGAATTTAGTTATCTCATGAGACACTTCATCACAAGTAAACCTTCATAAGATGGAAACCGATGTCCTAACCAAATTGCGGATCTGCCATGAACCTAGGACTTTGAAGGACATTCAGTTGTTCATGCTATATTGTCAAGCAAGAGGAGTTTTATGTCTTGAATGGTCTGTGAATGGACCAAGTGATATACGGAGACGGAAATGTTTGCTCAGAAAGGAAAGCAAATGTGTTACCTCAGAAAGAACACCAATGAGAAGAGATAGCTATGTTTTTCTAGTGTTGTTTGTCGTCATTTGCAGTATGATCATTTAGCCAAATAGATATGAGCAAGCTACTATGTAAAAACCACCTTTTCGAAAGTGGGAAAGATCACACAATGTATGGTCTTCAAGGAAATTAGAACAAGACCTAATTCAATTATGAAGGCAAAAACTTACATTGACCTGGTAGATCCACACTGAGGCCAATGTTGATCAACGACACTAACAAATGATAGGAAAAAAACCCAATCCTGCCAGTATCGGAAATGTGGAACGAGAGAACCAAATTGTTTGGCAATTGGACAATTTTCGAAAACCATCATGCACAAAATAGTAGCATGTGATAAACAAGCTTGACATGTGGTGATAACCAGTTCCACATAGTGAAACCATCCCTTTCGCCATTGGGGGTTGATGAACAGAACAACCGGAATTATCGGTAAAACTGTCGTGTATGACATTCTGAAACTGATATAGAACGTCTCTCTGTCTATGCAACCATCTTCATTAGCTTTCGCGCATGATTTTGTTGCTGAGCTATTAATGTTAATGGTTTTAAACAATCATTACTCAATGGCAGTCCACACAGAAGATGATTTATGTAGTAACTTCTTTCATCAAATGCCCCAAACTGATTTTTGTTTGGTATGGCTCCTGACAAGTCGTTGCAAGACACATTAAAGACTTCCAGGGAATTTAATTGAGTAAGCTCTTCAGGGATAGAACCAATCAAGTTGTTGTAGGAAAGGTTAATGCTCTCTATCTTCGCGAGGCTCAACAATGACATCAATATATGTCCCGTAAGCTTGTTATTGGACAGGTTCAGCACATGCATGTCTTGTAAGATTGCAATCTCTGGTGGGATCTCCCCACTGAATTGGTTGCAAGAAAAATCTAGTCCTACCATGTTAAGGAGTGCGTAGCCTTTATAAGAATCAAACCTTCTTTTTGTTGTGAACCCAACAATATGTGGAAGTGGCCATGCTTCTTCCAGTTCTATATAGTTGTAGAACCCAAGATGCCTTTTTATTGTCCTCACAAAAGACCAAGGTGACCATCCTTTGTATCTAGGCGAGAAATTCGATATTGAAGTTACCTTATCTACGTATCCACGGGAGAAATTGATCAGTCCCAAGCAATTAGGTAATGGACCAAACAGATTGTTTTCAAACAAATCGATCATACTTAAACTTTTCAAGCTACACAATTGCTTGGGAAATGTTCCATCGAAGCTATTACCTTTTAGTGAAAGAATGCTCAGTTGAGAGAGGTTACTTAGCCGATTGGGTATGCTTCTAGAGAATTCATTTTCACTCACATCCAAGGTCACCAAATCGGAGCTATTAGAGAGCACATGCATGGGGGCACCATTCAATTTGTTCCTATTAAGATGGATCTGACTTGACCCCTGTGCGATAAAAAATGATGGCAATGGACCATACAGATTGTTGTCAAGACAAATCCAAATACTTGAGCCCACCAATATTGCAGAGTTCTTGAGGGATGAGGCCGTCTAATTAATTTTTGGACAAGTCAAGGGCCGCAAGCAATGACGCGTTCGCAATCAATCTCAGAAGCTTGCGGATGAAAAAGTTGTCGCTAATGTCCAGTATGAACAAATTTTCCTTGTGATGAAAGAAGAGAGATTTCCAGTGAACATGCTGTGGTGTAACCATAGATATGACAGATTTTGGTTCATGGTGTCATCGGAAAATACAATTTCTCCTTGCAAGCTATTATATGCTACGTTGAGCCTCTCCAATTATAAGTTACTATCTAGTAACTAGAAAGGTAGTCTCCCTTGAGAAATTGTTGCTAGATAGGTCTAAGATAGTAAGGATTTTATACTACCTAGTTTAGATAGAATACTCCCTTCCAATCTGTTTGCTGATAGATTAAGGCAGAACAAATTTGGGACATTTGCCCAAAATTCAGTAGTGAGCTCTCCTTTCATGCTGTTGTTGGATAGATCCATCTCCCAAAGATTAAAAAGGGTCATTGATGGAACCTCAAGTGTTGTAAATAAGTTATTTGCCATAACAAGTTTTTCCAACTTAGTATTGTTTTCCAACAACTAAGCGGGAAAGGGACCTGGAATGTCATTTGAGGAGAGATCCATGATTCCCAGGTCATATGGATGATTGAGAAAGCCCAGAAAAGTCACTTTGAATATAGACTATTTGATGTACTCTAAACCGTCAATTGGGGCCTTAGGATCGAAGATGCAACTTTGGTACCAATTGTTAGTTTATTGTCATCAAGCAACACCACCTTAAGTCTTGAATGGTTTGCAAGTGGGCTGAGTGATGGGGGATTTCAAAATGGTTACCTGATATGGAAAGAAATTCGAGTGAGCTAAGACTAGTGAGGGGAGATGAGGCAACACTATCTATGAATTCGTTGTCTTTGAGGTTCAGAATCCAAATAGAGGTCATGCTTCACTAGCATGTAGGAAGCTCGCCAGTAATCCCGTTAGTGCTAAGATCCAGCTCTCCTAGTTTTACTAGGTTACACAATCCTGTCATTGATATCACAAGTCAATTAAACTATATTGAGATATATCGGTACATACAAAGAGGACATTCAGACATCAAATATCCATTTCATGTCTAGCTTTTACACCGAGAGATAAGAACTTACTCTGATTTGATAGGTTGCCACTTAGATGATGAGGACAAGATGTCAAAGGACCAATGCTGGAAATGATTCCCATGCTTGTGCTCACCGAAGAACCATCCACGATGAGTTGTTCCAACTTATTGGAGTTATGGAAATCTTCCCAGAAATTAAAAGATAACTGAACATCATATTTCCTTACACAAGCATTATCAAGAAATGGTATAGATATATCATAAGTGAATGGAACTTCGTTAATAAAAATTTAGGCTCCGTTCATTTCATGGAAAATAAGACATTTCTGGAAAATATTTTTCAAGTTCAAGAAAGCGATAATATTTTTCGATATTCGATTGAAATCTGAAAATGAACTAGAAAATATTTCCATTGTTTGGTATGAAAAATCTGATTTTATTTTCATCTGTGCATTCCTTTCAATAACATTTTATTTTTTATTTTAAAAAAATAGAATTTTTAATTATTTTTCCTTTTTCGTTTTTCTTTTTCTTTTCCATCTTGTTCGTTCGATCATTGGCCATAGGTGAGGTAAAGATTGCCCGAGGTCGATAAGCTTGAGCCTCATCAGATTGGCAAGGCCTTGGCCTTCGGCGAGATTGTCCCTCACTTGTTGTTGGTTGTCAGTTGTCATCGTAGTCAACGATTGACTGAAGGAGAAGGAAAAAGAATAAGAAGGAAAAAAAATAATAATTAAAAATTTGATTTTTTTTCAAAAGAAAAGAGAAAAAAATTAAAAAGAAAAAAATTAAAAAGAATTCACGGAGGAAAACAGGTTTAGGTGAAAGAACGAGAATGGAAAATGATTTCCTCATTTTCCCCACTTTTGAAAATGCTTTTTCCATTGAAGGAATATGTTTTCCTTTGCTTACTTATATTCCATGATCCGAACACTGAAAAATTTGGAAAACGTTTTCTTGGAAGTTATTTTCTGCAAAATGAAGCGAGTGTTATTTTGAATATACATTCACTAACGGGTTTGACTAACCTTGGGTAGTGATTTTTCCTTTTACTATATTATCCTGGAGAGAAAGGATCTTAAGGGATGACAATGCCCCTTATGCATGTAAGACAGTCCCGACATCCTTGAAGTGGACGCCATCTAGGTGGAGGTTCTCTGAGTGGCTCAAGTTTTTGATGCCTAGCAGTAAAATTCCAATTAATTAACTTGCTTGGTAGTAAAGTTGTGATAGCACCCACGTAGATAACTCAAGGATAAGAATCTTTTAAGTCAACAACTTTTCTATATGGAAATAGAAGGGGGTTGTAATATATGATTTCTATATTCTTAACACAAGGCACATGTAAGGGTATCATAGATACTGCATGACTTGAAGGCTAGTCAATTTACTATATGAATTAAATAGAGGATTCTGCATGAAAACTAAAACAGTCCCTTCAGCAATTGCCACTGCATCCATTGCATTATAACTTATGTCCAGCTACTTTAAATTATTGAAACCACCTAATTTGTCCACAAACATTGCTAACTCAAGTCAAGGATGGTGATTTTGTATCAAATCATTAGCAGAGAACAAGCTAGAGAAATTAACCATTCACATGTAAAGTCCCACTCAAATTGTTGTATTTGGGGACAGACGCCGGTGAGATGGAATTATACCCAGAAAGGTTAGAATAGAATTATCCAGAGAATTACCACTCAAGTCAAGCACCTCTAGTTTGCTCAGCCTTGAAGATAGTGGGTTTGGTTCTGCAAACGGAAAATGAAAAGCAGTAAATTTGCATAAGACTTTTAAAGTACACGCGCAAACATGTATTGTCATATTGGGGGAAATATATCGTAGACTTGTGATCAATGAGGATGTAGACGTAACCATCTATAATGGAGGAAGTGAGTAAGAACCTGGGCATGGTTAACTTTTGAGTTTATCAGATAATGAGTATCTCTTGTTTTATAGGAAATGGATGAATGGTGAATATATACATTTTGGTGCAAGCCACCCTCCTAAATAGTTGTAGGACAAGTTAAGGCTCTTGAGTTCTTCAAAGGGAAGAAGTAGAGAAGTGTTTAGCTATCAAGTATTGGAGCCGAAATGGTAAGCCCTTAAATCGGAGGGCATTAGCTTAGTGGCTTGTTCCGTGGTGGGGCTGCACTTAACACATGCCCAGCTGCAGCAGTTGAAATATGATCCCCCGGTGTCCACCCATATATTAGGTCTAATGCATTGAGCGCTAAGAGTGCAAACCTTTCTTGCTCCCGACACCCACAAGAGTCACATAAATATGTGATACCTCAAACCAACACAAGCACCCACAGTATTTTCATTTTAATGACTGCAGATTTGAGTAACTTCATATGTATCACAATCTGGAGTTAACTTCTTTTTTGCACAGTAGAGCGATTTTATTGGGGTGTAGAAAATTTTGTCATGGACAAAGTCTCTGTCATCTTTAATTATGAGTATAGCTCGGCCCCTTTTGGTGACAAGGTCAATTAGCGCGCGGGGCAGGGAATGTACCTTTTGGGATGGCCAGATTTCATTGGTGGGAAATTTTCTAAAAGTCTCTATTGGCATAATTTTTCCACACGTTGAGTCTAGTCCTAGTCAACTGTTGACATTTATATGGCTAATTCAATCTCTGTCCAAAGTAAAGCACAGGCCTTGTGATTTACTTGGTTCCCAGCTGGAACCTAAGATCGTGTTATTGATCAGTTATAATGCAACTAAATGATGGTGACATGAAAATTAGTAAATGTTAAAGGATTATTCACAATGATCTCTTGCTCGGAAAACCAACATAGGATGTAGATATGGTAATGGGTTCGCTGAAGTACTCTTCTCCTTGGTCAACTTGACTAACTCATAATGCTTATATTTTCACGATACTGAAAATTACTAATGTGCAGGTTTTACGCATTTCGCACAAGAGAAAAAGCATGACAGATTACCTTTCGGTTTCTCAAAAAGCAGCTAATTTAACTTGACGAGTGTCTAGTTAACATTATTCAAATTGCTTCTAATGCAAGGTTGATGGTGGATTATTGCTACGAGTCCGTACATAAAAGTGAAACTTCACTAGAAAATGTCCGGAAATTGGATGGTTCTAAACATGGAAGATTTATTAATCTACTTCGCATTCGAGTTTTTAGGAGAAAGTGATCTTGACTAGAGGCATTTCAGAAGTAGTCGTGTTGTAAAATTAACACGAAAATTGAGAAGATCTTGCTATTAAATCAACGCAAAAACATTGAAGAAATAAACGGGGAACGACAAAGATACCAAATATTTATGAGATTTGATGTGAATGTTAGTATATAATTTTTGGGAGAGCCAGCAATAAATAATTCACTATAATTGGAGAATCGGAGCTACAATCGCTCACACACTTAATTGTTTCCCATATTTAGATTAAGACCAAATTGAAAAGTATAAATAAACAACTTAATTGGATTGTAAAGCTCACAACACAAATCATAACGTATTTAAGCCCATAAAAAAACCCTTCGCACAGTTAATTCAAGAAAATCCATACGTTCTTTCTGTGATTCTTCGTGCGGGGGCTCAACTACTAAAGGAACCCACTATTCGGCTTCTCCAGGAAATGAAACCCAAAAAGCAAAAGCTTGCTTTTAATTTATTTGCTTTTCTCTAACCACTTCATGCCCCGTGCGCTTTCTTTTGGACGACCAAAAATAAAATCCCAAGTAGGCAATTAAAGTCCACAGAAAATTTGACCGTGAGAATTCATTGCTATTTGCTAGTGGGGCCCTTGGCGGCTGTCCCCATAAAATTTCTCAACAAATGTTTAATGTGCCGGTGATTATACTCTCCGATCCCCCCAATTGAACATGTGCCTTGTTCTTGCTGAAACTTCAAGCAATACTCTCTCAAGTCTTTCACATCTCGAGGTCCGGATGTAATTGTGGCTAATATAATATATCCAACTAAATAGAAGAAACTCTCTGCGTATATATATGTATATGTATATGTCTATGCATGCATGCATGCCATTAAAAGAAAGAATTTTGGATTTCTTTCTTATCCAATCAAGTTGGATTGCATAACAACTCAAAATTGAAACATACTTTAATAATTCTCTACCTTGGCTCAAGTTTTGTAGTCAAATCATAGTGATCATCATTTATGTCAACTCTCCCAACGCTCCAATGGACGCTCACTCTCTATAGATGACAATTATGCTCAAATAAAGCTTAAGTTTCGTTAAAGGAACAAGCTTAATCATCATGTCTGATGAGTTCTCTACCTTGGCTCGACGTATGTGATGTATTTATATGTTAATGGGGTTAACTGAGTCGATTTGTCCTCTTAAGTTGATGGGACCCAATCTTTCTTTGGCTAAGTATCGAGACACTTGCCATTGATTAAATAAGTGAGATAAGATAATGATCACTGAGTTTATGCATACCGAGTAGAAGAAAGTCGGATTGCACACAAATTGGGTTTGCCTAGATGCTCATTCCTTCTTAGCAGAGATACCACATTGATATAATTGGACGACGACTTCATTGGTTGCTTTGTTCTCGAGTTTGTCGTGTTTAGGAGCCCAAAGAGGTCCTTGTGACAATCCTTGCTTTGCATTTTGAAGATAGCGCATCATGATGCAAATCATAAGAACTATTGAGTTCACATGATGGCGGAATGCTTTCTAGTTCTCATAAGGCTCACATTACCCAGATGTGTAGTGGAAGATTTAGTGTGGAAGAGGACATTTGTGTGGAGAAGGTGAGCATGGGACTATAGTATTTTTGTTGGCAATTTGTTATTGTGGTTGCAGTAACCATCCTCACTTTAGCAAATTCCATTTCAAGTTGCATATGACATTTGTAATCATTTTAACCTGATTTATCTGATCTGTCATTTTTTTTCTATCAACTTTGCCCCTCCTGACTCACCAGTCAAAAATTGCCCATCACCAAAATCCACCTATCCAAGACCCTAACCCAACTCGACGCCTATGACTTAGCCCCTCCCCTCCCAGCACCGCCCGTAATTGTTGAGTTGACTCCGCCTCAGTTGCCTCCCTCTCTCTTGTCTCGAGCTTGGGCATCCGTTGCTGCCCAAATGTGTTGTGGAACTTGATGCCAAATCTAAGTGGCCATGGCGAGCTTGCCAGATCGCATGACTTTTGAGCTCGAAGACCCTGGGCATTAATGTTGCCTTTGAGCTGGTGGCCATGGCCTCGGGTGCGACTTTCGAGCTCTACTGACCATGAAGAGAGAAGTTGACATTGGTGTGGCAGAAGGTAGAGAGATGGGGATAAAAAATGGGGTGGAGGGGTAGTATATAATTGCAAGTTGTGTATTTTCAAAAGTGGGGGTAGTTTTTGAGAGGCTCTCTATTTACTTTTTTGAAAAAAAATCACAAAAAAGTTTATGTCCACGCGGCTGCAAATTACACTTTTGATTTGGTTTGCTTTCTAGTTCGCATTAGCCTCGTGGATTAGATGTGCAAGGAAGATTCGGCGTGGAAGAGAGATTGTGTTGAGAAGGTGAATGAGGGACTGCATCTTTTGTTGGCAATTTGGTTATAGTTTAGCTATCTACTTTGGCAATTTAGTTTGCTCTCCAGGTTGCCAGATTTTGTGACTTTCGAGCTCAAAGGCCACGGGCATTCATGTTGCCTTTGAGCTTGTGGTCCTGGCCTTAAGTGCGACATTTGAGCTCTAACAGTTAACATCGGTGTGGTGGAAGATAGAGGGATGGGGAGAAAATTGGGGTTTGGGGTGGGGTGGAGAGGTTGTTTATCTCTTCTTTTTCTTTGGGTCTAAGGGTTTGTTTGTCTTTTCAACTGAGGTCTTTCTCTAAAAATGCAAATTGTGCATTTTCAAAAGTGAGGATAGTTTTTCAAGGTTCTCTATATTTTTCCCTCCTTTTTTGAGAAAAAAAAGGGCATGATACCTTACTCATACGTTATCTAATAAAGATTCTCTTTTGCATGTTAAACTTGCTTCTACATATTTCAGTAATTTATGAGGTCGATGTTATATGATATATAGCTTTATCACAATCCCTCCTCTAGAGCTAAGCTCCTAGCAAAATGTTAGCACGCCATTCCATGTAGACAGGACTAGCAAAAGTAGTCATGAAAATGCAAGTTTGACCATGAATTTAACCATCTAATAAGACACTCTAGCATAAGTGAACCTTCATAAAAGTTAGATGGAAATCGATGTCCCAACCAAATTGCGGATCAGCCATGAACCTATGACTGAAGAACATGTAGTCGTTCGTGTTATATTGTCAAGCAAGAGAAGTTTTATGTCTCAAATAGTTTGCAAGTGGACTGAGTGATATACGGAGATGAAAATTTTCATTTGGAAAGGAAAGCAAATGTGCTACTGCAGACATAACAAAGGTGAGAAGAGACGGCTATGTTTTTCTAGTGTTGTTTGTCATTGTTAGTAGTATGATCACCTAACCAAATAGAGATGAGCTAGCAAGTATGTAAAAACCACATTTTCAAAAGAGGGAAGGATCACGTAATGTATTGTCTTTAAGGAAATTAGAACAAGACCTTATTCGGTTGTGATCCTCAATGTGGATCTACCAGGTTAGTGTAAGTTTTCACCTTCACAACCAGTTCCACATAGTGAGAGAACCTAAAATGTTCGGCCACTGGACCATTTTTGAAAACTATCCTGCACAAGATAGTAGCATGTGATGAACAAGCTCTGACATGTAGTGATAACCAGTTCCACATAGTGAAACCATCCTTGCCGCCATTGGGGGTTGATGAATAGAACAACTGGAATTACCAGTAAAACCATCGTGTATGACACTCTGAAGCTGATATAGAATGTCTCTCTGTCTATGAAACCATCTTCTTTAGCTTTCGTGCATGATTTTGTTGCTGAGCAATTAACGCTTATGGTTGTCGAGCAGTTCTTACTCAACGGCAATCCACACAGAAGATGGTTTCCGTGGTAACTACTTTCGTCGAATGCCCAAAACTGATTTTTGCTTGGTATGGCTCCTGACAAGTCATTGTAAGACACATTGAAGACTTCCAAAAAATTCAATTGAGTAAGCTCTTCAGGGATAGAACCAATCAAGTTGTTGTAGGAAAGGTCAATGCTCTCTATCTGTGTGAGGCTTGACAATGACGTCGGTATATGTCCTGTAAGATTGTTATTGGACAGGTTCAGCACAAGCATGTCCTGTAAGATTGCAATCTTTGGTGGGATCTCCCCGCTAAACTGGTTACAAGAAAAATCTAGTCCTACCATATGAAGGAGTGCATAGCCTTCATAAGAATCAAACCTTTTTTTTGTTGTGAACGCAACAGTATGTGGAACTCGATATGCTTTTTCATCTAGTTTTTTGGAGAATTCTTCGTAGACAAACATGAAGTAGCTTTTAGTTGTCCACACATGAGACGGTAACCATCCTGGTAGAATTCCTAAACTCGCTGAAGTTGCCTTGTCGGCGTATATGTCCCCTATGGAGGAGAAATTCATGGGTCCCAAGCAACTAGGTAATGGACCAAACAAATTATTTTCAGAAAGATCGATCATACTCAAGCGTTTCAAGTTGCACAATTGCTTGGGAAATGTTCCATTGAAGCTATTACCTCTCAGCGAAAGAATGCTTAGTTGAGAGAGGTTACCTAGCCAAAATGGTATGCTTCCGGAGAATTCATTTTCACTCAGATCCAAGGTCACCAAATGGGAGCTGTTAGAGAGCGCATGCACGAGTGTACCATTCAATTTGTTCCCATTCAGATGGATGTGACTCAACCACTGTGCGTTAAAAAATGATGGTAATGGACCAGAGAGATTGTTGTCAGACAAATCCAAATACTGAAGCATATCAAGATTGTAGAGTTCTTGAGGGATGAGGCCATCCAACCAATTTTTGGACAAGTCAAGGACCGAAAGTTCTGCCAAGTTTGTAATCATTCTCGGAAGCTTGCCGATGAAAGAGTTGTTGCTAAGGTCCAATACCCACAATCTGACGAGTGATGAAAGAAAAGAGAGATTTCCAGTGAACAAGTTGTGGTCTAACTGCAAAATTGACAGATTTAGTTTCACTCTATCATCAGAAAACACAATTTCTCCTTGCAAGTTATTATATGCTACATTGAGCGTTCCATAATCAAAGTTTCTGTTTAGTAACTGCAGAGGCAGTCTCCCCGAGAAATTGTTGATAGACAAGTCTAAGGTACATAGGGATTCTATACTACCCAGTTTAGATGGAATATTCCCTTCCAATCTATTGGCTGATAGATTAAGGTGGTACAAGTTTGGGACATTGAAACAAAATTCGGTCGTGAGCTCTCCTCTCATGCCGTTGTTGGATAGGTCCATCACCGAAAGATTAAAAAGGGTCATTGAAGGAACCTCGAGTGTTGTAAAGGAGTTATTTCTCATGAGAAGAATTTCCAACTTAGTGTTGTTTTCCAATAACCAAGCTGGAAAGGGACCCGGAATATCATTCGAGGACAGATCAATGATTCTCAGGTCATATTGATGATTGAGAAAGCCAAGGGAAGTCACTTTGAATCCTTTTAATAGACTATTTGACATACTAAAAACCTTCAACTGGAGCTTTGGGACCAAAGATGCACCTTTGGTATCAATTGTCAGTTTGATGTCATCAAGAAGCAACACCTCAAGTCTTGAATGGTTTGCAAGTGGGCTGAGTGATGAGGGGATATCAAAATGGTTACCCGAAATGGAAAGAAATTTGAGTGAGGTAAGACTAGTGAGGGGACATGAGGTGACACTATTTGTGAATTCATTGTCTTCGAGATTTAGAATCCGAATAGAGCTCATGTTTCGCCAACATGTAGGAAGCCCGCCGGTAATTTTGTTAAAGCTAAGATCCAGCTCTTCTAGTCTTGCCAGGTTGCATAAACCTATTATTGATATCACCAAGTCAATTCAACTACAATGAGATATATTGGTACATATAGAGGACATTCAAGTACATTAAGGATCCATTTCATGTCCAGCTTTTACATCGAGAGACTAGGACTTACTCTTATCTGATAGGTTGCCACTTAGAAAGGTGCCAGCTGAAGATAAGAATCTAAGAGATGTCAAAGGACTAAGGCTGGAAAGGATTCCCATGCTTGTGTTCAACAAAGAACCATCCAAGATGAGTTGTTCCAACCTACTAAAGTTATGGAAATCTTCCCAGAAAACAAGAGATAACCGAACATCAGATTTCCTTACACAAGCATAATCATGAAATGCTACAGGAATAACATGAGTGAACGAAACTTCTTTAATACAAATTTAAGCTCCGTTCGTTTTGCGTAAATAATGATATTTCTGGGAAACATTTTCCAAGAAGTCATTTTCTAGGAAATTGATAATATTTTTCGATGTTCAGCTGAAACCTAAATATGAACTAGAAAATATTTTCCGCTCTTTGGTATGGAAAATCTGATTTCTTGTTCATATGTATACTCATTTTAATTAGATTATATTTTTTTTAAAAGATAGAATTTTTAATTATTTTTTTAAATTTTCTTTTTATTCTCTTTTTCCTTCTTGTTCGGTTGAATGCTTGCCACAGGTGAGGTCGAGATTGCTTGAGGCCAGCAAGCTCAAGCCTCGGCCTTCAATGACCTTTTCCCTTGCATGTGGTCAGTCACCGGCTGTCACCATGGCCGACAATTGATTGAGGAAGAAGGAAAAAAAAAAGAAAAAAAGAAAGAGAAAAAGAAAAAGAAAAAGTTAAAAAATTGATTTTTTATAAAATAAAAGAAAAAGAAAAAATAATTAAAAAGAGTGTACGGAGGAAAATAGGTCTAGGTGAAAGAAAGAGAGTGGAATATAATTTCCTCATTTTTCCCCATTTTTGAAAATATTTTCCTTGACTCGAACGTTGAAAAATCTGGAAAACATTTTCTTGGAAGTTATTTTTCGTGAAACGAATGGAGCGTTACTTTGAAAATGCATTTACTCACGGGTTTGACTAACCTTGAGGAGTAATTGTTCCTTCTATTGTATTAAACTTGAGAGAAAGGTTCCTAAGGGATGGCAGTGCCCCTAATGCTCTCAAGACAGTCCCCGCATCCTTCAAGTGTACCATATCTAGGTGGAAGCTCTCTAAGTGGCTCAAGTTTTTGATGCCTGGCAGTAAAATTCCAAGTAAATAAATTACTTGGCAGTAAAGCTGTAAAAGCACCCACATGGATGTCTCGGGATAGGAATCTTTTGAATCAACAACATTTCTATATGGAAAGAGAAAGGGGTTGCAATATATGACTTCTATATTCGTTATGTGAAGCCCATGTAAAGGTATAAAAGAATCCGCATGACTCATAGGCTAATTTGTTTAATATGAATAAAAACGAGGCTCCTTCGTGCAAACTGAAACTATACCTTCAATAGTAGCCATTGCATTGATTGCGTTATCACTTATGTCCAGCTCCATCAAATTACCAAAACCACCTAATTTATCCGCAAACAATGTCAAGTCAAGTCAAGGATGGCGTTTTTGTACTGAATCACGAGTAGAGAATAAGTAGGAGAAATTTACCATTCACATGTAAAGTCCTACTGAAATTGTTGCTTCTGAGGAACAGACGTCGGAGAGATGGAATTGTACCCAGAATGGTTAGAATAGAATTATCCAGAGAATTACCACTCAAGTCAAGCACCTCTAGTTTGCTCAGCCTTGAAGATAACAGGTTTGGTTCTGCAAACAAACAACGAAAAGCATAAAAATCTGCAAAAATCTATTCAAGTACACAAGTAAATAGGTATTGCCATTTTGGGGGGGAAATATGTCGTAGGATGGCGATTATTTACTAAATTATGAGCAGAGAATAAGCTGGAGAAATTTAACATCCACATGTAATTCGACGGACAGACGCCAGAGAGATAAAATTGTACTGAGAACGGATAGAATAGAATTATCCAGAGAGTTGTCACTCAAGTCAAGCACCACCAATTTGCTCAACCTTGAAGATAGCAGGTTTCGTTTTGCAAACAAACGAAAAAAAGGCAGTAAAAGCCAGAGAAATCTATTCAGGGACACATGCAAATAGATATTGCCATTTCAAGGGGAAATATGTCGTAGACTCATGGATAAATGATGATGTGCACATAATCATCTATGATGCATTAAGTGAGTAAGAACCTAGACGTGATTAACTTATGAGTTCATTAGATAATGAGTATCTCTTGTTTTATAGGAAATGGACGAATTGTGAATTTATACCTTCTGGTGCAATCCACCCTCCTAAATTGTTGTCTTGCAAGTCAAGGCTCCTGAGTTCTTCAAAGGGAAGAAGTAGAGAAGCATTTAGGTACCAAGTTTTGGAGCCGAAACGGTAAGATCTCGAATCGAAGAGCTCTAGCTGAGTGACTCGTCCTGTGGTGGGGTTGCACTCAACACCTTCCCAGCTGCAACAGTTGAAATATGATCCCCTGGCGTCCACCCAATATGGCAAGTCCAATGTGGCATTGAGCGCTAAGAGGGCAACTCTTTCTTGCTCTCGACACCCACGAGAGCCACATAAACATGCGATACCCCAAACCACCACAAACACCCACAATGCTTTCTTTTTCATGACTGCAGATTCGAGTGACCAAACTTTATATGTATCACACTCTTGAGTCAACTTCTTTTTTGCAAGTTAGAGTAATTTTATAGGAGTTTGGCGATGCCTGTGCTTGAGTGTAGAAGTTGTGGTCATGGCCAAAGTCTTGGTCATCTTTAGTGATGAATGTAGGTCGGCTCCTTTTGTTGATAAGGTTAATTAGCGTGCGAGGCGTAATGACCGGATTTCATTGGCGGGGAATTTTCCAAATGTCTCTATTGGCATAACTTTTTCCACACGTTAAGTCTAGTTTAGCCTAGTCACTGTTACTGTTTATATGACTAATTCAATCTCTATCCATTGAAAAGCATAGGCCTTGTGATTTACTTGGTTCCTAGCTGGAACACAAGATCATATTGAACAGTTAGAATGCAACTAAATGATGTTAACATGAAAATTTGTAAATGTTAAAGGATTACTCACAATGAACTGGATTCTTGCTTGGGAAACTAATGCATAATGTAAATATGTTAACGGGTTCATTGAAGTGCTCTCTTCTTATTGTTCAGCTCGACTAACTTAGAATGGTTATATTTTCAAGATATCGAAAATTACTACTCTATAGCTTTTACACATTTCACGGAAGAGAAAAAGCATAACAGATTGCCTTTCGGATTCACAAAAAACAACTAGTTTAACTTAACGATTGTCCATTTTACATTATTCAAATTGCTTCCTATGCAAGGGTGACGGTAGATTATCCCTACAAGTCCGTATGTATCGGTGAAAAAGTTCACTAGAAAACGTTTGGAAATTGGATGGTTCTAAACATGGAAGATCTGTTAATCTACTTTGCATTGGAGCTTTTAGGATAAAGTGATCTTGACTAGAGGCATTTCAAAAGTAGACATGTTGTAAAATTAACGCGAAAATTAAGAAGATCTTGCTATCAAATCAAAGCAAAAACATTGAAGAAATAAACGGGGAATGACAAAGATACCCAATATTTACGAGATTCGATCCGAGGGTCGGTATTTATTCCCAGAGATAGCCAGTAATAAATAATTCACTATAATCAGAGAATCAAAACTACAATCGCTTATAGGCTCGAGTGTTTCCCACACCTAGATTAAGATTAAATCTAAATTTGTTTATAAATAAACAACTTAATTGCATGTAAAGCTCATAGGAAAAATTACTAAGTATTTAAGCCCATAGCAAAACCCTTTGCACAGCTAATTCAAAAAAGTTCGTACGTTCTCTCTTTTACTCTTCGTGTGGTGGCCCCATTTCTAATGGAATTCCACTATTAGGCTTCTTGAGGAAAGGAAACCCAAGAAAGCAAAACCTTGCTTTTAATTTATTTTATTTTCTCTACCTCTTCCTGATCCACGTGCTCTCTTTTGTATGACCAAAAAGAAAATTCCAAGTAGGCAATTAAAGTCCATATGAAATTTGACCACGAGAGTTCATTGTATTCGCTACTGAAGCCCTTGGCGACTCTCCATAGAAAAATTTCTCCATCAATATTTAATGCACCAGAGTCTACACGCCTGAACCTCCCAGATTGAACTTATATCTTTTTCTTACCCAAACGTCCAAGCAATATCCTCACAAATTTTTTACATTTCAAGGTTTGGATGTAATCGTGGATACATCCAGCCAAATAAAAGAAACTCTTCAATATATACGCCATTCAAATAAAGATTTTTTGGATTTCTTTTCTATCCAATCAGGTTAGATTGCATAACGGCACCAAATCAAGACATACTTCAACCATGAGAGCTCACAGAAAATTCCAAGTAGGCAATTAAAGTCCACAAGCAATTTGACTACGATACTTCATTGTATTCACTATTAGGGCCCTTGGTGGCTGTCCACAGAAAAATTTCTCCGTCAATGTTTAATGTGCCGGAGTCTATATGCCCGAATCTCACAAATTGAACTTATATCTTTTTCTTACCCAAACGTCCAAGCAATATCCTCTCAAATTTTTTACATCGCAAGGTCTGGATGTAGTCGTGGATAAATCCAACCAAATAAAAGAAACTCTTCAATATGTACGCCATTCAAAGAAAGATTTTTTTTTTAATTGCTTTCTTATCGAATCAGGTTAGATTGCATAGCAGCTCAAAATTGAGACATATTTCAATCGCGAGAGTTCACAGAAAATTTCAAGTAGGCAATTAAAGTCCACAGGCAATTGGATTACGAGCGTTCATTGTATTCGCTACTAGGGCCCTTGGCGGTTGTCCACAGAAAAAATTCTCGGTCAATGTTTAATGCGCCAGAGTCTACATGCCCAAACCTCCCAAATTGAACTTATATCTTTTTCTTACCCAAATGTCCAAGCAATATCCTCTCAAATTTTTTACATCGCAAGGTCTGGATGTAGTCGTGGATACATCCAAGCAAATAAAAGAAACTCTTCAATATGTAATCGTGGCCCAATTTCTGGAGGAACCCACTAATTGGCTTCTCCAGGAAAGAAAACCCAAAAAAGACAAACATTGCTTTTGATTTATTGTCTATTTCCTAACCACTTCCTGACCCTGCTTTCTTTTGTACAACAACCAAAAAGAAAATTCCAAGTAGGCAATTGAAGTCCACAGAAAATTTGACCGTGAGAGTTCATTGCTATTCACTAATGGGGCCCTTGGCAGCTGTCCCCATAAAATTTCTCCGTCAATGTTTAATGTACCTCTGATTACACGCTCCGATCCCCATATTGGACTTGTATCTTTTTCTTATCCAACTGTCCAAGCAATATCCTCTAAAATCTTTTACATTGCAAGGTCTGGATGTAATCGTGGATACATCCAACCAAATAAAAGAAACTCTTCAATATACACCATTCAAAGAAAGATTTTTAGGATTTCTTTCTTATCCAATCAGGCTAGATTGCATAATGGTTCAAAATTGAGACATACTTCAACCGCAAGAGTTCAGAGAAAATTCCAAGTAGGCAATTAAAGTCCACAGGCAATTGGATTACGAGCGTTCATTGTATTCGCTATTGGGGCCCTTGGCGGCTGTCCACAGAAAGAATTCTCGGTCAATGTGTAATGCGCCAGACTCTACATGCCCGAACCTCCCAAATTGAACTTATATCTTTTTCTTACCCAAATGTCCAAGCAATATCCTCTCAAATTTTTTACATCGCAAGGTTTGCATGTAGTCGTGGATACATCCAACCAAATAAAAGAAACTCTTCAATATGTACGCCATTCAAAGAAAGATTTTATTTTAAATTGCTTTCTTATCCAATCAGGTTAGATTGCATAACAGCTCAAAATTGAGACATATTTCAATCGCGAGAGTTCACAGAAAATTCCAAGTAGGCAATTAAAGTCCATAGGCAATTTGACTATGGTGTTCATTGTATTCACTACTGGGGCCCTTGGCGGCTGTCCACAGAAAAATTTCCCCGTCAATGTTTAATGCGCTGGAGTCTACACGCTCGAACCTCCCAAATCGAACTGGTATCTTTTTCTTTTCCAACTGTCCAAGCAATATCCTCTCAAATCTTTTACATTGTAAGGTCTGGATGTAATTGTGGATACATCCAACCAAATAAAAGAAACTCTTCAATATGTAATCGTGGCCCAATTTCTAGAGGAACCCACTAATTGGCTTCTCTAGGAAAGAAAACCCAAAAAAAGACAAACATTGCTTTTGATTTATTGTCTATTTCCTAACCACCTCATGACCCCGCTTTCTTTTGTACAACAACCAAAAAGAAAATTCCAAGTAGGCAATTAAAGTCCACAGAAAATTTGACCGTGAGAGTTCATTGCTATTCACTAATGGGGCCCTTGGCAGCTGTCCCCATAAAATTTCTCCATCAATGTTTAATGTACCTGTGATTACATGCTCCGATCCTCATATTGGACTTGTATCTTTTTCTTATCCAACTGTCCAAGCAATATCCTCTAAAATCTTTTACATTGCAAGGTCTGGATGTAATCGTGGATACATCCAACCAAATAAAAGAAACTCTTCAATATACACCATTCAAGGAAAGATTTTTTGGATTTCTTTCTTATCCAATCAGGCTAGATTGCATAATGGTCCAAAATTGAGACATACTTCAACCGCAAGAGTTCACAGAAAATTCCAAGTAGGCAATTAAAGTCCACAAGCAATTGGATTACGAGCGTTCATGGTATTCGCTACTGGGGCCGTTGGCGGCTGTCCACAGAAAAAATTCTCGGTCAATGTTTAATGCGCCAGAGTCTACATGCCCGAACCTCCCAAATTGAACTTATATCTTTTTCTTACCCAAATGTCCAAGCAATATCCTCTCAAATTTTTTACATCGCAAGGTCTGGATGTAGTCGTGGATACATCCAACCAAATAAAAGAAACTCTTCAATATGTACGCCATTCAAAGAAAGATTTTTTTTTTTTAATCGCTTTCTTATCGAATCAGGTTAGATTGCATAACAGCTCAAAATTGAGACATATTTCAATCGCGAGAGTTCACAGAAAATTCCAAGTAGGCAATTAAAGTCCACAGGCAATTGGATTACGAGCGTTCATTGTATTCGCTACTGGGGCCCTTGGCGGTTGTCCACAGAAAAAATTCTCGGTCAATGTTTAATGCGCCAGAGTCTACATGCCCGAACCTCCCAAATTGAACTTATATCTTTTTCTTACCCAAATGTCCAAGTAATATCCTCACAAATTTTTTACATCGCAAGGTCTGGATGTAGTCGGGGATACATCCAACCAAATAAAAGAAACTCTTCAATATGTAATCGTGGCCCAATTTCTGGAGGAACCCACTAATTGGATTCTCCAGGAAAGAAAACCCAAAAAAGACAAACATTGCTTTTGATTTATTGTCTATTTCTTAACCACTTCCTGACCCCGCTTTCTTTTGTACAACAACCAAAAAGAAAATTCCAAGTAGGCAATTAAAGTCCACTGAAAATTTGACCGTGAGAGTTCATTGCTATTCACTAATGGGGTCCTTGGCAGCTGTCCCCATAAAATTTCTCCGTCAATGTTTAATGTACCTGTGATTACACGCTCCGATCCCCATATTGGACTTGTATCTTTTTCTTATCCAACTGTCCAAGCAATATCCTCTAAAATCTTTTACATTGCAAGGTCTGGATGTAATCGTGGATACATCCAACCAAATAAAAGAAACTCTTCAATATACACCATTCAAGGAAAGATTTTTTGGATTTCTTTCTTATCCAATCAGGCTAGATTGCATAATGGTCCAAAATTGAGACATACTTCAACCGCAAGAGTTCACAGAAAATTCCAAGTAGGCAATTAAAGTCCACAGGCAATTGGATTACGAGCGTTCATGGTATTCGCTACTGGGGCCGTTGGCGGCTGTCCACAGAAAAAATTCTCGGTCAATGTTTAATGCGCCAGAGTCTACATGCCCGAACCTCCCAAATTGAACTTATATCTTTTTCTTACCCAAATGTCCAAGCAATATCCTCTCAAATTTTTTACATCGCAAGGTCTGGATGTAGTCGTGGATACATCCAACCAAATAAAAGAAACTCTTCAATATGTACGCCATTCAAAGAAAGATTTTTTTTTTTTAATCGCTTTCTTATCGAATCAGGTTAGATTGCATAACAGCTCAAAATTGAGACATATTTCAATCGCGAGAGTTCACAGAAAATTCCAAGTAGGCAATTAAAGTCCACAGGCAATTGGATTACGAGCGTTCATTGTATTCGCTACTGGGGCCCTTGGCGGTTGTCCACAGAAAAAATTCTCGGTCAATGTTTAATGCGCCAGAGTCTACATGCCCGAACCTCCCAAATTGAACTTATATCTTTTTCTTACCCAAATGTCCAAGTAATATCCTCACAAATTTTTTACATCGCAAGGTCTGGATGTAGTCGGGGATACATCCAACCAAATAAAAGAAACTCTTCAATATGTAATCGTGGCCCAATTTCTGGAGGAACCCACTAATTGGATTCTCCAGGAAAGAAAACCCAAAAAAGACAAACATTGCTTTTGATTTATTGTCTATTTCTTAACCACTTCCTGACCCCGCTTTCTTTTGTACAACAACCAAAAAGAAAATTCCAAGTAGGCAATTAAAGTCCACTGAAAATTTGACCGTGAGAGTTCATTGCTATTCACTAATGGGGTCCTTGGCAGCTGTCCCCATAAAATTTCTCCATCAATGTTTAATGTACCTGTGATTACACGCTCCGATCCCCATATTGGACTTGTATCTTTTTCTTATCCAACTGTCCAAGCAATATCCTCTAAAATCTTTTACATTGCAAGGTCTGGATGTAATCGTGGATACATCCAACCAAATAAAAGAAACTCTTCAATATACACCATTCAAAGAAAGATTTTTTGGATTTCTTTCTTATCCAATCAGGCTAGATTGCATAATGGTCCAAAATTGAGACATACTTCAACCGCAAGAGTTCACAGAAAATTCCGAGTAGGCAATTAAAGTCCACAGGCAATTGGATTACGAGCGTTCATTGTATTCGCTACTGGGGCCCTTGGCGGCTGTCCACAGAAAAAATTCTCGGTCAATGTTTAACGCGCCAGAGTCTACATGTCCGAACCTCCCAAATTGAACTTATATCTTTTTCTTACCCAAATGTCCAAGCAATATCCTCTCAAATTTTTTACATCGCAAGGTCTGGATGTAGTCGTGGATACATCCAACCAAATAAAAGAAACTCTTCAATATGTACGCCATTCAAAGAAAGATTTTTTTTTTTTAAATTGCTTTCTTATCCAATCAGGTTAGATTGCATAACAGCTCAAAATTGAGACATATTTCAATCGCGAGAGTTCACAGAAAATTCCAAGTAGGCAATTAAAGTACACAGGCAATTGGATTACGAGCGTTCATTGTATTCGCTACTGGGGCCCTTGGCGGTTGTCCACAGAAAAAATTCTCGGTCAATGTTTAATGCGCCAGAGTCTACATGCCCAAACCTCCCAAATTGAACTTATATCTTTTTCTTACCCAAATGTCCAAGCAATATCCTCTCAAATTTTTTACATCGCAAGGTCTGGATGTAGTCGTGGATACATCCAACCAAATAAAAGAAACTCTTCAATATGTAATCGTGGCCCAATTTCTGGAGGAACCCACAAATTGGCTTCTCCAGGAAAGAAAACCCAAAAAAGACAAACATTGCTTTTGATTTATTGTCTATTTCCTAACCACTTCCTGACCCCGCTTTCTTTTGTATAACAACCAAAAAGAAAATTCCAAGTAGGCAATTAAAGTCCACCGAAAATTTGACCGTGAGAGTTCATTGCTATTCACTAATGGGGCCCTTGGCAGCTGTCCCCATAAAATTTCTCCATCAATGTTTAATGTACCTGTGATTACACGCTCCGATCCCCATATTGGACTTTGTATCTTTTTCTTATCCAATTGTCCAAGCAATATCCTCTAAAATCTTTTACATTGCAAGGTCTGGATGTAATCGTGGATACATCCAACCAAATAAAAGAAACTCTTCAATATACACCATTCAAAGAAAGATTTTTTGGATTTCTTTCTTATCCAATCAGGCTAGATTGCATAATGGTTCAAAATTGAGACATACTTCAACCGCAAGAGTTCACAGAAAATTCCAAGTAGGCAATTAAAGTCCACAGGCAATTGGATTACGAGCGTTCATTGTATTCGCTACTGGGGCCCTTGGCGGCTGTCCACAGAAAAAATTCTCGGTCAATGTTTAATGCGCCAGAGTCTACATGCCCGAACCTCCCAAATTGAACTTATCTATTTTTCTTACCCAAATGTCCAAGCAATATCCTCTCAAATTTTTTACATCACAAGGTCTGGATGTAGTTGTGGATACATCCAACCAAATAAAAGAAACTCTTCAATATGTACGCCATTCAAAGAAAGAATTTTTTTTTAATTGCTTTCTTATCGAATCAGGTTAGATTGCATAACAGCTCAAAATTGAGACATATTTCAATCGCGAGAGTTCACAGAAAATTCCAAGTAGGCAATTAAAGTCCACAGGCAATTTGACTATGGTGTTGATTGTATTCACTACTGGGGCCCTTAGCGGCTGTCCACAGAAAAATTTCCCCGTCAATGTTTAATGTGCTGGAGTCTACACGCTCGAACCTCCCAAATCGAACTGGTATCTTTTTCTTTTCCAACTGTCCAAGCAATATCCTCTCAAATCTTTTACATTGTAAGGTCTGGATGTAATTGTGGATACATCCAACCAAATAAAAGAAACTCTTCAATATGTAATCGTGGCCCAATTTCTAGCGGAACCCACAAATTGGCTTCTCCAGGAAAGAAAACCCAAAAAAAGACAAACATTGCTTTTGATTTATTGTCTATTTCCTAACCACTTCCTGACCCCGCTTTCTTTTGTACAACAACCAAAAAGAAAATTCCAAGTAGACAATTAATGTCCACAAAAAATTTGACCGTGAGAGTTCATTGTTATTCACTAATGGGGCCCTTGGCAGCTGTCCCCATAAAATTTCTCCATCAATGTTTAATGTACCTGTGATTACACGCTCCGATCCCCATATTGGGCTTGTATCTTTTTCTTATCCTAATTCCACACACACACACACACACTCCGCGCGCGCGCGCACACACACATGTATATATGCCATTAATTTTTTTTTTTGGGGATTTCTTTCTTGTCCAATCAGGTTGAATTGCATAATGAATGGACACACACACACACACACACACACACGTATATATGCCATTAATTTTTTTTTTTTGGATTTCTTTCTTGTCCAATAAGGTTGAATTGCATAATGGATCAAAATGGAAACGTACTTTAACAATTCTCTACTTTGGCTCGAGTTTGTAACCAAATCATAGTACTCATCATCTATGCCAAGTTTTTCAACGTCCCGATAGGCACTCACTCTTTATAAATGCCAATTATGCTCAAGTGAAGCTTAAGCTTGCCAAAAGAACAAGTTTAGTCATCATATCTGATGAGTTCTCTACCTTGGCTTGACATTTGCGATGTACATTAATGGGGTTAATTGAGTTGATTTGCACTCTTAAGTTGATAGGATCCAAACCTTTCTTTGACTAAGTATCGGGACACTCAACATTAATTAAGTGAGATAAGAGAATGACCATCGAGTTTTGCATATCCAGTAGAAGGAAATTGGATTCACACAAATTAGCTTTTCCTAGATGCTCATTCCATCTTAGTGGAGATACCACACCAATATAATTGAACGACAACTTTATTGGTTGATTTGTGCTTGTGTTTGTTTTGTTTAGGAGCTTGAAGAGGTCCTTGCAACGATCCTCACTTTGCATTTTGAAGATAGCACATTATGAAGCAAATCATAAGAACTATCAAGTTCGCATGACAGCGGATCACGCTTCAATTTGTTTTGCTCTCCAATTCTCATTAGGCTTACATAACCCATATGTGCAGTGGAAGATTGGGTGTGGAAGAGAGACATTTGTGTGGAAAAGGTAAGCGTGCAGCTGTAGTATTTGGTTGGCAATTTGATGCTATGGTTGCAGTTAAGCTACCGACGTTTACTCCACCCATTCCTAAGTTTTTATGCACACATATGAAACACCCTCCCTAGTTTTGACAACCTACCAAAATCATCCTTACTCTAGCAATTCCATTTCAAGTTATCTGATGTTAGTTATGATGTTAATCATTCTTACAAATTTGTGAATTTTTTCCCCCAACTTTGCCCCTCCCGATTCACCATTCAAAGACTACCCACCACCAAATCCCTCGTATGCTTATGACTTAGCCCCTACCCTCCCGGCATTGCCATAATTGTCGAGTTGCCGAGCTACCGCCACCTCGCCTCGATTGTCTCCCTCTGTCTTGTCTCGAGCTTGGGCGTCCGTTGCTGCCCAAATCTAGGTGGCCATGGCGAGCTTGCCAGATTGTGTGACTTTCGAGCTAGAAGGCCACTGGTGTTAGTGCAACCTTCGATTCGAAACCAAATATTTATAGATTCGATCTAAGTGTTAGTACCTATCTCACAGGAAGAGTCAACAGTAAATAATTCATTATAATCAGAGAATCAAAATTACAATCACCTATATGCTTGAGTATTTTTCACACATAAATTACGACCAAGCCCAAATATTGGTATCTACATTCCTGATGTCCCAAATCACTGTGTGTTTAAGCCCATAGTAAAACCCTTCGCACATCTAATTTAAGAACATCCGTATGTTCTTTCTTTTACTCTTCGTGCAGTGTCTCAATTCCATAAGGAGCCCACTATTTAGCTTCTCCAGGAAGGAAACCCAAAAAGCAAAATCTTGCTTTTAATTTATTTTATTTTCTCTAACTACTTCTTGACCCCCACACGCTTTCTTTTGTATGACCAACAAGAAAATCCCAAGTAGGCAATTAAAGTCCACATAAAATTTGAGTGTGAGAGTCCATTGCTATTCGCTACCAGGGACCTTGGTGGTTGTCCACAGAATATTTCTCTATCAATGATTAATGTGGTGGTATCTACATCCGTCAACGCCCCAACTTAAACTTATATATTTTTCTTGCCCGACGTCCAAGCAATACGCTCTGAAATCTTTTACATCTTGAGGTGATTGTCCACTGAATATTTCTTCACTAATGTTTAACATGTTTGTGTCCACATTCCTCGACCGTCTAAATTGAACTTGTATCTTTTTCTTGCCCAATGTCCAAACAATACCCTCTCAAATCTTTTGCATCCTGAGGCGGTTGTCCATAGAATATTTCTCCATCAATGTTTAACGTGTTGGTGTCTACATTCCGCAAACCCCCGAATTGAACTTGTATCTTTTTCTTGCCCAACATCCAAACAAAACCCTCTCAAATCTTTTACATCCTGAGGTGGTTGTCCACAGAATATTTCTCTATCAATGTTTAATGTGTTGGTGTCTACATTCTTCGACCCTCCAAATTGAACTTGTATCTTGTTCTTGCCCATCGTCCAAGCACACCCTCTCAAATTTTTTATGTCCTGAGGTGGTTGTCCACAGAATATTTCTCCATCAATGTTTAATGTGTTGCTATCTACATTCCCCGGCCCCCAAATTGATCTTGTATCTTTTTCTTGCCCAACATCCAAACAATACCCTCTCAAATTTTTTTATATATCCAACCAAAAGAAACTCTCCATATATATATATGCCATTCAAAAGAAATATCTTTTGGGTTTTTTTCTTATGCAATTAGGTTGGATTGAAAATTACTCAAAATCGAAACATACTTTAACTTATCGCCATCTTGGCTCAAGTGTCCTCATCATCTATGCTAGCTCTCCCAACATCTCGATGGGCGCTAACTTTCTATAGATGCCAATTGTACTCAAGTAAAGGTTAAGCTTCGCCAAATCAACCAGCTTAGTCATCATATCCAATGAGCTCTCTACCTTAGCTCGACATTTGTAATGTATTTATATGTAATGGGCTTAATTGAGTTGATTTGCCATCTTAACTTGATGGGACCCCTATCTTTCTTTGACTAAGGCTCTGTTTGTTTCATAGAAAATTTGGCATTTCTAGAAAATATTTTCTAGAAAGCTATTTTCCAAGAAAATGATAATATTTTTCAATGTTCGATTGAAACTTGAAAATGAAGTGGAAAATATTTTCCACTGTTTGGTATGGAAAATATTTTCCTCCATGCACTCCTTTTCTATAATTTTTATATTTTATTTTTTAAAATGATTTTTAATTATTATTTATGTAATCAAATATTAAAAAAAAAAATTATCCTTCTCTTCTTTTCTTTCTTGTTCTCTTCTTCTTCCTCGATTCATTGTTGGCCATGGCGATTGGCACCAGGTGAGTTGGAGCCTCGCCATAAGCCAGCAAGGCTAAGCTTGCCCTGCCCAGCTCACCACTCTAGCGAGGCTCCACCTCACTAGAATCTGGCGAGCCTCAAGCTCACCTGTGGTTGGTCAATGATGTGGCAGGTGACCGGTCAAAGAAGGGGGGAGAATGACACGGCCCATGGACAAGCATGATCCAAGATCGTCCGTGAGGGGCCGTGTCATGTACAAGGGGGAAGTTGAAAGTACCAGAAATTCCTAGAGGCATACCATCCGAAAAACTTCCTTGACCAATTGGGTAGGAAAAGAAAAGGCTTAGAAAAGAAAATGAATAAGAAATAATTAAAAATCAAATTTAAAAAGAAATAAAAAAGATAAAAAGAAAAGATAAAATAAAATAGAAGGAAAATGTATTTCGTGAAAGAAGATATGAAAAATGTTTTCCTCTTTCTTAAAAGCAAAAAATATTTTCCCCCATTTTAGAAGGCTTTTTTCCATTGATGGAAAATGTTTTCCTTCACCGGTTCATTTTTTATGAAACGAACACTGAAAAATTCATAAAACGTTAAATGAAACGAACAGAGCCTAAGTATGGGGACATTCGACATTAATTAAATAAGTGAGATAAGAGAATGACCACTGAGTTTCTGCATACCTAGTAGAATGAAGTCGGTTTGCACACAAATTAGCTTTTTGTAGATGCTCATTCCTTCTTGGTGGAGATACCACAAGGATATAATTGGACGACGAATTTACAGGTTGCTTTGTGCTCCAGTTTGTTTTGTTTGGGAGCCCAAAGAGGTCCTTGTGACGATTTTTGCTTTGCATTTTGAAGATAGCGCATCATGATGCAAATCATAAGAACTATTGAGTTCGCATGATAGCGGATTACACTTCAATTTGTTTTGCTCAATTCTCATTAGGCTCACATAACCCAGACTTGTAGTGGAAGATTCGGTGCAGAAGAGAGATTTGTGGGGAGAAGGTGAGCGTGGGACTATAGTATTCCGGTTGGCAATTTGTTACTGTGGTTGCGGTAACCATCCTTACTTTAGCAAATTCCACTTCAAGTTGCATGTGACATTAGTTATGATGTTAATCATACTTACAGATCAGTCAATTTTTCCCCAACTTTGCCCCTCCTGACTCACCGTTCAAAACCTACCGCCAAAACCTACTTATTCAAGATCCTTACTCAACCCATCCCAAAGCGTACAACTTGAAACTCTTGGCATTGTCTACACTTGTCGCATCACCAAGCCACCACCTTGCCACCTCAACTATCTCCCTCTCTCCTGTCTCGAGCTCAAGTCCGTTACTACCTAAATTTTGTTGTTGGACTTGATGCCGAATCAAGTGGCCATGGCAAGCTTGCCAGATCACGTGACTTTCAAGCTCGAAGGCCATGAGCATTAATGCTGCCTTTGAGCTGGAGGCCATGGCCTCAAGTGTGACTTTCGAGCTCTAGTGGCCATAGAGAGTGAAATTGACATTGGTGTGGCGGAAGTTAGAGAGACGAGTATAAAAAAATGGGGTGGAGGGGTAGTTTATAAATGCAAATTGTGTATTTTCAAAAGTGGGGATGGTTTTTCAAAAGTTCTCTATTTTTTTTTTAAATACAAAAAAGTTTAAATTATGCCCACTATGACACAATTTACTCCAAACTTTTTTTGGTGATACAAAAAACCTCATATGTTTACCCCAATTTTTTTTTTGGTGACACAAAAACTCTTAATTCATTACCATGCAACATTATCTTTTTTGTGAGACCTGAAACCCCAAATTTATATTCAGGTAATATATTTAACCCAAATTTTGAGGTAAATTTGTCCAACGGTTACAAGTTTAGCATAAATATGTCACATGGGTACAAAATTGATTTTTTTTTTGTGCCATAACAAAAAGTTTTAGGGTAAATATGGCAAAATGGACAAAATTTATAGTTTTTTTTGTGGCCTTTACCCCCCCTTTTTTTTTTCCTTCTTATGAGAAAAAAATGGCATAATACCTTACTTGTATGCTATCTAATATAATAATTCTCTTTTGCATGTTTGATTTGCTTCTTCATATTTGAGACAATCAATAAGGTTGATGTAATGTGTTCCATAACTTTCTTGCAATCCCTCCTTGACAAAGCGAGAATTCGTAAAGAGAATTCTCAAAAAAAAAAATTCTAAATACTCTTGTAAGGTGAAGAAAAGACATGCAAGACATCAAAAAGCTCTAAAAATAATTAAAATACGATTTGGGAGGCTATTCCCTTTGGCCCAGGCGCCTGGCCACAGGGCCTGGCCAGGCCTGGTTGGGAGCCCTACTAGTGGCTAGTAGCCATTTTCCATACATTTCCACCAATCCGGGCCTCAATCTGGGTTGTCTTTTGCTCGAATTCGGCTTAGACATCGAGACAACAGATTACTAGAAACGGAAAGATACTTTTTCACTTCTCAGATTAAGAAACCTATTTCTACAATCCGGCTCCCCCTCCATGGATTACGCGCCGATCTTCAACAAGAACTCATCAAGTGGAAGTTGGCCAGAGAAAGCAGACATACTAAGGCATGGTACGCTCATCACAAAGGAACACCTTCAATTTCAAAAGAAATATTCTTTTTTTCTTCAACATGATCTATAGAGAAGCCACCTTAGAGGCCACGTCGTGCCGCCGCGAAGCCGCCGGAGCACAGGGTCGCCCGAGCCAACTCCGACAGAGCGGGCACCATTCCCGCCACGTAAAAAAAGAAGGAAACCAGAAGGGCGACCCGAGGGCATCAAAGCGAGCCCGATAACGAACGTGACCGACCCGACGAGCATTGGAGCCAGAGAATCCCCACGAAGAGCGACGCGAGAGCGGCGGGAGGGACCCGCGCCGTCGACGCGATGGCGAGACGCGGCCGCCTCGAAGTGGAGGCGACAGACCGGGAACGCGGCCGGGGGAGGAGGGAACTTCGTGATGTGGGCGGCCTCCGTCGGCGACCTCCACTTGAGGTCCTTTTGTTCTTCCAAGGAGTCGACAGATCGCCGGTTGTTCCGACTCCGCCGGAGCCTGTTTTGTCCAGGCCTGATCGCGCTCTTTGGAGATCCGCCTCATCTGTCACCGTTCTTAGATGCAGAAGACGAAGCGTAGCGATCAGCGGATCCATTAGCGATTTGATACACTTTCTCTGAAGGCAATTTCCCGGAGGTCGATGCTACATTGATCGCTTTATTAAGCATAGTGGAGCATGGTGAGCTGTAGTTGTGAAATGATTAGAACCTATTTATGCGGTTTAGGTTAGTGAAGCCATCGGTCGTGCTGAATGCTTCGTTGATTGCTTGATTAATCGCAGTAAAAGCATGGTGACTTTAAGCACTAAAATGATTAAAGCTTATTAGTGCTGTTGATTTTGTGAAATCACTGGAAAAGCTGGTTACATCATCCTCGAGTGATGCTTTTGAGTCAAGTGTGACTAATTTAGCTAACTTATACGGTTTAGGTAGGTAAGGGTGACGGTGAAGATGTCTCAAAGCACAATCCGCAAAACGCTGGGGGGCTGTCAAGGACCAGACAAGCATTGGCCTCGCGAAGGTTGCGAGCAACATGGCGCCAGAGCTGGAAGTAAATATCGTGAAAGCCACGAGCCATGATGATGATCGTGTGGATGAGAAATACATTCGTCGGATCTTGAATTTGACTTCATACTGTCATGGATACGTTCATGCATGTGTTTCTGCGCTTTCGAAGCGACTGAGCAAGACCCACGACTATATTGTGGCTCTCAAATCCCTAGTGGTCATCCATCGTTTGTTGAATGGTGGAGACCCAATTTTTCACGTGGTGATAATGTATGCGACCAAGCGTGGTGCTAGGTTGTTGAATTTAGCTGTTCTGCTTGATAAGTTTTTTGATGTGGAGTATCATGATTGCGTCAAGGCTTTAGATGCTTATGCTAGTGCCGCTAAGCAAATTGATGAGTTGATTGCATCCTACAATTGGTGCAAGGATACAGGGGTGGCAAGATCATCCGAATATCCTGAAGTGCAAAGGCTTGCCAGTAAGTTGTTGGAGACATTGAATGAATTTGTGAGAGATAGAGGAGAGAGACCTAAGAGCCCAGAGAGGAGGGAAGAATTGCCCCCTGTGGCTAAGGAGGAGGAGCCTGTGCCAGATATGAATGAGATAAAGGCATTGCCTCCACCAGAGAATTATACTCCTGCACCACCACCGGAGCCACCAAAGCCACAATTGATGGAGGATTTAGTTGATCTGAGGGATAATGGAGTTACTGCTGATGATCAAGGTAATAATTTTGCATTTTCTCTATTTGCGGGGCCGCTAGCTAATACAGGGAATGGTTCGTGGGAAGCATTCCCTTCTAATGGTGAACCAGAAGTGACTTCTGCTTGGCAAACCCCAGCTGCCGAATCTGGCAAGGAAGATTGGGAATTGGCTTTGGTGGAGACTGCTAGTAACTTGTCAAAGCAGAAAGCGGCTTTAGGCAGTGGTCTTGATCCATTGCTACTGAATGGCATGTATGACCAGGGAATGGTAAGGCAACATGTGAGCACTGCTCAATTGACTGGAGGTAATGCGAGCAATGTTGCCCTACCTGGCCTTGGAAAGCGGGCAACCCCAGTATTTGCTCTTCCCTGCAACCGATGGAACTGTCCAAACAGTTAACCAGGACCCCTTTGCTGCATCATTGAGCATCCCTCCTCCTTCATATGTACAGATGGCGGAAATGGAGAAGAAACAGCATTTGGTTTTGCAGGAGCAACAACTATGGCAGCAGTATGCTACGGAGGGGATGTGAGGTCAAGCCACTTTGGCCGAGATTGGTGGGACAGGTTACTGTGCACCAGGTCCTCCTGCGATGCCTTACGGCATGCCACAAGTCAATAGGATGGGACCGCCAACCAGGTATTGTTATTCTCCATACTGATGTTGCTTGCTTATCACCCTGTGGCTCTGTTTTTTCTCATTTCATCTAGTTGTGTATCTAGTTATTTTACAATATGATCGTTTCTGTATTCTGGTGTGCCGGCTTTGGGAAGAGGGAAGAGCGAACACGGAGATTCTTTTTGGGGAAGATATTTGGATGGTGACATCCAGTACCTCCTGTACCTGTTCGTGCTTCTTGTAATAATAAGAATTTCCATGACTACAGCCTCTTGTGCAGTCACGGTATAGACAGAACCGAATCTATCATTGTCTGGTAGTTCTGCGCTTTGTTGTTTCATGCGTAAAAGTAGACTGACCATCAAAACCAGTTCTCTTAAAAAATGGCAGCACAGCTGACCTTCTTGTCTGAATGGAATGTTTACAATAGAATTGAGTTCTTCAAACTAGATTTTTGTTGGTTTGCTCCGATCTTTCTGTTTCTGGTGTCACTTGGAATCATCTGGAGCTTAGTGCTTTTGTTAAATAATTCCTAACTGATATGATGATGTTCTTGATTATAGGTATCTTGGATAAAGATCCGTTAGTGAAAGCTGATGTTGCAGAATGATTTCTAGTGATCATGAAAAGACTCAGAGCATAATCTTGGGATAGAGCAGGCATAAGATGTACAGCTGTATCTCCCCAATGGTTGAGCCTAGGTTCCCATTTCGACAGTTTATCTGCACAACTCAAGGTCCGAGCCCACAAATTGCCTCGATGAGGACAAAATTTGATTTTATAAAGTTGAGCAATTGAACTGAAAGCACTGTGAAATTTGATTTTATAAAGTTTGAATGATAAGTTATAGGGAAAAAGCTGACAGGTAGTCCAATGCATATTGCAAAGTTTGGGGAAAGCACAAAATTCTCATATAACTAAAGAGGGCTCCAGATTTGATTGGTATCGCTTTGGTCTTCAACCTTATCTGTCTGACCTTGATCTCCTCTTCGTTATCTTTTTTTCTGCTAATGATGAACCTACTGATCTCAATGTCATTTGGACTTACCCCAAAACGCCTGGCTCTCCCGACCGAGGTCAGACAGTTTATCCTGGTTGTGCACTGAATGCATCAATCTGGCAAGTCCCATGACCTCCACCCCTTGAAGCATGGTTTTTGGGATTGTCCTGGGCAAGTAGTCTAGCTGGGTGGAATTCGTCCTTGATTGGTTTTGCAATTTGATAGGGATCCTCTGAAATTCTTTGGCTTAGGCTACCGAAATCACGACGGTTTGTGATGTATTTATATGTTGATGGGGTTGACTGAGTCAATTTCCCCTATTAAGTTATGGGACCCCAAATTTTCTTTAACAAAGTCTCCGGATACTTAGACATTATTAAAGAGGATGAGACGAGAATGACTGCTGAGTTTTTGCATACCCAGTATGATTTATTTGTCAATACATGAAAGATCTCTAAGTAGAAATTGGAATGAAGTCGGATTGCACACAAACTTGCTTTCCTAGATGCTCAATTCTTCTTATTGGTGATACCACATTGATATAATTGGATGACAACTTCACTGGTTGCTTTATGTAAGTTTGTCATGTTTGGGGGGCTGAAGATGTCCTTAGGGACGATCCTCGCTTTACATTTTCAAGATAAGCGCATCATGATGCAAAATAATAACAAAAATTCAAGTTCCCACTGCAGCGGATTACACTTTTTATTTGGTTTGCTCTCCTGTTCGCATTAGCCTTGCAGACCAGATGTGCAGTGGAAGATTCGGTGTGGAAGAGAGATTGTGTTGAGAAAGTGAACGAGGGACTGTATTTTTGTTGGCAATTTGGTTGTAGTTTAGCTACCTACTTCGGCAATTTGGTTTGCTTGCTAGTTTGCCAGATCGCGTGACTTTCGAGCTCGAAGGCCACGGGTGGCCTCGAGTGTGACGTTCGAGCTCTAATGGCCATGAGAGAGAGAATGAGGAGTTGACATCGGTGCAGTGGAATATAGAGGGACGGGGGAGAAAAAAGGGGGTTTGGGGTGGGGTGGAGGAGTTGTTTATCTTTTTTTTTTTTTTTTTTTGGGTCTAAGGGTTGTCTATCTTTTCAATTAGGATCTTTCTCTAAAAATGCAAATTGTGTATTTTCAAAAGTGGGGTTAGTTTTTCCAAAGATTCTCTATTTTTTTTCTCAAAATTTTTTCCTTCTTTTTTGAGAAAAAAATGGCATGATACCTTATTTATACATTATCTGATATAATAATTCTCTTTTGCACCTTAAACTTGCTTCTACATATTTTAAATAATCAATAAGGTCACTGTCATATAATCTGTGGCTTTCTCACAATCCCCAGAGAGCGAGAAGTCGTAAAGAGAATTCACAAAAATAAATTCTAAATACCCTTGCAAAGTACATGGTCATGTAAGACATAAAAGGGCCCTAAAAATAATTAAAATTCAATACGGGAGGTTATTCCCTTCGACGTAGGCACTCAGCCGTGCCGGCTGGCCTCGCCTGGTTGAGAGCTTTGTTAGTGGCTAATAGCTATTTTCATACATTTGCACCAATCTTGGCCTCGATCTGGGTTGGTTCTTGCTCAAACTTGGCCTAGACATCAAGATAACAAATTTAGTCTCTTTCAGACTGGACAGGATATGCCTCATTGTAGTACTTTTTTTTAGGCTAAAGCTAAGCTCCTAACAAAATATCAGAACGTCATTCTACGTTGACAGGACCAACAAAAACAATAATCGAAATGCAAGTTTGACTGGGAATTTAACCATCTCATGAGACACTTCAGCACAAGTAAGCCTTCGCAATAGTAAAGACGAGTCTATGTCCTAACCAACTTGTGGATTTGCCATGAACCTAGGACTCTGAAGAACATTCAGTTGTTCGAGCTATATTGTCAAGCAACAGGAGTTTTATGTCTCGAACAATTTGCAAATGGACCAATTGATCTACGAAGATGGAAATGCTTATTCGGAATGAAAAGGATGTGGTCAGCAGAAACAACACCGGAGAGAAGAGACAAGCTGTGTTTCTCTAGTATTGTTTGTCGTCGTTAGGAGTATCATCCACCAAACTCAAATAGACAAGAACAAGCAGCCATGTTAAAAAACTTCATTTCCGAAAGAGGGGAAGATCACTTGATGTATTGTTTTCAAGGAAATAAGGACACGACCTAATTCAAATACGAAGGTAAAAACTTTACATTGACCCGGTAGATTCACACTGAGGCCAATATGGATCAATGACACTAACAAATGGCAGGGAAAAACCCAATCCTGCCATTACCCAGGAATGCAGAATTTGAGAACCTAAAATTGTTCAGCAATTGGACAGAAACCGTCTTGCACAAAATAGTAGCATGTGATGAACAAGCTCCGACATGTGGTGATAACTAGTTCCACATGGTGAAACCATCCTTGCCGCCATTGGGGGTTGATGAACAAAACAAGCGGAATTACCAATAAAATTGTTGTGTATGACACTCCGAAGCTGGTATAGAATGTCTCTCTATCTATGAAGCCATCTTCTTTAGCTTCCGCGCATGATTTTGTTGTTGAGCTATTAATGTCAATGTTTGTTGAACAGTCATTACTCAACGGCAGTCCACATAGAAGATGGTTTCCGTAGTAACTGCTTTCATGGAATGCCCCAAACTGATTTTTGTTTGGTATGGCTCCTGACAAGTTGTTGTAAGACACATTAAAGACTTCCAGGAAATTCAACTGAGTAAGCTCTTCAGGGATAGAACCAATCAAGTTGTTGTAGGAAAGGTCAATGCTCTCTATCTTTGTGAGGCTCGACAATGATGTCGGTATACATCCTGTTAACTTGTTATTGGACAAGTTCAACACAAGCATGTCCCGTAAGATTGCAATCTCTGGTGGGATCTCCCCACTAAACTGGTTGCAAGAAAAATCTAGTTCTACCATTTCAAGGAGTGCGTAGCCTCTATAAGAATCAAACCTTCTTTTTGTTGTGAACCCAACAGTATGTGTAATTTGCCATGCATAATCTTCCAATTCTTTATAGAAACCAGAATGGGTTTTAATTGTCCTCACATAAGACCAAGGTGACCATGCTAGACCTCCAAATCCGATATGCGGTATTGAAGTTACCTTATCGGCGAATCCATCGGAGGAGAAATTTATGGGTCCCAAGCAACCGGGTAATGGACCAAACATATTGTTTTTAGAAAGATCGATCATACTTAAGCTTTTCAATTTGCACAGTTGCTTTGGAAATATTCCATGGAAGCTATTACCTCTCAGTGAAAGAATGCTCAGTTGAGAGAGGTTACCTAGCCAATAGGGTATGTTTCCAGAGAACTCATTTTCACTCAGATCCAAGGTCACCAAATTGGAGCCGTTGGAGAGTGCATCCATGAGTGTACCATTCAATTTGTTCCTATTCAGATGGATGTGACTGAGCTTGGGTGCAGTAAAAGATGATGGTAATGGACCATAGAAATTGTTTTCAGACAAATCCAAATACTCAAGCTCACCAAGATTAAAGAGTTCTTGAGGGATGAGCCCATCAAATTGATTTTTGGACAAGTCAAGGGCCAAAAGCCATGATAGGTTTGCAATCAATGTAACCTTGCCGATGAAAAAGTTGTTGCTAATGTCCAATAACTCCAAATGTAAGAGTGATGAAAGAAAAGAGATATCTCCAGTGAACATGTTGTGGCCCAACCGCAAACATGACAGATGTAGGTTCATGGCGTGGTTGGAAAATACAATTTCTCCTTGCAATTTGTTATATGCTACGTTGAGCATAGCCAATGCTAACTTACCATCTAGTAAATGCGCAGGTAGTCCCCCCGAGAAATTGTTGCTAGACAGGTCTAAGTACTGTAGGGATTTCATACTATCCAATTCAAATGGAATATTTCCTCCCAATCTATTGGCTGATAGATTAAGGTGGTACATATTTGGAACATTTGCACAAAATTCGATAGTGAGCTCTCCGCTCATGCCGTTGTTGGATATGTCCATCACTAAAAGATTAAAAAGGGTCATTGATGGAACCTCGAGTTTCGTAAATAAGTTATTTGCCATAAAAAGCCTTTCCAACTTAGTATTGTTTTCCAACAACCAAGCTGGAAAGGGACCCGGAATGTCATTCGAGGAGAGATCCATGATTCTCAGGTCATATTGATGATTGAGAAAGCCCAGAGAAGTCACTTTGAATCCTTTTGATAGACTATTTGACATACTAAAAACCTTCAATTGGAACCTTGGGATTGAAGATGCAACTTTGGTATCAACTATTAGTTTGGTGTCATCAAGCAACAGGACCTTAAGTCTTGAATGATTTGCAAGTGGGTTGAGTGATGAGGGGATATTAAAATGGTTATCCGAAATGGAAAGAAATTCGAGTGAGGCAAGACTAGTGAGAGGAGATGAGGCGACACTATCTGTGAACTCATTGTCTGCAAGATTCATAATTCGAATAGAGGTCATGTTTCGCCAGCATGTAGGAAGCCCGCCAGTAATTCTGTTAATGCTAAGATCCAGCTCTTCTAGTTTTATGAGGTTACACAAGCCTGTTATTGATATCACAAGACAATTCAATTATGGTGACATATATCAGTATACAAAGAAGACATTCGAGTACATTAAGGATCCATTTCACATTGAGCTTTTACATTGAGAGATCAGAACTTACTCTGATGTGATAGGTTGCCACTTAGATCGCTTTTGGATGAGGACAACAATCTAAGAGATGTCAAAGGACCAAGGCTGGAAAGGATTCCCATGCTTGTGTTCAAAGAAGAATAATCCAAGATGAGCTGTTCCAACTTACTGAAATTATGGAAATCTTCCCAAAAAACATAATATTACTGAACATCAAATTTCCTTGCACAAGCATAATCAAGAAACAACACTAAAATATCATAAGTGAATGGAACTTTTTTAATAAAAACTTAAGTTCCATTTGTTTTGCGGAAAAAATGACGTTTTTTGAAAATATTTTCCAAAAAGTCATTTTTCAGGAAAATGACAATATTTTCTGATATTCAACTAAAACCTGAAAATGAACTAGAAAATTTTTCCGCTTTTTGGTATAGAAAATATGATTTAATTTTCATCCGTGCACTCCTTTCAAAAATATCTTATTTTTTACTTTAAAAAATAGTTTTTTTAATGATTTTTTTTCTTTTTCCTTCTTGTTTGGCCAATGACTGGCCACAGGTGAGGTCAAGATTGACTGAGGTCAGCGAGCTCGAGCCTTGTCAGATTGGCGATGCCTTGGCCTTCAGCGAGTTTGTCCCTTGCTTACTGTCGATCATCAGCCACTGTTGTAGCTTGCGATCGACTAAGGAGGAAGGAAAAAGAATAAGAAGGAAAAAAGAAAGAAAAAAAATTAAAAAATTAAAAAAACGATTTTGTTTAAAAAGGAAAAAATAATTAAAATAATTATTTAAAAAAAAGAAAGAAGAAAAAAAAATAACTAAAAAGAGTGTATGGAGGAAAACAAGTTAAGCTGAAAGAAAGAGAATGGAAAATGATTACCTCTTTTCCCTAATGCCAGAAAATCTTAAAAACCTTTTTTTGGAAGTTGTTTTCCGCGAAACCAATGGAGCGTTATTTTGAATATGCATTCATTAATGGGTTTGACTAACCTTGAGCAATAATTGTTCCTTCTACTATATTATCCTGGAGAGAAAGAATCCTAAGGGATGGCAATGCCCCTAATGCCCGCATGACAGCCCCCACATCCTTCAAGTGTACACCATCTAGGCAGAGGTTCTCTAAGTGGCTCAAGTTTTTGATGCCTGCCATTAAAATTCCAAGAAAATAAATTGCTTGGCAGTGAAGTTGTGAAAAGCACCCATGCAGATGCCTTGAGATAGAAATCTTTTGAATCAACAACATTTCTATATGGAAAGAGAAGGGGTGACTTATGTATTCTCAATATGAAGTGCATGTAAAGGTATTAAAGAGCATGCTTGAATCATAGTGTAGTTAATTTAATTTATGAACAAAAACAAGGATTATGCATGAAAACTGAAACAATACCTTCAGCAATAGCCGCTACATCGACCGCATTATATCTTATGTCTAGCTCCTTTAAATTACTGAAACCACCTAATTTATACACAAACATTGTTAACTCATGTCAAGGATGGTGATTTTGTATGAAATTATGAACAGAGAATAAGTTGGAGAAACTATCATTCACATATAAAGTCCCCTTCAAATGTTGTTTTGGAGAATAGACACCTGAGAGTTGGAATTGTACCACAAACGGGTAAAATAGAATTATCCAAAGTAAATAATGAAAACATCCACACGGATGCCTTGGGATACGAATCTTTTGAATCAGCAACATTTCTATATGGAAAAAGAAGGGGGTTGCAATATATGACTTCTTTAGTCTTAATATGAAGCACAAGTATACGTATTAAAGAGCTTGCTCACATGACTTGCAGACTAGTTGGTTTAATTTACAAATAAAAATGAGGTTCTTACATGAAAACTGAAACAATACCTTCAACAATAGCTATTGCATCAACTGCGTTATCACTTATGTCTAGCTCCATCAAATTACTAAAACCACCTAATTTTTCCACAAACAGTGTTAACTCAAATCAAGGATGGCAATTTTGTACTGAATTATGAGTAAAGAATAAGTCGGAGAAATTTACCATTCACTTGTAAAGTCCCACTCAAATTACTGTTGTGGAGGAACAAATGCCGAAGAGATGGAATTGAATCGAGAACGGATAGAATAGAATGATCTAGAAAGTTACCACTCAATTCAAGCAACTCTAGTTTGCTCAGCCTCGAAGATAGCAGGTCTAATTATGCAAACAAATGATGAAAGAGAAGGGGGTTGTACTATGAATGGGTAAAATAGAATTATCCAAAGTAAATAATAAAAGCACCCATGCAGATGCCTCAGGATAAGAATCTTTTGAATGAGCAACATTTCCATATGGAAAGAGAAGGGGGGTTGCTATATATGACTTCTTTATTCTTAATATGAAGCACATGTATAGGTATTAAAGAGCTTGCCTGTATGACTCGTAGGCTAGTTAGTTTAATTTACGAATAAAAATGAGGTTCCTGCATGAAAATTGAAATAGTACCTTCAACAATAGCCACCGCATTGATTGCGTTATAACTTATGTCCAGCTCCATCAAATTACTAAAATCACCTAATTTTTCCATGAATAGTGTTAACTCAAGTCAAGGATGGCAATTTTGTACTGAATTATGATAAGAGAATAAGTCGGAGAAATTTACCATTTACATGTAAAGTCCCACTTAAATTATTGTGTTGGAGGAACAAATGCCGAAGAGATGGAATTGAACCGAGAACGGATATAATAGAATGATCCAGCAAGTTACTACTCAAGTCAAGCACCTCTAGTTTGCTCAGCCTCGAAGATAACAGGTTTGATTCTGCAAACAAACGATGAAAGAGAAGGGGGTTGTACTATGAACGGGTAAAATAGAATTATCCAAAGTAAATAATCAAAGCACCCACGCGGATGCCTCGAGATAAGAATCTTTTGAATTAGCTACATTTCTATATGGAAAGAGAAGGGGGTTGCAATAAATGACTTCTTTATTCTTATTATGAAGCACACATATAGGTATTAAAGAGCTTGCCTGCATGACTCGCAAACTAGTTGGTTTAATTTACGAATAAAAATGAGGTTCTCGCATGAAAGCTGAAACAGTACCTTCAACAATAGCTATTGCATTGATTGTGTTATAACTTATGTCCAGCTCCGTCAAATTACTAAAACCACCTAGTTTTTTCCATGAACAGTGTTTACTCAAGTCAAGGATGGCGATTTTGTATTGAATTATGAGCAGAGAATGAGTTGAAAAATTTACCATTCACATGTAAAGTCCCACTTAAATTATTGTCTTGAAGGAACAGATGCCTAAGAGATGGAATTGTACCAAGAACGGATATAATAGAATGATCCAAAAAGTTTCCGCTCAAGTCAAGCACCTCTAGTTGGCTTAGCCTTGAAGATAGCAAGTTTGGTTCTGCAAACAAACAATGAAAAGCAGTAAAATCCACAGGAATATATTCAAGTACACACGCAAACATGTATTGCATTTCAGGGGAAATATGTCGTAGACTTGTGGATAAATGATGATGAGGACATAATCATATATAATGCAGGAAGCGAGTTAGAACCTAGGCATGGTTAACTTATGAGTTCATTAGATAATGAGTATCTCTTGTTTTTATAGAAAATGGACGAACGGTGAATTTATACCTTCTGGTGCAATCCACCCTCCTAAATAGTTGTTGGACAAGTCAAGGCTCTTGAGTTCTTCGAAGGGAAGAAGCAGAGAAGCGTTTAGGTACCAAGTATTGGAGCCGAAACGGTCATATCTCAAATCAAAGAGTATTAGCTTAGTGACTCGTCCTGTGGTGGGGTTGCATTCAACACCTTCCCAGCTGCAACAGTTGAAATATGATCCCCCGGTGTCCACGGAATATATCAGGTCCAATGTGGCATTGAGCGCTAAGAGTGCAATCCTTTCTTGCTCCCGACACCCACGAGAGCCACATAAACATGCGATACCCCAAACCACCACAAGCACCCATAGTGCTTTATTTTTCATGATTGCAAATTTGAGTGCCAAACTTTATATGTATCACACTCTTTACTTCTTTTTTACAAGTTAGAGCAATTTTATAGGAGTTCAGCGACGCCTCTTCTTGGGTGTAGAAGTTGTGGTCATGGCCAAAGTCTTGGTCATCTTTAGTGACAAATGTAGCTCAGCCCCTTTTGGCAACAAGGTCAATTAGCGTGTAGGGCGGGGAATGTACCTTACGCGATGACTAGATTTCATTGGTGGGGAGTTTTCCGAATGTCTCTATTGGTATAACTTTTTCCACACGTTGAGTCTAGTCTAGCCTAGTCATTGTTGTCATTTATATGACTAATTCAATCTCTATCCAATGAAAAACACAGGCCTTGTGATTTACTTGGTTCCCAACTAGAATGCAAGATCATATATTACAGTTAGAATGCAACTAAGTGACGGTAACATGAAAATTAGTAAATGTTTGAGGATTACTCACAATGAACTGGTTTCTTGCTTGGTAAACTAACATAGGATGTAAATATGGTAATGGGTTCATTGAAGTGCTCTCTTCTTATTGTTCAGCTCGACTAACTTAGAATGCTTATATTTCAAGATATTGAAAATTACTACTTTGTAGCTTTTACACATTTCACACTAGAGAAAAAGTATAATAGTTTGTCTTTTAGATTCACTAAAAGCGGCTAGTTTATTCAAATTGCTTCCTTTGCAAGGGTGACGGTGGATTATCGCTATGAGTCCGTATGTATAGGTGAAAAACTTCACTAGAAAACATTTGGAAATTGGATGGTTCTAAACATGGAAGATCTATTAATCTACTTCACATTGGAGCTTTTGGAAGAAAGTGATCTTGACTAGAGACATTTCAGAAGTAGACATGTTGTAAAATTGAAGTGAAAATTGAGAAGATCTTGCTATCAAATCAATGCAAAAACATTGAAGAATTAAATGCGGAATGACAAAGATACCAAATATTCACAAGATTCAATTCCAGTGTGGGTATTTATCCCCGGGGAGAGTTAACAACAAATAATTAATCATAATTGGAGAATCAGAACTACAACCATTTATATGCTCGAGTGCTTCTCACATCTAGATTAAGATCAAATCAAATATGTTTATAAATAAACAACTTAATTGCATGGAAATCTCATAGGGCAAATCATTGAGTGTTTAAGCCCATAGCAAAACCCTTTGCACATTTAATTCAATAACATTCGTATGTTCTTTATTTTACTCTTCGCGCGGTGGCCTAATTTCTAATGGAATTCCACTATTAGGCTTCTCGAGGAAAGGAAACCCAAAAAAGAAAGACCTTGCATTTAATTTTCTTGTCTTTTCTCTAACCACTTCCCGACCCCACACGCTCTCTTTTGTATGACCAAAAAGAAAATTCCAAGTGGGCAATTAAAGTCCATAGGAAATTTGACCGTGACAGTCTCTATTGGCATAAATTTTTCCACACGTTAAGTCTAATCTAAGTCTAGTCAATTGTCATCATTCATGTGACTAAATTCAATCTCTGTCCAATGAACAGCACATGCATTGTGATTTACTTGATTTCTAGTAGGAACTTAAGATAGTATTGAACATTTAGACTACAAATAAATGATGGTGACATGAAAATTAGTAGATGCTAAAGGATTACTCACAATGAAATAGTCTCTTGCTCGGGAAACTAACATATGATGTAGATATGGTGATGGTTCACTGAAGTGCTTTTCTCATTGTTCGGCTTAACTAACTTAGAATGCTTATAGTTTCAAGATATTGAAAATTACTAATCTGCAGCATTACACATTTCATAGAAGAGGAAAATTATAATCGGAGTGCCTTTCGGTTTCTCAAAATGCATTTAATTTAACTTGACGAGTGTCCAGTTAACATTATTCAAATTGCTTCCAATGCAAGGGTGACAGTGGATTATTCCCACAAGTCCATGTGTATGAGCGAAACTTCACCAAAACGTTCGAAATTTGGATGGTTCTAAACATGGAAGATCTGTTAATTTACTTCGCATTGAAGCTTTTATTAGTAAAGTGATATTGACTATAGGCATTTTAGAAGTAGAAATGTTGTAAAATTTACTCATAAATTGACAAGATCTTGCTATTAAGTCAACGCAAAAACATCGAAGAAATAAACGGGGAACAACAAGTATATCAAATATTTACAGATCAAACACCCTCCCTAGTGTTGACAGCCTACCAAAACCATCTTTACTCTAGCAATTCCATTTCAAGTTATTTGATGTTAGTCATGATGTTAATCATTCTTACAAATCTGTGAATTTTTCCCCCAACTTTGCTGCTCCCGATTCACCGTTCAAAGATTACCCACCACCAAATCCCTCCTATGCCTATGACTTAGCCCCTGCCCTCCTGGCACTGCCATAAATTGTCGAGTTGCCGAGCTACCACCACGTCACCTTGATTGTCTCCCTCTGTCTTATCTCGAGCTCGGGTGTCCGTTGCTGCCCAAATCTAGGTGACCATGTCGAGCTTGCCAAGGTGTTAGTGCAATCTTTGATTTGAAGCCAACTATTTACATGATTTGATCTAAATATTAGTACCTACCTCACAGGAAGAGTCAACAATAAATAATTCATTATAATCAGAGGATCAAAATTACAATCACTTATATACTCGAGTATTTTTCACACATAAATTAGGACCAAGCCCAACTATTGGTATCTACATTCCCGACATCCCAAATCACTGCATGTTTAAGCTCATAGTAAAACCCTTTGCACATCTAATTTAAGAACATCCGTACGTTCTTTCTTACTCTTCGTGTGGTGTCTCAATTTCCAAAGGAGCCCACTATTTGGCTTCTCCAAGAAGGAAACCCAGAAAGCAAAATCTTGCTTTTAATTTATTTTCTTTTCTCTAACTACTCCTTGACCCCACACGCTTTCTTTTCTTTGACCAACAAGAAAATCTCAAGTAGGCAATTAAAATCCACAGAAAATTTGAGCGTGAGAGTTCATTGCTATTCACTACTAGAGACCTTGGTGGTTGTCCACAGAATATTTCTCCATCAATGATTCACGTGGTGGTATCTACATCTGTCGATGCCCCAAATTAAACCTATATCTTTTTCTTGCCCAATGTCCAAGCGATACCCTCTCAAGTCTCAAGTCTTTTACATCCCAAGGTGGTTGTCCACTGAATATTTCTTTGTCAATGCTTAACGTGTTGGTAACTATGGTCCTCGACCGTCCAAATTGAACTTGTATCTTTTTCTTGCCCAACATCCAAACAATACCCTCTCAAATCTTTTGCATTCTGAGGTGATTGTCCACAGAATATTTCTCCATCAATGTTTAACATGTTGGCGTCTACATTCCAAGAACCCCCAAATTGAACTTGTATCTTTTTTCTTGCCCAACGTCCAAACCATACCCTCTCAAATCTTTTACATCATGAGGCGGTTGTCCACAGAATATTTCTCCATCAATGATTCACATGGTGGTATCTACATCCGTCGATGCCCCAAATTAAACTTATATCATTTTCTTGCCCAATGTCCAAGCAATACCGTCTCAAGTCTTTTACATCCTGAGGTGGTTGTCCACTGAATTTCTTTATCAATGCTTAACGTGTTGGACCTGTTGGTATCTATGTTCCTTGACCATCCAAATTGAACTTGTTTCTTTTTTATGCCCAATGTCCAAACAATACCCTCTCAAATCTTTTGCATCCCGAGGTGGTTGTCCACAGAATATTTCTCCATCAATGTTTAACGTGTTGGTGTCTACATTCCCCTCCCCCCCAAATTTAACTTGTATCTTGTTTTTGCCCATCATCCAGGCATACCCTCTCAAATTTTTTATGTCCTGAGGTGGTTGTCCATAGAATATTTCTCCATCAATGTTTAATGTGTTGCTATCTACACTCTTTGACCCCCCAAATTGGTCTTGTATCTTTTTCTCGCCCAACGTCCAAACAATACCCTCTCAAATTTTATATATATCCAACTTAAAGAAACTCTCCACATATATACATGCCATCCAAAAAAAAAAATTAGGTTTCTTTCTTATCCAATTAGGTTGGATTGAAAATGGCTCAAAATCGAAACATACTTTAACTTATCGCTATCTTGGCACAAGTGTCCTCATCATTTATGCTAGCTCTTCCAACATCTCCATGGGCACTAACTTTCTATAGATGCCAATTGTACTCAAGTAAAGGTTAAGCTTCGCCAAATAAACCAACTTAGTCATCATATCTGATGAGCTCTCTACCTTAGCTCGACATTTGTAATGTATTTATATGTAATGGGCTTAATTGAGTTGATTTGCCCTCTTAAGTTGATGGGACCCCAATCTTTTTCTTTGACTAAGGCTCTGTCTATTTTATAGAAAATTTGGCATTTCTAGAAAATATTTTCTAGGAAGCTATTTTCCAAGAAAATGATAATATTTTCAGTGTTCAATTGCAACTTGAAAATGAAGTGGAAAATATTTTTCACTATTTGGCATGGAAAATCTTTTCCTCCATGCACTCATTTTCTATAATTTTTTTTAAAATCTATTTTTAATTATTATTTAGGTAATCAATTTTTAAATTATTTTTTATTTTTCTTCTTCTTTTCTTTTCTTTCTTGTTTTCTTCTTCTTCCTTAATCGGTTGTTGGCCATGGCGATTAGTACCATGTGAGTTGGAGCCTTGCCATAGGTCAGCAAGACCAAGCTTGCCTTGCCCAACTTGCCACTCCTGCAAGGTTGTACCTCCCTAGAATCTGGCGAGGCTCAAGCTCACCTGTGGTTGGCCGATGATGTGGCAAGTGACCGGCCAAAGAAAGGGGAAAAGAAAAAGCAAAGAAAAGAAAATAAATAAAAATAATTAAACTCAATTTTAAAAAGAAATAAAATGATAAAAAGAAAAGATAAAATATAAAAAAAAAAAGAAGGAAAAGGTACTCGGTGAAAGTAGATATGGAAAAAAAAAAGATATGGAAATTTTTTTCCTCTTTCTCAAAGGCAAAAAACATTTTCCCCCATTTTAACAAACTTTTTTCCATTAATGGAAAATGTTTTTCTTGACTAGTTCATTTTTCATAAATCAAACACTGGAAATTCATAAAACATAAAGTGAAACGAATAGAGCCTAAGTATGGGGACATTCGACATTAATTAAATAAGTGAGATAAGATAGTGACCGTTGAGTTTCTGCATACCCAATAGAATGAAGTTGGTTTGAACACAAATTAGCTATCCCTAGATACTGATTCCTTCTTGGTGGAGATAGCACATGGATGTAATTGGACGGCGAATTTACTGGTCGCTTTATGCTCCAGTTTGTTTTGTTTGGGAGCCTGAAGAGGTCCTTATGACGATCCTTGGTTTGCATTTTGAAGATAGCGCATCATGATGCAAATCATACAAACTATTGAGTTTGCATGACAGCAGATTATGCTTCAATTTGTTTTGCTCAATTCTCATTAGGCTCACATAACCCAAACGTACAATGGAAGATTCGGTGTGAAAGAGAGATTTGTGTGGAGAAGGTGAGTGTGGGACTATAGTATTCTGGTGGCAATTTGTTATTGTGGTTGCCAGAAGTGAGTAAGAACCCGGGCATGGTTAACTTATGAGTTCATTAGATAACGAGTATCTCTTGTTTTGTAGGAAATGGACAAATGGTGAATTTATACCTTCTGGTGCAATCCACCCTCCTAAATAGTTGAAGGACAAGTCAAGGCTCTTGAGTTCTTCAAAGGAAAGAAGTAGAGAAGCGTTTAGGTACCAAGTTTTGGAGCCAAAACGGATATATCTCGAACCGGAGAGCATTAGCTTAGTAACTCGTCTTGTGGTGGGGTTGCACTCAATACCTTCCCAGCTACAACAGTTGAAATATGATCCCTCGACATCCACCGAATATATCAGGTCCAATGTGGCATTGAGCACTAAGAGTGCAACCCTTTCTTGCTCCCGACATCCACGAGAACCACATAAACATGCGATACCACAAACCACCACAAGCACCCACAGTGCTTTATTTTTCATGATTGTAGATTCGAGTGACCAAACTTTACATGTATCACACTCTTAACTTCTTTTTTACAAGTTAAAGTGATTTTATAGGAGTTCAATGATGCTTGTGCTTGACTGTAGAAGTTGTGGTCATGGCCAGAGTCTTGGTCATCTTTAGTGACGAATGTAGCTTAGCCCCTTTCGATGACAAGGTCAATTAGCGGGCAAGGTGGGGAATGTACCTTACACAATGGCTAGGTTTCATTGGCAGGGAGTTTTCCAAATGTCTCTTTTGGCATAACTTTTTCCACACGTTAAGTCTAGTCTAGCCTAGTCACTGTTGTCATTTATAGGACTAATTCAATCTCTATCCAATGAAAAACACAGGCCTTGTGATTTACTTGGTTCCCAACTGCAACGCAAGATCATATATTATAGTTAGAATGCAACTAAATGCTGGTAACATGAAAATTAGTAAATTTTAGAGGATTACTCACAATGAACTAGTTTCTTGCTTGGTAAACTAACATAGGATGTAAATATGGTAACGGGTTCATTGAAGTGCTCTCTTCTTATTGTTCAGCTCGACTAACTTAGATGCTTATACTTCAAGATATTGAAAATTACTACTTTGTAGCTTTTACACATGGGTTAATACCCTAAAAACCCCAAACTGGTACACTTGTGACAAATTTACCCCAAACTATTTTTTTGACCATAAAAAACCCCAAACTGGCAAAATTGTGACAAATTTACCCCGACTGACTATAAAAAACCCTAAACTGGTACATTTATGACAAATTTACCCCAAACTAATTTATCCAACTGTAAAAAATCCTAAACTGGTAATTTTTTGTTAAATATACCCTATGCTAAATTGGATTAATACCACAAAAAAATCATAAAAATTGTAAACTATGATAAACGGAGCGTAAAATCCTAAATTGGTATACCGGTTAACTGTCACGTGTCATTTAACTTAATAATTTGAGAATAAAATTTAACGAAAACCAGCATAGGGTAAATTTGTCACAAGTGTACCAGTTTGGGGTAAATTTGTCAAAGGTATACCAGTTTGGGGTTTTTGGTGGTCAAAAAAAATAGTTTGGGGTAAATTTGTCACAAGTGTACCAGTTTGGGGTTTTTTAGGGTATTAACCCTTTACACATTTCACACAAGAGAAAAATGATAATAGTTTGTCTTTCGGATTCACGAAAAGCAACTAGTTTAACTTAATGAGTGTCCATTTAACATTATTCAAATTGCTTCCTTTGCAAGGATGACGGTGGATTATCCCTATGAGTCCGTATGTATAGGTGAAAAACTTCACTAGAAAAATGTTTGGAAATTGGATGGTTCTAAACATGGAAGATTTGTTAATCTACTTCGCATTGGAGATTTCAGCAGAAAGTGATCTTGACTAGAGGCATTTCAGAAGTAGACATGTTGTAAAATTAAAGCGAAAATTGAGAAGATCTTGCTATCTAATCAATGCAAAAACATTGAAGAATTAAATGCGGAATGACAAAGATACCAAATATTGACGAGATTCAATCCGATTGTTGGTATTTATCCTCGGGGAGAGCTAACAACAAATAATTCACCATAACCGAAGAATTAGAACTACAATAATTCACACGCTCGAGTGTTTCCCACATCTAGATCAAGACCAAATCCAAATATGTTTACAAATAAGCAACAAAAGCATGTAAAGCTCATAGGGCAAATCACTGAGTGTTTAAACCCATAGCAAAACCCTTTGCACAGCTAATTCAAGAACGTTCATATGTTCTTTATTTTACTCTTCGCGCGATGGCCTAATTTCTAATGGAATTCCACTATTAAGCTTCTCGAGGAAATGAAACCCAAAAAAGCAAAACCTTGCTTTTAATTTATTTTTCTTTTCTTTAACCACTTCCTGACCCCACGCACTCTCTTTTGTATGACCAAAAAGAAAATTCCAAGTAGGCAATTAATGTCCATAGGAAATTTGACTGCGACAGTTCATTGTATTCGCTACTGGGGCCCTTGGCGGCTGTCCACAGAAAACTTTCTCCATTAATGTTTAATGCGCTGGAGTCTACACGCCCGAACCTCCCCAAATGGAACTTATATCTTTTTCTTATCCATACATCCAAGCAATATCCTCTCAAATCTTTTACATTGCAAGGTCTAGATGTAATCGTGGATACATCCAACCAAACAAAAGAAATTCTTCAATATATAAGCCATTCAAAGACATTTTTTGGATTTCTTTCTTATCCAATTAGGTTAGATTGCATAACGGCTCCAAATCGAGACAGCAATAGTTCACAAAAAATTCCAAGTAGGCAATTAAAGTCCATAGGAAATTTGACCGCAACAGTTCATTATATTCACTACCAAGGCCCTTGGCTATTGTCCACAGAAAATTTCTCCATCAATGTTTAATGCACTGGAGTCTACATGCTCGAACCTCTCAAATTGAACTCATATCTTTTTCTTTACCCAAATGTCCAAACAATATCCTCTCAAAATTTTTACATTGCAAGGTCTTGATGTAATTGTGGGTACATCCAACCAAATAAAAGAAACTCTTCAATATATACACCATTCAAAGAAAGATTTTTTGGATTTCTTTCTTATCCAATCGGGTCAAATTGCATAGCGGCTCAAAATCGAGACATACTTTAACCGCGACAGTTCATAGAAAATTCCAAGTAGGTAATTAAAGTCCACAGGAAAGTTGACCCCAAGAGTTCATTGTATTTGCTACTAGGGCCTTGGCGGCTGTCCACAGAAAAAAATTCTCCGTCAATGTTTAATGTGTCGGAGTCTACACGCCTGAACCTCCCAAATTGAACTTATATCTTTTTCCTACCCAAACATCCAAGCAATATCCTCTCAAATCTTTTACATTGCAAGGTCTGGGTGTAATCGCAAATACATCCAACCAAATAAAAGAAACTCTTCAATATATACACCACTCAAAGAAAGATTTTTTGGATTTCTTTCTTGTCCAACCAAGTTAGATTGCCTAACGGCTCAAAATCGAGACATACTTTAACAATTCTCTACCTTGCCTTGACGTTTGTAACTAAGTCATAATGTTCATCATCCATGCTAGTTCTCCCAACACCTCGATGGATGCTCACTCTCTATAGATGACAATTGCACTCAAGTAAAGCTTAAGTTTCGTCAAAAGGAACATGTTTAGTCATCATGTTTGACAAGTTCTCTACCTTGGCTTGACATATTGTGATGTATTTATATGTAAAGGGGGTTAACTGAGTTGATTTGCCCTCTCAAGTTGCTAGTACCCCAATCTTTCTTTGACTAAGATTGGGACACTCGACATTAATTAAATAAGTGAGATAAGAGAATGACCACTGAGTTAGGAAGTCGGTTTGCACATAAATTTGCTTTCCTAGATGCTCATTCCTTCTTGGTGGAGATCCTATACCGATATAATTGGACGACTTTACTGGTAGCTTTGTGCTCGAGTCTGTTGTGTTTGGGAGCCCGAAGAGGTCCTTGCGACGATCCTCGGTCTACATTTTGAAGATATCACATTATGATGCAAAATCATAAGAACTATTGAGTTCACATGATAGCGTATTACACTTCAATTTGTTTTGCTCGATAGTTCTCATTAGGCTCACACAACCCAGACGTGCAGTGGAAGATGTAGTGTGGAAGAGAGAGCTTTGTGGGGAGAAGGTGAGTGTGGGACTGTAGTATTCTAGTTGGAAGTTTGTTATTGCGGTTGTTGTAACCATTACTTTAGCAAATTCCATTTCAAGTTGCCTTTGACGTTAGTTACAAATTCCATTTCAAGTTGCATTTGACATTAGTTATGATGTTAATCGTACTTACAGATTGTAATTTTTTCCCCAACTTTGCCCCTCCCGTCTCACCATACAAAACCTACCACCAAATCCCACTTATTCATGACACTTACCCAACCCAACCCAAAGTGTACGACTTGAAACTCCCAGCATTGTCTACACTTGTTGCATCACCAAGCCACCACCTTGCCGCCTCAACTGTCTCCCTCTCTCTTGTCTCGAGCTCATGTCCGTTGCTACCCAAATTCCATTGTCGAACTTGATGCCGAATCTAGTGGCCATGGCGAGCTTGCCAGATCACGTGACTTTCGACTCGAAGGCCACAGGCATTAATGTTGCCTTTGAGCTTGTGGCTATGGCCTCAAGTGCGACTTTCGAGCTCTAGTGGCCATGGAGAGTGAAATTGACATTGGTGTGGCGGAAGTTTGAGAGACGGGTATAAAATAATTGGGTGGAGGGGTAGTTTACAAATGCAAATTGTGTATTTTCAAAAGTGGGGATGGTTTTTCAAAAGTTCTCTATTTTCCTTTTTTTTTTTTCAAATACAAAAAAGTTTAAGTTATGCCTATTGTGACACAATTTACTCCAAACTTTTTTTGGTGATACAAAAAACCTCATATGTTTTTTTTGGTGACAAAAAACCCCCAACTTATTATCGTGCGACACATTTCCTACAAATTATTAACTTTTTTGTGAGACCTAAAACCCCAAATTTATATTTAGGTAATATATTTAACCCAAATTTTGAGGTAAATTTGGTTGCACAAATATAAGTTTAAAATAAATATGTCACATGGGTACAAAATTTGAGTTTTTTTTGTGCCATAACAAAAAATTTAGGGAAAATATGTCAAAAAGTGGAAAAAAATTTAGAGTTTTTTGTGGTCTTTTTGCCTTTTTTTTTTTCTCTTATGAGAAAAAAATGGCATAATACCTTACTTGAATGCTATCTGTTATAATAATTCTCTTTTGCATGTTTTATTTGCTTCTTCATATTTGAGACAATCAATAAGGTTGATGTTACGTGTTCCATAACTTTCTCGCAATCCCTCCTTGACAAAGCGAGAATTCGTAAAGAGAATTCTCAAAAAAAAAAAATTCTAAATGCTCTTGCAAGGTGAAGAAAAGACATGAAAGACATCAAAAAGCTCTAGAAATAATTAAAATTCGATATGGGAGGCTATTCCCTTCGGCCCAGGCGCCTGGCCACAGGGCCTGGCTAGGCCTGGTTGGGAGCCCTACTAGTGGCTAGTAGCCATTTTCCATACATTTCCACCAATCCGGGCCTCAATCTGGGTTGGCTTTTGCTCGAATTTGGCGTAGACATCGAGACAACAGATTACTAGAAACAGAAAGATACTTTTCCACTTCTCAGATTAAGAAACCTATTTCTAGAATCCGGCTACCCCTCCATGGATGACGCGCCGATCTTCAACAAGAACTCATCAAGAGGAAGTTGGCCAGAGAAAGCAGACATACTAAGGCATGGTACGCTCATCACAGCGGAACACCTTCGATTTCAAAAGAATCTTCTTTTTTTTCTTCAACATGATCTATAGAGAAGCCACCTCAGAGGCCACGTCGTGCCGCCCCGAAGCCGCCGGAGCACAGGGTCGCCCGAGCCAGCTCCGACGGAGCGGACGCCATTCCCACCACGTAAAAAAGAAGGAAACCAGAAGGCGACCCGAGGACATCAAAACGAGCCCGATCACGAACGTGACCGATCCGACGAGCATTGGAGCCAGAGAGATCCCCACGAAGAGCGAGGCGAGAGCGGCGGGAGGCACCCGCGCCGTCGACGCGATGGCGAGACGCGGTCGTCTCGAAGTGGAGGCGGCAGACCGGGAACGCGGCCCGGGGAGGAGGGAACTTCATGATGTGGGCGACCTCCACTTGAGGTCCTTTTGTTCTTCCAAGGGAGCCAACGGATGGATCGCCGGTTGTTCCGACTCCGCCGGAGTCTGTTTTTGGAGATCCGCCTCATCTCTCGCCGTTCTCAGACGCAGAAGACGAAGAGTGGCGATCGGCAATTGTAATCGGCGGATCCATTCTTCGTTCAAAGTCCGCGTCACCGGAGCTTAATTTCTCCAGATCTGATACACTTTCTCTGAAGGCAATTTCCCGGAGGTCGATGCTACTTTGATCGCTTTATTAAGCATAGTGGAGCATGGTGAGCTGTAGTTGTGAAATGATTAGAACCTATTTATGCGGTTTAGGTTAGTGAAGCCATCGGTCGAGCTGAATGCTTCGTTGATCGCTTGATTAATAGTTCAAGGTCAAGGTCAATGGTGGGATGAGAAGGTCAAGGTCATATGGGGATATGAGCGATGGTGTGGCTGTGAAAGAAGGGAAAGAAGAGAGAAGGGCAGTGACTCCACTGAGGGAAATGAAGCCAGAAAGGATTTTTGGCAAAATGGGTCACTTGCAGAGGCTATTGGACCGGTTCTTGGCGTGTAGGCCCACTGGTCTGGCAAAGAATAGCAGGTTGATCTTAGTGGCATTGTACCCTGTTGTGAAGGAGAGTTTTCAGGTATATGCTGATATTGGTGAGGTTTTGGCTGTTTTGCTTGATAAATTTTACGATATGGAGTACCAGGATTGCGTCAAGGCTTTCAATGCTTATGCTACTGCTGCTAAACAAATTGACGAGTTGATTGCATTCTACAATTGGTGTAAGGATACAGGGGTGGCTAGATCACTTGAATATCCTGAAGTGCAAAGGATTACCAGTAAGTTGTTGGAGACATTGGAGGAGTTTGTAAGGGATAGAGCAAAGAGGCCTAAGAGCCCAGAGAGGAGAGAAGAATTGCCCCCCGTGGTTAAGGAGGAGGAGCCTGTGCCAGATATGAATGAGATGAAGGCATTGCCTCCACCAGAGAATTATACTCCTGCTGATGATCAAGGTAATAAATTTGCATTGGCTCTACTTGCGGGGCCACCAACTAACACGGGGAATGGTTCATGGGAAGCATTCCCTTCTAATGGTGAACCAGAAGTGACTTCTGCTTGGCAAACCCCAGCTGCCGAATCTGGCAAGGAAGATTGGGAATTGGCTTTGATGGAGACTGCTAGTAACTTGTCAAAAAAGAAAGCGGCTTTAGGTGGTGGTTTTGATCCATGACTGCTGAATGGCATGTATGACCAAGGAATGGTGAGGCAACATGTGAACACTGCTCAATTGACTGGAGGTAGTGCGAGCAGCGTTGCCCAATATGATTTATTCATTGATACATGAAAGATCTCTTAAGTAGAAACAATTTTTTCGTTAGTGGAATGAAGTTGAATTGCACACAAATTAGCTTTCCCATATGCTCATTTCTTATTAGTGGAGATACCACACTGATATAATTGGACAACTTCACTGGTTATTTTGTAAGGAAACGGACGAGGGGTGAATTCACACATTCTGGTGCAATCCACCCTCCTACATAGTTGTCAGACAAGTAAAGGCTCAAGTTCTTCAAAGGGAAGACATAGAGAAGCACTTAAGTGCCAAGTATTAAAGCCGAAACGGTAAGCCCTCGAATAGGAGAGCATTAGCTGAGTGACTCATCCTGTGGTGGGGTTGCACTTAACAGGTTGCCAGCTGCAACAGTCGGACTTGGATCCCTCGGTGTTGTCCAGCATGGCAGGTCAAATATGGTATTGAGCGCTAAGAGTGCAATCCTTTCTTGTTCCCAACACCCATGAGAGCCACCTAAACATGCAATGCGCCAAACCACCACAAGTACCCACAGTGCTTTCTTTTTCATGACTGCATATTCGAGTGACCAAATTTTAGATGCATCACCCTCTGAGTTAACTCTTTTGCAAGTTAAAGTGATTTCAAGGAGTTCAGCAATGCCTGTGCTTGAGTGTAGAAGTTGTGGTCATGGTGAAAAAGTCTTGGTCAGTTTTGATGATGAATGTAGCTCAGCTCCTTTCGGTGACGAGGTTAATAGTGGTGAAATTGATTTGATTATTGATCAGAAAATGCCAGACAATCCAATCACATCTTTTAGGCAGCCAATATGCATACACAATGACCAGATTTCAATGACGAGGAGTTATCCGAAAGTCTCTATTGGCATAATTTTTCCACACATAAAGTCTAGTCTAGTCTAGCCTAGTCAACTGTTGTCATTTAGATGAATAATTCAATCTCAGATGACAAACTCCCTTAAAAGACTTGCAGAGACATGTGTAGGTGCTCCATTTAATCTCACTTGTTGATGAAAGTTGCAATGGAGTGGAAGGTGAAGCTTTTACGGTCTTGCAGGTTTTGCAGCAAATGCTATTAGTTGGAGATAAACTGACTCCCGTATTGTACTGGTTTTTAAGAGAGTTAAAAGAACTGTAAGTCGTATACTCATGCACTAAATGCACAAGGTGATAAACTAGCAGAACTTTGCCATTTTATAAAAACAAAAATCAGCGGAACCTAGGATTACAAGATCCATTTCTGAAGTCAGTCGTTAATACCATATTGTCATCCTGGAGGACTTTCAAGTCTGAAATAGTTCGTGAATGGACTCCGTTGTATACGGAGATGGAAATTTATTGGAAATGGAAACGTGCTCAATGGAAAAAGGAGTGGTAAGAGGAGGCGTGTCGATGTCTCCTAAATATAATGTTCTCATCATTAGAAACCTGATCAATCCATTCATTAGAGTAATGAGCTTTGTTGTGTTACATCTTGAGATGAACATCGAACCAGTAGGTTCTCCCAAAGATCTATATCGATCAATGGCTATAGGCAGATCCTCCATTACAAACGAAGCCAGAGTTATAGTCTCTGATTATCTCCTAAATTGGTGACGGTATTAAAAAAAATTGTCCTGTACGAAGTAGTAGAATGTGATGAAACACTCGTAACAGTTGGAAATTGACAAACAGAACAGATAGGATCACAAGTGAAACTGTGATATCCGATACTCCGGAACCCAAACAGAGCTTCCATGTCTCTATAGCCACTGTTTTCGTGCATGATGTGGTATTCGAACAGTTAACGTTCGGCATTTTCGAGCAGTTGTTACTCAGGGGCAACCAACGTTGAAGACATTTTCCACGGTAGCTGCTTTCATCAAATGTCCAAACTAATTACTTGATACAACTCTGGACAGACGATTGTTGGATATAGCGAGGACTGCCACGAAGTTCAACTGAAAAAGCATTTCAGGTTTGGGACCAATCAACTCAGTAGTACTCTATCTTTGTTAGGCTTGACTAGTTCGGTACAAGTGTCACGTAAAGTTCCGACCTCTGGCGGGATCTTGCACTGAACTGGTTGCAAGAAAAAAATCGATTTACCATTTTAGGAAGTGCATCAATCTATGAGAAATCACGCCTCCTTTCTGTTGGGACTCAGACATTGTGTTGAACTATCAACCCGTCTTCGCCTATTATTGTATAGTAGATAACAAGGAAAATACAGTTCTTCAACTTCAAACCCAAAGATCAACGTCGAGTTTATCTCACCAATGAATTCTCTGGAGAAAATTGATTGAACCCTTGTAACTAGGTAACGACCAAAAAGATTATTTTCAAAAAGATCAATCACATTTAGGAGTTTCAAGCGGTAAAATTTCTCGGTACGTCGATAGGTAAATAGTGATGGGCCGTCATATCTTAGTATATCCTGTTCGGAAGTCAATCTACAGCTCTGGAGGTTGGTGATTTAACAGGGACAATTCAACGTCAGAGTCAAAGACAAACATCCTATGACAGGGTATTGATACAGATCCTAGGAAAACCACGCTCCAAAAGCATCACAAGAGCTGAACACTATAAGAAGCCCACACCAAAGTCTCACACTACGATCCAAGTCTCCATACCTTGCAATTTGGATCGTATTTGGTGTGGACTTCCTATGATAATCTTCAGAAGAGGTAGTTACGCTGATTGTCCCCTCTTACCCTTGTTCTTCTAGCAAAAGTTTGTCTATTTTAGGGGATATCCATGGCCAGAAGACCACTGATTAAGCACTACTGTCAACGGGAGTAATGAAGAGTGTATGAACCGAGCTACGGCTCTTGTAATTTGGAGAAGTTAGGGGTTCAAGCCTGGCAGTAACTTTTTGACCGATCACAAAAGGAAAACAACCTTATTCTTGAGCGGAACTTGATGTGCCATAGAGCCTTAATTCATGAGAAGCCACGTTACAAAATTTTTGCATGTGTTGGATTCTTACTAGGGATGATCAATTCTTTGGTGGGTAAATTTTTTATTAAGATTGAGAACATATCCTCTTATAGTCAATTCTCTCGAGACAAGTGTATAACCGAACCGGTTGATTACTTTAAATAATGCTGCTATTATTTTTAAGAAAGCATGCGATGTAAACATTTAGTAGCGGATTTCTTATCTATCGGTTCAAAACTGATTCTACTTTAAAATCGAAAACCAAGTTCACATCAACTTACTCAAGTTCAAAACTCATCTTGATCGTATCGATTGGTTCAAAACCAATTCCACTATCAATCCGGTCCCACTTTAAAATAGGAAATCGAATTTAGATAACAATCTCTAAAATACACAAGTGTCTTGATTTATTGATTGAATTCTATAGTAATATATATATATATATGACATATTCTCCCATCTTTGTGTGCCGAACTCAAGCCAAAAGCAGACAACTTGAACTTATCCGAAGTGCAAATCCCATGTAACGATCCAACGACGTCTCGCAATCGGAAAGCAAAAGAAGAAAGAGAAGAAAGACCCGGCTTTGAAATCTTGGTCATCAAGCAAAGGCAACGCCTTTCTCCCTCAACTATAAAACTCTCCATCTTTCAATTGCTCACTCACTTCCCTCTTCTCTTCCTCCCTCGCTCTCCTCGATCCCAACCCTCCCATCGATGGCCGCGAAGCTGAAGGTGGCCGGCACGTGGTCCGGCGCGATCGAGGTCGAGCTGGAGGGCTGGACGGTCCCGATGCTGCGGGAGGAGGTGGCGCGGCGATCGGGCCTTAGCCCGGACTCGATCAACCTGATCTGCGGGGGGAAGGTGCTGAAGGACGGCGACGGGGCGGCGAAGTTGAGCGAGCTCGGCGTCAGGGGCAACGCCAAGATACTCTCGACCCGCGTCTGCGTTGACCAGGGCAAGTCGCTCAAGGAAGAGGCCATGGCCGAGGACGAGCGGTCCCGCAGGCTCGCTCGCGTCAAGTGAGTGCTTTTGCTTGTGCCTGTGTTTTTGGGTACTCGTTCCAGTGTGTGCGCGATCGTTTATCTTTTCGCTTAAATTTGCTGGGTCGCCGGTCCCCGGCAGCGGATGGGTGTGCGAATTGATTGGTCGAGCAAAGTTGTGGACTTTCGTTGCTTATTGGATTCGTTGCGTCTTTTTTACGGGGAATTTATGGATAACTTGTTCTCTTTGTTTTCTGTTTCTTGGTTTCTATCATGTACATTGTGAGGAATATGTTAGTTTTGCTGAATTTTCTTGAAAAGTTGGGTATTTGTAATTGGATCATACACCTTGTTAGACTGGCCATGTGAAATATAATGCGGTAAATGCCACCTCGCCTCTCCTGAAAGCAGGCTTCTGCTGCTCTCTTTCTCTAATATTATTTCTCTTCTCTTGGGTAATGGGTTGATGGTTTGGATAAATCGTGTTTGGAGTGATTGAAGTGGGTTCATATTTGATGAAACGAAGAACTGTCGACATTCAGTGTATCAATTGCATCTCCCTTTCTCTTTTACTGATGGCAGCGAGCTTTGTAATCTCTCATTATAGGTGAAGGAATTTGAAATGCCCCAGCTTTTCTAGAACAGGTCCGAGTCGAATAGCAATGAAATTTGTGGTCTTAGGATGAGCATGTCCGAGTTCAAGAGATGTCTTCCTTGGTTAATAATGCTCGGTCTGAAGCTTTTGGGATTCCTTTGATGTAGTAGTTTATAAGTAGCTTTGATGCTTTGGAAGATGCTTTCTCCTCATTCCAAGCTCACTTTAACTCTTAGCGGCCACCACCAAGTCAATTCTTTGTCATGCATCTCGCTTGCATATTTGGTTTTGCTTTCAACCCTTTTCAGCAACTTTCATGTATAGACTCATGGGACGAATCAACATTCTTAGTGTGGTGTACGTTACTTTACTCATGAGGCAGCGCATCTCGATACTTAAGAGGCATTCGGCTGTGAGCAGGGGACTTCATTATCATTCAAAAAACTGCATTTCTTGATAGAGTGACATGTTTATGGGGAGAAGCACTGATGAGCCTTGCAATCTAGATATACATACCTCAGATGTTCATATACATAGACATGCTTATCTGCTTTTGCAGTACACTTTCCTGTACTATTTTTTTTTTTATGATATTGGCCAGCGTGTTTGTTGTTTTCAGAGACAGTAGTCTTTTTGGCTACTGTTTGTGTATGTACAATCCACTCATATAATTAAATGTGTGTCCGTCCTTCTAAATACAGAGCAGCTGCCACTGCACTGGCTAAGAGACATGCAGATGGGTCATTGCCACTGGAAGACTTTAACATAGAACTTGAAGATCAGAGTGGACATAAAGTAAATATGGGATCTGAAACTGATCAGAGGTTTGGCAGTAGACTAATTTGTTTTTTAAGAAATTCTTTCTCAAGCAATTTTTTCTCACAATCTGCTGTTTGGCTGCTAATGTTTTGAATTTGCTTTTAAAAAAACCTTTGGGATTTTCTCTAGGGCTGTGATGATGGGCTTGATGCTTCACTCAAATGCAAAGCAACTTATAAGGAGGCAAAAGTATAAAGATGCATTGGAAGTTCTTGAAATGGGTGAGGTCAGTTACTGGTGCTCTGTGGTTACTTTTGATAATCTAAGCATTGTTGGCCTTATCCTGTAGCAAACTTCAATGCTTTTTAATCTGTAACATGCATAATGTGGGAATTGAGATGTAAAGTATTGTGAGGGATGTCGTCTTTTAGACAAGTTTACCAACTGTTCAGATCAATAGTTGGTCGCATGTACTAAAAAAGAGTGTTGCCACCTGGTCCTTTCCCATCAGAATGCCATAACTTGCTACTGAATTGATGTGATTCCCTGTTGCAATTTAAAAATCAGGATATATTACACGATTCTAACCAAGGTTTCAGAAACAAGGACAACTCTTAAAGAAGGAATGTCAACTGTAACTGAAATTGTTCCTTGTCTAAAATGTAATATTGTGAAATTAGGCTTGTTTTAATCATTGTGTTGGAATATTACTCAGTATTAGTTTTATGTGCACCAGATGGTCTAATATGCTAGATAGATAGGTCAAGGACCAATTCTTACTTGATATATGCTTTAGGACGAGGTAATACTATACATAATATACTTTTCACAAGAAAATCTGATGAATATCTCCACACCAAAACATTTTAAACCTTTACAATTTCAAGTGGTAAACTTCCCATAACAAGGATTTGTGATACACATCGTGGATCGGAATGATCAGTGTATCCTGCCAGGGATATGATTACATAGTATAGAAACCCGGCAACCTATTTATAAGTTAGACAGTGCATTAGTCTGATTGTAAAAGATTTTTCTTGGATTCATAACACCTTATACTGTCACAAAAGATATAGAATGCACCCATTGTAATAGATGACCCCAATCCAGGCACAAAAGCATGCACCAATATGAGTTAGCACATGATTAAGCCTACGAAGGTATCATCGCTATTATTTTTTAATACAATTAAATTATATATCAGAATGACTAAGCATACCTACCTTGTGCTGCACGCTAGATCAACTGGGAATAATTGCCTGGACATTCTCCTTTGCATGTCTTGCCTATATATATAGATTGTCATGGCCAATGTTCTTAAAATAGAATGATTGTCCTCAAAACTGCTAGTCAAAGCCGCATCTTTTGTATGTTCCTGGAAACCACCATAAAGCGCTGAAGTAATTTCTTATTAAAAATGGAGTCTGGCTTCTTTTTTCTCTTACTTGCGAGTATAGGCTCATGATTATCTGATAGTTGTTTCTATTACTTCAATAGACATACTGCCTGTTACATTTTCTACCAATTTGTAAAAGTTGACAACTATAATTATTCTTTCTTCCCCGTGCAGGAGTCCTTCTCTCTCTGCAATCCCCAGTTCATTGAGGTAAGTGATACTCTCCGAAGTTAAGAAGTCTGCATGTGTTCATCTGGGAATTTTATGTAGTATATTCTTCTATTTTATTATTGTTTTTTGGATGATATGATAGTGCAGAAGCTTCTGATAATATAGTGGATGTTTGGCACTCTAGAATTTGAGGATGATAGCCGCTCATGTTGAAAATGCTTTTCCAAATATTTCGCTATTTGTTTGCATTGTAATTATTTTTAAGCCTTTCCTTTCTCATTGTGATCCACCGTGCATTCATTTCACATATAATTGACTGAATGCACCAAATTTTCAAGTTAGTCTGGGAATTGTGAACTATTTAATTTCACTTGAACTCAGTTGATGTGGCTTGCAGCTTGGATTTCATGAATTCCACTTGTGCTCTTTCTTTGGGAAGGGGGTATGGTAGTACTTTGAGGTGCACACAGAGAGATTATGAATGTCAGTGTGACTTATTATGCTTCATTTTCTTTGGTTTCAGATGGTTGACAATGTTCCTATACTGCAAATAGACATGGTATGGTGCTATTTCATGCTTCGAGACATCTCATCACTCTCTGTGGCTGGAATTCGACTGCAAAAGGCCAGAGAAGGGATTGAGCGTGCTCATGGAAAGGATTACTCTCGTGTTAGACTCCTTCAAGGAGGTCGCTTTCCAGAGATTGCTTTGTGAGCATCAGTTTTGCAATTTTTCATCCCATGCGTTCTAGCAATATGTGTAGTGAACTTTCTGATCCTGAAGTATTGGCTTCAGACTAATGAATTGGAATAATTAACTTCCAGGCATATGCGGTTAGAGCTGTTGGAAGGAGTGGTGGCTTATCACAATGGTCATCTCGATAAGTCACGAAAAGCATTGACATCTGCACAAGAAAAGTTCCTAAAGGTTAGTAAAGAAGTCTTATTCAGTTATTCAGGTGCTCAGCGCCATTTTATGCTTGTACTGAATTCTGCTGTAGCAGTTCACGTAACAAATAGTTTTTTTATTTTTTTTATTTTGTTCTGTTATTCTTTGAGGTAATGATAGGTATTTATTTATACCTTCCATACCTATCATTCAAGAGTTTCAGCATTTTTAGGGTACTATTCCTTTGCATTTGTCACATTATATTTAAGCTGTTTCTTTGAGTCTCTCTTGGTCATTTCTGCAACCAACACTTATTACTATGATCAACCAGCAGATCGTGTCTCATTTGCATGCATGATTAAGGAGCTAGGACTGTAATTTTGTTGCAGCACTGAAAGAACATTTGTAATTCCAGAACTCATGGCGAGTAAATTTCTGAATCTTTTGTTTAAATGAAAAAAGAAAAAAAAAATTGAATCTAAAGTTAATGGTAGGACAGTTCTAACTCTTCTGCGTTCTAACTCTTCTGCTTAAGAACTTTTCATCTGACTGTCCATTTCTTTTCAAATCATCTCTTATTTCCTTGTAGTTTTGACTCTTTCCCTTTCCCAAGCTGACAATTCAATTTTGGTTATTTCAGCTGCAGGTGCCAGATGAATCTTTATCACTAGTCATGAGCATGGGCTTCAAGGAGCATAATGCGAGGAGGGCACTTCGCATGAACAACCAAGATGTTGGGAGTGCTGTTGATTTTCTAATCGAGGAAAAGGCTAAGAAGTTACAGAAACGTGAGGAGGATATGAAACGAAGACAGGAACTCAGGTGTGTTTCATGTTGCCCCAATATCTTGTCTAATGCATACAAATTTCTATGGGTAGCATAAAAAATCTATTAAAATTTGCAGCGAGCAAAAGTCTTATGGGGTGACACTTACGAAGAAGCCTGTGGACCTCAAAAGCTTAAATGAACTGGTCTCCATTGGGTAAGGAACTTTTGGATAATCGATGTAATTACTGGAATTATTTTGTGAAGGTCCTCTTAAATCTGTGTTAGTGGTTTGCAATCTACGGTTTGCATGTGACAGACGTCTTATGGATGGTTGCTTATGTTTCAATGTCACTTCATTTTATATTGTCAATATTAAAATATTAAATCACGCATTTATTTGACAGCTTTAAAACAGTTAGCCCTAATCCTGCAAAAATTTCATGTGGTATTAGGGCAAAACGTTTTGAGGTCAAATGTTTTCAGACAACATCATTTGCCTGGCCAGTAATATATTTCCATACCTTGGTCTTAGGCCAAAATCTAATCTATGCTCGAGGGGGTATATTAGAATATTTAAATATTAAACAATGCCTTCATTTAATAACTTATACTTTTTGAATAGCTGGCACTAATTCCACAAAAATTCCACAAATATATTGCGCTGCTCTTTAGATATTATGAATTTTGGTAGTAGTAAACATATATCTTCCCTCCCCCCTTCCCCCTTCGTCGTAGAGAAGTCTTTATTGAGTCCCCATGAAATGGCATGGCAGGTTTGAGAAGGCACTTGCTGCTGAAGCCCTTCGAAGAAATGAGAATGACACTCAGAAAGCACTAGATGATTTGACCAACCCTGAAACTAATGCTGCCATTCAGGTTCATTACATGTTTCCTACTATATTATTGGTTTTGGTTCAGTGGAGTTTTGTCAATAACATATTACGATTGTTTTATATCGTGCAGAATGACATAGAATCAAGAAAAAGAAAAAGACAACGGAAATCAGATAAAGCAGCAATCGAGCAGCTTGTATCAATGGGCTTTGAAAGATCGAGCGGTACATGTTCAATGATTGTGTTTTTGTTTCACTTGGTTCTTTCATGTTTTGCATGGATTAGCATTATTTAACGATTTGGATATGGGAACAAGTTTAGCATCCACTATCTGAATAATTTCCTTCTAGGGACTGAATCTAATCATTTTCTACTATTATAAAATGAGATCATTGTGTTGCAGCATACTGCTTGTTGCAATAATCGTAAGTTTCACATACCACGAGAATTCTTACATCATCTCATCCCACTTAGCAATATGTCATGCTACTCAATCATAGCCTCAGTTCTGTGACAATAATTGTATTTTAAATAATTACACTCGAGAGTTTCACATCACATTTAGTTGTTTTCTCTGTACACTCGATTGAATCTTGCCATTAATTAAGATCTCTTAGCACGTGCCATCTTTCGTTTTTCTTTTGGATTTCTGCAGTGGTCCAAGCGCTTAGTGGTGGTTGCACTGTGGAGCAAGCAATGCAACAACTACTTGCGCAGCCTCAGGGTCTTCCAAACCAACCGGAGAATGCCAATCCTGCAACTGCTTCTGCCTCATCAATCAACAATGAGGATTCGGGTAGTACAAAGGAAATTGATGAGGAGGGAGATATATCTACACATGCTGGAATGGATGACCGGGATGTAGAGATGGAGGAAGAACTTGCAGATGAGTTGGCTCAAGCTGATGCTTTTTCGGACTATGATATTGAAGTCACGAAAGAAGGAGAAGCCATAGAGGAGTACCTTTCTCTGCTTGCTTCAGCAGGTGGCAGTAGCAAACTCAACCTCGGTAGGGTATGAATGTTTTATAGCACCACTGCCATGTAAATAAGTTGTTAGGTACTGCATCAGTTCAGGCAGTGTGTAAACGTGTAATCTGATCATTGGAGAAAAACCTAACTGCGTAGAGCGTTCAGGTGAACTCACACTAATGATTCAGTTTCATCAAAATAGGTTTCGACAACTCTTTACATATATTAAGGTCCATTGGTGCCACCGTGGCTTTTCCGCCTTTAACTTATGAGCTGGATTTATGAGTTTTTTACAATGGTTTTTTCTTCAAAAATTGTCGTTCCTGCGGCTTGTTCCTTGAAGAGTGATAAATACATAGATATATACATACACGTATTTATACGCACACCAAAATAATTGTGGATATTTCTTGGTTTTTTCTTTTTTCCATTTTAGCTTCATATTTTATACTTGGCAGCTGCAGATTTCTCCTGACTCCGTTTAAGCTCTCAACTATTTCTCCTTTTCTTCCTTTAGTTTCGTGAATTTTAAAAACCAGACGTTCATCTTCAGTCCGAGCCGTTCTTTTAATTTTAAAATCTAATTTCATCGTTGCTGCTGACTATCACCTCTAATCCAACACCATACCACAACCAAATCATACTTATCGCGGCAACAACGTTGCCATCTACAGAAACTCCAACATGACTATATGACAATGCTCCCATTCCACCACTCCCCCGCCGCCTCATTCCCGATGTTAATGCCGATCTTGATTTCCATCTCCACCGGCACCACTTCACCATCACCATTGTCACCGTCACGTCCACCTCAAACCACCAGCACAACCATCGACTTCACCACCGGCACATGTAGTCTGCCATTTTATCACCATCTGGTTTTACTCATACTCACCCATTAGTGACCTCTCTTTTGTAAACCATCTAGTATTCAGGCTTTCGGTATACCATTAAGTTATCAACCAATTCCTACAACTCTAGCCAAAAATCATAACCCCACGAAACAGGTATAAGATATTCGTAGGCATTTGGAAAGTAATTGAAGTATCTGACATAGAGAGCATGAACCGTTAAAGATGTTACTCTCCTCTACATTGGCCCAAACTTGCAATGCCCGTTAGGGTAGAAAAAGCATAAAATGTTACGTCCAGTGACAAATCGGCATGAATACATGCGAAATTGAACCAATCTAAGAATAACTTAATTAACACAAGAACGTGCAAGATGGTCAATGCCAAAAACCAGATAGGTTTTACCAGACCAGGGGAAGGAAAGAAGACACTTTTCAGCTAAACAGTTGTTTTCATGTTGTACATGATGGTAGCAGAAAATGTAATATAAAGTTTCCTTTGATTGACATAATGAAATTACATGTAAAAGTACATGGCCTAACACCCTCTTGGAACAGGTAAATTCCAAATTCCAAGAAGTTGCGGGTTCCAAATCCCAACATTGAAATCTAGACAAAGTAGTGGATCCAAGTAGGACAGATTTACCTACCTGCCCCCGTAACCTGCAGTGCCTAAACACGCAAGCACATGTAAACACTTCAATAAGGACTAGATAACCAGGTTGCCCGTCACTACCACTATATACCACCTTGAAAACAACCGAGGAAGAAAAAGCTACTTTTTACCGCAAAATCGATTCAATTACAGAAGCTAATTAGATGTACAATACAATAGATGACATTTTCAGCCATGCAAAAACAAGAGTAACATCATGAGGCCGCAACTGACCGTGCACCACTCCGTCCAAGACCAAGACCAAGACCCAAGCCCAACGGCACATTATCACTTTTGGTCTTACCATGGTTGTGACTGCAGTGTGATGAGTGAACATGTCCATGATGACTGTTAGAACTAGTAGAACCAACATTTATAGCGATATGGCCATTTTCAGCAGGTTGATGAGAATGCACATCGCCATTCTGCAGATTCGAGGTCCTTCCCATGTGCATCATGCCAATGCCCTCAGCATGAGACGAATCCTCAACATACTCCACATCTTCATTATAACCATTGATCAAGAAATCAGAACAATTCTTCTTGAAACCATGATCATATGGGTTTCTGAACCTGCCACCTGGACCCTTAAGATAGCTATAACGCATTGCATTTGCCATCTCATTTGTCGTGATGTTGTGCGATATCTGGCAAACAACAAAAGGCAACTCAGCTTTACATTGTCAGTCAGAAGGGATGCAGAAAATAAAAGGCCATACTCCGAAATAGACAAGCAGATTATACGATAGTGAGGTGCCAATCTGCCCTGAACATAAAAATAGCAGCCTGGCAAAGATACAATGGGGTTGCATTATATACTCTCTTTTTGGCATAGCAACTAGCATCTAGGACCTCTGTTCTCATACATGATAAACAGAGCCAGACTCAAAATTGTATGAGAACAAATGGGACAGAACAAGCTACTAGATCAGTGCAAGCACTTTAATCTTGTCAACCAAAAAAAAACCACTTGATTATGGAACATGCAGGAACTGACTAATGAGATTTGCATTATAATTGTGATGTTAATGCATAAATAAATGTCAACTTGCAAGGCAACAGCTACTGGGCGCATGTGGCTTGCACATGGATATTAAATTAGGAAGAAGAATTTGTGTCAACTTTCAATTCGGTTTCATTTTATCTCTATAACTTTCAATATATAATGTGAAACTTGTAAATGCAATATGCTTCTCCGCATGAAAGAATGACATGACAAGCTCAAGTGATGACACCTCTAATATCAAATGTAGGACAGCAACAAATGTAATTAAAGAGTTCACTGATAGCTGATTAAGTTAGGTCAAAGAATACCTGAGACGCTTGAACAGCAGTCAGCACTGCAACCCCAAAGAAGAGAGAAAAATCTGCTAAGAAGAATGACAAAGCGCCAATATGTTGGGTACCAACATGACTCAACCAGGCCCCAAAGGAAGATGGAGCCAACGGATCTTTTGAAACTCCTGCATTCAAAAGTTTTGCACTCTTGACAAAGCTCGCCTCCAAAGGAAGAAATACATCAAAATTAAAAGTAGCAGACTGACTTATGAGAGCAACTGCACCCGTAATCAGCATAGCTGCGACCTCCAGAACAAGAAACACAAAGAAGTCCCATTTGTTTTTCTGTCTCAGGATAAGTTAGATAATAAGTCAACCACTTAACAGCATTTACTATATTGATCATAGCATATAACATTTCTTATTTACATAAAAGATGAGGAAAGAATCCTGCATCTAGCGAAGTTGAATCCATGCAGGCTACCTTGCCAATACAGTTGGAAACCCATGGACAATGATGGTCAAACTGTTCAACACAGCGATCACAAGTAGAACAATGTTTTGCACGAAGAGGCCTGACAATCTGTACGATGAGATAGAAGCATAAGAGAATAAAAAGCAATCAAATTGAACCAGCAATAGGCCACAAACTTAGCAACTAGCATCACCTTGCAAGTTGCACAGAGTTGCGACCAGTTCCCAGCTAGCAAAGCAGGATTATTTATCTCAATCTTCAAAAGGGGTTCCTGGAAAATGATTTAAGCATAAGTTCATAAATAAGTAGTCTAGCTCATTCCATTTCCATAAGAAAAGGAAAACGGCTAATGATTAAGAACTAGACCAATCACTGAGCAGAAGCAGAAGGAAATGGAAGGAATTTCATGACAAAGGGCATGCATGAAGAGAAATTTGAGCTCACGTCATCTTCCATATTTTGTGGATCATGCACATTCATCCTGATGTAACCTGGGTCCTTTCTGCAAGGAAGAGGAAAGAAGGGCAAAAACAATTGATGAAAATCAAACATAACAACCACGTGCCATGAAAGAAGCATCAAGTGACCGCTTGCAACTACATGCAACTGAAAAATCTGTTTTGACATGAAATAAGATGAAGATTACATGGAATGTTCAAGCATCAACACGGGCAAATTAATTGAAAACAATGTGCATAAAGGAACTTCATTATAGGATGGATGGCACTCAGGAAAAAACTTCACAATGATGCTGGATAAAAATAGCATGAGAAGCTAATCACAAACAAATAAACTGTCAAACAGCCAAAAGAAACTCAACCAACATGCCGAGTTCTTGAAGAGAGGGAAAATAAAATAAAATAAAAATAGCATGAAGCACTGAAGTGATAAAATCAGAATATGACACCTAAGCAGAATCATGATCTAAGAACCCAACAATTCTCTCGACAAAGATATATGACAAAATAACCACACATTGCAGTAAGATGCACAAATCAACTAGAAGAAGACAGGATGCGATGATCATGTAACCATACGTTGATGGAGGATGCACAAATCAACTAGATGAAGAGAGAATGTGATGATCATGTATCACATAAAAGGAACTGGTGATCAGGAAAGACAACAGTAGAAATTTTGAAAAGTATCAACCTACTTGCTACAAGAAACATGAAAACTAATTAACCGAAGAGAAAAGCCGATGATTATGTATCAAAAAATGAAACTGGTGATCAGGAAAACTTACAGTAGAAATTTTAAAAAGTACCAAACCACTTGCTACAAGGAACATTAAAAACTAAGTTAACCAACAGCCGTCCCCAACATTATAATGGTATGACCATCAAGTTTTTTATATAAGGTGAAAATACTATTGCCATTTCAACCCTATGTTTTCATTATTTTCTTTCGTATGGAGACTCACTTTCCATTATTTGGCAATATCTACTAAAAGACAACTGGAACCTTAAAAAAATATTGCACCAATGGCTGTTTCCAAATCCACAAATGGCAGTCCAACAAAATTCTTGCTCAAAACTGATGCTCGAGGCACAAGATATGTGTTAGCATAACTCTAGAAGTACCAACAACAGCCTCGTGTTCATTTTAAGTATAGAAAGCCTAGATCCTTACCTGCTACACCTGTAAAACAATACTAGCCCCGCGCTAGCTAGAAAAACACCCGACCATGCGAGAAGGCCAAAACCAGCTGTTAACTTTGGCAGAGTTGGTGCTGCAGCCAAATGCACAAAGTGTGTGATTAGGATAATAATATAATTAAAGGGAATGTCAACATCAAAGATTTGAGTGAGACAGATGTACCCCGGATGACCGAATTTATATAGATAAGCAGCAGCACAATGATCAGAAACCATAAAACAGGGGCCAGCCCTAACTTGGAGAGCTTTCCTAAGCGGCTATTCCCATCGCAACGCTTATCAAGCAAACTTCTGGCATTACCCTGTAGCACCGGATTTTATCAATCACATTGAAAAACTCTAAGTAGAACAACCCTCAGTACTTTGGCACTCTAATATGAAATTGCTTTAAAGATGAAGTACAACTTCTTCAGATGAAAAAGAGATGAAAAAGAAACCAATTATTGCAAATACCTAAGGTAGCGAAAAAACAACCACTTAAGGTTTTTAAGTACAACTGGTCGGAGAAGGCAATCATATTCAGATACAAACACGACAACCTCTAAAAGACTGGAAACTATAAAAGCTATGTTCTGGTAATGAACAAGAGACAATTGGATTTGTCATGAAGAATCAAGTATCACCAGTATTTTCTACTTTTTAGAGCTCAACAAGATTACTCGGTCAGAGCCATTGCCACATATGATTTTGTCAACAGAGCAAGATGGAAAAGATAGGCACAAAAGGTTTAGATGGGATGAATTTCTTTTGACATGACAAGCCCTAAAGTTGCTTGACAGTAGAGACTGGAACTATAAAAAATAGTAACAAGTACAACATACTAGTTATTGAACACCTACAAGGAAAAAGGCAACTTGTCTGTGACTTTTTTCAGATGCAAGCTGTGCCGGCGTAAGGCCAGTATTATCAGTCACCATCAAGTCCTCCTTCTTACCAGCCTGCACCAAGACTGTGCATGCCTCTAAATTACCCCTAATAGCGGCCCAGTGAAGAGGAGTGCAGCCTGAAGTCATAAACATATATAATCATCATATAGCACTCCAATATAATATAGGAGACAGAGCATAGAACCTTCAAAATATCCAAAAGACAAGAACTCTAAATTACCTTCTTTGTCTTGCCGCCCCCGATAAGCATCCAAAAATAAAAGTAGACGTATGCAATCAGCAAAACCTTTGTAAGCAGCCCTACATTTTCTCCAAGAAGACAGTGGAAGCATCCATCAATTATCAATCAACTATCACCAAAAGCAAAGTTAAAAGTTTTGAAAATCGACACGATATTTAAAATTCTCTCCAGAAACAATCCATTCTGAAATCTATCTCTGTCCAATGTCTCCACATTAATTAAAATAATATCATTTTAGTTTCAACATTTGATATCAAAGGTCCAACCCCTAAAAACTTCAATCCCTAAAACATAGCCACCCTCTTCTTTCTTTTTTTTCTTTTTTCTTTTTTTTTGGTGGGGGGGGGGGGGGGGGGGGTTGGGGGAGGGCGCGGCTAGGGATAGACACCCTCATTGACATAACATAGAATATCCCTGAAGTTCAATGACGATCCACAATCGTTATAATCCCTGGTGGACTTCCCATTCCTTTCACGCTTATCATGCATACAACATCTATACCAAAATTCCCATGTTCACACAAAATGCATATGCCTAATGTAATTCCCTCTTAGTATCCACCAATCCCCATTCACTACTTCAAAACTCACTACTCTTCCAATGCTAATTCTACATCAATCCAAGTCTTAAAAGTTCCCATTGTGACCAACCGTTGAAAGATCTGAAGTTCTGACTTCATCTGTAATTCAAAAATATAATACTCCCACTGATATGTTCCCAATTAAAAAAAATTTATCTTTTTAAGAACATCTTGTAGACCTCAGTAGGCTTTTCCTTTATAGGCAAAGAGAAGTCTCAAGGCTCAGAGTCGAACTGTGCTTCTTTGTAATCAAGAATTCCTCCTGTGACCACCCTACTGTTTCTATCAACCAACAAACCTGTCATAGGTGTCCTCTGTATCTAGAAATAACGCAATTTGTATCTCCTTCCAAACAGCTCTCCAAAGAAATTCCCTAAGAGCTCTATAGGCTCCCTAAGAATTAAGATTAAAAAAAGAACAGGATAAAGACTACAATTTTTTTACAGAAACATATGTGAAAGACCACTTATCTAAGCATAATATTTTTTTCATCTGGTGACCAGAAAATGATTACCCTCCGTGAGGAATAAACGTAGAAAGAAGTCTCACCGGGAAAATAATTTCTGAGGAAAATAGGGTGTATTTATTATAATAGTAAAAATAATTACTGAGAATTGCCAGACATATACATAACTATGTAAATGCTGTGTAAAAGAGATTTGTGTATACCAGTGTAAGGGGCTTCTTCCATCCTTATCTGGAACATCTGGATCGGCATTCCACTTTGAAACAATGTGATAAAGGAAAGAAGTCTGACCATACTGAGCAGCAACGTGTGTCGTCTGTAGATCAAGCCCAAAGTTCCATTAAATGAAGTTTTGACTGTGATGTTAACAAGATCAAAGAATCTAGAGCCACCATATCATGTATGGTTTAATCTACAGACAAGCATTTAAAGCACTAAAATATAAAGTGTGGTTTAATCTACAGACAAGCGTTTAAAGCACTAAAATATACAGTGTGCACATGCATCTTCCAACTTCACTATCATAGAACTTACAATGACATTGATGTTATGAGAACCTACAACTGCGAAATAAGTGTGCTCTATCACCATAAGTTAGTAAACCAACTGACACTAATCAAAACAAATTTATTTCAATTAATCTAAATTTTGGATCCAACCCTGCAAAAGCATATTCTGATCGCACTATCCTTCATTAAGTCTATGCACTCGGCGGTATGTCTTTCAGATCAATCGGCATGCAACATTAGTACATCAGCATTATGCTCCTATTCACGGGGAAAGGAAAGGAGATTCTGCACCTCATATCAAATTTACAATATGTCATATACAATGACCACAATTAACATCTCTAGTAACCATAAATTCACTCGAATTGAGTTACCTGATATACCCGATACAATTAAATGCAGTTGAAAAGTTTGTTTGAGTCATTCAAAGTGCAATGTAAGAATGAATAACTTTTACCTACTTTTGTTTCAATATTTCAAACAACTGCAACATTGACTACTTTCAACAGTGTAAAGTAAGAGTATAATATATCAAGTTCTTTTTGTGATTCCGAAAATCCTAATTTAGTTACAGGATGTACTAAATTTATTCCAGAAGGCTTATATTGATATCTCTAGCTGTATGTACATTTCAGGGCCTATAAACTGCAAAAATGCCAATTCAAAACAGAAGAATGCACAAAAATAAAACAATCTAACAACATTAGTGGTCATAAGGGGTATGAGGATCTTGATCACTTTATATGAAACTCATAAAAGTCGAAAATTTCAGATAATTTTAATATCCTTCAGTTAATTGGATCCATGTTCAATTAGCAAACCATAGTCTATTGAAGGAAAAACAGAAATAAATAGACTTTCTAGCTCCTTGCCTTTTGCAAAGACACTTTCAAGCTCTTACAATGACCTCAAGATATAAGATAAGAAAAGCTGACTGACATGAATGCCCCATCGGTTTCATTCAGGGACATTCATTATCTCAGCATCTTATCTATTGTATTACTACTGTTGGCATACAGATTACAACTTACAGGGACGATATACAGTTGAAATTTTGTACTGATCATCATACTAGGGTAGCTCTATACAGTAGCCAATATAAAATAGCTAAATTATTGCCTTAGTATGAACCATCAAAGAAATCTTGAAAAGTCATCAGTTCCATTGATGAGAACATAAAAGAAGATATAGAATTGCAATAATTGAAAAATCTAAAATCCTCTCCCAGAAAAAGAATAAATTCCAATCATGAGATGGTGTCTTACCAATGACCATCTTAACATTCAGTAGAATCAGTACGAATTGTCTCATTTCTCGTTCTTTTTGCTTGCTCTGCTTTTTATCTTTTTTTTAGCCAAACATTCATTTTACTGGCTTAATTATTAATCATTGCAGCTGGAAGTAAGGGACTGCATATCTTCTTGTTAGGTTCCATTAAAAGCTCACATATGCGATTTCACATCATGATCAATTTCTTTTTCAAATAGTGATGACTACTTATGACTTTGGCTCATTGACTGAGATATCTTTCACCAGGTTTACAGGAGAATGGGGCCTTAATCTTAGGTGAGCAAAATAGGAATGGCTGGATAAACTGACTCTCTTCACATTGTAATACTCATGTCTGAGATAGTCATAAGTGTTTTATAAAGATATGACCACTCCTAAGATGTTTCCTAGAAGCTGGTAGTCAATCTTGAAAAGATGGGTCATCAACAAAAAACAAGGCCTTCAAATGATCACACTCATTGATTCAAGATGTCAAATGAACGAATCACATCATATCAAATTCTAGGCTGCTGAAGCACAGGACTGAGATCGGTCAATGTTTTAACCATAAATCAGGATACTCCCACTGAAGAAAGTAAGGAAGTTAAGAAATTATCACTTCCCCAGCAACTCGTGGCAATTTATAAGTACCAACTTATATGATGGAGAAATATTGCAACAACCACTAAAGACTTACAAAAGGCATGCCAAATGAAGATTTGCAGTTTATTCTCTCCAAATAATAAGGGATCTTCTTAAGTGATTGGAATCTATTTAAGTGATTGGAATCTATTAGGATTCTAATAAGTTTCCCTTTCAAATTTGGAATTGCGTTCAGCAGTTACATAGTTTTATTAGGATATATTAGGTTTCCTATTTTGAATTGGAGTGGTACTTTAGAGAGTCTATATATATTATTGTAATTCTTTCTTTTGAACAGATTTGATGATAATTTGATTTGGCAATTCTTTGCTTTGGGATCATGTGATGCTATTCTAATCTTAGGTGTGATGCTCTAGCAACCCTAAGTGTGACACTTAGGAAGCTTTGGGTGAGAAGCCTAAAAATTTATTCTATGTTGTCAGACTCACTGTCCTACGTCAATGACACTTGAAAAACAAAAATTTCTGTGCATACTTGTTAAAGGCCAAAATAAGAAGCTTACTTGTCTGGTGAAAGTAATCAACCACCAATCACTACTTCTGCCGGATGAACGACTCATGAAGCACTAGACTGATGAATCAACAAATTCTAACCTGGTACCCATACAAATCAGCAGCATTTACTCGAGCACCCTCTCGAAGTAGAAGCTCGGCGACCTGGATTGCACCTCGAACTGCACTCCAGTGCAATGCCGTCTGCCCCGTATGATCGGCAGCATGTACGTCTCCCCCGTGCTGGTGCAACCACAAGTAACTTATTAGTTCTAAATCACCTAACAAAGACCCAATCCAAACTAAAGCAACAGATATACGGCACTACATTCTATCAAATCCAACATATAAATAAGCCAAAGAAAATGAAAGCAATAGTCACTCGATAATCTGCCTACCAAGTCAGTCACATCCTCAGTAAGCTAGTTGACAATCGACGATGAAGGCACAAGATGAAATAAACAGAAAAGAGCGGAAAACACAATCATAGCACGGCCGAAGCTCCGAACTTTGTCATTTGCTGGATGAACAAACACGATCTAGACAATTCCATTGAAGAATCAAGGTCAACAAATGCAAATTCCCAATCAACGGAACCCCATTCAGCACGCGAACCGCACATTACGCGACGACGATCGATCGATCACGATTCCCCTCACCCGCCCCACCCGACGCCACATAACAAGCAAGACCCCATTTCGGAAAAAAAACCGCGAAGAGGGCAGGGGAAGACCTCGATGATGTACTGAGCAGCGGCAGTCCGGTTGTTGAGAGCAGCCCACTGCAGGGCGCAATAGCCCAGGCCGTCGGGCTCCGACACCGAGCATCCCTCACTCTCCACCAGCCTCCGCAGCTTCTCCATGTCCCCGTACGCCGCCGCGGTGTACACGTCGTCCCGCAGGCTCTCCTCGGGGGCGGCGGCGGCGGCGGCGGCGGCCCCGGCGGCAACGGCACCGCCCGCGACGGCCGCGTCCCGATCGGCGGGTCGGGCCTCGTCGACGACCTCGATCTCCGACGACATTGCCGCTGGAAACGGGGGACGAATTCGATCGAGGAGGAGAGAAGAGAGAGAGAGGAGAGAGAGGAGAGAGAGAAAGAAGAGAGAGAAGGGAGGGAGGGATGGGTTGGGAGGACGGTTTGATCGAGGGTTGACTTGGTTTTTTTTCTCGATCGTGCGAGGTTGTGATTCGTCAAGGAGGGAATTTCTCGGAAAAGAAATTGGAAATTTGGGGGATATTTTTGGAGGTGGTGGCCGGCGGCCGGCCCGAGTTGAACCCGCGGCGGCGGTTGCGGCGGCGGCGGTGGTGGTTGGGGTGGGGGGAGGTGATATGTTCGAGAGGGGGAGGGGAGAGGTGAAGCCGAATTGACGCTTCAGCTTTTTGCTTTTTTTAATCTATTTATCCCCTATGGATTTCCGCCAGTGTACATTCGTCCAAAATGGAGATTTCATTTTTTATTTTTACTTTTATCATTTGGTGCATGTGGTGGAAAAATAGAATAATACCTCTTGTGATTTGTGACATTGCATCTGGCCGATTGGCAATCTATTAGGAGTAAATTTTTCTTAGGCTATGTTGTTGTCGACCTCATATCGATCGTTGTTGTCGATACATTTGACCAGGTAAATTTTAGATTTAGTTTGATCTAATTAGAGGTCTCCCATATAAACAATTAATTCCCTTTTTTTTTGGTTTCCCTTTTTTATTCCTTGAGACAACAAATTTTAGTAAAACATTCTCTGATTTAAAGCCAAGATAAATAGCAATTATAACAAAATAGTATAACAACACAATGGCGAGAAAACGCCTTGCAAAATGAACAAAAATACCAAGCAACTTAGAAAATGTCCAACTCAACCTCTAGACAAACAATATGGATGTTAAAACAACTAAAATTCACATATGCCAAAAATAACAATCCATAAAAGGATGAAAAAAGTTACGACTTTTTCAACTATATTATTGTGGAGTAACAAGAGGTGTCCACGGCTTGAAAGAATTAAATTCATTCAAAGAGGTGGAAATCAAACAATAATGTCATCGAAAAGCTTGTTTGATGTGTCAACATTCACCAAGTTGAAGACAGATTGGATTCCACCAGAAGCTATCGTGCACGCCATTCAGCTGAGGAACTAATTGTGACTTTCGATATTGTATGACACATAACCATCATCTTGAAAATGCAAGAAATTTCTTTGAATGAGTATGAAAGGTGTGCAAATTAGGGATGAATGATTTCAGGGTTTGAAACCTATAACTTACTTCGTTGGGAGAGATTTTTAATTTTTGGAACTTAAAACTTACCCTATATACTTTAAAACATAACCTGTTATTGCTAGACAAAATCGATCCGATATGATTCTAAGGTTTAACCTAGATTGCTAGACAAAATCGATCCGATGTAAGCAACGTTGGATATTTTAACATGCCTCTCATGTGAAGACCGACTTAGAAATAACACATGAAATTCGATGAATGAGATGGATGCACACGCGAAATAAAATTAAGATGCATACTAATTCAGTTTATGTTAGAATGTTCATCACAACCTCTTCTAATGGAGAACATGGAACTATGACCGAGTCACCAAGTCAACATTTTTTCTCAGTCAAATGATTGGACCTTTCAAAGACCATGACTCACTGAGATTGCGAAGTTAACGCGTTTTTCTAACCGCGTTTTTCTCCTTCTTCCTCATCGTCACAGAACAAGTCTAGTATTGCTCTCAAAGAAGACTTCATTAGTCTTTCGATACTGTGGATCTTCATCTAATCTTCTAAAGTAGGAAAAATACCAAAAAGTATCTCCAATTTCACTAAACGGGGACTTACATTTCTCTATTTATGAAAAATACCACTTTCATGCTAACAAAAGAAGAAGGAAAATTGCCTCCCGTTTCATGCCCCCAAGCCCTCAAAGTCCCTAACAAATCCTATCCTCCTTTATCCACAACTCTCCATTCCCGCTACCTCCTTCATCACTGTTGATCCTTCTCCTTGGCGTCGCCATCTCTGTCTCTCTGTCTATCTATTGGATACTACGTAGCGGTGATGGTGGCTCACGACCTCAATTGAAGTCTTTCGTGGTGTGGCCGTTGGTCATTACTTCAAAGACGGGGCAAGATGGTGTTCAAAAGCCAAAGTCAAGTATGAAATGGATATTTTCAAAAAGTAAAGATGGAAAGCCACCACTACAGGACATGTCTTTCATAATTCCCCTTGGAATTATTATGAAAATGTGGTGGTTGCAGGGACATTTCTCGCAAGTTTCTTTTCTTTTGATGTGTCAGTTTTGCTATATTTAACTTTTATTGTTCACATGAGCTCAAAGCTAATTTTTTTATGTTGACTCAGAGTTTATAGTTCAAATGTTAATACTTGCAATTTCTTAAGGTAAAAAATCAAGAAAAACAAATTCTCTATAGGTTCAACTCGAAAATCAATATCAATATGAAATTTGAAAGGAGCCTCAAAGGGTGTAAACTATCCAAAAAAAATTGCAAATAATTTTGTTCCTTTGTAAAGTTTTTTTTTTTTTCACGTTTGCAGATAACTTTCATTATTTCAATTGTTGATAGTTAGTTTATTCACTTGTAAAACTTTGTTGTTTTTTTTTTTTTAATTTTCACCTAGGGTTAAAATATTAATGGAATACTACGTGCACTGGGCCAGTTTTGGCTACACAATGTGAAGCACGAAAGCCCAGCCCGCCTGAATATAAAAATTATAAAGCTCGAAAACCCATCCTGGTCTATTTGGGTTGAGGATTTTTTTGCCCATCTGGGTCAGGACAGGTTTTCGGGCTTTCGGACTCTTATGTTCACCCCCTAGAGTGTAGGTAAATCCTAGAATTGAGCAGGTCCTGGGCCTTTTATATCTCAAAATCGAGAATCATATGGGTTCTCATCTCATCGAAGGGGGACATGAAACAAGCCGAGGAGGCAGATTCTAGGGATAAATAGGACTCGATGCTCACCTCTAGTATATATGGACGAAGTTTCGACATGGAACCCGACTTCTTCTTTTTAAGCTGTGATCCTGTAAATAGGCTCACCAAGCATAAGGAATAAAGGAGAAGCTCACCAGGTGTAAGGCATAACTGGTGTTAGGGATTCATAACGTGTTTTTGAAAAGTCTAGGGAAAAGCCTTAGATAAACCGTGAAATTGATATGGTGTTAAAAGGAATCGTTTGTCTGTTTGGATCAGACACACCATATGGAGCTTGATTCGCACACTGCCAGTCCAAACAATTTTATATTAGGACCATGTATTCGGATCTAACTCAAGTTTCATCTCATCCATATGGTTAGTACAACTTTGCTGGACCAAGTAGAAACAATTCTACTTTTTGGGTCTAACTCAAGTTTTCTCGAGTTCACAAGAGGGTATTTCATCAATTAGGAATTACCTAACATAAGGTGAACTTAGAAGATACGAACACACACATGTAAAGACAAGGTCATTGACGACATTTGTCAATCATGAAACTTACCTAACAAAAAAATGCCCTCCTTAGGAGTGCCAAACACCCCAAGTGTTAAAGTTTGGCACGAGTGGCCATAAGTGCCAAAATTTCCAAAATTTCCAAAATTTCCTTAAATACCAAAATCAAACAAAAATGAACACTCAAATGTCAATAGCGAGAATTTTTTGCCAAACTGCTGAGGTGACATTTTCCAGCTAAATTTTTAACCAATGTAGCAATTAAAAAGAAGAAGAAGTTACCCACGATGCACTAATATGATTGGATAAACCTTAAACAATGTTGTTTTGATCCAAATTTGAATTTTAACATAAATATTAATTAAATTAAATTTTGAAAACTATTTTTTAAAAACAAAAAGAACAAATTTGGGGCCATGGAGTGCCCGACAACCCCGGTCGACGGCCCTTTCTGGCGATGGTGGGGCGGCAGCAGCAAGGGCCTCCATGGCTCCAAATCCGATCCCTTTTTTTTTTCTAAAAAATTAGTTTGTAAGTTTAATTTAATTCATATTTGCATTAAAAAAAAGATTTGAGGACAAAATGACGTCGTTTTGGGACAAGGATGCTAAGTGGACATTTCAGCAAGTGACGTAGACCGGTTTAACACCATGTGGGGTTTCAAGCAAGTTTCGTTGGAGTTGACATTTAAGTGTGCAATTTTCCAAAAAAAGTGGCATTGAAGTGTATTTATATGTCCACTCACGCCAAGTTTTGACACTTAAAATGTACTTCTTTCCTATTATTAGGTCATTAACAATGGAAATGATCTTCCATATCTAAGAAGTTTGGATGAGGCTTGAGATGAAACCTTTTAAGTAGTCGTTATTATAACGTGAATATTTTCTAATCTTCTGAATCCTTTAGTTCAGCAAGTAAAATGTGGAGGTTTGGCGTTTGGTCTCTGCTCAGTTATGACTTTCTCTGATGGGTATAGTCATGCGATTCCCAATCCAACAGGGCAAGTTGGCCTTCCATTCCATTCCTAGGTCTGTTTTTCCCCCCTTGATTTGTACCTAATGTCTCCAAGCTTAAATGAAGTGATGATCGGTGATTACCTCTGTCATCCGGTGCATCAGACGTGAAGCAAGCTCTCATTCTTGAGCTCAATAAAGAAATAGATCCAAAAACCACCGATTAGTTTCGTGATTTGGGTTTATATGCCAGGCAGCGTTAGGGTTTCTGTCTTGTGCCGGTCTCTTTCCCCTCCCCCAAGAACAATATTAGGTGGATAGACTGTTACTTACATTACAAACTGTAAACAACGTAAATATTTCTAACGTTAGGTCTCATGTTAGCGAAACTTTGTCACATGTCAAGAGAAGTTCCATAGGAGATGGCACTTGTGCGGAAACGTAGTTCAACTTTCTACCAGAAGTCTCCCTCCCCCGGCTCCCTCCCTCCTTATAAATAGCCAAACCTGGCTCATCTTCATCTCCCATAAACTCGCACACCCTCCTCATCGTTGCTCCTCGGACGAAAATGGCATCCAGAACCATCGCAATGCTCTTGGTCGCCGCATTCGTCGTGAGCTTCGCTCCTCCTGCAACGGCTCAACAGCCTAAGGACTTCAGACGATGCCTGTCGTCGATCAGGAGCGTGATAGGATGCCCCGTGGAGATCGCCCGTGCCCTCTTCAATCCCCAAGGCAGTGTTATCGGGCCCTCTTGCTGCGCAGTAATCGACGGATGTATTCTTCTGGTGTTCCCTAGTGTCGGCGCTCAATCGATAATCAAGAGCATTTGCGCCCTGGGAGGAGCACCTTCGCCAACTCCTGGTAGGAAACTCGTTCTTAATACTATATACTATATAGTATATAGTATGTCCGTCCACTTATTTATATGCACAAGCTAAAAAAGTGACTTAACAATAAAAGTTCAATGCATATTTATGCCAAGACTACTGTGATTCAAGTTTGTACACGGTGGCGGGATGATTTTTCCAGAAAAAAAGATAGTTGTAAGATTACAATTTCCTTAGAATATTACATCATGATAATTATAGAAGAAGTAGTTCAATTACCTTTGTAGGGCAGAAAAGAAAATGCCACTTTATGTGCTGTTATCAATCGTATTCTTTTTGTTAAAAAAATCAAATTGTCAACCTTCTCTTGGCTAATAAATTACTGGTGAACCAAAACATATATACAAATCTTGGACGACCGACACCATATTAAAACAAAAATCGAAAAGAAGAAATTCAAAAGTTGGAACGATATAAATATAGGCGGTTATCATGAGTTATTTGTGGATCGATGTTCTCTAATATATTAGTGCTTGATCAAATAAAAGATGTAAGAAACTATAGGTAAAATGACACTAGTAATTCCTAAACTTTAGCTCAATATTATTTTCTGACTTTTAGTTTATTTATCATGGTTATTGAATTCTTCTTACATGTTCAGTCTAGTCCCAAAACTTCCCCTTTGCTCAATTTAGTCCCTTAATTATTCCTAAATGTTCAATGTCACCCTTTGGTACTATTCACAATTTTTCATAAATCCGTTATTGCCAAAATTTTAAAAAATATTTTCATTTCAATCAAATATCTAAATTAATAAAAATATGACATATTTTTATTGCTTTTTAAAAATCTTTTTGGTCTTTATATATATCACAATAGTCCTTGTCAAGTAATTTTTTTTTTTTTGAGGTTGATGTTCTTGCCGTATAAATATCTTAATTTACATATTTAATTAAATAAACTATGAAACAAAAAAAAGTTTACGAGGTAATTTATCTAAAAAATTAGGAGCAATACATAAGATCAATACAAGTACGATTATCTAGAGATAAATAAATGTCATTTAACCACTTTAGTGGATGCATATGCAATTATCACGAGCTACTTGTTGGTCATTTTATTCCTTATTTCATTATTGCTCGATCAAATAAAAAGATAAATCTAACCGATCATTAGATAAAATCAAAAAAGAAAAAGATTTAGTGGAACTACAGTCAAACTATTCTAAAGGCTTAAATTATTAAATGAATGTGTAGCTTAATATCTAATTACTTGATCACAAATCACAATAATTGAGTATCTACACACGTCTCCCATTCTTCATGTTATTTTAGTTGTGCTATTTCCTTTACCATCTTGACGTATGACTGTATCAGGAGTGGCACTTGCCGGAGGACTTGCACATTTGCCCTGAACGAAGAATGGAGGAGCTGCATCTCCTGTGGGGATTGCACCAAGTCTAGTAGAAATTGAACCGTTATGTCATGACTCTTTGCTCGCTGAATGAGGATTAAGAAGAATATTGTGTCCTCGTCAGTTTTCAAACTATTTAAATAAAGTCAAAGTACATGACAACAACAATATATAATAAGGTTTAATTGCTATATACCATAAATTGTTCGATTCGTTTGAGTGGTCTATCATGTCCATTTTCATTCAGACTTGTTGGATACTCTCTCCCCCGCTCTCCTCCAAATTGAAAAGATTTTACTTTTTGTGTTGGTTATGACAATCGCGGTAAAATGACTCTGAAATGGCATGTGGCTTTCAAATAATTAATTCAAAAAATGAACGGGATGAAAAATAGTCTAATGTACATTTACTCAAAAAACTAAGTGGGTTTTTAAAGTATTGATACTTCACTCATATTATCGGAGCAACGAGCATGAATTTAAGGTTACTTAAAACGGACAAGAGTATAAGATTGCAGTAGGCTTATCTCAAAGGCTAATTGACTTTAATAATTAACGATATTTTAGAGTTTCTCGCTTTAGGGTCTGTTTATTTACATTTTTTTTTTTGGTAACATGTTTATTTACATTGGCCAAATAAAAAAAGAGCTATTTTTGAATTCCGGTCAAAATTTTAAAAATTGCAAAAAAGAAAAAAAGAAAAAAAGAAAAAAAAGTTATGTGTAATTTTGCATGTCAACATTTTTGAGTCTTGTGAAACTTTAAGGAGTTTTGGATTAAAAAAAGAAGAAGCAAAATGTGTGAATCGCAAAATTGGAATTAAACATAAAGTAAAAAGCAAAAGTCGAACACCGCCTCGCTTCCCCACTTTTAAACTCTTATCATCCTATTTCCAGACCTCATGGCATGTGCTCTTATATACACACCACACACAAGGTTTTTATTATATTTTTTTGCCATTTTGATAAGGGTTAATATCCTGAAAAACTTCAAACTGGTACATCTGTGACAAATTTACTTCAAATTATTTTTTTGATCATGAAAAACCTCAAACCGGTACACTTATGATAAATTTACCCCGACTGACCATAAAAAACCATAAACTTGTACATTTATAACAAAATTTACCCCAAACTAATTTATTCGATTGCAAAAAACCATAAACTATTAAATTTGTAACAAATATACCATCCACTAAATTGTATTAATACCACAAAAAAATCACAAAAATTGTAAACTATGATAAATATAGCGTAAAATCCCAAATTGGTATATCAGTTAACTATCACGTGTCATTTAACTTAATAATTTGAAAGTAAAATTTAACGAAAATTAACAAATGGTAAATTTGTCACAAGTGTACCAGTTTGGGGTAAATTTGTCAATGGTATACCAGTTTGGGGTTTTTTATGGTAAAAAAAATAGTTTTGGGTAAATTTGTCATAAATGTACTAATTTGGGGTTTTTTGAGATATTAACCATTTTGATAAACTTGTTTACACATACAATCTCAGAAAGGATAAGTTCAGTAATGAATTGAATACGATAATAAAAAATAAAGAAGATACATAAATGACGATGCTCAAATGTTGATTGTGGAAGTTTATGTTTATTTCCCCTAATTGATAGGCCAAATAAAAATCCAAATGCATGCAAAGAACCAGTTATTAAGAGAATGAAATGATCGTGGGAAAATCCAAACCTTGTCAATACATGCATTCCTCAATTGATTTCAAGAAGTTATAAAATCATTCTTGGTCTAAGAACAAAATGAATTTGATTTCCAAAACTCAACCGGATCAAGCAAAGTCCCAATCTCCAAATCTTGAGCATATAATCCGTTTTCGTAAAATGTATCCGATGTTAAGAGAGCTTGCTCTTGTTTTTCTAATCTTATGTTCAAGCATTAAAGGGGACATTTGATGATTAAAATCCCAAACGAATGCACAAGTTGATGTAAGAGAATGCACTTTTAAGATCATGGGGAAGATATTTGTCGAATTGTGCAAAAGTTTGCTCCTCACAATTAGCTTTATACGCATAAAAAAGGATCACGCTTTTTCCACTCTACTTTTGTCACAAGCATCTCAATTGCGATATTCTTTTTGGGTCATATTTTAACATGCTTTTGGAATTTTAAAATTTTCCATTATAATTCTAACCACGCATAAAAAATGAAAGTCAACTATGCAGTCCACTCTTGATTAGAATTATTTCTTACCGTTTTTTTTCTTCTTTTTGTTTGGCATCATCTTCTTCTTCTTTTTCATTTGGAATGAAGCTGGTGTCCTATAAAATAAAATAAAAAAATTACTTTTCATATAGCAAAGTAATTGCTTCTGTAATGAATCGTATATTTCATTTTTTAAATATTATACTAGCAAAGTATTATTCTAAAAGTAACCTAATTAAAGGAAAAATATAATGAATTCCATTGGGGATTTGAATATATTTATTTATTTCTGAATAACGAAGGACTTTTCATTTTCATTTTCATTTTCATTTTTTTATTTATATTTATAGAGAGAGAGAGAGAGAGAGAGAGAGAGTAGAATCCGACCCGCACCCGAGCGCCCACGCAATCGCTCCCGGCCGGGGCCCTCTTCCTCCCCGCGCCACAGCGGTGGTCGACGGCGAACGGACCACCAACTCCGGCTACTCGGCGCTCGACTCACCTCCGCCTCGCGGAATCCGCCGCTTCGCAAGTATCGTCTTCTTCCCCTCTAGTTTTCCCGTTCGGCGGCGGAACCGATCTTCCCTTGCCTGCATTTCCCGTCGTCTTCCTCTTCCTTAGGATTTCGCGGTGGTCATTCGATCGGACTTTCGAATACGTACGAAGATTCTTAGTTCTTGCTTGGAATTCTTAGATTCGTTGGTCCTGTACGGGGTTCATCGGAGCTGCAGGTGAAATGCTTACGGTGTCGGTTGTGTTAATTAGCTAGGATGTAACCACCATCGCCTGCGGAGTTCAATTCCTTCTCGCTTGTATGAACTTTGCCCCTTTTTGCTTCAATCTATGTTGAAGTCCAGAATCGGTACTTTCGTTGATTAGGATTAGACCATGATTTGCTGGTCACTTCAAAAGCTGAGCTTTCATCGAACAACTCACCCGAATGCTGTCTATCCTGATAGACATCCCCCTCGAATGAAGATTAGTAGCTCGATGCAGGCAAATAATCTGAAAAGGGTTTAATTTTATTGTACTAAATAGACCAAATCTTCATGCTTTTTGCATTTTCACTTCACAAGTTCGGATTTTTTCCTTTCTTTGTGCATTTTTTTTCATTCTAAACCTGTTGTGGAAATTTTAGTTTTCATTAATTTCACTGTAGAGTTCCAGGGCCCTGTGTGATGCGATTTGTATCACTATCACTCATAGAGAAAGTGTAGGTTGAAGCTTTCGTCTTCTTCCTCGCTCTTAAAGTTACCGTCATTATCTTGCTTGTTTTTTCATACAATTGCCAATCGAAATCGAATTGGTGCTATTGTCTCTAGCTGTTGATAGAGGGTTTATGATTTCTATGGCGATCTTCAGATTCTTTCGATCCATTGAGCTTCCTGAAGCCATCCTCTTTTTATTGCTGTGAAATAAAAAAAATGTAATATGAAGATTCTTGGTTGCATGGACAAGGATCAAAATGATGTATTAACGTGCTGTGATATCTTCAGTTCTGGTTTCTCCCTGTTTTTGAATGTTGAAACTTGCATTGCACTCATTTTATTCAGTGAACTGCTGGTGCTGCATGGCTTCTCTGATTTAGCTGCTCCATTGTTAATCAGGGGCCATAATTCCACTGTGCAGGCTAGAGTAATGCTAAATATGAGACAAGCAAAAGTGCCACAACATTTGGTAAATCAACTTATAGAGATTAGTATACCTAACATCACTCATATAGGCAATAGCTACGTTCTAGCCGATAAGTTTGGTGGGCGTTTTGAAGGAAATGTGCCACTTTCTCGAAAAGTAGTTTGATTCATGGCCTATGTGATTGTTTTGTGTTCTTTTGGTTCAGCATGAAAGCTTTGAAGTTTTTTCGTATGTTTTTTTTTTGGTAAAAAATTTAAAAGTATGTTGAGCTAGTCAAAAATGAGAATTGTCTTGTATGTGGATAAGTTGATGAAAGTTTGCCCCTGTGTTGCAAATTTGTGGCAATATAATGAAGTGTTAAAGACTTAATTGATGAGAGGCTAATAGTGTCATTCGTTGTTGTTTTTCAGCTGTCCTTGGCAGGTGGATGATACATACACTCTTATCTTATGTATCTTTGTTGCATCCACACCATCAGAGCAAAAAGTGAATTAGGATTGTTGAGCGACTCCAATCCGGAACCTCTTCCGGTTGTGTCCAGATTCAGATTATCATGTCATGTTGCCTCTAGACTCTTCGGCATGGACTGCAGGTTGAAACCAGATCCCAGTAAATGGAATAGGTGTTAACAGTTATACTTCCGTTGTAAATTTATGTCCCTATTTGAGGTAGCAAATACAGTTCGAAAACAGCATGAATTCTCAAGAAGCGGGCCCCCAATGGAACGTTTTTGAAGGTGTCAAGAATTTCCCACCTACTGTGGAAGCTCTGATGGGAGAGATTAACACCGCCATTGTGAATGTTGAATATGCTCGTTCAAGCGCATATCTTGAATCCGCATCATCTGTTGGATCGAAGAATAAGGGCTCTGATAATAATGCAATGTCCCAGTATGATGCTAAATTGGCAGATGAAGCATACAGGGCTGGACGTGCGGCCTTAGCTGCTGGCAAGCTTGATGAGGCTCTTTATTCGCTGAATGTTGCACTCTCTAAATGCCCACCCGATAAGGCTTCTGCTGTTGCCAAGCTTCAGTCTCTTATTTCTCTTACTTCTCAGCATCTCCAGAAATCTGCAGACTCAAGCTAACTCTATATTTTCATCTGGCTAATGTCTGGATTGAGCTGATTGGTCATTCAAGTCTGCATATACAGATTTTGTTGGACTTTTCACTAGTTCCATTACGGACTGTGATCCCTTTATGACATAAGCTGTCATGTGTTGACACAAGAAAAAAGATGGAGAGGATGGAGATAGCAAAGAAGGATATGGGAATCAATATTGGCTGGTAGGCAGGGTCATGACATTGTTACTGTGCTTTCAATGTCGCCTGAGATGTCGATTTGGTTCTGGATCTAAGAGGATACCGTTCTTCATCTGCCGTGGATCAAGGGCTTGAAAATAGGAGAAGAAACTTATGCATGGTACCCTTTGCCGAACAACCGAAGAACCTGTATTGGCGTGTCCATTGGTTACTTGAATGGATTCACGTAATGACTTGTCCCTTGATAGTTTCATCTCAAGGACATTAATTCCATATGTTCAGAATGACTCGAACTCTGGAATTTGCAATTAGATCTTAAGCTTGTCGTAAATGGAATTCAGACATTGAAGATGACACGTGACAGATCATCAAATATTCCGTGTGGAAATTAAGTCGGCTTTTTGATGCCTAAATTTCTCTGATGGCGAGCTCATTACTTAGATTGTGGCTTTCTTTTAAACCGTAAGTCCTCAATTGATCAAAATAAAAGAACCTTCCATTCTTCATTGACAAATGACCAAAACGTGAAGTCATGTTTCTGCACTTCTCCCATTATTGGAGTTATCGGTTCTCGGGTGGCTCACTTCTTGACTTGAAACTACGAACTATGCTAGTGATCCCTGGTTTATCTAGACCCGACGCCGAGCCAGCCTAGTCCCTTCGTTTTCCCCTGTTGTAGAAATTGAAATATAGAAAATGCATCATCCAAACCCAAAATTGCTTTCTATGAAGTGGTTATGCAGGTGATTGCAGAGGTTACCTTGGAACCTATGGTTCGAACCTTCTTGTTGCCAGTCACGACTAGTCTGCTGTGAATTGGCACCTTGCTTATGAACTCCTTTTCGCCCTCCCGCAGGTAGTCGCCAATCATATCTGATATCCAGCTCTTTGTATCATCATCAGTCAAACTTGGGTACATCTTCCACTGGTACTAATAGATGGAATTTGCAGCCCTCACAGCCCATCGGTCCTTCCATATATCACTGGACTTGCCATCAGCCACTTTCCTCATAGCCCCTGTTTTAGCTACAGATCTCCTCTCCAAGATGCTGCTCCAAGCCCAGGAGGCTTAACCTCCTTTCGGTGCATGCCGAAAGGTACAATGAATAAAATAAAGCCCCCTTTTGTAACCTTACCCGCAATGCCTGAGGACAAAGAAGGATCATCCTTCGCGCCATTTCTGCTAAAAGTGCAGAGTCAAACTTCATGATATCTCTAGGGCCCAGCCCTCCCTCAGATTTGGCTTTACCCAAACTATCCCAGCTTTTTAATGAATTTTCCCTCTCCTCCTTTTGTTGGCCCTACCAAAATTTAACATCATTTGCCTCCTCATTCTACATCTTGGGAAGCTTAAAACACGCCATATAGAGTACGAGGCACTGCATGAGGTACTGTTTTCATCAAACTTCATCTACCTGGAAGAGAAAGAATGATGTACTTCCACCCTCGAATCTTCTTCAACACCTTTCCCTCCAGAGTCTTTAGTGCTTCAGCTTTTTCCCTTACCCCAAAGAGTGGGGGTAGGCCTAAGTACTTCCCAGGGTTTTGTGCCTTGGAGATCTGGAGAGTTTTGACTTACGTCTTGCTGCAGCTGAGGAGTTACTTTAGGGCTAAAACACAAACATATCCAACTTTCTGAAGATAGCTTGAAACATTTGTGCCAAGAGACAAAAGTATGAAGCTATGGAAATTTGAAAAGAGAGCCGCAGCAGTTAAATCTCAATCAACCCATAGCGCTCCACATCGATGGCGATAGTTTCACGTTAAGTCTGGGTTTGCTTTACAATGCAGAGAGATAATTAAAGTAAGCACATCCGGAAATAAGCAAAAGCATATGAAGGTTCATTACATCCTCACTTTTTCATTTTCCTTTTTTGACTTTCTATCTCTTATGTTTTTCCGAACTTCCTCAGATTTATATATTAGGAACAGGAGGAAAGACCCAAAACAGAATTTCCTGAATTTTATACTTAGATAAAGATGTAAGTTATTGAATCCAAACTGAAAATCACCAAAATCCCTCCTAATTCGAAACATATCCCACTTTGTTTTTCTAGTTATTTTTCTTTTTTCCTTCACATTGCTCTTTTTTGGTTTCTTTTCACTTCCAAGAGATAATTTCCACCTTTACAAAAATATAACAACATTCTACACTTACTTTTTTTTGGGTTCTCTCCGTTTTCTTCAGGAAAGCAGATCAAATTAAATTTACATGCCTTATTCTAATATACAGATTCAATTTAAAGATTCATCTCCAAATAATTTCGATTCGATTTACCTTATCATATGATGTTGGAATTTATCATGTCATATAACGGAGGATTTTGTTTTCAGCCTGCGCATAGTGACATTGAGAAGTTGCACATGGTAGAAGGAGGCCATTGAGAAGTTGACGTGTGGCCCTCTCGATGTGTGGCACATAATTCACTACCTTTCACGAAGATAAATGTAATAGAACTCCCACAATTGGAAAAGACATAAACAAATCCTAGTTCAAGTCAAGCAAAAAAAAAAAAAAACCGTAAGTCTCAATACTAAATAATACTGTTAACACATCTCATCCACCTTCTTTGTCAAGATCACCCCCTAATAAGGCATCGAGTTTCTACCAAGCTTTCAAACAAGTAATGACGCACAAGTCTAATGATACAAAAAATGAGTTGAATTAAATGGCCAATGAATTGTTCTCTTTAATATACAACAGTTCCTAACGTGTAATGAGATAATCTTTTTTTTGTCCCATGTCTTTGGACGCAAATAAAAGTCCAAATGGGAGCAAATGGCAGGTTATCAAACAAAGGAAAAGTGCAGAGAGAGGACAAACTGAGCAATTGAAGATACCCATTTGATCAAAGACATTAGGAAGCTTGGTTGGCAAAACAGACAGCCGCAGGATTAGGTAAGAACAAAATGGTCATTGATTTTCAAACCTCAACCGAATCCAATGAAGTTCGACCAACATCACAAACCCTAATCATATGCCCTTAAATCCAATTTTATACTATCTCAATGATTTGAATAATATAACGTCACTTATCACTGATTCAACACAAGATCAAAATAACTTACAAACTAATAGTCTTTTCTTTCGTGGAAAGTATCTTATGATAGACTGTCATAGAAAACTTCTGACGAAGTGATCATGTACTATTGATAACTCGGTTAAACTTGGTCAAACATCACAGCTTGACTAGTTATTTCAGCTTTAGTCATTTCTATTCTTAAGGATTGCAACTTAAAGTTTTCTCATGGCATGCTGCTTCCGCTTAGGATCACCGACTTTCGTCAAGACTTAATCACGATGTTATAAATAGAAAAACCCTGGTCCAAATTAAGGCACATTTCTAGTCGCACAGGCTACGAAGTTCATTAACGAGACTCTATCTCATGTTATGTGTCATGTTACGTAGGGGCGTGCAACAGAAACCGCCCGAACCGGGACCGGACCAAACCGGACCGAACCGGCCGATTTTGGGCGGTTCCCACGGTCGGCGGTCCAGTTCCCGGTTCCTAATCTTGGAACCGGCGGCCGGTTGGTCTGGTTCCCGGTTCCAAGGTGGGAACCGGACCGACCGGACCGACCGGACCGGACCAATTTTTTTTATATAATTTATATACATATAATACATAAACACATATAATATATGAATATTATATATGAAACTTATTGCAATTGAGGTAACAATCTTCTATGTGGCCAAGAGACCACCAAAGCTTTGTTGTTATTCTTTATTTATAGAGAAAACTTACTTGTTAGTTTCATTTTCTACTCGATGTGAGACAAGGCTCTAGGAGTTCCTCGTGCTCACTCTCTCTCTTGCTCCCCTCACTCGCAAACAACAAGGCACTTCAAGCCTCAAAGAGTCTGATATCGACTAAACATTCAAAGCATAGAAGAGAGATTGTCTATAAAACCTAAACCAAGCACAACCTTTAATCAAATTGTTCATGGCTTTTATGCTTAAAATTAAGCGTGAAACACATAAACTGTGATTGATATTCACGCAAGTGAAGTGTGAATATTTGCACGTGGCGCATGGAAACATATGTGAGTAGTTTTATTAGAACGCCCAGGAATCAAATTGGATTGATCGGTCCGGAGCATAGTTTTTCTTTAGTGAAAAAGGAAAATCCCGATTTTGTTGGACCGGACCGGAACCGATGGTCTAGTCCAGTTCCCGGTCCTAGGACCAAATGGTCCAGTCCACGGTTCCTGGTTCCACCTTGGAACCGGACTGAACCGGGAACCGATCACCCCTAACGTTACGTATGATTCACTGTGTCTTTTTCGCTTGTCGTATCATTGACTTGACCAATCCACTCAATGACAATGACAAGTCATACATTTAAAAAGTCATGTGGGCACAATGCACGATTTGATACAAAAAGTGCTGTGTGGGCACCTTAAAGTGAAATGTAAAGTGTAGTGGAGATCACCATATAAAATAAAGTTGGGTGACAAAAAAGAAGACCGGCCTAAGGTCAAGTGACGACCTTTTATGGAATTTACTTAATAAAGCTGTACAGATTCTCCAATGCTTTTAGTTTAAAAGGTTATAAGGTTTTCGAGAACATTATTCCCATTCTAAGGTATCCTCCTTTAATGTAATTACAATGATGCTCTCTCAGTAAATTTAGCAAAATTCGTAATAATAGAAGGTGCTGAAACATAGAATGATTTCTATGTCTAGTCATAAATCAAACGATGTCATGGCAAGATCATATGTTAGAATAGGCATAGCTTATATTTAGAGGTAATGTAGCTGGTGAAGCAATCACATGGGGACCATACGTTATATATGACGAAATTGGAATGATTAGGTTAGGTTAGGACAGCAACAAACCCCAAATTGAGTAGGTCTTGGGCAAGTGGAAGCCCACACCTGATCCCTTTGAAAAAAAGAATGAGATATCTTCCTATATAATCAAGAAAAGCTTGTCGGTACACCATAAATGAAATGTGCAAAACGTTAGGTCTGGTTCATAGGCTGATCGTCTTCCATTTGTATCCATAACGTCGTTAATAAGGTAGGACAGATGCTTTTGAGAAAGAAAATGGAATATGGACCACCTTATTCATCTTGCTCTTTGTTCTTTTTCTTTCTTTCTCTCTCTCTCTCTCTCTCTCTCTCTCTCTTTAATACGTGATTGCAAGCTAGAGCCGACGTATGACATGGATGGCATAAAGGTTGTGATAGAAGAAAACGTAGCAATCAGTGTATAGATTTTCACTAATTATGCATATCCCCGAATTAATCGTAATTTTTTGCCCCTTCTAAAATCTTTATCTTAGATAATTATCTTAATATCCTAAAGATACGTCACATACTCTTCACTGTGGTATACAAGGAAATTTTAAAATTCTCTTCCTCGTACGATTATCTCAATGTCAAATGATTGTGAGGAAATGCCCACCGAGTCACTCTCGTGGTGGTTGTAGCATCATCTATCGCGTCGGTTGTCGCTCTCTAACCAAGCCTCTCGTGCTCAAGTGTTGATTCAAGACTTTTTCATTACATCTTTCGTGTTAACAATATTATATTAGAAATTCTTAAAATTTGCTATAAGATATTTCCTATATAGGAGATAATTATGATATTATTGTTGATTATTTATATCTCTCAAGATTGCACGCATATCTTTATTGATTGTGCATATTTTGATTGATATAAGTAGTTGTTTCATAAGGGCTATGAATAAGCCAGATCTTGAAATCTTACCGCATTTGGCTGCAATGCCCACCCTAAAGTGCCTCCGTGCATCAAAGGATCAAGTTGCTCTCAAGAGCTACACACGCTAACAATCATCAACACTGTGTTCGCTACATCATCAACACATGGCATCAAACACGAGAAGGCATCCGACCAAAAAAAAAAAAAAACACGAGAAGGCAGGTCATCCGGCCTGTCATCGGACTCATCAACAAATGTTGTACGAGTTTCCATATAAAGAAGTGTGCTAATTGAGTGCTGCTCATATGACTAGAAGGTGGCCATTAGGGCATCATCGTAGCGGTAGCACCACTTAATTTTACAGCGTATATTTCATTCTTTGTCCCAATCACAATCTCTTTTTGATCACTTTAAGGGAATTTATGCGCTCAAAACTCTCCTCGTATACATCGCTTTTAGATTTCGCAAGCGGTGGACAACATTTGTAACATTCTTACAATGAAAACGTTCGGTAAAAAGATTAGAAAATATTGAACGGTGTTGTGAATAACTGTCTATCATGTGTCAATTGTAGGAATTTTTTCGTTTCCAATTTCTTTTTTGGCAAAGACGTAATGTTACCTATGACATTGAAGTACAGAAAAAGAGGCAAGGATATTGATTACCCCCATGTGAAATTAGAATCAAATCAATCAATGGGGTTGGGTGGTTCCAATGCACCCCCTCTCACCATCGCCCCAAATTGAATCCTCAAACCCATGCACCAATTGGCCCCACCTATCATGTTTGGACTTGCCAAATGAGTGAATCGAATTGAATCAGCCCAACGCCCCAATCTCTCTTGCTGGTCTTGTCCCTAATGGGAGCTAATCTTATATCTATCTCTCTGATCTAATCTTGACTTAGTGAAACTTATCAAAAATCTCAAAATACAAAAACATATAACTAAAAAAAAAAAGAAATCTTTTTCATGTTCTTTGCTCCTTCTTCAACTTCACTTCAATGATTAAGAGATAGGTATTGAACTTATTAATATACCATGCCATCGGCTTAAAGGTTATGATTGAAAATAGTTCATTTCAAAGGAACTCATTTAACCCGTTTCGATCTATTTCCATATAATACAAACCTAGCAACTCATATCCGATTCGATCTGCCCCCAATACATATCTAATCATAATCATGTTGCTAAAACACTTCCGTATTTAATCAAATTGCTAAACATATTTTCATATTTCACCAAATTCAGGAAAATTCATACTCAAATTGAGAGAGTACAGAATGAGTAATGAAGAGTCCAAAAAAAAAGAAAAGGGTAAAAGAAATGAATGGAGTCTCCAAGAGTTATGAAATCATCTGTCAACCTTTCATGATTATTTACGACTTATTTAATACTCATGATGGCTAAACTTGTTTGCGGAGGTCTAGTCACGCCCTCAACAGTCGTCTTCTTCTTTCATCTTCCGGATTAACTCGTAGTAAAGTTTCTCTGTTTCTGATGCTTTCTCTCTCCCTCCTCCTGAAGAAAGCAATGGCCCACCTCCGAACAGACATTCACATTATTCCAACCTGTAAAGATCCAAATCCAAGAAGCAAACTCCACTTCCTCTCCCTCCCTTTCTCTCTCTCTCTCTCCTCTTCCGACAACGCAACTGTTAATGCCCACCTAATGGATCCAACTCATCGCCTTCTCCAGCCTAGGGGAGAAGCGGAAGCACCCTTTTCTTGCTGCTCCATTCGCTTCTTCGGGTGGTGAGTTATATCTCGGCCGTGGGAGATAGGAAGGCCCCGACCCGTGAGGCGGTGGAGACTAGAGACCGAGCGGGGAGATGGGTCGGCGCGTTTCGTTTCTGGGTCTCTGTTTCTGGGTTTGCATGTTCTGCTGCGGCGCCGCTAGTGCTGATTCCCGGGGCTCTTCTGGGGAGGAGGGCACTGTCCAGGTGACTGTCTCCGTCGGGAAAAGTGCCATTGCGGAGATCGACGACGACTTCGTGTGCGCGACTTTGGATTGGTGGCCTCCCGAGAAGTGCGACTATGGAGTCTGTAGTTGGCACCGCGCTTCTCTGCTCAATCTGGTAAAACCGGTTCCTCAGCTGAAATGCTTCTGAAGTCTTATTCTGATAAAAATAAGGAAAGATGAAACTTCAAAATGGAAGCTTTAATGCCTTCGAACGGTACAATACAAATGAGAAAATTGTTTCCTTTATTATCTGGTTGATTTGTGTAAGTTAAGTTCATGTGCTTCTTTGGTGTGCGCCCATAAATTGGTGGTGAGTTAGCAAAGCTTGTTGTCTGTTGTATTTAATTTGAATTGAACTTGGGTTCTGTCGAATGATATGTGTAGGCATATCGTAGGAGAGCCATTCTTTTGCTTCTTATTTAGTAAACTGAGCTCTGAATCGCCGTCTGATATTCTGCTTCCTTAATGGTGCAGGACCTCAGCAACAAGATATTACTTAATGCAGTGAAGGGTAAGACATCGATTCCAGGCATTTGCACTTTCAAGCTAATGGAGCATAATTATTCTTGACTTCTTGTTAATTATTATCAATAGTGTAAATTTGAATTGCTGCAGCATTTTCACCATTAAAGATCAGATTGGGTGGTACTCTACAAGACAAGGTCTTATACAACACTCCCGATCTTAAACAACCCTGTACTTCGTTTGTCAAGAACAGTTCCGCTCTTTTTGGATTCACTCAGGGATGCCTACCCATGGCTAGGTGGGATCGGCTGAATGCTTTTTTCAAGGAATCTGGGTAAGAGACATTTTATCTAGAAATTTTTTTTGCAAAAGAAGGAACTGGGAAAATTCCTTTCTTATAGTGATGTTATTCTATCCTTACAGAGCAAAGATTATTTTTGGACTAAATGCTCTTAATGGACGAACAATTTCGCCTCAAGGCCCTGCAGTGGGTGCTTGGGACTCAACAAATGCCGAATCTTTTATACGTTATACTGTCAGCAAAAACTACACGATTTTTGGCTGGGAACTAGGTAAGCACATAAATTATTCTGCTTCCGGAGCCGCAACAGTTGACTCTTTCATCCCAACATCCATTTGTTCTGGTCATTTCTTTGATGCAAACTCCTGGGATTATGGTTTTATTAAGCTTAAATTCCAATTTTCTTGCTGTGTTTGTAATATTCTATACCTTTGCCACAAGTGACATTGAAGCAAGCTCCATTTTTATAGACAATTTTATTTCGATAGTGGCTTCATGAGTGAATTCTGAGTAGATGTAAAAGCTTTTCGCCATCCATGATGATGTGGCATGTAGACATTAACATTTCCACCCTTTTGGTCAGGGAATGAACTGAGTGGGGGTGGAGTCGGTACAAGAGTAACAGCAAGCCAGTACGTGTCTGACACAATCTCTCTGAAGAACTTGATACTAGACATTTACAAGGATGTAGAATCAAAGCCTCTAATCCTAGCGCCAGGAGGATTTGTTGACTCAAGCTGGTTCAAGGAATTCCTGGACAACACGCCAAAATCCTTGGATGTAATTACTCATCACATCTACAATCTGGGATCAGGTATCCTTTTTAGGAAACTTTGAATCTTAGAGAAACAAATTAACTAGTTAATCATCCTTCATTCAGACGAGTATATTTTTATTGCTTGTAGGAGCTGATCAACACCTTGTCGAAAAGATTCTTGATCCAACTGTGCTTGATGGTGAACTCGCGACATTTAGCAATCTGCAAAGCATAATCAAAAGTTCTGCGTCTGCTACTTCGGCTGTTGCGTGGGTTGGTGAAGCAGGAGGAGCTTACAACAGTGGCCGGGATCATGTTTCAAATACTTTTTTATATAGTTTCTGGTACTTTATCCAATCAAAGAAAGAGACAACTTCAGTTTTATTTTGTTGACAATATGACACAGACCCTCTTTATGTGGCAATAGGTATCTGGATCAGATGGCAATGGCATCTACTTTTGATACAAAAACATACTGCAGACAAGCATTTATTGGTGGAAATTATGGTTTGCTTGATGCGACTTCTTTCATTCCAAATCCTGACTACTACAGGTGATTTAATAGTCAAAGTCCTGTATCATTTTCGAAATTCCCATGCTTGGCATTTTCACTCTTTTCATTTTTTTTCATTTTTGGTTGGTCCATGAATAATCGTTAATGATGAAGGATTGCGAGAGAAAGGGATGATACCTCCTATTTCACAATTCATGGGGTATTAGGGCCTAACAGCCATTGTCATTAAGAGAAAATAATCTCGTCATATAGTGTGAAGAAGCAGAAAATTATTGAATTTTTTTTTCTGGGTTGTTACCTGTAGAAGGATGTTGAATTGGGTAGGCGTGTTGTTAGAATAATTATATAGACTGCCATTCTTCAAGTGCTTAGCTTTTGGAATAACTGGTTATGCTTCTGGTAAGTATGATAGTGTTATCAGAGCCAGAGGAGTCAGTGTTTTTTTTCCCCTCGTGCTATGTGCAGTGGAAGTACTTAGACATAAACTAAGACAATGGCATCCTACATTGATGTTACTGCTAATTTCTTTCTCAATGTACTTCTGGGGACATGATTTGTGCGTTTCAGCTAGGACATAGCAAAAGTATTGAAAACTACATTTTAGTGCAACTTGTTAATAGTCTGCTTTGCTCTGCAGTGCTCTACTTTGGCACCGCCTCATGGGGAGGAAGGTTCTGGGAGCAAGCTTATCTAGATCGGACAAGATCCGTGCTTATGCTCATTGTGCAAAAGCCTCTGTAAGTTTGTTTTGCATTTTGACCAGTATCTCCTTCTATTTCTTGTGCATTAGGAAAAAAAGAAATACTCTGATTCTTGGTAATTAAATTGCAGAAAGGGGTCATGTTGCTGTTCATAAATCTGGATGGCAACTCCACTGCTGAGGTCACAGTTGTTAATAATGGGACCCCGATCCGCAATCATAGACACTACAACTTCGGAAAAGGGATCATTCAGTTTCCACAAGATTCCAACGGTGAAAACGTGAGAGAAGAATACCATTTGACCCCCAAGGATGGGGATCCGCTTAGCCGAACAGTGCTGCTGAATGGAAACATTTTAGCTGTGAGTACATCCGGCGAAATACCTGCTCTGAATCCTAAAAATGTGAATTCATCAAGTTCAATAGTAGTTGCCCCTCAATCAATTGTATTTGCTCACATGCCATACTACGCCATTCCTGATTGTAGCTGAGAGAAAGAAGGCACAATTTGGTGGTTATATTCCTACCATTGGTTAAGCAGGAGAAATAATATACCAATGTCTTTAACCTACCGGGCTTTTTCTAGTTTATGAGAGATTGACACAGTCAAGCCTTCACATAATGACCGACAATGCCCAAGTTGTCAGGCAACTCATGTAGAGTGCTAACGCCAAACAGAGTAATCTGACTTCCCTATCTGTATCCATTTAGGCAGATTGATGTCCGATATCAAAGCGATCCATTTCAACACTGTTAGGTGTCCGTGCGCCTCGCCGTTGTCCACACGAGCATTACATCTTCAAGTCGAAATTAGGTCGACAATTTGTTTCCGCAACAAATGTGTTATGCTGATGAGGATGGTCAGACATTTGACATAATATTTTCCCTCTCTCGGGACACAGAGCCGGTGATTTCTTAACTGATTGTGCCCATATCAGAATGTGCCCGGGATTTCTTGCCTGGCTGTGCCCATATCAGAATCAGTTTAGAGTAATAAACTATGTATGATAATAACGTGTACATTGGCCTATTTCTAAATTTTATGAGATGACTATCTAAGATAGCATATAACAATCAAGATATGAGAGATTTATTAAAAAAAAAAGTTCTAATTTTCTCTAATATTAGAAAATATTCTAAAGAATTATCCTAATGATCTTTAATAGAATCTTGTCCTTTTCTCTTGACAATGCTTGCGGAAACTGATTTTCACATTAATAAAGCCGAAAGTAAAAGCTCTTAGAACAATGCGGAGGAAGACCCTCTTTTCTTGTTCATTTTTTCCAGTAACAGCGAGCTTAGACCGAAGTATGGATGATGAGAAAGTATCGCAATGTGAGTCAGATCCAAAAAAATAGGCTGCAATCTCGATGTAAATAAGTATGTCATTTGTGCTCTTTCCCCATTTTTCACCTCAAATATTCCAAACCCAGTTTTGATATGCGAGGCAGTTTACTTGTTAAGGTGATATCAGATCCTTTTTTAATGGTTTGGGTTCTGTAGTTGGTCTGTCTAATCATCATCTGTTTAGTCGTACTCCATGAGTTGTCTAAGAATCAACGCACTCATATAAGAGGAGTATGACGAGAATAATTGCCTTTCCTTAATGACACATGAAAATCAGAAGAACGGGAGTGCGGTAGATCCGAGTAGTATGGAGTCAATAAATATGCTTGAGAGTAGTGTAATTTTCACACAAGATAAATTAAAAGGTAGTTCTTTAACTTGCTATTCGTTCCATACAAAAAATGAATATCATCTTTTACCTTCTCATGATCAGTCCTACAGACAACATGCCCCACGTAAATGATCCATCTCAACTTTGCATAAATTCCACGGATTAGAAGACTCCCGAGCTAAGCAAGATTGAATATCCATTTCATGAACGTGTACTGTAGACAAATTTAAAAATCCTATTTGGAATACGTCGTGTTCTCCTTAAATGGACTTCCTGTAGGGAGTTTGACAGTATTTATACACGGAAAAACAAATTATCCCAAAAACATCATGTCATGTGAGAAGGTTGAATCAATAAACCACCTGATACCAATTTAAGTCAAATGGGTGTTGAAATAATGATCGACAATCAGTTTGCAAAACTTAGACACCTTGTTTGATGTCAGTCATGTTAGAGACGTAGCTTGACTCAATGTTTTCATGACAGAGAAGAAGTGACTTCAGGCATGACCTTGTCATAAAATTAAAAGAAAAAAAAGGTAGCTTCCACAGTCTATTTGACTGTCCGATGTGATTTGTCACCATTTGTCGACCCTCTAGTGAAATTGATTATGATTTTCTCGTGACGTTTTTCCCACACCGCTTGTGAAACTAGATCACAATGACAGGTTGAGACTGTTAAATTGCTAAAAGAAGGAGAGATGAGGCTAAAACTTCATCTTACGTACAGAACAACAAAGTCTTTTACAAAAGACAAAATACATAACGTAAAACATATAATAACTATCCATGTTCTGCATAAAGCACTTGCCCCACTAACACCTAAAAACTAGGATAACCAACACACATGACTCCACTAACTCTAATAACTGAAAAACCAAATCAACAACATATGCAAAAGGAAATAACTATTATATCAACAATCCCTCCCTTAAATTGATATTTGCTAAGCCTTGACTTTTTTCACCGTACAAACACCTAGTAACCTTCTTAGCTTCACAAATGACTCCATCTTGAGGGCCTAGGTGAATATATCAGCAACTTTATCTTCACTCCTACAGTAGATTAGATCAATTGTTCCATCATTGCTTAGATCTCTCAAGAAATAAAATTTCACATCAATGTGCTTGCTTCTTCCATGTAACACCGGATTCTTGGAGAGTTTTATTGCTAAGTTATTGTCACAAATTTTTTTAGTAGGTCCTGGTTGCTTGAATTATAGCTCCTCAAGAATTCTTCTTAGCCAAATAGCTTGACAAGCACTAACTATTGCAGCAACAAATTCAGCTTCTGTACTTGACAACGTGACAATTGGTTGCTTCTTGGATGACTATGAAATAGCACTTGTTCCAAACATAAAAGCATAACCCGAAGTGCTCCTCCTATCATCTTGATCTCCTGCATATATATCAGTAAATCCCAACAAATCGGACTTTTCACCCTTCTTGTAAAATAGCCCAAAGTCTCTAGTTCCTTGCAAGTAACGAAGGATCCTCTTGGCAGCTAACAAATGCATTTGTGTAGGATTCTCCATATATCTACTGATTAAATTCACAGAATACATTATGTCTGGTCTTGTTGCAGTTAAATACATCAAACTGCCCACAATTTGTTTATAAAGTGTGCTGTCAACCTTCCTCCCTTCATGATCTCTGTATAACTTTAAGTCAAACTCAACTGGAGTGTTTACAGGATTACAATCCTTAATCTGAAACTTGTCCAAAATTTCTCCCACATATTTCTTTTGAGAAATAAAGATCCTATCATCCGATTATACCACTTCTATGCCAAGGAAGTAATGTATCATACCAAGATCAGACATTTCAAACTCATCCATCATAGATTTCTTGAATTCTTCAAACATGCCATCACAACTTCCAGTTAATATAAGATCGTCAACATACAAGCATACAATAAGCATTTTCCCTTTATCTCCAATCTTGACAAAAATCGTATGCTAATAAGGACATTTTGAAAAACCAATTTTAAGAAAATAAGTTTCAATACGATTATTCCAAACTCGAGGGGCTTGTTTTAGCCCATAAATAGCTTTCTTCAATTTATAAACTTTATGCTCATTTCCAATCTTGACATAACCAGGGGGTTGCTCGACAAATACCTGTCCCTCTAAGTATCCATGTAAGAATGCTGATTTGACATCTAGCTGGAAAATAGACTAAGAATTCTGTGCCGCCAATGCAACTACCGATTTGATCGTGTCATGTCTCGCAACTGGAGAAAAAATCTTTGTATAGTCGATTCCATATTGCTGCTTGTATCCCTTGGCTACCAAACGTGCTTTGTATTTGTCAACTTCACCATTTTCTTTCAGTTTTATTTTAAAGACCCACTTTATACCAATGGTTTTTGTCCATCCGGAAGATCGGATAGCTCCCAAGTATCATTTCTTTCAATGGAATTAATTTCATCATCCATTGCTTTTCGCCATTTTTCTTCTTTGACAGCACTTTCAAAAGTTATAGGATCATAGTCTGAAAACAAGGCAAAGTGAGTAATTGAATTTCCAATTTCAATTACCTCATAATCTTCCATCCAAACAGGTTTTCTTCTAACGCGGCGAAGAGATTGGGTTTCTTCTTCATTAACTTCAGCGCCTGTTGGTGAAATTCCAGCAGTTGTAGAAGTTCTATTTGATGAATTTTGGGGCATATAAGGTGCTGAAATTTGCTCATGTTCAACATCATTGTCATAAAGAACTTGGGTAGGCTGTTGCCTATTCCAATCCCAAGTGTTCTCTTCATCAAAAACATCCCTGCTAGTCACGATCTTCTTTGTTAGTGGATTGAATAATTTATATGCTTTGGATGCTTCACTTACACCGAGAAAGACACATTTTTCAGCCTTGTCATCAAGTTTCTTCCTTTTCACATCCGGGACATGGGCATATGCGATGCATCCAAAGATTCTGAAGTGATCTACAGCCGGTCTTCTCCCATTTCAAGCCTCTTCAGGTGTCATATTTTGAACAGCAAAAGTTGGACTTCTGTTCAAAACACGAATACTCCAATTTACTGCTTTTGGTCAGATTGTCTTTGGAACTCTTCCTCTTGCCAATAAGCTTCTCACCACGTTGATAATGGTTCTATTTTTCCTCTCAGATACACCATTCTGCTGTGGTGTATATGCAGTAGTAAGCTCTCTTTGAATGCTATGCACTGAACAAAAAACTTCAAATTCTTTTGAGCAATATTTACCACCACAATCTGTTCGAAGAGTCTTAATGGTCTTTCTTGCTTCATTTTCAACACGAGCTTTGAAGCTTTTAAATGTGGGGAAAGCTTCTGATTTTTCCTGTAAAAAATAAACCCAAGTTTTTCTGGAAAAATCATTAATGAAGGTAATTAAGTATATTTTACCTCCATTAGAAGATGGGTTTATAGGACCACAAATGTCCGAATGCATCAGCTGCAAAACATCATTTGCTCTTCATGACTTTTCTTTTGAAAATTGAGAACGATGCTGTTTGCTAACAACACATTCTTCGTAGACTTGGGAAGGAACAATAATTTGAGGAAGACACCACCGGCCGTGGTGGCTCCGCTAGATAAGGCTATGCTGATTCTCAGCTCAGAAGTGAAGGGTTCAAAACCCAAGGGAGGCGCTAGGTGTATTAAGTGTGACTTAGGGGTGGTGGGTCCTCCTACTTAAGTGTCACCTGAGGGTTTACGACGCGGCTGTCGGCTGCAAGCCGGTTCCTCCAGCACAAAAAGAAAAAAAAGTAATTTGAGGAAGACCAATCACTATGTTTTTCTGTTGGAGGGTCTTCAATCCACCAAAACTCAAGTGACCATAGTCAAAATGCCACAGCCATGAGGGATCATTCTTTTTAGCCATCAAACAAGACTGAATATTTTCAATCTTTAATGGAAATAATCTATTTGAATTCATAGGAACAATTGCAATAAATTTCACAAGCACTCCTCTGAATGGTGATTACATAACATTTTTCTTGTAATTGGCCAACACTCAATAGGTTACTTTTCAAGTTAGGAACATACAACACATTAGAGATCGTTTTCACAAAACCATTCTTGGTTCTTATCTTAATATCACGTTTTCACATCACTTTCACAGTAAAATGATCCAAAAAACTCACAGTGGAATGAAAATCTTCATTTAGATGAGAAAAAGAAGACTTACTTCCACTCATGTGGTTACTGCAGCTTGTATCCACATACCAAATATCTGACTTGCGCTTCTTTTCATCTTGAACAACCATTAAGAACGTTTCTGCTTCATTTTCTTCAACAAAATTTGAACTCTCTGCCTTTTCTTTATTATTAGGCAACCTAGTATAACATTCACACACACACACACACACACACACACACACACACATATATATATAATGACCAAATTTATGACATCTAAAACACTCTACCTTGGATTTGTTAGGATCTCGTCCTCTGCCTTTGCCTTGAAATTGGTCATTATTAGCTTTAAAATTCCTACAAACATCTCTATTTCCTTGATCTCCCCTTCCTCTACCTCTACCTCTACCCCTTCCTCTGAAATTATTGGAATGAGTATTGGTAGAAGCCTTCAACTCTTGTTCCTCTACTGTTGAACTTCAGTTCATGGACCAATAAGGAGCTTTGCAATTCATCAAGAGAGAGCGCATCTATGTTTTTCGACTATTCAATTGAGCAGACAATATAATTAAATTTTCGTGTCAAGGAACGCAAAATCTTCTCCACAATAGTGACATCATCCATTTTCTCGCCATGGAATCACATCTTGTTGCTGATCTCCATTGTTCTAGTACAATAACTAGTGACAGATTCTCCATCTTTTATCGCTAGTGTCTCAAAATCTTTTCTCAAGGCGTGAAGCTGTGCACGCTTCACCCTAGCAGAACCTTGATATTTCTTCTTCATAGAATCCCAAATATCCTTGGAAGTTTCTTTACAAAGAATAATCTCCAAGATATGACGATCGATAGCTTGAAAAAAATAATTTTTTGCCCTTAGGTCCTTCAACTTTCTAGCTTCCAATTCTGCTTTCTAGGGATCTGTCAAAGTCATGCCTGCTGGTAGCTCTTGAATTCTAGATTCGACAACTGACCAATACTCCTTTGATCGTAAAAAATTCTCCATCAGCATGCTCCAATGGTCATAGTGACCATCAAAGCGTGGAATTGCTGGTTGAACAAAATTGTCGGTGGCCATTGGAAATATTGTTGCTGCAATTTTCTCACGAAAGTTTTTTTTTTTTTTTAAACTCTCTCACGTTTCTCTCAGGCTCTAATACCACTGTTAAATTGCTAAAAGGAGGAGAGATGAGACTACAACTTCACCTTACGTACAGAACAACCAAGTCTTTTATAAAAGACAAAAGACAAAATACATAACGTAAAACATACCATAACTACCCATATTCTGCATAAAACACTTACCCCACTAACACCTAAAAACTATGATAACCAACATACATGACTCAATTAACTCTAATAACTGAAAAACCAAATCAGCAGCACGTGCAAAAGGAAATAACTATTATATCAACAGAGACCCTCCTCTTTTGTTCATTTCTCAATAAGCGCCAGCCTAAGTATTGATTAAGAATGAGGTATTGTACAGAAATCAATTCTGTAATAAATTTTTTAATTTAATCAATTTAATCATAAATCTTTAAACGACTTGTCAATTTACTTATTCTAGTCAATTTTAACCAAAAATTACCGATGTGGATGTTACTATCCTAAATAACATAATCAACACTAACATGATTTTTTTTCCTTTTATTTTATTTTTTTTCCTTCTTTCTTTGCCAGTCGCCTGAGGCCCCTATTTAGCCTCGAGCGAGGCTCTCTATTGCCAGATTCGACAAGGTGTTCTTCCAAGGGCCGCTTGGCCTTGAGTGAGGTCGCTGTGGCAGTTTGATTTTCTACTTCTATTTTAAATTAAATAAATTGGGCTTTTCGTCGATGTGTTTATAATGTTATTCTCTGAGCTGATCACTCATAAGATAACTAAAAAGTCATTAAAGGATTTTGATGCAACAGACTTGAGAATTCGACCAGAAATTGACTGCTCGATTGTGTTAGTCTACAAAGATCATTTCGGCACAGTCGAAAATCTATTAAAGACTAGAAATAGGTTGATTCGATAGAGATATGTAATTAGGCATGGGTGATTTTATCTAATTACAAAATTCTTATCGATCGGCACTAAACCGATTATTATGTCGTTTTGATACCCTATGCTCGTAATTGAAATCTCGAGATTTTTCACGACAACTGAGAGTCTCAAATGCGTCGAAGATGTACATTGTGGCTCGAAAATAATCGATCATGAGTCATTTGCACTGAAAATTCCCAGAAACTACCCAATAGTTTAGGTTGCGCTAAAATCACATTTGACTGAAATTAACTGAGAAAATGATGCCGATTTCAGAAATTGAGAATTTTCACGTGTCACAATTAATCCCAGGGAATGTTGTTGCTTATTTTCAAAGTTCATGAATGACGGGAATTATTAGCGAAAAAAGGGCAAGAGTAACAAATTAAAAGAATAAAGGAAATGCCACATTTTAATTAGATTTTTGGGTCTGTATGGTGGAACATTTGGAGATTGAATTATAAGGACTTAAGTAAAGAATTGTCCTTATTAACTAAAGTTGTGAAATAGTAAAATGGAAAAAGGGATGGCTTCTTGGAACAAAGCAAATTTGTAGGAATGCCTATCACTTTAGATTTCTTCATCATTTGAGTTTCATTTGGTGTGGAGAGAAGTGACTAGGGCTGGTGGGCCTCATGAGAGTGATAGGAGGACCATTTTTCCATAGAAAAAGGACCATAATTTTGTGGAAAGTGTAAAGAAAACTTTATGATAATTTTCTCATTTCTTTCTTCCTCTTTTTCGCGCATGAACATCTGCTAGTTGCAACGTGTGTTGGCTCCTTCCACCCCTTTTTCCTTTTTTTTTTTTAATTCCTCCTTCGTTCCCTCAATTGTACAAGCTTCTGCCGTCACCATCTTCAAACACGCGCACCTCTGTTTTGCCTTTTTCTTCCGGTTTTTGCTGAACCGAATAGTAATCAAAACCGAATCAGAGGAGATCCGGTTTTTGGCGCAACAAACCGGCGGACAACCAGAAGTTTGACTAGACTGCCTTTCATGTTTTATATCTCTTGGTCTTGGAGTTCAAGTGACGACAAAACCCCTTCACCAGCAGGAGAACAGCTCAGCCGACCAAACACTATGTTTGTTTTTCTCTACTGAAAATTTTGTAATTCCATGTGTTGCTGTTATAGTTGAACCACAGCACACCCTTCTGTTGTTTCGGCTTAACCCCATCACCAAAAGACCCAAGACCTGTCTCTATGTTGCTGTCCAGCCATCGACGAGAGCCGCCTTTAGTTTTAAATAGGTGAGTTGTTTTTCTAAAATTGGATTAGGGGCTGTGTACCACTGTTTAGGGATTTAAACAAGGTAAGAAAGGTTTAGATTATGTTAAATATGGTTGAGCGTTAATTTAGTAAGGTTAGATTAGCTATAGGGAGGTTTTGTTTTAGTTAAAATTGCAAGATAAGAACCGTAGAGGACAGTTGGGCCAAAAACATGGGATGTTCTTTAAAACTATTTTCTGGACATATACGATTTATTATTTTTGTAGACTAACATGTGTTGCGATTTTTGTTAGGGAAATCCTTTATGATGTTTTGAAGATGGCAAAATAAATCAAATGCTACTAACATGTTTAATGGTTAAGTAATAGACTTTGTAGATAATAGAACATGTAAATGATATTGTCAAAGTCTGAAGACGACTAGAAAACTGAATGTAACACATGTCCAAAGTATATCATGAAGATTTCTAGACTTCTGTGTCAAAGTCTAAAGACTGTCAAACTTTAGTGTCAAAGTCTGTTCTACATCAGAAATCTGCTCACTTTGACAAATTCCAAACTGAGTGTGAATAAAGAACCAGAAGACAAACTCTATGCTAAAGCTGAACTATAAGACAGACTCTATGCTGAAGCTGAACTTATTCAGACTATGTTCAGACCTTAAAGCTAAATTTATTTAGAAGCAGAATATGTTTAGACCTAAATTGTAAAGTCTATTGTACTCAGACTTAGATTGTAAAGTCTATTGCACTCAGAATTTACATCCAGATTCGACAGAACGTAACACAAGCCCCAAACATATAACGACTAGTGATCTGGTTTGGATTCTACATCAAGATTGATTTGATTGACTCAATCTAATTGATTGACAATTGGATCTTGAAGACAAAAATTTTCTATACGAAGAAGCTCTACTTATGGAAACCAAGATTCTATTTGTATGGGCGATCATAATTAATTTGAGATTCTACTTTTGTCACTTAACGGTTACCAAATCTTCTAGATATAGATCTGTTTAACGGGTAGATCGGAAGACGATCCTCTAAGATACTATCCAACGACTAGTTTGAAAGTGGAGGAGTATTTAAGGAGATTAAGGACCGATGAGCAAGTAAGAAACTGAGCGTAGAATTTATAATTCCAAAGTCTAAGCGACCTTCGATCATACACTTGTCTCTTGTGAGCTTAAACATTTGTGAAAAATAGAGAAATTCCAAAGTCTGAAACTCCTCGTTCTTTGCTGTTTCAATTTACTGAGCTTAATTTGTATTAAAAAGAGTTATCAAATTCTTGCAAGATCTTGATGAAGTGTAGCTGAGTATCTACATTGTGAAATCAAAGACGTGATACTATAAAATCTATTTTGATTCATAGTGAAATTCAGCTGATGGGCTGTTAGTGCGAGAGAGTGGACATAGGCTTGGTCTAAGCCGAACCACTATAAACCTTTTGTTTTGATTCTCTATCCCTAATCTCTTTAATTTAAATCGCAGCTCTATATAACTGTTTATAGTTGTTTACGATTTCAGTTTATTATTCTTAGAAGTTAATTTATTTTGATAAGATCCGCAAAAATTTCTTTGACCACCTATTCACCCCCTCTAGGTGCTCGTATTAGTCCTTTCAATTTTGAAGTGAATTTCTTCTGAAAAAATATTTTACACATCTTCAAGTGTAATATATATTTTTTTCAGGATTTTTGGGGATTTAAAGAAAAATGATTTTGGCTTCGTTGTCTTTAAACAAAAACTTGAACTGCACTGGAATTTGCGACCCGTAAACATTCTATGGGTTGTTGCTAACCTTTCGGTTCAATTTTAAAAATGAATTCTTCACGAAAGTTGTTTGTTATATTTTTTAGTTGAATATACTCGAATTTCAGACCAAACAGACTTGTTTCAGATCCCGAACCAAGTTGATGTTGGAAAACAGAACCGCTGGAAATGGACTTGATTTTAATATTGGATTGAGTGAATTACTAAGCCGAATCCAGAACAATTTGGGCCTTGGTGTTTTCATGAAAAATATTTGTTTACATGTCCTTTAGCACGTGTTTAAGTTTGAGGATTTTTTGAATTTATATGAGTTGGTTTCTAGTCTTGAACTTGAAAGTGCGCAACTGGACAATTTCTACAAATTCTAGTCAATAGAAGTTTATAACTGTTTTGAGGGGTTTTTTGCTAAAAAATTGTTTAATTGATGTTGTGAATGAAATGTGCAATTGAGAACTGTGACATTGAGTGAATGCATATATGACATGAGAATCTGTCACGAGCCTTTGAGGCCGGATGATGCTTCTTCGGGAATGCCCCAAGTCAACGGATGTCGGTCGCAGTGGATGTTGGACTGATGCTCCTAATCGAAATGTTGTCTAGAGGTAGATGTTGTCGCACTTGATGGTGCGAGACGATGCTCGGTTATGCCGGAAGATTGTTATCTGTTGGGTTGGTCATAATCAATTAATAAAAATTGTGAAACGCATGAATGATCGAAGATTGAATGACCTAATTAAGAGATGGAACTGTATGGTGTGATATGAGACATACCATCACAATTTAGTCTACTAATTGGGGGCCCATATAATTGTGTTAATATTTACATTTTTGAGAATTCATTTGTGAGAATACTATTATGATGCCCAATCTTAATACCATTATGCATGACTTGATTTGATTGAGACTAATATGCAGGACAATGCAATTAAAAAAGGGGTTGTGAGAATCGTGACTAAATTGCATGTAGAGTGTACTTTTCTCATAATATGAATTTAGAGACTTAACTCACTGAGAAGTGATCTCATCCCGTAGTGGGCTAAAATTTTCAGGTTCCTAGATGGATGAAGGCCAGGTCGTATGCAGTCGGTTGCAGGAAAGAAATAGTAGGACTCTCGCTATCTCCTTCCAGATGATGACGAGTCTTTTGTTGAGACTAGATACAAGGTGACGGCTCACCCTAGAGAGATCGAGAAATATGGTAGTGTAGTAGTGAACCCCAGTCTTGTAAATAGAAGCTTAGCTCATGGATAACCAAACAATTTCACATTTTGTATCGGCTCTTGGGGTGTTAAACTGGTCTATATACATAAGTACTACGGTATTGTAAGTACGGCTTGAAATATTATCCTACGTTTCTATCCCATTGCTTTATTGTATGGAGATTGTTTTACGTTTCCGCATTCACAAAATAATGAATGATCAATATAAATTTGCAACATCTTAGGAATTGTTACCAACCCATTCATTATTTTGCGCATGTAGAAACGTAAAATAATCTCCATATAACAAAACAATGGGATAGAAACGTAGGATAATATTTCAAGCTGCACTATAGTATTTATGTATATAGACCAGTTTAACACTCCAAGATCCAATACAAAAGGTGAAGCTGTTCGGTTACCCACGAGCTAAGGTTCTATTTACAAGATTGGGGTTCACTATTACACTACCATACTTCTCGATCTCTTTGGGTGAGCCGTCACCCTACATCTAGCCTCGACGGAAGACCCGTCATCACTTGAAAAGAAATAGCGAGAGTTCTACTCTTCATTTCCTGCAACCGACTGCACACGACCTAGCATTCTTTCATCTAAGGACTTGAAAATTTTAGCCTACTACGGGGTGAGATCACTCAGTGAGTTAAGTCCTTAAATTCATATTATGAGAAAAGTACACTCTACATGTAACCTAGTCACGTTTCTCACAACCCCATTTTCAATTGCATTGCCCTGCATTAGTCTCAATCAAATCAAGTCATATATAATGGTATCAAGATTGGATATCATGATAGTATTCTCACAAATGAATTTTCAAGAATGTAAAGATTAACACAATTATACAAGCCCCCAATTAGTAGACTAAACTGTAATGGCAACCGCGCCATATAGTTCCGTCTCTTAATTAGGTCCCTCAATCTTCAATCATTCATGCGTTTCACAATTTCCATTAATTAGTTATGATCAACCCAACAGATAACAATCTTCTGGCATAACCGGGTATCGCCTCACACCGTTGAGCGCGGCAATGTCTACCTCTAGACAGCATTTCGATTAGGAGCATTGGTCCAGCATCCACTGCGACCGACATCCGTTGACTTGAGACATTCCCGAAAGAGCATTGTCTGGCTCCAAAGGCTCGTGACCGATTCTCATGTTATGTATGCATTCAATCAATGTCAGTTTAATGCTCAATTGCACATTTCATTCACAATATCAATGAAACAATTTTCCAGCAAGAAACAACTCAAAACAATTATAAACTTCTACTGATCAGAATTGGCAGAAACTGTCCGGTTGTGCACTTTTGGGTAGAAACCAACTCATATGAGTTCGAAAAATTCTCAAACTTAAACATGTACTAAAGGACATGTAAAAAAACAATTTTCATGAGACACTAGGGCCTAGATCCTTTTGGATTCGGCCTAGTAATTCACTCAATCCAGTACTAAAATCGAGTCTGTTTCAAGCGGTTCTGTTTTTCGAAATCAACTTTGTTTGGGATCCGAAACAGGTCCGTTTAGTCTAAAATTCAAGTATGTTCAACTAAAAGATGTAATAAACAACTTTTGTGAAGAACCCATTTTTAAAATCGAACTCAAAGGGTTAGTAACAACCCATAGAATGCTTACAGGTCGAAAATTCTAGTGCAGTTCGAGTTTCTGTTTAAAGACAACGAAGCCAAAATAATTTTCCTTTAAATCCCAAAAAATCATGAGAAAAATATATGTTATACTTGAAGATGTGTAAAACATTTCTTCAGAATGAATGTACTTCAAAATCGCAACATATGTTAATCTACAAAAATAATAAATTGTATACGTCTAGAAAATAGTTTTAAAGAACATCCCATATTTTTGGCCTAACTATCTTCTACGGTTTTATCTTGCTATTTTAATTAAAACTAAGCCTCCCTATGGCTAATCTAACCTTACTAAACTAACACTCAACCATATTTAACATCATCTAAACATTTCTTACTTGTTTAAATTTCTAAATAGAGGTACACAGCCCCTAATCCAATTTTAGGAAAATAACTCACCTATTTAAAACTAAATGCGGCTCTCATTGATGGCTGGATAGCAACACAAAGATAGGTCTTGGATCTTTCGGTGATGGGGTTGAGCCGAAACTTCATAGGGGTGTGTTGTGATGCAACTGTAACAGCAACATACGGAATTACAAAATTTTCGATAAAGAAAAACAAACATTATGTTTGGTCGGCTGAGCTGCTCTCCTGCTGGTGAGGGGGTTCTGTCATCACTTGAACTCCAAGACCAAGAGATATAAAACATGAAAAGCGGCCCGGTCGAACTTCTAGTAGTCCGCCGGTTTGTTACGCCAAAAACCGCATCTCTTCTGATTCGATTTTGCTTACTGTTCGATTAAGCAAAAACTGAAAGAAAAAGGCAAAACAGAGATGCGCATGTTTGAAGATGGTGACGGCAAATGCTTGTACAATTGAGGGAAAGAAGAAGGAATTAAAAAAAAAAAAAAGAAAGGAAAAAGGGGTGGAAGGAGCCAACGCATGGTGCAACCAGCGGATGTTCACGTGCGGAAAAGAGGAAGAAAGAAATGAGGAAATTACCAGGAAGTTTCCTTTATACTTTTCACAAAGCTATGATCCTTTTTCCATAGAAAAATAGCCCTCCTATCACTCTCATGAGGCCCACTAGCCCTGGTTATCTCTATCAACACAAAATGAAACTTAAATGATGAAGAAATTTAAGGTGATAGGCATTCTTACAAATTTGCTTTGTTCCAAGAGGCTCTACCTTTTCCATTTTACTATTTCACCACTTTAGTTAACAAGGACAATTATTTACTTAAGTCCTTTATAATTCATTCTCCAAATGTTCTATCATAAAGGCCCAAAAATCTATTTAAAATGTGGCATTTCCTTTCTTCTTTTAATTTACTACTCTTGCCATTTTTCGCTAATAATTCCTGTCGTCCATAAACTTTGAAAAGATGCAACAACATTCCCTGGGATTAATTGTGACACGTGAAAATTTTCAATTTCTGAAATCGGCATCATTTCTTCGGTTAATTTCAGTCAAATGTGATTTTAGCGTAACTTAAACTATTGGGTAGTTTTTGGGAATTTTCGGTGCAAATGACCCGTGGTTGATAATTTCCGAGCCACAATGTACATCTTCGACGCATTAGCGACTCTCCGTTGTTGTGAAAAATCTCGAGATTTCAATCACGGTCATAGGGTACCAAAACGACACAAAAATCGGTTTAATGCCGATCGATGAAAATTTTGTAATTAGATGGAATCACCCATGCCTAATTATATATCTCTATCGAATCGACCTATTTCCAATCTCTGATAAATTTTTGACTGTACGGAAATGATTCTTGTAAACTAACACGGTCGAGCAATCGATTCCTGGTCGAATTCTCAAGTCTGTTACATTAAAATCCTTTAATAACTTTCCCGACTAATCTAGTTATCTTATGAGTGATCAGCTCAGAGAATAGTACTATAGGCACGTCAACGAAAAGCCCAATTTATTTAATTGAAAGCAAAAGTAGAAAATCAAACTGTCACAGTTGCCCTCACAAAAAACAATGAGGTTTGCCCTCACTTGTGGCCGATTGCTGACCATCACTGAGGCTTGGTGATTTGCACAAGAATAATGAAACAAAAAAGAAGAAAGAAAAGAAATTAAAAAAAAAATGTGGAAACTTCAACACCAGCCGTGTTACTGGTTAGTATTCATGTAAGTGATTTTTCGTTAAAATTGACTGAAATGACTAAATTATCAAAATATTTAAGACTAAATTGATCAATTTAAACATTTAAAACTGAATTGACATCCACATGATATATTTAAGACTCTATTTCTTTTTTTATTTTTTTTTTAAAATAATTTTCTCGGATTACATACCCAAATTGCTTAAAAAGATAACAACATCAAACTGGGCTGTCGTTTTGATACAGACAAATATGCCATTTATTCTCTTTCCCTCTTTTCATTTCTGCTTTTCAAACCCAGTGTATATGAGGCAGTTATTTCCTTCTTAATATGATACCGGATTCTCTTTTACTGTTTAGGGTTCTTTAATTTGTTATGTTTCATTAATATATAGGTTCCAACAACTTTGAAATTTTGTCATAAGTAAGTTACCTACTTTATCAGATATTTACCAAAATTCCAATGAAGTGCCACGAATTCTTTCTTTACTAGTTATCCTCTTTTTTCTTCAAATAACGAGAGCACATTCAGGCTCAGAATTTGAGATCATCAGAGAAGATGCTCCCTTGTTTCATTGATGGGTATCGGCCTTCTGTCTTGCATCTTCAGCTACTACTCCATATATGCTGATTCACAGGGTCTGCCTGGAGGTGCTACTATTCAGCTTAATGTCTCCGTTGGTCAATCTGCCATTGCCAATATCGATGATGACTTTGTTTGTGCGACTTTGGACTGGTGGCCGCCTGAGAAATGTGACTTTGGAACCTGCCCGGTACAGGCATGATAATAGTCCCAGATCCAAGATGTTTGAGTAGTTGAACAGTAACTAAAGAAGGTACCTGATCCGAGATTGTAGATGTGGAGAGTAATTGCATCCAAGGATTTTGGGGTCTTGTCCAAGAATTCCTTGAACCAAAGTGCATCATAGCTTCCTCCTGGTGCTAGGATGAGAGGCTTCGGTTCAATACTCTTGTAAATGTCTAACCCCAAGTTCTTCAGACGAACCGTATCAGATGCGTACTGGCTTGCTGCGACTCTTGTATGAACTCCACTCCTACTCAATTCGTTTCCTGAAGAGCAAGGGTCAAGATGTCCAACCATAAAATTATCACTCACAGTATAAGCCTCTCATCCTCCTAAAGTCGAGTTCACTCATACATATAATCAGAAATTATATCTAGCTCGCTTCAGAGTTATATCATCAGAAATAAGCATAAATAGGATGTAACAAGTAAGTACTCAAATTTACGGATTTAACTGTGTGGCTGCAACATAATTGGAGAAGGAAGCGCTTCCGAAGTCACCATACATAGCTTAAGAAGCAGAATAAAGAATGTATCGCTAATTACCAAATTCCCAACCAAGAATGTTGTAATTCTTGCTGATGGTATACCGTATCAATGATTCAGCATTCTTTGAGTGCCAAGCACCCACGACAGGGCCATGCCATCACGGTATGGTAGACCCATTAAGTGCATTTAACCCAAGGATAACTTCGGCGCTGATGAAGATAAAATAGATCACCATAAGCATGCAGTATAATTCTTGTGATAACTTCAGAAACTCATAAACTTATTATACCCAGCATGCTTGAAAAATGCATTCAATTGATCCCATCTAGCTATGGTCAGGCAGCCCTCAGTGAACCCAACCACTGATTTAGGGTCCTTAGCAAATTGATGGCAGGGTTGTTTAAAAACGTCAGTGGCATAATCTAATCTTCAATCGTGAAAATGCTGCAGAAGTTGAAAAAGTATTCGCCATGTGCATTTAGTCCATGGTCTCGCACTCATATATTCACATCGTCAACAACAACTAAGCAGAGGTTTACAATGTCATGCTCCAGTAATGTAAACGCATAAATATTTTAAACTAAGGTCACCCTTTACCTCGTTGAACAATATCTTGTTGCTAAGATCCTGCATCACAGAGGAGCAAAACATAAAAAGATATACATCGTTTACTAAGCCAGGTTTATCAAACAAAAAGAAAAGTAATAACAGGTTGCATACTACCCGCACAGCTCACTGAACAGAAGTCAGGTTTTACTGAAAACCGTATGAAATTTGAAAATCCACTAAATAGAGCAAGAACACGACCCAACTATAGGTATCGATAATTTCCTCCAATATCTAAGTCCATAAAGTGGTGAATCGGCGGTAGTCAATAAGATAAAGAAGTACTTGAACTTGACAAAACCAATTTCTCTGCATTTAATGGACTACTGTACATGTGCACTCACTCCCATATACTTCCAGTTTCATTTTTGTCTGAATGGAACTTCTCTGGCATGGTGGAGCCAAAACGGCATACCAGATTTAGCAGAGAAATAGCTAAAATATTTAGAAAGCTGCAAAACACAGTTAAGGGTTCTGCTTCTGCTACTTCGGCCGTAGCATGGGTTGGTGAAGCAGGAGCTTTCAAAAGCGACCATGATGGAGTTTCAAATACATTTGTGTACAGCTTCTGGTACTTTTCCTGACACACTGATGAAACAGATGGTTTAGATCTTGTTATACAGAAATAAAGGTCATACACGGATGCTTTTTTGTAAGGACAGGTATCTGGATCACATGGGCATTGCATCTACTTTTGATACAAAAATGTACTGCAGATAATCACTGATAGGTGGAAATTATGGTTTGCTCAATGCAACTTCCATTGACCCAAATCCTGACTACTACAGGTGATTGTAATTGAATTCCATCATCAACCTTTGAATTTCTAAATTCAACATTTTCAAGCTCTTGATGTCTTTTGGGCTGGTTTCGACACTAGCTGAGGGGTAAGGACATCTCTTCTTCTCTCATGGTTTATTCATGGTTCTTTTGTCGTTAAATCCTTTTCTCGCACTTCTATGTAACGGAACCATATAATTTTTTTGGCTCCACCTCCCTCAAAAAAGTCCTAAAACCTACATATTGACACAATTTGGCAGTACATTTAGAAACCAAGCGTAAACACGAGCATACTTGCTTGGCACACTCTCTCTCTTTTTGCAGCATGTTACTATAATGAGACATTTAGATTCTGATTTCTTCTCTGCAATGCGCTGCTCTGGCACCAAATCATAGGGAGAAATGTCCTGGGAGCAAGCTTCTCTGGATTGAACAAGATCCGAGTGTATGCTCATTGTGCAAAAGTGTTGGAAATTGTAATCCATTTTCTCTAAAAATATCTAGAAACTACTAACTTAATCATGAAGGTGAGCTAACCATAAAAACCACATCATGTAGCTCCCTCACCAACATTTCCTTCAACTATTGTAAAATTATTTTCATAAACTAGTGAAACTATCGTTGTCTCATAAACCTTATCAAAATATCCCATATCCCATGTTCTTTATCCTTTAATTGTCCTAATTTATCCCTTGTCCATCCTCTACAAACTATATCATACACTTGCACACAACATCACTAATAAAAAACTATCATCCATAATTAAAACCATGCTTCCGCGCACATTTAAATTCTAACATAGTATCAGAGCTAGGCATATCGGATGGTTATGGACGTTTGTCCTCACCATCCTAAACTAAAAAGGCCAGAGCCCAAGCGAGAGCCAACCGAGCCAGAGTTGGAGCCAGAGCCAGAGCCTACGAGAGCCAGAGTCAGAGCCCGAGCTAACAACTATAATTAAGAGCATTTTGATGCCCCAAGACATATGGGACATCGTTAAAGAAAAGACATATGCATGTTCAAAGGCAAGTGCAAGTGGTTCGACAAAAGGATACAAGGGATTGTGGCACGAAGACAACACAAAAGGCATGGGACAAATTATAAGAGAAATTTCAAGATATGTCTGAGACTTTACAACACATTCGGATTATCTCGAAAATGGATAAGGGGGAGTGTTGGAAATTGTGATCCATTTTCTCTAAAAATATCTAGAAACTACTAACTTAATCATGAAGGTGAGCTAACCATAAAAACCACATCTAGCTCCCTCACCAACACTTCCTTCAACTATTGTAAAATTATTTTCATAAACTAGTGAAACTATCGTTGTCCCATAAACCTTATCAAAATATCTCATATCCCATATTCTTTATCCTTTAATTGTCCTAATTTATCCCTTGTCCATCCTCTACAAACTATATCATACACTTGCACACAACATCACCAATAAAAAACTATCATCCATAACTAAAACCATGCTTCCGCGCATATTTATATTCTAACAAAAAGCCTCCGGAAGTTTGTTTTGCATCTTAATTGGCAAAAAAACTGGGGTGTCCTTTGAGTTTGTGCTTGCTATCTGATTCAAAAGACCCGATATTGCAGAAAGGGGTCACGTTGCTGATAATAAACCTGGACGGCAGCTCCATTTTGAAGTCCTGGTTGTTGGTTTAAAGAATAGCATTCTGCTTTCGAGAGGTTTAAACAATGCAAATAGGAGGGAAGAATACCATTTGACAGCAAAGGATGGGAATCAGCAAAGCCAGACGGTACTGCTTAATGGAAATATATTAGCCGTGAGTCCGTCTGGTGATTAAATACATGAATTCGTTAGGTTCAATAGTTGTCAGTCCTCATTCTATTGTATTTGCTTACATGCCATACCATGTTGTTCCAGCTTGTAATGGATAGGAGATGGAACCTGAATTAGGTTCCTACTATGAAAAAGAGAAATAATGAAAATTGTTCTTTTTCGCAATTCCTCCGTCAATACAAGTGCCTTGTTCTATTCTTTCAGAGAACTACTAGGCAATCAATATTCCTATTCGTGGGTCCAAAGAAAATGCAGAATTCAATGTCAAAGAAATTAATGGCAACAATCCGTTACGACTTTTGTGACAAGCCACATTTACGATCGACTTGTTAAATCCTTTAACAGATCTGACTGTTGCCTTTGGAATAACTTGTAGTGACAAACTAAAGCAATCCATTGTAGTCTAGATTAGTATATTAGCCTCTCACCTTGAAGAACATGATTGTGTCCACGCAATAAAATCATCCTTTTGCTGTGTCTTCCAACGACAAGGCTGACTAAAATAATCTGGAGAAGCAAACTAGAGGGACTAAAAGTATCAATTATTGTATAATTTAATGGAGACACAGTCAATGTGAGGGCTGTGTTCTGTACCTGAAGCTGAGAAGCGAATTCGTCAAATACATTTTTCCACAACAACTCAATTTATTAAAGCTTGTATTGACTGATGACAACCTCGCCAGACAGTTCTGCTAAGAAATCCAGTTTATTTACATGCATGAATCCAAGAGACAAATCCAAGATAATCTTGCAAGTTGTTTCTGATGGGACCCCCTTGCTCCTCCACATGGGACACAAGAGAGTGAAACATAGTATTTTTCTGGCTGCAAAAATAGGATCTTTCTTCGCAAACTCCTACTCATTGGCAACCGCATCAAAACGAGGTCTCTTGCGTCTCTTCCGAACCTGAACCTGAGAAGCAAATTGATCAATGGACATTTTTCCTCAAGAACTCAATTTTTAAACTCTATGTCAACCTCAACAAACAGTTCCGCTCTGAAATCCAGTTTCTTCACATTCATTAATCCAAGAAACAATTCCAAGATAATATCGCAAGTTATTTCTGGTGGGACCTCTTTGCTCCTCCACATGTGAAACAATGAGAGTGAAACATGGCACTTTGCCGGTTTGACTTTTCTGAACAAAACAAGTACAAATAGAATCTTTCTTCAGAAATTCCTAATCATCAGCAGCCCCGCCCTCTTCCTCACACAGCATTAATTATCATGGCTTGTGAAACAGAAAATGCAGATTCTGTGACATTTCCAGTGGTCGACATTAGCCTTCTCTCCTCAGAAGATGAACTTCAGAAACTGAAGTCAGTTATCAGCTCTTGTGGTTGCTTCCAGGTCACAGTTTCTGAAATATTTCCATGCTTTTTCAGACTAGTCTCTTTGTTTATCTTTATAGTTACATTTATAACATCAAGCGCAAAAGATTAGATGATGATAGTGATATATATGATGCCATTAGTATTTACATCCTTAGTGGATGTCATGAACCATGACAGATGCAATTCCTTTGGAAGGTCACACGCTTAAATTTGCCACACATTCCAATTTCGGAGAAATATTTCCTTCACTTACATTGTTAAATGATTGAAACAACCTCACTGCAGATGAGCTACATTCAATAAGCGTTCCACCTTAATTAATCTCCCTTACACGTTTATTAGTTTTCTCCTTTTTCGGTACCTTCCTTTCTTTTTTAAGCTACAAAACATAGACTTTTACTGAAACCCTTGTTCTTTTGATGTCCCGAGGAAAATAAAACCTTTTCTATGTTAGGCGGCTAAGTTATCAGTTGCTCCTTATTGCTATACAATGATTTAAAATTCTCAGTGAAGTCTGACTGCTCAAAATTTAAAACAAACGGTTGCATGGTCGTTGCACGCTTAAGAAGTCTTGAGTTTAGTTTCCTGCATTTTCTTTTGCACATTATTGGGTTCCATAGTTTCCCTTTTTCTGAAAACTAATTGTGGAGACGTGTATTCATCAATCGATGGTACTGGCAGTTGTTTTTTCCCTATAAAGATATGCTAGAGCTTTGAATTTGATCAGAGTTTTCAAAATGTTAGGCTGTGGGTCACGGAATATCGATTGACTATCTTGACAAAGTGCGTGAAGTTGCTCAACAGTTCTTTGCATTGCCAGTTGAAGAGAAACAGAAATATTCACGAGCTTCGAATGAGGCTGAAGGGTATGGAGATGACTTGGTTGTAAATGAGAACCAAGTTAAGGACTGTTGCTATCGCTTGTTTCTGAAAGTACTCCCAGAAGATCAAAGGAGGATGAATCTTTGGCCCGAAAATCCTGCTGACCTCAGGTATGTCCAAAGGCAATTGCCAACTTGTTGTTTCATGTACCAAAATTGCAATTGTAAATACTCATGGAAAATGAAACGCTTCTGTTTCTCTATGAATTCCTCGCTACATCAACACAATTGCATAAGGTCAGTGCTATCCAAAAATATTGTCTCAAAAGAAGTGAATATGTTGCTTCGTTAAAATAGAGAAACACAGAAGAACAACCTACCCAAAAGTCTGGACAAGTAGGATGCGAAATTTGCGAGTCTTAGCAGCAATAGAATGATATTGCATGGCTGCTTTATTCCATAATGATGTTATATACCGTGATTTAAATTTGTTCATTCTTTCTTGTCTTTCTTATTGACAGTGAAACCTTGCACGAGTATACTCTCAAGATAAGATCAGTGATGAATGATCTTTCTAAGGCGATGGCCAGGTCACTCAAGTTGGAAGAGAACAGCTTCTTGGATCAGTTTGGAGACCGGCCGGTGTTGGAAGTAAGGTTCAACTTCTATCCGGCATGCTCCAGGGCTGGAGTTTTTGGCGCCAAACCTCATTTAGACAGATCGGCAATCACCGTCCTTTTGCAGGACAAAGAAGTGGAAGGCCTTCAAGTCCTCAAGGATGGCATGTGGCACACGGTTCCCATTATTCCCCACGCTCTCGTCATCAATCTGGGTGGTCTGATGCAGGTACGCATTCTGCATCATTGTAAGGAAAATATCGAGAAAGTTGCATCAGTTGGGTCTGAAAATGCAAACATTGGCGTTGGACATCTATCATTGGAGCAACTGTGTGCGCTTTCCTCACTGCGGAAGTGATTGTCACTATGTATATTCATTTCATTAGATATAGGCATGGAATTTGTTGAATGTCGAAATTATGAGGATTAATAAGCATTGACCTAGCCTATGCGTATGTAGCACAAACTTTCCTAGATATCCCAGTCTTTACTACGTTAGTGAATTTGATTGGCGACAAGATCTGCAGGTAATGACCAATGGGATGTTCAAGAGCCCCTTACACAGAGTATCGACGAATGCAAACAAGTTGAGGATGTCAATCGCTGTGTTTGATGAGCCAGAGGCAGAGAAGGAGATCGGACCAGTCGACCACTTAGTCAGCCACACGAGGCCGAGGTTATATAGAAGTGTCAGGAACTTTGCGGCTTTCAACTACGAGTGCTTCCAGAAAGGAAAGGATTCACTCGAGGAACTTCGAATTTGACTTATTCCAATATCTGCTGTCTAGGATGCATGTTGGTGTACATGGCGTGAAACTGAGTGCTAGTTTTGTGCCCTAAATAAGCATCAGAAGTGGCAAATGTGGACACAAGATGCTCAATAATGTTGTGGTTTCTCAGTAGAGTGAAAGAAACATAGCCACAGGACAATTGTTATCAAAGCTGTAATGTCATCAATAATCATAATCAATATATGTAATGAGACAACCTATGAGACGGTACTCCAGCCGTAATGACTAGATGTTCACTAAAATTTATCGTATAAAGATATTGGAATTATGAATTTTCGTCCCCCACAACTGCTGGACGTGAGCAATGACCTCACTCAAGGTTTTTAAACCCTAATGTATTTTCTATCGATGCAGACAAGCTCTCAACTTGCTGGTAGTTTGCTGAACCTTAAGAAGCATGAGATGAGAAGCAACGTGTCAATGTCTGTCCACAAAAAGGTCTCTCATTAAAGCTTGCAATGACTGACAAAATGTCCACGTCTCTTCACATGCACTGATGAATCGAAGATAATGAATTCAATGTTAGGAAGCAAATTTATGGATGGCGGGTCCCTTGTGTTCCTCCACATGAGGAATATTGAGAGTGAGAGAAATGGTCTCTTTTGCCAGCCTGAAGTCCTTTCATCATCTATTCCAGACAAGTACAGATAAGATTCTCCTCACCAACTCTTTCTCACTAAAATTGTTAAATCGCGTCATGAGTTTGAGCCGTGCACGAAATCTCAGAGGATTTTCCGGGTTGCTCAAAATGAGGACTGCCCAGTAATCCAAAGCAAACCAAGAAAGAGATATATGAGAAAAAGCTCCATGCCACTGCAGGAGAAAAGATAATTCCAAAAAGGGGCCAGTATAGAAAAAGTGAAAAATTTCAAAAAAAGAAGAAGCTTGAAGTGCTATCTATTTTTCAAATAAAAATTCAAAGTGAACTTTATTTCAAATAAAAACCTTAAATACTATTATTTTCTCAAATAAAAGCATAAAACGAATTTTGTTTTAAATAAGAGCTTGAAACAATTTTGTTATTTCAAATAAATATATGAAGTAGTGATCAATGGTATTTTTGGTAGTTATCATTTTCCTTTTTTTGTTTTTTTCATTTTTTTCCCCGATTCTTCTTCTTCCTCCTTGGCCAGCGATGATGCTCATAAAGGGCTGACAAGGGTCGTCCTCACCCCCATTCAGCAAGGGCCATTCACACTAGCCATAGTCGAGGGATGACCTTGCTTGGGCAAGGCTACACTTGCCCTGGGGAGGCCGCCCCTCACAAGCACCTATGAAGTCGGCTCTTGCCTACCCCAGGCGAGGGCTCGACAACCCCCGCTAGCAACTCGCAAGGGTGGCCTCACCCCTCACCGGCTGTTGTCGAGCCCTCATCAACTTTTGCTGGTAGTTGTTGGTTGACGCCGGAAAAAAAAGAAGAAGGAATATTTAGACAAAAATATCCTTGATTAGTTGGAAAAATTAGCCGGTTGGTGACTTGCAAGGTTAAGCCCTTATTTGATGGCCTTTATTTGAAATAATTAAGGTCACTTCAAACTCTTATTTGAAATAAAGTTCATTTCAAGTTTTTATTTGTAAAAATAAGGATATTTTAGACTTTTTTTTTAGAACTTTTCTCGTGAGAAAATAATGGAATATTTACCTTTATTTTATGGGTTAGCGAAGTCTGTGCCATAGAAAGGGGAAAAAAAAATTAGTGGCAAGATATGATCAGTTTTCACGTTAATGTTACAACAACAATCGAACCACCGTAAAGCAAGATCAAGCATAAGTAAGCGCCTTCTCACCAGCTCTTGCTCATCAAATTCGAACCCACCAGAAGCAAGATCTCTCTCTACCACTCAGATAAGAACTTGTGATGGCTTGTGAAGCAGATGTTGACGTTCCAGTGAAATTCCCAGTCATTGACATCAGCCTTCCGTCCACCGAAGATGAGCTTCAGAAACTCAGCTCAATCCTCAGTTCTTGTGGATGCTTCCAGGTTTCCACCTCTGCAATCTGTTTCGTGCATGTTCAGAGTAGTTTTGTGTTTATGGTTCTGTTTATCTGAGGTACAAAGAAGCTTGCAAGCGGGAAATGGGTGATATTAGTGACGGCCTATAGTATATTTGCACCGATTCACCACTGAAGATTTTGAAAAATTAGTGGGTATTGCTTCCTTTTGGTGTCGAGTCCATAACTATTAGTGGGTTGCTTTGCTAATGTGATTTCGCCATAGATTCTTCATGGTCTTCAGTCAAATCTCACTGTCGAGTCAATGCCATTCGGTAAGTTACACTTCTTATACCTAAATTGCATCTCAAAAATTGTTCTTTTATGTAAGTTGTTAAATGGTAGAAAATTGCCCTAATTGCTCAAGAACTGTAATGCAGTTGAAGAATGGACCACAACTAGATTTCCCCTTTCTGACGTTAATTTGTTCTTTCGATTAATGATTAGTAATTTTCAGCTTAATTGTTTTTCTTTTAGTTATTTTGGTTTTACACCGGTTTGGGGTGAGTGGATCAGTTGCATATATGGATCACTCGATTGGCCAATGATAAAAATAATTTGGCTACTACTTGGTTGTTGATTCATATGTTTCCCAGAAAATGTTAAGATCAATAAATTTGTGCTTATGTTTAATGACATATGAGAGATCTCAACTGATCAGCTTCTAAATTCTCAGGCAATCGGTCACGGAATGTCTGTTGGATATCTTGATAAAGTGCGTGAAGTTGCTAAAGAGTTCTTCGCGCTGCCAGATGAAGAGAAACAGAAATGCTCACGAGCTTCAAACGAGGTTGAAGGATATGGCAGTGACTTGGTTGTGACCGAAAACCAAATCAGAGACTGTTGCTGTCGCCTGTTTCTTAGAGTGTTTCCCGAAGATCAAAGGAGGCTCAATCTTTGGCCTGAAAATCCCTCTGATTTTTCGTATATGTCTTGCTCTCTATTTATTTTGTTAGTTGATGGACCAAAACTGCAGTTGTAAATAATCAACAGTCTAATTAGCAATAGAATGATATTACATGACTACTCGTTCCATTTATGATTTATTATCTCGTGATTTACTTCTATTCATTCTTTTCTCTCATTATGATGGTCAGTGAAATCTTGCATGAATATGCCCTCAAGGTGAAATCGATGATGAATCATCTTTCCAAGGCCATGGCGAGGTCGCTCAAGTTGGAAGAGAACAGCTTCTTGAACCAGTTCGGAGACCAGTCGGTGATGCAAGTGAGGTTCAACTTCTACCCGCCCTCTTCCAGGACCGAAGTCTTTGGTGTCAAACCTCATTCAGACAGATCAGGAATCACAGTTCTTCTGCAAGACAGGGAAGTCGAAGGCCTCCAGGTCCTAAAAGATGGTGCTTGGTACACTGTTCCCGTTATCCCTGACGCTCTTGTGGTCAATCTGGGTGATCAGATGCAGGTAAAGCAATAAATTTTGCATTCAAAATCAATTCCTTCTCAGTTGTTTTTGGTTTACGATTCTGCATAGTTCAAAACAATATTTAGAATGCCTGGGAGCAGTTTGCTGTCATTTTGGTGGATTCTACCTGAGCCAACCCCTTTCTATTCATGTCAACAGCAAAATGCAGTTTAGAGCAGAGGGCAACCAAATTTCAAGTTTATTCATTGTTATTCTCCCTAGGTCAATTCAGATTTTTGCACAAACTGTTCGAGAGCACTTGTTATTTGTAGTATCATTATGTCAAGTACAATTGAATTGGTGGTGAATTTGCAGATAATGACAAATGGGATATTCAAGAGCCCAGTGCATAGAGTATTGACAAATGCGAACAAACTGAGGTTATCAGTTGCCCTGTTTAGTGAGCCGGAGGCAGAAAAAGAGATTGGACCAGTGGATTGCCTCATCGACAAGACAAGGCCTAGGTTATACAGAAGTGTCAGAAACTTCGCTGCTTTCAACTATGAATGTTTTCAAAAAGGCAAGGTGGCACTCGAGGAAGTTCAGATTTGACTGATTGTCTAGAATGCATGTGCCTTAAAGTCTAAACCTGAACATGAGCCATTATTTTGTATTCTATATAAGGTTATTTTTCAGACAATGCCTAGTAACCAGTGGAGGTACAAGAGCCTCTGCATCTACCTAATGGAATTCAAAATATAATTCAAGTCCTCCTTTCTTCTACTTCCCAAGTACAGCATCACAGCATCATAAGTACATGCCATTCCATGTGAATGGCGACCTGATTTGCGCAAGCATCGGTGTCCAGTTGCCTGCTGCTTTTTCTGGTTTGTTCTCACGCAACATTCATCAACAACAATTATAATCAATGCAGTGTAGCTTGAGGATCGGCTATCGTAGTGTTGAAAACTTTACTCCCCCCTTTCTTTCCATATACCTCAGCAATTAATAATGATCTTTAATGAACATTCCTTATGCAGTGAAAATGTGGACGCAAGAAGCTCAGTATAGTTGTGGTTTCCATGTAGCTTGAAAGTAATTGTTTCTGAATTATGGTGTCAACAGTCGTCATCATTAATCTTATGCAGTATACAAAATATGAGACAATAGGCTGGCCTTGACAGCTTGATGTTCACTAAAATTCGCCTCATAAAATTTCGTATGTGTAGCTTTATTAAAGGATACTGAGATTGTAAATTTTCATCCTGTTCCACGACTGCTAGATCTCAGCAAAAACCCCAATCAAGGTTTTAATTCTTGATGTATTTACTATAGACGTGGACAACCTCTCAATTTGCTGCTAGTGTTCTGAACATGAAGAAGCATGAAATGAGAAGAAAAGTGTCAATATCTGTCCACAAAAAGTTTTCTCATTAAAGATTGTAATGGTTGACAGAATTTTTTAGGTTTCTTTACATGCCCCGATGAATCCAAGATAACGAAATCAAGATTAGGGAGCATATTGATGCATGGCAGGTCCCTTGTGTTCCTCTACACATGAAACATTGAGAATGAGAGATGGTGTCTTTTGCCAGTCTGAAGTTCTTTATCCATCATTCAAGACAAGTACAATTAAGCTCCTTCTCACCAACTCTTTCCCATCAAAATCAAACCACCAAAAAGCAAGACCGAGGTCTCTCTCTCCCTCTCACAGTAGAACTTACGATGGTTTGTGAAACAGACAGTGATGTTCCAGTGACATTCCCAAAGATTGATATCAGCCTTTTGTCCTCAGAAGATGAACTACAAAAACTCAGTTCAATTCAGCTCTTGTGGATGCTACCAGGTTTCTATCTCTGTAATCTGTTTCGTGCTTGTTCAGAATAGTTTTGTCTTTATGGTTCTGTTTATCTCAGTTACGAAGAAGCTTGCAAGTGGGAATTGGGTGATGTTAACGATGGATTATAGTACACTCCGACTGATTCAACCTTAAAGATGTTGAAAAATTAAGTGGGTGTTGCTTCCTTTTGTGTTGCATCAACTATTAGTGGGTTGCTTTGATATTGTAACTTTGCCATGGATTCTTCATGGTCTTCAGGTAAATCTCACTGTCGATTCAATGCCATTCAGTAAGTTACATTTCTTATACCTAAATTGCATCTCCAAAATTTTTCTTTTACGTAAGTTGTTAACTGGTAGAAAACTGCCCTAACTGCTGAAGAACTGTAATGCAGTTGAAGAATCGACCACAACTAGATTTCCCCTTTCTGATGTTAATTTGTTCTTTTGATTAATGATTAGTAATTTTCAGCTTAATTGTTTTTCTTTCTGTTATATTGGTTTTCCACCAGTGTGGGGTGAGTGGATCAGTTGCATATATGGATCACTCGATTCACCAATGATAAAATTAATAGGGCTACTACTAGGTGTTGATTCATATGTTTCTGAGACAATGTTGAGATAAATAAATTTGTGCTGATTTTTAACTACGTATAAGAGATTTCAACTGATCAGAGTTTCTAAATTCTCAGGCTATTGTCATGGAATGTCTGTTGGATATCTTGACAAAGTACGCAAAGTCGCTAAACAGTTCTTTGCACTACCAAATGAAGAGAAACGAAAATGCTCATGAGCGTCAAACCAGGTTGAAGGATATGGCAGTGACTTGGTCATGACCGAAAACCGAATCAGAGACTGTTGCTATCGCCTGTTTCTTAGAGTGTTTCCCGAAGATCAAAGGAGGCTCAATCTTTGGCCTGAAAATCCTTCTGATTTTTCGTATATGTCTTGGCCTTTTTCTATTTTGTTAGTTGATGGACCAAAACTGCAGTTGTAAATAATCAACGGTCTAATTCGCAACAGAATGATATTACATGACTGCTCGTTCTATTTATGATTTATTATCCAGTGATTTACTTATGTTCATTCTTTTTCTCTCATTATGATGGACAGTGAAATCTTGCATGAATATACCCCCAAGGTGAAATTGATGATGAATCATCTTTCCAAGGCCATGGCGAGGTCGCTCAAGTTGGAAGAGACCGGCTTCTTGAACCAGTTTGGAGACCTGCCGATAATGCAAGTGAGGTTCAACTTCTACCCACCCTCTTCCAGGACCAAAGTCGTTGGTGTCAAACCTCATTCAAGACAGATCAGGAATCACAGTTCTTCTGCAAGACAGGGAAGTCGAAGGCCTCCAAGTCCTAAAAGATGGTGCTTGGTACACTGTTCCTGTTATCCCTGACGCTCTTGTGGTCAATTTGGGTGATCAGATGCAGGTAAAGCAATGGATTTTGCGTTCAAGATCAATTCCTGTTTAGTTGTCATAGGTATAGGATTCTGCATAGTTGGAAACAATATGAAGAGTGCATGGAATTAATTTGCCGATGTTTTCCGTCATTTTAGTGGATTCTACTTCAATTAACCCCTTTCTATTCATGTCAACAGAAAAATGCAGTTTGGAACAGAGGTCAACCATAGTTAGAGTTTATTCATTGTTATTCTGCCTAGGTCATTTCAGATTTTTGCACAAAGTGTTCGTATCATTATCTCAAGTACGATTGGGTTGGTGGTGAATTTGCAGATAATGACAAATGGGATATTCAAGAGCCCGGTGCATAGAGTATTGACGAATTTGAACAAATTGAGGTTATCGTTTGCCCTGTTTAGTGAGCCAGAGGCAGCAAAAGAGATTGGACCAGTGGATTGCCTCATTGACGAGACAAGGTCGAGGTTATACAGAAATGTCAGAAACTTCGCTGCTTTCAACTACGAATGTTTTCAAAAAGGCAAGGGTGGTACTCGAGGAAGTTCAGATTTGACTGATTATCTAGAATGCATGTTCTTTAAAGTCTAAACCTGAACATGAACCATTGTTTTGTATTCTATATAAGGAGGTTATTGTTCAGACAATGCCTAGTAACCGGTGGGGGTACAAGAACCTCTGCATCTACTAATGAAATTCAAAATATAATTCGAGTCCTTTCTTTTACTTCCCAAGTACAGCATCACAGCATCCTAAGTACATGCTATTCCATGAGGATGGCGACCTGATTTGCACAAGCATCGACATCCAGTAGACCCCTGCCATTTCTGGCTTGTTCTCGGGTCAGATTTGTCATCAACAACAATAATAATCGATGCAGCTTAGCTTGAGGATCGGGTCGCGAAGTGTTGAAAAGTTCACGCCTCCCTTTCTTTCCATATACCCGGCAATAAATAGTGATCTTTAATAGACATTCCTTTCGAGTGATTTAGAAAGTTAAGAGATAAGGCACCGGAGTCGCCCCAGATCATCTGCTGTAAAAAGTTTCAGAGTATAATAGATTAGTGCAGCGGAGGATAGAATGAATATTTCTAGGCAACTTCAAGTGAAGCTCTAGAAAAATGATTATCCTTAGCCTTATACAGAATGAGTTAATAAAGGGCACGCTTTTTTTACTATGAACTACTGTGGTGATTTGCCTACGTACGTCGATTAATCAAACAGCAACCGCATTATGGTTAAAACAGCAGATACTGCGGGTGTGAAATGTAGACCAAAGCCTCAGTTTTCTGGACTGGACATAATCTTGTTCCATCTGGCTTATTTATTTATTTATTTATTTATGCTTTAACGTTGATGCTTCCCTGCATCTGATGTGGTCCGTGAACGAACCTGGAAAGGATGCATGGTTCTATTGTGAATGCATGATCCATGGCTTTCCAAGAATCAAAGGGACAAATTGAGAAGATTCATGTTACTCGCATATGAGACATGACTTAAGCAGTTTCACCCTGAAAATATTTAAAAGAACAAGACATTACAGAAAGAATCGATCCCTTACCCTTGAACGGTTCCTAGGAAAATTCGAAAAAGAGATGGAATATAAAGACACACAAGATCATTTAATGATTACAGGGGCCATAAACCCTATATGCTATTTATCTCCCTCACTCTCTCTCTCTCTCTCTCCCTCTCTCTTCTCTCTCTCTGTGCCTAGTCTAGTCCACAAAAGCTCGGTCACACAGAAGCTCATCTCTCGTTTGATCCAACGCCATCAATGGCTCGCGAGGTTTTTTTCTTCTTCTTTTTTCAATCTTTTTTATTTTATTATATTCATAGTAAGTGAATAAAACATTGTTTCATCCAATCTTTTTCAATTTTTTTAAAATATTTTTCTTAGACATACCAATCTATATAATCAAGCATAAGTGCCCTCAGAAGAAAATGAAACGATCGATAATAAGAACGAAGCTGAAAAAAGAACGGAAAAGAAGAAGTAACCCGAGCCATGGCGGGCAAAATTATACAAATGCCTTATTATGAAAACCCGAGACAAGGTCTAGTGAGCTATGCATAAAAGTAAACGGAATAATAGTCTAATAAATGAAATGCAATAGTCTGAAACTAGCAATGCTAGGAACTAATCTAATTCTATTCATGTAATGCGTGAAACGACTAAATGCAATCAAAATTCTTTTTTTTTTTAATTCTTTATCTATTTATTTAAGCAATGAGATTATCTAAATATATATGAAAAAATAAACTTAAACGCTGAAACATAATAAATATAAAGAAAATTATGCATAGGAATCGGAGAAAATGTGCCTACAATTAGAGATGGTATAGATTGTAGAACACGAGTGATAACCATTATGTTTTAGAAATAAATTTTTTATATTCCTTAGATGAGTTTCTAAGTAAAAATATGCGTTTGATAATGACACGAAATTTCTGCTCTCGGAATAGAAATTCGTTTGATAATGACACAATAATTCTCCCTCTCGCAAGGCAGCAGTAGACAGCAACAGTGGACAAAGACCAATGGCCGGCGGCCGCTAACGGCGGGTGGTGGTGGAGGCAGGTGCGGCAACTAACAACAGGCGACGGCAAGTGGGCAACTTTCACCAAAATCGCTAACTTGATAGTGTATCATGTAAAATGGCCGGCGATGACTAGACAATCACATCAGTGATTTCCGGCAAAAATCAATCGAAAAGACTATATTAAAAAATTACACAAAGGTTTATGACCAAATTGGTAAAATTGAAAAGTTTAAAAATGAATTAACATATGTATAATAGGTTCGGGATTGATTGGATAATTTTCCTCACTTTCCTCGGTCAACTTGCAAAAAAAAATTAAGACTAGATAAAAGAATAGTTAATGAGGAAGCTCATGTGTCTTGATGCAATGAATTCGGAAAACTCAGCCAAAGGCCTCTGTTTGCATCATGCAAGAATCTTAGGGTGACATATAGTATGTGATGAGGCGAGAGTTAAAATAGACAGATTCACTGTTAGGAAGCGCAGCTACATTATACTAGCTCTCAATAAAGAAAAACATAGCAAGCAATCTCACGTAACCACCTTACGTGTAATTTAAGAATCAAGATGTATCGGTGCACTTTGGAGAAGTCAATAAGGAGCTGATTTGTTAGGCCCTCTCCTTTGGTGACACATCTCCTTATTTTCAGCGATTTTTCTCTTTATTTTATGAATTCTTATTTGATCATTGACGGTGTTAAAAACATCATTACACAAAGATGCTGACATATGTATAATTTCTAATTTTGGTGACTTAGCACCTAATTCCATTAATAAGTGAAATTTTTCATTTCGTGACTGCTCATGTAAAAAACATTTTAGGCCGACGGTATGCCTTGTATAAGTCATTTTTTAATTTCCTATAAACTGTGAAAGAAATAGGCTCAACAGAGTAGAGAGAAAAAGCTTTATTTTTAAAATTAATACCACGAAAATCCCCAAACATATACACATTATTGATTTCCCTAGTAATTATTGGTCGTCATTGATTTCCCTAGTAATTTCTTCTTCTCGCATTAGACTTGAATTACAAGATCCAACAGTTTCCCGCATCATTTCTTTACAAATAGTTCATCCTCTAATATAACTTGATTATAAAATATGTCTAAGACCTTGGGTAAATGTTGAGAATGTACTTCATTAATTTTCCTTAATCCAAAAAAATAGTGCAACTTCCAGACGAGGTCTCATCTCAACTTATAGATTTGAGCTCTTTTGGAATTTGAAACCTTTCGATTTCCTTTCAATTTCAACATGATATTCAAGACTTCTTATTCGACACAAGGTACAAAGTGGATGGTACGATAATGCTCGTACGAAGAGGAGATGATTTAAGCACGAGCAAACAATCCAAAGGCGGGATTGATGGTGGTGAAGCCTCCATCCACCGCCAGATTCTGGCCACTTACGTACTTGGACTCATCACTCCCCAGATACACAGCAGCCTTCGCCACATCTTCTTCCTGTAGACTCACCCCATCCAAGTTAGAATACACTTGGGACTCCTGCATTCTCGTCGATTTTGAAGAACTCCTTCGACAATGGCGTCGGAATGAAATAAGGCGAGAGGCAGTTAATGCGAATCCCGTATCGCCTGAGCTCCGCGGCCACGTTCCTCGTGAGGCCCACGACGGCGTGCTTGGAGCTGGTGTACGCGTGGGACGCGACCCCACCCACGCTCGAGCTGACGCTCCCGACGTTGATGATGCTTCCGCTCCGCGAGGGGATCATGGCTCGAGCAGCGTGCTTGGTCCCTAAGAAGACGCCCGTCCGATCACCCTCTCGAAGTCGGCCTTATCGTTGTCCAATATGTTGGCCTTGGGCGGGTCGCTGATCGCAGCATTGTTCACCATTATGTCCAGCTTTCCAAACTTGTCGACCGCAGTGGCAATAGCGTTTTCAACATCAGACTCGATTGATACATCGCAATGCACAAAGGATGCGGTTTCGGCACCCAGATCCTTGCACACCAACTTGCCCAAGTCGTCGCGAATGTCGGCTATAATGACTTTAGCCCCATGCGTGGAGAAGAGCCTCGCGGTCGATTCTCCTATGCCGCCCGCCCCACCTGTGATCACTGCCACCTTTCCCTCCAGTCTGCAAAACCTTGTGCTAATGAGCCACACAATCTAGTTTTACACGAACAAAAGAAACGAAAACGAGAGCATTTCCAGCTTTGATGAGCAAAGCTCTACTCTTAAAACGTAATTTCCAACATCTTTCAATCGCACGCACGTTGCCAAAGCCACATGAATGGCAAATTTTCTCATCGTTTAGAAAGAATCTCTTTGGACGTAAGTCCGAGAGCAAAAGAGGAATACCTTCGTGCTTCCCGGGGGAGGAGTGTTGTGGTCGCCATGGTTTGAAAGATTGTTTCGAATAAGGCTTAGCTACTAGCAAGGGGGTTTTCGTATGATCAGTGACAACAATCGAACCCGAACCTTCTTGTTATATAGACTTTTGGGGGTGGAGACTTAACCTACTCCCATTGAGCCACAGGATTCAATGTATAATTTCATGGATAATGAAAGATCAGGGGCCACCCTTGGCGTGCGAACGTCTTCCCGAACAAACCAGGTCGTCAATATCATATTATACAATGGGTTAATACCACGAGAAATTCAAAATTGGTACATTTGTAATAAATTTACCTCAAACTAATTTTGTTGACCATAAAAAAAATCTTAAATTGATATACTTGTGATGAATATACTCTAAACTAATTTTTTTTATTGCCGAAAACCTCAAACTAGTATATTCATGACATATATAGCCTCTGTTAGTTTCATTAAAATAAATTAATATAACGAAAAATCACAAACATGCATATTTATGGTGAAACCCCAAACTGTTACACCCATTAACTACCTTGTATTATCCAATTTAGCAACTTAACAGTAAAATTTAACAGAAACTAATGAATGGTAAATTTGTCACAGATATATTGGTTTGGGATAAATTTGTCACATGTGTACTAATTTAAAGTTTTTTTTAATGATATTTACCCTTAATGAAATAAGATCAAGCAGCCTTTTTCCCCTCCGATATTAACTGATACGTGTTCCCCAAGAACTAGTGGTCGTTCTTTTTTCCAATCCATCAAATGGCTTGATCCTCCTGGAGCATCTTTCACCAGCCTGTGGAATCTGTCGTATTAAAGATGCCTCCTGCAGCTAAATTAAGGAGGCTACGTACCACAGAAACCGTCCGAAGATATAAAGACAATCTCCCACTTGTTGACATAGAGCTTGAGGTCTAGAAAACAGTTCTTTGATAGGCATATTGATAGTAAAATATATTAGCAAAATAAACAGTGATGTTGATATTCATATGTGCTCTTGTATACGAGAAAGTCGTAATACAATTTTTTCTCTTTGAATGATCTTTTTTTCTAAGTGTAGTTTTGTTGTCTACTCGATAGAGCTCTCCATGCATTTGTGCTTCGTTGATAACTATAAAGAAAGCTGATAGGATATGTATCATTACCGGTGAAATGAGCATAAGAAAATTCAATGAAAAGAGTCAAGATTTTATCACTCGCCATTTTTCACATTGTTGCTGATATAAGAGATAAATAATAATGTAAAAAAGAACCACTGGCCGTTGCAGCATGGATGGTAGATTCTTTGTCCTCCACTGACTAGGCCAAGGTTCAAAGCCCCTACGAAGTAGGGAGGCTGAAGCGCCGTGTGGTGAGTTAAGCGTGGCGTCATGGTGGTGGTTTCCCCGCTAGCGACACCTGGGGGTTTACGTGGCGGCTGTCGGCCAAAGTGGTTCCTCCAGCAACCAAAAAAAATAAAAATAATAATAATAATGAAAAAAAGAAACAGAATAAGGAAATAAATTGAATATTGAATTTTACAATATTCAATCAATATGACATATTCCGTGGAGAGATGAAATCTTGCTTTATTGCAATCCCCTTATTTTTCAAAAGATAGCAATCTCCTCCTGGCTTGACCATCACTAGATTTGATGAGGTCGAGCCTCAACCAAGGCTGCTAAGGCCACTAGTGAGGTTGACCTCGCCAGCCCAGTGAGGGCGAGCCTCGCCCAGTGATGACGAGATTGAGCATTGCCAATGGTCAATTGCTAGTCATAGCCAAGGCCTAACAACTAGCCAAAGGAAGAAGGAAAGGAAAAAAGAAAGAAAAGGTGACGAAAAAATAAAAATAAAAAATAGTAAAAATTCAGAAAAATTACAAAAATGCAAACAAAAATTTATGTTAACATCGATCGCATTGCATAAGGAGACCAACATAAAGCAAAGCATAATATCAATGATTTCCTATCAAAATTAGCTAGAATGACTAAATTGGCAAATCATTAAAAAGGTTTACAACTAAATTAGCATAATTGAAAGGTTTCTAATTGAATTAACCGCCGGATAATAAGTTTAGGGTTCTTTTGGATAATTTTCCTAAGATAATTCTTTCTTTATTTTACTTCTGCCCAGATTTTGTATGCTTCAGTTCCGACTTTTGACAGCATATGAACCCATCATGCAATGGCTCAACTTGATGATAATTACGTAATTAAGCTTACGCACGCACCTCTCATATTTAAAGCATGAGTCACTGATCACAGAGAGTTGATCACTAAGGAGGGTACAAGTCTTTGCTTATTCTCCTTCTCCCCCGAATTTAAGATGCTTAATTTCTGACTTTTCACCGCCTGTGAACTAGACTTGCAATGGCTCAGCTCGATGGTTATTGGAACTTGAATTACGTAATTAGAAACCATTCACGCATGAGTCTTGATCATGGTAAGTTGATCAATAAGGAGGGTTTTGCACATGCAATATGAGACGAGTCTTTGTTTATTCTACTTCTCCTCCAAATTTAATATGCTTAATTTCCAACTTTTCACCACATATGAACTAGAATTGCAATGGATCAGCTCGATGATTAAACAAAGACAAGGTAGATGAGTCTTTATTTATTCTATCGAATAGACGAGTCTTTATTTATTCTACTTATGACCGCATATGAACTCATCATGTAATGACTCAGCTTGATGATTATCGGAACTTGAACTTGAATTACGTAAGTAAGCTCACGGTACACACCTCCCATATCTGAATCCTCAAATTCTGGTACTATAAACACTTTATAATCTCGATAATGGTCTTGATGATAGTTTAAATTTATGAAATACTGGGAGGGACCAAGTATATTAATGAGGTTGCATATGCTTATTAAATGTTAAGTCCGTGTTGTTTCACAAGTATATATTAATTGGGTGTAAATTGCAAAGTGCATAATTTGAAAAGGAAAAGCTCGGAAATGCCCTCTCGCATTTCACTTTTTTATTTAGTTCTTAGATCTGAATTTAGATTAGGCTAATTGAGTACACGAGTCTCTATTCTACGCCACATAAATAGTTCATGCTCCATCTGATCAAATAATATATTCTCTAGGATATGGCATTAGCTTATTTCTAATATTGATTTTATTTTTCGCCTCTCGCTCAAATATTTACTAGGGAAACGTGGAAGCATTTTGTGTGGGTCGTGATGTTGTGTGCTCCATGTTAATAGGTGATCCAATCGGTATATGCTCTCTTTTAACTGTGTTTCATATGACCACAAGGGCTTATCTTGTATTCGGTTGTTTGGATCCAAATTGGGATAGAATAGGTTAAAGAGGGATTTAAAATCCTCCACATCCTCAAATTATAAAAATATCTCATTATATATTTGGTGCATCTTGAGATAGGATTTGAATCTTTGAAAAAAAAAATCTTTAAAAATTTGCCACATAGAGTAAATTTGAAAATCCTTAAAAATCTTTGAAGGTCCCATCTTTGATTGGCTTCTGTTGTATATGAGACTAAAACCTTTCCAACCACATATATGTGAAGTCAACTGACACAAGTTCACATAGATGGCCTTGTTAACCGCATGAGGCAATTCCTAGGGTTGTACAACCAAACTCCATAGCCAAAGAAAACAACTCCTCCATCCCAAGGGTCGACAGAGGCTGGCAAGGCCACTAATGAGGTCAACCTTGCCAGCCTGATGAGGGCGAGCCTTGCCCAAACAACAGTGAGGTTGAACCTTGTCAATGGTCAATTGTCAGTCATTGCCGAGGCTTGGTGACCAGTTAGAGGAAAAATGAAAGAAAAATAAAATAAAAAATTCAAAATATTTATAAAAAAATTCAAAAATTGTAAAAATTGTCCATGTCAACGTTGGCCATACCACGTAGAATAACCGACAACAATCTCTTAACAAAGTTGGCCAAAATGACTAAATTGATAAATCATTAAAAGATTTAATACTAAATTGGCAAACCATCAAAATGTTTTAGATTGAATGACCAAAATTGACACGACTGAAAAATTTATGATTGAATTGACAATTTACTAAGAAATGTTTATTAAATTGACACAATTGAAATGTTATAGCTAAATAGGTCACCGAACAATAGGTTTAGAACTTTTTAAATAATTTCCCTAGAAAGATGAGTCTTTGTTTATTCTACTTCTACCCAGACTTTGTATGCTTCTTTTCCAACTTCTGACAGCATATGAACAAGTCACGCAATGGTTCAACCTGATGATAATTACGTAATTAAACGTACGCACGCAGCTCTCATATCTAAGGCTTCAAATTCTGGTCCTAGCAACATTTTTATAAATTTGAAAACATTTGTGCGTGTCCTAATCACACCTCGTGATCATTTAAGACTATTTGTATTAGAGCCAACTTGTAAACAAGCATCTCTTTTTTTAAATGCGACAGACGTGGACCTCCGACTTTCCTTGGGCAATTTATATAGATAAAGAGCGGGAAAAATATTAGTTGATGAGCAAGCTCCAGTGTCTTGTTGCAATGCATTGGAAAAATATATGTTTAATCTGCTTTTTCCCCAAATTTCGTATGCTTCATTTCTGACTTTCAAGAGCAAATGAACTGTTCTTGCAATGGCTCAGCTTGATGATCGTTGCAACTTGAATTACTTAATTAGAATCCATTTGCGCATGAGTCCTAATCACACAAAGTTGATCGATAAGGAGAGTTTTGCACATGCAAGACGAGACTATTTCTTTGTTTATTCTACTTCTCCCCCAAATTTAATATGCTTTATTTCCGACTTTTGACCGCATGTGAGCTGGTCTTGCATGGCTCCGCTTGATGATTATTGCAACTTGAATTACGTAATTCGAAACCATTTGCGCATGATTCCCGTCCACAGAAAGTTGATCAATAAAGAGGTTTTGCACATGTAAGACGAGACGAGTCTTTGTTTACTCTGCTTCTCCACCAAAATAAAAAATGCTTCATTTCCGACTTTTGGCCGCATGTGAACTAGTCTTGCAAAGGCTCAGCTTGATGAATATCGTAACTTGAATTATGTAATTAGAAACCATTTGCGCACGAGTCTTGATCACAGGAAGTTGATTACCAAGGAGGGTTTTGCACATGCAAGATGAGATCGAGTCTTTGTTTATTCTATTTCTCCCTCATAATTGATATGCTTCATTTCCAATTTTTGACTGCATATGAACTAGTCTTGCATGATTATTGGAATTTGAATTCTAAGAAGCACCGACACTCTTTTGGAATTCTCATGTCTTGTTAAACACTCTGACACATGTTTGACACTCGGTCAAAATGTGTCAAATTCCACATCTGATCAACTCTCCCAACACTTTTCGACATGCAAGTCTAGAATTCCAACATGCGAATTTGAAATTCCAACAAGTGATATCTACACGCACGGGTCAATTCTAAAAATTTTCAATACATGAGGAGTCAAAATGTAGATATAAAATAGTAGTAGTAGCAGTAGCAGTAGTAATAGGTAGTAGTAGTAGCGGCGATAGTAGCGGCGGTAGTAGCGGCGGTAGTAGTTGGGGATAGTAGTGGTAGTAGGTAGTAGTAATAGAGTAGCAGCAACAGCAGCAGTAGTAGTAGTAGTAGTAGCGGCGGTAGTAGCGGCGGTAGCGGCGATAGTAGTGGGGGTAGTAGTGGTAGTAGGTAGTAATAGTAGGAGTAGTAATAGCAGCGGTAGTAGCGGCGGTAATGGTGGTAGTAGTGGGGGTAGTAGTGGTAGTAGGTAGTAGTAGCAACGGTAGTAGTAGCGGTAGCAGCAGCAGTAGCAAGAGTAGTAGTAGCAATAGGAGCAATAGTAGCAGTAATAGTAGCAGGTAGCAGTAGTAATAGTAGTAGGTAGTAGCACTAGTAGTAGTAGTAGTACGTAGGAGTAGGAGTAGTAGTAGTAGTAGCAGCAGTAGTAGTGGTAGTTGTAGTAGTGGTAGTAGCAGTGGTAGTAAAAAGAAGAAAAATATAGTCTTCTCTTCTTTCTTTATTCTCACTTCCAGTGACACAATTCATTTCCCCAAGTTTAGTTGCTCTTCTCTTACAACACACTTTGACACGTGAATCAAGAATGTGGGTTGTTTGTTTTTTCATTTTCTCCAAGTATTATAGATTATTGGAATATAGTTGAATTTGTCAAATCAAAACAATGAATGATATTAACAAATGATGGATTGATGTTTTTAATATAAATTCATCCTAGACTCTTATTTATTGATTGATTGATTTATTTATTTATGAATTTGAGTCAAATTAATATGATTAAAATAATCATAAAAATAATAATTTTTCACGTATATAAAAAAATATACATTTAATGAAATAACACGTCCCAACGTATTTGAATTCTCTATTTTTTTTTTTGGAAATACTCATTTTGGCAATTTTTTAATCATTAATTTCTTTTAACTAACCGATGGGAGGAGAAGGATATATGTTGCAACAACAAATTATAGAGTCTCGTTTATTATCCAAATAATTACAGTCCAGGTACTTAATCTCAATGAGTTCAAGAGAAAATCATTAAAGCCTCGCAGAGATTTGAGACCCTATTATCGTCGGGAAGGTAAAGTGCAAGCTTGAATTCTACTGGGTCATATGCTATAAATACATTTTTGCCCCTTTTCCTAACAAGTTAACCTTATGGGACAAACAGATTATCTAACAAATTAAATGAAGTAATACACGGGGTTGAGCTTGAGCCTGATTTTTGTTTGAAGAACACAATGGGAGCCAGCAAAATTAGCGTTAGTCCTAGTAGAGATAGTGGATATGCTATTCAAAGCATCGGAGGATGATGACAATTGGAATTGTCTACAGCTCCATGCACGGTCCTCCAATTCGCTCGATCACGCGAGATCGAACCTCTGAACAGACCCATTTTGTAGTTTTTAGTTGGCTTTAAAATCGCCACTTGATCATTTAAGACTATAAGGGCGTGCATGGAAACGTTTCTAAGAAACGTTTTCGGCACACTTCTGTACGGAAAGTGTGCCCGGGAACAAAAAAGGAACAGAAACGCGTTTGGTTGCGTTTTTGTTCCTTTTTTGTTTTTTGGTTTCTGGAACAAAATAGGAACAGAAAAAAGAAACAAAAAAAAGTCGTTTCTTTTGAAAAGGAACACTTCTTCGATGGAACAAAAGAACAAAAACCAAAGGAACAAAAGAACAAAATCGGAACAAAGGCGAACTCTTCTCCTTCGTGCGTGCTCGTCGCTCCTCTCGTCGGCTGAAGCTTCGTTCTTCCTTTTCCGGCGTCTCTCCCATCTCTCCGGCGGCTCCCACTCGGCTGACTCTCCGGCGACTCCTCACTCCGGCGACTCCAGGTACGTTTCTGGTGCTCCTCCTTCTCCGGTCAGCGTTGCTCCCCCTTCGGCGCGACAGATCTGGGACGGCTCGCTCGAGCCTCGAGCGAGCGTTGCTCGCCCAGATCTGCGGTAGAGCAAGGAGACGAACTCGAGCTCCGGTTCTGCTTCCCCCCCTCAGGTACGTCCGCCTCGTGCACCGCCCCCCTTCGCCTCCTCCGGCCTGCTAGTTCCGGTTTCACCCATTTCATGATTCGACGTGATCGTGCTATAATTTGCATTGATTTCTTGGGTTGGGGTGTTGCAGAGGCTGGTCATGGCGGAGAAGGGAGGGAAGGGGCATTCGCTGCCCGGCAAAGCGGCCAAGTCCTCGCTCAAGTCCACCACTCCCAACGGAGGTAAAAGTTAGCGCGACCCATTTTCGCTTTCTTCCGATTCTCGCGTCGTTGCTTCGTTTTTCGATTGCATTCTTGTTTTTGTGGCAATCGGCTTCTCTTGCTGTTCTTGGGTTTATGCTGAGAGAATTTTTCATGGTTGTGTGTGTGTTGACGTGTAGCGTCCGCGAAGGGCAAGGACGATGGTTCTGGGAAACCCAAGAAGGGGAGGAAGGTTCAGTTTGATTCCGAAGGTTTGCATAGCGTTTGGGTTGTTTGATTCTTTTTCGTGGTTGTTGATTATAAGTGGTTTGGAGATGTGGGTTCTGTGACTATCCGGGTTTCGCTCCGTTTCCTTGTGGTGATGTTTCTTTGTTGTGGGCGGCTATTTGCACAGGTCTCGGGGATGGAATTTTCGGGTTTTCATCTGGCACCAAAGCAGACAGCTTGTTGAAAATGTCCGTCTCCGAATTCATCATTTTCGGGCTGTTTCTGTGGATTTATTGCTTGGCAGTTCCATGTGGCTTCGGTTGCTTGCGATGTGTTATTTGCTACTTACTGCGTGCTGATTATTTTGTCCTGGCAATCTGTGTATTTTCCTTAGTGAATTTGGGCAAAGGAGGGAAAGGAGATAAGACTGGCAGGGCTGCCAAAAGTTCCGCTCCCAAAGAACAGCCTCCTCTGGAGCTCAGAGTTGAGCAGGGTAGGTGTTTAGCTATAGTGCTCCTTTTTTTTAGCGGCGCAGATTGAATATCTTACTTATGGGTTGCTTCAACCGCTGACTGTCGGGTATAACTACACGTGTGGAGCTTCGCTTGAATTGGTTTGTTTTAGGTATGAAAATCCAAATGAGATCAGTAATTGGCCTAAATTTTTTTATTTGAAAAATTTGGGTTCAAGCGAGATGGGCTTGGCAAGAAGGTGGCAAGAAGGCATTTAATACGAATGGAGAGACAGATGCCTTACAAATTACGTCTACCTTTAGCAGTTAATAAACTTACCCAATCATTGACTCATGCTTGTAAGCATAGGTCTGCATGTTGGCAACCTCTATGATTGTTTCGTTTCTGACTTACTAGAGTCATACAGATTGGACTTCAGCAGGTTCATTTTGGACTGTGGAGTCGTGGTTTTTCCTCTTCTGGCCAAAGAGCAGAGTTGTATTGAATTTTTCAATTTATTGGGCATATTGGTGATGATGCTACGTGTGAATAATACTTTACCTTTTCGTCAATTTAAAGGTTTGGTTTAGACTAGTTACTGTGTTGGGTATGCTCCCTGATCTTGTCAATTTATTGAATTTATAGAACTCCCAAAACATGCCAAATGTCTGATGGACTGTGAAGCTGCTGAAATCTTACAAGGAATCCAGGAGCAAATGGTTGTATTGTCTGAGGATCCAACGGTCAAAATTCCTGTGTAAGGAGTACATTCTCGTGGGTCTCTACTTTATGAACATCGGTAGGATGTATCAAGCCCTTCTGGCTTCAGGAGACCTCAAGTCTGCAAGGATTGTGCTGAGCAAAATGCCCAAGGACGATCCCCACGTGCGCCTCATCATCCAAGAATCCCAAACGGTGTATGCCAAGATGGCATCTGAGAAAAAGACGGAGAAAAACCGGAAAACAAAGGGAATAAAGCATAAAAAGTCGAAGGCGAAAAAGTAAGTGCGAGGGCTAACTGCATTCCTGTTCGAGTACTTTGTAGTTCCTAGGTCAATAGCCTCTTGTACATGTTTGCCTTGATGTTGTTTTTAGCGTAGCATCATCATCCTCCAACGCTCTTGTGACAAATTTTCACGGGATTCCCCCGTTCATCTAACCTAATGGTTACTAATATATCAAAATGCTGGGAATAGTAGCATGAGAAATCTTTAACTTCTTCCATTTGTGCGATATCGTCTTTGAATTTATTTATTTTTTTTTTTCACGAATTGGGTCCTCGGATTTTGATGATTAATTTCGTTTTGGTTCTTTCATAAAAAAAAAGGGAAGTCATTGTGAAATTTATTAATTAATGGTGTGAAGCGAAGAAGGTTATTAATATATCTAAGTATTTACCTAACTTGTCATGTCTCAGCATCTACCTTTGCAGCTCTATGCTTTGTAATAATTCTGAGAATTTACTAAGGTACGGGGTATTTGCCAATGGATGCTAGTAAATGCAATTATCGGACGGAATGAAAATGTAATATTTCGTTGCAAAAGTTACTCGTCAGCGGTTCTGATTTTCGAAGTTATACTTTTGTTAATCTACGTTCTGATTTACCAAATGAAACAGTAAAAAGAAAACATTCAAGCAACAAAAAGAAAATGATGGATCGTATTTATTGCAAAAAATGTCACTAGTGGTCTTTCTGTTCAAAAGGCGCTTTAATTAATTTTGGCCGTTTTGAGTTCTCTCATTGGAAAGCTCGTGTTCTCAGAGATGATATGCAATCTTGCTGAAATAAAGATGTGAAAATGATGACACGTGGGGTTTTTGCGATAGTTTGGAGGAGGACGAAGTCGACAATTAAAAAAATTCATGAGCATTTAGCAAAATTTATACAAACTTTAATTACAAAATTTCCTACGAAATATGCCATATGATCATGCTAAAAATGTTTGTCTTCACTAACCATGAACAAATAAAATTAATGAACATTTCATAAGAATGAGAATTCAATATCAATTTTAAACTTTATTAAAAAATGTTTTTAAAAAAAAAGTTTTTTTTTTTTTTGCGTTTACCAAACGTGTTTCTGTTCTTTTTCTATTCTAGGAACAGAAATTGACTGCAGTTACCAAACATGTTTCTGTTCTTTTTTTATTCCAAGAACAGTTTTTTTTTACACTTACCAAACGCATTCTTTTGTTCAAAAACTGTTCCCTGGAACAGAAACACTTTTTTTTGTTTCTGTTCCCAGGAACAAAAAAGAAACAGAAGTGTTTCCATGCGCACCCTAAATATTGGAGCAACTTGTAAGTTAGTACCTTCGTTGAAAGGGGACGAATCTAGACCCTCTTTCGCCTTGGGAAATAGGAAAAATATTAGTTAATGAGTAGGCTCCTCCGTCTCGATGCAATGCATTGGGAAGAGCGAGCCAAAAGCCTTCGTTTACATCATGAAAGAAGCTAGGGTAACATAGCACCGAGGCAAGAGTTATAAACAGACTAAGGGCGTATTCCTATGTTGATAGCCAATTCGTTAGATGGTAGAGAATCTCCCTCTAAAACTGATGATCGTTGCAGCTTTCAAGTTTCAGCTAGTTAATATAAGAAGTGCTCAAGCAGGTGCTTTCCTTTGTCTTAACTGCTTCCACTACAGGCCACTCAATTAGTTGAATAAATACACATTGCTGTACTAGGTTAAAGATTCTCTCGTGAAGGAAATGGGAGGAGAGAGCACCAAATTGAATCCCAAGGAAAGACACAGTGTCTGACTGCCAACATTGCTCCTCCAAGAACATGGTATCTGCAATGCTGATGAAAAACGATTCCACCAAACGACAAGGACAGAGAAAGCTGATTGTGTCAGGAGGCCTTTTCCCCGTGCAAGACCTGATGAGTCTTTGTTTATTCTACTTCTCCCCAGATAAGATTCATTATTGATTTTGGACAGCATACGAACGGGTCATGCAATGGCCAAACTTGACGATTGTTGGAACATGAATTACGTAATCATGCTGACGTACGCACCTCCCATAGCTGAAGCTTCAAATTCTGGTCGTCCGAACATTTTATAATCTTTGATAGTGTAATTCGAAGACGTTTGCTCATCAACAATACTGGGAAGGCCCGAATATATGAATGAGGTTGCGTATGTGCATGAAGTATTGAGCAGGACAAACTTGGTTAAATGTCATGACAGGATTACTGGATCTGCTTATAAATAGGAACTGAGCTTCCTTCCTTGACCCTGCGCAGCCCAAATAGGAGGAGAGAACACAGAGAGAAAGAGACAGAGAGACAGAGAGATATTGAATATGCAGTCTCTGAGCTCTACCGAGTTGTTCCGCAGAGACTTGACCGAGCAGCCGGTCTGTCTTGTCTACTCATTGATCTCCGACAATTTAAATAGAAGCCATGCTTGGTGCCTTGAAAGACCATGATTTCATTTGCGTTTGGCAGGTGCTGTTTGAAGAGCATTCGGGAGTGAGAAAGGTGATCTTGAACCGGCCTTCCAAGTTAAACTCCCTCAGTCTCGAAATGGTGCGACCCTCTCTTCTTTCTTTTACTCATTTACGCAGGTCCATTACTCAAGTGCGTCTCCTCTGAGCGTGCAGATTTCTCAGATGTTTAGCAAGTTGAAGATCTACGAGGACGATCCTACTGTCAATGCTGTCATCTTGAAGGTAATTGGAGGTTGTATTTATCTCTGTCCTTTCTCCCTACTGAGGTGCTAGTACATATTTAAGCAAATAACAGTGGAGGCGTTTCAAGATTTCATCTAGTGTATACATTTAGATTCAAATTCGATTGATCATGCTCCATCTGATCAATGATATGTTCTTTTGGATGTGCATTAGCTGATTTATGCTCTATGTTATTCTTCGCCTCTTGATCAAATATTCATCAGGGAAACGGGAAAGCATTTTGTGCAGGCGGTGATGTTTTCCAAAATATCTGCTCCATGTTAACAGGTGATCAAATCCGGATCTGCTCCTTTTTAATTGTGTTTAATATAACTATGACCCTTGAAATATGCAAGAGATATGGTATTCTTTTCCAAAAACTTACAATATTTGTTCGACAGCCATATATACATGCAAAATTATAATGTTTTGTGTCAAAAAAATCAGAATTTTTTTCCATGCTGTTAAATTTCGATAAGTTTTAATGAATGCTACAAAAAAACCATTAGGTAAAAATGAGTAAATGGCGACAATTTTTTTCTAATTAAGTTATTAAGCTACCAACACTTGTTAATTTGACATAATAGTTGGTAAAGTTAAGGCTTTGTTAGAATATGTAAACAATGGTCGGGAAAAGATTTTAAAAAGAGACTGTCAAAGATACGAAAAAATAATCAAATGTGCGTTCATAACTAACTCATATAAGAGTTGATAACTTTATCTTATAATCTGAGTAAATTCTGGTATCTCTGAAATCTTTCAGGACATTGGAGCTTTGGAGCAAGCTTTTACAAGAAACAACTCACCTTGGATCACTTGATAGCCACCTATAAAAAGCCTTTGGTGAGATTTGGGGGCTTTTCTTCTTATGCAGTACTTCCATGGCTGATGAACCAAGCGATAAGTATCTGTAGTTAAAGCTAGCAATTCCTTCAAAATCAACTTGAACATTTTCTTTTTCATATGAATGACCTCAAAGGTATGCCTCACCAATGGAGTTGTAATGGGCGGTGGCGCTGGACTCTCCATGCACGCAAGCTTTAGAGTCGTGACAGAGAAGACGGTAGATGGCCCTCGTTTATAAATTCATTTGATTTCTATAACCGGACTCGATGGTGATGAATGATGTTTGCAGATGAGCTTTGTTCATCATAATGCATGTTCTGAGACATCTGATAAAAACTTGCTTGAAACTACAGAAAAAGAAATTTTCTGAAGAGTGTTCCGATTCCTGGTGTTGCAGGTATTTGCAATGCCTGAAGCAATACTCGGATACTTTCCGGATGTGGGTGCATCTCATTTCCTATCCAAGCTTCCCGGTTACTTTGGTAATTCTGAACAGCTTTGTCTTTTCTTTTTTCACTTCAGATGAACCCATTATACACATACTGTCCATTGTAGGAAGAGAAGTACAATGTATGGATCTTCTCATTTTGGACGTCTTTGTATTTGTGCCTCATTGCCAAATTTTAATTGACCAGTTAGTGTGTGTGGGTGTATTGTATTAAGCTTTTTAATCATCGAATATCTAGATTAGATTTTTCTATCCTTTAGATTTTACAAGTGGTGTTACATCAAGCAGGTGAATATCTAGGATTAACCGGAGCACGGCTGGATGGAGAAACAATGCTTGCATGTGGCCTCGCAACTCATTTTGTCTTTTCAAAGGTAACTGAATGGTAGCGATTCCAAATCTTTTTCGCTTTGTTATTTTATATTTAAAAGGAAAAAAGGCGACACATTAGATGTATCTAATGACCAATACGATTTTAGTTTGTCTTTTATATGTATATGGTTAACCCTCTATTTTCTCGATAGGATCTTCCTCTTTTAGAACACGCTCTCTCTTCGGTGGATTCGTCAAATGCATCAGACATATTGTCGGTCATCAACAATTATGCGTGCAAATCCAATATGAAAGAGGAAGAACTCCACAAAAGGTTGCTGATGTTCTACTCTAGGACTTCACTCTCTTCCCGTTGAATATAATCTCTTACATCAACAACTCTTCATTGTTGGAATAGATTGAAGAGCATAAACAGATGTTTCTCAAGACAGACGGTGGAGGGCATATTACATTCTCTTGTAAGCACACGTTGGTTTGAATTCTTTCTCCTTCTTCAATTCTAGTTGCACAGCTGAGATACTTTCGCCGTGCAGGAGGAGGAGCTGCTAAATAACTCGGCAGAGAAATGGATTGCCGAGGCAGTAAACAGTATGAAGTCTGCTAGTCCGACCAGCCTAAAGATTTCTCTGAGATCGGTAATATGCAAAACAAAACGTATACTATCCAGCTTAGTGGTAATTTATACAAAGTAACGCGCTTTCCAATGATAGTGAAATTCGACAGATATCTTCCACTTCTCAAAATCTACTCTTATAGGGTGTGTGCAGATGGAAATTTGAATGTAGAAAGTACTCAGCAGTTTGTGTTAGAATGGAATGGGAGTTTTCCAGTCATAAACTAACTCTTTGCTTACGTACATTCATGTCTGTGTATGCTTGTTCCAGCAGTTGTTGGGTACATGGTACTCATGGATATCAATCATTTATGTGTAACATTTCAAGGAGCATGGCATATTGCATCTAACAGCTAAAAGAACTTGTCGATCTTGATGATTATTAGATAAGAGAAGGACGTGGTCAGACGATTGAACAATGTCTAGCTCGCGAGTACACCATCTTTTGCAACATTGTGCGAAGGAAGATCACCAATGACTTCTACGAGGTACTAACTCTAAATGAATATTTTAATAGGTAGGACATATTCAAGTATTCAGTGGGAGCTTTTGATTTTTCACGTCACTTTTATAAGCAACTCTCCATTGACCGAGAAGTTATTTCATGAACTATGAACCACATAGATCAATACCATCTCAATCATTGATTATGTGGGTCCAACTGTGAAGCTTATATGATCAATGGTACAGATGAACATGATCTAAAATATCTATAGACCATATGATATCTTGGCAACTAGAGCATTCGCCAAGGGTGTCTGTCATGTGTCGTATGTATCCTTCTCTTCATCGATTTGTGTAATGCATTGGTGAATACGTTTTGGTGCAGGGTTCAAGGGCAATATTTTTCGATAAAGACAAAAAACCCAAGGTACAAGCATATAGACTATTACCCTGCTATTTGACTTGTCGAAATGGATCTTGAAACTTTATTTAGTAAAAGCAACAATGTATCAGTTTATTTGTCATTTAATATGGTGATGACATCGTGCTTTAGACATCTTTTTACGTCTAAAACCTTTTGATTGGTATATGCTGCAACGAAGACGAAGACGGTCCAAGTACTTATAATAAAAAATGAGAGGAGAAGGGTATATGCTGCAACAACAAATTATAGTCTGTTGTATATTATCCTTATAATAAAACTCCAAGTACTTAAACTTCATTGAGTTCAAGAGACAATCATTAAAGCCTCGCAGAGATTGGAGATCCTATAATCGTCTGTGTAAGGTAATAAGGCATGGTGTAAGCTAGGATAGTATCAAGTCATATGCTAATAATACAACGTTCGACCATTTCCTAACAGCTTAGCCTTTTAGGACAAACGGTTTTTCTTACAATTTGGATGAATTAATGCACGAGGTTGAGCTTGAGCCTGATTCTTGTTTGATGAACACAGTGGGAGCCGCCGAAGTTAGAGTTGGTCGGAGCAGAGATGGTGGACATGCTATTTAAAGCGATCGAGGATGATGACGACTGGAATTGTCTACAGCTCCCTGCACGGTCCTCCAACGTGCTTGACCACGCAAGGTCAAAGCTCTAAATGAACCTATTTGTGACACAACTCACTCATATTGCTATACGCCAAACTGGAAACCGTAACATCAGTAACCATGGAAACACAACTCATATGTATTGGCTTGCATTTGTAATGTGACAGTCTTCTCTGTCAAACTCCCATGAGGTTAGACAACTCAAGATTTCCAGATTAACTTCCTGTCCAAATTTTAGCATTTGATGCGCACTTTCCCCTCTGGGAATCACGTTGCCCTCTGAAACTACAAGCAACGAAGAGGAATAATTGCTGTTAATGCATCTAAAGATAGAAGAGTGCAGCATCGATGTCGAATTTCAACTGCACAAGTACTCCTCAATGCCAACTTTAAGGGTAAGCCAGGACATTATCAAGTTTTCTGGAGATGAAAATCCAGTAATACCAACAGTTGCTGAGAAGAAGATGAAATCAACAGCAGAAGAAAAAGATTAATTTATTTGTTTCTAAAATAATAAATGTGAGCTTGGACAGTTCCACAAAATTGAAACCCCCCAAACTCAATTGTACAAATAAATAAGGAATACACTAGATCATTCCATTGTGAAAAAAGCTCGCATTCTAGGCCCGAAAGCGGCACAACAATTGTCAGTGACTCAAGCAAAGTCTATGCTCAAGCATTTAGATCCTCGAACAAAATCACGACCATTGCACCCACAAATATGCCTTTGAATAGACAAACATCCAGAATACAAGTTTAGCTTCAGGTTGTCGTCTTTGCGGCCAATACACGCAACCGAGCATTATTTGGCAGACATAGGAAAGTGCAGGTATTGCTCCCCAAAATAAGAAAGTACTGCTCCACCAACGCTTTCAAATCAGAGTATCTTATCTTAATTTCTGTTTCAAACATATCTTCACAAATACAAAAATGAAATTGTGCCATTAAACGAATTTCTATTTCAAACATATTTTCACGAATATAAAAATAATTATGACCAGAAATAAAATGGTTATTATGCGTGCCATAATAATTGTCTAGCCCATTTGTGGGCTTAAGAACAGCCCAAAACGGGCCTCCATGATCCTAGTATGACCCCACATTAATCATTGAAAATCACTAATTTACAAAATACAAATGCCAAAACGAACCAAGAAATACAAAAGAACTTGAATTGATACAAAATTTATAAGCGAACTATATGTTATTAAAAAAAAAAATCAGTACCACACGAGTTATAATTAAAGCGATCAAGATCAAAACAAAGCAAGTTATAATAATGATCGGAAGCATACTAATGGAATACGATGGGTCCAAATCAAACATGTAGAATTCTAACTCGAATTAGAATGGGCTCAAACGACGAATCATGCCGCACTCTCGGTTTGAGGTTGCAAAAGCACTTAGGGGTCGAACACCTGGACCAAATTGAAAAGATGGTTAACAACTACTAACGGCAGATTGTCTGCCATCATAAATCAATAAATCATGATTTTATAGATGACTTACAGGTTGGTAAAGTCTTAGAAAAGATGGGAAGTAACTGGTGAGGAATCCGTCAAAAAGTTAAGGCACTATTTGGTAGCCATCCAAACAGTACCTTATTATGATTTTCTATTCCCAAAATCAGTTTTGGTAACCATCCAAACAGTGTCTTATTCTGATTTTCTGTTCCAAGAATCAGTTTGGGACGAAAATCGCGTTTGGTAAAAAAAATTTTCTTGAGAATAAATTTGTTCCCAGAATTAATTTGGGATGAGAATCAAGAAAAATAATAAAAAAAATGTATTCTTGTTTCAGGAACAAAATTGAGAATCAAAACTCTTCTTCTTCTATTTTCTTCTTCTTCATCGACCGCCATCCCACGACCGCCGCCCGCCGCCATCCGTCGCCACCCACTGATGTTCGCCGCTGCCGCCTCCGGTCGCTGCCCGCCACCGGTCGCCAACAACCGATCCAGCAAGCTCGCCAGGCTAGGGCGAGGTCCGGCGAGCTCACCGGTGGCCAAGCGGGCCTCGCCCAACAGCCAGTGAGGCCGAGCCGACGAGGGCCAACGACCGACTTGAAGAAGAATTAGAATATGAGAAAAAAGAAAAAAAAAAAGGAAAAAAGGAAAAAATGAAAAGAAAAAAATGAAAACATTATAAAAATTATTTAAAAATTAAAATAAATTGATTTGGAATAGAATCAATGAACATGGTATCAAACGCAATTTTATTCCAGAATCAGAAATTTTGTACAGTTACCAAATGCGTTCTTTTACTTAGAATCAGTTCCCGGGAACAGAATAAAAAATAATCATTTCTGATCAGAATTTGTTTCCAAGAACAGAATCGTTACCAAACGCATCATCTAGGCCCTTATTTTTAAAAAAACAAAATATATTGTATGAACATAAATTTAATTATAAAATTTTTAATTTTATCAATTTAGTCACTATATTTGCATAAATTCTATTATAGTATTTTTGGCAATTTTCGTCAAAATCGCTGACTTGATAGTGTACCATGTAAAATGGCCGGCGATGACTAGACAATTACGTAAGCGATTTCCGACAAAAATCAATGGAAAAGACTATATTAGAATCTCACACAAAGGTTTATGACTAAACTGACAAAATTGAAAAGTTTAAAAATGAATTAACATATGTATAATAGGTTCGGGACTGATTGGATAATTTTCCTCTCACTTTCCTCAGTCAACTTGCAAAAAAAAATAAAAAAAAATAAAGACTAGATAAAAGAATCGTTAATGAGGAAGCTCATGTGTCTTGATGTAATGAATTCGGAAGAGTCAGGCAAAGGCCTCTGTTTGCAGCATGCAAGAATCCTAGGGCGACATAGTATGCAATGAGGCGAGAGTTAAAATAGACAGATTCATCGTTAGGAAGCGCAGTTACATTATACTAGCTCTCAATAGTGGCATTTATCAGTGATGTCCTCGTGTCCAGCGACGAAGATAAACATAGCAAGCGATCTCACGCAACCATCTTGCGTGAAATTTAAGGATCAACATGCATTGGTGCACTTTGGAGAAGTCAACGAGGAGCTGATTTGTTAGGCCCTCTCTTCTGGTGACACATCTCCTTACTTTCAGCGACTTTTTCTCTTTATTTTATGAGTTACTATTTGGTCACGGACGGTGTTAAAAGCATCGTTACACTAATTTCATTAATAAGTGAAATTTTCCATTTCGTGACTGCTCATGTAGAAAACATTTTAGGCCCATGGTATGCCTTGTATAAATCATTACTTAATTTCCTATAAACTCCGAAAGAAACAGGCTCAACAAAGTAGAAAGAAAAACTTTATTTTTAATGTTAATACCACGAAAAACTTCAAACTTATACACATGTTAATCTCTTATGTCACCTGGTAATTTCTTCTTCTCGCATTAGACTTGAATTACAAGATTCAATAATTTCCCACATCATTTCTTAACAAATAGTTCACCCTCTAATATAACTTGATTATAAAATATGTCTAAGACCTTGGATTAATGTTGAGAATGTACTTCATTAATTTTCCTTAATCCAAAAAAATAGTGCAACTTCCAGACGAGGTCTCATCTCAACTTATAGATTTGAGCTCTTTTGGAATTTGAAACCTTTCGATTTCCTTTCAATTTCAACATGATATTCAAGACTTCTTATTGGACACAAGGTACAAAGTGGATAGCACGATAATGCTCGTACGAAGAGGAGATGATTTAAGCACGAGCAAACAATCCAAAGGCGGGATTGATGGTGGTGAAGCCTCCATCCACCGCCAGATTCTGGCCACTGACGTACTTGGACTCATCACTCCCCAGATACAGAGCAGCCTTCGCAACATCTTCTTCCTGTAGACTCACCCCATCCAAGTTAGAATACACTCGGACTCCTGCACTCTCGTCGACTTTGAAGAACTCCTTCGTCAATGGCGTCAGAATGAAATAAGGCGAGACACAGTTCACACGAATTCCATATCGCCCGAGCTCTGCGGCCACGTTCCTCGTGAGCCCCACGACGGCATGCTTGGAGCTGGTGTACGCGTGGGACGCCACCCCGCCCACGCTCGAGCTGACGCTCCCCACATTGATGATGCTTCCGCTCCGTGACGGGATCATGGCTCGAGCAGCGTGCTTGGTCCCTAAGAAGACGCCCGTCAAGTTCACGCTGATCACCCTCTCGAAGTCGGCCTTGTCATTGTCTAATATGTTGGCCTTAGGCGGGTCGCTGATCGCAGCATTGTTCACCATTATGTCCAGCTTTCCAAACTTGTCGACCGCAGTGGCAATAGCGTTTTCAACATCGGACTCGATTGATACATCGCAATGCACAAAGGATGCGGTTTCGGCACCCAGATCCTTGCACACCGACTTGCCCAAGTCGTCGCGAATGTCGGCTATAATGACTTTAGCCCCATGCTTCGAGAAGAGCCTCGCGGTCGATTCTCCTATGCCGCCCGCCCCACCTGTGATCACTGCCACCTTTCCCTCCAGTCTGCAAAACCTTGTGTTAATGAGCCACACAATCTAGTTTTACATGAACAAAAGAAACGAAAACGAGAGCATTTCCAGCTTTGATGAGCAAAGCTCTACTCTTAAACGTAATTTCCAACATCCTTAAATCGCACGCACATTGCCAAAGCCACATGAATGACAAATTTTCCCATCGTTTAGAAAATAATCTATTTGGACGTAAGTCCGAGAGCAAAAGAGCAATACCTTCGTGCTTCCCGGGGGAGGAGTGTTGTGGTCGCCATGGTTTGAAAGATTGTTTCGAATAAGGCTTAGCTACTAGCAAGGGGGTTTTCGTATGATCAGTGACAACAATCGAACCCGAACCTTCTTGTTATATAGACTTTTGGGGGTGGAGCCTTAACCTACTCCCATTGAGCCACAGGATTCATGTGTAATTTCATGGATAATGAAAGATCAGGGGGCCACCCTTGGCGTGCGAACATCATCCCAAACAAACCAGGTCGTCAATATCATATTACACAATGGATTAATATCATGAGAAATTCAAAACTGGTACATTTATAATAAATTTACCTCAAAATAATTTTTTGACCACAAAAAAATCTTAAGTTGGTATACCTGTGATAAATATATTCTAAACTAATTTCTAACAACCAAAAATCTCAACTGATATATTCATAACATATATAGCCTTTATTAGTTTTGTTAAAATGAATTAATATCACGAAAAATTACAAATAAGTATATTTACGGTGGAACCCCAAACTATTATATCTATCGACTACCATGTATTATTCAATTCAGCAACTTAACGGTAAAATTTAACAAAAACTAACGAATAGTAAATTTGTCACAAATATATCAATTTAAAATAAATTTGTCATATGTGTATTAATTTAAATTTTTTTGTGATATTTACCGATATTAACTAATACGAGTCCGTGTCACCCGCTGATGTTTTCCCGAGAACAAGTGGTCGTTCTTTCTTCCATTCCATCAAATGGCTTGATCCTCCTGGAGCATCTTTCACCAGCCTGTGGAATCTGTCGTACTAAAGATGCCTACTGCAGATTAATTAAGGAGATAACGTACCACAGAAACCGTCCGAAGATATAAAGACAATCTCCCACTTGTTGACAGAGAGCTTGAGGTCTAGAAAACAGTTCTTTGATAGGCAGATTGATAATAAAATCTATTAGCCAAAATAAACAGTGATGTTGATACCCATATGTGCTCTTATATACGAGAAAAAGTCGTAATACAATTTTTTCTCTTTGAATGATCCTTTTTTTTATGTGTAGTTTTGTTGTCTACTCGATAGAGCTCTCCATGCATTTGTGCTTCGTTGATAGCTACAAAGAAAGCTGATAGGATATGTATCATTACCGGTGAAATGAGCATAAGAAAATTCAATGAAAAGAGTCGAGATTTTATCACTCCCCATTTTTCACATTGTTGCTGATATAAGAGATAAAACATAATGGAAAAAAGAAACGGAACAAGGAAATAAATTGAATACTGCATTTTACAATATTCTATCAATATGACATATTCCATGGAGAGATGAAATTTTGCTTTTTAGCAATCCCCTTATTTTTCAAAAGATAGCAATCTCCCTGCGGCTTGACCATTGCTAGATTCGATGAGGCCAAGCTTTAACCAAGGCTACTAAGGCCACTAGTGAGGTCGACCTCGCCAGCCCAATGAGGGCAAGCCTTGCCCAATGACGATGAGGTTGAGCATTGCCAATGGCCAGTTGCCAGCCATAGCCAAGGCCTGACAACTAGTCAAAGGAAGAAGGAAAGGAAAAAAGAAAGAAAATGTGATGAAAAAATTTAAAAATAAAAAATCATTAAAATTCAGAAAAATTATAAAAATGCAATAAAATTTTATGTTAACATCGATCGCACCGCGTAAGAAAGCCAACATAAAGCAAAGTATCATATCAACAATTTCTCGTCAAAATTAGTCGAAATGACTAAATTGATAAATCGTTAAAAGATTTAGAACTAAATTAGCTAGTTGTCCAAAGGTTTAAAACTAAATTGGTATAATTGAAAATTTTAAAATTGAATTAACCTCCATATAATAAGTTTAGGATTTTTTTGGATAATTTTCCCAAGATAATTCTTTGTTTATTTTACTTCTACCCAGATTTTGTATGCTTCAGTTCCGACTTTTGACAGCATATGAACCCGTCACGCAATGGCTCAACTTGATGATAATTACGTAATTAAGCTTACGCACGCACCTCTCATATTTAGAGCATGAGTCACTGATCACAGAGAGTTGATCACTAAGGAGGGTTTTGCACGTGCAAGACAAGACAAGCCTTTGCTTATTCTACTTCTCTCCCGAATTTAATATGCTTAATTTCTGACTTTTCACCGCCTGTGAACTAGACTTGCAATGGCTCAGCTCGATGGTTATTGGAACTTGAATTACGTAATTAGAAACCATTCGCGCATGAGTCTTGATCATGGTAAGTTGATCAATTTGGAGGGTTTTGCACATGCAATGTGAGACGAGTCTTTGTTTATTCTACTTCTCCCCCAAATTTAATATGCTTAATTTCCAACTTTTCACCACATATGAACTAGAATTGCAATGGATCAGCTCGATGATTAAGCAAAGACGAGGTAGACGAGTCTTTATTTATTCTATCGAGTAGACAAGTCCTTATTTATTCAACTTATGACCGCATATGAACTCGTCATGTAATGGCTCAGCTTGATGATTATCGGAACTTGAACTTGAATTACGTAAGTAAGCTCACGGTACACACCTCCCATATCTGAATCCTCAAATTCTGGTCCTATAAACACTTTATAATCTCGATAATGGTCTTGATGATAGTTTAAATTTATGAATTACTGGGAGGGACCAAGTATATTAATGGAATTAAGTGCTAAGTCACCAAAATTAAAAATTATATATATATATATATATATGTCAGCATCTTAGTGTAAAGATGTTTTTAACACCGTCCGTAGGACCGTAACCAAATAGTAATTCATAAAATAAAGAGAAAAATCTTTGAAAGTAAGGAGATGTGTCACCAAAAGAGAGGGCCTAACAAATCAGCTCCTCGTTGACTTCTCCAAAGTGCAGCAGTACATCTTGATTCTTAAACTACACGTGGATGGTTACGTGAGATTGCTTGCTATGTTTATCTTTGTTGCTGGACGCGTGGACATCACTGGTAAATGTCACTATTGAGAGCCAGGGTAACGTGACATCGCATACTATGTCACCCTAAGATCCTTGCATGGTGCAAACAGGGGCTTCTGGCTGACTCTTCCTAATTCATTGCATTAAGGCACATGAGCTTCCTTTTTAACTATTCTTTTATCTAGTCTTTATTTTTTGCAAGTTAACCAGGAAATGTTTGAGGAAAATTATCCAGTCAGTCCTTAACCTATTATACAGATGTTAATTCATTTCTAAATCTTTTAATTTTGTCAATTCGGTCTTAAATCTTTATGTGAGATTCTAATATGGTCTCTTCAATCGATTTTTGCCGGAAATCACTGACGTTGTTGAAAGGACTATGATGTAATTCATGTAAATATAATGACTAAATTGGTAAAATTGAAAATTATAGAACTAAGTTAATATCCGTACAATATATTTAGTTTTATAAACGTAAGGGTCTAGATGGTTGCTTAACTTTTTTATGGATCCTTCGCTAGTAACTTCTCATATTTTCTAAGACTTTACCAACCTCTATAAGTCATCTATAAAATCATAATTTATTGATTTATGATGGTAGACAATCTACCGTCAGTAGTTGCTGACCATCTTCTGAATTTGGTCCAAGTGTTCAACCCCTAAGTGCGCTCGCAGCCTCAAACCGAGAGTACGGCATGATTCGTCCTTGAGCACATTCTAATCCGAGTTAGAATTCTCCATGTCTGATTTCGACCCGTGGTATTTCGTTAGTATGCTTTTGATCATTATTATATGTTGCTTGTTTTGATCTTGATCGCTTTAATTATAACTCGTTTGGTACTGATTTTTTTTTTCATAACATATAGTACGTTTATAAATTTTGTTTTGATTTGAGTTCTTTTGTATCTCTTGGTTCGTTTTTGCATTCGTATTTTATAAATCAATGATTTTGTCAATGATTGAGATGGGGTCATTCCCGAGTCATAAAGGCCCGTTTCAGGCTATTCTTAAGCCCAAGGATGGGATAAACAATTAAGGCACACATGATAATCATTTTCTTGATGGCCAAAACTATTTTTTTGGTTTCTAGGAATGTATTTGGAATATAAATTTGTTTGGTAATACAATTTCATTTTTTTATTTCTAAAACGAATTTTTAGTCCATAAATTTGTTTGAAATAGAAATGAGAAGTAAAAATTTTCTACTTCTCTATATCTGGAATAGAAATGAGAAATAAATTCTTTTTAGACTAGATCAATCACTTAAAAGGGGTGAATAGGTAATAGTGTAGAATTTAAACAAGTTAGAACGATATTGCAGCAAGACAACATCCGACGACAAACTGTGCTATGTTCAGATCTTGCCGGTGTCAATAAATTATCATAGAAATATAAACTGGAGTTTAGGGATAGAGAAATTTGCACACAACAGAATTATAGTGGTTTAACTTTGACAAGCCTATGTTCACTCTCCCCCTCCAGTGCTAACAGTCTATTGGCTGGATTCTACTAGTATGAATCAATCAAAGGTTACAAGGATCGAGTAAGTGCTACTCAAGCTCGTGTGAAAGATTTGCTAATCTCACACTCACGACCTCTAACAGATTACAATGTTTAGCTCAAGTAAGACGAAAGTATTTGAGACAAAACTTTTGTGAACTTTGGAAATCTGAATGTTTGTGTTCTCTCTTACGTCCTTCAGCAGTATGACTTCCTTTAATACTCCTTACTGTCCAAGTTGACCGTTGGAGCTTCTTTTTGAGAATCAAGCATTAAATCAACCGTTGGACTTGAACCTTCATGAAGATTTGATTGCTTTTGAATTGTAGAGAAAGAAATCCCCCCTAACATCTGCCGCCCATACAGCAGATGAAGTTTCCAAAAGTTGAGTCTTTCCTATGAAGAACTTTACATCTTCAATATGATTGTTCTGTTGGTTGATTGAAACATTCCAAATGCAGTAAGATTGATTTCGATAATTTCCTTTCGAACAATCAAAGTTTATTAGGTATGAAATTCAATGAAAAGAGTCAAGATTTTATCGCTCCCCATTTTTCACATTGTTGCTGATATAAGAGATAAAACATAATGGAAAAAAGAAACGGAACAAGGAAATAAATTGAATACTGCATTTTACAATATTCTATCAATATGACATATTATGTGGAGAGATGAAATCTTGCTTTTTAGTAATCCCCTTATTTTTCAAAAGACAGCAATCTCCCTGCAACTTGACCATTGCTAGATTCGATGAGGCCGAGCCTTAGCCAAGGCTGCTAAGGCCACTAGTGAGGTTGACCTCACCAACCCAATGAGGGCAAGCCTCGCCCGGTGATGATGAGATTGAGCATTGCCAATGGCCAGTTGCCAACCATAGCCAAGGCCTGACAACTGGCCAAAGGAAAAAGGAAAGGAACAAATAAAGAAAATGTGATGAAAAAGTAAAAATAAAAAATCATAAAAATTCAGAAAAATTGTAAAAATGCAATAAAATTTTATGTTAACATCGATCGCATCGCGTAAGAAGGCCAATATAAAGCAAAGAATCATATCAACAATTTCCAGTCAAAATTTGCCGGAATGACTAAATTAGCAAATCGTTAAAAGGTTTAGAACTAAATTAGTATAATTTAAAGGTTTAAAATTGAATTAACCTCCCTATAATAAGTTTAGGATTTTTTCGGATAATTTTCCCAAGATAATTCTTTGTTGATTTTACTTCTGTCCAGATTTTGTATGTTTCAATTCCGACTTTTGACAGCATATGAACCCATCACACAATGGCTCAACTTGATGATAATTACGCAATTAAGCTTACGCACGCACTCCTCATATTTAAAGCATGAGTCACTGATCACAGAGAGTTGATCACTAAGGAGGGTACAAGTCTTTGCTTATTCTCCTTCTCCCCCGAATTTAATATGCTTAATTTCTGATTTTTCACCGCATGTGAACTAGACTTGCAATGTTTGCTCAAAAAAAAAAAAAAAAAAAAACTAGACTTGCAATGGCTCAGCTCGATGGTTATTGGAACTTGAATTACGTAATTAGTAACCATTCGCGCATGAGTCTTGATCATGGTAAGTTGATCAATTTGGAGGGTTTTGCACATGCAATATGAGACGAGTCTTTGTTTATTCTACTTCTCCCCCAAATTTAATATGCTTGATTTCCAACTTTTCACCACATATGAACTAGAATTGCAATGGATCAGATCGATGATTAAATAAAGACTCGTAATGGATCAGCTCGATGATTAAACAACAACGAGGTAGACGAGTCTTTATTTATTCTATCGAGTAGACGAGTCTTTATTTATTCTGCTTATGACCACATATGAACTCGTCATGTAATGGCTCAGCTTGATGATTATCCGAACTTGATCTTGAATTACGTAAGTAAGCTCACGGTACGCACCTCTTGTATTTGAATCCTCAAATTCTGGTCCTATAAACACTTTATAATCTCAATAATGATCATGATGATAGTTTAAATTTATGAATTACTAGGAGGAACCAAGTATATTAATGAGGTTGCATATGCTTTTTAAATGTGTAGGATGTTCTTTTTTAACACACATCAACTTGTATTGTTTTGATGAAAAATTTGATAGATATATTTAGATTGTTAAGTCCATGTTGTTTCACAAATATATATTAATTGGGTGTAAATTGCGAAGTGCAAAATTGGAAGAGGAAAACCTCGAAAATGTTCTCTCGCATTTCACATTTTTATTTAGTTCTTAGATCTGAATTTAGATTAGGCTAATTGAGTCGCCACTAATCTATTTTTGGTAGGTCGATTAGAAACCCAAGCAAAGTAACGGGAGATTTACTTTACTCCTACGAACTAGAGATTTATAAGCTCAGGGACTTGGTTACGCTAGATTTCTCTAACGCCCTTTCGATACCTTTCTCTTTTATTTCGAAAAATGTTTAGCAGGCAGCTTGAATTGATTTTAAATCTATTCCCTAATATGTGAGGTGATCATACGGATGTGCAAACCACCAATTTAACACCTAAGAAAATAATGAATAAATTATGAAACTTACCTCTTAGCAACGAAAGCATCTGTGTCGTCAAATCAGAATTCACATCAATTCTAGATATAATTTTTAATTAACACGCAATTTCTTTTTTTCGTTTTCACTTAATTAATGAGAATCTAATCTATTCTACGCCACATAAATAGGTCATGCCCCATCTGATCAAATAATATATTCTCTAGGATATGGCGTTAACTTATTTCTAATATTGATGTTATTTTTCGCCTCTCGCTCAAATATTCATTAGGGAAACGTGGAAGCATTTTGTGTGGGTCGTTATGTGGTGTGCTCCATGTTAATGGGTGATCCAATCCGGATATGCTCCCTTTTACCTGTGTTTCATATGACCACAAGGGCTTATCCTGTATTTGGTTGTTCGGATCCAAATTTGGATAGAATAGGTTAAGGAGGGATTTAAAATCCTCAAAATATCCTCAAATTATAAAAATATCTCATTATTTATTTGGTGCATCTTAAGATAGGATTTGAATCTTTGAAAAGAAAAAAAAAAAACCTTTAAAAATCTGCCACAGAGTAAATTTGAAAATCCTTAAAAATCTTCGAAGGTCCCATCTTCGATTGGCTTCTCTTGTATATGAGACTAAAACCTTTCCAACCACATATATGTGAAGTCGACCTTTGGAGTATGATGACTCTCAACTGACACAAGTTCATATAGATGCCCTTGTTAACAGCAGGAGGCAATTCCTATGGTTGTACAACCAAACTCCATAGACGAAGAAAACAACTCCTCCGTCCCAAGGGTCGACCGAGGCTAGCAAGGCCACTAGTGAGGTCAACCTTGCCAACCTAACGAGGGCAAGCCTTGCCTAAACAACGGTGAGGTTGAACCTTGTCAGTGGTCGATTGTCAATCATTGCCGAGGCTTGGTGACCAGCTAGACGAAAAATGAAAGAAAATAAAATAAAAAATTCAAAATATTTATAAAAAAAATTCAAAATATGTAAAAATTGTCCATGTCGACGTTGGCCATACCACGTAGAATAACCGACAGCAATCTCTTAACAAAGTTGGCCAAAATGACCGAATTGATAAATTATTAAAAGATTTAACACTAAATTGGCAAACCATCAAAATGTTTTAGATTGAATGACCAAAATTGACACGACTAAAAAATTTATGATTGAATTGACAATTTACTAAGAAATGTTTATTAAATTGGCACAATTGAAATGTTATAGCTAAATAGGTCACCGAACAATAGGTTTAGAACTTTTTAAATAATTTCCCTAGGTAAGATGAGTCTTTGTTTATTCTACTTCTACCCAGATTTTGTATGCTTCTTTTCCAACTTCTGACAGCATATGAACACGTCACGCAATGGTTCAATCTGACGATAATTACGTAATTAAACGTACGCACGCAGCTCTCATATCTAAGGCTTCAAATTCTGGTCATAGCAACATTTTTATAATCCAGATTTGAAAACATTCTTGCGTGTCCTAATCACACCTCGTGATCATTTAAGACTATTTGTATTAGAGCCAACTTGAAAGCAAGCATCACTTTTTTGAAATGCGACAGACGTGGACCTCCGACTTTCCTTGGGCATTTTATATAGATAAAGAGCGGGAAAAATATTAGTTGATGAGCAAGCTCCAGTGTCTTGTTGCAATGCATTGGGAAGAGTCGGCCAAAGGCTTTGTTTAATCTGCTTTTTCCCCAAATTTCGTATGCTTCATTTCTGACTTTCAAGAGCAAATGAACTGTTCTTGCAATGGCTCAGCTTGATGATCGTTACAACTTGAATTACTTAATTAGAATCCATTTGCGCATGAGTCCTAATCACACAAAGTTGGTCGGTAAGGAGAGTTTTGCACATGCAAGTCGAGACTATTTCTTTGTTTATTCTACTTCTCCCCCAAATTTAATATGCTTTATTTCCGACTTTTGACCGCATGCGAGCTGGTCTCGCATGGCTCCGCTTGATGATTATTGCAACTTGAATTAAGTAATTCGAAACCATCTGCGCATGATTCCCGTCCACAGAAAGTTGATCAATGAAGAGGTTTTGCAAATGTAAGACGAGACGAGTCTTTGTTAATTCTGTTTCTTCCAATAACGAGGTTTTGCACGTGTAAAACGAGACGAGTCTTTGTTTACTCTGCTTCTCCGTCAAAATTAAAAATGCTTCATTTCCGACTTTTGGCAGCATGTGAACTAGTCTTGCAAAGGCTCCGCTTGATGAATATTGTAACATGAATCATGTAATTAGAAACCATATTCGCACGAGTCTTGATCACAGGAAGTTGATTACTAAGGAGGGTTTTGCACATGCAAGACGAGATTGAGTCTTTGTTTATTCTATTTCTCCCTCATAATTGATATGCTTCATTTCCAACTTTTGACTGCATATGAACTAGTCTTGCATGATTATTGGAATTTGAATTCCAAGAAGCACCGACACTCTTTTGGAATCTTTGTGTCTTATCGAACACTTCGACACATCAACTCTCCTGATATTTTTTGACATGCAAGTCCAGAATTCCAACATGCGAATTTGGAATTCCAATAAGTGATTCCTACACGTGCAAGTCAATTCTAAAAATTTTCAATACATGAAAGGTCAAAATATAGATATAAAATAATTATAATAATAATAATAATAATAATAATAATAATAATAATAATAATAATAATAATAATAATAATGGAAATATATATATATAGTTTACTCCCCTCTTTCAACTCTCACTTCTAGTGACACACCATTCATTCTCCCAAGTTTATTTTTTGCTCCTCTTCCAATACGCTTTGACATGTGAGTCAAGAATGTGGGTTGTTTGCTTTTCCATTTTTTCCACGTATTATGGATTATTGGAATATAGTTGAATTTATCAAATCAAAACAATGAATGATATTAATAAATGACAGATTAATGTTTTTAATATAAATTCATTCTAGACTCTTATTTATTGATTGATTGATTGATTTATTTATTTATTTATTTATTTATTTATTTATTTATTTATTTTTGAATTTGAATCAAATTAATATGATTAAAATAATCATAAGAATAATAATTTTTCGCATATATTAAAAAATACACATTTAATGAAATAACACTTCCCAAGGTATTGGAATTCTCTATTTTCTAGGAAAATATATATTTTGGCAATTTTTTAATCATTAATTTCTTTTAACTAACCGATGGGAGGAGAAGGATATATGTTGCAACAACAAATTATAGAGTCTCGTTTATTATCCAAATAATTAAAGTCCAGGTACTTAATCTCAATGAGTTCAAGAGAAAATCATTAAAGCCTCGCAGAGATTTGAGATCCTATTATCGTCGGGAAGGTAAAGTGCAAGCTTGAATTCTACTGGGTCATATGCTATAACTACATTTTTGCCCCTTTTCCTAACAAGTTAACCTTCTGGGACAAACAGATTATCTAACAAATTAAATTAATTAATACACGGGGTTGAGCTTGAGCCTGATTTTTGTTTGATGAACACCATGGGAGCCAGCAAAATTAGAGTTAGTCCTAGTAGAGATAGCGGATATGCTATTCAAAGCATCGGAGGATGATGACAATTGGAATTGTCTACAGCTCCATGCACGGTCCTCCAATTCGCTTGATCACGCGAGATCGAACCTCTGAACAGACCCATTTTGTAGTTTTTAGTTAATATGGATGCAATTAGACCGTCGTCTATGTCTCTCTCTATTTATCTATTTGTGTATGAGACCTACAAGTCCAACATTTCTCTTTTACAAGTGCATTATTACATGCTATTTACAAGAAACAACCAAAAAAAAATTCCTAAGTTGTTGAATTCAACGCACGGCGTTCCTGCTAGCCGGCCAAAAGAAACTGTGACATCTTCATTGATGTTTCCTTCTCTTCAACTCCATGGAGCCCATTATTTATTGCAGTTCTACAAACTGGAAACTGTGACAGCAATAACCGTAAAAACACAACTCCCACTTACTGGCATCGATTTGTAATGTGACACAGTCTGGTTTGTCAAGATCGCACGAGGTTAGGCAACTCAAGTTTTCCTGATTATCTTGCTGTCTAATTTTTATCATTTCATGAGCGTTGCCATCTGTGCATGAGTCCTAAGTATAGAAGGTTGATTAATGAGGAGGGTTTTTTGCTTTGTTTTAACCGTGTTTCATATGACCATAAAGGTCAACTGATTATCACTGTGATGACTTAGTAACTCAATATGCTAATAAAATGTCGCCGAACCTATTGGTAGTAACCTCTTGAAAAATTATTAATCAACGGTATTATTAGATAAAGGATAAAGATATCTAATCTGTATATAAATATGTTGATGGTTTGTTTTGCATTGGAATAAGTAATTATACATAATAATTAAAGACTAGGTAGAATATTGGTTACTGAGTAAGCTCGCGTGCTAATAGACAAATTCTTTATCAGGAAGTGCAATTACATTATATTGGCTCTCAAAATTGATGTTGACATAGACTTCTGGGACCTAAAAAACCACCGTCCAGCGATGTCGTATCCAGCAACAGAGCATATATTATCTTTAACAAGCAATCCGACTTAACCATCTTACATCTGTATCTTCTTTACTATCTCCGGTAATAAAAGGGCATCAAAGCTACTGTCATTAGTTTATCAAACATATAGGAAGTCCTATGGAAGGGTTACTAAGCATAGAAACTCGATATGGATCCTACGTAGATTGTATCAAGCTCAATCGTTCTTCCTCTAAATAAATTAGGATCGATTAGATCAAGATCAAAAAAAGCTCAATTCTATAATAATCTTTCTTTTAAGTATAAGCATTGGTCTAAATAAAAATTTAACTGCGAGCTAGAATTGAAAGCAAAGGCCCCAACGCAAAGTCGTGCGCATCTACATTAGAAACCAAATATGCCAAGCATCAAACTTTGAGTGATGAAAAAATAGCTATCAATAACGAGTTATAGATTTTGCCCTCACAATTCATTGAACGCAAACACTCACATGGCATCTTGGCCCAAGAAGTTTGATATTATATATTAGAAACAAAACAAACCATTTATTATCCCACATTTTACTTGAGTTTCTAATCAACTAGCAACGACTCCAAAATGAATTAATCTGCATGTTTAAAGAATTAAATTAAAACCCAAAAGCCTTCGTTTACATCATATAAGAAGTTAGGGTAACATAGCACCGAAGCAAGAGTTATAAACAGACTAAGGGCGTATTCCTATATTGATCACCAATTCGTTAGATGGTATAGAATTCCTTTGTCTTAACTGCTTCCACTACAGGTCAATCAATTAGTTGAATGAATACACGTTGCTGTACTAGGTTAAGATTCTCCCGTGAAGGAAATGGGAGGAGAGAGCACCAAATTGAATCCCAAGGAAAGATACAGTATCTGACTGCCAACATTGCTCCCCCAGGAACATGGTATCTGCAATGCTGATGACCCACGATTCCACCAGAGGACAAGAACAGAGGAAGCTGATTGTGTCAGGAGGCCTTTTCCCCGTGCAAGACCTGATGAGTCTTTGTTTATTCTACTTCTCCCCAGATAAGATTCATTATTGATTTTTGACAGCATACGAACGGGTCATGCAATGGCCTAACTTGACGATTGTTGGAACATGAACTACGTAATCATGCTGACTTACGCACCTCCCATAGCTGAAGCTTCAAATTCTGGTCGTCCGAACATTTTATAATCTTTGATAGTGTAATTCGAAGACGTTTGCTCATCAACAATACAAGGCCCGAATATATGAATGAGGTTGCGTATGTGCATTAAGTATTGAGCAGGACAAACTTGGTTAGATGTCATGACAGGATTACTAAATCTGCTTATAAAAAGGAACAGAGCTTCCTTCCTTGACCCTGCGCAGCCCAAATAGGAGGAGAGAAAAGAGAGAGAGAGAGAGAGAGAGAGAGAGAGAGAGATTGAATATGCAGGCTCTGAGCTCTACCGAGTTGTTCCACAGAGACTTGACCGAGCAGCCGGTCTGTCCTCTCTACTCATTGATCTCCAACAATTTAAATAGAAGCCATGCTTGGTGCCCTGATAGACCATGATTTCATTTGCGTTTGGCAGGTGCTGTTTGAAGAGCATTCGGGAGTGAAAAAGGTGATCTTGAACCGGCCTTCCAAGTTAAACTCCCTCAATCTCGAAATGGTGCGACCCTCTCTTCTTTCTTTTACTCATTTACGCAGGTCCATTACTCAAGTGCGTCTCCTCTGAGCGCGCAGATTTCTCAGATGTTTAGCAAGTTGAAAATCTACGAGGACGATCCTACTGTCAACGCTGTCATCTTGAAGGTAATTGGAGGTTGTATTTATCTCTGTCCTTTCTCCCTACTGAGTTGCTAGTACATATTTAAGCAAATAACTGTACAGGCGTTTCAAGATTTCATCTAGTGTATACATTTAGATTCAAATTCGATTGATCATGCTCCATCTGATCAATGATATGTTCTCTTGGATATGCATCAGCTGATTTATACTCTATGTTATTCTTTGCCTCTTGATCAAATATTCATCAGGGAAACGGGAAAGCATTTTGTGCGGGCGGTGATGTTTTCCAAAATATCTGCTCCATGTTAACAGGTGATCAAATCCAGATCTGCTCTTTTTTAATTGTGTTTAATATGACAATAACCCTTGAAATATGCAAGAGATATGGTATTCTTTTCCAAAAACTTACAATATTAGCTGGACAGCCATATATACATGCAAAATTATATTCTTTTGTGTAAAAAAAATCGGAATTTTTTTCTGTGCTTTAAATTTGGATAAGTTTTAATGAGTGATACAAAAAACCATTAGTAAAAACGAGTAGATGGCGACATTTTTTTTTCTAATTAAGTTATTGAGCTACCAACACTTGTTAATTTGACATAATAGTTGGTAAAGTTAAGGCTTTGTTAGAATATGTAAACAATGGTTGGGAAAAGATTTTAAAAAGAGACTGTCAAAGATATGAAAAAATAATCAAATATACGTTCATAACTAACTCAAATTTAGAGTTGATAACTTTATCTTATAATCTGAGTAAATTCTGGTACTACTGAAATCTTTCAGGACATTGGAGCTTTGGAGCAAGCTTTTACAAGAAACAACTCACCTTGGATCACTTGATAGCCACCTATAAAAAGCCTTTGGTGAGATTTGGGGGCTTTTCTTCTTATGCAGTACTTCCATGGCTGATGAACCAAACGATAAGTATCTGTAGTTAAAGTTAGCAATTCCTTCAAAATCAACTTGAACATTTTCTTTTTCATATGAATGACCTCAAAGGTATGCCTCATCAATGGAGTTGTAATGGGCGGTGGCGCTGGACTCTCCATGCACGCAAGCTTTAGAGTCGTGACAGAGAAGACGGTAGATAGCCCTCGTTTATAAATTCATTTGATTTCTATAACCGGACTCAATGGTGATGAATGATGTTTGCAGATGAGCTTTGTTCATCATAATGCATCTTCTGAGACATCTGATAAAAACTTGCTTGAAACTACAGAAAATGAATCTTTCTGAAGAGTGTTTCAATTCCTGGTGTTGCAGGTATTTGCAATGCCTGAAGCAATACTCGGAATCTTTCCGGATGTGGGTGCATCTCATTTCCTATCCAAGCTTCCCGGTTACTTTGGTAATTCCGAACAGCTTTTTCTTTTCTTTTTTCACTTCAGATGAAACAATAATACACATACTGTCCAGTGTAGGAAAGGAATTAGGAGGAAGAGAAGTACAATGTATGGATCTTCTCATTTTGGACGTCTTTGTATTTGTGCCTCATAGTCAAATTTTAATTGACCAATTAGTGCGTGCGTGCGTGTGTGTGTGTGTGTGTGTGTGTGTTGTGCCAAGCTTTTTTAATTATCAAATATCTAGATTAGAATTATCCTATCCTTAAGATTTTACAAGTGATGTTACATCGAGCAGGTGAATATCTAGGATTAACCGGAGCACGGCTGGATGGAGAAACAATGCTTGCATGTGGCCTCGCAACTCATTTTGTCTTTTCAAAGGTAACTGGATGGTAGCGATTCCAAAGCTTGCTCGCTTTGTTATTAAATATTTAAAAAGAAAAAAGGCGACACATTAGATGTATCTAATACCCAATACGATTTTAGTTTGTCTTTTATATGTATATGGTTAACCCTCTATTTTCTCGATAGGATCTTCCTCTTTTAGAACACGCTCTCCCTTCGGTGGATTCGTCAAATGCATCAGACATTTTGTCGGTCATCAACAATTATGCGTGCAAATCCAATATGAAAGAGGAAGAACTCCACAAAAGGTTGCTGATGTTCTACTCTAGGACTTCACTCTCTTCCCGTCGAATATAATCTCTTACATCAACAAGTCTTCATTGTTGGAATAGATTGAAGAGCATAAACAGATGTTTCTCAAGACAGACGGTGGAGGGCATATTACATTCTTTTGTAAGCACACGTTGGTTTGAATTCTTTCTCCTTCTTCAATTCTAGTTGCACAGCTGAGATACTTTCGCGGTGCAGGAGGAGGAGCTGCTAAATAACTTGGCAGAGAAATGGATTGCCGAGGCAGTGAACAGTATGAAGTCTGCTAGTCCGACCAGCCTAAAGATTTCTCTGAGATCGGTAATATGCAAAACAAAACGTATACTATCCAGCTTAGTGGTAATTTATACAAAGTAACGCGCTTTCCAGTGATAGTGAAATTCGACAGATATCTTCCACTTCTCAAAATCTACTCTTATAGGGTGTGTGCAGATGGAAATTTGAAAGTAGAAAGTACTCAGCAGTTTGTGTTAGAATGGAATGGGAGTTTTCCAGTCATAAACTAACTCTTTGCTTACGTACATTCATGTCTGTGTATGCTTGTTCCAGCAGTTGTTGGGTACATGGTACTCATGGATATCAATCATTTATGTGTAACATTTCTGGCATATTGCATCTAACAGCTAAAAGAACTTGTCGATCTTTATGATTATTAGATAAGAGAAGGACGTGGTCAGACGATTGAACAATGTCTAGCTCGCGAGTACACCATCTTTTGCAACATTGTGCGAAGGAAGATCACCAATGACTACTATGAGGTACTAACTCTAAATGGATAGTTTAATAGGTAGGACATATTCAAGTATCCAATGGGAGCTTTTGATTTTTGACGTCACTTTTATAAGCAAGTCTCCACTGGCCGAGAAGTTATTTCATGAACTATGAACCACATAGATCAATACCATCTCAATCATTGATTATGTGGGTACAACTGTGAAGCTTATATGATCAATGGTACAGATGAACATGATCTAAATTATCTATAGACCATATGATATCTTGGCAACTAGAGCATTCGCCAAGGGTGTCTGTCATGTGTCGTATGTATCCTTCTCTTCATCGATTTGTGTAATGCATTGGTGAATACGTTTTGGTGCAGGGTTCAAGGGCGATTTTTTTCGATAAAGACAAAAAGCCCAAGGTAAAAGCATATAGACTATTACCCTGCTATTTGACTTGTTGAGATGGATCTTGAAACTTTATTTAGTAAGAGCAACAATGTATCAGTTTATTTGTCATTTAATATGGTGATGACATCGTGCTTTTTAGACATCTTTTTACATCCAAAACCTTTTGATTGGTACTTGGCTTTATCTGTCATTTGTTGTGCATTGGCTAAACGAAGATGAAGACGGTCCGAATCATAAATTTCTCGACTAATAAATGAGAGGAGAAGGGTGTATGCTGCAACAACAAATTATAGTCTGTTGTATATTATCCTAATAATAAATACCCAAGTACTTAAACTGCATTGAGTTCAAGAGACAATCATTAAAGCCTCGCAGAGATTGGAGATCCTATAATTGTCTGTGTAAGGTAATGAGGCATGGTGTAAGCTAGGATTGTATCAAGTCATATGCTAATAATACATCATTCGACCGTTTCCTAACAGCTTAGCCTTTTAGGACAAACGGTTTTTCTTACAATTTGGATTAATTAATGCACGAGGTTGAGCTTGAGCCTGATTCTTGTTTGATGAACACAGTGGGAGCCGCCGAAGTTAGAGTTGGTCGGAGCAGAGATGGTGGACATGCTATTTAAAGCAATCGAGGATGATGACGACTGGAATTGTCTACAGCTCCCTGCACGGTCCTCCAACATGCTTGACCACGCAAGGTCAAAGCTCTGAATGAACCTATTTGTGACATGTCACAAAGCTGATCAGAGAACCCGCAGTAAGTAGAAAGAGAGAAAGAAGGAAGAGAGGAGAAAGAGAAGGAAAACGTAAAAGAAACAAAGAGGGCTGTAGTACATCTTTTATTTAATAGGAACCGTGCATCTATTGTGTTTATAATATAAATTGCATATGATTATAATACCCTTATGTAAATAAAAAAGAAATAAAACTCTGAAAATAAAAGAATAACTCAATTAAAGTAACTTAACACTCCCTCTCAAGTCGGAGCATATAGGTCACCCATGCCCAGCTTGGAACAACTAGCAACAAAAGCAGGGCGAAATAATGCTTTGGTAAACATATCTACAAACTAATCTCCAAAGGCAACATAAGGAGTAACAACCAGCTTCTACTTCACAACATCACAAACAAGTGACAGTCAACTTCTATATGTTTAGTTCGCTCTTGAAAAACAGGATTCCCAGCAATATAAATAGCTGCTTGATTATCACACATCATATCAATAGGTTGATTAATAGAAACTCCAAGCTCCTTGAGAAGAGATTTCAACCACAACAATTCGGCCACAGTATGTGCCATAGCACGATATTCAGCCTCCACACTAGACCTAGCAATAATAATATGTTTCTTACTTCTCCAAGTAACCAAATTACCACCAATAAATGTGCAATAACCAGTTGTAAACCGTCAATTATATGTTAACCCAGCCCAATCAGCATCAGAATAGCCAACAGGAGCGGAAGAACCGTTAGGTTTATAAATTAGTCCCTTTACCAGGAGAGCTTTTAAGATATCAAAGAATGCGATAGATAACATCCCAATGAGCCTTCTTAGGTGACTCCATAAACTAACTCACCACACCAACAGCAAAAGAAATATAAGGACGTGTAATAGTAAGATAAATTAATTTCCAACCAGACGTTGATATTGTTGCTTGTCTTCAATATCATTTCCATCATCAACTCCAAAATTTTGATTTGGATTCATAGAAGTATCAATTGGCTTGAAAGCTAGTCTACCATTCTCAGACAAAAAATCAAAAACATACTTTCGTTAAGTCAAATTAATACTTTTTTACTTCATAAAACTTCAATACCCAGAAAATATCTAAGGATTCCCAAGTCTTTAATCTGAAATTGCTGCTAAAGAAAGGACTTAACCTCATAAATGCCGGTCACATCACTACCAGAGACAATTATATCATCCATATATACCACAAGAATGACCACTCCCGATTCCTTCTTGCAAACAAACACAGAATGATCTGAATAACATTGTTGGAAACCACATATGGAAATCACTTAACTGAATTTTTCGAACCATGCTCTTGGAGACTGTTTCAACCCATAAAAGACCTTATGTAGCCGACATACTTTATTATGATTCTCCCCTTGAGCAACATACCCAGGAGGTTGCACCATATATACTTCTTCAGACAAATCGCCATTAAAAAAAAAAAAAAAGCATTCTTGACATCTAATTGATATAAATGGCCAATCGAAATTCACAGACAAAATTGAGACGTGCCACAAGAGAAAAAGTTTAAAAGTAATCCGCTCCATAAGTTTGAGTAAAACCTTTAGCAACGAGCCGAGCTTTAAGACATTCAATTGAGCCATCCAGATTGTACTTGATAGTGTACACCCAACGACACTTCACCACATCTTTCCCAAAAGGAAGATCAACTAATAACCATGTTTGGCGAGACACCAGAGCTTCCATTTCCACATCTATAGCTTTCTTCTACTCAAGGCAAGACAAAGCCTCAGTGGTAGAAGTAGGAATTGTGTGAGTTTGTAATGATAAGAGCAAAGTCATGTAATGGAGAAGGAAGATGTGAAAGAGACACATAATGCTCAATAGGGTAAGCCAAAGAGGATTTTTGCATGCACGGTCAAGTACCTTTGCAAAGGGCAATCGGAAGATCGTCCGAACCAGGAGACAAGGAGGAATATTAAACGGAGGGCATGGAAGAGCTGGAAACTAGTGGTGCTGTAGACTGCTTTCGCCGCTGATACACCTGCAAGGGAGGAGGCACTGGAGAAGAACTAATAGAATCTAAGGGGATAAGATGTGGGATAGGAGGATCAGCTACAATGTCAGTTGAAAACTCTTTACCCTCAATAGAATAGTATGGTGTGCCCTCAAAAAAAGTAACATCAACACTAACATATTGGTTACAAGTTATTGGATCATAACACCGATATCCCTTTTGCGTACGTGAGTACCCAAGAAAAATACATTTAGTGGCACGGGTAGATAGTTTATCAGAACCGAAACGTAGGTTATGAACAAAACAAACACACCCAAAGACATGCGGGGTAAGAGGGAATAACGGCTTGTCAGGAAATATAACACTAATTGGTGACTGATGATTGAGGACAATGGAAGGCATATGATTTATGAGATAACATGCGGTAAGGACAGCATCACTCCAAAATGATTTTGGCACACACATATGAAATAAGAGTGAACGAGCAACTTCTAGAATGTGACAGTACTTTATCTCGGCCACACCATTCTATTGAGCGGTATAAGCACAACTTGTTTGATGTATAATGCCAAAATTATAACAAAATAAAGAAATTGATTTCTGTGTATATTCTAGAGCATTATCCGTTGGCAAAATTTTAAGGGATGTATTAAACTAATTAGTAACTTCACAATAAAATAATTGGAAAACGTGTAAAAATTCATAACGGTCATGAAGCATATAAAGCCATGTTAAACGAGAATAATCATCCACAAAAGTAACAAAGTACTTAAAATCATTTCTACTAACAATACGGGAAGGTCCCCAGATGTCCGAATGAACAAGTTCAAGTAAAGTAGATGCACGAGAATCATTACGACTAGGAAAAGAACTACGATGATGTTTCCCAAGTTCACAAGCGGCACACTCAAGAGTAGAAATTAATTTACACTCGAGAATTATTTGGTGTAACTTAAATAAAGATAAATGCCCTAAACGAGAATGCCATAATAGGGGGTTAATAGAACTAGCAGCTAGACCATTGGCGTTAGCTGTAGAGACACAATTTAGATAGTAGAGTCCATCATGTTCATGCCCTCCACCAATCAACTTCTTCGTCTAAATGTCCTGAAAAACACAATGAGATTGGTAAAATGTAACTAAACAATTAAGAGTTTTAGTTAACTAACTAACAAATAACAAATTTAGAGGAAGTTGGGAAATATGTAAAACAGAGGACAAAGATAAGGAAGGTGTGAGTAAAACAGTCCCTGATCCAACCACTTGAGTCGAGGAACCATAGCTAAAATAACTTTTGATGAAGGACTAGAGTTATGGTGGGAAAAAAATAGTTCTTGCTTACCCGTTATATGACTAGAAACTCCCGAGTCAATGACCCAAGGGGTGCTAGGAGACAAAGCAGAGAATGTCACGCCCCGATCCTCCGAGCGCGCGAACATCCCACTCTGGTCGAGACAAATGCGACTTCCCAGGACACGTCGCCGACCCATTCAATTTTATTATGCATGCGGAAGCGAAACAAATCCCCTGACAACATTAAACTTGGGATAGAAAAGCAGGCAATCAATCACAACCAAACAAGCTTTCTTATAAACACATAGGTTTATATACAACACTGGATTGCCTACAAAATAGACAGGCTCAACAACTAGGGAACTGTCCTATGACCAACTTGTCAAACACGTTCCCCGATTCTTCAGCCTCCACCTTCCGAACTCCAGGACTTCCGGTCCTCCATGACCGTCATCTAGGGACCTGAAATATTATCCCACAACCGGGATGAGACTACGTCTCAGCGAGTCCTACCCTCTAAAACTCAATTAGGGAGAAAATACGCCTTAGGGCGCTCTAGCCACACAAATAGGATAGAGGGCTTACCTCGCCTCAGTCCCTTTCCTGCACGTCAGTACAATTCATATTCAAACAATGCTCGCACAAGCTGAAACTACCGACATACCCATCGGTCTATCAATTCAGTCAATCCAATTGATATCATACGATCCACACATCTATCAATTCATATCATCTATTAAACCATACCATCTATTCATCCATCAATACAATTACGGCTCGCACAAGCTGAAATGGATGCAATGCTCTCACAAGCTGATATAGATGGTAGCTCGCACAAGCTGGTATATACATAGATGATAGCTCGCACAAGCTGATATATGGATCGTTGCTCTCACAAGCTGATAAACGATCATTGCTCTCATAAGCTGATAAACGATCATTGCTCTCACAAGCCGACATACAGTGCTCACACAAGCTGACAATGATGCTCACACAAGTTTATACATATATAAACCAATTGCTTGCCAAAGCTGATAATTCAATAATAAACCAACTCATACCTCAATTCAATCAATCAATCAATCCAATCGATTCAAACTAGTCATACAGACCAATTACGGTGCTAAAAGCCAACACCGGGTATTTTCAAGTTAAATACCACAACTTCATCAATTTCACACAATTCCACACTTTTGGAATTATTAACCATAATCATCAATCACTCAATTTCTCAATTTAAATATACAATTAACACAAACCGACCGCATTGCTGCGATCAGCGCGAAATTCTAACAACCGGCCATCCCGGCATAATTTTCGAAATTATTAAATAATTAAATTTAATTCCGAAAATTAAATAATTAAATATTATTTTATAATAATATAATTTAATAAAATAATATTTATAAATTCGAAATAATTATTTAATTAAAAATAATTAATTAGGGCTTAAACTAGATTACACTAGTTTAGACATACAATTAGCCCTAATTAAACATCCATTAAACTAATCATACAACTAATCTAATTTACATTAAAATAATCTAATTTAATCACATAAACCTAATTAGACTAATCTAAACACCCCTTAAGCGTCATTAACTCACTAAGCAAGAATTAGAGGATAAACTCACCGGTTTTGCGCGCCGGTGAGTTCACGGCGACCACGACACCAAGGCGGTCGATAAACCCCAAAGCGGTGACACCAACGGAGGCCGGGAAGACACTGAAAACGGGCCTCGAAGTCTGGAACTTCTTGCTGTCTTCTGCTTCTGATCTGGGCTGAACTGCAAAGAAGAAACCAGCAACTTCAACGGCGAAAACGGGCCGATCGGAGCTCCGGCAAGCGGGTGGTTGGCAACCAATGGCTCCCGGGGGTCTTGGGGATCTTGTAGGAGGTTGGGATGGGCAAAGGAAGGGTCGGAAAGGGGCGAAACAGCAAGAAAACGCGAAACAGGCGGAACCGGGCGGGTCCAGACGGTCCGGCGAGCGGCGGCTTCGGGCGGCCGTACGGGACGACCGGAGAATCGTTCCGACGAGCGGCGAGGTGCTCTGGAACGGTCTGGATGTCCTCTTCGCGGAGATGGGTGGCTCGTTTGCTGATTCAACCGGGAAGTTAACTTTTTACTTGGATCTTTGGCGAAAGGTCGGCTGGAGCAGAAACTGGAACGAGGAGAAAACAGGGGAGGAAATGGAGTCCGATGGGCATGCGACGGTGGAGGGCTGTTGCTGCTCGGTTTCTCTGGTTTTTGCTGAGCTTCTCTCCTTCAACAACAATGGAGAAAGCCACAAATTATGGGAGAAGAAGGCTGCTGAGCAAGGGGGGTCTCCTTGGGCTCTTTAGAGCTCAACACTTGCCACTCTCTCATTGGCTTTGCCCCCACCATGACATCACATGACCTCAGCCACTCTCTCTCCTCCAATCTTCCTCTACAAGCTTGGCAATAGGTGCAAAATGTCCCTAGGCCCATGGCATACGAATTTTAGACATTTGTGCATCAAATTCAATCAATTCTCGCTCAATTCCATCCAATTGAAGCTCAATTAAATCAACCCATGTGTCCTCGGCCTTCTCATGACATTTCCCCGCCAAATGATCCAACTTGCATCCCGAAGATTCGATTAAAAACGGCCCTCTAACAATCCCGAACAAAAACGGCATTACTTTGCTTTTTCCGCCAAAAATCTCGATTTGTAGAAAAATCTTCTGGAGATGAGTCGACATTCCTAAAATGAATTGTGACTTGACAGAACTTCCAATTTCTGTAATCGGGTTCAATTTCACGGTTAAATTCAATCTGGCGCGACTTTAGCGCGTTCTAATCTACCGGGTAGCTTTTAGGAATTTTCTATGCAATTGACCCGTGGTTGATTATTTTCAAGCCACAAAGTGCATCTTCGACACATTGGCGACTCTTGATTGTCGTAGAAATCTCGAGGTTTCAAATACGGACACAGGGTACCAAAACGATAGAGAAATCGGTCTAGTGCCGATCAACAAGAATTGTGCAATTAGGTGGAATCACCCACACTGAATTTACATGATTCTGTTTAATCGACCTATCTCCGGTCTCTAATCGGTCTGTGCCGTAATGACCCTTGCAGATTAGTACGGTCGAGCAGTCGTTTCCTGGTCGAATTCTCAAGTCTATTGCGTTTAAATTCCTTAACGGCTTCACCTGATAGACTAGTTATCTCGTGAGTGATCAGCTCAGAGAAGAAAGCTATAGACGCGAAGATGAAATGCCCGACTTATTTAATTGAAACCAGAATTGGAAAATCGGGATGTCACAGAGAAAGAGGCCATGTTACCTATACATGCAAGAGTGGCAGTGGATGAGAAATTGGAAGCCTCTAGTTGTTGGACACGCTTGATGAGTTGTGCAACCATATCATCTCGAGTCATAGACTCAGAAGAACTACCCCCAGGTGCGATAAATGGGTTCATGTTGTAAGACACAATTCCAGCACTCCCTTCAAACACAACAGCATTTGCAGTAATTAATCATTGAGCCCACTTAGGCTTGCCATGCTTGGCCCAACAAGTGTCACCGCAATATATACATTGATGGCTATCTCGATCAAAACTTTGTCCACTACGTCCACCACCACGACTACGACCTCCCCCAAAACCACGACCTCTATTGGAAAAAGCACCACGACCACGACCACTACTACTAGCCACAAATGCTGAATTGTATTTAGATGACATAGAAAACGGAGGAACAGTGCATTGAATTCGACAAAATGCTTCATTCATAGAAGGAACTCTCTCTCTAGCAAGAAGCTGACTCTTCACAGGCTGTAAGTTAGCATTTAAGCCAGATAAAAACTTGGCCACTTGAAATTCAGCTCATCGTGTCTTAGGTCTCTCAAGATCAGTAGCGATGGACTAATAAGGATCGAGTTTTCCCACATACCTTTTAAAGCACTATAATACTCTCCAAGAGACTTGTCTCCCTATTTAAAACTAAAGATCTTCTCATATAATTCATAAACTCTATACATATTTTTGTCTTGTGAGTAAATCCCCATAAGATCATCCCACACTCCCTTGGCAGTTGTGTGGAACATGACACTAGCAATGATGGATGGTTCCATGCTATTCCATAACCCCACCAAAAGTATATCATTCTCTATCATCCAATCACTATAGTCTTTAGAATTTTCAGCAGAAGGGTCTATAGTAAGATAATGGAGTTTCCCTTTGGCATTAATATAGACCTTCACAGCTTGGGCCCATAACAAGTAATTGGAAGATCTATTTAATTTAATAGTGGTAATGTGAACATTGACACTATCTGTAGAAGCTTAGTATCACTCATGATGATAGTCTCGATATAAAAATATCTACCACTTAATCAAGAAGGCCGAAACTTTAATGCAAGAAACACAACAACAATACTAATGTATAATCAGATGTAATTGGCTCCATCAGTTAACCAAAAGGAATCTAGCAAAATTAGTCAACCATAATCAATGAAATGCTCTGATTCTTGGATCCATTGATCAATAAGTGTTGTAATCCATGTTCGAAAATCGAACCTGATGAATATGATATCTTCTGATCTCATATATATCGAGACTCAAAGAGAAAACCGATAAAAATTGCAACTTTAGGTGGCTGCACACCAGAGAAGAAGTAGGGTTACTAGGGGACTCTCAAACCAACAATAGGATCAAGTAATCAGGTTAGATCTACTCTGAGACTATGTCACAAAGTTGATTAGAGAACCTGCAGCAAGTAGAAAGAGAGAAAGAAGGAAGAGAGAAGGAATAGAGAGACGGAGGAGAAGGAGAACGTAAAAAAAAACAAAGAGAGGGCTATAGTTTTCTGTAGTAATATAAACCCTACATCCATTGTGTTTATATTAAATATAAATTGTATATGACCATAATACCCTTATGTAAATAAAAAAGAAATAAAACTCTGAAAATAAAAGAATAACTCAATTAAAGTAACTTAACATGACACAACTCACTCATATTGCAATACACCAAACTAGAAACTGTAACATCAGTAACCATGGAAACACAACTCATATATATTGGCATGCATTTGTAATGTGACAATCTTCTCCGTCAAACTCCCATGAGGTTAGACAACTCAAGATTTCCTGATTAACTTCCTTTCCATATTTTAGCATTTGATGCGCACTTTCCCCTCTGGAATCACGTTGCCCTCTAAAACTACAAGCAACGAAGAGGAATAATTGCTGTTAATGCATCTAAAGATAGAAGAGTGCAGTATCTATGTCGAATTTCAACTGCACAAGTACTCCTCAATGCCAACTTCAAGGCTAAGCCAGGACATTATCGAGTTTTCTGGAGATGAAAATCCACTAATACCAACAGTTGCTGAGAAGAAGATGAAATCAACAGCAGAAGAAAAAGATTAATTTATTTGTTTCTAAAATAATAAATATGAGCTTGGACAGTTCCGCCAAATTGAAACCCCAAACTCGATTGTACAAATAAATAAGGAATACACTAGATCATTCCATTTTGAAACAAGCTCACATTCTAGGCCCGAAAGCAGCACAACAATCGTCAGTGGCTCAAGCAAAGTCTATGCTCAAGCATTTAGATCCTCGAACAAAGTCACAACCATTGCACCCACAAATACGCCTTCAAATAGACAACATCCAGAATACAAGTTTAGCTTCAGGGTGTCGTCTTTGTGGCCAATACACGCAACTGAGTATTATTTGGCAGACATCGGAAAGTGCAGGTATTGCTCCCCAAAATACGAAAGTACTGCTCCACTAATGCTTTCAAATCAGAGTATCTTATTTAATTTCTCTGGAGAAACTTAATAGTAAATACACTGGCAGCTTTTTCCTAACCTCAAAATGGAACTACACTTTATTGTCCAATCTTCTTCTCCAAAATCACTCTGTCAGCATTAGATTTTGTGGAAAATTAAGCACAAACCAATGCCAGGCAGAGGTGGGAAGCCTACCTCAAAACAACAAAGCTTAGACTTCATAAGTTTTGAACTTGGATCCGATTTGAAGACAACAAAGCATCAACATCCTGAGATGGCTTTGGCAATACAGGCTTTTCACGAAAAAATTTACGCTTATCCGCATTCTCAAACAATTGCTTCCGGAGGACACCATGCAAACGCCCAAAGAGTTGCTCCTTTAGGGAATCAAATGCCAAATCCAACCTCTCCAGCTGCTCCATCGCATTCACATTATACATGAATAGCCCATAGTAGAGGTCAAAGCTATCACCCGCCGTGTTCTCCACCAAATTTAACAAAGTCTCATAGCCTTTCGTGTTGATCGGGGTGGACTCCAACTGTAGTTTCTCCAGAGTCCTCCCCATTGTGTGCGTGATAAACTGTGACCCAGCTGCATGCCAATCATGTTCAGCACAACTCATCTCCAACATCAGACACCCTTCCTGTGCAAATATGCCCAAAAACTGGTCACATCGTGCTTGTCTTAACTCATCACTTCCAACCCTAACTTTATCATAAACAAAGGAAAGACCATTCCATCCATTCTTGCCACTTTCGGGTCCAAACATTGGGTGTGTGCAAAGAATATCAAAATCTAATGGCAAGTTCTGGAGAAACAAAACCCTCGGAAATTCCTTCACTGAAAGTACATCGACGAACAAAGTATTCCTTTTCAATCTGTGGAGAGGCAATGACTTAAGGACACTCTCTGTGGACAAAATTGAGCTGCAAAGAAGAATCACGTCTGGATGCTCTTCACAAAGATCATCTGCATTAGAAAAGAAAGAAACCCCCAACCTTTGAGCTGCCTCAGAGTAATCAGATCGAGAATAAGCTATAACTGTGTGACCTTGGCGGACCATGGTCTTTGCTAGAAACTGGCCAAAGTTTCCAAATCCCACAATGGCAATCTTGAGGGGCGACCTATCTTGAGAATTGCTGGCACTAGGCACTAGATAGCTGATTGATGGAGCAACATCTTGGAATCTGATGGTTTAGAGAAAAATTATGAATGAGATTCTACATCACATGAATTTTCTAGAAGAGGTAAAATGATCTTACAAATCTTTCAGCAAACACAAGAAACAACCAGGGTTTCCTTATGTTAAGTATATCTCATTTGTTCCACAGAGTAGACAGTGAAAATGGGAACATTAGTGGCAACTGGCTATCAGTTTTGAGGTATATCAAATCATTAAACCACAACACTAGACTTCATTCTCACTGCCACAACTCAAAAGGGAACAGCATAATGCCTAAATAACTTTGCGCTGGCAGCTTTTCTACTGCTCTGGTGAAAAGCAGAGAATATACAGTCAAATGGTCAAGGATAAGCTATATAACTGAGCAAGATAAGTTCCCACAACCAAAACCAACAAAACCATTTATCAGCAAAATCATACCCCTTTGATTTTGAAGCAGCCGCACCATTTGTAATATTCGTCAGCGCCTTGTAATTCTCTGGCGAGACAGGCTCTGTCTTAGCACTTTCAACCAACTGCTTCCTCACCGCATCGTGTAACCTTCCAAACAGCTGCTGCTTCAATGTCTCGAAAGCCAAATCCAACCTCTCCAACATCTCCAACGAGTTCTTATTATACATGAACAACCCATGGTACAAATCGAAGCTGTCCCCTGCAGTATTATCCACCAGAGCTAGCAACTTTTCGTACCCCTTCGTATTAATCGGCGTCGACTCCAAATCCAACTTCTCCAGAACCCTCCCGACCGTGTGCGTAATGAACTGCGATTCGGCAGCACTCTTATCGTGCTCGGCGCAGGTCATCTCCAACATATTACACCCCTCCCTCGCGAAGATTTCTAGAAATTTCTCGGCCCTCGAAATCCTCGATTCCTCATAGCCAATCCTAACCTTCTCATACACAAAATTAAGCCCGCTCCATCCGTTCTTCCCACTCGCAGGTCCAAACATCGGATGCGTGCAAATTATATCGAAATCGCGAGGCAAAAGCCGAACGAGCAAAGATTTCGCGAACTCTTTTACCGACAAGACGTCGACGACCAGCGTGCTCCGCTTCAGTCTCTGCAAAGGCAGCGCCTTTACGACTTGCTCCAGCGAAATGATGGAGGTGCAGAGCAAGATGACGTCCGGGTGCTCCTCGCACAGGTCGTCCGCCTCGCGGAAGAACGTGACGCCGAGCTCGCGGGCGGCATCGGAGTGGTCGGATCGCGAGTGGACGAGGACGGCGTGGCCCTGGCGCGCGAGGGTCTTGGCCAGGAACTGCCCGAAGTTGCCGAAGCCGACGACGGCGATCTTGAGCTCGCCGTGCGATTCGGAGCCGGCGGGGAGCTCGGGCTCGCGGTCGAGCGGCCGGGCGCCGTCGAAGGACTGGACGCGGAGGCGGCGGCGGTGGCGGCGGCGGAGGCGGGGGGAGGAGGAGAGAGATTGTTGAGGGGATTGCAGGCGAGTGGCGGGGAGGGATTGGGACTGAGGGGGAGGAGAGAGATCGCGACGGAGGTGGCGGACGGACGGTGGCGGCGGCGGCGGCGGCGGGGGGACGAGGAAGCTTTGCAGAGAGGGGAAGAGGAGCGGCATGTCGAAGACACGCGCTAAAGCTCTTTGGGAGGGAGAGGGAGGCTTTTGAAACGAAGTTCGTCTGATTTCTACCAAATTTTGTAAGGGGGAGAATTTCAAAAAGGGACATAAAGTGCTTTTATTTTCCAAATAAAGTTTAAAGTGAATTTTATTTTAAATGAATGCATGAAGTAATCTTAATTATTCCAAATAAAGATCTGAAGCAGGTTTGATTGTTTCAAATAAGGTAAGTTGGACAAGAGTTACCCTCACCGGCGGGATTATCCCTTGCCTGGGGCCAACGCGGGCCGAGCTCGCAGATGGCCCCTAGGCGAGGGTCACCAAGCCTAGGTGAGGCCGTCCTTCGCCCAACCCTTCGTGGGCATCGTCAATACCTAATTGGCCACCAACAAAGAGGAAGAAGAAAACCAGAGCAAAAAAATATGTCAAATGACGAAAATAGCTTTGATTGCTAGAAAGTTAAGTCCTTATTTGAAACGAACGTAGTTAAAGTCCTTATTTGAAACAAATATATCCATTTCAAGTTCTTATTTAAAACAATATCCCCTTCAGATTCTTATTTGAGAAAGTGAAGATACTGTCTTTATTTAAAATAAGATTCACTTTGAACTCTTATGTGAGAAAAAGAAGGCATTTTAGATCCCTTTTTGGAATTTCAACTTCTTAATTAAAACAATATCCACCTCAAATTCTTATTTGAGAAAGTGAATGCACTGTCCTCATTTGAAATAAGATTTACTTTAAACTCTTATTTAACAAAAAAAAAAAAAAGGCATTTCAAATCCCTTTTTGGAATTTTCCCTTTATAAAGCAAATCTGATGAGCTTTTCATGAGAGAAATTGCCAAATTAGTAGAGCCCTCTAGCTTGCGTTATATAAAATTAATATTCTAATTGAGGAAATATTTATATCTCCATAATTTGTGGGCATTGCCGGTGCTCGGTTAGCCACCAGCAAAGAGGAAGAAGAAGAACCGGGGGGAAAAAAAGAAAAAGAAAAAAATGAAGAAAAATGGGGACAAAAGACAAATGATGAAAATAACCTTGACCACTAGAAAGTTAACGGAGATAGCCAAGACCCTTATTCGAAATAAATATAACCCTTTCAAGTTCTTATTTAAAACAACATCTACTTCAAATTCTTATTTGAAAAAGTGAATATACTGTCCTTATTTGAAATAAGATCCATTTTGAACTCTTATTTAACAAAAGAAAAAAGGCATTTAAGATCCCTTTTTGGAATTTTCCCTTTGTAAGGCCGATCTGATAAGCTTTTGAGGAGAGAAATTGCCAAATTATTAGAGACTTCTAGCTTGTGTTATATAAGATTAATATTCTAATTGAGAAAATATTTATGTCTCCATCATTTGTGGGCATTGCCGGTGCTCGGTCAATTACCAGCAAAAAGGAAGAAGAAGAACCAAAGGAAAAAAAAAAAGAAAAAAGAAAAATGGTGACAAATGATGAAAATAACCTTAACCGCTAGAAAGTCAACGAAGATAGCCAAGACCCTTATTCGAAATAAATATAATTATTTCAAGTTCTTATTTAAAACAACATCCACTTAAGATTCTTAATTGAGAAAGTGAAGGTACCGTCCTTATTTGAAATAAGATCCACTTTGAACTCTTATTTAATAAAAGAAAAACTACATTTCAAATCCTGTTTTGGAATTTTCCCTTTATAAGGCAAATCTGATGAGTTTTTGAGGAGAAAAATTGCCAAATAATTAAAGACCCCCAACTTGCATTATATAAGATTAATATTCTAATTGAGGAAATATTAATGTCTCCATCATTTGTGGGCATTGCTGGTGTTCGATTAACCACCAGCAAAGAGGAAGAAGAAGAACCGAGGGAAAAAGAAAAGAAAAAAATGAAAAAAAAAGGGGGGGGGGGGGAAATGACAAATGACGAAAATAACCTTGACCGCTAGAAAGTCAACGGAGATAGCCAAAACCTTCATTCGAAATAAATATAACCATTTCAAGTTCTTATTTAAAACAACATCTATTTCAGATTCTTAATTAAGAAAGTGAATGTATTGTTCTTATTTGAAATAAGATCCACTTTGAACTCTTATTTAACAAAAGAGAAAAGGCATTTCATATCCCTTTTTGGAATTTTCCCTTTATAAGGCCAATCTGATGAGCTTTTGACGAGAGAAATTGCCAAATTAGTAGAGACCCCCAGCTTGCATTATATAAGATTAATATTCTAATTGAGGAAATATTAATGTCTCCATCATTTGTGGGCATTGCCAGTGCTCGATCAGCCACCAGCAAAGAGGAAGAAGAAGAACCGAGGGAAAAAGAAAAGAAAAAATGAAGAAAAAATGGGGAAAATGACAAATGACAAAAATAACCTTGACCGCTAGAAAGTCAACGGAGATAGCCAAAACCTTCATTCGAAATAAATATAACCATTTCAAGTTCTCATTTAAAACAACATCTACTTCAAATTCTTAATTAAGAAAGTGAATGTACTGTTCTTATTTGAAATAAGATCCACTTTGAACTCTTATTTGACAAAAGAGAAAATGCATTTCATATCCCTTTTTGGAATTTTCCCTTTATAAGGCCAATCTGATGAGCTTTTGAGGAGAGAAATTGCCAAATTAGTAGAGACCCCCAGCTTGCGTTATATAAGATTAATATTCTAATTGAGGAAATATTTATGTCTCCATCGTTTGTGGCCATTGCCGGTGCTCAATTAGATTGCATTATATAAGATTAATATTCTAATTGAGGAAATATTAATATCTCCATCATTTGTGGGTATTGCCAGTGCTCGATCAGCCACCAACAAAGAGGAAGTATAAGAACTAGGGGAAAAAAAAGATGAAGAAAAATGGGGACAAATGACAAATGACGAAAATAATCTTGACCGCTAGAGAGTCAATGGAGATAGCCAAGATCTTATTCGAAATAAATATAACAAGTTCTTATTTAAAACAACATCTACTTCATATTCTTATTTGAGAAAGCGAATGTACTGTCCTTATTTAAAATAAGATCCACTTTGAACTCTTATTTGACAAAAGAAAAAAGGCATTTCAGATCCCTTTTTGGAATTTTCCCTTTATAAGCCCAATCTGATGAGCTTTTGAGAAGAGAAATTGCCAAATTAGTAGAGACCCCGAGCTTGTGTTATATAAGATTAATATTCTAATTGAGAAAATATTTATATCTCCATCATTTGTGGGCATTGCAGATGCTCGGTCAGCAACCAGCAAAAAGGAAGAAGATGAACCAGGGGAGAAAAAAACAGAAAAGAAAAAGGGGAAATGAAGAAAAGTGGTGACAAATGACCAATGACAAAAATAACCTTAATCGCTAGGAAGTCAACAGAGATAGCCAAGACCCTTATTCGAAATAAATATAACCATTTCAAGTTCTCATTTAAAACAACAACTACTTCATATTGTTATTTGAGAAAGTGAATGTGCTGTCCTTATTTGAAATAAGATTCACTTAGAACTCTTATTTGAGAAAAAAAAAAAAAAAGAAGAGCATTTCAAATCCATTTTTGGAATTTTCTCTTTATAAGGCAAATATGATGAGCTTTTGAGGAGAGAAATTGCAAAATTAGTAGAGACCCCCAGCTTGCGTTATATAAGATTAATATTCTAGTTGAGGAAATATTTATGTCTCCATCATTTGTGGGCATTGCCGATGCTCGATTAGCATGCGTTATATAAAATTAATATTCTAATTGAGGAAATATTAATGTCTCCATCATTTGTGGGCATTGCCGATGCTCGGTCAGCCACCAGTAAAAAGAAAGAAGAAGATTTAGGGGGAAAAAAGAAAAAGAAAAAGAAAAAAAATGAAGAAAAATGGGGACAAATGACAAATGAAGAAAATAACCTTGACCACTAGAAAGTCAATAGAGATAGCCAAGACCCTTATTCGAAATAAATATAACCATTTCAAATTCTTATTTAAAACAACATCTGCTTCAGATTTTTATTTGAGAAAGTGAATGTACTGTCCTTATTTAAAATAAGATCTACTTTAAACTCTTATTTGACAAAAGAAAAAAGGCATTTCAGATCACTTTTTGGAATTTTCCCTTTATAAGATCAATCTGATGAGCTTTTGAGGAGAGAAATTGCCAAATTAGTAGAGACCCCCAGCTTGCGTTATATAAGATTAATATTCTAATTGAGAAAATATTTATGTCCCCATCATTTGTGGGCATTGCAGGTGCTCGGTCAGCCACCAGCAAAGAGGAAGAAGAAGAACCGGGGGAAAAAAGAAAAAGAAAAAAATGAAGAAAAATGGGGACAAAAGACAAATGATGAAAATAACCTTGACCACTAGAAAGTTAACGGAGATAGCCAAGACCCTTATTCGAAATAAATATAATCATTTCAAGCTCTTATTTAAAACAACACTCACTTAAGATTCTTAATTGAGAAAGTGAAGGTACTGTCCTTATTTGAAATAAGATCCATTTTGAACTCTTATTTGACAAAAGAAAAAAGACATTTCAGATCTCTTTTTGAAATTTTCCCTTTATAAACCCAATCTGATGAGCTTTTGAGAAGAGAAATTGCCAAATTAGTAAAGACCCCAGCATGCGTTATATAAGATTAATATTCTAATTGAAGAAATATTAATGTCTCCATCATTTGTGGGCATTGCCGATGCTCGATCAACCACCAGCAAAGAGGAAGAAGAAGAATCAGGGGAAAAAGAAAAGAAAAAATGAAGAAAAAAGGGGGACAAATGACAAATGATGAAAATAATCTTGACCGCTAGAAAGTCAATGGACATAGCCAAGACCCTCATTTGAAATAAATATAACCATTTCAAGTTCTTATTTAAAACAATATCCACTTAAGATTTTTAATTGAGAAAGTGAAGGTACTGTCCTTATTTAAAATAAGATCCACTTTGAACTCTTATTTGACAAAAGAGAAAAGGCATTTTAGACCCCCTTTTCGAATTTTCCTTTTATAAGGCCAATCTGTTGAGCTTTTGAGGAGAGAAATTGCCAAATTAGTAGAGACCCCCAGCTTACATCATATAAGATTAATATTCTAATTGAGGAAATATTTATGTCTCCATCATTTGTGGGCATTACTAATGCTCAGTCAGCCACCAGCAAAGAGGAAGAAGAAGAAGCAGGGGAAAGAAAAAAAAAAAGGAAAAATGAAGAAAAATTGGGACAAATGACAAATGACGAAAATAACCTTGACCTCTAGAAAGTCAATGGAGATAGCTAAGACCCTTATTCAAAATAAATATAACCATTTCAATTTCTTATTTAAAACAACATTTACTTCAGATTTTTATTTGAGAAAGTGAAGGTACTGTCCTTATTTGAAATAAGATTCACTTTGAACTCTTATTTGAGAAAAAAAAAACATTTTAGATCCCTTTTTGGAATTTTCCCTTTATAAGGCCAATCTGATGAGCTTTTGAGGAGAGAAATTGTCAAATTAGTAAAGAACCCCAGCTTGTGTTATATAAGATTAATATTCTAGTTGAGGAAATATTTATGTCTCCATCATTTGTGGGCATTGCCGGTGCTCGATTAGCATGCGTTATATGAGATTAATATTCTAATTGAGGAAATATTAATGTCTCCTTCATTTGTGGGCATTGCCAGTGCTCGGTTAGTCACCAAAAAAGAGGAAGAAGAAGAACTGACCAAATAAAAAAAAAAAAAAAAGAGGAAGAAGAAGAACCAGGGGAAAAAAAAGAAAAAGAAAAAATGAAGAAAAATGGGGACAAATGGCAAATGACGAGAATAACCTTGACCGCTAGAAAGTCAACGGAGATAGCAAAGACCCTTATTCGAAATAAATATATTTATTTCGAGTTCTTATTTAAAACAATATCTACTTCAAATTTTTATTTGAGAAAGTGAATGTACTGTCCTTATTTGAAATAAGATCCACTTTGAACTCTTATTTGAGGGGGGAAAAAAGGCATCTCAAATCTCTTTTTAGAATTTTCCCTTTATAAGGCCAATCTGATGAGCTTTTGAGGAGAGAAATTGTCAAATTAGTGGAGACCCCCAGCTTGCATTATATAAGATTAATATTCTGATTGAGGAAATATTAATGTCTCCATCATTTGTGTGCATTGCCAATGCTCCATCAACCACCAACAAAGAGGAAGAAGAAGAACCGAGGAAAAAATATGAAGAAAAAAGGGGGACAAATGACAAATAACGAAATTAACCTTGACCGCTAGAAAGTCAATGGAGATAACTAAGTCCCTTATTCAAAATAAATATAACAATTTCAAGTTCTTATTTAAAACAACATCTAATTCAAATTCTTATTTGAGAAAGTGAAGGTATTGTCCTTATTTGAAATAAGATCCACTTTGAACTTTTATTTGAGAAAAAAATGCATTTTCATATCCCTTTTTGGAATTTTCCCTTCTTAAGGCCAGTCTAATGAGCTTTTGAGGAGAGAGATTGCCAAATTAGTAGAGACCCCGAGCTTGGGTTATATAAGATTAATATTCTAATTGAGAATATAAGATTAATATTCTAATTGAGAAAATATTTATGTCTCCATCATTTGTGGGCATTGCCGGTGCTCGATCGGCCACTAGTAAAGAGGAAGAAGAAGAACCAGGGGAAAAAAATGAAAAAATGAAGAAAATGAGGACAAATGACAAATGATGAAAATAACCTTAATCGCTAGAAAGTCATCGTAGATATTAAAAATATAACCATTTCAAGTTCTTATTGAAAATAACATTTACTTTAGATTCTTATTTAAGAAAAAGAATGTACTGTCCTTATTTAAAATAAAATCTACTTTTAATTTTTATTTGAGAGGAAAAAAAAGCATTTCTAATCCCTTTTTGGAATTTCTCCTTTATAAGGTCAATCTGATGAGTTTTTAAGGAGAGAAATTGCCAAAATAATAGAGACCCTAGCTTGTGTTATATAAAATTAATATTTTAATTAAGTAAATATTACGAGCCATAAATTTGTGAAAAATTATATCTTACAATAATTTATAATTATTTACAATCTAACTTATTATAATTCAAAATAATTTTTTATTCTCATTACATATTAAAAATTGTCACAAAATCATCTGCCGTCTCCATCGTGAGGCAAAGTCAATTTTGCGAGATCAAGCGGAGGGAAAATGTCGCATCTTTCGGCTGCGAAGGGGCGAGTCGACCACGCGCTGCTGAGCTGGCTATGCCTGTGTCGGGAGAAAATATTCAGTGGTTCGTGCGCGCCACGTCATCCGCAGACGTGGCGCGCACAAACCACTCACATACCGACACCTGTCCCGAACGGGACCCTCTCGAAAATGAGAAAAGGGCTGGTTTTTGATCGGCTCGGCTCGGCTCGAAAGTACGGTCGGCGTATTCCTCCCGCTCAAAATTTTTCTCTCTCCTCACTTGAATGGGCGGGTTCTCTCTCCTCGTAAAAGAACCAAAAACGCTCATAGCCTTCCTCTGTTTCCCTCTCCGCGCATCCCACCTCTCTCCGCCTCCGCCTCCGGACCTCCGCCTCCGCCTCCGCCTCCGACTCCGCCGCCCAAAAGCCTCGCTGGTCATCTGCCTCTAGCATCTCGGTCTCGTTCGGCACCAGGCTCCCCGCCGCTGACCGGGCGCTGTCCCTGACGCTGGCCGCTCGGTCGCGAGGGAGATCTCGGCGGACTTGGGCGGGGTCGACGGCGCGGCGGAGAAGGAGAGGCCTGCTGCATTTTCTCTCTCTTTTTTTCAACGGAGCGCGAGCTATTTCTTCCCGCTTATGCCTCTCTCTTCCTCAAGCACTCCTCTCCTCTCTGTCCCGAGCCCTCTCACTCACCCTAAGCGCTTCCCTCCTCGCGTCTGTCCTCGTCGCCGTCATCAACTTTCCAGCCGCGGCTCCAGAAATCGCCGGCTGCCGACTGGCCTCTCGAGCTTCTTTGTCTTCTACTCCTTATTCGGTCCCGATTTCGGGCTCGAGTACGTAGTAGGGGTGAGCATGGTCCGGGTTGGTCCGGGCCACCCCCTAACCCTAGGACCAACCCGTACAGTGTCGGTCCTCAATTTTTAGGACCGAGGACCGACCCTACTGAGCTTGGGACCAAGGACCGGACCGACCCAATGGGTTCGGTCCGGTTCCAGGGTCAACCCGGGACCGATCGATAATTTATTTCATCTTGTTTTTTATACTCCCTAAAAAAGTAAACCTACAAATTCAAATTACACATCCATCGATAATGCGGTATTGTGCAACTAAACTATAAATACCAATACAAGATCTCAAATGAAGCACAAAGTAGATATCACTAGTCAAGTTGTGTTTGGAAAGCAAGGGCAAGCTGAGCATTAGGGTTTCTAATTAGGGCTTCTTCTTTTTTCCTTTTGATTTACTCGGCGATAAGTGAGGCGACCGGCGCGAGTGGCGAGTGCAAGCGTCGAGTGTCAAGTGGGGTGAGCGTCAATTGGCAAGCGGCAAGCATTTAGTGAGGCCAGCGGCAAGCGGCGAGCGTTGAGCGAGACTAGCGGCGAGTGGTGAGTAGCGAGCGTTTAGCGAGGCCAGCAGCGACAGCAAAGGGCGAGTGGTGAGTGGCGAGCGGCGTGAGCAGCGCGCACGGTCAAAGGTGAGCGGCGCGGGCAACCAGAGGCGAGCGGGATGTTGCTACTTTTGATTTTGGCAAATTGAAGAACAAAGAAGACAAAATTGAAGAGAATGTACTTTTTAGGGAAGAAAGCCGTGAGGAGATTTACGGCATAAACTTCGCGCCATTTTGGACGTCGCGAGTCCATGACTATGAGGAGTCCTTGGTCCTCACGGTGAAGAATGTACTCTGGAGTCTAGACTGTGGAGGAGGAGGCCGTGAAGACCTTTACGGCGTAAACTTCATGCCTTTTGGAATTGGATGCCATCTGTCCATGATTATGAGCATGAGGAGTCAACAACTTTAACATCATTTTACTTAGGTTTGAATATATAAAAGAATTATATATAATATAATATAACATAAATTTTACTTAGGTTTGAATATATAAAAGAATTATAAATAATATAATATAATATAATATACAGGGTTGGTCCAGGGTTGGACCGACCCAAAACTCTCAGGACCGAGGACCAACCCGCACAGTGTTGGTCTTGGAATTTCAGGACCAAGGACCGACCCAGTCCCCTTGGGAACCGGACCAGGACCGGCAGGGTTGGGCCGGTCCAGGGTCGGTCCAGGGTCGACCCTAAACCGCTGCTCACCCCTAGTACGTAGCCAAGGATTTTGAAGCAAAAGAGGTTTGCAAGGCTAGATATACTGGTGGCGGTGCTAAGTTTTGGGGTTTCAGCGACGCCGTGACGGCCGCGAGGGATATTGTGGTGGAGGAGAGAGAGGCGTGTGGGTACGGTGAGACCTCTCTTTCTCCTTAGCCTTTTTTTTCTTTTCCGTCGCCTCTGTCTCGCCGGAGTAAGAGCGCGGAGCAGAACGTCGAGCGCAACGAGGCGAAGCGGGAGAGAGGCAATGTCTACTTCGCCCGATGCAGATTCAGTCGACGCCCTTCGCTCCCAGATCCATTCTCTCCAGACGACAATCAACGTACTCCTCTCTCTCTCTCTCTAGCGCGCGCCATTGGAAACGCTTCTTCCTCCTTTCTTTTCTATTTAAAATTCGATTGCGATTTCCTTGAAGCTGTAACTCGATCGAGCGGTTCGTACCCGCACGTGTGTGTGTGGGAGTTTCGATTGCCTGTACGAGCTGCCGCGTGCTAACTCTGTCGGTTTCGCGACTTGGCCCCCATTGCATTTCAGGAGCTGGAGAAGCAGAACGCCGACCTTTCTTCTCGACTCTCTGGATGTTGCTGTCAAAAGGTGAGCCATTTCGATCCTCCCTTTTCACTTTTCGAGAGGATTTCACTGTCTTTACGACTTCTCAAATGAATCTTGATATCTTTGTAGCAGCCCGAAGCCGGTTTCGGAGTTGGGTTGAGCGCGCGTTTGAGTTGGGCATGCATTGTTTGTCGGTGGTTTGAGTGAATGCATGCATCTTTTGGTTGGCGCTTCTTTGTTATTGGCCATGCATATAGGGGATAAGCGAAATTCAATGTTCCGTGCTGAATGCGATGTACTTGAGCTTATTGCTTCATTTTGTGCAGATGGAAGACAAGATTCGTTGTGTCGTAGAGGGAGACGGAGTGGTCGATGGGAATGGCAAATCAATGAAGCTGGACAAGAAGACTAGGAAGAAAAAAGGTGCTACTGGTCAAACTTTCTGAGCTCCAATTGCATGTTTAATCTGAACCACTGAGATCTTGTATGTTTATTGCTCTTCAAGTTTCAGTCGAGGGTTTTTTTCAGTGACTTGGGAGGTCAGTCTGTTTTCAGGAACGGGAGGAACGGTTTAAGTTCAAAAGTCAAACAATAATTAAGTGGCCTTCTTGCAAATTTTGAGAGGTTACAGGATACTATAGTGCTGAAGTTTCGTGTAGTTGCGTAGCAGGCTGTGTTAGTTGTGACTCCAAACAGTCTAAAGAAAAACAAGGGACCCTAAGCGCTAAAAACTAGACATAATCAAAGCATCAATATTGTTGTGCGAATAGTTTTTAATACTAAGTTTTATAGGGTTCAAGTTAGTAATTTCTTACAACCCTGTTTCCATAGAGATGAGCATGCTGTTCGGCTAAAGTTCTTTCAATGTGCAGCCATATTTTAGTGAATGTTGTGATACCTCCTGCTGCAGATTTCAAAACAGGAATTCTCGAACACCATCCAAGGCGATATGTTGCTCTAAGATTGATGTATTTTGGACAAAGGTACAGATTGTAGCCATTGTACTGTTTGTCATACAATGCAACTGTTGCATCATAAAACGATTTTAATCTGGTGTGGTATATTATCTTTCCCTTTGTCTTGATTTTGTCTGTTCTCAAGAGGCAGCATGGAATATAAAATACTCTAGAAATTGTGAAAGTTTAGCTGTTATTAATAATTTGAGGATATTTCTGCTATGGAAGCATTCATGTTCTAAAAAAAATTGAAATGCGAGGGTGTCACTGCAGAAATCTCTTAAGTTGCAGAATCTGTCACAAGTAAATGTGTAGTGGATGTGATTCGTGAAATATGTGACTAATTTTCTGTTACACCACATGGCAAGTCTGACTAATTTCCTAGACATATGAAATCCTGAATGTGTTGTGCCTTAGGCCATTGAATGTACTGTGGCTTTTCTTTCGCACAATGAAATCGCTTCACTTTTGCTTTATTTTACAGGTTTTATGGTTTTGCCTCTGAAGCACAATTGGATCCAACTGTCGAGGTCCGGTCCTACGTTCCATCTTCTCCCCAAAATTTTCATTCATTTCAGCATTGGGCCTAATGGAAAATATGTGCTATAAAAGAGGGTTCTACTTCTTCATAAGATTTAAATTTATGTTTTCAGTAAGGACACCTATCTTTCGGTACACTAGTAGATCAGTTTGCACCATGCAAGCAAAGTCACTGAGTTTCTGCTTATTATCAAAGATACATGGAAGAGTTCTTTAATATTGTGCAATGCGAATGTTTAAATCATGGATGCTATCGATTTAAAATCAGCAGATGTTCCATTTTGGCATTTTTGACATTCTTGGCAGACACCTAATTCATTTCGATCCGACTCCCATCATATTGATTTTGGTGTCATGCAGTCTGAAATGTTTAAAGCTCTTGAGAAGACTAAGCTTTTCGTTGGTGACAAGAAAAAGTCACAGTACTCAAGATGTGGCAGAACAGACAAAGGAGTTTCATCTTTTGGACAAGTAAGTTCAAAAACTGCTACTCCGCTTCTAAGTTTCTTGATGGATCGGTAGATTGTTATTTTGTTCACAGACGATAGATTGGGTTTTATCTTTGACTCACTATTCCGTGCAATCACCGTTTCCTTGCAGAGAGAATGTGGGTCTTTGTTTCAACCTGTATTAAATGTTGAGCATTTTCTTGCAAAAACACGTGTCAACTTATATTTAGTAGACGAGCACAATCTCAGTTGTATTTTGCAATTTTTGATTATTTCTTAAACTTGGAAAAACAGATGACAAGGCTACTCAGAAACATGTTTAAGGGCTTCTGGAAAAAGATGGTTAACTGTTGCATGTGTACTACTTAGTACTTTTAACTACTAAAATGCAATTGTGGAAGTATGGGCACAAGGGGCAATTATCAGAGTTTTTCCTTATAACAACCATATATTTCCATCCTCGTGATAGATGTGATTACTGTGAATATTCATGATGATGTTCCTTTCACGAGAGCTTTGTTGATTATAATCTTACCATATAAGAATCGAGCAGGAGTAGAAACAACTTCTTCGTGACTGGAGAGAAATTGAGTGGTACCCCGATTACTGATTAGATGTAAACTCCATGCCTAGGAATTATCGTGTTTTCATCTGCTTGATAACTTTGAAGCGGTTGTCTCACAATAAAGAGTCTAGTACTGATGCTATCCTGGACAGATAGGAATCTGACTCATCTATGTTATCCAGAATATCTGCCGATCAGTGAAGATTATGGCCGAGTCAGCTGATAACAATGCTGGGAAGAAGCTCATTTGAATTGACATTAGTTTGGATACTGTTTGCCCGTGGTGCTGTGTAGGCAAAAAGAATTTAGACAAGGCTATAGCCACTGCAAAGGATCAGTTTGATTTTGAAGCTCTCTCTCTCTCTCTCTCTCTCTCTCTCTCTCTCTCTCTCTCATTCATGCACATGTGTGCCTTTTCACCATGGTGTATTTCCATTCTCACTGATGTCTCATTGGGCTTGCAGATCAAATGGCATCCTTTTTTTCTGAATCCATCTGCCCCAAAAGAAGGTGTCAACAAGAAAGAGTATTACCTGAAAAAGTTTGGATCTCGATCAGAGAGCATGGAAGCTTGTATCCGCGAGGTTTTCCCTTTCTCCTTTTGAAAACCATAAATTTGTTACTTATGCAACTATTGATTTTATATGCTGCACGTTTTGCAGGTTTTTAGAGGTATTGGATTGGAATACAACATGTCTGGTCTCACGTAAGATGCTTTTGTGAATCTAATATCCTCTACAGCCATAGTGTCAAACATGCATCATGACCTTTGGCTTAACCTAGGTCTGAATAGTTTAAGCCTCTTCCCAAGATAGAAAAAGTTTGGTTTAGCTGATTCTACTGCCCAATTTGTCTGGCAGATAAACGTAAGATCTCTCTGAACCATTACGGTTGTTCTTAATAGTGTTTGAATGTGAGAGTAAGACACAGGGAAATCATTGTTGGGTGTGCTGGTTATCCTAAATAAAGGTTACTAAGCTGGGAGAGAGGGGCCATTCTTCTCTAATTTTTAGCGTTACATCCTCATATTCTGGGAAAATGTCAAAAAAAAAAAAAAAAAGAGGCTGACCAATTTCATCATATGTCCTTAATTTTTCATTTGAATCATAAAGAGACCATTTTGCCAGACTTTACTCTATCCCCAGGGAAATTTGGTTAAGCTATACTTAACACGAAGCTAGAAATGAAGCTTTTTCCAACATTCTTTTGATGAAGTTCACTCGTCTTCATTTTAATTTTTAGTGCTCACTCGAACTTAACACTTTGTATAACGTGGATTCAGAGAATTCCTTGTGGAAGCTGCTGCCAAGGCTGGAGTAGACGGGGCAGCCGAGTTTCTGGATAATCCAAATAATGGACTGCAAGAGGTTCTCTCTCTCTCTCTCTCTCTCACACACACACACACACACACATTGCTTCACATTCGAACCTAGAGATCAGGAGAGAATGCGTGACTAATTATGTAGAATATCTAGAAGGAGCTTTTCGGAGTTAAAAAGATTTCATTTCTCTAAGCTGACTCAGGAAAGTGTTATCTCCTTTTTCCATGAATTTTTCAATGATCCTGTTGAAATCTACTGCAGTTAATCTCTTTAGTTTTGGCAGCTTCCAGATGTTTGCCGCTGATTCTAAGATATTTTGCCTTAATTTTTTGGATGACATAGAGATACCTTTTCTGAGATCATTATTTTCAACAGATAAATGGGAAGCACAGATTGAGTGGTGGCCAGCCCCCCGAGGTGTTCCTGCGAGCCTTTGAGATTATCGCTAGTGGAAAGTAGATGAAATGAAAATGTCATGCTTGTGCGTTTACTTATAAATAAATAAAAAAGCAGGTTGTGTTATCTGTTTTACTATAAATACCATATAGGGAAAACGAGTGAATAAATTCTTACGGTTCTTGGAGATTTTGCTGGCTCTGTTTTTGCCATTGCCTGCCAACGCCTTGTTTCAACAGATCAACGTCCACTTGTGATGTGCTTTATGGTTATGCGAAATCGCTTTTCTCACATACTTGACGATTGATTTACTCGTTTCAATTACCCAAAGCCTGGCAAAGAAATGAACATCCGATCTTTTGCTCTCGTACTCTCTTTTTCTGAGTGAACAGAAAGTGTTGCCAGCTTCACTTGGCCGGAGTCTGAAAAACTACGGCATTTTGCTTGAGAATCCATAGGTAAATCAAGCTGCCGTTCGCTAAACTCGTGACTTAACTACAGAAGCGAAGTCATGCACTGGGACCGACATTAACCATTTCATTGTAAATCTAACCCCAGAAGCCCAGCAAGCACCGAAGTAACAAGTCGCAGAGTCTTACACGTCGCTCTACCAAGGGCAAAGCCCGAGCATCAGCAAACTCAGAGAAGAGAACCTGACAGCGCCTTAACACGAAAGCAAGACAGCGTGTCGTTTGGTTGGCCACTTATGCACTTTCTTTCATATGTAGTTTCTATAACTAAACCAAACCCAAAAATGGAAAGGCAACGACCAGACAATTACATTTACCAATATGCACTTGAGATATTGCTCGTATTTACAATTGCAGTTTCAAGCAGCATAACCAAGTCTAAACAAAGTAAAAGATAATTTAGAAGGAATGTATAATGGGTCTTTGGAGAGAGAGTCTGAGAAATTGGAATATGCACAGAGACTTCTTTACATTTCATCAAGCATATTAACAGGATTCTTTTTCTCTTCCCAGTGCTGACAGTATCGTCAACATGAGCATTCACCTAAGATCAAGTCTCATCGAACACCATCACCTGTCAAACAGAAAAAGGTCCAATTAAGCACACAACTAGGAGAAGAAAACAGTTGAAATACCAGAACATCTTGATTTTTCTCAACTGCCCACACAAAATGGCACCACCTCTAAATCAATATAGAAGACATATAGCAATCCCATAACTTGTGAAGCCACAAAATCATAGGAAGCCACAACTATCAGTCGGTGAGAGGCTGCCGAAATGTTGGCAGCATGCTCAACCCATAGAAGCTCATGAGGCTAGAAATGTACTACTATTTTCTGCCATTGTTTTAGGTAATTGTTCGATGATCTTTCTTTTTTATGACAACTACCCAGCCTGGCAAAATCCCCAAGAAAAGGAAAGCCTCCAATTATAAAGCAATAAGCTGCAAGCATAACAGCTTATCCTGGGTGTCAGTAGGACTTGTACAGGGATTAGTATGGAGGTTATAACCATTCAAAAGTTACCGATCCCAGTTGAAAACCAAATAGCATATCATCTTTTGTAAAAAGCTCTTAACGTGTCCTTAAAATGATTGCAACCCAACGTGCATAAAGCAGAGGGAGAAACAATCCCAATTCCTACCCCAAAAAAAGAGTTTCCCTGAGAAAGGTCACTCTGTGAGGTCAGACAACAACTAAGAATCGTGGTCTGTGCCACGGTGAAGCAATCATTGGAGCACAGTAATCACATGTGTATGCATGTATGTATGCATGTTTGCTGTTGGGATCTAGGAAAAGAATTACCTTGCCACATACAGGGCAGATGTCACTTCTCTCCTTCCACTCATATATGCAACCAAGATGGAAATGGTGAGAGCATTTTGTCATTATTCTTGGATTCTCAGGCGTATATTCTGCACTTAGTAAGCAGTAAAAATTGATAGAATTCATCAAGAACATCAACAATTTAATTAATCACAACATTGCAGTGACATGTTACAAAACTATAAACCAATACTGAACAAGCCAACTTGCACACAATACTTCTGCTGCCACTGTCTGAGGCAATAATCAGACCCAAATTCCAAGTTCATGGAAGTACTTCCCTAGTTTCCACATAAGCTTATTGTCAATTTTTATTCTTTTTTCAGATGAAAGTTCTCTTCAAAATTTTCTCTAAAGAATCTGCATCTGTGCCAGCATATTCCCAGGAAAAAAAGGAAAGCACAAAAGCATACAATGGTAAGGTAATTTCTTTCAGAAAAAAATCAAGTTCACCAGTAGATTGGATCTCTAAATAGTTTACAAGCTGAAAACTCAACTACATCTAGGCATGAAAGTGAACAAGTTGAACTAGCCTAAGATTATGTCTCATCCCTTTTCTAAAACTTATTCAGCACTTCACGTTATTCAGAATTAGCTTAGCCCGCTAATAATTGTCAGCTCAATAAGAAAGCAACAAGCAACCAATCTTCTAATACAAAAACTTTTACCTTCAAGACACGTCAGACAAACATCTTCCTCTTCTGATGTCGTATAAATATGCCCAATATCAGCATTCGCTCTTGCCAAGGATAGTTTAAGTGAGGTCTTATATGGTTGCTCTTTAAAACCTTTTTAATGTGCATAGTTAGTCCATTTGCCTTCTGAGCAAATATTATCCGATTCCCCATCCTTGTCACTCCTAAGAGGTTCTGATTCCTCATTGGCATGACTTGAACCCTTCTCATGCCTTGGAACCAGTCCATCTCTCTGCATGCACAAACGCCTTGGCTCTATGTCATAGGGCAAAGGCCTTGGAGGAGAGTGGTACATGTCAGAAAAATAATTGTCAGGTGACGCTGTAGAAGTCATTGTGGATGCTTCCTGAATGGAAGAAGGGACGGCATGAATCTCTCTCCGAAATAACACTGTGTTGTACTGCACATCATGACAAGATAGAGTCGAAATAGATTATCAAAATGCTGAGCGCAGTTAAAATATCCTCTTCAAGGTAATTATTTTTATTACTAATTGATGATCTCATGAAGGCTCAGCACAAGACGTGGGCTCGAAGCTCAAGTATGCACAACTCTATCAGATAAGTAGACCTAGCTAAACATAAATCTCAAGAATACCGTCTACCAAAAGGCGGGATTGACCATAGAGCAATATTGCTCTACAGTAACTAAATAACTTTTTTCAGGGTTACATTGACCCATTATAATTGTTTTTCTCGTTTCTCACATTCTCTTCTCATCTTGTCCTCCAACTGGTCGTATGCTTGCTCTTGCTCTCTCACGCTCGCCATGTGTCTGGTAGCAGGCAGCAATAAAGTGCTCTTAACCATATACCTTGGCATTTCAAGTATCTCGCTATTACATGCTTATTCCCAGTACAGTAAATGTTGAATATTAGACTAAGTAGACATTAGAAAGCCATATAATGCCCACGGGCAATGACAGAGAATCCAAGTTCTTTTTCGATGTCACTTTTTCTCCCCTTGTTGTCATTTGAACCATGCTTTCCAATCTGACTAATGCGACAGAAAACAATGAACTGCTAATTCCATGGGAACAAAAATTTGCCCTGGTCAATCTCCAATTGCAGAGGTGCACTTATCAAGGCAACATAAAAGCAAGGGCATGAAAGCAGACATATTTTTAACTGAACATGTATATTTTCAGTTCTCAGTAACAGGCTTTATCTGGGTGATTAATCAGCAACAATTGAAAACCAATTTTATCACTGACTTTTGTGGAGCTCATTATCCAAAGAAATGCTCACTGTTAAGGCATTAAAAGAGTAAGTGCGAGGTGCAACATACCACGTAAAAAAAATTATCAACCACGCAATTAAAGCAAATGCAGTTCCTATATGCAGAACTGCTCCGGAGAACATCTTCCAAGTCTCCCCTAAAAAGAAATTCAATTTCTGGAATCGAAAACAACTTTTCGCACAAGCCACAGCCTCCGCTTCGATAGCGCCAGATAAATCTAGTTCAGTTCTAGCAGATAACCAGCAAAGCTCACAATCAACCTAGCCTTCAAAATGCATCGGCGATTATACTCCGGTAGTTACCTTTTGACAGCGAGAGGTCCGAGAACAAGCAACAGCAAAGGAGAACCGTGATACATGGAACCTGTGGAAGGGATCAAAGCATCAAACAGCGACACACCAGTAGGCAAACAAGCAGCTTCCTTCCTACAGAGATCGAACGGAGCCGAACCTGCGTAGGGAGACATCACCGACTGCTTCAACCGGTAGCCTTCGCCAACTGCAGGCGGCACAAACAAGAATAACCAGAAATCGTATCAGAAAATGGACCTCCAAGATTTCAAGGGAGGAGGGGGCGGGGGATCGGGGATCGGGAATCGATCGACGAAGCGAAGAGAGGTGGCATTACGGCGGCGAATGCTGGTGAGAGAGCTGGCGACCTCGGGGCGGGTGCACAGGCCGAGGTTCCTGGGGAGGTAGACGAGGGCGAGCCGGAACGCGACCGACGCGACGACCCATGTCCAGAACCCCGAGCGCGCGCGCTTCTGCTTCTTCGTCTCCGTCTTCTGCTTCGTCGTTTCTCTCTCCTCCATTTTCGCCGTCGTGGTTCGACGCGTTGGCGTCGGGCGCGTAGGCGGAGGCGGAGGAGACGGGGGCGACAGACTCCGACGCCGACGGAGGCAACCGGCGGAGGGGCGTCGGTGTCGGGGTTTGCTGGAAGAGAGGCGCGACTTCGAGGACGAGAGAGAGAGAGAGAGCGGACTAGAGGTCGCGAGAGGGAGGCGGAGGGGCGTCGGCGTCAGAGTCGGGTTCAGGGGAGGAAGCGGAGGCTGCGTCGGCGTCAGAGTCGGGTTCAGGGGAGGAAGCGAAGGCTGCGTCGGCGTCGGCGTCGGACGACTTCGCGGAGGGGGGAGAGAGAGAGAGCAGAGCGGACGTCGCGAGAGGGAGGAGGAGAGAAAGTGAGAGAGAGAGAAAATTGCAGAAAATTCAATGCAGGAGAGAGAAATCTTTTGGGCGGGAGACGTGACCTGTCTTTTCTTCTTCAGCGAGCCGAGCCAAGCCGAGCCCGCTCCTCCATTTTCCAGCGGGTCCCACAGGACCCGTGTCGATCTCTGAGTGGTAAGTGCGCACCACGTAGGACGATGACGTAGCGATTGCTAACCACTGAATATTTTCTCCTGTGTCGGGGAGCGTCCGTGATTGGCGGCACGTTTGGCACGTGGGGTGGCGGCGGGCCACTGGTGGGTCCGGGAGTACGGCTTGTCGTGTTTCCTCGGCTTACCACGAAGGTACGAGGAAAGTAGCAGAGCCCTTTGCAATGAACGGCCGCCGTTTGGTGTCTGAATTCCTAGAATCGATGTGGAAAGAGAAAGGGTAGGGGAAGGGTCATTTTCTCTATAAATTTTGAGTACGCAAGCCTACATTAATTTCGGTCATCTTTATACCTAGAGAATGGTCTAATAATCACGAGGTCCGAGCGACACTCAGCGGTGATAAAAATTTGCAAAAAGAAATAAATAAAGGAGAAAAAAAATAATTCATAAGATTATAAAAGAAAATTGTGATACTTATGAAGTAGGATAATTGGTAATAACTAGATCGTCATGTCAATAGTTTTTGACTTAAATTGGCTGAAATGATTATATTCACAAATCACGAAAGAGTTTAGGACTAAATCGATAGATTATCAAAAGGTCTAAGATTAAATCAGTACAATTAAAATGTTTAGAATTAAATTAGTAAAATGTTAAAAATTTTTGGACAGAAATAACATAATTAAATGCTTTATAACTGAATTAATTGTCATACAATAAGTTCATGATATTTTAAACAAATTTCCCTAATTGAGGAATATCATATGTATCTTTACAACTCTTTCAATTTTTTCTTGAATATTCCTATGAGTAAATGTACAATTATGAAGTTTTTGTTGATTGATTTTTAATTCATGCTGTATCTTTAACCAAAATCTTATGGTTCACACATTTTGACTCTTTTTTTAAATTTGAAATTCCTACGGTACACAAATGTTGATACATAACTTCAAAGATAATTTTCCTTTCATAATTCTCTCAAATTTGAATAATTAATTAGATTCTGACGAGATATTGCTTTTGCTTAAGTATGAATAGATTAGCTCGGATTTTGGTAGGGAAGAAAGAATTGTGTTTGATTTATACATTTTAAGTGAAAACCCATTTTTGTCTCACTTTTAGATTTCCTAAATTCTCTCTCTCTCTCTCTCTCTCTCTCTCTCTCTCATTCACTTATTTCATATATAGTTAATGATTTTCTTGCTCTCTTCTCACTCTTAAACTTCATAATAACTTCATAATAACTTCATAGATTACCTTGAATTCTATTATTACGCACTCACCTATTTCATACGTTATTATTTTTTATATATGCATAATTACCTAATTACACGCTAAACACTTGTCTTATCCCTATTATTTGATTAAAATAAATAAATGAATGACATGTTAACACACATCTATCCCCATGTGTACCAAGTCTGGTGTAGGGAGGGAAGAATGCCGAGCAAATGTCAGACGAACAAAAAAAATGAGCGAGTATTATTGGCAAAAGAAAAACCGAAAACAAATACCCTTTTTGCACTTTTGTTCAACGTTACATTTAATTTGTGAGCTTTTTTTTTTTTTTTTAATTGGTCAGGACGTATCGTAAAAGGCTTAAAAGGGTCGGCCCGCACAAGATACGTTGATAACTGGAGAACAAATGAGATGACCAGCATGATTAGACTTGATTGGGACACGGTCGACTTGGTGCCGAACACATATTGTGTAAGTAGACCTTGTCAATAACTCTTGCCCCTAATAAGGCACATTGATGTTTATCACCATCACTAGGAGTAATTCAGACAGTAATAAAGATTATCAGCTACGCAATTGTCTTCTCCTTGAATGATCAAATATTAAAAATATCATTAAGAGTTGTTTTTGCCACGGACCACATCCAATTACCAAAGAAAATTAGGGACCGATCCTGATCCCTAGAAAAAATAATAATTAAACTGTATACAAATATTAGTTGCATTTTTCATGCATTACTACCCCCATAATTTGCATTGGACCGTTAGCGAATGGACTAAGATGGACTGAAACGAAAGGTTTTGACCTTAATTATTAAGCTACACTGAGCTTTCGAAAAAGTTAAATTTCAGCCAAGCCTATGGAACACATAGGGGCCGAAATTTGCCTTATAAAAACCAAGTTGGAATAACTGATTTCTTATATATTAGACTCGGAAGAAAATTCATTTTATTTTATGAAAGTTCGACTAAAGGAATAATCAGAAAAACTTCCTAAAGTAGAATGACAAGAATAGGAAATAAAAAGCCCTAAAGCTAGGAGGGGTCGCCAGAGAACTGTCATGCTTGGAGCATGTATGCTGAATTGGAGCCATCGTTAGGCGAAACCGACCGAGCTAGAGCATATTTGAATTAGAAATTGTATAGCCTGCACTTGACATGCCTGAGCTGTTATGGAGGGTGAAGGCCTGCTTTTAATTTACTTACCAAAAATATGTATGACTTGAAGTCGAAAGGGAAAGATATTGCTGTGTTTTGCAAGAATCATGAAAGCATACAGCTTGGAATGCTTTCTAATGTACATCCCCGGGTTCAATATTGGGCAAAGATGAAATCTCAAATGCAAAATGGAAAACAATACCTAAACAGTTAAAACCAAAGCCATTCGAAGCCCGGGCTAATATGTTAATTCTTTGATATACCATTGAGTTAGCCTAGGGTTCTACTCTCAAATTTGTGGCCTTTAGATTATCTTATAATGGATGCTTGCCATTGATTTTGCCCCATGTGATCTTACTGCACGTTTACCATTGTTGTCATTGTTTTTCTGTTGAAGGCTTACAACCACTTAAAAAGCATATCTCTATGTAAATCCACAGGGGGTGATATTTCATTCCTATCTTATCCACTTCTATTTTGATGTTCTATGTATTAGTTGCCTGCTAGTACAATAGTTGAGTGGCATAATTTCTTTTTTGATAGAGTTTTTACATGGCCTGTTTTTAAAATGATATCAAAGCCTTTGGGGTCCTAAGCTACCAAAGAAGCCGAAGAAAGGACGCAGATTTTGGCTGAGGACGGTCCAGGTGGGTATGTAACTAACTTCTGCTATCAATCATTTCTTCCCTTTGCCACATTTGATGCTTGTCGACGTAGATGCCTTTATAGTGATATTTAGGATGCGTTCGATAACTTGTCAAATAGTAAAAATTTCTATTTTTTCGATCTTGAGAGTAAATTTGGAACAGAAACTCATTTGATAAATTTTTTGTTCCCGTTCTCAGGAACAAGTTTGTTTTCAGGAATAGATTTAAAGTAGAATCGAGAAGTAAAAGAAAGTTGATTATTTGTTCCCGGAAGCAATTTCAGAATCAAGCCAATCCAAATTATTTTTCGATTTTCTCTTCTTCTTTTCTTCTTTCTTCTTCTTCCACCACCGTCTCCATCAACCATTACCATCGCCATCACAGTGGCCCGACAAGGTAAGCCCCACCGACGACTAGGCGAGCTCAATCTCGCCAGATCTGGGCCAAGTCGAGCCTTGCCTAGCTATGCCTCGGCCTAGCCTCGCCCAACTGCTAGCAAGACTTGACTGAAGAGGCACGGCCTCACCGAGGGCTAGTGACGCTCCGACGAGGTCGTCGGCCCTCGTCTAGCCAGTTGCCGGTCATCCAAGGCCAGCGACCGATAAAGCTTGAAGAAGAAGAAGAAGAGAATGAAAAGAAAAAAAAAAGAAAATAAGTGAAAAAATTATTTAAAAAATTAAAAGAAAATAGTTTGGAGTAGAAAATTTGAAAACGGTACCAAATACAATTTTATTTCAAGAATAAAAATTTTGGATAGTTACCAAACGTCTTACAATGATTATAAATTATTCTTGGAAACATAATAAAAAAGAATCATTTCTAATTAGAAATTGTTCCTGAAAATAAAATGATTACCAAATGCACTCTTAGCATATCTTTGTCTTTGATTGGTTTTTGACCGTTATCTGTTGGGTATCGACTTCCCGACTACTGCCTGCCAATGTGCTGTCCTTGATTTATGCTTGTTGATCTATCTGACTGAGATGCCCTCATAGTGAAAACCAAAATTTGGTAAATTCGGCGTTGCTCATCAATGATAGGTCCACTGGGCGGCCTGTCGGATTCTGCTCCTTCGGGTTTCGGATTTTTGTTTCTGTTGTGCAGCTAATTCGACCCGACATTCTAGTTGGCCGATTTCGAGGGTCGATGCCGACCGTTGTGACATGATTGGAGAATGCTTCCAAGGGTTTCCTAGGAACTCCAGCAATATGGTCGGGTAGCATCGATTGACATACACATGACTTCTATCTTCTTGCTTTTCCTGGGAGCATGAAGACGCCGAGGCCTTACCTTATCAAGGTCACTTGAACAAGTACACGGATTCTAATCAAGATTTATCTGCATCGGAATCACCTCCCTTGATCGCACCTTCGTGTGCCTGTTTTAACTGTCACCGCAAACATGGGCAAGCTCCTCAATCAATCGGTCCAACCAATTCCTTTTGACACTAAAGGGCCTGTGTAGTAACCCTGTGAATTACATCTCCTATCATCATCATCATCATCATCATCATCATCATCATCATGACTGATGTGGTCGGAGGCGATGACCGATAGACATCCGATTTACCTGACGACATTGTTGGTCCAAGGAAGAAATTGGATTGGAATGGACTGGAATGGATGCTAGGATTCTTAAGAGTGAGAGGAGGTTGATGAGCGAGGGTATAAATAATGGATGGAATTGTATTTTAGATAGTGTACATTTTTTGATATATTTTAGGGTCCCACGGTTGGAGAAGAAGCGATCCAGCAATCTTCTTCCCAAAATACTAAACCTTCTTCACTGTGAATTAATATAAAAATAAAAAAATTCTATGTAATGTTCAAATTTTGTAATCCTTATAGTGATTTTACCTGGATATGGATTTCGCTTGTTGCTTTTCTTCAAACTCTTATGATGTTTCAGGTAAGATATACCATGTGCCCAGGAGGTTATTTACAGATCAACAGTTGGTAGTGGGATTCGAACCCTCGTTTTAATTTATGCAAATAAGTATTTTAGCTCCACTATATCATGCTCTTGACCAAATATTTGTGGCCAGGTCATCTTGCAACCGTGAATCTCCCTCTATCTTCATAAGATCGAAATAATCTGCACCTTTCCTAGTAGGACTTTTCTTTTTGAGAAACTAGAATCCCTCTTGTATCCAGCTAACCGAATTCTTAAAGATTATGCCTACCCGCTTTCCAATTTCTGATACTAGAACACAAATCTTTCCTAGTTTGTCTAGATTTTGTGCCCTGACTTAGTCCAATTAATTTCATTAAGCTCAGAGCCTACCTAATTAAGTCAATCCAATTATAATGGAATTTATAATGAGTTCATTAATACTAAATAATAATGATGTTGGTATGCAAATTAATAATATATATGTTTACGGGTCGGGACTAACTCCTAATATTCTTATGAAATCTAAATAGATCACTCAAATTTAAGTGTCGATATCCATACTTAAGAAAAATGATTTTCTAGATCAAAAGAAAAAAAAAAGTGGAAATTGAATGGTACAGCGGGTCGCCACTATCCATTGTCGTAGAGAATTCAGAGCAATAATTTTTCATAATTTTTTGGGAATTATTATCGGATACTAATTAGATTTACTTCTATTTTTATCCATAGTTTAGAATGTGTATCTTCCTCTTTTGAATTTTGAAGATAAGCCAGAAAAATTTTCGGGGTTCAATCTTTATGCTGGTGAGAGCATCCGTAATATATTGTTTTGCCAACCTAAACACTTCGTCGGCGTCAAACAGCCGAAGGCAAAAGCTTGAAGAATCCTCCATTCATGGCCAGGATCGAGTTCTCCGCCAATCCAACTCCCCTACAGAAACGTCCACGACCAACTCCTCCTTCCGATCAAGATGGAACCCGACACTCGGTGGATTACATCAGCGATTTGCCGGACGCCATAATCCTTCATATCTTCTCCTTCTTGACCACAAAAGAGGCCATCAAAACCAGTATGTTGTCCAGGCAATGGCGGTCTAAGTGGACTGCTAATCCACATATATCTTTCTCTATGCCCTTCTGCTATGATTTTATGAAGATCCAGAATTTCTTGGCTTTCATGAGAGAGGTGCGGTTACGCTGCACCGCAGTCAAGGTGAAGAGCTTCCTCTTAGATTTTGCTTGTCTCGCCTCCTCCTTCCCCCAGAGACGAAGGACTCGCAGGGGGAACAGCTCTGTTATTGTTATTGCGCCTGTCATTAATAGTTGGCTCCACTTCGCTGTCGGACACAACGTCGAAGAGGTGTCGATCACCCTGCGCAATGACAACAATTATCAGTTGCCGCAGCTCCTTTTCCGCTGCCCTACGCTGGTGAGTCTTCACGTGTGCCATTGCCGTATTTCGATGATGGTTGCCGTGAAGTGGCCTTCGCTGAAGAGATTGTGCATTAGTGATACGACGTTGATGGATGATGACATGATGAGAGTTTTGAATGGCTGTCCTGTTCTAGAGTTCTTTGAGTTGAAAGGCTGTTGGGGCTTCAAGCACATCAAAGTTGAATCAACATTTTTGAGAGAGTTGGTGATTGATTATCGTGAGATTCGTAATGATCAAGCTTCGATCCTGAAAATTTCGGTTCCTCATCTTCTTAAATTGCGCCTATCGGGTGATTCTATGTTCAAAGTAGATCCAATACCTTCCTTGGTTGAGGCTGACTTAAATTTCAAGGTAACAACTCATGCAGTCGCTGAGGCTCAAGCTCGTGGCTATCTTGTTGAGACTCTTCTTCAGAGACTGCGTCATGCTACAAAATTAGTGATAGGGAGCTGGTGCCTTGAGGTGCGAACCCATTTAATTAATCTTGAGTTGTGTTATTTCTGGTTCAAGTTGCATGGTTCAAATTGCAGACATTCGTTACAGATTCTGCCATTTGCTTAGAATAGATTGTGATATTGTCTATTGGTGCTTGATGATACCATGTTGAGAGAAACGTTGTCATCTTTTCTAAGACTTCAGTGGAATTTTTGCTGGGTGAGGCATTCTTTCTTTTTGTAATAGGACTGAAACCCATTTTAACCTAATATCGCCATTATGGATCCAACAATACATTCAAACTTTAATAAGGCTAAAATCGGATGTGCCATAATTTTCTTTTTTCTTGAGAAGCATTTGCTGGTCGTTCGTTCATTAGTCTGGTCAGTCCGCCATTATGGGAGATCGTCGAAACTGCAAACATGTCTTATGAATGATCTTCTTTAGTGCTTGAACAAGCAAAAGTGATTAGATTTTGCTTCTTCCACCACGACTAATGTGCTCAGGTGCTGTCGTTTTTTTCCTTTTTTGGTCTAATGCTTAGGTGCTGTCGTTAACGGACGCGACAGAACTGTTTCTTCCATCCTTAGAATGTCGGCATCTGATGCTCCACGTCGCAGCGGACCATGTGGGAGCTCCCCATATAGTGAAAATGCTCGAAAGTTCGCCGCACCTGGAGAAGCTATTCTTACAGATGACTTGCACACCCACTTTTTGGGTAAGCAAATTACTAGAACCCTCCCAATTCACTTTTAACAGCAGATTTGCATGAACATACATAATTATCATCTTTATACCTCTGTCATTTCAACGTAGCAACTACCATTTTATCTCTAGCCAAACCTCCACCTTTGTCTCATGTAGTTCCAATAGTATCGCTCATCATTTGTCATGATGTTCCAGCTCGTTGGCGACCAGAATGTTGGCCGTAGCAACTTTGATGCAGAAGAATTTCGGAATCCTGCAAAGGGGAGGGTCTACCAGTGTCTGATGCTTCTCAAGAATGTCGAGATTGTTGATCCCGGTGCCAATTTGCAGGCGTGGGAACCTGTTCTTTCCCTGCTCGACTTTCTCCTCCAGAACGCACCCTCGCTTGACAAAATAGAGATCAATAGTTACAATTCCGGAGTGTCCAGGGCAGTTGAACCGTGGGTGCTGCTCGGAGTGGTTCCGATAATTCTGTCGCACCCAAATCGTTCTCCCAGCTTGAAGGTCATTCTTCGTCATCCCTCCCAAGGATGCCCTTCTTCAAGCGTGCTTAAATGTGATTTTTACGTTAGCCCGGATGTCGTCTTCTCGTGATTGCACTGTTACTTTAAGCAACATGTAGATTAAGAAGAAATTGGACGGAATTGGAATGGATCGTTGGGGTTTTCGTGAGAGGAGGGAGAATGACCAGGGTAACATATGATACAGTTTTTATTTTTATAATATTATTTTTGATGTATTATTTATGGGTAGACGGTATGTGTCCTCTGTGGAGATACCATAAGATATTCTTTTAATGGCTAAATATCCAATAATAATAAAAGAAACAGTAATATATTTCTTGATTTTCCACGTTAGTCATGTTAATCAGTCTCTTTGTTGACACATAATAGAATTGGCCTTTTATTGGCTCGTCGTGTCATATGTACGGCTGCTGCTGGTGCGTGTGGCCTCCAGAGAACCCAAATTGTTGGTTGAACCGATTGTGACAAGCAACGGCCTCGTGTCCTAGGCGATTGCAAATCTAACACCTCACATTGCTGCATCTTTGATTTTTATTGCCTTTGAAATTTCAGTATTGAAAGTTGCCCGAATTATTGAAGTTGGACTGTTGTCCAGGAGGATTAAAATTCCTTTGCTGCCCCGTATTTGAGTTGGGTATGTTGAAATTGGAAGCAGGGCCTCGCTGTGAATGGGAATTTTGGCCCAAGCTGATGTTGTGCGCAACAAAGGCAACAGGTTGGGTGGTTTGTGGTTCCTGGAGCTCCAACAATGCTTCATGAGCCGAGAGAAGGCCATGAAAAGACTCTGGTCATTTGTTGATGCTGAGTGTGAGCCAAAATTCTAACAGCCAAGCTTTGAAACTCACCTCCTAGGCCTTGGAAGATATGCATTCGGTACTTTTGTGATGAGATAATCTCATCAATGGAGGCCCATTGATCAGATATAAAAGTAGCCTATTAAAGAAATTCGGTCACGGTTTGATTACCTTTCCACATTATCTGATTTTGCAACCCCAATTGGGTAGCTCACGCGTTGTTTTGGGCAGTGAAAGATGAAGAGAAGAAATTCCACATGGCATGAGAGAATCGATTGTCGTGCTTAAGATCCATCCGAGAGCAATCTAATTCTATGTATACCAGTTATCGTATTCGGGATTGGGCACAATACTGGAAGAACCATTTATGTTGGTTTGAGTAATCTGTTGTAGAGGACATGATAGTGTTCCATAGATGATCGAAATCAATTTATTTGCTCAAAGGAAGGGGAGGATTCGAGCTTTCCACACCACATAGTTATCCCCAGTGAATTTCACCCCAAGATTTGGACAAACAGATGACCCCATGAGATTTCCAGATTACAAAATTGAGATGCTAACAGCAACGGGAGTTGTGAGCCTCAATTTTCTCGAGGAACTTAGATGGGAACTCATGGCTATGATGCTTTCGCAATTGATATCTCCATACCATGAAAAACCTCAAGAAATTAATATCTTAAGGTAAATAAGTGTGGCAGCTAAATGCAGCCATAATTGCTCTTCAATATTGTGTTTAATGATATTTGTACATCTCTTTGTAAGAGAATGAATGGGAAAATATACAGGGAAGAGGAGTAGTGCTAGGGCTGGAATTATAGTAACAAATTATAGAAAATATACATAAAATATATAGAGACTAATCAAGGAGATAATCAAGGCGGAAATCTCTCCTGAGATGTAACCTCCCTGTCTAACAGAAATGTGACGGAGATTAATTTTTTTTTAACGTGGACGCACCATCACAGAGCGAATTGGTGAGGGCGCGCGCACCCCCAGCCGGGTCTCCCTGGACTGGGCCTCTTCATTGACTGAACCTTGCTGAGAATGGTTACCCGGGATCGGCTTCACGGTCTCTGAGGGGGCCTCCTCTCCCCGTAAAGGGGAGTGTGCGCGAGGTATCCCTGTGGGCCGGTATCTTTATCGAGGCCCGGATCCCAACCTCTATCCTATATTTTCAGGATGTCATAACCTTTTAAGGTCATGCTAAGAACCAATCCAATACTTTTTTTATCTCTCTCGAAACGGCCCAATACTTTTGTTTTCTCTCTACTTCAAGCTCTAACGCAACATCCTTGCATGCGAACTTTCTTATTTAAAGAAAGAAAAAAGAAAATATAAACGACAATCCTCAAATTTACACTTTATGATCATTTGCATATCTCTATTTTCAAAATGATTTATCTTTTTCTTTTTCCAACTTTATTAACATGCCATGTCTTTCTCCGCTCCCGATTTCTTGATTAGTGAGGTGCACACATGGATGCCACCAAAATTATTGTCACTTAAGTTTAAAGTGAACGATATCCTTAACTTATGAGCAACTCATTGAAGACACAATTGGATGAAACCTCATCTCTAGTTAAAGCAGACTTGTGGCTCCTTCTAGGCAAACCCCTTGGCTATCGCAATTGGTGTGTCATAAAATATGGACATGCACCGGAAGAAAGTTCATAGCCATTACTGTAATTTCGATAACATCATGAATTTTCCAAATTCGAAAGAAAACCCTTGTAAATTCTCCTCCAAAAGGGACAAAGTTAAAGGAACCTCATTAAAAAAAAAAAGAGAAAGAAAATAATTTGCACTTGCACATTATCTAAAACAATTCTTGAAAAGGATAATGATATAAATATATAATGTGATCCGTGAACTTTTAATTTATTCAATATAGTTTCTGAACTTTTGCTTAATACGCAATGTAATTTTTAAATTTTTAATTTATTTAATATAATCTATTAACTTTTAATATATATTTAAATTAATTTTTAAATTATATGAAGATGTTCAATATTATCATTGCATATAACTCGGAAACTAGTTTGAATATATATAAAAAATCTAAGAATTATAGTTAATAAATTAAAAATTTAAGAATTACATTATATATAATGTTAGAATTTATAGATCAAATTAAAAATGATTGAAAGTTTAGAAAATCATATTTAGATGAAAATTTATAAATTATTTGTGCCATTTGTTTTTATTAGGGGTGAGCAGCGGTCTAGGGTCGACCCTGGACCGACCCTGGACCGGCCCAACCCTGCCGGTCCTGGTCCAGTTCTCAAGGGGATTGGGTCGGTCCTTGGTCCTAAAATTCCAGGACCAACACTGTACGGGTTGGTCCTCGGTCCTAAGAGTTTTGGGTCGGTCCAACCCTGGACCAACCCTGTATATTATATTATATTATTTATAATTCTTTTATATATTCAAACCTAAGTAAAATGTCCGTTATATTATATTATATTGAGATGTTCTACCAATAGCACTAATAGTAATTTCAATTTAAAACTTTTGTTGAGTATTAATTATGTGTCGTTTGTTTTGTTTTCAAGTGTTTAGAAGTTCAAGTGAATTAACAAGATGTGAAGTTATATATTCATAGTTTATATTAAGTATTTTGAACTTTTTATGGTTTAATTGTATTTTACTAATGAATTTCAGCTACATTTTGCTTTTCAATTTGTGTCAAATGGTAGAAGTTTTTGAAGAGTAGAGTAGTACTGCAGTTGCTACGGTGATTTGCTAGTCAAGTGGTGTGAAGCTCATTTTTTGGTTGAGTGGACTCTACATGATCGAATGCAGGAAAACACTTTTGCATATGGTGTTATGAATATTAAAGATAGATGATTACAAGAACTTTCCATCTTGTCTCATATCTCGATGAGCGGTTACCAGGTACAAAATTTCTATTATTGTGTCATCTTAAATTTGCTAAATATGTATTGGTATTTATAGTTTAGTTGTACAATATCGTATTGTCGATGGATGTATAATTTGAATTTGTAGGTTTGCTTTTTTAGGGAGTATAAAAAATAAGACGAAAAAAATTATCAATCGGTCCCGGGTTGACCCTGGAACTGGACCGAACCCATTGGGTTGGTCCGGTCCTTGGTCCCAGGCTCAATAGAGTCGGTCCTCGGTCCTAAAAATTGAGGACCAACACTGTACGGGTTGGTCCTAGATTAAGGGGTGGCCCGGACCAACCCGGACCATGCTCACCCCTAGTTTTTATCATCCTCGCTCCCTCTCGTCCCCCGTCGTTCTCTCCCTCATATCTCGCCCCGCGGCGGCGCCGCTCCTCCACCGTCGTCCCTACTCCAAGACCCGCCACCCCCCGCGGCGGTGGCCGCCGAATTCTTGATCCGACCTTCGGTGTAGCCCTCGAGAAGTCCAAATCCCCCAAGACCAGTCCGTCTGGTCTCCGATCAGGATTTCTACCGTGTCAATTTGCGGCGGAGGAAGAAAAGCTCGGAGCTTGAACAATTTCGCTTACAGGTTCGAAGCGATCGACTTGCCCCGACACTATTTTCGGCCGATATCGCATCTCTTCGCGCTCCGATGATCCTTCCGATGGTTCCGATTTTGGAAATCTGGGATCTGGTCTTTCGTGATTTCGTTGATTGATCGCGAAGCGAGAAATTTCCAGGAAATGCGATTAGTGATTAATCCTGCGTGATTAGGAAATCTTCTAAATTTAGGGTTCCTTTTTCCCGAATTCTTATCTGTTAAGACGGCTTTTTTTGCTGCTTCCATCGACTTTACTTAGCCAAATGCAGTGTACAAAGTGTCTTTCGCGGGAAATCCTCGAGGATGCTAAAGTTGAACGTTTTGTCTGTCAGAAGAGAGAATTGCCCGGGTTTCAATTTGACCCGCCGTTGGATAATCTCGCCCAGTTTCTGCCGAGTGGTCGCCGGTATTTAAATTCGACTTCACATGGCTGGAAGGACCCCTATCGCCGCTAAAAGTTCGGCGCTCATCGCCATGATTGCTGACGAGGTATGGATGCATAAATATCATTCGTCGTGTATAGGATCCTAAGTGGGAGGACTTCTTTTGACTAGAAATGTGACCGAGAAGAAGGTTCATCATCTGAAGAAACTTAGGCAGTGAGATCGTGGGTTTCAGATGCTTTTGGGAATATAATGCAATCCAATTTACAGATAACAATTCTGAAATGAATTGATGATGATGTGGACCATGAGAAGTTCCTCTAAGTGTTGGATCATTCTCTTATTAGCTGTGAATATTTTATTTTATTTTTGAGGCAATTTTGAAGCAGGAGATGCCCCTTTTTATGTTTATGGTTGTACTATTCGAACAATTGGGTTGAAAATGAAATAAGCACTTTTGCCTAAAAACAACGCTGACTTTTGGTGGGGTGGGATTTGATAAAAGATATAGCATGAGAAGCACTTAAATGGGTGGTTCAACCTTTGGGAGATGTTTGGCTTGGCTTTTCTAGTATCTTGAGTGATCAGTTTTTTTTCTTGGAAGGTGCATGTCCTTTTGCAGGAATCTAGAATTTACCTGATGAGATTCAAACGGGTTACAAATGTTTGTTTGCAATGTCATTTTTTGGTTGTGTGGGACATGAAATAGCCATGGATAACTTTATGTAATGATGGCATTTTCTTAAGTGCTTTAGAATTACTCTCAAATTATCTATGGTCTGCTATGTGAATCACTGTATTGAAACTGCTTTGTGATGTATTATTCAAACAACAGAACGAGAAGTTTGCTTGGCAACTTTAGCTGTCAGAAATGAGACTGTATTTACCGCGTAGATCCTTGCCTTGGCACTGTACATCTGTGCACTTTAGTTACAACAGATCAATGCAATGCAATGCTGGCTAATTCCCCAGAGACTATTTTGATCTGAAAGATGCCAATTTATTGTGCAGGACACTGTCACTGGGTTTTTACTGGCTGGTGTCGGTAATGTTGACTTAAGGAGGAAGACAAACTATCTCATCGTTGACTCGAGTATGATTCTGTCCTCCTTGCATCATCATTATTTGCTTTACAATTGAATTTATAATGATATTTAATTATTGATATCTTTGCCCTTCGCAAGTTCTTGTGCTGCAATTATCTTCCATAGTATTGTGGCATAACCCTCTTATTTCTTCGACTGCTTGTAGTCCTGCTAATGTCCAGCTAATTTAACTATGGTTTGAAATTTTTCTAGATAGCTTGCTTGTTCCATGTCAAGTTCTTTGATATATAAGCTGGTACGGTCTCTTGCTAATTCTTAGGTGCAGTTGGGCTTCTCATTTCTTCTTGTGATGTTAGTGTTTGTACCTTTAGACCTCTTTTTCTTTTTCTGATTGCACTATTACTTGAAGCAACATTGGTTGCAGAATTCTAGGATAGACTAATGCTTGCCTCTTTAATGATGTTTTTTTTGTGGTTCTTCTTTAGAAACAACTGTGAAAGTTATTGAAGATACCTTCAAGGAGTTCACATCAAGGGAGGATATCGCTATTGTTTTGATCAGTCAATATGTGAGTTCCTTTTCATACTTGAAATGTTGATTAAATGGGTTGCTTTTCCTGATAAATGAAGGATGAAGTGCTTCAATCATTTATTGTTTCTCACACTTGGAGGGTACTGCTTTTGGTTGGTTTTTTCTACATGTTGTAAATAGAAGGGTTGTTTTTCTGTTGTTCAGCAGCCCTGATAATGTCTTTACATGTACATGAGTAGTAAGCGTTGGTTGCTCATGCATGATCATATGCCCTTGTATTGATCTATTCATCCAGCCTTCAGCATTAACAAAATAAGAGTGTCTTATGGGTATCAGTAATTATCAACTTCAAGATTCTTTTGCATCCGATCGAAATATTTTGGCCAGTGGCAGAATCGATGTTGGTCGTGTGGTCGCCAATTTTAGCTGCATAGGATTTTCTGATCATTACAAATGGGCTGTTATTCGTCTCCATGACAAGAATATACGTGACATACTTCTAATTGTTGATGATATCTCTGGCTTTCAGGTTGCGAACATGATAAGGTTTTTGGTTGATAGCTACAATAAGCCAGTTCCAGCAATTCTGGAGATCCCGTCAAAGGATCATCCCTATGACCCTTCTCATGATTCAGTTCTTTCGAGAGTGAAGTACCTCTTCTCTGCTGAATCAGTGGCATCGGGAAGGCGCTGAACCTTCCATCATTTCTTGTGTCTTCTGCAGAGTAGCCGTATGTTCATTTGTCTGTCGGCATGTAAATGCGTACGGTGAGTTATAAACTATCTGCAATAGTGAGGGGCATTGATGACTTAATGATTGAGGCTGTGTTTTTGGTGTTCTCTTTAGCTTGTCAATCTGATCGAGGTTGATTTTTTGACAAGAATCACAGAGTTGCCCTTTACCAAGTGAAACCGCGATGTTGTAAGGATTTCTAGGGTCAACTAATTTGACCCATATCTTAACTCATATTCATTTTGCTGGGTCAAATATGGGTTGTTTAAAATTTAATACTTGGGTCAAAATGGGTCTACTAAAATGAAGCTCAACTTCGGATGGGTCTTAATGGGTCTGCGCTAAACCCAACTCCAAGCCATATGCGTTTTACATTCTCTCTCTCCCGGCCATCCTTTTCGACGCTCCACGGCATCAGAGATCTCTCATCCTCCTCCTCCCCCGGCTCTGGAGCAGTCGCCTCGTCGAACAGTGTGACGAAAATGAAAGCATGAACAGGAGCTCGAATCCATTACTCCGTCGCCATGAATGGATCGAAAACATGCTGGAATTTCGGGTCCCAAAATGAAAGCATGAAATTGGACGCATCACTATATTTCTATCGGCAATATATGGAGAATTCAATTAATTTATGCCAGGCATTCCCTTCATTTTCACGCAGTCTTGACTGTTTGACCGGAAACCTACCCACCTAGAACGACTTATACCTACAAGCAACTTCCTCATTAATCACTTCACAAGAATACTCTAGGGTACAAGTATTCATTTTTCCATATTGCCCCCATTAAATTTTTAGTGGACTCATGTAACCCTAGCCCTCAAATGCTCCAAGGCATCACCACCCATCCCACTGCTCGTTGAGGATGCAAATTGATACGAGAGTGAAACTAGACAATGAATTTTGTAATTATCCCTTAAAGATATTTCATGATAGGTTAAAGAGATAAGAGAACGTCACGGTGATCCTTCTCACCAAAAACAATGACCGTAGCATTGACGTCACTTGAGGACAATGATCATCACCATCATCATCGATCATTTTGCTTGACACATAGACACTAGGATAGAAGTTTTAAATTATCATATGAAGTAGATATATGACATATATAACATCGTGACAAGTGCCATAAATAACTGGAGTGAAATGAATTCGAACATAGTTTATGTGAAAGTACAGATAAAAGAAAAACAGAAGATGTTGATCAGAGAGTTCTGCTGTAGTTTGACCCCATCTTGAATGAAAATGTTCAGACATTTGGCCCATACTTTGGAATAACATGTCCCCATTCACCTTGGAAATCGGTTCACTCATTACTTCGGTCCAAGAGACTCCCCCATTTTTCCTCCACTGGAGACCAATTGCATGCAAGCATCAGTCATTTCTCACTCTGCAGAAAGCTGAGAACAGCCAAAAGCGTCTGAGCCATCGTTCGTTTCTGCTGTGGTGGCAATGCGTGACCGCGATTTAACAGAAAATACAGCCTGTCCCGGGAGACAAAACTCATGCCCAAGATGAAAATCTTGGAGGATGCCCACATGGCCAGTTCATCCATCTAATAAGATAACCCAACCTGGTGCCACAAAATGATATTTTGATCAAGAAAACATATATTTTTTCCCGGTTGTCTGAAGAGACTGTTGGGATCTTGGATTGGTGTGAGGTTTGGCTCAGGCACATTGACAGAAGACGGGCCCCGCACTGACCTCTCACCAGTCACCAGCCGTGACATTACAGTGTCAACCATCCCTCACCAATCTCTTTTCCACCGCTTCACCTTTCTGTAATTGGGTTTTTCTTTTTCTTTCAGAAGACTACATATTATAAGTAATATCATGTAATGTCTCCCCACCATCATGGCATTGTCTTTAGCTCATCAGGAAGGTAAGGACAAGCAACATGACTGTTGGATCTAGTACCACATTAGACTGTCTTGGAATATAAATTATGGGCTCAGGAATTCTCTCTTTTTTTTTTCTTTTCTTTTTTTCATGGGACAGCACAATGATGAATGTACGAACAAATGAATTGAAAGGCAGTTTCCACTTTTTGTTTATTTCCGCTTTGGAATAGAATGGTGTTATTGCGGACATGGGAGCTGTCGCTTTTTCTTTGGCGCGCGGTGGACTTCACGAGCTTGGAAGGTCTCCTTCTCCCACAGCAGTGGCAACTGTAAAGTGATGGAGAAATCAAGTTAACACGTAGAAAAGCGAAAACCTCACAAGAGAAAAAGAATGATTCCTTTTCGGATAGTGTAGAATCCTATGTTGCAACATCGGATAAAGCAACGTATAAGGTGGTCCTTCAGCTTTTACACGTAGGTTTATCTTCTGGTACTGTACTAGCAATCTAAGTCGTTCCTCCTTGTAAAGAAACCGCAGTGTTGGACTTCTACGGTGCTGTGAAGGCTTGCACGACTTCGTACTGTAAGGTCTGGGTGCTTGTCATCCAAATGTTGACAATTTTTTCCCTTTGATCTGGCGGTGCAAAGCTTCCACGACGAAGTCGTTGTCCAAGCCTTAATGGCAACGTATGCTCGTAGCAATGGCCCAAAAAATTCTTTCAATAATGCACTCATCGTGCTTTTGTCATCATTATTTTGAGTCAATACTAAAAAGTTAATAAGTTTGATGGTGTAAAATTAGATCCTTGAACTTTTTGTTAGTTGGGTTCTTGCACCTTGTGAATTAAATTGACTTCGTCCTTGAATCAATTTATTCGATTTGGTATATGAATTACAATCGAACTAAGTTATGAAAACCTATAATTAGCATAATGAAAATCTAACAAAATGCAGAAGCGAAGCCTTTACAAGGTTCTCGATAATGGCCATCGTGGCCACCTAGGTCGAGACCCCGATGAGGGTCAACGCACCCCACCATCGATGGAGCTCTCCCCTCTCTTTATTTTGCAACATGGACGAGGTTGTGCATGTCCTGTCAGCATTTGTGAAACTCGCAACCGAGTAAAATCATTATATCATATGCCAACCCTTTTTGGCTTGACTAGAAAGATGAAATGGGTTCGATTCGAAGAGTGCATGGATCATATTAAACATATCAAAATTCGAGAACCAGACTGAGCGCCTGGCAAAAAGAAAAAAAGAAGAAAAACACATGGGTTATTCTCGTAGTTGGATTATTGCTGCTTGCTAATCCTGCAGGATATTTCTCGTATATTAAAAAGGTCCAAGTTCAGTTCTTCTAATCATACAACCGTAGATGGTTGGAAGAGAGATTAGCTCCTCATTTCCATTCGTGGGTCCAAGAAATGATGCTTTGCAAAGGAAGTTTCGCTAAAGCAAACGACCGCAACGAAGGAGGTTTCGCCAAATCAATGACTACTAAACCAACAATCACTTCATAGAATAAAGGATACAATTCGACGTGGGTCCATCCCACCCTCCCCGCACGATAAGGTACACGAGGCAGGGAATGACGCTGAAACCCTATCGATACTTCATATAATAAAAAAAAAGCAATACCATTATTAAAGCCAAGAGGGTCAAAAAAGAAAGTGAAAATAACACGAAAGCGAGAAAGCGAGAAAGAAGAAGTGAGAATTCAATGGGGGAGGAAAAGTTGATTCGGCCACGGAATGCGTCTGGAATACGCCCGGGTTCTTGAAAGTCATCCGGAATCAAATGCCACCTGGGACCTCATCCATGAACGAGAAGAGGATAACGCATCAATGGCTGATTCGAACTTACCCATTCCTATCCATCTTGGAGTTTCTCTAAAAGGCGTCATCTGGATTGGAAAAATTGCGCAGCCAATCCTTAATCTATCGTACGAATGTTAATAAAGTACCGAACTTTCGCAATTCTGTCGATGTAGTCATAAATATTTATGTGAAATTTCAACATAATCTTTCCAACTAACCTTTATAAAAGAATTATTGACATAGTAGTGTCCTATATAGTATACCATCACGTCGGCGATTTTCTCGCGAAAATCAATAGAAGAGATTATATGGGAATTTTATGTAAAAATTTATAACTAAATTAGTAAAATTGAAAATTTTAATATTGAATTGTAAGTTTAAGATTTTTGATCAGGCGATTTGCTCCCCGTTTTGAATTGATCCGGGTGGCGTCTTTGTCTAGTAGTGAGTGGCTTGTCAATCCTCAAGTACTTCCAAGGCATGTAATTTTCAGTTCCCACAAGCAACATAAATATCAATTATTTGGCCCTTTCTAGGGGCCAAAAATATCAGTGCCCCAATCCTGAATTCATGTGATCATGTGATTTCAGTAGGAAAGTGCTCAATCATGTCGTGCTTGGTGCGCGCCCATCGGACAGAATAGACGTCATTTCTTTGATGGCGATGTCTAGGATGCCAAGCAAACACTACAAAAGTGAAAAGAAAAAAAAAAAACCCAGGATTGCCTATCATCATCTGTGCATTGATTAGCCACCTAGCAGTGGTTGGTTATCTCCCTTCCACTTGATTTAACCTAGTCTCCTGTTCTAGAAACGAGGTTTTCTAAGTTATCGTGGATTGTCTTAATCATCAAACTATGTGCAGACAGTGGTCTTATGCCTACACTGCGGTTAATGAGTAGCATCGTGAGCCAGCTTTAGCGCACCTGACAGAAAATTGCTGCTCCTTATCGTCCACCATCTCTATCATAAGAGTCTATTCATATCAGCATGAGTAATCTGTTGGGTAAAACATGGGATTCATCGGCATTGTGTGCTGCATTTAACGTAAGGTTGTGCAAAAGAACTAGAACCAGCCCGGACTGCTCAGAATTGGACCGAAACCGCCCGAAACCAGTGATTCTTGAGGGAACCGGTCCGGTTTCAATTTATAGGAACCGATGGGTACCGGTCCGATTCTAGGCTCCATGGGCGGATCCACCCACTCGGACCGGACAGATTATATTATGATAATATATTAATTTTTAATATTAAAACAAATTTCTAAATTACTAATTAGCAAACCTAGATTTTAAGACTATCTCCTCTCATGGTTTCTATGCTTTTATAAGAATTTAGTATAGTGTGTAAGTTACTTTTCAGCAACTCAATAAATGGTTCATTCAAATGATATTTTTAGGACTCACATAGGACACTTTGTTCAAAAAAATGTAAAGTTTCGGTGGAATCGTTTTTACAAAAAGAATTCAATAAAGCAAAGGTTGTAAGAAATTGAGCATCGTTAGGGGATAAGGGAAAAGACGATCTACGTATGACAGCCGTCCAAAACCTTGAACTTAAAGAATATTTTAGATTTCAACTGAAATGATTCAAAAACAGGAAAAAAAAAAAAAAACCTATTTCTCTTCTTTAGTAGTGTTTTCCAATAAAAGAAAGAAAAACGGTACCCTTAATTAAATTGGTTCGATTTAAACTAAAATATTACTCAATATGAAAAGTACTCATAGCAAGATTTAGAAAACAATATTATTATTGGTGAGACCAGTTACATGAATCTACCCGAAAACCAAACCCGACCGATGGTCTGGTTTTCGGGTGGATCCATGCAACTAATGGGTGGTTCCCAGTTCTAAATTTTTGGAACCGTCCCCCAGATCATGCACACCCTACTTTAATGTTGTCGTTCTAGCTTGGATGTTAGATCGGGTAAATATGTTTGCTATGTAACGGTGTACTTCAAATGGGACTAAGAGAGTAAAACTATTCTAAAAATGGAAGATTAATAAATAAATAAGTAAGAAAGCATATTCGACAGCATAAAAGTAAGGGTGGAATCTTAAATTTATAGACTGTATTTAGCACGCACCATAAGCAACCTGCTGACCATGATCACTTAGCCACCAAGACGTTGCCTTTGATGATGGTGGTGATGATAGTTGTCCTCAAGTGACATCGATGCTACGGTCATTGACCTTGAAGAGGTGGACCACCACAGCGTTTGCCCATCTTTTTAACTTTCATGAAATAGCCTTAAGTGTTAATTACAAGATTCAACGTCCGGTGTTACTCCCGTACCAATTTGCATCCTCATTTTAGAAAAACCTACAATCAACATCTCATGCTTAAAGCCTTCCGTACAAGGACTGCAAAACTTTCCTTAAAAACGGGTCACGCGTGGATGGGAAGTGGTGCCTTAGGGGGTGTTTGGATAAATTTTGTTCTTTTGTTCCGGGAAATAAAAAAAAAAAAAATTCAAATAAAGACCCAAAGTGCCATCATTTTCTCAAAAGATGACCTGAAGTGAAGTTTGTCTCAAATCAGGACCCAAAGTGTCATCATTTTCTCAAAAGACGACCTAAAGTAAAGTTTGTCTCAAAGAATGATCCAAAGTAGTTATTTAATCTCAAAGAAAGACCTCACTCGCCGGCCGGTGAATAGATGCATCTTTAATGTATATTCCAGTGGCCTAATTACAGTATTTTCATCCTTTTTTTTTTTTTTTTCATTTTTGGTTGCCCTATTCATCATCTTCTTTGTCTCCCGTTCACTTCTTCTTGCCCAGATCAAGAACACCGGACTTGGGGAAAGGCCAGCGAGCGCCGATCGCCAGTAAGGGCCGACGAGGGTTCGACACCCATCGCCAGTAGCGAGCAAGGGCTCCATGCCCATTGCTAACAGCGGGCAAGGGTCATCAAGCCCTCGCTGGCCATGGGGGAGGGGGGCCGTCTAACTTTAGGCCTTAAAAGAAGGTCCTCAAGGGCAAAAGGGGTAGCTAAAGAAGTCGTCGATCTTGGAGCGGTGGTGGGAGGAAGGGATGAAGAAAGCGACACAAGCATCCTAGTCGTAATCCTAGTAGAAGACGAGGTTGTTGATGGAGCAATGGGCGGAGGTGGGGGAGGTCGCCCCTCACGACCATTAGCAAGGTCACCCCTTGTCGACCCTGGGTGAGGGCTTGCCGACGAGGGCTTACATGCCCTCACCTATAACTAGCGAGGGCTCGATGGCCCTCGCCAACCGCAACCAAGGCCACCCTCGCTAGATCTGGTGAGCAGTCAACCTACAAACCCTTACCCACGGCCGGTGAGGGCTTTGTGGCCCTCGCTTACTGCCGACGATGGGTGTCCAACCCTCGCCGACCCTTACCAACATCTAGTGCTCACTAGCCCTTCCCAAGTCCAATGTTCTTGAGAAGAAGACAAACAAGAGACAAAGAAGATGACGAACAGTGCCACCATTGACTCAAAATAATAATAATAATAATAATAATAAATAAATAAATAAATAAATAAATAAATAAAAAGACAACAAAAAATTAAAAAAGAAAAATTGACAAAAATTTCCTTGATTAGGCTATCGGAATATGCATCGGAGATGCATTTATTCACCAGCCGACAAATGATGTCCTTGTTTGAGACTAAATGATCAATTTGGGTCCTTATTTGAGACAGAGTTCACTCCAGATCATCTTTTGAGAAAATAAAGGCACTTTGGACCCTTATTTGAGATAAACTTCACTTCGGGTCCTCTTTTAAGAAAATAACTGTAGGTCTTTATTTGAAATTTTCCCTTAAAAAAACGCAACAAAAAAAGAACAGAAACGCATTTGTTTACATTTTTGTTTCGGAAACAAATTTGGAACAGAAATAATGAGTAAAAAAAACTTATTTCTTATTCCCATGAACACTTCTGAGAAATACTTTTTTTTTCTTTTCATTTTTCTTCTTCTTTTTTCTCTTTATTTTATTTTTCTTCTTCTTCCTTTTGCTAGTCACCAAAGAGGCTTGTCAAGCCGACGTGAGGCCAATTCTTGCCAGGCCAAGGCGAGGCTAACCTCGCATTGCCTGGGCAAGGCTGAGCCTCGCCGCAGGCTAGCCTCACCAGTGGCCTGGTGAGCCTCGCCGGACGTCACCCAACCAAATGTCAGCTACGGCAGTGGCCGACGACCGGCTAAAGAAAAAAAGGAAAAGAAAAAAGAAAATAGAAAAATATAATAAAAATATTAAAAAATTAAAAGAAACAAAAATAATTATACAAGTTTACCTAACGTGTTTCTGTTATTTTTCTATTTCAGAAACAGAAATTTTATACAGTTACTAAATGTGTTTTTCTGTTAAAAAATTGTTCATCAGAATAGAAATAGTCTTTTTTTTTTTTTAATTTTTGTTCCCATGAATAATTTTTGAACATAAACGTTATTAAACGCGTCCTTAGAGAGCATTTGAGGTCTAGGTTTTCATGAGTCCACTAAAAAAAATTAGGGCCAATATTGGAAAATGTGTACTTGTACCCTATAGTATTATTGTGATTAACAAGAAAGTCGGAATGAGAGGTTTTAAGTGAGTAGATTTCAGGTCAACCTATTTTATGGGGTCCAATTCCTAATTTTTAAAATTTGGTACCATCTTATGAATCCCAAAACTGACATTATTGATACCATTCGCTTTTAGGTTTACTTGAGAACCACTCAATTCCTTTATTTATTTATTTATTCCTGAAAAGGGACAAACTTTAGTAAAACATCCCCTTATTGACAACCAAGACAAGTAGCACCTACGGCAAAATAATAGATCAATAGGACGGTGAGAAGTACGGTACTGAAAAAACATAAAATATAAAGAAATCGGAAAGTGCAGACTCATCCCAAGCAAAATTAAAGTCAAAACCACAATTGAAACTCTCGTTCGCCAAATGTAACAATTCTTAATAGATGAACAAAATAATTTAAACAATAAGTTCAAAACATGATAATATAAAACATGAATTATAGAACTTTATTTTTCATTCGTCCATCAAATATGGCTCCAAATTGAAACCCCTTGAAAATAAAATAAACAACAAATATCATTAATCATTTAACAATAGTTTTAAATTAAAATGACTCTTCATTAAGCTAAAACAATTAAAATTTTAAATAAGAACTTAAAGTGTCCTCATTTAATTAAAAAGGAGCTTGAAATGTTATTATTTTCTCAAATAAAGGTGTGAAGTGAATCTAATTCTAAATAAAGATTTAAAGTAGCCATGTCAATATTAAAAAAAAGGATGACCTCGGGTCAAGAGCATTTTTGTCATTTATTTTTTCTTTTCTGTTTTTTCCAAAAAAGACAAACTAAAAAAAGTCTTACTTAAATATATATATATATGGGCGTGAGGGCTAGTTGCAGCTCTCTCGTCTGTTTCTTTTTTATTTGTGTTTTTTTTTATATTTGTTTTAGCCTTTTTTGAGTTTGTCTTTTATGGGAAAAAAAGTAAAAAATGAAAGAAAATAAAAAATTATAAAGGACGAAAATACTCTTAACATTCATTGAGGTCTAGCTCTTTTTTAAGACTAATATAGCTATTTTATGATATTATTTAAAATAATGTCCATTTTAAGCCTTTATTTGACAAAATGAAGGTACTCCAACTTCATATTTGGAATTTTCTTAAGACCTTGTCACGTATATTCCTTCCACTTTAACATGTAAACTTTATTTATTAATTATAATCTCCTTGTTAAGACAGTCCATGTCTTAAAAAAAATGATCGAAAAAAAAAACACTTAGGGCCTGTTTGTTAAAAAAAAATTATGTTTCTTGGAAAAAAAATTTCTATTTTTTTGTTACAGAGAACGAAAAAAGAATAGAAACGTGTTTGGTAAAACTTTTGTTTTCGGAAATAGATTTGGAACAGATACAAGAAGTAGAAAAAAATAACTTATTGTTCCCGGAACAATTTCTATAATCAATTTTTCTCTATTTTATATTTTCTTCTTCTCTTTCTCTTCTTTTTCTTTTTCTGACGATCGATTAGACGAGAGTTGATGACCTTGCCGAAGCATTGCTGGCCCTTAGGGAGCCAAGCCATGATGAGGCTTGGCCTCCCCAACCGACGCAAAGCTGGGCCTCGCCAGGCTAGGGCGAGGCCGAGCCTCACTATGGTTAGGCTGGCCTCTGGCGAGCTTGCCGGACCTCGCCTAATCTATCGCTAGCGAGCTCCTTGGACCTCATTTAACTGGTCGCTGGCCACCTAAGAAAAAAAAAGAAAATATAATAAAATAATTTAAAAAATTAAAAGAAATAAAAAAATCTAAGAATCTTATCAAACGTATTTTTATCTCGGAAATAAAAATTTAGGAAAGTTACCAAACACGTTCAGTTGCTCAGAAATTGTTTCCTAAAACAAAATCAGAAAAAAATCATTGCTTATAGAAAATTGTTTTCCAAAATAGAACGGTTACCAAATGCATATTTACTCATCAGGTATGTGAAGGAATTACAAAAATAAAAAGATAAAAAAAAGAAGAAGATATATTTCTTGGTCCTATCTCGAGTTTGATTCCATTCCATTCCACACAAGATTGGGAAATTGGACCACTATCCAGTTCCAAGAACTTAGAATTGGGATCCGAACACGAAACTGGCCAAATGGAATCAATTTTTCGAGGACCGCCACGAACTGACACTCAGTCCTAACTGTGAAATAGATCGAATCTCCAATCAATCGAATCCGAATGACAACGAAAGTTCGTGTGCGAACCAGACCCGTCTCCCTTTCACCTGTATTCATCTTAGATGATCCAAACCGTAGGAAGGACAACCGCTGCGCTTCCTCCAATTTGTATCAATCTTAAAAAAGTCCAACCTAGGAAGGCCACTTCATCTCATTTGTCGTACTTATCCAAAACGCAAATCCCCTCCTCTGCCCAACTAATCACCATCACCATCACCATCACCATCACCATCCTAATCCTGCGTGCTTATCTAAACACATTTTAACAAAATCCGGGCTGGCGCGAAGCACGGTGAAATCGTGTTTTTTTTTTTTTTTACAGATCATATATTTCTCCAAAAAAAAAAAAAAACTGTCCCCCCCCTTCCTCCTCCTCCTCCTCCTTCTCTCTCATCAACCAACCCAGCTCTTTCTCTCTCTACCGCGCGTGTGCACGCGCACGTGCATATATAAGACCTCCTCATCCACTCTCTCTTCCTGCCCCCCCTCTCTCTCTCTCTCTCTCTCTCTCTCTCTCTCTGCTGTCCCCTCGTTCCTTGGAGTTTCTCCGGCGAGTTCCGCGGCCGAGCTCCCCCCACCGCCACCGCCCGCCACCGTCGTGCCATGGCGGTCACGATACTGTCGGATCTCGGCGCCGAGATCCTCATCCCCGTGTGCGCCGTCGTCGGCATCGTGTTCTCCCTCGTCCAGTGGCTCCTCGTCTCCAAGGTCAAGCTCACCCCCGCCGACGCCGCCGCCGCTCCCGCCGCGAACAACGGGAAGAACGGGTACACCGACTACCTCATCGACGAGGAGGAGAACATCAACGACCACAGCGTCGTCCTCAAATGCGCCGAAATCCAGACCGCCATCTCCGAGGGTGAATTCCTTTAGCCTCTCCTCGTTTGCCCTTTTTCCGGGTCGGGCTTCTTTTTCTGGGGTGGGTGTTGTTTAGCGTAGATCTCTGCCGTCCCGCGAGTGGATCTGCGGGAGTTCCTGCGCGTTCCGGTTCGATTTGTGCTTCTCTGGTGCGGTCTGTCGGTGAAAGTTCGCGTCTTTCTCGTGCCATCTTGTTTGAATTTGATGTTAGCGTGTGAAAGTTTTTGCCTTTTCCTGTTCCTCGGCATTGTTCTGGGTATTCTGCTCGAAAAATGTTGTTGCCTGATTCACGCCGACTGCTCGCTCGGATCTGTTCTTGCTTCTTTTGGCGATGTCTGTTGAGATGTTTCGTGGGTTGCGTGTCCGCAATTAATGTTGGTGTCGTTTTGGCTATAATTGTCTCGGTGGGTCGGTCATCAGTTTTCAATCTGCTCCCTTTTTTTTCCATTTTTTTTATTTGGATTTTTTATTTTTGTTTTTATATTTTTATTTTTATCAATTATGCTTTCTTCCACATGGGGTCATGATTTTCATTTTGGCAGTGAATGATGAGAGGTAGGTGTCTGTGCCATCCTTGGTAGAATAAACATATCGCTCGTTGGATCTCGAAATGTGAAACATATGCTTGAGTTGCAGGGTATTATTTATATAATATATGTATATTTTAAACGTAGCTCAGATCTCAATTTGCTTCCTGCATAAAAGGAAGATCTAAAAATAGGACCCACTTGGGCACATCAATAACTATCTCAGTCCAAAACTAAATGCAATCCAGTTTATATTGGTATATATGTGAATTGAGTATCCCGCAAAAAAAAAAAAAAAAGCAGTCAAGTAGAGATTGGATCTTCATTTGGATAAAGGGCTTTTCTTTTACTTATATGAATTCTTTAGTTATGTGCCTTTGTTAAGATTGATATTGTTGTTGGTATGAATCCACAGCAGTTCTTTGTGCTTGGCACGTGTCTCTGGAATTTTATCATTCATCAGAGATCTTGGACCACTTCCTTGATAAAGATTATTCTTTTGTTATCAATATTCTGAGTTACTTTTGTGCCGCACAAACCTTGAAGGAAGCATAATTTTTTTTTTCCGTGTCTCTGTCTATAGATGGAGGACACACTACACAGTGGCACGACTTAGATCTAGAACTTTTTGTGGGGTCGCTGTCTGTTGATTTAGTTGGAAAACTTTTGTTGTTGAAATCGGGTAACATGTCACTACTCTGATGATTGCATAGTCGAATTCTAAGTTTAAATTAAATGGTTCCGTACTTATTTATGTATTAATTAGATAATCTTCTCGGATCTACATAATAAAAATTTAAATTGGTGGTTTTCTGAAGATTATAGGAGAATGTGGCAGACAATTTGGTTTACCATTCGCAGAATTATGAGCTGCAGCCCCACATGGTCGGTGACATGGATTCTCTATTTATTTTTTTTCAGTCGTCTGCACGCATGACTTTCATATAGTCTTCAATGTTCATGTGTCGTAAATGTCCTTAGATAAAGTTGCACAGTAAGTCTTCTCGAATCTGATAACCAAATTTGAAGCTCAATTTGATTCCATAGATTTTGTATGTTTGCTTGCTTATGATTATGGCACAATTAATTAAAGTGAAACGTGTGTTGTAGGGTTGACCAAAAAGGCGAGCTTTCTGTCGATTTAGATGTTGCCACCTATCGTATTTTCGTTTGGGAATAGCTATGGATCGTCCAGATTCCAGATGTGGGGCTTAATTTTGTTCCGCTCATGTCTTTGTTTGATTCTTTTGTTTTTTTCTCTTTATTGTTGTCATCTTTGATTCTTGTTGTGGATCATACTTCTCTTTTTGGAATAACATTCTTCCTAGATTTTCCCTAAGCATTTGCTAACTTTACCACATGCATGCTTGATGGTATTATTGCAGGAGCAACTTCCTTCCTCTTCACCGAGTATCAGTATGTTGGTGTTTTCATGGTTGCTTTTGCATTCTTAATCTTCCTTTTCCTCGGATCTGTGGAGGGATTTAGCACGAAGAGCCAGCCTTGCACTTATGACGCAACCAAATTGTGCAAGCCCGCCCTGGCTACTGCTGTCTTCAGCACTGTGGCCTTCTTGCTTGGTGGTATTACATCAGTGGTTTCTGGCTTCCTTGGAATGAAAATTGCCACCTATGCAAATGCAAGGACCACCCTTGAGGCAAGGAAAGGTGTCGGCAAGGCTTTTATCACTGCATTCAGGTCGGGTGCCGTAATGGGCTTCCTTCTTGCTGCGAATGGTCTTCTGGTCCTTTACATTGCCATCAACCTATTCAAGATTTACTATGGTGATGACTGGGGAGGCCTTTTTGAGGCTATAACTGGTTATGGCCTTGGTGGATCCTCCATGGCTCTATTTGGGAGAGTTGGTGGGGGTATCTACACTAAAGCTGCTGATGTAGGTGCCGATCTTGTCGGGAAGGTTGAAAGGAACATTCCTGAGGATGACCCTAGAAACCCAGCTGTAAGTTCTGCTATTTGTTCGAGCATATTAAGTATTTTCAAGCAAGTCACCTGCGCCAAACAAACAATACACAAATGGAATGGACCACATTGAACCTTGAGTTTAGTTTGATTATGGCTTTGTTTGGTTTCACCAATCCACACTTTTAGTTTTAGTTGACCCTATTATGATTTAATTGATATCTGATATTGGTGTTATCTTTTCAGGTGATTGCTGATAATGTAGGTGATAATGTGGGGGACATAGCTGGTATGGGCTCGGATCTCTTTGGCTCATATGCCGAGTCATCTTGTGCTGCGCTTGTTGTGGCCTCTATCTCTTCCTTTGGGATCAACCATGAGTTGACTGCAATGCTGTACCCTCTGATTGTTAGCTCTGTGGGTATCCTTGTTTGTCTGGTCACCACCTTATTCGCAACTGATTTCTTTGAGATCAAGGTTGTTAAGGAGATTGAACCAGCACTGAAGAAACAGCTGATAATTTCCACAGTTCTCATGACTGTGGGAATTGCTGTTGTCACTTGGATTTCCGTTCCTTCTTCCTTCACCATTTTCAACTTTGGAACTCAGAAAGTTGTCAAAAACTGGTGAGCTCATTGATTTTTGTTTCATGAAGCTCATGACATCAGAACTTCGACAAAAATATATGTTTTTGCATGTTAAAGCCTATGTTGCCTGCATAATAATTAACACACTTAGCTGTTCTTTTAAGTTGATTCAAATGAATTATGTCATGAGGAGGAAAACTTGGAAATTTATCAGGTACCCAACTGATGTGAAACAAACTTTATACAAGTATTGCTGGATGGGTGGCATCATGCATGTGTCAATCATGCAACTGCATATTCATGCATGTCATTCATCCAGTGGTACTCCGGTACTACTTTTTGATACACTCGGCATCTGATGAAACTTCGTAAGTCTGTACAGAACCAAATTAAATGTTGATAGAGGTTATCGCTTGATTAGCTGTTAAAGAAGATAGCATTACTCATTTTACATGATGGTGCAAATGGCCACTTGTAAAGATGTTATTATAACCAGATGAAGAATGGCTAGATAAGTTGATTTAATTCTTAATTGGAACATTGGGGAGCAATTCGAGCTCCTGGAGTCAGGTAAGCTTTGCCCTCTAATATATTGAAAGGTAGATAAAGAATGCTTTGTGAAATTAATTGTTCTAAATATGACGATTACAAAGGATAAATTTTATTCTTCTCGTTTTTCTTTAATTTTGGTTAGTCTAAATTTTATATTTTTGTTTCTTGGGATTGCAGGCAGCTGTTTTTGTGTGTCGCTGTTGGTTTGTGGGCTGGCCTTATCATTGGGTTTGTGACTGAATACTATACAAGCAATGCATACAGGTGACAAATCTGATATCATGTCATTTTTTTTTTTCACTTCCTGACTTTTCTTTTCCTATTTTTGTCGTGACTTGGATTTCTCACTTGAGAACTGCTTATATTGAATTTCAGCCCTGTCCAAGATGTGGCTGATTCTTGCCGAACTGGAGCTGCTACTAATGTCATCTTTGGTCTTGCATTGGGATATAAATCAGTCATCATTCCCATTTTTGCAATTGCTGTCAGCATTTTTGTTAGCTTTAGCTTCGCTGCAATGTATGGAATTGCAGTAGCTGCGCTTGGAATGCTGAGCACAATTGCCACTGGATTGGCAATTGATGCATACGGTCCTATCAGTGATAATGCTGGAGGAATTGCTGAGATGGCAGGCATGAGCCACAGAATTAGGGAGAGGACTGATGCCCTTGATGCTGCTGGAAACACTACTGCTGCTATTGGGAAGGTCTTGATCATGTCCCTTTATTGGTCATGAAATTTTCCAAATTCATTCATTTTTGCTCGTGAAAATGCTAAGTTTATTTTCTCGGCCACGTTATTGCTTCATGTTGACGTAGAAAACTGAGCTATTTTGCTGGCATTTTTGTGTTTGATAATTCAACTATAATGCCTGAAAGTAGATCTTTCCCTTCTTAAATTTGTTCATATTATTTGGGTGGCTTAGCAGCAGTTTGATTTTTCTCAATTAACTCTTGTGACATCAAGCAACTTTAGATGCTGAAATAAGACATCATAACTGCAAAAATATCTGAATGTTTGCTGCTTCTCTGTCCAGGGTTTCGCCATTGGGTCTGCGGCTCTTGTGTCCCTCGCCCTCTTTGGTGCCTTTGTGAGCCGTGCACATATTGTGACTGTCGATGTGTTGACTCCGAAAGTGTTCATCGGTTTGATTGTGGGTGCTATGCTTCCTTACTGGTTCTCTGCAATGACCATGAAGAGTGTGGGAAGTGCCGCCTTGAAGATGGTGGAGGAGGTCCGTAGGCAATTCAACACCATCCCAGGTCTCATGGAAGGCACTGCCAAGCCTGACTACGCAACATGTGTCAAGATCTCCACCGATGCTTCCATCAAAGAGATGATCCCGCCAGGTGCACTGGTGATGCTCACTCCCCTCATTGTTGGGATCTTTTTCGGTGTTGAGACTCTGTCTGGTGTTCTTGCCGGATCCTTGGTCTCCGGGGTTCAGGTAATCCTGTTGTGATTGATGACTCTATATAATGAACGGAATGAATGAGGACAGCTCGTAATGAACACATCATGTCTAACTTGAAAAAGAGTGATGATGGAGAACTTTTCTGGACAAAAGTGTATCTTTTTGACAAAATTATTCTTGGTAGGTAAACTTATTTATCTTCTCCTTTTTTCAGATTGCCATCTCTGCTTCCAACACTGGCGGTGCTTGGGACAATGCCAAGAAGTACATCGAGGTAAAAGAGTGATGAGTGATGACACTTTCACACTTTCCAACTTGTATACTTTGGAATTCTTGTGGACCATGTCTGATGCTTCTGGACTTGTTTATTGAATGATAGGCTGGCGCCTCGGAGCATGCGAGGACCCTTGGTCCCAAGGGATCAGACCCACACAAGGCCGCCGTCATCGGTGACACCATCGGAGACCCTCTCAAGGACACATCCGGACCCTCGCTGAACATCCTCATCAAGCTGATGGCGGTCGAGTCACTTGTCTTTGCGCCTTTCTTTGCAACCCACGGAGGTTTGCTCTTCAAGATCTTTTGATAGGTGGAAGGAAAGAGACGTAGAAGGCAACACGCCTCCGATTTTTTTCCTAATCCGTCTGTCCACCCTCCTTGTCTCGCCAATGTATCTGCCTCAATAACTGTCTTTCCTAGAGGATGTTCGATTTTTGATGATGTATCTGCTCAAGGCAGCGTTATCTAACAGTCCTGAAGAGGCTGACGACGATGACGACGATAACGATGATCTTTTTGTAAGTTGGGGTTGCCTGTCTTTTTTCACTAGTGAGAGGTACTTTTTTACAAATTGAATGAGTTCGGCCTGGTGTTTCTTCATTTTCTTCTTGGTTACCATTCGCTACGACTTGGAGCGTGAATTGGTTATCTTCTTAGCATCATCATATGCTGAGAAATGAGTATGGTCATGATAAATTTCGGTGGCCATTTGCTTTGCCAAGAGGCTGATGAAAAGCAAGTGATTATACTTTGCGAGGCTCTTTTGGTAGTGCAGATTTTTCAGAACCGTCATTCATTGGCGCCACTTTATTGCAAATGAAATTTATCGCAGGTAGAATTTTGTTTTTTGAATGCAATTGCAGGGTCAGGAAAGTTCAAATAATTAAATTTAATTACCAGCCACGATGTATACATAACTAATTATATTTTAAAGCTTCTGATCATAACTGAGTGATGGCTTTCTCAAAAGCTATTATAGGATTGAGATTCTTGGAATTTGATTTAATCACAATAAAATTATAAAAACAAGTTGAGGGCGAGAGCTTAAATAGCTCGAATATCTTCCCAAGTATGCATACCGGGTAATATTGAGGAATGCTTCTTTCTTCTTTTTCTTTTTTTTGGGTGGTGTGTGTCTATATTCATAAACGAATGTTTTTGAAAGAAATGATTAGAAAGTCGATTAGGCCCGATGGACAATTGAGCTTAGCAGGAATGCTTTTGAGCTTGAGCTGGAGTCAAGATTAGGTGAGTAACCACTAAGCTCAAGCTCAAGCTACTCGTGAGTAGAGTAGCTTGACACAATCTCATCCCAATAGTTAGGTCAGCTAGGAAAGAGAATTTTGAAAAATAGGATTTATAAACTTAAGCCGGTCGAAATATGATGGTTTAGGTCGGGTTTTCCTCAAAATCAAACCAAATCACCAAGCCGAATTATTTCTGTATTTTTATGTAGTAGGAGAGGTTAGACTAGGTGAGAAAAATAATAAGGAGAGCGAGTAGGTGGTGAGCAGAAAAGGGACAAGAAAAGAGAAGAAAGCAGAGAATTCATGTTGCTCTCTTCCGGATTTTAGTGAATTCTTTTAAGTCGTGGTTAAATTAGTTCGATTCGACTTCAAACCATACTGCTAAAAAATCAAACGTAGATCTAATTTGATTTTGAATCCTTAATCAGTCTAGTGCGATGTCCAAACCGTTTCATTTCAGAAAAAAGAATGACACGGGTTGATTACTTGTATCATTTGCTTTTGATTATTCGGATTTGAATGTATCATTAAAGTTCAAGCTTAGAGGTAACAACATACATTTAATAATTTATTAGAGAAGTTTCCTATGTTAAATAACTCTTTAGAGAGGAAAATTACGTGGTCCAAAGAAAAGTTATCAAGTAATATTTGATGATAAATTAATATTAGTAAGGATAAAGACAAATACCAAAGGAAAGTGCGATGGAGGTTTTTTACTAATGATAGGAGAAAAGAAATCTGCTATGCTCTCAAGTACATCACTTTCTTGTGAAAAATTGCGAACTAAAACTATTTCTGCAAAAGAAAAGAAAAGATACAAAATTATATTTGATAAAGTACCATTGGTGAGGACAATTATTAATGTCAAAGAAAAGTTATGATTAATTAGATAGTTTCCTTACAATGGGAGAAGGAAATTTACATTTAACTTTAATTAGATTTACTATATTTTGCGGGATGTTACCAATTATGAGACCTACATAGTTATGATGACAAATGTGTACATTTCCTAATAAAATGTTTCGTCTCCATGGTAATTCTCCTTGTGGCATTGCAATTTTAGAAGACCTTGTATTTGAGGAACATTACATTCCCGTATTCACATTTATTTTGTAATTTATGTTCTTGTATGTGATGTACCGTTTGTCTTGGAAGATCACCGTAATTCCTAGTTTTTTTTTTTTTTGTATAGTATTCCTAGTTAAGCTTCATAAATTATGTTTGCATTTGTAAAATACCTCGTCCGTTTACTAAAAAATAGTTCGTAACCTAGGTCGTTGTTCTTATGGTTTGATTTATTGTCACCACTAAGCAAAGAGGTCGCCAAATTTATATCCTAAACAACAACAACAACAACAATAATAATAATAATAATAATAATAATAATAATAATAATAAATAGATTCGTAACAAAAAGTGATTATACGGACCCGGTCCGGTTTTGAATATCTTCCCCTTCTCTCTCTCTCTCTCTGGTTCGATATTCCCTCCTCCGCCAGCACCTGAAACCGCGACTCTCTCTCTCTATTTCTCTCTCTCTATACCCTTGTCCGGTTTTTCCGTTCTTGGCAAATTCGAAGACGAGCCCACTTCCGGATACACGATCTTAGGCCGACCCGTCAAGTCGAAGCCCCACGTAATCTCGCCGCTTCGCTCCACCGAGCCGTTGAATCGCTTGTGTCCGGGGGGGTTTCAAGATTTGCCTTGGGGGGCAATCGCCTGTTCCGTCATTGCAGACTTCCAGGCGAGAAGAAATGTGCCCACAATGATTACCCCAGCAGCGAACCGCCTCCTTTGTCCTCTCTCGGTATGTCGTCATCCCTTCTCTGCTTTCTTTTTTTCCCTCGTCGTTTGGTTTCAGGAAGTGGTGGGGATGTTATTAGTCAAAGAAAGGAATCGGGCCGTGAGGTTTCGCCTGAATTGTGAGAGATTAATGCGGGAGTGGTCGACCCCGCGTCCCGTATTTGGCGAACGGTATGATTTTTGAACGAAAGCGGGTTCGCATGAGCTATGAGAGTTGGTGGGGAACGAGCTAGAAAGTGGGTTTTGCTAAAAAATTGATCTTGTTGGAGTTGGATTTAAGGGTAGGGATTTTCTTGGATTTTGGGTTCTCTCTCTCTCTTTCTTGGTCGCGCGAGCATGATCTTATGCGTGGAAATACTTGTGTTGATCCGTTCTTTTCTTTCAGTGGGACTTTGATTGTGTATTTCCCCTTTGGAAATTGTGACTGGACTTTCGATTATATGTCCCTACGCAAGCTGAACTGTGGACCCAATTTTGCTGCACGAAGTGGATTTTTAGATTAGGCTGCTATAACAAAATCATGCGTGGGTATCTATCTGTCTCGATTATTGACAAGTTGGGAGTCACGGCATTTCTGTTTGTTGAAAGCTAGTTAATCTTGGATGCTGTTTGTCAAGAAAGATTATAGGAAGAGTAGACACTGAACTAATGTGATTCTTTCGATGAACTGAACACATAAGGAAGCTGATATTACTTGAGATCTCTTGGAATGGTTGGTGGGTGTATCTGGATTCATGAACACCCTGGAATTGAATTAAACGGTTGCATTTCTTCTATTGATAAGCATTTTCTGCTCAACTGCTCATACTTTGTATCTGACTTTAGTATCCATTTTTCTTGTTTTCTCATTCTCATTTTTGGTTTTGCAGTAAAGGTTGTACGTATCTGTCAAAATGGAATTAGTTGAATTACTTGTCATCAATGATTGCTGTTAACCTTTTGACCTTGTTTTTGCTCAGACTCTGTCTTGGGTTGGTTTATCTTATTAATTCTGTCGGTCTTACTGAGTTCGTGGGACTTGGTGGTTCAAAGATTTTAATCTTTTGATTTTGTCAATTTTGATTGTTCATATGGGTTTGTGCATTGTGCAATATTATCTGAGAAGGCCATGCCAGAATGGTTAAATGGTTTATTTGTATGGATTTGTCACCTGACTGCACCTTTATGATTCAGCACTTTTCGTTACTCCTTTCCATGTGCTGCACGAAAAGCTTTTTGACTTTGGTTCCGTTTGGCTTTTATAACTTTCTCAGTATAAGCAAAGTATCAAAACTAACGTGTTTACTTCTTAATATTGCTTGGATTCAATTGTTACTTGGGTCACTTATGTGAGAATTTAATGAGCATGGCAATAATTGGCTTTCATTTGATTCCACTGTGGAAGTACTCCATTTAGGATGTCATGGTATATTTACTTCTTTTGACAAAGAGGATCACTACTCTAGAGTGTCCTTGCTAAATGAATCTTTCATGTGGTGCATGATCAGAAAAATTTCGTTCATGCTGTAGTTATATTGGATTCATAGCTTTTGGGTTGATACTGAAAGTTTTTTGCCCATCATATGCCAGGTGCATAATTTTGCAAAATGCATGATCAGTTTTAAATCATCGTTATTTTTTCTCTCCGTAGAAAGCAATCTTTGTTATGGATTGATAAAGGCATGAGTTGAAGAAATCCTTGTCGTCCCAACTGCTCAACAGTGCTTCCATGGATGGCAAAAGCTCATCTGAGTTGAGCCTTCCCTGGTTCTGGATTATTGAGTATTTGGCAAAATTCGAGCAAGTTAAGCCATCCCTCTTACATGGTATTCACCTTCTACAGTAGCATTTTGCGAGTTTTGGTCCACTTTCTCATAATTTTTGTTGGGTATTCATATGGTTTATGCTTTTCAGGTATCATTAAAGCGGCTCCAGAGTTAACTGCTCACTTGGGAAAAAATATGGAGGAAGTTGTTTCTTTGAGATGCTTGGAGGAGTTATGTGGTTTTAGAAATGGAAGCATGAACAGTACTTTGTCCTCATTGGGATCAAAGGCGAAAATTGATACATCAAAGAGCTGCAAAAATGTCCTACAGTATATGTTCCATAATGTGAGTTCTAATAAATGATGCAGTGGAAATGTGTTTTATTTGCTTCATGACATCTTTCCACTGGTTCTGTTCTAATGATTGCTGAAGTTTGGTGTCTATTCCCCTGTTTATGAATTTGTTATATCTTAGGGCTCTGCATCTGATCTTGAAGTGACTGCAAATGAGTTGTTGAAATGGGACCTTCACTCATTTTTAATGCACAAGAGAACCTCTATGCCAAAAACTGCTCTAGAGGAGGTAAGCAGATCTTTCATCCAGTGCTGTCTATCTTCATGATATCCTCTTTCATTCAGGTTTAAATTGGTTTTTTTTTCTTGTTTTTTGGCAGCTGAAAGATACAATACTTGCAGGTACTCATCCACATGCTGATTTTTTAAACAAAGAGGGTAGATTGGCAGATGTTTGTCATTTGAATAGGACCGTCATTCATAATGGTGGACATACTGGTTTTACACGTGCGCCTGATGTGGGAGACACATATGCTCCTAACACAGTTGATGAACCAAACTTGGTTTCTCGACCCACTAATCATGTGGAGCCCTTGGTAGGAGATGACGGTATTAGGATGTGTCTTCCCGCAAAGAGGAACAATACTGATGTTCATGCTGAAAATATTGAAAGGAATTGTAATAAGGATCAACATCATGATGCTCATTCAGATGCTAAAAGGGCCAAACAGCAAGATTCTGACGAAATAAAGGACAGAGAAGAATCACCAGTTGTTCTAACTGGAAGATTAGGTTTCGAGAGAAATGACGGATGTTCTGATAGAGAGATGGCTAACCTTGTCAAGGATCATATGGGGGCTGTGGATGACGACCAGTTGTTAGAGGGAGATGGGAGGCATTATGTTCAGCCAAAGACTTGTGATGTACTTTCCAACGGAATGGAGCGGGGGTTTTCTGTTGATGATCCCAAGCGCGTCCATGACTCCATAGAGAAAACAAAGAACAGTGAATCAGCTCGAGCATCGGAATGGGGGCAGACTTTTACCAGTAACGCAAAAGATTACGTGGTCCACGTTGTTGGGGAGGATGTGTCCAGTGATGGTGATGAATATAGAAAAGAGGAGATGGACGTTACGATGAAAAAGCATGAATTCTTATACTCTCAGTCTCAGTGTCCATCACCTCGCAATGCGTTTGTAATGGTTGATTGGAGTGAGCAAAATGTTTGTATGAAGTGTAATGAAGGTGGTCAATTGTTAGTTTGTAACACCAGCAGTTGCCCTTTGATGGTTCACGAGAACTGTGTGGGCTTATCAGCTATGTTTGACAACAACGGTCTGTTTTACTGTCCATTTTGTGCATATTCTATTGCCATTTCTGAATATCATGATGCCAAGAAGGAGGCCTCTTCGACAAGAAAAAACTTATCTGCCTTTATTCGTGCTGGACTCAAGCACCACCAAGAGAATTTGGATCAGATGGAACAGAATCTGTCAGGAAATGGAACTAGTGAGATTGATAGAGTAAATGGACATAATGAAGTGGATGTGAATGGCTGTCGTTTTCAGGGGAATGATAGTGATGGAGAACAAACTGATCCTTTTCAGCGATGTAATGATGGTGATGCTGATTTACCAATTAGAGAAGAGGAAGAAATGGTCCGTGGTGGAGCTTCTACCGATGCTGTGGAATTCTTGGAAGGGAAAAGGAATAGGGAAAACACATCGAACCTGGTTGAGACGACTCCTACTCTGGAAAAGCAGAAGGAAGAGAACATGATGCAAGAACAACTGTCAGGGCAAGTAGTTGAAAGAGAACAGGACCAAGTATTGGAAAACAACCTGTTCATTAATGGAACTGTTGCTTATAAGAACACTTATATTGTCCCTGTGAATCAGAGAGATGAAGTTAGAGGTGAGCAAGATGTTCTCAGTAAGGATGCCACTGATACACCTGATGGAGGTGCTTGTGCTAATATTACTGCAGAGGAAACTTCCGAAGATGAAGATAATGAAACATCCATAGCCAATTACAGAATCAGTTTCCGAGGGCAAAGAAATCTGGAGTAAGGGTTTCCTGTATACTGAACTTTTCAGTGGTTGATCGTGGTGTGGTATTTTTGGACTTATAAGCTTTACAGCAGTCCCAGTTCATTGCTGCATTAATTTTTTCATATTTAAAATTGCAGGGAAGCCTCTGCAAATCCTCTCCCTATGCAAAATGAAGCTCCCTTGATGGGGGAGGAGGAACAGACTCCAGAGGTACTTGTCCTCCATTGTAAACGCCCAAATATCATGTTTTTGTCTTTAGGGTTGTTACAATTTAACTATATTCATATTGCTTTCAGTCTCAACACATTCCGAATACATCATGATTCACATGCCCAAGAAAACTCCAGGCTGTCTATGTTGTCCTTTATTATCTCACAAAATTGTACACATTTGGTCCCTGAACTTGCACTCTCTTATCCTTGGATTGTTTCCTAGGAGAAAAGGTCTTCTGAATGCAGTAATCAATCTATATCTTGTACAATCAAGGTATTGAACCTTAAGATTTTTATCAAAATCAAGTCCTTTCTTCTCCAAATTCAGCAAAATGAAGTTGACTTGATGATTATCGACAAAAAAAAAAAAAAAAAAGTTGACCTGATGATCAGTGCTAGCCAATAGTCTAATGCAGCAAAGAAATCAGTTTCAACGTGGACAATCAACTTAAGGTCTGTGGACAATCAAATGGGCGGGAAGAAGCAAAGGACAGTTGATTAATTGTCTTCTTTCCCACGTCAAACTTTTCACTAGCACTAATCAGAGACATCAGCTTTAATTTGTTGGAATTGGAGACAAAGGACTTGATCGGAAAACTTTTGCGACTTCAAGTACTTGAGTGTACCAATCACAAGTTCAAGAGCATGTTGAAAAAACCATGCTATTAAAAAGGCCAAATATGTAAATCTTTGTTGCAGTAACATTTTCCATCAAGCAATAATTTCGATCCCATAGTATCATTCCTCGTTACATGTTCACTTTTGAAGAACATTTTATTTCACTGTGTTGTACCAATTTCTCAACTACTTGCTCTGCTCAGCCTACTTCACAGCCAGAACCAAGTTCAGAGTCTCCACCTTCTGGACAGCTCAGACCTTCTTCGCCACCATTACCGTCTAGACACATCTCAAGATTCCCATTGAGGGGAAGGAGGTGTTTGAAGACTTATGCAAGTTCTGCGGTCCTGAGAAGAAGTGCAAGAATCAGATCATTTGCTCAGCCAAGTCAAAAAAGGACCAAAGACGATGCATGCGAAGTTATAGAAATAGATTGACTAACCTATGTCCAACAATTAAATGGATTGATCAATGTCATGCCTTTGGGGTGCCTGTCTTATAGCAGCTGAAATCCTTTTTAGTTGTACATAGCAGCATTTAGTTATAGTTCATGGATCCGTTTGTAAATGGCCATCATTTTATGATATTTGCTGGATCCTTTTAGTACTTAGCGGCGCTTAAGATTAAATGCAGCTGGATTTTTTAGCTGTTGGATGGATGCATTTGAGTGATGTCTACAGTCAGGAACACATGATTCGGAATTTAGAGGGCATTGTCTGCTCCGACTAATCCTCCTGAAAATTCTTGCGGCACTCCTTAACTCGGTATGCCTTTCCAATTTAGAGCTGTTGTTACCTGATCTGACTTTTACATGTGGAAATCAATGATTTCTTCATTATCTGTTCGTTCAGAGAACTTGTCTGTCGGTTCTCGTACTTGATGTTGTGATGATTTTTTATTTTTTATTTTATTATTTATTTATTTATTTTTTCTGTTTTGACCTATCAAAGAAAGCGGAGATGGCTGTACTTAGCTTTATCTTTTTTCCAATTTGTTGTTTGGTAGACTAAAATGTTGCCTGACCTTGTCATAAAAGAGTGCTTTGAGGAGTATTAGTTTCCAGTCAAGGGAAGTCTGCCATGCAAGTTGTGTGCTTGAGAGCCGAATTTAGAACAAATTTAACGGAATAGAATGCCGTATTGATTTAGCGCCCCTGGAGAATGTCTTGTTGGCTAGGAACTCCAGGAGTATGTTCAGAGTTGTTGACGTTTGTTCATTTGATGATACACAAGAGATGGGGGCTTTATTGCAATTTCTACATGAAGCCTCAAGTTTCTTTATGCCTAACAATCTTGTCTTTACGGAGAAGTTGGAGAGACCGGGAAGGAGAATCTTCATCTTGCTGCAATCCCAAGTGAAAGATGTTAGTGGCCGCTGAACCCATTTTTGGGGGGATGGGGATTTGACACCACGAAGCCATTGACTAGCCATACAAACTTGATTGCCTCAAAAGTGGCATTGTCTTGAGACATTGTAAAGAGCAAGGTTGCCATATTAGCAGCAGGTTGAATGTGCTTTTGTGGCGAAACTTGAGTTGCTCTTGACACTTGATCTTTTCGACGGGACCACATCAGAAAAGTTCATTTTCCCTTTCAAGGCCTATGCTTGGCAAGATTTTTTTTTTTTTTTAATAAGACTTTAAAAGAATGTGCAAGTATAACTCTTCGAATTTGGACCTTAATCAAGGATGACCACGCTGGTTGCTTGAGTAATGTTAAATATATAACATATACATCACCTGAGAATAACATATAAGGAAGCAAATTAATCATAGGTTATATTTTTTGATAGACAACGTGAATGATTATTGAGGAGACAGTGGTAACAAGTTATTGCTTTTTTGTAAAGAGAACATCATGAATCCTCAGATCCCGGACATCGGTTCATATAAATCGCCGAAGTGTGATTTCGAAAACATTAATGTTACAGGATGCTGTCTGCTCTTCTACTCGCACACTCGCGACACTCGCCACAGTCACCTCAGAGAGCGTGACGTGGGCGCCCGTCGCCGCCCCACTCGCGCGCTGCTACTCACCTGAAGCTGCTCCCCTTCATTTCCACTTCCTCCTCCTGCCCAGTTCCCAACACTATTTATACATCGCCAAAACCCGTAAAAGCTATCACCTTTGCCACCGCAAAGCCACACGGTAAGAGAGAGAGAGAGATAGAGAGGGAGAGGCTGAGTTCGCCTCAAATCCAAGAACCCTTTTGGTTAATTCTTGCAGCTTCTTTGACTCCGCTGGCTCCAGAATTTAAGGGGGATCGGTTTCTTTTTTCTTTTTTTTTTAGGCATTTACTGTTTCTCGGTGGACGTTAATTATGGGTAAGAGGAAGAGAACCGACGATCGTCTCGTCACCGACCCTTCTCTTTCGTCTTCTTCACCTGGTACGTTTTGGTCGTGTCTCCTCCTCCCCCTTTTGGGTTTTTGAAATAAATGATTTTTATGCATTTCGATGGCCGTTTTGGTTCCTGGGAAATGTGGGCATGTGTGGAATGGAAGAAAGATCGGGTTTTGATGGTTCTGACAGGTGGGGTTTTAGTGAGGTAGGATGGGAAAAGAAATTCAGAATCTGAGTAGTCAGATTCGGAGCTTAGCATTTTGTAGACGGTTTTGTTGAGCTTGAATGGGTTGATGGGGGCGAAGCCGGGATTGGGTTCTCTTCAAAATTTGCTCTAAGTAGAGCGATCGGAGCTAGGGTTTGTTCTTCTTTAAGTCTGGCTTGCCTTTTCTAAGCCTTATTTTCGATTAATTTGGATGCTGTCTCCCTCCCTTTCTCTCTCTCCCTCTCTCATGAATGCCATTGCGATTCCCTGTGTTTCTTGATATATGGGTTTGATCAAGGTTTAGATTGTAGAAAGTCTCTGACTGGGCCTTGATTTTTTTTTTTTTATCTGTACAAGCAGAAAGTTTTAACCATTTCTGGTGTTGAAAATACTGCACGTTTGTCTGCTAGGAGAGGTGGTGAATGGTTAAATCATGGGAAGTAGTTTGGTGAGACAGATGGTTTCTTATCCTATTGGCATTGCTGAACATATTGGCAGCTTGAGGTATATTGTGGATGAACTTGAGAGGCTGTTTTACCGGAATTGTTACATCGAGATGATAGAGAGAACGCCTGTGGAGAATAAGAAGGCTGTGATATGCTCAAAATTAGAAATGTCAGAATATGTAAGAGCGTAGGTGTGTGCTTTGGTATTATATGATGATGCCCAAAATAGAGCGCATGGAAGCCTTCTATGTTGAACGCTCATCTTACTCAGTCAGACTTCAGAAATTCAGATTACTTGACACAAAACATGCATTTAGAGGAGTTGTAGATCTAACGAATGGATGAGTGAGTGGGTATGTAAATTTGGCAATGCTGGAGAGCTCACAGGGGCTGACGATTCTTTTCTTTTTGAATGGCGGCTGATTCTGGATCTACAACGTAATGCTTACCTAACTATTGATTATCCATGAAACATTATCAAGTTTGATTTTATTTATTTTTAGATCCTAGGTCACCAATTCGATAATTGTTTTGTGCTTTTCTGGCCTTATGTCTGCTAATTGGATTGACTGATGTTTGGTGTGTTTGAGTTTGCAGAATGCATATCATTTATTGGATACATGTTTATCAAACAAATTACTTTGTTGCAGCTAATATATATGCTTATCTTCTAACTCCCTAAATGATCTTTTCTTTTCGATTGCTCCTTTGTGTTGAAGTCTTAAAGGTTTTCTTTCCCTTGTGGTTGCATAGCGCGCTTGAGATCCACGTTTGCTTTTGACTATTGATCCGCAGACCTTGTTTTGTGTGTTCTATGATTTCAGATATTGGCTTGATTTAATCTCAAAGACCTTTCCAGTCTGAATACTTTTATGTTCTACTGAAGTCAGTGAGTGGGTCAAGTCTCTGTTGATGCATGACATACCCAATTTCTCTCTTCACCCTGAGGTGTAGAGGCTGCATTGTTTCTGCAAAGGTTTACTATGATCAAATGGGACCTTCACATATACTTGTAGCTCGCTTTCAATTCTTCTAGCTTTGCACATCGTGTGATAGACCATGGGTCATAGTTTTGCTTTATATGAGACAGACGTTACTGATAAAAATGTTTTGATTTGCAGCAGAAAGCATGCCGTGCTCTTCTGTAGTGGAATTATCATCTAGAAAAGTGAGCTGCCTCTTACCCCCCCTTTATCTTAGGGTCCTTCCTCCGATTCTTTTCCAGTTGTTTGCTTATATATAGTTCTCTTTGACTTTATGTGCTTTTCAAGTGCTGACATATTGAAACCCTGGGCAGAAGTCTTCTCACTTCGTGGACTCTAACGAGATGAAGCCCTTCACATCAAGCATGGAAATGGATATTTCTTCTAATCACTCTTCTCCCGTACATCTTCGGCAAAATCTTGGGCGTTCAATGTTTCTGAAACGCTCACGTCACTGGTATGGACACCAGAACTCATGGCGTAACTCAGGTGCCCATATGAGTGCAACCACTTCTCATGGGAAGACCCCGCCCTCTTGGGAAGAGAGACTTAACTTCAAGTTGGCTAGTCGCTACAACTCAGACAACTGGCACTATGCAGGTTAACTATTTCTCTTAAGCATCAACTTATGCAGTGAATTAAAGCATTTTTTAGCTGCAAATGAGGAAGTTGTGCACCCACTTGTGGACATGGTGATTTTTTAAATTTCATTGTTTATATGCGGGTCCCAAATGTTCTATCGGTGTTGATGGAAATTTACAATCAGCCATCTGTTATGATACACTTCGTCACGAGGTATCATATTTTTCTTGCAGATTATAGAGACAGAGCCTTTAGCAGGCCAGAGAGGATTAGGTCAGATTCTGCCACATTAGATTCCGCCTCACTTGAAACGGCAAAGTTGCAATGTGGGGTCTGCCAGAAACTGTTGAGGAGGAAGCCTTATCTTCTTTCTGGCTCTCACTCGTCCTCGGAAAACTCTGTTGTGGCAGTTCTAGTATGTGGACATGTCTATCATGCAGATTGTTTAGAGCAGAAGACGCCTCTTGAAGAGAAATCTGACCCCCTATGTCCCGTTTGTCTCAACTTACCCTCACCCGCTGATGCCTTTAAAGGAGGGAGTGAATGATTGTACAGGATCTTTCTAACAAAGAGGACTAGGTGCTTATGCTGAGCAAGCTAGGATATTGTCGTATATATGATAGGTGATATATATGCACCAAATATCTCGATGGGGCTTATTAGGGGAAGTGCATTGTTTCGATATAGCCTTATAGGATATAGAATTCTAGACTATAAATGTGTATATTGCGAGGATGTATTTATCGGACACATTGCGGCTTCGTGTTGTCTTAGCCCATTTTGTGCGAAAACACATATTGCAGTATCGACTGCTGTGCCTAAAATGCAAACTCAGACCTCCTTGATGGACTGATTGCTGACCGCGATTACACTATTGATCGAGGCGGAAGTGCAGGAATGTTTTGTTCTGGATGAAGGAGAAACATCATCAACGTGCCTGCATTATTTTGCAGAAATCTTCTTGATATGTAATCTGATTTGATGAAATGCGGTTTCTACTGAGTTTGTCAAGAAAATTATGTGTGAATACTGCGGCATAAGAGAGCATATAAGTGGTGAAAGTTAATTGCGAGTATTGTGTTGAAAAGCTTATTGTATTTTGGGAGTCCTGTTTGTTCAATGCATGAACATTTCTCTGCATAATTTTTCATGGGTAGTCTACAGAAGATGCTGTAAGCAATGACTTGGATTGCGGCAACTTCAGACACGACATTTTTGGACATGGTTGATCCTTCTCTTTCTTGGGGAAGGGTTCGGTAATTTTTTGGCTGATACAATCTTAATGTTAGGATGATGCATGAATGAGGGATAAAAACCCAAAGGGTTTCCAGCGTAGTCCATACGACTCAATTCTCAGGAGTTCATTAGATGTACCGTCCTGTTTGGGACGGTTTGGGACTCTAAAGTCTCTTGGTCAAATGCAAATACGTTTGATTTGACTTTTTGAGCGACTTTGGCAAAATGTAATTGCATTTTCAAAGGACTCTAGAGGCCTTAGTCCAAAGTAGGTTTGGAGGTCCTTTGGGAACTTGCATTTTCGATATACAAGTTTCGGTTACTATTCATCTTCTCCAAAACCATTCTCCAAAACCACCGCATGGAGAAGTCAATTGGAGGTCGATGACCACTGGCCAAGAGGTTGTGCGCACCGGCGACGTGCTGGCGACCGTCGCCTAAGGGTCACTTGACCCCGGTGACCATTGCTGGACCTCAGGCGACGCTTGGGTTGTGCGATCCAGGCGACTAATGGCTTGAATCGCGCGACCAGGCGACGCCTAGGTTGCACGAGCCAGCAACTGATGGCTTGAATTGCGCAACTTTAGGTGGCCGTCGCTTGGGGTCGCTTGACCTCAGGCGGTTGTCACCTGGGGTTGCCCAACCTCGGCGACCGTCCGAGGGTTAGATCTAGCTATCCGGCCGCCGAATCCGGTGGTTCGGTGGCCGGACTTAAAAAAAATATATATATATATATATATATATATATATATATATATTTTTAATTTAATAAAAGCCTTTTACAAATGTAAATTTTACTAAATGGTATTTTGGCCAAAGTTGTTTCTCAATACACTTTAGAATTACAATTCACTAAATGCTATTTACATTTCGAAAAACCCCTTTCACCTAAAGCTATTTGCTTTTTTGCCAATGCATTTCCCAAAAACCGAATAAGAAACACAAGTCATCAGGGAATACAATACTCAGTGATCATGTGCAGGAGTGGGAGGATGAGAACCCAAGTAACCGTGCCAACTTGATCACCCCCACAAATGTTCTTGCCATGTGCAATGTGCTTCTGCAACAACCATCACTACTATGACTAACACCGAGCACGCGATAACAAGGAAATTTAATACTCCATCTGAAATCACAGTCGAAATCTGCAAATGTGAAAGGAGAGATAAAGATTGAAACATGGAGGCAGTATTAAACTAGTTCAATGTTCAGAGGAGGAAAGGTGCTTCTCCAGCGACCATGCCAGATCCAACTGAGACTTGTTTGTTGAGAGAGCAACAAACGAGCAGACTGGCTAGCTAATCATGATCACGTTGGATTCCCCTTCTGAATATATCGACCTCCTTCAGGATTAAAACCCTTTTTTTGGGATGATAAAATGAGTTGCTTAACTACCAAAATTTATGATTCTTAAGTTCATTTGGCGATAGGCCCGTGTTGCTGCCACAAAAATTACGGAAATGTGCTTCCCCTACAAGCCCTTTTCACATGCTAGCAAGCACTGAGATTTCTGCTCGTCCAAATGGGAAGGTAAAGATTCCTCGGCAGTGAGGATGCCCTCTGGATGGTGGTACCCGTTGCGCGAAAGTCACATAGACGAAGTGATGGAAAAAAAAAAGATTCTACGTTAGGAAACCTCAAATTTATCAAAAGATTTAAATAATACCCGGAACAAGTTTCACCCACGCTTCAATCGAAGATTACCGACACAATACTGATAGGCCATTAAACATGATAGTATATCTCTGTCGGTCCAAAGTCAGGTGATTAAACTACATGAAATCTGCACAACCTTCGGTATGAATCTGAATTTAAATTAAAATTGCAAAGTTTCCTTGCATGTAGCTTTGTTATGGCCTACTCCGCCGCACCTACTGCAGCAAACTTCCCTTCTCGTTACTCCCTCTGCTTTTGTCAGCTGTTTCTTGTTTTGCTCGGTTGATGGCTTTGGGGTGCATGGTGGAAGTACATGCATGGTTTGAGAAGGATCTTGTCCCTCGGTTGACTTCTCATATGGACCCCTAACAGGGTTTATGGAGTCGGAATAGGTAATAAGGTAGCTATCAACCGTGAAGCACTTAGGACAATAGTCGTAAGTATACTTCCCTGTGCAATAAAAGACGGCAATGGCATGGCGGCAAGGTAGACCATTAGATTTCCATTCCAAGCAACTACAAAACCCTTTCTGAAGATCCACCACCACATTGATAGAGTTGTCATGAACCTCAAATACCGTATCTGATGAGAACAGCACTTTTAAGCTGCTTGCTCTCCGAGATTCTTCTTGTAGTTTTTCCTCCCTGGATGGGGTTAGTTTTGTAACCCAATTGTTTGAATTTATTTGGCGAGCATTAAACAACTCTACCAATTTCGATATGAGAGCCTCTATCTTCTGTACAATTGGTAGTTCCTTCACTTCCTCTATCCATTTAGCATATGGCTCCGCAATATCTTCTGTGATAAAATGAAATGGCTCACCCCTGAATGATGCATGCGCCCATTTGTCTGGCTCAATCTGCATTATCCAATCATAAGCTTTTGAAGAAACTTTCTTCATTTGTTCAATGTATGTTGTAAAACTATCAAGCCGCTGTGCACGGGCAGCAGCCAATAAACTGCTGACTAAGAAACCCTTGCCATCTCCAGTGAATGGACCCTTCACATTCTTCTTGAAATTCTCTACAAGATGAAAGATGGAGTAACCATGATGACCATTGTCAAATACCTGATGCACAAATTTCTCTAAACCCTTTTCATGGTCAGAGATAAAGGTTATGGGAGTTGAAGTAGAAAAGGCAGATCTCAACTGCTCTAGAAACCGGCACCAATTACTATCATCTTCAGCGTCAACAATAGCAAATGCAAGAGGGAAAGGATTATCATCTCCATCCACTGCACTAGCCGTCAAGAATACTTCATGGTACTTTGATTTAAACGATATAGAGTCAAGGAAAACAAGCGGACGACAGCCATCTTTGAAACCTTGTATAAAAGCTCGGAAAGATACAAAAAGATGCTGAAATCTTCCATCATCACCAGTGAAAAGATTTGCCAAACTTCCAGGATTTGCCTCTACTACTTTCTCACAGAACAAAGGCAATTGGTCGTATGCATCTTTATATGAACCCTGAAGTTGCTCCCTAGCATCCTCGATTCCACGCCACACTTGACTATAGTTCAACTCAATCCCAAAATCTCGAGCAATTCCCTGAGCAATCTCCTTTGGCTTGTGATGTGGACTATCTCGTAACCTATCCTTTATAATATTTACTAACCAATTTTTTGCAGGATGAGCAGCCTTCCAAGACTCCCCACCGCAAGTATGAGATTTATTCATTCTTTTCACCACAAATGATTGTGAAGATGGGACCCAAGAAGCATGAATTCTCCAGGAACACCCTTCTATGACACAGATACCACTAGCACGGTTCGCATCATTTTTCTTTAACTTGTATGCAAAGCGGTTTGCAATAGCATACTTTTGTAGTGCATCACGAAATTCACGTACACTTTTGAACTCCTGGCCCTCACCAGTAATACCTTCTCTCCAGGCTCCAACAAGAGCTTCCAAAGACAGATCGGAGCCAGCAACAACAGGACAATCAACCAAATTGTCACTCCAAGGCGCAACTTTTCCCTCTTGCTCCTCATCAACAGCTACTGCAGGAATAAGGTGCTTCTGAATTTTCTTCTTCCTGGATGTGCCTTTTCCTGTCCCTCCAACTTCATCAATTTTTGATCCAATGCTGGAACCACTGTCAATACTCTTTAATGCTGTTGTTCGCCTTCTCTTCTTAACAGTATCAGCCGGTGTAGAACTCATGTCAACTGGTGAGAGAGCTTCTGAATCAACAGTGACAGTGACAAGGCCATTAATAGTAGAATTAGCAGATGGAGATCCAGTAATTTTACGACTGGCATTGTGTGGAGAAACTTTTGACTGGGTGGACACGGCTGGGAGACTCTGATCAATTACAGCAACGTCAATTAATGAATCCACAGGTGCTCCAGCAGCAACGATGGACGCGGTGGCTGCAGCAGTACCAGTTGCCAAAGTTTCAGCATGTTTTATGCCATTTGTCCTGCAAATGATCATTAGAAATGTTATGAAGACACGACATAATTCCTCATTCTCTCAGATCACATCGGGCACAATACACTAAAACTAATCAATGAGCACAAGGACACTAGCATCTTAGTTCATTGATGGAACAAAGGCCACGTTCCTCTCAATCAAGCCTGGCTGGGTACATGTCCATCAAATAAAAGCTATCAAAAATACAAAAAACTAAATTTTCAAAAGAATCACCAAGAGAAATGCAATCTGATGCAACACGAACCATATTGATTAGAAACTTACAGTAACATGATTTGTGTTCGACACTAAGACATACAAGTTCAAAGGAACACTCTTGCATGTAAAGAGAAAGGAAATCAGTACCTGTTGGCATGATCCCTCAAGCTTTGAGGAACAAAACCTTCTTTTCCCATAACATATACATCGGCAGTTACTGAAGCTTCATGAAAGTCATACATCCTTTTTAGGTCCTTGTCATTTGCTAAATTGATGGGCGTCCGCTTGTTCAGAGGCAGGAAGTATTTGATTGACAAAGATTTATAATCAAGATTCCACATTTCGGCTAGTTTTAACTTGAGATCATCAAAAAGGGTTTCTTGATTGATCTCAAGAGCATTTGCCTCTCCTCCAGTATATGACATTGAGCCATCACTGTTAGTGATGAACTGACCACCGGATTGACAAATGAGGATAAGCTTCCCCTTTGCCATTTTATGAGCATCCTGAATAGTCGCAATAATAAAATGCATGAGTGAAGATAGGCGATGAAAACATAAATGAATAAAGAACTCAATAACATAAATGAATAAAGAACTCAATAAACTTATATGTGAGCCTCTATAGCTAAAATAGTTTTAGGCATAAATGCATTAAGAGCCAAGAGCAAAAATTGATAGCTGAGAGTTGACGAAACTTTAGATTCCAATATATATGGCTTGGACATCAGCCAATATTTTCAAGCAAGGGAGAGCCAGAACTCACTATATTTAAATCAGAGAACATGCATTAAAACCATTAAACTGTCTCAATATTTACACCAAAATCCACCTGCATTTCAAATTCACAATTCACAAAAAGAAGAGATTACCGACAAAAACTGTAATAGCAGATTTTAACTAATAATACGGGTCCATAGTGGTACCACGGAGAGCTTTTCCCCCACACACCATTGATGAATTCCGTGGCAAGTTCGATTCTTCAGACATTGCCCTGATCTTCTAATCCCACTACCAATCGAACCATGTAATCGACTCGGATCATCCTCCAAATCAATAGTACAAAACAAAAGTTGGCTGGCCTCATAAGCGAATTTAAGTCACAATAAACAACAACTTAAAGGATCAAAGATCACATAATTCACGCTGAATTATGTCATTATCTATTACTGCATCTAAATCATCAATTCATCAGAAAGCGATGATACACAATATCACAGGCTTCACTCCAGACACTCTCAAGTCAAATTACAAGAAGACACACTCTGTCTTCCTTCAACCATATTGCCCAAATAAAGAAAAAAGAAAACCAAGACAAAACCCAAGCTCCTACAGCTTCAATACTCAACCTCCTAAGCAGCAGCAACTACTAAACCGTCCCCTGCTCTCCAACAATTCTTGATTCCCTCAACTTTCTCCATCAAAACCCGGAAAACCAAAACCTACCCAATAAATTCCAGACGGAAATAAACCAAGAAAACCGAACAAAATGGGATTTTGAAACGAAATTCGTACTACGGATCAATAATCACGTGCTTGATGATTACCTCCAAATTCCTGGTCGCCTTGAATTTGTGAAAAAACAAAGGAAACCCTCTTTTCTATTCCGATTCAATTTCGCGGCATCGCTCCTAGTGTGCTACAAGAATCATGGGGCGATCGACGCTGGCCCGAGTGGAACCGGCGTTGCTGGAGCAGCAGCAGGCGCCTCCGTCCTCGTTGAATTTCCGAGCTTCGATCTTTTTTCAAAAGACGACTTCTCCTTTTCCGGGAAATTTCGTTCGACCCCCCAAAAGATGCGGACTTTCGCAATCCGGTATAGGTGAATTCGTTTGCAGATGGGCCCTTGGAAGTTCCTATATTTATTAAACAGCCCGCTTTAGTCCTGCCCTACCCCATTCCTACTTTGGAAAACTTGGCAATATCTTACTCCCTAAGGTAATTAAGTTGACTAGCTACTTTTGGATTTCTGATGTCGAAAAAGATAGAATTTAGATTTATAGACAGGTAGTCTTATTAGGCTGACTAGCTAATTAAGTTAATTTAATCAATTTTACCCAACATCAGAAATTTTTAGTCAAAGATTTTGAAAGCCCAAATCTAATTTTCAATTTTTCTTCTAAACTTGCTCAAGATGTTCCGTTATCTTCATGATGGAGCATATCTAAATTATTGCAAACTTATCTTATAACAAGATTTGAGAAGCGTAAAATTCATATTTAAATCATTATATTATATTAGATACTCAATATCAATTTATCATATCATTTTACAAACTGAATATACGAATTACTTCATGTATTTTCGATGTCATACTCTCCTCTTATAGTGCGAATATGTTTGTCGATAATCTTAACATTTTTGCTTGTATGGTAAACTCTCTATATATGCATTTGGAAATGTTTACCTAAGGAAGTTTATAGACAGGTAGTCTTATTAGGCATAGTTATCGAAGGTAATTTAGGATAACGTTTTCAAATTTACTTAGTTGGTTGTTTTGACATGCGTCTTGTGATATTTGACCCAATTTCTCTAAAAAGAAGGAAAAAAAAAAGAAAAAAAAAAGAGGTGAAGAACCCTAAGATGTATATAGATTTTCATATGAAAAGGTGGGAAATTTCCCCATCTGCTTGATACATAAGTGTAGCGCCTGAAACATTTTCTTTCTCAAGGAACTAAGGATTTCATTCATACTATACACACGCGCACACACTTTAAGACAGCAAAATAAGAAAAAGGACAAAAGAAAAAAACACTCCCTCTTTACAAAAGTTATCAAGTATGCATATCTCAATTTGCAGTGGAATGAGGACTTTTACAACTTGAACCTCTGCTGTGGAATGAGGACTTCTTCAGCTTGAATCAGGAATGAGGCCTATAAAGCACACAAGTCCTATCAATGGATGAAAACTCCATTCCATAAATTTTTGCCTTTGGTTGTTTAGTTTATTAAGGACAGCTCCTCAAGTGGATAAAACTGTGTTCTGTGTATCATAGGAGGAAACCAAACGAAACATTAAGGAATCACATGTTCCTGGTCAGTGCCGCTAGCAGCTACACTTCCACCATGACCGTTGCCGTCCTCCTGGTCTCTCTCTCTCTCTCTCTCTCTCTCTCGCGCGCTCGGGCACTGTTGCTCGACAACCACGATTGTCGGTCCAGATTGAGCACTGCCATTGATCCAGGCAACCTTGCGATGATATGGCCACTAAGTGCTCCATCAACGGCGATGAGGTTGACCGGTGTTGGCGACAGAGTTTGAAGGTGGTGGTGCATAGGCGATGTGACAACGGCAGTGCGGTGACTTGAACTTGAGAGAGACGAATGTGTTTTGTTATCTTGTTTTACAGGAATCCGCCCATTACATGGAGCGAGAGGAAGTTTCCTCCATTAAGTAGTGGAGAAATCATGACCATTTTTCCTCGAGAAAGCGAAAAGTATTAATCCATCTAATTGAAGAAACTTTCTTGGTTAAGCTGTTTCTTCTTCTTTTTTTTGGACCAGTTCAACTTTTGTTTACTGGGTTGATTGTAGTTATTCTTGTGCTGCAAAGTAGATTGAATGAGAAATTTTGGGTGCTATGAAGTTTAAACCGTGAAATTTTATGACAGTCAATTTAGGATCATGGTTTGATGGGGTAAAATTTGGAAATTTACTGCACATTGCCGGACCTGGTTTGATCCACAGTCTTTGAAATCGGTGTTCACCAGCCATGGGCTAGATGTGATTTTGTCTTTTTAGGTATATCAAGTTAGTTTTTTACGACTCAAGACCTAATTGAAATGCGCACAATAGAGTTTAACCAAGCTATTTTAGCTTCAGCAACCAAGCTATCGCTAAAAAGTGGACAACAAGCTTTACTCTATTTTGAGCGAGTTTTTTCGTTGGTTCGTCAGAGCCGTTTCATTCCAGAACCAAGCTTAGTCGAGTCTTAATAAATGGAGTTTGGTTTTTGATTATGATATTCATTTTTGACTTGACTAACAGGATTTTGAGTTATTTTACTTGAGGTAGCTTCCGTAGCTCTATTTTAAATTGTCAAGTAGGTGGTGTTTATCTCTTCTATGATTTGGACATCCATATCTCGTGCATTATAAAAATTAAATACTTTATGAGTTATAAAGGAGGCATCGCATGATATGACGTAAAAGGAAAAGGATGTTTAGAGCATAATAATTTCCTTAAGCTGGATTGGACGTTTATTATCATTTTGGTTATTCGAAATCATGTATCTATTCAAATATAGTTTGTGAGTTAATTATATGTGAAATGATTTGAGAATGTTTATATGGAATGTATTTTCCCTTGGTGGAGGGCATTGTGAAAGGTTATATGTATTTGTTTAGAAATCTGTTTATGAGATGGATTCTGAATTGGTTTTATGGATGATTGAGAAATGAATTGGTGGATTTGTGCTCGTTAATGTTATGATCAGAACCCACTTAGGGTGCAATTATACCTTTCTCTGGACATCCTGTTAAAGCCGAGCCACCGGATGACTAGGGTGGAGACCTATGTCAAAGAGGCAATCTTGATAGGTCTTGTCACAGGGGATGAAGATTGGCCATACTTTTGGCATAGAGAACTAGATTGATCAATGGCACAAGCAGGACCATTACTGTTGCTTCACTATTGCTGGTTGAATGTATATATTTGACGTGTAAAGCTATGTTTAGGTGATGTATTTTATACAATGAGTTTGGATATATGTGTTTATGTTATCGCTTTATAATTATGCATACTGAACGCTTAACATGTTTAAAAGAGATTGGCGTAACTCACTTAGCAGCAATTTTTACCTATATAATTCATTTTCAATCTTTTTTTTTTCATTTTTCCATGCTGATGAGTAGGAGCAGTATAACTAAGATACCATTTTTGGGATAGTTATGAGATATTTTTCTTTTGGTCGGTAATAGTTATGATATACTTGTATAGGGAAAAAGCTACTAAAAATCCTAAACTATGCTCATTGTGATACATTTATTCCAAACTTTTCTTTGTGACGCAAAATACGCAAAATACCCAAAATTTGTACTAGTTTGATACATATTAAAAAAAAAATTGACACTAAAATTCTCAAATTTATATTCTTATGACACATCAACTCTAAATTATTTTTTGTGATGCCAAAAATCCCAAACTTGCACTTATGTGTCATATAGATACAAGTATAGGATTTTGGTGTCGCAAGAAAAAAGTTTGGAGTAAATGTCACATGAGCAAAAGTTGGGATCAAATGTGTCATGATGAACATAGTTTAGTATTTCTGGTGGCTTGCTTTTCTTACTTGTGTATATGCATGTACAATTACGGGTTTGGTTTTGCTAGTCATTAGAGATGTATAGTATAGAATGTCTTTTGTATTTTCTGATTAGTTAGTGAGATGTATGTATATATATTCACTCATGAACTACAGGAGTCTGATCCTTGTAACTAGCAAGTATGCTCATGTTGTAGCCCTTTCCTCTTATACTAAACGTTGCTTTGCTCAAAGGACCTTAAAGCCACACAACTAAGACAGATGCTCAACCAGTCGTTTCATGGATGTTTCATTTTCAGGTTGTGCCCCGACAGGAAGTGCTGATTGTTCCCAGCCCCATCCATTACGAGGAAAATTATGCTAAAAGTTGAAGACGACGGTTGCAGACCATCTTTTTTCTCAGCGGACTGCGAGCAACGCATATCACTAGATCGCCTGATTGCAAGTAGTAGGATAGGGACATTCCGGGGACCAGCAGGATTCTATTCTGAACCACAGAAATTTATCGCATGTGAATTCTGTCGTTGATTATAACCTTTCAAGCCACTGAATATAGCTACGCTCCTAAGCAGTAAGCAGACTCATCTTGGATTGCCTTTCAAAGATATAGAAACTTACTAGGCTATTTGATTAAGGGATAAAAGAGAATTGCCATATCATACACAAGGAAAATGTCCTTCTACACTTTCATACGAAACCCTAGATTCATACTATCAGAAATGAAAAAAAAAATCAAATCCCTCCCAGCCCCTTCTGATGATAAGAAGCTTGAAAAGGAGGGCTTTCAATTTCTTACTTCGCTTTGTTTTGCAAAGCCCTGAGGAGAAACAATGATGCTACCTTAAGTCTTTCCTAGCTGTACAGGGCGTTCTGGCTTAAATTGTGCATGTTGTGCAGTTCAGCTCAGATGAGGCTTGTGAATGAAGATGTGAATATGTAGGGGATGTTGGCAAGCGGCCCTCGTTGGCAAGCGAGCTCGTGGATGTCCTTCACAATGTCGAAAACAGCCTCGGGCTGTGCCAGCTTAAGTGAGTTCTCCGACATTCTTGTCAGCTCGTCCTTTTTGGTGCTGAACCACTCAGCCACAATCCTAGCTGTTTCTTTAGGACTCCTGGTGAAGACACCGGCTCCGTTGTCCACTACGTAGGGTACATTGCCCTTTTCCTGTGTTTTGTCAGTTGAGAATCAGCGAAAAGGAAATCATTAAACTTAGTTGTGAAATATGCTACTGATGCAACATGTAATTGCAGGGTATACGGGAAATGCTTAGTCACCTGTCCAGGAATGTAGTCATTCAGGATAATGGGTAGTCCTCTGATCAATGCCTCCGCAATTGTCCCCGGTCCTGCCTGTGAGATTACAAGCTTTATGAATCTATAACAGCGGAAACAGACAGAATGGAAGGCAAGGAGGCAGAGTAAATTTGAAACCTACCTTTGTTATTATGCAGTCGCAAGCTCCCATCCATTTCTGCATCTGGTTCTCAAATCCTCTCACCTATAAAAGAACAGATTAGAAAATTATGCCATGAACAACGAAATGAAAATGCATATCTTTTTCTAATGCAGCAAACGAGGAGCGAGGTATAGGCAATTACTTTAACTGGGATATTCCACTCCATGGACTCTAATGTAGAGACTAGACCTCTGTTTCGGCCACAGATGATTATCAACTGCCCTAATGGTTTCCCGTGTACTTCATCAAACAGTGTTTCACCGAGGGCAAGAGCGGTCTTCTTCACGGGACCCATCCCTTCACCACCTCCCATCAGCAAAACTGCAGGCAACTCTGGGTCCATTCCAAGTTCTTCCCTCAAATCATCCTGGATAAGCACAGGTTAAAGTAAAATATTTCATGAGTACATGATCTATCGAAATGTATTCAACCAAAGGGAAGTTGAGTTGTCCATGCACGTGGACTGGCATTTTTACCTTGGAAAGAACTGCGCGGGCAAATGATGGACGAATGGGCAAGCCAAAAACGCGAATCTGCGAGTGCTCTAGACCATCTTCTAAAGCCCTTTTGGCTACTGCCTGTGAGGGGCAATAGCATCTGTTGACTCCGGGGTGAAACCTTAAAAGTACAGAGCAATAGCTTAGTCAGTCGAAACTGAATGCGAGGCATCACTAAATGCCAAAGAATTTGCCGTGACTGAATTTAAATAACCAACCATGTGGGATGGCATGAGTTTAGATCAGTGATGACGGTTACAAAGATCACTTTCTTTTGAAGGCCCTGCCATTTTAGAACCCACAGAGGAATGTGCTGCATCAAAGGGTGGACACTGATGATAATGTCTGGTTTGTACTCCATTAGACCTGCCTCCACCTCCCTTCAAGCAGAAGATTATACCAGCGTGAGAAAGTTATGCGTGAAACTGTGTAAATCTGCAGAGCGAAAAAATTATACTGCTCTTTTTTTTTGAGTAATTTATGAATCCACTGCAATTCCATTTACAAGTTCCCACAGAACAACCACACTTCAATTGATGGCAGTTCAGAAGCTACAGAAGACGGAAAATCACGAGAGCAAACAAACTAATAAACAAGAACGTGGTTGAAGAATCACGTCAACTTTGGAAACAATAATGCGACGATTAAACCTTCCCCTAGGGGACCAAACAATTTATACAGAGACGTTTCTTGAACAGGAGCATAAATAGGAGAAACCAATCAATTTGCGAGCTGTAAGCCATTTGTCAAATAATTGCTCATCCAAGAAACAAAAACAATCTGTCAAATCACATCCCACATCGCTTAACTACGTGGGTTACGAATGACCCTTAAGCATTCGGGTCGGATTTCCAAGCCGGTTGATTAACCATCTTTTTATAAAAGAATATCATCTTTTCCAGAAGAGTTAGTCCAAGGGAGAGACAGCAAAAAGATAATTAAATTAAGAAAAAGAAGGAAAGGTCGTACCAGAAAAGGAAGGAAAAAGGAAAATAATGTTACTGATTACATACTTGGCATAGTAGGCAGCGATGGCAGCGAGATAAAAGGAGTGGATCCACCTTGGGGAGGTGCTGTGAAAAGCCACCTTCCACAGCTGGGCATGCTTCACCATGAATTTGTACTGATTCTCCATATCGTTCAGTGGCCAACCCGTGTACTCTTTCCACACGTCCTTCACAAATATCTGCAAAAAGCCCCATGTGAACACATTTACTTTCACGTCTGGACAAGCTTCGCATCAATGCTTTGTTCAGAGGAAGCTTCAGCTCTAGGAAAAAGCCAAGAGACCTTGATCACACCAAAACAGGGCTCTCCTCAAAAAAGGACAATATTATGCGATCGACAAGACAGGAAAAAAAGGGTGAACAGAGGTTAATAGACCCAAAACAGAACCAGTAGGTAAGATAGACAGCTAAGGAAAAGAAAAAGGGAACTATTTTATTTATTTACAGGAGTTACGTTCTAAAAAAGTAATGAGATGGATGCGTGTTTTAATTAAGTGCAGGGGTAAAAGATCAAAGAACGATCAAAATTTGGTGAAGAGGAAGCCGTAGTGCTGAGAAATGATGATGATCAAAGGCAATAACAAGAAGAATTCCAACATGGAATTGAACCCGGAATGTGTTTTTATCAAAAGAACATAGGAATGTCTCAGGATCATGCAAAAGCAGGAGGAGTTTAAAGGGCAGAAACTTTCAGAACCATCACCATGCAAAAATAGATGTTCATCAACAAAGAATCACGAGATCAAACATGGAAAGGAAAAAGTATGATATCCCAACCGCTCCACCAGCAATCTTAATAATCTTACCTTATATTCGTCGCCGAATTGAATCCGAAACGCGTCCTTGATGGCCTCGGCTGATGCTCGGTGACCGCCGCCTGTGTCGCTCATCAGGATCAGCACGTTCTTCGTGCTCTCGGCGCCAATCTGAGCCAGCTCCATCCCGTCGCTGTCGTCGCATTCCAAGAAATTGTCTGCGTCTTCTTGACACTCGTGGAGGGCCCTGATCCTATTGAGAAGGCTGCTGCTGCTGCCGCAGTTGCTGCCAGCGCTGCTGAAGCTATGCAGCAGCTTCTCCGTGAAGGACTTCCTCGGCGACGCGACGGCCATCACCATCTGTCAATCCTCGCTCCCTCCCTTCCTCCCTCGGAACGCGCGCGCGGCAGGGGGAACGTGAAAGCAAGAAAGAACCTCGACTTTTCTCGTTCTTTCTTGTATTTCTCGACCACGTTTCGAAAGAGTGTAATAGGAGGATACCCAGAAGCAAGAAACGGCCCGGCTCCGCCCCCTTCCGGCCGCCGGAAAGTCAGGAAAGCTCCCGTTTCCCGGCGGAGGCAGGGACAGGGCGAGGAGGGAAGCCTCTGTTTCGGTTCTGTTCTGTTCTGTTCTGTTGTGTTGTGTTCTTTTCTTGGTCTTTCGAGAGAGAGAGAGAGAGAGGATTCTTTGGGGACAAAGAGAGAGAAACGTGTGCAGGGGGGGAGGAAGAAGCTGTCGTTTGAGGTTGATCTTGAGAGAGAAGCTGGCGGAATTGATGGGGGAGGAGGTGGTCTTATAGTGTTAAAAGAGGGGTTTGATCATTTGGGGGATGCTTTGGAAAGATGCTGGAATTTTGATATGCAGGTATTAAGCGGGGAGATCCGCATTTTGGGTGGGAATGTTCGGATTGGTAGATTCGGATCTTCCGAACGAGTGACGTCACAGGATTCTCCCGGCCCCTTAGTTCAGGGCAAAAAAAAGAAAGGAAAATAAAGAATTGGGTGGCGGTCTTGTTTTCCAGGCCTCCCAATTATTGTCTTTACTGTTTTTATTTTTATTTTATTTTTTATTTATTGTTTTTGGGTTTTGGGGTTTTGGGGAGGGGGGAGAAGGGGTATCATTAGCTGTTGACTGGTCTTTGTCTGAGAGGTGATCGTAGTTAGCCATTTGGAGACGAAGAAAAAGTGCAATTTTGGTTTAGCCCCTCCTGGAGAGGATGCTCCGGTTCGAGAGGCCACGGATTCAGAGGCCAAGGTTCGGGAACTTGGGTAGCCTAAGCGGTGAGGCTAAAGGATCGGGGTCATGGGTCTAGCCTCAAAGACTCAAGCTTGATTATTAAATTGTAAAATTTTGTTGAACTATTGTCAAATGTTAAAAATTTTAAGCTATTAGATGATGGCGTATGATTTAATAACAAATATTTGATTAATATCTTCAAAAACTCCAGATTGGTACATTTGTAACAAATTTACCGATAATTAATTTTTTTTTTTTTGATGACTCAGGGAATCCCGTAAGCCGATAGTCGACGGATAAACCCTAGGGCCGATACGTGGAAACCACCACCACGTGCAAGCAGGCAAGGCACCAAGCAACGTCTCTGGGATTTGAACACGCACCTTTCGTGAGAAGCGCAACGCTCGAGCCAGCGACGCCACCACGGCGGGTGGTACTGATAACTAATATTTTTTACCATAAAAAAACTTAAAATTAATGTACGTGACAAATTTACCCCTAACTAACTAAACTAACTAATTTTAGTTTTTGCAAGTTTGGGGCTTTTAGATATTTATCTATAAATATTTAGCACTCCCCTCATACTTAGTCTAATTTTTTTTGCCTAATATTAAATATTGAAATATTTAATTAGGGGAAACAAATAGGGCCAGGGAAGATTCGAACTTAAGATTTCCAGCTTTGATATCATGTGAGATCTTATGGGACCACTGCTAACTGTTCTAAAAACTTAAATTATTAACTAAATATATGATTTATTATTTAAATATTCTAATAAGAGTCTTGAGTGTGACAGCTAAGGTCACGCTTGGATCCTAGCCAATAGTAGCATATGCCAAGCGAAATATCTAACAAATGAATTTAGCTTCTTTAGAAGTTGGAACGTGTCATAAAGGATTATTGTTCATAATATAATATTTTCTGCCAACTCAGTTTCCTAAATGATCTGAACGGCGGCTAATGGAAGGAAAAAAGGGAGTTTTCTTGTGGCTACAACTTCTGGGGAAATAGTAAAACACGTTCCATAGTTTTTAAACCAAAGGTACGCAGAGTTCATGTATCACACGGAATTCCAATTTAGTCATATTCTTTCTTATTCCAAACTTCTTGTGCTTATCCAGTCGAGAGGTCGTCGAGTTGGGACCGACGTGTCCTTGTCGTAAGGACCAAGACAATGAAGGTAGTCCTCGACTAACGTGGGATCGAGATTTATAGCAGGAAAGCATGGCAAATGATGAGGAACTTCCTTTATGAATGGTCTGTATTTGGGCTTTTCAAATGACTTTGTTGAAGGAATCATGGCACGACCTGATCAGCAAATGTTGCTTATCAAAGCAGCACGAGGGTTGAGGAATTCTGGGGTAGGTCCTGGACCACACCTACCCATCAGTACTCGAAACTAGTTTCCAAATTTTGGAATGTATAACCTATCATGCATATTCTAGAACTCAAAACTTACCTCATCACAAATTTCAAGATTTATCCATGTTCCACATATATTCTTAATTGAATAATTACAGTAAATCATCATCTCCAATAACTATTGTTTGCTGCTATAATTCACTGACCACAACTTATATTTTAAACACAAGAATAATATGAAATATTAAAGTATAAGTCTTAGTCATAGATATACTAGAATAGAAGCTCAAATTCGTAATTCCACATTGCACACTCATAATCGGACTTTATGGAATATTGCAAGATTGTGCGAAAACATAGAACAATAAAAATATAAAGACTAATTGGGGAACCCATCGGACTTCATAAAATACCTACTCTACATACCTATGAACTAGAATCAAACCGATTATACCCTAGAACCATGCACACATCTAATCATTTGTGCCTACTCTTTTTTTATATTTAATCACAAGGAGAAAGATAGAACCCAACATCACTCGGCATCATTTCAGTTCCCACTTTCACATTAATTATTGATGCCTACTCTTTTGTGTGTGTTGGTGCGCATGATCTGTGAACCAATCACCCAAGAAAGGGAATTTGTAATTTTAGTTGAATTATTTAATGATTTTTGGTGGTATGTATATATAAATATATATTTAGTTACATTTACAAAATGATTTTCCATTTGGTTACTCTACACGTTCATGTTTTGAAAATGGGAATTCAATGTTTAAGCCCTCCTAAAAGTTAAGAGGGAAAATTATTTAATCGATCCTAAACATATTGTGCATATGTCATTTTTATGAAAAATTTTAACAAAATTATCATTCTCTCTTTTATAAAGAAGAAAAATTACCCATGTTAGCATCAACTTTGTAGTGTGGGACAATTCGCATCCATATCAATGATTTCTGACTAAAATTAGTCGGAAGAACTATATTGCAAATCGTCAAGAGATTCATGATTATATTGATTAAATTGAAAATTTTAGAACTGAATTAACATCTATCCAATAAATTTAGGAATTTTTATGTTAATTTTCTCGATGTTCCTACAATAGGAGCATAGGGGGATTTCCAACTTAGGACACAGGGATCCATCGATTATATGCAAAGTGCTCCAGTTATTGTTGATAGCACCTATAATTTTGACTAATACCTTCAATTGATCAACTGACTTTCTATTTGATATTTAAATTTATTAAAAGTACATTCGTTTTTCTCAATCAGTTTTTTCTTTAATATTTTATTACGCTAAATCATTTTCATTTTTTTTTTATAGTTATCGCGAAGTATTTAATGAAGTAAAGGACTTTCGTACTTTTATATAAATGTTTTCTTTTTGTCTTTCCCTATCTTGCCTATGCTCACGTAACTTGTGGAGTAAGATCTATGTAGACAATTTAAAGTCTATTTCCTCCTGGCCCTTACCAATATCTCATGTCCATACTCAAGAGGGCCATCAACTCCCATATGCGCAGGTACCAATTCTAGCATTTGTGCACGTATGAGCGAATATGATGTCAATAATGTAAGAGCATATCTTCGTGTCATTAGTCGATCATCACGAGAAGACGATAGAGAAAAATGACGTGCAACTTGCTAGTATAGAAAATCATTATTGACATGATAGTATGAGCCTTCGATTCAACCGATCTGCACAATACATGCCATTGCCTTTATCTAAGTTCATCAGGCCTTCCAAGATAAATGAGTCGCATCATGTATGTCCCGAGTGTCCCTGGCAAAAAACTTGGCACACGTTGCAACATGTTCCCAACTTATATCAATCTTTCGACTTATTTTAAAAAAAGATAAAAAATTCAGACCCAAAGATTATCTCGAGTCATTCACAAAAACCAGGATTTGCAAATGACATAGCATAATCTAGGATAGGCAAATGGCCTATCAACAATCGTCATTGGCCGAGCCTCTGGTGTTAGTCGCCGTAGACACAAAATGCTTTAGAAGTTGCTTCTTGACATTGACACTACCCATCTTTCCATTCATTTAGACTGCGCAAATACATTATGTTTTTCTGTACATAATTTACAAGACCAATGTATTAAGCTATGTACAAGATACACTGAAACCCAGCTATGTACAAGACATTCGTATGATTTTCTTCAACTCACCAGAAAGGACACCACCTGCAAAAAGCAAATTGTTCAGACGATTAGAACAGAAAAAAAATAATAGTAGTAAAGGATTGCACAGATGAGCGATAAGTCCAACAGAACAAGGATTCAATGACAATGGGAGCAAGAGACGATGGGAGCAAGAGACAATGGACAATTGATTACATGGTCTAACAAGAAAAGATTCATGACCCCAGCATCAAATACGAAAAGAAGTCGAAAATCACAGGCTTCCACATTATGAACACTTCCTACGTGAAACAAGACTAATTGCAGACCCCACCCGAGCATTGCTTATTGAGTACAGTACATATTGGAATAGTTATGTTCATCCAAGATCAGTTATGAGACACACTGCTTAGGTTTTAAAATGAGATATTAGATGAGAATGTAAAAGTATACGATGCAGTTGCTCAATTAGAAAAAGTCCTACAAATACGATAAACAAGCTCATAATTAAGTCAGTCCAGTGACGGTCTAAACTGTCGGACAAGCAAAGCAAACATCAGAAAACTGGGCTCCTGATATGTGTAGCTTCCAAAAGCTCTTGCAGAAAAACACACCCTTCTGAACTCACAACAAAATTCTCAGAACTTACAATGCCAAAGAACAGATACTGTAACACACAAAACCTATTATACAGTAGCCACCACCATATTCCAGATCAGCAAACATTTGCTGAGATTTAGAATCGTAACATGAGCATGATATTGCTATTTTTAGCTTTGAAGTTCAAGGCCTTGGAGGGCATCCCTCTTCACCAGTAGACTATGATCATACTATTCAAGAGAGTATACAGGAATGGTGGGGCAAATCAAACCAAAACCCTAGTCCAAGCCCAAACTACCCAACCACTAATACTGATCAAGTCAAGCCCCAGAACATTTGCATCAGAAACCATATGCATTTAAAAGATGAAATAAAGTATCAGCATAAATCAACAAAGTGAAATTGACGGCACCATACCCGAGATAATTCTGGCACAAATTTTCATGAGATGTAGCTTGAGCAATCAACTTTCGAACTTGATGCTTAACAGATAAACCGTGATCAACTTCATGAGAATCCCCTGAAGTTAAGTTGCAGCGGTTCAAGGTATGTTGCTTATAGATGCTGGAAAATGAAGAGTTGGAGAAGTCACGGCCAGTAAGTTTATCTTTCATCCGAGCCATGACTGCCACAGCTTGTTTGTTTAGCACCTCATTTGCATTACCGAGTTGATCAATGGCCTAGACAAAATTAACCTAATGTGAGCATCAAACAGATTCTGGTAGTTTCAAAGTTCTTACTCTACTGAACTTCTGCCTACCTGAAGAAGTTCCCTTTCCCGGGCACCACGCTGTGGCTGAGCAAGCTCTCTACTTTGAGAAGATTCTTCAGAATTCATAATAGAGGGGACATGAGCACTAGCAAGCATTGATAGTTTGGGAAAAAGACGCCAATTTATAAGTGGATCATGTACAAAAGCCTGAAAGAAGTTTTAAGGAGATAATCAATTCAACTGAATAGTGCTTCATGAGCACAATTAGCAACTTCTTGACATAACTACAACTTGAAACTTTAGATATGCGTATTGAAAATTTCAAAAATAGAAAAAAGAGAGCTAGAAAGGAAAATAAAAAAGACGAGATGACCAATTCAACGTTCCAGGGAAGCAAATCTTCTCTTCTTTGCGGACTACCAGCAAACTAATCAAACCATTAGTCCACTGTCCCTATATTTACATATGATATACTTAGTTTACGGCATATATAAGCAACTATACATAGTATGATATTATACTGTGTTCCAAGCTAAGACACAGCTGAATCACCCAGAAACAAGAGAAGCAATCTAAAAGTTATACCTCCATCATTGCCATTACACTATCCTTATTTGTTCGAAGCACTTCCATCACATTTTCACATGTTGAATGGAAGTTCCCCTCTACGCCACTGATCTCCATTGCTTTCACAAGCATTCTGGTCAAGCGGAATGGGACCTGTTAACAAAATTCACCGTATCAAAGAGCTTATCCAATTTAGTTTATGCACAAACACAATCACCAAGCTTTGTTTGCAAGCTTGCATTGTGACATGGCATCGAGCATACTAGATATACCTTTTCAGGAAACTCTTCTCGGTTCATCGAAACTTCAAAACAGTCCCCAAAATCAATGTGCACGATCTTTCCACTGCAAAAAGCAAGAAACTTACTTCATACTTTGAATTTGAAGTTCAATACTTTTTCATGCTTCACTTGAGTTACCTGTAACGGTGCAACATAATGTTGCCCGGATGTCGATCACCTAAGCCAAGAAGGTAGCCTACCTGAAATGCAACCCAGAATATGTAAACTTCAGCATTTCCCTCTGTAAATTTCAATCATGACAAGTTGAGACATAACTAAGGGGGCTGAGTTCTTGTCAAACTGATACTAATAGGAATAATTTTTTATTAAAAAAGCCCTGCCGGGGTCCTGATCTATTACACCTCTCTTTCCCGTCCCTTGTTCAATTGCCAAAAGGCTGGAGAACACTCGCAATAAATTTTTGTGAGGGGATTGCAATGAGGCACGTAAGTTTGATCTGCTAAATTCGAAAGCAATAAAGCAATCTTCTTGTAACAGTGGTATTGGAATAAAGTCTCTTTTATGGCTGAACAAGGTTTGTTTAAAGCAAATGATTATGATGGTTCAATGTTGAAAATGATCATCTTTGCAGGCAATTTGTTGTTGCTAAGTCTGGCCTTGCAAGAACTGGTTGAATTTCCAAAAGAGAAGATGAGCTCATGGGTGTGGTGCTTGGAGGTGGATTGGAGCTGAGTGGAGTCAATTTGTTACTTATATGATCCTATTACGGGAAATGCTAAGCGGACAATTTTGGCTTGACACTTGCTGAGGGAATATGTCTTTCAGGGATCATTTTCCTGAACCCTTTGACATCACTAGGAACGAGGCGGAGTGTATGGATTGTTGTCATTCCTTCGAAGGGAGAATCACTTGGGAGATTGATTTTACAAGACAAGCCCAATATTGGGAACTTGAATCTTTTGTCAGTTTTTGTTTTTAATTGTTGTATATTTCTAAGAGTTCCCTCGATAGTGTGGTTACCTTGCCTTGGAGTAGTGGTAGAGATGGAACTTTTCCTCTGAAGTATTATTGTAGTTTACTTGAAAAGAAGGATATTGGTGGCAGGGAGGCTTTTCTCTGGGGAGCTATTTGGGAAGTGAGAGTACTGAACAGAGTTTCATTTTTTGTTTGGGAAACGTCTTGAGAATGTATTCTCACATCAAACAATTTGCAGAAAGAGGGATTGTGCTAATTAACGGATGTTATTTTTGCAAGTGAGGCATAGACAGTGAGACATCTCCTCGTTCACTGTCCGTGGATAAGAATGATTTGGGCAGCCACTTATGCATGCACTAGGCTTTCTTAGGTTATAGGAGGATCTATTGAACAAGAGTAATGGGCATGCAAGGTCTTCTTTTGCCTGTGCTAAAAAAGGATGATTTCTTCAATCCCTCTTGCTTTTTTTTGGTTGATCTGGAAAGAGCAGAATAAGAGAGCTTTCACTGGAGAGGAAATGCCCGTTTTTGTAATTATTGAAAGTTGGTTCAAAATCTTATCCTTTTGATATAGTGGAAAATTATGTGTGGAGGATGTAAATGCTTTAATTGACATTCTAGATGGCTTGTCTTGTAACTGAGCTCTTTTTGCATATGGGTTGGCACCCCCTTGGTGCCTTTTAGTCATATTTTCTTTACCTAATGAAAAAGAAAGTTAAGACATAACTGACGTGTGGGTTCTCCAGTGATGGGCTAAATGTGAAGGTTTCCTGTACCCGACTATTCAAAATCAGTCTACATACTCCTATATGTGAGAATCTAGTGATTCGGATCATATATGAGGCTTGGCTTTATTAAAAAAACAAATTAAAGAGAAAGCCCTAGGATCAATGATGGAAATATTCTACATAACACACTGACAATATGTTACACAGCATAGCAAAGTCCTGGAAAATGACAGCCTAGAACACACTGTCATATTTCCTTTTTTTCCTTAAAAGTTAAGACTTTTCCTGTATGTAAAAAATTTCCATCCCAAAAGTTTAAACTATTAGGTGAAAGGCAACCACATGTCCATTAGGGCATGATAAATCCCGTAAACATATCATGCATGGTAACACTTCTAACACTGTTCAAGAGCCAAAAAAGAGAGAAGAAATCCTTTCTTCCTTCTTTTCCTAAAAGCAACAGAATCTCCCTTAACAGTGGAAAGCACGTACCATGCTCATGACAGCCAAGCTCCGAGTAAAATTTGTCCGCATCTCCAGCCAAACCTCAGAATTGCGGCTCTTTAACCAAAGAATCTAGCAAAAATCAAGGAGGACCTCATGAGCCCATAACCACCAGTTTAGACAACAAAAGGTTCAAATACCACCCTCGTTCTGTTCCTCTTTTCAAAGCCTGTTAAAACAGAATCATTACTTTTTTGAGGTCGTCTCCTTCTGTCTTCTGTAGCACATGCTCAAGAGCTTCAACTTTAGCTAAGAGGGGCAAAAGATTATAGTTTTCCGGGGCAAAACTCTCCAAGTATTTAAACTCCTGATCAAGGGGGATCTGGTAACAAGAAGAGAATATATATATAAGAAGAGTGCAGCTTTGACCACACAAAACCACTTAGGCAGAGAAAAGGGAAATTAAAAAGTACAGATTTCACGGACAAAAGAAAGTATCTTGGAGAATTGAACTGACCTCTCTGGAATTTCTATGCTTGTGTATCAGTTGATGCAGAGTATCGCAATTGGGGACCCATCCAATTAATCCACTATTGGGATCCAATGGAATAACGGAATATCTTTGTATACGCAAATCTCTTTCACATGTTTTGCTAGAATTTTCCATCAAAGTGTTAACTAGACCAAAAAGCTGACAGGAAGATACTTCATTAGGACACAAATTCCCACTTGACATAGAGAAACAGTGTCAGAAAAACCAAAAAGAAAAAAGACACAAGACTGTGACTAATGTCTGATAACTGGCACGGGAAGAGATAACTGAAAGGGAAAATGCAGATGAACCTGCATAACACGTTCATCCTGACGTAAATCTTCATGACCCTTCAGTAAAAAAGTATATTCTTCACCATTGCTCCCGTGAATAGTTAATTGTCTGGGCCTCTGCTTAGAAGTGAAGACAAGCAGCTTGGGACTAAATGATGCAATAGTCACCAGTGGTGCATCTGGCAAACAAACATCGAGTTGGGTATAATTATGAGCAATTAATCTCCCCCTCAACAAGAAATTCGTGATTAGCTTTCTCTTTCACCTGCACGGTATGTCCCAGGCACTGCCAGTTCCAAGTTGCAGCATTCTAACAGCTTAGGAGAGACAAACTAAAAATCCAGATAAAAGTAGTTAGTGCCTTGGTAATGATGTTGAGCGTAATATTAGTGACAAACCAATATTCTTCTTGCCTGGAGGTCCAGATTGGTAAGACTTGGAAGCTGCTCCTTGATACACATGTATACACATTTATAATGATCCCATGCCTGGCCACAATATAGCACAAAATATAAAAAACATAACTTTTCTGTCGCATAACATGAGAACAAATTGATATTTGTAAAATCTGTCATCAACCGGGATGAACCATGAGTGAGAGGAGACAGGGAAGAGGCTTACATCAAATCAGTTGCTCTTTCCCTAAACTTGGCTAAGAACTCTGCCCTATGTGAATTTTTTCGAAGGCATAGCAACTAGCAAGGCCATATTAATATACAACTGGAATCATATCCAGTTGAATATTACGACTGTTGGCAAATAAAGCTACATTCAAACCTTATTTGGTAACTGGGCGCATTTGTGTTATATTTTTTTGAGTAGGACCATAAAGATAAGATAGATATTTTGTCACCATCATTTTGCCATAGATATTTTGTCACCATCATTTTGCCCATTTACATATGCAAAAGAGTCATCTTTAGGTAACAAAATGGTTTATGGCCAAGAAAATGTAAGAAAACAGTAAAAAGGAAATTGCTGAAAGCTGTCTTCATGCAGAAAGCACCAAAACAAACAGATTTATACTCTACCATCTAAATACTTGATGCAAACACAAAATAATTTCAGAGTATCGCATTTCCATCCCAACAATAAACTCTCCATTTGAATAATTCAAAGTTAGATGTCATGAGGAGCTCAAAAGTGAAGGATCAAACCAGAAACAACAAAAAATAGGTCAGTTACTTTGCAAGGAGTGCAGTGACATAAGCTCAGGATATTACATGAATAACATGTCACTTCAGCAAAAGCTGTAATTACATGCATTATCAAAGCCCCATACCAAACAAGATACTATTTCCTAAAAAAATTGGAAAAAATATGTAATTGTAGAAAGACAATTTTTTCTACAAGGAAGAATGCCCAATTTTAAGCATGATGGATATTTACCTTTCTAATCTCAGCATCTTTACCCGTTCTCTTATATCTCATGCAACAATCATATGCCTCCATCAACTCCACATAGTAAGCCTGAATTGGAAGGGTATGAACATCTAAATAAACACTATATTCCATATTTACTGGCATCCAAGAGAAGTTAAAATCAAGAATATTCAGGTTCACAGAAATAAATAAAAGCAAGACGGATGAAGAAGATTAGGAGTCCAAACTGTTCACAAGCAAGCACCCTGACTACATAAAAGACTAGACATTCTAGTGGAGATAAGAAATATCTATCTGCCAGTTAACAATTTATGGCACAACCTTTATAAATGCCCTCTCATAGATGGTTATATTGCTTTTCTCAGCTCCCTCCATGAGGGACTCATGCAATGGCTCCAGCACCTTTAACATTGCTTCAATGTTATATTCCCCTATAAACTGTTTCCTAGCCTCTTCCAATGCTTCGTTCCACTTTTCATACCAGAGTACTGGAAGTGCAACCCTGACGAGCTCCTCTGACACAAGTTGCGCCTGTCACCAAAGTTTCCCTTCAAGATCACCACCATGCACATAGGTAATTTACTGTATTAAAGCACTTATCACCTGATCTACAAGCACACCACTGTGCTGCCGTACTTTGTCAACAACTTCCTGAGCTGCAGCCCTCCGCAACTTGCTCGCTGCTTTACATGCCACCAGAAGTGGGTACATGAGGGCCTAAGAAGAACATTAAAATACTTCAGTACATATTTCTCACATGGCTAGTGAAGAAAAAACACAGATGATCCAGATAGAATCAATAACACCATGCTGAAGCCAATATGCATTTGAAGTGTACACATCTCCTGCAGCCTCACTCTTAGCAAGACATAAATGCCTCTGAGTAATATTGAAAGGAAAAATACAAGAGAACCTCATACAGGCAATAATAGGGGGATCGGTAGTAATAGGCTGTGCTTCAAAAGCATTATTCAAACCTGCGGATGACTCTGTCCTATGCGAACTAAAAGTGACCGGATGAGCACAGCATGGTAATTTGAATGGATCCTGGCAATTACTTGTGGCAGCACACCCAGCCATGTGGTGATATTTACAAGAGCAAATCCTTTCTCCATGGCCATTTGAACATCTACGCTAGCCCCATGGTTAAACCATAGTGTGAGTAGGCGTAGTATATCCTGAAACAAATGATGGAATGAGCTGTCTATTCGTGATGATACAATGAGAAAATGAATCCTTTTGCCATGATCTATAAAAAAGTTACTATAATGTTCCAAAAGGAACAGTTTACGAGGTGTAGTGATTTAATAGCTCTGATTAAATTCATTAAGTAATGCAGAGGTACCATACTATAGGGTTACCACATAGATTGCGTAGGTAGGAAAACCTGCAATGAAGCACACATAATTTAGAGAACCCCCAAACTAGGAGACTCATTTAACCAAAGAAACTTAATAACAGATGCTTTGCCTAAATTTAAATAGAGGTTCCTACTGTAATATTCATTTTCCCATACTTTGTTTTTCATCCACAAGCACATGTTGAGTCTCTCAAAAAAGGAGCAAGGGTTTTAGTGGCAAACAGTAGGTGAAAGATAAACAGAACAGTTGGTGGTCATGGCAGTTTTATTCTGGATCAGGAAATGGTTTCTCCTTGTTCTGATCACAAATCTTGACCGACCCTCATATTGGCTCCATTACAGGAGCATGTCAATGTGTGGTATGGGTTTTGAGAGAACCGCCCACTAGATAGGGAATGAAGTGACACCTCTTCTTTGATGAGTCAAACAATTCAGAAGTTCCGCAGAACACAATAGAGGCAGAAATGGCAGACATGAAGGTAAAGCCAAAGGGGGAGGTTGCCTTCACAATGGTGAACCGGGAGATATTCAGGGAACTTGCTTGAAACCACAGGCAAAGCCATCCAAGAACAATGCTAATGTTGATTCTGGTGGTGATGCATATGGACAGACAATTTTCCTCAGGAGCATCAGGAGAGACTAATAGACTGAAAGCTGAGGGGCATGTGCAGTTCTTATAGTTCAGAAATATGAGATGACACACATAAAATGCAATGTCTAACTCTCTTTGAATTTTCTTGTTTAGGATGAACTTTCCATATACAAGACTTTACATGCTATAAGTATGCACATTCTAAATGACATTTATTACTTAAATGCAACCTATATGCAATACTACTGATATGGCATGACTACTATGACATGAGATAGAATTAACATTGGATTAATCCTATTATGCAAATTATATAGAATGCTATCTCTTATATATTTCCTTCATAAAAACAGGGAACTAAATCCCAGGACACCAAGCATGACCTGATGACCCTTACCTATTATAAAAAATAGAGGTTTAATGATGCGATGCTAATATTTTCTTTCAACAGTAAACTACAAGCGTATGACCCACTAACTACTTAATGTTATCTACAAGGTATGATTATTAAAAGTTAACCTTAATAATATGTAACTCTCTAGATTACATGCAATATGGTATATCATTAATAGATATTGACGATATGTGATTTTTGATAGTTGTGGCATGGGAATCATATGTTATATTCATTGCATCTAGGACTTAGATTGCCTTCAAACATGTTTCTTAATTTAGAATTTCCTATTAAAATTCATGTTGTAATTTCACATATACTCATGTGTGATGTTCTCTGTGTATTTTGTGAGTGTCTATTGTATCGTATCGTTTTTTGATGGAATAAGATGCTTATATAGCCCCAGGTCTAGGGCTTTCTAGTAAGAACAACATATATTATACTTTCCTATTTTAAAATCAAGCATACATACCACTAGGAAATTGGGATATTTCCCTCTCTTATACCTTATGTGGCCGAAATTTGCATAGAATATGCCTTATTGCTTTCCAAATTTGATTGAGGAATCCACACTCTTAGTTTAGAACATCCCCATGCGGCCAAATTCCTCCTCTTATGGCCTCCAATAAGCTAGTGACTCTCCTTAAACCCATGCAACACTTTGGGCTAATTGCAAGGCACTTTGTGACCGGACCAACCAAAATGTAATTTATGCGAACATACTATTACTAAATAGAAATGTTTGTAGTACCTATAATCCAAACACAAACTATGTGGTGATATTTTGTTCTGGGTAGGGGTTGACCCTTAATTTTCTTATGAGATGGAGGAGTAACTATGATAGCCAAAATTTAGGTGTCAACACTAAATTTTATGGGGTTGACTATTTTCACTTTGTAAGATATTGCTAAACTTTCATGTGCTAATCCCTTGTAGTAATTGCAATGATATGTACATGATCAGGGTCTCTCTCTCAAATAGCTTTTACTTTGTTAATCATTTATCAAATACCACATGGCACACGGCACATGGATCGTGGTTGCAAGAAGCAAAGATAATTAAATTCTTCAAAGAATCCTCAATGAAAGTCACAAACAATAAGTGAGCAATAACTAGACATCACTCATGTCCAAGTACATGCAAAATGCATAGTTTATTAATCCAACATAAAATTAATGAGCTGAAAAATCTAGATTTACAATTTTACAGTCTCATTAAGGCTCCGTTTGTCTCGTGGAAAATGAATGATTTGGAAAATATTTTCCTAAAAACAATCACTTACAAAAATAATATTTTCATTATTCACAAAACTGTTTAGACATAAATTGTCGTCGGTAATGAAAATATGTTTCATTGACTAATCATTTTAAGCGATACAAGTAGTAGTTATTAAAAAATATATATATTTTCCAAATCATTCATCTTCTGCAAATCAAACAAAGTCCAAAGGGAAAAAAAAGTCACCTCAGATGGTTAGAAAATGTGTCTTGAAATCTAATAGAAGAACTAAGCCATCATAGATCATATAAGGATTTAAGTTGTTATTGAGGACAGCATCTGAAAATATTTGAAACAAGAAAAAAAAACTTATTTACCTGTAAACAATCATCAACTTTTGCATTAGCTGCACAAGCAATTGTCTGAAAATATCCAGTTAATGCTGCCACAACATATTGCGCTGCAACATCGAGACAACCTCTTAAGGTGTAGTGTGAGCTCACAGCTGTATTGAACAATGCCCATGTATGCCATGCTTCTGCCCACTCTGATGCACACTGAGTGGCACTCTTAAATGCTCTAAGACTTTCTGCACGCAAAGATATTTTATAGAATGGCCCAAGGGATCTTTACAGCGTGAACTAACAAGTAACAACTACCTTCTATAGATTCGTCATCTAGCCCAGGAGAAAGTCTCCATTTCCAAGTACCAAGTTTGAGATATACACGTGCGAGGAGTGGCACGCTTGGACTTTTATCCCCTGTCAGATTTGTTGGAGAAACAGTCTGAACATTCCGCATACTTGAGAGCTCTACAGCCAAACTCTGTAAAGGAAAATTGTTGGCCAAGCGAAAGCAGTAACAGAATCAGAATGGTACTTAGGTTAAGCAATTGCACATAATTCCATGAAAAGAAATTCGTTGGACCTGAAGCTTAAGAAATGCATCCTTTTGCTTCAGATCCTCGCCAAGAGACCATTGCAGCTCCAAGTATTCTAGCATTACTTGTGGAGGAACTTGGAACCCCAAATTGTCACGGCATGATTCGGGATCAAACTGGTTAGTTTCACCAAACATGTCAGATCAGGAAAAAAAAACTCCATATGGCATGCCTGCTTGTTTCACTGCTTTAAAAGATAGCCCAACCTGCAAGAGTTTTATTAAGGTTGATCTAGCCTGACTAATTCGTCCATTTTTTCGACAAAGAGACGAAAATTCGAGCCATGTATCCATATCTTCTGTTGGAGGTAGGACTAGAGTTCTGACTGCCAAGAGACCTTGCCACACCTGTTAATTTAAGCATTATGACAGGGTGAGAGAACAAAGACTCCACCAATAACAGCAGTAAAATAACAAAATACAGAACTCAGGCTTAACGGAGATACATGTAAGAGGAACTTCTAGCAAAGTGAATAGTACTTTGGACGTAACTTGCCAATGATATCATGTAAGTTCCAGCAAACCAGTCCCAAAGTGCTGGATAATTAGATTATTAAACTATAGTTTCCATTGATTAAAACCTAAGATATATCTTCCAATCAGATCATCAATTATGTTGAAATACTCAAACATTTAATCGGTACGATTTCGACTACTCTAGGCACCACAAATGCACTATTTGTGCCTTTTCTTTTACTCCCCACCAGGCAAGATGATGTGGTGTAATTGCCTTGATGGCTACTTATATTAATGCAGGTGTGCTAGATGGAAAGAATCCTACACTGAGAGAGTTACATAGGAGCCTACCTCAACGTTTCTTTTCACTCCTTTTATGCGCTCAGTCCACATATTTCGTATGAGGGCTCGTCGTCCTTCAGCAACAGAGTTCCCCACAGGAAGAGTACAATATTCAATGACCTGTTAAGATCTTTTGCCATGTCACAATAAGCAGTATCACGCTTGATTTATTCGACAAGCTTTGCTGTTATAAATGATGAGATCGGTCAAACCTCTTCCAGTTCCAGGAGCTGCTGAACACGTATCATGTGGCTGTAAGCACGATCATAGCTCTCCAAGACCTAAGCAGGTGTCAATACATATAAATTGAAGAAAAAATGGTGAAAGAATACATATAAATTGAACTTCTTCAAATATATGAACAAATTATCTGGGGAAAAATTACTAAGATCTGAATAGAATAAAACAGTAACAAATTAAAGAGACCTTGAAAAATTAGGAAGAAGCTGGAAGTTACATACCCATCGTGTTCAAAACACTCTCTTCCTATGACAACAGATACTATTTCGTTACGCCATCTAATAGATCTAAAGAAACCTTTTAATGAGCATCCAAGACATAACAAGGAAGGTCATGCAAGATGCCAACTTCAGATGCTTCTAAGTCAATATGTCATTTCTTATGTGATTAAAATGCAATGACTACTGAAAACCGATCCTAAGCAAAGAGGCCTCGATGGAAGCCATGCAACGGAACTTTTATGAGCCATAAAATGTCTCTAACAAACATCTTCACCATGACTCACATTCTAATAAACCAACATAGATGTAAAATTGAAGATAATCACAAAAAGGAAAATAGTGTCACTTTTCTGTCAACCAGAGTAACAACAAGAAAAAATGTAAATGTCACATTGACAGAACATGCCCATAAGAGAAGCGCAGCAGCAGGTGAATATTAAAATCTTGGTTGAGAAGATTTAAAAAAAAAAAAAGATCAAGCTTTCAAGATTTAAGGAACTCACCAAAGCAGCAAGCTCAGTTGCCAAGCACTTTCTGGCCCTCTCAACATATTCACGTGCTTCATCATACTGCCATCAAAAACAAGAAATCAAAGCTGAATACAGCCAGTCAACTAGAAATAAGAGCAGAAGTGCAGTGTATATTACCTTTCCTCTGCGCACAGAAATGACAGCTCTAAAGAACGTGCCATTGCTACTACCATCACCACTAGCAGCAGAGTTAACCAAACATCCAAGCCTCGAATCATCACTATCGTCCAATCTAGAGACATACTCTGCCATCTGATCCCACTGTCCCATGTTCCAAGCAGCAGTAGCGGCCTATCAATAACAAACCAAAATTAAACAAATGCAAAAAGGATAAGAAGGGAACATTGATATGAACAACATCCCAACCATTGGTGCCATTTCTAGACGGACAGCTGGCTCAGCAGGGGTCCAATATTCTTTACACAAGTTGTTGAGTTCTTCCCATCGAGCTAATGCTGCAAGGCATCGCATTTGGCCTGCAAAAATATACATGTGAATACCAGCAAGGATTGAAACAAAAAGTTCTGCCTAACGCTTGTTTAAAATATTTATAAAATCTAGTAGACCTACAACATAAGAATCCAAGCTCAAGCACCCATGAATGGAGCTAGGAATGAGAAACAAAGTGTTGCCTAATGACTGTTTAAAATATATATCAATCTAGTAAAGCAAGCACCCGGACCGAACATCAAAACCCAATTTATGAGAAAGAGGACCATTAAATTGCTCAGCATCGTCAATTGGATAAGCATCACACTGTCCAATAAAGGTAGCCATGACCAGTCAGAGCCAAAGAAAGTAGGGTAAACTGAAAGTGTGACATAAAAAGAAAATAAGCAACTTATCATTATAAATTAAGTACAAAAAAGAAAAAAAGAAAAATTTGAATGGCCAAGCAAGGCAACATCTCTTAAGGTGTGGGGTCCAACTGGGAATGCCTTGCTGTATCATGGGTCCGGGAATTGGCTCATTGATAGCACAGGATGAAAGAACAGCATCTCCAACAAGAGCAGGGGTTATTCATAGCTGTGTTCTCTACCTAATCCACTACTGATCAACTAGAGCTATACATTTAAAGTTTGCAAGTAAAATTGACTTTTGTCCCTAATCTATCCATAGGAATTCTTTCCTCCCACGCAAATTGTATGAAACCAGACCAAACTTGTACAGGGTAAGATCAATGTGACCTCAGCGTGGTGAGTAAAATCCAGTCACATCACATCATCAAAAGACTGTTATACATATCTCATGCAAGCTTTTGGAGATTGATCTCATGAACATGACATCTATTTGCTTAGTTTATGATGCATCAGATTCTTTCATGGTTTGCTATCAGGAATATGTTTTGTATGGCATAGCATTCACAAATATTCATCACAATACAGTGTGAAAACCATTCTATTTCATCTCCAACCAATTATCGCAATGAAGGACATAGTTAGCTGGACTTGACACCTATACACAGAAATACACACATGCAAAGTATTGTTAGGGACATACAAACAACATTGCTAACCTAATGTAGCATTCAAAACCAGATGTGGGCTTGATGCTTCAGATGCCCTGAGATTATATGCCTGCAGAGCATCATCCCATCGCTGCAATTTCTCATACCTGACAAGACAAGACAAGCCGATATGAAGTAGTCACATCCAGGGTTAGATATATGGCCATATCCCATTGACATAGAAAATATATCTAGTGTGCCCTTTTTTAGTGTGGTCATTGTGGCTGGATTTTTTTTTTTGGGGGGGTGGGGGGGTGCTCTCGCCTCGATTTTGAGGGGAAAATAATTATATCAGTCACCAACTCATATGGTGCATGATAACCAATGAGTTGGTGATATACACCGCATCAACTAATGATGTCATATATGAGCTCGTATAATATTTTCTCCATGTTATGGCTTCCTGCATTAAAGCCAAGAGTCGGATTCTGTCATTTTGGTATTTACAGAAATAGAAACGGCCATAAACAAAAATATGTACTTTTATAGAATTCTTGTTGTTGAACATTAAACATTATTTATGGTATGGCAGAAATTGTGAAACTAAAATCAGACCCCAAACACTATCCATGGTCCATTCACATGCTTAACATTACCATGACTCCAGTTGAAAATCCAGACGTTGCTGGGCAAAAGTTAATATTCCAACTGCCGCCTAACAACAGGAACCGGTTATCAGTAGAACAACAATCACATTGCATTCTGAAAAACAGCAAATGTACCTAACCAATTCCAAGAAGCAGTATCAAGATTGTCAACAAACTAAAACACAAGGCTGACCTCATGTTGGTCTAGCTGATGGTTTATGTGTATTAGATCTTCAACTACAGCAACAGAATTAGCATCCATCTTCTTGGAGAGTGCACTTTCAAATTCCATTTCTTTGTAATGAAGTGCCTTCGCAAATGCACGAAACTGCAAATGAACAAGAACGAGAATAATAAAAAAATGTACAAATGGAGTAAAGTCAAGTAAAGAGATTTTACAAATAGAAAATATATGACTCATTCAACAAGGAGTCAGAAGTGATCAGAACAGAGGATATTAGGATTGCAGAATCTGCCTTCACCTAATATCTAAAAAATTTACAAATCAGCCATCCATAAGATGGTATATGGACCTATGGCTCACTAAATACCCAATTCCAAAACCAACCAGGGCCTTAATTGCTGCTCAAGTAAAAACCTCACCTTTTGTGCACGAGAACCAAGTAGTCGGATGTCAATAGGAAGAGGCTTCCCATAGTGTTCAAAGAACTCAGCCTGCAGATATTGCTCTTTAACTCAAATCAATTAAAATGCACAAAAAAGGAATAGACGAAATTGTGGAACCATGCCAGCTTCCACTAATGTTAAACTACATAGACAAAGTTATGTTTATTTATATTAGGTAGCTCCAGACATCCATTCATACTGATACGGGAGAGGAGCACTTATTCACAATTTGATTAACCAAATCCTTCAAATTTCTCATCCACATAACTAAGTGTCGGTACTCATAGTAGATGACGATGAAGTGTGAAGCAGGAAAAACTTTCCTTTTTGCTCAAAACAAAACATTATCAACTATTGGATCATTCAATGATTGACCAAATCCACTAACAGAGATATAACCATTTATCCATCGCCTTATTGAGCTCCTGCTGAGTCATCTTATTTCATTTCCTTCTATCACTATTAACTTCAGGTCCAAAGCCCCAGTGGTATGATTGCAAACTAATATTAAAGAATAAACTGAAAAGGTGTACCAAGTTGAGAAGTGCCGCAAGAATTTCAGCCGAAATATTTGGAGCCGAAAATGCCATCTCTAAATTCTGAATCAAATGTTCTTGACTAGATTCACTCAAATGCAACCAACAGCTCCAAAATCCAGCTGTGAATAATTCTTTTCCTACAAGGGGCTGTAGGCTCATATGGTTAGAACCACGTGCAAAAACCAGAAAGCGTAAGGAGAGAATTCCCAGCCTCACCTGCAATCGTGCCAACCTTGCACAGGTTTGTAGAGCTGGAAATGGAGATTGTTTCAAGAGCTCAATGCTAAAGTGCCTCATCCATTCAGCCCAATCTTCGTTAGTACTGCATTGAGAAGCCTCCCCAGCACTTAGTAGATGACCATCATTGACCTTCATTGTGCAAAGTAGATTGAACTTGTTATAATGTCAAACTGAAAATTAAGCTGATAGGTTAATGCGCTCAACTTGCATCGAGTGCATGACGTCCAGAAAATTGACCAGAACATCAGCAAAGTGCATTGATTGAAAATAAATCTATGAAGTTTAATTACCTCAGTGAAAGTGTCCTGAAAGTATGAAACGCTCATTGCAAGTGTGCAACAATTTACCACCATGCCATTGATAAAATAAAGTGCATTTGACTCGATATGCATTGTATAATTTTACACACCATCACAGATGACAAGATCCATAAGTTAAATAGACTTAGCATCTTGCATAAATGATGCAAGACTGTTCCTAAGAAACCATACTTGCTTCCGGTGCATCTTATGATAAGGTTAAATACAATCACACATCACATTTTAGCTAATAGCGAGAGGAAAGTATACCTGATAAACCCAATGCTCATTTTGCGCATCAGAAGCATCTTCATACAGAGCATTCTCTGAATCACTCAATGGATCACTCATCACCTCTGTAGCAAGGTGATGGCTAAGTTTCTGAGCAGTTTTGCTCCCTGAGATCAGTGGTTCATGTCTCTGAACACGCTCTTCAATCTCCTCAAATTCCTTATGCTGAAAACAGGTTTAGCCACAATCATGATCTATAAATAGTATCAAGCAGAATGCAATCTACAAGAAAAGCGTTTGTTAGACAGAGCACCCTCAGTCCGTGTTTTAAAAGAAGTTTGTGTATAGATGGTATGAAGATGATGAAATCCTCCCCAAGGGCATAAGCTAGACAACAAAGTGCGTCTACAGCATCCTTCCTGAGCTCATCAATTTCTCTGCAAATTGACATAAACAAATAAGCAGTTTCATATAAAAACAAAGAGGCACGGAGAGATATGTTCCACTGGAAATAAGATGGAGGATAGTAAACTAGATATAAGAATCATCAATCACGGAATTAAGGTAATTGCACGCAGAAGCGGGCAGTACTTGAGTAAAATAAGGACCAGATTAGCTCGTGACAAGGTGTTCCAAATTCCAACTCTTCCCTAAATTAACTTGCACTGTTATCACTATCAATCAGCAGTTTCTCTCAAAATCTTAAGGTGTCAAAAAAGGTATCAATGATGTATGTAAAGTATTTTCATTATCACTATCCTCTGTTGTAGGCTTAGCCTTCCATGCAGAATTGACAACGTGCACTTAGCCACCCTGGCTATGCAATCAGGAATTGGGAGGACAGTTCCAGCCGGTGAGAGATACCCAAAAGAGGGCATATCAGGATTCATACTCTTCACATGTATTTCCATGTTAAACAATTTCTACTAAAAGCCTAAACTTGTTGCCAATATGCTCACAATTCATATCAAGCATCATCTACAACATTCACAAGGGCTTGTATATGAACTTTCTTCTTTCAGACAGTTTCAACATGGTCCTAGTCAAAATATGTTATATGGTCACGTAATCCATGCTTGAAATATATTTTGTCCGTGCCCCCCATCTAGGTTGAATTGATAAATTACTTGCATCACAAAGGTCGTTCCTACTGCATAAAACCACAGTATCTTAAAATTGGGATCCAGAACTTTGATAGAGGTCGTATTTATGACATAAAAACAGACTCTTAGTTTGGGACAAAATTTTGATTTCTTAATCTATCTGGTTATTCATGTGTTATAGATTTTTATTCGACAGCAGATAATCGTGCCACAGGGGTCCTGCCTAATAGAAATATCAATATTGCATGCTTAAAGTATTTGATTTTTGAAATAGTTGACCCGACTTGTAATTCTGTCAAGCTCCAATAGAATTCTAAAGAGCATCTCATCTCATGAATTCCATTTACCATTACTCAAAGAAATTCGGAAATGTTGTTTTGCTTCCGAATTTCAGTCTAAAAGCAAAGCCAAAGTTAGTTCATTCACCACTCCCTCGCCATAAATCATATGGGGTAGTAATAATCTGTCAGCAGACCAACCAAGGGAAACTATCATCTTCCTTAAACGATTGGCCCAGCGAGCCAAAGCGCACTAATTCAAAGAGTAGTTAAAAAATATGACCTGTTCCACCTAGGATTTTGATTACATGGAAGGAGATAAACAAGAAACTCCTATATGAAATGCTGTCTGATCCTTATCAAACGAATTTTCTAACAGCATCGTACAAGGAGGATTTTCATCAAACTGAAGGACAAGAGTATAGAGCAATTTATGATTTAAAAAAAAAAGGAAAAAAAAAGAAAAGAAACTAGAACGCGTCCACAAATAGCCGCAGAGAAAATCAAATTTCCTGTTTAATTATTTTTTTAGTAAAACAATTATTTTAATTCATTATTGTTCTTTAATATTGCATAAGGCTGTTGAAAACTAATATGATCAAAAGTAAAAATGTAACACATGCTGCTTACTAAAAAAAAGTCCTCTCATACTACGTGTTCTTATTAGATTATATGTCGATATAGCACATTATAGTTTTTTTTTTTTTGGTAAGAGTAAGCAATATAGTAATCGGGGTCAAATTGTACAAACAACACGGCTCCAAAAACTTACATATAGCACATTATAGTTTTGTTTCGGTATATTACAAAATAAAAGTTTTAATTTTTTCTAGAAACTTGATGATATAATCCCGGTACTTCTATAAAAACAAAGTAATTCTTTTCCACATCGCAATAAATGCAATAACAAAAATGATTTGCCTCTAGTTTGATATTATTACAATAAAAGATTTATGCATACAGACCAAAAAGATATATTCATATAGAAAGACATCTGTGCAATTCCATATGAAAAAAGATGAACTAATTTGGTGAAGGGAACTAACTTCTATGATGAGACAGATCCTATGGCCTAGGTCTCACTCTATTCTATTTCATCAGTTTCTGAAAATCTACAAGAAGAGGCGAGTTTATTCAATGATGAAAGAATTAGCATTGCCTTGCTGCTATCCATTTTTCCATGACAAGAGCCTCATCAATTTGAATTTCTCCTAATGAATAGCCTCACGTAAGTTTTTCCAACTCTCCTAGTCTTGCACAGCAGAAAGAGTACCATGATGGGTTGGGTGGAAGTCAGTCCTCTTTTAGCACTATAGGAAAGATTATGAAAGAGTGAATGAAATGTAGAAAAATTGATCCCCATCCAAGAAGAATTGACTTTGTTCTGGAAGAGAACATTAGCAAGTTGGATGGGTAAGAATTCCACAGAGAAAGAATCTAAGGACCTGGCAAATTATTTCATCATTTTCCCGATACTGATTTGCCAGACTAATTCTTTTTTGCTATAGTTTGATAAAATGTACTAATTAAGGTGGAAATAATCATTTTATAGAGATAAAGCCAATTTCTCCAAAAATATGAGTCTTATCTTGTATTAGACAAAATAAGAGAAGAATAGATACATATTACATTGTTAGCAGTGTTAAGACAAACAAAAAATTGACACGTGGCATGATATGTGGCAGCTCCTTCTATGCATACCTGTTACTGGAATACGAAACAATTGGGTTAAATACTATTGTGACAATAAAGCATAAGAACTCTTTATTTATTATCCTAGATGTGATTTGTCACAACAATAGATACATTCAAGAAAATTGAAATAACTTCTTCATATTTGGATCAATTGCAATATATTTTTAACTGACTGTCAACAAAGTAAAATAGAAAAATAGACAGAAAAGACAAATTAGCGGATTGATTGGGAAATGTATAAGAAAAGAAATACATTCATATACTTGAAAGATAGGTTGGACAATGAAATAAAATAAAAAAAATCAATGTGTCTATTTGGATTAAAAAAATAAAGAGGAAAACAAAATGAGGAAAAAAATAGTGGAAAATCTTATGTTAATCGAGAAAAGAAGAAAAGAAACAAGGAAATGGAAAAAGAAAAACAGAACAAAATTAAAAAAAGAAAGAAAGAAAGAAGGAGTCCAGAAAACTCCATCAACAAAAAACAAAAGTTGACCTGGAGGCGCAAGATTCAAACCTGCCACTTCCAGGTTAGAAACTACATTTTGAAAGCCATATATATATATATATATATATAAACAATCGATAAGACTAGATGGGCCAACCATGAAAAGTGTTACAAAACTGATTAGAGAACCCGCAACAAGTAGAAAGAGAGAAAGAAGGAAGAGAGAAGGAGGAGAAAGAGAACTAAAAGAAAGAAAGAGAGGGCTGTAGTTTTCTGTAATCACAGAAACCCTACACCCATTGTATTTATATTGAATATAAATTGTATATAACAATAATATCCTTATGTAAGTAAAAAAGGAAATAAAACTCTGATAATAAAGGAAACTTAATAAAGTAACTTAACACTCCCCCTCAAGCTGGAGCATATAGGTCAACCATGCCCAGCTTGGAACAACCAACGACAAAAGCAGGACAAAATAATGCTTTGGTAAACATATCAGCAAACTGATCTCTATCAGCAAACTGATCTCTAGAGGCAACGTAAGAAGTAGCAACTAAATTATGCTTCACAGTATCCCGAACAAAGTGGCAGTCAACTTCTATATGCCTCCCAGCAATATAAATAGCTGTTTGATTATCACACATCATATCAATAGGTTGATTAATAGAAAATCCAAGCTCCTGGAGAAGATATTTCAACCACAACAATTCGGCCATAATATGTGCTATAGCACGATATTCAGCCTTTTAGTTTGTTTCTTCCTATAGATAGTAGAGCCCAATCAGCAATCGTAGTAGTAGTTGTAGTAGTCGTAGTAGTAGTAGCAGCAACAATAGTAGTAGCAGTAACAGCAACAGTAACAAGTTGTAGTAGTCGTAGTAGTAGCAGCAGCAACAATAGTAGTAGCAGTAACAGCAACAGTAACAACCGTAGTAGTAGCAGTAACGGTAACGGTAGTAGCAGTAGCAACGGCAGTAGCAGCAGCAACGGTAGTAGTAGCAATAGCAGCAATAATAGCAGCAACAACGGTAGTGGTAGTAGCAGCAGCAACAACGATAGTAGCAGTAGCAGCAACTGTAGCAGTAGCAGCAGTAGCAGCAATAGCAGCAGCAACGGTAGTAGTAGTAGCAGCAACAACGGTAGTAGCAGTAGCAGCAACTGTAGCAGTAGCAACAGTAGCAGCAATAGCAGCAGCAACGGTAGTAGTAGTAGCAGTAGCCGCAATAGCAACAGCAGTAGGAGCAGCAAAAGTAATAGCAGCAGCAATAGTAGTATCACTCATGATGATAATCTCAATATAAATTTATCTACCACAGAAATCCCGATTCAAATAATTATATGCTTGATGGAAACCAGCAAGACCAGTCAACCATAATCAATAAAGTACTCCGATTCTTGAATCCGCTGATTAGTAAGTGTTGTAATCCATGTTCACAAACCAAACCTGATGAATTTGATATCTTCCGATCTCATATGTATCAAAACTTGAAGAGAAAACCGATAAAAATTACAGCTTTAGGTGGCTGTGCACCAACGCTAGGGGACTCTCAAACCAGCAATAGGATCAAGTAATCAGGTAATTAGACTTGCTCTGATACCATGTTACAAAACTGATTAGAGAACCCGCAACAAGTAGAAAGAGAGAAAGAAGGAAGAGAGAAGGAGGAGAAAGAGAACTAAAAGAAAGAAAGAGAGGGCTGTAGTTTTCTGTAATCACAGAAACCCTACACCCATTGTATTTATATTGAATATAAATTGTATATAACAATAATATCCTTATGTAAGTAAAAAAGGAAATAAAACTCTGATAATAAAGGAAACTTAATAAAGTAACTTAACAAAAAGACACGTGGTTTATCATGGTAGATGCTAGAGAGCTTCCCTCTTGATACACCAATTTAGTGTATTCTAAGATATGAACACAATTTCACATGCTATTTACTATTATTAAACAAGACCGCCCTTGGAGATAATCCTTCCATTTACTAATAAGCTACAAGGGTATAATGTTGCATTTAGTGTCAAGTTGGTAATGTATAATTAAATGTGAATTATTAAAATGAATGCCAGGTGGTAGAACTAGTGTCCAAACTTGAACAATACCAGGTTTGGCCATTAAGCAGATATTAGATCCTTTGGTGGTTAAACTGTGATCTCAAATTCTGACAGTTCTCATCTTAACTGCTATCGACTGAATTCGGAATAAATTAACCAGATCTAAACAATCAGTACTATTCCCCTCTTACCATATTAAGAATGGTAAGCTTCATTTCGTTTCTCTTGTGGCCTTTCTTAACAAGTGCTTTTACTTTATTAGAGACAAATGGGTGCAATGGAATCCAAGAATACAGGACGTATACAAAAGATAATGCAGATACAAATAAAGGAAACAGAGAAGAAGCTAAAGGAACTTAAAGAATGGCACAAGCCCGGTAAAAGAACTTTTCTCTCTATTACTTTGAGTAAAAGAATAGTCTATAGCAACTTGTAAATGGAGAGGCTTGACTAATGTACTGGTCCTCTGCTGTTTTCCTCTTTCAAATTTTGAGGTTTCTCAGGCTAGACTCTTTACAAACTAAATTATTTTGCAGCAGGGGGGCATTCTCAGCAAAACAATGAGAGTCAATGATAGAACCTTCACTTTGCAAGTGCAAAGTGCGTCATTTCACAGTAGAGGTTCCTCTACACTATAAAACAGTTCAATTCAAATCAATACAATCAGAAGATCCAAAGAACACATGCTATCAGAAGACATACAACTTGCAGGTACCATGAAGGAAAATGCTGTTCTATTTTTATTGAACAGAAGTCTAAGATAAAGGACAAACTAACCCATCCAAACCCAGCTTCAAGTGATGGACTAGCAAAGATACGTGGTCAGTAACCTGATAATAACAGAAAACAGTTGCAGATAAGAGTCCAACACATTAATTAACTCAAGCAATGCATTTATGAAAAATATAGAGAACAAATATATCACTAAAAGCAACAACAAGAAAAATGAAATGAAGATAATACTGCGTCCACAAAGTGACATCTATATTATTCAAGTGTCTCCCCCCCCGGCGGAAAAAAAAAAAAAAACTGTCCTTTTACCACTCTCTGTATGAATACGATATTCTGGTATCCCAATACAACTGTGCCAATAGACTAGTTCACACCCTTGTACAAGGTTAACTCTAAGAAACTGAGTTGGACTACCTGGACTTGAGGGATTAATATGGTTAGAGTTTTTATGGCAGCGCCTCTTTTGTCCACTGGAGCATTTTCTTTGAGCAATTGGATGAGTGCTGGAAGAAGAAGATGCATGTGTTCACATAAGGTCCCTGCATTTGTTTAACAGAAATGAGTGTCCCTGTATGAGAGAGATTGATCTAGAAAATTACAATGTGGAAAGATTCTTCACTCTGGAGTCAATTAAGTGGATACTTGCTATTGCTCTTAAGTTCCTGCAGGAGCAATCCTACTATCCTGGAGTTGCAATTAGTAGAGGACTTAAATTTTTAAATTATGTCAACACAATATAATGCAATTCTACTCTCCCTATAAATTATAGTATAGGTCATTCCTCTTCATTATGCAAGCAATCGGATTCTCTTCAATCTGTCCATGCTTCCTTTTCATTTACACATCCTTGGTCATTGACAAGATGAACTTTCTAGATAATCCGATTATACAGCAGTTGCGAAAATGAAACAGAAATGATGAGATAAGTGATAGAAAAGAATGCGCAAAGACTGCTATTTAGTTCTCTTCAACCTCGACCAGAAAAAAAGAAAAAAAAAAGACCTTCTATTCAACCCAGACTTAAACATCAGAAGAGAAAAGTACAATACGAACCACCAAAGATCTCGAGAGTATGAAGGATATCAGGCACATATGTGTAGTCGTTGCACCGAACTACATCGCCAAGAATTTGAATACAATACGGCAGTATTTCAGGAATATATGTTCTGAATTCATCACCGAGGGCCAAGCAAAGCTGTTCAACCAGGTGCAGAACCTAAGAATAGTTTGGCTGGAAATTAGTTCCCACAAATGATGTGTGGAAGTGAGATAGAGAGAGGGAGTGTGTGTGTTGTGGGGGGAGGGGGGTGCACAGAGAGAGAGAGAGAGAGAGAGAGAGGCTCACTGGAAAGCCACGTGGAGGACGGCTCACAGCTGGAAAGCTCAGAGATGACCACAGTTCAGAAATTAATGAAAGCAATTCTTGCCGATATTTACTAATGTGCTGCATAAGCCACATAAAAATCCCCATAAAACCTCCATGTGAACTCAATAAAATGACCATGCATCAAATCTTTTCACTCACTCCACACCTGACGAACAATGGATACAAGAGTTCCAAGCTTCCAAGCTATAAGGTCCTTCAGTGTATCGTCACATTTATGGAAAATGTTAAAGAGATCAGGTAAAACCTACAGTCACAAAGGTCACTCAAAATCAACCATTTGAAGTACAGTGAAATTCACTTCGTCCATCTCCATCATCTCCCCCCCCCCCTGGTTAACTTACCTTTGGCAAGAATGGAATGCAGCGAAGTCCAGTTGACTAATCTTGCAAGAAAAAGAAGCTAATTAAATTCAAAGAGAGAAGGATAATTATATGAATCAATTGAAGGTCAACCAATATGTTGTAGAAGTTACCTTAAACAGGGAAATTAGTGCACTAACCACTTCGCGGTGGTATCTATCAAGACAAGGATCCTTAAGAATTCGCATGAGAGAATTTATGACTACCTGGTCATTGACAAAGAAGATAAAAAAGAAAATTGTAAATGCACCAACAGTTTAAAGCTGCGTTGGACATCATACCAGATAGCTCACTGGTTGCTGTTTAACCAGCTGAACCGATCAAAGCACCAAATTCGACATTAAGCTAGTTCATTAAGCAAAATTGTTCACAAGTCAAGTTGGTAGAGGTGTTCAATACTCCTTAGAGTGAGTGTTCGATCATGGGAACTGTGTAAATGGTAAATGTTTTTCAAAAGGTAAAGCTTAGTTTCCTTGAATTAATTTTATGCTGTTAAATTAAGAAGGAAAGCTTGGCCTGGCTAGTTTGGCATGAGTGTCTAATCGAAGGGGTTATGGATTAACCTCCTCATCTGTCAGCCCTCCTATAATTTACAAAATGCCAAGACTGGTCAAACTGGTTCACAATTTGCACCAGTTGAACAAGGGCAAAGCTGGCTCACAGATAATACTGAACTGAACTAGATGAGCGAACACTATCCATTGAAACGGTTGCTCCAGTCTGTTTTATATAAAATAAAATGCACAGATGAGTGCATGAAGTTTGCATCAGGATTAAAAATCAGCAAAATTTCTAATCTACATAATAAAAAATTTTGATACTTGACACAATGAAAACATGACTTTTTCTCAGGTCAATATCCTACCATGGAACAATAGGTCTCGCATGTAGCAAAAGATGGACAATTATCCATCATTACTTCATCCAGATGCTGAATATGGTGGCCCGAATAACCAGCTGCAGGAGCCGCTTCCTCATGAGAACCAGGCAAAATTAGTTGATTCCGCTTATGCATAAGAGGATCCAAAGCACCCATTATACCAAGAGCCTGATAAAAGCAAATAAATAAAGCAAACGAATTGATACTTATCAGACACAGTGGTATAGTCAGCCAAAAATGCAACAGCAAGTTTATAAATAGCTACCTTCAGTACTTCACGCCTCGTAGACCACGCCAACTCACCATGCAGCAACTTAAGGAGCGAGCCAAGCAGTGAAGGATACTCACTGTAAGGCATTACCACGTACCTGCAATATCAAATAGCACAATATTCTTGATATTTTACATTCACGAAATAGAAACTTAGTCTCTTCAGAAGCAGCCACGAAATTCTCATATGGAAAAACTGAACAAAGAGGAGGAGCAAACATCAGCACAAGGAAGCTGCAACAGGTTCTACTATACCAACCATGGTTGTGAAATTGTGACTCTCGAGCGAATAATTTTACAATCCAAAAATCAATAACAGCTCTATTCATGCCAATCAGAAGTTGCTAGATTATCAAAGTTCACAAATTTTAACTTTGCTATTGTGTAAGCCTTAAATTCAATTTGCCAGAAATACACAACTATTCCATTCCAAGGTACGATAGAAACTAAGCAAGAATTCAGATAATTATATTTAAACCAAGATATGGTCACGATTCACCAATTAGTATTATAAGCCTGTTAAAGTGCTATTCCCCATCAGTCACGTACAGGTTTCAATGGGTTTATATAACATGTAATTCTTTCTCAACTTAATGGCTTAAACTTTTGGATTGGACTTTTTTATATCAGTGCATGGTTCCACATCCTCCGTACTAATTTAAGCAGATTTCATGTGAATCCCCATTCTTTAGTTCTATGTGCATTTGTTAATGGCGAACGAAGTAGAACCAGAATGAAGGGGCAATGATCTGCCCACACACATTGGTAGTAGGAGAGACAGCCACTTGGGGCCTATCCATTCCATACCCAGACGCAGCTCAGAATGCTACAATCAGTATAGTTAACTGCCGATGCTACTTCCTTAGTGAAGTATCCCATTCCGACGTCTGTAGAGTTTGTTTGCTGATCACAGTTTAAGCATTGCACCTCATAACTTTCTCATATAATATTTTCCTATTGCTTTTGAAAACCACTGAACACCAGAGTTTTCTAAAAAAATATTAACAATACAAGAAATTTAGATTCAACTTTCACAGCCTGGAATAACAAAAGAAAACGGAATCAAAATGCATCTATCATTCATCATTGCTTTTTGACATATGGTGAGCAACAGAAGGAATCATGCACAAAATATTAAAGAACAAATAGAAACTGCAGAACATAAGAAACATCCAACATACCCAGTGCCCTGTACAACCTGACTGAGAGTTGACACTGCCACTTCCCTTTTCACCACTGCAGCTCCGTCCAATATAAAATTCACAATCAAAGGCATCAGATCAGGGAGATATTGCCGCATTGCAAAACCACCCTGAACAAACAAAACAGCCATGATTTTTCGTTTTCCTGAAAAAAACATAATTGCTTGTAGTAGTGGTGATAGTGGCAAAAAAAGGTCGTAATGATAACGTGCTACAGCAAAATAAAGATGAAAATGTAAAAGAACTGCAGATCAATGATTATTCATTTTCTTGATAAAAAGCAAAATTGCTAGCGGTAGAGGTGATGGTGGCAAAAAAACAGGTCGTAATGATACCGCACTTCAACAAAATAAAGATGAAAACGTAAAAGAGCAGTGGGTCAGGCTGTGATTTTTTTCATCCATTTAAGAGCTTCATTTTGAACGTCTCTAGTGTGTGCTGGATTATGCCAAGAAAAGTTTTTCATCTGCCTCAGAGCTGGACCTCATCGTTTGGATCTCATCTTCCTCAAAGATCTTGGGACTGTCGCTCCCTTGTGCCTTAGCATTTGGAGAAAACGCAATAGAAGATTGTTCAAGGGATCCAATGAACCATATTTCACTTGTTTTGCTATTTTTAAGGATCCATACCTCATCTCAATTATTGCTGCCATTGTTTGCTTTTAGTTTTGTCGTTCCTTTCTCTCTGTTATTGTAAATTTCTGATGTACTCTGATCAGGTTCTCTTTCAATAAATAACTATAATTTCTCACTATAGAAAAAGGGAGGTTCCAAGAAAATGGAAATTAGAATCCCTCCATAATGTATCATGACAATCTCTTGCATATGGGCCAGACAAACTTGGGAGAGACCAACCTCATAGTTGAGAAATCCAATCATAAGAGGAAAAGCCTTTAGAGGAAACAATACTACTACCTAAACCAAAAAAATGACACCTCAAAGGCATCTAGCAAGAGATTTCATTCAACCGAGACAAAAAAATTTCCATCTTCAGATCTGGCCAGATAGGAAATGGTTGAGGTAGAAAAAAACAGTAGAGATGCATATCCAGCTAATGATAATAACAAATGGTTGTACCCAATCCTAGGACCTTAGCATCAAATGATCTTAACTAGGGTCTTGATTTGATAGATTTTCTCTAGGATCTCAATCCCATATGACAAAATCTTCAAATGAATACAAACATCAATCTTGACAACTCAATTTTGATGTAAACTTATATTAGTTTTGAGAATGAAATCTTAGATTGCATAAAAATAGACTTTAACTGAAAATTTGAAAAACCTTAAGAAAATATTATAAAAAACAAAATAAATAAAGTAAATTAAACTCACCACTCTAGCAAGATCCCCTACAGTTATAAGAACTCTGCTTAAAATGCCCGTATTAGCATTGCCCTTAGAGACCTCCACAAGACTTGCAACAAGTGCCTGGAAATGTTAGAATTCTCTAAATTAAAAGAGGCAAACAAATGTTGTAGATAGCTACAATGCTGAAATTATCAGTTAACCTTGTGAATTGGAACCATATATAGGCGTATGAGCTGCTCGCAATTTCGAATTAAGACACCAAGTAACTGTGCACTTTCCTTTCTGCATTTGCTATCTGCACTGCTGACAGAGAAAGGGCATCTTAGCCAATAGCTTGCCCTAAAGCACCAATCTTCTAATTTTAAATCCATATAAACTTGTGAGGAAATGTGTAGTTTCCACAACCTACAGACTGACTAGTTCTAAACATTACTCATGCTATGCATGTTGAATATTAAAAAGAAAATAAAAAATAAACACCGTTAGAAATCACCTTTGCTCAATATATGTCAGCAAATTTATGAGTTGGCGACGAAAAGCCGGAAGAACATATGCAGGGTTTTTCTCTGATAATCTCCCCACCACTGTGATCGCATATTCCCGAACATGCAAATCCTTTCAAAAGGTGTTCAGTATATCAGTGAAAGGTAATGAGTACAATTTGACGACAACAAAAGGGGCCAAAAATGAAACAAAAGCTAAGAAGGATGGCCTAGAGGAATCAGTGAGAAGAATTTGTAAAACCCTTCCAAGTATAACCCAAAATTTCCAATCAAGATTGAAAGAGTATAGTAAGATCTACATCGTCAACCAGTAATTTCTTTAGTTGGGAAGAGCAGCATCACTTGAGTATACAATGAAGCAGCTGTATTTATCAGAGAAAACTTAGGTGCCACAACATAAAAATAATGTGAAGACACCTGGATCATTCACATTCTGCATCACAGTCAATTGTATTGATTTGACAACCTCAAATGATACTTACCCCCACATGGGTCATATACAATACTACGTACGTGATATCTTGAGGTTTATAACCTTTCCTCTTCCATGAAGATTCAAAATCTGGACCTTAAAGAAGATCTTTCTCACGTTCTCAAAAGAAGTATATCAAAGCCTGACAAGGGGTTGAGGATAGGACAATGATCATGGATTCAGAGTCACTGAAAACAATTAATTTATTGCACCCACAGAGAATTTGGGAGCTTATGCCTGCCCACATGGATATATGCATGCATGCATGTCTGACGAGTGTGCACATGCGTACATGCTTTGTGTAACACATCACCTTTTTCCAGATTCTCAAGGGCTTTCAGAACAAAATTAAAACTTCACCGAATAAGAGAAAGTACCTCGTCATTTAAAGCAGCAAAAAGTGCACTTAGACTATCTGCCTGTGCTAAAAACTCATCAAGTCCTCTATCCATCAACATGCAAAAGATGGACCTACGAACAGTTACATGAGCATCCGTAACAGCAGCAATGAGGAGTTTCTCAACAAGCTGCAATAAGCAAAGTAGTCATTTTAGTTGGTCAATGCAAGACAAGTTCCATCATCAGCCATCTTGAGATTACTCAGTATCCACGTCCCAAATAATGGTTATTAAGACAAGAGGAAGGGAAAAAGCATAATATTCTGTCTAATAATAGTACCAGACATCAAAATCATCTACAGCAACTTTTGGTAACCCTGAGCTACTCCTTGTTTTCATCATTGGGAAGGCCATCAGTGCAATGAGTTTGTTTACTTGGAACAGTTAAATAAATTTTCACAGCCTGAAATCACTGCACGTAATTGCTAACATTCGGGTCACACATAGTAACCTCAATACTGAATGATGGAGGTAGCTGGGAATCCATGGGAATCTGGTGTCCATAAACTTGGTTCCTTTTGCTTTTGGTTTTTTGTTTTTTTCTTTTTCTTTTGGCAAATGCACTGGTCCTCTCTTTTAACTTTTACCTAATGCCTCTAAAATAGTGTTTAATGTAAAGTATCAATTTTTACATTTGCTTTTTCAAAGATGCTACCATGAGAAATGTAGGTGCTCAAGTTCACCCCTAATGTACATAAGCTGCATGTGTACAATTTGCATTTAACTGAGAAAAGAAGAGCAACGGCCAACAATGACAAGAACTCACCCCCTCAATTAGTTGCCTTTGTTTTCTTCCAATTTGACTTGATTTAGCCTGACCAAATTGCATCGATGTCACATTGGAGAGAGAACTCAAAACCATTTTGCAACAGCAAAGGGCAGCGGCTTTTCGTGTTTCTATATCTCTATCATCCAAGTAAATGACAACTGATTCTTCGGCAAACTCAAGGAGTTCTTTGCCCTACAAAATGATTAATCAGCACCATGCAATGATAGGTACAATACAAATCCTTTAAATACCTCAGTCAATCCAGTACCTTAAAATTGAAATGAGCCAGAGTTTGCAAAGCAAGTTGCACAAGGGTTGAACCGTTAATCTCCAAGATTTGCTTTGAAGTATTCACCATACTCCATCGAACTAAGGCAATAGCCTGCTTTTCTGGAGGAGGATGTGTCTTGGTAAGAACGCTTGAAAAGCAACTGAGCAACCAAGTTTGTATCGGAGGTAGCAGAGATGGAATACTGAATCACGTTCAAATAGAAAATCAAATTCTTTATCATTATTCATCTATACATTACGATGTCCAGGAATAGAGAATTAATACAGTATTGTACCTAGTTGTTATTTTTTCAAGAGCCTCAACAAGTGTTGGAGAAATTCCAGCTGAAAACATAACATCCAAAATTCCTTGAATGTGAGGTTCCATCACTGGCCCCATGGCTTTTGCAATGCTTCCAACGCAGGCCAAAGCCTCGAGTGAAGGCCTACCTTTACGTGGCGCAATCTATGGACCAGAACAACACCATATATTAGGATACTATCCAGAGGAAAAGTTATATGAAGCTCCCTCACTAGGAACACCGTTGTCGGAGCCAATAAATATACAAGTCCTTTTAACACATCAATGACTCCAACTTTGTAGACAACATCCACTCATCCTTCCAAGCTGATAGACAGGCAGCACATTATATCATCTACTACGTCTATCATGGCATGATCACAGTCGCTAGAATAAACAAAATTACTGCAGCTGGAATCTTCAATTCATAAGCAACTGTAATAAAATTAAGCGGCAGAGTTACATACTGCATCACATATGTGAGACATGATAGTCGGCAGATATTCGATAAGTTTCCCATCTAAAGCACCTGCCATTTCCCCAAGGGCTATGAATCCACAAGCTCGTTCAGCAGGTGACTGTAGAACTGCAAATATATGCTTCATGCATATCTGTAGAAAATTTGTTTGCACAGCCATATTAGAGCTAGAAAAGAGCCCACATAGGGAAAAGTCCATTTAAATATTCCCACTGACTGGCATAAAACAAACAACAAAAGAGATGCTCACAAACCGTTAAGTACTGTGCAACAAATCGATCACGAAAGAAATGAGCAATCCGAGGTAATAATAATGTTATGCTGCGGCGAACAAGAAGATCCCTATATTTTAGATATCTAAGAACCGTTTCCGCAACATCTTTATTCCTCGACATCATGAATTCACCTGTGTTCCTGCATTAAGAGGTAATATTAAAAAGAGACTTTTTCCACTAGAAAAAACTAATGGATGCCCCAGACGACATTTTTGTCCTGTATATGATACAAACCTCAAAAGTTCTCCTACAGCAAGCAATGAACCATGTATGCTATGAACGGGAGCATTTCTACCCAAGCCACCTTGCGTGGCCTCAAACATGTGATAGTACCTGTCAAATATGACAGCTACATAAGTTATATCTGGGTCGAAGCTTATAGAGAACACAGAATAAAGCATCAAATGACTTTAGGAAAGAACAAAATGAATATGAGCACACAGTGCATGATTTTTTCAAGCTAAGGAATCACAGATCCTCTATTATGGGGCTTGGCCTGCTGCGAAGCAACGAAATGTCAGCTTAATCGCTAGATTAGTGCGTCATCAGCCAAGATGGAGCATTAGGCTTCTACTGCATCTAAATGGTTTTGATTTGATGGTCAATACAATTCCATAAGTTAGACCTTCAATATCAACAAGACTTCACTCTGCTTAATAGAGAAAATGTTGGTTAGGTGGCCAGTTGGAATGCAAGGCTACTAAATCTCACTAAAGTTGAAAAGTCTCCTTTAGTACAGGCAAGTGATCTTGACAGCAAGAAATGAACAAATTCTACTCATTATCTACAAAGAAAGAGAGAGGTCAACAACAATTACTATAATTACAATAATGAGTGCTATAACAATATCAACAGCAGAAAATGATGCTAGACATCAAAGGCAGACAATTCAGTTAGTCTCTCAAATGTAATATAATAAAAAATGCAAAAAGTTAGCTAATTAGTGAACTTTATGCCTTTCAGTTAGCATAGAGCACTTCAGAACTGTTTTTTTTTAAGCAGTTGAGTCAGATGCCAGAACTAACCATTGCATGCGGCAACGTGTTTCCCGCTTCTCAATAACACAAAGGCAAGCACGTAATGCCTCGACAGCATGCTCTCGTATGTTCTCCTCTGGATCCCTCAAAGCAAACCAGATGGAAGTGACAAATTTTGGTACAGAGACATAGAAAATGGTTGATGCATTCTCAGCCATTTCCTAAATCAGACCAGAGAGCAAAAATATACACCATTAGAGCCAATGAATGGAGGCTAGCACTAAAGTGCAATAGATAAGCATGCAATCCCTCAACAATTAGGATCCCTTCATAATGAAATCTTGACGAATCTGAATTCTCTATCCTCTCTTTGAGATTAGTATGGAAGCAACGTCCCTTTGGAAAATAACTTAGTAAAAAATGCTTACTTTCAAGATCAGAACAGCAGCAAGGCGATGATGCTCCACTCTCTCTCCACAAAGCCAATCTAGAGCTATTACTAACTGCAGAAATAAAGAGGACCATGTTACAATGTTAAAAAAGCATACAACTGACTGACAGGAAAGTGACATACCTGGTGTTCGATCTCATCATTCATCATCACTCCACCAGCCCTGGCTAGATGGCCCAGAACATTACTAGCGAGGACCAAAATTCTCTCATCCTGGTTCAACTCCAACACCATTCGCAAGTAATTTGAGAATCTCAAAACCATGGAAGCATTCTCACTAACAGCCACATCTATAAGCTCATCAATGACTCTCAGAGCACCCAGGTTCTTGTAAGGATCATTGCTTTCTAGAAGAGCTGATACCTGATCACCTATATGATCCATTAGACAGGCAAAAGCTCTGCCACTAGGCCCTCAAGTTTCTTTCTCGACGTACTTTCTTAAAGCTAATCACGCCCCCTCCTATTGAATTGCAGTTTCAAAGCAAAGAAAGAGTAAGAGGAGCGATTACTAGAAATGCATTAAGAGGAGCAACATAGTACCAGAAAATGACATAAGAATATTATATCTCGACTCTCAAACATAAAAATATGAGCTTGAAAGTGCTTTTTTGCCTTGAAACCAATTCAAACACTCATTTTCATAATCAAGTACCATCAATCACAATTACAGTATCATTTCTTAAGGAACTAAGAAGCACTCGAAAGCCCATCACTTCATATATCCAACTAGTGCCAAAAGTCCTTCGCACAGCAATCAGAACGAAGGAATGTCAACAACTCTCTCTTTTTTACTAGAAGCGCGGAAGCCACTGTGCTTAGGGCCCCTCCTTCTACCCTACACCTTTCCTTTACTTCCCGGAGAAAGGGCTAAAGCCACCATGGGGACCGGTGGCCTGTCGCCCTTCCCACCACAGCGGCCCGCCGCTCTGTGCTTAATATTATTTCCAGCAAATTCACACCAAATTTTCAAAATTCATGTACCCCCAGCCAGCATATTGCAGAATTATCTTCACCCACCAACCTCCATGGCTTCCCAAAAACATGGGAAGGAGAAAGCTTTGGAGGCTACGGGGTGACCGTGGCAAGACACACGAGGTGCAACAAGTCAATAAAAATACGAACTTCAACAGACCCTTTTGCGGAACGACATGATCAGTCGGTCACGCCATGGCCGGGCGTGTGGCCCGCACACGCCTCCTTTTCGGGGGGGACACACGGATGGATACGAGGTTAGCACCGAGGGGGAAAGAGTCGATACCCCGGAGGCGAACAGGTCGGGAAGTATGCCGCCGCCGGCAGCGGCGGTGCCGGAGAGCGATGAGGGAGGCGCAGCGGCGGCGTCCCGGCGGCGTTGGTGTGCGCTCCAACCGAAATTCTGAACTCTTAGGAGACAAGATTTTGACCCTCGTATCGAATCGACACATGTCTTGTACTTGCTGTCAGAGCGCTGACCTGACAGACGATAAGGAGCAAGTCCTACTTTATGTTTTGTCCGTGGTCCTACCATCCTCAGTGAAGAATTTTTATTTTTTATTTTTTATTATTATTTTTTTTTTGTGATGATTGAGGATTCGTCAGAATCTGGAATCTGGAATCTAGAATCTGTCTATGTTAGGCTTATGCTAATTTAGGATCTCACGGGCCTTTGCGGTGGAGGCCCAGTAGCGGCTATATCTCGAGAGAAAATACCTCGGGGGAAACTTCTATTTTCTTTCTTTGTTAATAAACCCCATTTTCCTCAAATTATTTATTTTAAGGATTACCACCAAGAAAACTCCCATGCCGATGTAATAAATTTATTTTCACCATCATAAACTTCAAATCCATATATTTATGACACATTTGTTTTTTTTTAATTTTCGTTAAATTAAATAAATACTACAAAAAGCGATAAATTAGTATATAAATTAAGGCACCCGTCAATTGCCTCGTATCATCAAATTTAATAATTTAATAGTAAAATTTAATGGAAATTAATTAATAATAAATATGTCATAGATATATCCGTTTGAAATTTTTTGTAGTAAAAACATTTTATATAAAATTTATCAATTTTATCTTATCTATTTATTGCTTAACCTACCTAACTCTTTTGTATAAGATTCAAGATTGTAATCTACTATTTATTATTTTTCTTTCGTGCGTAGTCAACAATCAGATGAATTGCTACCCTTATCCAGGCCCGTTCACATACCTTTTTTTTAAGATTCTAACTGGAAAAAAAAAATAAAGAAAAAAATCAAAAAATTGTAAAAACAAAATGTTTAAGTCCGCACCCGCGTGTCATGTAAGACCATTGCCATCTACCCTAAATTGGTGAAAATATTTAGGATTGAATCAGTCCAAAATAAAGGTTTATAATTGTATTGATATTAATAGAATAGATTTATGATTTTTTTAATACTTTTCATGTTCTTCTAATAAGCTTTTAACCATTGAAATCATCGTTAAGGGATCACACATAAGATATGGGCACATAGTTCAAGGAACGTCTAGCTTCACCGTCCAAAATTAACAATATGCCCTAATTTTATTTTATTTTTTAGTCGATCTTACTCTATTTTTATTTTAACTCTTACTCTCAGATTTTTGTTCTATCTCATTAGAAGGTGCAGAAGTCAAAATTCACACCTAAAACCCCAAACCTACTGAGAAGATGGGGATTCAAACCCCCCACCTCCCCCTTCCAAGTTTTTGTTTTTTTTTTTGTCGGTCTTACTTTAATCCTACTCTAATACTCACTTTCAAACTTTTACTTTGCCTTCTTGCAGGGTGTGGGAGTCGAAACCCACTCTTGAAATGAAATCGTCCCCACCTCAATCTTCCCGAGAATGTGGGGATTTGAACCCCCACCTCCCCCTTCCAAGTTGGAAGGGTGGCCACTGGGGCGAATACCCAGTGGTTCCCCCTTCAAAGTTGGAAATGTGGCCATTAGCACTATGCCCTAATTAACACACCGTATATCCTATGTAGAAAAAGGAGATGATGCAATACAAAGTATCAAAACTAAAAATACAAGTTTGATCGAAAGCAAAACACACCTTAATAAGAACGCAGAAACCATGCCTATTCAAACTCCATCATGCACACCTCAAATAAGATTGGTTTAGTAAGGAAGCGTCACCTGCGGTCATGGAGATAAAATTTTATAGCAGACTCTCAGTCATTTAATTTCGAAATAATATTGAAGAGTGCGAGAAGGATTACGCAACGAAATAGGAAAGGCGGCGCTGCTTATATTGCCTTTGCCTATTACTTCATCAGTCCAGGAAGAAAAAGGGATTAGAGAAAATCATGTTAGTTTTTGGAAATATGACTTAATCTTTTATATTGCAAAATCTAATCTGAGGGTCAACGTGAAAGCATTAGAAATCCGAATGTCATGTTTCTAATGGAAAAAGCCAACAAAAATTGCAAATTTATACCCAATATGAAACATTTACCTCGAACTTTTTTTTTTTTTTTGCGACATAAAATACTCAAAACTTATACGTGTTTGATACATTTACTTTCCATCATAAGTCGGTCAATGAACACCATTAAAAGTCTATCTATATAAATGTCGGAAGGTAAATGATATTGATATGGCATCCATGTAACAAAATCGTAAAAAATCACTCAACAAAAACTTAGACAAATAGTAAATATATTATATAAGTACAAGTTTGAAGCTTTTTTATGATAAAATAAATTCATGATAAATGTGTTACAATAGGTACAGTTTGGATTTTTTTCTTTTTTAGCCTTTTGATCTTCCAAAATCTCACGATGCAAGTAAATGTGCTGCTAAGCGGATCCGGAGCCCCGACCCGGGCCATATCGTGATCCGGCCCCGGTTTAAGCGGCACCAACCAACCGTACCGACCAAAGCTTGCATTTCACTCCAACCGGTTCGGGCCAAAACCCGCCGCCCCGAATTTCCTTCATCTTTCCTCGTCTTCTCACCGTCGCCACCGTCGCCACCGTCGTCGTCGTCGTCGTCGTCCGCGCTCGCCGGAGCAACGCCGGATCTCTCCGCCGCCGCTTCCCGTCGGCCGTCGAGCGCCGGGATCGATCCCCGCGGAGTCGTTCGCCGTCGCGTCGGTCTCCATCTCAGGTAAAGTTGAATTTTCGCTGCCGGACGGGCCGGGACTGTAGGCGGCTCCCGCATCGTGGCGAGATCGGTCCTGTCGCTACCTCCAACGGCGATGGTGGTGTTGATGGGTTTCTTTGGTTGCGGCTTGTGCAGATAATTCGAAGAACTCGACGTTCTGGGCAGTCGCGGTCGAGCATTGGGTCGGAAGAAGAAGCATGGTATGGTGACGAGAACCTCGTTTTTTACTTACGTTTCCAGTCGAGGACATTTCGGGGGGGCGTTTATCGCGATTTGCTCTCGCATGTCGAAGCTGTGGAGGTTGTTCTTAGGAAATTTGGGGGAGATAGAGAATGATGAGCTAGTAGAGGAGGGAAGAAGAGAAATGTATTACCTCAAGATAAAACCTTATGGGGACATGAGATCTGTTTCCATGTTTTGAGCAGCAACCACCAGAACAATGTAGGGAGGGGAAAGCAGATGATTCTGGGGCTAGAAATGGGCAGTTGCTCATCTTCTCCATATGTAGTTTGAAATGATATCTACACCGGAGTGAAATTGCGGTCATTTCCGCTCTTCATCTCCAGTGAAAAGTTGATGAGGCCCGAGTCTTGCAAAAGAAAGGGCCTTGTGACTTCCTTCACCTTGGGAATGATTTAGAGATGCCCCCGTAAAGAACAAGAAAAAAACTAGACAATGCAGATTGATCTAGGTACGACCAGAGTGAGACCTGATGCTCGCAATTAACTAAAATGCACTGAATCTGCATTCTTAAAGATAAAATTGGACTGCAAGCTTCCTATCGTTCGGGTTAGGCTGCAGGTTCTTTGAACCAATGCGCTGTTCGTGTAATTTTGCTGAGACGAGCAAAGTTGCAATCATCCATTTAGAGTGCTTTTTACATTGCTTTGGTTGTGTTCCTGCAATTTTAGGATATATAGTGTCTTCTTCTGATTATGCTTAGAACTTGCTATTGGGGCAGGTTTACCATTCAAGTTTTTTGGATGAGGAAGGGATTACTAGGGCATGTGGGTGTCCATTGCTTCCCTTAAAAAGCCATATAAAGGGCCCAGCTCCAACTTCTGAGCAAGGTAGTAGTTGATTTGATCAGGAATCTTGAAATATATTTGATTCTGTGTGCTTGGTTTCTGATGCATGCCTCCTGCAGATAGAACCGATATTGTTGATGAAGCAATCACATTCTTCCGGGCCAATGTCTTCTTTAGGAACTTCGATATAAAGAGTGCTGCGGATAAGCTCCTTATTTATTTGACATTCTACATCAATGTGGCACTAAAGAGGCTAGAGGGCTGCAGAACTTTGGCTGAAGGGACCAAAGCTATCATTAACTTGGGTCTGGAGAAGGTCCCTGTGCCTGGAGAATCCGGTTATCCCTTTCCAGGCCTTTTTCCCTTGCCTCAGTCTCCACAGGAAGCAGGCAAGTGCTCTTGTTGTATAAAGCTGATAAAATCTTACATACGTAAATTGTCGTCATTTTTGTCAATATGCATATTTATCTTATACTTGTCCTTCCACCTGATCAATTGATTGGAATAAGTTAAGCATCTCAATCGGTCGTTGTTCATTTGTGCTTTCTTCTTTTTTGGCTCCCTCAGTTAATTGGTTTAGAAGTGGTTTAATTTGATCGAACTATTCTAAATGTGCGTATCTGCAGCATATTCTGGTGGTATCTGACTGGGTATTCAATTTAGCGAGATATCGCTTTGGATGACAATGTTAACAGAGGGAAACATGTTTGTTCCTGAATGAACTCAATCTTGGTGTGCAAATTATTAAGTTAAAGTTGGGAAGTAGCATTAGTCTCCTACTAGTGTCTCTAAACAGTAACATTTTAGCTCTCTAGATTTAGACATTGTGGCATGTAATATTCACATCAAAAAGAGCTTGGCCAAAGCGTTACGATAAATAACTTGCGAGAACATTACGATTTGAAGCTACTTTGGGAACAGAAGAATAAGATCTTGAGTTGGCTGATATGAAACTGAGTGGAGAAATTGTTTTACAAAGAAATGCTCTGCAAGGCCGGTTCATTGGTCGGACCTGTTATTGGAATTTAGAATCACACAAATCGAATGCCAGCTGTCAATTCCTATGCTTGAGTTTGATGGTGTTTGTTTGGCAGTCTCATCACAATTGCCGTGTTTCCATATTCATAAGCTGCTCCGCCACTAATACGCTCTCTGCATGCAGAGCTATTCAGGAATTATCTGAAGCAGATAAGAGAAGAAACAAGCGGAAGACTGTTGAGTGTCGCATATAGACCAAATGGGACTCCAAACAAATGGTGGTTGGCATTTGCAAAGAGGAAGTTCATGAATATCATCGTACCTTGATCTGTGATGACCTTTGCTTGGATAGTAGCGTTCTCAAAGCACAAATAAACATGGCCAAATTCCACAATACGTTTGGCTTTTGTTGTTTCTCACTGGTTCTTCGTTTCAATGCTTGAATTGTACATGGGATCGACGTGTTTCCCATTGGAGCAGTTCTTCCTGAGTTGGGAATTTCTCCCCATGAATGTATATGGCAGATTTCGCTGGGTCAAAGGCGTGCTGCTGGTAGAGACCTCAATTTGTATCTGTATGTTTTAAGTTACTAACTTGAGAAATGTATTTATGTAATAAAAAGCTTTTCAGCGAGGATTCCCTTCAAGCATGACGCCTTAAAAAAGGAAAATGAGGCAAGTACGAACTCCAGTTCGCCCGAACACATCATGGTATTGAATGAGGCAAGCACGAATTCCAGTTAGAAACAAAATGAGTGGAAACATGGCATCAAATATTCGACTTTGCCGTTAAAAGGATTAAATGAAAATGACGGTTTGATTAAAATAAAATTGCATTATGAAGAACGTGGTATGCCTAACCAACAGAAGAAACTAGTTATGTTTGCTCAGCAGAACATGGAGGTGCTCATGACAAAACGAGTCAATTTAGTCATTCACAATAAAGTAATAAGATGAAACTACCCCTCCCGTGAATTCTTTCAGGTCGTGCAAGATTCCAAGTAAAATCAGAGATTCTCGAAAGATGGTTCACCCTCCCTCGAATCCCCATTAACCCTAGAGCCGCCCCATCACATGGGCTCTTCTCCGAAAATCAGACATCGAGAAAGCGCACAATTCCCTCTTTCGAGTAAACAGAAGAAACTACTCATGTTACCAAGTCCTCTTGTTCTATCGCTTGTGCACATTCATCATGTTCAGTTAGTCAAAATCCTCAACATCTGCATAGCATCAATCAGAAAAACATCATTCAATCAAATCATGTAAATTACAGAGACCCCCCAAATACTTCTTTTTTGTGTCTTTTAGAACGCCTATTCTCCATTCTGTGCACCAAGGTCCAAGGCCTTCTCTATTACAAACAAAAGTTGCTCCGGCTAATCAACACACTGCTTAGTCGATACAAAGCCAGAAATCCACACTAAAATGAAAAGAATTTCGACTGAATAAGCCGCCAGTGGCTAACAAAAGGACCTATAAGTAATGTGAAAAGCATATCGGAAAAGCAGTACATACCTCAATACATATACAGTAATTTGGATGCTCGGAGTCTACATATAGGAAACCAGCACATAACCTGGAACATCTTCCTAACCGGAAACGGGGCAGCATTTGATGAACACAAGACACTTAGGTGACAGATATCCCGATTCATTTGCCAATTGAATCAACATCACCATGCATAAATGACAAAAACAACCAAGCATACAAAGAAGCATAGCATAGCATAGCAGAAGTAAGACAGCTTTCCGGCTGATAATTCAGATATGCATAAATCAAAAGTCAGCCTGTATATACAAATCAACAAGAATCTTGGGTTTATCACCATCACATCACATACACATTTTACTTGCTGATTTTCATGGACGACACAGAGAAATTTCAGAGTTATCTGAATAGATATATCTAAGCAGTAAGCACCAACCTCATTGCGCAACTTTACATATATCCCAATTCATTTACCAGTTGACTAGAAATGATCATGCATAAATCACAAAAACAACCAAACATACAAAGGAGCATAGCATAGCAGAAGTAAGACAGCTTTCCATCCGACATTTCAAAATTTCATAAATCAAAAGTCAGCTTGCATATACAAATCAACAAGAATCTTGGGCTCATCATCATCACGGACACATTTTCCTTGGAGCTTATTTTGATGGATGATTCAGAAAAATTTCAAAGTTATCTGAATAGATATATCTAAGCACTAAGCACCAACCTCATTATGCAAGTTTACATATATCTTCATACTCAACAGCAGGAATCACCCTTCCATCATAGACACCTTTCTCTATCTGCACTTTAGCGCAAAATTTCTCCGTATTAATCCCCAGCAACCTTGCAGTCGAGCCTCGATATGCGCCGTTCACGATCCTCACCAAGCCCCCGATTTGCGGAATCACGGTCTCCAACTCCTCCTGGTCCACCCTCAACACGTGCTTGTTCTCGAGCATCTCGATCTCGCCCACATACTTATCGATCACCTTTCGAACAACGCCCTTCTGCTTATAATACCCTTTATCAGCCAGTGCCTTGCTCATCACCTTCACAACAATGGCTTCACACAACCAATAGTCCTTCCTATTAATCCGCTCCTTCTTCTTCTCCTCTTCCTTCATCAACTCCTCGAGTGCAGACTTCGTCATGCTCTTCTTCAGCTCGCCACCCGGACCACCCTTCCTTTTCCCGCCCCGATCGTTCTCTGTCTCCTCGAAAACCAACTTGGAACTCTCCCCTCTCTCTTTAAGCTCCGGCTGTTTCGCGAGCGAGAACCCTATCTTCACGCCGTTCTCCAAATTCACCTCCCTCGGCAGTTCGGGCCCTGTCCCGTTCGCTGGCGCAGCGGCAGCCGGCAACAACTGCCCGGCCCTCTCGATCTGCTTCATTATCTCCTTCTCCTGCTTCTCCTCATCCACCAGGTCCGCCTTGATCCTCTTATTCTTCTGCCTCTCCTTGAACAGGGTCTCGCTATCGCGGTCGATGTACGTCATGAACCAGCCCTTGGGGGTCTCCTCGACCTTGCACTTGCCGGTGCGGCCGAGGTACTTGACGAACTCGGTGAGGGTGGCCCACTGGGTGGAGTTCATGTGGACGTGGTTGCGGTCGTGGATGTACTCGTTGTAGACGACGGTGGCGGCGACGCGGCTGAAGCGGTGGCTGCGGCGCATGTGCTCGAGGAAGGAGTCCTCGAACTCCTCGGAGTAGCCGTCGACGATGCGGTGGGGGTTCTGGCCGAAGATCTGCATCTGCCGCTGGTGGCTCTCGCTCATGCAGTGGCACTTGAAGCCGTTCTCGTCGCGGCACTGCTTCTGGCACATCTGGCAGTACCACCGCAGCTTCTGCAGGCCCTTCGCCTTGATCCGGTTCGCGATCGCCTTGGGCGTCAGGAACTCGTTCTTCCCCATCTCTCTCCCCTAGGGTTCCGCCGGCGGCGGCGGCGGCGGCGGCGGCGATTGGGGCGGGAACGATTGCGAGGTTGGGAATCGGATCGAGCTCGAGCGATCGAAGGGAGATGGAAACCCTAAATCGGCCGGATCAAATGAAATGGGGGATCGCGACGGTGACGATTTTTTGGTTCGATCGGCGATTTGGGGAAGAGAAGCGCGGTGGTCTATAAATGGGCCGGTCCGGCCCGGCCCGGGATGAATGGCTAAGCCCAAATAGGGGAAACCCGAATCGGGTGAGAATTGTTAATTAATGTAGAAAAGATTCATAGTTAGAAAATGGAATACGGGGGAGATAAAATAAACTTATTAAATCAGAAAGACAGTTAATTGAGGATCTTTTGGAAAATAAAGTTTTCATTTTAATCCTTTGGAGTCGAAGGTTCATTTTTACTTAGAGAACGGTGTAGACAATATGGACAAAATAGTTTTATCTGATGAAAGTTTATTAGATTAGAATCTACAATTATATTTATAGAAATGCTTGATTTATGTCAAGACAAGTAGAAAATTATTGATTACTAGAAATAGTTTTACAAATGGTCATCGCAATCATAGAAGAGCTATTAATTGATAATTATTTTTTAAGAACTCAAGACACGAGCCTGGAGATTTGATTATCTAGAGGCCAATAGAATTGTCAGTAAGCCCTATTAATCACTTAAGCCTATGTTTTTAATCTGTCCATATTGATTTAACTTAAAATAATTTACACACAATTAATGGGATTTGTGAAAATAACATGAAAATCCAAAAACCCATTAAGTAATTGCACTAACCATGGGGGTCCACAATTTGTTTATTTAGCCATTGTACCTAATTCTTCACAACTCCACTAGTAATTATAATAATCTCTCATAATTTATACAATATATTTACTTTTAAAATTTAGAGAAAATAACATAGATAAAAGGGCAAATACTACAACAAATCCAAACTATACCCATTATAATACAAATGTCCCGAACTTTTTTTTATGTGTAATGAAAACATAGAATTATTCATATGTAATATATAAACGCTTTATTTCAATTCTATCCAAGATATATTTGTTATAGTTTAAGTTTGGAATTTTTTATGATACAAAAAAATTAGGGTACTTATATCATAGTGGGCAAGATTAAGGTTTTTAGTAATACAAAAAAGTTCAGGGTGTTTGTGTCAAATTATGTAAAGTTTGAATGCTTTTTTAGTATTAATTCTATAAAAATCAGAAATAATTGATGAAGTGGAGGGCAAGAACAGAGAAAATTGATTGGAATGGGACAAAAATCTGCCATTAACATAGTACAGACAAAGACATTCTGCAAAACCGTCACGTTCTTCGGACAGTCACGTGCATTGAGGACCGCCACCCTCGATCCGGATCCCATGTTTAGACAAAGTTGTAGTTTGCAGCAGATCATGGATGGGATCATAGCCAACGGTTTCTCGGTCACCCAGGCTCGCAAAATCCGTTCTTGATTCTTGAAAGCCATTCCAAAACAATGGAGTACCCGACAAAGCAGTGAAATTGGCAAGCGCTCCCTCCCACGCCACGCCACGCCACGCCATCGCTTCCCTTTCGCTCTTCCATCCTCTCAACAACCACCCTTTAAACTCACCATCCCTCTCCTTCTCTCTCTCTCTCTCTCTCTCTCTCTCTCTCTGTCTGGTGCGTGGTTCTTGAAGGTAGTCTTCTCTCCTCTCGCTTTTCGCATGACCCATCTGCGTTTGGCTGAATTGGGTTTTGTCCAGCCATTTCGATTTGCTCGAATTTCGTTCTCTTTCCCTGCACAGTGTTGTCCCGAGTCTGATGTTCTTGGGGCGACTTAGCTGCTTGTGTTGTCGAAAACGTGGTTCTCGAAGGGTAATCTGGCATGATTCTTGCTTTTTAGTGGGAAAATGGAAATGGGTATGCAGTGACTTGCCATGAGTTTCGACTCTGTCCGCGAAAAAATCTTATCGTTTTCTACAGTATGAGGGCCCGGGGGGGCAATTAGAATGAAAGCTTTCGCAAATTTGCTAAACGAGTCGATTGGTTATTAGATGTGCTGTTTCTTTTCAACTTGAATCATTCATTTTCAGGGAGTTGATCCAATAATTAACGGATTCTTGCATTGACTCTTTGGTAGGTGATTGTGTATTGGAATCGTGTCGATTCTTGAACCATGATAGGCACTGTTACTAGCAGGCCTTCCTGGTTCGTCCAAGTTATTTTCGCAGCAATCACCTTCCTGAGCTATGGGGCCAGAGTATATGGTGGCATCACAAGTACGTTTGTCAGATCAGAGTGGCCGTCTGTTGACATTCCTTTGGATAATGAAGTCTTTGCAGTCCCCAAGGGTCACAATGCACCACAACAAGTAAGCAATAGTGAACTGTTGCAGAAGAGATGTCAATTTTTTTTTGCTCCCCTCTTTACATTTTCCTTTGAACTCTTTAGGTGGCAGTATCTGTAAAAAATTGGTGGAATGGATAAAGAATCAATTTCTGATCTTGAGTGCTACACCTCCATCTTTTGATTATATAGGCACAAAATGGTGCTGCATAACAGCAGTACTTGTGAAGCTTATTCATTTGGAGTAAAGTTTATGTAGGAACTGCTTGAAGGAGACCACTATGAGACTTGCGGATCCTCAGCTAATAACACCACTTAAATTATCCTAATCACCTGTCTCTTGGCTAGATTACAGTATCTTGCATGATGATGCTTTTAGTTTTGAGATGCTTGAAGTTCACTTTTCAGCGATAACTGATGGGGATGCTTTATATATTTTCCTACTGCTGTTCTTTTTCTCAGCTTTTTATATTGTAGTAAAGCCCTGCTGAGCTCGTTTTCTTTTGAAACATCCTATTGCAGGTGCATATCACACAAGGCGATTATGATGGGAAGGCTGTCATTGTATCGTGGGTGACCACTGATGCGCCTGTTTTGAGTGTAGTTCACTTTGGAACATCTCCGGGAAGATACACTCTTTCTGCTGAAGGGACGGCGACAAACTACACCTTTCATAATTACAAGTCCGGTTACGTACATCACTGTCTACTTGAGGGCCTCAAGGTCACTTATTGCCATTCTCTAGATTGTTAAAACTTTTCCAGTGTTTTCATTCTATTGTCAATAATTTTCCTTTGGTAGCCTATGGTCTTGCAGCAGGTAGTAGCTTCATATTTGAGACTCTAACTTAACTTCACAAAAGAATGCTCTGTGTAAGATTTTTGTTGATATCTTCTCTCTCAGTATGACACCAAGTACTATTACAAGATTGGAGAGGGTGATTCTTCCCGAGAATTTTCATTTCAAACACCCCCAAAGATTGGTCCGGATGCTCCATACAAATTTGGTATCATTGGTGAGTTGTTTCACCATATGTAAACAGATGAGAATGCTTGATGTGGATGTGTAGAACATTAGAGTGCATGCTCATGCATAGCACTTTTCGTTGAAGGAATAGTATTAGTTTTTTTTTTTAAAACTAATTAAACAAACGCCTTTTCCTGGATAAGCAACGTATACTTTATGGAAATGCAGAACTCTGGGAGGATGCAAATTGTTCCTGATTGACAAGTAAACTCTTGTTGGAAAAAGCCAAAGAATCAATTGAGATTTCCATAAACAGTTAATTTCCAGAACTGTTGCATAAAGCAATTTTTTTATTCAGCTTTTTGTACTTTCCACAACAAAAATGTGGCAAAGGAAAGGCAGAGTATCAAGCAGTTATCCAGCTGAGCCTTTGAGGGCATTTATCAGTGGATAGCCCTAGAAATAATTCTTTGTTTTGGAAGGCCTCCCTAGGAGTGATGTGGGATATTTAAATTCATTTCTATCTAGGTTCAGTGCTATTGATAATTTCTACTGAATGCATCACTCATAGAGTCCTGATTATAGTCTGTTTATTATTGGATGTCACTGTATTTTGCAGGTGATCTGGGGCAGACTTACAATTCACTATCCACTCTTGAGCATTATATGCACAGTGGAGCTCAGGCTGTGTTATTTGTTGGGGATCTTTCTTATGCTGATAGATATCAGTACAATGATGTTGGCTTAAGGTGGGATACATGGGGGCGCTTTATTGAAAAAATTGCTGCGTATCAACCGTGGCTCTGGGCTGCTGGGAATCATGAGATTGAGTACATGCCCTACATGGTAAAGTATTGCCCTTACCAATAGCACAGACGAACAAAAGTACTCTTGCACAAGCACACTAAAATGATGCATATAGTTGAACATCTACTGGAATATGTGTATTCATTTCCTAAAGGTAATATGCAAGTCTGGTAGACTAATTTGCTAGACCTTTCCCTATTTCCTATTTTCAATTTAGTCCAACCTTCACTATAGTTATAATTCTGTCATCTAATGTTTCTTCTTGGATATTGATTCTCAATCACCTTTTCTTCTTCATATTGGACCTTAATGGACACACTGTAGGAGTAAAGCATCGACCAAATTATGGGAGATAATCTGGTAAGAGGATCCAATAGGACTAAGATGCTAGAAAGTTCTTGAGAAAATGTTACAGAAGATGAGCACAAGTAATTTGAAATCCACACAGCTGAAGAAGTGTTGACCAGTTTTCTAGAAGGATCATTTTGTCAAAATAATGATTTTTTTTTTCTTTTGTTTATTTTAGCAATTTCATGAAATACCAGTTCGAATAGTCATGGCACAACATAAATCGCCACTCATAGAAATAAGTCAGCTATTGAATGCATCGCGCCTCAAACTATTTTGATAAGGCTAACACAAACCAAGAGGGGATGAATTGGTTGTTATGAGGAGATTAGAATTTTTTTGTAGAAGACATGCAAAAGCTCTTTTGTAGAATGAAATATAGTTGTGCAGATGCAGAAACTCTTATCTAGCAGTTAATAAGATAGTTGAAAAAAGATAGAAAATATTTCAAACTGATGTACAGTGATTTTGCCTTCCATTTGGCTTACATTCACCTTCCTAGATTAACAGCCACAAACAAGGCTGAGATCCACTAATAATCTTAGAGATGTTACGGTCTGTAGATAGTGCTGCTTCTGCATGAAGTTTAGTAGATACCCAATGAATGCAGCCACCTCTATAAAGCACAAACCTCATGGTGAATACAATTAGAAAAGAAGCAGTTTTTCACCAGTGTGAGCACGAGAGTATTCAAAGACAGTGGGAATAGATGGTCTGGTTTCTGTCAAAGTCCTCAGCAATCCTCGATCACTTTAAATAGCTTTCCAATCTTAAAACTACCTTCCAATCTTAAAAATAACTGTGGTAAGCCATCTCTGGGTCAAAGGATCTGTTTGACTCACTTCTCAACTGAGCAGACCTACAAAATGCATGTCAATTTTGCTGTACCTGAGCGAAGCAAAAGATTTCCAGAAGTAGTGACTTCTGCTTTTGCGGGTTGTCTGACTTTCTTACCTGCTTGCATAAAGAGGACAAACTAGTTCTGATTTTCTCCAGGTTGTTTTATGCGGACTGCAGACCTTGAAAATGGTTGCTTGACCCCAATTTGAATGTTAAATCAAATTGGAAAGAGCTCTGGGTATTCTTCAGCAGGAATGTAGAAGCATCCAACACTTATTTTACTCATCTGCAGTGGGAGCTGCTTCTGCACGCAGTCCTTTTTAGTCTATTCACGCTTTACGCTAAACTTAATGTTGACCTTCTACCCAGGTGTATTGACATCTTCTAATTCTACACAGTTGTTTACCTTCTACTGGTTCATCCAAGCCTCAGCGAATCCCCCATTCTACAGCTTGTTTACCTTCTACATAGGTCCATCCTGCTTTAGACACCCTTTAACATTTTATGCCTTGTTCACCTTCCTAGATGTTCTTGTAGGACTCTATCTGCATATTGGCGGTGCATCTACAAGCTGGTTTTATACAACCAATGCACGTTTTAGTAGCCTTTGATTATTTTGTTTCTTCAAAATAATATAGGGGATTCTCCCAACCCACATTCAGGTCTACTCATCTTCTACAAAAGTAATCGCATTATCAGAATTAGAATGGTGGTGGTTGAATAGTTTTTTTTTTTTTTCCTGTCCTTCCTGAAACTTGGGGCATTTTATTCCATCAGGCTCACAGGCTGTTCAGTTTGGTATGCTGATCCAATGAACTGAATGACCAAGTTGACCTAAAAGGTCAAAATGAGGATGCATGAATTAGTCCAGTTGAGAGTGATTTTTCAGGACCAAATGGGAAAAAGGAAATAATCTAAGGACTACATTGTGATATGATGTTGGATCATCAACTTGTGCTCACTTGCCCTGAAGCTTGAGGGCAGACTAGTTTTACTACTGGGGTCCTCCAACTAGCTTTTCATAGGCTTTGGTAAGACGCATGATAGTTAGAAGAGGGGTTTCTGTGAAAAGAAGTACTACAATGTCAGTAGTAATTGCTTACTCCATAATCCCGTAGGAAAAGAGGATAAACATTTTCCAGGTGGTTAAAGTTCTTGAGCAGCTGGGCGAAGATTGCCATTTGCTTGTCCTTTCTGGGAGTTGAAAAAAAGTCTCGTCTGCTAAAACGAGAAAGTGTAGCTGGTATCTATAGGAAATCAAAAGAGCAAATTTTGATCTTGAATAATTTCAACAGTCTTCCCACTTGTGTGGGAATAGGGACATTACAGCTACACTTGTGTAGAGTTATTGTAGAGTTGGCGAACAGAACTAAGCACTTTCTAAATTTCTATAAGAAAGTCAGGCTCTTTTTCCCACAATAATTAATAAACATGATGACCTAGAAATTTAACTTTCCAGGGATTTCTCATTGTTCTAAATTAGAAGAACGTATAAATTAAAGTTATGGTTCACAAGCTGTTTTTTCCTTTTAGTTGCTGGATGACTTTTTAGTTGAATGGTCTATGCTCTTCAAGATGAAACATCTATCACTGGTTTTGTACTTTTATATTAATATTGACATTTCAGCTTATTCATGTATGTCAATTTATCGTGTTGTGATTTTTGCACTACAGTTAATTTATCGGAAGGAAAGGGATATAGTTATTAAGTGAATGAGTTTGTGTAGACATCAGAGAATCTCATATGTCTGCTGATATATTCAAGGAGTAGCTAAATGACATTTTCTAGTCTCTCTCTCTCTTTTTCTTTTTTCCCAGACATTTTCCATTGTTTGCAGTTTTATTCTGCCACACCATTTGATCAGACTGAAATGATGTTTTCTGATATTTTACTATTGTTATGCTCTTATGTGCCATGGGTTGTTATGTGAACATGCTTTTATAATTTCTTGTTCAAGTAATCTCCGTGGACTATTTTATGTTTCAATTAACTTATTTTCTTCTCCAAATTTTCTTGAACACATGCAGGGAGAAGTTATTCCTTTCAAGTCATACCTTTATCGGTATGCTACCCCTTATTTGGCATCCAAAAGCACCAGTCCTCTTTGGTACGCTGTCAGACGTGCATCTGCCCATATTATTGTGCTGTCAAGCTATTCCCCCTTTGGTAATTTCTATCTCCTTATACATTCAGTCTTGAACAATGTTCAGGTGATCAGATAAGTGATAGAGCACAATTACTCGTAGCAATAATGAGAGTGCTAAATGGAGCTTTTTTTTAGGTGCCCCACTGTTTGTCTGTGGTCCTCATCCTACAATTTACTAAACTGCAACTTGAAATAATTACATCAGCTAGTACAATAAAATTGTTACAGAAGGTGCTTCAAGGGAAACCCCGCTGAAATTTATTCGAGCACTTCCTTGTCTTCAGCATATTTGACTCAACAACTTACAGTATTTCTATCCTTGGTCTATGGAATGTCGGAGGTTATACTTTGGTGCTGATGACATTTGCAACTGTTTTCCAGCAAATAAACTGCCAAATTTATAAATTAGACATGACATTATTTTCCCCTCTTTTCTCTTTACCTGTTGCTGATCAGTGGAAGCTCTGTGACAGTGAAATACACACCACAATGGATGTGGCTAAGAGAAGAACTCAAAAGGGTGGATAGGGAGAAGACCCCTTGGCTCATTGTACTGATGCATGTTCCAATCTACAATAGCAATGATGCTCACTTCATGGAGGGTGAGAGTATGAGATCAGTATTCGAGAGGTGGTTTGTCCGAAACAAAGTGGATGTTATTTTTGCTGGTCACGTCCATGCTTATGAAAGATCAGTATGGTTCTTTTTCTCAATCTACTTCATGACTTTTGCGTAATGGCATCTTCTATGATGGCATGATAGTGTACATAGGCTTTGATGCACTCATAGTTGCTTCATCAATTGAGTCACATTATAGGGACATAACAAGATAATCTAGGGATCATTTTAGGTAGAATCTTGGCATTGGCGGCAAGTACGATTTAGTAATTGGAGTAGACTAGTGTGGTCAAAACCAATAATGGGGATAAAGGTTTCAACAATACTATCTTACCCTCTTTTCAGAGAAACACTCTCTTTTCCATTTTAAGTTATATTCTGGAGAGGGTAAAGTTTCAGCTTTTTACTTTTCGAGAATTGTATCCAGTAACTTCTTGACTTTCATATGAGAACTTTGCTTCCATTTTGTTCGAAAACTGATAAAATGTGATTCAACATACTGACCAAATTTCACTGATCTTTCAATTTGAGTTGGAAAATGTCAAGACCTATTGTTAGTTCCAACTTTTCAAAGTTTTTCTGAGTTTCTAAAACTATGAATTCTGAAAACAATGGAGCCCACAAATTTGCTTTCTGCCCCTTTTAATCTAGGTAGAAGAAACAGTAAAACTTTACTTCTGGTCCTGAACTTTGAACTGAGTCTTACTCATCTTTAAACTTCTAAATTTGACAATGACACCCTTGAAGTGTCCTTACTCTTGAAAAAGGACAAAACTTTGTTAAAATCCTCTTAAACTATCAATTTTTCTTATTGGCATTTTCTCATGTTACTCCCTTGAACCATCTCTGCCAACTGACATGTTTTATAACTTCGCGGTTTCTTTTTCTAGCCTTAGTGTTCTGTAGGGCTGGGAAAATTAGAGATTATCACTTCTTAGGAAAATTAGAGATTATCGCTTCTTGGATCCAGTTTTTATATTTGGTTGATATATAAGTCAGATCTACTTTGTACTTGTAGGATCAAGTATCTTAGCTCCCTGTAGCTAGGATGTTTTTTAATCAACCCAGGCTGCTAGGATTTTGTTTGTCATGAAGCAAGATACTTTTGGTATCAAATCCATGGGCTGTAGAGTGGGTGATGCTTGCAATCTGGTGACTTCTTATTTGTAGGTTGTGCTCGATAATCACCTACTCATGAAACTCAGTTCTAATAAGTGAAAATGCGGTATTTTACAACAGGCGGATTTTCAAAATCTACAGCCTAATTAAATCAGTGGAAGATTTTGGTTAGCTAGGGCGACTTGAGCAAGTGCACGTCATAGACAATTGATGATGTTTATAAAATCGATAGAAATTTGGTTTTGTTCTCTCTCTCTCTCTCTCTCTCTCTCTCTCTCTCTCTCTACTGAGGGTAGTTGAAGAGTGCAATTGTCAAATTCTAAAGTTCAGTGAAAAATGAAACTTGGCTCATATTTCAGGGGTGAAAATTATATTTTAAGCAGACAATAATTTGGAGAATTGTCAGCAACCAAAGGTTAATGCATCCTACCATTTGGAAGAAACAGTGAAGAAATATCAGATGTGACTTTCAGATATGGGAATGAGACCAAAGAGCTTTTTTTTACAACTGCTAGCCCTGATTAGCATATAGAATTTTATAGTTCTTGAATGCACATTTAAACTTGATTTCTTCCTCTTCCATTTAAATGAATCCTGGAATGGAGAGCATATTAATGGACTATTGAACTCAACTAATGTAATCATTCTTTAACTGCCATAACAGATCATAAGATCTGCAAAGAACTGATAATTTATCTTCTTTTCATATTCAGTATCGGATCTCAAATATACATTACAATGTGTCAACCGGTGATCGTTACCCCATCCCAGACGAGTCAGCTCCTGTCTACATTACTGTTGGAGATGGAGGCAATCAGGAAGGTCTTGCTGGAAGGTGAGTGAGGCCAACAAGCTTACACCCATTAGTTTTTTTATCAGGGTGCTAAAAAAAGTGAGATTAAGTTGCGTTTCTTGTCGAGATCTTATCCAGAAAAAAAGATTAATCTGCAGTACTTTCTTGTTGTATTTGCAGGTTTAGAGATCCGCAGCCAGATTATTCTGCATTCAGAGAAGCCAGTTATGGTCATTCAACACTGGAAATAAAAAACAGAACACATGCACTCTACCACTGGAACCGAAATGATGATGGCAGAAAGGTGGCAACAGACTCCTTTGTCCTCCAGAATCAATATTGGTAAGTTTTATTCTCTCTCCGTCTCTCTACCCCACATGTTTCAAGAATGAGAACTGCATTAGTGTAGAATCCACTTGATTCTCGATTTGGGTTGAGGAAGCTTTCGAGTCTGACCAGTTGTTACATGAAACTAGTTTTCATTGTTTGGAACTGTTGATTTTATTGTCGCAATAGAAATGATAAATAGGTGCTACAAAAATAGATCTCCCGTTATTTCTCAAAATTTTAAGGATGGTGATTTGGAAACTGCTTAACTTAATTGGTAGAAAGCAGGTTTTCAGATCTCAGATGGACACTGACATTTCACTGCTTTGTGTCACTACAACATCTCGCACATCCTGTGTGCAATATTTGAATGTAAACATGTTCAACATGCCCCTGATTCACGGTAATGCAGGGCAACCAATGGGAGGAGAAGAAGACTGAAGAAGAATCATTATCTCACGAGCTTGGTGGGCCAGATTGCAACTTACTGAGCAGAAGTTCAAGCTTTCACATAGGACAGTTTGTTGACTCAATTGAATAAGCAAAGTGCTAGGCCAGACCTGTCTTGTTCAGTTTAATAGTCTCACATCCACCGCAATTTTAGATGCACAGCATCTCTTGCTACTGCTAATCTGTCTGTTGCTGTGTACGCCTGCATCGCTGGGATAATTCCATCCAAAAGCATGTGAGCTTGTTTTAGTGGATTTGTATTTAACGAGCTATTATATCTACTCCACCTATGTAATATGAAATAATCGAAACACCATGAAATGGTTTCTTGTTCTTTTTCTGGATTATGTTGTTTGAGACATAAACAATTGCCCATGCTCTTGATTGATGTATATGGCATTTTGGGCGTTCCTCAACTGTAAATTTTATAATGCCGACATGAACGCGTGTGGCATACCAATCCTTTTCCTTTTTATATGCATCTTGCAACAAGAATATGGTTGCTTGGATCAAATCAGCTGGCGAAGATACCGTTCAAAAGGTACTTTTAAGGCTAAGATGTTGGGATGAATGTGACTTTTTCGTACATTAAAGTTGGCAACCAGACACTTGCATGGTTGTAACCTACTAAATTAACATTTCGCAAATGGCTTGAAGTGGTCAATATATCGCAAATGATCACATGGACTCCACATGATTCATACATCATGATCGGTTGGCATTCACTGATCTGTCATGACAAGGCTACTGCTACATATCAGGGTGAAAATTTTGCTGCAATACTATGGGCAAGTGATTAAGTGTGGTCACTGAGGGAACTCAAAAGCCTCAGTCCTCCCTCCTCTCCTTTGTCTTGTCATCATGGCTTGAATAGGATAAGATGGGCCACTTGTTCTCCTCCAAAGGAGAGCACATATGCTCTCGAGAAAGGGGAAAGAGACAGCACAAAAGCAATTAGTACATATCAAGTAATGCTACGCATGCTGAGTTAAAAAAATAATACTACGAGAGATATGGTAAGCGACAATCATACTTTTAAAACAACAGATCATATTTAATGTCTAATAGTAATCCGTCGAATTATGAATTTTTAAATACTTGGCTTTTTTTTTTTTTTTTTCTCTCACATAAGTAAAGAAAGATTGTTGACACAATAACCTTTATTAATTGCGAATTGCTTGCTTGTATCTGGGTCTCTTACAACCCTTCATTTTGTGGACCCTGCGAAATGGAGGAGAGCTGCGACAGATCGGATTGAATAAACTCGAATACAGATAAGAATTCGGCTCGATTTGGCTACTTCCAATGCAGGAAAAAAAAAATATAGAAATCCAGAGTCCTCACGTCAAGTTTCGGTGCGCTGCCAATGACAAGGGGTAGCCAAAAAGAATCCACCACCTTCCTTCTCTGTCAAGACTTGGGCCAAGTGGATGGAGACACAGCGAGCATCAAGCGATAAAAAAAAGGGTGGGTCTTATTATCATAAAGCAGCCTTCCCATCACTGCTGACTCATGGTGATCTACGTTGTCTTTTTTAATGAATTATTATTATTATATATATGTATAATGGTTTATGAATTCTAATTTATTTAATGTGGGTCCTGAACTTTAACTCAATATATAATGTGGTCCTTAAACTATTAGTACATATTCAATTTAGTTCATAGATTTTTTGTAAATGTTTAACATTGTTATTCTTTTATTTCAAGTTTATGGACTAAATTAAATATTATCAACAAATTAAAAATTCAAGAATCACATTGAACAAATTAAAAATTCAGGGACTATATTGTACATTAGGCCAAAGTTTGTTAACCGTTTGCGTCATTTTCTCTATATATAACTAGTAGGAATTAAGGACAAGGCTCAATCTGTGTTATGTCCACTCAATGAATCTCCTACAAGACCTCATCACATGTTAAGGGTTTGTTTGGTAACGAACTAAATAATACTTGATTCTATTATTTTATTTCTCTGAACAAAAAAAAGATGTTTGGTGACATTTTTGTTCCTGAAAATAGATTTAGAAGAAAATTAAGAAGTTAAAAAAGTTACTTTTTTTTTTTATTCCTGGGAATAACTCCAAAATCAAATCCAAATCTTTTTTTTTTTCTCTTCCTCTTTTTCTTCCCCTAGTTGTTCGCCGGCCATGGTGATGGTCGACAACTGGCCAGACAGGGTTCGGTGACCTTGCAACCCCCTGCAAGGATCATCCTAGCCCACCCATTAGTGAGGCTCAACCTCGCTAGACTTGGTGAGACCAAGCCTTGCCCAACCACAGTGAGCTTGACCCCGTTGGGGGCTGATGAGGCTCCCTTCAAGCTGATGATCTCCTCACTGGCTCTCGTCTAACCGCTTGTGGGAATTGCTGTGGCTAGCAACTAGCCATAGGAAGTAGAAGTGGAAAGACAAAGAAAATAAAAAAGAGAAGAAGAAAAAGGAAAAATGTAATAGAATTATTAAGATATCAAAAGAAATTTTAAAAGTTTTTAAAAAAAATTGAGGGTTATATTAAAAAAAAAATTATTCCGAGAATAGAGATTTTGGATAATTAGCAAGTGCCTTTTAATATTTAGAAACTCGTCCAAAGAATCTAATTGGAAAAAATTATTTCTAAATAAAAATTATTTTTAGAAATAGAATGATTAATAAATGGACCATAAATGTTGATAAGTATGATAACGTGGTTGCTTGGTTGATTGGAGGAATTCTATAGCCTTGGAGCAGTCTGAGGTCGCAGGAAGCCACTTGAAGACGATGACTTTTTGTCTCCATGTTGAGAAGCTTCGGGCTTCCACTTTTTGGCGTACAAAAAGAAGACGACTTTAATGGGTACTTCGAAGAGCAATGCTAGAATATCCGATGATTCGCAAAATTCTTATAGAATGATGCAATATATTTGTATGTGAGGTTTTTAACATATGTTTAGAATTTGTCGTATCATTTGAATTATGGATTTTGTGAATCAATATATGTACTTCCGCTCAAATTTGAAACGCCCATGTACGTGGTGATTGGGAGCTAACTTTTGACTTGACGAAATCCCCTATGGACTACGATTATAACTTTGAATTAATTAAAAAAAAACTCTAAATTGTTGCAATCTTGCTATATTTGCCCCTAATTAATTTTTGTATCACAAAAACTCTCAAACTGGTACCTTGTGCTACCTTATATGAGATTAGTCCACTCATTTTACATTTACCTTAAATTAATTTATGTATCACAAAGACTTCCAAACCGATACATTCACACTATATTTACTCCAAATTGATACACCCATATCACATTTACCTATAATCTAGAATTTTCTTGAGGTAAATATGGCACGGGTATATTAATTTGAGATTTTTTGTGATAAAAAGGTTAGGATAAATGTGGCGTGAGTGTATCAATTTGAGACTTTTTGTGATAAAAAGTTTTTTTGGGTAAAAGTAGTATGACTGTATTAATGTGGGGCGACCGGGTAGTATCAGCCTTATATAATTACTAATTTTGTAGAATCCTAGGCCGAGTTGCTCTAACAATCGAGATAAATGGCATTTTCATAGATATTATTCGATGAGCTTTCATTCATGGAATGAGTAATCAAAAGCAAGATAAAGCAAGCTTTTGATTGACTAACAATTGGTCACGCAACGTCCATCTAAATTGCTGATTACATGGACTCCACGTAAGCTTCGCAAGATCAATGATTCTAATGATGTTATTGTACCTTATTTTGCAAATGATGCATCACCATCTTTCTCGTTTTGGATGGTCCTGTTGGTGAAGGCAAATCGCCTTTCTGTCGTCAAGCGACAAAGGACATCGGACAAGTGGAAACTACAGGACATCTTATGAAGCTTCGGGGCTTCCGATGTTGGCACACAGGAAGACAAGAGAGATGACAGGAGAGGAAAACCTAACCCTCATGTGTGTCACCATTACAAATCCAAGTGGAGAAAGTTGTGTCTTTCCTAGTTAAAAGTGATCACGATGCAGATCCGTGATTGAGCCCACTCCACACGAGCTCTCCTTCCTATGTCATCTCCTTTTTATTTTCCTTCAATGATTGTTGCTACTGTAATGTAACTTTTCTTTCCTTTCCGGAGGCTGCTTTAAATGAAGGCCAATGAAATGTCCCACTGACAATATATAAATGTAAATAGATGTGTGACTTTGAACTCCTCATGACTTTTCAAAATTATGAAATTATCGTATTTGATGTGCGTCCAATCCACTCATACCAATCATTTTTTATACTGCATGTGTATTTCCGGTTAGATTGCCCTAGGCATTGCACACATTGTCAATGAAAGGACCTTTCCATTGTTTTCAATCTCGAGATGAAGGTCATTTTTGGATAAAAAGGGGGAAAAAGTGCATTGGCATTAGAATCTAGAAAATTCATATATGAAATGCAACCGAATATTAAGTAAGTTATATGAATTTAAACTATATCTTTCAGTATAGAATTATGGTTTGATGGCATTTTTGAATGAATATTTTGGATTTATCAACTGTATTAATTGACATGTTGGACTCGATTACACTTTCTGAAAAATTTGAGATTTCATTATATAATTTATAAATGATTGAGGATGTGCGAAATACAAACCATTGCAAGGAAGTTGTACCAAACAAACCATCGCAAGGAAGTTGTACCAAACATTCTCATATCACATATCCAAACTTTTTGAAAAAAAAAAACCATATTATTCAAATCTCTAATTCCATATCCCGAATAATGTTGGCCTCTCTCATCAAGAGGGTCAAGTCAACAAACGCCTTCACATCCTTACGACTTCAAGATGAAATCGTTCCTTTCAAAATTGGATAAACAAAATTGAATAAACTAGATGTCTAATTTACTGGTTCCGATAAAATATCTATGTTATATATAGTTATCTTATTTAGTATTTGAAATTGCCTAAAAACCAGATAACGTCTGGATAAAACAACAATAATTTTTTTGATCCTCTTTATGCTGAAAATGCCGTAATTTTTGTTCTCTTATCGTTTATTCTCATGTCCTTTTAGATCTCCCTTTGCCCTTTTCAATTAGTGTTCAAACTATCACGTTTTCATAACAAGTCAGTTGCATATCATATAAAATTTTAAATTCTTTGAATATCAATTCAAGCATTCACAAATCCATATTTATTTTTGCTTAAAAAAGCATAATGTCACTTATTTAACTTTTTAACCAAAATCTACAATACATTCTAAATACTAAATATGAAAAATGAAAAATGAAAAGAAAATGAAAAAGTGACTTGACAATCCACTTAGGGTGAGTTTGGGAACTACTTTTGGGGAATGTCTTTAGGAAAATGCAAATACCTTTGACTTAAAAGTGTTTTCCAAAATGCAACCGTGTTTGGTAAATTGCACTTTGAAAGCTCTTTGTAAAGTATTTTGAGCAAAATAGCGTTTGGGAAATTACACTTGCAAAAGATCTTTGTGGTAAAAAAAAAATTATCAAAAGAAAAATTAAAAAAAATTGACCAAAAGGGCAGAGTGGCCGTCGGCGACCTCCGGCGACCTCCGGCGACCTCCGGTGACGCCGGATCTGGGGCAGCGAGGTCGCGCGACGCCGTCGCGACCTCCGGCGACCTCCGGCGACGCCGGATCTGGGGCAGCGAGGTCGCGGGAGGACCTCGCCGCCCCGGATCTGGGTCGCGGCGGGGTCGCGCGACCGCGCCGCCCTCGGAACTGGGGCGGCGAGGTCGCGCGACGCCGCCGCGACCCAGATCCGAGGGCCGCGAGGTCGCGGTGACCCAGACCTTGCCGTGGGTCGCGGCGGTCGCGCCACCGCCTGGCGTCGCTCGTCTGGGCGACGGTCGCCGGCGACCGCTCGCGGAAGAAGAAGCTCGCGGAAGGAGAAGACCGTCTGCCGCCCCAGATCTGGGTTTGCGGTGACCCAGCCCTCGGTCGCGCCACCTCCGGCGTCGATTGTGCCATCTCCGGCGTCGGTCGCGCCACCCCCCGACGATCGCCGGCGTCCCTCTAGCAGTCGCCGGCCGCTCACAGTCAGCCGGAACCGAATCCCCCGGAGAAGATGAACAGTTGCGACACAAGGGCAAGAACCGGAAAAACAAAACATTCGTGAGGACAATTTCGGAAAAAAAAAGTTATGAACAGTGCCCGTGTGGGCATGCCGAAAAAGCCGAAAGCCCAAGGCAGGTCCCCCCCTGCCTTGGGCTTTCGGCTTCGCACATGCTGGCATTCCCTGAATGCGGGCTCAAAATTTTTTCCCAAACGGCCTAGCATTTGGCCAAGTACCTTTAGGCTTCAAAGGGGCTTTGGGAAGTGGTTCCCAAACGCACCCTTAGTGCTTGATTGCCTCCACATTCCATGCTAACTTGATAGTCATGTCACCAAAAGAACACATTTAATAGAAGGACCACACTACAACCATTAGGACTAAATGGAAGAGAAAATGAGACTAGAGGCTCCATCGAATATCAAGTGAAAGTTCATAGAGTACATAGACCCAAAAAGAAAATCACATGAAATGTGAAATTTACGATAAAAAAAGTTATCAAGATCGAGTAAAAATCAAGTGACCCACGACATCCTTTGGGCAAGCACTTTGGGCAAGCATTTAACATGCGAATTGCCCCAATCGAGGATAGGTGATATGTTGATTGGATAGAGAGAGAGAGAGAGAGAGAGAGAGATTTTATATTCAAGAATTTCATAGCAATCAACTGACATGGCAGATCCACATGGTAAACGAGCTCAAGATATTGCGAGAACCACAAGCCCTTTGTTTGCTTGCCTCTCTATCCTTGGATAGATCTCCAAAACAGCTCTCCCCACAGATTCTGCTGATCCACATGGGCAATTCATCCCACACAGTCCCCCACCTAATCTTCAAAGTTAAGAAATTCAAAACCAAGATGATCAAATCGTTTAAGTAATAACTGATGGAAGGTTAGAGTTCGTGGTCCCGAGCACCACCAGATCAGACCTCACCCACCACTCTCCTTCTTCCATGTTTTACACCAAATAAGGATGAAGAAATATACGAATTCCCCCTGAACACCACCACCCTCGACTTAGTTCTCTCTCTTTTTCGACTCTTCGAATGGACGTGTCGGGATGACGTGTGCACGTCCGTTTTGACTCTTGGTGGGTTCTCTGAATTCTGCCTCGTTTCTCGACAAACGCTTTCCCTATGTCCTCTGGAACTGCAAGAACTGGAAGCTGATGCTTTTGCAATTCATCCGAAGATAGCAATTTTCCTGTAAGAACCATGGCGGCTGAACCCAATGGAGACCCGGAATCGCTCACGCAGCCGTTTCTCGCCCTGCAGAGATCCACCATAAACTCCACTTCGCAGGTGGCCATTGTCGGGGCCAACGTGTGCCCAATTGAGAGCCTTGATTACGAGTGAGTTTGTTTCCTTTCTGGGTTCTTTTTCCGAGACTTGATTCATCATCGTGTTGTTTCTTTTTCGGTACCCGAGTTGTTTAACTCGCAAAAATTGGAGCTTTTTTAGTTATGTTTCGTGGGAATTGTGGATTCTTGGGTGCAGGATTGCAGAGAATGATTTTTTCAAGCAAGATTGGAGGACAAGAGGGAAGATGCAGATTTTCCAGTACATATTTATGAAGTGGTTATTATGCTTTTTGATTGGTGGGATCGTCGGTGTTATCGGGTTCTGCATCAACCTTGCTGTCGAGAACCTTGCAGGGGTTAAGTTTGTGGTCACTTCAGATATGATGTTGCAACGCAGGTAATGAAATCAATTTGCTAAAATCATTGCCGTCTGTTGTGTTTTCGAGGTAATGTATGATGAAGAGCATTGATCACAATAGGCTTGGTGTAAAGTGGGGGTCTTATGTTATCTGTGGATGTATGCAGAGTCAAAGGAACTTACAATCAGAACTGTTTAGTTTTCTCAGAGACTTAAGTACTGCAGAAATTTCCGATAAAAAATGTACTAAAGAAAAGAAAGCTTTGGACTTGCTTTGTTAGTAAAAGTTTGCTTTTTTTCATCTTCCGAGTGGAGGAAACCTTGGTAATATCATCTAATTCCTCTTGCAGGTTTGGAATGGCCTTTCTTGTTTTTTCTCTTTCCAATTTCGGGCTTACTTTATTTGCAGCCCTTATCACAGCATTGGTGTCACCAGCTTCTGCTGGTTCGGGTATTCCAGAAGTTAAGGCTTACCTCAATGGTGTGGATGCACCAGGAATTTTTACTTTGAGAACATTGTTTGTAAAGGTGAAATTTCATGCCTTTGGCATCTTGCTTTGTCGGTCTCTAAGTGTATTGGTATACTGGAAGTTAAGTTTGACCTAAATGGTGGGGATGCACCAGGGATTTTTACATTGAGAACATTATATGTAAAGGTGAAATTTCATGCGTGTGGTTTCTTACTTCGTTGGTCTCTAATTGTATATTTCTTAAAATTTCCTTATTGATGTTTCCATAAGCATCTCTTCCTATCCTAGATGTGAGAGCAGAGCCTGATTGGCTTGTAAGAGAGTATAAACATGGTTATGCTTGTAAAAGAGTTGCCATTTGAGTTAACACGTTCTTTTACAGATTGGCATGCGTGATATCTATTGAACATTGCCATTTTTATCTTGTATGTTTTTATCTTCATCTATTTAATCTATTAATTATTCCCATTCGTCTTTTCTCTGTACTCCCCTCTCTTAAAGCAGTGAGGATGAATCTACCCATTATTTCTGATCAGCTCATTGACGATTACTGGCCTAAAGGTTCTTCTTGAGACTTCCTTGAGACCAGTGAAATATGTAGGACTAAAATTTGTTTTGGCTGAGCTAGAAGAGGAGTATCCTTAAAATAGAACTTACCTAATACCCTCAAATTGCAAGCCCTTTTGAAATTTTGACTATCTTCAGGAATATAAATATTTTGGATAACAAAAACAACTATGTTCGGCGGATTCTTTTACAGTTCAATTTGCGATGTCAGTGCTAGTTCAAGCTTTATTTGCATATTTTCCCCTATTCCTGGAAGTTTAACTGTTCAGCTAATTTTTTAAGGATTTTCTCCCTTAAGTTTGTGAGAGTCTCATGGGCGCATGTTCCAATCGACAGATTATTGGGAGCGTTTGTGCGGTGTCATCATCTCTTCTTGTTGGCAAGGCTGGACCCTTGGTGCACACTGGTGCTTGTATCGCATCAATATTGGGTCAAGGTGGGTCAAAGAGATATGGTTTATCTTGGAAGTGGCTTCGGTATTTCAAGAATGATCGAGATCGGCGAGACCTTGTAACATGTGGATCAGCTGCTGGAATTGCTGCTGCATTTCGTGCCCCAGTTGGTGGCTTGCTGTTCGCCCTTGAAGAGATGGCGTCTTGGTATGATGAATTGTTGTGATGCACTGCTTTCTTCTGATGTCTCCATTTGTCTATTTTAGCAATGAGAATCCTTGCGATGCAAAATCTCATTGTTCTTAAAGTCCTGGATATTGGACTTGTTAGCAGATCATATTTATCTTAGTTCTGAAAAGCTGAGAAAAATTGCTGGTTGAGTACAGAAATCTGGTTTTCTGATATTAACGGTTTATGTAAATTCCTATTTTAACTTATTCTGATTACCAGGAAGAGATGATTCTGGGCTTCCTTTCTGTTCTATCAGCCAGTTTGTTTCTCCCTGTTTTTGGTTCTTGGCTGTGTTTGCTTAAATTGTTTGCACTTTCTCCTTGCACTTATTATCTGGTTTTGAGATGTATCGCTGCAGCTTATTGACTATCTGAGACCTTGAAGTATTTTATATTCCATGGAAATATGTGATGTCTTTGCACGGCATAATCTTTATTTTCTTTTACAGGTGGAGAAGTGCCCTGTTGTGGAGAGCTTTCTTTACTACAGCTGTAGTGGCAATCGTGCTGAGGGCTCTCATTGACGTCTGTTTGAGTGGGAAATGTGGGCTTTTTGGGAAAGGAGGGCTGATAATGTACGATGTTACCTCATCAAATGTTGCCTATCACATTGTTGATGTACCTCCTGTACTTCTCCTTGGTATGATAGGTGGATTGTTGGGTAGCTTGTATAACTTCTTCCTGGAGAAGGTTCTTCGTGTCTACAACCTCATCAACGAGTAAGTTCTCTTTCCTTTTCTTCTCAGTAATCGCAAGTATGTGATTATGCAGTAACGATAAACTGATTACAACAATGACCTTGTTCTTTCAGAAAGGGCATTGCCTACAAAATTGTGCTTGCTTGCTGGATTTCAATTTTCACGTCGTGTCTCCTGTTTGGACTACCGTGGCTGGCATCTTGTCGAGTTTGTCCGGCCGATGCTGGAGAAGCCTGTCCCACAATAGGCCGATCTGGCAACTACAAGAAGTTTCAATGTCCTCCTGGACATTACAATGATCTTGCCAGCCTAATATTTAACACAAATGATGATGCAATTAAAAATCTCTTTAGCAAGGGCACGGATGACGAGTTCCAGTACTCTTCTATAATTATATTCTTTGTCACATGTTATTTCTTGAGTATACTTAGCTATGGCATTGTCGCTCCTGCTGGCCTTTTCGTTCCTGTAATAGTTACTGGTGCATCTTATGGGCGTTTGGTTGGAATGTTGATTGGTTCTCATTCCAATCTTAACCATGGTCTTTTTGCTGTGCTGGGTGCTGCTTCTTTTCTTGGTGGATCTATGAGGATGACGGTTTCTCTATGTGTAATCCTTTTGGAACTGACGAACAATCTGCTGTTGCTACCCTTGATGATGGTGGTTCTTCTTATTTCGAAGACTGTAGCTGATGCTTTCAATGGCAACATCTATGACCTTATCATGAAAGCAAAGGGCTTTCCTTACCTTGAGACCCATGCCGAGCCATATATGAGACAATTAACAGTTGGTGATGTAGTGAGTGGGCCCCTCCAGCTGTTTCATGGCATCGAGAAGGTCGCTAATGTGGTACATGTGTTGCGAACTACAAGGCACCACGGGTTTCCTGTAATTGATGAACCTCCACATTCAGAGTCCCCCTTTCTGTATGGTTTAATTCTCCGTGCTCATCTGATGGAGCTTTTAAAGAAGAAAGCTTTTTTGTCTGATCCAGTTCCGACGGATATTGATGCCTTTGAGCAGATTTCAGCAGAGGACTTCATGAAGAGGGGATCAGGTCATTATAACATGATAGAAGATATAGACTTGACTGAAGAAGAGATGGAGATGTTCTTGGATTTACATCCTTTTACTAATGCTTCACCTTACACGGTTGTGGAGACAATGTCACTTGCGAAGGCTCTCATACTTTTCCGGGAAGTTGGCTTGAGACATCTACTGGTGATACCTAAAATCTCTGGCGTAAGCTCTCATTTTCACTTCTTTAATTCTATCAAAAGCTATCAAAAGCTATTCTATCGCTCTTTTTGTCTTTTGGCATCGAAATACTCTACTGTTAATTTAAATAGAGTACTACCCCATCATTCAGTGATTTTGCTCGTGGCTCTAGTCCTGTGTCTACTTGTAAAATGGACTTAAATGTGACTGGGTGCTTAATTATTGCAATACCATTCTGCTCTAGTTGAACATGTTCTTCTATGTTTTTATTTTAATCTCGACGCTCTGTTATTGCAGAGATCGCCTGTGGTGGGCATATTGACAAGACATGATTTTATGCCTGAGCACGTGTTGGCATTGCACCCGACACTCATTAGGAGCAGATGGAAGAGATTAAGACTACAGTTTCCCCGCCTATTAAAACTATTCTAGCATAGCCCATTGAGCATTCGGGAATTTATCCAGGAAAATTCCTACTCGATCAGGCCAGATTTTTTGGGATTCATGCAGCACGGAGCTTATTGGAAGCTGCTCATTATAAGCTCAGGCCCTTGATCGAACCCTACAAACCCTGGAAAATTAGCCCTTCGCTTTACTAGTCGAGCATTGTCGAAAGCGGCGGGTTGTAATTTTTTTGTGGGACGAATATAAACAGGAAGTTTTGGCTGGCATTATCACGGTGGTGCGGGAATACTTCTGCTGTGACTGATAGTCTGATATGCTGAAGTTGCAGAGGACTCTTGACAGTAAGATCAAAGATGTGCAGAAAACTGTAGATAGTTACCTCTTATGCAGTAATTTATATAAAGGAACACTTCCCCTTTTGTGAACTGATCACTTATACTAGATGGAAACCAAATTGCTTTTAGATGTGGTAAGTATTCCATGATGTCGTCAACTCCACGAGCATGATATCTTTATGTCACCGTGACATCCATTTAGCTCAACGTATCGGTTTCAAAATTCGGAATTCCTGAATGCAAACTTTTGGAGAGTGTCTGCTGAATCATGTTCGTTCATCATTGTTGTAATCATTCTTCTCCAAGTTGCACAAGACCGCAGAATGCCGCTGCCGTAAGCATTGATCGGTCACGTGCTCAATGCAAATTTCCATTTGCTTTCGAGCATATTCAATTTCCGCGGATCAACTTGTAGTCGGTTTGAATTCATGGGGATTGAATAGACTGCCGGCCCTGCGTTCTTTTTCCATCAATTTTATCTTAAAAAGTCTCCAACTAAACGTGTACGATGAAGTTTGGTCGAATTTTTCCAAGTGCGTGCTTTGAAAAGTATCAAGGTCCCGCCAAGCATTTGGAGCAGGGTCGCCTTATTCTAAATTTGATAAGTCTCTTTCACCATTGATTTCTATAAAAAATAAAAAAATAGGGAAAAAATGAAGAAAATGAAGAAAGATAAATTCATAGAGATATTATTATCAGAAAAATTAATATCGATGATATTATTATAAGAATTTTTTAAGAAAATTTGATGAATATATCAATAGAACTAATAAGATACTTCAAGAAAAAAGAAACAAAATCAAGGAACTCATTATATACTCTAAAATGGTTTATTAATAGCTGTTAAATAAATGGTTTATTTACAAGAAAAAGATTGACTAATAAAATATATGTACAAATATCACCTTCTATTTTAATTAATCATTTCCTTTTACTACAGGTGGAGCTTTATAAAATTTCAGACCATATGGTAAAATCATTATTCTAGATAGAAATATGTGTTTTTTTTTTGGGGTCAAAGATAGTGATAGATATATGCGTTGACATGTGCAAAGGCTGTGCACAACTTTGGTTCAAACTTGCTTTGGAGAAAAGGAGAAGCAATCGCATCGACGCGGAGGAGGAATGGTCGCCTCTCTCACCTGCCATGAACGACCGGACGTACGAGAGAGACTCTGGTAGCTTGGAAAGTAGGGAATCTCTATAAGAACGCTGGTTTCATCCTTAGGGCCGAAGTAGCTCAACTCGAGGAGAACGCCAGTTTCATCAAACATGGCTTCAGTTATACTAGGAATCCTTCTAATACTCGTTCCACTTCCCCTTTCCACCGAAGCACAGACCAGCGGCAACTTGACCTTGGGCAAGTCATTGACGGCGAACGACCAGAACTCTTCCCTGTTGTCGCCGTCGGGCGAGTTCGCCTTCGGGTTCCGGAAAATGGGACAAGGGGCTCATTTGCTGGCAATATGGTTCGAGATGATAGAGGAGAAGACCATCGTCTGGTCGGCGAATGGCGATAATCTTGCGCCCGAAGGTTCGAAAGTCCAGTTGACCGCCAACCGCGGGCTGGTGCTTACCGACCCGAGAGGGAGAGAGCTGTGGTCTTCTAACCTGACCGCCACTGGCTTAGCCTATGCGGCCATGCTTGACACGGGGAACTTCATCCTAGCGAGCGCAAGCCACGTCAACTTGTGGGATTCGTTTAGCCGACCGACGGATACGATACTGCCAACGCAACAGCTAGATCTTGGGGCTAAACTCAACGCTCGCTATTCCGAAATGAATTACTCCGCCGGGAGATTCCTCTTCACACTGCAGAACGACGGAAATCTCGTGCTCTATGCCACTCCTACCCCACTGGTCGCCTCAGATTCATACTGGGATACCAACACCACCACCGGCTTCCAGTTGATATTCAATCAAAGTGGTCAGATCTACCTCACGGGCAGGAATGGAACAACACTCAAAATGATCACTGAAGACCCAGTTCCAACCAGCGGATATTACCAAAGAGCGATCCTTGAATACGACGGGGTATTCAGGCAATATATCCACCCTAAGACGGCAAATTCAAGTTCTGGCCGGCTTATTGGCTGGTCGAGGGTCTCTTACCCAGTCCCGCCAAATATATGCATGAGCACCAGCCAAGATATCGGTAGTGGAGCTTGTGGCTTCAACAGCTACTGTACTCTTGGAGATGATCTGAGGCCTCGATGCCAATGCCCACCTGGATATACTCTGTTAGATTCAACGAACGAGATGAACGGATGCATACAGGACTTCGCACCACAGAATTGTAACGGAAGTAGGCGTGAAACAGACCAATTCGATTTGCGTGAAATGCCCAATACAAACTGGCCACAGTCTGATTACGAGCATAGCGCGGCACAAACCGAGGACTGGTGCAGAGAGGCTTGCTTGGCTGATTGTTGCTTGGCTGATTGTTTTTGCGCAGTTGCCATTTTCGGCGATGGAATTTGCTGGAAAAAGAAGATCCCTCTTTCAAATGGAAGGAAGGATCCCGGGGAGATTGGAAAAGCTCTGATCAAGGTCAGGATACATAACACGACTTCAAAATGCACAGGAAACGACCAGAAGAAAAACAAGAATACGACTTTGATGATCATCGGATCAGTGCTGTTGAGTAGCTCTGTCTTTGTGAACTTGCTTTTACTCCTTATTACCTATTTATTATATAGAAGCTTCCGATCTAGGGATTCTAAGTTGTTACGACCAGTCCAGATCAATCAAGTTACAGGCACGCGGACTTTCACTTATCACGAGCTTCAAGAAGCAACATATGGATTCAAAGAAGAACTGGGTAGGGGTGCTTTTGGAACAGTGTACAAAGGTGCTCTTGGATCCGAGGATGTAGACTTTGTGGCAGTAAAAGTGTTGGCAACAAGGACCGGAGAAAGCGAGAAGGAATTTGAAAGAGAAGTGAGTGCAATTGGCCAAACTAACCACAAGAACTTGGTGCAGTTGCTTGGATTTTGTGATGAAGGTCAACATCGACTAGTGGTGTATGAATTCATGAGCAATGGCACTTTGGCGGATTTCCTATTTGGCTCTTCAAGGCCCAGCTGGTACAAAAGAGTAGAAATTGCCTGTGATGTTGCTCGGGGGCTCTCTTACTTGCACGAGGAATGCACTAGGCATATAATCCATTGCGACATCAAGCCGCAAAATATTCTTCTTGATGGCTCTCTAACTGCAAAAATCTCAGACTTGGGATTAGCTAAGCTCTTGATGGCGAACCAAACACGAACAACCACTGGAGTCAGAGGAACCAGAGGTTATTTAGCGCCAGAATGGTTCAGGAATATGCCTATTTCTAGCAAAGTAGATATTTACAGCTTTGGCATTTTGTTGGTTGAGCTCATTTGCTGCAGAAAGAACTATGAGCCGAAAGCAGAAATTGAAGCTCAAATTGTAATGGCTGATTGGGTGTATAACTGCTACTATGACGGGAGCGTGCTTCAGCTAGTGGAGGGCGATGAGGAGGCATCAAGCGACATAAAGAGGGTGAAAAGATTTGTGATGACAGCATTGTGGTGTGTCCAGGAAGACCCGGCTTTGAGGCCAACCATGAAGAAAATTACTCAGATGTTGGAAGGAGCTGTTGAAGTCCCAGTACCTCCGGTTTCAAGCTCTTTTATCAGTTCAATATGATTTTGCTTATTTAAGACAACTGTTGTCTGTAATCATAGAAAGTATTCGTGTTGTCTGTAAGTGCTATCACGCCAAATCAAACATTTTCATAATGTCTTCACGTGGATCCCGCTTAAATAAGCTAATTCATCCGTCAAGCTTAACATTCCCTCGCATGTATCCGAGAGTTGACGATTGTTGGCAAAAGGGATTGCATGCGATGACGCATGCAACTATGAAGAGAGACTTTGATGGTTGAGTGACCAAGTAACCATATCAAATAATGCAGAATCAGTCGCTGAAAAATTTAAAGTCACAGGCATTATTCTGTTGAATCTCTTAGGAATTCAATCAAGGCATTTTCATCGACATTTTGTTTCATCAATTTTGCGTTGGACACAGTAGAAGAGTATGTTAACTTGATCCAAGCAAAACAGACCTCATCTGCTGAATTAGATGATGAGAACCATATGAAACTTGCCGATCCTTAGGTCGTGGATCGGTGACCTGGAATCCCAATTTCAACAGTTCTGCTGCTTTTTTATTCATACAGAAGGGACACTCACTTACTTTTGGCAACCAACTTCTTCCAGACCAAAGAAATCCCAGTCCGCAAATCGCGTGGTTGGAAGCATAATCAAACGATTCTTGATTCGTCCATTGAGAAATTGTGAGAAGCAACACAAGGCAGACAATTTTTCTAAGCATACGTGTTCCTTTCCAAATGATCATTGGAGATCTTGTATAAACAACGCAATGAGCTGCAGTCAAAGCAATCAAACAGGGCGAAACTAGAAAATGTACTGAGATGAGGCAACGGAGAGACGCTGAAGATACAAATCTAAGAATTGATTTGCACCAGAAGCTTAATGGGTTCGATTTCATGTTTGTCTCAGTCAGCTATGGCGTCTGCTAGCGCATTCGCCATCTTTTTCATGTCATATTCTCAATTCGATAGAATGGACGATGTGTTGGTCAAGGGTATTCTGTCTCTTGGTTGTTTCACTTTGGAAAAGTCTGCTTGCAACAATTTCAAAGAAGTAGATGAATGCCTCCATTAATGCACCTGGCGAAGCAGAAATTTACTTGACAATTTTGAGCTTGTTGCCTTTGCATGCATGCATGAGGCCATTCCATTCAATGTATATACTTCATGATCCTCCAATTTTCAAGATCTCCAACCTAAGTAGCACTGATACTAGTACGCAATAAGCGACACGCAAACATGACATGATATGACATGATACGTCGATACATCGTTTTTCAAAAAATAGAGAATTCTGATACGTTGAGATACATTGTATATTAAATGTATATTTTTATATATACATAATAAATTATTATTTTTATAATTATTTCAATTAAACTAATTTGATTCAAATTCACAAATAAATAAATAATAAAAAAAGCCTAGAATGAATTTACTCTAAAAACATTAATCCACAATTTATTAAAATTATTGATTGTTTTAATTTGACAAATTCAACTCTATTTAAATAATTCATAAAACTTAAAGATAAAAAAAGCAATTCACATTCTGGACTCGCGTATCAGACGTGTCGGAAAAGAAGAGAAAAAACTTCAGAGTTAATTGTGTATCATAGGAAATGAGTGTCAGAAGATAAGAGAAACTAGATATTTTTTTTCCCATTTATTATTTTTATTATTTTTTTTTATTTTTTCACATATATACATTTTGACCCCTTATTTATTGAAAATTTTCAAAATTGACCTCACATTTCGGAATCACGTATCAACAATTCGTAGATCGGAATTCCAACTCGAGTGTCGGAGAGTATTGAGAAAGTTGATTAAGTATCAGATTTTCTAACTTATTTTGACCAAGTGTCGGAGAGTGTCCGAGAGTGTCTGACATGTGTTGGAGTGTCTGACATGATACAAAGACTCTCAAAGAGTGTTGGTGTTAGAGTATTAGACACGATACAAAATCTCGAAGAGTAGCGGTGCTTCTTAAGCTCCAAACAATGCATGCTCAATTTAAGAGCATGTGGCCCAATTTCATCTTCATGTGGCTGGCCCCGCTAAATTACTCAGGTTAGGGTTTGGCATTCTTGCTTGGTAGGGCCACAACTCATTCTCCTTAGGATTTTAATGATGTTACTTGGAAATAACAATAATCTTGAGAAGTGAGGAAAATGATATTAAAAGCTTCAATGTTCTCGTCAAGTCGATCTCCCATGATGTAACAAAAAGCACAATCTTCTTGATTGCAATGAAATGTAGTGAGAAGCATGAATTTTAGATAATGCAAATTCACATATCTTTTGCTGAGGATTAACAAATCAAATCCCTGATTTAATGAAACGTTATGAAAAAGTTTAATTAGGTGAAAATTTAAATGTCGATAATGAATCTCCAAACAAAAATTGTGTCTATCAAGCCCAATCCATGAGTAAACCAAGCTCCATTCAACTTCATCCATCTCTAATCTTCATCACCTTGCCGTCCTAAATGTATTCGGTTGTGGTCTATTGATCACATACCAAGCACTGAGTCGAAGTTTAAAGTCGAGTATACTAGCTTGCTTTATGTCTCGAGTTTGAGCCCAAAATGAAAGTCCGAATTTTGTAAATGAATGAAAACAAGAAAAAGAAAGTGGGAAGAAAAATTATTCTTTACTATTTCTTGCGGAAGTCACGACACAAGGAAAGCAAAAAAGGTAAAGAGAAAAGTCCAAGATTGGACTTGTTGACCGAATCCTACTTTGGTTTGATTTCCTCTCCAGAATGTGATCAATAAAATATTGGGTAGGAGTAAGATTCTCCCAAAATCCCACTCCATTCACCAGATGATACGTGTCACTTGGGCCCACCGCGCTAGAAGCCCCTTCATCTCACGTCACTGTCTTGCCTCTCTCTTCCCTCTCTTCTCTTTTCTTTTATTTTCTCTTCTTCTTCCCTTTCACTGAGACGCAAACATCTCCCAGTCAACCACCACCACCCTTCGTCCCGGTGGCCACCCTTCCAACATGGAAGAGGGAGGTGAAGGGTTCAAATCCCCACCTTCTCAGGGGGGATGGGGTGGGGACGTGTAAGTTTCAGGAGTGGGTTTCGACTCCTACGCCCTGCAAGAGGCAGGGCAAAAATCTGAGAGTGAATGTAGAGTAGGAATAGAGTAGGACTGACAAAAAAAAAAAAAAAAAAACCACCACCACCTCACCGCTATCTCAATCCACCACTTCGTCGTCGTTTCAGTCCTCCATCGTCCAGTTCGAGTTTGGCAGGTGAACTTGGGCCTTGAATCGTGTAATAGTTGGACTTTTTCTTTGCCTGGATCAAAGAAGTGGTGGGGTTCGGTTGATTTAACCAAAAAAGAGAGAAAAAAAAAGGCTGAAAAGTCAAAATGAAGGGGGAAAAGAAGTGAGAAGGGGAACACTCATTCTTTTAGGCGCGTATGATAAAATTTCAGTTTCTTAATTTCTCTGTTTCTCTGTTTCTCGGAACAGTTTTAAAACAGAAATCCGTTTGATAATACAATTTGATTTTTATATTTCTGAAATAAATTTCTATTCCAGAAATAAAGAAATCAAATAAATTAGAAGCTGAAATTTTTAACTTATTAATTTCTGAAATAGAAATAATTTTTTTTTTCAACTTTTTAATTTAGTTAATTTAGTCTAAAATATTTTAATGATTTTTTAATATTATCATTTCAATCAATATTGATTGAAAATCTTAACCATTGGGCTAGATGGTGGGAATTGAATGAACAAGGCTTCATTTGTTGCATGCAAAAAATTTCACACATGGTAATAGTCAACTTGCCATATTCATATCTAACAAGTCTTTCTTCACCTACTCTTCCGTAGTACGCTAGACAACGGCTCTATTTGACTAACTTTTTTTTTTTTAATCATAAACTTCATATTGAGGCGGTAAAAATGGGTCAAATCATTAGGGTTTCATCCGATTTTTCTTTTATATAGTGTCCTCACTTATCAAGATGCGGGTAAAAAGAGATCTAATAAGGAATATGTTGTTCTTGTAAGAGTGTTGATGAAAATACAGATTTTGATAATAAATTTTTAAATAATCCTAGTGTTGATAATTTTGGAAAAAAAAATGAAGAAAGATAAAATTTACAGAGATATAATTATCAGAAAAATTAATATCGATGATATTATTATAAGAATGTTTTAAGAAAATTTGATGAATATATCAATAGAACTAATAAGATACTTCAAGAAAAAAGAAACAAAATCAAGGAACTCATTATATACTCTAAAACGGTTTATTAATTGCTGTTAAATAAATGGTTTATTAGTACAAAAAAAAAAGATTGACTAATAAGATATATGTACAAATATCACCTTCTACTTTAATTAATCATTTTCTTTAACTACAGTTGGAGCTTTTATAAAACTTCAGACCATATGGTAAAATCATTATTCTATATAGAAATATGTGTTTTTTTTTTTGGTCAAAGATAGTGATAGATACATGTGTTGACACGGGCAAAGACTGTCCCCAACTTTGGTTCAAACTTGCTGTAAAGAAAAGGAGGAGCAATCGCATCTACGCCGAGGAGGAATGGTCGCCTCTCTCGCCTGCCATGAACGACCGAACGTACGGGAGAGACTCTGGTAACATGGAAAAGTGGGGAATCTCTATAAGAACGCTGGTTTCATCCTTAGGGCCGAAGTAGCTCAACTCAAGGAGAACGCCAGTTTCATCAAACATGGCTTCAGTTATACTAGGAATCCTTCTAATACTCGTTCCACTTCCCCTTTCCACCGAAGCTCAGACCAGCGGCAACTTGACCTTGGGCAACTCGTTGACGGCGAACAACCAGAACTCTTCCTGGTTGTCACCGTCGGGCAAGTTTGCCTTCGGGTTCCGGAGAATGGAAAGAGGGGCTCATTTATTGGCTATATGGTTCGAGAAGATAGAGGACAAGACCATAGTCTAGTCGGTGAACGGCATTAATCTAGCGCCAGAAGGTTCAGAAATCTGGTTGACCGCCGATGGCTGATTTGTGCTTGCCAACCCAAATGGAAGAGAGTTGTGGTCTCCTAGCCTGACTGTCGCTGGTATAGCGTATGCGGCCACGCTTGACACAGGGAACTTTGTCCTAGTTAGCCAGAACCATGTCAACTTGTGGGAGACGTTCAGCCAACCAACCGACACGTTGCTGCCTACGCAACAGTTAGATCAAGGGACTAAAGTTAATGCTCGCTACTCCGAAATGAATTACTCCGCCGGGAGATTCCACTTCATGCTGGGAGACGACGGAAATCTCGCATTCTATGCCACTCCTGACCCGTGGGTTGCCTCAGATACTTACTGGGATAGCAACACGAGCAACGACTTCCGATTGATATTCAATCAAAGTGGTCAGGTCTACCTCACGGATAGGAATGGAACACTGCTCCAACTCGTCTCCTCAGACACATTCCCTGCCAGCAGATATTACCGAAGAGCAATCCTTGAATTCGACGGGGTCTTCAGGCAATATGTCCACTCTGATTCAAGTTCTCTCTTGAAAATGGGCTGGGTGGTGGCCCGTTCTTCCCCAGTCCCTCCAAATATATGCACAAGCATCACGCAAACTATGGGTTCTGGAGCTTGTGGCTTCAACAGCTATTGTTCTCTTGGAGAAGATCAGAGGCCTCGATGCCACTGCCCACATGGGTATACTCTGTTAGATTCAACAAACGAGATGAACGGATGCAGACAGGACTTCGTACCGCAGAGTCGCGATGGAAGTAGGCCTGAAACAGACCAGTTCACTTTCTTTAGCATGCCTTATACAAATTGGCCAATGTCTGATTACGAGCGTACCGCGGCGCAAACCGAGGACAGTTGCAAAGAGGCTTGTTTGGCTGATTGTTTATGTGCACTTGCTATTTTCGGCGACAATGGAAATTGCTGGAAAAAGAAATCCCTCTTTCCAATGGAAGAGAGGATCGTAGTGATATTGCAAAAGCGCTGATCAAGGTCAGGATAAATAACTCAACTTCAAAATCTATAGGAAATGGAAGCGCTGATCAAGAATTCCACTCTGATTATCATCGAATCAGTGCTGTTGAGTAGCTCTGTGTTTGTGAACTTGCTTCTACTCCTCATTACCCATTTAATATATAGAAGATTCCGATCTAGGGATTCTAAGTTGTCATGACCAGTCCAGATCAACCAAGCCACAGGCATGCAGACTTTCACTTATCCGGAGCTTCAAGAAGCAACGGATGGATTTAAAGAAGAACTAGGTAGGGGTGCTTTTGGAACAGTGTACAAAGGTGTTCTCAAATCTGAGGATACAAACTTTGTGGCAGTAAAAGTGCTGGCAACAAGGACTGGAGAAAACGAAAAGGAGTTTGAAAGAGAAGTGAGTGCAATTGGCCAGACTAACCACAAGAACTTAGTGCAGTTGCTTGGATTCTACAATCAAGGTCAACATCGACTACTGGTGTATGAATTCATGAGCAATGGCACTTTGGCGGATTTTCTATTTAGCATTTCAAGGCCCAGCTGGTACAAAAGAATAGAAATTGTTTGTGGTGTTGCACAGGGGCTCTCTTACTTGCATGATGATTGCACTAGGCATATAATCCACTGCGACATCAAGCCTCAAAATATTCTTCTTGATGGCTCTCTCACTGCAAAAATATCAGATTTCAGAATAGCTAAGCTCTTGATGGCAAACCAAACACGAACCGTCACTGGAGTCAGAGGAACCAGAGGTTATTTAGCACTAGAATGGTTCAGGAATATGCCTATTTCTAGCAAGGTAGATGTTTACAGCTTCGGCATTTTGTTGGTCGAGCTGATTTGCTGTAGAAAGAACTATGAGCCGGAAGCGGAAATTGAAGCTCAAATTGTGCTAGTTGACTGGGTGTATGACTGCTACCACGACGGGAGCATAATTAAGCTAGTGGAGAGCGATGAGGAGGCATCGAGTGACATAAAGAGGGTGAAAATATTTGTGATGACAGCATTATGGTGCATCCAAGAAGACCCTGCTTTGAGGCCAACCATGAAGAAAATCACTCAGATGTTGGAAGGAGTTGTTGAAGTCCTAGTACCTCCAGTTTCAAGCTCCTTTATCAGTTCAATATGATTTTTTTTTTTTTAATTTTGTTGACTTGATAATTCATTGATCATTCATAAGCTCTAAATGCTCTATATTTTTATATGATAAGCATAATAAAAGTCCTAAACTTATTGTAGAAGTGCAATCGAGTTATAATGTTAATCAAATTACTTTTAGATGCAGTAAGTTTTGCTTGATGTTGTTAAGTACATGAGAATACAATATCGTTACGTCACTCTATTTAGTCAAACAGACAAGTATTTCAAAACCTGAAACTACTATAAGCAAACTTTAGTAGAATATTTGTAGAATTATGTTCATTCATCATTGTTGCAACCATTTCTTTCCAAGTTGCACAAAGACTCGTCTCATTTTAAGCATTGAATCACCACAACGCCACGGACCACGGTCTGCATCCATTGAGTGCATGCCTGATGCAGGATGACCAAGCAAATTTCCTGGTACGTCCGAGCATATCTATGATTACTATTGAATTATTCAATTTGCACGAAGTAACTTAGTAATTGGTTCGAATTCGTAGGTATTGAATCAACTACGAGCCTTGCCTTCTTCTCCATAACTCATAAGGTCTCCAACTTAACTTGTTTGACGTTTGGTCAAAGTCTTCCAAATTCTTGCTGTTCCTTCAAAAATATGAGGGTCCCCGCAAGCTTGTGGTGTAGCCTCGCCGTTTTCTAAATTTGAAAGTTTTCTTTCACCACTGATTTATATAAAAAAAAAAGGAGAAAAAAGAGAATTAAATTTATAAAGATATAACCATCAGAAAAATTTAATATCAACGATACTATTATAAGATAATTTTTTGTAAACTTTGTTGGGTGTTGGTTTGCAAAACAAACAAGAATGCTTTTCTTCTTTGTCCCACATAGAAAAGTTAGGAGGAGATAGACCACATAATGTGTGAGTTTTTCTAGCTTATTTAGAAACAGCAATGAGGCGTGAGCCACACCTCAAAATACCCGCATGCTGGATGCGCAAATGATTGCGCAATTATTAGGCACACTTGACTCACTTGAGCGCTTGCGTTTTAATTAGCCCTAATCCACTATTTTTTTTAATTATATTCCATAAGGTTATCTTGTTAATCAAAATGTTGTATTTATTTTTTCAGCTTTTTTTTTTCGAAATGATTAAATTTTGAATTGTTATAAAAAATTATTATTATTTATTATTATTTATTATTCCGAAATTTTTACATCTTTTCAAGTTGTTGTTTGGAAAACATACCAATTCAATTAGCAACCTTTCCCGAATGGTCCTTTGCAATCGTACTAGTTCATTTTGCAATTTTCCCTGAAGGTATGTGTTCGTTCAATAAGACCGACACAAATATGTCAGGTTTTGAGAAAATGGTTCGCTAATTTTTTTTTCAGGTCTTTTTTCCAAAAACTACAATTTTTTTTCGAAATTATTAAATTCTGAATTTTTTAATAAAAAATTATTATTATTTTTATTCCGAAATTTTTATATCTTTTCAAGTTGTCGTTTGGAAAACATACAAGTTCAATTAGCAACCTTTCCTGAATGGTCTTTTGCAATTGTATTAGTTCATTTTGCAATTTTTCCCGAAGGTATGTCTTTGTTCAATAAGACCAACATAAATATGTCAGGTTTTGAGAAAACAGTTCGCTAATTTTTTTTTTTTTTTCAGGTCTTCTTTCCAAAAACTACAACCGTCCTTTTGAATTGTTTTCCTTGAGAGATTCGGAGAAATATTAGAATTGCTATCTAATATTCTCACTGAGACTTTGTTGTATCTTGGAGGAAATTTGCCGTTGAATATTAGCAATTTTATGGGAGCAAATAAATCCTTAAGAAAGTGATATCATATCTCAAAATCTCACTTCATTGTTCTACCCAATTTTAAAGTTGATTTTCCAACAAACTTTGCTGAATATAAAAATATAACTAATAAGATACTTCAAGAAAAAAGAAACAAAAAGAAGTAATACTATTATAAGACTAGATATATGTGTTGACATGGGCAAAATCTGTCCACAATTTGGTTCAAACGAGCCATGGGAAAGACTCCGGGAGCATACAAAGAATAAAATCTATAAAGAATGCTGGTTTCATTCATAAGGCTGAAGTAGCTCCACTCAAGGAGCACGCAAGTTTCATCTGACATGGCTTCAGTGATGTTAAGATTCCTTCTAGTACTTGTTATAATTTACCGGCAGAGTAAGGAACTTACCAACTTCATGTAGAATATAATTTACCACTCAAAATGAAAACGTAGCCGTGAAATTAGTACCTTAAGAGTGAAATTAGTAACTTCAAGTTCATTGACCATTTCAGAACAGAATCGTTCTCTTGTTGGTAAATAAATAGTTCAACTTGATAAAAAGGTTGCCACTCAACTTTTACTGGAAACTTGTAACAGTGAACAAGTTTGGTGAATTCTTATCATGGTAAAAACAGCTATCCACAATATCATTTTTAAATACATGTTTCCACTTGCACATGGCACTTTTTACATGTTTTGCATCAACAACGGCATGAAAATCCACAAGAGGAAACGCCATTGCCACTGGAAGTAGGTGATGATGTTATAGCTCATTTGGATACTATAAGGATTCGGTCCAACAAGAGTGGAGAGTGGTTGCTAGGGCTAAAGGGCTTGGACTAGGAACGACTCCTAATGGCTTCCAGAATAGCAAAGAGGACATAAGTAAACCACACGGAACAGACAGAGCAATTTAAGATATATATGTAAAAACTAGAATTAACTCACGGAGGCGCTTTTTGATTTAGCGGCAATTTGGAACTCCGAGGTCAAACCTACTTAGGTAGAGGCACTATGAGGAAGGGTGACCTCTTGAAAAAGTACTCACTTGTATGACAAATGACAAAACCGTGAGGCGCAGCATAGGATGGGCCAAAACAGCCAATACCTTGAGTGAGTTAAATTCAACGTGTCACAGATATAATCGCCAAGCAAATGCCAAATTGTTAAAAGCTTAAGAATCACTTTTACATGTTGCTAGGGACGCACATCAAAAAATGATTGATCAAGCAATTATATTTAAAAAATGACTAAATTCAATGAGTCATTTTTTTTTCATGAGTTGAGGGCATCGTTTTTTTTTTTTTAAATTTCATAAATAATTTTCAATGATTAAGTATGAAATCTAGTAAAGTTCAATACTAAGCATGTCAACTTATTTAGGAAATTGCCACCAGAAACAAAATTTTACTAGCGAAATTAACAAATTACTAGTGAAATTAGTGGCTTACTTTTAGCTTAGTGGAATTTTACCAACATGATATGGAATTTATCAACTTTGAGCGAAATAGTAAATCATCAATTTTTCAACTTAACAGACGGACCACTTGTAAAAGATTAGAAGACTTGGTGAAAATCATTATTTTAGATAATATGTCATATAATTTTGACATGGACGTCCCGAGTGCGATAGATTTGGTTTGAGCGAAGAACGAGTAGCCACCTGGCCTTCAACGACGGAACGTACAGGACAAGCTCGAACATAATAGAAATTTCTGTTAGCGTATGCCGGTTTCAATTTAAAGGCCGATGTAGCTCCGCTCAAGGAGCACGCAAACTTCATCTGACAAGGCTTCAGTAGTATTAGGAATTCTCCTAGTACTTGTTCCGCTCCGCTTTCCGCCAAAGCTCAGACTGCCGGCAATGTTACCTTGGGCTCCTCGTTGACCGCGAACGACAGGAACACTTCCTGGCGTTCTTGCTTGGTTAGGCCGCCACTCAATTCATTCTCCTCAGGATTTTGATGATGCTATTGAGAAATAAAAATAATCCGAGGTGGATATTTTTAAATCACTGTGTTAATGATGTGTGATTGGAAATGAAAAAACAAGGTGAGGAAAATGATGTCAAACGTTTCAATGTTCTCCTCAAGTCGATTCTCCCACAATGTAACAAAAAGCACAATCTTCTTGGTTGCAATAGATGCAGTGAGAGGCATGAATGTCGTTAGATAATGCAAATTCACATATCTTTTGCTAAGGATTAAAAAATCAAATCCCTAATTTTATGAAACGTATTGAAAAATTGACAATGAATTCCCAAACAAAAATCATGTCTATCCAGCCCAATCCATGAGTAAACCACGCTCCCTTCGAGTTCATCCATCTCTAATCTTCATCACCTTGCTGTCCTAAAAGGCATTTGGTTGTTTATCACAAAACAAGCATTGAATCGAAGTTTAAAGTCGAGCGTGCTAGCTTGCCTCGCCCCAATGGGTGTCCATAAGATTTTTTATTAAGTTATTGATTTGATACTTCATTGATCCTCTATAAGCTCTAAATGCTCGATATTTTTTTTTTGGAAAAAGTGCATCAAAAGTCCCAAAAAGTTATTACAAAAGTGCAATCGAGTTATGAAATTTTCCAAAAGTGTAATCAAGTTTTAAAACTTATGAAATTAGTTCAATCAAGTCTCTCTATTAACTCCATCCGATTTGGTTAATGAAAAAAAAAAACTGAGATGGTTTACTTTTTTTTTTGTTTTTTTAAAGAGGTGCTGCTGAGGTTGCGGGAGAATTACCAAAAAAGTTCTAAACCTATTGCAATTGTGCCAATTCAGTCATAAACTTTTTTTTTTGTCCAATTTAGTCCTAAACCTTTTATAATTGTGCCAATTCAGTCCATCCGACCAAAATTGGCCGGCCGGCACTGACGTGGACGCCGGCGGGGGACAGTCGGCCGGCAAGGTAATTTTTAAAATTTTTTAAATAATTTTTTAAATTTTTTTCGAATTTTTAATTTTTTTTAATTTTTTTTTTTTTTTGCCTTCTTCTCCTTCCTCTGGCCGGATGCCGGCCAGAGGTGAGGGCCGGCGAGGCTGACCTCGCCGGCCACTGGCGAGGCTCGCCCCGCCGGCCACTGGCGGAGGCGAGCCTCGCCCAGCGACGGCGAGGCGGCCGTCGCCAGATCTAGCGACGCTCGACCTCGCCATGGCTGGGCGAGGCCGAGCCTCGCCAGATCTGGCGACGGCCGCCTCGCCGGCCACTGCGAGGGCGAGGGTCGACCTCGCCCAGTGGCCGGCAAGGCTGCCGTCGCCATCGCCACCTCCGCTGCCTCCGCCGTCCCCCCGATCGTCGGCACGATCTGCCCCTCCGAGCTCAAGCGGCCCTCCCCGGCCGTGACCGTCGCCAAAACCCTGTTCCAGCGCCTCTGGACCGACGAGGACGAGATCGAGCTCCTCCGCGGGTTCCTCGACTACACCACGCAGCGCGGCAGGGCCTCGCCCTCGCCAGTGGCCGGCGAGGGCCGAGCTCGCCGGATTTGGTGAGGCTCGGCCTCGCCCAGCGACGGCGAGGCCGCCGTCGCCAGATCTGGTGAGGCTCGGTCTTGCCCAGCCATGGCGAGGTCGAGCCTCACCAGATCTAGCGACGGCCGCCTCGCCGTCGCTGGGCGAGGCTCGCCTCCGCCAGTGGCTAGCGGGGCGAGCCTTGCCAGTGGCCGGCGAGGTCAGCCTCGCCAGCCCTCACCTCTGGCAGGACGCCGGCCAGAGGAAGGAGAATAAGGCCTAAAAAAAAAAATATTTAAAAATATTTAAAAATTCGAAAAAAATAAAAAATATAATAAAAAATATTAAAAAATTACCTCGCCGGCCGGCTGTCCCCCACCGGCGTCCACGTCAGCGCCGGCCGGCCAATTTTGGCCGAATGGACTAAATTGGCACAATTATAAAAGGTTTAAGACTAAATTGGACAAAAAAAAAAAAGCTTAGGACTGAATTGGCATAATTACAATAGGTTTAGAACTTTTTTGATAATTCTCCCCTGAGGTTGCTAGGTTAGCCATTTTAGAAAAAAAATAAAATAAACGGAAAGTTGGCTCGAGACATCCGCTAGTGATACCCAAAATCGCAGGCGCAAGCTCTCACTTTCACTTATTTAATTCTATCAAAAGCTATTCTATTGCTCTTTTCGTCATTTGGCATTGAAATACTTTACTGCCAATCTCAATAGAGTACTACACCATCATTCAGCGATACCTCTAGTCCTTTCTTTACTTGAAAAATTGATTTTTTCTTTGTGGTTGGAGCGGTCGACGATATATTAAAAAAAGGTAAATGATTTGGTGAAATTTTTTAATGTATTGTAAGAATAACAGTTCGTGCTGAGGGCTCTCATTGACGTCTGTTTGAGTGGGAAATGTGGGCTTTTTGGTAAAGGAGGGCTGATAATGTACGACGTTACCTCATCAAATGTTGCCTATCACATTGTTGATGTACCTCTTGTACTTCTCCTTGGTATGTGTTGGGAATAACAGATCTCCGAAAACCGGATTCGACACTAAATCGAACCCCTAAATCAATGCGGAAGACGAAGCCCGGGAAAACACGTATCACCGATCGTAAAGCACACCACGGATTCGAGCATACCTTGTTAGCCACAGATTAGACACCAATGCCGATAGAGGAAGAGAAATTTGTCCCTTGTTCGATCCGATGACGCTTGAAGGGGAGAAAACAGTGGCCTTGTGCTTACTGTCCTTTTTGGAGGGAGAGAGAGCGCAGGAGAGAACGTACGTACATTCTGCCAAACGTTGTCTTCTCTCTCTCTCTCCTCCCTTTTATACCTTCCCCTTCCACGGGCCCTATTCCCGTGGGCCGGGCCTTTTGTGCCCAGCATGGGCGGACGGGCCTTGAGCCCAATACATATAAAACCATCAGTATGATAGGTGGATTGTTGGGTAGCTTGTATAACTTCTTCCTGGAGAAGGTTCTTCGTGTCTACAATCTCATCAACGAGTAAGTTCTCTTTCCTTTTCTCCTCAGTAATCGCAAGTATGGGATTATGCAGTAACAATAAACTGATTACAACAATGACCTTGTTCTTTCAGAAAGGGCATTGCCTACAAAATTGTGCTTGCTTGCTGGATTTCAATTTCCACGTCGTGTCTCCTGTTTGGACTACCGTGGCTGGCATCTTGTCGAGTTTGTCCGGCCGATGCTGGAGAAGCCTGTCCCACAATAGGCCGATCTGGCAACTACAAGAAGTTTCAATGTCCTCCTGGACATTACAATGATCTTGCCAGCCTAATATTTAACACGAATGATGATGCAATCAAAAATCTCTTTAGCAAGGGCACGGATGACGAGTTCCAGTACTCTTCTATAATTATATTCTTTGTCACATGTTATTTCTTGAGTATACTTAGCTATGGCATTGTCGCTCCTGCTGGCCTTTTTGTTCCTGTAATAGTTACTGGTGCATCTTATGGGCGTTTGGTTGGAACGTTGATTGGTTCTCATTCCAATCTTAACCATGGTCTTTTTGCTGTGCTGGGTGCTGCTTCTTTTCTTGGTGGATCTATGAGGATGACGGTTTCTCTATGTGTAATCCTTTTGGAACTGACGAACAATCTGCTGTTGCTACCCTTGATGATGGTGGTTCTTCTTATTTCAAAGACCGTAGCTGATGCTTTCAACGGCAACATCTATGACCTTATCATGAAAGCAAAGGGCTTTTCCTTACCTTGAGACCCATGCCGAGCCATATATGAGACAATTAACAGTTGGTGATGTAGTGAGTGGGCCCCTTCAGCTGTTTCATGGCATCGAGAAGGTCGATAATGTGGTACATGTGTTGCGACCTACAAGGCACCACGGGTTTCCTGTAATTGATGAACCTCCACATTCAGAGTCCCCCTTTCTGTATGGTTTAATTCTCCGTGCTCATCTGATGGAGCTTTTAAAGAAGAAAGCTTTTTTGTCTGATCCAGTTCCGACGGATATTGATGCCTTTGAGCAGATTTCAGCAGAGGACTTCATGAAGAGGGGATCAGGTCATTATAACATGATAGAAGATATAGACTACTGAAGAAGAGATGGAGATGTTCTTGGATTTACATCCATTTACTAATGCTTCACCTTACACGGTTGTGGAGACAATGTCACTTGCGAAGGCTCTCATACTTTTCCGGGAAGTTGGCTTGAGACATCTACTGGTGATACCTAAAATCTCTGGCGTAAGCTCTCATTTTCACTTCTTTAATTCTATCAAAAGCTATTCTATCGCTCTTTTTGTCTTTTGGCATCGAAATACTCTACTGTTAATTTAAATAGAGTACTACCCCATCATTCAGTGATTTTGCTCGTGGCTCTAGTCCTGTTTCTACTTGCAAAATGGACTTTTTTCTTTTTGGTTGGAGCAATTGACGATATATGAAAAACACTGATGCCTTTCTTCTTTTCAGCAAATTGGGCCATTTTTCAGAATCACATTAATACCATCTTCCTTGGCCTCACATACTTGATTTTCTCACCCTCACCTCTTCCATTCTTATTTTACTCGATTATCTTTCTTATGTTCCTGTTTGACCCTTTTTGGTGAGGACTGCCAAATACTTCTGTAGCTTCTCTAGCTCAGCTTTGCACTAAGATGTTTTCCTCTCCGTTTAGCTGAATTTCCATTTAGCTGAATTTCTGTATATATGGCTACTTGACATTTGGTGGCTTCCTAGTTTCACTAGAAAATCAGAGTGGATCATGGTGAGAGATCACAATTGATTTTTCATCTCGTCTTTTGCGGGCATTTGGTGCGATACTTAAATGTGACTGGGTGCTTAATTATTGCAATAGCATTCTGCTCTAGTTGAACATGTTCTTCTATGTTTTTATTTTAATCTCGACGCTCTTTTATTACAGAGATCGCCTGTGGTGGGCATATTAACAAGACATGATTTTATGCCTGAGCACGTGTTGGCATTGCACCCGACACTCATTAGGAGCAGATGGAAGAGATTAAGACTACAGTTTCCCCGCCTATTAAAACTATTCTAGCATAGCCCATTGAGCATTCGGGAATTTATCCAGGAAAATTCCTACTCGATCGGGCCAGATTTTGCGGCATTCATGCAGCACAGAGCTTATTGGAAGCCGCTCATTATAAGATCAGGCCCTTGATCGAACCCTACAAACCCTGGAAAATTAGCCCTTCGCCTTACTAGTCGAGCATTGTCGAAAGCGGCGGGTTGTAATTTATTTGCGGGACGAATGTATAAACAGGAAGTTTTGGCTGGCATTATCACGGTGGCGCGGGAATACTTCTGCCGTGACTGATATGCTGAAGTTGCAGAGGACTCTTGACAGTAAGATCAAAGATGTGCAGAAAACTGTACATAGTTACCTCTTATGCAGTAATCTATATACAGGAACACTCCCCTTTTTGTGAACTGATCATTTATACTAAATGGAAACCAAATTGCTTTTAGATGTGGTAAGTATTGCATGATGTTGTAAACTCCACGAGCATGATATCTTTCTGTCACCGTGACATCCATGTAGCCCAACATATCGGTTTCAAAATTCGGAATTCCTGGATGCAAACTTTTGGAGAGTGTCTGCTGAATCAATCAATTTCGTTCATAATTGTTGTAATCCTTCCTCTCCAAGTTGCACAAGACCGCACAATGCCGCTGCCGGAAGCATTGATCGGTCACATGCTCAATGCAAATTTCCACGTACTTTCAAGCATATTCAATTTCCGCGGAGCAACTTGTAGTCGGTTTGAATTCATGGGGATTCAGCAGCTACGCATAAACCACGGGGTGCTAGCGCAGGGACTCATCTCCCACGGCTCCCCACTTTAGTTGCGCATCATGATGAGTTGGGGATTCGAACTCTGGCCTTGCGTGTGGCCAACGTTTGATTCCACCAACTACAGGGTGGCCAACGTTTGATTCCACTAACTCGGCCACCACGGGGTGAGTTTTTTCTTCAATCACTTTCATCTAAAAAAATCTCCAAATTGAATCGACTGCTGGCCCTGCCTTCTTCTTCCATCACTTTAATCTAAAAAAATCTCCAAACTGAATTGACTGCTGCCCTGCCTTCTTCTTCCATCACTTTCATCTCAAAAAATCATCACTTCAATCTCAAAAAATCTCCAAATTGAATTGACTACTGGCGTTGCCTTCTTCTTCCATCACTTTCATCTCAAAAAATCTCCAACTAAACCTGTACGATGAAGATTGGTGTTTTCCAAGTGCTTTCCTTGAAAATGTATCTGGTCCTGTCAAGCTTATGGAGCAGAGACGCCTTATTCTAAGTTTAACAAGTTCTCTTTCACCATTGATTTTTTTTTTTTGGGTAAAAGTAAGCAATATATTAATAGGGGTCAAACTGTACAAACAACACGGCTCCAAAAGCTTACACTCAAAATGAACATGCTCATTGAGAGTGAAAGGAAGCCGCGGACAAGCAACGCTCGTGGGATGTGGACCCCATCATCTTTGCCCATTGAGAGTGAAAGGAAGCCGCGGACAATCTTTCACCATTGATTTCTATATAAAAAAAAGGGAAAAATAAAGAAAATGAAGAAAGATAAATTCACGGAGATATCATTATCAGAAAAATTAAATCGATGATATCAATATAAGAGTTTTTGAAGAAAATTTGATGAATTTATCAATAGAACTATTTAAGAAAAAAGAAACAATATCAACTAAAAAATCAATACTCATTATAAACTTTAAAATGGTTTATTAATTGCTGTTAAAGAAATGGTTTATTAATGCAAAAAAAGATTAACTAATGAAATATATGTACAAATATCACCTCCTATTTTAATTAATCCTTTCCTTTTACTTCAGGTGGAGCTTTTATGAAACTTCAGACCATATGGTAAAATCATTATTCTAGATATATATGTGGTTTTTTTTTTGAGTAAAAGATAGTGATAGATATATGTGTTGACATGGGCAAAAGGCTATCCGCAACTTCGGTTCAAACTTGCTGTGGAGAAAAAAGGAGGAGCAATCGCATCAAAGCGGAGGAGGAATGGTCGCCTCTCTCACCCGCCGTGAACGACGGGACGTACAGGAGAGACTCCGGTAGCTTGGAAAGTAGGGAATCTCTATAAGAACGCTGGTTTCTTCCTTAAGGCCGAAGTAGCTCAACTCAAGGAGCACGCCTGTTTCATCAAATATGGCTTCAGTTATACTAGGAATACTTCTAATACTCGTTCCACTTCCCCTTTCCGCCGAAGCTCAGACCCACGGCAACTTGACCCTGGGCTCCTCGTTGACGGCGAACGGCCAGAACTCTTCCTGGCTGTCGCCGTCAGGTGAGTTCGCCTTCGGGTTCCGGAGAATGGGAAGAGGAGCTCATTTGTTGGCTATATGGTTCGAGAAGATAGAGGACAAGACCATAGTCTGGTCGGCGAACAGCACTAATCTAGCGCCAGAAGGTTCAGAAATCCAGTTGACCGCCGATGGCCGATTTGTGCTTGCCGACCCAAACGGAGGAGAGTTGTGGTCTCCTAGCCCGACGGTCGCTGGTATAGTGTATGCGGCCATGCTCGACACGGGGAACTTTGTCCTAGTTGACCAAAACCACGTCAACTTGTGGGAGACGTTCAGCCAACCAACCGACACGATCCTGCCTACGCAACAGTTGGATCAAGGGACTAAAGTTAACGCTCGCTACTCCGAAATGAATTACTCCGCCGGGAGATTCAACTTCATGGTAGGAAACGATGGAAATCTTTCATTCTATGCCACTCCTGACCGGTGGAATGCCTCAAATATCTACTGGGTCAGCGACACCGTAGGTAGCGGCGTCCAGTTGATATTCAATCAAAGTGGTCAGGTCTACCTCACGGCTAAGAATGGAACGGTTCTCAAAACGCTCACCTCAGGCACAGTCTCGACCAACGGATTTTACCAAAGAGCGATCCTCGAATATGATGGGGTCTTCAGGCAATATGTCCACCCAAAGATGGCAAATTCAAGTTCTGGCCGGCCAACGGGCTGGTTGACGGTCTCTATTCCGATCCCTCCAAATATATGCTTAAGCATCCCGCAAAATATCGGTTCTGGAGCTTGTGGCTTCAACAGCTACTGTACTCTTGAAGGTCAAGATCAGAGGCCTCGATGCCTCTGCCCACCTGGATATACTCCGTTAGATTCAACAAACGAGATGAGCGGATGCAGACAGGACTTCGCACCCCAGAGTTGTGATGGAAGCAGGCCTGAAACAGACCAGTTCACTATCAAAGAACTGCCCAATACAAATTGGCCAGAGTCTGATTATGAGCGTAGAACGAACCAAACCGAGGAGAGTTGCAAAGAGGCTTGCTTGGCTGATTGTTTTTGCGCACTTGCTATTTTCAGTGGCGGAACTTGCTGGAAAAAGAAGATCCCTCTTTCCAATGGAAGGGTGGACCTTAATGATGTTGGAAAAGCTCTGATCAAGGTCAGGAAAGATAACTCGACTTCAAAATCTAGGGGAAATGGAAACAAGAATTCCACTCTAATTATCATTGGATCGGTGCTGTTGAGTAGCTCTGTGTTTGTGAGCTTGCTTCTACTCCTCATTATCTATTTAATTTATAGAAGCTTCCGATCTAGGGTTTCTAAGTTGTCACGACCAGTCCAGATCAACCAAGCCACAGGCACGCAGACCTTCACTTATCAAGAGCTTCAAGAAGCAACAGATGGATTCAAAGAGGAATTAGGTAGGGGTGCTTTTGGAACGGTGTACAAAGGTGTCCTCAGATCCGTGGATACAAACCTTGTGGCAGTAAAAGTGTTGGCAACAAGGACTGGAGAAAGCGAAAAAGAGTTTGAAAGAGAAGTGAGTGCAATTGGCAAGACTAACCACAGGAACTTAGTGCGGTTGCTTGGATTCTGCAATGAAGGTCAACATCGACTACTGGTGTATGAATTCATGAGCAATGGCACTTTGGCGGATTTTCTATTTGGCATTTTAAGGCCCAGCTGGTACAAAAGAATAGAAATTGCCTGTGGTGTTGCACAGGGGCTCTCTTACTTGCATGATGATTGCACTAGGCATATAATCCACTGCGACATCAAGCCCCAAAATATTCTTCTTGATGGCTCTCTCACTGCAAAATTATCGGATTTTGGAATAGCGAAGCTCTTGATGGCGAACCAAACACGAACCATCACTGGAGTTAGAGGAACCATAGGTTATTTAGCACCAGAATGGTTCAGGAATATGCCTATTTCTAGCAAGGTAGATGTTTACAGCTTCGGCATTTTGTTGGTTGAGCTCATCTGCTGCAGAAAGAACTATGAGCCGGGAGCCGGAATTGAAGCTCAAATTGTACTGGTCGACTGGGTGTATGACTGTTACCTCAATGAGAATGAACTTTCGCTCGTGAAGAGTGACGAGGAGGCATCAAACGACATGAGGAGGGTGAAAAGATTTGTGATGATAGCATTGTTGTGCATCCAGGAAGACCCGGCTTTGAGGCCAACCATGAAGAAAGTTACTCAGATGTTGGAAGGAGCTGTTGAAGTCCCAGTACCTCCAGTTCCAAGCTCTTTTATTAGTTCAATATGATTTTGCTTATTTAAGACAACTGTTGTCTGTAATCATAAAAAGTATTCGTACTTGTCTATAAGTGCTATTACGCATAGTGTCTTCATATGGATCCTGCTTAAATAAGCTATATCATCAGTCAAGTTTGACATTTCCTCGCATGTATCCAAGAGAGAACGGGTTGATGATGGTCGCAAACGAGATTGCTTGCGAGGCCGCATGCAACTATCAAAGCATTTTAATTGACATTTTGCTTCAAGAAAATTGCATTTGACACGGTGGAAGAGTATTTTAACTTGATCCAAGCAAAACAGACCTTATATGCTAAATTAGATGATGAGAAGCATATGAAACTTGCCGATCCTCAGGTCGTGGATCGTTGATCTGGAATCCCAATGTCAACAGTTCTGCTACTTTTTTATTCATATAGGAGGGACACTTCTTCTAGACCAAAGAAATCCCAGTCCGCAAATCACGTAGTTGGAAGTATAATTTGAGTGCGACTAGCAGGTACCACCTAGAGGGGGTGAATAGATGATACTACAAAATCTTGACAAATTAAAACAGAATAGAATGAGTCAAGATTAAATTCTGAATATGGGTCGGATATTGGAATGCAGTAGCATGGACTTTGAAGCACCTAGCGAGTGTGCAATAAAAAATAGCAATAAATAGTAAAAGTTTAGAGAAAATAAAATTGCGCACGGAATTTATAGTAGTTCAGCTTAAATTAAGTCTACATCCACTCTTCCAAACTAACAGCCTACTGGTTGGATTTCACTAGATAACTAATGATTAGTTACAATCAAGTTATGCCGCTTATACCCAAGTGCTTCTATCCAAAGTTGGTGCTGTTTATACCCAAGCCGATAGGATTTGTTATCTTACGCCAAAACACACACTTATAACACTATCAACACCTCTCAAATGATTACAAATTTAAACTCACAAGATAAGTGTATATGGTCGAAGTCCACTCAGATTTTGGAATTACAGGCTATACGCTTCGTCTCTTATAGGCTCCTCGAGTTTAGTATGTGGTCGAAGTTCACTCAGGCTATGTAAGGGATTTCCCATACATAATCAAACGATCTTTCTTCTTGATGCATCTGTTGAGAAATTGCGAGAAGCGACACAAGGCAGATAATTTTCTAAGCAATACGTATTCCTTTCCAAATGACCGTTGGAGATCCTGTATAAACAACTTAGTGAGCAATGGTCAAAGCCATTCCATAACGGGTCCAAACAAGACGGAACTGGAAAATGTACCGAGACGAGACAATGGAAAGATCCCGTAGATAAATGGGTTAGATTTCACGTTTGTCTCAGTCAGCTATGGCATCTACCAGCGCGTTCGCCATCTTTTTCACGTCATATTCTCAATTTGATTGAACGGACAACGTTTTGCTCAAGGGTCTTCGTCTTTCGTTTGTTTCACTCCGGAAAAGTTTGCTTGCGCTAATTTCATAGAAGCAGATGAATGCCCCCATTCGTGCAGCTGGCGAAGCAGAAAGTCACTAGACAATTATGAGCTTGGTCCCTTTGCATGCATGCATGAGGCCATTCCATCAATGCATGTACTTCTTCGTCCTTGTCCAATGCATGCTCAATTTAAGAGCATGTGGCCCAATGTCATCTTCATGTGGCTGGCCCACGTTAAGTTATTTGGAGTTAGGGTTTGGCCTTGCTGCTTGGTTGGGCCACGACTCGGTTCATTCTCCTCAGAATTTTTGACGATGCATATTAGAACTAAAGATAATCTCGAAGGTGAATATTTGTAAACCACTGTGTTAATGATGTATGAGAGAAAATGATATCAAAGGCTTCAATGTTCTCGTCGAGTTGAATCTCCCGTGATGCAGCAAAAATAACAATCCCCTTAATTGCGATGAAATGTAGTGCGAAGCTTTTTTGCTAAGGACCACCAAATTGAATACCTAATGTTAGGCGTCAACAGTGAGTCTCCAAACAAAAACCATGTCTAGCCAGCATGAGTAAACTAATCTCCATTCAAACCATTCAAATCCATCCATCTCTAGTCTTCATTGCCCTGATGTCCTAAAAGGTATTTGGTTATGGTCCATTAATCACGTACAGAGCACTAAATTGAAGTTTAAATTCGAGTATGTTACCATGCCTCGCTCCAACAGACGTCCATAATATTTTTTTTCTAAGTTGTTGACTTGATAATTCATTGATCATTCATAAGCTCTAAATGCTCTATATTTTAATAGGATAAGTATACTAAAAGTCCTAAACTTATTGTAAAAGTGCAATCGAGTCATAATGTTAACCAAATTGCTTTTATATACAGTAAGTTTTGCCTGATATTGTTAAGTCCACGAGAATATAATATCGTTACGTCACTAAGACATCCATTAGTTAGACATACAGGAATGTCAAAAGCCAATACTACTATGAGCAAACTTTAGTAGAATATCTGCAGAAGTATGTTCATTCATCATTGCTGTAACCATTCCTTTCCAAGTTGCACAAAGACCCGTCTCATTCTAAGCATTAAATCACAACACCACAGACCACGGTCTGCATCCATTGAGAGCATGCCTGGTGCAGGATGACAAAGCAAATTTCCTGGTACGCCCGAGCATGTCTACGATTATGATTGAAACATTCAATTTTCACGAAGTAACTTAGTAATCCGTTCGAATTCGTAGGGATTGAATCAACTACGGCCCTGCCTTCTTCTCCATAACTCATAAAGTATACAACTTAACGTGTACGACGTTTGGTCAAAGTCTTCGAAATTCTCGCCGTTCCTTGAAAAATATCAGGGTCCTGACAAGCTTGTGGTGCAGACTCGCCGTATTCTAAATTTGGAAGTTTTCTTTCACCATGGATTTCTATTGAAAAAGGGGGAAAAAGAAATTAACTTTATAAAGATATAATTATCAGAAAAATTTAATATCAATGATACTATTATAAGATAATATTTTGTAACCTTTGTTGGGTGTTTGTTTGCAAAACAAGCAAAAGTACTTTTCCTTCTTATCGTACGTAGGAAAGTTAGGAGGAGATGGGCCACTTAATGTGTGAGTTTTTCTAGTTTGTTCAGAAAAAAAGTTTGGGGGTGTTAGCCAGACCTCATAATACCCCCGCGCGGATGCGCAAATAATTGCTCAATTATTAGGCACACTTGACTTGCTTGCACACTTGTGGTTTATTTAGTGCTAATCCCCTAACTTTTTATTTTATTCCATATGGTTATCTTGTTAATTGAAAGGTTGTGTTTATTTTTTCAGCATTTTTTGGAAATTATTAAATTCGAAATTTTATTAATAAAAATTATAATTATAATTAATTATTTTTTATTTCGAATTTTTATATCTTTTCAAAGTGTCGTTTGGAAAAAATACTAGTTCAATTAGCAACCTTTCCTGAATGGTGTTTGGCAATCGTACCGGTTCATTTTGCAACTTTTCCTGAAGGGATGTCTTTGTTCGTTGAGATTGATATAAATATGTCAAGTTTTCAGAAAACGGTTCTTTAGTATTTTTTTTTTTTGTTCTTCTTTCCAAAAACTACATCCATCTTTTCGAATTGTTTCCCTTAAGAGACTCTAGAGAAATATTAGAATTGCTATATAGTATTTTCATCGAGACTTTGTTATATTCTAGAAGAAATTTGTTGGTGATTATTAGCAACTTCGTGAAACAAATAAATTCTTAAAGAAAGTGATATCATCCCTTAGAATCTCACTTCATTGTCCTACCTAATTTCAAAGTTGATTTTCCAACAAACTACGCTGAATATATATAAATAGAACTAATAAGATATTTTAAGAAAAAAGAAACAAAAACAGGTAATACTATTGTAAGACTAGATATATGCGTTGACATGGGCAAAGTCTGTCCACAAATTTGGTCCAAACTAGCCACGGGAGAGACTCCGGGAGCATACAAAGTGGAAAATCTATAAAGAATGCTGGTTTCATTCATAAGACTGAAGTAGCTCAATTCAAGGAGCGCACAAGTTTCATCTAACATGGCTTTAGTGATGTTAAGATTCCTTCTAGTACTTGTTTCACTTATAAGATAATAAGTTACCAGCAGAGTAAGGACTTACCAACTTCAAGTAGAATATGATTTACCGCTCGAAATGAAAACTTAGCAATGAAATTAGTACCTTAAGAGTGAAATTAGTAACTTCAAGTTCATTGACCATTTTAGAACGGTATCGTTCTCTTGTTGGTAAATTATAAATAGTTCAACCTCATAAAAAAGTTGCCACTATAAATAGTTCGACCTAATAAAAAAGTTGCCACTCAACTTTTACTGGAAACTTGTAACAGTGAACAAGTTTGGTGAATTCCAGTAAAAACAGCTATCTACAGTATCATTTTTAAATACATGTTTCCACCTGCCCATAGCACTTTTTACATCTTTTGCATCAACAACGGCATGAAATTCCACAAGAGGAAACGCCATTGCCAGTGGAAGTAAGCAATAATGTTACAACTCATTTGGATACTGTAAGAATTCGGTCCGACAAGGATAGGGAGTGATTACCGGGGCTAGAGAGCTTGGACTAGGAATGACTCCGATGGCTTACAAAATAGCAAAGGGGACATGAATAAATCATGCCGAATAGACATAGAGCGATTTGGGATACATATGTGAAAATTAAAATTAACTCAAGGAGGCGCTTTGATGTAGTGGCAATTTGGAACTCCAAGTTTAAACTTGCTTAGGTAGGAACACTACCACGATAGGTGACCTCTTGAAAAAGTACTCACTTATATGCCAAATGAGAAAACCGTGAGGCGAGACACGGGATGGGCCAAAACAGACAATATTTTGAGTGAGTTAAATCCAGGGCACCACAGATACAATCGCCAAGCAAATGCCAAATTGTTAAAAGCTTAAGAATTAGTTTTACATGTTGCTAGGGATGCACAACAAAAAAATGATCGATCAATCAATTATATTTAAAAAATGACTAAATTCGATGAGTCATTTTTACTGTGAGTCGAGGGCATAATTTTCTTTTTAAATTTTATAAATAATATTTAAAAATTAAGTATGAAATCTAGTAAAGTTCAATACTAAGCTTGTCAACCTAATTAGGAAGTTGCCACAGGAAACAAAGTTTTACTTGTGAAATTAACAAATTACTAGTGAAATTAGTGGCTCACTTTTAGCTTAGTGGAATTTATCAACTTTGAGTGAAATAGTAAATCATCAATTTTTCAACTTAACAGATGGACCACTTGTAAAACATTAGAAGACTTGATAAAAATCATTATTTTAGATAATATGTCATATAATGTCGACATGGACATCCTGAGTGCGATAGATTTGGTTTGAGCGGAGAATGCGTAGTAACCTGGTCTTCAACGACGGGACGTACGGGACAGGCTCGGACATAATAGAAATTTCTGTTAGCGTATGCCGGTTTCAATTTAAAGGCCGATGTAGCTCTGCTCAAGGAGCACGCAAACTTCATCTGACAAGGCTTCAGTAGTATTAGGAATTCTCCTAGTACTTGTTCCGCTTCCGCTTTCCGCCAAAAGTTCAGACTGCCGGCGATGTTACCTTGGGCTCTCGTTGACCGCGAACGACAGGAACACTTCCTAGCATTCTTGCTTGATTAGGCCGCGACTCAATTCATTCTCCTTAGGATTTTGATGATGCTATTGAGAAATAAAAATAATCCTGAGGTGGATATTTTTAAATCGCTGTGTTAATGATGTGTGATTGGAAATGAAAAAACGAGGTGAGGAAAATGATGTCAAAAGTTTCAATGTTCTCCTCAAGTCGATTCTCCCACAATGTAACAAAAAGCACAATCTTCTTGGTTGCAATAGATGCGGTGAGAGGCATGAATGTCATTAGATAATGCAAATTCACATATCTTTTGCTAAGGATTAAAAAATAAAATCCCTAATTTTATGAAACGTTATGAAAAATTGAATGAATCCCCAAACAAAAATCATGTATGTCTGGCCCAATCCATGAGTAAACCATGCTCCCTTCAAGTTCATCCATCTCTAATCTTCATCACCTTGCTGTCCTAAAAGGCATTTGGTTGTGGTCTGTTTATCACATAACAAGCATTCTATCGAAGTTTGAAGTCGAGCGTGCTAGCTTGCCTCACCCCAATGGGTGTCCATAAGATTTTTTTATTAGGTTATTGATTTGATACTTCATTGATCCTCTATAAGCTCTAAATGCTCACTATTTTTATGGAAAAAGTTCATCAAAAGTCCCAAAAAGTTATTACAAAAGTGCAATTGAGTTATGAAATTTTCCAAAAGTGTAATCAAGTTTTAAAACTTATCAAATTAGTTCAATTAGGTCTCTCTATTAACTCCGTCCGATTTGGTTAATGAAAAAAAAAACTGACATGGTGTACTTTTTTTTTTTTTTCCAAAAAAGAGGTGCTGCTGAGGTTGCTAGGTTAGCCATTTTAGAAAAAAAAAATAAAATAAAAGGAAAGTGGGCTTGAGACATCCGCTGGTGATATCCAAAATCGCTGGCGCAAGCTCTCACTTTCACTTCTTTAATTCTATCAAAAGCTATTCTATTGCTCTTTTCGTCTTTTGGCATTGAAATACTTTACTGCCAATCTCAATAGAGTACTACACCATCATTCAGTGATACCTCTTGTTGGAAATTAATCCAGAGAAAACACACTGTTTGTTGTAATCAGAATATCAATGAAATGGAGGTGAGGTACGGATATCCAAATTTCCATAAGGCAATAAGTTCCTCCCAATGGTGCTTCGCAGATTCACGAACTATGCCTCTCAAGATACAACATTTCAAACCTATTTGGATTAGCACTATGCAAACAAGATTCAGTCGAACCGTTCAATTGAATCAGCACACTTAGAAAAATCAGAAGAGTAGAAAGGTATATCAAAGCTTTTTGGAATCGAGTCGGAAAAACCAAAACCCAAAAAACCGTAATGAAGCTCTATGCTCCCAACTATTTATAAAGATTTTTAGTTCATGTACAGAAGAGATCCACGAAATTCATAAATCAAGAGATACATGAATTCAAGAAATTCATGAATCCAAAGATACGTGAATTCAAGAGATTCGTGAACTCTATAAATACATGAACTAAAAGATACATGAATCTAGGAAATTCATGAATTCAATAGATACGTGAACATAAAAGTTTTAGGAAATTCATGAATCCAAAAGAGATACATGAACAGAAAGGACATATATTAATTTATTGGTTTTCGTTGATCCATTAACCATAATTATAACAATCCCCCACATTAATGGATCAGCAAAACATTTTTCACTCGAAGGAATTTGAGCATGCTTGTTGAAATACCTGGCATCAAGATAGGTAGCTTTCACTTTGAACCTTCTTTAGTAAAAGCCTATCGGACTTACTTAACTAGTCGATGGACTAAGCCTTGAATCGCCAGTTGTTTGTGTAAGCCTAGACAATAAACCTTACACGGAGTATTTCCAATTCAAGATTGGTTCTTGGTTGTGTTCGTTCTTTTGGCCCTGAACTTCTCGGGATTCGTGCGTGCTTTAGAAAATCTAGACTTTAAAGATTTTCATAGAGTCGGCCAGCTCCACACATATAGGTGCATTCCTATTAAAGATATCCTACCATATCTTACTTGGATATTATATTCCAAGTTATAGGAAGTATTAAATGCATAACGTACCTTTAATAACACTGTAGGCAAGCACTGTTGCATCATAGGAATGGGAGACGGTGCTTACACTAGAATTTCCAGAATTTGCGTTGTCCTATTGAACCTAAACCATGGGATCTCCAATCGCATAGGTTAGGTTTCCACCCTGGAATCTATTTATTGGGTTAAGGCTCTTAAACCCATTCCCCTCGATGCGTAGTTTATTTGCTCTTTTGACAAACATTTTGTCAGTGGATCTGCAATATTTTCCTTTGACTTCATAAAGTCTAAAGAAATGATTCAATTTGAGAGCAACTGCCTTATGGTATTGTGTCTATAACGAATGTGTCCATACTTACCGTTATAAATTACATTATGCGCCCTTGCAATTGCCGCTTGATTGTCACAGTGTATGCAAATTGTAGGCATAGGTTTTGGCCACATAGGAACATCTTCTAAAAAATGTCGAAGCCATTCTGCTTCTTTAGCAGCTTTATCCAAACCAACAAACTCTGATTCCATTGTAGAGCACGTTATTAGAGTTTGTTAGAGGATTTCCATGACACTGCAGCACCTCCTAGCATGAACACATATCCGCTAGTCAATTTCAATTCATAAGAATTTGAAATCCAATTGGTATCACAATAACCTTCCAAAACAGCTCGATATTTGCCATATTGTAAGAACATAGTCTTTTGTCTTTTTCAAATATCATATTACTCTCATCAAAGCATTCTAGTGCTCGTGACCTGGATTACCGGTATATCTACTCAGTTTGCTTACTGAGTATGTAATATCAGGTCTAGTGCAATTCATGATATACATGATGCTGCCGATTACTTGAGAGTATTCCAGCTGTTTGACACTATTTTCAGTGTTCTTTCTCAAAGTGAGGTGTGGAAGAAAATGATTGTTTGCATCTTTACGCCGAATCTTTTAAATCTCTCAAATACCTTTTCAATGTAATGAGATTGTGTTAAACCTAAGCTATCAGAATTCCTTAGAATTTTGATGCCGAGTATAACATCTGCTATACCTAAATCTTTCATCTCAAAGTTCTCTTGAGAATGTTCTTGGTGATTTTGTTGACCTCAATGTTATCAAGAATTAATAAGTCATTGACATATAGACAAATAAATACATATCTAACAGTTGAGGATTTAGTGTACACACATTTGTCACACTCATTGATTCTATACCCATTTTGAATCATTACCCAGTCAAATTTCTCATGCCATTGCTTAGGAGCTTGTTTAAGTCCATACAATGATTTGACAAGTCTACACACTTTGTGTTCTTGTCCTTTAACCTTGAACCCTTCAGGTTGTTCCATATAAATCTCCTTGTCGAGATCACCATTTAAGAATGCAGTTTTCACATCCATTTGATGTATATGCAAATTGTATAGTGAAGCTATAGCAATCAACATCCTTAATGATATTATTCTTGTAACAAGTGAATAAGTATCAAAGTAGCCAAGACCCTCTTTTTGTCTAAACCCTTTGGCTACAAGCCGAGCTTTGTACTTATCTATGGAACCATCAGCTTTTAGTTTTTTCTTGAATTCTTTTTGCAGGATATATATCCTCAAAAAATTCAGCACCCCTTGATTCTAGGATTGTATTAACATGGATTTCCGCATTTTCAGATTTGTGAACCAAAAATCTATATGCACTACTATTTTGAGCATGACCAATAAATATGCAATCCACCGTTTTAGGTCCCAACTGAGTTTGTTTAGGATGAGGAATTGCCACCTTGGCTAAGCACCCCCACACTTTTAGAAAATTGTAGGATGGTAACTTTCTATTCCATAACTCATATGGAGTTTTACCTGTCTTTTTGTGAGGTATTTTATTAAGAATATAATTTGCAGTTAAAACTGCCTCCACCTCCACAAGTTCTGAGGTAAACGTGAACTCAAAAGCATGGCGTTACCATCTCCTTTAGTGTTCTGTTCAATTGTTCAGCAACTCCATTTTGTTGTGGAGTATAAGGTGCAGTCGTTTGGAGAATTATTCCAAAACTAACACACAACTCTTTTAAATTGATTGAATTGTATTCTCCTCTTTTATTAGACCTAAGCACTTTGATCTGTTTATCAAGTTGGTTTTCAACTTTTTTATACTTGACAAACATGTTTGTCACGTTCCAAATCCCGAGCGTGTGCCATCCCTATTTGGTCGATAATAATTTGCGACTTCCTAGGACGAGTCACCGACCTTTTCCATTTTATTGCACATGCGGAAGCGAAAAGAAATCCCCTGACAGTAATCATCTTGAGATAGAAAAGCAGGATACAAATTCATAAACAAACATGCTCTTATATTCACACTGAGTCATGTACAAAAGTCTATGGCCAAAAGACTACAAAAGACTGGCTTTCTAAAAAGAAGCGGTCCTAACTGACCTACGCTTCCAATCACCTCCTCTCAGCTCCAGGTCCTCCACTTGACGACCTTGAAAATGTTGTCCTACAACGGGGTGAGATATCATCTCAGTGAGTCTAAGCTCTAAGCCCCAATTAGGAGGGAAATACGCTCAGAAGTGTCCTAATCACACAATCACACAATCAATGAGACTTACCTCGTCTCAGATCCACTTTGTAGGTCAGTACAATTTATATCATAGACAATATGAGAGCATGAGCAACAATAAGCTTCAATAACTAAAACGCCACACTCAATTAATCATGCGTTCCTAATTTGGATCTCGGCATATAGCACGGCCTACTCTCAGTTCGGCGATCTTCTGGCATTTCCAGGCTTCATCTCACCCCATTGAGCATGGCGTGTCTCTTTATCAGACGGCTTTCCCGAAGGAGCATAGGACCCAGAATCAACTGTGACCGGCTTCCCGTTGTCCAGGGGGTATCCCGAATAGGGATAATGTCCAGCTCAACAGCTTGGGACGATTTCTCTTGACCATCACACGATCACTCAAATATGTCCCAGGGCACTGTGCATTGCACTCAAATGCTTCAATTAAAATGGTGAGCTTGGCCTTTTTCTTCGTATTAGAAATTCACATGAAATTACTCGTGTGTGGGTATACGGTTAACTTGATCCAGAAAAATTGATATTCTTCCTTTTTAAAATCCCACTATTTCATATAGTACTAAAAACTATTTTCGGTGTCAAAACCCGACACTCGGGATTTTCTGAATAAACATTGAAAATTCACAATCTTTGGAATTAAATACCAAAATCCAATCACCACTTAATTTACATAATTTAACACTCAATTACAGAAATTAACCACACCATTGCAATCAGCACGAAATTCCAGTCACCGGCAATCCCGGCTTAATTTCCGGAAAAATAATTAATAATTAAATAATTACTGAAATTAATTAAATAAATCAATTTAAATTCTAAAAATACTAACCTAGGCCAAAATCATTAAATTAATAACCAATACGGACTCGAAGAAATTCCCGAACCTTTCTAGATAAATAGTTTATTTAGGCCTTAGTTAAACCATGCTAACCACCTAACATGCTCAATTAAATAATTACATTTCTAATTTAATCTAACTAACCACCTAATTCCTAATAAAATAAATCTAAACACCCCTTAAACGTCATTAACCTACTAAGTAGAGTTTAGAGTATAAACTCACCGGTGTATTGTGAAAATCGGTTCACCGCGATGACGGCGCGACGGCGGCCGAAATCTTAATTTTCAGCGGCATCGACAAACTTGGGCCGGGCCTAAACTTGGCCCAACAAATCTCAGCCCAACTGAGATTTGTTGCTGAAACGGGCTGAGCTTCACTGGACTGGGCTGAATTCAAGATGGGCTGCTGGACTTGGGCTGATTTCTTATGGGCCGAAATTCACTGGATTGCAGGACTCTTGGGCCTGCTGTGGGTTGGTTGTTGCAGGCTACTCATGGACTTCATTGGGCTGCAGATGCGGAATTTATGGGCTGTCTTCGTGGATGGGCTGTGGCAGAAATTGAAGACGCATGGAGAGGATGCAGCTGGCGTCTTTGAGCTGGCCGAAGGAAGCAACAACTGCTTCGCTTGGGGGAACTTACGCGGATTGAAGAGGAAGTGGAGCTGGCCGCGTGGACTGAAGCTTGCTAGTGGAGGTAGCATGCGGATTGTGGGTGGACGACGAAGCAGCGTCGAAGAAGGGAAATGATGGGGTCAACAATTTGCCTCGGTGAGTGGTGTTGTTGACCAAGGTGCTGGCATCCAGGGAGCCGAAGATCGGTGGAGAAGGGGTGCACGAACTGGCGGGAGCTGGGTCGAAAACACACGCTGGGAGGTGTTGGAAATGTGGAGGCGTGCGTGGGGTTGAATGGCGGTCTTCCACGCTCGTTTGTTGACCGGAGGGGAACAAATCGAAGTGGAGATGACCTTGGTGGAAGGAGCAAGGGCGTTGTTGGTCAACAAACGGCAAGAGGGAGCAGCTTCGGTTGACTTGCTTCGTGCGGCGAAGGAGAGAAGACACGAAGGAGTGGAGCAGTGTCGAGCTGGCAACTTGGAGGGAATTGAGGCAGAGATTTCGGTGGTTTTGCAAGGAAGAAAAATGAAAGAAGAAGGGGCATAATAGTTCGGTTTAGGCGAGAAGAACGAAAGCAAGGCATAAGAGGCATGCCAATTTTGCTCGCGCGGGGAGGGGAAATGGATGAGTACGAGGGAGAAGCCAGCTAAGAGGGGAGCAAAACTCTTAAATCCTTAGCCAAACATATAATGTTTGGTCTCCCCCATAGCCCACACAAATATCTTCTTGCCCCTAATACTTTCTAGGATAAATTGAAGCCAAAATTAGCACAAATGGATGCCAAAAACACAGCCCCAACTCATGCTCCAAATTTCCATTTTTCATTTTATCTTCAATTTCTTCACTCAATTTCCCAAATGGAGATCCAATCTCGATGAAAAAAAATCCCGAACGATTTTCTATAAATTGCCGACACTCATAGGCTTGGCTTGAAAGTCCAAACTCGCTTAAATTTAGTCCAAATGAATTTCTGTTAATTTTCCGCAATGTCTGTATAAATTTTCTGCAAAAATCCTGGAGTCTCTGAAAATTTCTCGGAGGGTGAGTTGACGTTCCTAAAATAGATCGTGACACCTTAGAACTTTCAATTTCTGAAATCGGGTTTAAATTCGCGATTTTTTTCAATCTAGCGCGCTTTTAGCGTGACCTAGTCTATCAGGTAACTTTTAGGAATTTTTGGCACAATTGATCCGTGATTGATTTATCTCGAGTCACAATGTACATCTTCGACACATTGGCGACTCTCGATTATCATGAAAATCTCAAGATTTCAAATACGGACACAAGGTACCCAAAACGATAGAAAATCAATTTAGTGTCGATCGATGAGAATTTTGCAATCAAGTGGAATCACCCACATTTTGATCACCTATCTCAGTCGAATTGACATTTCTCTAATCTCTGATCGATTTTTAAGTGTGACGTAATGACCCTTGCAAATTAGCACGGTCGAGTAGTCGATTCCTAGTCGAATTCTCAAGCCTTTTGCGTTAAAATCCCTTAATAATTTTCCCAGATAGTCTAGTTATCTCTTGAGTGATCGGCTCAGAGAATAGCACTATAGACGCGTCGACGAAAGACCCGATTTATTCAATTGAAATCAGATTTGAAAAATCAGGATGTCACAATGTTCATAGTCTCATCTTTGCTAGTTAGTAAATAAACATAGCAAAATCTAGTATAGTCATCCACAAATGCGATGAAGTACTTATTTCCATCTCTACTTTCTACAAACTTTAAATCACATAGATCACTATGGATTAATTGTAGAGGTTCACTTGTTCTTTCAATGGACTTGAAAGGTTTCTTGGCAAACTTGGTTTCAACACAAGTCTCACACTTGTAACGGACATCCAACTCAAATCTTGGAATTAACCCCAAGTTTGCTATTCTCTTCATTGTACCATAGTTTACATGTCCTAATCTACCATGCCATAGATAAGGAGACACAACAGTGTAAAGTAAAGACTTTTCTTTATTAATAGTCTTTGGGTACATATAATTCGAGTTTACATCAATGACAGCCACATTGGCTTTAAACATGTCATTACACAAGTACCATTTTCCCATATACATTCCTCCTTTCGAAAGTACAAACTTGTCACATTCAAATACAACTTTGAAACCCTTCTTGACAAGTATAGAGCCAGAAATTAGATTTGTCCAAATCTTCGGTACATGTAGCACATTTAGCAAGGTGACCTCCTAGATGTAAACTTCAGGATCACCTTTCCTCTTCCAACAATCTTTGCTAATGTAGAGTTAGCCATATAAAGCTTCTCATTTTTTTCAGCCTTCTCATAAGATGAGAATATGTGTTTATCTGCACAGATGTGATTCATGGCACCTATATCTAGCCAACGGCCATTAGTGTTCGACACTAGAGATGCTTAGGACATCATGACAGCAGACTCTCATTAGCTATAACTGGAGGTGTTGTCATCACAGTAGGCAAGGTTCGTTGAACTATCTCTCCATAAACGAAGCCAAAAGCCATTTGGCATGTATTGTTATGAAAAACAGTCCCGGGTATACTAGTCATGTGACTTGTACCCGCACCACCAAAATTGGTGTTGGCCAAAGGGCCCGTAGCATTGGCTGCTACAAATTTAGACCCTGAGGGTTGAACATCTTCCATAGCAATGGTTAAATCGACCATAGGAACGTCTCTTGAAACATTCGGGACATTGAAGGGCACTTGATTGTTTTCAGCCATCTCAATAATCTAACAAGAACAACAAACAGTGAGTGAGCTAATCGCCTTAAGATTGTTGGAAATTAATCCAGAGAAAACACATTGTTTGTTGTAATCAGAATATCAATGAAATGGAGGTGAGGTACGAATATCCGAATCTCCTTAAGGCGATTAGTTCCTGCCAATGGTGCTCCGCATATTAACGAACTATGCCTTCCAAGATACAACACCTCGAACCTATTTGGATTAGCACTATGTAAACAGGATTCAGTCGAACTGTTCAATTGAACCAGCACACTCAAAAAAATCAGAAGAGTAGAAAGGTATATCAAAGCTTTATGGAATCGAGTTGGAAAAACCAAAACCCAGAAAACTGTAATGAAGCTCTATACTCCCAACTATTTATAGATATTTTTAGTTTATGTACAGAAGAGATACATGAATTAAATAGACGCATGTATCCACGAAATTTTTGAATCAAGAGATACATGAATTCAAGAGATTCATGAATTCAGAGATACGTGAATTCAAGAGATTCATGAACTCTATAAATACATGAACTAAAAGATACATGAATTTAGGAAATTCATGAATTCAATAGATATATGAACATAAAAGTTCTAGGAAATTCATGAATCCAAAAGAGATACGCAAACAGAAAGGACGTATATTAATTTATTGGTTTTCGTTGATCCATTAACCATAATTACAACACCTCTAGTCCTTTCTTTACTTGAAAATTTGATTTTTCTTTGTGGTTGGAGCAGTCGACAATATATTAAAAAAAAGTAAATGATTTGGTGATAGTTTTTAATGTATTCTAAGAATAATAGTTCGTGTTAAGGGCTCTCATTGAAGTCTGTTCGAGTGGGAAATGTGGGCTTTTTGGTAAAGGAGGGCTGATAATGTACGAAGTTGCCTCATCAAATGTTGCCTATCGCATTTTTGATGTACCTCCTGTACTTCTTCTTGGTACGATAGGTGGATTGTTGGATAGCTTGTATAACTTCTTCCTGGAGAAGGTTCTTTGTGTCTACAACCTCATCAACGAGTAAGTTCTCTTTCCTTTTCTTCTCAGTAATCGCAAGTATGTGATTATGCAGTAACAATAAACTGATTACAACAATGACCTTGTTCTTTCAGAAAGGGCATTGCCTACAAAATTGTGCTTGCTTGCTGGATTTCAATTTTCACATCGTGTCTACTGTTTGGACTACCGTGGCTGGCATCTTGTCGAGTTTGTCCGGCCAATGCTGGAGAAGCCTGTCCCACAATAGGCCGATCTGGCAACTACAAGAAGTTTCAATGTCCTCCTGGACATTACAATGATCTTGCCAGCCTAATATTTAACACGAATGATGATGCAATCAAAAATCTCTTTAGCAAGGGCACGGATGACGAGTTCCAGCACTCTTCTATAATTATATTCTTTGTCACATGTTATTTCTTGAGTATACTTAGCTATGGCATTGTCGCTCCTGCTGGCCTTTTTGTTCCTGTAATAGTTACTGGTGCATCTTATGGGCGTTTGGTTGGAACGTTGATTGTGTTGTTACTGATCAAAATAGTAAACAAGAAAATAGAAAACCAGAAGCTATATTTTTGTGATGAGGAAGAGAAGCGCAGAGAAACAGAACACAAACTTGCATACGTCTGTTCTAAAGGAAACTGTCAAGTACAAAACAACTTAAACAAAGCAAAAACTGCTCACGTACGTGCAACACATAACTGCACACAAACGTGCTATTAACTTCCTAGAAAATAGCAAAAACACTAAATAAATAACTAAATTGAACTTGGCTGTTTTTTAATAAAAAAATAGAGTAAAACAGAGCAGAAAACAGAACAGAAAACAGCAGAAAACAGAGTAAAAAAACAAAACAGAAAACAGCAACTTGAGACATTATAATCCAACAAACTCCTCCTTGGATCAGTTGCTGCTGCATACTCCAATTTTCTTTCTTAATACTTCAAATCTTCCAGCTTGAAGTGGTTTTGTGAACATGTCTGCAAGCTGATCTTCAGATCTGCAATAGACCAACTTAACTTCGCCACTTTGTTGCACCTCACGCAGAAAGAAAAATTTGACTTTGAAATGCTTGGTTTTGCCATGGAAAACTGGATTCTGTGATATTGCTAAAGCAGCCTGATTATCCACATTAATTTCAATGCAATCACTAGAATTCAACCACAGATCCTTCATTATCTTCTTCAGCCATAAAGCTTGATTTGCAGCTGTAGTAGCTGCTATAAACTCAGCCTCTGCAGTAGACTGAGCTACAATTTCTTGCTTTTTAGAACACCAGGAGAAACAAGCAGAACCAAGACTGAAACAATACCCAGATGTACTTTTCATGTCATCCACTGAACCAGCCCAGTCACTATCAGAAAATCCTTGCAAATTAAACTTCTGACCTTTTTCAAACTTCACACCAAAGAACAATGTTCCTTTGAGATATCTCAATACCCTTTTTGCTGCAATTAAATGTAACTGACTAGGACTACTCATAAACCTGGATAAAACACTCACAGCAAATAGAATATCTGGTCTGGTTGCTGTAAGATACATGAGACACCCAATCAGACTTCTATACATAGAAGCATCTACTGCATCAGTTCCATCATTCTTCTACAGCTTCTCTTTAGCAGCCATAGGAGTGCTTACACTTCGACAATCTTCCATCTGAAACTTTTTTAGAATTTCTTTCATGTATTTTTTCTGACAGATGAAGATCTCATATGAAGCCTGTTTGACTTCCAAACCCAAAAAATAAGACATCTTTCCCAAGTCTGACATCTCAAAAACTGCAAATAGATCTTGCTTCACCTTCTCAATCAATTCCATATCATTCCTTGTCACTAATAGATCATCTACATAAAGTGACAGAATTACAACACTGTGATTTACCTTCTTGACATAAAGAGTGAACTCACTTAAGCTTTTCACAAAGCCAAAATCTTGCAAATATCGATCTATCTTCCCATACCAAGCTCTTGGAGCCTGCTTCAGTCCATATAGAGCTTTCTTCAACCTGTATACACTCTCTTCTTGCCCTTTGATACTAAAGCCTTCAGGTTGTTCAACAAAAATTTCCTCATCAAGCTCTCCATTCAGAAATGCAGACTTGACATCTAACTGAAATATAGGCCACCCCTTCTCTGCTGCAATAGCTAACAGTAGCCTTATTGTATCAAGTCGTGCAACAGGAGCAAATGTTTCAGAATAGTCTACTCCCCATATTTGTGCATAACCTTTCACCACCAATCTAGCTTTGTGTTTATTAACAGAACCATCAGGATTAAGTTTTGTTCTAAACACCCAGTTAACCCCAATCACATTCTTATCAGATGGTCTGTCAACAAGCTCCCATGTGTGGTTTTTCTGGATCATTGCAATCTCCTCCTGCATTGCTGCAATCCACCTCTGATCCTCCTTAGCTTCCACAAAGTTAGATGGTTCGAGCATTGCCACATTGCTTCTTTCATAGATTTCAGCTAGTGACCTTGTGCCCCTCACTGGTAAATCATCCACACTGTCTTCCAATCCATCTATAACTTCATCAACCTCTACATCTGTTGCAGGTTGTTTTTCGAACTGCTGCTTTTCTGCACTCCTTCCTTCCATCCAATTCCACTCATCTTCCTCTAGAAAAACAACATCTCTGCTTACAGTCACCTTCCCTGTCATAGGGTGAAAAATTCTGTAAGCCTTTGATTGGAGACTGTACCCAATGAAGATTCCAAGCTCTACCTTCTTATCCAGCTTGTCCCTTTTGACCTCAGGAACATGAGTGTAACACAAACACCCAAAAACCTTCAAATTTTTCACAGAAGGTTTAACACCATACCAGACTTCAAAAGGTGTTGACCTCTCTAAGGCCTTTGTGGGCAATCTGTTCAACAAGAACACTACAGTATTAGCTGCCTCAGCCCAGAACTTCTTAGGCAACATCTTCTCCTGCATAATACATCTGGCCATCTCCATAATACTTCTGTTTTTCCTCTCACTGACCCCATTCTGTTGAGGTGAATAGGGAGCAGTGAATTGCTGCACAATTCCTGCTTGCTCACAATTCAACTTAAACTTGTGAGCAGTATACTCAGAACCATTATCAGACCTGAGCATTTTAATTTTCTTCCCACTCTGATTCTCAACTAAGGCTTTAAACTTCACAAACACATCAGCAACTTCAGACTTGGCTCGCAGAAAATAAATCCAACTCATCCTAGTCATATCATCAGTGAAGGTAATGAAATACCTGCTACCATTGAGAGAAGACTCAGACATAGGTCCGCATAGATCTGTGTGGACCAATTGCAGCTTCTCACATGCTCTCCAGCCTCCTCCTTTGAAAGGAAATCTGGTTTGCTTGCCAAGAAGACAAGTTCTGCACTGTGGAAATTCCTCCTCCAAACTTGGCAAGTCATCTGCCAAGCTATTTTTCTGCATAAACAACATGCTCTTCCTGTGAACATGCCCAAGTCTTTTATGCCATATCTTTGCATTTTCTTCTTTGCACTTTAAAGCCATTTGTTGCATCTCTTGTGGCTTGAACATGAAACTCTTGTCCTCCATTGGAATTCTTAGCACTTCTTTGCTATCTGCATTATTAATAAGACATTCCTTCCCTTCGAACTTCACTTTATAGCCCTTCTCAACTAATTGACCAACACTTAACAGATTATGGTCAATATTTGGCACAAAGAGAACATCACTTATCAGCTTCACCTCCTGATTTCCTTCAATAGCCACTGTACCCTTCCCTTGCACTTCGATATACTGTCCGTTGCCAATTCTGACTCTAGACCTAACTGACCTGTCTATACTCCTAAACAGCTTCGAATTGCCAGTCATATGATTGGTACAGCCACTATCCACCAGCCATGCATCATTCCCAACAAAAGATTCAGAAAAAGAAGCTACAAACAAGTGCTCTTCCTCAGTTTCATTCACTGCTACTTGTGCTTTTCCTGCTTGCTGGTAATTTTTTTCTTTGCAGATGGCTTCCATGTGACCCAACTTGTGACATCTTCTGCATCTAGCATCAGGCTTTCTCCAACATCTAAAAAACTGATGATTAGTTCCACCACAGTATTGACAAGGCTTTTTGTTCATCTTCCATTTGCTAGACCCACCAGAATTTCCTTCTTTTGCTACAAACTTGGAGTCACCGGCATTTTCTCTGGACTGAATCCATTTCTTCCCTTTGCCTCCATCATTTGACTTCACTCTAGCTTGCAGCGCACCCTCTACAAACTCTTCTCTTCTCATCAGTCTTCTGTGCTCCTGTGCCTGCAGAGCATTTAACAATTCTGCAAGCTTTATATCAGGTAGGTCTCTTGTATTTTCCAGAGACGCTATGGTGGCTTCGAACTTCTCTGGAAGAGACACCAGAATCTTCTGAACAAGCCTTTCATCCTTCAAGTCAGTCCCTAAAACTCTGATTTTTTCAGCTATCCCAACCAACCTATCAGAGTACTCCTTCACTGACTCTGAATCCTTCATCTGCTGTCTCTCAAACTCTCTCAAGAGATTCAACACCTTCATGCCTCTTATCTTCTCATCTCCCTCATATTCATCCTTCAAGAAATCCCATATTGCCTTTGCAGAATCACATCTCATGATCCTTGTGAAGATAGTGGGTGAAACAGCAACGTACAGGCATGACTTTGCCTTGGCCTTCCTTGTGATTCTCTCTTTATGGTACTTTATCTGATTCAAGGTTGGATTGTCTGGAAGTGGAGCAACCTCATAATCATCCTCCACAGCCTCCCATAAATCATGACCCTCCAAGAATGCCGTCATCTTGACAGCCCAAGCCTGATAATTTTCCCCAGAAAAGACTGGAGTTGCCATTGTAGAGAATCCACTCGATCCTGCCTCCATCAGCTTTTTCTTTGCAAATCGGAAGCAATCTTCACTCAATTACCCTCACTTCACAGTCCCTTAAGATCCCACAAACGCTCTGATACCACTGTTGTTACTGATCAAAACAGTAAACAAGAAAATAGAAAACCAGAAGCTATATTTTTGTGATGAGGAAGAGAAGCGCAGAGAAACAGAACACAAACTTGCATACGTCTATTCTAAAGGAAACTGTCAAGTACAGAATAACTTAAACAAAGCAAAAACTGCTCATGTACGTGCAACACATAACTGCACACAAACGTGCTATTAACTTCCTAGAAAATAGCAAAAACACTAAATAAATAACTAAATTGAACTTGGCTGTTTTTTAATAAAAAAACAGAGTAAAACAGAGCAGAAAACAGAACAGAAAACAGCAGAAAACAGAGTAAAAAAACAAAACAGAAAACAGCAACTTGAGACATTATAATCCAACAGATTGGTTCTCATTCCAATCTTAACCATGGTCTTTTTGCTGTGCTGGGTGCTGCTTCTTTTCTTGGTGGATCTATGAGGATGACGGTTTCTCTATGTGTAATCCTTTTGGAACTGACGAACAATCTGCTGTTGCTACCCTTGATGATGGTGGTTCTTCTTATTTCAAAGACCGTAGCTGATGCTTTCAACGGCAACATCTATGACCTTATCATGAAAGCAAAGGGCTTTTCCTTACCTTGAGACCCATGCCGAGCCATATATGAGACAATTAACAGTTGGTGATGTAGTGAGTGGGCCCCTTCAGCTGTTTCATGGCATCGAGAAGGTCGATAATGTGGTACATGTGTTGCGACCTACAAGGCACCACGGGTTTCCTGTAATTGATGAACCTCCACATTCAGAGTCCCCCTTTCTGTATGGTTTAATTCTCCGTGCTCATCTGATGGAGCTTTTAAAGAAGAAAGCTTTTTTGTCTGATCCAGTTCCGACGGATATTGATGCCTTTGAGCAGATTTCAGCAGAGGACTTCATGAAGAGGGGATCAGGTCATTATAACATGATAGAAGATATAGACTTGACTGAAGAAGAGATGGAGATGTTCTTGGATTTACATCCTTTTACTAATGCTTCACCTTACACGGTTGTGGAGACAATGTCACTTGCGAAGGCTCTCATACTTTTCCGGGAAGTTGGCTTGAGACATCTACTGGTGATACCTAAAATCTCTGGCGTAAGCTCTCATTTTCACTTCTTTAATTCTATCAAAAGCTATTCTATCGCTCTTTTTGTCTTTTGGCATCGAAATACTCTACTGTTAATTTAAATAGAGTACTACCCCATCATTCAGTGATTTTGCTCGTGGCTCTAGTCCTGTTTCTACTTGCAAAATGGACTTTTTTCTTTTTGGTTGGAGCAATTGACGATATATGAAAAACACTGATGCCTTTCTTCTTTTCAGCAAATTGGGCCATTTTTCAGAATCACATTAATACCATCTTCCTTGGCCTCACATACTTGATTTTCTCACCCTCACCTCTTCCATTCTTATTTTACTCGATTATCTTTCTTATGTTCCTGTTTGACCCTTTTTGGTGAGGACTGCCAAATACTTCTGTAGCTTCTCTAGCTCAGCTTTGCACTAAGATGTTTTCCTCTCCGTTTAGCTGAATTTCCATTTAGCTGAATTTCTGTATATATGGCTACTTGACATTTGGTGGCTTCCTAGTTTCACTAGAAAATCAGAGTGGATCATGGTGAGAGATCACAATTGATTTTTCATCTCGTCTTTTGCGGGCATTTGGTGCGATACTTAAATGTGACTGGGTGCTTAATTATTGCAATAGCATTCTGCTCTAGTTGAACATGTTCTTCTATGTTTTTATTTTAATCTCGACGCTCTTTTATTACAGAGATCGCCTGTGGTGGGCATATTAACAAGACATGATTTTATGCCTGAGCACGTGTTGGCATTGCACCCGACACTCATTAGGAGCAGATGGAAGAGATTAAGACTACAGTTTCCCCGCCTATTAAAACTATTCTAGCATAGCCCATTGAGCATTCGGGAATTTATCCAGGAAAATTCCTACTCGATCGGGCCAGATTTTGCGGCATTCATGCAGCACAGAGCTTATTGGAAGCCGCTCATTATAAGATCAGGCCCTTGATCGAACCCTACAAACCCTGGAAAATTAGCCCTTCGCCTTACTAGTCGAGCATTGTCGAAAGCGGCGGGTTGTAATTTATTTGCGGGACGAATGTATAAACAGGAAGTTTTGGCTGGCATTATCACGGTGGCGCGGGAATACTTCTGCCGTGACTGATATGCTGAAGTTGCAGAGGACTCTTGACAGTAAGATCAAAGATGTGCAGAAAACTGTACATAGTTACCTCTTATGCAGTAATCTATATACAGGAACACTCCCCTTTTTGTGAACTGATCATTTATACTAAATGGAAACCAAATTGCTTTTAGATGTGGTAAGTATTGCATGATGTTGTAAACTCCACGAGCATGATATCTTTCTGTCACCGTGACATCCATGTAGCCCAACATATCGGTTTCAAAATTCGGAATTCCTGGATGCAAACTTTTGGAGAGTGTCTGCTGAATCAATCAATTTCGTTCATAATTGTTGTAATCCTTCCTCTCCAAGTTGCACAAGACCGCACAATGCCGCTGCCGGAAGCATTGATCGGTCACATGCTCAATGCAAATTTCCACGTACTTTCGAGCATATTCAATTTCCGCGGAGCAACTCTGTAGTCGGTTTGAATTCATGGGGATTGAATCGACTGCTGGCCCTGCCTTCTTCTTCCATCCCTTCCATCTCAAAAAATCTCCAAATTGAATCGACTGCTGGCCCTGCCTTCTTCTTCCATCACTTTCATCTCAAAAAATCATCCCTTCCATCTCAAAAAATCTCCAAATTGAATCGACTGCTGGCCCTGCCTTCTTCTTCCATCACTTTCATTTCAAAAAATCATCCCTTCCATCTCAAAAAATCTCCAAATTGAATCGACTGCTGGCCCTGCCTTCTTCTTCCATCACTTTCATCTCAAAGAATCTCCAACTAAACATGTACGACGAAGTTTGGTGTTTTCCAAGTGCTTTCCTTGAAAATGTATCCGGTACTGTCAAGCTTATGGAGCGGGGACGCCTTATTCTAAGTTTAACAAGTTCTCTTTGACCATTGATTTCTATATAAAAAAAAGGGAAAAATAATGAAAATGGAAGAAAGATAAATTCACAGAGATATTATTATCAGAAAAATTAAATCGATAATATTAATATAAGATTTTTTGAAGAATATTTGATGAATATATCAATAGAACTATTAAAATACTTTAAGAAAAAAGAAACAATAACAAGTAAAAAATCAACACTCATTATAAACTTTAAAATGGTTTATTAATTGCTGTTAAAGAAATGGTCTATTAATACAAAAAAGAAAAGGTTGATTTTTTTTTTTTTGGTGGCGTTAAAGGAAAAGGTTGATTAATGAAATATATTTACGAATATCACCTTATATTTTGATCAATCATTTCCTTTTATTACAGATGGAGCTTTTATAAAACTTCAGACCATATGGTAAAATCATTATTCTGGATAGATATATGTGTTCTGTTTTTGGTCGTAGATAGTGATAGATATACGTGTTGACATGGGCAAAGGCTGTCCACGACTTTGGTTCAACTTGCTGTGGAGAAAAAGGAGGAGCAATCGCATCAAAGCGGAGGAGGAATGGTCGCCTCTCTCACTCGCCGTGAACGACGGGACGTACGGGAGAGACTCCGGTAGCTTGGAAAGTAGGGAATCTCTATAAGAACGCTGGTTTCTTCCTTAAGGCCGAAGTAGCTCAACTCAAGGAGCACGCCTGTTTCATCAAATATGGCTTCAGTTATACTAGGAATCCTTCTAATACTCGTTCCACTTCCCCTTTCCGCCGAAGCTCAGACCAGCGGCAACTTGACCTTGGGCAAGTTGTTGACAGCGAACGACCAGAACTCTTCCTGGTTGTCGCCGTCGGGCAAGTTCGCCTTTGGGTTCCGGAGAATGGGAAGAGGAGCTCATTTGTTGGCTATATGGTTCGAGAAGATAGAGGACAAGACCATAGTCTGGTCAGCGAACGGCAATAATCTAGCGCCAGAAGGTTCAGAAATCCAGTTGACCATGGATGGGCGATTTGTACTTGTCGACCCAAATGGAAGAGAGTTATGGTCTCCTAGCCCGACTGTCGCTGGTGTAGAGTATGCGGCCATGCTTGACACAGGGAACTTTGTCCTAGTTAGCCAGAACCATGTCAACTTGTGGGAGACGTTCAGCCAACCAACCGACACGTTGCTGCCTACGCAACAGTTAGATCAAGGGACTAAAGTTAAGGCTCGCTACTCCGAAATGAATTACTCCGCCGGGAGATTCCACTTCAAGCTAGGAGACGACGGAAATCTCACATTCTATGCCACTCCTGACCCGTGGGATCCCACAGATGCTTACTGGTTCAGCGACACCAAAGATAGCAGCTTCCGATTGATATTCAATGAAAGTGGTCAGGTGTACCTCACGGCGAGGAATGGAACAGTGCTCATAATCGTCTCCTCAGACACATACTACCCGGCCAGTGGATATTACCGAAGAGCAATCCTTGAATACGACGGGGTCTTCAGGCAATATGTCCACCCTGATTCAAGTTCTCTCTCGGCAATGGGCTGGGCGGTGGCCCGTTCTCCCCCAGTGCCTCCAAATATATGCACAAGCATCGTGCAAACTATCGGTTCTGGAGCTTGTGGCTTCAACAGCTATTGTTCTCTTGGAGAAGATCAGAGGCCCTGATGCCACTGCCCACACGGGTATACTCTGTTAGATTCAACAAACGAGATGAGTGGATGCAGACAGGACTTCGTACCGCAGAGTTGTGATGAAAGTAGGCCTGAAACAGACCAGTTCACTTTCTTTGACATGCCTAATACAAATTGGCCAATGTATGATTACGAGCATACGGCGGCGCAAACCGAGGATAGTTGCAAAGAGGCTTGTTTGGCTGATTGTTTTTGTGCACTTGCTATATTCGGCAACAGTAGAGCTTGCTGGAAAAAGAAGATCCCTCTTTCCAATGGAAGAGAGGATCGTAGTGAGATTGCAAAAGCTCTGATCAAGGTCAGGATAAATAACTCGACTTCAAAATCTACGGGAAATGGAAACAAGAATTCCACTCTAATTATCATCGGATCGGTGCTGTTGAGTACCTCTGTGTTTGTGAGCTTGCTTCTACTCCTCATTACCTATTTCATTTATAGAAGCTTCCAATCTAGGGTTTCTAAGTTGTCACAACCAGTCCAGATCAACCAAGCCACAGGCACGCAAACTTTCACTTATCAGGAGCTTCAAGAAGCAACAAATGGATTCAAAGAGGAATTAGGTAGGGGTGCTTTTGGAACGGTGTACAAAGGTGTTCTCAGATCCGAGGATACAAACTTTGTGGCAGTAAAAGTGCTGGCAACAAGGACTGGAGAAAGCGAAAAGGAGTTTGAAAGAGAAGTGAGTGCAATTAGCCAGACTAACCACAAGAACTTAGTGCAGTTGCTTGGATTCTGCAATGAAGGTCAACATCGACTACTGGTGTATGAATTCATGAGCAATGGCACTTTGGCGGATTTTCTGTTTGGCATTTCAAGGCCCAGCTGGTACAAAAGAATAGAAATTGCTTGTGGTGTTGCCATGGGGCTCTCTTACTTGCATGATTATTGCACTAGGCATATAATCCACTGCGACATCAAGCCCCAAAATATTCTTCTTGATGGCTCTCTCACTGCAAAAATATCTGATTTCGGAATAGCAAAGCTCTTGATGGCGAACCAAACACGAACCATCACTGGAGTTAGAGGAACCAGAGGTTATTTAGCACCAGAATGGTTCAGGAATATGCCTATTTCTAGCAAGGTAGACGTTTACAGCTTCGGCATTTTGTTGGTTGAGCTCATCTGCTGCAGAAAGAACTATGAGCCGGGAGCCAAAATTGAAGCTCAAATTGTACTGGTCGACTGGGCGTATGACTGTTACCTCGAAGGGAATGTACTTTCGCTCGTGGAGAGTGACGAGGAGGCATCAAACGACATGAGGAGGGTGGAAAGATTTGTGATGATAGCATTGTGGTGCATCCAGGAAAACCCGGCTTTGAGGCCAACCATGAAGAAAATTACTCAGATGTTGGAAGGAGCTGTTGAAGTCCCAGTACCTCCATTTCCAAGCTCTTTTATGAGTTCAATATGATTTTGCTTATTTAAGACCACTTTTGTCTGTAATCATGAAAGTACTCGTATTGTCTGTAAGTGCTATTATTTATACTGTCTTCACATGGGTCCCAATTAAATAAGCTATATCATCAGTCAAGTTTAACATTTCCTCACATGTATCCAAAGAGAGAACGGGTTGATGATCGTCGCAGAAGGGATTGCATGCAACTATCAAAGCATTTTCATCGACATTTTGCTTCATGAAAATCGCATTTGACATGGTGGAAGAGTATTTTAACTTGATCCAACCAAAACAGACCTTATTTGCTAAATTAGATGATGAGAAGCATATGAAACTTGCTGATCCTCAGGTCGTGGATCGTTGACCTGGAATCCCAATTTCAATAGTTCTGCTACTTTGTTATTCATACAGGAGGGACACTTCTTCTAGACCAAAGAAATCCCAATCCTTAAATCACGTAGTTGGAAGTATAATCTGAGGGTGGCTAGCAGGTATCACCTAGAGGGGGTGAACATATGGTACGTCTGAGCATGTCTACGATTATGATTGAAACATTCAATTTAAACGAAGTAACTTTGTAATCTATTCGAATTCGTGGATTGAATCAACTACGGCACTGCCTTCTTCTCCATAACTCATAAAGTCTCCAACTTAACGTGTATGACGTTTGGTCAAAGTCTTTGAAATTCTTGCCGTTCCTTGAAAAATATCAGGGTCCCCACAAGCTTGTGGTGCAGACTCGCCGTATTCTAAATTTGAAAGTTTTCTTTCACCGTTGATTTCTATAGAAAATGGGGGAAAAAAAGAAATTAACTTTATAAAGATATAACTATCAGAAAATTTTAATATCAACGATACTATTATAAGATAATATTTTGTAACCTTTGTTGGGTGTTTGTTTGCAAAACAAGCAAAAGTACTTTTCTTTCTTATACCACATAGGAAAGTTAGGATGAGATGGCCCGCTTAATGTGTGAGTTTTTCTAGTTTGTTTAGAAAAAAGTTTGGGGGTGTTAGCTAGACCTCATAATACCCATGTGCGGATGCGCAAATAATTGTGCGATTATTAGGTGTACTTGGTTTGCTTGCGTGGTTTTGGTTTAATTAGTGCTAATCCCCTAACTTTTTATTTTATTCCATATGGTTATCTTGTTGATATAAAGGTTGTATTTATTTTTTTTTCAGCATTTTTTTGGAAATTATTAAATTCGGAATATTATTATTAAAATTTGTTATTATTAATTATTTTTTATTCCGAATTTTTATATCTTTTCAAAGTGTGGTTTGGAAAACATACTAGTTCAATTAGCAACCTTTCTTGAGTGGTGTTTGGCAATCGTACCGGTTCATTTTGCAACTTTTCGCGAAGGGATGTCTTTGTTCGTTAAGACTGATATAAATACATCAAGTTTTCAAAAACAATGGTTCATTTTGCAAGTTTTCGAATTGTTTCCCTTGAGAGACCTTGGAGAAATATTAGAATTGCTATCTAGTATTTTTATCGGGACTTTGTTGTATTCTAGAGGAAATTTGCTAGTGACTATTAGCAACTTCGTGGACAAATAAATCCTTAAAGAAAGTGATATTATCCCTCATAGTCTCACTTCATTGTCATACCCAATTTCAAAGTCGATTTTCCAACAAACTTTGTTGAATATATATAAATAGAACTAATAAGATATTTTAAGAAAAAAGAAACAAAAACAAGTAATACTATTGTAAGGCTAGATATATGCGTTGACATGGGCAAAATCTGTCCACAAATTTGGTTCTAACTAGCTGCGGGAGAGACTCCGGGAGCATACAAAGTGGAAAATCTATAAAAGAATGCTGGTTTCATTCATAAGACTGAAGTAGCTCAATTCAAGGAGCGCGCAAGTTTCATCTAACATGGCTTTAGTGATGTTAAGATTCCTTCTAGTACTTGTTTCACTTATAAGATAATAAGTTACCAGCAGAGTAAGGAACTTACCAACCAAAGCTCAGACTGCCGGCAATGTTGCCTTGGGCTCCTTGTTGACCGCGAACGACAGGAACACTTCCTGGCGTTCTTGCTTGGTTAGGCCGTGACTCAATTCATTCTCAGGATTTTGATGATGCTACTAAGAAATAAAAATAATCCCGAGGTGGATATTTTTAAATCACTGTGTTAATGATGTGTGATAGGAAAAGAAAAACGAGGTGAGGAAAATGATGTCAAAAGTTTCAATGTTCTCCTCAAGTCGATTCTTCCACAATGTAACAAAAAGCAAAATCTTCTTGATTGCAATAGATGTAGTGAGAGGCATGTGTCACGGCCTAAAAGAATGATGATCCAAGAGGTTCTTACGGGACGGCTGTAACATGATTATGGATCAAGTGACCCTCAGCTTGTATCCCCGACTGCTAGGGTTTTCTAGAGTCTTTTGGAATACTCCTGAGGACGGACAAATGTATTCATATGTAATAAATGTGGGTAGTTGGTAGTTAGGGAGATGTAATCTCCACCGTTAGATCGAGGAGAGATCTACGGATATGGTTTTCCTTATCTTTGTATAAATAGGGGTCTCCTCCCTCTCATTGTATCATCTCATTCACAAGTGAAATACAATCTAGAGCTTCTCTCTCTAGAGTTTTCTCTCTCTAAGATCCTTGTGAGTCGAGTGTGAGAAAGGTTGCTTAGGGGTAAAATCCTAAGGCCGCACGGGTCAGCCTACGAGTAATTGAGAGTGATTGATCGGCCCGTGACAAATGGTATCAAAGCAAGATCATTCAAAGCACAATGGCTGATCCATGATCCGATGAAGCGTTTATCATGGGTGGTGACTGCGTAGATCGTGGGAGGAATGTCGAGAAGGGCGCTGCCAAGGGAAAGAATAACCGTGGTGGTTCGAGTTCAAGGGATCCAACAGGAGATCTTGCACAATGGATGGTGAAGCTAGAGTTGTTAGTCGATGACCTGAGCCAGACCGTGGATAGAGTAGACGCCGGAAGGGAGGAGCTCGTTGTGGAGGTGTAGGAGCTCAAGACCGGCATGGGAAAGCTCCGACACGAGTTGCTAGGAACTCTACAGGAAGAACTCGCGCAACGGTACGAACTCATGGAGGCTATGATGGTGGCCATGCGCGCAAAAATAGTGGAGCTCAAGAGTAAGCTTGCCGAATCGGAAGCTGCACGTGTGAATGGGGTGATCACCGTGCGAGGTCCATGAGTGGACATGCCGAAGCCAAAGGAATTCCAGGGCTTGTGGGTGGCCAAGGACGTGGACAATCTCCTCTGGTATATGGAGCGGTACTTCCAAGCCATGGGGCTCAATGATGAACAATCATGGGTAAACACTGCATCTATGCACTTAGTCGATAATGCATTGTTGTGGTGGCGTTGTCGGTCGGATGATAGGTGTGGGGATCCTATCATGACCTGGGGTAGATTTGTTGAGGAGTTCTGACGGAACTACTTTCCCACTTATGCGGAAGAGGAAGCTCGTGACGAGCTGAAGCGTCTCAAGCAAAAGGGTGGTGTGCGCGACTACATCAAGAGGTTTTCGAAGTTGCTACTCCAAATCCCTTCAATGAACAAGATTGAAGCTTATCACCAATTTATGAGTGGTCTCAAACCATGGACTAAGCAAGAGCTGAAGCGATGCAACGTGGGAGATCTCACAATAGCCAATGATTGTGGCCGAATCGCTCGAGGAATACAAGGTGCCATCCACATCCTGATCGGACTTGCGTCCGAGGGACAAAGCTACTGGTGGGGGAGATCGGGGGAGATACAACCGTCCAACCGGAGGTAGACCACCGATTGGTCCTCATAGAGCTCATGTGGAGTCGAGCGGAGGAGGACAAAGGAAGGTACGCTCTTAAAAACGTTTCTTTTGCGATGGTCCGCATATGGTGCGGGATTGCCCGAACAAGGCCAAACTAGCCGCCCTTTGCAAGGAGGATGAGCCTAGGGAGGAAACGCGGTTGAGTTCGCTGCGACTCCTTTGCACCATCAAGTCCAAGAAGGCGAATGAGCCTAAAGGCTCGATGTTCGCGGATTTGAAGATTGGAGAGTCCACAATGAGTGCGCTCGTGGACACGGGAGCATCCGACCTCTTCATATCGAAATAAGCCGCAAAGAGACTTAACCTACGGGTTGACAAGGGAGTCGAGTGGCTCAAGACAGTAAACTCCAAGGAAATCCCTACAATCGGTGTTGTGAGGGACGTGGAGCTACAACTCGGGTCATGGAAGAACAAGGAGACTCTAGAGGTAATTTCCCTTGACGACTACGACTTTGTCATTGAGATAAAATTTCTAGATAAGATCCATGCTGTTATATTGCCATTCGCTGAATGTATATGCGTGTTGGACAAGCACTGTCAATGCGTGATTTTGGTCTATCATGAGTCGGAACGTGATCGAAGGATGATCTTGGCAATGCACCTCACCAAAGGAGCAAGGAAGGGTGAAGTGACCATCCTAGCTGCCTTGAAGATCGAGGACAACAAGGGCGAAGGGAAGGAAGTCCCGACGGAGGTAGCCCAAGTCTTCGGCTCATTCAAGGACGTGATGCCCTTAGAGTTGCCGAAGAAATTGCCACCCAAGAGAGAGGTGGATCATTGAATTGAGCTAGTGCCTGACACTCGATCACCTGCCATGGCGCCATACCGCATGACTCTCCTCGAATTGGAAGAGTTGAGGAAGGAACCTCAAGGAGCTGCTCGATGCGGGTTGCATAAGGCTGTCCAGAGCTCGGTTTGGTGTGTCAGTCCTATTTCAAAAGAAGCACAATGGGTCACTCTGGATGTGCATCGACTACTGGGCATTGAACAAGCTGACCTTGAAGAACAAGTACCCGATCTTGCTCATCACGGATCTCTTCAATCAACTTGGTGGAGCTTAGTGGTTTACCAAGTTGGATCTCCGATCGGGCTACTATCAAGTTCGGATCACTGAAGGGGATGAGCCAAAGACCGCATGTGTGACGCGGTATGGATCCTACGAGTTCCTTCGTGATGCTGTTCGGCTTGACCAACGCTTCGACTACGTTTTGCACACTTATGAACAAGGTACTCCACCATTTCCTAGATCGGTTTGTGGTGGTTTACCTAGATGATATTGTAGTGTATAATCGGATGCTCGAAGAGCATGTCGAGCACTTAAAGCAAGTCTTCCAAGTCTTGCGTGAGAACGGGTTATATGTGAAGCGCGAGAAGTGTGCATTTGCCCAAAAGGAAGTTCCGTTCTCGGGGCACATAGTCGGGGGTGGATGAGTGTGAATGGACAAGGCGAAGATTCAATTGATCGTCGAATGAGAGCCGCCGACAAAGGTGACGGGGTTGAGGTCGTTCCTAGGCCTCACTAACTACTATTGGTGCTTCATTTGGAGCTACTTGAGTATCATCGTGCTGCTCATGAACCTGTTAAAGAAGGAGAAGCCATGGAAGTGGACAGATCGATGCCAAAGGGCATTCGACCGATTGAAGCGAGCAATGACCGAGGAACCGGTGTTGGCATTACCCGACCACACGAAGCCTTATGAGGTAGAGACTAACGCCTCGGATTATGCTATCAGTGGTGTTCTTATGCAGGATGGACATCCGGTGGTGTATGAGTCTCGGAAGTTGAACGATATCGAGCGTTGGTATACCGTTCAGGAGAAGAAGATGACCACGGTGGTCCATTGCCTTTGGACGTGGAGGCATTATCTCCTGGGGTTGAAGTTCGTCATAAGGACGGACAATGTGGCCACGAGCTACTTCCAGACACTAGGCCTATTGCAGCGGCGTCCTATTCTAACTCGTCCATGGGAAAGTGTTTCCATGCACTTCATTGTAAACCTGCTGAAGTCCAAAGGGTGTCAGACTCTCCTAGTCGTGGTGGACAGGTTCTCCAAGTATGCGACTTTTGTGCCTGCGATGAAAGATTGTTTGGTCGAGCAGGTGGCCAAGCTGTTCATGAAGTACGTCGTCAAGTACTGGGGAGTGCCACAAATGATTGTGATCCTCGTTTCACGGGGCGCTTATGGTCCGAGTTGTTCAAGCTACTGGGGTCGGAGCTAAATATGTCCACGAGTTTGCATCCCCAAACCGATGGTCAGATGGAGCGGGTCAATGCACTCTTGGAGATTTATCTCCGACACTATGTGAGTATATTGCAATTGAATTGGGCAAAGTTGATTGATGTAACCTAGTTCTCTTACAATTTGCAGCGGAGTGAGTCAACTGGCCAGAGCCCGTTCGAGATCGCAATCGGGTAGCAACCAAATACTCCAAGTGCGATCGCATCGGGTTAACAGGGGAGTAGTCCACCCGCATATAAGTTTGCTAAGGATTGGCAGGAGCAGGCCAACTTGGCAAGGGCGTGTTTACACAAGGCCTCCAAGCGCATGAAGAAGTGGGCCGACAAGAAGGGACGGCATGTGGAGTTCGAGGTTGAGGACCAAGTGTTGGCCAAGTTGCACGTAGTTCTTCGATACAGACTCGTGCACAAGGGGTTGATTCGTAGCTACGAGGGGCCATTTCGTGTGCTATAATGGGTCGGGAAGGTTGTATACAAACTGGAGTTACCATCGATACTCAAGGTACATATGATTTTCCATGTGAGTATACTTAAACTTTTCCAGGTTGATGAGGAAGGTCCGGATCGAAGGGAGTCTCAAAGGGCGCCACTCGGGGCAAAAATCTCGTATGATCGAGAAGTCGAGAGCATCATGGCGGATCGAATCCTACGGAAGCGGCATTGTGCGCCGAAGCAAGAGTATTTGATTCGATGGAAGGGTCTTCCGGAGAGCGAAGCAAGTTGGGATCCCGCGGAAAGTCTTTGGCAGTTCAAGAATGAGATTGATGCCTTTCACGCTAAACACGCGACGAGGACGTCGCTTGATTAGGTGGGAGAGAATGTCACGGCCCAAAAGAACGACGATCCAAGAGGTTCCTATGGGACGGCCGTGACACGATTATGGATCAAGCGACCCTTGGCTTATATCCCCAACTGCTAGGGTTTTCTCGAGTTTTCTAGAAAACTCAATGGGGACGGACGATACTGTAAATGTATTCGTATGTAATAAATACGGGTAGTTGGTAGTTGGGGAAATGTAATCTCCACTGTTAGATCGATGAGAGATCTACGGATACGGTTTGCTTGTCTTTGTATAAATAGGGGTCTCCTCCCCCTCATTGTATTATCTCATTCACAAGTGAAATACAATCCAGAGCTTTTCTCTCTAGAGTTTTCTCTCTAAGATCTTTGTGAGTCGAGTGTGAGAAAGGCTGCTTAGGGGTAAAATCCTAAGGTCGCACAAGTCATACGAGTAATCGAGAGTGATCGATCGGCCCGTGACACATGAATGTCGTTAGATAATGTAAATTCACATATCTTTTGCTAAGGATTGAAAAATAAGATCCCTAATTTTATGAAACATTATGAAAAGTTGACAATGAATCCCCAAACAAAAATCTTGCTATGATGAATTGCTGTGATGCACTGCTTTCTTCTGATGTCTCCATTTGTCTATTTTAGCAATTAGAATCCTTGCGATGCAAAATCTCATTGTTCTTAAAGTCCTGGATATTGGACTTGTTAGCAGATCATATTTACCTTAGTTCTGCAAAGCTGAGAAAAATTGCTGGTCAAGTACAGAAATCTGGTTTTCTGATATTAACGGTTTATGTAAATTCCTATTTTAACTTATTCTGATTACCAGGAAGAGATGATTCTGGGCTTCCTTTATGTTCTATCAGCCAGTTTGTTTCTCCCTGTTTTTGGTTCTTGGCTGAGTTTGCTTAAATTGTTTGCACTCTCTCCTTGCACTTATTATCTGGTTTCGAGATGTATTGCCGCAGCTTATTGACTATCTGAGACCTTGAAGTATTTTATATTCCATGGAAATATGTGATGTCTTTGCACGGCATAATCTTTATTTTCCTTTACAGGTGGAGAAGTGCCCTGGTGTGGAGAGCTTTCTTTACTACAGCTGTAGTGGCATCGTGCTGAGGGCTCTCATTGACGTCTGTTTGAGTGGGAAATGTGGGCTTTTTGGTAAAGGAGGGCTGATAATGTACGATGTTGCCTCATCAAATGTTGCCTATCGCATTGTTGATGTACCTCCTGTACTTCTTCTTGGTACGATAGGTGGATTGTTGGGTAGCTTGTATAACTTCTTCCTGGAGAAGGTTCTTCGTGTCTACAACCTCATCAACGAGTAAGTTCTCTTTCCTTTTCTTCTCAGTAATCGCAAGTATGTGATTATGCAGTAACAATAAACTGATTACAACAATGACCTTGTTCTTTCAGAAAGGGCATTGCCTACAAAATTGTGCTTGCTTGCTGGATTTCAAATTTCACGTCGTGTCTCCTGTTTGGACTACCGTGGCTGGCATCTTGTCGAGTTTGTCCAGCCAATGCTGGAGAAGCCTGTCCCACAATAGGCCGACCTGGCAACTACAAGAAGTTTCAATGTCCTCCTGGACATTACAATGATCTTGCCAGCCTAATATTTAACACAAATGATGATGCAATCAAAAGTCTCTTTAGCAAGGGCACGGATGACGAGATCCGGTACTCTTCTATAATTATATTCTTTGTCACATGTTATTTCTTGAGTATACTTAGCTATGGCATTGTCGCTCCTGCTGGCCTTTTCGTTCCTGTAATAGTTACTGGTGCATCTTATGGGCGTTTGGTTGGAATGTTGATTGGTTCTCATTCCAATCTTAACCATGGTCTTTTTGCTGTGCTGGGTGCTGCTTCTTTTCTTGGTGGATCTATGAGGATGACGGTTTCTCTATGTGTAATCCTTTTGGAACTGATTAACAATCTGCTGTTGCTACCCTTGATGATGGTGGTTCTTCTTATTTCAAAGACCGTAGCTGATGCTTTCAACGGCAACATCTATGACCTTATCATGAAAGCAAAGGGCTTTTCCTTACCTTGAGACCCATGCCGAGCCATATATGAGACAATTAACAGTTGGTGATGTAGTGAGTGGGCCCCTTCAGCTGTTTCATGGCATCGAGAAGGTCGCTAATGTGGTACATGTGTTGCGAACTACAAGGCACAACGGGTTTCCTGTAATTGATGAACCTCCACATTCAGAGTCCCCCTTTCTGTATGGTTTAATTCTCCGTGCTCATCTGATGGAGCTTTTAAAGAAGAAAGCTTTTTTGTCTGATCCAGTTCCGACGGATATTGATGCCTTTGAGCAGATTTCAGCAGAGGACTTCATGAAGAGGGGATCAGGTCATTATAACATGATAGAAGATATAGACCTGACTGAAGAAGAGATGGAGATGTTCTTGGATTTACATCCTTTTACTAATGCTTCACCTTACACGGTTGTGGAGACAATGTCACTTGCGAAGGCTCTCATACTTTTCCGGGAAGTTGGCTTGAGACATCTACTGGTGATACCTAAAATCTCTGGCGTAAGCTCTCATTTTCACTTCTTTAATTCTATCAAAAGCTATTCTATCGCTCTTTTTGTCCTTTGGCATCAAAATACTCTACTGTTAATTTAAATAGAGTACTACCCCATCATTCGGTGATCTTGCTCATAGCTCTAGTCCTGTGTCTACTTGTAAAATGGACTTAAATGTGACTGGGTGCTTAATTATTGCAATACCATTCTGCTCTAGTTGAACATGTTCTTCTATGTTTTTATTTTAATCTCGACGCTCTGTTATTGCAGAGATCGCCTGTGGTGGGCATATTGACAAGACATGATTTTATGCCTGAGCACGTGTTGGCATTGCACCCGACACTCATTAGGAGCAGATGGAAGAGATTAAGACTACAGTTTCCCCGCCTATTAAAACTATTCTAGCATAGCCCATTGAGCATTCGGGAATTTATCCAGGAAAATTCCTACTCGATCAGGCCAGATTTTTTGGGATTCATGCAGCACGGAGCTTATTGGAAGCTGCTCATTATAAGCTCAGGCCCTTGATCGAACCCTACAAACCCTGGAAAATTAGCCCTTCGCTTTACTAGTCGAGCATTGTCGAAAGCGGCGGGTTGTAATTTTTTTGTGGGACGAATGTATAAACAGGAAGTTTTGGCTGGCATTATCACGGTGGTGCGGGAATACTTCTGCTGTGACTGATAGTTTGATATGCCGAAGTTGCAGAGGACTCTTGACAGTAAGATCAAAGATGTGCTGAAAACTGTAGATAGTTACCTCTTATGCAGTAATTTATATAAAGGAACACTCCCCCTTTTGTGAACTGATCACTTATACTAGATGGAAACCAAATTGCTTTTAGATGTGGTAAGTATTCCATGATGTCGTCAACTCCACGAGCATGATATCTTTATGTCACCGTGACATCCATTTAGCCCAACGTATCGGTTTCAAAATTCGGAATTCCTGGATGCAAACTTTTGGAGAGCGTCTGCTGAATCATGTTCGTTCATCATTGTTGTAATCATTCTTCTCCAAGTTGCACAAGACTGCACAATGCCGCTGCCGTAAGCATTCATCGGTCACGTGCTCAATGCAAATTTCCATTTGCTTTCGAGCATATTCAATTTCCGCGGATCAACTTGTAGTCGGTTTGAATTCATGGGGATTGAATAGACTGCTGGCCCTGCGTTCTTTTTCCATCAATTTTATCTTAAAAAGTCTCCAACTAAACGTGTACGATGAAGTTTGGTCGAATTTTTCCAAGTGCGTGCTTTGAAAAGTATCAAGGACCCGCCAAGCATTTGGAGCAGGGTCGCCTTATTCTAAATTTGAAAAGTCTCTTTCACCATTGATTTCTATAAAAAAAAAAAAAAGGGAAAAAATGAAGAAAAAGGAGAAAGATAAATTCATAGAGATATTATTATCAGAAAAATTAATATCGATGATATTATTATAAGAATTTTTTAAGAAAATTTGATGAATATATCAATAGAACTAATAAGATACTTCAAGAAACAAGAAACAAAATCAAGGAACTCATTATATACTCTAAAATGGTTTATTAATAGCTGTTAAATAAATGGTTTATTAGTACAAGAAAAAGATTGACTAATAAAATATATGTACAAATATCACCTTCTATTTTAATTAATCATTTCCTTTTACTACAGGTGGAGCTTTATAAAATTTCAGACCATATGGTAAAATCATTACTCTAGATAGAAATGTGTGTTTTTTTTTTTTTTTGGGGTCAAAGATAGTGATAGATATATGCGTTGACATGTGCAAAGGCTGTGCACAACTTTGGTTCAAACTTGCTTTGGAGAAAAGGAGAAGCAATCGCATCGACGCGGAGGAGGAATGGTCGCCTCTCTCACCTGCCATGAACGACCGGACGTACGAGAGAGACTCTGGTAGCTTGGAAAGTAGGGAATCTCTATAAGAACGCTGGTTTCATCCTTAGGGCCGAAGTAGCTCAACTCAAGGAGAACGCCAGTTTCATCAAACATGGCTTCAGTTATACTAGGAATCCTTCTAATACTCGTTCCACTTCCCCTTTCCACCGAAGCTCAGACCAGCGGCAACTTGACCTTGGGCAAGTCATTGACGGCGAACGACCAGAACTCTTCCTGGTTGTCACCGTCGGGCAAGTTCGCCTTCGGGTTCCGGAGAATGGGAAGAGGAGCTCATTTGTTGGCTATATGGTTTGAGAAGATAGAGGACAAGACCATAGTCTGGTCGGCGAACGGCAATAATCTAGCGCCAGAAGGTTCAGAAATCCAGTTGACCACGGATGGCCGATTTGTGCTCGTCGACCCAAATGGAAGAGAGTTGTGGTCTCCTAGCCCGACTGTCGCTGGTATAGCATATGCGGCCATGCTTGACACAGGGAACTTTGTCCTAGTTAGCCAGAACCATGTCAACTTGTGGGAGACGTTCAGCCAACCAACCGACACGTTGCTGCCTACGCAACAGTTGGATCAAGGGACTAAAGTTAAGGCTCGCTACTCCGAAATGAATTACTCCGCCGGGAGATTCCACTTCAAGCTGGGAGACGACGGAAATCTCGCATTCTATGCCACTCCTGACCCGTGGGTTGCCTCAGATACTTACTGGGATAGCAACACGAGCAACGGCTTCCGATTGATATTCAATCAAAGTGGTCAGGTCTACCTCACGGATAGGAATGGAGCACTGCTCCAAGTCGTCTCCTCAGACACATTCCCTGCCAGCGGATATTACCGAAGAGCAATCCTTGAATTCGACGGGGTCTTCAGGCAATATGTCCACTCTGATTCAAGTTCTCTCTCGGAAATGGGCTGGGTGGTGGCCCGTTCTTCCCCAGTCCCTCCAAATATATGCACAAGCATCACGCAAACTATGGGTTCTGGAGCTTGTGGCTTCAACAGCTATTGTTCGCTTGGAGAAGATCAGAGGCCCCGATGCCACTGCCCACACGGGTATACTCTGTTAGATTCAACAAACGAGATGAACGGATGCAGACAGGACTTCGTACCGCAGAGTTGTGATGGAAGTAGGCCTGAAACAGACCAGTTCACTTTCTTTAGCATGCCTTATACAAATTGGCCAATGTCTGATTACGAGCGTACCGCGGCGCAAACCGAGGACAGTTGCAAAGAGGCTTGTTTGGCTGATTGTTTTTGTGCACTTGCTATTTTCGGCGACAATGGAAATTGCTGGAAAAAGAAGATCCCTCTTTCCAATGGAAGAGAGGATCGTAGTGATATTGCAAAAGCTCTGATCAAGGTCAGGATAAATAACTCGACTTCAAAATCTATAGGAAATGGAAGCAAGAATTCCACTCTGATTATCATCGGATCGGTGCTGTTGAGTAGCTCTGTGTTTGTGAACTTGCTTCTACTCTTGATTACCTATTTAATATATAGAAGCTTCCGATCTAGGGATTCTAAGTTGTCACGACCGGTCCAGATCAACCAAGCCTCAGGCACGCAGACTTTCACTTATCAGGAGCTTCAAGAAGCAACATATGGATTTAAAGTAGAACTAGGTAGGGGTGCTTTTGGAAGAGTGTACAAAGGTGTTCTCAGATATGAGGATACAAACTTTGTGGCGGTAAAAGTGCTGGCAACAAGGACTAGAGAAAGCGAAAAGGAGTTTGAAAGAGAAGTGAGTGCAATTGGCCAGACTAACCACAAGAACTTAGTGCAGTTGCTTGGATTCTGCAATGAAGGTCAACATCGACTACTAGTGTATGAATTCATGAGCAACGGCACTTTGGCGGATTTTCTATTTGGCATTTCAAGGCCCAGTTGGTACAAAAGAATAGAAATTGCTTGTGGTGTTGCACAAGGGCTCTCTTACTTGCATGATGATTGCACTAGGCATATAATCCACTGTGACATCAAGCCTCAAAATATTCTTCTTGATGGCTCTCTCACTGCAAAAATATCAGATTTCGGAATAGCTAAGCTCTTGATGGCGAACCAAACACGAACCGTCACTGGAGTCAGAGGAACCAGAGGTTATTTAGCGCCAGAATGGTTCAGGAATATGCCTATTTCTAGCAAGGTAGACGTTTACAGCTTCGGCATTTTGTTGGTCGAGCTCATTTGCTGTAGAAAGAGCTATGAGCCGGAAGCGGAAATTGAAGCTCAAATTGTGCTAGTTGACTGGGTGTATGATTACTACCACGACGGGAGCATACTTAAGCTAGTGGAGAGCGACGAGGAGGCATCGAGTGACATAAAGAGGGTGAAAAGATTTGTGATGACAGCATTATGGTGCATCCAAGATGACCCTGCATCGAGGCCAACCATGAAGAAAATCACTCAGATGTTGGTAGGAGTTGTTGAAGTCCTAGTACCTCCAGTTTCAAGCTCCTTTATCAGTTGAATATGATTTTTTTTTTTAAATTTTGTTGACTTGATAATTCATTGATCTTTCATAAGCTCTAAATGCTCTATATTTTTATATGATAAGCATAATAAAAGTCCTAAACTTATTGTAGAAGTGCAATCGAGTTATAATGTTAATCAAATTACTTTTAGATGCAGTAAGTTTTGCTTGATGTTGTTAAGTACATGAGAATACAATATCGTTACGTCACTCCATTTAGTCAAACAGACAAGTGTTTCAAAATCTGAAACTACTACAAGCAAACTTTAGTAGAATATTTGTAGAATTATGTTCATTCATCATTGTTGCAACCATTTCTTTCCAAGTTGCACAAAGACTCGTCTCATTTTAAGCATTGAATCACCACAACGCCACGGACCACGGTCTGCATCCATTGAGTGCATGCCTGATGCAGGATGACCAAGCAAATTTCCTGGTACGTCCGAGCATATCTATGATTACTATTGAAACATTCAATTTGCACGAAGTAACTTAGTAATTGGTTCGAATTCGTAGGTATTGAATCAACTCCGAGCCTTGCCTTCTTCTCCATAACTCATAAGGTCTCCAACTTAACTTGTTTGACGTTTGGTCAAAGTCTTCCAAATTCTTGCTGTTCGTTCAAAAATATGAGGGTCCCCGCAAGCTTGTGGTGTAGCCTCGCCGCTTTCTAAATTTGAAAGTTTTCTTTCACCACTGATTTATATAAAAAAAAGGAGAAAAAGAGAATTAAATTTATAAAGATATAACCATCAGCAAAATTTAATATCAACGATACTATTATAAGATAATTTTTTGTAAACTTTGTTGGGTGTTGGTTTGCAAAACAAACAAGAATGCTTTTCTTCTTTGTCCCACATAAAAAAGTTAGGAGGAGATAGACCACCTAATGTGTGAGTTTTCCTAGCTTATTTAGAAACAGCAATGAGGCATGAGCCACACCTCATAATACCCGCATGCTGGATGCGCAAATGATTGCGCAATTATTAGGCGCACTTGACTCGCTTGCGCGCTTGCGTTTTAGTTAGCTCTAATCCACTATTTTTTATTTTATTTTATTCCATAAGGTTATCTTGTTACTCAAAACGTTGTATTTATTTTTTCAGCTTTTTTTTTCGAAATTATTAAATTCTGAATTTTGTTATAAAAAATTATTATTATTTTTTATTCCGAATTTTTTATATCTTTTCAAGTTGTTGTTTGGAAAACATACCAATTCAATTAGCAACCTTTCTAGAATGGTCCTTTGCAATCGTACTAGTTCATTTTGCAATTTTCCCTAAAGGTATGTCTTTGTTCAATAAGACCAACACAAATATGTCAGGTTTTGAGAAAACGGTTTGCTAATTTTTTTTTTCAGGTCTTCTTTCCAAAAACTACAATTTTTTTTTGAAATTATTAAATTCTGAATTTTGTTATAAAAAATTATTATTATTATTTTTTATTCCGAAATTTTTATATCTTTTCAAGTTGTCGTTTGGAAAACATACAAGTTCAATTTGCAACCTTTCCTGAATGGTCTTTTGCAATTGTATTAGTTCATTTTACAATTTTTCCCGAAGGTATGTCTTTGTTCAATAAGACCAACATAAATATGTTAGGTTTTGAGGAAACGGTTCGCTATTTTTTTTTTTTTTTTTCAGGTCTTCTTTCCAAAAACTACAACCATCTTTTTGAATTGTTTTCCTTGAGAGATTCGGAGAAATATTAGAATTGCTATCTAATATTCTCATTGAGACTTTATTGTATATTGGAGGAAATTTGCCGTTGAATATTAGCAACTTTATGGGAGCAAATAAATCCTTAAGAAAGTGATATCATATCTCAAAATCTCACTTCATTGTTCTACCCAATTTCAAAGTTGATTTTCCAACAAACTTTGCTGAATATAAAAATATAACTAATAAGATACTTCAAGAAAAAAGAAACAAAAAGAAGTAATACTATTATAAGACTAGATATATGTGTTAGACATGGGCAAAATCTGTCCACAATTTGGTTCAAACGAGCCATGGGAAAGACTCCGGGAGCATACAAAGAATAAAATCTATAAAGAATGCTGGTTTCATTCATAAGGCTGAAGTAGCTCCACTCAAGGAGCACGCAAGTTTCATCTGACATGGCTTCAGTGATGTTAAGATTCCTTCTAGTACTTGTTTTATAAGTTAATGGCAGAGTAAGGAACTTACCAACTTCATGTAGAATATAATTTACCACTCAAAATGAAAACTTAGCCGTGAAATTAGTACCTTAAGAGTGAAATTAGTAACTTCAAGTTCATTGATCATTTCAGAATAGAATCGTTCTTTTGTTGGTAAATAAATAGTTCAACTTGATAAAAAGGTTGCCACTCAACTTTTACTGGAAACTTGTAACAGTGAACAAGTTTGGTGAATTCTTATCATGGTAAAAATAGCTATCTACAATATCATTTTTAAATACATGTTTCCACTTGCACATGGCACTTTTTACATGTTTTGCAACAACAACAGCATGAAAATCCACAAGAGGAAACGCCATTGCCACTGGAAGCAGGCAATGATGTTACAGCTCATTTGGATACATAAGGATTTGGTCCAACAAGAGCAGAGAGTGGTTGCTAGGGCTAGAGGGCTTAGACTAGGAACGACTCCTGATGGCTTCCAAAATAGCGAAGGGGACATAAGTAAACCATGCGGAACAGACAGAGCAATTTAGGATATATATGTAAAAACTAGAATGAACTCACAGAGGCGCTTTTTGATGTAGCGGCAATTTGGAACTCCGAGGTCAAACCTACTTAGGTAGAGGCACTATGAGGAAGGGTGGCCTCTTGAAAAGGTACTCACTTGTATGCCAAATGACAAAACCGTGAGGCGCAGCATAGGATGGGCCAATACAGCCAATACCTCGAGTGAGTTAAATTCAGCGTGTCACAGATATAATCGCCAAGCAAATGCCAAATTGTTAAAAGCTTAAGAATCACTTTTACATGTTGCTAGGGACGCACATCAAAAAATGATCGATCGATCAATCAATTATATTTAAAAAATGACTAAATTCAATGAGTCATTTTTTTTTTCATGAGTTGAGGGCATCATTTTTTTTTAATTTTATAAAATAATTTTCAATGATTAAGTATGAAATCTAGTAAAGTTCAATAATAAGCTTGTCAACCTATTTAGGAAGTTGCCACCGGAAACAAAATTTTACTAGTGAAATTAGTGGCTTATTTTTAGCTTAGTGGAATTTTACCAACATGATATGGAATTTATCAACTTTGAGCGAAATAGTAAATCATCAATTTTTCAACTTAACAGACGGACCACTTGTAAAAGATTAGAAGACTTGGTGAAAATCATTATTTTAGATAATATGTCATATAATTTTGACATGGACGTCCCGAGTGCGATAGATTTAGTTTGAGCGAAGAACGAGTAGCCACCTGGCCTTCAACGACGGGACGTACGGGACAAGCTCGAACATAATAGAAATTTCTGTTAGCGTATGCCGGTTTCAATTTAAAGGCCGATGTAGCTCCGCTCAAGGAGCACGCAAACTTCATCTGACAAGGCTTCAGTAGTATTAGGAATTCTCCTAGTACTTGCTCCGCTCCGCTTTCCGCCAAAGCTCAGACTGCCGGCAATGTTACCTTGGGCTCCTCGTTGACCGCGAACGACAGGAACACTTCCTGGCGTTCTTGCTTGGTTAGGCCGCCACTCAATTCATTCTCCTCAGGATTTTGATGATGCTATTGAGAAATAAAAATAATCCCGAGGTGGATATTTTTAAATCACTGTGTTAATGATGTGTGATTGGAAATGAAAAAACAAGGTGAGGAAAATGATGTCAAACGTTTCAATGTTCTCCTCAAGTCGATTCTCCCACAATGTAACAAAAAGCACAATCTTCTTGGTTGCAATAGATGCAGTGAGAGGCATGAATGTCGTTAGATAATGCAAATTCACATATCTTTTGCTAAGGATTAAAAAATCAAATCCCTAATTTTATGAAACGTATTGAAAAATTGACAATGAATCCCCAAACAAAAATCATGTCTGTCCAGCCCAATCCATGAGTAAACCACGCTCCCTTCAAATTCATCCATCTCTAATCTTCATCACCTTGCTGTCCTGAAAGGCATTTGGTTGTGGTCCGTGTATCACATAACAAGCATTGAATCGAAGTTTAAAGTCGAGCGTGCTAGCTTGCCTCGCCCAATGGGTGTCCATAAGATTTTTTATTAAGTTATTGATTTGATACTTCATTGATCCTCTATAAGCTCTAAATGCTCAATATTTTTTTTTTGGAAAAAGTGCATCAAAAGTCCCAAAAAGTTATTACAAAAGTGCAATTGAGTTATGAAATTTTCCAAAAAGTGTAATCAATTTTTAAAACTTATCAAATTAGTTCAATCAAGTCTCTCTATTAACTCCATCCGATTTGGTTAATGAAAAAAAGAAACTGACATGGTTTACTTTTTTTTTTTTTTTCAAAAAAAGAGGTGCTGCTGAGGTTGCTAGGTTAGCCATTTTAGGAAAAAAAAATTAAAAGGAAAGTTGGCTTGAGACATCCGCTGGCGATACCCGAAATCGCTGGCGCAAGCTCTCACTTTCACTTCTTTAATTCTATCAAAAGCTATTCCTATTGCTCTTTTCGTCATTTGGCATTGAAATACTTTACTGCCAATCTCAATAGAGTACTACACCATCATTCAGTGATACTTCTAGTCCTTTCTTTACTTGAAAAATTGATTTTTTCTTTGTGGTTGGAGCAGTCGACGATATATTTAAAAAAAGGTAAATGATTTGGTGATAGTTTTTAATGTATTGTAAAAATAATAGTTTGTTTTGGACCATAAAAAACTAAATAACAAATAATTACGAATTATTGTAATGCCAACTTCTTCAAGAATTTATGATTTATAACAAGCTGTTATTCTCATAATAGATTATTCTCATAATAGCCCAAAGATTATTATACTAACAAAGTCCTATTAAAAACAACGATGACTTCCTTCTTTTTAGTGAATTGGGCCATTTTTCAGAATTACATTAACACCATCCTCCTTTGGCCTAACGAGCTTGATTTTCTCACCCTCCCCTGTTCCATTCTTATATTACTCGATTATCTTTCACATGTTCAAGTTTAACCCCGTGAAAGGGATTCTGGTGTGCCAAATGTTTATGTAGCTTCACTAGCTCAGCTTTGCACTAGGATGTTCTCCTCTCCGTTTAGCTGAATTTCTGCACATGCAGCTACTTGACATTAGCTTCCTAGTTTCAGTAAAAAATCAGAGTAGATCAGGGTGGGGGATCACAATTGATTTTTCTTCTCGTCTCTTGTGGGTGTTTGGTGTGATACTTCTGTGCCACCGGGTGCGAATAGCATTCTCCTCTACTTGAACATGTTCTTTTATGTATTCATTTTAATTTTGCCTGTGGTGGGCATATTAACAAGACATGATTTTATGCCCGAGCACGTGTTGGCATTGCACCCGACCCTCATTAGGAGCAGATGGAAGAGATTAAGACTACAGTTTCCCCGCCTATTATAACTATTTTAGCATAACCAGTCGAGCATTCAGGAATTTTTCCAGGAGAGTTCCTACTCAATCAGGCCAGATTATGTGGGATTCATGCAGGATGGAGCTTATTGGAAGCTCCTAATTATAAGGTCAGGCCCTGATCGGACCCTAAAAACCCTGGAAAATTAGCACTTCCCCTTACTAGTTGAGCATTGTGGAAAGCGGCAGGTTGTAATTTATTTTTGGGACGATTGTATGAACAGGAAGTTTTGGCTGGCATTATCACGGTGGCACGGAAATGCTTTTGCCATGACTGAGACGCTAAAGATGCAGAGGAGTCTCGACAGTAAGATCAAAGATGTGTAGAAAACTGTAGATAGTTACCTCTTTTGCGGTAATTTATATACAGGGACACTCCCTCTTTGTGAACTGATCAATTATATTAAATGGAAACCAAATTGCTTTTTAGATGTGGTAAGTATTGTATGATGTCGTAAACTCCATGAGCATGATATCTTTATGTCATCGCGACATTCAATTAACCAAACATATCGGTTTTGAAACCCGGAATCCCTGGATGTAAACTTTTGTAGTGTCTGCAAAATTATGTACGTTCATCATTGTAACCATTCCTCTCCAAGTTGCACAAGACCTCACAACGTCGCCGTGGAAAGCATCCATCGGTTGCATGCTTGATGCAAATTTCCACGTGTGTTCGAGCATGTTCAATTTCCACGGAGCAACTTGTAGTCGGTTTGAATTCATGGGGATTGAATCAACTGCTGGCCCTGCCTTCTTTTTCCATCAATTTCATCTTAAAAAGTCTCCAATAAACATGTACGACGAAGTATGGTCGAATTTTTCCAAGTGCGTTCTTTGAAAAGTATCAAGGTCCCGCCAAGCTTTTGGAGAAGGGTCGCCTTATTCTAAATTTGACAAGTTCTCTTTCACTATTGATTTCTATAAAAAAAAAAGCGGGGGGGGGGGGGGGGGGGAATAAAGAAAATGAAGAAAGATAAATTCACGGAGACATTATTATCAGAAAAATTAATATCGATGATATTATTATATGAATTTTTTAAGAAAATTTGATGAATATATCAATAGAACTAATAAGATACTTCAAGAAAAAAGAAACAAAATCAAGTAACTCATTATATACTCTAAAATGGTTTATTAATTGCTGCTAAATAAATGGTTTATTTTTTTTTAAAAAGATTGACTAATAAAATATATGTACAAATATCACCTCCTATTTCAATTAATCCTTTCCTTTTACTACAGGTGGAGCTTTTATAAAACTTCAGACCATATGGTAAAATCATTATTCTAGATAGAAATATGTGGTTTTTTTTTTTTTTTTTTTGTCAAAGATAGTGATAGATATATGTGTTGACATGGGCAAAGGCTGTCTACAACTTTGGTTCACACTCCCTGTGGAGAAAAGGAGGAGCAATCGCATCTACGCGGAAGAAGAATGGTCGCCTTTCTCACCTGCCATGAACGACCGGACGTACGAGAGAGACTCTGGTGGCATGGAAAAGTGGAAAAATCTCTATAAGAACGCCGGTTTCATCCTTAAGGCTGAAGTAGCTCAACTCAGGGAGCACGCCAGTTTCATCAAACATGGCTTCAGCGATACTAGGAATCCTTCTAGTACTCGTTCCACTTCTCCTTTCCGCCGAAGCTCAGGCCCGCGGCAACTTGACCTTGAGCAACTCATTGACGGCGAACGACCAGAACTCTTCCCTATTGTCGCTGTCGGGTGAGTTCGCCTTTGGGTTCCTGAAAATGGGACAAGGGGCTCATTTGCTGGCAATATGGTTCGAGATGATAGAGGAGAAGACCATCGTCTGGTCGGTGAATGGCGATGATCTAGCGCCCGAAGGTTCGAAAGTCCAGTTGACCGCCAACCGCGGGCTGGTGCTTACCGACCCGAGAGGGAGAGAGCTGTGGTCTTCTAACCTGAACGCCACTGGCTTAGCGTATGCGGCCATGCTCGACACGGGGAACTTCATCCTAGCGAGCGCAAGCCACGTCAACTTGTGGGATTCGTTCAGCCGACCAACGGATACGATACTGCCTACGCAACAGTTAGATTTGGACGCTGTTGTTAGAGCTCGCTATTCCGAAATGAATTACTCCAATGGGAGATTCATCTTCACACTGCAAACCGACGGAAATCTCGTGCTCTATGCCACTCCTACCCCGCTGGTCGTCTCAGATGCATATTGGGCTACCGGCACCCGAGGTAATGGCTTCCGGTTGATATTCAATCAAAGTGGTCAGGTCTACCTCACGGATAGGAATGGAAAATTACTCAATAAAGTCACCTCAGACGAAGTTCCAACCAGCGTATTTTACCAAAGAGCGATCCTCGAATATGATGGGGTCTTCAGGCAATATATCCACCCAAAGATGGCAAATTCGAGTTCTGGCTGGGCAATGGTCTGGTCGATGGTCTCTTCCCCAGTCCCTTCAAATATATGCACGAGTATGAACCGAGATACTGGTACTGGAGCTTGTGGCTTCAACAGCTACTGTACTCGTGGAGACGATCAGATTCAGAGGCCCCGATGCCACTGCCTACCTGGATATACTCTGTTAGATTCGACGAACGAGATGAACGGATGCAGACAGGACTTCGCACCACAGAGTTGTGACGAAAGTAAGCCTGAAACAGACCAGTTTGTTTTGCGTGAGATGCTTAATACAGGCTGGCCGATGTCTAATTACGAGCGTAGCGAGTCACAAACCGAGCACTGGTGCAGACAGGCTTGCTTGGATGATTGTTTTTGTGCAGTCGCTTTTTTCAAAGACAGAAACTGCTGGAAAAAGAGGACGCCTCTTTCAAATGGTAGGATGGATCCTGGCGTGGGTGGAAAGGCTCTGGTCAAGGTCAGGATAAATAACTCAACTTCAAAAGCTACAGGAAATCGCCAGAAGAAATCCAAGAATTTGACTCTGATGATTATCGAATCAGTGCTGTTGAGTAGCTGTGTGTTTGTGAGCTTGCTTACCTGTGTAATTTATAGAAGTTCCCGATCTAGGGATTATAAGTTCTTACAACCAGTCCAGATCAACCAAGCCACAGGCCCACAAACTTACACTTATTGGGAGCTTCAAGAAGCGACGGATGGATTCAAAGAAGAACTAGGTAGGGGTGCCTTTGGAGCAGTGTACAAAGGTGTTCTTGGATCCGAGGATACCAACTTTGTGGCAGTAAAAGTGTTGATGGCATGGACCGGAGAAAGTGAAAAGGAGTTCGAAAGAGAAGTGAGTGCAACTGGCCAAACTAACCACAAGAACTTAATGCAGTTGCTTGGATTCTGCAATGAGGGTCAACACCGACTACTGGTGTATGAATTCATGAGCAACGGCTCATTGGCGGATTTTCTATTTGGCTCTTCAAGGCCCAGCTGGTACAAAAGAGTAGAAATTGCCTCTGATGTTGCGCGGGGGCTCTCTTACTTGCACGAGGAATGCACTAGGCATATAATCCACTGCGACATCAAGCCGCAAAATATTCTTCTTGATGGCTCTCTCACTGCAAAAATATCAGATTTCGGATTAGCTAAGCTCTTGATGGCGAACCAAACTCGAACCACCACCGGAGTCAGAGGAACCAGAGGTTATTTAGCACCAGAATGGTTCAGGAATATGCCTATTTCTAGCAAAGTAGATGTTTACAGCTTCGGCATTTTGTTGGTTGAGCTTATCTGCTGCAGAAAGAACTATGAGCTGAAAGCGGAAATTGAAGCTCAAATTGTAATGGTCGACTGGGTTTATAACTGCTACCCCAATGGGAGCGTGCTTCAGCTAGTGGAGAGCGATGAGGAGGCGTCAAGGGACATAAAGATGGTAAAAAGACTTGTGATGATAGCATTGTGGTGCATCCAGGAAGATCCGGCTTTGAGGCCAACCATGAAGAAAACTACTCAGATGTTGGAAGGAGCGGTTGAAGTCCCAGTACCACCAGTTCCAAGCTTTTTTACCACTTCAATATGATTTTACTTATTTAAGACAACTGTAGCCTGTAATCATGAAAAATATCCATATCGTCTGTAAGTGCTATTACGCCAAATCAAATATTTTCACAATGTCTTCACATGGATCCCGCTTAAATAAGCTAAATCTTCCTAAAGTTTGATATTCCCTCGCAAGTATCCAACAGAGAACATGTTGACGATTGTCAGCAGAAAGGATTGCATGCGAGGCCGCATGCAACTTTGAAGAGAGATTTATATTGTTGAATGATCAAGTAACTATATGAAATGATGCAGAACCAGTCACTGGTAAATTGAAAGTCACAGGCATTCTTGTGTTGAATCTCTTAGGAATTCTACGTGGATCATATTCATGTATGTCTCGGGAAAAACTAATGCGGCTCCATCAAAGCATTTTCCAATCGATGATTTTGCTTCATAAAAATTGCATTCGATGCAGTAGAACAGTGTTTCAACCTGACCCAAGCAAAGTAGATCTTCTCTGCTAAATTAGATGATGAGAACCGTATGGAAGTTGCCGGTCCTCAAGGCATGAATCGGGTGCCCGGAAATCCCAATTTCAATAGCTCTGCTGCTTTTTTATTCATACAGAAGGGGACTCTCACTTCCTTCGGGCGACCAACTTGTCATAGCCCAAAAAATCAGTCCGCAAATCACGTAGTTGGAAGCATAATCAGACGAATTTTCTCTCAATTTTTCCATTTGAGAACTTGCGGGAAGCAACACAAGGCAGACAATTTTCTAAGCATACATATTCCCTTATAAAATGATCATTGGAGATCTTGTATATATAAACAACTCGGCTACGGTCATGCCATTCCATAACGGGTCCAAACAGGACGGGACTGGACAAGGGAGAGATCTCGAAGATCCAAATCCAATAATCAATCTGCACCGGAGAAGTGTTAAAGGGATCGATTTCATAGTTGTCTTAGTCAGCCACGGCGTCTGCCAGCTCGTTCACCATCATTTTCATGTCATATTCTCGATTCGATAGGACGGACGATGTTTTGGTCCAGGGCTTCATCTTTCGTTTATTTCGCTCCGGAAAAAGTCTGCTTGCGCCACTTTCATAGAAGTAGGTGAATGCCCCTGTTCATGCAGCTGGCGAAGCAGAAAGTCATTAGACAATTATGAGCTTGTTTCCTCTGCATGCATGCATGAGGCCATTCCATTCAAAGAATATACTTCTTCCTTGTCCAATGCACGCTCAATTTAAGAGCATGTGGCCCAATATCATCTTCATGTGGCCGGCCCCGGTTAAATTATCTGGAGTTAGGGTTTGGCGTTGCTGCTTGGTTCGGCCGCAACTTGGTTCATTCTCCTTAGGATTTTTGATGATGCAAATTAGAACTAAAAACAATCCCCAAGGTGAATATTTGTAGACCGCTGTGTTGATGATGTATGAGTGAAAATGATATCAAAGGCTTCAATGTTCTCGTCAAGTCGAGTCTCCCATGATGTAGCAAAAATCACAATCCCCTTTATTTGCGATGAAATGTAGGGAGAAGCATGAAGTTTGTTAAATAATGCAAATTCACACACGCCCATATATATATATATATATATATATATAATTTTTTTCTAAGGATCAACCGATTAAATCCCTAATTATAGGCATCAACAATGAGTCCCCAAGCAAAAACCATATCTATCTAGCATGAGTAAACCAAGCTCCGTTTAAATCCATCCATCTCTAATCTTCATCACCTTGATGTCCTAGAAGGTTTTCGTTTGTGGTTCGTTTATCACATACGGAGCACTAAATCGAAATTTAAAGTCGAGTATTTACCTTACCTCTCTCTGGTGGGCATCCATAAGATTTTTTTAAAGTTGTTGACTTGACACTTCATTGATCTTCTATAAGCTCTAAATGCTCTATATTTTTAGAGGATAAGTCTACCGAAAGTTCTAAACTTATTACAAAAGCGCAATTGGGTCATAATGTAAACCAAATAGCTTTTAGATGCGCTACATTTTGCATACTGTTGTTAAGTCCATGAGAATAGGATAGTCGTGTCACTGCAACATCCATTTAATCAAACATACAGGAGTTTCGAAACCCGAAACTACTACAAGCAAACTTTAGTAGAATATCTGCAGAATTACATTCATTCATCATTGCTGTAGCCATTACTTTCCATGTTGCACAAAGACCTATCTCATTCAAAGCATTGATCACCACAACGCCATGGACCACGGTCCGCAACTATTGAGCGCATGCCTGATGCAAGACGACAAAGCAACTTTCCATGTACGTCCGAGCATATCTACAATTATGATTGAAACATTCAATTTCCATTAAGTAACTCTAGTCGGTTTGAATTTGTTGTTAAAAGGCTCTAACCACCAGGAAAGTCTGGGTAGAGGCTGGGATTGGCCTCGAAAAAGATTCAACCCCCATTGACCTACCCGTCCACAAGCCCCTCACGAGGCTAGGGGGGTCAGCCTGGATCCCCGCGATAGAGATTGAATCAACTGCGAGCCCTAACTTCTTCTCCATAACTCATAAAATCTCCAACTTAACGTGTACGACGTTTGGTCAAAGTCTTCCAAATTCATGCTTTTCTTTGGAAAATATCAGGGTCCCGGCAAGCTAATGGTGTAGACTCGCCCGTATTCTAAATTTGAAAGTTTTCTTTCACCATTGATTTCAATTAAAAAAGAAGAAGGGAAAACTAAAGAAAATGAAGAAAAATAAATTTACATAGATATTATTATCAGAAAAATTTAATATCAGTGATACATAATTTTTTGTAAACTGTGCTCAATATATTAATAGTGTTATATCGTGTCTCAAGTTTGAGCCCGTTAGATTAATACGCATAAGTTTGGCCAAATAACAAAGTTCAGGGGAGACTTTGTGATGTCTTCGAATTTTTCTTGTTCCGGCATTAATCCCATCTCTTCGTGCGTATGCGTAGAAGGAAGAAGCCAAAAGCTGCATGGGGTTTTATTCTTCAAGCATGCAAGCAAAGTCAGAGAAGAATTGTCTTCTGCCGAAAAGGAAGGGATCAACAATATTCTACATTACCTTACCAAAAAAAACAAAAAAACAATATTCTACATTAAATAAAGGACCCACCACCTGCTGCAAGTGCATGAAGAAATGCATGCACATGGCCATGCACGTAGAAAATTGGTCAACACTTGTAGGCGCCGAATTCCCTCTTTCACGGTTTCTCTTTTGTGGGTTTCTCTTGTTTTTTATTGATAAAGAAAGAGGGATGGCAGAATAAAGAAAGAGAGAAGGCAGAAGCTATTCTACCTGTGTGTCAGTGCATGATGGTCATACGCTTGCTTCTCTCCATGAACAAGAAATTCGAAGACGGCCGCCCACCTCAGCTCACGGTTATCTCCAAGGATCATAGGCGCACGTTTGTTGACTCTCTTCCGCCTCATTAAATGCTTGCCCATGCACATGCACGATCCGCATGCATGCCTTCAAATATGGTGGGCGTTCGGTGCCGATTGTGGGCTTGTCTTGTGGGCGCCTGCGCTGCATTTAATGAGGCCATTTATTTTTATTTGTTTTGTCTTGTTTTCTGCCCTTCTCCCTATAGAAGAAGAAGACGTCTGAAGATGCCAAGATAGAGTGCAAAAAGAGCTCGAGAGAGTGTGAGAGACGAGAGCTCAGAAAGGTTTGTGCGGAGTCGAGTCCAGTGAGTGAGTTGAGTTGTTAAACACCGTGGGTATTGGGTGTATAGTAGGGCTGGGAAATACTTGAGTGCATATGTGATCGTAATCCTGTAATTCTCCGATTTATAGTGGATTGATTTGCTGGCTCTCCCTGTGGACGTAGGTTCCGACATTCGGACCGAACCACGTTAATCTCTGGTGTCCTTTTCTTTTATTGTTCCTCGTTTTATTTCGATCAATTTCTATAGCTCCAGACATAATTGCAAATATACGATCCGCTTCCGCTGCGACGCCGATAAACAATAAATAGAACTAATAATATACTTCAACAAAAAAGAAACAAAAACAAGGAATACTATCATAGGATAATTCTAGATATATGTGTTGACATGGGCAAACTCTGTCCACAAATTCGATTCAAACTAGCTGTGGTAGAGACTAAGGTAGGATACAAAGTAGAAATCTATAAAGAATGCTGGTTTCGTTCACAAGGCTGAAGTAGCTCAAGGAGCACGCAAGTTTCATCTAACATGACTTCAGTGATGTTTGGAATCCTAATACTCATCCCACTTCCACTTTCCGCCAAAGCTCAGAGCGAGGGCAACTTGACCTTGGGCTCCTCCTTAACAGCAAATGACAGGAACTCTTCCTGGCTTTCGCCGTCGGGGGAGTTCGCCTTTGGGTTCCGGAGAATGGGAACAGGAGCTCATTTGTTGGCTATATCGTTCGAGAAGATAGAGGACAAGACCATAGTCTGGTCGGCAAATGGCGATAGTCTAGCACCTGAAGGTTCGAAAGTCTGGTTGACTGTCGACAACAGACTAGTGCTTGCCGACCCAAAAGGAAGAGAGCTGTGGTCTTCTTGCCTGACCAACCTCTTTTATTAGTTCAATATGACTTTGATTATTTAGACATCTGGTGTCTGTCATAATGAATAGTATGTGTATGGTCTGTTAGTGCTGAAAGTGCTAATATGAACATCTAGAGAGGGGTGAATAGGTGTGAAAATAATTTTTGTAAAGAGTAGTAATAAATTTTGCTTTTGAAATTGAGTCTAATGATTAACAAACTTTAAAAGAGTTTATACTTTAACTACAAAATTAAAGTACGAATAAAATAAAGGAGTTTAAGGACGAGAAAATGAACATAGAATTTATAGTGGTTCGGCTTAGATCAAGCCTACGTCCACTCTCCCACGTTGACAGTCTTCTGACTGGTTTCCACTAAGAATCAAAAGAGAATTTACAATCTTGTGATCTCGACTTCACAGTGAAGAGTCTTTATTACTTTCACAAAGTCTCTCTCTCTCTTTTGAGTACAAATTTGAGCACAGAGTAAGGAATAACAAGTAAATGGTAAGTTTCAGACTTTGAAATTATTCTTTTCACGTACTCTATTCAAAAACTGGAGAGTCCTCCTTAAATACTCCTCCATGCCTTCTCGACCATTGGCATTTTTCAAATAAATTCTTCCAATCAACCCGTTGGACAGAATCAATCAAGAAAATCTTCGAGTCGTTTGAAAATTGTGATGAAAGGCCGTCAATTCTATTTGTCCATACAATTAGGATTTTGGTTTCCATAAGTAGATTCTTTCCAAAATAACTTACCATCCGAAAAGATTTGATGTATATAAATTGCTTCTAATAAAGATGATCAATCTCGTAGGTGATATTTGTCACGCCCCGAACCTCGAGCGTGCGCCCATCCCTCAATGGTCAATAAAATTTGCGACTTCTCAGGATGAGTTGCCAACCCATTCATTTTATTGCACATGCGGAAGCAAATAATAAATCCTCTGATAGTAACCATCTCGGAATAAAAAAGCAGGACAACAGATTCACAAACAAACATGCTTTTATAAACATATTGAGTCATGTACAAAAGTCTATACCCAAAAGATTTCAAAACCGACTCTAAAAAAGAAATTGTCATAACTGACTTACTCCTCGGATCCCCTTAGTTCGGCTCTAGGTCCTCCGCTCTACGGCCCTAAAATTTGAGCCCACAACGGGGTGAGATATAAATCTCAGACCCCGATTAGAAGGGTATTACGCCTAGAGGCGTCCTAATTACACAATCATACAGTCACAGAGACTTACCTCGTCTCAGATCCACTCTGCAAGTCAATACGGTTCACATACATCATGCATAAAATTGATGCACGCAACAATTGAAACGCATTACTCAACTCAATAAATTATAGGGGTTCTGATTATATGACCAAATCGTTATAACACGTCCCATACCATGTTACGCAATTTTGTCCCATAATTCGGCGCATCTATTTCACTTAACATGCGTTCCAATTGATAATTATGCCATTCTAGGGTACGACCTACTTGAAGTTCGGCGGTTTACTGGCGTAGCCAGGCATTATCTCACCCTATTGAGCACAGTTACGTCTCTCAAAGACGGCTTTCCTGAAGGAGTATAGGTCCAGACTCTATTGCGACCCAAATCCCATACAGGGTAACGTCCAGCATAAACGCTTGGGATGTGTTCTCTTAACCAACACACGACAATTCAATCTCGGCCCAGGACACTGTGCATTGCACTCAAATGCCTCAATTAAATTAGTGATCCTAGCCTATTTTCTTCGTATTAAAAACACCCGGTGAAAATAGTTGTGTGTGGGTACACGGTCAGATTGGACTCGGAAAATTCATAATATTCTTTTTAAAATCCCATTGGTTTATATAGTACATGAAACCATTTTTGGTGTTAAAACCCGACACCCGGGATTTTCTAAATAAATATCAAAATTCACAAATTTTGGAATTAAATACTCAAACTTCTAATCAGCACTCAATTTGCACAAATTAACACTCAATTGCATAAATTAACCATATCATTGCAATTAGTATGAAATTCTGGTCACTACTATCCCGGTCTAATTTCCGAAAAATATTTAATAATTAAATAATTACCAAAAATAATAAAATAATTGCAATTAATTACCATAAATACCAACCTAGGCCAAAATTGCTAAATTAACCGCCTAAACGGGTCGGGAAAAATTCCCGAACTTGTCTAGATAAATAGCACATCCTATCTAGTCCTTAATTAATTTAATCTCAACACTTAACATGCATAATTCACTAATTAAATCACTAATCTAAAATCTAACTAACCACATAATCCCTAATTAACTTAAACTAAACATCATTTAAACGTCATTAGCCTACTAGATAGAGTTTAGTGCATAAACTCACCGATTTAGTGCGAAAACCAGTTCACCGCGACGGCAGCCGAAACTCAGGCCTACGGCGACACCGAGGGGAGCTTGGGCCGGGCCAAACAAGCCTTGCAAGCACACCGCAAACTGCTGGGCTTGGTCCTGGGCTTGGGCTGCGGGTTGGGCTTGCTTCGTGGGCTTCAAGTGAGCTGGACCAGAGGCTGGGCTGAAGTGGGCTGAAACTCGTGTGGGCTGAGTTGCTGAAGATGGGCTGCAGATTTCGTGGGCTGCTGGTGTGGACGCGAGACTTGGGCCTGCTGAACTTGCGGGCGAGGATGGGCTGGCGAGCTGCTGGGCCGTTGATGCGGGCTGAACGGACGAAGGAAGAAGACGGTTTTGGGGCAGCTTCGGTGGGTGGTGTCGTGGACGAAGGCAGCGCAGCAAGGAGAGAGAGCAGCTTTGGTCTTCGTTGCTGGGAATTGTTGACTGGACCGAAAGAAGACACGAACGTGGCAGCAGGGGAAGCGGACGAAGAAGATGCAAGGAATTGTTTCGGTGCAGCAGAATTCGGGGTGAGCTGGCGCGGCAGGGAACGAAGAGGGGAAACCGCGTGAGCTGAGGTTGACTTCGGGGAAGAAAGATGGACTGGCGTGAGTGGTGTGCTGGCGTCGGTTCTGCGGGGAGCAGGGATCAGTGGAGCAGCAAGTGGTGGAGCTGATGCTGCGAGGAGAAATCCGTGGGTTCGGTGGAGAGACAGCAAGAGGGAGAGACAGTGGAGGGTTCGGCTGCAGCTGGGCGATGAAAGAGAGACGGACGAGTGGCAGAGCTGAGGGAAATTCGGTGGAGTTGTCGAGAACCTTGAAGGGGTTAAGTTTGTGGTCACTTCAGATATGATGTTGCAACGCAGGTAATGAAATCAATGCTAAAATCATTGCCGTCTGCTGTGTTTTTGACGTAATGTATGATGAAGAGCATTGATCATGAAGGCTTTATTTGATTTGGGCTTAAGGCCCGTCGGCCCAAGTTGGGCCCAGAAAGCCCGGCCCACGGGAATAGGGCCCGTGGAAAGAAGGGGGTATAAAAGGGAGGAGAGAGAGAGAGAGAAAAACACACCGTTTGTTTTGCAATTCAACGTACGTCTTTTCTCTTCTCACGCTCTCTCTCTCCCAAAAGGAAAGAACAGTAAGCATACGGCGCGCTTTTCTTCCCTTCAAGGCCTCCTCGGATCGAACAGAGTCTGATTTCTCTTCCTCCATTGGCGTCGGTGCTTAATCTGTGGCTAACAAGGTACGCTCGAATCCGTGGTGTGCTTTACGATCGGTGATACGTGTTTTCCCGGGTTTCATCTTCCGCATTGATTTAGGGGTTCGATTTAGTGTCGAATCCGATTTTTCGGGGATCAGTCATTCCCAACATTGGTATCAGAGCCCTAGTTCACGTTTTCCCGATCTGTTTTGATGTTTTTGATTGATTTTTCGCAAAAGCAATTCGGCCGTACGGATCGGGACGAGAAATCCCGACACCCGAGCGTTCTTCGGCCATTTTACTGAGTTTTCGTAAGTCGAAACTGTTTTCTGAATACATGGGAAGAAAGGCGACATCGAGACGAGTCTGGCAATGCGTCGTGCGCCGCCGGGAGACGCCGCACGCGCCCACATGCGCGGCCAGAAGCGGCTGCGCGTGGGCGCGACGCGCCCAAAAGCGCTGGCTCGCCCAGCGCGTGTGCACCGCCGGCCGGCGGCACGTGCCGGTCCGCGGACCGACGCGTGCTGACGTCAGCATGACGTCACCCAACGGTCAATAACCGCTAGGGTGATGTCATCGATGACGTCAGCATGGCGACGATTCGCCGGGCGGTCACCGGCCGGCGACCCGACCCGCGCGAGACCCGGCACGCGCGCGGCACGTGCCGGATGACGTCTGCGTGACGTCAGCCCGCGCACACGCGCGGCACGTGCCGTCGGTTCGCCCGAGCCGGGCCCGACCGGCTTGACCGGCCCGACCGGTCCGACCAGCCTGTCCGATCCGACCGGTCCGACGTCCGACGACCGTTGACCGTTGACCACCATTGACCGTTGACGACCGTTGACCGACGACCGTTGACCGTTGACCAAAAAAAAAAAAGAGAATATGTTTCTTTTTAATTAAGTCTATGTGGATTATAATGTGATTCCTTATTTGTTCTGTATTTGTTGCAGGAACAATGCCTCCCTTGAGGTTGCGCACACCTATTCGCGCAATTACCGATGAACAAAAGGATAGGCTATCTAAGTTGATAGCTGAGCTGACTGATCATCAATGGGAGAGAGGTAACTTAATTGATCATGTCCTTGAAGTCAACGGGAAAATTCAACAGGTCATATGGAATGGTCGTCCTATGTCACAGTCAGAGATGGTGCGATTTTTCATAAACACTCTTCCACCTGAATGGCAAGATGTGTTGAATCGCATATGGGATGTCAACGGAGCTGCTTCCTATAAGAAAATTGTGATGGATTTTGTAAATGAATATTATTGTATTGTTTCAAGGGAAAAGATCAAGAAATTGAACAAAAGAGGATCTTTCCCAGTTCGTGTGCTGACTTGGTGTTAGTTGTATTGGCTGATATATGTTAAGTGTGATTTGTGGACATATTATGTAATGATTACTACCTAATTGTGTTAATTGAAAGCATTATTGTTTTTATTGGATGTTCTATTATATATTGCTTTCTGTTATTGCTGGTTGCTGTGGGTAATTAGCTGTGGGTAGTTTTAGAAGTTTTTGTAGCTTCATAGAATTGATTTTGCATAAGACAATTATATTGATGATAGTTTTAAGTTAGGATTTTGGAGGATGATTGGAAACATAGTGACCTTTTGATTTTGAAACCTTACTTGAAATTATTCATTAATATGATGGGTCTATGTAAATAGGGATGCATAAATGATAGGCATTAATAATTTGTGCATATTTGTCTGATTTGTTCAGATCAATGGCTTCAGCCACAAAGAGCATAGTTGCCGAGCTGAACAAAGGTGAAAAGCTCAATGGAGACAACTATGAAATTTGGCAAATGAAAATCCAGTATGTGCTGGAAGAGCAAGAAGCACTTGAGGCTCTTGTCATGACCATGGTAGAACCTGAAGAGGGAACCACTGCACAGCACAAAAGAGACAAAGAAGCTTTTTCTGCGTGGAAAAGAATGAACTCTCTAGCTTGCATCACGTTGCTGAGCAGCATGGAAAATGACGTCATGCGAGAGTTTCGGCGTTTTGACAATGCTAAGGAAATGTGGGAGGCATTGGCAGCTAGATTTGGTCATACTTCGGTGACTAGATTGAGGCAGCTCACTATCAGGTTTGACTCTTATAAGAAGCCTCATGGTCAGACCATGAAGCAACATCTTAGAAAGATGTCAAACATGATAACTGAGCTGAGAGATGCTGGCCATGTCCTCACAGATGAGCAGCAAGTGCAACCAGTGATTCGTTCCTTGCCTCAGAGTTGGGAGCATATGAAGGTGCACCTGACTCATAATGAAAATATAAAAACTTTTGAGGATGCAATGCGTCATCTTGAGCTGGAAGAGGACCGCTTGTTGGCGGCTAAGCCGGATGCTGAACTTTATCATGCTAGTTCTAGCTCAAATGGAGCTTCGAGCTCCAAGCGCAAGCGCCCTAACTGGTTTGATAAGGGAAAAGGCAAGGAATAAGCAGGTCCTTCAGGAAAGAAACCCAAGTTTAACCAACATGAAAGAGGGAAGCGTCCCCGCATGAAAAAGCTTGCAAGGGTGAAATGCTACAACTGTGACAAGAAGGGTCATTATGCTCGCGATTGTCGTGAGCCAAAGAAGGTATGCACCCCTTGTACTTTTCAGAACTTCACTTTTGTGTCGAGTTCTGTATTCTTAACTGAGTCTAATCCTTTGTGGACTGTGGATTCAGGAGCGACGGACCATGTAGCGAAGGATAGAGGATCCTTCGTGGAATTCCGACGAGTACCAACTGGAACTAAGTGGATCTATGTGGGAAACAACTCCAGAGCTGAAGTGAAAGGAATTGGCACATGCCAACTGAATATGCGTGGTGGACGCACTTTGTTCCTTCATGATGTGCTGTATGCTTCGGAGATTCGTCGGAATTTAGTGTCTGTATTAGTGTTGGTTAAATTAGGTTTTAATATGAACTTCTGTAATAGAGGTGTGAATTTGTTTTTCGATACAAATTACTATGGTTGTGGTTATTTTCTAGATGGTTTTATTGTATTAGATATTGATTATGTTAATACTAATGTTTGTTATTCCCTTCTCACATCTCCTAATAAATATGATAATGATGTGAATGTGTGGCATGCTAGACTTGGTCACATTGGCCAACAGCGTATGAATAGACTAGCCAAAGAGGGCTTGTTGGGCAATATTGAAAAAGTCGATTTGTCCATATGTAAGCATTGCCTAGAAGGGAAAACGATAAGAAAACCATTTGGAAAAGGAAAAAGAGCTGAATTTCCTCTGTATTTAATCCATTCTGATGTCTGTGGTCCAATGAATGTGAAAGGAAGGCATGGGGCTGTTTATTTCATCACTTTTATTGATGATTATACTCGATTCGGATATGTCTATTTGATTTCTCACAAATCTGAAGCAATAAGTTGTTTTAAAAGGTTTATGAACCTGGTAGATAATCAATTAGACAAGAAAATAAAAGCATTGAGATCTGATCGAGGTCGAGAATATTTATCTGATGAGTTCAGAAAATTATATGATGAAAAAGGAATAGAAAGACAGTTGTCTATTCCATATACTCCTCAACAAAATGGTGTTGCGGAGAGAAGAAACAGAACCCTACTGGAAATGGTTAGGTCCATGATGGCGCATGCTAACTTACCTATTACTTTTTGGAGTGATGTGTTGTTAACTGCTGCCTATATACTGAACCGTGTGCCTTCCAAATCAGTTACTTCCACTCCATATGAGTTATGAACAGGTAGAAAACCGGACTTAAGTTTTCTTAAGCCATGGGGTTGTGCTGCCTATACACATGAGTCCTCTCACAAGTTTGGGAAACTGGGTCCTAGAGGAAAGAAGAGTATTTTTATAAGGTACTCTGAACACTCGAAAGGATATGTGTTCATAGGTGAGCAGGAAAGTGGGAGTATAACTGAGTTTGAATCACGAGATGTCACATTCCTAGAGGATGAATTTCCTAAGAAGGGCGAAATAGGGGAAGATTGTTCCCTATTTGAAACCTTGGATCAAGATAATGACCTTAGTAGACTTCATCCAAGTGGGAGCATAATGGGGAATGATGTGCAAAGTGTACAATCTCCCATACGGCGAACAAGTCGCCAAAGTATTCCTCGTCGACGTTTTGACATTGAAGGGGAGACTTTTATGGTTGCTCCACAAGATGAGGATGAGCCAAGAAATATTAATGAGGCTCTGAATTGCCCTAGTAAGGAAAAATGGATTAATGCAATGGAAGAGGAAATGGAGTCAATGAAATCAAACCAAGTCTGGGAACTGGTTGATCTGCCAAAAGGACGCATAGTGTGACATCCAGATTTTCGGGTTTTAATGTGACTGGATAAATAGGATCTTGTCTCATCGCTCGTCAATTTATTGACGGGTCCGAAATTTCAATAAAGAAATTATCGGAGGAAAAATTGAAGACCAAAAGAAAATAGAAAGGGAAAGAGAAAAGAAAAGAAAAGAAAAGAAAAGAAAAATAATACCATGTGGTATTATATTAGTATTTCTTTTCTCTCCCTCTCTCTTCTTTTCTTTCTTTTTCTTTTTCTCTCTTTCTCTCTCTCTTCTCTCCCCTTTTCTTCCGTGCGGACAGCCCCCTCCCCACGCCAACTCTCTCTTTCTCTCTCCCTTTGACCATTCAACCTTATCTCTTCTTCTCTCTCCTCTCTCTTCTCCCCCACGTGACCTTCTTCTTCTTCTTCGTTCTTCTTTGTGCGAACCAAACCAAAACCAGCAAAGAAGAGCAGCAGCTCGCCGAGGACCACCGTCGCCCGTCCCGCCGCCGCACCGGAGCCGAACCGCCCGCGACGCCGCCCGCACAACGCCGCGCGTTCCGCCGGCCATCCCTCGCGCCCAGGCGTGCTCCCCCGCGCGATCCAGCTGCTGCCCATCCTCTGTCCAGCTCTGTTCGGCCACGATCCGGCCACCTCCGGCCACCGTGGGCCACCGCTCGGCCTCGCCAAGCCACCACCCGCTCTCCCGACCTCTTGCCGCCCCCAACCCTCTCTCTTTCTTGCTGTTTTGTGGCCGAACCAGCAAACCCACGGAGTGGGTATCCAGCTGTTCGTGGGCCATTTTGGGCCGTTTCCCGGCCCCGAACCCGAGGTCCGCTTTGGGAAGAATTGTTCCTCGCGCCGCCGCCGTCGGATTGATCCGATTTGCGCGCGATTTGGTGAGTAATCTCACTAATATTTGATTAGTTGGCTAATTATGCTTAAGGTTGGTTTAGTTTTAATTAATTATGTTTAGGTTGTTAGATTAGAATAAATTAGCAATTATTAGTCAATTGTGATGTGATTTAGATAAATTGATTGTGCAATTAACAAGTAGACGTGGTCTACTATTTATTGGAAGTATCTCGGGAATTTTCCGACCCCTAATTGGGCTTCAATTTGGCAATTCGGGCCTAAGTGAGATTTTTGGGCATTTAAATATTAATTTTCGGAATTAAATTAAATAATTATTTATTTTCCGAAAATTCAAGGGAGATGGTTTGTGACCGGAAAATTATGCTGGTGACCGTGGTGAAGTCCGTTTATTTAATTGGGCTTTAAATTGAGTTAAATCGAATTTTTAATACTAATTATTTAATTTTCGAAATTTATTAATTAATTAATTATTTTCCGAAAATTCAACTGGGATGGCCCGTGACCGGAAAATTATGCTGATGACCGTGGTGAAGTCCGTTTATTTAATTGGGCCTTATTTTGAGCTAAACGGAATTTTTTAATGTTTAATAATTAATTTTCGAAATTAATTAATAATTAATTATTTTTCGGAAATTAAGATTTTGATGGCCGACGACCGAAATCTCGTGCTGATCGTCGTGGCGCAGTCCGTTTATTCATTTGAGCTCCACGTTGTATGGAATTGAATAAATTGTGATATTTTAGGGATTTACCCTAAATTGATTGAAATTGATTGAGATTGAATTGTTGATTGGTAAATGGCCGAGTATGTTATTCAGCATTTATAATGCTTTGTTGAGTTGATTTAATTATTTGATTGAGAAATTGTTGGGCATTGGTTGTCGGTATTGAAAATAGATTGGTAATCACTTGAAAGAGGATACGTGGGCTCGGTGAATCGGAATATCACCTGGAGAATGCACATGTGTTCAGTGGTTGAATATGTCATCTTGGCGAAGAGGTTGCCTTAGGGGAGGCCTGTGTGGCGATAGTTGATCATGCCTGTGTGGCGAGAAATGATCATGCCTGTGTGGCGATAGTTGATCATGCCTGTGTGGCGATAATTGATCATGCCTGTGTGGCGATAGCTGATCATGCCTGTGTGGCGATAAGTGATCATACCTGTGTGGCGATAGTTGATCATGCCTGTGTGGCGTAGATTATGCCTACGTGGCCGTATTTCTGTGTATTGAGTATCGAAAGTGGTCGAGTGGGACCGTAAAGCCATTGAGTATCGAAAGTGGTCGAGTGGTGGACTGTATTTTCCACCTTTGCTTAAGATGTGATATGAGGATCGTAGTTCGTAATTGATGATTGAGATGGAATAATCGAATTGACCTAGAATGGTCCGTCTGACATGTAATCGACGAGGTCGATTGATCATTGCTTTGATTTGATGTTGTGAATTGATTGACTGAATGGAAATGACCGTGAGTGGTCTTGTTGGCATATAATCGACTACGTCGATTTGATCGATGCTTCGATCTGTGTTATGATTGCTTGGGTGCCTATTATGAATTGTACTGACTTGCAGGTGGGATCTGATGCCAAGGTACGTCTTCTGCCCTATGCGTGTTTAGGCAGCTTGTAGTATAATGGTTTACTAATCGAGCTTAGTGGGGTAGAACTCGCTGAGACATAGTCTCATCCCAGTTTGGGGAAAAACATTTCAGGACCCGATAAGGAGCTGAGGAGGAGAAGTCTGGGAAGGAGATCTTGGAGGTGAAACTTGAAGGGAAGGATTTTGAAAGAAGAAGATAATACCGAGATGGGCCTTGAGGATGGCATGGATGGATTGAGATCCTATCTTCTTTTGAGATCTCCATTTTGATGTGAATAGTTTTGAAGTGGTTTTTGTTTTGTATAAAAGTTTGGTTATAATTTTCAATATGAAAAATATGGCCCTGCTTTTCTATCCCATTGTTTTATTGTCTGGGGATTTATAACTGCTTCCGCATGTGCTTAATAAATGAAAGGGTCGGCGATACAGTGTCCTGGGATATCGCATTAAAAAAATCGACCAAATAGAAGGATGTGCACGTGCCTGAGGATCGGGGCGTGACATCCTGTTTAAGTGGTATCAGAGCGAAGTTGAAGATTGGAGTGATAAGGAGCATTGACCATGGGATAGTTAGTAGGAAAGACCTTTAAATTCATGCTGGTGCATGTCTGTGTTAGCTGGATGTTAGAATTGATTGTCGTGTGAGGATCGCTCATCTTCCAATCCAGTGTGGATGTGGAAGACAGGTTTCAGTGTAAAGACTGAACCATGAGCGAGCAGGAGCTGAGAACTCCTAGTAAGAGGACAATGTCCTCTGTGACTCGGGATAATGCACTGACAAAGGTCGGTACCCGAGGTGGTTGTGGCAGAGTGTTGGCTCTGGCCAGCTCGAGTGTAAGAGTACCACTGCAGGTTGGTACTAGTGTAGCAGCGTCGAATGATCCTAAGTTCGATAGGATCGTTCAGATGCAAGTGTTCCTTGGGAACTGGATGAGCCAGTAAGTTCAGGATCAAGCCGTTGTCGTTGTCGCTATCACTACCGCCGTTAGTGTTGTAACCGTCGTTGTCGCTTCACCAGTTGAGATCCAGAGTGGGGATATGATCTGGGATCGAGCCATCGCTTCCAAGTCAAGGTACAGATTCAGTTCAAGCAGAAATGGAAATCGGTTAGAGGAAAGACCGAGGTCGAGAAAAAAGTATTCTATTCCACCCAATAGGAAGGGTGGCATAGTCAAGTCAGTATTCAGACAAATGGAACATGTTGTTCCGTGGAAGATATGTTACATGGGAGATGGTATGGATCAGTCTCATGTATTTTGAGGATAGGAGGTAGAAGACTCATTAGGTGAGTGCTGAAAGTATGGAAGGAATGCATGGATTAATCCTGTGTTCGAGAATGACTAGAACATGCTTTGATGATAGTGAGCACGGCCATCAAGTGAAGGACTATCGGTTGGGGTTTAAGAAGAACACCAACACTGTTACTACCGTTGGAACACCAGCAAGATGGCAAGAGGAACATGAACGGAACCGACTATGCCTAATTCAATGAAAGAATATTTTGAGGTGATTTTATCAGAATAGTGCCAGAGAATGTTGGGATTGCAAGTGTGGAATTAGTTGTTTGTTAAGGTTGTAGGAAAAGAACCAATGGTGCAGATGTGAGGATTGATGAATGAGGAATTCATGCATATCAGTGCATCACTTTAGGGAGCATCAGTTTTGTGAAAAGAGAAAGAAAGATGGTTCATTGCAATTATGCATCAACTATAGTCGACCCAATCAAGTGACAATCAAGGATAAGTGTTCATTGTCAAAGATCGACGAATTGGGCAACTTGTTATAAAGAGTGTGGATGTCTTCAAGGATTGACTTGAGGACAGGTTATTGTCAGTTGAGAACCAGGAAGGAGGTTATACTGAAGACGACATTTCACACTTGATTTTGTCCTTGTGAGAATAAGGTAAAGCCATTTGATTTGACGAACGCTCCAGCCGCTGTCATAGATTTGACAAATCGAGTGTTCAAAGAATATCTAGATCAATGGTGATCGTGTGGTGTAGCGACATTATAGGGTGTTCATTAAGTGTTGAGAATCACGAGATGCCTCTAAGAATGGTCGTGTGGTTACAAGCAAAGGAATCTTCATGGACCCAGCCAAGATCGAATTAGTTGTTAATGGACCGAGACCGACATCAATGTCAGAGATCAGAAGTTGTGGGGATTTGACAGATTACTACGGAAGGTTTGTGAAAGAATTTTTAGCATCAGTATCATCATGGGCTGGACCTCTTGAGAAAGAAGAAAAATTCATTGGCATAGACAAGTACGAGGATAGTTTCCAGAGCTTCAGTAAGATCAGGTTACCGCACTTATGCTAAACTTTCATTTGGCTCTGGAAAGCATGAAACCTTTAGTGATGTGTCTTGCCAACGACTGGGTATGTATTGATACAACATGAGAAGATTGTTGTATAACCGTCCCGCCAATTGAGACCCGACAAGTTGAACATGAAACAGTGTCGTGAGTCAGAATTTTGGCAGAACTATAATGATGTTATCTGGTATTATCTTGGGAGAATGAAAGAAGTAATTTATGTGTTGAGCCGAGAGTCTTCGATTATACATAGGCTGGCTACAGTATAAACTTTACTTAAAAAGGGTTCGAAATTTGGTTTTCAAATTTGAGGTAGGCTACCTTTTAAATTTTATAGCCACCCTCAAAATTGAACCAAATGTTCAAGTTAGAATCGGCGCCTAGTTGACGGACAGAGATGTTCAGAAGATCTTATAAGAGGATACTGGCAAGAAAGAATCTAACTTTGAAACTTCTGAGGATGGAATGTTCGGGTTCCATGAGGAATTGAGTGCACTTGACAGTGTAGCACTTAGGGAAAAGATTTTGTCAGAAGTTCACTATAGTATCACATTTTTGACCAGATGGGGCAAGTAATCAGAATCGACGTCAGCTAAATTGGTAGATCGATATGAAGATAGATATCGCCAAGCAGGTTGCAAGTGTCAAAGGTGTCAGTAAGTGAAAGTTCAGTAATGCAAATTCGGAAGATTTTAGCATCACTCGAGAGTCCCAAGTGGAAATGGAAATATATGGCTTACTAAGGATTCAGGGGATTACTGATACCATTTGAGAATAGTGGTTGATCGATAGATGGAGTTGGTCCCCTTTGGTACAGTACGAACATATCTTGTTTTGAGCGTATAACATTCAGATTTCGGGCTCTGATTTCGATTAGATAAATTGGGCATTTCATCGACACGATTACAGTGTTTTTCTCTGAGTTGGCCACTCATGAGATAACTAGACTAGCTGGGTGAGTTATTAAGGACCTTAAGGCAAATAGACTTGAGAATTCGACCATGGATCGACTTCTCGACCGTGCTCATCTTTAGAGATCATTGCGGCACAGTATAAAATCGATTTGAAATCAAAAATAGATCGGCTCGACTGAGATGAATGACCGATCGTGGGTGACTCCACTAAATTGGAAAATTCTCATCGACCGGTACTAATTTGATGTTTCTATCGTTTTGGTACCCTGTGTCCGTATTTGAACCTTTGAGATTTTCACAACAATCGAGAGTCGCCAATGTGTCGAGTGGGTTCATTGTGGTTCGAAGAAAATCGACCACGGGTCATTTGTCCTAAAAAGCTCTGAACACTACCCGGTAGCCTAGGTCACACTAAAAGCGTGTCGGAGTGAAATTAACCGCCAATCTAAGTTCGACTTCAAAAATTGAAAATCCTATCTTGTTACAAAGTGGGTATACCGAAGTGTATGTGTCTCGGATAGTTCACCGACATGGAGTGTCGAGGATGAATTATATCTCGAATCTAGATCAGAGATTATAAGTTGGCAGAGTTTTCAGAGGGTTCTTTATTAAGCAGTGTATAGCAGATGGTACAGAATTTCAGTGGAGAAAAGAAAGTGAATAAAGATTTCAGGCCAAAGTCATTACAGTAGTCAGTGATTGCAATTGCTAAGATTAGTGCCCGAGTTATATCAGATCTTGACCAGAGATTCCCAGTTTCAGCAGATCAATCAGATAGTTTCTTTTTAATCAGTGCAAAGCAAAGTGTACAGGATTTCAATCGGTTGAGATGAAATCAGAAATCAGAAGATTGTAAGTCCAGAGTCAGCTCAGTGGTCAGTATTTGTAGTTGTTAGATCAGTGTCAGAGTAAAGGCTGCTCAGAACTGTCAGAAATTTTGAATCGTTGAGGTTCGAAGGTTTATTAGGGAGTCGAGAAAAAGAGATCAGATGTGGATGACAGAATGTCTTATGTGAGAAGCTCAGTTCAGTTGTTGGTTTAGAAAGAGCAGATTTTGTGTGCGAAGATGATCTCCTTAGTCAAAGTGGTTAGACAACGCCACGAGACCGAATGATCAGCGTGGAAAAGTGAGACTCGATGAGACGGCAATACCCCCACCTTTCGTTTATGGATTGGTAAAGGTTTAAATTTCGAGGACGAAATTTTTATAAGAAGGGAAGAGTTGTGACATCCAGATTTTCGGGTTTTAATGTGACTGGATAAATAGGATCTTGTCTCATCGCTCGTCAATTTATTGACGGGTCCGAAATTTCAATAAAGAAATTATCGGAGGAAAAATTGAAGACCAAAAGAAAATAGAAAGGGAAAGAGAAAAGAAAAGAAAAGAAAAGAAAAGAAAAATAATACCATGTGGTATTATATTAGTATTTCTTTTCTCTCCCTCTCTCTTCTTTTCTTTCTTTTTCTTTTTCTCTCTTTCTCTCTCTCTTCTCTCCCCTTTTCTTCTGTGCGGACAGCCCCCTCCCCACGCCAACTCTCTCTTTCTCTCTCCCTTTGACCATTCAACCTTATCTCTTCTTCTCTCTCCTCTCTCTTCTCCCCCACGTGACCTTCTTCTTCTTCTTCGTTCTTCTTTGTGCGAACCAAACCAAAACCAGCAAAGAAGAGCAGCAGCTCGCCGAGGACCACCGTCGCCCGTCCCGCCGCCGCACCGGAGCCGAACCGCCCGCGACGCCGCCCGCACAACGCCGCGCGTTCCGCCGGCCATCCCTCGCGCCCAGGCGTGCTCCCCCGCGCGATCCAGCTGCTGCCCATCCTCTGTCCAGCTCTGTTCGGCCACGATCCGGCCACCTCCGGCCACCGTGGGCCACCGCTCGGCCTCGCCAAGCCACCACCCGCTCTCCCGACCTCTTGCCGCCCCCAACCCTCTCTCTTTCTTGCTGTTTTGTGGCCGAACCAGCAAACCCACGGAGTGGGTATCCAGCTGTTCGTGGGCCATTTTGGGCCGTTTCCCGGCCCCGAACCCGAGGTCCGCTTTGGGAAGAATTGTTCCTCGCGCCGCCGCCGTCGGATTGATCCGATTTGCGCGCGATTTGGTGAGTAATCTCACTAATATTTGATTAGTTGGCTAATTATGCTTAAGGTTGGTTTAGTTTTAATTAATTATGTTTAGGTTGTTAGATTAGAATAAATTAGCAATTATTAGTCAATTGTGATGTGATTTAGATAAATTGATTGTGCAATTAACAAGTAGACGTGGTCTACTATTTATTGGAAGTATCTCGGGAATTTTCCGACCCCTAATTGGGCTTCAATTTGGCAATTCGGGCCTAAGTGAGATTTTTGGGCATTTAAATATTAATTTTCGGAATTAAATTAAATAATTATTTATTTTCCGAAAATTCAAGGGAGATGGTTTGTGACCGGAAAATTATGCTGGTGACCGTGGTGAAGTCCGTTTGTTTAATTGGGCTTTAAATTGAGTTAAATCGAATTTTTAATACTAATTATTTAATTTTCGAAATTTATTAATTAATTAATTATTTTCCGAAAATTCAACTGGGATGGCCCGTGACCGGAAAATTATGCTGATGACCGTGGTGAAGTCCGTTTATTTAATTGGGCCTTATTTTGAGCTAAACGGAATTTTTTAATGTTTAATAATTAATTTTCGAAATTAATTAATAATTAATTATTTTTCGGAAATTAAGATTTTGATGGCCGACGACCGAAATCTCGTGCTGATCGTCGTGGCGCAGTCCGTTTATTCATTTGAGCTCCACGTTGTATGGAATTGAATAAATTGTGATATTTTAGGGATTTACCCTAAATTGATTGAAATTGATTGAGATTGAATTGTTGATTGGTAAATGGCCGAGTATGTTATTCAGCATTTATAATGCTTTGTTGAGTTGATTTAATTATTTGATTGAGAAATTGTTGGGCATTGGTTGTCGGTATTGAAAATAGATTGGTAATCACTTGAAAGAGGATACGTGGGCTCGGTGAATCGGAATATCACCTGGAGAATGCACATGTGTTCAGTGGTTGAATATGTCATCTTGGCGAAGAGGTTGCCTTAGGGGAGGCCTGTGTGGCGATAGTTGATCATGCCTGTGTGGCGAGAAATGATCATGCCTGTGTGGCGATAGTTGATCATGCCTGTGTGGCGATAATTGATCATGCCTGTGTGGCGATAATTGATCATGCCTGTGTGGCGATAGCTGATCATGCCTGTGTGGCGATAAGTGATCATACCTGTGTGGCGATAGTTGATCATGCCTGTGTGGCGTAGATTATGCCTACGTGGCCGTATTTCTGTGTATTGAGTATCGAAAGTGGTCGAGTGGGACCGTAAAGCCATTGAGTATCGAAAGTGGTCGAGTGGTGGACTGTATTTTCCACCTTTGCTTAAGATGTGATATGAGGATCGTAGTTCGTAATTGATGATTGAGATGGAATAATCGAATTGACCTAGAATGGTCCGTCTGACATGTAATCGACGAGGTCGATTGATCATTGCTTTGATTTGATGTTGTGAATTGATTGACTGAATGGAAATGACCGTGAGTGGTCTTGTTGGCATATAATCGACTACGTCGATTTGATCGATGCTTCGATCTGTGTTATGATTGCTTGGGTGCCTATTATGAATTGTACTGACTTGCAGATGGGATCTGATGCCAAGGTACGTCTTCTGCCCTATGCGTGTTTAGGCAGCTTGTAGTATAATGGTTTACTAATCGAGCTTAGTGGGGTAGAACTCGCTGAGACATAGTCTCATCCCAGTTTGGGGAAAAACATTTCAGGACCCGATAAGGAGCTGAGGAGGAGAAGTCTAGGAAGGAGATCTTGGAGGTGAAACTTGAAGGGAAGGATTTTGAAAGAAGAAGATAATACCGAGATGGGCCTTGAGGATGGCATGGATGGATTGAGATCCTATCTTCTTTTGAGATCTCCATTTTGATGTGAATAGTTTTGAAGTGGTTTTTGTTTTGTATAAAAGTTTGGTTATAATTTTCAATATGAAAAATATGGCCCTGCTTTTCTATCCCATTGTTTTATTGTCTGGGGATTTATAACTGCTTCCGCATGTGCTTAATAAATGAAAGGGGTCGGCGATACAGTGTCCTGGGATATCGCATTAAAAAAATCGACCAAATAGAAGGATGTGCACGTGCCTGAGGATCGGGGCGTGACACATAGCTATTGGGAACAAATGGGTTCTCAAAATAAAGCGAAAGGATGATGGCTCGATTGAAAGGCATAAGGCTCGCCTTGTGGCGAAGGGGTATAATCAACAGGAATGAATTGATTATGAAGATACGTTTTCTCCTGTAGTGAGATTTACCTCAATTCGCATTATTCTGACAATAGTGGCTAGTCTGGATCTTGAATTACATCAAATGGATGTAAAGACTGCTTTCCTCAATAGAGAATTAGAGGAAGAAATATATATGGAACAACCTATTGGTTTCATAGTGAAAGGCCAAGAAGAAAAAGTATGTCGACTTTTGAGGTCGATATATGGTCTTAAGCAGTCATCAAGACAATGGTATATACGTTTTCATAATGCCATAATGGCATATGATTTTACGATGATTGATGATGATCATTGTGTATATATCAAAAGATCCAAGGATCAATTTGTGATCATATCATTATATGTTGATGATATACTAATTGCTCGAAGCAATATGGAGTTTGTTAAGACTGTCAAGAGTTGGTTGTCTTCCAACTTTGAGATGAAGGATATGGGTGAGGCTGCATACATTCTTGGAGTTAAGATTTCAAGAGATCGTTCGAAGAGATCGTTCTCTTTCGCAAGAAACTTATATAAACAAAGTTCTAGAACGGTTTCGTATGCAAGATTGTAAACCCATAGACACTCCTATTGCAAAAGGTGAAGGATTGAGCCATAGACTGTGTCCAAGGACTCCACAAGAGAAGGAACAAATGAAACATGTTCTTTATGCAAGTGCTGTTGGGAGCTTGATGTACGCTATGATGTGTACAAGACCCGACATATGTTTTGCAGTTGGAATGGTGAGTAGATACCAATCCAATCCAGGTCCAGCACATTGGAAAGCCGTTAAGAGAATACTGAGGTATCTGAAGGGAACTGCTGATTACAAGTTGAATTACCAAGGAAATGATCTGCGACTTGAAGGCTATTCAGATGCTGATTGGGGAGGAGATTTAGATGAAAGAAAATCTACCTCAGGATTTGCTTTCTTACTGAGCAATGGCGCCATATCATGGAGTAGTAAGAAGCAAACGTGCATAGCCTTATCCACGATGGAAGCTGAGTTCGTGGCGTTATCAGCAGCAGTACAAGAAGGAGTTTGGCTTAAAAGATTTTTGGATCATTTAGGTGTTATTGAGAAAGCTGCAAATCCATTATTGGTTAACTGTGATAGCCAAGCAGCTATAGCGTACACCAAAGATCCAAAATATCATGGCAAGACCAAACATATAGATACCAAGTATAAATTTGTGAAAGATATGGTTGCACGAAAGGATGTGAACTTACAGTACATATCTACGCATAGAATGGTAGCAGATCCTATGACAAAGCCAATACCTAGAGATGTGTTTTGTGGTCATGTAAAATCTCTAGGATTGCGTAGAGTCTGATGTACTGAATTGTAATTTCCCTGAGTTGTTCACATTTATGAAATTTTGTTTTTTATTGATTAATGCCTATGAATCTTTGTATGATCTTTATGCATCTTAATGCTCAGTGCATTATTTTAAGTTGAGAAGTATGTCGGACAGATAAAAGATTAGCCCACTCACACGGGTAATCGCCTCTATTTACTGTGTGATAAATAGAGATGAGACTGATTTTAAGCTTATTATCTAGGTGATAATCGAGAGCTCAAGCTTAAAATACGTATGTCGCCTTAACTAAGTGTTAAGATGAGGACATAATACTTACGATGTCCGAAAGTAAAATACCTCACATATTTTACTTTATCTGTCTATGATGCCAGATGTGAGTTGTGATGAATTTTGTGATTGAGTAGATATGTGAACTCAAGTTAGATATTAGGTATGTTTGAACTATCATCTGTACGGTATTGAAAAGTGCAGACATACACTCCATGGGAAAGGAGTTAATACCGTAATACGTATTTCATACTACGTATGCATGATACGACTAATAAGAGTGGCAAAAAGTTTGATCTCAACTTTTATGACGTGTGAGACTCTTGAGGAAAATGATTCCTCAATTTTTAGTCCCCTCAGGACTCTTACTTATTCTCAAGATTTCTATTTAGTGTTTGCTATCTTAGGGTGTTGCCAATGGTCATGAGATGATTCGATCTAATGGGGCATTTCTAGAAAAGCAAGCTGGACTGAAATTGAGAGTTTGAAGGAAAGAGGAAGATCGATTTTGGAGAATCACATTGTGGTTTTGTATTCACTGGTCAACCAATTATGACTGTCTTTGTGATAATTATAATTGTGAATACAATATAAATATATCATTATTTAAAAGAGATCAAGGGAGATATAAATGTGATCGATCGATCTAGGGTACTGCATACTAAATCTACTCAGAGTGTGACGCCCATTATGAGCTGCTATATATTCCTAACAGATGTATAGCAACGAGCTCTCAAAGTATGCTGGTCACACGGATTATTCACCGGTATGAATGTTGAAGAGAGGTAAAGAGAATCCTGTTCGGCCCACCATGTGCGAGTGGGAGATGAAGGCTTTATTTGATTTGGGCTTAAGGCCCGTCGGCCCAAGTTGGGCCCAGAAAGCCCGGCCCACGGGAATAGGGCCCGTGGAAAGAAGGGGGTATAAAAGGGAGGAGAGAGAGAGAGAGAAAAACACACCGTTTGTTTTGCAATTCAACGTACGTCTTTTCTCTTCTCACGCTCTCTCTCTCCCAAAAGGAAAGAACAGTAAGCATACGGCGCGCTTTTCTTCCCTTCAAGGCCTCCTCGGATCGAACAGAGTCTGATTTCTCTTCCTCCATTGGCGTCGGTGCTTAATCTGTGGCTAACAAGGTACGCTCGAATCCGTGGTGTGCTTTACGATCGGTGATACGTGTTTTCCCGGGCTTGGTCTTCCGCATTGATTTAGGGGTTCGATTTAGTGTCGAATCCGGTTTTTCGGGGATCAGTCATTCCCAACAGATCACAATAGACTTGGTGTAAAGTGGGGGTCGTATGTTATCTGTGGATGCATGCAGAGTCAAAGGAACTTGCAATCAGAACTGTTTAGTTTTCTCAGAGACTTGAGTACTGCAGAAATTTCCGATAAAAAATGTACTACACAGAAGAAAGCTTTGGACTTGCTTTGTCAGTAAAAGTTTGCTTTTTTCATCTTCCGAGTGGAGGAAACCTTGGTAATATCATCTAATTCCTCTCGCAGGTTTGGAATGGCCTTTCTTGTTTTTTCTCTTTCAATTTCGGGCTTACTTTATTTGCGGCCCTTATCACAGCATTGGTGTCACCAGCTGCTGCTGGCTCGGGTATTCCGGAAGTTAAGGCTTACCTCAATGGTGTGGATGCACCAGGAATTTTTACTTTGCGAACATTGTTTGTAAAGATAAAATTTCATGCCTTTGGTATCTTGCTTTGTCGGTCTCTAAGTGTATTGGTATACTGGAAGTTAAGGCTTACCTCAATGGTGGGGATGCACCAGGGATTTTTACATTGAGAACATTATATGTAAAGGTGAAATTTCATGCATGTGGTTTCTTGCTTCGTTGGTCTCTAATTGTATATTTCTTAAAATTTCCTTATTGCTGTTTCCATAAGCATCTCTTCCTATCCTGGATGTGAGAGCAGAGCCTGATTGGCTTGTAAGAGAGTATAAACATGGTTATGCTTGTAAAAGAGTTGCCATTTGAGTTAACACGATCTTTTACAGATTGGCATGCGTGATATCTATTGAACATTGCCATTTTTATCTTGTATGTTTTTATCTTCATCTATTTAATCTATTAATTATTCCCTCTTGTCTTTTCTCTGTACTCCCCTCTTTTAAAGCAGCGAGGATGAATCTACCCATTATTTCTGATCAGCTCGTTGACGATTACTGGCCTAGAGGTTCTTCTAGAGACTTCCTTGAGACCAGTGAAATATGTAGGACTAAAATTTGTTTTGGCTGACCTAGAAGAGGAGTATTTTTAAAAGAGAACTTACCTAATACCCTTAAATTGCAAGCCCTTTTGAAATTTTGACTATTTTCAGGAATATAAATATTTTGGATAACAAAAACAACTACGTTCAGCGGATTCTTTTACAGTTCAATTTGTGATGTCAGTGCTAGTTCAAGCTTTATTTGCATATTTTCCCCTATTCCTGGAAGTGTAACTGTTCAGCTAATTTGTCTTTTAAGGCATAGCCTTTAAGTATGTTCTCCCTTAAGTTTGTGAGAGTCTCATGGGGCATGTTCCAATCGACAGATTGTTGGGAGCGTTTGTGCGGTGTCATCATCTCTTCTTGTTGGCAAGGCTGGACCCTCGGTGCACACTGGTGCTTGTATCGCATCACTATTGGGTCAAGGTGGGTCAAAGAGATATGGTTTAACTTGGAAGTGGCTTCGGTATTTCAAGAATGATCGAGATCGGCGAGACCTTGTAACATGTGGATCAGCTGCTGGAATTGCTGCTGCATTTCGTGCCCCAGTTGGTTGTTTGCTGTTCGCCCTTGAAGAGATGGCGTCTTGGTATGATGAATTGTTGTGATACACTGCTTTCTTCTGATGTCTCCATTTGTCTATTTTAGCAATTAGAATCCTTGCGATGCAAAATCTCATTGTTCTTAAAGTCCTGGATATTGGACTTGTTAGCAGATCATATTTACCTTAGTTCTGAAAAGCTGAGAAAAATTGCTGGTCAAGTACAGAAATCTGGTTTCCTGATATTAATGGTTTATGTAAATTCCTATTTTAACTTATTCTGATTACCAGGAAGAGATGATTCTGGGCTTCCTTTCTGTTCTATCAGCCAGTTTGTTTCTCCCTGTTTTTGGTTCTTGGCTGTGTTTGCTTAAATTGTTTGCAGTCTCTCCTTGCACTTATTATCTGGTTTCGAGATGTATCGCTGCAGCTTATCGACTATCTAAGACCTTGAAGTATTTTATATTCCATGGAAATATGTGATGTTTTTGCACGGCATAATTTTTTATTTTCTTTTACAGGAGGAGAAGTGCCCTGGTGTGGAGAGCTTTCTTTACTACAGCTGTAGTGGCAATCGTGCTGAGGGCTCTCATTGACGTCTGTTTGAGTGGGAAATGTGGGCTTTTTGGTAAAGGAGGGCTGATAATGTACGACGTCACCTCATCAAATGTTGCCTATCACATTGTTGATGTACCTCCTGTACTTCTCCTTGGTATGATAGGTGGATTGTTGGGTAGCTTGTATAACTTCTTCCTGGAGAAGGTTCTTCGTATCTACAACCTCATCAACGAGTAAGTTCTCTTTCCTTTACTTCTCAGTAATCGCGAGTATGTGATTATGCGGTAACAACAAACTGATTACAACAATGACCTTGTTCTTTCAGAAAGGGCATTGCCTACAAAATTGTGCTTGCTTGCTGGATTTCAATTTTCACGTCGTGTCTCCTGTTTGGACTACTGTGGCTGGCATCTTGTCGAGTTTGTCCGGCCGATGCTGGAGAAGCCTGTCCCACAATAGGCCGATCTGGCAACTAAAAGAAGTTTCAATGTCCTCCTGAACATTACAATGATCTTGCCAGCCTAATATTTAACACGAATGATGATGCAATCAAAAATCTCTTTAGCAAGGGCACGGATGACGAGTTCCAGTACTCTTCTATAATTATATTCTTTGTCACATGTTATTTCTTGAGTATACTTAGCTATGGCATTGTCGCTCCTGCTAGCCTTTTCGTTCCTGTAATAGTTACTGGTGCATCTTATGGGCGTTTGGTTGGAATGTTGATTGGTTCTCATTCCAATCTTAACCATGGTCTTTTTGCTGTGCTGGGTGCTGCTTCTTTTCTTGGTGGATCTATGAGGATGACGGTTTCTCTATGTGTAATCCTTTTGGAACTGACGAACAATCTGCTGTTGCTACCCTTGATGATGGTTCTTCTTATTTCAAAGACTCTAGCTGATGCTTTCAAGGGCAACATCTATGACCTTATCATGAAAGCAAAGGGCTTTCCTTACCTTGAGACCCATGCCGAGCCATATATGAGACAATTAACAGTTGGTGATGTAGTGAGTGGGCCCCTTCAGCTGTTTCATGGCATCGAGAAGGTCGCTAATGTGGTACATGTGTCGCGAACTACAAGGCACAACGGGTTTCCTGTAATTGATGAACCTCCACATTCAGAGTCCCCCTTTCTGTATGGTTTAATTCTCCGTGCTCATCTGATGGAGCTTTTAAAGAAGAAAGCTTTTTTGTCTGATCCAGTTCCGACGGATATTGATGCCTTTGAGCAGATTTCAGCAGAGGACTTCATGAAGAGGGGATCAGGTCATTATAACATGATAGAAGATATAGACTTGACTGAAGAAGAGATGGAGATGTTCTTGGATTTACATCCTTTTACTAATGCTTCACCTTACACGGTTGTGGAGACAATGTCACTTGCGAAGGCTCTCATACTTTTCCGGGAAGTTGGCTTGAGACATCTACTGGTGATACCTTAAATCTCTGGCGTAAGCTCTCATTTTCACTTCTTTAATTCTATCAAAAGCTATTCTATCGCTCTTTTTGTCTTTTGGCATCGAAATACTCTACTGTTAATTTAAATAGAGTACTACATAATCATTCGGTGATCTTGCTCATAGCTCTAGTCCTGTGTCTACTAGCAAAATGGACTTTTTCTTTTTGGTTGGAGCAATTGACGATATATGAAAAACATTGATGCCTTCCTTCTTTTCAGCAAATTGGGCCATTTTTCAGAATCACATCAATACCATCTTCCTTTGGCCTCACATACTTGATTTTCGCACCCTCACCTCTTCCATTCTTATTTTACTCGATTATCTTTCTTATGTGCAAGTTTGACCCTTTTTGGTGAGGACTGCCAAATATTTCTGTAGCTTCACTAGCTCAGCTTTGCGCTAAGACGTTTTCCTCTCCGTTTAGCTGAATTTCTGTATATATGGCTGCTTGACATTTGGTGGCTTCCTAGTTTCACTAGAAAATCAGAGTAGATCATGGTAAGGGATGACAATTGATTTTTCATCTCGTCTCTTGCGGGTATTTGGTGCGATACTTCAATGCGACTGGGTGCTTAATTATTGCAATAGCATTCTGCTCTAGTTGAACATGTTCTTCTATGTTTTTATTTTAATCTCGACACTTTTTTATTGCAGAGATCGCCAGTGGTGGGCATATTGACAAGACATGATTTTATGCCTGAGCACGTGTTGGCATTGCACCCGACACTCATTAGGAGCAGATGGAAGAGATTAAGACTACAGTTTCCTCGCCTTTTAAAACTATTCTAGTATAGCCCGTTGAGCATTCGGGAATTTATCCAGGAAAATTCCTACTCGATCAGGCCAGATTTTGTGGGATTCATGCAGCACGGAGCTTATTGGAAGCCGCTCATTTTAAGCTCAGGCCCTTGATCAAACCCTACAAACCCTGGAAAATTAGCCCTTCGCCTTACTAGTCGAGCATTGTCGAAAGCGGCGGGTTGTAATTTATTTGCGGGACGAATGTATAAACAGGAAGTTTTGGCTGGCATTATCACGGTGGCGCGGGAATACTTTTGCCGTGACTGATATGCCGAAGTTGCAGAGACTCTTGACAGTAAGATCAAAGATGTGCAGAAAACTGTAGATAGTTACCTCTTATGCAGTAATCTATATACAGGAACACTCCCCCTTTTGTGAACTGATCATTTATACTAAATGGAAACCAAATTGCTTTTAGATGTGGTAAGTATTGCATGATGTTGTAAACTCCACGAGCATGATATCTTTATGTCACCGTGACATCCATTTAGCCCAACATATCGGTCTCAAAATTCGGAATTCCTGGATGCAAACTTTTGGAGAGTGTCTGCTGAATCAATTTCGTTCATTATTGTTGTAATCATTCCTCTCCAAGTTGCACAAGACCGCACAATGCCGCTGCCGGAAGCATTGATCGGTCACATGCTCAATGCAAATTTCCACGTACTTTCGAGCAGGTATTTTACAACCCTCGCCACAGAAGATCAACAACAAATTGGTCAGTTTAGATCAGGGATGGAAACCGCCTGCGGAGGGATATATAAAGTGTAATATAGATGGGGCTTTTCGCATGGAATCAGAGAAAGGATCAATCGCTTGTATTTACAGAGATAGTAAAGGTATTTTAACCGATGTGCTTACCAGATCTGTGCCTGCCCATTCGGCTTTCCAAGCCGAGATCTATGCCCTCATATCCGCTCTTCAACGGCTGATCCAGTAGGGACTCCATCTTCAGCACTTTGTGATCGAATCTGATTGCTTAAAGTTGGTGGAGATAGTTCGGCAGAAACAGCGGCCACCATGGACGGAACGCCATCTCTTCGCGATTCTCAGCGATCTTCTTCAGCAATGCCCTAATCTCTTGCTTCAACATGTTCGGCGTTAGGCAAACCTAGCAGCTGACTGGGCCGCTAAAGCCCACAGGGATCAAGGCCCACCTACAAGCTGGCTTCTCTTCCCTCCATCTATTTTCCTAAATATTATCTCTTCGGACGCTAGGGCACCTGCTTGTATTGATTTCTAATCTAATATAAGTTATCTTTCCACCAAAAAAAAAAAAAAATTCCGCGGAGCAACTTGTAGTCGGTTTGAATTCATGGGGATTGAATCGACTGCTGGCCCTGCCTTCTTCTTCCATCACTTTCATTTCAAAAAATCTCCAACTAAACATATACGACGAAGTTTGGTGTTTTCCAAGTGCGTTCCTTGAAAATGTATCTGGTCCTGTCAAGCTTATGGAGCGGGGACGCCTTATTCTAAGTTTAACAAGTTCTCTTTCACCATTGATTTCTAAATAAGAAAAAAGGGAAAAATAAAGAAAATGAAGAAAGATAAATTCACGGAGATATTATTATCAGAAAAATTAAATCGATCATATTAATATAAGAATTTTTGAAGAAAATTTGATGAATATATCAATAGAACTATTAAATACTTTAAGAAAAAAGAAACAATATCAAGTAAAAAATCAATACTCATTATAAACTTTAAAATGGTTTATTAATTGCTGTTAAAGAAATGGTTTATTAATGCAAAAAAAGAAAGATTAATTAATAAAATATATGTACAAATATCACCTCCTATTTTAATTAATCATTACCTTTTACTACAGGTGGAGCTTTTATAAAACTTCAGACCATATGGTAAAATCATTATTCTATATAGATATATGTGTTTTGTTTTGTTTTGTTTTGTTTCTTTTTTTTTTTTTTTTTTGGTCAAAGATAGTGATAGATATACGTGTTGACATGAGCAAAGGCTGTCCACAACTTTAGTTCAAACTCGCTGTGGAGAAATTGCATCTACGCGGAGGAGGAATGGTCGCCTCTCTCACCTGCCATAAACGACCGGACGTACGCGAGAGACTCTGGTGGCATGGAAAAGTGGAAAAATCTCTATAAGAACGCCGGTTTCATCCTTAAGGCCGAAGTAGCTCAACTCAAGGAGCACGCCTGTTTCATCAAACATGGCTTCAGTTATACTAGGAATCCTTCTCCTACTCGTTCCACTTCCCCTTTCCACCGAAGCTCAGTTCGGCGGCAACTTGACCTTGGGCAACTCGTTGACGGCGAACGACCAGAACTCTTCCTGGTCGTCACCGTCAGGTGAGTTTTCCTTCGGCTTCCGGAGAATGGGAGCAGGAGCTTATTTGTTGGCTATATGGTTCGAGAAGATAGAGGACAAGACCATAGTCTGGTCGGCAAATGGCAATAGTCTAGCACCTGAAGGTTCGAAAGTCCAGTTGACCGCGGACGGTGGGCTGGTGCTTACCGACCCAAGAGGGAGAGAGCTGTGGTCTTCTGGCCTGACCGGCACTGGCTTAGCGTATGCGGCCATGCTCGACACGGGGAACTTCATCCTAGCAAGCGCGAACCACGTCAACTTGTGGGATTCGTTCAGCCAACCAACGGATACAATATTGCCTACGCAGCAGTTAGATCTTGGGGCTAATGTTAAAGCTCGCTATTCCGAAATGAATTACTCCACCGGGAGATTCCTCTTCGCACTGCAACCCGACGGAAATCTCGTGCTCTATTCCACTCTGGGAGTCTCAGATGCATACTGGGCCACCGACACCATCACTGCTGGCCGTATGGGCTTCCGGTTGATATTCAATCAAAGTGGTCAGGTCTACCTCACGGACAGGAATGGACCGCAGAACTAGTTCCAACAAGCGGATATTACCAAAGAGCAATCCTTGAATACGACGGGGTATTCAGGCAATATATCCACCCTAAGACGGCAAATTCAAGTTCTGTCTGGCCAATGCGCTGGTCGATGGTCTCTTCCCCGGTCCCTTCAAATATATGCACGAGGATCAATCGAGGCGGTACTGGAGTTTGTGGCTTGAACAGCTACTGTACTCTTGCAGACAATCAGAGGCCCCGATGCCAGTGCGCCCCTGGATATATTCCGTTAGATTCGACGAATGAGATGAACGGATGTAGACAGGACTTCATATCACAGAGTTGTGATGGAAGTAGGCCTGAAAAAGACCAGTTTGCTTTGCGTGACATGCTCAATACAGACTGGCCGCAGTCTGACTACGAGGTTAGCGAATCGAAAACTGAGGACTGGTGCCGAGAGGCTTGCTTGGCCGATTGTTTTTGCGTAGTCGCTGTTTTCAAAGATGGAAATTGCAGGAAAAAGAATATCCCTCTTTTAAGTGGTAGGAAGGATTCTAGTGTGGGTGGAAAAGCTCTGATCAAGGTCCGGATAGATAACTCGACTTTGACATCTATAGGAAACGGCCAGAAGAAGAACAAGAACTCAACTCTGGTGATCATTGGATCAGTGCCGTTGAGTAGTTTTGTGTTTTTGAACTTGCTTTTACTCATTAGCTACTTAATTTATAAAAGCTTCCGATCTAGGGATTCTAAGTTGTCACGACCAGTCCATATCAATCAAGTTACAGGCATGCGGACTTTCACTTATCAGGAGCTTCACGAAGCAACATATGGATTCAAAGAAGAATTGGGTAGGGGTGCTTTTGGAACAGTGTACAAAGGTGTTCTTGGATCCGAGGATACAAACTTCGTGGCAGTAAAAGTGTTGGCGACAAGGACTGGAGAAAGCGAAAAGGAGTTTGAAAGAGAAGTGAGTGCAATTGGCCGAACTGACCACAAGAACTTAGTGCAGTTGCTTGGATACTGCAATGAAGGTCAACATCGACTACTGGTGTATGAATTCATGAGCAATGGCACTTTGGCGGATTTCCTATTTGGCGCTTCAAGGCCCAGCTGGTACAGAAGAACAGAAATTGCCTGCGATGTTGCACAGGGGCTCTCTTATTTACACCAGGATTGCACCAGGCATATAATCCACTGCGACATCAAGCCGCAAAATATTCTTCTTGATGGCTCTCTCACTGCAAAAATCTCAGACTTGGGATTAGCTAAGCTGTTGATGGCGAACCAAACACGAACCACCACTGGACTTAGAGGAACTAGAGGTTATTTAGCGCCAGAATGGTTCAGGAATATGCCTATTTCTAGCAAAGTAGATGTTTACAGCTTCGGCATTTTGTTGGTTGAGCTCATTTGCTACAGAAAGAACTACAAGCCAGAAGCAAAAATTGAAGCTCAAATTGTGCTAGTTGACTGGGTGTATGACTGCTACCACGACGAGAGCGTACTTAAGCTAGTGGAGAGCGATGAGGAGGCATCGAGTGACATAAAGAGGGTGAGAAGATTTGTGATGACAGCATTGTGGTGCATCCAGGAAGACCCGGCTTTGAGGCCAACCATGAAGAAAATTACTCAGATGTTGGAAGGAGCTGTTGAAGTCCCAGTACCTCCAGTTCCAAGCTCTTTTACGAGTTCAATATGATTTTGCTTATTTAAGACCACTATTGTCTGTAATCATGAAAAGTACTCGTATTGTCTGTAAGTGCTATTACATATACCGTCTTCACATGGATCCTAATTAAATAAGCTATATCATCAGTCAAGTTTAACATTTCCTCATATGTATCCAAGAGAGAATGGGTTGATGATCGTCACAGAAGGGATTGCATGCGAGGCCGAATGCAACTATCAAAGCATTTTCATCGACATTTTGCTTCATGAAAATTGCATTTGACACGGTGAAAGAGTATTTTAACTTGATCCAACCAAAACAGACCTTATTTGCTAAATTAGATGATGAGAAGCATATGAAACTTGCCGATCCTCAGGTCATGGATCATTGACCTGGAATCCCAATTTCAACAGTTCTGCTGCTTTTTTATTCATACGGGAGGGATACTCACTTCCTTTTGGCAACCAACTTCTTCTAGACCAAAAAGATCCCAGTCTGCAAATCACGTAGTTGGAAGTATAATTTGAGGGTGGCTAGCAAGTTTAAAGTTTGAATAGGTGACACTACAAAATCTTGACAAATTAAAATAGAATAGAATGAGTCAAGATTAAAGTTTGAATAAGGGTTAGATTCTGGAATGCAGTAGCACAGACTTTGAATCACCCAGCAAGTGTGCAATAAATAGTAGCAATAAACAATAAGAATCTGAAGAAAAGAAAATTGTACATGAAATTTATAGTGGTTTAGTTTAGATTAGGCCCACGTCCATTCTCCTACATTAACAACCTACTAGCTAGATTCCACTTACCAATGAATGGTTACGGTCAAGTTGTGCCGCTTATACCCAATTGCTTCTATCCAAAGCTGGTGCTGCTCATACTCAAGTCGATAGGACTCACTATTATACACCAAAACACACACTTAACACTATCAACAAGTCTCAAATAATAATAAATTTAAGCTCACAAGATAAGCATATGTGGTCAAAGTTTGCTTAGATTTCGGAATTGTAAATTCAATGCTTTGTCTCTTATTGGCTCCTCGGCTCCAGTATGTGGTCGAAGTTTGCTTCTTTATTTACTATTTTGATTTTTTGTGGGACACCGCTGCAAATTTCCCTGTCCGTACACGCACTGAAACGTTCAATTTCCACGAAGTGACCTGCAATCGCTTAGGCGCACATGACAACTATTCTGTTCCGGAAATAGTTTCTGGAACAGAAATAGATTTTTCTATTCTAGAAGTGTTTCTAAGCAAAAATAACCGTTTGATAACGACACAAAATTTTTATTCTAAAAATAAAAATTCGTTTGATAACGATACAAAATTTCTTCCTTTCGGATGCCGGCGGCGACGACTAACGACCTTTAATATAAAAAATAAAAATAAAAATAAAAATGATTTAGTAACAAAAAAATAAAGAATAAAATAAAATAAAATAAAATAAATCATAAAAAAATAAAAATATCATTTTATTTTAAAATTAAAATATCCTTAAAAATAAATTTATTTTATTTATTCTATTTTATTTTATTTTGCGAATAAATTTATTTTAAAATGAATAAAAATAAAAAATAAAAAATAAATTTATTTGGCAAAACACTCAAGGCAAATAAAAATAAATTTAATAATTTATTAAATTTATTTTTAATAAAATAATTTATTTTTGTTTATCATAAATAAATTATTTTTAATAAATTTAATAAAATAAAAATAAAATGATAAATTTTTATTTTTAATAAAATGAGGAGAGGCGGATGAGGAGGAGGAGGCAGAGACGTAGAGGAGATGAGGGAGGACTCACCGAAATTAGGATTTAGTGGGTGAAATTATTTCTGATTTCTCTTCTAGAAATCAGAAGTATAAAATTTCTATTTCTGATTTCTCTTCCAAATCAATTTCTGAAATAGAAATCTATTCCAGAAATAGAAAAACTGAGTAAATTTATCAAACAGGTTTCTATTCTAGAAACAGGTCTGGAATAGAAAAATTATTTCTGGAATAGAAATTTTGGTTATCATGCACCCCCTTTGATTTCCGCTGGAATCAAATCTTCGTGTTTTGGTCAAAAAAACATTTTCAACTCCCAAAATCTCCTCCTCCGACGTTTCGGTCAAAGTCTTCTAAATTTGTCTGTTTCTCCTTGGAAATTTCTGGGTCGCGGCCGAAGCTTAGTGGCTCCGCCCAAGCAGAATTGCCTTTTTCAAAATTTCCACGTACGGAGAAACTAAGAAACACGGCTACTCCAGTCATGTTTCGTGCACGGCACTTTTCCAATATGATTAAAATTTATAAATCTTGTTGGTTATATCATGTAACTTGTTGGTTCAAATTTCAACCTAAGTAATACCGATACTGACACGCGAAACGCAATATGACACAACATGACACGTCGATAAGTCATTTCTAAAAAAATAAATAATTCCGACATGTTAGGACACGTTATATATTAAATTTATATTTTTATATATACATAAGCTTGAAAGATTTCTTGGACATCTAATGATGGAATAGATATTTATTTGGACTTTTCTTCCCCTCAACTTCTCGAGCAAGCCTCGCGCGCCTCCTCCGTCCCCATCTCCTTCGCTGCTCTCGCTTTCAATTTCATTTTCTCGGCAACTTCAGCTTCTTTCATTTCCTTGGGGCAGCTCGACTTCTTCATTTTCTTGTTGCTGTGTTCACCGATCCCCAATCAGCCACCACACGTCCTCTCCTCTACCGTTTCCTCCACTCACCGCCAGCCCAATCTTCATTGCAGCTTCACTTCTTCATTTTGTTTTACCGAAGCAGCCACGGTCGCTCCTCTCCACTACCTTTTGTCCCCCTCAGTCAACCCAGTAGAATTCTCCAAGTGAAGCCATTTGTTGACTCAGCAAGCCGCTCCACGCGTCCGTGCGTCCCTCATTCGCCCACCATCCCCTGGACGAAACGAGCTCCGCCGAGCCTTCTCCTCGCTGCAGCCACGTTTCCTCCGTCTCGCCTCACGCATTTTCAAGTGGCTTCGCTCCTTGCCGCGTCAACCCAAGTCCAGCGGCCATTTTGAGCTTCAGCCCGCGCAAGTTCAGCGAGCCCAGCAGCCCACATCTCAGCCTGTTAGTTGGGCTCGGTAGCCCGCAAGCCCACTCGAAGTCAGCCCGTGAATTCAGCCCGCAGGTTCAGTCAAGCCCAGTAGCCCGCAGTGTTTCAGCCCGTTGAGCCAAGCCCACACGCCTGTAGCAAGCCCAACCCGCAACTTCAGCATCTCAGTCCACCCATCAGTTGTGGGCTTTGTTAGGTCTTTTAGCCCGGTCCAAGCCCCGTTGACGCCGCCGAAAGTTCGGGTTATGGCCGCCGTCGCGGTGAACCAATTCTCGCATTAAATCGGTGAGTTTATGCACTAAACTCTACTTAGTAGGCTAATGACGTTTAAGGGGTTTTATATTTAATTAAGCTTAGATTAGTGTAGTTATTAGTTTATTTAATTAATTTAGGTTAGTTAGATTAGTAATTTAGGTGGTTATAAATTGTAATTAGTTAGTTTATTATATGGCCTAGTAGTTAGAATGGTTAGGATAATTTAATTAGTTCAATAGGTAGTTAGATTAACAATTTTAAGCCTAAGTTTGCATTTATTGAATTAATGTGTATTTATTTAATTAATTTCGGTAATTAATTAATTATTAAATTATTTTCTGGAAATTAGATCGGGATAACCAGTGACCGGAATTTTGTGCCGATTGCAATTGTGTGGTTAATTTCTGCAATCGAGTGTTCATTTGTGCGAATTCAGTAGAAACTATAATTTTGGGTATTTATTTTAAAATTAAGTAATTTCAATAATTAATTAGAAATTACCGGGGGCGTTGGTTTATAACGCCAAAAATATTTTCAGACACGATATAAATAGTGGGATTTTCTAAAGTAAAGATATGGAAATTTTGGCTCAGGCCGACCGTGTACCCACACACGATGATTTTATCAGGTATCATTAATGTATTGAAAATAGGCCTAGACATTATTTTTAATTGAGGAATTTAAGTGCGAAGCACAATGTCCTTGGCCGGGATTGGATAATCGTGTGCCGCTTAATAGAATTCGTCATCCGTTATGTGTCGGGTGAACGATGCTTTCAAGTGGAAAATTGTCTTGAGGTAGATGTTGTCGTGCTCGATGGGGCAAGATGACGCTTAGCTATGTGATGGATAAATCCACTATGTGACGGATAGATCCACTGTATGTCAGATAAATCCGCTTTGTGACGGATAGATCTGCTAGGTGATGGATAAATTCGATATGTGATAGATAGATCCGCTGTATGTCAGATAAATCCGCTATGTGACGGATAGATTTGCTAGGTGATGGATAAATTCGCTATGTGACGGATAGATCCACTGTATGTCCATTATGTGACGGAAAGATTCGCCGTATGTCAGTTAGATCTGCCATGTGACAGTTAGGTCGTGCTTGTGTGACTGTAATCACTTGAAATGCATGATTGACTAAGATGTGATTTAAGGCACTCCATCGAATCGAGTGTTATTGCTGCATATATGGTCATGATATGAACTGTGCTGATATGCAGGAAAGAACTGAGATGAGATAAGTTTTCTGCTCTAATTGTGTGATTGTGTGGTTAGGGCGCCTCTAGGCGTATTATCCTCTTTATCGGGGTTTAGAGCGTGAACTTACTGAGATTTATATCTCACCCCGTTGTGGGTTTTAATTTTTCAGGATCGTAGAGTAGAGGACCTGGAGTCGAGCTGAGGAGATCTGAGGTGTGTGTTAGATAGGACCGTTTCTTTGAGAGCTGGTCTTTTGAAGTCTTTTGGTTGTTGACTTTTGAACTTGACTCAGTTGGTTTATAAAAGCATGTTTTGTTTGTGAATTTGTTGTTCTGCTTTTCTATCCCGAGATGATTACTGTCAGGGGATTTGTTTTCGCTTCCGCACGTGCAATAAAAAGAAAGGGTCGGTGACTCGTTCTGGGAAGTCGCAATTATTTTATCAACCACCGAGGGATGGGCATGCGCTTGAGGATCGGGGCGTGACAAAACTAGTAATTTAAGAGTGAATATGATAAGTTACCAATATGGGTCTTGCTATAAGTTAAGTTATTAAGAAAGTAAGGAATTTGCCATTGGAAATATAACCTTGGTTATTAACTTACCGTGGGAATAAGTAACTCACCAATGTAGGCCCGCTATTAGCATAATAAGTCGCAACAATTTGAGAGATTTATTAACACCAATTCAATCGTAAATTGTAAAACTCCCTCATTAAAGTTAGTAAGTAGCAGTAAAATTAGCAACATGTCTGCTCTCTCTTAAGGTAGTAAGTATCACGTAAAGTACGAAATTTGCCGAAGGTCTTACTTAACTTATTTCGGAGGTTGTCTTTGGAGATTACCAGTACAGTTAAGGACTGCGAAAGTAGTAATTTTTCAAAGTAAGCTTGCTTTTAGCTTAACAAGTTACAACCGGTGAAATAATAAATTATCAACTTCTTTAGAGATTGATCACGTATCTGATGAACCCACTTGAAAATTTTTAAAGCACTTGAGAGTTCACTACTTGACGTAGGGGTGACAACATCATGATTCCACTAGAGAGTTACTAATTGCTTGACGGGCTCACTTGTAAAATTTTAAATCACCTGGTGATGTGCCACTATATACCAGATTCTAACGAGATAAAATCTTCATTTTGTATGTTAAAGCTCTGGGTAATCTAGAGAAAGTTACTATTTGAGGATGATGACATCATTTTATCTTTGGTTAGTTACTAATTGACCGAAAGGGCCTCATTGTAAAACTCTAGAAAACTGTTTTGTATTTTCCTGATAATTTACCGGTTGATTGACAGTTTCCCTTAAAAAATCTAAAACACTTGCTAATCTACTGCTAGATTAGCAAGTGTTTTCATCCTTGAGGCTGCAGTAGCTTGACTCAAGGAGCACCTCTAGTTTCCATCTCATATGGCTTCAGTGATGCTCCGAATCCTTCTGCTGCTCGTTACCCTTCCACTTTCCGCCAAAGCTCAGACCAACGGCAACCTCACCTTGGGCTCCTCGTTAACGGCGGATGACCAGAACTCTTCCTGGCTGTCTCCGTCAGGCGAGTTCACCTTCGGGTTCCGGAAAATGGGACAAGGGGCTCATTTGCTGGCAATATGGTTTGAGAAGATAGAGGACAAGACCATTGTCTGGTCGGCGAATGGTGATAATTTAGCGCCAAAAGGTTCGAAGATCCAGTTGACCACCGATGGCCGACTGGTGCTAGCCGACCCAAATGGAAGAGAGTTGTGGTCTCCTAGCCTGACTGTCGCTGGTATAGCGCATGCGGCCATGCTTGACACGGGAAACTTTGTCCTAGTTAGCCAGAACTACGTCAACTTGCGGGAGACGTTCAGCCAACCGACCGACACGATGCTGCCTACGCAACAGTTAGATCTGTTGAGAAGATCACCGCCTCTCTCTCCTAGAACTCTCCAGATCTCTCTCTCTCTCTCTCTTTACTCGTCCGGATCTCTCTCCACTTCGCCAGACTTTTCTCTCTAGACAATTCTTCAGCTTCAGTCGCAATTGTTGACCCAACAACTTGCAATAAAATAATAGGAAGATGGTGTGGGAAGTCGGTGGATGTGCCGACTTTGTTCCCTATAAATAGGGCTCTTGCCCATTGAGCGTGAGAGGTAGAGTGGTAGAGAGTAGGGGTGAGCGTGGTTCCGGGTAGAACCGGGAACCGGAACTGAACCGGAGGAGGTTCCGGTTCGGTTCCCGGTTCTAAGGGGACCGGTTCCGGTTCCCGGTTCTATTTTTCTGGGAACCGGCGGCTCCCGGTTCCGGTTCCTACGGGAACCGGAACCGGAGGAACCGGAACCGGCCAAGAAAAAACCCTAACCCCCTTTCCCACGTGATTTCATTTTCCCCCCTTCTGCCTTCCCCCCCTTTCCCTTTCTTTTTCTCTCTCTCTTTCTTTTCTCCCCTTTTTCCTCCTCACGTCACTTCCTGCCTCCCCCAAACTTTTTTTGTTTTCTTCTCTTTCTCTCTCTTCTCTTTCCCCCTCTCTAGGTCGAAATCACCCCTTCTTCTTCTTCTTCTTCTTCTTCTTCCATCCTCTCTTTTTGAGGGTTTCCTTTTTGGCCGAGGGAGAGAGGGACCAAGCAAGGGAGAGCGACAGAGAGAGGGAAAGCAAGGGGGTTCTGGTTTATCCGTAGATTTTGGGCTGAGAGAGAGATGAGCTCGAGGGAGAGAGACCGAGAAGGACAGTTCCGTGCGACTGAGGGAGAGCGGGAGAGGTTCAGCCGTGCATGGGCTCGGTTAGAGAGTGAGACCGAGAGAGACCAAGGGAGCGAGAGAGAGAGAGTGAGTAGTCCGCTTTGTCTGTGTGAGAAAGAAGTAAGAGACTTGCGTCGCCGGAGGCCAGCCCATCGACCACCGCCCGCCACAGCACCACGCCGGCCCAGGTAGGCCTTTCTTCATCTGTGCGTGCCTTGTTTTGGGCACGCGGGGTCTGAGTTTGCGGCTGTTCAGCTTATGTGAACTCCAGCCCTGCCGGTTCTCCGTTGACGCTGATGTGCATTCTGGTACGCTTGTTGTGTGTGCTAGTATGCCTATAAAGAGTCTTCGTTCGGGCTTAAGCAGGGGTGAGCACCCGGGAACCGGAGAACCGAACCGGACCCTCCCGTTCTCTGCCTCTGCCCGTCGCTGACGTCGCTCGCCCTCGACACTGCCGCCGGACGCCGCCACCGAACGCCGGACGCCGTTCGCCCTCAACGCCGCCGCTGGACACCAGTCGCCCCGCGCTCGTCTCGCCCTTGCCTCCTGCTCCCTCGATGCCGTGACCCCTCGCTTGCCTCGCTGCTCAGCCGCTCGCCGTCGACGCCGCCAAACTTTGGCTGAAGAACTCACAGAATCACGATTTCCAGCTCCCAGAATATTGGCATTTAAGGTTTCTCCTCCTTCACACTTTTAATGTTTAATTTGTCTTATGTTATTCACATGATGAGATGCTCATATTGGTTTTCTTGTTCAATTTGTCTTATGTTATTCACGTGATGAGATGCTCATATTGGTTTTCCTGTTCAACAGGAGGGAAGCTGTACATAGTGAATGAGAAGAATGATTCTGAATCAAGGGTGAGTTTTTTTTTTTGGTGCTTTTAACTCTTTTACACGCTCAAAATGTTTATTTTTTGCGTGTGTTATAGTAATTGAGTTTAGTGATCTGCTGGCTAACTCATTGGTTGCTACTAGCTCATATTATCATTAGTCATAGATGTCTTAGAAGTCATCGATGTGACAACTCGCTTACATGTATAAACATGTTGCATCAGATGTCCCTGAATGGCCAATAGAAAAAGTCAATTCTGGGACAGTAGATTGATTAATTTTAAGCTATGTTCTTGTTGTCTAAATATCTACTATTACACCAGCAAAATTTTTTTTTGGCAAAAAAAGAATTAACCAGTGAAGCTTTTGTTATACGTCAAATATGTACAGTAGATAGAGAACAGAGAGAGTCCTCATTGGTTCGGCAAAATCATCAGTGGAGAAGCCAACTGCCTACTCACAGTACATTTACCGTAATTTTTCATTGCGGTTCAGAGAAAATCTTGTACTTCAATCTCTCTTTAGCTTTCTCATATCCTAATCTGTCTGCTGCAATAATGCCTTGAGCTGTTCTTTTCGTGTGAAATCAGAAATGGCTGCAAATAGTTTATAGTTATGATGACAATTAATATCTTTTACTTAAGCAGGAGATCAGACTTCGAGGTTTAAGATGACATGTTTATGGTGTTGCTGTCTAATTTGGATTAAAAATGTTTTGATAGGGTTCAAAGTCTATATCCATATTGGACGGTCTAATTTCTGGTAACACGGAGAAAATTCCTCCATCACCAGTTATCAAGCAACTGGCTGTGGCTGTAGAGTAAGTCTTTATTATCTACAAGATAGCCATTATAACTTTTACCTCTATATATTTCTTCTATCACTTAGACATCTTTGGAAACTTTTCCCAGGAATGGGAAGAAATTTAGCTCAATGAAAGATTTTCTGGCAACAAACAAAGGTTCTTCTCCTATCAAGGAAAGGGCAGGACTAAGTCTCTTTGCTGTGAGGTCGCTTGTGCTTTGTGAAAAGGAAGATAACATATCCGAGTTTCCAGATGAAGTGAAGCTCTATTCTTTGATCAGTTTGCTGTTTGATGCAGGTAAATCAATAATCAGATTATCAAATTTACTAGTCCATGAAATAATACTCATCCATTATAAAAAATTTATCGGTTCTTTTTTAAAATTATCCATTATACAGGACTAAGTCTCTTTGTTGTAATATCTGCAAGATATTTGCTGGGGGAAAGTTTCTCAGAAGAAAGATCAGTTCTGGTTCAGAAACCACTGCTGCAACATTGCTGAGAGATATTCATGCAGCTCCACTTGAAAGCTTTGTTACTAAAGTTGCTGAAGTCATTGGAAGTTGTAAAACAATGAGGGATATGGTTTTATTTTGGTGCAGGGTTGTTGCTGAGGTAAGGGACTTTGTGAAGTGAACCGCTAGACTTTGCAAAAGAGAAATAGTTCACATTTTAGAATATTAAACGCTTATGAGTATTATAGATTATGTTCGTGTTATATTTTCTTTGATGAATGACAAGTTTGTTTATTATTGCTGCATTCGTTTCCATTTTTTTAAACTAAAAAATGAAAAAAGAAAAAGAAAAAAGAACCTGTTGGAACCTGGAACCGACCCCGGAACCTGTGACAGGGTAGGTTCCAGGTTCTTGGTTTTGACGGGTAGGTTCCAGGTTCCAAAAAATGAGGAACCTGTACCCGAGGGTAGGTTCCAGGTTCCAAGCGGAACCTGTAAGGAACCGGGAACCGCTCACCCCTAGTAGAGAGTCTTGTGTGTGTAGTGGCGTGGAGTGCGTGCGTGAGGTGTGTGGGTGTGTGTATAGGGGTCTTGAGAGTGTGTTAAGTAGAGTGTGCTGTATATGCATGAGAGTGTGAGAGGAGTTGTGTAGAATTGTAAGAGTGTTGTATGTGGTGTAAGGAAATATTGTAATAGTTAAATTCATATTTCGTGAATTATATTTGTATCACGTTTCCGCAAGGTTCAACAAGATCAAGGGACTAAAGTTAACGCTCGCTACTCTGAAATGAATTACTCCACTGGGAGATTCCACTTCAAGCTAAAAAACGACGGAAATCTCGCATTCTATGCCACTTTTGACCCGTGGCTTGCCTCAGATACTTACTGGGTAAGCAACACCAATGATAGCGGCTTCAGATTGATATTCAATCAAAGTGGTCAGGTCTACCTCACGGCTAGGAATGGAACACTGCTCAAACTTGTCACCTCAAACACAGTCCCGACCAACGAGTTTTACCAAAGAGCAATCCTAGAATACGACGGGGTCTTCAGGCAATATGTTCACCCTAAGGGGGCAAATTCAAGTTCTGCCTTGGCACTGGGCTGGTCGATGGTCTCTTCCCCGATCCCTCCAAATATATGCCAGAGCATCAGGCAAACTACGAGTTCTGGAGCTTGTGGCTTCAATAGCTACTGTGCTCTTGGAGACGACCAGAGGCCCCGATGCCACTGCCCACCCGGATATATTCCATTAGATTCAACAAACGAGATGAATGGATGCAGACAGGACTTCGTACCGCAGAGTTGTGATAGAAGTAGGCCCAAAGCAGACCAGTTCGCATTGCATGAAATGCTCCGTACAAACTGGCCAATGAATGATTACGAGCGTACTGCAGCACAAACCGAGGACAGGTGCAGAGAGGCTTGTTTGGCTGATTGTTTTTGCGCAGTTGCTATTTTTGGCGGTAGCGGAACTTGCTACCAAAAGAAGATCCCTCTTTCCAACAGAAGGAAGGATCCTAGTGAGGTTGGAAAAGCTCTGATCAAGGTCAGGATAAATAACTCCACTTCAAAATCTACGAGAGATGGAAACAAGAATTCCACTCTGATTATCATCGGATCGGTACTGTTGAGTAGCTCTGTCTTTATGAACTTGCTTTTACTCCTCATCACCTATTTAATTTATAGAAGCTTCCGATCTAGGGATTCTAAGTTGTCAAAACCAGTCCAGATCAACCAAGCCACAGGTATGCAGACTTTCACTTATCAGGAGCTTCAAGAAGCAACAGATGAATTCAAAGAAGAACTAGGTAGGGGTGCTTTTGCAATAGTGTACTGAGGTGTTCTTGGATCCAAGGATACAAACTTCGTGGCAGTAAAAGTGTTGGCGACAAGGACCGGAGAAAGCGAAAAGGAGTTTGAAAGAGAAGTGAGTGCAATTGGCCGAACTGACCACAAGAACTTAGTGCAGTTGCTTGGATACTGCAATGAAGGTCAACACCGACTACTAGTGTATGAATTCATGAGCAATGGCACTTTGGCGGATTTCCTATTTGGCGCTTCAAGGCCCAGCTGGTACTAAAGAATAGAAATTGCCTGCGATGTTGCGCGGGGCTCTCTTACTTGCGCGTTGATTGCACCAGGCATATAATCCACTGTGACATCAAGCCACAAAATATTCTTCTTGACGGCTCTTTCACTGCAAAAATATCGGACTTCGGAATAGCCAAGCTCTTGATGGTGAACCAAACACGAACCATCACTGGAGTCAGAGGAACCAAAGGTTATTTAGCGCCAGAATGGTTCAGGAATATGCCTATTTCAAGCAAGGTAGATGTTTACAGCTTCGGCATTTTGTTGGTAGAGCTCATCTGCTGCAGAAAGAACTACAAGCCAGAAGCAGAAATTGAATCTCAAATTGTGCTAGTTGACTGGGCGTATGACTGCTACCACGACGGGAGCGTACTTAAGCTAGTGGAGAGCGATGAGGAGGCATCGAGTGACATAAAGAGGGTGAGAAGATTTGTGATGACAGCATTGTGGTGCATCCAGGATGACCCGGCTTTGAGGCCAACCATGAAGAAAATCACTCAGATGTTGGAAGGAGATGTTGAAGTCCCAGTACCTCCAATTTCAAGCTCTTTTATCAGTTCAATATGATTTTGCTTATTAAGACAACTGTTGTCGCTGTAATCATGAAAAGTACTCGTATTGTCTGTTAGTGCTATTATGCCGGATCAAACATTTCATAATGTCTTCGCATGGATCCCGCTCAAATAAGCTAAATCATCAGTCAATCTTAACATTCCCTCGCATGTATCCAAGAGGGAACGGGTTGACGATTGTCGCAAATGGGATTGCATGTGAGGCCGCATGCATTAATTGAGAGACTACGATGTTTGAGTGACCAAGTAACTATCTATCAAATAATGCAGAACCAGTCGCCGAAAAATTTAAAGTCACAGGCATTATTCTGTTGAATCCCAGTCCACAAATCACGTAGTTGGAAGCATAATCAAACGATCTTTCTTCTCGATGCATCTATTGAGAATTAGCGAGAAGCAACACAATGTAGACAATTTTTCTAAGCAATATGTATTCCTTTCCAAATGATCATTGGAGATCTTGTATAAACAAAGCAGCGAGCTACAGTCAAAGCCATTCCATAACGGGTCCAAACAGGACGGAACTAGAAAATACACCAAGACGACGAGACGAGACAATGGAAAGACCTCGGAGATCCAAATCTAACGATCGATCTGCACCAGCAGCTTAATGGGTTCGATTACATGTTTGTCTTCTGTCTTTCGGTTGTTTCGCTTTGGAAAAGTCTGCTTGCGACAATTTCATAGAAGTAGATGACTGCCCCCGTTCATGCACCTGGCGAAGCAGAAATTTGCTAGACAATTATGAGCTTGTTCCCTTTGCATGCATGCATGAGGCCATTCCATTCAATGCTTATACTTTCTTCCTTGTCCAATGTATGCTTAATTTAAGAGCATGTGACCCAATGTCATCTTCATGTGGTTAGGCCACGACTTGGTACACTCTCCTTAGGATTTTTTATGATGCTACTTAGAAATAAAAATACTCCCCAAGGTGAATATTTGCTAATCACCGTCTTAATGATGTATGAGTTCAAATGATATCTGATGCAGTAGCAGGATTGGTGAGAGTTGTTACACGACTTCAGGATTGAAAAAGCTCATCACCAAGGCCTACATGAAAACCACTTGCCAAGTATATAGTGCTTCTTTGGCTCACCTTGAGGAAGAATCCACCTTTGAAGGATACAAAGACCGGGAGTAATCCACTATCCAAAGATATTTACTCATAAAGAGGAAAATCTCAAAAATTCATACACTCAAAATTCACTGTTTTACATTTGAGAATTCGTCTTATTATATAGAGGGATAATTACATAGGAAATAGACTAAACATTAAACATGAGAAACTATCTAATTAATTAAAGACATAGGAATTAGAAAAGCACAATAATGACCAAGGATCTAGACAATGCATTAAAACATCTAGAGACTTGAACTTTGGCTCCTTGAAAATTGCAACACACTTAAGGGCCCGTTTGGTTCAAATTTGGGGGAATGCCTTTGGGAGAATGCAAATACCTTTGAGATAAAATGGGGTTTCTGAAATGTTGCACCGTTTGCTAAATTGTAGTTTCAAACAGCATTTAAATGCAACTTTAGTATAATACCGTTTGGCAAAAATAATATTTGTAATGGGCTTTTGCTTTTGCTTTTATTTTTTAAAAATTTGAAAATCAAATTCGACGGCCGGCCAACTGCCAGACGGCCAGATCTGGTCGCCTGAGGTTGAGACCTCAGGTGACACTGTCACCGCCTGGAGGTGTGACCTCAGGCACCTGAGGTCACAGAGGCCAGATCTGGCGGCCTAAGGTTGTACGAACCCAGGCGGCGTCACCTGGGGTTTGCATGCGCCAGGTGACGCCGCCTGAGGTCGCGTGACCTCAGATGACGTCGCGGGTCGCGCCATGCCTAGGCGGTGGTCACCGGGGACGCGCGACCCTTAGGCGGCGGTGGCGGCTACCAGAGAAGCCTGATGGGCGGGGAAGAAGAAGATGAACAGGAAAGAAGATGGGCGGGGAAGAGAAGAAGACGAAGGGGGAGAGACGATGAAGGCGGCTGCCGGAGAAGCCCGATGGGCGGGGAAGAAGAAGATGAACAGGAAAGAAGATGGGCGGGGAAGAGAAGGAGACGAAGGGGGAGAGACGATGAACAATGACGGTGGCATTTCCAAAATGCCGAATGCCCAAAGTAGCCCCTCCCCAGCTTTCAGCATTCGGCATTCGAAATGCTCATATTTGGGCAAATGAGCTTTCAAAAACTTTGCCAAACACTAAAAATTTTCCCCAAGGGGCCAAAGCCCTTTGGGAAAGTCCAACCAAACGGGGCCTTAAGACTTCCTAATGACACTTGACTGGATGCAAAGTAATTAAAATAGACTATAAATTCGTTCGTCTTGGGCAGTCTAATGGACATCTTTGAAGATCACCAAACAACAAAGGAAATTGTCCAGAATAGCCTTCAATTGTTAGATAGTCTATTAGTAGTCTCGGATCGATAATAAACATGTATGTCGATGTCTGAATAGCCGATCGACAACTATGAAATTGACAACTTGTCCATTGAAGCGACAACTTTTCCGCATAATTGACATCTTCCACTTGAATCAATTGATGAAGCCCAATGCTCACACCTCAATTTCCCGAGGTTATTGAAGTTTTGTCCTCAATTTTGTCATTGCTTCATGTCCTCAATTACTCCGCTAGGAGATTCCACTTCATACCCCAACCGAGCCGGTCATCTCAAATGCTTACTAGATTAGCAACGCCCTGGGTACTGGCTACCACTTGATATTCAATCAAAGCGGTTAGGTCTACGTCTTCACGCTAGGAATGGAATGGTACTCAATATCGTCACCTCAGACACCATCCCCACCTGCGGATTTTACAAAAGAGCGATCCTTGAATATGGCGGGGTCTTCAAGCAGTATGTCCACCCTAAGACGGCATATTCGAGTTCCAGCTGGGCAATGGGCTAGCCGACGGTCTCTTCCCCGGTCCCTTCAAATATATGCATGAGGATCACACGAGATACCGGTCCCGGAGTTTGTGGCTTCAACAGCTAGTGTACTCATGGAGACAATCGGATTCAGAGGCCCTGATGCCACTGCGCACTTGGATATATTACATTAGATTCGATGAACGAGATCAACGGATGCAAACAGGACTTCGTATCACAGAGTTGTGATGGAAGTAGGCCTGAAAAGGACTAGTTTGCTTTGCGTGACGTGTTCAATACAGACTGGCCATGGTATGATTACGAGCTTAGTGCATCACAAACCGAGGACTGGTGCTGAGAGGCTTGCTTGGCTGATTGTTTTTGTGCAGTCACTGCTTTTCAAGATGGAAATTGCTGGAAAAAGAAGAAACCTCTTTTCAATGGTAGGATGGATCCAAGTGTGGGTGGAAAAGCTCTGATCAAGGTCAGGATAGATAACTCGACTTTGACATCTCCAGGAAACGGCCAGAAGAAGAACAAGAACTCAACTTTGGTGATCATGGGATCAATGTTGTTGAGTAGTTCTATGTTTTTGAACTTGCTTTTACTCCTCTTTAGCTATTTAATTTATAAAAGCTTCCTATCTAGAGGTTCTAAATTTTCACGACCAGTCCAGATCAACTAAGCCACAAGCATGCCAACTTTCACCTATCAGGTGCTTCAAGAAGCAATGGATGGATTCAAAGAACTAGGCAGGGGTACTTTTGGAACAGTGTACAAAAGTGTTCAAGGCCTAGCTGGTGCAAAAGAATAGAAATTGCCTTGTGGTGTTAAAAGGGGCCTCTCTTACTTGCATGAGGATTGCACTAGGTGTATAATCCACTGCAACATCAAGCCGCAAAATATTCTTCTTGATGGCTCTCTCGCTGCAAAAATATCAGACTTCATATTAGCTAAGCTCTTGATGGCAAACCCAACATGAATCGCCACTGGCGTAAGATGAACCAAAGGTTATTTAGCGCCAGAATGGATCAGGAATATGACTATTTCTGCTAAAGTAGATGTTTGCAGCTTCGGCCTTTTTTGCTTGAGCTCACCTGCTGCAAAAAGAACTATAAGCCGGAAGCCAAAAGTGAAGCTCAAAGTGTATTGATCGACTAGGTGTACTACTGCTACCATGATAGGAATCTACTTGTGCTAGTGGAGAGTGACAAGGAGGCGTCAAGCGACATAAAGATGGTGAGAAGATTTGTGATGACGGCACTGTGGTGCATCCAGGAAGATGGGAGATATGTCCCGGGTCTAGGTCGTCACATTCTCCCCCCTTAAGCCACAAGGTCCTCGCTGTGGCCCCACACGCGGTCGAGAGTCGGTTCTAATACCATTTGTAACGACCCCGGCCCCACTGCGTAATATTGTCCGCTTTGGACACTGAGTCCTCACGGCTTTAAAACACGTCACACAGGTTAAAGGGACCCCAAGCCTTATAAACTAGCCTTGGACTCCCCCCCTAAGCGATGTGGGACTAGAGAGGACCCCTCCCCTTCCTTGGGCTGTCACATTGTTAGTGCTCCTACGCCAGAATAGACATTGTCATAATATGTTCACATAAATCCAGCTTAAATAAGCTAAATCTATCCAAAGTTTGAAATTCATTCGCATGTTGGCAATTGTTGGCAAAATAGTTTTAAATCTCTTAGGAATTCTTCGTGAATCATATTCCATTATGTCGCAGGTAAAACTAATGTGACCCCATCAATGCATTTCCATCAACCGTTTTGCTTCATCAAAATTGCATTGGATGCAGTAAAAGAGTATCTTAACCTCATCGAAGCAAAACAGATCTTATCTGCTAAATTTGAATGGTGGGAAACCATATGAAACTTGCTGATCCTCAAGTCGAGGATCAGTACCCTGAACTCCTAATTTCGAAAGGTCTGCTGCTTTTCTATTCACTCAGATGGGACTTTCACTTCCTTTTGGCAACCAACTTCATATAGACCAAAGAAATCAGAGTCCACAAATCACGTGGTTGGAAGCATAATCAAACGAACTTTCTTCTCGATTGATCTGTTGAGAAATTGCGCGAAGTGACAAAAGAAAGACAATACTCTAGGCATACATATAACTTTCCAAATGATCATTGAAGATCTTGTATAAACCACTCAGCCAGCTACTGTTAATGCCATTGGACAATGGGTCCAAACCGGAGGAAACTGGAAAATATACCAAGACAATGGAAAGATCTAGAAGATCCAAATCTAGCATCGATTTGCATGAGAAGGTTAAAGGGTTCGATTTCATAGTTGTTTTTGTAACTATGGGGTCTTCCAGCTCGTTTGCTATTGTTCTGATGTCATTTTTATTCAACAAAACGGACAATATTTGGTTCTAGGTCTTCTCTTTTGTTGGTTTCACTTTGGAATAGTCTGCTTGCGCCAATTTTATAGAAGTAGATGAATGCCCTTAATACACCTGGCGAAGCAATTTTTATTTTTTTATTCGGATATGATAAAAATTTTAAGAGGAAGGGAGATTACTCCATGTTAAGGTTAGGGCATAACACGGGTCAAGAAAGTTTTATAATGGATTTACAGTAGCGGGATTTCAACCCCAGCATGCTGCGCAAAGAGTTCAAATCTTACTAGCGGCGAAGTAGAGATTTATTGCACATAAACACCGCAAAAAAACGAGGTGTCTCTTGTTACTTAAAAAAATCTCCAAGGTGGAAAAACGAGGTGAGGAAAATGATGTTGAAGGCTTCAATTTTCTCGCCAATTTGAACTCCCATGATGTAGCAAATACCACAATCCCCTTAACAGTAATGAATTGTAGGGAGTTGCTAAGGGTTAACAAATTAAATCCCTAATTTTATGAAAATGTCTCGAAATATATAATAGGCAAAAATTTAAGTGTCAATAGTGAGGGTCCAAGCAAGAGCCATGTCTATCCAGCCCAATTTGTGAGTAAACCAAGCTCCTTTCAAGTTCATCCATCTCTAATCTTCATCACCTGGACGTCCTAAGAGGTATCCGGACTTGGTCTGTTTACCGAGCATAGAATTAAAGTTTAAAATTGAGCATGTTAGCTTTCCATGCTTCGATGGGTGTCCACCATATTTTTATTAAGTTATTGACTTGATACTTCATTGATCCTCTATAAGCTCTAAATGCTCTATGTTTTTATGTTATTAGTCTATTACATGTCCTAAAACTTATTATAAAAGTGTAATCAAATCCTTAAACTTAAAAAAAAAGTACAATAAAATTTTAAAACTTTTTAAATCGGTTTACTCAAGTTTCTACATTAACTCCGTCCTATTTGGTTATTAGAAAAAGTTGATGCGACTTTTTTTAACCATATTTTAAAGAAAGATGTGTTGATGAGGTTGCCACGTTAGATATTAAAAAAATAAAAATAAAATAAAAAAGAAAAAGAATTGATTTCAAGATTTTAGAAAATAAAAAGTTGAAAGAAAAATTTGGAAAAAAAGAAGAAGAAGAATCATATATAGGAGAAGCTGAGAAGGATAGCATAGATGCAGTAAAGGTGGTGGCGGCTCAACGGCCACCCATGCATCAACGAGGGGCCAACGTCCCACACCAGACTTACGTAAGCTAGTGCGACCCTTGCTACCAACTTCGCATTTTGAAAATAAAAATAAAAATAAAGTAAGCGTGTGGGAGACAAGTGAGCCACCCTCGTCACTCGTCAACAGGGACCTTCCCACTAGCCACTCTCGCTCCTCCGACAATTACGGCCGCGACCCTTGCTCAGATCTACGACAAATGATGACCCTAGCACAGATCTGAGACGATGATCACGGCCCACATCGTCAAAGAAGATCGAAGGAGGAAGCCGTGTTTGGCCGCGAGGTGGTGAACCTCTAGTGAATGGTGGATTTGAGCGAGAATAGAGATCTCGTTGCCATGGAAGCTTAAGAACCAGCACTAGCTATGGCTGTGAAATGAAGTAGCTGAATGCAAAAATTGATGGAGTCGATTCTGGAGCATGATTTTCTCTTTAAGTTTTCTTCTTCTTTTTCCCTAATTTTATTTTTGTAAATTTTCTAAAACAACTGATTAGAGTTTAATTGCAACATCCAACATTTAGCTTTAAATATCTTTAAATATTTTTCTTCTATATTGGCTGGCGTGACATCCATATCATTCCTCTCCAAGCTGCACAAGACTTAATTGCAGTCTAAGCAGCAAGCATTAGATCACCCCAATGACACGGTTCATAATCGTGTGGAGTACGCCGCTCACGTCGACAACATTCCTCGCGGCGTGCTTCAGAGCACAAGGAAGAAGAAGGAGAAGGAGGAGGTAATTGTTTGCACGGGGAGAACCTCCATCGCACGAAACAAAGCAGCAGATTTCTTGTAAATAGACGTAGCCATCTCCTGCATTTCTATATTTCCCTGCGGAAGACGACAATGGAGGGAGAGCACCGGACAGTGTGGCGAGCGTGTGCTGACGTGTCAGTTGTCGGGGTCGTGTTAGGTGTGCTGTGTACGCTTCGCGGGTCGCGGGGGGGATTGATTGATTAGGAGTGTTGTTTTTTTCTCGTGAAGTCCATTAGCGTGCATGCTTGATGCGGGACACCACAGCAAAATTTCCATGTATGTACGCGCATTCAAACATTCAATTTCCACGAAGTGATCTGTGATCGCTTTGATTTCCACAGGAATCGAATCCTTTGTATTTTGGTAAAAAAAAAAAAAAACATTTCACTCCCAAAATCTCCTCCTCTAAACCTAAAAGATGTTTCGGTCAAAGTCTTCTAAATTTGTCTGTTTCTCCTTGGGAAATTTCAGGGTCACGACCGAAGATTAATGGATCCGCCCAAGCAGACCTGCCTTTTCCTAAATTTTCACATAAATGGGAACTTCTTAGTCAACTGACGTGGTAATGCACTAACGATGGTAGCAATTTACCATCAATAAATGCAATGATAAGTCATTAACTTTTTTTAGAAATTTATTACTCAAAACAAAAATTTAGTGGTGGAATTTATAACTTTCATATAAAGTAATAACACCATATAGGTCCGCTCATAAGGTAGTAATACCAATTTCAAGTGGAATGCAAGTTGTCCAATTATTTAGAAATTGACCATTTAAAACTAAATCGTAGCAGTGAAATTAGTAAGTTACCACATAAGTCCTTACAAGTTACAAGTTAGTAAATTTCTAATAAAGTGGCAAATTTTCTGTTGGAAAGAAAATCATGAAGAAATTACTCAAATCTCTCTCGAACTTTGCAATAGTATATATTTGCCCCTGAACTTTAAAATTGTTACTCCATTCTGTTAGGCGTGCAAGGCACATGCCTTTTAAGGGGTAAAAGTTTTTTGTCATCTTGTTTATGGAAATAGCTTTTTCACCATTGTTTTATGTGGAAATATAAAGAAAATGGAGAAAAATATAACTACAAAATAAAATGATAGATGAATCAATTATAAATATATATATATTTAAAAAATGACTACAATTCGATTTATTATTTTCTTTTATGAGTCAAGGGCATCATTTCCTTTTTAATTTTTATAAGTATTTTTATTAATTAATCAATATTTAGAAAACGCTCCACGATTGAAATCGGTAACTTAATAATGTATCGATGAAACAAAATTTTACTGTTGAAATTAACAAATTACTTGCGAAATTAGTGGCCTGCTTTTAGCTTAGTGGAGTTTACCAACGTGATATAAGGGCCATCTTCTTCCATCCCTTTTATCTCATAAAGTCTCCTGTACGACGATGTTTGGTTAAAGTCTTCTAAATTTGTGCCTTCCTCAAAAATTGTCCGGGTCCCTGGCAAGCTTATGGAGCAGAGTCGCCTTATTCTAAATTTGACAAGTTCTTTCAGTATTAATTTCAATAAATAAAAAAAAAGAGTGAAAAACAAAGAAAATAGAGAAAATATAAATTTGCTAAAACATTATAATCCGAAAAAAATCAATACCAATGATACTATCATAAATTATTTTTATTTAAATGTTGATGAAAATATTAATGGAACTAATAAGATACTTTAAGAAAAAAGAAACGAGACAAAGTAAAAAGGCAAAAAATGCCTCAATAACGAAAAACAAAAGAAAGACCAAATTGCGAAAATTGGATGCTCATCATACACTTCTAAATGGTCTATTAATACAATATATATATTAACGAATATCACCTTATATTTTGATCAATCATTTCCTCTTATTACAGATGGAGCTTTTATAAAACTTCCGACCATATGGTAAAATCATTATTCTAGATAGATATATGTGTTTTGTTTTTGGTCAAAGATAGTTGATAGATATACGGGTTGACATGGGCAAAGGCTGTCCGCCGTGAAGGACGGGACGTACGGGAGAGACTCCGGTAGCTTGGAAACTAGGGAATCTCTATAAGAACGCCGGTTTCATCCTTAAGGCCGAAGTAGCTCAACTCAAGGAGCACGCCTGTTTCATCAAACATGGCTTCAGTTATACTAGGAATCCTTCTAGTACTCGTTCCACTTCCCCTTTCCGCCGAAGCTCAGATCCGCGGCAACTTGACCTTGGGCTCCTTGTTGACGGCGAACGACCAGAACTCTTCCTGGCTGTCGCCGTCGGGCGAGTTTGCCTTCGGGTTCCGGAGAATGGGAACAGGAGCTCATTTGTTGGCTATATGGTTCGAGAAGATAGAGGACAAGACCATCGTCTGGTCGGCGAATGGCGAGAATCTAGCGCCCGAAGGTTCGCAAGTCCAGTTGACCGCCAAGGGCGGGCTGGTGCTTACCGACCCAAGAGAGAGAGAGCTGTGGTCTTCTGGCCTGAACGGCAATGGCTTAGCGTATGCGGCCATGCTCGAGACGGGGAACTTCATCCTAGCAAGCGCGAACCACGTCAACTTGTGGGATTCGTTCAGCCAACCAACGGATACAATATTGCCTACGCAGCAGTTAGATCTTGGGGCTAATGTTAAAGCTCGCTATTCCGAAATGAATTACTCCACCGGGAGATTCCTCTTCGCACTGCAAACCGACGGAAATCTCGTGCTCTATGCCACTCCTACCCCGCTGGTAGTCTCAGATGCATACTGGGCCACCAACACCATCACCGCTGGCCGTATGGGCTTCCGGTTGATATTCAATCAAAGTGGTCAGGTCTACCTCACGGACAGGAATGGAACAATACTCAACACCATCACCGCAGAACTAGTTCCAACAAGCGGATATTACCAAAGAGCGATCCTTGAATACGACGGGGTATTTAGGCAATATATCCACCCTAAGACGGCAAATTCAAGTTCTGGCCGGCTTATTGGCTGGTCGAGGGTCTCTGCCCCAGTCCCACAAAATTTATGCACGAGCATCGCCCAACAGATTGGCAGTGGAGCTTGTGGCTTCAACAGCTACTGTACTCTTGGAGATGATCTGAGGCCTCGATGCCAATGCCCACCTGGATATACTCTGTTAGATTCAACGAACGAGATGAACGGATGCATACAGGCCTTCGCACCACAGAATTGTAACGGAAGTAGGCGTGAAACAGACCAATTCGATTTGCTTGAAATGCCCAATACAAACTGGCCAGAGTCTGATTACGAGCGTAGCGTGGCACAAACCGAGAACTGGTGCAGAGAGGCTTGCTTGGCTGATTGTTTTTGCGCAGTCGCCATTTTCGGCGATGGAATTTGCTGGAAAAAGAAGATCCCTCTTTCAAATGGAAGGAAGGATTCATCGGAGGCTGGAACTAAAGCTCTGATCAAGGTCAGGATACATAACAGGACTTCAAAATCTCTTTAGCAAGGGCACGGATGACGAGTTCCAGTACTCTTCTATAATTATATTCTTTGTCACATGTTATTTCTTGAGTATACTTAGCTATGGCATTGTCGCTCCTGCTGGCCTTTTCGTTCCTGTAATAGTTACTGGTGCATCTTATGGGCGTTTGGTTGGAATGTTGATTGGTTCTCATTCCAATCTTAACCATGGTCTTTTTGCTGTGCTGGGTGCTGCTTCTTTTCTTGGTGGATCTATGAGGATGACAGTTTCTCTATGTGTAATCCTTTTGGAACTGACGAACAATCTGCTGTTGCTACCCTTGATGATGGTGGTTCTTCTTATCTCAAAGACCGTAGCTGATGCTTTCAACGGCAACATCTATGACCTTATCATGAAAGCAAAGGGCTTTCCTTACCTTGAGACCCATGCCGAGCCATATATGAGACAATTAACAGTTGGTGACGTAGTGAGTGGGCCCCTTCAGCTGTTTCATGGCATCGAGAAGGTCGCTAATGTGGTACATGTGTTGCGAACTACAAGGCACAACGGGTTTCCTGTAATTGATGAACCTCCACATTCAGAGTCCCCCTTTCTGTATGGTTTAATTCTCCGTGCTCATCTGATGGAGCTTTTAAAGAAGAAAGCTTTTTTTGTCTCATCCAGTTCCGACGGATACGATACTGCCAACGCAACAGTTAGATTTGGGGGTTGTTGTTAGAGCTCGCTATTCCGAAATGAATTACTCCGCTGGGAGATTCCTCTTCGGACCGCAACTCGATGGAAATCTCGTGCTCTATGCTACTCGAATCGGCTTCCGGTTGATATTCAATCAGAGTGGTCGGGTGTACCTCACTGCTAGGAATGGAGCAGTACTCCATAACGTTACCTCAGACGAAGTTCCAACCAGCGGATTTTACCAAAGAGCGATCCTCGAATATGACAGGGTCTTCAGGCAATATGTCCACCCTAAGACAGCAAATTCGAGTTCTGACAGGGCAATGGGCTGGTCCATGGTCTCTTCCCCGATCCCTCCAAATATATGCACGAGCATGTATCGACGTACCGGTACTGGAGTTTGTGGCTTCAACAGCTACTGTACTCTTGGAGCTGATGCGATTCGGAGGCCCCGATGCCTTTGCCCACCTGGATATACTCTGTTAGATTCAATGAACGAGATGAACGGATGCAGATAGGACTTCGCACCACAGAGTTGTGACGAAAGTAAGCCTGAAACAGACCAGTTTGTTTTGCTGGACAGCCCCAATACAAACTGTGCGTACAATGATTATGAGGTTCGCAAACCGAAAACAGAGGACTCGTGCCGAGAGGCTTGCTTGGCTGATTGTTCTTGTGCAGTTGCTGTTTTCAGAGACGAAACATGCTGGAGAAAGAGGATCCCTCTTTTAAATGGTAGGATGGATCCTAGTGTGGGTTATAAAGCTCTGATCAAGGTCCGGAAAAATAACTGGATGACATCTACAATAAACTTGGGCTTCTCGTTAACGGCAGATGACCGGAATTCTTCCTGGCCATCCCCGTCAGGTGAGTTTGCCTTCGGGTTTCGGAAAATGGGACGAGGAGCTCATTTGTTGGCGATATGGTTCAAGAAGATAAAGGCCAAGACCATCGTCGGGTCAGCGAATGGCGATAATCTAGCACCAGAAGGTTCAAAAATTGAGTTGACTGCCGATGGCCGACTGGCGATAATCCACCCTAACTGTTGCGTAGGCAGCATCGTGTCGGTCGGTCGGTTGAACGTCTCCCACAAGTTGACGTAGTTCTGGCTAACTAGGACAAAGTTTCCCGTGTCAAGCATGGCCGCATGTGCTACACCAGCATCAGTCGGGCTAGGAGACCGCAACTCTATTCCATTTGGGTTGATTGTTTTTGTGCAGTCGCTATTTTCGGCGGCGGAACTTGCTGGAAAAAGAAGATCCCTCTTTCCAATGGAAGGATGGATCAAAGTGATACTAGTCAGGGTGGAAAAGCTCTGATCAAGGTCAGGAAAGATAACTCGACTTCAAAATCTATGGGAAATGGAAACAAGAATTCGACTCTAATTATCATCGGATCGATGCTGTTGAGTAGCTCTGTGTTTGTGAACTTGCTTCTACTCCTCTTTGCCTATTTAATACATAGAAGCTTCCGATCTAGGGATTCTAAGTTGTCACAACTAGTCCAGATCAAACAAGTTACAGGCATGCGAACTTTCACTTATCAGGAGCCTCAAGAAGCAACATATGGATTCAAAGAAGAAGTGGGTAGGGGTGCCTTTGGAACAGTGTACAAAGGTGCTCTTGGATCCAAGGATAAAAACTTTGTGGTAGTAAAAGTGTTAGCTATAAGGACTGGAGAAAGCGGGAAGGAGTTTGAAAGAGAAGTGAGTGTAATTGGCCAAACTAACCACAAGAACTTGGTGCAGTTGCTTGGATTCTGCAATGAAGGTCAACATCGACTACTGGTGTATGAATTCATGAGTAACGGCACTTTGGCAGATTTTCTTTTTGGCTCTTCAAGGCCCAGCTGGTATAAAATAATAGAAATTGCCTATGGTGTTGCGCGAGGCCTCGCTTACTTGCATGACAATTGCACCAGGCACGTAATCCACTACGACATCAAGCCGCAGAATATTCTTCTTGATGGCTCCCTCATTGCAAAAATATCAGATTTCTGATTAGCTAAGCTCTTGATGGCGAACCAAACACGAACCACCACTAGAGTTAGAGGAAGCAGAGGTTATTTAGCGCCAGAATGGTTCAGGAATATGCCTATTTCTAACAAAGTAGATGTTTACAGCTTTGGCATTTTGTTGGTTGAGCTCATCTATTGCAGAAAGAACTATGAGCTGGAAGCCGAAATTGAAGCTCAAATTGTAATGGTCGACTGGGTTTATGACTTCTACCACAACAGGAGTGTGCTTCAGCTAGTGGAGAGCGATGAGGAGGCGTCAAGGGACATAAAGATGGTGAAAAGATTTGTGATGACAGCATTGTGGTGCATCCAAGAAGACCCGGCTTTGAGGCCAACCATGAAGAAAACTACTCAGATGTTGGAAGGAGCTGTTAAAGTCCCAGTACCACCAGTTCCAAGAGAGAACATGTTGACGATGGTCAGCAGAAAGGATTGCATGCGAGGCCGCATGCAACTTTGAAGAGAGATTTATATTGTTGAATGATCAAGTAACTATACGAAATGATGCAGAACCAGTCACTGGTAAATTTAAAGTCACGGGCATTCTTGTGTTGAATCTCGTAGGAATTCTACGTGGATCATATTCCTGTATGTCACGAAAAAAACTAATGCAGCTCCATCAAAGCGTTTTCCAATCGATGATTTTGCTTCATAGAAATTGCATTCGACGCAGTAGAACAGTGTTTCAACCTGACCCAAGCAAAGTAGATCTTCTCTGCTAAATTAGATTATGAGAACCGTATGAAAGTTGCCGGTCCTCAAGCAGTGCATCGGGTGCCCGGAAATCCCAATTTCAATAGCTCTGCTGCTTTTTTATTCATTAAGAAGGGGACTCTCACTTTCTTCGGGCGACCAACTTGTCATAGCCCAAAATATCACAGTCCGCAAATCACGTAGTTGGAAGCATAATCAGACGAATTTTCTCTCAAATTTTCCATTTGAGAACTTGCGGGAAGCAACACAAGGCAGACAATTTTCTAAGCATACATATTCCCTTCTAAAATGATCATTGGAGATCTTGTATATATATAAACAACTCGGCTACGGTCGTGCCATTCAATAACGGGTCCAAACAGGACGGGACTGGACAAAGGAGAGGTCTCGAAGATCCAAATCCAATAATCAATCTAAACCGGAGAAGTGTTAAAGGGATCGATTTCATAGTTGTCTTAGTCAGCCACGGCGTCTGCCAGCTCGTTCACCATCATTTTCATGTCATATTCTCGATTCGATAGGACGGACGATGTTTTGATCAAGGGCTTCATCTTTCGTTTATTTCGCTCCGGAAAAAGTCTGCTTTCCCCAATTTCATAGAAGTAGGTGAATGCCCCTGTTCATGCAGCTGGCGAAGCAGAAAGTCATTAGACAATTATGAGCTTGTTTCCTCTGCATGCATGCATGAGGCCATTCCATTCAAAGAATATACTTCCTCCTTGTCCAATGCGCGCTCAATATAAGAGCATGTGGCCCAATATCATCTTCATGTGGCCGGCCCCGGTTAAATTATCTGGAGTTAGGGTTTGGCGTTGCTGCTTGGTTCGGCCACAACTTGGTTCATTCTCCTTAGGATTTTTGATGATGCAAATTAGAACTAAAAACAATCCCCAAGGTGAATATTTGTAGACCGCTGTGTTGATGATGTATGAGTGAAAATGATATCAAAGGCTTCAATGTTCTCCTGAAGTCGAGTCTCCCATGATGTAGCAAAAATTACAATCCCCTTTATTTGCGATGAAATGTAGTGAGAAGCATGAATTTTGTTAAATAATGCAAATTCATCTAAGTATCAACCGATTAAATCCCTAATTATAGGCATCAACAATGAGTCCCCAAGCAAAAACCATGTCTATCTAGCATGAGTAAACCAAGCTCTGTTTAAATCCATCCATCTCTAATCTTCATCACCTTGATGTCCTAGAAGGTTTTCGTTTGTGGTTCGTTTATCACATACAGAGCACTAAATCGAAATTTAAAGTCGAGTATTTACCTTACCTCTCTCCGGTGGGCATCCATAAGATTTTTTTAAAGTTGTTTACTTGACACTTCATTGATCTTCTATAGGCTCTAAATGCTCTATATAGAGGATAAGTCTACCGAAAGTTCTAAACTTATTACAAAAGCACAATTGGGCCATAATGTAAACCAAATAGCCTTTAGATGTGCTACATTTTGCATACTGTTGTTAAGTCCATGAGAATAGGATAGTCATGTCACCGCAACATCCATTTAATCAAACATACAGGAGTTTCGAAACCTAGAACTACTACAAGCAAACTTTAGTAGAATATCTGCAGAATTACGTTCATTCATCATTACTGTAGCCATTCCTCTCCATGTTGCACAAAGACCTGTCTCATTCTAAGCATTGAATCACCACAACGCCACAGACCGCGGTCCACAACTATTAATTGATTAGAGTTTAATTGCAACATCCAACATTTAGCTTTAATATCTTTTAATATTTTTCTTCTAAATTAGCTGACGTGACATCCATATCAACGCATTTCCTTTTAAACAATAATGAAAAAATTATATCAACTTTTTTCGATAGTCAAATTTAACAGAGTTAACAGACCAATTTAATGTACACAAATTTGATGTATGCAAATTTCTGCAGAATATATGCTGAATTATGTCCATCGATCATTAATGTAGTCATTCCTCTGCAAGCTGCACAAGACTCAATTGCAGTCTACGCAGCAAGCATTAGGTCATCCCAATGACACGGTTCACAATCGTGGGGAGTACGCCGCTCACGTCGAGAACATTCCTCGCCTCGCCTACCTCCGCCGGCAAAGCACAATCCAGCGGCGTGCTTCAGAGCACGAGGAAGAAGAAGGAGAAGGAGGAGGTAATTGTCTGCACGGGGAGAACCTCCATCGCACGAAACAAAGCAGCAGATTTCTCGTGGATAGACGTTGCCATCTCCTGCATTTCTATATTTCCCTGCGGAAGGAAGACGACAATGGAGCGAGAGCAACGGACAGTGTGGGGAGCATGTGCTGACGTGTCAGTTGCCGGAGTGGTGTTAGGCGTGCTGTGTACGTTTCGCGGGTCGCGGGGGGGATTGATTAGGAGTGTTGTTTTTTTGTTGTGAAGTCCATTAGCGATCAGATTAGAGTCAAAATTAGCGGTTGTTGACACCTAAAAAAAAAAATTAATTAAAAAATTAATTAAAAAGATTAAAAAAAAAAGAAAATAAAAGTTTAAAAAAAAGAAAAAAAGTTGGGGCCAATGATCTAAATGTGACTAGCCAAGCTTAGGAGGCCAGATTGGAATTAAAATGGCAAATTGGGGCAAAAATGCAATTTTCAAAAGTTGAGGGACCAATTCGCAAATTTTGTAAAATTTCACCCGAGCCCTATAATCATCATCTTAGCCCCCAATTAAGTTGAAATTGAACTTGGGTCAGGTCTAATTAATCGAATTGGGCGAAAATGATCGAATTACATTGAATTGGACATTTTCGGGCAAGAAAATGGCCAACTTTGAGGGACTCTCTTGCAAAATTGGGTGGAGAAAATTGCGAAAAATGGTCAAGATCTTAAGCTACTATACATGAGGTTGCTAATTGATCAGAAATCTCGGCCAAATTGATGGATTAAAGCACTCAAACCAGCTACCAAAACCCAGCCCACGGTTAGGTCTTAATTCGGAGCTACTAAGTAGGCATATTGGTGGCCCCACCATATCTCACTCAGCCGCCTATTTAGCTCGATATTTGCACGTGATGGAAGATCATATATAGTAGTACAAGTGGACGGAAATTGGCCAGGGATAAGCCGCTGACAGCACGGGAAAATCGCAGCAAAGTTCGCACACTCAACAGCTGCAGAAGTTAAAAAATTTGGCTAAGTCAGAAGAGTAGGTGAAGTAGCCCTGTTGACAGGCTTGGTAGGTGGACAAAAGGCTGACCAAAAATCCCTTAATTCGAGGGGATAAGATCACTGAAGCAAGGTCTTTCAAAGGAGGAGAGAGAGGAGACGAGAGGGAGAGGAGAGAGCTCGTAGATCGATCCCCAAAGAAGCCCTCAGAAGCAACTCCAGAAAAGCAAAACCCAGAAATTCCAGACCGACCTGGAGAGAGAAAAGTGAGATTTTCACACACCTGTGGCCAAAATTAGCCAAAACCTTCAACTAGAGAGTGAAAATTCATTCAAATATATTTCCAACCATAGGTCGCACGTTCCAAATGGAGATCGGGAAGGCCTCCTAAAGCCCCCCGAAAACAGTGCCCTCCTGGCGGGCCAAGAAAGTCCGAAATTTTTCTAAGTGTTGAGCCTGATTGTTCATGAGTGAGGAAAAGCGAGTACTTTTGAGAAACTTGAGAGACAATTGAGGAAAGCCATGACTTACAAGCCAAACTATAATACATATAGTTTTGGTTGATTTCAACTTGGCCAACAAGGAAGGTTTGGAAATCTAATTTTGGAAGTCAACGAAAACCTTCGTTGTCACTTTTTCTTCTGCAGATCTCACTTTCAGCTTGAAGGAACCGATTTCCACGTGCTTCCAGAGGACAATTTCGTGGTTTCCTTGGCCAAGAGTCACTTGAAAAAGAAACTATGAAGCAAGGTAAGAATCCTAGATGTATTTTTGTTCGATTTTGAACATGTCTTGATCATGAAAATCGAGAAGGAAACTAGCCCGAAGAACTAATTTCTGAAGCTAAAATTTGTCTTAAGTGTTTAAAACCTCTTCAATGCCCCTACATGTTTGACTTGTTACTCCCCTTTGCATGCTTTGTTTCGTCATTGTGACTTCGATGAATGTTACATGGGAGTACTAATGATGCATAGGACAACCCGGTTTAGTCTTTAAATCTCCTTGTGAACCATGAAACCATCTATAACATGAGCCAAAAACCATATTGAGACATGGTTGGCCAGCATAGATCATGCACGGATGCTTCTTGGAGAGTTCATTTTGATGCGTTCGGTTGATCGTTTTCGGTGATGTTTGTTGCATTTGAAAGTAAGTGTTACGTATTTTCATCTAGATGGAGTAATATTTCATATAGATGTTGCATGTGATGGTTGTCGGAGCTTTAATCCGGGCATTTGACATGGCTGTTTGACTTGGCTGAACACCAGATTTGCAAAACGGCTCCAACCCGCATATTGGAGGCCGTTTTCAGTTTGATTCTTGCGTGTTCTAGGCTGTAATTTCTAGTCAAACACGTTCTTTGCATGTAGTAGTATATCCTTGATACTTTACATTCACATGAGATTGCTTATGGGTCGAGATTGAAGGCCACGAACATGACCCGAAGAAGCCGTTTTGGGGTGATTTGATGCAAGCCAAGTATTCGATAAAATGTTGAAACCAAGCTTCAATCTCGAAGCGGTCGATTTGAGCTTAATCGTTGTGATATTCATGTGATGTGTTACTCCATGTTAGCATAGATCGGTTTAAGGAATTATTATTAATATTTTTTTTTGAAAAAAAAAATAATAAAAAAAAAGAGAAAAATCTGAAAATTTCAAAAATATCAAAAATGTTGGATAACATCAAATTAGGATAGAAATGACATATATGGAATTTTCCTAATTTTAAAATGTCATTTTCCTAATTTAATGCTATTTTGGTATTTTATAACAATTTTTGTAAATAATCCATTTTGCATAGATTAAAATTATCTAGAGTAATTCCATGCATTTAGAGTAATATCATGCGTATTTAAATTCCCATTTCGCTCACGGGGGTCCTGTCCCGAGGCGTGATAACAAGGCCATGTAATATTATTTGCCCGACTTGTATCGGGTTTTCCTTTTCCGTATTTATTTTCAAGTCATTTTAATTTCGTGGATGTATACTTACCGCATCGTTTTTTCATTAATTTGAGTGTAAATTTCTCTTCTAAATTAGGTTAGAATTAGTCTAGACATAAAAAAAAAAAAAAACCTACAAAAACATTTGCATGGACACTTAGTGGTTTCATAAAGGTTATAATTGGTAATCAAGATTGTGTAACCATTTAGATAAACAACCTTCCAAGTTAGTGGTACCGCAAGGGCGCTAATAGAAACATTAGCGTAAACAAGTCCCCGTTCCTAGAAATCTCTGGTTGCGTAGGAATCGAGACAACACTCCCGTGTCTTGATTGGTTTCTAGCCGACCCCAATAGGCTAGTGGCGACTCCTAGAATTACATAGGTTGTTAAGAACTAAAAAACGAATCTAACGTCGCGCGAGGTATGGGCTTGGGAGAGCCCGCGCCTAATCTAGGGCCATTGGTCCACCTTTTTAGGCAAATACCCCTAAACCCTCTTCCTTTTCCCCTGGACGGAAAAAAAGAGGTCGTGACAGCGGTGATTAGGGAGTAGGGTGGCGGGGGGAGAAGTATTTCAGACGCTTTTCTTTTGCTTTTTCTTTTGCTTCTTTATTGACTATTTTGAATTTTTTTTTTTTAATATTTTGAGCGTTTTGCATGATGATCTACAGGGTCCCGCTTCACGTTCGTGACAAACGCATGAAAAAGGCGGTCAAGCGATCGTGATCCGTAAGCAAACATGAGCTTGCGTTTATACAGTTCGACATGAGATCGTGTTCATACAGCATGCATGCTTCATGCGGGACACCACTTCAAATATTCTGCTCGTCATGAGCTTCCGTTGATAAGTTTGCGCTGCTGGCCATTGAAATTCCGACATAAGCTTGCTCCAATCACCTATAATTATAATATTCCGCTCGTCCATAAATCTCCGCGCACGGTACTTGTCTAACATGAATAATAAATTACAAGTTTCCTTGGCAATATCATATGATGGTGGTACAACCAACGGATGGCAATTTACAGACAATGTTAGCAGTTTTACAAATATTAAATGCAAGAGTAAAATATCACGTTTCTTAGGAATTTATCACTCAAAATAACAACTTAGCGATAAATTTAATAGCTTACCGGTGAAATTAATAACTTATCGACATAGATCCGCTTATAAGATAATAAGTTACCAGCGGAGTAAGGAACTTCCCAACCAACTTCAAGTAAAATATAATTTACCACTCAAAATGAAAAACTTGGTAGTGAAATTAGTAACTCTAAGATCATGGACTATTCTTGCCATTTTCCCTCAATTGAAAAATGCTTCTACTGGTGGATATTAGATTTGAGAGTGGTATCGTTCTCTCATTGGTAAATTATAAATAGGTCAACTGGATTAAAAAAATTGCCTCTCAACTTTTACAGGAAACTTATAACGGTGAACAAGTTAGGTGAATTTTATCATGGTAAAAACAGCTATCTACAAGATTGTTTTAAATACATGTTTCCACATGCAAAATGACATAGTTCAAAGATTTGCATCAACAGCAACACGAAAATCCACAAGAGGAAACGCCATTTCCGGTGAAAGTAAGCAACAATTTTACGGATCATGTAGATACAATTGCCAAGCAATTTCCAAATTGCATTAGTTTAATATATTGCTAGGGACATGCAAATAGAAGTACGTAACCTTCACCTAAAGAGATAACTAAAGGGGAAGCCCAAATACGAGCCTGTTAAAATATTCAATTGTATCCACCTTCATTAGAAATCTTAAGCCAATTAACGATAAGGCAACTAGAATTTATTAACTGCTCCGTATCATACCACATCCACGACGTGATACTTCTTTCATCTAAGTTCTAACACCCTAACACATGCACCTCAACATGTATAATAGATAGCTGAATTCTATCAAAATGTCTGCCAAAAAGCCAACAAATTTCTGTGATTATACTTTTCCTTTATATGATCAGTAAATTCCAAATTTTATTGATAAAATCACCTAACCGGGGACTTCTTAGTCAACTGGTGTGGTAATGCACTAACAATGGTCGCAATTTACCATCTATAAATGCAATGATAAGTCATTAACTCTTTCTAGAAATTTATTACTCAAAACAAAAATATAGTGATGAAATTTATAACTTTCATATAAATTAATAACTTACCATATAGGTCCGCTTATAAGGTAGTAATACCAATTTCAAGTAGAACACAAGTTGTCCAATTATTTAGAAATTGACCTCGCCATCTCCTGCATTTCTAGAATTCCCTGCGGAAGACGACAATGGAGCGAGAGCAACGGACGGTGTGGTGAGCGTGTGCTGACGTGTCAGTTGCCCGGGTGGTGTCAGGTGGCTGTTTACGTTTCGCGGGTCGCGGGGGGGATTGATTAGGAGTGTTCTTTTTTTCTTGTGAAGTCCATTACCGATCTGATTAAAGTCAAAATTAGCGGTGATTAGGTAGTATTTCAGACGCTTTTCTTTTGCTTTTTCTTTTGCTTCTTTATTGACTATTTTGATTTTTTTTTAAATATATTTTGAGCGTTTTGCATGATGATCTACAGGGTCCCGCTTCACTTTCGTGACAAACACATGAAAATGGCGGTCAAGCGATCGTGATCCGTAAGCAAACATGAGATAGCGTTTGTGTTTATACAGTTCGGCATGAGATCGTGTTCATACAGCATGCATGCTTCACGCGGGACACCGCTGCAAATTTCCATGTCTGTACACGCACCGAAACGTTCAATTCCCACGAAGTGACCTGCAGTCGCTTTGATTTCCGCGGGAATCGAATCTTCGTGTTTCGGTCAAAAAAACATTTTCAACTCCCAAAATCTCCTCCTCCCTAAAAGACGTTTCGGTCAATTTAAAGTCTTCTAAATTTGTCTGTTTCTCCTTGAGAACTTTCTGGGTCACGGCTGAAGCTTAGGGCGTGTTTGGTAACATTTCTGTTTAAAAATTGTTCCAGGGAACAGAAATAGAAAAAAGTGTTTCTGTTCCGGGGAACAATTTTTGAACAAAAAAACGCGTTTGGTAAACTTGTTCCGGGAATAAAAAATAAATAGAAACACGTTTGGTAAATTTGTATAATTTTTTTATTTCTTTTATTTTTTAATATTTTTTCTATGTTCTTTCTTATTTTCTTATTTCTTTTTCCTTTTTTCTTTTTTTTTTCTTTTGGCCGGTCGCCGGCCTCGGCCATGGCCGGCGACCGGCCGACGAGGGCCGGCGGCCTCGCCCAGCCACGGCGAGGCTCGCCGGCCCCCGGCGAGGCTCGGCGTCGCCGGGCCACAGCCAGGCGACGCCGACCTGGCGGTGGCCTGGCAAGGCCGAGCCTCACCGGCCGCTGGGCGAGCTCAGCCTCGCCGGATCTGGGCGAGATCGAGCTTGCCCAGCCCGACCTCGCCCACGGCCGGCGAGGCTCGGCCCCCGGCAAGGCTCGGCGTCGCCGGGCCACAGCCAGGCGACGCCGACCTGGCGGTGGCCTGGCAAGGCCGAGCCTCGCCGGCCGCTGGGCGAGCTCAGCCTCGCCGGATCTGGGCAAGATCGAGCTTGCCCAGCCCGACCTTGCCCACAGCCGGCGAGGCTCGGCCTCACCAGGCCACCGCCAGGAGCCGACTTGGCGGTGGCCCGGCGACGCCGAGCCTCGCCGGCCGCTGGGCGAGCTCAGCCTCGCCGGATCTGGGCGAAGAGGCCGGCGACCGGCCAAAGAAAAAAGAAAGAAAAAAGAAGAAGAAGAAAAAAAGGAAAAGAAATGTGTTTCTAAAATCTATTTCGGAAACAAGAGACAACTTTTTTTGTTTCTTGTTTCTGTTCCAGATGTGTTTCTGGGAATAAAAAAATAATTTTGGAACAAAAACGCACCCAAACGCGTTTCTGTTCCTTTTTTGTTCCCAGGAATAAAAAAACAGAAAAGTTGTTTAAAAACAAAAAAAAAGAAACGAAAACAAACGGGCCCTTAGTGGCTCTGCCCAAGCAGACTTGCCTTTTTCAAAATTTCCACGTACGGAGAAACTAAGAAACACGCCTACTCCAGTCATGTTTCATGCACGGCACTTTTCCAATATTATTAAAATTTGGTTATATCATGTAACTTGTTGGTCAAAGTTTCAATCTAAGTAGCACCAACACGCGACATAGACACGCAATACGACACGACATGACACGTTGATAAGTTATTTTTTTTTTTAAAATAGAGAATTCCGACATATTATGACACGTTATATATTAAATTTATATTATTATATATACATAATAAATTATCTTTTTTATGATTATTTCAATCAAATTAATTTAATTCAAATTCACAAATAAATAAATAATAATAGAAGCCTCAAATGAATTTATACTAAAAATATTAGTCCACCATCAATTAATATTATTCATTACTTCAATTTGACAAATTTAACTCAATTCAGATAATTCATAAAACTTGGAGAGAGGAAAAAAACAAGCCATTCACATTCTAGACTTACGTGTTAGACTTGTCAGTAGAAAATAGAAAAAAAACTTAGAAGGTGAATTGTATCATGGAAAGTAAGAGTTAAAAGAGAAATCATTTATTGAAAATTTTTAAAATTGACTCCGTGTATCGGAATCATGTGTCAAAAATTCACATGTCGGAATTCAAACTCGATCAGTGAATTCCAAATTTTATTGATAAAATCATGTCATTGGGAACTTCTTAGTCAACTGATGTGGTAATGCACTAACAATGGTGGCAATTTATCATCAATAAATGCAATGATAAGTAATTAACTCTTTTTCAGAAATTTATTATTCAAAACAAAAATTTAGTGGTGAAATGTATAACTTTCATATAAATTAATAACTTACCATATAGTTCCGCTTATAAGGTAGTAATACCAATTTCAAGTGGAACGCAAGTTGTCCAATTATTTAGAAATTGACCATTTAAAACTAAATCGTAGCAGTGAAATTAGTAAGTTACCAAGTAAGTCCTTACAAGTTACAAGTTAGTAAATTTCTAATAAAGTGGCAAATTTTCTGTTAGAAAGAAAATCATCAAGAAATTATTCAAATCTCTCTCGAACTTTGGTATATATTTGCCCCTAAACTTTAAAATTGTTACTCCATTCTGTTAGCGCGTGCAAGGCACATGCCTTTTAAGGGGTAAAAGTTTATTGTCATCTTGTTTATGGCAATAGCTTTTTCACCATTGTTTTATGTGGAAATATAAAGAAAATGGAGAAAAATATAACTACAAAATAAAATGATAGATGAATCAATTATATATATATATATATATATATATATATATATATATATATATATTAAAATGACTACAGATTCGATATATCATTTTCTTTTATGAGTTGAGGGCATCATTTCCTTTTTAAATTTTATAAGTATTTTTATTAATTAATCAATATTTAGAAAAAGCTCCACGATTGAAATCCGTAACTTAATAATGTATTGATGAAACAAAATTTTACTGTTGAAATTAACAAATTACGTGCGAAATTTGTGGCCTGCTTTTAGCTTAGTGGAGTTTACCAACGTGATATAAGGGCCATCTTCTTCCATCCCTTTCATCTCATAAAGTCTCCTGTACGACGACGTTTGGTCAAAGTCTTCCAAATTTGTGCCTTCCTCGAAAAGTGTCCGGGTCCCTGACAAGCTTATGGAGCAGAGTCGCCTTATTCTAAATTTGACGAGTTCTTTCGGTATTAATTTCTATATATAAAAAAAAAAAAAACAAAGAAGTGAAAAACAAAGAAAATAGAGAAAATATAAATTTGCTAAAACATTATAATAATAATAATAAACAATATCAATGATACTATCATAAATTAGTTTTATTTAAATGTTGATGAAAATATTAATGGAACTAATAAGATACTTTAAGAAAAAAGAAACAGGATAAAGTAAAAAGGAAAAAAAGGCCTCAATAACGAAAAACAAAAGAAAGATCAAATTGCGAAAATTGGATGCTCATCATACACTTCTAAATGGTCTAAAGGTTGTCCACAACTTTGGTTCAAACTTTCTGTGGAGAAAAGGAGGAGCAATCGCACCTACGCGGAGGAGGAATGGTCGCCTCTCTCACCCGCCGTGACGACGGGACGTACGGGAGAGACTCTGGTAGCTTGGAAAGTAGGGAATCTCTATAAGAACGCCGGTTTCATCCTTAAGGCCGAAGTAGCTCAACTGAAGGAGCACGCCAGTTTCATCAAACATGGCTTCAGTTATACTAGGAATCATTCTTGTACTCGTTCCACTTCCCCTTTCCGCCGAAGCTCAGACCCGCGGCAACTTGACCTTGGGCTCCTCGTTGACGGCGAACGACCAGAACTCTTCCTGGCTATCACCGTCGGGCGAGTTCGCCTTCGGGTTCCGGAGAATGGGAACAGGAGCTCATTTGTTGGCTATATGGTCCGAGAAGATAGAGGACAAGACCATCGTCTGGTGGGCGAATGGCGATAATCTAGCGCCCGAAGGTTCGAAAGTCCAGTTGACCACCAACGGCGGGCTGGTGCTTACCGACCCAAGAGAGAGAGAGAGCTGTGGTCTTCTGGCCCGAACGGCAATGGCTTAGCGTATGCGGCCATGCTCGACACGGGGAACTTCATCCTAGCAAGCGCGAGCCACATCAAGTTGTGGGATTCGTTCAGCCATCCGACGGATACGATACTGCCTACGCAACAATTAAATTTGGGAGCTGCTCGAACGGCTCGCTATTCCGAAATGAATTACTCCACCGGGAGATTCTACTTCGAGCTAGGAGACGACGGAAATCTCCTATTCTATGCCACGCTTCACCCGTATGAATCCACACATGCTTACTGGGCCAGCGACACCGTCGATAGCGGCTTCCAGTTGATATTCAATCAAAGTGATCAGGTCTACCTCACGGCTAGGAATGGAACGGTGCTCAAACCGCTCACCTTAGGCACAGTCCCGACCAACGGATTTTACCAAAGAGCGATCCTTGAATACGATGGGGTATTCATGCAATATATCCACCCTAAGATGGCGAATTCAAGTTCTGGCTTGCCAATGGGCTGGTCGAGGGTCTCTACCCCAGTCCCGCCAAATATATGCAGGAGCATCACCCAAGATAGTGGCAGTGGAGCTTGTGGCTTCAACAGCTACTATACTCTTGGAGATGATCTGAGGCCCCGATGCCAATGCCCACCTGGATATACTCCGTTAGATTCAACGAATGAGATGAACGGATGCATACAGGACTTCGTACCACAGAGTTGTAACGGAAGTAGGCCCGAAACAGACCAGTTCGTTTTGCGTGAAATGCTCCAAAAACAGACTGGCCAGCGTCCGTTTACGAGCATAGCACGGGACAAAACGAGGACTGGTGCAGAGAGGCTTGCTTGGTTGATTGTTTTTGCGCAGCCGCCATTTTCGAAGATGGAGTTTGCTGGAAAAAGAAGAACCCTCTTTCCAATGGAAGGATGGGTCCATGGGAGATTGGAAAAACTCTGATCAAGGTCCGGATAAGTAACTCGATGACATCTACAATAAACTTGGGCTTGTCGTTAACAGCGGATGACCGGAACTCTTCCTGGCTATCCCCGTCAGGCGAGTTCGCCTTCGGGTTTCAGAAAATGGGACGAGGAGCTCATTTGTTGGCAATATGGTTCGAGAAGATAAAGGACAAGACCATCATCTGGTCGGCGAATGGCGATAATGTAGCACCAGAAGGTTCGAAAATCGAGTTGACCACCGATGGCGGACTGGTGCTCGCCGACCCAAATGGAACAAAGTTGTGGTCTCCTAGCCTGAACGCTGGTGTAGCATTTGCGGCCATGCTCGACATAGGGAACTTTGTCCTAGTTAGCCAGGACCTTGTCAACTCGTGGGAAACGTTCAGCCAACCGACCGACACGATACTGCCTACGCAACAGTTAGATCAAGGGACTAAAGTTAACGCTCGCTACTCCCAAATGAATTACTCCACCGGGAGATTCCACTTCAAGCTAGGATTCGACGGAAATCTTGCATTCTATGCCAGTCCTGACCCGTGGGATGCCTCAGATACTTACTGGGTCAGCAACACCATTGGTAGTGGCTTCAGATTGATATTCAATCAAAGTGGTCAGGTCTACCTCATGGCTAGGAATGGAACGGTGCTCAAATCGCTCACCTCAAGCACAGTCCTGACCAGCGGATTTTACCAAAGAGCAATCCTTGAATACGATGGGGTCTTCAGGCAATATGTCTACCCTAAGATGGCAAATTCAAGTTCTGCCTGGTCAATAGTCTCTTCCCCGATCCCTCCAAATATATGCACAAACATCATGCAAAATATTGGTTCTGGAGCTTGTGGCTTCAATAGCTACTGTGTTCTTAGAGACGATCACGTTGATCATAGGCCCCAGTGCCTCTGCCCACTCGGATATACTCCATTAGATTCAGCAAATGAGATGAGTGGATGCAGATAGGACTTCGTACCCCAGAGTTGTGATAGAAGTAGGCCGGGAACAGATCAGTTCACTTTCCGGGAAATGCTCAATATAAACTGGCCACTGTCTGATTACGAGCGTAGCACGGCACAAACCAAGGACAGTTGCAGAGAGGCTTGCTTGGTTGATTGTTTTTGTGCAGTTGCTATTTTCGGCGGCGGAACTTGCTGGAAAAAGAAGATCCCTCTTTCCAATGGAAGGATGGATCAAAGTGATACTAGTCAGGGTGGAAAAGCTCTGATCAAGGTCAGGAAAGATAACTCGACTTCAAAATCTATGAGAAATGGAAACAAGAATTCGACTCTAATTATCATCGGATCGTTGCTGTTGAGTAGCTCTGTGTTTGTGAACTTGCTTATACTCCTCATTACCTATTTAATATATAGAAGCTTCCGATCTAGGGATTCTAAGTTGTCACAACCAGTCCAGATCAAACAAGTTATAGGCACGCGGACTTTCACTTATCAGGAGCTTCAAGAAGCAACATATGGATTCAAAGAAGAAGTGGGTAGGGGTGCCTTCGGAACAGTGTACAAAGGTGTTCTTGGATCCGAGGATAAAAACTTTGTGGCAGTAAAAGTGTTCGGGACAAGGACTGGAGAAAGCGATAAGGAGTTTGAAAGAGAAGCGAGTGCAATTGGCCAAACCAACCACAAGAACTTGGTGCAGTTGCTTGGATTCTGCAATGAAGGTCTACATCAACTACTAGTGTATGAATTCATGAGCAATGGCACTTTGGCGGATTTTCTTTTCAGCTCTTCAAGGCCCAGCTGGTATAAAAGAATAGAAATTGCCTGGCGTGAGGCCTCGCTTACTTGCATGATGATTGCACCAGGCACATAATCCACTGTGACATCAAGCCGCAAAATATTCTTCTTGATGGCTTTCTCATTGCAAAAATATCAGCTTTTGGATTAGCTAAGCTCTTGATGGTGAACCAAACACGAACCACCACTGGAGTGCAAGGAACCAAAGGTTATTTAGCACTAGAATGGTTCAGGAATATGCCTATTTCTAACAAAGTAGATGTTTACAGCTTTGGCATTTTGTTGGTTGAGCTCATCTGCTGCAGAAAGAACTATGAGCCGAAAGCGGAAATTGAAGCTCAAATTGTAATGGTCGATTCGGTTTATGACTGCTACCACAACGAGAGCGTGCTTGAGCTAGTGGAGAGCGATGAGGAGGCGTCAAGGGACATAAACATGGTGAAAAGATTTGTGATGACAGCATTGTGGTGCATCCAGGAAGACCCGGCTTTGAGGCCAACCATGAAGAAAACTACTCAGATGTTGGAAGGAGCTGTTGAATTCCCAGTACCACCAGTTCCAAGCTCTTTTATCACTTCAATATGATTTTGCTTATTTAAGACAACTATTGTCTGTAATCATGAAAAATATTGGTATTGTCTGTGAGTGCTACTACGCCAGATCAAATATTTTCATAATGTCTTCACATGCTTCCTAAAGTTTGACATTCCCTCGCAAGTATCCAAGAGAGAACATGTTGACGATTGTCAGCAGAAAGGATTGCATGCGAGGCCACATGCAACTTTGAAGAGAGATTTATATTGTTGAATGATCAAGTAACTATATGAAATTGTTAAAAAGTTTTGGACGTGTGCGCTACGGAAGCATGGTTTTGGTATTAGTTATGGATTTTGGTTAGTGGCGTGTGCAAGTGTATGATATAGTTTGTTGAGAATGGACAATAGATGAGATAGCAAGGGATAGACACGGGACAAGGATAGTTTCACTAGTTTATGAAAATAATTTTACAATAGTTGAAGGAAGTGTTGGTGAGGGAGCATGATGTGGTTTTATGCTTAGCTCCCACACAAAACATGGAGCTATTGCTCCTTTATATAAGCTGCTAAAGAAGATTCTGGACTTCTCTTGAATGCTGTTCATGTAGGCTTCTCTAGCTTGTTCTAGGATTTATTGCTTGCTTGCATTCCCATGTGAATCTTCTAGATTCAACTAGCAATTTCCATTCTCAACAATTCTAGAAGGTTCTCACCTTCATGATTAAGTTAGTAGTTTCTAGATATTTTTAGAGAAAATGGATCACAATTTCCAACACTCCCCCTTGATCCATTTTCGGGATAATCTGGACTTGTGTTGTAAAGTCTCGGACATACCTTGAAATTTCTCTTGTAATTTGTCCCATGTTTGTTATTCCATCTTCGTTCCACGATCCCTTGCATTCTCTTGTTGGAACACTTGCACCTGCCTTTGAATGCGCATGTCTTTTCTTCAACGATGTCCCATATGTCTCGGGGCATCAAAATGCTCTTAGTTGTAGTTGTTAGCTCGGGCTCTGACTCTGGCTCTCGTAGGCTCTGGCTTTGGCTCCGGCTTTGGTTCTAGCTTTGGCTCCGGCTCTGGCTCTGTTGGTTCTCGCTCGGGCTCTGGCCTTTGATTCTGGCTTCGGCTCTGGCTCTGTTGGCTCTCACTCGGGCTCTGGCCTTTTTAGTTGAGGATGGTGAGGACAAATGCCCATAACCATCCGATAAACCTAGGCTCTGATACCATGTTAAAAAGTTTTGGACATGTGCGCTGCGGAAGCATGGTTTTGGTATTAGTTATGGTTTTTGGTTAGTGGCGTGTGCAAGTGTATGATATAGTTTGTTGAGAATGGTCAATAGATGAGAGAGCAAGGGATAGACACGGGACAAGGATAGTTTCACTAGTTTATGAAAATAATTTTACAATAGTTGAAGGAAGTGTTGGTGAGGGAGCATGAGTGGCAGCAAGGGAACAACAAAAGAGAGCTTTTTTTATTTAGTTGTAGTACAAAGTACAAAGGAAGGGGAGGAGCTTACCTTTTGCTCTTTTATATAAGCTGCTAAAGAAGATTCTGGACTTCTCTTGAATGCTGTCCATGTAGGCTTCTCTAGCTTGTTCTAGGATTTATTGCTTGCTTGCATTCCCATGTGAATCTTCTAGATTCAACTAGCAATCTCCATTCTTAACAATTCTAGAAGGTTCTCTCACCTTCATGATTAAGTTAGTAGTTTCTAGATATTTTTAGAGCAAATGGATCACAATTTCCAACCGAAATGATGCAGAACCAGTCACTGGTAAATTGAAAGTCATGGGCATTCTTGTGTTGAATCTCTTAGGAATTCTACGTGGATCATATTCCTGTATGTCACGGGAAAAACTAATGCGGCTCCATTAAAGCATTTTCCAATCAATGATTTTGCTTCATAAAAATTGCATTCGACGCAGTAGAACAGTGTTTCAACCTGACCCAAGCAAAATAGATCTTCTCTGCTAAATTAGATGATGAGAGCCGTATGAAAGTTGCCCATCCTCAAGGCGTGCAGCGGGTGCCCGGAAATCCCAATCTCAATAGCTCTGCTGCTTTTTTTCATTCATACAGAAGGAAACACTCACTTCGCCATCTCCTGCATTTCTATAATTCCCTGCGGAAGACGACAATGGAGAGAGAGCAACGGACGGTGTGGTGAGCGTGTGCTGACGTGTCAGTTGCCGGGGTGGTGTGTACGTTTCGCGGGTCGCGGGGGGGATTGATTAGAAGTGTTGTTTTTTTCTTGTGAAGTCCATTAGCGATCTGATTAAAGTCAAAATTAGTGGTGATTAGGAAGTGGGGTGGCGGGGGAAAAGTATTTCAGACGCTTTTCTTTTGCTTCTTTATTTACTATTTTGATTTTCTTTTTTATTTTGAGCGTTTTGCATGATGATCTACTGGTCCCGCTTCACTTTCACGACAAACACATGAAAAAGGCGGTCAAGCGATCGTGATCCGTAAGCAAGCATGAGATAGTGTTTATACAGTTCGGCATGAGATCGTGTTCATACAGCATGCATGCTTCACGCGGGACACCGCTGCAAGTTTCCACGTCCATACACGCACTGAAACGTTCAATTTCCACGAAGTGACCTGCAATCGCTTTTCGAATCTTCATGTTTTGGTCAAAAAAACATTTTCAACTACCAAAATCTCCTCCCTAAAAGACGTTTCGGTCAAAGTCTTCTAAATTTGTCTATTTCTCCTTTAGAAATTTCTGGGTCGCGGCCCAAGCTTAATGGCTCCGCCCAAGCATACTTGCCTTTTTCAAAATTTCCACATACGGAGAAACTAAGAAACACGCCTACTCTAGTCATGTTTCATGCACGGCCCTTTTCCAATATGATTAAAATTTATAAATCTTCTTGGTTAGATCATGTAACTTGTGGGTTTAAGTTCCAACCTAAGTGGTACCAACACTGACACACGACACGCGATACGACATGACATGACACGTCGATAAATTATTTCTAAAAAAATATAGAATTCTGATACATTATGACACGTTATATATTAAATTTATATTTTTATATACATAATAAATTATCATTTTTATGATTATTTGAATCAAATTATTTTGATTCAAATTCACAAATAAATAAATAATAATAAAAGCCTAGAATGAATTTTTACTAAAAATATTAATCCGCCATTAATTAATATCATTCATTACTTCAATTTGACAAATTTAACTCAATTCAGATAATTCATAAAACTTGGAGAGAGGAAAAAAACAAGCCATGCACATTTTGGACTTATGTGTCAGATTTATCGGAAAAAAATAGAAAAGAAACTTGGAAAGTGAATTGTGTCACAAAAACTAAGAGTCAAAAGAGAAAAAAAGAAAACTAGATTTTTCTTCTTTCCCCATTTATTATTATTATTATTATTATTATTATTATTATTATTATTATTATTATTTTATTTTTCGGATATATACATTTAGAAATCATTTATTTAAAATTTTTAAAATTGATCCCGCATATTGGAATCATGTGTCAAAAATTCATATGTCAGAATTCCAACTCAAGTTTTGGAAAAGTTGATTAAGTGTCAGATTTTCCAACACATGTTGACTGAGTGTCGGGGAGTGTCCAAGAGTGTTAAACACACGTGGAGTGTTCGACACAACACGAAAGCTCTCGGAGAGTGTCGGTGCTTCATAAGTTCCAACCAAGTGATGGTGATTTACAGACAATGTTAGCAATTCGCCAACATTAAATGGAAGAGTTAATTATCACCTTTCTTAGAAATTATCACTCAAAGTTAAAAACTTAGCAGTGAAACTAGTAAAGGACTATAGTAATTTTCAAAGTAAGCTTGCTTTTAGCTTAACAAGTTACAACCGGTGACATAATAAAAAACTCACCAATGTAGGCCCGCTTTTAGCATAATAAGTTGCCAACGATTTGAGAGATTTACTAACACCAAATTCAATCTTAAATTGTAAACCTCCCCCATTAAAGTTAGTAAGTACCAGTAAATTTAGCAACATGTCTGCTCTCTCAAGGTAGTAAGTCTCACATGAAGTATGAAAATTGCCGAAGGTCTTACTTAACTTATTTAGGAGGTTGTCTTTGGAGATTACCCATACAGTTAAGGACTGTGAAAGTAGTAATTTACCGACATAAGCTTGCTTTTAGCTTAATGAGAATAGAAATTTTGTATAGTTACCAAACGTGTTGTTTTCTCAGAAATTGTTCCAGGGAATAGAAATATAAAAAGACTATTTCTGAAAGAAATTGTTCTCCGGAACAGAAGCAATTACTAAACAGATCCTAAATGGATTTGACATTAGCGTGTCCTTAAGAACCAACACTAGCTATGGCGGCAAAACGAAGTAGTCAAATGCAAAAATTGATGGAGATGATTCTCGAGAATGATTTCTCTTCAATTTTTCTTTTTTTCCTATTTTTATTTCTCTAAAATTTCGAAAACAATTGATTATATTTTAATTGCAACATATAACATATAACTTTAAATATCTTTTAATATATTTTTTTAAAATTGGTTGACGTGACATTCACATCAACGCCTCTTCTCTTGAACAACAGTGAAAAAACTACATCAATTTTTTCGATAGTCAAATTTAATAGAGTTAACAGAGCGATTTGTGCATAATATATGCAGAATTATGTTCATCCATCGTTGACGTAGCCATTCCTCTCCAAGCTTGCACAAGATTCGATTGCAGTCTAAGCAGCAAGCATTAGATCACCCCAACGCCACGGTTCCCAGTCACATCCACTGACTGCGTGCATGCTTGATGCGAGACACCACTGCAAATTTCCACGTACAACGCGCATTGAAACGTTCAATTTCCACGAAGTGACCTGTGATCGCTTTGATTTCCGCAGGAATCAAATTCTTGTGTTTTGGTCAATAAAATATTTTCAACTCAAAAAATCCTCTCCTCTAAACCTAAAAGATGTTTCGGTCAAAGTCTTCTAAATTTGTCTGTCTCTCCTTGGGAAATTTCTGGGTCACGGCCAAAGCTCGAAGGCCCTGCCCAAGCAGACTTGCCTTTATCTAAAGAAAAATAAGTGGGAGAGACTTGGGTAGCTTGGAAAGTAGGTAATCTCTATAAGAACGCTGGTTTCATCCTTAAGGCCGAAGTAGCTCAACTCAAGGAGCACGCCAGTTTCACCAAACATGGCTTCAGTTATACTAGGAATCCTTCTTGTACTCGTTCCCCTTCCCCTTTCCGCCGAAGCTCAGACCCGCGGCAACTTGACCTTGGGCTCCTCGTTGACGGCAAACGACCAGAACTCTTCCTGGCTGTCGCCGTCGGGCGAGTTCGCCTTTGGGTTCCGGAGAATGGGAATAGGAGGTCATTTGTTGTCTATATGGTTCGAGAAGATAGAGGACAAGACCATCGTCTGGTCGGCGAATGGCGATAATCTAGCGTCCGAAGGTTCGAAAGTCCAGTTGACCGCCAACGGCGGGCTGGTGCTTACCGACCCGAGAGAGAGAGAGCTGTGGTCTTCTGGCCTGAACGGCACTGGCTTAGCGTATGCGGCCATGCTCGACACGGGGAACTTCATCCTAGCGAGCGCGAGCCACGTCAAGTTGTGGGATTCATTCAGCCGACCGACGGATACGATACTGCCAACGCAACAGTTAAATTTGGGAGCTGCTCTAACAGCTCGCTATTCCGAAATGAATTACTCCATCGGGAGATTCAACTTCAAGCTAAAAGACGACGGAAATCTCGTATTCTATGCCACGCCTCACCCGTCGAATCCCACAGATGCTTACTGGGCCAGTGACACCGTCGATAGTGGCTTCCAGTTGATATTCAATCAAAGTGGTCAGGTCTACCTCACGGACAGGAGTGGAACAATACTCAACCGTATCACCTCAGAACTAGTTCCAACCAGCGGATATTACCAAAGAGCGATCCTTGAATACAATGGGGTATTTATACAATATATCCACCCTAAGACGGCAATTTCAAGTTCTGGCCGGCTTATTGGTTGGTCGAGGGTCTCTGTCCCAGTCCCGCAAAATATATGCAAGAGCATCGTCCAAGAGATGGGCAGTGGAGCCTGTGGCTTCAACAGCTACTGTACTCTTGGAGATGATCTGAGGCCCCGATGCCAATGCCCACCTGGATATACTCCGTTAGATTCAACGAATGAGATGAACGGATGCACACAGGACTTCGTACCACAGAGTTGTAACAGAAGTAGGCCCGAAACAGACCAGTTCGTTTTGCGTGAAATGCTCGCAACAGACTGGCCATTTTCCGTTTACGAGGAAAGCTTGGGACAAACCGAGGACTGGTGTAGAGAGGCTTGCTTGGTCGATTGTTTTTGCGCAGCCGCCCTTTTCAACGATGGAAGTTGCTGGAAAAAGAATTACCCTCTTTCCAATGGAAGGATGTGTTGTAAATTAATTGGCGTCGCAGCGAAAGCGGATCGGAATTTTGCAATTATGTCGGGAGCTATAGAAATCGATCGAAATAAAACGAGGAACAATAAAAGGACAAGGACACCAGAAATTTACGTAGTTTGGTCCGAATGTCGGAACCTACGTCCACGGGGAGAGCCAGCAAATCAATCCACTATAAATCGGAGAATTACAGGATTACAATCACATATGCACTCAAGTATTTCTCAGCCCTACTATACACCCAATACCCACGGTGTTTAACAACTCAACTCACTGGACTCAACTCAGCACAAAAACTCTCTGAGCTCTCTCGTCTCTCACACTCTCTCGAGCTTTTTCTTCTTGCTCTCTGCCGAGCTCTTTTCTTTCGCTCTCCTTGCATCTTCGGACGTCTTCTCCTCATATAGAGAGAAGGGCAGAAAACAAGACAAAACAAATGAAAATAAATGGCCTCATTAAATGCAGCGCAGGCGCCCACAAGACAAGCCGCAATCGGCACCGAACGCCCACCATATTTGAAGGCATGCATGCGGATCGTGCATGTGCATGGGCAAGCATTTAATGAGGAGGAAGAGAGTCAACAAACGTGCGCCTATGATCCTTGAAGATAACCGTGAGCTGAGGTGGGCGGCCGTCTTCGAATTTCTTGTTCATGGAGAGAAGCAAGCGTATGACCATCATCCACTGACACACACGTAGAATAGCTTCTGCCTTCTCTCTTTCTTTATTCTGCCATCCCTCTTTCTTTATCAATAAAAACAAGAGAAACCCACAAAAGAGAAACCGTGAAAGGAAGGGAATTCGGCGCCTACAAGTGTTGACTAATTTTCTACGTGCATGGCCATGTGCATGCAGCAGGTGGTTCTTTATTTAATATAGAATATTGTTGATCCCTTCCTTTGCTTGCATGCTTGAAGAATAAAACCCCATGCAGCTTTTGGCTTCTTCCTTCTACGCATACGCACGAAGAGATGGGATTAATGCCGGAACAAGAAAATTCGAAGACATCACAAAGTCTCCCCTGAACTTTGTTATTTGGCCAAACTTATGCGTATTAATCTAACGGGCTCAAACTTGAGACACAATATAACAGGATGGGTCCATGGGTGAATGGAAAAGCTCTTATCAAGGTCAGGATACATGACACGACTTCAAAATGCACAAAAAACGACCAGAAGAAAAACAAGAATACGACTCTGATGATCATCGGATCAGTGATGTTGAGTTGCTCTGTCTTTGTGAACTTGCTTTTACTCCTTATTACCTATTTAATATATAGAAGCTTTCGATCTAGGTATTCTAAGTTGTCACGATCAGTCCAGATCAATCAAGTTACAGGCATGCGGACTTTCACTTATCAAGAGCTTCACGAAGCAACATATGGATTCAAAGAAGAACTGGGTAGGGGTTCTTTTGGAACAGTGTACAAAGGTGCTCTTGGATCCGAGGATGCAGACTTTGTGGCAGTAAAAGTGTTGAAGACAAGGACTGGAGAAAGCGAGAAGGAGTTTGAAAGAGAAGCAAGTGCAATTGGCCAAACTAACCACAAGAACTTGGTGCAGTTGCTTGGATTCTGCAATGAAGGTCAACATCGACTACTGGTGTATGAATTCATGAGCAATGGCACTTTGGCGGATTTCCTATTTGGCGCTTCAAGGCCCAGCTGGTACAAAAGAGCAGAAATTGCCTGCGATGTTGCGCGAGGGCTCTCTTATTTGCACCAGGATTGCACCAGGCATATAATCCACTGCGACATCAAGCCGCAAAATATTCTTCTTGATGGCTCTCTCACTGCAAAAATCTCAGACTTGGGATTAGCTAAGCTCTTGATGGCGAACCAAACACGAACCTCCACTGGAGTCAGAGGAACCAGAGCTTATTTAGCGCCAGAATGGTTTAGGAATATGCCTATTTCTAGCAAAGTAGATGTTTACAGCTTCGGCATTTTATTGGTTGAGCTCATTTGCTGCAGAAAGAACTATGTGCTGGGAGCGGAAATTGAAGCTCAAATTGTACTTGTTGACTGGGTGTATGACTGTTACCAGGACGGGAGCGTGCTTCAGCTAGTGCAGAGCGATGAGGAGGCATCAAGCGACATACAGAGGGTGAAAACATTTGTTATGACAGCGTTGTGGTGCATCCAGGAGGACCCAGCCTCGAGGCCAACCATGAAGAAAATCACTCAGATGTTGGAAGGAGCTATTGAAGTCCCAGTACCTCCAGTTCCAAGCTCTTCTATCATTTCAATATGACTTCGCTTATTAAGACGACTGTTGTCTCTGTAATCATGAAAAGTACTCATATTTGTCTGTAAGTGCTATTACGCATAATGTCTTCACATGGATCCCGGTTAAATATGCTCTATAATCAGTCAAGTTTAACATTTCCTCACATGTATCCAAGAGTGAACGGGTTGATGATCGTCGCAAAAGGGATTGCATGCGAGGCAGCATGCAACTATCAAAGCATTTTCATTGACATTTTGCTTCATGAAAATTGCATTTGACACGATGGAAGAGTATTTTAAATTGATCCCAGCAAAACAGACCTTATCTTCTAAATTAGATGATGAGAAGCATATGAAACTTGCCGATCCTCAAGTCGTGGATTGTTGACCTGGAATCCCAATTTCAACAGGAGGGACACTTCTTCTAGACCAAAGAAATCCCAGTCCGCAAATCACGTAGTTGGAAGTATAATCTGAGGGTGGCTAGTAAGTATCACCTAGAGGGGGTGAACAGATGATACTACAAAATCTTGACAAATTAAAACGGAATAGAATGAGTCAAGATTAAAGTCTGAATAAGGGTCGGATTCTGGAATGCAGTAGCACGGACTTTGAAGCACCCAGCGAGTGTGTAATAAACAATAGCAATAAACAGTAAAAGTTTAGAGAAAAGAAAATTGCACATGAAATTTATAGTGGTTCAGCTTAAATTAAATCTACATCCACTCTTCCACACTAGCAGCCTACTGGTTGGATTTCACTTGATAACTAATGACCGGTTAGAATCAAGTTATGCCGCTTATACCCAAGTGCTTCTATCCAAAGCTGGTGCTACTTATACCCAAGCCGATAGGACTCATTATCTTACACCAAAACACACACTTATAACACTATCAACTCCTCTCAAATGATTACAAATTTAAACTCACAAGATAAGTGTATGTGGTCGAAGTCCACTCAAATTTCGGAATTATAGGCTCTACACTTCATCTCTTATAGGCTCCTCGGCTCTATTATGTGGTCGAAGTTCGCTCAGGCTATGTAAGGGATTTCCCTAACATAATCAAACAATCTTTCTTCTTGATGCATCTGTTGAGAAATTGCGAGAAGCGACACAAGTCAGATAATTTTCTAAGCAATACATATTCCTTTCCAAATGATCGTTGGAGATCTTGTATAAACAACTTAGTGAGCAATGGTCAAAGCCATTCCATAACAAGTCCAAACAAGACGGAACTGGAAAATATACCGAGACGAGACAATGGAAAGATCCCGTAGATAAATGGGTTCGATTTCACGTTTGTCTCAGTCAGCTATCGCATCTACCAGCGCGTTCGCTATCTTTTTCACGTCATATTCTCAATTCGATGGAACGGACAACGTTTTGGTCAAGGGTCTTCGTCTTTCGTTTGTTTCACTCCGGAAAAGTCTGCTCGCGCCAATTTCATAGAAGCAGATGAATGCGCCCATTCGTGCAGCTGGCGAAGCAGAAAGTCACTAGACAATTATGAGCTTGGTCCCTTTGCATGCATGCATGAGTAAGGTGAGCGCGGTTCCCGACTAGAACCGGGAACCGGAGAACCGAACCGGAGGTTCCCACTTCTTAAAGGACCGGTTCCGGTTCCCGATTCCTTTTTTCCGAGAACCGGAACCGGTCGTGGAACCGGAATCGGAACCGGTCGCGGAATCGGAACCGGAACCGGTTAGTTAGGGTTCCAAAAGGAGCCCCCCTCCCTTGCTCGGCGCTTCCAAGTCCAAAAGGAGCCCCCCTCCCCTGCCGGACGCCGCTTTGAGTTTTGCTGCTGGACACTGCTCGCCCTCAAGGCCACCGCTGCCAGACACCAGTCGCCGACGTCGCTTGCGCGAACCCTCGCCGCTTGACGCCCGTCGCTGCCGTGCTCTACCTTTGCCCGTCACCAACGTCGCTCTGACTCTTGCCTGCCGCAACAACCCGACGCAGGCAGATCTGAGCCAAGCTCGTCTCCGCTCGAGACCCACCGCCTCTGCTCACGCCAGAAGCCCCGACGCCCTTGTTGCTGGGTCCTCCTCTGCTCCACCGCCGCTGCAACCAGACGCCAAAAGCCATCATTCCTGCCTCGACGCCGCCGCTGCTGTCTCCGCCACTGCTGCTGTCTCCGCCTTTGCTCCGACGACCTGACGCCAGTAGTCGCGACGCCTGACGCCGTTGCCCCGAAGACCAGGGACCGACGTCCCTGCTCAGTGCCAGAAGCCTCGACGCCCCTGCTGTTGGGTCCTCCTCTGCTCCACCGCCACTGCAACCAGACGCCAGCAGCCACCGTTCCTGCCGCGATTCCGTCCTCAGGCCGTCCGATTGTAGCTGCTGGTCACTAGGTTTCCGATTCTGACCCACGACGCCGCTACTGCTGTCTCCGCCTCTGCTCCGACAACCCGACGCCAGCAGTCGCGATGCCTGACGCCGTTGCCTTGAAGACCAGCGATCGACATCCCTGCCTAACACCGTTGCAATGTGAGCTCGTCACTTTTGTGTTTTCGTCATTGTATTTTGGAGATGTAGGGAATTATTGACAGAATGTTTTGTTTTATTCTTTTTTTTAACTTCTTATGTTTTTTGCCGATTGAATTTGTTCTTTTACTCTAAATTTAAGTAGACTAGTATATGTAAAGGAGGATGCTCTAATTTTTCTTGCATGCAATGATTTTTGCGGGCAACTGGCACAAATTACGTTTGAAAATCTTTGAAGTTTATCACAAAGCTTTTAACAGGATAGCATCAACTGAAGTTTGCTTTCAAATGCTCTCATATAATCCTCAAGGGTCATATGCAGTTTGTTTCCCGAAAGTAAAAAATTTGGAACTTGACCCATTAGTTGCATGAAGGCTCAATCCACTGAACATCAGTACCTGTGCATAAATTTCATTGTTTTTGGAGTTCAAATTCTGGATGAACAAGTTGTTGGTTGCAAATTTTGAGTTGCCATTTGTATTTTGTAGCATCATTTTGCTGGAAATTGATGGAGTTCTGATGTACCATATCATTATGCCAACAATTTCAAATTGATGGAGTTCTGATGGCATCATTATGCTAGTGGCAGCATCTTGTGCCAACAATTTTCAGTTAATTTTCCCGCTGAAGTAAAGCCGGTACTTCTACATAAAGCAAAGTTGTCACTGTCTTCACAATCTAATGGAACAAGAAAAGAAATGCAAGTTGTGGTCTATGACTACTTGCTCAATGAAACTGTTTTGATCAATTCTTTGTTTTGGGGAAGCCGGTGTTTTTGAATTTTGGCAATCTAGATGCTTAACTTCTTTGTTTTGGGTGGCTCTTTTGGATTATTGGTCCTTAATTGCAGAGGTAATATAGGAGAAGGATAACAATGTGCCGCATAATGGATATATGCATGATCAAATTGGACTCCTTTTAGCTTGTGTCATTTGTGCACGAGTTATCATCTATGAAAATACACAGATTATTATCATCTAGCAAAAGCTAATTGTCTACAATACTTGAGAGCGTTTTTTTGAGGGGAAAGTTGTGTATTGATTTGGTTTTTAGCAACTGCCTGCACATTCTATAACTCAATTCACATTCTGTTTTGAAATGTCTAATTATATTCTATTATTGTTGTGTAGTGCGAAGTTAATGTATCAAGATAACACGTCAATGGAGGTGGAGGGACGTGAGGAGATGCCTCTGATTACGGAATTGGAGTTTTCTAGCAATGAAATTGAAGAAGAGGCACCTCCTACCTTGAGTGCCACAAATAAGGTACCCAGTTATCATCTTCCTCATGATAAGAAATATACATCCGAATGCTGGAATCATTATTCGAGAATTAGTGATAAAGATGGAAAAATATATCAAGTGAAGTGCATTCATTGTGGGTCCATGCTTAAGTACCGTGTTGCTGACGGTACTTTTGCAATAAGGAAGCGCTTGACCATATACAAGAGGTTTCCCCGTAATGTAGATAAGAGGCAGAAATTCTTTGCACCACGTAATGTCAACATGGCTGGTAAGACAGGAGGAGATTCTAGTACTAGTAGCGTCTTATCGACATGGTCATTTAATCAAGAAAGTTGTAGGCACATGCTTGCTCGGTTCATCATCCTTGATGAACAACCTTTTTCCTTGGTTGAACGTGTTGGGTTTCGTGAATATGTTACTGTGTTACAACCTCTCTTCAAACATGTATCACGTTTCACAGTGGCAAAAGATTGCATGAAGTTGTTTTTACGTGAAAAAACTTCTTTGAAGAATTATTTTGGAAAAATTAATTCTACGATCGCACTCACGACTAATACATGGAGTTCCAATCAAAATCTGAATTATTTGTGTCTCACTGCACATTTTATTGATGAAAATTAGAAGTTGCATAAAGAATCATCAACTCTGTGGTGATGCATAGTCATAGGGGTAAGGAGATTGGGAAAATGGTGGAAAAATGCATTGGGGAGTGGGGAATAGAAAAAAAGGTGTCCACAATTACTGTGGATAATGCTAGCTCGAATGATGTTGCAATTAGTTCTTTGAGGGAAAAACTTTCAAAACAAAGGTCGTTGATATTATATGGTAGTGTTTTACACATGAGGTGTACAGCTCATATATTAAATTTGATTGTGAGAGATGGCTTGACTACGGTACGTGACTCCATTGCACGTATCCGAAATGTGGTTAGGTATGTAAGGAGTTCTCCCACGAGAGCCCAAGGATTTCAATCTTGCATTGAGAGAGAAAAGATCACTTATAAGGGTTCGGTAGTTCTTGACGTCGCCACTAGATGGAACTCCACTTATCTCATGTTAGACACCACCATAAAGTTCAGAAAAGCTTTCGAAAGGATGGAAGATCATGATCTATCTTTTGTAAGTGAGCTTAATCATGAAACTCCTAGTATGATGATTGGGAAAATGCTATTATTCTTTCGGATTTTCTAAAAGTATTCTATGATGCCACCAATCAGATGTCTGGGATTTCATATGTTACTTCAAATGATTATTTTGAAGGGATAGCTCTTTTGTATAGATATTTGAAAGATGCGGTCAATGTTTCGAATCCTAAGCTTCAAGCTATGTGTGTGAAAATGAAAGAAAAATTTGACAAATATTATGGAAGCTTGAATAAAGTGAATATGATGGTGTTGATTACGGTTGTGTTAGATCCTAGAGCCAAGTTAAATTATGTGAGTTTCTTGTATGGACAAATTTATGGTGATGAATCGAAAATTAAAGAGATGCATTACAAGGTGAAGGATGCATTGGAGCGTTTGTATGAATTTTATAAGCAATCTTCTCTTATTTCAAGTGATCAAGATTTTGGTGGCCATAATTTGGGTGCAAGTAGTAGTAGTTCCAATTCCAATACCGATACGGGTGGTAGTGAAGGAATAAAGAAGTATGATGGCCAAGCTTGGAAGAAAATGTTTTTATACTCGAATGAACAAGAGTGCGATAACAACAAGTCCGAGCTTGATGAGTATCTTCAAGAAAAAAATGAAAAGGATCTTGGTCTTGACATTTTGATTTGGTGGAAGACTAATGGCTCAAAATATAAGATCTTTTCTTTGATGGCTCGAGATATTTTGTCCATTCCTATAACTACTGTTGCTTCAGAGTCAACTTTTAGTACATCGGGTCGTGTGCTTGATAGCTTTCGAAGTTCTTTAACTCTCAAAGTAGTGGAAGCTTTGATTTGCACTCAAGATTGGTTGAGAGTCGTTCGTGTACCGCTTGATGTTGAAGAGTGTATCGAGAACACAAAACAATTTGAATTGGGTAAGTAATGTTTATATCTTTATATATTGCAATTCTTTTTATATATCTGATAAGTGAATATTTTATTTAACCTCTTCTTCTTCTTCTTCTTCTTCTTTTTTCAAATATGGTTGGTCTTAATGCGGAGATTATCGTCGATAAATAGAGTTGGTGGTGTCGCATCTGTAATGGGTCCAACGGTTGAGAAGTCAAACAAGGTTTTTTGTTGGCTTTGTGTTGCTTTAACTGTGCAGAAGTTGATTGATGAGCAACTTTATTTATTGTAATCTTAATGCAGGCTCCTCTTTTGTACATTGAATTTTTGAACTATGTTGTCAAAGAATTTAGGAGACTTTAGATGGGCAAAATGGCATGCTTCATGGAGTATTATTGATATTGATTTTTGGATGTGTCTTTACTTAGGATTTTGACTGATTTTCATCCATGTCTTTGCAGGGTTTTGCTGTGCCAAAGGAAACATAGGGAAAGGTTGCAGAGTTCACACTATGGAGTAGATGAAAATTTGAGATTTTGTTGGCACTTTTGGTTTTTCATCTCCTTAGTATATTTTGCTTCATCATTTTCATTTGACTTAATGAAAATTTGATATCTTGTTGGCACTTTTGGTTTTTCATCTACTTAGTATATTTTGCTTAATCATTTTCATTTGACTCAACTGATAAGGCATATGACATATGGCAAATGTGACGATTTAAGCTTTAATGCACATATATTGACATATGTGGGCACAATAATTATAGTTAATCAAGCATCTCCTTTCCTCTTTGGAAACTTCTTATTGGTTTTGATTATGTATGTCCAAATTCTTGGCAGTTGGCATTGGTATATACTATGTTTGCTAAGATGTGGGAAGTTACCATAGAGTATACGTGTACATTATAGTTCAAATCTAAAAATGAAAAAAAAAAAAAAAACCTGTAGGAACCTAGAACAGATCCTGGAACCTGTGACAGGGTAGGTTCCAGGTTCTTGGTTCTGACGGGTAGGTTCCAGGTTCCAAAAAATGAGGAACCTGTACCCGAGGGTAGGTTCCAGGTTCCAGACGGAACCGAACCGGAACCTGGAACCACTCACCCCTATGCATGAGGCCATTCCATTCAATGCATGTTCTTCGTCCTCGTCCAATGCATGCTCAATTTAAGAGCATGTGGCCCAATGTCATCTTCATGTGGCTGGCCCACGTTAAGTTATTTGTAGTTAGGGTTTGGCCGTGCTGCTTGGTTGGGCCACGACTCGGTTCATTCTCCTTAGAATTTTTGACGATGCATATTAGAACTAAAGATAATCTCAAAGGTAAATATTTGTAAACCACTGTGTTAATGATGTATGAGTGAAACTGATATCAAAGGCTTCAATGTTCTTGTCGAGTTGAATCTCCAGTGATGCAGCAAAAATAACAATCCCCTTAATTGCGATGAAATGTAGTGCGAAGCTTTTTTGCTAAGGACCACCAAATTGAATACATAATGTTAGGCGTCAACAGTGAGTCCCAAACAAAAGCCATGTCTAGCCAGCATGAGTAAACTAATCTCCATTCAAACCGTTCAAATCCATCCGTCTCTAGTCTTCATCGCCCTGATGTCCTAAAAGGTATTCGGTTATGGTCCATTAATCACATACAGAGCACTAAATCGAAGTTTAAATTCGAGTATGTTACCTTGCCTCGCTCCAACAGACGTCCATGATATTTTTTTTCTAAGTTGTTGACTTGATAATTCATTGATCATTCATAAGCTCTAAATGCCCCATATTTTAATAGGATAAGTATACTAAAAGTTCTAAACTTATTGTAAAAGTGCAATCGAGTCATAATGTTAACCAAATTGCTTTTCTATGCAGTAAGTTTTGCCTGATATTTTTAAGTCCATGAGAATATAATATTGTTACGTCACTAAGACATCCATTTAGTCAGACATACAGGAATGTCAAAACCCAAAACTACTATGAGCAAACTTTAGTAGAATATCTACAGAATTATGTTCATTCATCATTGCTGTAACCATTCCTTTCCAAGTTTTGCTCGGACGTACCAGGAAATTTGCTTTGTCATCCTGCATCAGGCATGCTCTCAATGGATGCAGACTGTGGTCTATGGCGTTGTGATTCAATGCTTAGAATGAGACTTGAATTCACGGATTGAATCAACTTCGGCCCTGCCTTCTTCTCCATAACTCATAAAGTCTCCAACTTAAGGTGTACGACGTTTGGTCAAAGTCTTCGAAACTCTTGCCGTTCCTTGAAAAATATCAGGGTCTCGACAAGCTTGTGGTGCAGACTCGCCGTATTCTAAATTTGAAAGTTTTCTTTCACCATTGATTTCTATAGAAGAAGGGGGAAAAAGAAATTAACTTTACAAAGATATAACTATCAGAAAAAATTAATATCAACGATACTATTATAAGATAATATTTTGTGACCTTCGTTGGGTGTTTGTTTACAGAACAAGCAAAAGTGCTTTTCTTTCTTATCAACGTATGAGATTTTCTAGTTTGTTCAGAAAAAAATTTGGGGGTGCTAGCTAGACCTCATAATACCCCCGTGTGGATGCGCAAATAATTGTGCGATTATTAGGCGCACTTGACTTGCTTGCGCGCTTGTGGTTTAATTAGTGCTAATCCCCTAACTTTTTATTTTATTCCATATGGTTATCTTGTTAATTGAAAGGTTGTATTTATTTTTTCAGCATTTTTTGGAAATTATTAAATTCGAAATTTTATTATTATTATTATTATTATTATTATTATTATTATTATTATTATTATTATTATTATTATTATTATCATCGTCATCAATTTTTTATATTCCGAATTTTTATATCTTTTCAAAGTGTCGTTTGGAAAACATACTAGTTGTATTTATTTTTTCAGCATTTTTTGGAAATTATTAAATTCGAAATTTTATTATTAAATATTATTATTATTATTATTATTATTATCAATTATTTTATATTTCGAATTTTTATATCTTTTCAAAGTGTCTTTGGAAAACATACTAGTTCAATTAGCAACCTTTCCTGAATGGTGTTTGGCAATCGTACCGGTTCATTTTGCAACTTTTCCCGAAGGGATGTTTTTGTTCATTAAGACTGATATAAATATGTCAAATTTTTAGAAAACAGTTCTTTAGTATTTTTTTTTTAGTCTTCTTTCCAAAAACTACAGCCATCTTTTTGAATTGATTTCTTTGAGAGACCCTGGAGAAATATTAGAATTACTATCTAGTATTCTCATCGAGACTTTGTTATGTTCTAGAGGAAATTTGCTGGTGACTATTAGCAATTTTGTGGGACAAATAAATCCTTAAATAAAGTGATATCATCCATCGAAGTCTCACTTCATTGTTCTACCCAATTTCAAAGTCGATTTTCCAACAAACTTTGCTGAATATATATAAATAGAACTAATAAGATATTTTAAGAAAAAAGAAACAAAAACAAGTAATACTATTGTAAGACTAGATATATGCGTTGACATGGGCAAAGTCTATCCACAAATTTGGTTCAAACTAGCCCCGGGAGAGACTCCGAGAGCATGTAAAGTGGAAAATCTATAAAGAATGCTGGTTTCATTCATAAGACTGAAGTAGCTCAATTCAAGGAGCGTGCAAGTTTCATTTGGCTTTAGTGATGTTGAGATTCCTTCTAGTAATTGTTTCACTTATAAGATAATAAGTTACCAGGAGAGTAAGGAACTTACCAACTTCAAGTAGAATATGATTTACCGCTCGTAATGAAAACTTAGCAATGAAATTAGTACCTTAAGAGTGAAATTAGTAACTTCAAGTTCATTGACCATTTCAGAACGGTATCATTCTCTTGTTGGTTAATTATAAATAGTTCAACCTCATAAAAAAGTTACCACTATAAATAGTTTGACCTAATAAAAAAGTTGCCACTCAACTTTTACTAGAAACTTGTAACAGTGAACAAGTTTGGTGAATTCTTATCATAGTAAAAACAGCTATCTACAGTATCATTTTTAAATACATGTCTCCACTTGCACACGGCATTTTTGACATGTTTTGCACCAACAACGGCATGAAAGTCTGCAAGAGGAAACGCCATTGCCAGGGGAAGTAAGCAATAATGTTACAACTCATTTGGACACTGTAAGAATTCGGTCTGACAAGGGCGGGGAGTGATTACTGGGGCTAGAGAGCTTGGACTAGGAACAACTCCCGATAGCTTCCAAAATAGCAAACGGGACATGAATAAATCATGCCGAATAGACAGAGAGCAATTTGGGATACATATGTGAAAATTAAAATTAACTCAAGGAAGTGCTTTGATGTAGTGGCAATTTGGAACTCCAAGGTTAAACTTGCTTCGGGAGGAGCACTACGACGATGGGTGACTTCTTGAAAAAGTACTCACTTGTATGCTAAATGAGAAAACCGTGAGGCAAGACACAGGATGGGCCAAAACGGATAATATTTCAAGTGAGTTAAATCCAGGGCATCACAGATACAATCGCCAAGCAAATGCCAAATTATTAAAAGCTTAAGAATCAGTTTTACATGTTGCTTGGGATGCACAACAAAAAAAAAAAATGATCGATCAATCAATTATATTTAAAAAATGACTAAATTCGATGAGTCATTTTTATCGTGAGTTGAGGGCATCATTTCCTTTTTAAATTTTATAAATAATATTTGAAAATTAAGTATGAGATCTAGTAAAGTTCAATACTAAGCTTGTCAACCTATTTAGGAAGTTGCCACAGGAAACAAAATTTTACTTGTGAAATTAACAAATTACTAGTGAAATTAGTGGCTTACTTTTAGCTTAGTGGAATTTACCAACATGATATGGAATTTATCAACTTTGAGTGAAATAGTAAATCATCAATTTTTCAACTTAAAAGATGGACCACTTGTAAAACATTAGAAGACTTGATAAAAATCATTATTTTAGATAATAAGTCATATAATGTTGACATGGACATCCTGAGCGCGATAGCTTTGGTTTGAGCGGAGAATAATCCCGAGGTGGATATTTTTAAATCACTGTGTTAATGATGTGTGATTGGAAATGAAAAACGAGGTGAGGAAAATGATGTCAAAAGTTTCAATGTTCTCCTCAAGTCGATTCTCCCACAATGTAACAAAAAGCACAATCTTCTTGATTGCAATAGATGTAGTGAGAGGCATGAATGTTGTTAGTTAATGCAAATTCACATATCTTTTGCTAAGGATTAAAAAATCAAATCCCTAATTTTATGAAACGTTATGAAAAATTGACAATGAATCCCCAAACAAATATCTTGGTATGATGAATTGTTGTGATGCACTGCTTTCTTCTGATGTCTCCATTTGTCTATTTTAGCAATTAGAATCCTTGCGATGCAAAATCTCATCGTTCTTAAAGTCCTGGATATTGGACTTGTTAGCAGTCATATTTACCTTAGTTCTGAAAAGCAGAGAAAAATTGCTGTTCAAGTACAGAAATCTGGTTTTCTGATATTAACGGTTTGTGTAAATTCCTATTTTAACTTATTCTGATTACCAGGAAGAGATGATTCTGGGCTTCCTTTCTGTTCTACCAGCCAGTTTGTTTCTCCCTGTTTTTGGTTCTTGGCTGTGTTTGCTTAAATTGTTTGCACTCTCTCCTCGCACTTATTATCTGGTTTCGAGATGTATCGCTGCAGCTTATTGACTATCTGAGACCTTGAAGTATTTTATATTCCATGGAAATATGTGATGTCTTTGCACGGCATAATCTTTATTTTCTTTTACAGGTGGAGAAGTGCCCTGGTGTGGAGAGCTTTGTTTACTACAGTTGTAGTGGCAATCGTGCTGAGGGCTCTCATTGACGTCTGTTTTAGTGGGAAATGTGGGCTTTTTGGTAAAGGAGGGCTGATAATGTACGATGTTACCTCATCAAATGTTGCCTATCACATTGTTGATGTACCTTCTGTACTTCTCCTTGGTATGATAGGTGGATTGTTGGGTAGCTTGTATAACTTCTTCCTGGAGAAGGTTCTTCGTGTCTACAACCTCATCAACGAGTAAGTTCTCTTTCCTTTTCTTCTCAGTAATCGCAAGTATGTGATTATGCAGTAACGATAAACTGATTACAACAATGACCTTGTTCTTTCAGAAAGGGCATTGCCTACAAAATTGTGCTTGCTTGCTGGATCTCAATTTCACGTCGTGTCTCCTGTTTGGACTACCGTGGCTGGCATCTTGTCGAGTTTGTCCGGCCAATGCTGGAGAAGCCTGTCCCACAATAGGCCGATCTGGCAACTACAAGAAGTTTCAATGTCCTCCTGGACATTACAATGATCTTGCCAGCCTAATATTTAACACGAATGATGATGCAATCAAAAATCTCTTTAGCAAGGGCACGGATGACGAGTTCCAGTACTCTTCTATGATTATATTCTTTGTCACATGTTATTTCTGGAGTATACTTAGCTATGGCATTGTCGCTCCTGCTGGCCTTTTCGTTCCTGTAATAGTTACTGGTGCATCTCATGGGCGTTTGGTTGGAATGTTGATTGGTTCTCATTCCAATCTTAACCATGGTCTTTTTGCTCTGCTGGGTGCTGCTTCTTTTCTTGGTGGATCTATGAGGATGACGGTTTCTCTATGTGTAATCCTTTTGGAACTGACGAACAATCTGCTGTTGCTACCCTTGATGATGGTGGTTCTTCTTATTTCAAAGACCGTAGCTGATGCTTTCAACGGCAACATCTATGACCTTATCATGAAAGCAAAGGGCTTTCCTTACCTTGAGACCCATGCCGAGCCATATATGAGACAATTACCAGTTGGTGATGTAGTGAGTGGGCCCCTCCAGCTGTTTCATGGCATCGAGAAGGTCGCTAATGTGGTACATGTGTTGCGAACTACAAGGCACGACGGGTTTCCTGTAATTGATGAACCTCCACATTCAGAGTCCCCCTTTCTGTATGGTTTAATTCTCCGTGCTCATCTGATGGAGCTTTTAAAGAAGAAAGCTTTTTTGTCTGATCCAGTTCCGACGGATATTGATGCCTTTGAGCAGATTTCAGCAGAGGACTTCATGAAGAAGGGATCAGGTCATTATAACATGATAGAAGATATAGACTTGACTGAAGAAGAGATGGAGATGTTCTTGGATTTACATCCTTTTACTAATGCTTCACCTTACACGGTTGTGGAGACAATGTCACTAGCGAAGGCTCTCATACTTTTCCGGGAAGTTGGCTTGAGACATCTACTGGTGATACCTAAAATCTCTGGCGTAAGCTCTCATTTTCACTTCTTTAATTCTATCAAAAGCTATTCTATTGCTCCTTTTGTCTTTCGGCATCGAAATACTCTACTGTTAATTTAAATAGTGTACTACATAATCGTTTAGTGATCTTGCTCATAGCTCTAGTCCTGTGTCTACTTGCAAAATGGACTTTTTCTTTTTGGTTGGAGCAATTGACGATATATGAAAAACACTGATGCCTCCCTTCTTTTCAGCAAATTGAGCCATTTTTCAGATCACATCAATACCATCTTCCTTTGGCCTCACATACTTGATTTTCGCACCCTCACCTCTTCCATTCTTATTTTACTCGACTATCTTTCTTATGTTCAAGTTTGACCCTTCTTGTGAGGACTGCCAAATACTTCTGTAGCTTCACTAGCTTAGCTTTGCGCTAAGATGTTTTCCTCTCCGTTTAGCTGAATTTCTGTATATATGGCTACTTGACATTTGGTGGCTTCCTAGTTTCACTAGAAAATCAGAGTAGACCATGGTGAGGGATCACAATTGATTTTTCATCTCGTCTCTTGCGGGTATTTGGTGCGATACTTCAATGCGACTGGGTGCTTAATTATTGCAATAGCATTCTGCCCTAGTTGAACATGTTCTTCTATGTTTTTATTTTAATCTCGACGCTCTTTTATTGCAGAGATCGCCTGGGGTGGGCATATTGACAAGACATGATTTTATGCCTGAGCACGTGTCGGCATTGCACCCGACACTCATTAGGAGCAGATGGAAGAGATTAAGACTACAATTTCCTCGCCTATTAAAACCATTCTAGCATAGCCCATTGAGCATTCGGGAATTTATCCAGGAAAATTCCTACTCGATCAGGCCAGATTTTGTGGGATTCATGCAGCACGGAGCTTATTGGAAGCCGCCCTACAAACCCTGGAAAATTAGCCCTTCGCCTTACTAGTCGAGCATTGTCGAAAGCGGTGGGTTGTAATTTATTTGTGGGACAAATGTATAAACAGGAAGTTTTGGCTGGCATTATCACGGTGGCGTGGGAATACTTCTGCCGTGACTGATATGCCGAAGTTGCAGAGACTCTTGACAGTAAAATCAAAGATGTGCAGAAAACTGTAGATAGTTACCTCTTATGCGGTAATCTATATACAGGAAGACTCCCCCTTTTGTGAACTGATCATTTATACTAAATGGAAACCAAATTGCTTTTAGATGTGGTAAGTATTGCATGATTGTTGACACCTAAATTTTGATTAGTTTTTAATTAGGCTTTAAATTTCTTTTATTTTGTCCTCTTTTTCGGATAATAAATAATGAAACAAAACAAGAAAAAAACATGCAAAAAAAGAAAACAAAAAAGAAGCAGCCAAAGGGGCTGGGCCTACGAGCCCAGCCCCTCCTTCAATCTCTCGCGGGCCCCTATGGCCCTGGCCCGCGCGAGTCAGCCCAGCCCCTTCCCATTTATGTCTTCTTCCTCATGCTCTCCTGTCTTTTTCCTCCGCAACACGCGCGCCGGAGGCCGGACGCGCACGATGCCGGGACGCGCCTTCAAAGCAAGCAAGTGGGTGGCTGAGGCGACGCCAGTCCGGCCGCACCAAGGCCGGTCGGCGCGCGGAGGACCTGCGGCCGAACCTCCGTCGACCGGCACCCCCTCCGCCTATAAATAGCCCCCCCGACGAAGGCCAAAGGAGGAACGAGCACGGCCAAGAGATGGATCCAAGGTAGCCAGCTCCGATCGCTTCCTCCGAGAGACATCGGAGGAGGTCTGGGAGCCGGCCAACCCGGAGATCCAGATCTAGCCGGAGAAGACGATCGGAGAAGGTTGGCTTCGGTGGAGAGAGGCTAGGGCTGTGAGCGAAGAAGTCCAGATCTGAGGGAGGCAGGCCGTCCCGAGCCAAGCCGCCGCCGTCCCTGACGTAGCAGCACCAGATCTCTGCCGAAGCCAGGCCGCCGCCGCCGTCGCTGTGACCGAGCACCAGCCGCGAACCACGAGATCCCGACGCCTGTTGCTACCGCTGCCGACCCCCTCGAAGCCGTTGCCGCGACAGATCCACCGACGCCACACCAGATCTGGAAACTGTGGGGGCCGCTGTTGCTGCCCCGTCGTCGTCACCCACACCTGTACCCCCCTGTCACCGCCACCGCCGCCCACACCGCCGTGCCGTGCCAACACTGTAGGTAACAGGCACCATTCGTCGCATTGCCGCCGCCATCGCCCCCTCCGCGAAACCCTAACCCCGGTCCTAACTGGACGGAAAAACGCCGCACCGCCGCTACGTCGCCGCCGTGCCGCTTGGAGGACCGCTGCAGCCAAGTCTCGGGCCAACCGCCGCCACTCGTCGCCGTTATCCCCGTCGAACGTTGCGGGGGAGCGGAGGCCGCAAGCTGGGTCGCGGCTGCGATCCGGGTCGGGCACGGGTTGGCGTCCGGGTAGGGTTTCCTCGGGTCGGGCCTTCACGCGTGGGCTGGGTAGATGTTGGGCTGGAATTTTTTTATGAAGTGGGCCGAATCAGTGGGCTCTGCTTATGTTTTAAAAAAAAAAGGAGAAGGAAAGAATCCCGGGCCGCCCGTCCGGGTCTTGGGCTGACGGACTGGGTCGGACCTAACCCGGAATCCGACCCGGTTCGTTTTTATAATAATATTATATTTTAAATTTAAAAAATAAAAAATAATTTATTTTCCAGAAAATAAAAATAAAATATAAAAGATACATATTTTCCCAAAAAAGCCAAAAATCAGAAAAAGCCAAAAAGTGATTTATATTTTTGAGAAAAAAGATCAAAAATCCAAAAAAAGCTTTCTATGTTCAAAAAATAGAAAAGACTCCAAAAAACGTTTTTTTCTACACAAATGTAGGGAAAATCCCTCTAAAATCCAAAAAGCCTTAGGATTTAAACAATAGATATCGAAAGGGCATTAGTGATTAATTAGTGTAATTAAGTTCTCAATCCTAATTTCTCTGGTTGCGTAGGAGCGAGTATTTCTCCCGATACTTCGTTTGGGTTTCTAATCGACCCACCTCAAATGGATTAGTGGCGAGTTCGCTTTAAAATTAACTCACAGGTTAAAAACTTGGACTATTAAGTTGTGATTTGGTGGACTTGGGAGAGTCCGGGCTACGCTTAATAAACCTAGCCGAGCCATTAGCCTCCGTAAGTGCCGATCCCTAATCGGGCGTCGAAAGAAAGAGGTCGCGACAATGATGTCGTAAACTCCATGAGCATGATATCTTTATGTCACTGTGACATCCATTTAGCCCAACATATCAGTTTCAAAATTCGGAATTCCTAGATGCAAACTTTTGGAGAGTGTCTGCACCGCACGATGCCGCTGCTTGAAGCATTGATCGATCACATGCTCAATGCAAATTTCCACGTACTTTCGAGCATATTCAATTTCCGTCGAGCAACTTGTAGTTAGTTTGAATTCATGGGGATTGAATCGAGTGCCAAAAAATCTCCAAATTGAATCAACTACTAGTCCCGCCTTCTTCTTCCATCACTTTCATCTCAAAATATCTCCACCTACAATATACAACGAAATTTGGTGTTTTCCAAGTGCGTTCCTTGAAAAGTATGTGGGTCACGTCAAGCTTATGGAGTAGGTACGCCTTATTCTAAGTTTGACAAGTTCTCTTTCACCATTGATTTCTATAAAAAAAAAAAAAAAGGGAAAAATAAAGAAAATGAAGAAAGATAAATTCACGGAAATATTATTATCAGAAAAATTAAATCGATGATATTAATATAAGAATTTTTGAAGAAAATTTGATGAATATATCAATAGAACTATTAAAATACTTAAGAAAAAAGAAACAAAATCAAGTAAAAAATCAATACTCATTATAAAATGGTTTATTAATTGCTGTTAAAGAAATGGTTTATTAGTACAAATAAAGATTTAGTAATAAAATATATGTACAAATATCACCTCCTATTTTAATTAATCCTTTCCTTTTACTACAGGTGGAGCTTTTATAAAACTTCAGACCATATGGTAAAATCATTACTCTAGATAGATATATGTGTTTTGTTTTTGGTCAAAGATAGTGATAGATATACGAGTTGACATGGGCAAAGGCCGTCCACAACTTTGGTTCAAACTTGCTGTGGAGAAAAGGAGGAGCAATCGCATCAAAGCGGAGGAGGAATGGTCACCTCTCTAACCCGCCGTGAACGACAGGACGTACGGGAGAGACTCTGGTAGCTTGGAAAGTAGGGAATCTCGACAAGAACGCCGGTTTCATCCTTAAGGCCAAAGTAGCTCAACTCAAGGAGCACGCCAGTTTCATCAAACATGGCTTCAGTTATACTAGGAATCCTTCGAGCGCGTCGTCATTGCTGCTCGTGAATTGCTGAGGTGGAGGGGGGAAGGAGGAAGGAAGCAGAAGAAAGGAAAGGGGCTGGGCCAAAGAAAAGAAAAACGGGCCTCAGGCCCGTGAGGGGAAGAAGAAGGAGGGGCTGGGCTTTCACGCCCAACTCCATAAGAACCCCTTTTTTTTTTTTTTTTTTCCTTTTTTTCAAAAAATTATCCGGAAAGAAGTGAAAAAAAGAAAGAAATAAAGCTTAATGGATGCAAATAAAAATTAAAACCCAATTGATGCGAAAATCATTTTTGTTAGGGCCGAATTTGTCCCTAATTTTCTTATGCAATTTAATCCTAAATACTTAGTCAAAATTTAGGTATCAACAATTGAGAACAAGTAGTCACCTGGCCTTCAACGATAGGATGTACGGGATAGGCTTGGGTAAAATAGAAATTTCTATTAGCGTACGCCGGTTTCAATTTAAAGGCCGATGTAGCTCCGCTCAAGGAGTGCGCATACTCCATCTGACATGGCTTTTGTAGTATTAGGAATTGTCCTAGTACTTGTTCCGCTTCTACTTTTCGCCAAAGCTCAGACTGCCGGCAATGTTACCTTGGGCTCCTTGTTGACGACGAATGACAGGAACACTTTCCTGGCGTCCATGCTTGTTCGGGCCACGACTCAATTCATTCTCTGTAGGATTTTGATGATGCTACTAAGAAATAAAAATAATCCCGAGGTTGATATTTTTAAATCACCGTGCTAATGATGTGTGTATTGAAATGAAAAAACGAGGTGAGGAAACGATGTCAAAAGCTTCAATGTTCTCCTCAAGTCGAATCTCCCATGATGTATCAAAAAGCACAATCTTCTTGAGTGCAATAGATGTAGTGAGAGGCATGGATGTTGTTAGATAATGCAAATTCATATATCTTTTTTAAGGATTAGCAAATCAGATCCCCAATTTTATGAAATGTTATGAAAAATTTGATAGCTGAAAATTTAGGTATCGACAATGAATCCCCAAAAAAAATTCATGTCTATCCAGCACAATCCATGACCAAACCAAGCTCCTTTCAAGTTCATCCATCTCTAATCTTCATCCCCTTTCTATCCTAAAAGGCATTCGGTTGTGGTCCGTTTATCACATAACAAGCACTGAATCAAAGTTTAAAGTCGAGTATGCTAGCTTGCCTTGCCCTGATGGGTGTCCATAAGATTTTTTTATTAAGTTATTGATTTGATACTTCATTTATCCTCTATAAGTTTTAAACGCTTTATATTTTTTTGGAACAAGTGCATCAAAAGTCGTAAAAGTTATTGTAAAAGTGTAACCGAGTTATGAAACTTTTCAAAAATGCAATCAAATTTTAAAACTTTTCAAATTAGTTCAAACAAATTCCTCTATTAACTCCGTCTAATTTTGTTAATGAAGAAAAAAAGCTAACATGGTTTTCTTTTTTATTATTTTTGAAAAAAAGAGGCGTCGCTGAGGTTGCTATGTTAGCCATTTCAGAAAAAAAAAATTGAAAGGAAAGTTGGCTTGAGACATCTGCTGGTGATGCCCAAAGTAGCTGGCGCAAACTCTAGCTGGCGCAAACTCTCATTTTCACTTCTCTAATTCTATCAAAAGCCATTCTATTGCTCTTTTCGTCTTTTGGCATTGAAATAATCTACTGCCAATTTAAATGGAGTACGATACCATCATTCAGTGATCTTGGACATATCTGTAGTCCTTTCTTTTCTTGAAATTTTTTTTTCTTTTTGGTTAGAAAAGTCGACGATAAATTTAAGAAAAAAAGATAAATAATTTGATGATAGTTTTGAATGTACTGTGAGAATAAAGTCCGTTCTATACCACAAAAAAATCAAATATCAAATAATTATGAATTGTTGTGATGTCTACTCATTTAAGAATTTGTGACTTATAACAAGCTGTTATTCTCATAGTAGCCTGTTATGGTAAAAAAGCCCTATTAAAAGCATCGATGACGTCATTCTTTTTGGCGAATTGGGCCATTTTTCGGAATTACATTACCTCCTTTGGCTTCACGAACTTGATTTTCTCACCCTCCCTTGTTCCATTCTTATATTACTTGACTGTCTTTCTTGTGTTCATCATTGTGAAAGGGATTTTGGTGTGCCAAATGTTTACGTCGCTTCCCTAGCTCAGCTTTGCACTAGAGATGCTCTCCTCTCCGTTTAGCTCAACTTCTGCATATACAGCTACTTGACATGTGGTGGCTTCCTAGTTTCACTCAAAATCAGAATAGATCAGGGTGAGGGATCACAATTGATTTTTCTTCTCGTCTCTTGCGGGCATTTGTTGTGATACTTTCATGTGACAGGGTGCGTATTTATTGTAATAGCACCCTGCTCTAGTTGAACATGTTCTTTTATGTATTTATTTTAATCTTGACGCTCTTTTATTGAGAGATCACCTGTCGTGGCCATATTAACAAGGCATGATTTTATGCCTGAGCACGTGTTGGCATTGCACCCTGTTGGAGAAAACTTTCTTGAGTGTTTTGAAGTTGACAAAACGTTTCCATCAATCTAGTTTGAAGACTTGCAGACTCTTCCATCAAAGTCTGAAGACTCCAGACTGCCAGACTCAAGACTCAAAGTCTATCCTTATTGACAGTTTTTAGACCGTCGAAAAAGGCTTATCCAGAACTGGATGTTTCGTTAAGGATTTGACTTTATCGACTGGAGAAGATCTCTTGGCTGGATATAGCATGTCGAAATCCATTATTCAAATCAAGATTGATTCAGGGATTTTGGATTCGTTGATTGGTGAAGTATACTTGGAAGGTTCTACTTATGGAAACCTAGATCCTGATTGTATGGGCGAGCATGATTAATGGGCTATTGTCATGTTCCTTAAATAGCTCAAAGATCTTTCTAATTGATTCTGTCCAACGGGTAGATTGGAAGAATTCCTTTGGTAAGTGCCAACGGGTATGATGGTATAAAGGAGTATATAAGGAAGATGTTCCAGTTGTTCGAGGGTGTTTCAGTTGTTCGAGGGTGTGCGCGATAGAAAAATTCCAAAGTCTAAAGCTCCTTGTTCTTAGTCAATTAAACTGTTGAGCGAAATCTTGTATGCAAAAGAGAGTCTATATCTTTGAGAGACCTTGAGGAAGTGTAGTAGAGTCTTTACACTGTGGAATCAAGGAAGAGCTTTACTGTAACAACTCTTTTGTTCATAGTGAAATCCAGTCGGTGGGTTGTCAGTGCGGAAGAGTGGATGTAGGCTTGGATTAAGCCGAACCACTATAAACTCTGTGTTCATATTCTCTTCCCTGCGCTCTTTTACTTTGATCGTAACTCGTTTTGTTTACAAGAGACAAATCTCCTTTTCATAATCTATTGCTGATTTGAGTTGCATACTTCACTCGGAAAATTTATTTTTACACCTATTCACCCCCCTCTAGGTGCTCATACTAGCTTTAACAATTGGTATCAGAGCTTGTGTACTCACTTAAGTTAAAGTGTTTTACTTCAGAGTTAAAGATATGAGTGCTAGTATGAACAAAATAAAGGAGTTAGGGAAGAGAATAAGAACACAAGATTTATAGTGGTTCGGCTTAATCCAAGCCTACGTCCACTCTCCCACGATAACAGCCTTCTTGGCTGGATTCCACTATGCAATCAACAAGAGATTACAACTTCGAGTGCAAACACTTAGTAGTAGATCACACTATCTCACTAAGTCACTCTCTTGGTATTTCTCTCACGATCACAAACGTTTAAGCTCTCAAGAGACAAGTATATGAACAAAGATCGCTCGGACTTTGGAATTATAAATTCTACGCTCCGTCTCTTACTTGCTCATCGGTCCATGATCTCCTTAAATACTCCTCCACTTCCAAACTACCCGTTGGACAATATCCCGGAGAATCGTCTTCCAATATACCCATTGGACAGCTCTGTATCTAGGAGATTTGGTAGCCGTTGAGTGACAAAGGTAGAATCCCAAATTGATTCCGATCGCCCATACAAACGGAATCTTGGTTTCCATAAGTAAAGCTTCTTCGTATAGAAAGATATTGTCTTCAAGATCCAATTGTCAATCAAATAGATTGAGTCAATCAAATCAATCTTGATGTGGAATCCAAACCAGATCACTAGCCGTTATATGATTGGGCTTGAGTTACGTTCTGTCGAATCTGGATGTAAAGTCTGAGGGCAATAGACTTTACAATCTGAGTCTGAGTGCAATAGATTTACAATCTGAGTTTGAACATATTCTGCTTCTGAACAGATTTAGCTTTAAGGTCTGAACACCGTCTGAATAAGTTCAGCTCCAACATAGTCTGTCTTCTGGTTCAGCTTCAGCATAGAGTTTGTCTTCTGGTTCATCATTCACGTTCAGTCTGGAATTTGTCAGAATGAGCAGACTTTTGATGTAGAACAGACTTTGACACTAAAGTCTGGCAGTCTTCAGACTTTGACACTAAAGTCTGGCAGTCTTCAGACTTTGACACAGAAGTCTGGAAATCTTCAGAACATACTTTGAGCATATGTTACGTTCAGTCTTCTGGTCGTCTTCACACTTTGACAATATCCTTTACATGTTCTATCATCTGCATGGTCTATTACTTAACCATTAAACATGTTAGTAGCCTTTGATTTATTTTGTCATCTTCAAAACATCATAAGGGATTTCCCTAACAAAAGATCCATGGCTAGTATGTTGGCTCCAGGACTGGTTGAAGGGCAAAACAATACTAGACCGCCTTATTTTGACGGAAATGAATACAACATATGGAAAAACAAGATAAAGGCATTTCTAAGATCAAAGGATCCTCTGGAATGGGATGTGGTAGACAAATGAATCATTTCTAAAGCTACACCTATCTCAGAAAAAGGAAAAGAAGCCGTTGAGTCTAGCGAAATGACTCAAGAAGAGATAACCAAGAGACAAGCTCTTGATGCAAAAGCAATTTATTCTTTATATTGTGCATTATCACTTACTGAATATAATAGAATATCTTCTTGTGATACGGCTAAAGAAGTCTGGGATAGATTACATATCACCTATGAAGGAACTGATCGAGTGAAAGAAACCAGAATCAACATTCTGCTCGGTCAATACGAAGCATTCAAAATGAAATCAGGAAAATCTATCACTGACATGTTTAGTCGTTTTACAGAAATCGTGAATGGTCTTGAAAATCAAGGTCAACCAATTTCTGATCCCATAAAAGTAAACAAGCTACTGCGTGGACTCCCCAAGGATTGGAATCACATAAAGACCTCAATAAGGGAGACACAAAGAATTATGCTACTTTCTATCGATGAATTGGTTGGGACTCTTCAGTCTTATGAAGTGGAGCGAATCAATGAAGATGAAGATCCTAAAGGTAAGAAAATCCATTGCATTAAAATCTAATGATGATTCTGATGTCACAGATTCTAAAGACGATATGGATGATGAAGAGCTTGCTCTTATGATAAGAAGATTCAGAAAGCTAAACAGAAATGAGAGAAGATTCAATCCAAAGAAACAAAATTTTCAGAAGCAACAGACTAAGTCTGTTGAGGATGATGAATCCAATAGAGATGTAGTCTGTTTAGAATGTAAGAAAAAGGGACACATCAGACCCAACTGTCCCATTATGAGGAAAAAGAAAGGAAAAGCTGAGAAATATCGAAAGGCACTCAAAAGCAGAAACTTGGAGTGATACAGAATGTGAAGAAAGTGATGATGATTATGCCAATATCTGTCTCATGGCACAATCAGACTCAGATTCAGACTTCGAGACAGACTCAGATTCAGATAATGAAATCGAGGTAAGTAACTTGAAAATCCCTACTAAAGTCTCTAGATACATTGATGAATTGTGTCTTAGTCTTAAAACTTCTCTTAAAAGGATTTCCGAACTTAAAAGAGAAAATTCTGCACTAAAGCAACAGGAAAATGTTTGGAAAGAAAATGTCAAAAGTTTAGAAAAAAATGTTACTACTTTGAAAGAAAATGAAGACAATCTTTCAAAAGAAAATGCATTCTTGAAAAATGATATCTCAAGTATTTCTAAAAGATTTTCTATAGGATCTGAGAAACTTGAGAAAATTCTTTTAGCATAAAGACCTTATTTCAACAAATCAGGTTTAGGAATGACTGCTGAAACTATTCATCTAATTGATTTTCCTAAAGTAAATGAAAGAATTAAGTAAAGACCTACAAGAGATGCTTACAAAAATCATTTCCAAAAAGTTTTTGTAAAATTAGTAGGTCGCAATGCTCTTAAATGTTCTAAGTGCAATAGCTCAGATCATTTTGAGAAAGAATGTCTTATGGTTTGGAAACCTGTTAATAAGGTATGGGCAAAGACCGTATATTACACTAATACCAATGGACCCAAGAAAATATGGGTACCAAATAAAACTTGAGTCTCTTTTGTAAATGTAGGTCACTATCAAGAAAAAAGTTAAATGGTACCTGGATAGTGGATGCTCAAGACATATGACATGAGATTCAAATTGCTTCATAAAGCTTGTTCAAGTTAATGGTGGAAAAGTTTCATTTGTAGGAAACAGCAAATGAAGAATTGTGGGATACGGAAATGTAAATATTGGAAGCCTCACGATCTATAATGTCCTTAGTGAAAGGACTCAACTACAATTTGCTAAGTATCAGTCAGCTGTGCGACACCGGTTTCAAAATCAATTTTCAAGAGGGAATATGTTCAGGAACAAGTAAAGACTCCTCTCAGTGTTTCACGGGTCGAAGACATGGAAATATCTACTTCTTGGATGTCAAACAAGATGAAACCCAATGTCTAATCTCAATTCAGGAAGAAGCAAACTTATGGAAAAGAAAACTTGGGCACATCAACATGAAGCAAATAGCCAAAATTTCAGCAAAGAAGCTTGTTCGTGGTCTACCCAATCTGTCATACTAAAAGTCTGATCTATGCACACCATGCATGTTGAGAAAACACGTTAGAAACTCATTCAAACCAATAAATCAAGTTTCCACTAATCGTGTACTGCAGCTCTTGCATATGGATCTCTTTGGACCAACTAGAACTCAGAGCATTGGAGGTAAGAAATATTGTTTAGTGATTGTGGATGATTATTCACGATTCACTTGGGTATATTTCCTAGCAAGTAAGTCTGAAACCTTTTCTTATTTTACAAAGTTTGCTAAAAAGGTCCAAAATGAGAAAGGGTATGTTATTTCAAGTATACGGACAGACCATGGAGGTGAATTTGAAAATCAAGATTTTACAAAATTCTGTGATGAATCTGGTTTTCAGCATATGTTCTCTTCTCCAGATATTCCAGAGCAAAATGGAGTCGTGGAAAGAAAGAATAGATCGCTTCAAGAAATGGCTAGAACTCTTTTAATTGAAAGCAACATCTCTTCACGTTTTTGGGCTGAAGCAGTTTCTACAGCATGTTATATTATTAATAGAGTCTTTCTAAGGCCTATTATGGAGAAAACTCTCTACCAGTTATTCAAAGGAAAGAAGCCCATTATTTCATATTTTCATGTGTTTGGATGTAAATGTTTTATATTGAAAAATGCAAATGATCGAGTTGGTAAGTTTGAAGTAAAATCAGATGAAGGTATTTTCCTTGGATATTCTATCACAAGCAAAGCTTATAGAGTTTACAACAAGAAGACTCAATCTATGGAGGAACCGATGAATGTCAAATTTCAAGACTTTATACAAAATCAATCGATTCATACTCATCTTGAAGAATCCGAACTTACTCCAGACTCTACAAAGTCTAAATCTCCAGAAGCAGCTCAACCTTCAGAAGACGAGCAAAAAATGATCAACGAAGATTTAAATGAGGAAAAAGATCAACAGTCTGACAAATCAACCAGCAACTGGAAGCATAAGTCCAATCATCCCAAAGATCTCATTATTGGTGATATTAATGAAGGAATTCGAACAAGATTCAAAAGGAGCGAAGAGTATAGTGCTATGGCTCTTATTTCTGAAATAGAACCCAAGAGCATAGAAGAAACTTTAATTGATGAAAACTGGATTGAAGCTATGTAAGAAGAACTCAAGCAATTCAGCATTAATGATGTTGGGAATTGACTCCTAAACCGAAAGGTAAGTTTATCATTGGAGCTAAATGGGTTTTCAGGAACAAGATGAACGAGAAAGGTAAAGTCGTGAGAAACAAAGCAAGACTCGTGGCTAAGGGATATACGCAAGAAGAAGGGATATACTATGATGAGACTTACGCACCAGTAGCAAGGTTAGAAGCAATTAGATTATTACTTGCTTTTGCTTGTCATAAGAATTTCAGGTTATTCCAAATGGACGTCAAAAGTGCTTTCCTAAATGGATTTATCCAAGAGGAAGTCTATGTGGAACAATCTCCCGGTTTTGAAGATCCAAGAAAACCAGACTCTATATTCAGACTGAAAAAGGCTCTATATGATTTAAAGCAAGCACCTCGAACTTGGTACAACAGACTAAGTAAGTTTTTAATTCAAAATGGTTTTGTCAAAGGTAAAGTAGATACTACATTGTTTATCAAAAGAGAAAGCAAAAGTTTTCTACTTGTTCAAATTTATGTTGATGATATCATTTTTGGATCTTCTAATGAAAACTTGTGCAAGAAATTTTCTAAATCTATGCAGGATGAGTTTGAAATGAGCATGATGGGTGAACTAACCTTCTTTCTCGGGCTTCAAGTGAAACAACTGAAGGAAAGAATCTTTATTCATCAAGAAAAATATGCTAAAGAATTTGTCAAAAAGTTTGGACTAGAAAATTGCAAAAAAGACTGATATACCAATGTTAAGTTTTTTGAAGATGGACAATGATGAAGAAGGAAAGAAAGTTGACCAGAAGCTATATAGGAGTATCATTGGTTCACTTCTTTATCTAGCTGCTTCTAGACCTAACATTTTGTTTGGTGTTTGTATTTATGCTAGATTTCAATCAGACCCTAAAGAATCTCATTTAAGTGCTGCAAAGCGTATTATCAAATATATTGCCTCAACTTCAAACTTGGGTCTCTAGTATCCTAAAGAAGGAGACTTCACTCTTCTTGGATACTCAGAAGCAGATCTAGCTGGTTGCAGAGTTGATAGAAAGAGCACCTCAGGCACCTGTCAACTACTTGGAAGCAGGATAGTATCTTGGTTTTCAAGAAAGCAGAGTATAGTAGCTCTTTTTACGGCAGAAGTAGAGTATTTTTAAAAGGCATTTTTATATTTACTTTTTCACGACGCTCCGTATTTCTTGCTTCGACTGCCTTATATACTGTCGGTTCTTCTTCGTTTTACTCACAAAAACCCTAAGAGAGCATTGATCTTTCACTTCTGTCTTCTTCTCTTGTTTAATCCTAAAAAAAAATTTCATCTTTCTTGGGAAACAAGCTTGGAATCTCTCAAAGACTGTGAAAGATGTCGTCTCAAAGAAAGTCTTCAAGGATTGCGAACAGGGGACCATAGCAAATGCGTGAGGGGCCTACGCACTTTGATCTCACCGAGGAAGAAGAATCTCTTAGACAGTAGCAGAGCCCACAACATTCCCAGCAGCGTCCATCTTCTCCATCTAGACCTCAAGATGTTGCACATCAAGAAGAGGAAGAAATCATCGAAGACGTAGAACCCGTAAAAACTCTTAAGCCCGCTTTTACCTACAAGCTTTATCGTGCTTTGAAGAGGAGTGGTACTCTGTTGAACTACATTGATGAATTTTTGAAAGATAAAGGGTTTGGAAATGAAACTTTCTTTTTACGCACAATGGAACAATTGGGAATTGCCCATGCTGGGTCGATGGAAGAGGCATTAGCAAATATCCCAAGTGATCCACGTGTTGGAGGGTTGAGTCAACCAGATGGGAATGGTGATGATAGGATGTACAGTCAGTTTAAACCAAGAATGAGTGTTGTGGCAAAAATCCGAAGCAAAAGGATAGACTTGTTTCGATCGGAGGAACACAAGCAACTGTACTCTAAGTTGCTTTAGTGTGGCGTGATAAACCCTAGAATGGTGGACTTTGATTTTTTTGCTTTAGTCTTCTTCAACTGGAACTGTTTTGTTATGAAACTACAGAGGCTTATGCTGAACTTTCTGCTTACTTCTATTCGAATCTCAGTTTCTTGGATGCGAATAGGTTTTCTTTCAGTGTTCGAGATCAGGACTATGTGGTTGACATGAATACTCTGGCTGATGTGATTGGGGTTGAAAGAGGGAGATATCAACCTATCAGTGTGTCTATTGCTCGTGTAACGTTGGAGCTTGTTTAGGATAGAAGGACAGAAGGAAAGATTTCCTATTTAAGAATGAATGCGTCCAACATCTTGCTTCACAACTATCTCAAACCAAAATCAACTTCAAAGACCGACGTTTCAAACTCGGAGGCAAAGTTGATGTACGCCATCAATGCTGGTAAAAAGTTCTCTCTTCCACACACTATTATGTTCCACATGTACAGAGCAGTGGTGAAGGACAAGGGTCAACTTCCTTACCCAGCACTTGTGACCAAGTTATTCAGACATTTTAACGTTCAGCCTCCCCAGATTCTTTGTGTTCGAACGTGCGATCAAATGGTGGTAGGACTGAAAATGGTCTCTAAAATGCGTCTGAAGGAACTCAACAAGGCGTTGGAGCAATTCAAAGTGAAAACCCCTGTCAAGACTCATTCAGTCTCTTCGGCGGCAAAGCGAAAAGGGAAGGAGCCTATGATTGCTCCATCCAAGAAAAGAAGAGCTCTCATCATTGAGGATGAAGAGAATGAGGATGATATCACAATTTCTACAATGGCATTGAAGAACTTGAGTCGTTCTGTTCCAGAAATGACGGAGAGACAGGAAAAAGACACGGATGAGACAAAACAGAGGATTGGAGAGAGAGAAGATTTGGAGAAAGAAGCAGAGGAGGAAAGAATTGAGGAAGAAGAAGAAGAGGAGAGAGGAAATCAAACAGAAGCAGAGCATGAGGAACATTTCTCTCCACCTGAAGGCATGGAAACAGGGGGAGATCCTGAGAAAAGAGGAACGTCCTCATTCCCTCTCACCAGTGAAGGAATAAGTTGTTCTCCAGCAGATCCAGAGGACATCTATGCTTCTCAATTTCCTGAGGAGGGACATGATGTTTCATCGCCCAATTTGCGTGACCATGCTGATTTGCCATCATCTGCCTATACTCCGTCTGATCGTGCATAAGCCAGTACTCAGACTGATAATTCAGCAGACTTTTGCAGAATACTTGATGTTCTCTTGGAGATGCGGGGTCAAATATATGCTCTGGGATACGAAGTACAGAACTTGCAAAATGCAGGTCAAACCTCTTCAGTTTTTTTGCATAATCAAATTCATGCCCTTACTCTTCAAGTTCAAGCAAATGTCAAGGGTGAAGATGTGGCGCAACTGAAGGAGGATTTGAAAAAGCTGAAAGGGTTTATCTAGTCAATGGGAGATTTCCAGCTTGTTCATGTTCCCAAGCAATCTTAATTCCATTCTCTTTTTTCATCTCTACCTTTTTAATGATAACAAAAGGGGGAGAGATGTGGTGCATATTTGATTTTAAACTTTGAACTTTTGACTTTTGTGATGACTTGACTTTTGTGCTTGGTTGTTTAGATTTGGATTGGATTTGGATTTGGCTGTTTGAACATTTGTTTATCTTAAGTACTATTGATATCTCATGGCTTTGTTCATTTACATAACTAACCTACTTTCTATGGATGCAGATTCTAGTGTTATTTTACTAAGCCGTTTATCTTTGTGAGATATCCATATTTTCTTGAGTAATGTTTTGCAGGTCAAAGTTATCTAAATCTACAGGAAAGTTTTGTCACCATCAAAAAGGGGGAAATTGTTGGAGAAAACTTCCTTGAGTGTTTTGAAGTTGACAAAATGTTTCCATCAGTCTAGTCTGAAGACTTGCAGACTCTTCCATCAAAGTCTGAAGACTCCGGACTGCTAGACTCAAGACTTAAAGTCTATCCTTATTGACAGATTCTAGACCGTCGAAGAAGGCTTATCCAGAACTGGATGTTTCGTTAAGGATTTGACTATATCGACTGGAGAAGATCTCTTGGCTGGATATAGCATGTCGAAATCCATTATTCAAATCAAGATTAATTCAAGGATTTTGGATTCGTTGATTGGCGAAGTATACTTGGAAGGTTCTACTTATGGAAACCTAGATCCTGATTGTATGGGTGAGCAGGATTGATGGGCTATCGTCATGTTCCTTAAATAGCTCGAAGATCTTCCTAATTGATTATGTCCAACGGGTAGATTGGAAGAATTCCTTTGGTAAGTGCCAATGGGTATGATGGCATAAAGGAGTACATAAGGAAGACATTCTAGTTGTTCGATGGTGTGCACGATATAAGAATTCCAAAGTCTAAAACTCCTTGTTCTTAGTCAATTAAACTATTGAGCGAAATCTTATACGCAAAATAGAGTCTATATCTTTGAGAGACCTTGAGGAAGTGTAGTAGAGTCTCTACACTGTGGAATCAAGGAAGAGCTTTACTGTAACAACTCTTTTATTCATAGTGAAATCCAGCCGGTGGGCTGTCAGTGCAGAAGAGTGGACGTAGGCTTAGATTAAGCTGAACCACTATAAACTCTGTGTTTATATTCTCTTCCCTACGCTCTTTTACTTTGATCGTAACTCGTTTTGTTTACAAGAGACGAATCTCCTTTTCATAATCTATTGCTGATTTGAGTTGCATACTTCACTCGGAAAATTTATTTTTACACCTATTCACCCCCCTCTAGGTGCTCATACTAGCTTTCACACACCCAACCCTCATTAGGAGGAGATGGAAGAGATTAAGACTACAGTTTCCCTTTCTATTATAACTAAGCATTCAGGATTTTACCTAGGAAAATTCCTATAGGCCAGGTTTTGTGTTATTTATGTAGCAGGAAGCTTATTGGAAGCCACTCACTATAAGGTCAAGCCCTGATCGAACCCTACAGACCTCGGAAAATTAGCCCTTCGCCTTACTAATTGAGCATTGTGGAAAGAGGCGAGTTTGTAATTTATTTGTCGTACAAATGTATTGACAAGAAGGCAAAGTAGCAATCAACTCTACTGTTCATCTCTTTTCTCTCTAGCTAGTACGCGTGCTACTGTTCACCGGAACTGGCTGTTGTTGGCTCCGGCGAGCTCAGCCATATGTTTGAGCTCATTTTTGGAGACGAACCCCGCCCAGACCCGATCTACATCTTCACCGAAGGATTTTGCTTGGTATGGCCTCCTCTTTCGGATTTCATGGACTATGTGATTAGGTTTTCGGGTTATGGTTTACGCCTGCTGTAATGGCGTCGTCCTCCTTGATCCCAGATGGAATCCTGGGTAAGCCTCTTCCTGAGGCTTTGAAGGAAGCCTCTGCCCCTCCCCCTTCTTCTCACATCCCTCATGGCCGTCAATTTTCTGCATTGAGGGATGCTCGTGGCCAGAAAGGCCGATCGTGAAGCAGAGCAAGGAAAGCTCGATTTCAGCTTGGTAGCTTCCTTTCTCTCATCCTAGTGGTGTGAGCCCCTCCACCTCCATGGCTCCGAATGGAAAGATTAAAGGTTCAGCCACGAGTGGTACTCCTGTGCCTTCCTATCGTCTTCCTCAGGCTCAGCACACTGCTGTTCACCAAGGATTGACTTCTACTTCTGGTAAGGCTTTTGTCACTCAACAGGGCCCTTCTACAGAAGCTCCTCAGCCACCCCCCACCCGTTCTTAGGCGGCGGTTACTCGGTCGAGTACAAAAGGATATAGCTTATCCTATTTTCCTCCTGCCGTTATTGATAATAAAATTGTTGTGCAAATCTCTGAGGAGATTATGCAAGCTGCTCACCCAAAATGGGAGGAATGCCTTGTTGGCCATTATATTGGGAAGAGACTCCCCCTTGATATGACAAAGGCTGCTCTCAGCTTTGCTTGGGGTCACCATTTAGTTGAAGTAATACCTGCTGATCTGGGTTACTACTTCTTCCATATACCGGATCGTGCTTTTAGGTGGAAGGTTCTTGAAGGAGAACCGATTATGGTTTCCAAGATTCCCTTGGTCTTCCAACAATGGTATCCAACGATGGAACTCAAGAAGGCCAGCCACAGTTCAGTCCTTATTTAGGTCCGACTCAGAAATGTTCCGGTCTCTCTTTGGTCAGCCTTAGGTATTAGTGCTCTTACTAGTGCTCTAGGTAAGCCTCTCTATGTGGATAGTCGAACTGAAGAAATGATTGTTGTGGCTTTTGCCCGTATATGTGTGGAGATTGATGCTTCGAGCACTCTCCTTGAAGTGATTGAATTCACGTTAAATGATGAGCCCCGCTCTGTGTCTGTTTATTACAAATGGGTTCCTTCCCTTTGCCCATCCTGTGTTTGTTTTGGCCATCGATGTGCTGATCCTGCTATCTCGGTCTCTCCTAAAGCTGGCAATACACCCGCTAGAAGGCCTGTTCCTCTGCCTGCTAATGAATGGCGTGAAGTTCGTGGTAAAAGAAGATTTCAAAATCCTGCCATTCATCAAGACTCGCTGGTTCATAATATTATCCCTTCCTCTCGTGGCAAGCAACCTTAAGATATGGTTCTGGTCGAGCCTGTTCCTAAGGTAATTGCTCCTCTAAAGATAAGAATTGATGATAACCCCCAAGTCGGTATTATTAGAGCACCAGGCGATGCTATGGTGGATCCCGCCTCCCCCTCGAATGTTGAAGTCCCAGATGAGATCAGTTCTAATGGAAGTGAATCGGATTCTCCCGATGTAGTTGCTTCATCCATCCCTGCAGATCCTGACCCTCCCCATCTTCCCCCTGAACCGACCCTTGCAGCCCTTGTGAGGCAGAAAGGAAATCTTCGACCTGCGTCAGCTGATGTGCGTTTCCCTTTGAATTCTAAACTGATGCCACCCTCGGCGAAAAAGCGAGGTGGCAAGAAAAGGTAACTTACTCTCCTTTTTGGGTCCCATGTTTTTTGGTGTTTGGAATATTAGGGGTCTCGGCACCCCCCTTAAACAGGCCGAAATTAGGAATTTTGTGAGAACCAATAACATTTGCTGTATTGGTATCTTGGAGACTAAGATCTCGCCTAATGTTTTTCATACTGTCTCCGCTGCTTTGCTTCATGGTTGGAATTGGTGCTTCAATTATATGCATTCGGCAAGAGGTAGAGTTTGGGTGGGTTGGAACCCTGCCTATGCCCTTTTTGTTATGTCCGACTGCTCCTCTCAGGCCATTCATGGCCGCTTGAGATCTATCACTAATGGCACTTCCTTCTACTTATCAGTGGTTTATGCGGAGCACTCATTTGTTTTGAGAAGACCGTTGTGGGCCGAGTTGAATCACTACAGCCTTTTGTACCCGAATGAGCCTTGGATCGTTGCGGGAGACTTCAATGCTATTCGGTATGCCTCTAATAGGGCGGATAGATCAAACTACTGGATTCCAGCCTTTGAAGATTTTGGCAATCGTCTCATTCAAGCTGGCTTGGATGATCTTAGGTTTGTTGGTAATCGCTTTACTTGGGCAGCCTCCTCTGGACCTAATCGCAATCAAAGGAAGATCGACAGGGTTGTTGTAAATTCGGCTTGGAACTCTACATTCTCTTATTCTGAGGCCTCCTTCTTGGCGCCGGGTGTTTCGGACCATTCCCCAATAGTTGTTAGGATCCTCCCTACTCCAAACAACTGTAAGCCTTTTAAGTTTTTCAACTTTTAGATGGCCCATCCAACCTTCTTTGAGCTGGTAGCACATGTATGGGATTCTTCCTTCGTTGGCTCGCCCATGTATACGCTTTTCTGCAAATTGCGTGCTCTAAAGTACAGACTTAAAGGCCTAAACAGGACAGCCTACTCGGATATCTCAACTCGTACGGAGGAAGCTAGAAGTCTGCTGTTGATTGCCTAAAATGCAATTCAATTAGACCCGCTCAACCAGTCTTTAGTTGATACAGAGAAGGAACGCCTGCAGGCTTTCTCGGATCTTCGCATCCAAGAAGAGTCCTTCTTCAGACAAAAGTCTAGAGTGCGCTGGCTTAAAGAAGGCGACCGAAACACGAAATATTTCCATCACTCGGTCAAGCGAAGCCAACTCCGTAATAGAATATTATCAATTATTGATGGAGATCTCCAGATTACTGACCCCTCCGAAGTTCAGCAGCTCTTTTATCTCCCATTTTCGTAACCTTTTGGCAGCTTCCCCCCTGCTGTAAAGCCTACGTCTGATGATATTCGTGCTCATTTGAATCATACTATCAGTGATGCTCATTTTCTTAGCCTCTCTCGGCCTGTTACGGATGAGGAGATTCGGGAAACCATGTTCTCCCTTGCAAATGGTAAAGCCCTTGGCCCGGATGGATTCAACACAGATTTCTTTAAGCTGTCATGGGACATAGTTGGTCCTTCGGTGATTTTGGCGGTTCAAGATTTCTTCAACTCGGGCCACCTCCTTTGACAGATTAATGCCATTATCATCACCTTGGTTCCTAAAATCCTGAATGCCTCGACAGTCAATGACTTTCGCCCCATAGCCTGTTGCAACACTATATATAAATGCATCACCAAGATTCTTGCTAACAGGTTAGCTTCCATTCTTCCTTCCATCATCAGCCCTCCCCAAAACGCCTTTGTTAAAGGTAGAAGGATTAGCGATAATATCCTGCTAGGTCAGGAATTATTCTGTGAATTCCATCATGAACCGTATCGGCCTAAATGCATCGTTAAGGTTGATTTTTCTAAAGCTTTTGACTCGGTGGATTGGAATTTCATCGAACTAACCCTTAAAGCTTTCGGCTTCCCTGGTGTGTTTATTGACCGCATCATGGCTTGTATCCGGTCACCCATGTTCTCCATCTCCCTAAATGGTGAGCTTCATGGTTTTTTCTCAAGCGGAAGGGGAATTCGTCAGGGTGACCCGATGTCTCCTTACATCTTCACTCTCGTTATGGAAGTATTCACTGGTATCCTTAACCGCCAATCCAATAAGCCAGGCTTCGATTACTTTTGGAGATGCAAAGCCACTAAGCTCTCCCATCTCTTCTTTGCGGATGATGTCCTATTATTCTCGAAGGCCAGCTTGACCTCGGTGCGAATCTTAATGGATGGGATCCATCTCTTTGCCGACTGGTCAGGCCTATTACCCAATCTTCGCAAGAGTGATATATTTATCTCGGGAGGGCCTACTTCTCTTACGGATGCCCTGGTAAGTGCCTCAGGCTTCCAATTAGGATCTCTTCCTTTTAAATACCTTGGTGTGCCTATTATTTCTACTAGACTTAGGAAAGTAGATTGTGCTGCGTTGGTGAACGCTATCACCTCGAGAGTCCAATCTTGGACCAACCGATTCTTATCCATGGCAGGCAGGTTGCAATTGATAAAATTGGTCCTCCACTCTATCTAGGTGTATTGGTCGAGTGTCTTTATATTGCCTTCTTCGGTTATTAAGCTAATTGATCAAATCTTTCGACAATTCCTTTGGAAAGGACCTACCTTGAGTTCGGGTGGGGCTAAGGTGGCTTGGGATGATGTTTGCCTACCTAAGGAGGAAGGTGGGTTGGGGATTCGATCCATTCGAGTAAGTAACTTGGCCGCAATGATCAAGCACTTATGGATCCTCTTTACTGATAAAGAGTCCCTATGGTGTAAATGGATCCACTCAAACTTCTTAAAGCGTAAGAATTTTTGGATTGTGCCTAAGCCAACGTCCTGTTCATGGGCTTGGAAGAAATTACTTGGTCTTCGTGACTTGATCCAGCTTCAGTTTAGATGGAATGTTGGCGATGGCTCTTCAGCCTCCTTCTGGTTCGACTATTGGCATCCACGTGGCCCTTTCTATAAGATCTTCTCTAATCGTGATATCTATTGCTCCAGTATTCCACGTCTTCCTACAATTAGAACTGGTTTGGCAGCCCTGTCCACCCCTTCCTCATTTACAGGTGTTATTGCGACTTGGGAGGAGCCCCTTTCGAACCTTAATGGGGAAAATGACCGACTAGTTTGGCTGGGTCACCCGTCTGGAACTTACTCTTCAGCTTATGCTTGGAATCTCCTGAGGACGAGGAAGCCATTAAGTCACTAGTACAAGTTTATTTGGAGCCCCTCTCTCCCTCGTTATCAAACTAACCTGTGGCTGATTACTCGTAATCGTCTACCAACTCAGGTGAGGTTACTCGCCCATGGAAGAATCCCGGATGTGTCTTGTGCATTTTGTTCAATTAGACCGGATTCAATCGATCACCTTTTCTTTGGCTGCTCCATTACTCGCGGCCTTGCGGCCTTTTGGGCAGCGAAGTTTAATCTTCCTTGGAGAAACCAGACCTGGAAAGTGAACCTTTTATGGGCTATTAATCACTTATCTGATCCAGGGTTCCACCAATCAATGGCTAGGTTTTCCTTTGGTGCCTTATGTTATCTTGTTTGGAAGGAGAGAAACAATATCATCTTCCGCAACCAACAGCTCTCCCTCCCAGCCATGAAAGCCCATCTAATCAAAGCTGTTAAAGACAAGGCCCTTACATTCTCCAAGGTCCTGGATATCCCCTGCAACAAGCGTCTTCAACTTAGTTGGGGTATCCACCTTCTATCTTTGAGTAAGCGTTTCGGCCTCCTACTGAAGTGATCATTTGGTCGTCTCCGTTCATGTTTTTCTTTGCATTGATGATGCTCGTGGGTAGCCCCCTCTTTCCCCTTGTTTGGGTGGTTCTCTATCTCGTCTTTCCCTGGGTCTTTCAGTCGCTGTTGTTGCTGGTTCCAGTTCACCCGGCTGCTGCTTTCATTTGGTTGTATCCTGGTGTTGTGGGGTTGTATTTCTGCCCTCCCTTTTCGTTTATTATTGGCCTGCTTTATGCCCTGGCTGCGCTATTCGTCAGCCTTCTTTTAGCTGCCTGTTATTCTGTTTCCTATATCTTTCTCTGCAGCTTGGGTTGGCACCCTTCCACTCGAGTGGTACTCTGACATTCTAAGTGCAAGTTTTTTTGGTGCCGGCTCTTCCCTGCTGTTCTTTGTATGGCCTCCTGGTTCTCTAGTCTATCTTTAATACTTACCTTTTACCAAAAAAAAAAAAAATGTATTGACAAGAAGTTTTGGGTGGCATTATCATTGCGGCACGGGAAAACTTCTGTTGTGACTGAGATGCTAAAGATGTGGAGGAGTCTTGTCAGTAAGATAAAAAATGTCCAGAAAACTGTAGATAATTTACCTCTTACTCAGTAATTTATATACAGGAACACTCCCTCTGTGTACTGATCACTTATACTAAATACAAAACCAAATTGCTTCTAAATGTGGTAAGTTTCACGTGATGTCATTGAGTCCATGAGAATACGACATCGCACTGTGACATCCATTTAACCAAACATATTAGTTTCGAAACCTGGAACTCTCATATGCAAATTTTTGTAGGGTATCTAGAGGATTATGTACATTCATCATTGCTGTAATCATTCCTCTCCAAGTTGGCACAAGACGGCACAATGCCACCTATAGCATTGATCAGGCACATGCTTGATGCGAATTTCTCTGTACATTCGAGCATATTCAATTTCCACGGAGCGACTTGTAGTCGGTTTGAATTCATAGGGATTGAACCAGCACCTTCTACTTCCATCCCTTTCGCCAAATAAAGTCTCCAACTAAACATGTACGGCGACGTGGTTTGGGCAAAGTCTGACAAATTTGTGCGTTCCTTGTAAGGTATCTGTAGGGTTCCTCGTTGACCACGAACGAGAGGAATACTTCCTGGCGTTCTTGCTTGGTTAGGCCGTGACTCAATTCATTCTCCTTAGGATTTTGATGATGTTACTGAGAAATAAAAATAATCCCGAGACGGATATTTTTAAATCACTGTGTTAATGATGTGTGATTGGAAATGAAAAAAATGAGGTGAAGCAAATGATTTCGAAAGCTTTAATGTTCTCCTCAAGTCAATTCTCCCATGAAGTAACAAAAAGCACAATCTTTTTTATTGCAATAGATGTAGTGAGAGGCATGAATGTCGTTAGATAATGCAAATTCACATATCTTTTGATAAGAATTAAAAAATCAAATCCCTAATTTTATGAAACGTTATGAAAAATTGACAATGAATCCCCAAAAAAAAAAAAAAAAATCATGTCTATCCAGCCCAATCCATGAGTAGACCACGCTCCCTTCAAGTTCATCCATCTCTAATCTTCATCACCTTGCTGTCCTAAAGCATTTGGTTGTGGTCCATTTATCACATAACAAGCATTGAATTGAAGTTTAAAGTTGAGTGTGCGAGCTTGCCTCGCCCCAATGGGTGTCCATAAGATTTTTTATTAAATTACCGATTTGATACTTCACCGATCCTTTATAAATTCTAAATGCTCAATATATATATATATATTTGGAACAAGTGCATCAAAAGTCCCAAAGTTATTGCAAAAGTGCAATCGAGTTATGAATTTTTTTCAAATGTGTAATCAAGTTTTAAAACTTATCAAATTAGTTCAATCCAGTCTCTCTATTAACTCCATCTAATTTGGTTAATGAAAAAAAATATGACATTGTTTACTTTTTTATTATTTTTCAAAAAATAGGTGCTTCTGAGGTTGCTCGGTTAGCCTTTTAGAAAAAATAAAAATAAACAAGTTAAAAGGAAAGTTGGCTTGAGATATCCGCTGGTGATATCCAAAATCGCTGGCGTAAGCTCTCACTTTCACTTCTTTAATTCTATCAAAAGCTATTCTATTGCTCTATTCGTCATTTGGCATTGAAATACTTTACTGCCAATCTAAATAAAGTACCACACCATCATTAAGTGATACCTCTAGACCTTTCTTTACTTGAAAAATTGATTTTTTCTTTGTAGTTGGAGCGGTCGACGATATATTAAAAAAAATAAATGATTTGGTGATAGTTTTTAATGTATTGTAAGAATAACAGATTATTTTGGATCACAAAAAAAGAATCAAATAACAAATAATTATGAATTGTTGTGATGTCAACTCCTTTAAGAATTTATGATCTCATAATAGCCAAAAAACTATTATACTAACAAAGCCCTATTAAAAACAACAATGACTTCCTTCTTTTTAGCGAATTGGGCCATTTTTCAGAATTACATTAACACCATCCTCCGTTGGCCTCACTTGCTTGATTTTCTCACCCTCCCCTATTCCATTCTTATATTACACGATTATCTTTCAAATGTTCAAGTTTAACCCCGTGAAAGGGATTCTGGTGTGCCAAATGTTTATGTAGCTTCACTAGCTCAGCTTTGCACTAGGATGTTCTCTCCGTTTAGCTGAATTTCTGCACATGCAGCTACTTGAGTAGCTTCCTAGTTTCAGTAAAAAACCAGAGTAGATCAGGGTGGGGGATCACAATTGATTTTTCTTCTCGTCTCTTGTGGGTGTTTGGTGTGATACTTCTGTGCCACCGGGTGGAATAGCATTCTGCTCTAGTTGAACATGTTCTTTTATGTTTTTATTTTAATTTTGCCTGTGGTGGGCATATTAATAAGACATGATTTTATGCCCGAGCACGCGTTGGCATTGCACCCGACCCTCATTAGGAGCAGATGGAAGAGATTAAGACTTACAGTTTCCCCGCCTATTATAACTATTTTAGCATAACCAGTCGAGCATTCAGGAATTTTTCCAGGAAAGTTCCTACTCAATTAGGCCAGATTATGTGGGATTCATGCAGGATGGAGCTTATTGGAAGCTCCTAATTATAAGGTCAGGCCCTGATCGGACCCTAAAAACCCTGGAAAATTAGCACTTTGCCTTACTAGTCGAGCATTGTGGAAAGCAGCGGATTGTAATTTATTTGTGGGACGATTGTATGAACAGGAAGTTTTGGCTGGCATTATCACGGTGGCACGGAAATACTTTTGCCATGCCTGAGATGCTAAAGATGCGGAGGAGTCTCGACAGTAAGATCAAAGATGTGTAGAAAACTGTAGATAGTTACCTCTTTTGCGGTAATTTATATACAGGGACACTCCCTCTTTGTGAACTGATCACTTATATTAAATGGAAACCAAATTGCTTTTTAGATGTGGTAAGTATTGTATGATGTCGTAAACTCCACGAGCATGATATATTTATGTCATCGCGACATCCAATTAACCAAACATGTCGGTTTTGAAACCTGGAATTCCTGGATGTAAACTTTTGTAGAGTGTCCGTTCATCATTGTAACCATTCCTCTCCAAATTGCACAAGACCTCATAACGTCGCCGTGGAAAGCATCCATCGGTTGCATGCTTGATGAAAATTTCCACGTATGTTCGAGCATGTTCAATTTCCACGGAGCAACTTGTAGTCGGTTTGAATTCATGGGGATTGAATCAACTGCTGGCCCTGCCTTCTTTTTCCATCAATTTCATCTTAAAAAGTCTCCAACAAACATGTACGACGAAGTTCGATCGAATTTTTCCAAGTGCATTCTTTGAAAAGTATCAAGGTCCCACCAAGCTTCTGGAGCAGGGTCACCTTATTCTAAATTTGACAAGTTCTCTTTCACCATTGATTTCTATAAGAAAAAAAGGGGAACAAATAAAGAAAATGAAGAAAGGTAAATTCACAAAGACATTATTATCAGAGAAATTAATATCGATGATATTATTATAAGAATTGTTTAAGAAAATTTGATGGATATATCAATAGAACTATTAAGATACTTCAAGATAAAAGAAACAAAATCAAGTAACTCATTATATACTCTAAAATGGTTTATTAATTGCTGCTAAATAAATGGTTTATTATAAAAAAAAAGATTGACTAATAAAATATATGTACAAATATCACCTTCTATTTTAATTAATCATTTCCTTTTACTACAGCTGGAGCTTTTATAAAACTTCAGACCATATGGCAAAATTATTATTCTAGATAGAAATATGTGTTTTTTTTTTTGGTCAAAGATAGTGATAGTTATATGGGCAAAGGCTGTCCACAACTTTGGTTCAAACTCGCTGTGGAGAAAAGGAGGAGCAATTGCATCTACGCGGAGGAGGAATGGTCGCCTCTCTCACCTGCCATGAACGACCGGACGTACGCGAGAGACTCTGGTGGCATGGAAAAGTGGAAAAATCTCTATAAGAACACCTGTTTTATCCTTAAGGCCGAAGTAGCTCAACTCAAGGAGCACGCCTGTTTCATCAAACATGGCTTCAGTTATACTAGGAATCCTTCTCGTACTCGTTCCACTTCCCCTTTCCACCAAAGCTCAGTTCGGCGGCAACTTGACCTTGGGCAACTCGTCGACGGCGAACGACCAGAACTCTTCCTGGTCGTCGCCGTCGGGTGAGTTTGCCTTCGGCTTCCGGAGAATGGGACCAGGAGCTTATTTGTTGGCTATATGGTTCGAGAAGATAGAGGACAAGACCATAGTCTGGTCGGCAAATGGCAATAGTCTAGCACCTGAAGGTTCGAAAGTCCAGTTGACCGCGGACGGTGGGCTGGTGCTTACCGACCCAAGAGGGAGAGAGCTGTGGTCTTCTGGCCTGACCGGCACTGGCTTAGCGTATGCGGCCATGCTCGACACGGGGAACTTCATCCTATCGAGTGCGAGCCACGTCAAGTTGTGGGATTCGTTCAGCCGACCGACGGATACGATACTGCCTACGCAACGGTTAGATCTTGGGACTAAAGTCAACGCTCGCTACTCCAAAATGAATTACTCCGCCGGGAGATTCCACTTCATGCTAGGAGACGATGGAAATCTCGCATTCTATGCCACTCCTGACTCGTATGATCCCTCAGATACCTACTGGCGCAGCAACACCGTAGGTAGCGGATTCCAGTTGATATTCAATCAAAGTGGTCAGGTCTACCTCACGGCTAGGAATGGAACGGTGCTCAAACCGCTCACCTCAGGCACAGTCCCAACCAACGGATTTTACCAAAGAGCGATCCTTGAATACGACGGGGTATTCATGCTATATATCCACCCTAAGACGGCGAATTCAAGTTCTGGCTGGCCAATGGGCTGGTCGACAGTCTCTCCCCCAATCCCTCCAAATATATGCACGAGCATCACGCAAAATAGCGGTTCTGGAGCTTGTGGCTTCAACAGCTACTGTACTCTTGGAGATGATCTGAGGCCCCGATGCCAATGCCCACCTGGATATACTCCGTTAGATTCAACGAATGAGATGAACGGATGCATACAGGACTTCGTACCACAGAGTTGTAACGAAAGTAGGCCCGAAACAGACCAGTTCGTTTTGCGTGAAATGCTCGAAACAGATTGGCCAATGTCCGATTACGAGCATAGCACGGCACGAACCGAGGACTGGTGCAGAGAGGCTTGCTTGGCTGACTGTTTTTGCGCAGCCGCCATTTTCAGGGGTGAAAATTGCTGGAAAAAGAAGAACCCTCTTTCCAATGGAAGGATGGGTCCATGGGAGAAAGGAAAGGCTCTGATCAAGGTCAGGATTCATGACACGACTTCAAAATGCACAAAAAACGGCCAGAAGAAAAACAAGAATACGAATCTGATGATCATCGGATCAGTGCTGTTGAGTATCTCTGTCTTTGTGAACTTGCTTTTACTCATTAGCTACTTAATTTGTAAAAGCTTCCGATCTAGGGATTCTAAGTTTTCACAACCAATCCTGATCAACCAAGCCACGCGCATGCGGACTTTCAATTATCAGGAGCTTTAAGAAGCAACATATGGATTCAAAGAAGAACTAGGTAGGGGTTCTTTTGGAACAGTGTACAAAGGTGTTCTCGGATCTGAGGATACAAATTGGTGGCAGTAAAAGTGTTGGCGACAAGGATTGGAGAAAGCGAGAAGAAGTTTGAAAGAGAAGCAAGTGGAATTGGCCAAACTAAAGATAATAAACAGTAAAAGTTTAGAGAAAAGAAAATTGCAAACGAAATTTATAATGGTTTAGCTTAAATTAAATCTATGTCCATTCTTCCATAATAAAGCTACGTTTGATCGTCCAGATTTCCAATCGGGATAGGACTGGATAGAATATGATATGAAATCTTGATATTTTTTTAATATCTTGTCTATTGTATGGTGTATCGCAATATTAAAGTCGGATATATTCATATTATATCATGTAATGGCATATCATTGTAATAGAGATGGTGAAAATCTCTCGTAACATTATTCTTTAATTTATTTTTATTTTATTTTTATTTTTTATATTATTTCTTTATTATTTCTTTAATCCCCTTTCATCATTCTTTAATTAAATTTTATCAAATAGTAAACTGTATAACATACCTAAAATACAAAAATACCTAAAATATATAATTATAAATATATAATTTATAGATTGAATTTTTATTATAATATAGAATTAAAGTTGAATATATAAATTAAAATAAGATTAATTAAAAATATTATTTTTTTATTTTTTATTTATTAAATTAGAATTCAAATATTACTTATATTGAAATATAATTTCAATTTTGTCAATTTAATAAGTTTGTTATTCGAGAAAAATAATTTTCCTATTATGGACATTAGAAATCATATTCACTTTTATTTTACCTCCCCCATGGAATAATTTTATCTGGCCTATATCTCCTTTATATCCGACTTTATCTTGTCCCGACGAGTACCAAATATAGGATATGATAAATCATATCCTATCTTGAATTTTATCCAGACTGTTAAACGCAGCCTAACAACCTACTGGTTGGATTCCACTTGTTAACTAATGATTGGTTACAATCAAGTTATGCCGCTTATACCCAAGTGCTTCTATCCAAAGCTGGTGCTGCTTATACCCAAGCTGATAGGACTCATTATCTTACACCAAAACACACACTTATAACACTATCAACACCTCTCAAATGAGTACAAATTTAAACTCACAAGATAAGTGTATGTGGTCGAAGTCCACTCAGATTTTGGAATTATAGGCTCTACGCTTCGTCTCTTATAGGCTCCTCGGCTCTAGTATGTGGTCGAAGTTGGCTCAGGCTATGTAAGGGATTTCCCTAACATAATCAAACGATCTTTCTTCTTGATGCATCTGTTGAGAAATTGCGAGAAGCGACACAAGGCAGATAATTTTCTAAGCAATACATATTCCTTTCCAAATGATCATTGGAGATCTTGTATAAACAACTTAGTGAGCAATGGTCAAAGCCATTCCATAACGGGTCCAAACAAGACGGAACTGGAAAATATACCGAAACGAGACAACGGAAAGATCCCGTAGATAAATGGGTTCGATTTCACGTTTGTCTCAGTCAGCTATGGCATCTACCAGCGCGTTCGCTATCTTTTTCACGTCATATTCTCAATTCGATGGAATGGACAACGTTTTGGTCAAGGGTCTTCGTCTTTCGTTTGTTTCACTCCGGAAAAGTCTGCTTGCCCCAATTTCATAGAAGCAGATGAATGCCCCCATTCGTGCAGCTGGCGAAGCAGAAAGTCACTAGACAATTATGAGCTTGATCCCTTTGCATGCATGCATGAGGCCATTCCATCCAATGCATGTACTTCGTCCTTGTCCAATGCATGCTCAATTTAAGAGCATGTGGTCCAATGTCATCCTCATGTGGCCGGCCCACGTTAAGTTATTTGGAGTTAGGGTTTGGCCTTGCTGCTTGGTTGGGCCACGACTCGGTTCATTCTCCTTAGAATTTTTGACGATGCATATTAGAACTAAAGATAATCTCGAAGGTGAATATTTGTAAACCACTGTGTTAATGATGTATGAGTGAAAATGATATCAAAGGCTTCAATGTTCTCGTCGAGTTGAATCTCCCGTGATGCAGCAAAAATAACAATCCCCTTAATTGCGATGAAATGTAGTGCGAAGCTTTTTTGCTAAGGACCACCAAATTGAATACATAATGTTAGGCGTCAACAGAGAGTCCCCAAACAAAAGCCATGTCTAGCCAGCATGAGTAAACTAATCTCCGTTCAAACCGTTCAAATCCATCCATCTCTAGTCTTTATCGCCCTGATGTCCTAAAAGGTATTCGGTTATGGTCCATTAATCACATACAGAGCACTAAATCGAAGTTTAAATTCGAGTATGATACCTTGCCTCGCTCCAACGAACGTCCATAATATTTTTTTCTAAGTTGTTGACTTGATAATTCATTGATCATTCATAAGCTCTACATGCTCTATATTTTAATAGGATAAGTATACTAAAAGTCCTAAACTTATTGTAAAAGTGCAATCGAGTCATAATGTTAACCAAATTGCTTTATATGCAGTAAGTTTTGCCTGATATTGTTAAGTCCATGAGAATATAATATCCTTACGTCACTAAGACATCCATTTAGTCAGACATACAGGAATGTCAAAACCCAAAACTACTATGAGCAAACTTTAGTAGAATATCTGCAGAATTATGTTCATTCATCACTGCTGTAACCATTCCTTTCCAAGTTGCAAAGACTTGTCTCATTCTAAGCATTGAATCACAACGCCACAGACCACGGTCTACATCCATTGAGAGCATGCCTGATGCAGGATGACAAAGCAAATTTCCTGGTACGTCCGAGCATGTCTACGATTATGATTGAAACATTCAATTTCCACAAAGTAACTTAGCAATCTGTTCGAATTCGTAGGGATTGAATCAACTACGGGCCTGCCTTCTTCTCCATAACTCATAAAGTCTCCAACTTAACGTGTACGACGTTTGGTCAGAGTCTTCGAAATTCTTGCCGTTCCTTGAAAAATATCAAGGTCTCGATAGCTTGTGGTGCAGACTCGCCGTATTCTAAATTTGAAAATTTTCTTTCACCATTGATTTCTATAGAAAAATTCGACCAAAAAAAAAGAAAAGATTTCTATAGAAAAAGGGGGAAAAAGAAATTAACTTTATAAAGATATAACTATCGGAAAAATTTAATATCAACGATACTAGTATAAGATAATATTTTGTGACCTTTGTTGGGTGTTTGTTTACAAAACAAGCAAAAGTGCTTTTCTTTCTTATCCCACATAGGAAAGTTAGGAGGAGATGGGCCACTTAATGTATGAGTTTTTCTAGTTTGTTTAGAAAAAATGTTTGGGGGTGTTAGCTAGACCTCATAATACCCCCGAGCGGATGTGCAAATAATTGCGCGATTATTAGGCGCACTTGCTTGCACGCTTGAGGTTTATTTAGTGCTAATTCCCTAACTTTTTATTTTATTCCATGTGGTTATCTTGTTAATTGAAAGGTTGTATTTATTTTTTCACAATTTTTTTGGAAATTATTAAATTCGAAATTTTATTATTAAAAATTATTATTATTATTAATTATTTTTTTTCCGAATTTTTATATCTTTTCAAAGTGTCGTTTGGAAAACATACTAGTTCAATTAGCAACCTTTCCTGAATGGTGTTTGGCAATCGTACCGGTTCATTTTGCAACTTTTCCCGAAGGGATGTCTTTGTTCATTGAGACTGATATAAATATGTCAAGTTGTCAGAAAACGGTTCTTTAGTATTTTTTTTTTTTAGTCTTCTTTCCAAAAACTACAACCATCTTTTCGAATTGTTTCCCTTAAGAGACCTTTGAGAAATATTAGAATTGCTATCTAGTATTCTCATCGAAACTTTGTTATATTCTAGAGGAAATTTGTTGGTGACTATTAGTAACTTCATGGGACAAATAAATCCTTAAAAAATGTGATATCATCCCTTAAAGTCTCACTTCATTGTCCTACCCAATTTCAAAGTCGATTTTCCAACAAACTACACTGAATATATATAAATAGAACTAATATGATATTTTAAGAAAAAAGAAACAAAAACAGGTAATACTATTGTAAGACTAGATATATGCGTTGACATGGGCAAAGTCTGTCCACAAATTTGGTTCAAACTAGCCGTGGGAGAGACTCCGGGAGCATACAAAGTGGAAAATCTATAAAGAATGCTGGTTTCATTCATAAGAATGAAGTAGCTCAATTCAAGGAGCGCACAAGTTTCATCTAACATGGCTTTAGTGATGTTAAGATTCCTTCTAGTACTTGTTTCACTTATAAAGTAAATGGTTACCAGCAGAGTAAGGAACTTACCAACTTCCAGTAGAATATGTTTTACCGCTCGAAATGAAAACTTAGCAATGAAATTAGTACCTTAAGAGTGAAATTAGTAACTTCAAGTTCATTGACCATTTCAGAACAGTATTGTTCTCTTGTTGGTAAATTATAAATAGTTCAACCTCATAAAAAAGTTGCCAATATAAATAGTTCGACCTCATAAAAAAGTTGCCACTCAACTTTTACTGGAAACTTGTAACAGTGAACAAGTTGGTGAATTCTTATCATAGTAAAAACAGCTATATACAGTATCATTTTTAAATACATGTTTCCACTTGGACATGGCACTTTTTACATGTTTTGCATCAACAACGGCATGAAATTCCGCAAGAGGAAACGCCATTGCCAAGTGGAAGTAAGCAATAATGTTACAACTCATTTGGATACTGTAAGAATCTGGTCCGACAAAAATAGGAAGTTATTACTGGGGCTAGAGAGCTTGGACTAGGAACGACTCCCGATGACTTCCAAAATAGCAAAGGGGACATGAATAAATCATGCCGAATAGACAGAGAGCGATTTGGGATACATATGTGAATATTAAAATTAACTCAAGGAGGCGCTTTGATGTAGTGGCAATTTGAAACTCCAAGGTTAAACTTGCTTAGGTAGGAGCACTACCATGATGGGTGACCTCTTGAAAAAGTGCTCACTTGTATGCCAAATGAGAAAACCGTGAGGCGAGACACAGGATCGGCCAAAACGGACAATATTTCAAGTGAGTTAAATCCAGGGCCTCACAGATACAATCGCCAAGCAAATGCCAAATTGTTAAAAGCTTAAGAATCAATTTTACATGTTGCTAGGGATGCACAACAAAAAAATGATCGATCAATCAATTATATTTAAAAAATGACTAAATTTGATGAGTCATTTTTATCGTGAGTTGAGGGCATAAATTCCTTTCTAAATTTATAAATAATATTTAAAAATGAAGTATGAAATCTAGTAAAGTTCAATACTAAGCTTGTCAACCTATTTAGGAAGTTGCCACAGGAAACAAAATTTTACTTGTGAAATTAACAAATTACTAGTGAAATTAGTGGCTTACTTTTAGCTTAGTGGAATTTACCAACATGATATGGAATTTATCAACTTTGAGTGAAACAGTAAATCATCAATTTTTCAACTTAACAGATGGACCACTTGTAAAACATTAGAAGACTTGATAAAAATCATTATTTTAGATGATATGTCTATAATGTCGACATGGACATCCCGAGTGCGATAGATTTGGTTTGAGCGGAGAACGAGTAGTAACCTGGTCTTCAACGACGGGACGTACGGGACAGGCTCGGACAGAATAGAAATTTCTGTTAGCGTATGCCTATTTCAATTTAAAGGTCGATGTAGCTCCGCTCAAGGAGCACGCAAACTTCATCTGACAAGGCTTCAGTAGTATTAGGAATTCTCCTAGTACTTGTTCCGCTTCCGCTTTCCGCCAAAGCACAGACTGCCGGCAATGTTACCTTGGGCTCCTCGTTGAACACGGACGACAGGAGCACTTCCTGGCGTTCTTGCTTGGTTAGGCCGCGACTCAATTCATTGTCCTTAGGATTTTGATGATGCTACTGAGAAATAAAAATAATCCCGAGGTGGATATTTTTAAATCACTGTGTTAATGATGTGTGATTGGAAATGAAAAAACGAGGTGAGGAAAATGATGTCAAAAGTTTCAATGTTCTCCTCAAGTTGATTCTCCCACAATGTAACAAAAAGCACAATCTTCTTGATTGCAATAGATGTAGTGAGAGGCATGAATGTCGTTAGATAATGCAAATTCACATATCTTTTGCTAAGAATTAAAAAATCAAATCCCTAATTTTATGAAACGTATTGAAAAATTGACAATGAATTCCCAAACAAAAATCATGTCTATCCAGCCCAATCCATGAGTAAACCACGCTCCCTTCAAGTTCAGCCATCTCTAACCTTCATCACCTTGCTGTCCTAAAAGGCATTTGGTTGTGGTCCGTTTATCACAAAACAAGCATTGAATCGAAGTTTAAAGTCGAGCGTGCTAGCTTGCCTTGCCCCAATGGGTGTTCATAAGATTTTTTATTAAGTTATTGATTTGATACTTCATTGATCCTCTATAAGCTCTAAATGCTCAATATTTTTTTGGAAAAAGTGCATCAAAAGTCCCAAAGAGTTATTACAAAAGTGCAATCGAGTTATGAAATTTTCCAAAAATGTAATCAAGTTTTAAAACTTATCAAATTAGTTCAATCAATTCTCTCTATTAACGGGAAAATTGTCCAAAAAGTCATAAACCTATTGCAGTTTTGCCAATTGTGTCCAAAACCTTTCGATCTTGCCCATTGAGTCCTAAACCTTTTGTCAGTTTGTCAATTGAGTCCATCCGGCCAATTTTAGACGGAAAATGCTGACGTGGATGTCGGCGGTGCCACGTAGGACTGTTGGTGCTGACGTGGACAATTTTTAATAATATTTTAATATTTAAAAAAATTAAAAAATGTGATTTTTTTTTAAAAATTTTTTGATTTTCTTTTTATATTTTCTGTTTTTTTCCTTTTTTTTTTCCTTTTTTTTTCCTTGGCCTTTTCCGGTGGCTGGCCATCGGTCACAGGCGACGGCTGGCCATCGGCCACAGCTTGCTGGCTGGCCTTGCCCGCCATAGGTGAGGCTCGGCCAGGCGAGGTCGCCCAAGCCTCGGCGAGGGCCGGCCTCGCTAGATCTGGTGAGGGGAGCCCTCGCCGGGGGTCGCCCTTGCCTAGGTGAGCGTCGGCCTCGCCCCTAGTTGGGCAAGCGAGGTTGGCCACTGGCCACAGGCTGACACCTGGCCGGCCAAGGGCGAGGGCCGGCCTCGCCAGATCTAGTCTGGGCGAGGCCGACGCTCGCCTGGGCAACGGCTCCCCTCACTAGATCTGGCGAGGTCCGGCCGAGCGACGGCAATGCCGGGCGAGGGGAGCCCTCACCAAGACTCGCCCTCGCCCAGGCAAGCGTCGGCCTCGCCCAGACCAGATCTGGCAAGGCTGGCCCTCGCTGGGCCCAAGGTGGCCTCGCCCGGCGTTGCTGTCGCCCGGCCGGGCCTCGTTTGTGGCGGGCGAGGCCAACCGGCGGGCTGTGGCCAGTGGCTGGCCATCGGAAAAGGCCAAGGAAAAAGCCAAAAAGGAAAAAAAAAAAAAGAGGAAAAAAACATAATATCAAAAAAATAAAAAATATAGAAAAAAATTCAAAATATTATTAAAAATTGTCCACGTCAGCGCTGGCAGTCCTACGTGGCACTGTCAGTGTCCACGTCAGCATTTTCTGGCCAAAATTGATTGGATGGACTTAATTGGCAAACTGACAAAAGGTTTAGGACTCAATCGGCAAGATTAAAAGGTTTAGGACTCAATTGGCAAAACTGCAATATGTTTATGACTTTTTGGACAATTTTCCCCTCTATTAACTCCATCCGATTTGGTTAATGAAAAAAAGAAACTAACATGGTTTACCTTTTTTTTTTTTTTTCAAAAAGGAGATGCTGCTGAGGTTGCTAGGTTAGCCATTTTAGAAAAACAAAATTAAAAGGAAGTTGGCTTGAGACATCCGCTGGTGATACCCAAAAGCTATTCTATTGCTCTTGTCGTCATTTGGCATTGAATTACTTTACTGCCAATCTAAATAGAGTACTACACCATCATTCAGTGATACTTTTAGTCCTTTCTTTACTTGAAAAATCGATTTTTTCTTTGTGGTTGGAGCGGTCGACGATATTTTAAAAAAAGGTAAATGATTTGGTGATAGTTTTTATTGTATTGTAAAAATAATAGTTTGTTTTGGACCAAAAAAAACCAAATAACAAATAATTATGAATTGTTGTGATGCCAACTCCTTCAAGAGTTTATGATTTATAATAAGTTGTTATTCTCATAATAACCCAAAGACTATTATACTAACCAAGCCCTATTAAAAACATTGATGACTTCCTTCTTTTTAGCGAATTGGGCCATTTTTCAGAATAACATTAACACCATCCTCCTTTGGCCTCACAAGCTTGAATCTCTCAACCTCTTGATGCAAGCCAAGGTAGGCTTTCTCAAGTAGTAGGATCGGGAGAGTGACTTGCACACGGGAAATAGGACGAACAGGAATTTCAGCACTACGCGAGCTCAGGAGAACAGTCGTATCTTTGTCGATATAGATCGGATCAACCTGATTCCAAAGCCAAATGAACAAAGGCTTCTGGATCTGCAATTTCTCTATTTTGGGTTTTCTGAAATAAGCACTGTAGTATGGTTGAATTTGGGTTGGAAATAACGAACAGAATAGGAAAAGACAGAAACTTCGTTGGTTGCACTTCTAGGCCTCCAAGGAAGTTGAGGGGGCACCGATTCTTCTAGATCGATGAATGCAACTCTTCAAGGATGCAGATTTCGAAAGCTCCGAGTCTTCAAGGACGGAGTGAAAACTCTTCTAGGTTTTCAAAGGGATGAACTCTACAAGGTTCACGATACTTGCATTGTCACGCCCCGGACCTCGAGCGCGCCAACATCCCACTGCGGTCGATCAAATGCGACATTCCCAGGTAGTGTCGCCGACCCCATTCATTTATTAATGCGCAAGCGGAACGTATTATAAAACCCCTGACAATAAAATACGGGATAGAAAAGCAGGAAACAAACCACAACATAACACTTTCATAATTCAACAGAATTACAAACAGAAGTCTACGGCCAATAGTCTACACAAGACCGGCTCTTAAAAAGGAATTGTCCTACGACCTACAAGTCGGACACGTTCTCCAGTCTTATTACTTCATGTCTGCAACTCCTCAAAGCCAACCAAAGCTATCTGGTTGCTCCGTCCACCAGGGACCTGAAATTTTAATCCCACAACCGGGATGAGACGATGTCTCAGCAAGTTCAACCCCCTAAACCCCTATTAGAAAGAAAATACGCCCCGGGTGGCCTAGCCACATCACACAGAAGACTTACCTCGCCTCAGCCTTTATCTGCAGGTTAGCACAATTTATACAAACCAACCACGTGCAATTATGATAACCAAACAACCATGGCACAATCACATTATCAAACAATTCAACCACTTGGATCGTCTCAGCGATCAATCGACTCGGCCGATTACATGTCATTCTAGCAAATCAATCATTGCTCTCAACTACGGCCCTACTCGGCAAATTTGAATCAGTGGCATCACGGCCCCACTCGGCGCGACCTTTATCAGGTGGCAATTCACGGCCCCACTGGGCACGACCTCTAATAGGTGGTATTTCATGGCCTCACTGGGCACGACCTCTAATAGGTGGTTAATCACGGCCTCACTGGGCACGACCTCTCATAGGTGGTTCATCACGGCCTCGCTGGGCACGACCTCTCATAGGTGGTTCATCACGGCCTCGCTGGGCACGACCTCTAATAGGTGGTCAATCACGGCCTCACTGGGCACGACCTCTAATAGGTGGTCAATCACGGCCTCACTGGGCACGACCTCTAATAGGTGGTCAATCACGGCCTCACTGGGCACGACCTCTAATAGGTGGTTAATCACGGTCTCACTGGGCACGACCTCTAATAGGTGGTATTTCACGGCCAATCGCCCATTCATTTCCACACTTAGGATTTTATAAAAAGTCCCTATATATCGCAATCACACTCAATTTGCCACAACCAATCATCAATATCAAATTCTAAATGCACAGCAATGATTGGCACGAAATTCTGATCAACTGGGATCAAAAATAATTTTTCCGTTTTTTTTTTAATAATAATATTTAATAATTTCGGAATTAATATAATATTATAAATTTCCAGAATTTCGAAGCAATTAAATAATTCAAAATAAAAACCCTATTATGTCACATCAAGGCTTTATATTAAAAATAAACATACTTAACTTTAAACTAAACACACTTTAACTTAATTAAACACCATAATCTAATCATCAACCAAATAAACTAATTTAACCAACTAAGCTTACTTAACTTAGGCTAAGCACACTTAGGGCATCATTAACCGTCTAATCAAGGTTTAGTGAGTTAAACTCACCGGATTAGCGAGCCGAGCGGACCAAAACGACGGGGACGCCGAGGAGAACAACTTTCCTCAAAGCGGGCCGAGCATCCGGGCTCGGGAAGGCGGCCAAAATGGGCCACGAAGGGGCTGCCATACCCATTTTCTTCTTCTCTGTTTGCTGCTGGTTGGGGGCGAAGGAGGGCAGATCCGGGGCTGGTTGGGGTCGAGAGTGAGCGGAGGAGTTGAACCGGATCTAGGTGGGGCTTCACGGTGGCTGGAGGTGGTCGGAGGGAGCTCCGGTGGGTCTCTACCGTCCCTCAAGACCACCGAACAGCAGCTGGCCAGGCGGTTCGTGGACGGCAGCTCGACTGGACAGGGGTGGACGGCGCGGCTGGGCAATCGCGGAGCTGCGACGGCGCATGGTTACGACGGCCTTGGCTCCGGTTGCGGTGGGATGAGGTTGCTGCTTCTGCGTTTGCTGTCTTCAAACGAAACAGAGAAGGAGAAAGGGGCGGAGGCACGCGGTCGATGCACGAACGGCGAGGTGCTCGAGCGGCGGCGCGTGGGCGGCGACGATGGCGAGAGGTGTGGACAACGGCTGCTGCTTCCCCTGGTCTTCGGTCTCCACAGAACCGAGCAGCCAGAGAAGGAAGATGAAGAAGATGGAGGAGTCGCACGGAGAGAGGAAGAAGAGAGAAGGAGGAGAGAGAGAGAGATGGGACCATTCCCTTTTCTTTTTCTTTTTTTCTTTAATCCAACCAAAAATGGCCCACCTCATGACCTCATGGATGACATCACACTCCACTCACCCAATCCTCCACAACCTCTTCCAATGGTTGCAATTTATTTTTCCGCCGGGGCATAAAATCTTGTACATCCAATTTCTTCAAATCTCATCAATTCTCTTCCAATTGAATCAAATTGAAGTCCATAAAATAAATCCAATGTCACCACACTTCAATTCACATCTTCACTTGATCATAGAACCAACTTAAGTCCCAAAAGCGCGACCAAAGACGAGCCTACTAATTTCTCGAGCCAAATTAGTCATACCTTGATTAATTTGCCGAAAAACTCGGCTTGCATGAAAAATCTTCCGAAGATGAATTAATGATCCTAAAGCGATTTGTGACACACCCAGACTTCTAATTTCTGAATTCGATCTCAATTCCACGGTTAATTTCACTTTGGCACGATACTAGCGCGGCCTAACCTAGCGGGTAGCCTTTAGAAATTTTCATGCATTTGACCTGTGGTTGATCATTTCAAGCCACAATGTACATCTTTGAAACATTGGCGACTTTCGGTTGTCGGGGAAATCTCAAGGTTTCAAATACGAACACAGGGTACCCAATCGACAGAAAAGTCGGTCTAGTGCCGATCGACAAGATTGTGCGATCTGGTGGAATCACCCACACCTGATCACATGCCTCTGTCGAGTCGACCTATCTCCGATCTCTAATCGATTTTAATTGTGCCGTAATGACCCTTGCAGATTAGCTCGGTTGAAAGGTCGCTTCCTGGCCAAATTCTCGAGTCTGATGCATTAGAATTTCTTAATGACTTCACTCGATAGACTAGTTTTCACATGAGTGGCCGACTCAAGGAAAAGAACTATATGCATGCCAACGAAATGCCCCTATCAATTTATTGAAAATAGAATTGGAAAATCGGGATGTCACAACTCTTCCCCTCTTATAAAAATTTCGTCCTCGAAATTTAAACCTTTACCAATTCTTAAACCAAAAGGTGGGGATACAGTCGTCTCATATAAGCTTCTCTTTCTCATGTTGCTCCTTCTGTACCAATGCTGCTAGATCACTGCTATCTTGCCCAAACCACTTCGGATCCAAAATACTAAACACTTGCCCCCTTAAAATCCCAAAGGTCTTCAACACGATTATTAGCAGTCTCTAAACTGTCTCTGATAACTGCAACTGAATCACTGATTTCTGAACCAACTCTGAACCTGCGATTTTCTAATCTCTGATCTCATCTCAACCAACTGAAGTTCTGAACCCTCTGCTCTACACTGACTAAAAGGAAACTATTTGATTGATCTGCTGAAATTGGGGACCTCTGGTCAAGATCTGATATAACTCTGACACTAATCTCAACAATTGCAATGACTGACTACTGTACTGACCCTGACCTGATCTTTCTCTCCCTGACTTCATCCCAGCAATTGAAATTCTGCACTCTCTGCTACGCACTGCTTAAGAAAGAACCATCTGAAAGCTCTGCCAACTCAGAACATCTGATCTATATTTGAAAAACAATTGATCCCCGGCACTCCATGCAGATGAATTATATGATATACACACACTTCGGTATACCTATTCTAATTGGGATTCTTTTCATGCTGCACTAAGGTGAGTTGACTTTGATCATCTGTCGACTACAACCTCCTAAGGAATCAATGCTCTTCCTGACTCCTTAATAACCTGTCATAACATTCCATCATGTTATACTTTCATTCCCACACAGAACTCTCTCCGGTACTTGAAAAAGTTTTCCTAGCTTACATTGCCAAATTCTCACTTACTGATATCTCCAACACTCACAACTTGATTGGCGATATCTATCTTCATGCCGATCTACCAATCCCAATGATGTAGATTTTGACTCATCTTCGTACTGTCTGGACAACGCTCAAATTGCTATGATGAGTTTCCCATAAGATCTCTTCTTTAATCTCTGTATCGACAATTACATACAATCGTCCTCAGAACTTTAGCGTTCTGTTATCAAAAATCTGAAAATCAACCTCTCTCATCTGCATTCTCTTATAGAATCTTCTGAATTTCTGAATCTATCCACTGAAGCGATTTGATTCTGATCTGAACTTTCGGCTCAATTCTGAGGGTAGTCTTAAGATTCAAAGGTGGCCTACCTTAGATTTGAAAACCGAATTTCAAACTTTCTCAAATAAGATCCAATCCTTGAGTACCAACTGTGCAACTAAGGACTCTTGACTCAGTGCATTTGTGACTTTGCTCACATTTTCAGAGTGATACGAAATATCATAGTTATCATGCTTAACGAGTTCCGTCCAGCGACGCTATCTCATATTCAACTCCCGAGGTCTCAACTGACGGGACGCATATGCAACAACCCTATCCTGTTGCATCAACAAGTAATCAAATCCTTTAAAGGATGCATCATTGCAGATCTCATAACTTTCAGGACCAGATGGAATGGTCAGCACAGGTGCGGTAGTCAACTTCTGCTTAAGCTCTTGAAAACTACGCTCGCACTCATTTGTCTACACGAACTTTTCTTATTTCCTCAGTAGTTGAATCAACTGCAACACTGACGTTGAAATCCCTTCCACAAAACTTCTGTAATATCCTACTAATCCCCAGAAACTTCTAATCTCCATCACTGTCGTCAATCTCGGCCAACTATTCACTGCTTCAATCTTGGATGGGGTCTACAGAGATTTCTTCGCCTGAAATCACGTGACCTAGGAACGCAACACGAGTCATCCAAAACTCACACTTGCTAAACTTAGCATGAAATTGAAGAGTCCTCAAGGTCTGAAGTATCATCTTCTAATGTCTCTCGTGCTCCTCTGCACTCTTCAAACACACCAAGATAATTTCGATGAACGCGATCATAACTGATTCAAGTACCCTCAAACATTCTGCTCATTAAACCCAAACAAATAGCTATGGTGTCCATCAAACCATACAGTATTACAACGAACTCATAACTGCCGTATCGAGCGCAAGATTCTAACTTCGGTATGTCCCTTTTTCCTGATCTTCAACTAATGATACCATGACCTCCAGTCGATCTTGAGGAATATCGACATACAGACACAATGAACCAACTTTCCTCTTCACTAATAGAATGGGTGTTCCCTAAGGTGATGCACTGGAACATATGAATCTCCTATTCAACACTTCCTACATCTGCACTTTCAGTTCTTTTAACTCGGGTAACACCATCCGGTAAGGAGCCTTAGGGATTGGCTCTGTTCCGGGTGCTAATTCAATCACAAACTCTATGTCTCTTTCTGACAGCAGACTTAGCAATTCTTCCTGACACACCTCAGAGAACTTCTGTACCATGGCTAAGTTTCTCATATCTGGCTTCTCAACTGACGCATCTATTATAGTTGCCATGTAGATTCGATAACCAACAACCTGAACCAAGTTATCTTCAGTGACGAATAACAAGGATCGAAGTTCCTCTTCAGCTTCCAGTGATTCAAAACTTTCACACGCTAACTGAACAAACTGAATTATATCACTGCCACAATTCATAACAGTAGAAAGCTCCTCGAGCCAAACCTTTTCATAAATGACTTCCAAGTCATACATAAGCAAACCCATCAGGTACAACTATAGTCAAATACTCATATTCCTATTACTTTATTACAACAACGGAAACTCCACAACCTTCACTGAAAATTCTGTTGCATTACTCTGCATAAAACATCTCATAAATATTCTTCTTTTGATTGATGCATGGTCGATCCCTTCATGCTATTCTAGCCATCCTAGCGGCGTCCAATTTGCGGTAACGGTAATCATGCTCTTATGGACTTACGCGGACAATTCCTAACTCGATGGCCGTGCTAGCCACGTTCAAAGCATGCTCCCCTTTTTACTCTGACACCAGGCTAACTCATGCCTCCTTTCCATTGACTCGGCACACAATCAGTAAGTCATCTACCTCCCATCAAGGAATATCATGCACCCTTCTTTGCACTGGGGTCTGTTCCAAGTACCCCATTAGATGTCCCGAAGCATGCTTCTTCTGTTCTGTCTTATCAATGACGGTGACAGAAATAGCTGCGACTCCATCTTTCTATACGGACCATCTTTGATCAAATGACTATACTGGCGACCCTTGTAACAAGTCATTTCTCTCTTATAGCACAGAACATATCCCTGTCCTTTCTTACAGACACGACACCCATCGATCGAGTTTAGCACTGACTTTCCGATTCTACTCTTCCGGTCAGGTGAAATGGGGCACCATTCTTCTGACATCGGCATTTCCCCCAATCGATTTCCATTTCTGCTTAAACTGAACTTTGACTCAGATACGGTGGCTTGATCCTCGATCACAACTCCAGATTAGGCCTCAACAAGTGCGGCAATAACAACGGTCACAACACTGGCAGCGGTAGAAACAACAGCAATAACAACGGCTCGATGCTGAGCTTACTGACCCAACAAGCTTCCAAATGACACTAGCGCCTGAACGATCCCAACGAACCTAAGATCGTTCGGTGCTGCTACACTCTAAGTACCGACTTGCGGCGGTACTCTCACACTCGCGCTGGTCTAAGCCTGCGCTCTACCTCAGGTACCGACTCTTGTCAGCATCCTACCCCAAGGTATAGGTCCTACTGACCTCTTCCAAGGAGTTCTCCACTCCTGGTCACTCATCCTACAGGCTCTTTATAGACACCTGCTTTCCGATTCCAACATCAGGTTAGAATTTGAGTGACCCCACAAACAAGCTACCAAGCAGCTATCAACCACATGCATCAGCATAAATAGAGCCTTTCCTACTAACTATCCCATGACTCATCGCACCTTATCACTCCATACATAGACCATGCTCTGATACCACTTAAATGAGGATGTCACGCCCCGGACCTCGAGCGCGCCAACATCCCACTGCGGTCGATCAAATGCGACATTCCCAGGTAGTGTCGCCGACCCCATTCATTTATTAATGCGCAAGCGGAACGTATTATAAAACCCCTGACAATAAAATACGGGATAGAAAAGCAGGAAACAAACCACAACATAACACTTTCATAATTCAACAGAATTACAAACAGAAGACTACGGCCAATAGTCTACACAAGACCGGCTCTTAAAAAGGAATTGTCCTACGACCTACAAGTCGGACACGTTCCCCAGTCTTATTACTTCACGTCTGCAACTCCTCAAAGCCAACCAAAGCTATCTGGTTGCTCCGTCCACCAGGGACCTGAAATTTTAATCCCACAACCGGGATGAGACGATGTCTCAGCAAGTTCAACCCCCTAAACCCCTATTTGAAAGAAAATACGCCCCGGGTGGCCTAACCACATCACACAGAAGACTTACCTCGCCTCAGCCTTTATCTGCAGGTTAGCACAATTTATACAAACCAACCACGTGCAATTATGATAACCAAACAACCATGGCACAATCACATTATCAAACAATTCAACCACTTGGATCGTCTCAGCGATCAATCGACTCGGCCGATTACATGTCATTCTAGCAAATCAATCATTGCTCTCAACTACGGCCCTACTCGGCAAATTTGAATCAGTGGCATCACGGCCTCACTCGGCGCGACCTTTATCAGGTGTTAATTCACGGCCCCACTGGGCACGACCTCTAATAGGTGGTATTTCACGGCCTCACTGGGCACGACCTCTAATAGGTGGTTAATCACGGCCTCACTGGGCACGACCTCTCATAGGTGGTTCATCACGGCCTCGCTGGGCATGACCTCTCATAGGTGGTCAATCACGGCCTCATTGGGCACGACCTCTAATAGGTGGTCAATCACGGCCTCACTGGGCACGACCTCTAATAGGTGGTCAATCACGGCCTCACTGGGCACGACCTCTAATAGGTGGTTAATCACGGCCTCACTGGGCACGACCTCTAACAGGTGGTATTTCACGGCCAATCGCCCATTCATTTCCACACTTAGGATTTTATAAAAAGTCCCTATATATCGCAATCACACTCAATTTGCCACAACCAATCATCAATATCAAATTCTAAATGCACAGCAGTGATTGGCACGAAATTCTGATCAACTGGGATCAAAAATAATTTTTCCGTTTTTTTTTTAATAATAATATTTAATAATTTCGGAATTAATATAATATTATAAATTTCCAGAATTTCGAAGCAATTAAATAATTCAAAATAAAAACCCTATTATGTCACATCAAGGCTTTATATTAAAAATAAACATACTTAACTTTAAACTAAACACACTTTAACTTAATTAAACACCATAATCTAATCATCAACCAAATAAACTAATTTAACCAACTAAGCTTACTTAACTTAGGCTAAGCACACTTAGGGCATCATTAACCGTCTAATCAAGGTTTAGTGAGTTAAACTCACCGGATTAGCGAGCCGAGCGGACCAAAACGACGGGGACGCCGAGGAGAACAACTTTCCTCAAAGCGGGCCGAGCATCCGGGCTCGGGAAGGCGGCCAAAACGGGCCACAAAGGGGCTGCCATACCCATTTTCTTCTTCTCTGTTTGCTGCTGGTTGGGGGCGAAGGAGGGCAGATCCGGGGCTGGTTGGGGTCGGGATTGAGCGGAGGAGTTGAACTGGATCTAGGCGGGGCTTCACGGTGGCCGGAGGTGGTCGGAGGGAGCTCCGGTGGGTCTCTACCGTCCCTCAAGACCACCGAACAGCAGTTGGCCAGGCGGTTCGTGGACGGGGGTGGACGGCGCGGCTGGGCAATCGCGGAGCTGCGACGGCGCATGGCGACGACGGCCTTGGCTCCGGTTACGGTGGGATGAGGTTGCTGCTTCTGCGTTTGCTGTCTTCAAACGAAACAGAGAAGGAGAAAGGGGCGGAGGCACGCGGTCGATGCACGAACGGCGAGGTGCTCGAGCGGCGGCGCGTGGGCGGCGACGATGGCGAGAGGCGTGGACGATGGTTGCTGCTTCCCCTGGTCTTCGGTCTCCACAGAACCGAGCAGCCGGAGAAGGAAGATGAAGAAGATGGAGGAGTCGCACGGAGAGAGGAAGAAGAGAGAAGGAGGAGAGAGAGAGATGGGACCATTCCCTTTTCTTTTTCTTTTTTTCTTTAATCCAACCAAAAATGGCCCACCTCATGACCTCATGGATGACATCACACTCCACTCACCCAATCCTCCACAACCTCTTCCAATGGTTGCAATTTATTTTTCCGCCGGGGCATAAAATCTTGTACATCCAATTTCTTCAAATCTCATCAATTCTCTTCCAATTGAATCAAATTGAAGTCCATAAAATAAATCCAATGTCACCACACTTCAATTCACATCTTCACTTGATCATAGAACCAACTTAAGTCCCAAAAGCGCGACCAAAGACGAGCCTACTAATTTCTCGAGCCAAATTAGTCATACCTTGATTAATTTGCCGAAAAACTCGGCTTGCATGAAAAATCTTCCGAAGATGAATTAATGATCCTAAAGCGATTTGTGACACACCCAGACTTCTAATTTCTGAATTCGATCTCAATTCCACGGTTAATTTCACTTTGGCACGATACTAGCGCGGCCTAACCTAGCGGGTAGCCTTTAGAAATTTTCATGCATTTGACCTGTGGTTGATCATTTCAAGCCACAATGTACATCTTTGAAACATTGGCGACTTTCGGTTGTCGGGGAAATCTCAAGGTTTCAAATACGAACACAGGGTACCCAATCGACAGAAAAGTCGATCCAGTGCCGATCGACAAGAATTGTGCGATCTGGTGGAATCACCCACACCTGATCACATGCCTCTGTCGAGTCGACCTATCTCCGATCTCTAATCGATTTTAATTGTGCCGTAATGACCCTTGCAGATTAGCTCGGTCGAAAGGTCGCTTCCTGGCCAAATTCTCGAGTCTGATGCATTAGAATTTCTTAATGACTTCACTCGATAGACTAGTTTTCACATGAGTGGCCGACTCAAGGAAAAGAACTATATGCATGCCAACGAAATGCCCGTATCAATTTATTGAAAATAGAATTGGAAAATCGGGATGTCACATGCTTCAAGTAAAGTTTTTCATTTATCAAATGTCGTCTGTCTTCTACAAGGGATTGGATGGCTTATATCATCAAAGAAATAAAAACAGAGCGTTGAAACTAGGAGAAATAAAGGAGCATTGAAACTAGGAGAAATAGTAAAGAGCATGGAAACTATAAACTAGTAAAAGATCATGGAAACTATAAGCTAGTAAAAGCGTCATGCGAGCTCCCAAGGTGTCTTTCAAGCTTCCGGAATGGACTCAAGATATCGTTACGGCTTCTCGGTTTTGTCGAGCTTGAATGCGGGCCGATCTTCTTGGTCGAGAGAGTTGGTCTTCAATACGGGCTGCATCATCCTCCCCATCTTTAAAAGAATTCGTCCTCGAATTCTCGCCATCATCATCAGAAGAATCTCCCACATAAGGTGTTAAATGTCGAACGTTGAAGACGTCATGAATCTTCAATGAGAAGGAAGATTTAATCGATACGCATTAGGATTGATGCACTCAAGAACTTCGAGAGGTCCAAGCTTTCAGTCACTAAGCTTGTTCTAAGTTCCGATGGGATGCCGTTCCGGTGGCAAATAAGCCCAAACAAAATCTCCAGGTTCAAATATAACTTCACGCCGGTGCTTGTTGATATCTGTTTTATAGGATTCAGTTTTGTCGCGCCAAAAATGTCCTTCACGGTGAACTTCATAAATCAACCTTTGCCGGAGAGAACAATCCGGAACACATAAACGGTTTCTTTTGAAAAGAAAACCATCACATACAGTAAAATCAGCAAGCTTCTTTTCATGTGAGGTATGACAGAGGCAACTTCATTCTTGGAAAAGTAGCCTTTTTTGAACTCTTCCAAAAGAGGTTGAACTTGATGAGGTACGACAGAGGCAACTTCATTCTTCTCACTAGGTGCCAACATAATCTTCTTGCCTCCAAATTCAAAAGAATATGTATTTCGATAACCATCATGCATAGTTCTCCTATCGAATTGCCATGGTCGCCCAAGAATAATGTGACTAGCATCCATCGACAGAACATCACACCATATCTTGTCATTATAAATAGAACCAATGGACAGATTAACAAGGCATCATTTTGAAACAGTTACCTCAGCGCCTTTCTTCAACCATGACATTTTATAAGGTGTAGGGTGCATTTTTAATTCCAACTTTAGCTTGTTTGCCACTACTTCAGAAATTATATTCTCACAACAACTAGAGTCAATAATTAATTGACACACATTTCCCGTGATTGTGCAAGCAGAATGAAAGATATTGGTACGCAGCCACCTATATCTCCAGTGTCATCTCGAGGAGTAAGAAAAATTTTCCTCACCATAAGAAGTTCACTAGTGTCAGCATGCACTATTTGTTCATCATCCGCAGCTTCTTCATCATTGTTCAACTCCTCTTCAAGTGGATCCTCAGCATTCTTATCAGAATCATTATCCACCAAGAAGGCTTTACCGGCTGGTCGATTCTTATTGATTCGACAATTGCTAGCACGATGACCCAACTCCCCACAAGAATAGCAACGTATTTCGGATGTAGCAAGTTGCTTCAAAACATGGGGTTGAATAGAAGACTTACTAGCAGATTGCGTTGTAGCCTCAGCAACTTTAGCAGTGTTAGTGGTTCGACTTATCATGGTAGTTGATTGTTGTCTCCGAGAATGAGAGCGCTCCATTTTGAGTGCTCGTTGGTGTGCATCTCCTAAGTCCCAAATGTTGAGGACTTCCAAGGCGTCTTGAATGTAAAATTGAAGACCGTTCAAGTATTTGTTCACAAGCACATCCTCCAGGTCCTGGATATTGTTACGAATCACCAACTCATTGAATTCATTGGTGTATTGGTCCATTGTTCGCGTACCTTGTTTTAGATTTTGGTACCGTTGGTAGAGCTCTCTCTTATATCCTTTGGGAAGAAAATATATTTGAATCTTGCCCTCCATCTTTCTCCACAAAGTGATTGGTGCTTCGCCAACGGCTTGGCGAGTTTGTTTTTCACGTCTCCACCAAGCAATCGCCTTGCCTCGGAATCGCATAGCGATGATCCCAACTTGACGATTCTCCGGAACATTTCGATGCTCAAACACCTCATTCACAAGTGTTAGCCAATCAACAATTTCATCAGGAGACTCAGTACTTGTATATTCTGGAACATCTTTCTTGACTTCCTTTTCCCAATCTGGCTCACAAATATGTTGTAAACAATGTTGAACATGCCTCCGACCGTGAATAGGTTGAACACTCTCCGAAGAAGAAGAGTCACCATGGGAATCTTCAGTCCTGGAATGGGGTGGAGAATTATTTGCTTCAGCCCTCAAACACTGAACTTCTTGTGTCAATTTGTCAATTTGTTGTTACATATTCTCAGCGAGTGTGTGCAACTCATCGAGGGGAACGGTTCTGCCACCACGACATCTAGCTTGTCTTGTAGGCACTGTCCTCTCGTCCAAAGCTCTGATACCAAATGATGCAAGCCAAGGGTCGGCTTTCTCAAGTAGTAGGATCGGGAGAGTGACTTGCACACGGGAAACGGGACGAACAGGAATTTCAGCACTGCGCGAGCTCAGGAGAACAGTCGTATCTTTGTCGATACAGATCGGATCAACCTGATTCCAAAGCCAAATGAACAAAGGCTTCTGGATCTGAAATTTCTCTGTTTTGGGTTTTCTGAAATAAGCACTGTAGGATGGTCGAATTTGGGTTGGAAATGACGAACAGAATAGGAAAAGATAGAAAGTTCGTTGGTTGCACTTCTAGGCCTCCAAGGAAGTTGAGGGGGCACCGATTCTTCTAGATCGATGACTGCAACTCTTCAAGGATGCAGATTTTGAAAGCTCCGACTCTTCAAGGACGGAGTGAAAACTCTTCTAGGTTTTCAAAGGGATGAACTTGTAGGTTCATGATATTTGCTTCAAGCAAAGTTTTTCATTTATCAAAAGTCGTCTGTCTTCTACAAGGGATTTGATGGCTTATATCATCAAAGAAATAAAAACAGAGCGTTGAAACTAGGAGAAATAAAGGAGCTTTGAAACTAGGAGAAATAGTAAAGAGCATGGAAACTATAAACTAGTAAAAGAGCATGAAAACTATAAGCTAGTAAAAGCGTCACGCGAGCTCCCAAGGTGTCTTTCAAGCTTCTGGAATGGACTCCAGATATCGTTACGGCTTCTCGGTTTCGTCGAGCTTGAATGCGGGCCGATCTTCTTGGTCGAGAGAGTTGGTCTTCAATGCGGGCTGCATCACCTCCCCTGTTCCATTCTTATATTACTCGATTATCTTTCATATGTTCAAGTTTAACCCCGTGAAAGGGATTCTGGTGTGCCAAATGTTTATGTAGCTTCACTAGCTCAGCTTTGCACTAGGATGTTCTCCTCTCCGTTTAGCTGAATTTCTGCACATGCAGCTACTTGACATTAACTTCCTAGTTTCAGTAAAATATCAGAGTAGATCAGGTTGGGGGATCACAATTGATTTTTCTTCTCGTCTCTTGTGGGTGTTTGGTGTGATACTTCTGTGCCACCGGGTGCGAATAGCATTCTGCTCTAGTTGAACATGTTCTTTTACGTATTCATTTTATTCTTGCCTGTGGTGGGCATATTAACAAGACATGATTTTATGCCCGAGCATGTGTTGGCATTGCACCCGACCCTCATTAGGAGCAGATGGAAGAGATTAAGACTGCAGTTTCCCCGCCTATTATAACTATTTTAGCATAACCAGTCGAGCATTCAGGAATTTTTCCAGGAAAGTTCCTACTCAATCAGACCAGATTTTGTGGGATTCATGCAGGATGGAGCTTATTGGAAGCTCCTAATTATAAGGTCAGGCCCTGATCGGACCCTAAAACCCCTGGAAGATTAGCACTTCGCCTTACTAGTTGAGCTTATGGAGCTTATTTAGCTGAGATGCTAAAGATGCAGAGGAGTCTCGACAGCATGATCAAAGATGTGTAGAAAACTGTAGATAGTTACCTCTTATGCGGTAATTTATATACATGGACACTCTCTCTTTGTGAACTGATCACTTATATTAAATGGAAACCAAACTGCTTTTTAGACGTGGTAAGTATTGTATGATGTCGTAAACTCCATGAGCATGATATCTTAATGTCATCGCGACATCCATTTAACCAGACATGTCGGTTTTGAAACCCGGAATTCCTGGATGTAAACTTTTGTAGAGTGTCTGCAGAATTATGTTCGTTCATCATTGTAACCATTCCTCTCCAAATTGCACAAGACCTCACAACGTCGCCGTGGAAAGCATCCATCGATTGCATGCTTGATGAAAATTTCCACGAATGTTCGAGCATGTTCAATTTCCACGGAGCAACTTGTAGTTGGTTTGAATTCATGGGGATTGAATCAACTGCTGGCTCTGCCTTCTTTTTCCATCAATTTCATCTTAAAAAGTCTCCAACAAACATGTATGACGAAGTTCGATCGAATTTTTCCAAGTGCGTTCTTTGAAAAGTATCAAGGTCCCGCCAAGCTTCTGGAGCAGGGTCACATTATTCTAAATTTGACAAGTTCTCTTTCACCATTGATTTCTATAAGAAAAAAAGGGGAAAAATAAAGAAAATGAAGAAAGATAAATTCATAGAGACATTATTATCAGAAAAATTAATATCGATGATATATTATAAGATTTTTTTTTTAAAATTTGATGGATATATCAATAGAACTAATAAGATACTTCAAGATAAAAGAAACAAAATCAAGTAACTCATTATATACTCTAAAATGGTTTATTAATTGCTGCTAAATAAATGGTTTATTATATAAAAAAAAGATTGACTAATAAAATATACGTACAAATATCACCTTCTATTTTAATTAATCATTTCCTTTTACTACAGCTGGAGCTTTTATAAAACTTCAGACCATATGGCAAAATTATTATTCTAGATAGAAATATGTGTTTTTTTTTTTTTTTTGGTCAAAGATAGTGATAGATATATGGGCAAAGGCTGTCCACAACTTTGGTTCAAACTCGCTGTGGAGAAAAGGAGGAGCAATTGCATCTACGCGGAGGAGGAATGGTCGCCTCTCTCACCTGCCATGAACGACCGGACGTACACGAGAGACTCTGGTGGCGTGGAAAAGTGGAAAAATCTCTATAAGAACGCCGGTTTCATCCTTAAGGCCGAAGTAGCTCAACTCAAGGAGCACGCCTGTTTCATCAAACATGGCTTCAGTTATACTAGGAATCCTTCTCCTACTCGTTCCACTTCCCCTTTCCACCGAAGCTCAGTTCGGCGGCAACTTGACCTTGGGCAACTCGTCAACGGCAAACGACCAGAACTCTTCCTGGTCGTCCCCGTCGGGTGAGTTTGCCTTCGGCTTCCGGAGAATGGGAGCAGGAGCTTATTTGTTGGCTATATGGTTCGAGAAGATAGAGGACAAGACCATAGTCTGGTCGGCAAATGGCAATAGTCTAGCACCTGAAGGTTCGAAAGTCCAGTTGACCGCGGAGGGTGGGCTGGTGCTTACCGACCCAAGAGGGAGAGAGCTGTGGTCTTCTGGCCTGACCAGCACTGGCTTAGCGTATGCGGCCATGCTCGACACGGGGAACTTCATCCTATCGAGTGCGAGCCACGTCAAGTTGTGGGATTCGTTCAGCCAACCGACGGATACGATACTGCCTACGCAACGGTTAGATCTTGGGACTAAAGTCAACGCTCGCTACTCCAAAATGAATTACTCCGCCGGGAGATTCCACTTCAACCTAGGAGACAATGGAAATCTCGTATTCTATGCCACGCCTCACCCGCGGGATCCCGCAGATGCTTACTGGGCTAGCGACACTGTCGATAGTGGCTTCCAGTTGATATTCGATCAAAGTGGTCAGGTCTACCTCACGGCTAAGAATGGAAGGATGCTCAAACTGCTCACCTCAGGCACAGTCCCGACCAACGGATTTTACCAAAGAGCGATCCTTGAATACAACGGGGTATTCGTGCAATATATCCACCCTAAGATGGCGAATTCAAGTTCTGGCTTGCCAATGGGTTGGTCGAGGGTCTCTACCCCAGTCCCGCCAAATATATGCACGAGCATCAAGCAAATTATGGGTTCTGGAGCTTGTGGCTTCAACAGCTACTGTACTCTTGGAGAGGATTGGAGGCCCCGATGCCAATGCCCACCTGGATATACTCTGTTAGATTCAACGAATGAGATGAACGGATGCGTACAGGACTTCGTACCACAGAGGTGTAATGGAAGTAGGCCCGAAACAGACCAGTTCGTTTTGCGTGAAATGCTCGAAACAGACTGGCCAATGTCCGATTACGAGCATAGCACAACACGAACCGAGGACTGGTGCAGAGAGGCTTGCTTGGCTGATTGTTTTTGCGCAGCCGCCATTTTCAAGGATGGAGCTTGCTGGAAAAAGAAGAACCCTCTTTCCAATGGAGGGAAGGGTCAATGGGAGAATGGAAAGGCTCTGATCAAGGTCAGGATACATGACACGACTTCAAAATGCACAAAAAACGACCAGAAGAAAAACAAGAACACGACTCTGATGATCATCAGATCAGTGCTGTTGAGTAGCTCTGTCTTTGTGAACTTGCTTTTACTCCTTATTACCTATTTACTGTATAGAAGCTTCCGATCTAGGGATTCTAAGTTGTCACGACCAGTCCAAATCAATCAAGTTATAGGCATGCGGACTTTCACTTATCAGGAGCTTCACAAAGCAACATATGGATTCAAAGAAGAACTGGGTAGGGGTTCTTTTGGAACAGTGTACAAAGGTGTTCTCGGATCTGAGGAGACAAACTTTGTGGCAGTAAAAGTGTTGGCGACGAGGATTGGAGAAAGTGAGAAGGAGTTTAAAAGAGAAGTGAGTGCAATTTGCCAAACTAACCACAAGAACTTGGTGCAGTTGCTTGGATTCTGCAATGAAGGTCAACATCGACTATTGGTGTATGAGTTCATGAGCAATGGCACTTTGGCGGATTTCCTATTTTGTGCTTCAAGGCCCAGCTGGTACAGAAGAATAGAAATTGTCTGTGATGTTGCGCGGGGGCTCTCTTATTTGCACGAGGATTGCACCAGGCATATAATCCACTGCGACATCAAGCCGCATAATATTCTTCTTGATGGCTCTCTCACTGCAAAAATCTCAAACTTGGGGTTAGCTAAGCTCTTGATGGCGAACCAAACACGAACCACCACTGGAGTCAAAGGAACCAGAGGTTATTTAGCACCAGAATGGTTTAGGAATATGCCTATTTCTAGCAAAGTAGATGTTTACAGCTTCGGCATTTTGTTGGTTGAGCTCATCTGCTGCAGAAAGAACTATGAGCCGAAAGCGGAAATTGAAGCTCAAATTGTAATGGCTGACTGGGTGTATGACTGCTACTATAATGGGAGCGTGCTTCAGCTAGTGGAGAGTGATGAGGAGGCATCAAGGGACATAAAGAGGGTGAAAAGATTTGTGATGATAGCATTGTGGTGCATCCAGGAAGACCCGGCTTTGAGGCCAACCATGAAGAAAATTACTCAGATGTTGGAAGGAGCTGTTGAAGTCCCAGTACCTCTAGTTCCAAGCTCTTTTATGAGTTTAATATGATTTTGCTTATTTAAGACCACTATTGTCTGTAATCATGAAAAGTACTCGTATTGTCTGTAAGTGCTTTTACGCATACTGTCTTCATATGGATCCCGATTAAATAAGCTATATTATCAGTCAAGTTTAACATTTCCTCGCATGTATCCAAGAGAGAACGGGTTGATGATTGTCGCAAAAGGGATTGCATGCGAGGCCGAATGCAACTATCAAAGCATTTTCATTGACATTTTGCTTCATGAAAATTGCATTTGACACGGTGGAAGAGTATTTTAACTTGATCCAAGCAAAACAGACCTTATCTGCTAAATTAGATGATGAGAAAGCATATGAAACTTGCCGATCCTCGTGTCGTGGATCGTTGTCCTGGAATCCCAATTTCAACAGTTCTGCTACTTTTTTATTCATATAGGAGGGACACTTCTTCTAGACCAAAGAAATCCCAGTCCGCAAATCACATAGTTGGAAGTATAATATGAGGGCGGCTAGCAGGTACCACCTAGAGGGCGTGTATATATGATACTACAAAATCTTGACAAATTAAAACGGAATAGAATGAGTCAAGATTAAATTCTGAATAAGGGTCGGATTTTGGAATGCAGTAGCACAGACTTTGAAGCACCTACCGAGTGTGCAATAAACAATAGCAAAAAACAATAAGAGTTTAGAGAAAAGAAAGATGCACACGAAATTTGTAATGGATTGGTTTATATTAAGTTTATATCCACTCTTTCACGCTAATAATCTACTGGTTGGATTTTACTAGATAATTAATGACTGGTTACAATCAAGTTGTGTTGCTTATACCCAAGTGTTTCTACCCAAAGCTGGTGCTGCTTATACCCAAGCTGATAGGACTCATTATCTTACACCAAAACACACACTTATAACACTATCAACACCTCTCAAATGATTACAAATTTAAACTCGCAGTATCTGGTCGAAGTTCACTTAGATTTTGGAATTATAGGCTCTACGTTTCGTCTCTTACAGGCTCCTTGGCTCTAGTATGTGGTTGAAGTTCGCTCAAGCTATGTAAGGGATTACATAATAAGACGATCTTTCTTCTTGATGCATCTATTGAGAAATTGCGAGAACTGACACAAGGCAGATAATTTTTTAAGCAATACATATTCCTTTCCAAATGATCATCTTGTATAAACAACTTAGTGAGCAATGGTCAAAGCCATTCCATAACGGGTCCAAACAAGACGAAACTGGAAAATATAACGTCCAAATGATCATTGGAGATCTTGTATAAACAACTTAGTGAGCAATGGTCAAAGCCATTCCATAACGGGTCCAAACAAGACGGAACTGGAATATATAACGAGACGAGACAATGGAAAGATCCCGTAGATTAAAATCTATAGATCGATTTGCACCAGAAGCTTAATGGGTTCGATTTCATGTTTGTCTCATTTAGCTATGGCGCCTGCTAGCGTGTTCGCCATCTTTTTCATGTCTTATTCTCAATTCGATGGAACAGACAATACTTTGGTCAAGGGCCTCCGTCTTTCGTTTGTTTCACTGCGGAAAAGTCTGCTTGCGCCAATTTCATAGAAGGAGATGAATGCCCCCATTCATGCAGCTGGCGAAGCAGAAAGTCATTAGACGATCATGAGCTTGTTCCCTTCGCATGAATGCATGAGGCCATTCCATTCAATGCATGTACTTCGTCCTTGTCCAATGCATGCTCAATTTAAGAGCATGTGGCCCAATGTCATCTTCATGTGGCCGGCCCACGTTAAGTTATTTGGAGTTAGGGTTTGACCATGCTGCTTTGCTGGGCCACGACTCGGTTAATTCTCCTTCGGATTTTTGATGATGCATATTAGAACTAAAAACAATCTCCAAGGTGAATATCTGTAAACCGCTATGTTAATGATGTATGAGTGAAAATGATATCAAAGGCTTCAATGTTCTTGTCGAGTCGAATCTCCCATGATGTAGCAAAAATAACAATTCCCTTAATTGCGATGAAATGTAGTGTGAAGCTTTTTTTTATTAAGAATCGACAGATTGAATCCCCAATTTCAGACGTCAACGGCGAGTCCCCAAGCAAAAGCCACGTCTAGCTAGCGTGAGTAAACTAAGCTCCATTCAACTCCATCCATCTCTAATCTCTATCACCTTGATGTCCTTGAGAAGAAACCGAATATAGAACAAGATCTGTATATGAAAGAGATTTAGATCTGAACAATCAATGAAAAATACCTCAGCTCAAATGTATTTCTTCTTCAGAACTTCTAGTTCAAGCTTTACAGGACTTCACCATTCTCGGAATACAGAGGTGAAAGAGAAAGCACAAGATGAATCAAGAAAAACTAGAGATGGAAGAATGAAGGTAAACTCTCGCACACCCTTCTCTCATTCTCTTATCCTTTTATACTAGTTCAGCTATTTCTGTTACAGACTTGTTACAACAGAATAACCAATATAGAAGCATATGAGTAGTTCTTTTATCTGTGCAGCTCCTTTAATTTGCTTGATCAACTTCTATGTTTCAGGTTTTGCTGTCATGGATCGCCAGCTCATCAATTCACCTGGATCGCCAGCTCACGACCTTCCTCTGCTCAAGCTTCCTCTGTTCCAGCCTCCTCTGCCTCAGTTACTTCATTAAGTTTGGCTCTTCTACTATCACCAACTCTTGTGTTCAACTGTTCTTTTAATATCTGTTTAATTCCTCTAACATCCCCCCTCAAATTGGGAATGGATAGAGTACAGATTCCCAATTTGGTTCACATATAAGAGTGTGCGCTTCTTGTTAGTGGTTTGGTGAAGACATCAGCTAATTGGTAAGGACTTGGAATGTATTTGACTTGTAAAGATCCTGAGGATACTTTTTCCCGAACGAAGTGAAAATCTACTTCAATATGTTTGGTTCGAGCGTGTAAAACAGGATTCAAAGTGAGAGAGATTGTTGACTTATTATCACAGTATAAATGAATAGGAGGAGTAAGAGAACAACCTATATCACGCAATACAAAACTGACCCAAGTAAGATCGGCAGTGGCTGATGCAAGAGCACGGTATTCAGCTTCAGTGGAGGATCTGCTCACTGTGGGCTGTTTCTTTGCTGCCCAGGATATAAGGTTGGATCCAAGATATATACAAAAACCAGCTGTTGATCTTCTGGTTTCTGCACACCCTGCCCAATCTGCATCGGAGAAACCATAGAGATGCATGGTACTGTGGGAGTGAAGAAATAAGCCAAGCTTGAGAGTACCCTTTATATATCGCAAGACTCTTTTTAAGTGGTTGAAGTCTGCAATTGTGGGTTGCTGCATTCTTTGGCAGAGTATATTGGTGGCATAAGCAATGTCTGGTCTGGTTAATGTGAGGTATTGCAGACCTCCAACTAGACTCCGGTACTCAGTGGGATTGGTCAAAGGTATAGTATCATTGATTAAAACAGGTGGTTTTAACGAAAGAGGAGTTGAAACTGGTTTGGAGTCAAGCATATGAGCTCGGGTGAGGAGGTCTAGAGCATATTTGGTTTGACATAGGAATAGGTAATCCGAGGTTCGTGTAGCTTCAATGCCAAGGAAATAGTGTAAAGACCCTAGATCCTTCATATGAAAATGAATGCTCAGAGAAGTAATAAGTGCAGAAATCATTTGAGGGGAGCTTCCAGTGAGAATGATGTCATCTACATACAATAATAAGAGAGTAGTTGCTGTTTCAGTATGCAGAATGAATAGGGAAGGATCAGTAGAGCTGCAGAAAAATCCATATTCGAGCAGGAAGCTGCTAAATCTGTCAAACCAGGCTCGAGGAGCTTGTCGAAGTCCATAAAGAGATCTTCGAAGGAGACAGACATGGTGGGGCTTTTGTGATTCTTTAAATCCTGGAGGCTGCTCCATGTACACTGTTTCACTTAAGGTTCCATGTAAGAAGGCATTTTTGACATCTAATTGATGAATTTTCCATTGTTTCATCATAGCAACTGATAGGATTATTCGAATTGTTGCATGCTTTACTACAGGACTGAAGGTTTCTGTGAAATCAAGACCTTCTTCTTGATGGAAGCCTTTAGCTACAAGCCTTGCTTTGAGCCTATCCAAGCTCCCATCAGGTGCGAGTTTTGCCTTGAACACCCATTTGCACCCGATAATATGCATGTGATCATCTCTAGGAACTAATTCCCAGGTTTGATTCTGATATAAGGCATCCATTTCTTCTTTCATTGCTTGATACCACCCTTGGTCTGCTAAGGCAGCCTTTACTGTTTTTGGTTCGATAGGACCTTAATACTCAACTAGACATGCATATTTAGGATTTGCTTTAACAATTCCAGATCGAAGTCTAGTTTGCATAGGATGAGTTGAAGAAGTACCTTGTATTTGTTCAGTTTCAGAACTGATTTGTATTTGTTCTGGATTAGCATTTGATGTTGAGACATTATCTTGATTTGTAGGTATTAGTTCTTCTATGATTGGAGATGACTGATGCAATTCAATTCCACCAGAAGCATTATTAAGATCACTCTGCATCTCAGTATCAGGTACCATCTGTATTTGTGATTGACCTGCAGGATTACATGTACTGAGCTCATTATCCTGCATTACTGGAGTTGTTTGAGTGAATCTGGTATGCTGCAGATGTCTCTTCGATATATTGTCTTGTGATTGATCCTGCTTAGTAGAGCTGGAAATAGAAGATAGTACTCCTTTTATCCACTGTTTGTATAAGTCAGACCCCTGCTGATATTCAGTATGTAGGGTATGAGAAAAGGGAAAGACTTTCTCATCAAATATGACATGTCTGCTGATGTAGACTCTTCCATTTGTAGGTAAGAGACATCTGTACCCTTTATGCTTCTCACTATATCCAAGAAAGATACATGTAAGTGACCTTGGATCAAATTTATGCTTTGTGTAGTGCCTGAGACATGGATAACAGGCTGATCCAAAAACTCGAAGATAAGAATAGTCTGGTGTCTTTTTGTAGAGCTTATAATGGGGTGAATGCATATGTAGTTTTGTTGTAGGAAGAAGATTGATAACATAAACTGCTGTTTTGAATGCATCTACCCAGTATTTCAGTGGTATTTTAGCATGATACATCATTGCTAGACCCAATTCAATCACATGTCGATGTTTTCTCTCCGAGACACCATTCTGCTCTGGTGTGTGAGGGCAAGAAATATGCTGCTTAATTCCACAGTTTTGTAGATGAGTTTGGAATTTACTACTAGTGAACTCACCTCCTCCATCACTCTGGAAGATTTTGATCTTGTGGTTAAGCTGATTTTCTATAAGTCTTTGAAACATAATGAATATCTCATAGACTTCAGACTTTTGTCTCATTGGATATATCCAACTATACCGAGAAAAGTCATCCACAAAAATGACATAGTAGGAGAATTTCTGAACAGATTGAATTGGTGAAGGTCCCCATACATCACAGTGTATTCTTTCTAATGGAACATTCGAGATATGATCTGAGAAATGAAAAGATAAAGCTGAGCTTTTAGCAACTTGACAGCTGCTACATATATTCTGAGCCTTAGAACTAAACTGAATGAGTTGCTGTTTCTGTAGAATCTTCACTATTTTAAGACTGGTGTGAGCAAGTCTTTGATGCCAGACATCCTCTCCAACTTCTGGGTGAGTCTGTGTGAAGAAGACCTCTGCAACTTTAGGTTCCACCTGGTATAGCCCCTTGACTTTCCTTCCTAGCTTCACTGTCGTATGATTGTGATTGTCCTTCATATATACCCCATGTTTATCAAAAATAAAAGAGCAGGGATAATCATCTGTTAGTTTTGATACATATAGAAGGTTCTTTTTGATTTCAGGAACTATTAATACATCATTCAGAGGTAATTTGCTATTTTCTATATTCAATATTCCATTACCAATGCATGAGATTGACAAATGAGATCCATCTCCTATCATGACAGTGTCATTACCATTATATGTACTGCAGTTTCGAATCATACCAGGTTCTGAGGTAATGTGTGCTGTAGCCCCTGTATCTGGATACCATTCTAATCCATAGGGTTCTTCAATGTGAACTGCTGCCAATGCAATTGGTATTTCATCTGCCTGGTACGAGTTATCAAACCTATACCAACATCTGAGTGCTGTATGACCTGATTTCTTACAAATCTGACATTGCAGAGGTCCATTACTCATAGGCTTTGTAATCTGTGTTTGTCTATCACCATTTGAACTTTGTGGTGGATAAGACCTAACACTTTGATATCTCTGTGCAGGATTGGAATATGGTCTAAATCCTTGTCCAAAGTTAGACCAATTATCCTTGTTAACCTGACCTTGCTGAGTTGAATTCAGGTTATTCATTTTAATTTGTTGATTCCTTCCTGCTTCTGTAAAATTATTTCCATAATCCCTTCTAATGAAAGACTGACCTCTGCCATAGTTAGCTTCTCCTCGAAAATTTTCTCTTTGATTTCTGGAATTGACTCTCTGCTGACTTGTTCTAGTTCTTCTTTGCCCATAATAGGCCAGGTTAGTATTATACTCACTCACAGAATATGTTTGTAATCGGGTTTCAAACCTTTCAAGTTGTGAAATAACCTTATCATATTATGGCTGGGGCTTAAGACAATACATGGTTGTCCTGAAAGTTTCATATTCAGAACCTAGCCCTTCAAGTATGCCAAACATTCTTGTTATATCATCAACAGGCTTTCCAATTGCTTTTAACTGATCACAGATGGTTTTGAACTCACGAAGGTATTCACTTAGTGATCTGTTTCTTTTCTTGCAAGCTTGAAGTTTTCCTCTTAACTCAAACTCCTTTGCAACAGATTTCTGTGTAAACCTATTCACGAGAGCCTGCCATACTTCGAGTGAGGTTTCTAAACCAATTATCAAACTTAGAATATTCTCTGATACTGCACCACTTATCCAGGATGATATGAGCTGATCGGTTTTTATCCAATCCAGATGATCAGGATTCATTATTTCTCCTGTCACAGTCTGTATCATTTGAGTTGGAGGTAATGTTTCACCATTAATGAAGCCAATCAGATCATGGCTTTTCAGAAATCTGTTGAATTGAGCTTGCCATAACAGAAAGTTCTCTTCATTCAACTTGATTGTAACGAAGTTAGCTATATTCACATGGATAGGGAAAGGATACTTTTGCACTCTAGTTGCCATTCTTATATGCCCAGAAACTTTGAAGAATCGAAGAAACAATCCAGTAAACTTTGAAGGTAAAGTACCTAAGTAAACACCAGAATCTTTATATTACCTTGCAGTAAGAACATGTCAGATCTATTATTCCCAGGCGATCAGCTCTGATACCATGAGAAGAAACCGAATATAGAACAAGATCTGTATATGAAAGAGATTTAGATCTGAACAATCAATGAAAAATACCTCAGCTCAAATGTATTTCTTCTTCAGAACTTCTAGTTCAAGCTTTACAGGACTTCACCATTCTCGGAATACAGAGGTGAAAGAGAAAGCACAAGATGAATCAAGAAAAACTAGAGATGGAAGAATGAAGGTAAACTCTCGCACACCCTTCTCTCATTCTCTTATCCTTTTATACTAGTTCAACTATTTCTGTTACAGACTTGTTACAACAGAATAACCAATATAGAAGCATATGAGTAGTTCTTTTATCTGTGCAGCTCCTTTAATTTGCTTGATCAACTTCTATGTTTCAGGTTTTGCTGTCATGGATCGCCAGCTCATCAATTCACCTGGATCGCCAGCTCACGACCTTCCTCTGCTCAAGCTTCCTCTGTTCCAGCCTCCTCTGCCTCAGTTACTTCATTAAGTTTGGCTCTTCTACTATCACCAACTCCTGTGTTCAACTGTTCTTTTAATATCTGTTTAATTCCTCTAACAGTCCTAAAAGGTATTCCGTTGTGGTCCATTTATCACATATAGAGCATTAAATCGAAGTTTAAAGTTGAGTATGTTATCTTACAGTGCTCCAATGGACGTCCATAAGATTTTTTTTTTTTTTTTAAGTTGATAACTTGATAATTCATTGATCATCCATAAGCTCCAAATGCTCTATATTTTTATAGGATAAAGTATACTTAAAGTCTTAAACTTATTGCAAAAGTGCAGTCAAGTCATAATGTAAATCAAATTGCTTTTAGATGCGGTAACTTTGCCTAATATTGTTAAGTCCATGAGAATACAATATTGTTACGTCACTACAGCATCCATTTAAACAAACATACAGGAGTTTCAAAACCCGGACCTACTGTATGCAAACTTTAGTAGAATACATACGGAATTATGTTCATTCATCATTGTTGTAACCATTCCCCTCCAAGTTGCACAAAGACCCGTCCCATTCTAAGCATCAAATCACCACAATGCCAAAGACCACAGTTCGCACCCATTGAGCGCATGCCTAATGCAGGACGACAAAGCAAATTTCCTATTATGTCCGAGCATATATACGGTTAAATTAAAACATTCAAAATTTCCACGAAGTAAATTAGTAATCGGTTCGAATTTAGGGATTGAATCAACTGCGGGCCCTGCCTTCTTCTCCATAACTCATAAAGTCTCCAACTTAACATTTACGACGTTTGGTCAAAGTCTTCAAAATTCGTGCTATTCCTTGGAAAATATCAGGGTCCCGGCAAGCTCCTGGTGCAGACTCGCCGTATTCTAAATTCGAAAATTTTCTTTCACCATTGATTTCTATAAAAAAAAAAAAAAGGGAAAAAAAGAAATTTAAATTTATAAAGATATATCTTTCAGAAAATTTAATATCAATGATAATCGTGGGAGAGGCTCTAAGGGCATACAAAGTGGAAAATCTATAAAGAATGCTGGTTTCATTCATAAGGCTGAAGTAGCTCAAAGAGCACGCAACTTTCATCAAACATGACTTCAGCGATATTAGGAATCCTTTTAGTGCTCATTCCACCTCCGCTCTGAAGCTCAGACCAGCGGCAACTTAACCTTGGACTCCTCCTTAACAGCGGATGACAGGAACTCTTCCTGGCTATATGGTTCGACAAAATAGAGGACAAAACCATAGTATGGTAGGCAAATGGCGATGATCTAGCATCCGGAGGTTAGAAAATCCAGGTGACCACCGATGGTGGACTACTGCTTGCCGACCCAAAAGGAAGAGAGCTGTGGTCTTCTAGCCTGACTGGCAATGGCGTAGTGTATGCAGCCATGCACTACAAGGGGGACTTCATCCTAGCGAGCAGGAATCACATCAAATTGTGGGATACATTCAGCCAACCGACTAATACGATACTGCCGACACAATGGTCAGATCAAGAGAATAAACTTAACGCTCACTACTCCGAAATGAATTACTATGCTGGGAGATTCCTTTTCATACTGCAAATCGACGGAAATCTCGTGCTATATGCCACTCCTAACCCGCTAGTTGTCTCAGATGCATATTGGGCTACCATCATCGTAGGTATTGGCTTGTGGTTGATATATAATCAAAGTGGTCAGGTCTACCTCATGTCTAGGAATGGAACTGTACTCAATATCCTCACCTCAGACACAATTTGAACCAGTGGATTTTACCAAAGAGCAATCCTTCAATACGGTGGGGTCTTCAGGCAATATGTCCATCCTAAGATGGCAAATTTGAGTTATGGCTTGGCAACGGGCTGGTCGATGGTCTCTTTTGTTAGGAAAATCACTTGTGTTGTTTTGAAGATGACAAAACATATCAAAGGTTACTAATGTATTTAATGATTGAGTAACAAATTATTATCAAAGATTAGACTTGGAAGAACCAAAAGATAGATTTTATGCTGAAGTTGAACTTATTCATTTGTGTCTAGACTTTAAGACTAAATATGTTCAAAAACAGACTCTAAGGATGAATATGTTTAGACTTATGTCCTCACGATACCATAATGAAAGTAGTAATTTACCGACGTAAGCTTGCTCTTAGCTTAATGAGAATAGAAATTTTCATGTAGTTACCAAATGTGTTGTTTTCTCAAAAATTGTTCCAGAGAATAGAAATAGAAAAAGACTATTTTTAAAAGAAATTGTTCTCCGGAATAGAAGTATTACTAAGCATATCCTAAATGGATTTGACATTAGCGTGTCCTTAAGAACCAACACTGGCCATGGCGGCAGAACGAAGTGGTCAAATGCAAAAATTGATGGAGACGATTCTCGAGAATGATTTCTCTTCAATTTTTCCTTTTTTCCTATTTTTATTTCTCTAAATTTTCAAAAACAATTGATTATATTTTAATTGCAACATACAACATATAGCTTTAAATATCTTCTAATATATATATATATATATATATATATATATATATATATATTTAAAATTGGTTGACGTGACATTCACATCAACGCCTCTTCTCTTGAACAACAATGAAAAACCTACGTCAATTTTTTCGATAGTTAAATTTAATAGAGTTAACAGAGCGATTTGTGCAGAATATATGCACAATTATGTTCATCCATCATTGATGTAGCCATTCCTCTCCAAGCTTGCACAAGACTCGATTGCAGTCTAAGCAGCAAGCATTAGATCACCCCAACGCCACGGTTCCCAGTCACATCCATTGACTGCATGCGTGCTTGATGCAAGACACCACCGCAAATTTCCACGTACAACGCGCATTGAAACGTTCAATTTTCACGAAGTGACCTGTAATCGCTTTGATTTCCGCAGGAATCAATCCCTTGTGTTTTGGTCAATAAAATATTTTTGACTCAAAAATTCTTCCCCGCTAAACCTAAAAGATGTTTAGGTAGAAGTCTTCTAAATTCGTCTGTTTCTCCTTGGGAAATTTCTGGGTCACGGCCAAAGCTTGATGGCCCTGCCCAGGCAGACTTGCCTTTTTCTAAAGAAAAATAATTGTGTGACTATTTTTAATAAATTATAAGAATAATAATCTATTCTGAATCATAAAAAATCAAATAACAATTAATTCTAAATTATTGTGGGGCATATCTCTTCAAAAGTTTGTGAATTACAACAAGCTATTATTCTCACAAAAGCCTAAAAACTGTTATGCTAGCAAAATCCTTACCTAAATTTCTATGTACGGAAAAATTAAGAAACACGCCTACTTCCATGCACGGCTCTTTCTAATATGACTAAAATTTATAAATCTTGTTGGTAATATCATATAACTTGTCGGTCCAGGTTCCAACCAACTAGTGGTAATATACGGACAATGTTAGCAATTTGCCAACATTAAATGCAAGAGCAAATTATTACCTTTCTTAAGAAATTATCGTTCAATATAAAAACTTGGTAGTGAAATTAGTAACTTAAGAGTGAATTTGATAAATTACCAACATAGGTCTCGCTACAAGTTGGTAAGTTACTAACAAAGCATGGAATTTGCCATTGGAAATATGACCTTGGTTATTAACTTACTATGGAAATATTAACTAAACGGTTGTCCATAAGATTATATCAAGTTCTTGACTTGATACTTCATTGATCTTGTATGATCTCTAAAGGCTCTATATTTTTATGGAATAAGTGAGCAAAAAGTCTTAAAAGTTATTGGAAAAGTGGTCGAGTTTAAAACTTTCAAAAAATGAAATCAAGTCTTAATACTTATCAAATTATTTCAATTAAATTGCTCTATCAGCTCCGTTTAATTTAGCTAATAAAAAAAGCTACGTATTTTTTTTATTATTATCAATTTTCGAAGAAAGAGTTGCTAATGAGGTTGCCACGTTAACCATCTCACTAGTTATGGTTGTGAAGCGAAGTAGCCAAACGCAAAAATGATGGAGGCAAATGCCCTTCTCGAAAAAAAAAAAATTCGGTTCTTCCTTCTTCCTTTTTCAGATTTTTATTTCTCTAAAATTTCGAAAATAATTATTTACTTATTAATTTTAACATAGAAAATTTGGCTTTTAATATATTTTAATATAGTTTTTACTAAAATGGATGATGTGGCAACTACATCAACGCCTCTCTTTTGAACAACAATGAAAAATCATTTTAGTGTTTTCCGCCAGCCATATGGGAAAAAAGACTTGATTGCACAATTTTGACAAATTTTAGGACTTAATTGCACTCTTATGAAAGTTTTAATACTCGATTACATTTTTGTTGATTTTTTATGCACTTATCTTTATTTTTATTAGCTCCTGTATGCAATTTTGGTAGAGCATCTGCGGAGTCATGTAGATTCGCTGTTAATGTAACCACTCCTTCTCCAAGCTGCACATGATTCATTGCAGTCTAAGCATTCGATCATCACAACACCTCATATCACATCCAATGAGCACATGTTTGATGGGGGACACCACAGCAAATTTTCCGCCTACGTTCGAGCGTCTGTGATTATAATCGAAACATTCAATTTCCATGAAGTGACTTGAATCAACTGCGGTCTCTGCCTTATTTTCCATCATTTTCATCTCATAAAATCTCCACCAAACATAAAAAGATCTTTTGGTCAAAGTCTTCAAATGTGTCTGTTTCGCCTTGGAAAATTTCTGGGTCATGGCAAGCTTAAGGGCCACGCCCAAGCAGACTCGTATTGTTCTAAGTTTGATAAGTTTGCGCTGCTGGCCATTGAAATTCCGACATAAGCTTGCTCCAATCACCTATAATTATAATATTCCGCTTGTCAATAAATCTCCGCGCACGGTACTTGTCTAATATGAATAATAAATTATAAGTTTCCTTGGCAATATCATATGATGGTGGTACAAGCAACGGATGGCAATTTACAGACAATATTAGCAGTTTTACAAATATTAAATGCAAGAGTAAAATATCACGTTTCTTAGGAATTTATCACTCAAAATAATAACTCAGCAATAAATTTAATAGCTGACCGGTGAAATAACATATCGACATAGATCCGCTTATAAGATAATAAGTTACCAGTGGAGTAAGGAACTTCCCAGCCAATTTCAAGTAAAATATAATTTACCACTCAAAATGAAAAACTTAGTAGTGAAATTAGTAACTCTAAGATCATGGACAATTCTTGCCATTTTCCCTAAATTGAAAAATGCTTCTACCGGTGGATATTAGATTTGAGAGCAGTATCGTTCTCTCATTGGTAAATTATAAACAGTTCAACTGGATTAAAAAAATTGCCTCTCAACTTTTACTGGAAACTTATAACGGTGAACAAGTTAGGCGACTTTTATCATGGTAAAAACAGCTATCTACAAGATCGTTTTCTATACATGTTTCCACTTGCAAAATGGCATAGTTCAAAGATTTGCATCAACAGCAGCATGAAAATCCACAAGAGGAAACGCCATTTCTAGTGAAAGTAAGCAACAATTTTACAGATCATGTAGATACAATTGCCAAGCAATTTCCAAATTGCATTAGTTTTAGATATTGCTAGGGACACACAAATAGAAGTATGTAACCTTCACCTAAAGAGATAACTAAAGGGGAAGCCCAAATACGAGCCCGTTAACATATTCAGTTGTATCTACTTTCATTAAAAATGTTAAGTCAATTAATGATAAGGTAACTAGAATTTATTAACTGCTCCGTAATATACCACATCCATGACGTGATACATCTTTCATCTAAGTTCTAACACCCTCACACGTGCACCTCAACATGTATAATAGATAGCTGAATTCTATCGAAATGTCTGCCGAAAAGCCAACAAATTTCTGTGATTATACTTTTTCTTTATATGATCAGTGATTCCAAATTTTATTGATAAAATCACGTAACTGGGGACTTCTTAGTCAACTGATGTGGTAATGCACTAACAATGGTAGCAACTTACCAGCAATAAATGCAATGATAAATCATTAACTCTTTTTTAGAAATTTATTACTCAAAACAAAAATTTAGTGGTGAAATTTATAATTTTCATATAAATTAATAACTTACCATATAGGTCCGCTTATGAGGTAGTAATACCAATTTCAAATGGAATGCAAGTTGTCCAATTATTTATAAATTGACCATTTAAAACTAAATTGTAGCAATGAAATTAGTAAGTTACCATGTAAGTCCTTACAAGTTACAAGTTAGTAAATTTCTAATAAAGTGGCGAATTTTCTGTTGAAAATAAAATCATGAAGAAATTACTCAAATCTCTCTCGAACTTTGCAATAGTATATATTTGCCCTTGAACTTTAAAATTGTTACTTCATTCTGCTAGCGCGTGCAAGGCTCATGCCTTTTAAGGGGTAAAATTTTTTTTGTCATCTTGTTTATGGCAATAGCTTTTTCACCATTGTTTTATGTGGAAATATAAAGAAAATGGAGAAAAATATATCTACAAAATAAAATGATAGATGAATCGATTATATATATATTTTTTAAAATGACTACAGATTCGATACATCATTTTCTTTTATGAGTCGAGGGCATCATTTCCCTTTTAAATTTTATAGGTATTTTTATTAATTAATCAATATTTAGAAAAAGCTCCACCATTGAAATCGGTAACTTAATAATGTATTGACGAAACAAAATTTTACCGTTGAAATTAACAAATTACTTGCGAAATTAGCGGCCTGCTTGTAGCTTAATGGAGTTTACCAACGTGATATAAGGGCCATCCTCGTGCATCCCTTTCATCCCATAAAGTCTCCTGTACGACGACGTTTGGTCAAAGTCTTCTAAATTTGTGCCTTTCTCGAAGTGTCCGGGTCCCTGACAAGCTTATGGAGCAGAGTCGCCTTATTCTAAATTTGACGAGTTCTTTCGGTATTAATTTCTATATATAAAAAAAAAAAAACAAAGAAGTGAAAAACAAAGAAAATAGAGAAGATATAAATTTTGTTAAAACATTATAATCCGAAAAAAATCAATATCAATGATACTATCATAAATTAGTTTTATTTAAATGTTGATGAAAATATTAATGGAACTAATAAGATACTTTAAGAAAAAAGAAACAAGATAATGTAAAAAGGAAAAAAAAAAGGCCTCAATAACGAAAAACAAAAGAAAGATCAAATTGCGAAAATTGGATGCTCATCATACACTTCTAAATGGTCTATTAATACAAAAAATAAAAGGTTGATTAATAAAATATATTTACGAATATCACCTTATATTTTGATCAATCATTTCCTTTTATTACAGATGGAGCTTTTATAAAACTTCAGACCATATGGTAAAATCATTATTCTAGATAGATATATGTGTTTTGTTTTGGTCAAAGATAGTGATAGATATATGTGTTGACATGGGCAAAGGCTGTCCACAACTTTGGTTCAAACTTGCTGTGGAGAAAAGGAGGAGCAATCGCATCAAAGCGGAGGAGGAATGGTCGCCTCTCTCACCCGCCGTGAACGGCGGGACGTACGAGAGAGACTCCGGTAGCTTGGAAAGTAGGGAATCTCAATAAGAATGCTGGTTTCATCCTTAAGGCCGAAGTAGCTCAACTCAAGGAGCACGCCTGTTTCATCAAACATGGCTTCAGTTATACTAGGAATCCTTCTTGTACTCGTTCCACTTCCCCTTTCCAGCGAAGCTCAGACCCGCGGCAACTTGACCTTGGGCTCCTCGTTGACAGCGAACGACCGGAATTCTTCCTGGCTGTCGCCATTGGGCGAGTTTGCCTTTGGGTTCCGGAGAATGGGAAGAGGAGCTCATTTGTTGGCTATATGGTTCGAGAAGATAGAGGACAAGACCATAGTCTGGTCGGCGAATGGTGGTGATCTAGTGCCCGAAGGTTCGAAAGTCCAGTTGACCGCCGATGGGCTGGTGCTTACTGACCCAAGAGGGAGAGAGCTGTGGTCTTCTAGCCTGAACGTTACTGGCTTAGCGTATGCGGCCATGCTCGACACGGGGAACTTCATCCTAGCGAGCGCGAGCCACGTCAACTTGTGGGATTCATTCAGCCATCCGACAGATACGATACTGCCAACGCAACAGTTGGATCAAGGGACTAAAGTCAACGCTCGCTACTCAGAAATGAATTATTCCGCTGGGAGATTCCTCTTCATACTGCAAAACGACGGAAATCTTGTACTCTATGCCACTCCCACCCCGCTGGTCGTCTCAGATGCATACTGGGCTACCAACACCGTAGGTATCGGCTTCCAGTTGATATTCAATCAAAGTGGTCAGGTCTACCTCAGGGACAGGAATGGAACAATACTCAGCGCCATCACCGAAGACCCTGGTCCAACCAGCGGACATTACCAAAGAGCGATCCTTGAATACGACGGGGTATTTAGGCAATATATCCACCCTAGGACGGCAAATTCGAGTTCCGACAGGGCAATGGGCTGGTCAATGGTCTCTTCCCCGGTCCCTCCAAATATATGCACGAGCATGAGAAGACATACTGGTACTAGAGCTTGTGGCTTCAACAGCTACTGTTGGGAATTACTGATCCCCTAAAAACGGATTCGACACTAAATCAAACCCCTAAATCAATGCGGAAGACGAAGCCCGGGAAAACACGCATCACCGATCATAAAGCACACCACGGATTCGAGCGTACCTTGTTAGCCACAGATTAAACACCAATGCCGAAGAAGAGGAAGAAATTCTGGCCCCGTTCGATCCGATGACGACTTGAAGGGAAGGAAAGCGCGCCATATGCTTACTGCCTTTTCTTTTTGGGAGAGAGAGAGCGTGAGAAGAGAAAAGACGTACGTTCTGTTCCTCAACATTTTATTCTCTCTCTCTCTCTCCTCCCTTTTATACCTTCCCCCTCCACGGGCCCTATTCCCGTGGGCTGGGTCTTTTGGGCCCAATTTGAGCGGATGGGCCTTAAGCCCACCTCATAAATCCATCATCTCCCACTCGCACATGGTGGTGCAAAACCAACATGGGCGGACAGGCCCTTCTCAGCCCCATCAGAGAAAAATCCATCATAGACTCTCACTTAACATGGTGGGCCGAACATAATCCTCTTTTCCTCTCTTCAACATTCATACCGGTGAATAATCCGTGCGACCAGCATACTTTGAGAGCTCGTTGCCATACATCTGTTAGGAATACATAGCAGCTCATAATGGGCATCACACTTCGAGTAGATTTAGTATGCAGTACCCTAGATCGATCGATCACATTTATATCTCTCTTGATCTCTTTTAAACAATGATATATATATTGTATTCACAATTATGATTATCACAAAGACAGTCATAATTGGTTAACCGGTGAATACAAAACTATAATGTGATTCTCCAAAATCGATCTTCCTCTTTCCTTCAAACTCTCAATTTCAGTCCAGCTTGCTTTTCTAGAAATGCCCCATTAGATCGAATCAAACTCATGACCATTGGCAACATCCTAAGATAGCAAACACTAAATAAAAATCTTGAGAATAAGTAAGAGTCATGAGGGGACTAAGAAATTGAGGAACTCTCTTCCTCAAGAGTCTCACACGACATAAAAAGTTGAGATCAAACTTTTGCCACTCTTATTGGTCGTCTCATGCATACGTAGTATGAAATACGTATTACGGTATTAACTCCTTTCCCATGGAGCGTATGTCTACACATTTCAATACCGTACAGATGATAGTTCAGACATACCCAATGTCTAACTTGAGTTCACGTATCTACTCATTTACAAAATTCATCAGAACTCACATCTGGCATCATAGACAGATAAAGTAAAATATGTGGGGTATTTTACTTTCGGACATAGTAAGTATCATGTCCTCATCTTAACACCCAGTTAAGGCGACATACGTGTTTTAAGCTTGAGCTCTCGATTATCACCCAGATAATAAGCTTAAAAACAGTCTCATCTCTATTTATCACACAGTAAATAGAGGCGATTACCCGTGTGAGTGGGCTAATCTCATCTGTCCGACATACTTCTTCTAACTTAAAATAATGCACTGAGCATTAAGATGCATAAAGATCAAACAAAGATTCATAGGCATTAATGATGAAAACACAAATTCATCAAATGTGAACTCTTAGGGAAATTACAATATTCAGTACATCATCCTCTACGCAATCCTAGAGATTTCACATGGCCACAAAACACATCTCTAAGTACTGGCTTTGTCATAGGATCTGCTACCATTCTATGCGTAGTATGTACTATAAGTTCACATCTTTTCGTGCAATCATATCCATGACAAAATTATACTTGGTATCTATATGTTTGGTCTTGCCATGATATTTGGATCTTTAGTGTACACTTTTGCTGCTTGATTATCATAGTTAACTAATAACAAATCTGCAGCACTTCCAATAACACCTAAATGATCCAATAATCTCTTAAGCCAAACATCTTCTTATACTGCTGCTGATAATACCACGAACTCAATTCCATCGTGGACAAGGCTATATACTTTTGTTTCTTACTGCTCCAACACATGGTGCCATTATTCGGTAAGAGAACAAACCTAGAGGTAGATTTCCTTTCATTTAAATCTCCTCCCCAATCAACATCAGAATAGCCTTAGAGTCGCAGATCCTTTCTATAATAACTGAACATATAATCAGCAGTCCACTTTAGATACCTCAGTATTCACTTAACGGCTTTCCAACGTGCTTGACCTGGATTGGATTAGTATCTACTCACCATTCCAACTGTAAAACATATGTCAGGTCTTGTACACATCATAGCGTACAACAAGCTTCTAACAGCACTAGCATAAGGAACATGTTTCATTTGTTCCTTCTCTTGTGGAGTCCTTGGACACAGTCTATGGCTCAATCCTTCACCTTTTGCAATAGGAGCGTCAATGGGTTTACAATCCCATATCATTCAATTCAAAATTTGGAAGACAACCAACTTTTGACAGTATTGACTAGCTCCATATTGCTTCCGGCAATTAGTATATCATCAACATATAATGATATGATCACAAATTGATCCTTGGATCTTTTGATATATACACAATGATCCTCATCTATCATTGTAAAGTCATATGCCATTATGGCATTATGAAAACGTATATATCCTTGTCTTGACGACTGCTTAAGGCCATATATCGACCCCCAAAGTCGACATACCTTTTCTTCTTGGCCTTTCACTATGAAACCAACAGGTTGTTCCATATATATTTCATCCTCTAATTCTCCATTGAGGAAAGCAGTCTTTACATCCATTTGATGTAACTCAAGATCCATACTAAACACTATTGCCAGAACTATGCGAATCAAGGCAAATCTTACTATAGGAGAAAAAATATCTTCATAATCAATTCCTTCCTATTGATTATACCCCTTCGCCACAAGGCGAGCCTTATGCCTTTCAATCGAGCCATCAGCCTTTCGCTTTTCTTTGAGAACTCACTTGTTCCCAATGGCTTTGCGTCCTTTTGGAAGATCAACCAGTTCCCAGACTTGGTTTGATTTCATTGACTCCATTTTCCTCTTTCATTGCATAAATCCATTTCTCCTTACTAGGGCAATTTAGAGCCTCATTAATATTTCTTGGCTTATCCTCATCTTGCGGAGCAACCATAAAAGTTTCCCTTTCAATGTCAAAACATCGACGGGGAATACTTTGGCGACTTGTTCACCGTATGGGAGATTGTACACTTAGCACATCATTCCCCATTATGCTCCCACTTGGATTAGGTAATGATGATGTCGTCACATCAGGTGGTTGCAATTGAGAATGAGTTGAATTCAATTCATCACATCTTATATTACTCCCACTTGGATGAACTCCATTAATATCATAATCTTAATCTAAGGTTTCAAATAGGAAGTAATCTTCCCCTATTTCGCCCTTCTTAGGAAATTCATCCACTAAGAATGTGACATCCTGTGATTTAAATTCAGTTATTCTCCCACTTTCCTGCTCACTTACGAACACATACCCTTTTGAGTGTTCGGAGTATCTCATTAAAATACTCTACTTTTATATGGGACTCAATTTCCCAAACTTGTGAGAGGACATATGAGTATAGACAGCATAACCCCATGGCTTAAGTAAACTTAAGTCCGGTTTTCTACATATCCATAACTCATATGGAGTGAAACTAACTGATTTGGAAGGCACCCGGTTAAGTATTTAGGCAGCAGTTAACAACACATCACTCCATAAAAGTGATATGTAAGTTAGCATACGCCATCATGGACCTAACCATTTCTAGTAGGGTTCTGTTCCTTCTCTCTGCAACACCATTTTGTTGAGGAGTATATGGAATAGACAACTGTCTTTCTATTCCTTTTTCATCACATAATTTTCTGAACTCATCAGATAAATATTCTCGACCTCGATCGGATCTCAATACTTTTATTTTCTTGTCTAATTGATTTTCAACCAAGTTCATAAACCTTTTGAAACAACTTATGCTTCAGTTTTATGAGAAATCAAATAGACACATCCGAATCGAGTATAATCATCTATTAAGAGTGATGAAGTAAACAGTCCCATGCCTTCCTCTCACATTCATTGAACCACAATTGTCATAATGGATTAAATGCAGAGGAACGTTAGCTCTTTTACCTTTTCCAAATGGTTTCTTTGTCGTTTTCCCTTCTAGGCAATGCTTACATATGGACAAATCAACTTATTCAATATTGCCCAACAAGCCCTCTTTGGCTAGTCTTTTCATATGTTGTTGGCCAATATGACCAAGTCAAGCATGCCACACATTCACATCATTATCATATAAGATAGAAGACGTGAAACAAGGTGATAACATATATTGACATCACCATAGTCAACATTTAGTACAATAAAACCATCTAGAAAGTGACCACTATTATAGTAGTTTGTATCCAAATACAAATCTACAGCTCTATTATGGAAGTTCATATTAAAACCAAGCTTAACCAACAGCAAAACAGACACCTAAATTTCGACGAATCTCCAGAGCATTTAGAACATCATGTAGGAACAAGTTGCGTCCACCACACATGTTCAGTTGGCAGGTGCCAATCCCTATTTAACTTCAGCTCTGGAGTTGTTTTCCACATAGATCCACTCAGTTCCAGTTGGTATTCGTCGGAATTCCACGAAGGATCCTTTATCCTTCGCTAGATCGTCTGTTGCTCCTGAATCTACAGTCCACAAAGGATTGGATTCAGCCAATAATTCAGAACTTGACACATAATCAAAAGTTCTCAAATGTACAAGAGGTGTTTACTTTCTTTGGCTCGCGACAGACGCGAGCATAGTGACCTTTCTTGTCACTATTGTAACACCTCACCCTTGACATTTTCTTAACTTGAGGACGTTTTCCTCTCTTGTGTTGGTTAACTCTTGATTTCTTGCAATAAAGACTTGATCCTTTGCATTCCCACATATTGAACGAATCAATACGCTTGCGCTTAGAGCTCAAAACCCTTTATGAGCTAGAACCAGCATTGCAAATATCTATTCTCAGCTCACATGCCATTAAGCGGTCCTCTACCAGCTCAAGGTGGCGCACAGCATTCTCAAGATCTTCCATAACATGGTCAAGAGCTTCTAGTGCTTCTTGCTTTTCCAGCACATATTGAATCTTCATATTCAATATTTCACAATTGTAGCCGTTCATATCAGCAATTACATTCTTAGTTGCTGAACTATCGTTCTGAACACATCAGACTTACATGCACGAATAATTAATGCCTATCAATTATGCATCTTTATTTGCATAGACCCATCATATTAATGAATAATTTCAAGTAAGGCTTCAGAATCAAAATGTCACTACGTTTCCAATCATCCTCCAAAAATCCTAACTTAAAACTATCATTAATATGATTGTTATATGCAAAATCAATTCTATGAAGTTACAAAAACTTATATAACTACCCACAGCTAACTACCCACAGCAATCAGCAGTAATAGAAAGCAAATATTATCTAACATTCAATATAATAACAATGCTTTCACATAATACAACTATACATTACACTGAGCAATATATACAAAGAAAAAATATCAACTTGGAAAGAGATATTTACATCCATAAAACATCTCATAATTAATCTAAGAAATAATTAGGGAATGTCCCTTCTAATCTATCAGCCAAAACATCTGAGAAAACTGAAGGTACATTTGCCAACCATGGAAAAACTTTTGGAGAGCTCTTATGTCGCCACCAAGGCGCATTCACTCTGCGCCACGTAGCACACAATCTAAGGGTTGAAGTTTTGGCCAACTCAATCCTATAGTACTCTCTTACAAAAGCTTCCACCAACCTCCTATAACCCGGGACCACGTTGACCTCCCATAGCCGATCTAACACTGCTTGCCATTCAGGTGGAAGAGTGTTCAACAAAGCCGGCACCTTCTCAAAATCCGGCATAAGATAACCATTATTGATGATTTCCTGTATCATCTGATTGACCTTGACCATATGTGATACTAAATCACCATCAAGCCACCGAAAATCAGCTAACTCTTTCATCAGCCTTTTCAGTCTAGCTCTTCCTTCGTCCGTTCTCGGGATTGCAGGTATCCGTGCATTACGCATCATAGTTTCTGCAACAAATGCAGAACTAAAATGGATCACTTATAATCCATAATAAACAAAATGGAAAATACATAAATTTCCATGATTCATGCAACAAATGCAGAATAAAAATGGATTACCTACAACCCACACAGACATAATTGAAAAAGAAACAAATTCCTTTTTTTTTTTTTTTTTTTTTCGGGTCAACGGTCAAAGTCAACGGTCCGTCAACGGTCAACGGTCAAGTCAACGGTCAACGGTCGTCGGTCAACGGTCAACGGTCGCGCGGGTCAGACCGGTCGGACCGGTCGCGACGGTCGAACCGGTCGGACCGCACGGGCCGGTCGGACCGCTCGCACGGACCGACCGCACGTGCCTCGCGCGTGCGGGGAATGACGTCACGCAGACGTCATCCGACACGTGCCGGGCACGTGCCTTCGTCAGCGGGTCGGGTCGGGTCGGTTCGCGGGTCGGGTCGCCGCCCTGCCAACCGACGTCATCGATGACGTCAGCCCAGCGGTTACTGACCGTTGGGTGACGTCATGCTGACGTCAGCACGCGTCGGTTCGTGGACCGGCGCGTGCCGGTTCGTCGCTGGCGGCGAGCGCGCCCGCCGGTTCGCCACCGGCGCGTGTGCCACACGCGCCTGGGCGAACCAGCGCCTCCGGGCGCGTCGCGCCCAGGCGCAGCGCCTTCCGGCCGCGCGTGTGAGCGCGTGCGGCGTCTCCCGGCGGCGCTCGACATACTGCCAGACTCGTCTCGACGTCCCCTTTCTCCCTGTGCCATCAGATTTTGATTTTGACATACGAAAACATGTAAAAATGGCCGAAGAGCGCTCGGGTGTCGGGATTTGTCGCCCGATCCGTACGGCCGAAAACATTTTTGCGAAAAATCAATCAAAAACATCAAAAACAGATCGGGAAAACGTGAACTAGGGCTCTGATACCAATGTTGGGAATTACTGATCCCCTAAAAACGGATTCGACCCTAAATCAAACCCCTAAATCAATGCGGAAGACGAAGCCCGGGAAAACACGCATCACCGATCGTAAAGCACACCACGGATTCGAGCGTACCTTGTTAGCCACAGATTAAACACCAATGCCGAAGAAGAGGAAGAAATTCTGGCCCCGTTCGATCCGATGACGACTTGAAGGGAAGGAAAGCGCGCCATATGCTTACTGCCTTTTCTTTTTGGGAGAGAGAGAGCGTGAGAAGAGAAAAGACGTACGTTCTGTTCCTCAACATTTTATTCTCTCTCTCTCTCCTCCCTTTTATACCTTCCCCCTCCACGGGCCCTATTCCCGTGGGCTGGGTCTTTTGGGCCCAATTTGAGCGGATGGGCCTTAAGCCCACCTCATAAATCCATCAGCTACTGTACTCTTGGAGACAATCAGAGGCCCCAATGCCACTGCGCACCTGGATATACTCTGTTAGATTCGACGAATGAGATGAACGGATGCAGACAGGACTTCGTATCACAGAGTTGTGATGGAAGTAGGCCTGAAAAAGACCAGTTTGCTTTGCGTGACAGGCCCAATACAAACTGGCCGTACTCTGATTACGAGGTTAGCAAACCGAAAACGGAGGACTGGTGCCGAGAGGCTTGCTTGGCTGATTGTTTTTGTGCAGTTGCTGTTTTCGGAGACGAAACATGCTGGAAAAAGAAGATCCCTCTTTTAAATGGTGTGATGGATCCTAGTGCGGGTGGAAAAGCTCTGATCAAGGTCCGGATAGAAAACTCAACTTTGACATCTACAGGAAGCAGCCAGAAGAAGAACAAGAACTCAACTCTGGTGATCATCGGATCAGTGCTGTTGAGTAGTTCTGTGTTTTTGAACTTGCTTCTACTCCTCATTAGCTATTTAATTTATAAAAGCTTCCGATCTAGGGATTCTAAGTTTTCACGACCAGTCCAGATCAACCAAACCACACACATGCGGACTTTCAATTATCAGGAGCTTCAAGAAGCAACAGATGGATTCAAAGAAGAACTAGGTAGGGGTTCCTTTGGAACAGTGTACAAAGGTGTTCTTGGATCCGAGGATACAAACTTTGTGGCAGTAAAAATGTTGGCGACAAGGACCGGAGAAAGTGAAAAGGAGTTTGAAAGAGAAGTGAATGCAATTGGCCAAACTAACCACAAGAACTTAGTGCAGTTTCTTGGATTCTGCAATGAGGGTCAACACCGATTACTGGTGTATGAATTCATGAGCAATGGCAATTTGGCAGATTTTCTTTTTGGCTCTTCAAGGCTCAGCTGGTACAAAAGAATAGAAATTGCCCGTGGTGTTGCGCAAGGACTCTCTTACTTGCATGACGATTGCACCAGGCATATAATCCACTGCGACATCAAGCCGCAAAATATTCTTCTTGATGGCTCTCTCGCTGCAAAAATATCAGACTTTGGATTAGCTAAGCTCTTGATGGCGAACCAAACACAAACCACCACTGGAGTCAGAGGAACCAGAGGTTATTTGGCGCCAGAATGGTTTAGGAATATGCCTATTTCTGGCAAAGTAGATGTTTACAGCTTTGGCATTTTGTTGCTTGAGCTCATCTGCTGTAGAAAGAACTATGAGCCAGAAGCGGAAATGGAAGCTCAAATTGTGTTGGCCGACTGGGTTTACGATTGCTACCGCGATGGGAGTGTGCTTGTGCTAGTGGAGGGCGACGAGGAGGCATCAAGTGACATGAGGAGGGTGAGAAGATTTGTGATGACAGGGTTGTGGTGCATCCAGGAAGACCCAGCTTTGAGGCCAAACATGAAGAAAATCACTCAGATGTTGGAAGGAGCTGTTGAAGTCTCAGTACCTCCAGATCCAACCTGTTTTATAAGTTCAATATGATTTTGCTTATTAAGACAACTCATGTGTGTAATAGTGAAAATTATTTGTATTGTCTGTAATTGCTGTTACGCCAGAATAAACTTTTTCATGATGTCTTGGCATGGATCCCACTGAAATGGCTAAATCTTACTCAAGCTTGACACTCTCTGCATGTATCCAAGAGAGAACTTTCTTCTCAATTCATCCGTTTGAGAACTTGCGGGAAGCAACACAAGGCAGACATTTTTCTAAGCATACATGTTCCCTTCCAAAATGATCATTGGAGATCTTGTATAAACAACTCAGCTACGGTCATGCCATTCGATAACGGGTCAAAACAGGACGGAACTTGAAAATATACCAAGACAAGACAAAGGAAAGATCCCGAAGATCCAAATCCAACCATCAATCTGCACCGGAAAAGTCTTGATGGCTTCGATTTCATAGTTGTCTTGGTCAGCTATGACGTCTGCCAGCTCGTTCACTATCATTTTCATGTCATATTTTCGATTCGATAGGACGGATGATGTCTTGGTCAAGGATCTTCGTCTTTCGTTTGTTTCACTCCGGAAAAAATCTGCTTGCGCCAATTTCGTAGAAGTAAGTGACTGCTCCCATTCATTCATCTGGCGAAGCAGAAAGTCACTAGAAAATTATGAGCTTGTCCCTTCGAATGCATGCATGTGGCCACTCCATTCAATGCATATACTTCCTCCTTGTCCAATGCATGCTAAAGAGCATGTGGCCCAATATCATCTTCATGTGGCCTGCCCCGGTTAAATTATTTGGAGTTCGGGTTTGGCGTCGCTGCTTGGTTGGGCCACAACTTGGTTCATTCTCCTTAGGACTTTTGATGATGCAAATTAGAACTAATAACAATCCCCAACGTGAATAATTTTAGACCGCTGTGTTGATGATGTATGAGTGAAAATGATATCAAAAGCTTCAATGTTCTTGTCAAGTCGAGTCTCCCTGATGTAGCAAAAATGACAATCCCCTTTATTTCCGATGAAATGTGGTGAGAAGCATGAATTTTGTTAGATAATGCAAATTCACACACACACACACGCACACACACGCACACACAAAATGTTTGACTAAGGATCAACGAATTAAATCCCTAATTTTAGGCGTCAACAATGAGTCCCCAAGCAAAAACCATGTCTATCCAGCGTGAGTAAACCAAGCTCCGTTCAAATCCATCCATCTCTAATCTTCATCACCTTGATGTCCTAGAAGGTATTCGTTTGTGGTCCATTTATCACATACAGAGCACTAAATTGAAATTTAAAGTATTTACCTTACCTCTCTCCAATGGGCATCCATAAGATTTTTTTTTAAAGTCGTTGATTTGACACTTCATTGATCCTCTATAAGCCCTAAATGCTCTATATTTTTAGAGGATAAGTATACCGAAAGTTCTAAACTTATTGTAAAGGTGCAATTGGGTCATAATGTACACCAAATAGCTTTTAGATGTGGTAAGTTTTGCATAATGTTGTTAAGTCCATGAGAATAAGATATTGCCATGTCAACGTGACATCCATTTAATCAAACATACAAGAGTTTCTAAACCCGGAAATACTACATGCAAACTTTAGTAGAATATCTGCAGAATTATGTTCATTCATCATCGCTGTAACCATTCATTTCCAAGTTGCACAAAGACCCATTTCATTCTAAGCATTGAATCACCACAACGCCACGGACTACGGTCTGCAACCATCGAGCGCATGCCTGATGCAGGATGACAAAGCAAATTTCCAAGTACGTCCGAGCATATCTACAGTAATCAGCTGCGAGCGCTGACTTCTTCTCCATAACTCATAAAATCTCCAACTTAACGTGTACCACCTTTGGTCAAAGTCTTCAAAATTCATGCTTTTCTTTGGAAAATATCAGGGTCCCAGCAAGCTCATGGTGCAGACTCGCCGTATTCTAAATTTGAAAGTTTTCTTTCACGATTGATTTCAATAAAAAAGGGAAAAATAAAAAAAAATGAAGAAAAATAAATTTACAAAGATATTATTGAGAAAATTTTAATATCAGTGATACTATTATAAGAAAAAAAATTTGTAAACTTCGCTGAATATATTAATAGAGCTAATAATATACTTCAACAAAAAGGAAACAAAAACAAGGAATCCTATTATAAGATAGTTCTAGATATATGTGTTGACATGGGCAAAGTCTGTCCACAAATTTGGTTCAAACTATCCGTGGGAGAGACTAAGGTAGGATACAAAGTGGAAATCTATAAAGAATGCTGGTTTCGTTCATAAGGCCGAAGTTGCTCAACTCAAGGAGCACGCAAGTTTCATCGAACATGGCTTCAGTGATGTTAGGAATCCTTCCAATACTTGTTCCACTTCCACTCTCTGCCAAAGCTCAGACCCGAGGCAACATGACCTTGGGCTCCTCCATAACGGCGAAAGCCTTAACAGCGAATGACAGGAACTCTTCCTGGCTTTTCGCAGTTGGGCAGGTTCGCCTTCGGGTTCCGGGAAATGGGAAGAGGAGCTCATTTGTTGGCAATGTGATGCGAGAAAATAGAGGACAAAACCATTGTCTAGTTGGGTAATGGTGATGATCTAGCACCCGGAGGGTCGAAAGTCCAGGTGACCACCAACGGCAGACTAGTGCTTGCCGACGCAAAAGGAAGAGAGCTGTGGTCTTCTTGCCTGACCAAATTCTTTTGTTAGTTCAATATGATTTTGATTGTTTAGACATCTGGTGTCTGTAATAATAAATAGTATGTGCATGGTCAGTTAGTGCTACTACGCAAAAACAAACTTTTTCATAATATGTTCACATGAATCCAGATTAAATAAGCTAAATTTTCCTTAAGTTTGACATTCCCTCGCATGTTGACAATTGTTGGCAAAATTATGAAGAGAGACCTAGTATGGTTGAGCGATCACGCAACTACATCGAATGATTTTTCACTCACAGGCATAATCCCTTCGGCAACCAACTTCATATAGACCAAAAATGAAGTGGTTGGAAACATAATCAAACCAACTTTCTTCTCGATTGATCCGTTGAGAAATTGTGAGAACTGACAAAAGAAAGACAATTATCTAAGCATACATATAGCTTTTCAAATGATTGTCACGCCCCGAGCCCCGAGACACGTGAACAACCCACCATGGTCGTATAAATGCGACATTCCCAGGTAGTGTCGCCAACCCCATTTATTTTTATTATGCGCATGCGGAACGTATTAAGAAACCCCTGACAAATAAATTACAGGATAGGATAGTAGGAAGAAAAACAATTCAAATACAAACCAACATACTTTCATATAGTCAATCGGGGTTTACATACAACCAAAATGGGTCATAGACTATGTGCATAAAAAAAGGTCAGTCTGCACACTAGGGATCGGTCCATAACAAAAAGAGAACAGTCCCATGACTACTAGTCGGACCCGTTCGTCGATCCCACATCCTCAGGTTTTGACACCCAAGAGACCGGAGGTGATGCGTTGATCACTCCACCGTCAGGAAGATCCCCCACGCCTTCACCCAAAATAGCGTCCATCACGGTCAACGGAATGTCCATGCTATCCAGTGAGCCAACCCTAACGCCATTGGCCCCAGAATGAAACCAAGCCCTAAACATATAAGGTACTCTGACATCCACAGTCACCTGGACCCAGACAATGGACCTAACCAACTGATAGACCCAAGGACTTCCAGGGTTAGGAGCACTCTACGTCGTCTGGTGAATCTCCATCGGCATGCCACTCTTCTTCGAGGGTGCCGCCATCTACGGCCCTGCAATATTTTCCCCAAACCGGGATGAGACTTTGTCTCAGCAAGTTCACCCCTCCTAAACCCCTATTAGAAAGTAAATACGCCCCAGAGTGGCCTAGCCACGACATCAAGAAGACTTACCTCGCATTTGCCTTCATCTGCAAGTTAGCACAGTTTATATAATTCAACCACGTGCAATTCTGAGAACCAAACAACTGTGGCACAATCACATTATCAGAACAATTCAATCACTTGGATCGTCTCAGCGATCAATCGACTCGGCCGATTACATGTCATTCTAGCAAATCAATTACTGCGTCCAATCAGGACCCTATAAGAAGGTTTAACAACCAATGGCAATCACGGCCCCACTCGGCACGACCTTTAATTAGGTGGTAGATCTCGGCCCGATGGGTACGACCTCTAATAGGTGGTCAATCACGGCCCTATTGGGCACGACCTCTCATAGGTGGTCCATCATGGCCCCATTGGGCATAACCTCTAATAGGTGGTCAATACGACCCCATTGGGCACAACCTCTAATAGGTAGTTGATCACGGCCCCATTGGGCATAACCTCTAATAGGTGGTCAATTATGGCCCATCTCCCATCAATTTCGACACTTGGGATTTTATAAAGAATCCCTAATTATCGTAATCACACTCAATTTGCCATAATCAATCATCAATTTTAAATTCTAAATACACAGTAGCGATCAGTACGAAATTCTGAGCAATCGGGGTCAAAACTAATTTTTTTTTTCGTTTTTTTAATAATATTTTAATAATTTCGGATTATAATATAATATTATACTTTCCAGAATTTCGAAGCAATTAAATAATTCAAAACTAAAATCCTATTATGTCCCATCAAGGCTTAACTTTAAATAACTTATTTTAACCTTAATTAAACACACTTTAACATAAACCAACCTTTTAACCCAATTTATAATTAAATACACTAATCTACCCATCTAAACTTACTTAACTTAAACTAAACACACTTAGGTCATTATTAACACTCTAATCAAGGTTTAGTGAGGTAAACTCACTTGATTAACTCGCCGCTTGGACCAAAACGGCGAGGGCGACGCTGGGATTGACTTTTCCAAAGGCGGGCCTAGCTTTCGGGGCTGGGAAGATGGCCAAAACGGGCTTTAACTGGACTTCAAAACCCACTCTTTCTTGCTGCACGTTGAGGCCGACGAAGGGAGAAACGACATTGGCTAGTGGCGGTAGAGGCGGAGGAGAGGGGCGGCTGCAGCTTGGCGGTGGCTCACGGCGGCCTAGTGGGGTCTTCGGTGATGGCTGGCAGCTTGGGACGACGATGGTGATGGGCTGGCATGGGCGAAGCGGGGCGAAGCGGGGCGGAGCGGAGCGGAGGGGCGAGGCGAGCGCGCGCGCGGGGCTTCGCGCTGTCGCGCGGGACGGCGACGACGGCACTGCACGACGGCGACGAACGGCGGAGGAGCGGCACACGGCTGGTCGACGGTCGGGGGGCTGGCCGGTTCTCCTTCCTCTCCTCTCTCTCTCTTCCCAAGCTTGAAGATGATGGTGATGGGGTCTTTTTGGAGATTTAATCTCCAACCTCCACTTGTTAAGCCCTCAACCCTTGGCCTCAACCACCATGACATCATCCCATGTCATCTTCCACTCACTCAAATCCTCCAAAACTTCTCCAATGGTTGCACTTTCATTTTCCGTTGGGGTCCAATTCTTGTACATCCAATTTCTTCAATTTTTCATTCAATTCTCTTCTTCTAATTGAGTCCAATTAAAGTCCACAAAATTATCCCATGATCCTAATAAGGTATGTGACATAATCGGGCTTCCAATTTCTAAATTCAATCCCAATTTTCACGGTTAAATTCAATCTGGTGCGATTTCAGCGCGCCTAATCCACTGAGTAGCTTTTGGGGAAATTTTTCTTGTATCCGCCCAAAGGTGATCAGTTCCTAAGTCTGACGTGGTAAAATTCCTTAATTGCTTTACTCAATAGATTAGTTCCCTCGTGAGTGGCCAACTCTGAGAGACGAACTACATGCACAGATGAATCGTCCGACTCAATTGACTAAAAATAAAATTGAGAAAAATCGGGGTGTCACAACTCTTCCTCTCTTATAAAAATTTCGTCCTCAAAATTTAAACCATTATAGATCTTTAAACAAGAAGGTAGGGGTACAATTGTCTTATCGATTCTTTGGTCTCCCAGGTTGCTCCTTCAGTGCCATGGTGTTGCCAGACCACTTTGACCATTGGGATGGTCCTGGTGCGCAGAACTTGTTCTTTGCGATCCACAATCTGAACTGGGCTTTCAATGTATGACACTCTGTCGTCCACGTCTAATTCCTCGAAATTTAGAACGTGAGTCAGGTCAGGTTCATACTTCCTCAACATCGACACGTGAAAGACGTCGTGCACCTGTGACAACTTCGGCGGCAGTGCAAGACGATACACTAGAGTCCCTATTCTTTCCAAAATCTCGAAGGGACCTACGTACCTCGGACTTAGTTTTCCCTTTTTGCCAAAGCAGGAAGTACCTCTCACCGGTGACACCTTCAAGAAGACGTGCTCACCAACTTGGAATTCCAATGGCCTTCGACGCTTATCGGCATAACTTTTCTAGCGACTCTGAGCGGTCTTTAGTCTGTCTTTGATAATTGCAACTGCTTCCACTGACTACTGAACTAACTCTAGACCGGTGATCTTTCTTTCTCCGACCTCATCCCAACACACTGGTGTTCTGTACGCTCTACCATACAACACTTCAAAAGGGGCCATCTGAATACTCTGCTAGTAACTATTGTTGTAGGCAAACTCGACTAGATGAAGCTGTTCCTCCCAACTTCTCTTGAAGTCCAAGACGCAAGCGCGCAGCATGTCCTCAAGAGTCTGAATTGTCCTCTCAGACTGGCCATCAGTCTGCGGGTGATAGGCCGTACTGTACTGCAGCTTCGTTCCTAAAGCGGATTGCAAGCTCTTCCAAAAAGCGGCATTGAACCTCGGGTCTCTGTTTGAAGTCATTGTAACCGGCACTCCATGCATACGAACTATCTGACGTACATACAGATCTGCGAGTCTATCCAAACTCAAGTCCCTTCGAACTGCAATGAAGTGAGCCGATTTTGTCAGTCTGTCAACTACTACCCAAATCGAATCATTTCCTCTTTGGCTCCTCGGTAGTCCCATCACGAAGTCCATCGTGATATGCTCCCATTTCCATTCTGGGATCTCAAGGGGTTGCAGAAGTCCTCCTGGTTTGCAATGCTGAGCTTTCACTTGCTGACATGTCAAACACTTGGCGACATGCTTGGCGATATCCACCTTCATGCCACACCACTAGTAGTGTTGACGTAGATTCTAATACATCTTGATACTACCAGGATGAATGCTATAACTACTACGATGTGCTTCTGATAAAATCTCCTCCCTAAGCTCCACATCGTCAGGTACAACCAACCGTCCTTGGAACCTCAACGTTCCATCTTCAGAAATCTGGAAGTCAGCTTTCCTCTTCTCTGTATCCTCTTGTACGATTTTTTGAATATCCGGATATGTCTGCTAAAGTGTCCTGATCCTGACCTGAACTTCCGGCTCAATTCTGAGGGTGGCCATAAGGTTCGAAAGGTGGCTTACTTCAAACTTGAAACCCGAATCTCGTGCTCCCTTGAGTAGACTCCATTCCTTGAGTACCATCTGTGCAACTGAAGACTTCCTACTCAATGCATCAGTGACCATGTTCGCCCTTCCGGGATGATACAAAATCTCACAGTCATAGTCCTTTAGGAGTTCCATCCATCGGCGCTGTCTCATATTCAACTTCTTCTGAGAGAATAAGTACTTAAGACTCTAGTGGTTAGTGAAGATCTGAAATCTTTCTCTGCACAGGTAGTGCCTCCAAATCTTAAGGGCAAAGATGATCGCTGCAAGTTCTAAATCATGCGTCGGATAATTCAACTCATGAGATCTCAACTGACGGGACGCATACGCAACTACCCTACCATGCTACATCAATACGCAACCCAATCCTTTAAACGACGCATCGCTGTAGATCTCAAATCCTCCCTGACCAGATGAAATAATAAGTATAGGTGCGGTAGTTAGCTTTTGCTTGAGCTCTTGGAAACTACGCTCGCACTTATCTGACCATACAAACTTTTCTTCCTTCTTCAGTAGTCTCTTCATCGGCGATGCTAACATTGAAAAACCCTTCTACAAACCGTTTGTAATACCCTACTAAACCCAGAAAACTTCTGATTTCTGTCACTGTAGTCGGTCTCGACCAATTGATCACTGCTTCAATCTTGGCTGGGTCCATTGAGATTCCTTCTCCAGAGATAACATGACCAAGGAAAGCCACACGAGTTAGCCAAAACTCGCACTTATTGAACTTAGCGTACAACTCGTGGTCGCTCAAAGTCTGGAGCACTATCCTTAAGTGTCTCTCATGCTCCTCAGTACTCCTCGAATACACCAGGATGTCTTCAATGAAGACAATTATGAACTGATCTAAATACTCTCTGAACACCCAGTTCATCAGGTCCATGAAAGCAGCTGGGGCGTTCGTCAACCCAAACGGCATCACAGTAAACTCGTAATGGCCGTATCGAGTGCAAAACGCCGACTTCGGTATATCTTCCTTCTTGATTCTTAGCTAATGATACCCCGTCCTCAAGTCGATCTTAGAAAATATCGACGCTCCTTGAAGCTGATCAAACAAATCATTAATCCTTGGCAACGGATACTTGTTCTTAATTGTCACCTGGTTGAGCTGTCGATAGTCGATGCACAAGAGTAATGAACCATCCTTCTTCTTCACAAACAACACCGGTGCTCCCCAAGGTGATGCACTCGGACGTATAAATCCTTTATCCAACAACTTTTGCATTTGCACCTTTAGTTCCTTAAGCTCTGACAAGGCCATTCGGTAAGGAGCTTTGGAGATAGGCTCGGTCCCGGGAGCTAACTCAATTACAAACTTTATCTCTCTTTCCGGCGGCAAATCTGGTAATTCTTTCAAGAACACATCTGGGAACTCTTGCACCACTAGAATGTCTTCTATCTTCGACTCCTCTACTGTCATGTCCACGACAGTCGCCAGGTAACCTTGGCAACCCTTGCCTAGCAAGCGAGTTGCCTCGAGCGATGAGATTAAGGAAATCGAGGGTCCTCCTCGACTCCCACTGAATTCGAAACTCTCACCCTCTAATGGGTTAAACTGAATCGCCTTGCAATAACAGTCCATCTTAGCTCATTGCTTGGTGAGCCAGTCCATGCTAATTATCACATCAAAATCTTACATGGCTAGGACTATCAAGTCTATCCTCCCCTCTCGCTCACCAATCACTAGCTTGCAACCAAGGCAACCTACTGTAGCTAACACCTTATCTTTCAACGGAGTAGATATGCTAATCACAGACTCCAACAATTCAGGAATTAATTCTACCAACTTAACAAATCTTTCAGCTATAAACGAATGCGAAGCTCTAAGATCAAATAAAGCATAAGCAGGTTGGTCGTTCAGTAAGACCATACCTATGACCACATTAGGTGCATCCTCTGCCTGTCCTCTGGTGAGCGCATAAGTCCTTCCTTGAGCTGGAGGTCGGTTCAACCCACCCAGCGGCATGATCTGCAGTGCGAATCCTCTGTTCTGACCCAGCGGTGGCGGCGGTGGCAACTGAGGCTGTCTCATCTGTCTCCTGGGACAAACCCTAGCAATGTGACCCTGCTGGCCACACTCATAGCAAGCACCCGTCCTAAGAGGGCACGAGGCTGAGCCATGTCGCCTTCCACACGAACGACATGCTCCATTGTAGCTCGATGACGACTTCCCCACTCCACCCTTCCTGTTGGGTGGAACATGGTACCTTCCTCTAGGCATCAGCCTCTTCCCAAACCAATTATCATCTCCGTTTGAATTAAACCGCGACCCAGATGCGGTAGCTCTCTCATTCTGGTCTTTCTTGATCAGCTGGGCCCACTTGTAGAGGTCATTGTACACCTTCAGATCTAGTGGTACCAACAAGCTCCTCACCTCCGGTTGAAACCCATCTCTAAACCTCAGAGCTTGGTCTGATGGTCACTGGACCAACTCAGGGGCATACTGCGACAGTTCGGCGAACTTCGCTTCATACTGATCGACTGACATGGTACCTTGACGAAGGCGCTGAAACTCCGCCATCTTCACCTCTCTTGCACAATCAGAAAAGTACTTCTCATTGAAGACTTCAAGAAAAGCATTCCACTCTGGAACCACACCTTCAGGGAACACTATCCTTTTGTTAGTCTTCCACCATGTAGCTGTGATCCCCCTTAATTGATAGGCTACCAGGACGACTTTTTCTGCTTCAGTGCACAACAGCAACTCAAAGGCATTCTCTAACTCAAGGATCCATAATGCTGCAACATCGGGGTCTCCTGCTCCTGTGAACGTTGGCGGATTCAACCTCAGAAAATGCTGTACCAACTTCTATCTAGGCCTCCCAGCGACCACATTCTCAAGTGGAATTTCATCAGGTTCCTCTTCTGGTTCGGCAACCAGTGTGGCGGCAGCTGCGGTGGCAGTAGCAGTGGCATTGGCGGTGTTCACTGTGGTGGCGATAGCAGCGGCTTGCTAATCCATCCTATCTCTCATCGCCTCAAGCATATGCATGATTCAAATAAACCTCGGATCCTCTAGGGCTATTGCACTGTCTAGAGGCAAAGCTGCACCACTTGCACGGGTCCCGGCCTGCGCTTCTCCCAGGGCACCACGGGCACTGGCCCTCAACGAAGACCCATCCTGAAACACGGAGCCTACTACTCTCTTCTTTGCAGCTCTCGGCACTCGGTCACTCATGCTACAGGCTCAATACAAATGCTTATTGGCAAATTCCAATACCATATTAGAATTTGAGTAACCTTCCAACCATACTAACAAACAACTAACAATCACATGCATTAGGATATGAAAAGTTCTTCCTACTAACTATCCCATGACTCATCGCCCTTATCACTCCATACACAAACCATGCTCTGATACCACTTAAACGGGGTTGTCACGCCCCGAGCGCCGAGACACATGAACAACCCACCATGGTCGTATAAATGTGACATTCCCAGGTAGTGTCACCAACTCCATTTATTTTTATTATGTGCATGTGGAACGTATTAAGAAACCTCTGACAAATAAATTACGGGATAGGACTGCGGGAAGAAAAATAATTCAAATACAAATCAACATACTTTCATATAGTCAATCAGGGTTTACATACAACCAAAATGGGTCAGAGACTATGTGCATAAAAAAGGGTTAGTCTGCACACTAAGGATCGGTCCACAAAAAAAAGAGAATAGTCCAATGACTACTAGTCGGACCCGTTCGTCAATCCCACATCCTCAGGTTCTGACACCCAAGAGACCAGAGGCGATGTGTTGATCACTCCATCAAGGCTTAACTTTAAATAACTTCTTTTAACCTTAATTAAACACACTTTAACATAAACCAACCTTTTAACCCAATTTATAATTAAATACACTAATCTACCCACCTAAACTTACTTAACTTAAACTAAACACACTTAGGTCATTATCAACACTCTAATCAAGGTTTAGTGAGGTAAACTCACTTGATTAACTCGCTGCTTGGACCAAAACGATGAGGGCGACGCCGGGATCGACTTTTCCAAAGGCGGGCCTAGCGTCTGGGGCCGGGAAGACGGCCAAAACGGGCCTTAACTGGACTGCAAAACCCACTCTTTCTTGCTGCATGTTGAGGCCGAAGAAGGGAGAAACGACGACGGCTAGCGGCGGTAGAGGCGGAGGAGAGGGGTGGCTGCAGCTTGGCGGTGGCTCACGGCGACCTGGCGCAGTCTCCGGCGACGGCTGACAACTTGGGAAGACGATGGTGATGGGCTGGCATGGGTGAAGCGGAGCGGAGCGGAGCGCGCGCGCGCTCGGGGCTTCGCGCAGTCACGCGGGATGGCGACTACGGCGCTGCACGACGGCGACGAACGGCGGAGGCGTGGCGCACGACTGGTCGATGGTCGGGAGTGCTGGCCGGTTCTCCTTCCTCTCCTCTCTCTTTCTTCCCAAGCTTGAAGATGATGGTGATGGGGCCTTTTTAGAGATATAATCTCCAACCTCCACTTGTCAAGCCCTCAACCCTTGGCCTCAACCACCATGACATCATCCCATGTCATCTTTCACTCACTCAAGTCCTCCACAACTTCTCAAATGGTTGCACTTTCATTTTCTGCTGGGGTCCAATTCTTGTACATCCAATTTCTTCAATTTTTCATTCAATTCTCTTCTAATTGAGTCCAATTAAAGTCCACAAAATTATCCCATGATCTTAATAAGGTATGTGACATAACCGGGCTTCCAATTTCTAAATTCAATCCCAATTTTCACGGTTAAATTCAATCTGGTGCGATTTCAGTGCGCCTAATCCACCGAGTAGCTTTTCGGGAAATTTTTCTTGCATCCGCCCAAAGGTGATCAGTTCCTAAGTCTGACGCGGTAAAATTCCTTAATTGCTTTACTCAATAGATTAGTTCCCTCGTGAGTGGCCAACTCTGAGAGACGAACTACATGCACAGATGAATCGTCCAACTCAATTGACTGAAAATAAAATTGAGAAAAATCAGGATGTCACAATGATCATTCAAGATCTTGTATAAACCACTCAGCAAGCTACAGTTAATGCCATTTGACAAAGGGTCCAAACTGGACGAAATTGGAAAATATACTAAGATAATTGGAAAGACCCTAAAGATCCAAATCTAGCATCGATTTGCATTAGAAGATTAAAGGGTTTGACTTCGTAGTTATTTTTATCAGCTATGGCGTCCGCCAACTCGTTCGCTATCACTCTCATGTCATTTTTAGTCAATGGGGCGGACGATGTTTGGGTCAAAGTCTTTCGTCCTTTGTTTGTTTCACTTTGGAATAGTCTGCTCGGGTCATTTTTATAAAAGTAGATGAATGCCCTTAATCCACCTAGCGAAGCAAAAATTTGTCTGTTCGGGTATGATAAAAGTTTAGGAAGAGGGGAGGTTACTTCATGTTAAGTTAGGGCATAACACAAGTTTAGAACGTTATATAGTGGATTTACATATTGCCTATAAAATGCGATCGTCGGGCTGGCAGAAGGATTTCAACCCAAGTATGGTGGACAAAGAGTATGAATCCTTTACCAGTTGCCAAGTAGAAATTTATTGGACATAAACACTGTAAAAATTACGGGGTGTCTCTTGTTACTGAGAATGTGCATGTGGAATTGGGTTGGGTGGTGGCTGACATTGGAGAGGAATGGAAGCATGGGATAGTGTTTTGTCAAGATGCCTTCGTGACTCTTTACTGGTTTTTCCCGAGTCACTATTCATCATTTTGGTGTGGAGCTGTTTCCCGTGGCTATAGCCATCGAAATGGGCTAATTTTCGGAGGGAAGCTTCATCTCATCCTTCTCTACCTCTCCACCGAAGGATTTTGCTAGAGATGGTCTACATCCAAAGATATCGTCTGCACTAGGGCGGGTTGTTCTCCAGTTTCGAATCTGGTGTTTTCCTTCTGGTTTTCTGTACGATTTGGGAGATCCTACCGGTGGAATGGGTTGATTTTTGGAAGGGAGTCTCCCCTCACCTATATCTTCTTCCCCACCGAAGGATTTCCGTTGGGCAGGGCTAGTTTTCGAGATCCACTTGGTTCCAGGTGTGCACGCAGGCTGTGCGACTAGTCTAGCCGTCACGAGTTGAGGGAGTTCTATCCAATGGTTCATCTTCTCCTTTGGAGGCTAGGGTCGTATAGCCTTTATACATCGCCCTTCCAATTGGCGAACTCCTAGGTTAGCTGCTTCCTCATATTTCGTTGGTTCGACTTTGCTGCTACGGCTTTGCTCTCTGCAATTTCTGGGTTCGTTTGTTATTAGAGTCCTGTGTGCTTTCGATGCTAGTTTGGCCTTGAAGTCCCGTATAGTGTGGTCGAAGTTAGGCAGATTCAGCACCTTTATTCGATGGTGTTTTCCTTGGCTGTGTTCGGGGTGCACTCCAGGTGTTTGTGAATATGTCTTCAGCCATTGTTGAGGCTGGAAACGCTCCAGCAGGCCATCCTTTGGATGCTATCTCAAAGGGGCATCAAAACCCCCCTCATGGTGATGCCTCACTAGCCAATCAACTTGGTATGGCAGTGGTCTCCTCGTCCGGTCCTACAGAATCGAAGAACAAGCAGAAAAACCCGCTCGAGCCATCTGCTTGGCCCCACCGGTCTAGAGGTAAGAGCTGTAAGCGGTCAGCTTCCAAGCGCCCTGTGCATCTTCCAACTAGTCACCCAAATGCCCCGGCTCATTCTTGGGCAAATGTGGCCCGGCTAGCGATTTGTCGTACATTTCTCCCACGTTTTTTGGTGGCAAAGCTATTGTGAATTTGCCAGATGAAGCTCCTGATGCAGTGGATCCAAAGTGGCATCAATGCTTGGTGGGCTACCTGGTAGGGAGGAGGAGACTTCCCTTCGGCCTCATGGAGCAATCTCTGAAGAAGGTGTGGGGTTCCAAGCTTGTGGAAATCCTTGCCAATGATCAAGGATTCTTCTTCCTCCACATTTCGAACCCGGTGTTTCGGAGAAACATTCTAGAAGATGGACCAATCACGGTTGCTAGAGTGCCTCTTATTCTTCATCAATAACAGCCACTCATGGACCTCAAGAAGGAAAACCAATCCTTCATTCCAGTATGGATTCGGTTGAGGAACTTACCATTTGATTGTTGGACGATGCCGGCGATGAGTGCTATCGCGAGTGTGGTGGGTAAGCCACTATATGTGGACCAACGAACGGACCAAGCAAAACTGGTTTCATTTGCTAGAATTTGCGTTGAAATCCAACTAAACCAGCCAGATGCAGAACTGCTGAAGTGATCTTGAAAGGGGTATCTCGCTCCATAACCATTGATTATGAATGACTACCAGCTGAGTGCCTAGACTGTGGAACATTCAGTCACAATTGCAGAGCTCCCCCACAAGCACACAACCCTTCAAATCAGAAAAGAGCCACGAAGCAAGCTCCGGCTACTCCTGCTCCATTGTGACCTGAGGCGGCCCCTAGCCCCGCTCCTACTCCTTCGCATCAAGCTCCCACCGTATTTGATCCAGCACATCTAGTGAAGGCCCCCACCCCAATTGCTAAAGCTACAATCCCACAGCAGGACTTGACCGACTCTGCTTGCCAAGCCTCGGTTGTGGCTCCAATTCCCGACCTAGTAGGTGCAGATTCACAGGTTACAGAATCACATGTTTTGGAGTAGCCTTGGAAACAAGCGAAGGGCAAGAAAAAGAAGAAAGTGGCCTCTCAAGAAGGAGCTTCCTCCTGCTCGAGCAACCTTAGTGATGAAGAAGCTATTCGACGGCTGAAGGCCTCTGTTTTGGAAAAAGAGATGCAATCTGAGCCTGCTCGGAAGACGTAAAGGGGCTCTAGTGTACCTCCAAAGGTGGCTCTTTCCCTTGTAGCTGGTTCTCGACCAGATCAAGGCACTTCTTCCCATGACCTCGATATGGAGTCGGAGGTTGTAGCCACCTTTGAATGCTTGGATGAGGACGGCATTGTCTCCCTTGGCGTGTCAAGCTCACCCCCGAGGGTTGTCCCAACGAAGGTGGAGACCATTCAGAGGAGATTGCTTGCTTTAACTCTCGACCCGGGACCTGAGGTGAAGACTAAAGGGCCGGCAAATCCTCGCCGGAAGCCTCCTAAGCAGAGGTAGGCTCTTTCGCCTTTCTTTTCCTTTCGTTATTCTAGCTTGGTAGTTGTGTATATTTATTATATATATATATATATATATATATATATATATGTTGTTCGGATTTTGGAATATTAGAATTCTTATGGACCTTTTGAAGAGAGCCGAGGTTAGGAAACTTGCTCATTCTAACAGCCTCTATATGATTGGCTTATTGGAAAACAAAGTGCTGGAGCATCTCTTTCGAGCCATGTCTGCTGGGCTTTTGGTTGGGTGTAAGTGGATGGCCAATTATGATTATTCTCCTAAGGGCAGGATTTGGGTTGGTTGGGACCCTACTCTAGTTAACTTTGAATTAATCTCTTCCAACGAGCAAGCGATCCATGGTAGAGTGGAGCTTCTTACGTCTGGATTATGTTGCTGCACTTCGGTGATTTATGCTTTGCACACGTTTATATCATGAAGGCCTTTGATGACGGACCTGATCAGGATGAGTTCTTGCATCCAGGATTTGGCCTGGATGGTTGCTGGAGACTTCAACGCCGTTAGAGACCCATCTAATAGGATAGGGGGCTCTAACGCCTGGCCGCCCTATTTTGACGATTTCAATTAGTGTTTGACTCAGGTGGAACTAGAAGATCTGAGGTATGTTGGACTTCGGTTTACTTGGTCCGCGTTTTTTGGGGCTAACCGCAAGGTGAGAAAAATTGATCTGGTGTTAGTAAATGCCAATTAGAGCTTTCAAATCTCTTATTCGGAAGCAACATTTCTGACTTTCGAAATTTCTAACCATTCTCCTATGGTGGTTAAAGTGACACAACCGGTTTTTCGAAAGAAGCCTTTTAAATTCTTTGATTTATGGATGGAGCACCCGTCCTTTCAGGACATTGTGGCACAAGTGTGGGATGCTCCGACAGAAGGGGTCCCTATGTACAGGCTGATTAGCAAATTGAATGCCCTAAAAAGCTGGCTAAAGCAGCCAAATAGAGATTCTTTCTCTAACTTATCTGAGAGGGTTGCTGAGTCCATGGATGCTTTTAAGTTAGCCCAGCTTGACCTACAGCAGGACCCGACTAACGATCTCTTGGCAGAGTTAGAAAAGAATCATCGGAAAACCTTTGTGGAGTTGATGAGTAAGGAGGAGTCATTCTTTAGACAAAAATCCAAGATTAGATGAATCAAGAATGGTGATAGGAATACTAAGTATTTTCACCACTTCGTCACTACAAGACAGCTGAGGAACAAAATTCTTTCGGTTCTTGATAGGAATGGTAATTTGGTCACTGATCCAAGCCTAGTGCAGAACACTTTTGTCTCTCACTTTCAGGAGCTTTTCGCTGTGTGATCCCTTCCTTCCAGCCCTGCATTGCTAGACTTGCAAAAAGTTATTCGATGCCCTCTCGATGAGGAGCATATTACTGTCCTCTCCCGTCCTTTCTCAGACAGAGAAATTCATGATACCTTCTTCTCCCTAGCCCGTGGGAAGGCTCCTGGGCCAGATGGGTTTGGTGTGGAATTTTTCAAGAGCAATTGGGAGCTAGTAAGGCCTTTGGTTTTTTGAAGCAGTTAAGGACTTCTTCGTCATGGGGAGACTTCTAAGGGAGATTAACAACACCATCCTTGTGCTGATCCCCAAAGTGCCTAATGCGGCCTCGGTTAATGATTATAGACCTATTGCCTTCTGCAATACGATTTATAAATGTACCACCAAGGTCTTAGCTAATCGTGTTGCCGCAGTTCTTCATGATACTATTAGCCATTCTCAGAATGCATTTGTTAAGGGCCGTCGCATCTAGGATAATATTCTTCTTGCACATGAATTATTTGTTGCTTTCCATCTTCAGCCGTATTCCCCTAAATGTGCTATTAAGGTTGATTTTTCAGAAGGATTATGATACGGTCGGCTGGGACTTTCTTGAAATGATCATGCGTGCATTTTGATTCCCAGACCATCTTATTAGGCTCATTATGGTATGTGTACGCACTCCCAAGTTTTCGATTTCTTTGAATGGGGAACTCTATGGCTTCTTCCCTAGTGGACATGGCCTTCGCTAAGGGGATCTCATGTCCCCTTACCTCTTTACTTTGGTTATGGAAGTCTTCTCAGGCATCCTCAGTGTGTGTGCAGTGCAACTTGGGTTCAAATTCTTCTAGAGATGCAAGGCTACAAGATTATCTCATCTTTTCTTTGCGGATGATGTCTTTCTCTTTTGTCGAGCGGAGATGGGTTCCATCTCTCTTCTAAAAGATGGTCTACATACTTTCTCGATGTGAAGCGGATTGAAGCCAAACAACAGCAAGAGTGAGATATTTCTTGCAGGTGGCTCAGAGGAGTTACGGAATGAGATCAAGGATGCCCTTGGTTTCGTTGAAGGAAAGCTGCCGGTGCGTTATTTGGGAGTTCCTATTATACCCTTGAGGCTCGGCAAAATGGACTGTGTGTCCTTAGTTGATCATATAATAGTCAGGGTCCAATTCTGGATTCAGTGCTTTCTATCCTTTGCCGATAGGGTTCAGCTAATAAGGTCAGTCCTTCATGCCATCCAAGCTTATTGGGCGAGTGTTTTCACCATTCCTATTGCAGTTCTGGATCGCATTAAGCTGATCCTCAGACAATTCATTTGGAAGGGCCCCAGTCTTGGAAAGGGTGGCGCTAAAGTATCCTAGGAAGACGTATGCCTTCCAAAGGAGGAAGGAGGACTTGGAATTCATAGATTGCGAGAATTCAACAAGGCAGCGATGCTCAAGCACATTTGAATCCTGTTTACAGATAAAGAGTCCTTATGATGCAAGTGGATCCACTCAACCTTCATGAAATGGAAGAGTTTCTGGGTGGTTGGGACGCTGACCTATTGCTCTTGGGCTTGGAAGAGAATCATTCACCTGATATCCGAGTTTCGACTCTACTTCCGATGGAAAATTGGAGATGGCCAGTCAGTCTCCCTTTAGTTTGATCACTGGCACCAGAGAGGTCCTTTACATCTTATTTGCTCATATCAAATGATACTAAATTCTGATTTATCCAAATTTGCCACGGTGGCTGACCTTTTTTCACTGGCGTGACAAAATTTCAAGACAGTAGTTGAATCTTGGGATTATCCCCTCCCTCTCCTCTCCAGAGCATCGAATCGCTTTTCTTGAAGCGACAGCACTTCTGGTCTCTTCTCGGTTGCCTCAGCTTGACATATTATCAGAAGAAGGAAGGATAAGGTTAATTGGGCACCCTTTATCTGGAATAAGGTTATCACCCCGATATATCAATTCAATCTCTAGCTTATTATAAAGAACTATCTTCCCACCCAAGCCCTACTCATCTCTACTTCAGTTGTCGCATCACTGCTAGCATGGCTTTCTTTTGGGCTGCTAAATGCAATCTCCCTTGGCGTAACAAGACATGGTCTGAAAACCTTCAGTGAGCGATGAAGTTCCTCTATGGTAAGGACTTTTATCGCTCCATTGGCCGCTTTTCTTTTGGTGCTCTTTATCACCTTATTTGGAGGTACAGGAACAACATACTCTTTAGAGATCACACGGTCGCAGTTGCGGCGGTTAAAAACATCTCATCAAAGTGGTGAAGGACAAGGCCTTAACTTTCGAAAATGTTGAGGATAATCCAAGAAACAGAAGACTCCAGCGTAACTGGGGGATAGATCCTTGCATATTCTCTCCTCATCCGGCGGATCCTTAGTGTTCTTTGGAGTGGTTCAAAGACAACTTGTGGTTGGGTCACGGCCATTGTCTTCTTAGGTGCTTGCTGTATGAAAGCCTTCCGCCTTCTTCCCTCAGTTGGGACCGTGTTCACCTTGACTAGTTTGGCTGCTGTTCGTCTACGGCGGTGACCCCTCCATGGTGTTTTGTGAATGTTTTCTTTCTTTGTTGTCTGTCCTTTGTTTTGGTTGTTTTGTCGAGGTTGGGTTCCTTTTGGCCATGTGTGGCCTCCTCTTTCCTCGTTTGCCTGTTGCTTAAGCTGTTATTCACTTTGGCCGCTCTTGCGGAGTTCTTTTGCATCCAGCCCCCTTCCACTCGTTTAGACTTATTGTCTTCATGAGTGCAAGTTTTGTGGCGCCGGATCTTGTGTAAATTTTTGGCTCAAAGCTCAATATATTATTACTTCCGATAAAAAAAAAAAAAGCATGGGATGCTTGGATGGAGAGAGGAATTCGAGCATATAATCCGAGCATAAAATCCTCTTTGGTCGTGGTACAGTACGGCGACAATGGGAATTGCTACAGCTTGGAAGGTGTTGAGTGTGATGACATGCCACCACTTGGTGGGTGTCTCCCTGCACGTGAACAACACATGAGATCTTATCAACTTGGGAAGGCATTCCTAGTGTTGAGAATATGTCCTGACTTAGAACCTCATAAAGGAATGACTATCTTCGACCACCAAAAAAAAAAAAAAAGGAATGCCAATCCAAATAAGTTTTTTTTTTTAGTATGTTGACACTTTCTCCCGTAGAATTTTCATGCATTTTATAAAAATTAGGGATTGGATTCACTAATAATGACAAAATTCGACCCTTAACCAAAAACATCAATTGTGCACCATCTCCATTTCTTACTGCATTTATTCACATCTATATATACTCTTGATTTGCAATGAAATGTAGTGAGAAGCTTGAATGTTGTTAGATAATGCCAATTTACATTTTTTTTTTCTAAGGATCAACAAATTTAAACCCTAATTTTATGAAATGCTTTGAAAAGTCTAGAAGGTGAAAATTTAGGTGTGAATAGTGAGACCCAAGTAAGAATCATGTCTATCCTACTTGATCTGTGAGTAAACCAAACTCCATTCAAGTTCATCCATCTCTAACCTTCATCACTTTGACATTCTAAAGGGTATCAGTTTTGGTCCATTTATTAGGTACCACGCACTAAATTGAAGTTTAAAATCGGGTATGTTAGCATGCCACACCCCAACAGGTGTCCATAAGATTTTGATTAAGTTATTAATTTGATATTTCATTGGTCCTTGTGATATCCCGAAATTTGGCCTTATTTCGAAATATATGAAGTGATTATTTCATTGACACACTTATAGTTATTTTACTCTGAACTTATCACTCATGAGTTAACTAATCTATTGGGCAAGGTCGTATATGGTTAAAACGTGAAAGACCAAAGAATTCAATCAGGGATCGACCGCTCGACCATAAGGAATGACAAGGGTCAATACTACGTTGCTATAAATCAATTAGCAAATAGATATAAATCGACTACATCGGAATCACGATTAAGATATTTGCGTCGAGCAACAATAAACTGATTTTCTATTGATATTATATTCAAGGTACATAATTGAACCCTCGTGATTACATGACAACCGAGGGTTGTCCATGATTCGAAGAGGCACAAACATGGATCGAAAATTATCAACCACAGGTCAACTGCGCGAAAACCCCTAAAAGCCACCCAATAGTTGAGGTCGTACTAAAGTCGCGTTCGATCGATTTTTAATCATGAAATTTAATTCAATTTTGGGTATCGAACTTTTGAGGGCTTCAAGATTAAATTATTGGATGTTGCCTCATCATTTGTTGAGTTATTGACAAGTTTGAAATTTTCGGAAAAATGAATTATTAGACGAAAAATTGGGGACTGGAAAAAAAATTGGGTCCAATGCAAAATGATGATTTTAGGGCCAAGATTGTGAGTTTTTAAAGGAAAATAGAAATAAAAAGATAAAGGGAGACAAAATACTTGGCATAGAGGAAATTGAGGAAGAGTTGGTGTGAGATTGATGGGATTTTGGACAAAAATCTTTCTTTCCTCTTTATTTCTCTCTCTTTCATGTGTCCATTTGCATGCCCCCCATAGCAGAAGCCACCAACAGCCCCTCTCCCTTTCTCTTTGTTCTTCCAGGTCTTCTTTTCCTTCCTCTTCGTGTCCTCCTCCTCCTTCATTTCTTTTCTTTCATCACCATTGCCGTAAACACCACCACCACCACACCAACCCATCCCATCTTCACCACCATCATGATCTTTCACCACCAACATCCGTCACCTCTCACCACTGTTCACCACCATCGGCACCACTACACCTGCACCACCATCTCCACCACCGAGCTCCCAAGTTGCCGCCGCTCGAGCCACCCGTCCGTCGAGCCACACGCACCACCACCATCACCACCACTGGCCCCCTTGGCGCCATCAACGTCGCCACAAGTTGCCATCTACTCAAGCTGCCACCACTGAGCACCCAAGCTCAAGCCGTGAGCTTGAGCCGGCGCCTGGCTCGTCTGTTGAGCCTTCATTTGAGCCACAAGCATCACGTTCTTGGTGCCGTCGTGGTGCCATCGACGCGAACTCGCCATTACCGAAAACCCATGAGTTAACTTATAATCGTAGATTAGGATGTTAATTACGTTTAGGGGATAGATTAGTTTATGGATAATTACGTTTAATATTAGTTATTGTTGGTTTATCCTTAATTGCGATTAAGGATAGTTTAGATTAATTTTAAGTGCATTATTTTAAGTTATAATGACTAGATTAATTAAGCATGGTTAGATTAATTAATCGAGTTTAGTTTAATTAATCGTAATTTATTTATTTAATCGTCATTTAATCAATTAATTGTACTTTATCTATTTAATTGTTATTTAATTAATTAATCATACTTACTTTAGTCAACAATGATTAGTTTTAATTAAGTATCATTAGGTTTAGTTTAATTAATTATAATTAGCCTAATTAATCGCAATTAGGGTAATTAATAACGGATTAGCCGATAAGTAGAATTTTATGCCCGTTTTTCTAGATGAGATTGTGCTTAATTTCGATCGTTTGAGCATTATAATACTATGTTATTGATTGCCCAATTATATATTTTATTTATTATAAAAAAGGGGGTTTACGGGCAAGAAAATAGAGAATTTTGAGATGTTGGGTTTGGACACCAAATTTTATATGCTAAATAAAACAATGGGGTTTTAAAATAGAAGTGTGCAAAGTTTGACGGGTTGATTTCAAATATGTGACCACGTATGAATATTTTACTGAAATTTTTAAATGTGAAAATTGCTAAAGTTAATTATTTGAAAACAAACTCTTTTGTTCTGGGCTAATTAATGGCAATAAAAATTGGATTGATTATTGGTGTGATTGAGTGCTCCTTTAATCAAATCCGTCACCTAACGGGAGTTGAGGAACCATGCCCGATTTTTATCAAATGCTCAGCAGGGGTCCAAATGTCGAGTGGTGGTTGAGGCTCGATCGATAGTCCTTTATGAAATGCTGCCTAGATGAAAATTCTAGACAATACCGTGCCCAATGGGGCAAGATGATGCCCGGCCATGTCGGAAGACCACTAACTCTTGTATTAGCCGTGGCCCAAGAGGTTGTAATAATTGGAACACGTATATTTGACAGTGCGTTTGGTTATTATGGATTGTGTTCCGATTATTATTTATGCTTGTTGCACTACTATTGCTATGTAAGGCGTATTAATATGCAAGGGTATGCCAAGGCAATGTAAGATTGTATGTCGTTGTGTGTTTGGGCTGTCTTAGAGATGAATTAGCTTCCTAATCGAGGATTAGGGAGTTGACTCGTTGAGATTTTATATCACCCTGTTGTTGTTGAATCTTTTCAAATCCTTAGTATGGAGCATTGCCCCGTACGTTTTGGGGTCCCTTGGGATATGGATGTGGAGACCACTATATTTCCTATTTTGGGGACCAATTGAACCCATGAGCTAGTGGTCACGACTGCATGGGTAAATGAGGGGTTATTTAATATAGTGCCCCAAGATTTCAAGGTGTGGTTTATTAGGGAGGCAAATGGTGATTGGATCAGTCCACTTCAGGGTTTTGATGGACAGCCCTTGTCACACCCCGATCCTCCGAGCACGTGCCCATCCCTCTTTGGTCGATTAATAGAAACGTCTCAGGACAAATCGCCAACCCTGTTCATTTAATATACGCATGCGGAAGCATATAAATAATCCTCAGACAATAAAACAACGGGATAGGAAAGTACGGTCTCAATTTTTCAAACCAAAACAAGCCTTTTTATAAACAAACAGGTGCTAGGCTGTTTACAAAAATTATCGGCTTAATAAAAAGGGAACTGTCCTATAACTCTTTAGTTAGACATGTTTACCGATTCTCCGGTCTCCACCTTCTCAGGTTTCGGGGTTTCTAGTCCTCCACCAACTTCATCTAAGGACCTGAAAATTGTTATACAATAATCAGTGAGATAATGTCTTAGCAAGTTCAACCCACTAAGACCTGATTATGAAGCAAATACACCTTAAGGGCTGCCTAAGCAAAACAGGCATCAAAGGACTTACCTTGGCCTCAGTTTCCTTCTTGCAAGTCAATATATCTCATTGATACACAATTCACATCAACTAATCAATTCACAAATCACTTTACCCAATTGGATTGAATCATCGATCAATCGACTTAATCGATTATATGTCATCGGGACCATCACACGGTCATTTCGATTATTTATTCTCAACTCTCAATCACAGCTCAATGAGCAGAGTCTATAAAACTCTCAGCTATAATTCGCGGTCCCAAGGACACAACCTATCTTAGGTGGTAATCATGACCCAATGGCCACAATCTTTATCAGGTGACAAATCACAGCCTCTATCAAGGGGCCAATCACTGCCAAGTGGGCGTGACCTCTATCAGGTGGCAAATCACGACCCAGTGGGCACGACCTCTATCAAGTGGCGAATCATGGCCTTAAAGGCACAACCTTTAATAGGTGGTGGATCACAGCTCTAGTGGGCACGACCTCTAACATGTGGTAAATCATGGCCCTATTAGGCACAACTTATACCAATTTGTTGGTAAATCTGGGCTATCTGGCACAGCCATACTTCGGTGGCTTTTTAAGTCCACTCATAACCTCTCATGGTCATTTTCTCATCAAAAACTGACATTTTTCAATTTTTGGATATTTCTCATATTTAATAATCACATTCAATTTTCACAAACCGATACTCAATTAAATAAATAGAAAACACCAATACAATTAGTACGAAATTCCGGTCACCGGCCATCCCAGTTGAATTTCTGAAAAATAAATAATTAATTAAATAATTATGAAAATTAATAAATAAATACCAGTAAATAGACTTAGGCCCGAAAAAGCCTAATTGGAAGCCAAGACGGGTCCAAAAAATTACCGAACTACTCTAGATTAAATACTAGGCTCTAATTGCACTAACTAACCACCTAATATGCATCAGTAGAAAATTAAATTAACTAATCTAATATAATCTATCCACCTAAACCATACTTAATTTAATCTAATCAACCCATAAGCGTAATTAACCTACTAAGGAAGGATTAGTGAGTTAAACTCACTTATTTAACGATCCGTTTGGATCGAAACACCAGGGACACGGAGGGGCTCGATAAACTTCAAAGTGGGACCGCCAATGGGGGCCCGGAACGGCCCGGAATTGGCCACGCAAGCCTCGGCCACGAACTGGAAAAACCGGTTTTGAATTGGCCTGGTTCCGAAGCTATTGGTCAGCTCAACTCAGGCTGGTCCCAGCTGAGATACGGCTAGATTGAAGGCCAAAGCAGGTTGCTAGGCTGACAAGCGTGGGCTCGGCTGAGGGCCGAAGGAGGATCTGGTGAGGGGAGAGAAAAATAATTAAAACCAAATTATTTTTAGTTCACTTAACACAACAATATCAATTGGTCAAGTAAGGCCAAATCCATACCAACTTGTCCAATTTGATGTCTAGTTGAAGACTAAAATAAGACCGTCCCTCAAACCTACAAATTTCCTTCAAATCCGAATTTCATTTCGTTTTTCTCGGAATCTGATTTTCTGAACAAACTTCTCCAGTTGAGGTTCGATTTGACAGTGGAAAAAGCCCACGACATTTCCTTTCACCAATTCACTTACACCCGTACCAAAAATCCCTTCAAATTGGCCAATCCGAATTTCCGTTCGTTTTCCGAATCGTCCGATTCTGTTTTTTGTAAAAATCCCGAACTCATTAGAAATTCTTCAGAAAGTGAGTCAACGTTCCTCGAATGACTCGTGACATGATAGGACTTTCACTTTCTAAAATCAAATTCAAGTTAATTTCAATTTGACACAATTTTAGCGTCACCTAGCTTACTTGGTAGTTTTTAGGAATTTTTTATGTAATTGACCCGTGGTCAATTTTTTTCGAGCCACACATAGCTCTTCAACACATTGGTGACTCTCGGCGGTTGTGAAAATCTCAAGGTTTCAAATACGGACACAAGGAACCAAAAAAGATAGAAAATCGGTCTAGTGTCGATCGACGAGAATTTTGCAATTAGGTGGTGTCATGACCTACCATCGAGGAGAGGGAACAGGTTTAGGGGTATTGCCAAAAAGGATGGGCTTATGGCCCTTAATTAGGCACGGGCTCTCCCAAACCCATATCTCGCGTGACATTGGGATATTTTTTAGAAATTTTGCACAAAAGGAGTCGCCACTAGCCTATTGGGGTTGGCTAGAAACCAAGTGAGGTATGAGAATATACCTCACTTCCTATGCAACCGGAGAATCTAAGGTCGAAGACTTGATTACACTAATTAATCAATTAGTGTCATTTCGGTACCTAATCTTGTTAACTTTGAAAGAAATGATTTTTTTCAGGCAGTTTGAATTGATTTTATACCTATCCACTAACATATGAGGTGATCATGTAGGTGCGCAATCATTTAAAGTAACAATCATAGCTACCAATATCCTAATTGCAGTAAAATTAACACATGCCAATAAGCAATTGCAAAAATAATTAAACAAGTAAATTAAACATGCAATATAATCAATATACAGGAAAATAAAGGCATAATTACACTATAAAGGCAATACACAGCCATTCTAATCAAAACCTACATTTTTTGGATTTTTGAAAATTTTTAATTTTTTACTTTTTTTAATTTATTTTTTTGGGCAAATTGGGTCCAGTCCGGTCCAACCCAACCCAAGTTCGGCCCAATCGGCACGGGTCGGGTCCGGTCGAAGACGGGACCCGGGTTTGACCCAGTGGGCCCGAGTGGGCCCAACCCAAGAATTCCCCTCTCCTCCATTTTTAAAACAAAGCAGGCCCATAAGCCCATACTAAACCAGTCCAAGCCCATAAGCCCAAAATTAAATGGCCCACCATGATAGGCCAATGCGGACGAAAAATCCTACCCGATTGAGATTCGTGCCCGACCTAGTTCTTGGCTGAAACCCTAAGGTTTCTTGGCGGCGCTTAGGATGGCAGCAATGGGCTTGATGGCGGCAGCAGGTGGTGGCGGCTATGTGGTAGGCGGCAATGATGACATTAGGGTCTGTGAGGATGGGCGGCGATTGCATCGGAGGCATGCAGAAGCATTAGGTTGTCACTGGCGGAGGCGGGCATCACTCGAGCGCAATGGCTTCTGGCGTTGGGTTCTAGCAAGTGACGACACGGTGGCGGAACAGCACGGTGGGCAACAGCGAATGCAGCGGCTCGTGCGGATCGGGAATGGCAACGGCGAGAAAGCAGCACAGCGGTGGTCATCGAGGATGGCGATTGCTGGAGAGGTGTGGTCGATGGTGGCACAACCGTCGGGCAGAGGCGTAGCGATGGGCAGTGCGTCGGTTTGGCTAAGGAGGAGTTCAATGAAAGGTGGTGCAGACTGGCGATGTCGTCTGTGGCTGAGGAGGCAGTGGCGGTAGCAGGAACGGTGACGGTGAGCCTTCCCCTCCAAATCTAGCCTGCTGGTGCAGATCCTCTCTTGGCCTCTGCGTGTGGGCTTCAACTTCGGCTTGGCAGCAGCAGCCAGTGACACAGAGGTGTGGCAATGGGACTAGGAGAGGTGGCGGCCTAGTCGGGACGGAGGCAACGAGCGCAAGGGCACGACCCCTCAGCAGCAGAAGGGCTCCCGAGGAAGAAAACTCTCATCTTCCTCTCCTTCTTGCTCACTCCTTGCTCGAGCTCTCTCTCCCCGTGCTTCCCTCTCTGTTTCCTCTTTTTCTCGGTTTCCTATCATTCCTTGCCGCTCTCTACTGTGACCTCTGCTACCTTGTGTCTTCCCTCCGAAGACTGTGTTCTCTCCCACCCCCTCTGTTGCTCGATGCCCCCTCCCCCTTTCTAGGGTTTCACGCGTGAAGATGGAGGAGGGAGAAGGCGGCATGGGCCAGGCCAAGGCGAGATCCAGCCCAACCCCTTCCACGTTTTCTGTTTCCTTTTTTTTTTTGTTGTTTTTGTTTTTGTTTTTTTGTTCTTGTTGTTTTTTTTTTGTTTTTGTTTTTTTTAGTGACTAATTCCTAATTTTGTACATGATTAAGTCCTAAATAAAATCGTAAAATTTAGGTGTCAACAACTGCCCCTCTTTGAGAGACTTCCTCGCAAATATGGGAATTACTATACCCATTCTTTCTACTGATTCTGACCGCTTCACCTGGCAAGAAGATCCATCAGGTTCGTTCTCTATTGCCTCTGCCTGGAAATACATCAGGGTTAAAAAGAATCGAGTGTCTTGGGCTCCTTTTATTTGGGACAATGACCTTGCACCTAGATTTCAATTTCATTTATGGTTGCTTGCAAAAAGTAGGATGCCAACTCAAACTCTCCTTCTCTCTCATGGGAGGATTGAGTTCTCTGTTTGTGCTTTTTGCTGCTCCGTTCCGGACTCCGTGGACCACTTGTTCTTTGAGTGCACAACATCTGCGACTCTTGCGTTCTTTTGGGCTTCTAGATTTAATTTACCTTGGAAGAACAAAGTTTGGAAGGACAACCTCTCTTGGGCTCTCAAATTCCTATCCGGCAAAGATTTTTATTCACAGTATTGCTCGTTTCTCTTTTGGGGCTTTATGCCATTTCATATGGAAAAAAAAGAATTCTATCATCTTTCGAGGTGACTCTTTGGCAATTCCGGCTATGAAAAATCACTTGATCAAGGTTGTGAAGGATAAGGCTCCTGTGTTCTCTAATGTCCCGCCTACTCCAAGAAACAAGCGACTCCAGAGAAGTTGGGGTTTTGATCCGTCCATCTTCAGCTCGGCGTCCTTTTCCTAGCTCTCCTCCATCTCTTCAATCTTTGGAGGGGTGCCTGAGGGTCATTAGTCTGTTTTTTAATTGTAGTTCAGCTGAGTAGTTGCTGTTATGTTTTCCTACTCTCTGTATCTTTTTGATTCGGCACCCTCACACTCTCCCTGCCCCACAGTTAAAGTGTGAGTTACGGTGCCGAATTCTTGTTCTTGTTCTTTTCTCCAAAGTTTAATATATATTCTTACCTTTTACCAAAAAAAAAAAAAAAAACTGCCCCTCTTTGACTGTGAGCTCGAAGAGATTCCATTCAAAGACAAAAGACACCTAAATTATTTTGGCGATAGAGAGACCCTAGGTGCATAGGTACGTATCAGGTTGACAGAAAGAACTCATAACTATGGAAACACGTCTTGTCAATAAGAGGAAGAAAGATTCCGGGCTACAGAAACACGCTGTGTCATAAGAAGAAAGAGAGACTCCGGGCTACAAAAGCACGTTATGTCATAAGAAGAAAGACTCCAAACTACAAAAGCTCTCTGAGCTACAAAGCTCTCCATGTCATAGGAAGAATGACTCCGAGCTACAAAAGCTCTTCGGGCTACAAAGCTCTCTATGTCATAGGAAAAAGAACTCTGGGCTAGAAAGCTTTCCGGGTTACAAAAGCTCTCCGGGCTGCAAAACTCTCTGTGTCATAAGAAGAAGGGGAGGAATGAGGTCTCACCGTATAACAATGGGTTTCGATTAGGTTGAAAATGCATGATTTGAGGAATGACCATGAACCTTTTGAAAATCGCAGTTTAAGGATAAACTCATGAACATTTAAAAACGTAGTTTAAGGATAGATCCACTAACTGTGTGGTTTAAGGATTGACCCACGAATCATGTGGTTTAAGGATGACCCAAGAACCGTGCGGTTTAGACTGGACAAAAGGTCTCATCGTGTAAAAATGGATTTCGACTGGGAGGGAGGTCTCACCGTGTACGAACGAGTTTCGACCGAATGATAGTCTCACTGTATACAAACGGGTTTCGACCGGAAGAAATGTCTCACCGTGTAGGAATAGATTTCGACTGGAGGGAAGTCTCAGCGTGTACGAATGGGTTTCCACCGGATGATAGTCTCACCGTGTACGAACGGGTATTCACTTAGAGGGAGGTCTCACCGTGTACAAATGGGTTTCAACTAGGAGGTAGGTCTCACCGTGTATGTACAGGTTTCAACCGGGTATGATAGTCTCACCGTGTACGAATAGGTTTCAACTGGGAGGGAGGTCTCACCATGTACGAACGGGTTTCCATTGGGAGGTAGGCCTCACCGTGTATGTACGGGTTTCGACCAGGTATGACAGTCTCACCGTGTACGAACGGGTTTTGACTGGGAAGGAGGTCTCATTGTGTACGAACGGGTTTCGATCATAATCTCATCGTGTACGAACAGGTTTTGACTAGGAGGGAGGTCTCACCGTGTACGAATGAGTTTTGACCGAATGATAGTCTCACCGTGTACGAATGGGTTTTGACTGGGAGGTAGGTCTCACCGTGTACGAACAGGTTTCGACTAGAAGAAAGGTCTCGCTGTGTGATTTAGGAAAAGCCACCAATCCCATCGTTTAAGGATAAACCCACCAACCTTGTGGTTTAAGGATAGACCCACGAACCGTGTGGTTTAAGAAAAGCCACCAACCCCGTGGTTTAAGGATAAACCCACCAACTTTGTGGTTTAAGGATAGACCCATGAACCATGTGGTTTAAGAAAAGCCACCAACCCCATAGTTTAAGGATAAACCCATCAACTATGTGGTTTAAGGATAGACCAACGAATCATGTGGTTTAAGGATAGACCTACGAACCGTGTGGTTTAGGAAAAGCCACCAACCCCATGGTTTAAGGATAAACCCACCAACCTTGAAAATGACATGGTTTAAGACTAACCATGAATCTTGTAGATGACATGGTTTGAAGCTAACCATGAACCTTTGGAGATGACATGATTTAAAACTGACCATGAACCTTTGGTTTTTAGGGAAGCACTCGCTAACCCCTTGAAAACTGCATGGCTTCACTGAGGAATCCTGTCAAATTCAACTTGAGCAAATGTCATTAGAGACGTCATCGAGTGACGTATTGGCAATATTACAACATTAATTGAACAAGCTAATCAAGCTAAGTCCGATTGCTTTAGAAAAACATTCAATGTCAATCAGCATCATGTGGCGCAAAATTGTCATATTACTTGGTGATGTATCATTAATCATCAAACTCTCTAGGAGTCGAGTTCTTATCAGAATGACTACAACTCATGAATAAGGCTCATTAAGCATGTCAAACTAAAGCTTCTTAGTTAGAAAGGGCTTCTCACACACTTGATAAAATGGCTGCTTAATCCCATCTATTTGAGTGGGAAGTAATTGATTGTTGAGAGTATCTCACGTAACCCATGTCAAAGGCTTTCGGAAATATTCGCAATGAGTACAATCTAATCAATCAAAAAGGTCTTTTGAAAGGACTGCAATATAGGCTCGGTTAGGGCTTACACAAATGAATTATTGCTTTGAGGCTAGTAAAAAAACATTTGTCACTATCTTCATCGGATTTACAAGTCGAGAATTTGGAAGATAAGACAAGATAGAATTACTTCCACTCCTTCAAGTAGTAGCTTCTTGGTGGTATTCCCATTTTCACTCAAACCATCCCAATTAGAAGAGACATCGGAAAAGGGTTGTAATGTTGGTACGGGAGAGGCTTGAATGGCTTAAAATTCTCAAGAGAGTTTTTAAGAGTCGGTGGTCATCATGGCATCGTGACCAGCTCACTTGATCTTTTGAAATCATTTGGCTTTTGGAACACAACATATCTCGAAAGTCCATTGACTAATCATTTATGCATTGGAGCTTTGCTCCTTTTTCTAATTTTCTTTGCATTTGCGATGATTTTTTTTACGCAATTAATTGGACTTTTGATAACTTTTCTTTCACATAAGATGTAGCCTTTTAGCTGTTTTTCTTGACGGGCATTGACCTTGCTTTTACCAAGCACGTTACTTTTTCATGTCCCCTAGTTTGTCGAACTTTTTTGTTTTTTGAAGTTTTGTAGCTCTTATGACTTTCAGAATGCTTTTCACATTTTCTCTTGACTATCAGTTGTATTTGGTCAATTCTTATGCCTTGCCCCAGTGAAGGGAGATGATCACCGCTCAAGGTTCATAAATGAATAATCAGGCCCAAATTGGTTAAAGCAATGGGTATCAGTGTTTGGGTAGAGAATGAAATGCTCTTCTTCACCTTGGGATGAGTCAAGCTCTAATGAAAATCCCTCTGAAGCTATCACCAAAAGATTGATGCAAGTTAAAGTAATAGAACATTTCTCAATCCTTCACTCTACGACACGATCATAACCTCTTATGCTGCCCCAATGTAGGGTCATTCTCGATAGGAGTACTTTGAAGGATCATCCTTATTTTTCCTAAAGGGGTAGTAAGAGATTAGTACAATACTTGGGATTAATGAAGGAAATGCCTTTATCATTTTGATCTGTGTGCTCAATGCAAATGAATATTTCGTCCTAAGAGAAGGTCGCCTTTCACTCAACTCTCAAGTGTTTGAATGACATGTTTGGAAATGGCTTGCCTTTATTCATCCTAAACACTTCTTGTTTGGCATGGTTAATGTCTCCATCTCACTCTGTCGAGATCATCTGAGTAGATCAATCTCCATAGGAGAATTTGATTCAAAATGAATAACCCACGAAACAATAAAACAATTTTTAGATAAAAATGATGCTAAAAAGGTTTGAATAAAATTTTTTCTCAATTATTCATTTCTGTGTTTGTCTCTAGGAAAGCACCAAAGGTTCTTTTTTGTAATGGAAATTCTCCGTTTTCTTTTTTCTTCTTTTTTTTTCTTTAAAAAAAAATTGAGAAGAGGGGTACTTACCTGCAGCATGGTGACTCGTAACCCTGTAAAGAATGTGAAAGAATATGTTAGTGCAAAAATCTTTAGGGATTGAAATGTTGGAAACGATACATTATTACCCTTCATTCGCTTTCATCCTTTGGACACTAACATCTCTTGGATTCACCTTCATGGATATTTGGTAACTCGACAATACCCTTCCATTGCATTCACCTTTAAGTGTTTGATATTTTCCCGATTCCTTGGTGGAAGACGTTGCTTCTACGATGAACGTGCAACTTTTTTTTCTATTTGTCACCCTGTAAGAAGGGGAGATGAAACGAGTTATCTCCATTCTTAGTTATGTTCAATTGAGAAACGATACATCATTCTTAATGAATTTGACAATGTTGTTCTAGCACACGTCATTGGTGGGTGGATAGATTTTTCTCTAAATCAAATGTTGCTCTCCCACTCTTCATTTGACAAACTTTGTTTTGTCTGAGTTTGTCCTATACCAAGGAAAATGATATGTCATTCCTTTATGCTAAAGAAAATCAAGTTTAGGAATGAAATACATCCTTTTCCAAAGTCGGGGGATCAACATCCCAAGGTATCTCTTATGGAGGAAGGGATAATATTGCCCATCTGTTTCATTTGGATCTTTCTTTGTTTAAGATGAACATGACTTAATAATGCTTCATTGCATTTGTTGGACCGTTACAAAGCTTGGTACTCTTGATGTCTCCTTGACAATGAAAAGAAAGTCATGTTAGAAACGGTATCAGAAATGAATAATTGGAATCGATACAGTTTACACTCCATTCAAATTCGCCTTTTTCAATGCTTGGCAACTCTCTTCATTTGTCTCATCATGCAAAGTGAATGAGATCGATGGGCTATTTTGGCACTTAAGGCATTTGCATCATTTCCCTTCAAATAAAGAAATTTCCTAAAACGGAACTCAACTTCTTTCCGCCTTTATGGAAGATTGGCACCGACGAAGCGTCGACGTGAATAGAGGGCCTTAAGCAAAGTTTTCTTGAAATTCATTTTGGAAGGTGGATATAAAGATTTTCTTGAAACACTTCTGAATTTGTTGTTTTTTTTTTCTTCTTTTTTTATGATGATTTTCATGAAACTGAATTCCATTATTAAAAAATGTGAGTCACATGATTTACAAAAGCAACAATTGGATTCACAATCAAAATACAAAATGAAAAACATGATTCTTAACAAGAATAAGAACAATGATAAAATACAAGAAACTCTTGTATAAATAAGAGTAAAAATTAACTTTTGTCCTAACTCTAGAATTCACTTCTTTGTGTGGTCACCACGAGAATGTGAAGGAGCATCGCTCATAACCTGCAAAAAGACGACAATGTCAGTACATGAATGAGAGAAAATGATATCTCAATGAGGTCGTTTCTTACAATAAAATCGAGGTGACGGTACATGCCCCACAGTTCTCATTACGGGGTTTTGGTATTTCGCCAAGATTTTATCATAAGAGAAGACATCATTAAAATAACCAATCCACGGCCATCAATCGAATGTCCACTTTTTTCCAAAAGTTTCGTATGCAAAAGTGTCATTGATTTTTGAACGATTGATTTGTGATTTTACCCCTAGAAAAATTAAGTGACTTCTATTTTGAGAAATTTGTACACAAAATGATTTGCATTTTGGTCCCAAATGTGAGAATGAGAGAATTTGATAAAAATGCAATTTCAATTTTTGTGCCCCAATATAAAATCACAACTTGAAAGTTCGTTTTTTTTTATCAAAATGATTTTGAGCCCATAACTAGAAATTTAAACAAAACCATGTGTTCAACAGGGCCAAATCAAAGCGTTTAGAACTTGCATTCAATGTTCACTTATCAAAAGTGATTGCCAATTTTTTTTCAATTATAAGCCTACAGCACCGAGGGCAATCGATTGATGCTCGCAAATTTCAAGATGGAAGTTTAATGCAAAATGAGCAAATAAAAATGAAAATAATACTTACAATAAGTGCCAACCTTTGTCTTTGTTGTTTTTTTTTTTTCAATTACATATACATGCATATGGGATGTGGTTCGATTTCTACTCTATACAGCTCAAAATGAAGCCAAGAGAGTACCGGACTGAACCAACATTGTCATGGTTAGGTCGAGGTTCTCATGACTCCAGCCTTGTCAAAGAACCGACCCGTGTCGCATGATTGTAGACCGAGGTGGGTACCTTCGACATGAAGAAAGAAATTTCGAGATTGAGATGGGCGACTCATACTACATGGTTGTAGTCGGAGTGGTATCCATCTCAACACCATCCTAAGTGATCCTATGTGGCCCGGGTCCAGCAGTAGGTAGTGTGTGCCATGGTATAGTGCAATGCAAAGGATACATGCACAACAATTTATAGGCAAACAACATTCCGTACATAAAAAATAAACCATACATTCATACACCTCCCTACAAGACAAAGGTAAGCAAACACTTCCCTTATACATCCCATTCTGCAAAAACATTTAACACATTTAATGTTAGAGACGTACTTGGAATTCTCGCTGCGAAACAAAAATATTTTTGAATAAGATTAATTTTGGCCTAAGTCCTCTAAGATTTAAAACCAACTCCCCAGCGGAGTCACCAAATTGTCGCGATCTATCCTCGGGGGGAGAGAATAGGTTTAGGGGTATTGCCTAAAGGACGGGCTTATGGCCTTTGATTAGGCACAGGCTTTCCCAAGCCCATACCCTCACATGACATTAGGATATTTTTTAGAAATTTTGCACAAAAGGAATCGCCATTAGCCTATTGGGGTCGGCTAGAAACCAAGTGAGGTATGAGAGTATACTTCACTTTCTACGCAACCAGAGAATCTAAAGTCGGGGACTTGATTACACTAATTAATCCATTAGTGCCCTTTCGGTACCTAATCATGTTTATTTTGAAAGAAATGATTTTTCTCAAGTAGTTTGAATTGATTTTATACCTATCCACTAACATATGAGATGATCATGCAGGTGCGCAATCATTTAAAGTAACAATCATAGCTACCAAGATCCTAATTGTAGTAAAATTAACACATGCCACTAAACAATTGCAAACATAATTAAACAGGTAAATAAAACATGCAATATAATCAATATACGGGAAAATAAAGGCCTAATTACACTATAAAGGCAATACACTACCATTCATAATCAAAACCTACATTTTTTGGATTTTTGAAATATTTTAATTTTGTAATTTTTAATTTTTTTTTTGGCAAACCGGGTCCAGTCCGGTCCAACCGAACCTGGGTTCGGCCCGTTCGATAGGGGTTGGGTCCAATGGGAGACCGAACTCGGGTTCGGCCCAGAGGGCCCGGGTGGGCCCGAAGTGTGGGCCCAGCCCAAGACTTCCCCTCTCCTCTCTTTTTAAAACACGGCAGGCCTAAATGCCCATACTAAACCAACCCAAGCCCACAAGCCCAAAATTAGATGGCCCACCATGACAAGCCCATGTGGACGAAAAACCCTACCCGATTGAGATTCAAGCCTGACCCTGTTCTTAGCCGAAGCCCTAGGGTTTCTTGGCGGCGTTAACGATGGTGGCGATGGGCTTGATGGCGGCGGCGACACGATAAGTGGCAGTGGCTACATGACAGGCGGCAACGACGACATTGGGGTCTGCGAGGATGGGCGGCGGCTACATCGGAGGCAAGTGGAAACATCAGGTCGTCACAGGCAGAGGTGGGCAATGGTCGGGCGCGGTGGCTTCTAGCATTGGGTTATAGCAGGTGACAGCACGGTGGCGGAACAGCAGCGGCGGGCGACGGCTAGTGACAAAACAACAACAGTAGGCGACGGCGAGAAAGCAGCACAACGGTGGTTGTCGGGGATAGCGGTTGCTGGAGCGGTGTGGTTGGTGGTGACACAGGCGTCGGGCAGAGGCGTAGCGACGAGCGATGTGTCGGTTTGGCTGAGGAGGCATTCAGCGAGAGGTGGCATGGACTAGCGATGTCGTCGGTGGCTAAGGAGGCGGCGGCGGTAGCAGGAACGCTGACGGCGACCCTCCCCCCTCTAGATCTGGCCTGCTCGTGCGGATCCTCTCTTGGCCGCTACTTGTGGGCTTCAACTTCGGCTTGGGAGTAGCAACCGGTGGCATAGAGGTGCGGTGACGACCTGGCCAAGACGGAGGCGGCGAGCACAAGGGCTCGGCCCCCCGGCGGCGGAGGGGCTCCCGATGAAGAAAACTCTCTTCCTCCTCTCCTTCTTGCTCACTCCCTGCTCGAGCTCTCACTCCCCATGCTTCCCTCTCTGTTTCCTCTTTTTCTCGATTTCCTATCATTCCTTGCCGCTCTCTACTCTGACCTCTGCTGCCTTTTGTCTTCCCTCTGAAGACTGTGTTCTCTCCCACCCCCTCTGTTGCTCGATGCCCCCCTCCCCCTTTCTAGGGTTTCACGCGTAAAGATGGAGGAGGGAGAAGGCGACATGGGCCAGGCCAAGGTGAGATCCGGCCCGGCCCTTCCACATTTTCTTTTTCCTTTTTTTTGTTGTTTTTGTTTTTGTTTTTGTTTTTTTAAGTGACTAATTCTTAATTTTGTACACGATTAAGTCCTAAATAAAATTGTAAAATTTAGGTGTCAACAGGTGGAATTACCCACACTTTGATCATACAACTTAGTCGAATCAACCTATTTCCGAGTCTCTGATCAATTTTTAATTGTACCATAATGACCTTTGCAGACTTGCACGGTCAAACAGTTGATTTCTGATCGAATTCTCAAGTCTATTGCATTTAAAATCCCTTAATGGCTTCACTTGATAGGTTAGTTATCTCATGAGTGGCCAACTCAAAGAAAACATTATAGTCGCATTGACGAAATACCCATCTCATCCAATCGAAATTAGAACCTGAAAATCAGGATGTTACAACTCTTCCCCTCTAATAAAAATTTCGTCCTCGAAATTTAAACATTTACCAAGCAATAAACTTGAAGGTGGGGGTATCTTTGTCTCACGAGTCTCACTTTTCTCAATCGCTCCTTCAGTCCCGTGGTGTTGTTAGACCACTTTGACCAAGGGAACTATCTTGGTACACAAGATCTAATCTTTCTAATCCGCAGTCTGAACCGAGCTTTCTACATATGACACTCTGTCGTCCACATCTAAATATCGACACGTGAAAGACGTCATGCACTTGCGCCTACTTTGGTAGTATTGTAAGACGATACATTAGGATCCCGATTCATTCTCTAGAATCTCAAAATGACCTACGTACCTCATTTTCAATTTTTCCTTCATTGTTGAAGCGCAAGACATCCCTCATTTGTGACACCTTTAGAAGGTTGCAATCACCAATTTGGAACTCTAAAGGCCTTCAATGCTCAACGATTCAACTTTTCTGGCAGTTCTGAGCGGTCTTTACTCTGGCATTGATCACGGCAACTACAATCACTGATTACTGAGTTGACTCTGGGCCTGTGATCTTTTTTTCCCTGACTTTATCTCAGCAACTGAAGTTCTGCTTATTCTGCTATGCATTGCTTCAAAATGAACCATCTAACTGTTTTGCTAAAATTGGGAATCATTAGATCTAGATCTAACATAAAATTCATCCTTGGCACTTCATGCAGATGAACTATCTGACACACATACATTTCTGTATGCCCATTCAAATTGAGATATTTTCATATTGCACTGAAGTGAGTTAACTTCGTCAGTCTATCAAGCCCTATCCAAATGGAATCATTGCCTCTTTGATTCCCTAACAAACTCGTCACAAGGTTCATCGTGATATACTTCCATTCCCACTCGAAACTCTCGAGTGATTGTAAAAGTCCTCCCAGCTTGCATTGTTGAACTTCCCCTTATTAGCACATCTGACCCTTACAACCTGTCCAGCGATATCTATCTTTATATCGGTCTACCAATCGAGCTGACGCCGATTCTGACCTACTTGTACCGTCTGGTCAAATACTGCAATACTACAGTGAATTTCCTGACAAGGTCTTCTCCTCAAGTTCTGTACTGTCTTACACTTATCATCACCCATGATACTTCAGCATTTCATCATCAAAATTCTGAAAGCCAACCTTTCTCTTACCGGTATCTTCTTGCAGGATTCCCTAAACATTTGGGTCCGTCAACTGAAATGTCTTAATCCTAAACTGGACTTCCGGTTCAGTTCTGAGGGTGGCCATAAGATTCGAAAGGTGGCCTACCTCAACTTGAAAACTGAATCTCGAACTCTCTCATGAGTAAAGTTCATTCCTTGATCACCATCAATGCAACTGAAAATTTCTTATTCAATGCACCTGTGACTTAATTCGTCTTTCCATAGTGACACAAGACATCACAATCACAATTCTTCCAAAATTCTAACTCATAACACTATCTCATATTCAACTCCTTCTGAGAGAATAAACACTTTAAGACTTTGGCGTTCAACGAAGATCTGGAGTCTTTCTCCACACAAATAACGTCTCCAAGTCTTCAAAGCGAAAATTATTACTGCGAGTTACAAGTCATGCGATGGGTAGTTCAACTCATGAGGTCTTAACTGATGGGACGTGTATGCAACACTCTATCCCGTTACATCAACATGCAACCCAATCCCTTAGACGATGCATCACTATAGTTATCGCCTCCTCCTCAACCATAAGGAATTATCAGCCCAAGTGCGGTAGCCAGTTATTGCTTAAGCTTTGGAAACTATCCCCGCACTTGTCTATTCATATGTTTTTCTCTTCTTTCTTTAGGAGTCGAGTCCACGACAATACTGATGCTGAAAATTCTTCCACGACCCTTCTGTAGTAACCTATCCAACCCATACGGCTTCTGATTTCTAACACTGTTGTCAGTCTTGGTCCACTGATAATTGATTCGATCTTGGCTGGGTCCATGGAAATCCCTTCACCATTCTTAGATATCTTTCGTGCTCCTTAGCATTCCTTGAATACACTAGAATATCATTACACAACACGATCACAACTAATCTAGATATTCTTTCAACACTCAGTTTGTCATATCCATGACAGCAGTTGGAACGTTTGTCAAACCCAATGTCATTACATTGCACTCACAAGGGCCAAATCGAGTACGAAACACTATCTTCAGTATAACCTCATCTTCTAGTCCTTAGCTGATGACATCCTGTTCTCAAGTCGATCTTTGAAAGTATCGACACCTTTCTGTAACTGCCCACACAATTCGTCAATCTTCGGCAATGAACACTTGTCCTTGATCGTCACTTAATGGAGTTAACAATAGTCGATGCATAATTGCAATGGACCATCTTCCTTTCCCTCACCACAAAACTAATGTTCCCTAAAGTAATGCACTAATATGCATGAATTCCTCATTCATCAATCCTCACATATGCACCTTCGGGTCTATCCCTCAGTTAACGACAATTGGTAAGAAGTCTTAGAGAATGGCTTTGTCCCAGATACTAGCTTGATTGCAAATCCTATCTCTTTCTCCGATGACAAGTCTGACAATTCTTGTGACAACACACCTAGTAGTTCTTAGACTACTGAGATGTCCTCAATCTTCAGTTCTTCAATCTGTCTTATCTATGACAACTGCCAATTAACCTTAGCAACCTTCGTCTAACAAACGGGTTGCTTTCAACCAACGAGATTTATGAAATCAAAGATTCTTTTTGACTCCTAATAAACTCGACACTCTCACATGCTAATGGACTAAGCTGGATTACTCCATGACCATAATTCATTACCACAAGATGCTCCATGAGCCCACTCTATTCATGTGGCGTCAAAGTTACACCTCAGCAACTAGTCAAGCACAACTATAGCTAATAATTTCCCTTTCCTTCACTTTATTTCAACAACTGAAGTTCCACAAACTTCACCAACACTCTGTTGCACTACTCTAATAAAAATCTCCTCAAGGACATTCTTCCTCATATTGATGCAGGGTCAGTTCCATTCATGTTCCTTTCGCCATCCTAGTAGCCTCCTAACTAAGGTAGCGGTGTCTATACTCCCTTGGATTCTCACTGACAGTCCTTCACTTGATGGCCATGCCTATCACAATCACATCGCGTTCTGGCCATACCCGGACATTGGATTTATCCATGTTTCCTTCCACAAATTCTGCACCCATCTGGTGAATCCTCTATTTTCTATTAGGTGATAGCATGCACTCTTTCTAGTACCGGAGGCCTATTCCAAAAACTCCACGGTGCATTCTATAGTGCACTCCCTTCGATCTGTCCTATCAACAGTGATAGCAGTAACTATTGCCGAGGTTCCATCTGCCTGCGCAAATAATCCTTAAACTAATGGCCATGCCGGCAACACCTGCTACAAATTATTGTCCTTGGAAAGACATAAGGCCAACCTTTGTCGTCACACACGAGAGCAACATGTTCCATTTTGTCTTGATGCTGACCTAACTACCCCACCCTTCCTATTGGATGGAATAGAATACTCTTCTCTTGACATCAGTCTTTTCCCTGACCGATTTCCATTTCTGCCTGAACTAAATCTTGACTCAGATACTAAAGTCTGCCCCCTGATCACAATTCCAGGGTGGACCCCAGCAAATGCAACAACAATAGTGGTGACGGCATGACGGCGGTGGTGACAGCAACAACCTCGGCAGCTCGATCCTAAGCTTGTTGACTCATCTAGTTCCCAAGGAACACTAGCATCTGAACGATCCTATTGAACCTAAGATCATTCAATGCTGCTACACGAGTATTGTCTTAAGGCGGTACTCTTACACTCGAGCTGGCCTAAGCCAACACTCTACCACAACCACCTTAGGTACCGATCCTTGTCGGCATTCCACCCCGAGTCACAGAGGCTACTGCCCTTTACTATGAGTCCTCAGCTCCCGATCACTCATACTACAGGCTCCTATAGACACCTGTTTTCTGATTCCAATACTAGATTGGAATTTGAGTGACCCACACCAAACAAACCATACTACCAATCAGCTATCACAGACATACACGAACATGAAATAAAAGATCATTCCTACTAACTATCCCATGACTCATCGCACATTATCACTCCAAACACAGACCTGCTCTAATACCACTTAAACGAGGATGTCACGCCCCGATCCTCTGAGCACGTGCCCATCCCTCCTTGGTCAATTAATAGTGACGTCCCAGGATGCATCGCCGACCCTATTCATTTAATATACGCATGCGGAAGCATATAAATAATCCTCAGACAATAAAACAATGGGATAAGAAAGTAGGGTCTCAATTTTTCAAACCAAAACAAGCCTTTTTATAAACAAACAGGTTTATATACAATGCTAGGCTGTCTACAAAAATTATCAGCTTAACAAAAAGGGAACTATCCTATGACTCTCTAGTTAGACATGTTCGCCGATTCTTCGGTGTCCACCTTCTCAGGTTCTGGGGTTTCTAGTCCTCCACCAATTTCATCTAAGCACCTGAAAATTGTTATACAATAACCAGTCAAACAATGTCTTAGCAAGTTCAACCCCTTAAAACCCGATTAGGAAGCAAATACGCCCTAAGAGCTGCCTAAGCACAAACAGGCATCAGATGACTTACCTTGGCCTTAGTTTCCTTCCTGTAAGTCAGTATATCTCATAGATATAAAATTCACATCAACCAATCAATTCACAAATCACTTTACCCAACTGGATCGAATCATCGATCAATCGACTCAATCAATTACATATCATCGGGACCATCACACGATCATTTCGATTATTCATTCTCAACTCTCAATCACGGCTCAACAAGCAGAGTTTATAAAATTCTCAGCTATAATTCGCAGTCCCAAGGACACAACCTATCTTAAGTGGTAATTATGGCCCAATGGGCACAACCTTTATCAGGTGGCAAATCACAGCCCGATGGGCACGACCTCTATCAGGTGACAAATCACGACCTAATAGGCACGACCTTTATCAGGTAGCAAATCACGGCCCACTGGGCATGACCTCTATCAAGTGGCGAATCATGGCCTCAAAGGCACAACCTTTAATAGATGGTAGATCATGGCCCTAGTGGGCACAACTTCTAACAGGTGGTGAATCACAGCCTTATTGGGCACAACTGATCACAATTCGGTGGTAAATCTCAACCATCTGGCACAGCCATACTTCGATGGCTTTCTAAGTCCACTCATAACCTCTGACAGTTATTTTCCCATCAAAAACTGACATTTTTCAATTTTGGGATATTTCCCATATTCACTAATCACATTCAATTTTCACAAACCGATACTCAATTAAATAAACAGAAAGCACCACTGTAATCAGCACGAAATTCCGATCACCGGCCATCCCATTTGAATTTTCAGAAAATAAATAAATAATTAAATAATTATGGAAACTAATAAATAAATACCAATAAATAGACTTAGGCCCGGAGAAGCCTAATTGGAAGCCAAGATAGGTCCAGAAAACTACCAAGCCACTCTAGTTAAATACTAGAGCTTGTTTAGGCTCTAATTGTACTAACTAACCACTTAACATGCATTGGCAAATAATTAAATTAACTAATCTAATATAATCTAATATATCCACCTACACTATGCTTAATTTAATTTAATCAACCCATAAGCGTAATTAACCTACTAAGCGATGATTAGTGAGTTAAACTTACTTGTTTAACAATCCGTTCGGATTGAAATATCGTGGATATGGAGGGGCTCGATAAACCTCAAAGCGGGACTGCCAACGGGGGCTCGGAACGGCCCGAAATTGGCCACACAAGCCTCGGCCATGAACTGGAAAAACCAGTTTTGAACTGGCCTAGTTCCGGAGCTACTGGTCAGCTCGGCTCAGGCTGGTCCCAGCTGAGATGCGGCTGGATCAAAGGCCAAAGCGGGCTGCTAGGCTGACAAGCATGGGTTGGTTTTGGTGGGCTCGGTTGAGCTGGCCTTAGCACGGTTGAGCGATGAAGATGGGGCACGCGGACGTCGATGGAGCTGCAGGAGTCTTTGACTCAACCAAAAACAAAAGAAAAGGGATTGCAAGGGAATAGGCGAAGGAGAGAGAGATCATGGGTGGAGGGTGTCGGTGGGGCAAAACACAAATGGGGGAAATTAACAATGAAAGAAAAGCCAAAGGAATAAGGGAAATTGAAAGCAAAACAGAAGCGGCCAAAGGGGACAGGATCGTCGTTGGCAAGAGAGAGAATAAAGGAGAGAGGATAGGAAGAACAAAAAGTCAAGAGAGAAAGCAAAGAGGAGGCTAGCTGTGAGGAATTTCAGCAGGGGAGAGGGTGTGAGAAAATGAGAAAAGAAAAGAGAGAGGCGCAGGGGGTGGAAGGGGCCGAAGGAGGATCCGGTGAGGGGAGAGAAAAATAATTAAAATCAAATTATTTTTAGTTCACTTAACACAACAATATCAATTGGTCAAGTAAGGCCAAATCCATACCAACTTGTCCAATTTGAAGTCCAATCGAAGACTAAAATAAGACTGTCCCTCAAACCTACAAATTTCCCTCAAATCCAAATTTCCTTTCGTTTTTCTCGGAATCCAATTTTCTAAACAAACTTCTCCAGTTGAGGTCTGATTTGATAGCGGAAAAAGCCCACGACGTTTCCTTTTACCAATTCACTTACACCAGATACCAAAAATCCCTTCAAATTGGCCAATTTGAATTTCCGTTCGTTTTTCGAATCGTCTAATTCTGTTTTCCGTAAAAATCCTCAACTCGCCAGAAATTCTTCAAAAAGTGAGTCAACGTTCCTCGAATGACTCATGACATGACGGGACTCACTTTCTGAAATCAAATTCAATTCGCGGTTAATTTCAATCTGACGCGGTTTTAATGTGACCTAGCCTACCATGTAGGTTTTATGAATTTTTGGTGCAATTGACCCATGGTCGATTTTCTTTGAGCCACACGTACCTTTTCGACACATTGGCGACTCTCAGTGGTTGCGAAAATCTCAAGATTTCAAATACGGACACAGGGTACCCAAAAAGATAGAAAATCAGTCTAGTGCCGATTGACGAGAACTTTGTAATTAGGTGGAATCACCCACACTTTGATCACACATCTCAGTTGAATCGACCTATCTCCGGTCTCCGATCGATTTTTAATTGTGCCGTAATGACCCTTATAGACTAGTATGATCGAGCAGTCGATTTCTGGTCGAATTCTCAAGTCTATTGCATTTAAAATCCCTTAATGGCTTCACCTGATACGTCAGTTATCTCATGAGTGGCCAACTTCGAGAAAAACACTATAGTCGCATTGACAAAATGCTCATTTTATCCAATCAAAATCAGAACCTAAAAATCATGATGTCACAGCCCTTCGGGAACGTGGAAAGGCAGGTATGGTACCCCATGGATATCGACATCCTTGATGGTGTCATTTCGAACCTAGAATCAGATCTAGACTATGAGCCTATGGAGGAGTTCCCTTCTAGCTATGAGCCCAACTCTCCACCCGGACACTAAGGCTAGTGCCTTGAGTTAGTAAAGCTAAAAGTTAACCCTGACCTTTCTTACCCCTTTTTGCTTATAAGTCATGTAGGAGTTACCTTTTGTTGTAGGCTTGTACATGTTAAACTCCTAGGGTTAACAAGTTGGTAAATAAATCGTCACTTTTAGAAATTGTTTGGTGTACTTTGCTATCCCTACTGTTATTGATTGACTTGATGTTTATTTTTATTAAGTGCTTATGCATGTGTTAATCAAAAAATAAAAAGAATGGGTCGGCGATTCGTCCTGGGACGTCACAAATTTTATTCTACTGTCGTGGGATGTTCGCGTGCTTTGAGTTCGAGGCATGACATCCCCATCTAAAGTGGTATCAGAGCCTAGTCAAGGTCTACAATGATAAGGTGTGATGAGTTTTGGGATAACTATTTAGAAAAAAAAAACATTTTCCTTATGCTTATGGAAAAAAGATTGGAAAATAAGTGGAAGAGTCAAACATGGGAGAAGTTAAGAAGGACAGCAGCAGTTCAAGTAAAGGTGGCGCAGGCAGCTTGGTGGCCACCCTTGCATTGACGAGGGGCTATTATCCCTTGTCAGACTTACGTAGGCTAGTGCGGCCCTTGCTACCATCTTAGGATACTAAAAATTCAAAAAAGATAAAGATATTTGCTCATTGCAAGCTCTTAAACTGATTAGAAAGCGCATTTAAGTCCTAAAATTTACAAAAAAAATGCAATCAAGTTCTTATGTTAACACCATCAATTTGACTAAAGAAAAACACCGACCCGACATTTTTCAAGTAATTTATATTTCCTATGTGGCATATTTTATTTTTTATTCAATTTTTAAAAAATTATTAAAATAAAAAAGAAAAGATAAAAATTTATTTAAAAAACAAAATTGGAAATTAAAAAAAAAATAGAGAGAGAGAAAAGAACATGATAGGTTCAATGGTGAGTGCTTTCGCTACCACCACCCATCGCCGGAGGGGCCGGTGAAGGTTGCCCACCCTCACCCGACCAAGGGGTGGCCTTGTTGGCCCCAAGTGAGGGTCGGCCACCCTTGTTAGGCTTGGGTGAGGACCTCGAGCCCCAAATGTGGACGATGTCAACCCTCACTTGAGGCCAGCGACCATCACCCGCCCTAGGCAATGGGTGGCAACCCTTGCAAAGCCTAGGCAAGGCCTCTTCAACTTTCACCTAAGGTTGGTGAGGCATGCCCCTTCACCTAGGGCTAGCGAGCCTCACACCCCAAATGAACGTTGGCATTGCCCTCACTCGAGCTTGGCGAGGGTTGCTGGCCCTCACCTAGGCCGACAAGGTCTTGCCTAGGGCGGGCGATGGTCGCCGACCCCACGTGAGGGCCGACGTTGACTAGATTTGGGCACCTTCGCCTGGGGCCAACGACCTTCGCCAGCCCTTTCAACAATGGGCACCACCCATTGGCGAGCCTACCATTTCCTTCTCTTTTATTTTGTGGTTTTGTTTTTTAAATAAAATTTTAGCTTTTCTTCTTTATTTTTAATATAATTTTAAAAAATTGAATAAAAATGAAAAAAAAAATGCCAAATAGGAAATAGTAATTAATTTTAAAATGCCACATTATCACTTCTTGATAATCAAATTGACGTTTTTAACAAGCTTAAGGACTAGATTGCACTTTTTGTAAATTTTAAGACTCAATTGTATTTTCGTGACAAGTTTCAAGACTTCTAGTAAATATATCCCAAAAATAATATAAAGTAAGTGCATGTGAGACAAGTTAGCCAGGCAAGGTGGCATCTTTCGTCACTTGCTGACAAGAACCTTGCCATGAGTTACTCTCGCTCCTTCAACAACGATGGCCACAACCCTCACTCAAATCTACGACAAGATCATGACCTTCACCTAAATCTAAGATGATGATCATAGCACACATTGTCAAATAAGATTGAAGAAGGAAGCGATGTTTGGCCGTGAGGTGGTGAACCACCAGTGAAGGGTGAATTTGAGCCAGAATAGAGATCTCATCAAATGGTACTCAAGAAATCAATTTCTAGTTAAATTTTTCTATTTCTATTCCCCATACGAAATTCTGAACAAAAATACTCATTTGATGAGAATACAAAATTTATGTTCCCAGAATAGAAATTCGTTTAATAACGACACAAAATTTCTTCCTCTCGAGTGGTAGTGGGCAGAGGGCAATGACGGGCGTTGACGGGTGGGCAACCAACTAATAATGATAGTGAGCGATGGGAAAAAATTTTACTTCTCACTTTTGTTTTACAAATAGAAAAGTAAAAAATAAAAAAAAAATTGTACTTCTAATTTTTATTTCAAACTTGTCTCTAGAGTAAAAATTTGTTCAAGAAATAAAATAAAATAAAAAATTGAATTACTAAGGCTCCATTTAGTAACGTTTCTGTTACACCCAATTTATGTTCTTTTGTTCTCAAGAACAAAAAAAGAATAGAAATTCGTTTGGTAATATCAACTAATTTTTCTATTCTCTAGAATAGAAAAGTGGCCAAGGAATAGATTTAAAACAAAAAGAAGTAGAAAAAAATTAGCTTCTTTAATTTCTAGAAATAAGTTATTTTTTCTTTTCTCCGTCCTTGCCATTGGCCACCCCCCCACTGTTGCCCCTTGTCGTTCAACCACTGCGGGCCGTTGATAGCCGACAGCCACTTGCCGCCTATCACCGAAAGAAAAAAAAATACAAAAAAATTGTGGATCGTATTATACCAAACGCATTTCTATTTTTTTATTTTGAGAATAAAAATTTTGTGTAATTATCAAAAGTGTTGTTTTCTCATAAATTGTTCCGGGGAATAGAAATAAAAAAAAAAAGGCTATTTCTGAAAGAAATTGTTTTCTGGATCAGAAACGTTACCAAGCATATCCTAAATGGATTTGACATAAGCGTGTCCTTAAGAAACAGCACTAGCTATGGCTGCAAAACGAAGTAGTCAAATGCAAAAATTGATGGAGACGATTCTCGAGAATTATTTCTCTTCAAGTTTTTTTTTTCTACTTTTTTCTCTAAATTTTCAAAAAAAATGATTATATTTTAATTGCAAAATATAACATATAGCTTTAAATATCTTTTAATATATTTTAAAAATAATTAGCTGACGTGACATTCACATCAACGCCTCTACTCTTGAACGACAATGAAAAACTACATTAACTTTTTCAATAGTCAACTTTAATAGAGTTAACAGAGCGATTTGTGCAGAATATATGCAGAATTATGTTCATCCATCATTGATGTAGCCATTCCTCTCCAAGCTTGCACAAGACTCGATTGCAGTCTAAGCAGCAAGCATTAGATCACCCCAACGCCACGGTTCCCAGTCACATCCATTGACTGCATGCGTGCTTGATGCAAGACACCACCGCAAATTTCCACGTACAACGCGCATTGAAACGTTCAATTTTCACGAAGTGACCTGTAATCGCTTTGATTTCCGCAGGAATCAAATCCTTGTGTTTTGGTCAATAAAATATTTTTGACTCAAAAATTCTTCCCCGCTAAACCTAAAAGATGTTTAGGTAGAAGTCTTCTAAATTCGTCTGTTTCTCCTTGGGAAATTTCTGGGTCACGGCCAAAGCTTGATGGCCCTGCCCAGGCAGACTTGCCTTTTTCTAAAGAAAAATAATTGTGTGACTATTTTTAATAAATTATAAGAATAATAATCTATTCTGAATCATAAAAAATCAAATAACAATTAATTATAAATTATTGTGGGGCATATCTCTTCAAAAGTTTGTGACTTACAACAAGCTATTATTCTCACAAAAGCCTAAAAACTGTTATGCTAGCAAAATCCTTATCTAAATTTCTATGTACGGAAAAATTAAGAAACACGCCTACTTCCATGCACGGCTCTTTCTAATATGACTAAAATTTATAAATCTTGTTGGTAATATCATATAACTTGTCGGTCCAGGTTCCAACCAACTAGTGGTAATATACGGACAATGTTAGCAATTTGCCAACATTAAATGCAAGAGCAAATTATTACCTTTCTTAAGAAATTATCGTTCAATATAAAAACTTGGTAGTGAAATTAGTAACTTAAGAGTGAATTTGATAAATTACCAACATAGGTCTCGCTACAAGTTGGTAAGTTACTAACAAAGCATGGAATTTGCCATTGGAAATATGACCTTGGTTATTAACTTACTATGGAAATATTAACTAAACGGTTGTCCATAAGATTATATCAAGTTCTTGACTTGATACTTCATTGATCTTGTATGATCTCTAAAGGCTCTATATTTTTATGGAATAAGTGAGCAAAAAGTCTTAAAAGTTATTGGAAAAGTGGTCGAGTTTAAAACTTTCAAAAAATGAAATCAAGTCTTAATACTTATCAAATTATTTCAATTAAATTGCTCTATCAGCTCCGTTTAATTTAGCTAATAAAAAAAGCTACGTATTTTTTTTATTATTATCAATTTTCGAAGAAAGAGTTGCTAATGAGGTTGCCACGTTAACCATCTCACTAGTTATGGTTGTGAAGCGAAGTAGCCAAACGCAAAAATGATGGAGGCAAATGCCCTTCTCGAAAAAAAAAAAATCGGTTCTTCCTTCTTCCTTTTTCAGATTTTTATTTCTCTAAAATTTCGAAAATAATTATTTACTTATTAATTTTAACATAGAAAATTTGGCTTTTAATATATTTTAATATAGTTTTTACTAAAATGGATGATGTGGCAACTACATCAACGCCTCTCTTTTGAACAACAATGAAAAATCATTTTAGTGTTTTCCGCCAGCCATATGGGAAAAAAGACTTGATTGCACAATTTTGACAAATTTTAGGACTTAATTGCACTCTTATGAAAGTTTTAATACTCGATTACATTTTTGTTGATTTTTTATGCACTTATCTTTATTTTTATTAGCTCCTGTATGCAATTTTGGTAGAGCATCTGCGGAGTCATGTAGATTCGCTGTTAATGTAACCACTCCTTCTCCAAGCTGCACATGATTCATTGCAGTCTAAGCATTCGATCATCACAACACCTCATATCACATCCAATGAGCACATGTTTGATGGGGGACACCACAGCAAATTTTCCGCCTACGTTCGAGCGTCTGTGATTATAATCGAAACATTCAATTTCCATGAAGTGACTTGAATCAACTGCGGTCTCTGCCTTATTTTCCATCATTTTCATCTCATAAAATCTCCACCAAACATAAAAAGATCTTTTGGTCAAAGTCTTCAAATGTGTCTGTTTCGCCTTGGAAAATTTCTGGGTCATGGCAAGCTTAAGGGCCACGCCCAAGCAGATTTTTCTTCTTCTAAGTTTGATAAGTTTGCGCTGCTGGCCATTGAAATTCCGACATAAGCTTGCTCCAATCACCTATAATTATAATATTCCGCTCGTCAATAAATCTCCGCGCACGGTACTTGTCCAATATGAATAATAAATTATAAGTTTCCGTGGCAATATCATATGATGGTGGTACAACCAACGGATGGCAATTTATAGACAATGTTAGCAGTTTTACAAATATTAAATGCAAGAGTAAAATATCACGTTTCTTAGGAATTTATCACTCAAAATAATAACTGAGCAATAAATTAAATAGCTAACCGGTGAAATTAATAACTTATCGACATAGATCCGCTTATAAGATAATAAGTACCAGCAGAGTAAGGAACTTCCCAACCAACTTCAAGTAAAATATAATTTACTGCTCAAAATGAAAAACTTAGTAGTGAAATTAGTAACTCTAAGACCATGGACTATTCATGGACTATTCTTACCATTATCCCTAAATTGAAGAATGCTTCTACCGGTGGATATTAGATTTGAGAGCGGTATCGTTCTCTCATTGGTAAATTATAAACAGTTCAACTGGATTAAAAAAATTGCCTCTCAACTTTTACAGGAAACTTATAACGGTAAACAAGTTAGGTGAATTTTATCATGGTAAAAACAGCTATCTACAAGATCATTTTAAATACATGTTTCCACTTGCAAAATGGCATAGTTCAAAGATTTGCATCAACAGCAGCATGAAAAACCACAAGAGGAAACGCCATTTCCAGTGAAAGTAAGCAACAATTTTACAGATCATGTAGATACAATTGCCAAGCAATTTCCAAATTGCATTAGTTTTAGATATTGCTAGGGACATGCAAATAGAAGTATGTAACCTTCACCTAAAGAGATAACTTAAGGGGAAGCCCAAATACGAGCCTATTAACATATTCAGTTGTATCTACCTTCATTAAAAATCTTAAGCCAATTAACGATAAGGCAACTAGAATTTATTAACTGCTCCATAATATACCACATCCACGACATGATACTTCTTTCATCTAAGTTCTAACACCCTCACACATGCACCTCAACATGTATAATAGAAAGCTGAATTCTATCGAAATGTCTGCCAGAAAGCCAACAAATTTCCGTGATTATACTTTTTCTTTATATGATTAGTGATTTCAAATTTTATTGATAAAATCACGTAACTGGGGACTTCTTAGTCAACTGATGTGGTAATGCACTAACAATGGTAGCAATTTACCATCAATAAATGCAATGATAAATCATTAGCTCTTTTTTATAAATTTATTACTCAAAACAAAAAATTTAGTGTTGAAATTTATAGCTTTCATTTAAATTAATAACTTACCATTTAGGTCCGCTTATAAGGTAATAATACCAATTTCAAGTGGAATGCAAGTTGTCCAATTATTTAAAAATTGACCATTTAAAACTAAATCGTAGCAGTGAAATCAGTAAGTTACCACGTAAGTCCTTACAAGTTACAAGTTAGTAAATTTGTAATAAAGTGGAAAATTTTCTGTCGGAAAGAAAATCATGAAGAAATTACTCATATCTCTCTTGAACTTTGCAATAGTATATATTTGCCCCTAAACTTTAAAATTTTTACTGCATTTTGTTAGCGCGTGCAAGGCACATGCCTTTTAAGGGGTAAAAGTTTATTGTCATCTTGTTTATGGCAATAACTTTTTCACCATTGTTTTATGTGGAAATATAAAGAAAATGGAGAAAAATATATCTACAAAAAAATGATAGATGAATCAATTATATTTTTTTTTTAAAATGACTACAGATTCGATATATCATTTTCTTTTATGAGTCGGGGGCATCATTTCCTTTTTAAATTTTATAAGTATTTGTATTAATTAATCAATATTTAGAAAACGCTCCACGATGGAAATCGGTAACTTAATAATGTATTGATGAAACCACATTTTACTGTTGAAATTAACAAATTACTTGCGAAATTAGTGGCCTGCCTTTAGCTTGTGGAGTTTACCAACGTGATAAAAGGGCCATCTTCTTCCATCCCTTTCATCTCATAAAGTCTCCTGTACGACGACGTTTGGTCAAAGTCTTCCAAATTTGTGCCTTCCTCGAAAAGTGTCCAGGTCCCTGGCAAGCTGATGGAGCAGAGTCGCCTTATTCTAAATTTGACAAGTTCTTTCAGTATTAATTTCTATAAATAAATAAAAAAGGTGCAAAACAAAGAAAATAGAGAAAATATAAATTTGCTAAAACATTATAATCCGAAAAAAAAAATCAATATCAATGATACCATCATAAATTAGTTTTATTTAAATGTTGATGAAAATATTAATGGAACTAATAAGATACTTTAAGAAAAAAGAAATAAGATATAGTAAAAAGGGAAAAAAGGCCTCAATAACGAAAAACAAAAGAAAGATCAAATTCGAAAATTGGATGCTCATCATACACTTCTAAATGGTCTATTAATACAAAAAAGAAAAGGTTGATTAATAAAATATATTTACGAATATCACCTTATATTTTGATCAATCATTTCCTTTTATTACAGATGGAGCTTTTATAAAACTTCAGACCATATGGTAAAATCATTATTCTAGATAGATATATGTGTTGACATGGGCGAAGGCTGTCCACAACTTTGGTTCAAACTTGCTGTGGAGAAAAGGAGGAGTAATCGCATCAAAGCGGGGGAGGAATGGTCGCCTCTCTCACCCGCCGTGAACGACGGGACGTACGGGAGAGACTCTAGTAACTTGGAAAGTAGGGAATCTCTATAAGAACGCTGGTTTCATCCTTAAGGCCGAAGTAGATCAACTCAAGGAGCACGCCAGTTTCATCAAGCATGGCTTCAGTTATACTAGGAATCCTTCTTGTACTCGTTCCACTTCCCCTTTCCGCCAAAGCTCAGACCGGCGGTAGTTTGACCTTGGGCAGGTCGTTGATGGTGAATGACCGGAACTCTTCCTGGTTGTCGCAATCAGGCGAGTTTGCCTTCGGGTTCCGGAGAATGGCAAGAGGAGCTCATTTGTTGGCTATATGGTTCGAGAAGATAGAGGACAAGACCATAGTCTGGTCGGCGAATGGTGGTGATCTAGCGCCCGAAGGTTCGAAAGTCCAGTTGACCGCCGATGGGCTGGTGCTTTCTGACCCAAGAGGGAGAGAGCTGTGGTCTTCTAGCCTGAACGGCACTGGCTTAGCGTATGCGGCCATGCTCAACACGGGGAACTTCATCCTAGCGAGCGCGAGCCACGTCAACTTGTGGGATTCGTTCAGCCAACCGACGGATACGATACTGCCAACGCAACAGTTAGATTCGGGGGCTGCTCTAAAAGCTCGCTATTCCGAAATGAATTACTCCGCTGGGAGATTCCTCTTCAGACTGCAACCCGATGGAAATCTCGTGCTCTATGCCACTCCTACCCCGCTCGATGTCTCAGATGCATACTGGGCCACCAACACCATCAGCGCTGGCCGTATCGGCTTCCGGTTGATATTCAATCAAAGTGGTCGGGTGTACCTCACGGCTAGGAATGGAACAGTACTCCATATCGTCACCTCAGACGAAGTTCCAACCAGCGGATTTTACCAAAGAGCGATTCTCGAATATGACGGGGTCTTCAGGCAATATGTCCACCCTAAGACAGCAAATTCGAGTTCTGCCTGGGCAAAGGGCTGGTCAATGGTCTCTTACCCGGTCCCTCCAAATATATGCAGGACCATGAATCGAGATATCGGTACTGGAGCTTGTGGCTTCAACAGCTACTGTACTCTTTTAGACGATAAGATTCAGAGGCCCCGATGCCACTGCCCACCTGGATATACTCTGTTAGATTCGAAGAACGAGATGAACGGATGCAGAGAGGAATTTGTATCACAGAGTTGTGATGGAAGTAGGCCTGAAAAAGACCAGTTTGCTTTGCATGACATGCTCAACGCAGACTGGACGAACTCTGATTACGAGGTTGTCACATCGAAAAGCGAGGACCAGTGTCGAGAGGCTTGCTTGGCCGATTGTTTTTGCGCAGTTGCTATATTCTCAAACGAACAATGCTACAAAAAGAGCACCCCTCTTATAACTGGTAAGATGGATCCTAGCTTGGATTTAAAAGCTCTGATCAAGGTCCGGATAAAAAACTCGACTTTGACACCTGCAGGAAACAGCCAGAAGAAGAATAAGAACTCAACTCTGGTGATCATCGGATCAGTGCTGTTGAGTAGTTCTGTGTTTTTGAACTTGCTTTTACTACTCATTAGCTACTTAATTTATAAAAGCTTCCGATCTAGGGATTCAAAGTTTTCACGACCAGTCCAGATCAACCAAACCACGCACATGCGGACTTTCAATTATCAGGAGCTTCAAGAAGCAACAAATGGATTCAAAGAAGAACTAGGTAGGGGTTCCTTTGGAATAGTGTACAAAGGTGTTCTCGGATCCGAGGATACAAACTTTGTGGCAGTAAAAATGTTGGCGACAAGGACCGGAGAAAGCGAAAAGGAGTTTGAAAGAGAAGTGAGTGCAATTGGCCAAACTAACCACAAGAACTTAGTGCAGTTGCTTGGATTCTGCAATGAGGGTCAACACCGATTACTGGTGTATGAATTCATGAGCAACGGCAGTTTGGCAGATTTTCTTTTTGGCTCTTCAAGGCCCAGCTGGTACAAAAGAATAGAAATTGCCTGTGGTGTTGCGCGGGGCCTCGCTTACTTGCATGACGATTGCACCAGGCATATAATCCACTGCGACATCAAGCCGCAAAATATTCTTCTTGATGGCTATCTCGCTGCAAAAATATCAGACTTCGGATTAGCTAAGCTCTTGATGGCAAACCAAACACGAACCACCACTGGGGTCAGAGGAACCAGAGGTTATTTAGCGCCAGAATGGTTTAGGAATATGCCCATTTCTGGCAAAGTAGATGTGACATCCCGATTTTCCAATTCTGGTTTCAATTAAATAAGTCGGGCATTTCATCTTCGTGTCTATAGCTTTCTTCTCTGAGCTGATCACTCACGAGATAACTAGTCTATCAGGTGAAGTCATTAAGGAATCTAAACGCAATAGACTTGAGAATTCGACCAATAAACGACTACTCGACCGTACTAATCTGCAAGGGTCATTACGGCACAGACCGATTAGAGACCGGAGATAGGTCGATTCAACAGAACCATGTAATTCGGTATGGGTGATTCCCCCTAATTGCACAATTCTTGTTGATCGACACTAGACCGATTTCTCTATCGTTTTGGTACCCTGTGTCTGTATTTGAAACCTCGAGATTTCTACGACAATCAAGAGTCGCCAATGTGTCGAAGATGCACTTTGTGGCTTGAAAATAATCAACCACAGGTCAATTGCACAGAAAATTCCTAAAAGCTACCCGGTAGATTAGGACGTGCTAAAGTCGCGCCAGATTGAATTTAACCGTGAAATTGAACCCGATTACAGAAATTGGAAGTTCTGTCAAGTCACAATTCATTTTAGGAATGTCGACTCATCTCCAGAAGATTTTTCTACAAACCGAGATTTTTGGCGGAAAAGCAAAGTAATGCCGTTTTTGTTCGGGATTGTCAGAGGGCCGTTTTTAATTGAATCTTCGGGATGCAAGTTGGATCATTTGATGGGAAAAAGTCATGAGACGGACGAGGATACCTTGATGGATTTAATTGGGCTTCAATTGGATGTGTTTGGTTGAGAATTGGATGAAATTGATTGAGATTGAAGAGGGAAATGTAACAAATTCGTATGCCATGGGGGGAGAGCTATTTTGCACCTATTGGCAAGGTTGTGGAGGAAGCTTGAGGAGAGAGAGTGGCTGAGGTCATGTGATGTCATGGTGGGGGCAAAGCCAATGAGAGAATGGCAAGTGTTGAGCTCTAAAGAGCCCAAGGAGACCCCCCTTGCTCAGCAGCCTTCTTCTCCCTTAATTTGTGGCTTTCTCCATTATTGTTGAAGGAGAGAAGCTCAGCAAAAACCAGAGAAACCGAGCAGCAACAGCCCTCCACCGTCGCATGCCCATCGGACTCCATTTCCTCCTCTGTTTTCTCCTCGTTCCAGTTTCTGCTCCAGCCGACCTTTCGCCAAAGATCCGAGTACAAAGTTAACTTCCCGGATGAATCAGCGAACGCTCCACCCACATACGTGACGAGAAACTCCAGCCCGTTCCGGAGCACCCTGTCTCTCGCCGGAACGATTCTCCGGCTGTCCCGAAATTCTGAGAGAAGCTGCCGCTCGCCGGACCGTCTGGTTCCGCCCTGCTCCGCCCGTTCCGCGTTTTCTTGCTGTTTCGCCTCTTTCCGACCCTTCCTTTGCCCATCCCAACCTCCTATAAGATCCCCAAGACCCCCGGGACCCATTGGTTGCCAACCACCCGCTTGCCGGAGCTCCGATCGGCCCGTTTTCGCCGTTGAAGTTGCTGGTTTCTTCTCTGCAGTTCAGTCCAGATCAGAAGCAGAAGACAGCAAGGTTTTGGAGACTTCGAGGCCCGTTTTCAGTGTCTTCCCGGCCTCCGTTGGTGTCGCCGCTTTGGGGTTTATCGACCGTCTTGGCGTCGCCTTCGCCGTGGACTCGCCGGAATGTTAAACCGGTGAGTTTATCCTCTAATTCTTGCTTAGTGAGTTAATGACGCTTAAGGGGTGTTTAGATTAGTCTAATTAGTTTAGGTGGTTAGATTAGATTATTTTAATGTAAATTAGATTAGTTGTATGATTAGTTTAATGGATGTTTAATTAGGGCTAATTGTATGTTTAAATTAGTGTAATCTAGTTTAAGCCCTAATTAATTATTTTTAATTAAATAATTATTTCGAATTTATAAATATTATTTTATTAAATTATATTATTATAAAATAATATTTAATTATTTAATTTTCGGAATTAAATTTAATTATTTAATAATTTCGAAAATTATGCCGGGATGGCCGGTCGTTAGAATTTCGCGCTGATCGCAGCAGTGCGGTCGGTTTGTGTTAATTGTATGTTTAAATTGAGAAATTGAGTGATTGATTATTATGGTTAATAATTCCAAAAGTGTGGAATTGAGTGATATTGATGAAGTTGTGGTATTTAACTTGAAAATACCCGGTGTTGGCTTTTAGCACCGTAATTGGTTTGTATGACCAGTTTGAATCGATTGGATTAATTGATTGATTGAATTGAGATTTGAGTTGGTTTATTATTGAATGATAAGCTTTGGCGAGCAATTGTTTTATATATATGTATCCGCTTAGGCGAGCAATTATGATATACATATACATATATATATATATATGGCAGCTTCTGGTGAGCTAAGATCGTTTTATCAGCTTGTGCGAGCACGATCTATATATATATCAGCTTGTGAGAGCAATGATCGTTTATCAGCTTGTGAGAGCAACGATCCATATATCAGCTTGTGCGAGCTATCATCTATGTATATATCAGCTTGTGCGAGCTACCATCTATATCAGCTTGTGAGAGCATTGCATCCATTTCAGCTTGTGCGAGCCGTAATTGTATTGATGGATGAATAGATGGTATGGTTTAATAGATGATATGAATTGATAGATGTGTGGATCGTATGATATCAATTGGATTGACTGAATTGATAGACCGATGGGTATGTCGGTAGTTTCAGCTTGTGCGAGCATTGCTTGAATATGAATTGTACTGACGTGCAGGAAAGGGACTGAGGCGAGGTAAGCCCTCTATTCTATTTGTGTGGCTAGAGCGCCCTGAGGCGTATTTTCTCCCTAATTGAGTTTTAGATGGTAGGACTCGCTGAGACGTAGTCTCATCCCGGTTGTGGGATAATATTTCAGGTCCCTAGATGACGGTCGTGGAGGACCGGAAGTCCTGGAGTTCGGAAGGTGGAGGCTGAAGAATCGGCGAACGTGTCTGACAAGTTGGTCATAGGACAGTTCCCTAGTTGTTGAGCCTGTCTATTTTGTAGACCATCCAGTGTTGTATATAAACCTATGTGTTTATAAGAAAGCTTGTTTGGTTGTGATTGATTGCCTGCTTTTCTATCCCAAGTTAAAAGTTGTCAGGGGATTTGTTTCGCTTCCGCATGCATAATAAAATTGAATGGGTCGGCGACGTGTCCTGGGAAGTCGCATTTGAATCGACCAAAGTGGGATGTGCACGCGCTCGGAGGATCGGGGCGTGACATCCCCGTTTAAGTGGTATCAGAGCGGGTCTGTGAATGGAGTGATAAGGTGCGATTGTTTATGGGATAGTTAGTAGGAATGGCTTTTAATTCATGCTGGTGCATGTGTCTGATAGTTGTTTGGTAAATTGATTGGTGATGATCACTCAAATTCTAATCTGGGATTAGAATTAAGAAACAGGTTTCTGTAAAGATCCTGTAGATGAGTGATAAGGAGCAGAGGACTCCTAGAGAGAATCTTTAGACCAGTTACTCGGGGTGGTATGCCGACAGGGATCGGTACCCGAGGTGGTCGTGGCGAAGCACTGGCTTAGACCAGCGCGAGTGTGAGAGTACCGCTGTAGGTCGGTACTAGTGTAGCAGCACCGAGCGATCCTAGGTTCAATGGGATCGTTCAGGCGCTAGTGTTCCTTGGGAACTCGTTGAGTCAGTAAGCTCAGGACCGAGCCGCCGCTGTTGCCGCTGTTACTAATGCTGCCAGTGCTGTGACTGTTGTTGCTGCGCCTGTTGAGGCCCAAGCTAGAGTTGTGATCTGGGAGCAAGCCGTTGCATCCGAGTCGAGGTTCAGATTCAGTAGAGATGGGAATCAGTTGAGGAAGGGGTCTATGATCGTAGAAAAGCATCCCATTTCTGTCCAAGTGGAAAAGTGGGATGGTTAAGTCAGCAATGAATCAGAATGGAGTGTGTCATGTTGTCGGAAGTCGACATGGATTCGCCTCGTGTCCTGGTAAGACGGGTGCTTGTTCTGTGTGTAACCAACAGGGTTACCTGGCCAAAAATGGTCTTAGAAAGCCGATGGGATTGATTGAAAGGAATGCGCCATAGAACGCATCGTGGGTTTGTAGAGCAGGCCTTCAGTACAAGAAAGAGTGCATGCTGTCATCTGGCAGTAGGTAGGGGACTCATTGATTGTGTGCCGAGTTTGTGAAAGGAAGCGTGAGTCAGCCCAGTGTCCGAGTATAACGGGAGCATGCTTTGAATGTGGCCAGCATGGCAGGAACTGTCCGTGTAAGTCCAAGAGGACTCGAGCATTGCTACCGCCTGCAGGACACCACTAGGATGGCGAAAGGAATAGGAATGGATTGACCATGCATCGATCAAGGGAAGAATGTTTTTGAGATGTTTCTATCAGAGTAGCGCAGTTGGATTTTTAGTGAAAGTTGTGAAGTTTCCGTTGTTGTAATAAAGTAAAGTGAAGATGAATCTCTGACTATAGTTATACCTGAAGGGTTTGCTTATATATGACCTGGGAGTCATTTATAAAAAGATTTGGCTCGAGGAGCTTTCTGCTGTTATGAATTGTGGCAGTGATATAATTCAGTTGGTTCAGTTAGTGTACGAAGGTTTTGAAGTACTGGAAGTCAAAAAGGACCTCCAATCCCTGTTGTTCGTCACTGAAGATGACCTGGTTTTTTGATGTAGGTTGCCAAATCTATATGGCAACTATAGTGGATGCGATAGTTGACGGAACAAGTAAGGAGAACTTAGTCGTGGTACAGAAGTTTTCTGAGGTGTTTCCTGAAAAATTGCCAGGTCTGCTGTCAGAAAGAGAAATAAAGTTCATGATTGAATTAGCAACCGGATTAGAGCCAGTCCCTAAGGCTCCTTGCCGGATGGCTTTATCTGAGTTGAAAGAACTGAAAGTGTTGATGCAGGAATTGTTAGATAAAGGATTCTTACGTCCTAGTGCATCACCTTAGGGAGCATCAGTCTTGTTTGTGAAGAAGAAAGATGGTTTGTTGTGTTTGTGCATCGATATTCTCCAAGATCGACTTGAGGACAGGGTATCATCACTTGAGAATCAGGAAGAAAGACATACCGAAGTCAACATTGCGTACTTGATGCGGCAATTGTGAGTTCATAGTATTATTGTTCGGTTTGACGAACCCTCTAGCTGTTTGTATGGATCTGATGAATAGAATGTTTAAAGGTACTTGGATCAGTTTGTGATCGTGTTCATTGAAGTTATCCTGGTGTGTTCGGAGAGTACTGGGGAGCACGAGAGACATTAGATTATGATACTTCAGACCTTGAGCACTCTTGAATTTTGCGATGAGCTTAGCAGATGCGAGTTTTGGATGACTCGTGTTGCGTTCTTAGGTCACGTGATATCAGGTGAAGAAATCTTCGTGGACCCCGTCCAAGATTGAAGCAGTGATCAGTTGGCCGAGATTGACTACAGTGACAGAGATCAGAAGTTTTCTGGGTTTGGCAAAGTATTACAGAAGGTTTGTGGAAGGGTTTTCAGCTTTATCGTTGCTGTTGACAAGATTACTAAAGAAGGAAGAGAAGTTCGTGTGGACAGACAAGTGCGGGCGTAGTTTCCAAGAGTTTAACCAGAAACTGACTACCGCACTTGTGCTGACCATACTGTCTGGTCCTGGATGTTACGAGATCTACAGTGGTGCATCGTTTAGAGGATTGGGTTGCGTGCTAATGCAGCATGGCAAGGTTGTTGCATGCTCGTCTCGTCAGTTGAGACTTCGTGAACTGAATTACCCGACGCATAACTTAGAACTTGCAGCCATCATTTTCGCTCTGAAGATTTAGAGATATTGTGGGTGTGAAGAAAGACTCCAGATCTTCGCTGACCGTTAAAAGTCTCAAAGTATTTATTCTCTCAGAATGAATTGAATATGAGATACCGTTGTGAATCAGATCGTTTGAAGGACTAGGATGGTGGTATTTGGTGTCACCTTGGAATGATGAAAGAAGTCCCTGATGCATTGAGTCGAGAGTCTTCATTTGTGCATATGCTGGTTAAAGTATGGACCTTACTTGAAAAAGTTCGAGATTCGGTTTTCAAATTTGAGGTAGGCCACCTTTGAATTTTATGGCCACCCTCAGAATTGAACCGGATATTCAGGTTAGAATCAGACACTTCAGTGGACAGATTCAGAGATTCAAAAGATCCTGTAAGAGGATACCGAGAGGAAGGGAACTGATTTTCAAATTACTGTGTACGATTGTGTGTACCTAATGGTACAGAGATTTAAGAAGAGATCTTATCGGAAGCTCGTCGTAGCAGCTTCAGCATTATCCAGACAGTACGAAGATGAGTCCGAATTTGCATCAATAGGATTAATAGACCGTTGTGAAGACAGATATCACTGACAGGTCGCAAGTGTCAGATGTGCTAGCAAGAGAAAGCACGGTTTTGCAATTCAAGAGGACCTTTGTAATATCTCGAGATCCTCGTGTGGAAGTGAGATCGCGTCACAAGAGATTTTTGTGACAGGTCTATTGAGGAGTCAGTGTGTAAATAATTTCATTTTGGGTAGTAATTGACAGACTGATGAAATTAGCCCACTTTGTGGCTGTGCTGAAGGATCTTGATTTAATTAAGCATGCAGAGGTGTTTGTGCATCAGATAATTCGTTTGCATAGAGTGTCAGTGTTAGAGTTATATCAGATCTTGACCAGAGGTTCGTAGTTTCAGCAGACCAGTCAGATGGTTCCTTTGAGGCAGTGCAAATCAGAGTGTTCAGAACTTCAGTTGTTGAGTTGAGATCAGAGAATGAAAGGTTATAGCCCAGAGTCAGTTCAACAGTCAGTGATTCAGTTGCAAATATCAATGACAGATTAAAGATCTATAAGAGCCATCGGGAAATTTACACAGTTAAGCGTCGAAAATCTTTGAATTTTCAGGTTAAGAATCCTGTTCATCCTTGGATGTCGCCTAAGATAGGGACATCTCGAATTGTTAAGAAAGAGAGTCGGAACTGTTTAAGCGGCGGAATATTTCGAGTTTGGGTTCAAAGAAGGATTTTGGCTTTAAAAGGAAAAAGAAAGCGATTTGGGACACCGTCGACGCCTTTAGCCGAGTGGTATCCGGGTGTGAAGCAGTGGTCCGAAGTCGGGAGTTCGAATCCCCGACGCGGCAGTTAGCCGCCTTGTGGAAAAATAAAAAAGAAAGAGAAAAAGAACCAAAATTTTTGCAGCTTTCATTTTTGTAAAGATGGACAAGTGCTTAGTCTTTTTGGGAATCAAGAATTGGTTTGGTCAATTTGGAAATGTTTCGTCAGCACTGAGGATCTTGGATAGCAGTGTGAAGCAGAATGAATGAGCAAAATTGATGAGACGACAATACCCCACCATTTTGAAGAAGAATTTTAATGGTTTAAATTTCGAGGACGAAATTTTTATAAGAGGGGAAGAGTTGTGACATCCCGATTTTCCAATTCTGGTTTCAATTAAATAAGTCGGGCATTTCATCTTCGTGTCTATAGCTTTCTTCTCTGAGCTGATCACTCACGAGATAACTAGTCTATCAGGTGAAGTCATTAAGGAATCTAAATGCAATAGACTTGAGAATTCGACCAAGAAACGACTACTCGACCGTACTAATCTGCAAGGGTCATTACGGCACAGACCGATTAGAGACCGGAGATAGGTCGATTCAACAGAACCATGTAATTCGGTATGGGTGATTCCACCTAATTGCACAATTCTTGTTGATCGACACTAGACCGATTTCTCTATCGTTTTGGTACCCTGTGTCTGTATTTGAAACCTCGAGATTTCTACGACAATCAAGAGTCGCCAATGTGTCGAAGATGCACTTTGTGGCTTGAAAATAATCAACCACAGGTCAATTGCACAGAAAATTCCTAAAAGCTACCCGGTAGATTAGGACGTGCTAAAGTCGCGCCAGATTGAATTTAACCGTGAAATTGAACCCGATTACAGAAATTGGAAGTTCTGTCAAGTCACAATTCATTTTAGGAATGTCGACTCATCTCCAGAAGATTTTTCTACAAACCGAGATTTTTGGCGGAAAAGCAAAGTAATGCCGTTTTTGTTCGGGATTGTCAGAGGGCCGTTTTTAATTGAATCTTCGGGATGCAAGTTGGATCATTTGATGGGAAAAAGTCATGAGACGGACGAGGATACCTTGATGGATTTAATTGGGCTTCAATTGGATGTGTTTGGTTGAGAATTGGATGAAATTGATTGAGATTGAAGAGGGAAATGTAACAAATTCGTATGCCATGGGGGGAGAGCTATTTTGCACCTATTGGCAAGGTTGTGGAGGAAGCTTGAGGAGAGAGAGTGGCTGAGGTCATGTGATGTCATGGTGGGGGCAAAGCCAATGAGAGAATGGCAAGTGTTGAGCTCTAAAGAGCCCAAGGAGACCCCCCTTGCTCAGCAGCCTTCTTCTCCCTTAATTTGTGGCTTTCTCCATTATTGTTGAAGGAGAGAAGCTCAGCAAAAACCAGAGAAACCGAGCAGCAACAGCCCTCCACCGTCGCATGCCCATCGGACTCCATTTCCTCCTCTGTTTTCTCCTCGTTCCAGTTTCTGCTCCAGCCGACCTTTCGCCAAAGATCCGAGTACAAAGTTAACTTCCCGGATGAATCAGCGAACGCTCCACCCACATACGTGACGAGAAAATCCAGCCCGTTCCGGAGCACCCTGTCTCTCGCCGGAACGATTCTCCGGCTGTCCCGAAATTCTGAGAGAAGCTGCCGCTCGCCGGACCGTCTGGTTCCGCCCTGCTCCGCCCGTTCCGCGTTTTCTTGCTGTTTCGCCTCTTTCCGACCCTTCCTTTGCCCATCCCAACCTCCTATAAGATCCCCAAGACCCCCGGGACCCATTGGTTGCCAACCACCCGCTTGCCGGAGCTCCGATCGGCCCGTTTTCGCCGTTGAAGTTGCTGGTTTCTTCTCTGCAGTTCAGTCCAGATCAGAAGCAGAAGACAGCAAGGTTTTGGAGACTTCGAGGCCCGTTTTCAGTGTCTTCCCGGCCTCCGTTGGTGTCGCCGCTTTGGGGTTTATCGACCGTCTTGGCGTCGCCTTCGCCGTGGACTCGCCGGAATGTTAAACCGGTGAGTTTATCCTCTAATTCTTGCTTAGTGAGTTAATGACGCTTAAGGGGTGTTTAGATTAGTCTAATTAGTTTAGGTGGTTAGATTAGATTATTTTAATGTAAATTAGATTAGTTGTATGATTAGTTTAATGGATGTTTAATTAGGGCTAATTGTATGTTTAAATTAGTGTAATCTAGTTTAAGCCCTAATTAATTATTTTTAATTAAATAATTATTTCGAATTTATAAATATTATTTTATTAAATTATATTATTATAAAATAATATTTAATTATTTAATTTTCGGAATTAAATTTAATTATTTAATAATTTCGAAAATTATGCCGGGATGGCCGGTCGTTAGAATTTCGCGCTGATCGCAGCAGTGCGGTCGGTTTGTGTTAATTGTATGTTTAAATTGAGAAATTGAGTGATTGATTATTATGGTTAATAATTCCAAAAGTGTGGAATTGAGTGATATTGATGAAGTTGTGGTATTTAACTTGAAAATACCCGGTGTTGGCTTTTAGCACCGTAATTGGTTTGTATGACCAGTTTGAATCGATTGGATTAATTGATTGATTGAATTGAGATTTGAGTTGGTTTATTATTGAATGATAAGCTTTGGCGAGCAATTGTTTTATATATATGTATCCGCTTAGGCGAGCAATTATGATATACATATACATATATATATATATGGCAGCTTCTGGTGAGCTAAGATCGTTTTATCAGCTTGTGCGAGCACGATCTATATATATATCAGCTTGTGAGAGCAATGATCGTTTATCAGCTTGTGAGAGCAACGATCCATATATCAGCTTGTGCGAGCTATCATCTATGTATATATCAGCTTGTGCGAGCTACCATCTATATCAGCTTGTGAGAGCATTGCATCCATTTCAGCTTGTGCGAGCCGTAATTGTATTGATGGATGAATAGATGGTATGGTTTAATAGATGATATGAATTGATAGATGTGTGGATCGTATGATATCAATTGGATTGACTGAATTGATAGACCGATGGGTATGTCGGTAGTTTCAGCTTGTGCGAGCATTGCTTGAATATGAATTGTACTGACGTGCAGGAAAGGGACTGAGGCGAGGTAAGCCCTCTATTCTATTTGTGTGGCTAGAGCGCCCTGAGGCGTATTTTCTCCCTAATTGAGTTTTAGATGGTAGGACTCGCTGAGACGTAGTCTCATCCCGGTTGTGGGATAATATTTCAGGTCCCTAGATGACGGTCGTGGAGGACCGGAAGTCCTGGAGTTCGGAAGGTGGAGGCTAAAGAATCGGCGAACGTGTCTGACAAGTTGGTCATAGGACAGTTCCCTAGTTGTTGAGCCTGTCTATTTTGTAGACCATCCAGTGTTGTATATAAACCTATGTGTTTATAAGAAAGCTTGTTTGGTTGTGATTGATTGCCTGCTTTTCTATCCCAAGTTAAAAGTTGTCAGGGGATTTGTTTCGCTTCCGCATGCATAATAAAATTGAATGGGTCGGCGACGTGTCCTGGGAAGTCGCATTTGAATCGACCAAAGTGGGATGTGCACGCGCTCGGAGGATCGGGGCGTGACAGTAGATGTTTACAGCTTCGGCATTTTGTTGGTTGAGCTCATCTGTTGTAGAAAGAACTTTGAGCCAGAAGCAGAAACAGAAGCTCAAATTGTGTTGGTCGACTGGGTTTATGACTGCTACCGTGATGGGAGTGTGCTTGTATTAGTGGAGGGCGACGAAGAAGCATTAGGTGACATGAGAAGGGTGAGAAGATTTGTGATGACAGCATTGTGGTGCATCCAGGAAGACCCGGCTTTGAGGCCAAACATGAAGAAAATCACTCAGATGTTGGAAGGAGCTGTTGAAGTCTCAGTCCCCCCGGATCCAAGGTCTTTTATCAGTTCAATATGATTTTGCTTATTAAGACAACTGATGTATGTTATCATGGAAATTATCCATATTGTCTGTAATTGCTATTATGCCAGAATAAACCTTTTCATGATGTCCTCACATGGATCCCACTTAAAATGGCTAGATCTTACTCACGCTTAACATTCCCTCTCAAGTATCCAAGAGAGAACATGTTGACGATTGTCAGCAGAAAGGCTTGCATGCGAGGCCGCATGCAACTGTGAAGAGAGATTTATATTGTTGAATGATCAAGTAATTATATGAAATGATGCAGAACCTGTCACCGGTAAATTTGAAGTCACGGGCATTCTTGTGTTGAATCTCTTAGGAATCCTACGTAGATCATATCCCTGTACGTGGCCCCATCAAAGCATTTTCCAATCCACGATTTTGCTCCGTTAAAATTGCATTCGACGCAGTAGAACAGTGTTTCAACCTGACCCAGGCAAAATAAATCTTCTCTGCTAAATTAGATGATGAGAGCCGTATGAAAGTCGCCGACCCTCAAGGCGTGCATCGGGTACCCGGAAATCCTAATTTCAATAGCTCTGCTGCTTTCTTATTCATACAGAAGGGGACTCTCGCCTCCTTCGGGCGACCAACTTGTTATAGGCCAGAAAATCACAGTCCGCAAATCACGTATTTGGGAGCATAATCAGACGAACTTTCTTCTCAATTTTTCCATTTGAGAACTTGCGGGAAGCAACACAAGGCAGACAATTTTCTAAGCATACATATTCCCTTCCCAGATGATCATTGGAGATCTTCTATATATATAAACAACTCGGCTACGGTAAGGTGGCATCCCTCGTCAGTTGTCAACAAGGACCTTGCCACTAGCTACTCTCGCTCCTCCGACAATTACGCCCATGACCCTTGCTCAGATCTATGACAAATAATGACCCTTGCACAGATCTGAGACAATGATCGTAGCCCACATTGTCAAAGTAGATCGAAGAATGAAGCGGTGTTCGGCATCGAGGTGGTGAACCTCTAGTAAATGGCGGATTTGAGCGAGAATAGAGATCTTGTTGCCATGGAAGCTTAAGAACCAGCATCAACTATGGCTGTGAAACAAAGTAGCTAAATGCAAAAATAGATGGAGTCGATTCCTGCGAATGATTTTTTCCTGAATCTTTCTTCTTCTTTTTGCCTAATTTTATTTCTCTAAAGTTTCAAAAACAATTGATTTTTTTTTAATTGCAACATACAACATTTAACTTTAAATATCTTTTAAAACTTTTCTTGTAAATTGGCTGATGTGACATTCACATCAATGCCTCTCCTTTTGAATAATGATGAAAAATTACGTCAATTTTTTTCGATAGCCAAATTTAACAGAGTTAACCGAGCGATTTGATGTATGCAAATTTCCACAGAATATATGCCGAATTATGTTCATCTATCATTCATGTAGACATTCCTTTCCAAGCTGCACAAGACTCAATTGTAGTCTAAGCAGCAAGCATTAGATCACCCCAACGACACGGTTCACAATCGCGAGGAGTACTCCGCTCACGTTGAGAACATTCCTCGCCTCGCCTACCTCCTCCGGCAAAGCACAATCCAGCGGCAGGCTTCAGAGCACAAGGAAGAAGAAGGAGAAGGAGGAGGTAATTGTTTGCACGGGGAGAACCTCCATCGCACGAAACAAAGCAGCAGATTTATCGTGGATAGACGTAGCCATGTCCTGCATTTCTAGAATTCCCTGCGGAAGACGACAACGGAGCGAGAGCAACGGACAGTGTGGTGAGCGTGTGCTGACGTGTCAGTTGGCGGGGTGGTGTTAGGTGTGCTGTGTACGGTTCGCGGGTCGCGGGGGGGATTGATTAGGAGTGTTGTTTTTTTGTTGTGAAGTCCATTAGCGATCTGATTAAAGTCAAAATTAGACGGTTCACAATCACATCCACTGACTGCATGCACGCTTGATGGGGGACACCACAGCAAAATTTCCACGTACGTACGCGCATTGAAACGTTCAATTTCCACGAAGTGATCAGTGATCGCTTTGATTTCCACAGGAATCGAATCCTTTGTATTTTGGTCAAAGAAAAACATTTTCCACTCCCAAAATCTCCTCCTCTAAACCTAAAAGATGTTTCGGTCAAAGTCTTCTAAATTTGTCTGTTTCCCCTTGCGAAATTTCTGGGTCACGACCGAAGATTAATGGATCCGCCCAAGCAGACCTGCCTTTTTCTAAATTTCCACGTACGGAGAAATAAAGAAACACGCTAACTCCAATCATGTTTCCGCGCACGGCACTTTTCTAATATGATTAAAATTTATAAATCTTGTTGGTAATATCATGTAGCTTGTCGGTCCAAGTTTACAAAGTTAGCAATTCACCAACATTAAATGCAAGAGTAAATTACCACCTTTCTTAGGAAATTATCGCTCAAAGTTAAAAACTTAGCAGTAAAATTAGTAACTTAAGAGTGAATCGGATAAATTACCAACATCAGTCTCGCTATAAGTTGGTAAGTTACTAAGAAAGTAAGGAATTTGCCATTGGAAATATAACCTTGGTTATTAACTTACTATGGGAATAAGTAACTCACCAATGTAGGCCCGCTTTTAGCATAATAAGTTGCCAACAATTTGAGAGATTTACTAACACCAAATTCAATCTTAAATTGTAAACCTTCCCCATTAAAGTTAGTAAGTACCAGTAAATTTAGCAACGTGTCTGCTCTCTCAAGTTAGTAAGTCTCACAAGAAGTATGAAATTTGCCGAAGGTCTTACTTAACTTATTTAGGAGGTTGTCTTTGGAGATTACCCGTACAATTACGGACCATGAAAGTAGTAATTTACCAACGTAAGCTTGCTTTTAGCTTAATAAGTTACAACTGGTGAAATAATAAATTATCAACTTCTTTAGAAATTCACCACGTATTTGACGAACCCACTTGAAAAATTTTAAAGCACTTAGGAGTTCACTGCTTGACGTAGGGGTGATAACATCATGATTTCACTAGAAAGTTACTAATTGCTTGACAGGCTCACTTGTAAAACAGTTGCTCATCTACTGCTAGATGTCGAGGTGGTGGATTTATAATCTTGTTGACGGGCGATAAGAGACACACTCGAATTCTATAAAGAGCGCTGGTATTCATCCTTGAGGCTGCAGTAGCTCGACGCAAGGAGCACCTTAAGTTTCCATCTCATATGGCTTCAGTGATGCTCTATATCCTTCTACTGCTTGTTACCCTTCCACTTTCCACCAAAGCTCAGACCAACGGCAACCTCACCTTGGGCTCCTTGTTAACAGCGGATGACCGGAACTCTTCCTGGCTGTCGCCGTCGGGCGAGTTTGCCATTGGGTTCCGGAAAATGGGACAAGGGGCTCATTTGCTGGCGATATGGTTTGAGAAGGTAGAGGACAAGACCATCGTCTGGTCGGCGAATGGCGATAATTTAGCACCAGAAGGTTCGAAGATCCAGTTGACTGCCAACGGCCGATTGGTGCTCGCTGACCCGAATGGAGGAGAGTTGTGGTCTCCTAGCCCGACTGTCGCTGGCGTAGCTTATGCAAGCATGCTCGACATGGGGAACTTTGTCCTAGTCGGCCAGAACCATGTCAACTTGTGGGAGACGTTCAGCCAACCGACCGACACAATGCTGCCTACGCAACAGTTAGATCAAGGGACTAAAGTTAACGCTCGCTACTCCGAAATGAATTACTCCACCGGGAGATTCCACTTCAAGCTAGGAGATGACGGAAATCTCGCATTCTATGCCACTCGTGACCCGTGGGTTGCCTCAGATACTTACTGGGTCAGCAACACCAAAGATAGCGGCTTCCGATTGATATTCAATCAAAGTGGTCAGGTCTACCTCACGGCTAGGAATGGAACATTGCTCAAACTCATCACCTCAGACACCGTCCCGACCAGCGAGTTTTACCAAAGAGCAATCCTTGAATACGACGGGGTCTTCCGGCAATATGTCTACCCCAAGCTGGCAAATTCGAGTTCTGGCCGAGCAATGGGCTGGTCGATGGTCTCTTACCCGGTCCCTCCAAATATATGCAAAAGCATCAGTCAAACTATGGGTTCTGGAGCTTGTGGGTTCAACAACTACTGTGTTCTTGGAGACGATCAGAGGCCCCGATGCCTCTGCCCACCCGGATATACTCTGTTAGATTCAACAAATGAGATGAGCGGATGCAGACAGGACTTCGTACCGCAGAGTTGTGATGGAAGTAGGCCTGAAACAGACCAGTTCGCTTTACATGAAATGCTCCATACAAACTGGCCAATGTATGATTACGAGCGTACTGCGGCACAAACCGAGGACAGGTGCAGAGAGGTTTGCTTGGCTGATTGTTTTTGCGCAGTTGCTATTTTCAGCGGCAAAACTTGCTGGAAAAAGAAGCTCCCTCTTTCCAATGGAAGGATGGATCCTAGTGAGATTGGAAAAGCTCTGATAAAGGTCAGGATAAATAACTCGACTTCAGAATCTAAGGGAAATGGAAACAAGAATTCCACTCTGATTATCATCGGATCGGTGCTGTTGAGTAGCTCTGTATTTGTGAACTTGCTTCTACTCCTCATTACCTATTTAATTTATAGAAGCTTCCGATCTAGGGATTCTAAGTTATCACGACCAGTCCAGATCAACCAAGCCACAGGTATGCAGACTTTCACTTATCAAGAGCTTCAAGAAGCAACAAATCAATTCAAAGAAGAACTAGGTAAGGGTGCTTTTGGAACGGTGTACAAAGGTGTTCTCAGATCCGAGTATACAAACTTTGTGGCAGTAAAATTGCTGGCAACAAGGACTGGAGAAAGCGAAAAGGAGTTTGAAAGAGAAGTGATTGCAATTGGCCAAACTAACCACAAGAACTTAGTTCAGTTGCTTGGATACTGCAATGAAGGTCAACACCGACTTCTGGTGTATGAGCTCATGAGCAATGGCACTTTGGCAGATTTCCTATTTGGTGCTTCAAGGCCCAGCTGGTACAGAAGAATAGAAATTGCCTGTGATGTTGCACGGGGCCTCTCTTACTTGCACGATGATTGCACCAGGCATATAATCCATTGTGACATCAAGCCGCAAAATATTCTTCTTGATGGCTCTCTTACAGCAAAAATATCAGACTTTGGGTTAGCTAAGCTCTTGATGGCGAACCAAACACGAACCACCACTGGAGTCAAAGGAACCAGAGGTTATTTAGCGCCAGAATGGTTCAGGAATATGCCTATTTCAACCAAGGTAGACGTTTACAGCTTCGGCATTTTGTTGGTAGAGCTCATCTGTTGTAGAAAGAACTACAAGCCAGAATCAGAAATTGAAGCTCAAATTGTGCTGGTTGACTGGGCATATGACTGCTACCACGACGGGAGCATACTTAAGCTAGTGGAGAGCGATGATGAGGCATCGAGTGACATAAAGAGGGTGGGAAGATTTGTGATGACAGCATTGTGGTGCATCCAGGAAGACCCGTCTTTGAGGCCAACCATGAAGAAAATCATTCAGATGTTGGAAGGAGCTGTTGAAGTCCCAATACCTCCAGTTTCAAGCTCTTTTATCAGTTCAGTATGATTTTGCTTATTAAGAAAACTGTTGTCGATGTAATCATGAAAAGTACTCGTATTGTCTGTTAGTGCTATTACGCCGAATAAAAAATTTTCATAATTCGCGTGGATCCCCGCTTAAATAAGCTAAATCATCAGTCAAGCTTAACATTCCCTCGCATGTATCCAAGAGAAAACGGGTTGACGATTGTCGCAAAAGGAATTGCATGCGAGGCCGCATGCATTAATTGAGAGACTTCGATGTTTGAGTGACCAAGTAACTATATATCAAATAATGCAGAATCAGTCGCCGAAAAATTTAAAGTCACAGGCATTATTCTGTTGAATCACCTAGGAATTCTATGTGGATCATATCCCTGCATGTCATGGTAAAAACTAATGTGGCTCCATCTAAGCATTTTCATCGACGATTTTGCTTCACTAAAATTGCATTTGACACAGTGGAAGAGAATTTAAATTGATCTAAGCAAAACGGACCTTATCTGCTAAATTAGATGATGAGAAGCATATGAAACTTGCCGATCTTCAGGTCGTGGATCGGTGATCTGGAATCCCAATTTCAATAGTTCTGCTGCTTTTTTTATTTATACAGAAGGGACACTCACTTCCTCTTGGAAACTAACTTCTTATAGACCAAGGAAATCCCAGTCCGCAAATCACGTAGTTGGAAGCATAATCAAACGATCTTTCTTCTCGATGCATCTATTGAGAATTAGCGAGAAGCAACACAATGTAGACAATTTTTCTAAGCAATACGTATTCCTTTCCATATGATCATTGGAGATCTTGTATAAACAAAGCAGCGAGCTACAGTCAAAGTCATTCCATAACAGGTCCAAACAGGACGGAACTAGAAAATACACTGAGACAAGACAATGAAAAGACCTCGGAGATCCAAATCTAACGATCGATCTGCACCAGCAGCTTAATGGGTTCAATTACATGTTTGTCTTTGTCAGCTATGGCATCTGCTGACGCTTTCGCTATCTTTTCCATGCCATATTCTCAATTCGATGGAACGGAGGATGTTTTGGTCAAGGGTCTTCTGTCTTTCGGTTGTTTCGCGTTGGAAAAGTCTGCTTGCGACAATTTCATAGAAGTAGATGACTGCCTCTGTTCATGCACTTGGCGAAGCAGAAATTTGCTAGACAATTATGAGCTTGTTCCCTTTGCATGCATGCATGAGGCCATTCCATTCAATGCATATACTTTCCTCCTTGTCCAATGTATGCTTAATTTAAGAGCATGTGGCCCAATGTCATCTTCATGTGGTTAGGCCACAACTTGGTTCACTCTCCTTAGGATTTTTTATGATGCTACTTAGAAATAAAAATACTCCCCAAGGTGAATATTTGCTAATCACCGTCTTAATGATGTATCAGTTCAAATGATATCTGATGCGGTAGCAGGATGGGTGAGAGTTGTTGCACGACTTCAGGATTGAAAAAGCTCATCACCAAGGCCTACATGAAAACCATCAGCCAAGTATATAGTGCTTCTTTGGCTCACCTTGAGGAAGAATCCACCTTCGAAGGATACAAAGACGGGGGTAATCCACTCTCCAAAGATATTTGCTCATAAAGAGGAAAATCTCAAAAATTCGTACACTCAAAATTCAGTGTTTTACATTTGAGAATTCGCCTTATTATATAGAGGGATAATTACATAGGAATATAGACTAAACATTAAACATGAGAAACTATCTAATTAATTAAAGACATAGGAATTAGAAAGGCACAATAATGACCCAGGATCTAGACAATGCATTAAAACATCTACAGACTTGAACTTTGGCTCTTTGAAAACTACAACACACTTAAGACTAGAAACTTGAACTTTGGCTCCTTGAAAACTACAACACACTTAAGACTTCCTAATGACACTTGACTAGATGCAAAGTAATTAAAATAGACTATAAATTCGTTCGTCTCCTTGGGCAGTCTAATGGACATCTTTGAAGATCACCAAACAACAAAGGAAATTGTCCAGAACAGCCTTCAATTGTTAGATAGTCTATTAGTAGTCTCGGATCAACAATAAACATGTGTGTCGATGTCTCAATAGCCTATCGACAACTATGAAATTGGCAACTTGTCCATTGAAGTGACAACTTTTCCACATAATTGACATCTTCCACTTGAATCAATTGATGAAGCCTAATGCTCACACCTCAATCTCCCCAGGTTATTGAAGATTTGTCCTCAATTTTGTCATTGCTTCATGTCCTCAATGACTCCGCTAGGAGATTCCACTTTATACCCCAACTGAGCCGCTCATCTCAAATGCTTACTAGATTAGCAACGCCCTGGGTACTGACTGTTAAGGAAATAAGAACAACTTAGCCAATGCAGAGTGATTACTCTGCTGTCACAACTTCAACAAAGGAAGATAATGAAAGTGAAAGGACTGCAGCTATTGTAAAGATCAAAGGAAGTATAGCACAAAGCATAAAGCGAAGCACACAAGTCAGGGGAGACTATTTGACTGGGAAAGCCACGTCATGAAGTGAGTCGGTGATGAAGACTTCACCAAAGACTTCAATTTACACGTGTGCTGTCAGTTTTGCTTTTCTGTTTCAATTTTGTTTTTCTGTTTTAAGTTTAATTTTTTTGTTTTCCTTTTTTCTTCTTCTGAGAAAAGTCTTCTTAGCAGCTTGTTGGGTTCACGAGAGAGAGAATGTGAAAACAGAGCACGCCATTGAAAATATGCTCAGTGATGTATAGCATATACTGTGTAAATACAGAGAAAGAAGAAAGTTTCATTCTTCAGTCTTCGTTCATCTTGTTCATCTTCACATAAACATCCTATGAGGTATGGCAGACACTTCTTAATCGTTTTACACAGAAGTCAGTTGCTAGAGAGTTTGAACTGAGAGGAAAACTACAAGCCTGCCAGAAATGAGATCGAGTTCTTTCTGTTTATCTCAGAGAATACAAATCCATCTGTGATCAGCTAAATGCTATAGGAAAGCCTGTAGATGAGATAACCAAAATGTTTGGTGTTTTGGAAGGACTGGGTTCTGAGTATGAAAATTTTCGAACTACTATATACTGCTTGAAACCTCAACCAGAATATGATGAGGTAATAGCATAATTAGAAAGATTTGAAACAAGATTGCAGAACTATTCCAGGAACCAATATAACCCCAATCTAGCTTATTCTGGACAAAGACAATCTGAAATACAGCAGAAAGGAAACACTGACAGATAATATATCCCTCAGAACTCTGGTTTTGCAGTTCAAAGAAGCAATTACAGAGGGGGACGTAACTATGGTCGAGGACGTGCTACTAATGTTAGAAGTCGTGGTTATAGATATTCTGAAAGAAGTCAGAACTACATAACAAACACCTTGATTCAGGATCAAGGGGATCAGCAACTTAGACAGAAAAATGACTTCCCTGGATCTAGTCAGGGGTTTCAACCATATGCAAGTTACTCACAGAGGTATCATGACATCAAAACTTATCCATCTTCGACTCTAACCTTCAATAAACATCTGCAGGATGAGAAAATAACAGGAAGTGCTCGACTGGAGTGTCAAATTTGTAAACGTCCAGGACATGATGCACTTCGCTGCTAGTATCGATTTGATAACTCATATCAAGCTGAAGATATTCCAATAGCATTGACAGCGATGCATCTTGAGGATCCAAAAGGAAATGAGTGGTATCCAGATACTGGTGCGACAGCTCACATCAGTGCAAATCCTGGTATTCTTCATACACTCTCTAAGTATAGTGGAACTGATACTGTCATGATAGGAAATGGGTCATGTCTGCCTATTACTTACATTGGTGATACTCTGTTAAATACTGAGGACAACTCATTACCTCTTAATGATGTACTAATTGTTCCAGAAATAAAGAAGAATCTTCTCTCAGTTTCTAAACTAACATATGACTATCCTTGTTCTTTTGTCTTTGATAAAACTGGTGTCTATATAAAGGACAATCACACCAATACAACAATGAAGCTCGGAAGGAAAATTAGAGGACTTTACCGAGTGGACTCACAAACTACATAAGCATTCTTCACTCAAAGACACAGAGCTGCAGCAGAAGATGTGTGGCACCAGAGATTGGCTCACACAAACTCGAAAATAGTAAAGCATCTACAGAATCAGAAGTTGATTTACTGTAATGCATTAACACAGACTATATGTAGAAGCTGTCAAATAGCAAAGAGTACAGCTTTATCTTTTCCTTTATCAGACACTACATCCAATGTTCCTTTAGAAAAGATACACTATGACATTTGGGGTCCCTCACCAGTTAGTTCTTTTCAGAAATTTAAGTACTATGTCATCTTTGTAGATAATTTTTCCCGCTATAGCTGGCTATATCCAATGAAGCTAAAGTCAGAATTCTATGATATCTTTGTTGAGTTTCAGAAACTAGTCGAGAGGCAATTCAATCATAGAATCAAAAATTTTCATTGTGATGGAGGAGGAGAGTTTATCAACAACAGATTGCAGAATCATTTAAGGAATTGTGGCATAAAACAGTTCATGTCTTGCCCACATACACCAGAACAAAATGGAATCTCAGAAAGGAAACATCGTCATATAGTTGAACTGGGTTTAGCTATGCTGTATCACTCTAGAGTTCCATTGAAATTTTGGGTAGATGCCTTCATGACAGCTAACTATATTGTGAATATTCTTCCTACACCAAAGTTACAACTGGACTCACCTTACAGCAAAATTCATCATCATCAGCCAAGCTACGAACATCTAAGGGTCTTTGGATGTGCATGTTATCCTTGTCTTAGACCATACACACAACATAAATTCGATCCCAGATCTCTTACTTGTGTCTTCTCAGGATACAGTGAACGCCATAAAGGGTATCGCTGCCTTGTACCTACTGATGGTCGTATATATATCAGTAGACATGTTGTGTTTGATGAGAATTTCTTTCCATTCACAAAGAAGTTGACAACTGACTATGAACAGTATACTACTTTGTACAAACAATGGGCGGAAGAAGTTAAACTTCTCGATTCTCCAAGTGCAGCACCAGTAAACAATGGCTTCACTGACCATATAGCAAATTTCCAGTATAGTCCTACTTTGGAAGATGATCACACTGATACATCATACATTGTAAGTACACCACAAATTTCATCTTTCACACAGATGCAATCTGATTCAGTTGCTGAAGAACAACCAGGTCTTACTTCCACAAGTGTCACACCAACTAACATTGTCATTGATCAAGGTACTGCTGCTGTTCATCAAGGTACCGCTGCTGTTCATCAAGGTACTGCTGCTGTTCATCATATGCAGACTCGACTAAAATCTGGTATTATAAAACCAAATCCTAAGTATGCATGTTTAGCTGAATATAAAGTGCCTCTGGAACCACGATCAATTAAATCAGCCTTAGCTGATGAGGGGTGGTACAAAGCAATGCAAGAAGAAATGAATGCTCTGTATGAAAATCAGACCTGGATACTAGTTAACCAGATGAATGTTATAGGTTGTAAATGGGTGTTTAAGACCAAATTAGCACCTGATGGTAGTCTTGACAGATTAAAAGCTCAGTTAGTTGCCAAAGGGTTTCATCAAGAAGAGGGAGTTGACTTTACTGAAACATTCAGTCCTGTTGTTAAACATGCTACCATTCGTATAGTGCTTTCTATGTCTATGATGAAAAATTGGCCAATACATCAACTTGATGTTAAAAACGCTTTCCTACATGGAGTCTTAAATGAGACTGTGTATATGGAGCAGCCACCTGGGTTTATACATCCTCAAAAATCTCAGTGTGTTTGTCTTCTCAAGAGGTCTTTATATGGTTTTCGTCAAGCACCACATGCCTGGTTTGATAAATTTAGTAATTTTCTTCTTGAAAATGGCTTCTTCTGCAGTACAGCTGACCCATCTCTCTTTGTTCTTCATACTGGTTCAGATATAGTACTGTTATTACTCTATGTAGACGACATAATTTTGACTGGCAGCTCAGCTCAGCTTCTAGCTACATTGATCAAGAAACTGAGCCTTCAATTCCACATGAAAGATCTCGGATATCTTCATTATTTTTTAGGAATTGAAGCCAAACGTACTTCTCAAGATCTCTTTCTTTGTCAGACCAAGTATGCCATTGATCTACTTAACAGAGCTCACATGACAAAATGCAAACCTGTCTCAACTCCTTTGCCACTTAGATCAATTGCTATGACAAATGATGATACTCTGCTTGCTGATCCACTTGAGTATAGAAGTATAGTAAGCGGTCTTCAATATTTGACGATCACCCGACCTGATCTTACCTATGCAACGAATCTGCTATGCCAGAAAATGCAGCATCCAACAATGGCAGACTTTCATAAATTGAAAAGAGTCCTTCGGTATGTTAAAGGAACAACACATCTAGGGATCTTCCTCCATTCTAACAGTTCTACAGCCCTCTACGGATACTCAGATGCTAATTAGGCTGGATGTGCTGACACCAAACGTTCCACTACTGGTTTTTGCACTTATCTTGGCTCTAATCTTCTCTCTTGGTCAGCCAAGAAACAACCTACCGTATCACGCTCTTCCACCGAAGCTAAATATCGAGCACTTACGTCAACTACTGCTGATCTTACTTGGATTAGCTTTGTCCTACGAGATATTGGTATATCTCTCATATCACCCACACTCTTGTTCTGTGATAACAAATCTGCTATTTCTCTTACAGCTAATCACATCCTACATGCTCGCACTAAGCATATCGAAGTTGATTTTCACTTTGTTCGTGAAAAAGTCTCCTTAGGTTCTATAAATGTTCGATATATTCCAAGTCATCTTCAGCTTCTTGACATCTTTACTAAGTCCTTATCACATTTTGCTCACTCTACTAGTAGAACCAAATTGGGTATGGGATTCTTAACCCTTCCCAATTTGAGGGGGGATGTTAAGGAAATAAGAACAACTCAGCCAACGCAGAGTGATTACTCTGCTGTCACAACTTCAACAAAGGAAGATAATGAAAGTGAAAGGACTGCAGCTATTGTAAAGATCAAAGGAAGTATAGCACAAAGCATAAAGCGAAGCACACAAGTCAGGGGAGATTATTTCACTGGGAAAGCCACGTCATGAAGTGAGTCGGTGATGAAGACTTCACCGAAGACTTCAATTTACACGTATGCTGTCAGTTTTGCTTTTCTGTTCCAATTTTGTTTTTCTGTTTTAAGTTTAGTTTTTTGTTTTCCTTTTTTCTTCTTTTGAGAAAAGTCTTCTTAGCAGCTTGTTGGGTTCACGAGAGAGAGAATGTGAAAACAGAGCACGCCATTGAAAATATGCTCTGTGATGTATAGCATATACTGTGTAAATACAGAGAAAGAAGAAAGTTTCATTCTTCAGTCTTCGTTCATCTTGTTCATCTTCACAGTTTCTAAGCCAATGATCAAGCTCAGAATGTTTTCAGATATAGCTCCACTAATCCATGATGATACAAGCTGATCAGTTTTTGTCCAATCTGTGTAATCTGGATTTACAGCTTCAGTTTCACACCCTTCAACTTCAATCTGTAACATTCGAGGAGGTGATGGAATTTCACCATTAATGAAGCCAAAAAGTTCTTGGCTTCGAAGAAATCTATGAAACTGAGCTTGCCATAACAGAAAATTATCTTCAGCAAGTTTGATTGTGACAAAATTGGAAATATTAACATGTATTGGGAAAGGGTACTTCTGTGTTCTTGCTGCCATCTTTGTGTTCTCTCAGCTTTGAAGAAGACAATGATAATGTTGATGTTAAAAACACTTTGAAATCTCCAGATCAACAAACGAGAATGATCAATAGCTACTTTGATCTGCTATGATCAGTGAAGTTCAAACTTATCACAGAGACTCGAACATCACTGGATTTCATACAGGAGTAATCGACCACTCGGTCTCTACCTTCAGCAGAAACAGAACATGCGAATTAGGGATGAACACAGCACTTACTGTGACTGCGAAGCTGGTGGTGCTGGGGAAGTGGCTTCGGTTGAATCTGCAACTTCAGTGGATGAATAGGGGTGTCCGAATCGAATTTCGTCCCTCAACAAGGAATCACCGGAGAAACGGAAGCCACCGTAGTTGCTGTAACCACTGCTGATCTCTACCCTCGAAGCTGAGTCGAGACCTTCAAACTTGGCACAAATCTGAGTTTCGCGCTTCGAGCGCCCGATCGAGTGACGCTGATCCTCGAGAGCAATCGAGAAGAAGAGAGCAAATCCGGCGGAGAGCCGAATCGAGCCACAAAGCGAGAATCGCTGTCACCACCGCGGCCGATCTTCGCCGATGTTGCCGATCTTCAGAGAGATCCATCGAGAAACCCTCAGAACCACCGGAACCGAGAGCGATTGAGAGCCCCCTCGCGATCCCTGATCATCAGTCTTCGATTTCCAAGGGTGATCCGCCAAACCAGATTCGTCACCGTCGTTACCGCGGTTGTCGTCGGCTTCGGATCGAGTCAGATCTGGCAATCAGAGGACCAGATCTGACGAGCAGAGAACCGCTTCTGCAGCTACAGCACCTTCGATTTGCACCAAATCTGGCGAGCAGAGGACCAATAAGGATGATCGACCACACTCTGATACCATGTGAAGATGAACAAGATGAACGAAGACTGAAGAATGAAACTTTCTTCTTTCTTTGTATTTACACAGTATATGATATACATCACAGAGCATATTTTCTTTGATACCATGTGCTATACTTCCTTTGATCTTTACAATAGCTACAGTCCTTTCACTTTCATTATCTTCCTTTGTTGAAGTTGTGACAGCAGAGTAATCACTCTGCGTTGGCTGAGTTGTTCTTATTTCCTAACTACCACTTGATATTCAAAGTGGTCAGGTCTATGTCGTCATGCTAGGAATGAACGGTACTCAATATCGTCGCCTCAGACACCATCCCCGCCTCCGGATTTTACAAAAGAGTGATCCTTGAATATGGCGGGGTCTTCAGGCAGTATGTCCACCCTAAGACGGCATATTCGAGTTCCAGCTGGGCGATGGGCTAGCCAACAGTCTCTTCCTCGGTCCCTTCAAATATATGCATGAGGATCACACGAGATACCAGTCCCAGAGTTTGTGGCTTCAACAGCTACCGTACTCATGGAGACGATCGGATTCAGAGGCCCTGATGCCACTGTGAACCTAGATATACTACGTTAGATTCAATGAACGAGATTGAAGGATGCAGACAGGACTTCGTATCACAGAGTTGTGATGGAAGTAGGCCTGAAAAGGACCAGTTTGCTTTGCGTGACATGCTCAATACAGACTGGCCACGGTATGATTACAAGCTTAGTGCGTCAAAAATCGGCTGGTGCTAAGAGGCTTGCTTGGCTGATTGTTTTTATGCAGTCACTGTTTTTCAAGATGGAAATTGCTGGAAAAAGAAGAAACCTCTTTTCAATGGTAGGATGGATCCAAGTGTGGGTGGAAAAGCTCTGATCAAGGTCAGGATAGATAACTCGGCTTTGACATCTCCAGGAAATGGCCAGAAGAAGAACAAGAACTCAACTCTGGTAATCATCGGATCAGTGCTGTTGAGTAGTTCTAAGTTTTTGAACTTGCTTTTACTCCTCCTTAGCTATTTAATTTATAAAAGCTTCTGATCTAGAGGTTCTAAATTTTCACGACCATTCCAGATCAACCAAGCCACAGGCATGCCAACTTTCACCTATCAGGTTCTTCAAGAAGCAACAGATGGATTCAAAGAAGAACTGGGTAGGGGTACTTTTGGAACAGTGTACAAAAGTGTTCAAGGCCTAGCTGGTGCAAAAGAATAGAAATTGCCTGTGGTGTTGCAAGGGGCCTCTCTTACTTGCATGAGGATTGCACCAGGCATATGATCCACTGCAACATCAAGCTACAAAATATTCTTCTTGATGGCTTTCTCGCTGCAAAAATATCAGACTTCAGATTAGCTAAGCTCTTGATGGCAAACCAAACATGAATCGCCACTTGCGTCAGATGAACCAAAGGTTATTTAGAACTAGAATGGTTTAGGAATATGACTATTTCTGCCAAAGTAAATGTTTACAGCTTCGGCATTTTTTGCTTGAGCTCATCTGCTGACGAAAGAACTATAAGCCGGAAGCCAAAAGTCAAGCTCAAAGTGTATCGATCGACTAGGTGTACGACTGCTACCATGATAGGAATCTACTTGTGCTAGTGGAGAGTGACGAGGAGGCATCAAGCGACATAAAGATGGTGAGAAGATTTGTGATGACGGCACTGTGGTGCATCCAGGAAGACCCGGCTTTGAGGCCAACCATGAAGAAAATCACTCAGATGCTGGAAGGAGCTGTTGAAGTCTCACATGATTTTGATTATTTAGACAACTGGTGTCTGTAATAATGAAAAGTATCTGCATAGTCTGTTAGTGCTCCTACACCAGAATAGACATTGCCATAATATGTTCACATAAATCCAGCTTAAATAAGCTAAATCTTCGCAAAGTTTGAAATTCATTCGCATGTTGGCAATTGTTGGCAAAATTGTTTTAAATCTCTTAGGAATTCTTCGTGAATCATATTCCATTATGTCGCAGGCAAAACTAATGTAACCCCATCAATGCATTTCCATCAACCGTTTTGCTTCATCAAAATTGCATTGGATGCAGTAAAAGAGTATCTTAACCTCATCGAAGCAAAACAGATCTTATCTGCTAAATTTGAATGGTGAGAAATCATATGAAACTTTTGAGGATCAGTACCCTGAACTCCTAATTTCAAAAGGTCTGCTGCTTTTCTATTCACTCAGATGGGACTTTCACTTCCTTTTGGCAACCAACTTCATATAGACCAAAGAAATCAGAGTCCGCAAATCACGAGGTTGGAAGCATAATCAAACTAACTTTCTTCTCGATTGATCTGTTGAGAAATTGCGCGAAGTGACAAAAGAAAGACAATACTCTAGGCATACATATACCTTTCCAAATGATCATTGGAGATCTTGTACAAGCCACTCAGCAAGCTACTGTTAATGCCATTGGACAATGGGTCCAAACTGGAGGAAACCGAAAAATATACCAAGACAATGGAAAGACCCAGAAGATCCAAATCTAGCATCGATTTGCATCAGAAAATTGAAAGGTTCGATATCATAGTTGTTTTTGTCAGCCATGGGGTCTGCCGGCTCATTTGCTATCGTTCTAATGTCATTTTTATTCAACAAAACATACGATATTTGGGTCAAGGTCTTCGTCTTTTGTTTGTTTCACTTTGGAATGGTCTGCTTGCGCCAATTTTATAGAAGTAGATGAATGCCCTTAATGCACCAGGTGAAGCAAAAAGAATTTTATTCAGATATGATAAAAAGTTTAAGAGGAAGGGAGATTATTACTCCGTGTTAAGGCTAGGGCATAACACGGGTTTATAAAGTTTTATAATGGATTTACAGATTGCCTAGCAAAGGGGACTATCGGTAGCGGGATTTCAACCTCAGCATGCTGCACAAAGAGTTCAAATCTTACTAGCGGCGGAGTAGAAATTTATTGCCCATAAACACCATTTAAAAAAAAAAAAAAAGAGGCGTCTCTTTTTACTTAAAAAAAATCCCCAAGGTGGAAAAACGAGGGGAGGGAAATGATGTTGATGGCTTCAATTTTCTCACCAGTCTGAACTCCCATGATGTAGCAAATACCACAATCCCCTTAATTGCGATGAAATGTAGGGAGAAGCATGACGTTTAGTTGCTAAGAATTAGCAAATTAAATCCCTAATTTTATTAAAATGTTTCAAAAATTATAATAGGGAAAAATTTTAGTGTCAACGGTGAGGGCCCAAGCAAGAGTCATGTCTATCCACCTAATTCGTGCGTAAATCAAGCTCCATTCAAGTTCATCCATCTCTAACCTACATCACCTTGACAGCCTAAGACGTATACAGTCCGTTTACCGAGCATATTGAAATTTAAAGTCAAGTATATTAGCTTTCCTCGCTCCAACAGGTGTCCATAAGACTTTTATTAAGTTATTGACTTGATACCTCATTGATCCTCGATAAGCTCTAAATGCTCTATATTTTTATGGTATTAGTGTACTACATGTCCTAAAACCTATTATACAAGTCCAATCGAATTCTTAAACTTTCAAAAAGTGAAATCTTGCTTAAAATTTTTCAAATTGGTTTATTCAAGTTTCTCTATTTAACTTCATTCCATTTAGCTATCAGGAAAAGCTTATACGACTTCTTTTACCATTTTTTAAAGAAAGAAGTGTCGATGAAGTTGCTACATTGACATTAAAAAAAAAAAATCGAAAAAAAGAAGAAGAAAGAAATTGATTTCAAGATTTTATAAAAAAAATAAAAAATTGAAATAAAAAATTGGAAAAAAAAAGGAGGAGAATGAGGAGAAGTTCAAAGAATCAAACATAAGACAAGCTCAGAAGGATAGCGGTAGTTCCAGTAAAGGTGGTGGTGGCTTGGTGGCCACCCATGCATCGGCGAGGGGCCGGCATCCCTCGCCGGGCTTAGATAAGCTAGTGTGACCCTTGCTACCACCTTCACATACTTTCAAAAAAAATGAAAAGACAAAAATAAAGTAAGCGTGTGTGAGACAAGGCAGCCGGGCAAGGTGGCATCCCTTGTCACTTGCCTACACAAGGACCTTGACATTGGCTACTCTCGCTCCTCCAACAATTACGGCCGCGACCCTTGGTTAGATCTACGACAAGAGGATGATCCTTGCACAGATTTGAGACGATGATCATAGCCCACATTGTCAAAGAAGATTGAAGAAGGAAGCAGTGTTCGGCCGCGAGGTGGTGGATCTCTCGTGAATAGCGGATTTGAGTGAGGATAGAGATCTCGTTGCCATGGGAACTTGGGAACCAGCACCAGCTACGGCTATAAAAAGTAGACAAATGCAAAAATCGATGGAGACAATTCTCGAGAATGATTTTCTCTTTAATTTTTCTTTTTCTTTTTCTTTTTATTTCATTAAATTTTTGAAAAGAATTGATTATATTTTAATTGCAACATACAGCATTTAGCTTTCAATACATTTTAATAATTTTAGGGAAAATTCCAAAGAAATGTTTGAAATGCTCTCATTTCCTCAAATATAGACATGAAGTGGATTTTATTTCAAGTAAGGGTACGAAGTGTCATCACTTTTTCAAATAAGGATATGAAGTGATTATTACTGTTTAAAATAAGGGCATAACCTCGTCGGCTCATCGGCAAACTAATCTGGTCAATCATGGGCTAAATTTTAGTTAAATTTGATTAAAAAATTTAAAAAAAAAAACAAAGAACAAAAATGCGCCCCATTGCCGATGGGGTGGCAGTGATGGCTAACGACCATATACCAGATCTAGGTGAGGGTCACTAGCCCTCGCACAAGTTTTTCTTAACCAAATTGAACAAAATAAACAGAGCGAGTTGATATATGCAGAATTATGTTTATCCATAGTTGATGTAGCCATTCTTCTCCAAGCTTCACGAGGCTCGTTGCAGTCCGAAGCATCAGATCACCACACCGCCATGGGTCACATCCGCTGAGCGCATCCTCGGTGCGGGACAGCACAACAATTCTCCACCTACATCGACAAAAAATATATATATATAAATAAAAATAAAAAAATCTCCACCTAACATACGCGCATTGAAACATTCAATTTCCTCCTCGTGGTAACCTGTAATCGCGTTGATTCTTGTGTTTTGGTCAAAATAACATTTTCAACTTACAAAGCCGTATCCTCTAAACCTAAAAGATGTCTCAGTCAAAGTCTTCCAAAAGCGTCTGTTTCTCCTTGGGATAGACTTGCCTCACTCTAAATTTGATAAGTTTTGCTCCGCCGGCCCATGGGAATATCACAAAGCACACCTACTCCAATCTTGTTTCCGTGCACGGCACTTTTCGGCAATATTATATAACTTGTTGATCCAAGTTCCAACTGACCGACGGTAATTTACAGATAATGCTGGCAATTTTGCCAATGTTAAATGCAAAGAGTAAATTATCACCTTTCTTACGAATTTATCGCTCAAAATAAAAGCTTAGCAGTGAAATTAATGACTTGACGAGATCAATTTATAAGATAGTAAGTTACCCGCGAAGTAAGGAACTTACCAACATTAAGCAGAACATATTTTACCACTCAAAATAAAAACTTAGCAGTGAAATTGGTAACTTAAGAAATTTAACTAATAAATTACCAACATGGGTCTCACTACGAGTTGGTAAGTTGATTACAGAGTGAGGAATTTGCCATTGGAAATATAAAACCTTGGTTATTAATTTGTTATGGAAATAAGTAACTTACCAGCGTAGGCCCGCTTTTAGCATAGTAAGTAGCTAAAAATTTGAGAGATTTGCTAACAACAAATTCAATCTTAAATTGTAAACCTCCACCATAAAAGTTAGTAAGTACAAGTGAAATTAGCAACATTTCTGCGCTCTCTTAGGGTAGTAAGTATCCCATGAAGTATAAAGTTTATCAAAGGTCTTACTCAATGAAAAGTTTATTAACTTATTTAGGAGGTTGTCGTTGTCTATGGAGATTACCAGTACAATTAAGGACTGTGAAAATAGTAATTTATGAACTTAAAGCTTGATTTCATCTGGATGGTAAAATCATTATTTCGTTGGTTAGTTACTAATTAATTGCAGGGGCCTAATTGGAAAGCTCTAAAAATCTATTCTGTATTTTGTTGATAATTTACCGGTCCATAAAGGTTCACTTAAACATCCACCGGTGGATATTATAATTGAGAAAGGTACGCTTTTTTTTTCTTAAATTATAAATTATTTCGACTAGAGAAAGAACACTACCAATCAACTTTTACATGAAACTTGTAAATGTGAACAATAACATATAAAAGAATGGAGAAAAATAATTTTAATAAACAATAAATACAAGAAAAAATAAATATCGATGATGATACGAAAAAGTAACTTCTTCTTTTTTTAATTTGATGAATGTATAATAAAACTAATAAGGCATATTAAGAGAAAAAAAAACACAATTAAGTAAAAAGGAAAATGCCTCAATGACAATAAAGTTGACCAAGCTCCTCCTAATAAGATAAAACTTTAGGTGGTCCTTACTGATTCACGCATGATTCCAAATCATTATTTACGAGAGAGAGAGAGAGAGAGAGAGGGACTCGAATTCTATAAGCAGCGCTGGTCTTCATCCTTGAGGCTGCAGTAACTCAAGTTTCCATCTCTTATGGCTTCAGTGATGCTCGGAATCCTTCTGCTGCTTGTTACGCTTCCACTTTCTGCCAAGGCTCAGGCCAACGGCAACCTCACCTTGGGCTCCTCGCTAACAGCGGATGACCGCAACTCTTCCTGGCTGTCGCCGTCGGGCGAGTTCGCCTTTGGGTTCCTGCAAATGGGACAAGGAGTTCATTTGCTGGCGATATGGTTCGAGAAGATAGAGGAGAAGACCATCGTCTGGTCGGCGAATGGCGATAATCTAGCGCCAGAAGGTTCGAAGATCCAGTTGACCACCGATGGCCAACTGATGCTCACCGGCCCAAATGGAACAGAATTGTGGTCTCCTAGCCCGACCGTCGCTGGTGTAGCGTATGCGGCCATGCTCGACACGGGGAACTTTGTCCTAGTTAGCCAAATCTATGTCAACTTGTGGGAGACATTCAGCCAACCGACCGACACGATGCTGCCTACGCAACAGTTAGTTCAAGGGACTAAAGTTAACGCTCGCTACTCCGAAATGAATTACTCCACCGGGAGATTCCACTTCATGCTGGGAGACGATGGAAATCTCGCATTCTATGCCTCTCCTAACCCATGGGATGCCTCGGATACTTACTGGGTTAGCAACACCGTAGGCAGCGGCTTCGGATTGATATTCAATCAAAGTGGTCAGGTCTACCTCACGGCTAGGAATGGAACAGTGCTCAAACTCATCACCTCAGGCACAATCCCGACCAGCGGATATTACCAAAGAGCGATCCTTGAATATGATGGGGTCTTCAGGCAATATGTATACCCTAAGACGGCAAATTCAAGTTATGGCCGGGCAATAGGCTGGTCAGTGGTCTCTTCCCCGGTCCCTCCAAATATATGCACGAGCATCGCGCAAAATATCGGTTCTGGAGCTTGTGGCTTCAACAGCTACTGCTCTCTTGGAGACGATCAGAGGCCCCGATGCCTCTGTCCACCTGGATATACTCAGTTAGATTCAACAAACGAGATGAGTGGATGCAAACAGGACTTCGTACCCCAAAGTTGTGATGGAAGTAGGCCGGAAACAGACCAGTTCACTTTCCAGGACATACTCAATACAAACTGGCCACTAGCTGATTACAATCGCAGCACGGGACAAACTGAGGACAGTTGTAGAGAGGCTTGCTTGGCTGATTGTTTTTGCGCAGTTGCTATTTTTGGCGGCGGAACTTGCTGGAAAAAGAAGATCCCTCTTTCCAATGGAAGGATGGATTCATCGGAGGATGGAACTAAAGCTCTGATCAAGGTCAGGATACATGACATGACTTCAAAATGCACAGGAAAAGACCAGAAAAACAAGAATACGACTCTAATGATCATCGGATCAGTGCTGTTGAGTAGCTCTGTCTTTGTGAACTTGCTTTTACTCCTCATTACCTTTTTATTATATAGAAGCTTCCAATCGAGGGATTCTAAGTTGTCACGACCAGTCCAGATCAACCAGGTTCCGGGCATGCGCACTTTCACTCATCAGGAACTTCAAGAAGCAACAAATGGATTCAAAGAAGAACTGGGTAGGGGTGCTTTTGGAGTAGTGTACAAAGGTGTTCTTGGATCCAAGGATACAAACTTTATGGCAGTAAAAGTGTTGGTGACATGGACCGGAGAAAGCGAAAAGGAGTTCGAAAGAGAAGTAAGTGCAATTAGCCAAACTAACCACAAGAACTTAGTGCAGTTGCTTGGATTCTGCAATGAAGGTCAACACCGGCTACTGGTGTATGAATTCATGAGCAACGGCACTTTGGCGGATTTCCTATTTGGCACTTCAAGGCCCAGTTGGTACAAAAGAATAGAAATTGCCTGTGGTGTTGCGCAAGGGCTCTCTTACTTGCATGATGATTGCACGAGGCATATAATCCACTGCGACATCAAGCCACAAAATATTCTTCTTGATGGTTCTCTTGCTGCAAAAATATCAGACTTCGGATTAGCTAAGCTCTTGATGGCGAACCAAACACGAACCACCACTGGAGTCAGAGGAACCAGAGGTTATTTAGCGCCAGAATGGTTCAGGAATATGCCTATTTCTAGCAAGGTAGACGTTTACAGCTTTGGCATCTTGTTGGTTGAGCTCATCTGCTGTAGAAAGAACTATGAGCCGGAAGCGGAAATTGAAGCTCAAATTGTGCTAGTCGACTGGGCGTATGACTGCTACCACGAGGGGAGCATACTTAAGCTAGTGGAGAGCGACGAGGAGGCATCGAGTGACATAAAGAGGGTGAAAAGATTTGTGATGACAGCATTGTGGTGCATCCAAGAAGACCCTGCTTTGAGGCCAACCATGAAGAAAATCACTCAAATGTTGGAAGGAGCTGTTGAAGTCCCAGTACCTCCAGTTCCAAGCTCTTTTATCAATTCAATATGATTTTGCTTTTTCAAACAACTGCTGTCTGTAATCTTGAATTGTATTCTCCTTAGGATTTTCGATTATGCAAATTAGAAATAAAAATAATCCCCAAGGTCAAAAAACGAGGTGAGGAAAATGATATGGAAGGCTTCAATATTCTCGCCAATTTGAACATGTAGCAAAAATCGCAGTCGCCTTAATTATGATGATATATAGTGAGTATCATAACTATTACTTGCTAAGGATTAGCAAATTAAATCCCTAATTTTATTAAATGTTTCAAAAAGTTTAATAAGTGAAAATTTAAGTGTCAACGATGAGTTCCCAAGCGGAAGCTGTGTCTATCTAGCCCAACCGGTGAGTTAAGCAAGCTCCATTCAAGTTCATCCATCTCTGACCCTCATCATCTTGATGTCCTAAAAACAATCCTGTCTTGTTCCGTTTATCATGTACCGAGCATTGAATTGAGGCTTAAAGTCAAGTATGTTAGCTTTCTATGTTAGCTTTCTACACCCCAACAGACGTCCATAAGATTTTGATTAAGTTATTGATTTGGCACTTCATTAGTCCTTTATTAGCTCTAAATGCTCTATATTTTAATGGAATAAGTGTGCCAAAAGTTCTAAAACTTATTAAGAAAGAGCAATCAAGTAATAAAACTTTTGAAAAAAAAATGAAATCTAAATATATGTTAAATTGTCTTAATGAAATTCCTCTGTTAACTCTATTCAATTTGGCTAATGGAAAAAAGCTAACATGGCTTTATTTTTTAATCATTTTGCGAAGAAAAGGGTGTTGATAAGGTTGTTGCATCGGCCATTTTAGGAAAAATAAAAAGAAATTAAAGGGAAAATTGATTTAAAGATGTTTAGAAAAATAAAAATCTGAAAAAAGGGGGAAAAAAAGAGGAGAGGAAGATCAAACATAGGAGAAGCTAAGAAGGGCAGTGATTGTTCCAGTAAAGGGGATGGCGGCTTGGTGGCCACCACCGACACACTGGCATGGGGCAAGCATTGCTCATCGGACTTGTTGATGAGGATTGTTGGAATATAATATATGGAAACGATAAGATTTTGTAATTTATGTCAACACACAAATTTCAAAGAAATAAACCAAAAATAATAAAAACACCAAAAATTTACGTAGTTCAATTCGAAAATCGGTACCTATGTAAGAACTCCAACATTCATCTTTGGTCCACGTACGTAAATCATCTTTGGTCCACATACATAAGTCTTCACGTTCCTTTTCAAGGCTTTGCGTGGCTTGAAAAGCTTATGGCTCCTCTCACCACCGGCGTAGACGTACAGGTTTCACGTTCCTTTTAGCTTTCATATTATGTGCCCAAAGTCAAGATTTTGACTTTGGCCCCATGTCTCTTTCCTTGTTTAAAAGAGGATTTGTACACTGCAGAGGAAGAAGACCTTCCTTTTTCTTCCTTTTTTTTTTTATATTCCTCTTAAAGATAATTAGATAAAAAATTACTGTGCCCATTTTTTGTCCTGTAGCTACACATTATATCTTCCTTACTTATTTGCACGTCCGAAAGAATTAGTCCAAGAAGGAAATTGTTTCTTCTTTCTTCATCCAAATTCTAATCAATATTTATCAACAAATTCGAATCCGAATTCAAATTCGAGACATTAATTTAATAAGGACCTTACCACCAGCTACCCTTGCTCCTCTAGCAACGAGGGCCGCAACACTTACTTAGATCTACTGCCGAAGGACGGCCCCCACCCAAATTTGAGGCGATGGTCACATCCCAAGACGTCAGAGGAGATCAAAGAAGGCAGCGGTGCTCGACCGTGAGGTAGTGGACCTCTGGTGACTAGTGGGTACCAGCGAGAATGGAGATCTCGTTGCCACGGAAGCTTAAGAACCAGCGCTAGTTATGGTCGTGAAATGGAGTATCCAGATGCAAAAATTATTGGGAGATGAATGTGCTTCTCAATAATGATTATCCATATATTAATTGCAACATAGAACATTTGGCTTTTAATATCCTTTAAAATTGTTTTTTTCTTAAAATAGATGATGTGGCAACCACATCAACGCCTTTGTTTTTGAACAACAATGAAAAACCATATTAGTTTTTTCTATTACCGATATTGGACAAAGAGAGACTTGGTTGCATCATTTGGACAAATTTAGGACTTGATTGTACTCTTTTAAAATTTGAGTACTCGACCACACTTTTATGATAAATTTTAGAATTTATGATGCATTTATCTTTATTTTTATTAACTCATGTAAGCAAATTTTCAGAGAGTATGTGAAGAAGAATGTTTATTCATCATCAATGAATGTAACCATTCGTCTCCATGCTGCGCAAGATTCATTGCAGTCTAAACATTAGACCATTGCAACACCTCGGATCACATCCACTGAGCTCATGCTTGACCCGGGACTCCACAGCAAATTTCCACGTAAGTTCGAGCATCTGCGGTCATGATTGAAACATTCAATTTCCAGGAAGTGGCTGGGGGTCTGCATTCTTCTCCATCATTTTCAACTCATAAAGTCTCCTCTAAACCTAAAAGATGTTTTGGTCAAAGTCTACTAACTCTTGTCTGTTTCTCCTTGGGAAATTTCCGGGTCCCCAAGCCGACTCGCCTTGTCTAAATTTAATAAGCTTGCGCTGCCGGCCAACGGAGAAATTACATGTTTCCGTGCACGGCACTTTTCTAATATGATTAAAAATTAGAAATCTTGTCAATATCATCATGTAATTTGTTGGTCCAAGTTTTAACCAATAGGAAAATTATCCAAAAAGTCCTAAGCCTATTGTACATTTGTCAATTCAGTCATAAACATTTCATTTTTACCAATTGAGCCCTAAATCTTTTTACATTTTGCCAATTGAGTTTATTCAATCAATTTTGATCGGAATTCGCTGACATGAATAAAATTTATTAATTTTTAAATATTTTTTCAAAATTTAAATTTTTTAATGTTCTCTTTTTTTCTTTTCTTTTCTTTTCTTTTCTTTTTCCCTCTCTCTCTCTCTTCTTCCTATCTATCAGTCACCTAGCCTTTGGCAACTGGCCAAAGGCTGCAACCAATGAGGGTTAGCCTCGCTGGCCTCAAGCGAGGTCGTCCTCACCTAGAATTGGCAAGAGGTGACCTCATCGGCCTCATGTGAGGTCGCCCTCGCCGGTTCCTAGTGACGATTACCTCACGAGCCTTGGGCAAGGCTCGCCCTTGCCAAATCTAGCAAGGTTGAGCCTTGTTCATAGCCAATGAGGCCAACCCTTGTGTGCTTCGAGTGGGGGCGAGGGTCGCCTTTGCCAAATCCTAGCGAGGGATGACCTCGCAGTCCTTGGGCAAGGCTCACCCTCATTGGATCTGCCAAGGGCAAGCCTCGCTTGCAGCCAACGAGGCCGACCCTCACATGCTTCAAGTGAAAGCAAGGGTCACTCTTGCTGATCACAAGCGAGGCTCACCCTCGCTAGACCCCAATGAGGAGGACCTCATGTAAGGCTAGGGAGGCCGCCCCTTGCTAGTTCCCATCAAGGGTGACCTCGCCTGAGGTCAGCAAGGTTAACCCTTGCAAATCACAACCTCTGGCTAGTCATTGGAGGCTAGGCGTCTAACAGAGAGGAAGGAGAGAGAGGGAGAGGAAAAAAAAAAGACAAGAAAGAATTTTAAAGTTTTAGAAAATATATATAAGAATAATCAATTTTGTCTACGTTAGCATAGGTCATGTCATGTAAGATAGTTGGTATCCATATTAGCAAATTCCAACCAAAATTGGCTAGATTAACTCAATTGGCAAAAAGTGAAAATTTTTATGACTCAATTGGCAAAATTGAAAGGTTTAGGATTGAATTAGTAAAAGTGTAATAAATTTAGAACAATTTAGACAATTTGCCCTCCAACCAACTTATGGTAATTTATAGACAATGTTAGCAATTTACCAACATTAAATGCAAGAATAAATTATCAATTTTCTTAGGAATTTATCACCAAAAAAAAAAAAAACTTAGCAATGAACTTAATAACTTCACCGGTGAAATCAATAGCTTATCAACATAGATCAACTAATAAGATGATAAGTTACCAACGGAGTAAGGTACTTACCAACTTCAAGTAGAACGTAATTTATCACTCAAGATAAAAACTTAGCAGTGAAAATCGTAATTTATGAGTGAAATTGACAAATTACTAACGCGAGTCTCTCTACATATTAGTAAGTTACTAACAAAGTAAGGAGTTTACTATTGGAAATAAAACCTCTGTTAGTAACTTACTATGGAAATAACTAACTTACCAGTGTAGACCCGCTTTTAGTAAGCTCTTGATGGCGAATCAAACACGAACTAGCACTAGAGTCAGAGGAACCAAAGGTTATTTAGCGCCAGAATGGTTCAGGAATATGCCTATTTCTAGCAAAGTAGATGTTTACAGCTTTGGCATTTTGTTGGTAGAGCTCATCTGCTGCAGAAAGAACTACAAGCCGGAAGCAGAAATTGAAGCTCAAATTGTGCTAGTTGACTGGGCGTATGACTGCTACCGGGACGGGAGCATACTTAAGCTAGTGGAGAGCGATGAGGAGGCATTGAGTGACGTGAAGAGAGTGAGAAGATTTGTGATGACAGCATTGTAGTGCATCCAGGAAGACCTGGCTTTGAGGCCAAACATGAAGAAACATCACTCAGATGTTGGAAGGAGCTGTTGAAGTCCCAGTCCCTCCAGATCTAAGCTCTTTTATCAGTTCAATATGATTTTGTTTATTCAGACATGGTATATGTAATTACAATTGTATGTGTTTGGGCTGTAAGTGCTACTAGGCCAGAATAAACTTTTCCAGAATATCTTCAAATAGATCCAGCTTTAATAAGCTAAATCGTCCTGAAGTATAAGAGTACCTCGCACGTACCCAAGAAAGGGTTGACGATTGTTGGCAAAAGGGATTGCAGGCAAGCCAGTATGCAATCATGAAAAAGAGAATTAAATTGTTGAGTGATCAAGTAACTACACCGACTGCTGCAGTGTCGGTCACTGAAAAATGTCAACTCGCAGGCATTATTTTTTGTGAATCTCTTGGGAATTCTTCGTGGATCATATCCCGAATGTCACAGGAAAAATAATGTGGCTCCATCATAGCATTTTCATCGACAAGTTTGCTTTGTCAAAATTGCATTCCACGCAATAGAAGAGTATCTTGACCTGATCTAAGCAAAATAGAACCTTATCTGCTAAATTAGACTGATGAGAACCATACAAAACTTTCAATCCTCAAGCCGTGGATCGGTGCCCTGAAATCTCAATTTCAACAGTTCTGCTGCTTTTCTATTCATACAGAAAGGACTCTCACTTCCTCCAGCTAACTAACTTCTTGTAGACCAAAGAAATAGCAGTCTGCAACTCATGCAGTTTGAAGCACAATCAAACGAACTTTTCTTCTTGATTAATCCATTGAAAAATTGCCGGAAGTGACACGAGGCAGGCAATATTCTGAGCATATGTATGACTTTGCAAATGATCTTTGGAGATCTCGTGTAAACCACTGAGTGAACCAGAGTCAATGCCATTTGATAACGGGTCCGAACAGGAAAAACCTGGAAAATATACCGAGACAAGACAACGGAAAGATCCCCAAGATCAAAATCCAAAATCCAATTTGCACGAGCAGCTTAATAAATAGAAGGGATACGTTTCGGTTAAGGTCTTCGGACTTCTGTTTATTTCCCTTCGGAAAAGTCTGCTCGCGTCAATTCTATAAGGTCTTCAGACTTCTGTTTACGTCCCTTCGGAAAAGTCTGCTCGCGTCAATTCTATATAAGTAGACGAATGCCCATCAATGCACCTGGCGAATTAGAGATTTTCTAGGCATAAACACCATAATAAACATGAGACGTCTCTTGTTACTAGGAATGTGCATGCAGAATTGGGTTTGGTGTTTGTTGATATAGGATAGGTATGGAAGCACGGGATGCTTGAACGGCGAGAGCAATGGTGTCTGCTCAAGCTATAATCCGCCTTCAACTGCCGGAGTGGGCCTTCTCTACCCTGTTTTCCTTCGACACTGGCCTGAGGTTGTACAGCATTGCAACGATGATCAATGTAATGCATGTTTTCCATCGTTTCTTGTTCATAACCGTGCACGTGGGCATGATTACCGCATCCACCCATGCGTTCAATGTAACACCGTGATAATATTAAGTCCCTAAATAGCATAGCACGATTTCTCTACTTTTGCGTGGATATAAGGACGGATAAAACGTGCCCACGACACACATAAGTAGGTTGATGCACATTTATATTGGCTAGTTTTCTTAAAACCATCATTCAGGTTCTTAAAATGGAGAGAAAAACAGGAAACTCCAGGTAGCATTTATCTCGCTCGTGAACATAATTTTCTCCCCCAATCAATTAGCATACTAGTGACTAAAGTTGGCACGTGACAACTAGACGAAAGATGAATGAATGAACAATCGATAGGAAGGATAACAAATGGGGCAAAGAAGGTAAAACGAAACAATGACCTTGTGCTGCAAGCTACTAACTTTTCCTCGTAGTTATCTCAGTACTTAATGCAGCAAAGTTCTGTCATTGAACAGCGAATTTTCACAAAAGCAGGTGAACTATTTCTTCCCTTAAAATGACCATACACAATGCAATGGAATACATCTATACACAAATAGCAAATTAAACTACTACTGCTGTCCTTAAGGGGAGAAAAGGTGTGGGTAATACTTTAGAAGGGTAAATAAATAAATTGTGCACCAACAGCTTCATACCAGGCCTACTTGACCAGATTTCGATCAGTTCCCCCTCCTTCCAGTCTTAACATAGTCTGCCCTGATTGCCCACAACTGCTCGCCAACTGCTTCCATATCAGGCCGATCAGCCCGGATGGGTGCTGCACACTGAATGGCCAACCCAAAGATCCTTACAAGTATCCCTGCATCAACTATTTCTTCCAATCTTGGATCCACAAGGTCAACCACCTCTCCCTCATCAAACTTCTTGAAGGCCTGCACAGATATGTGTCTGTTGAATCTCCTAACTAAACTATTAATTCATGCAAATGAAGGTAACTGACAAACTACTCAAACATGCATCAAGCAAGCATGATCATTTTTCTAGTGTAAACCTGAATAAAATGACACAATGATCGAGTCTAGTGAATGGTGGATTTGAGCGAGAATAGAGATCTCGTCGCCATGGAAGCTTAAGAATCAGCACCAGCTATGGCTGTGAAACGAAGTAGCTAAATGCAAAAATTGATGGAGCCGATTCTCGAGAATGATTTTCTCTTTAAGTTTTCTTCTTTTTCCCTAATTTTATTTTTCTAAAGTTTCAAAAACAACTGATTATAGTTTAATTGCAACATCCAACATTTAGCTTTAAATATCTTTTAATATTTTTCTTCTATATCGGTTGACATGACATCCATATTAATGCATTTCCTTTTGAACAATAATGATGAAAAATTATGTCAATCTTTTTTCATAGCCAAATTTAACAGAGTTAATAGAGCGATTTAATGTATGCAAATTTCTGCAGAATATATGCAGAATTATGTCCATCAATCGCTAATGTAGTCATTCCTCTCCAAGCTGCACAAGACTCAATTGCAGCCTAAGCAGCAAGCATTAGATCACCCCGATGACATGGTTCACAATCGCGAGGAGTACTCCGCTCACGTCGAGAACATTCCTCGCCTCGCTTACCTCCTCCGGCAAAGCACAATCCAGCGGCGTGCTTCAGAGCACGAGGAAGAAGAAGGAGAAGGAGGAGGTAATTGTTTGGTCGGGGAGAACCTCCATCGCACGAAACAAAGCAGCAGATTTCTCGTGGATAGACGTAGCCATCTCCTGCATTTCAATATTTCCCAGCGGAAGACGACAATGGAGGGAGAGCACCGGACAGTGTGGCGGGCGTGTGCTGACGTGTCAGTTGTCGGGGTCGTGTTAGGAGTGCTGTGTACGTTTCGCGGGTCGCCGGGGGGATTGATTAGGAGTGTTGTTTTTTTCTTATGAAGTCCATTAGCGATCTGATTAAAGTCAAAATTAGACGGTTCACAATCACATCCACTGACTGCATGCATGCTTGATGCGGGACACCACAGCAATATGATACTGTGAAGGAGTGGAAGAAGGGATCAAACATCGAAAGAAAAACAAAATATAAACTAAAATTTTATTTATAAAAGAAAATCGAAAAGTAATATACATGGAAGGGGGGGGGGGGAGAGAGAGAGAGAGAGAGAGATAGATAGATAGATAGATAAGTTATTTGTACCACAAAAGAGCAATGAAAATAGGAAGTAAGACATGAATTATAAAAGTTGAATCCCTTGGCTTCTGCGCATGTCCTGCCATATACTCACCCTTCTTTCTATGCTTTGCACATGGGGCTTGCATCTGGGAATGGGAAGAGGGTTGGGAGAGAATGGCGTTTAATAAATAAATTATTTGCTCAAAAAGAGCAATGAAAATAGAAAAGTAATACATGAACTATCAAAGTTCGATTCCTTGGCTTTCGCGCACATGTCCTGCCATAATCACCTCCCCTTCTTTCGATGCTTAGCACATGAGGCCTGCCACCGCACATGGTGAAGAGGGTAGATAGAGAATAACTTCTGCAACTCCACATAAGGTCCGCTACCATTTCTTAACCCCCCTTAAACAGCGTCCTCAGGCTAACCCACTTCTTGAACCCCCGGTTAAACCTTGTCATTAATTAAACGTATCAATTTTTCCATCTTTGGATAAAATATTTACCTCGTGGACGAGTTGCAGTTAGGTTGGCAAAACAGTAAGCACATTTTAATATGACCCGCGCATTGAAACGTTCAATTTCCACGAAGTGATACTGTGATCGCTTTGATTTCTACAGGAATCGAATCCTTTGTATTTTGATAAAGAAAGAGAAAACATTTTCCACTCCCAAAATCTCCTCCTCTAAACCTAAAAGATGTTTCAGTCAAAGTCTTCTAAATTTGTCTGTTTCTCCTTGGGAAATTTTTGGGTCGCGGCCGAAGCTTAATGGCTCCGCCCAAGAAGACTTGCCTTTTTCAAAATTTCCACGTATGGAGAAACCAAGAAACACACCTACTCCAGTCATGTTTCGTGCACGGCACTTTTCCAATATGATTAAAATTTATAAATCTTGTTGGTTATATCATGTAACTTGTTGGTCCAAGCTTCAACTTAAATAACACCGACACTGATACACAAAACGCGATACGACATGACATGGCATGTCGATAAGTCATTTTTAAAAAAATAGAAAATTACGACACGTTATGACATATTATATATTAAATTTATGTTTTTATATATACATTTTTATGATTATTTCAATCAAATTAATTTGAAGGAAAAGTATTTCAAACGCTTTTCTTTTGCTTTTTCTTTTGCTTCTTTATTTACTATTTTGATTTTTTTAAAAATATATTTTGAGCGTTTTGCATGATGATCTACTGGGTCCTGCTTCACTATTTTGATTTTTTCTTGTGAAGTCCATTAGCGATCTGATTAAAGTCAAATTAGAAGGTTCACAATCACATCCAGTGACTGCATGCATGCCTGATGCGGGACACCAGAGCAAAATTTCCACGTACGTATGTGCATTCAAACGTTCAATTTCCACAAAGTGATCTGTGATCGCTTTGATTTCCACAGGAATCGAGTCCTTTGTATTTTGGTAAAAAAAAAAAAAACATTTTCCACTCCCAAAATCTCCTCCTCTAAATCTAAAAGATGTTTCGGTCAAAGTCTTCTAAATTTGTCTGTTTCACCTTGGGAAATTTCAGGGTCACGACCGAAGATTAATGGATCCGCCCAAGCAGACCTGCCTTTTTCTAAATTTTCACGTAACTGGGGACTTCTTAGTCAACTGATGTGGTAATGCACTAACAATGGTAGCAATTTACCATCAATAAATGCAATGATAAGTCATTAACTTTTTTTAGAAATTTATTACTCAAAACAAAAATTTAGTGGTGAAATTTATAACTTTCATATAAAGTAATAACTTACCATATAGGTCCGCTTATAAGGTAGTCATACCAATTTCAAGTGGAATGCAAGTTGTCCAATTATTTAGAAATTGACCATTTAAAACTAAATTGTAGCAATGAAATTAGTAAGTTACCACATAAGTCCTTACAAGTTACAAGTTAGTAAATTTCTAATAAAGTGGCAAATTTTATGTTGGAAAGAAAATCATGAAGAAATTACTCAAATCTCTCTCGAACTTTGCAATAGTATATATTTGCCCCTAAACTTTAAAATTGTTACTCCATTTGTTAGCGCGTGCAAGGCACATGCCTTTTTAGGGGTAAAAGTTTATTGTCATCTTGTTTATGGCAATAGCTTTTTCACCATTCTTTTATGTGGAAATATAAAGAAAATGGAGAAAAATATATCTACAAAAAAATGATAGATGAATCAATTATATATATATATATATATATATATATTTTAAAATGACTACAGATCCGATATATCATTTTCTTTTATGAGTTGAGGGCATCATTTCCTTTTTAATTTTTATAAGTATTTTTATTAATTAATCAATATTTAGAAAAAGCTCCATGATTGAAATCGGTAACTTAATAATGTATTGATGAAACAAAATTTTACTGTTGAAATTAACAAATTACTTGCGAAATTAGTGGCCTGCTTTTAGCTTAGTGGAGTTTACCAACGTGATATAAGGGCCATCTTCTTCCATCCCTTTCATCTCATAAAGTCTCCTCTACGACGACCTTTGGTCAAAGTCTTCCAAATTTGTGCCTTCCTCCAAAAGTGTCCGGGTCCCTGGCAAGCTTATGGAGCAGAGTTGCCTTATTCTAAATTTGACAAGTTTTCAGTATTAATTTCTATAAAAAAAAAGTAAAAAACAAAGAAAATAGAGAAAATATAATTTGCTAAAACATTATAATCCGAAAAAAATCATTATCAATGATACTATCATAAATTAGTTTTATTTGAATGTTGATGAAAATATTAATGGAACTAATAAGATACTTTAAGAAAAAAGAAACAAGATAAAGTAAAAAGGAAAAAAAAAAAAGCCTCTCTCACTGTCGCGACCTCTTTTTTTCTGGCGCCCGCAATCGGGTACGGGCGCCTAAGGAGGCTAATGGCTCGGCTGAATTTATTAAGCCCGGACTCTCCCAAGTCCACCAATTCACGACTTTAATAGTTTGAGTTTTTAACCTATAAATCAATTTTTAAAATGGAGTCGCCACTAATCGATTTGGGGTGGGTTGATTAGAAACCCAAGTGAAGTATCGGGAGAAATACTCACTCCTGCGCAACCAGAGAAATTAGGATCGGAGACTTGATTACACTAGTTAATCACTAATGCCCTTTCGGTACCTAATCTTGTTTAAACCCTAAGGCTTTTTGGATTTTTGAGAGATTTTCCATGCATTTTTGGGAGGAAAAACATTTTTTGAGTATTTTTCTCATTTTTTGGACATAAAAGGGATTTTTTGGTATTTTTGGTATTTTTTTGAAAAAATACAAGTCTTTTTGGCTTTTTCTGAATTTTTGGCTTTTTTTGGAAAATATGAAATATTTTTGATTTTTTTGATTTTTTGAAAAATAAAATATTTTTTAATATTTTTTTGATATTTTTGGAAAATAAATTATTTTTTGATTTTTCTCGATTTTTTTAGAAAATAAAACATTTTTCAAAAATTTTTAATATTTTTCGATTTTCTGGAAATTAAAACATTTATATATATATATATATATATTTTAAATAAAACACTTTTTGATTTTTTTTGAAAATAAAATATTAATTATTTTATATTAAAATAATAAAACAAAACCGGCCCGGGTCGGATCCGCGGGTTGTGTCCGACCCGGGCTAGCGACCCGAACGAGGACGTGGGCCCGACTCGGATTTTTTTTTGGCTTTTTTCTTTTAATACAAGCCCGGCCCAAAATTTTTAATCAAAGCCCAAGGAACAAAAGGAGTCCCTATCCACGTGAGACCGGCCCACTTGTGTCCAAGCCCGCTTGGCCCAGACTGACCGAAACCCTACCCGGTCAAGATCCACGCCCGACCCGTCGACCGGCCCGGTTCCCACGAGGAACCCTACCCGACGGGGCTTTCGCCCGACCCGGTCGCGACCCGAATTTGCAAGCCCAAATTCCAGTGCTTCTGTGTGGCGCTAGAGAGGGGATGGCGGGGACGCCGGCAACTCGGCCATGGTGGCGCAACGGGCGACGGATCGGCGACGACGACGGCAGCTACATGGACGACAGCAACGGCCGACTTCTCGATGGGACACGGCGCGGCAACAACACAGAGCCTCTTGGCCAATCGGGATTGAGGCCGAGGCTAGGGTTTCAAAAAAAGGGGAGGGCGAGGGGTGGCGAGCGAAAACGGCGACGGCCAAGAGGGGGCTGATACATGCTTATGGAGAGGGTATGGCGCGGCGGCGTGGGAAAAGGCGATGACCCAGCACAAGCGGAACTCCGCGACGGGGGCTCCGAGTCGCGGCGGTTCTTTGAGCTCCGAAGCAGCAGCGGATCTGGGGGGGTGCAGGTGCGACGACGGGGTAGCTACGGCGGTCCGTTAGCTTCTCAGATCTGGCACCTTTCCCTCCGATTCCTCTCTCTTAGACCCGACCCTCTCGGATCTCTCCCCCTCGCTTCTCACTCCGGCTAGATCCGAGCCTCCACCGGCCGGATCTAACCTCCCCGAACTCGCTCACCGGCGACCTCCCCCGAAGTCTCTCAGTGGGAGGTCGGCCGAGCTCACGACCCGAGTCCTCTCTCGCTCACTCTTCGATTCCTCCCCCGAAGTCTCTCAGTGGGAAGATCTCAGAGCTTGCGATACCGTTCGTCGACGGAGGTGCTCCTCTATTTATAGGCGAGGAGGTCCGGTCGACGGAGCTTCGACCGGCGGTCCCCTTCGCGCGCTGAGCGGTTCTCCTCGGCTGGACCGGCGTCCCATCCGAGCTTATCCAGCGAAGCGTGCTCGGCATTGATGGCGCCCGAGATCTTATCCTCTCCGGCCGACGTCGGCCTACTCTCCTCGGCCGTATGCCGTCCTTTGCGCGCGTCGTCATCTTCTGCGCGTGAGCTACAGAGGCAGAGAAAGAAGGAACGAGGAAGAAGAAGAGGGAAGAAGAAGAAAGAAGAAGAAGGGGAAAAGAGGGGTGGGGCCAAGTCGTGCGAAAGGAAAAAAGAAAGAAAATGGGGCTGACTGCTTTTCTTGCTTTTATTATTATTTTTTTGTTTTTGTTTTTGTTATTTATTTTGTTTATTATCCGAAAAAGGAAAACAAAGATTAAAAGAAATTAAAGCCTAACTAACCAAAATTTTAGGTGTCAACAGCTGCCCCTCTTTGAAGGTGAGTTCGCAGAGGTTGCATTCAAAAATAAACCGGATACGAAAATTTTGTCTATATATATGCAATAGATTATATGATATTTAGGACATAGTGTCCTATGCAGAAAATGAGCAATATAACATTGCATATACTAAGACAGATAAGAAGATACATGTAGTTACTTACCGGGAGTGAGTGAGATAGGGTGTGAACCCCGAGTTTTGGTAAGTATCAAGGCGTCATCTTACCTGGTGATATGAGGAGGTTGCTTTTCCAGGGCTCGAACCATTCTTCGGTCACCTGTTAAAACAATCAATGATTTGTCTAGGACCCGAACCTTTCTTCGGTCGCCTTGACGGGGGACTGCTCTTCCAGGACCCGAACCATTCTTCGGTCGCCTGTTGGAGTAATCAGTGGTTTGTCTCGGACCCGAACCATTCTTCGGTCGCCGTGACGGGAGACTGCTCTTCCAGGACCCGAACCATTCTTTCGTCGCCTGTTGGAGTAATCAGTGGTTTGTCTCGGACCCGAACCATTCTTCGGTCGCCGTGACGGGAGACTGCTCTTCCAGGACCCGAACCATTCTTCGGTCGCCTGTTAAAACAATCCATGATTTGTCTAGGACCCGAACCTTTCTTCGGTCGCCTTGACGGGAGATGCACCGACCTTTCTCAGGGCATCTCATTTGTGGGTGCCTGATTTGTATCGAGGACACCAGTTGGTACCCGACCTTTCTCGGGAGATGCGCCGACCTTTCTCAGAGCATCTATTTTGTTGGGGTGTCTGACTTCTGTCAAAGACACTGGTTGGAACCCGACCTTTCTCGGGAGGATGCACCGACCTTTCTCAGGGCATCGATTTGTGGGGCGTTTGACTTCTGTCGAAGACACCAATTGGAACCCGACCTTTCTCGGGAGGATGCGCCGACCTTTTTAGGGCATCGATTTGTGGGGCGTCTGACTTCTGTCGAAGACACCAGTTGGAACCCAACCTTCTCGGGAGGATGCGCCGACCTTTTTTAGGGCATCGATTTGTGGGGCATCTGACTTCTATTGAAGACACCAGTTGGAACCCGACCTTTCTCGGGAGGATGCGCCGACCTTTCTCAGGGCATTTGTTTTGTTGGGGTGTCTGACTTCTGTCAAAGACACCAGTTGGAACCCGACCTTTCTCGGGAGGATGCGCCGACCTTTCTCAGGGCATCTGTTTTGTTGGGGTGTCTGACTTCTGTCAAAGACACTGGTTGGAACCCGACCTTTCTCGGGAGGATGCGCCGACCTTTCTCAGGGCATCTGTTTGTGGGGCGTCTGACTTTTGTCGAAGACACCAGTTGGAACCCGACCTTTCTCGGGAGGATGCGCCGGCCTTTTTCAGGGCATCAATTCTGGAAGATACCTGGACATTCACAAGCATATCAAAGAGTACCTGGATATTCACAAGTACTAACATGAAGGATATTTGGGCCTTTGCAAGCGTCGAAATGTGTATTTGGCTGACCATAGGCACTGAAAGGGTACTTGGATGATCACAAGTATGAATTCTTGGGGGATACCTGGATGATCACAAGCATCGGAGGGGTACCTGGACGATCACAGGTACAAACTCTTTGGGGATACCTGGATGATCACAAGTATCGAAGGGGTACCTGGATGATCACAGGTACAAACTCTTTGGGGATACCTGGATGATCACAAGTATCGAAGGGGTACCTGGATGATCACAGGTACAAACTCTTTGGGAATACTTGGATATTTGTGAAGGTCTCTCACCTCTTGGTAATGGGAATGTCGAGGACGTGCCTCGCATATTCATGAAGGTCTCTCACCTCCTGGTAAATGGGAATATCGAGGACGTGCCTGAGATATTCGTGAAGGTCTCTCACCTCCTGGTAAAGGGGAACATCGAGGGTGTACCTGGGATATTCATGAAGGTCTCTCACCTCCTGGTAAATGGGAATATCGAGGACGTACCTGGATATTCGTGAAGGTCTCTCATCTCCTGGTAATTGGGAATATCGAGGGCGTACCTGAGATATTCATGAAGGTCTCTCACCTCCTGGTAAATGGGAATATCGAGGATGTACCTGGGATATTCGTGAAGGTCTCTCACCTCCTGGTAATTGGGATTTTGAATGTAGCACGAGGCTTACCTGGATTGCTGTAGGCACTTAAAAGGGGTGGAACGCCTGGGTAGGCACAGGCACACAAAGTAGTGGAATGCTTGAACAGCTGCTATTATTTGGGGACAACTTGGGCAAGTTGAGTGCCATGAAAAGGAAGTACCTGGACAACGGTGGGTACTTGACGATATGGGGATGCCTAGACAGCAGTAGGTATTCCAAGAGATACTTGGTCAATCACAAGTATCAATACTCTGGGGACAACTTGAACATGTCGAGTGTCAGGAAAAGGGAGTATCCGAACGGTGACCGGTACTCAAAGACAACAGGGATACCTAGACAGCAGTAGGTATTTAACAATAAAGGGATACTTGGTCAGTCACAAGTATCAATACTTTGAGGACAACTTGAATAGGTCGAGTGTCAGGAAAAAGGAGTATCCGGACGGTGGCCGGTACTCAAAGACAATGGGATACTGAGACAATTGCAAGCACCCAAACTCAAGGGACGACTCGAATAGGTCGAGTGTCAAGAAGAGAGTACCTGGACAGTGATAGGTACCTTAAGACAAATGGGGATAGAGATATGCTTACCTGGCAATATCTCTGATCTCTAAGAGTGTGTCTGTTATTTGCACAGTATGCACACATGATTATATATGCTGTAAATTCATGAGTTCAAATGAGATTCATGTATGATAATTTTGTCAGTTCTGCATCTTTTGATTTCCACTGGGGAAGATTTTGAAAGACAACATTCATTTAGAATGTAGATGTCTTGAGCATGCCAGATGAGGGACTTCCAGTCTGAAAGGACTTTCCGCTCACTCTCATGGAAAAGGCTATCCTGGCCATTGATGCAGGATTTATAAGGACCACACTATCTCACTGTCATAATGTCAGCAGGGGTCCGAGTATTCTTGCAAACGGTACAACTTTACCAATGTGAGAGGTCTTTGTTGAAACTGTGATGAAGTCTTGGTCAGTGACTCATCGAAGGGGACCATCAAGGTTGAAGCTGATGGACGAAAATGCTGCATGATCATCTCCGGGTTTACAAGTCAAGAATCCTGCGAAAAGAGATAGAGTAATCTTGCTCGTACTTCTTCGAGCGATGCTTATAGACATATGAGATCCTACGTTAATTGAAGTACCCCTAGTCTGAAGAGACTTTTACAATGGGATGCAACGTAGGCTTGATTCATGTGTAAAAAGGTAGAGCTGGTGATTGCCTTGGCATTTGTCACCAGTCTTTTTTTACTGTCAAATGGAGGTTCTATGGACCACAACAACATTTTCTTGGCTACATTTTTGACTGGGGGGCATTGGCCTTGCTTTTACCAGGCACACTGCTTTTTCATGCCCCTATTTTTATTCCAGTTCTTCATTTATGGGCATTGACCTTGCTTTTACCAGGTACACTGCTTTTTTATGCTCATGTTTTTTCATTCTTGTTGCTTGAGAGCTGATCTTGACAAGTTCAAGCAAACGCCTTTGTTAGACTATTGAGTCTTCATCTTTTGTCGGCGCTTTTGATTATGCTGCTCAAACGGCAGTAGCTTCTGCTTTGCCTCCATGTGAGGGTGAATTTACAGACTCAATTGGGTTGTATAATGAATACAAGTGCGTAAAGAAAGAATGGCTCTTCATGACTCTAGGGCACTTAAATTAATGTGAGTGTTCATATGCAATAAAGACACCCAAAGATTGATGCAAGTGCGAGCAAGAAAATTTCTATCTCTCTTCTCACCTTGTGATGCTGCTTCGCTTCTAATCCGCCCCAGTGTAGGGGTTGTTCTTGACGGGGGTATGAGAGAAGCTTCATCAATGTATGGGGCTCAATGGGGTGAGCGATGGAATGCCTCTCACTATTTTGGTTATCGTACCATTCGCGAGAGAACTCTTTACCCTGTAGCCATTGAATCTTCTGCACTCATCTCACAAGTGTATAGATGGGGGACTGTGTGTAGGATATGGCTTGCCTGTCATCATTCTGACACGCCTCATCCAGCATGCTCAATTAATCTTGTATTATTCACTTAGCTGTCTATTCTGATAATCCTCAGTGGAATCAGTGGCTTAGACAGACGAAATCATCATGCAGAATTCATTTGGAAATGACATGCAACATTTTGAATATGATGGAGTTTGAACTCTTCAAAACAAGTGAATGGTTTTGACTCGCAAAAGACCCTATTGACAACTTTATGGGCTAACATAATGGTGTTTCCAAATATGTTAGATTTTGAACATCAAAAGGGTTATTCGCAAATGGACGTCGATGGTTGTCCCTATTGATTAGGAATATGACACATGAATGATCGGTCAGGGTTGGGAATCTGATCGGGCATCTCTGCTTTTGCCCCTGCAGAAGAGAAGATGTACAAGTAGATCAATTAGTTTGGCCAAAATTAAATGTGAGTTGAGGCCTGAAGATTTTCTGTCATTTGCTTTGGCAATACTTGAGACGCCATTTTGCTTGGGAGAGTTTGTCATGCCTCTCATTGATTTGTTATCTTTGTTTTTGACAGTCAAGTGATCCTGCAACAAACAGGAGGGAATGTGTTAGTCATGAACTCTTTCAAGAGTCGAATAACTGGAATCGATACAACTTTACCCTTCACTGGTTTGTAGATGATTGGGTGAACCTGAAGTGAGAGGGGGACACGAAGTCCTATGTCCCTTGCTTCATTAGGTCAATTATTCTCTGAATTAGCTCCTGGATGACATGTCTTTTTACACGAAGCCAGGTGAATTTGATGTGGGTCATTTCCACGTACTAGCTTGGCCAATATTGATTTGCCTAACCATTAAGTTTGGTTCTTGAGTTGTGATGCTCCCTGTCAATAGGGGGAATATGTCAAAAGTGAATTCAAAGAAGGGGGAGTATTGGAAACGATACCAAATTACTCTTCTCCAAAGTTTGTATTTGCTGACTCCTGATAATGTTTGAATGTCGATGACAGCCTTTTCGTCTTGGCATAGTTTGACATTTCTTTCGATTGGCCTTCCTCACTTGTGACCATGTATGCATGATTGCTGGTCGTTGATTCATCTTCAACGCCTTCCTTCTGTGGAATTTCTCCTTCTGTCTTTAACTATAGCATCATTGGGCAAAAGTCATGTACCTCAAGCTTCTATGGAATCTGAGATGGACAATCAAAACCTCCAATTCTCTGATGGCAATTATTTCTTGCGAGAGCATGCGTCTGAATAGGAAGTCGGGTTTCTAGGTCTTCATTTTGAATAGGGGCTAGAGACCGCTTCAACTGTCTGGATTTCTTCCCTGTTGACAGTAGCCAATTCAAAGAAAGAGAAAAGATCCCTTCCTTGTGCTTTTGGGCTTGTCGAAGCTGGATGTCCCGTTGATGAAACCACAGCATCTGGTTGCTCAGGCACATTGTGGGGAAAGGATATTGCTCTGGCTTGTGAAGGAGTTGGGTATGAGTAAGGTGGGGTGTATAGAGCTCTTGGGAACGGCTTGATTCCAACCGTATGCCTGTACCTATTACGTCCTATTTTTCGTTTCCTGTAAATAGAAGAGAAAGGACATCATTTCTAAATTATATTCAAAGAATAAGACTTACCCTTTTTTGGTGTAGGATGATTCTTTCTATTTGCCCCTGTTTTCTTGGCATGGTATCTTTGAATTTGGCGAGTTCACTTGATGCGCTCGCTTCAAATGCCCCCTGTCACACTAAGTCAAAGGGGACGAGAATGATCTTCTGAGACATGAAGTGAGTGAGTCAGAAAGACAAACATGATTAAATTTATCATCTTGTTTTAACAAAAGCTTTTGGGTGATGAAATATTTTTTATTTTCAAAATACGTCTTTGGGGGAGAAAAAGCATGAGGAAGCCCAGCCCTCAGTATTCTCCTTGGATGATATATTTTTCATGGTTGGATAGCATCACCGGGCTGGTTTGGAGTACCGCCTCATGCTCTTAAAGCAAAATATTATAACTGTACAATAGAGTATTTGGAATGGAAAATACAACCGTAGCACACTAGATAAGATAAGAAACATGAAATTATAAAAACAAGTAAAACCCATGAAAACTCCTGTGTAAAGGAGTGCTTTGATAGTGTTGGTTCTGAAATCAAGCGCCTTTGAGTTCCTCGCCTCCAGTAGACTCGAAGTATTCGCATGAGAGGACCACTTCATTGAAGCTATGGAAATGCAACCCATACAACCAACAACGATGCTTGCGAGGTAAAACCCCTATGAATAGCTTTATCATTTCTTCTTTAGCCAATTGAGGGTAAGTTTGCATCATAAAAGCCTCCCACCTTCTTGCATATGCTCGTAAATCCTCCATTGGTCTTCTTCTGAAGTGAACTAAGTTCTGACAAGGCACTTCAGTTCCAATCTGGCTTTGATACTGAAGCAAGAATGCAGAAGACAGCTCATTCCAATCTCTCATGAGGTAGATGTCTGCTGTGACGAACCATTGCAATGCAGACCCTGTAAGACTTTCTTGGAAGGCCTGAGCGGTGAATGACATCGGGCCATAGTACCGACTCATTTCAGCATGGAGGTACTACAAGTGGACCACGGGGCAAGTCGTGCCGTTATACTTGCGGAGATTAGGTATCCACATCTCTCCAGAGGTCAGGATCCTATGAGGGCAAGATGAGCCTGGTATGTCTTGGTTAGGCCACTGGTTTTCCCACTACATATCTGTTGTAGTGGTGAATTTTTCTGTTTCAGGGGAGTTGGATTCTACCGAGATTACCCCATTGCTTTCTTCTTGGTCAAAATTTCCGAATGAGGATAAAGTATTGAAGCTATCCTCATGGTCAGAGGACAAGCTTAGTACTTCGTTAGGATCATAGCGGATAAAGATGTATGCTTCCTCTTCTGACGGACCTTCATCCCTGGATGAGAGTAGGAAACAGTTATATGATGAATCGTCAGTTTCATTGTCGAAATAACGCTGGAAGTCCTTAGGATTGTATTCTAGGGTCGGGAAGTCTTCAAAGCTGTATTCTTGGGAATGCTCGAAGCTTGGGTGTGGTGGCTCGTCGACAGACGCTGCATTGATTTGCTTAGGCTTTCTTTTCTTGGCTTCTGGTCCAGACCTTTTGAGTAAGGCCCTTCGTTTTGCCAGCTCGATTCTGTCAAAGGAAGTGAGAGACATTGGAGTTTCACTATCTGATTCACTTCCCGAGTTGATAGGGGTTGGTATTCTTTGAACCCTAGCTCTTGGGGTAAGCTTGGGGAGTCGTCCAGTCGTGCCCCGGTCTTGAACAGGCTCTTTGTCTTTGATCTCGTACAAAGGCTCCTTGCCTTTCCTAGTGGGAAATTTTCCAGTAACAGGGTGTTGTTCAGCTGCCCATTTATCATGCAAGGCTTCATTAACATGATCTTCTCCTATCTCAGCGACTAACGGTTCCTCGTGCTCCGCAATCATCAGTTTTTCGTAAGGTAAGGCTATGTCAGGGTTGATGTCAATATCATATTCTTGGTGAAAAACATGAATTAGTTCCATCCAGGTTTTAAGGAGACTAATCTTCCTGACAATGTACCATCGCAAGGCAGGGCCAGTCAAGCTCGATTGGTACGATTGAATCATCCTTCGAACCAGGTAGGCCTGCAAGTAGGTCTCTGGGCGGGAGGTATCAGCATACCTTTCGCATTCAGGTGCTTTGAGTTTTTCAGGGATCTCAATGCCGGCGTAATTGGATAGGTCCATGGGATTCTGCTCCTGCAGTTGGCTTAACTTTTTCATGATCCTTTCAAACTGTCTATGGTACTGGCTATTTTCTGGCAAATTTGCGGGTGTCATGACGGTGTTTAAGGCAACTATAGAGTTGGGCTCAGCTTGAGTGGATTTCATTTGTCTCGAGAGTTGTTGAAGGACAATGGACATCTGTCCTACGCCGTCTTCAATGTTAATGAGGCGATTTTATAGATCATTCTGATCGGGCCCAATTGTATGAGGCCATTCGCGAGCGATTGGTGGCTGGCGATTCATAGTTACCTGTTCGTTGCGAAAACAATGAATGAGCACGAAAGTAAACAAAGATTGACCCATGGCAATGGTCTAACTGCTTTTTTATTTATCAAAAGAGGATTTATAGACTGCCAACTCCTAACAGGATGAAATACTAGATATTAAACAAGAGTCCCTAAACAATGGGACAGAACTTTCACACTATTTACACTAAGGGGCACATGATTGCCAATTTATATGCGACGGGGAGCCTTGTTCTTGCGAGAACGCCTGCTTCCTTGAACTGGCTCTGAGGTGTGCATCCAGTCCATTCCCAAATCCCTCTCCATGAGCTCTGCTTGCTCGTGCTGGCTGCTCTCGCTGATTGAGTGAGGGACTGATGGCTTCCATCTTGTCGGGATACAATGGTTGTGGATGTAGGACATGGAGGCGTGGTGGGCTTTTTCTTCTCCCTTAAGCCCTTCAGGTACCACGATCCTTTTACGATGGCACTTGTTCCATGCTTCTTCATAAATGTCAACCATGTATTCAAAATTTTGATGAGTGAAGAGAAGTGGAGGGGTCCTCTTCTTGAAAGATGGCGGGATCTCCTGAAGGGCTCCATACTGTCGTGCCACCCGTTGTGGGAAATAGGAAAAAGCGCCGGTGAGGCCGAGCAGCGGAATTGGATGGCGGCGCTTGAAAGCAAAGCGAGCTCTCTTTTCATAGAACCAACCAGCACACCATTGGAATGCCTCAGGAGCCGGGTCTCTTAGGAAATTTATCCAATTTAAACAGCTTTGATTGGGAATGTATGGTCCTAAAATCATAAATTTTTGTAATGGATTTTCGAAGTCATTCATTCCAGATAATCGCATGAAGCCTTGGAATTCGCTTAGGTGAGAAAAGAACCAGACTTGTAAAATTTCAGGAGAGGCTCGCATGATTTTCTCTGTGTTGTCTTTAAAACGATTAAAGGACAAGAATGTTTCAGTTAAAATCATATTGACATAATTTTGCCCCCTCAAGATTTGATCAACTATCCATGCCATCTTAGGACTTATGACATTTCTTTGATGGGGGAAAATGATGAACCCAAAAAAGCCCATGAGGAAAATCTCGCTTTTTCGGGTCATAGGCTGATTTTGAAAACAGGCATTCATGAATTCTAGTGGGCAGGTATTATGGTTGCCTTCAAGAATTTGTCTCATGACATGGATTTCAGTTCCTAAAAGTCGCGCTAACCCTTGCCACGGGAGGAAGCCTGTCGATGGCTTAACAAGCTTTTTCTCGAGAGGCATTCCAGTGATGATGCTGTATTCTTCCAGAGTTGGGGTTAGCTCAAACCCACCAAACATAAAAGTAGTCGTCTTCAAGCACCAGAAATGTGCCATGGCCTGTATGACTTCGGGACGAACAGTGATTTGAATCAACGATAGGAGATGACCGACTTTGGCCTTCACGCGCTCTTGGGCAAACTGATCTAATTGACCCCACCATCTGAAGAGCTCCGCCTTGGGAGCAGGAATGAACTGGATATCGTCTTTCCCCATCGCATATAAACTGGGACTTGAAAAGCTTATCCTAAATTGCCATGGGCCAAAATAAAAAGACTGAGTAAAAGTAAAGAAATCACTTTGCTTTTAAAGAAAAATGGAAAGCACAAAGACATGCGCATGGGACGTGCGGCTCGATTTCTAACTCAAAAGGCTTGATGAAATTAAAAAGGTATCCGCCCGTCGCAGTCTCGTGTTAGCAGCATACCCCCTTAACCTCGGCTAAGAAATTCGGGGAAAAGAAAGGCAACCTCTACATCGCAGTCTCGCGTTCGAGGTCGTATCTTTCTTAACACCATCCTAGAAATCCTATGGCGGCCCAGGTCCGGCGGCCGGGTTGTGTGTGTCATGTGCAGTGCTAAAACATTTAAGGATACACAGCAGTTTATAATCGCAAAACATTTTATTTAAAAGAATAGAACTTTAAGCTATTACCCTGCACAAAAGAAAAAAAACCAAGTCAGCAAGGCATTTAAACAAAGATAAAATGACCTAAGTCCTCAATGTCCCCAGCAGAGTCGCCAAGCTGTCGCGACCTCTTTTTTTCTGGCGCCCGCAATCGGGTACGGGCGCCTAAGGAGGCTAATGGCTCGGCTGAATTTATTAAGCCCGGACTCTCCCAAGTCCACCAATTCACGACTTTAATAGTTTGAGTTTTTAACCTATAAATCAATTTTTAAAATGGAGTCGCCACTAATCGATTTGGGGTGGGTTGATTAGAAACCCAAGTGAAGTATCGGGAGAAATACTCACTCCTGCGCAACCAGAGAAATTAGGATCGGGGACTTGATTACACTAGTTAATCACTAATGCCCTTTTGGTACCTAATCTTGTTTAAACCCTAAGGCTTTTTGGATTTTTGAGAGATTTTCCATGCATTTTTGGGAGGAAAAACATTTTTTGAGTATTTTTCTCATTTTTTGGACATAAAAGGGATTTTTGGTATTTTTGGTATTTTTTTGGAAAAATACAAGTCTTTTTGGCTTTTTCTGAATTTTTGGCCTTTTTTGGAAAATATGAAATATTTTTGATTTTTTTGATTTTTCGAAAAATAAAATATTTTTTAATATTTTTTGATATTTTTGGAAAATAAATTATTTTTTGATTTTTCTCGATTTTTTTAGAAAATAAAACATTTTTCAACAATTTTTAATATTTTTCGATTTTCTGGAAATTAAAACATTTATATATATATATATATATATTTTAAAATAAAACACTTTTTGATTTTTTTTTGAAAATAAAATATTAATTATTTTATATTAAAATAATAAAACAAAACCGGCCCGGGTCGGATCCGCGGGTTGTGTCCGACCCGGGCTAGCGACCCGAACGAGGACGCGGGCCCGACTCGGACTTTTTTTTGGCTTTTTTCTTTTAATACAAGCCTGGCCCAAAATTTTTAATCAAAGCCCAAGGAACAAAGGGAGTCCCTATCTGCGTGAGACCGGCCCACTTGCGTCCAAGCCCGCTTGGCCCAGACTGACCGGAACCCTACCCGGTCAAGATCCACGCCCGACCCGTCGACCGGCCCGGTTCCCGCGAGGAACCCTACCTGACGGGGCTTTCGCCCGACCCGGTCGCGACCCAAATTTGCAACCCCAAATTCCATTGCTTCTTTGCGGCGCTAGAGAGGGGATGGCGGGGACGCCGGCAACTCGGCCATGGTGGTGCGACGGGCGACGGATCGGCGACGACGACGGCAGCTACATGGACGACAGCAACGGCCGACTTCTCGATGGGACACGGCGCGGCAGCAACACAGAGCCTCTTGGCCAATCGGGATTGAGGCCGAGGCTAGGGTTTCCAAAAAAGGGGGCGGCGAGGGGTGGCGAGCGAAAACGGCGACGGCCAAGAGGGGGCTGATACATGCTTATGGAGAGGGTATGGCGCGGCGGCGTGGGAAAAGGCGATGACCCAGCACAAGCGGAACTCCGCGACGGGGGCTCCGAGTCGCGGCGGTTCTTTGAGCTCCGAAGCAGCAGCGGATCTGGGGGGGTGTAGGTGCGACGACGGGGCAGCTACGGCGGTCCGTTAGCTTCTCAGATCTAGCACCTTTCCCTCCGATTCCTCTCTCTCAGACCCGACCCTCTCGGATCTCTCCCCCTCGCTTCTCACTCCGGCTAGATCCGAGCCTCCACCGGCCGGATCTAACCTCCCCGAACTCGCTCACCGGCGACCTCCCCCGAAGTCTCTCAGTGGGAGGTCAGCCGAGCTCGCGACCCGAGTCCTCTCTCGCTCGCTCTTCGATTCCTCCCCCGAAGTCTCTCAGTGGGAAGATCTCAGAGCTCGCGATACCGTTCGTCGACGGAGGTGCTCCTCTATTTATAGGCGAGGAGGTCCGGTCGACGGAACTTCGACCGGTGGTCCCCTTCGCGCGACGAGCAGTTCTCCTCGGCTGGACCGGCGTCCCATCCGAGCTTATCCAACGAAGCATGCTCGGCATTGATGGCGCCCGAGATCTTATCCTCTCCGGCCGACGTCGGCCTACTCTCCTCGGCCGTAGGCCGTCCTTTGCGCGCGTCGTCATCTTCTGCGCGTGAACTACTGAGGCAGAGAAAGAAGGAATGAGGAAGAAGAAGAGGGAAGAAGAAGAAAGAAGAAGAAGGGGAAAAGAGGGGTGGGGCCAAGTCGTGCGAAAGGAAAAAAGAAAGAAAAGGGGGCTGACTGCTTTTCTTGCTTTTATTATTATTTTTTTGTTTTTGTTTTTGTTATTTATTTTGTTTATTATCCGAAAAAGGAAAAACAAAGATTAAAAGAAATTAAAGCCTAACTAACCAAAATTTTAGGTGTCAACACTCACCCGCCGTGAACGACGGGACGTACGGGAGAGACTCCGGTAGCTTGGAAAGTAGGGAATCTCTATAAGAACGCTGGTTTCATCCTTAAGGCCGAAGTAGCTCAACTCAAGGAGCACGCCTGTTTCATCAAATATGGCTTCAGTTATACTAGGAATCCTTCTAATACTCGTTCCACTTCCCCTTTCCGCCAAAGCTCAGACCCACGGCAACTTGACCCTGGGCTCCTCGTTGACGGCGAACGACCAGAACTCTTCCTGGCTCTCGCCGTCGGGTGAGTTCGCCTTTGGGTTCCGGAGAATGGGAAGAGGAGCTCATTTGTTGGCTATATGGTTCGAGAAGATAGAGGACAAGACCATTGTCTGGTCGGGGAACGGCGATAATTTAGCGCCAGAAGGCTCGAAGATCCAGTTGACCACCGACGGCCGACTGGTGCTAGCCGACCCAAATGGAGGAGAGTTGTGGTCTCCTAGCCCGACTGTCGCTGGTATAGCGTATGCGGCCATGCTCGACACGGGGAACTTTGTCCTAGTTGGCCAGAACGACGTCAACTTGTGGGAGACGTTCAGCCAACCAACCGACACGATACTGCCTACGCAACAGTTAGTTAATGGGACTAAAGTCAACGCTCGCTACTCCAAAATGAATTACTCCGCCGGGAGATTCAACTTTAAGCTAGGAGACGACGGAAATCTCGCATTCTATGCCACTCCTGACCCGTTGAATGACGGGTCAGATATCTACTAGCGCAGCAACACCACAGGTAGCGGCTTCCAGTTGATATTCAATCAAAGTGGTCAGGTCTACCTCGCGGCTAAGAATGGAACACTGCTCAAACTCATCACCTCAGACACAGTCCCAACCAGTGAGTTTTACCAAAGAGCGATCCTTGAATACGATGGCGTATTCAGGCAATATATCCACCCTAAGACGGCAAATTCAAGTTCTGGCCGGCTTATTGGCTGGTCGAATATCTCTGACCCAGTCCCGCAAAATTTATGCACGAGCGTCGTCCAAAATATTGGCAGTGGAGCTTGTGGCCTCAACAGCTATTGTACTCTTGGAAATGATCTGAGGCCCCGATGCCAATGCCCACTTGGATATACTCTGTTAGATTCAACGAACGAGATGAACAGATGCATACAGGAATTCGCACCACATAATTGTAACGGAAGTAGGCGTGAAACAGATCAGTTCGATTTCTATAAAATGCCCAATACAGACTGGCGACAGTTTGATTATGAGCATAGCGCGGCATCAACCGAGGACTCGTGCAGAGAGGCTTGCTTGGCTGATTGTTTTTGCGCAGTTGCTATTTTCAATGGCGGAACTTGCTGGAAAAAGAAGCTCCCTCTTTCCAATGGAAGGATGGATCCTAGTGAGCTTGGAACAGCTCTGATTAAGTTCAGGATAAATAACTCGACTTCAAAATTTACGGGAAATGGAAACAAGAATTCGACTTTGATTATCATCGGATCAGTGCTGTTGAGTAGCTCTGTATTTGTGAACTTGCTTCTACTCCTCATTACCTATTTAATTTATAGAAGCTTCCGATCAAGGGATTCTAAGTTGTCACGACCAATCCAGATCAACCAAGCCACAGGTATGCAAACTTTCACTTATCAGGAGCTTCAAGAAGCAACAGATGAATTCAAAGAAGAACTAGGTAGGGGTGCTTTTGGAAAAGTGTACAATGGTGTTCTCAGATCCGAGGATACAAACTTTGTGGCAGTAAAAGTGTTGGCGACAAGGACTGGAGAAAGCGAAAAGGAGTTTGAAAGAGAAGTGAGTGCAATAGGCCGAACTGACCACAAAAACTTAGTGCAGTTGCTTGGATACTGCAATGAAGGTCAACACCGACTACTGGTGTATGAATTCATGAGCAATGGCACTTTGGCGGATTTCTTATTTGGCGCTTCAAGGCCCAACTGGTACAAAAGAATAGAAATTGCCTGCAATGTTGCGCGGGGGCTCTCTTACTTGCACGACGATTGCACCAGGCATATAATCCACTGTGACATCAAGCCACAAAATATTCTTCTTGACGGCTCTCTCACTGCAAAAATATCAGACTTCGGATTAGCCAAGCTCTTGATGGTGAACCAAACACGAACCATCACTGGAGTCAGAGGAACCAGAGGTTATTTAGCGCCAGAATGGTTCAGGAATATGCCTATTTCAAGCAAGGTAGATGTTTATAGCTTCGGCATTTTGTTGGTAGAGCTCATATGCTACAGAAAGAACTACAAGCCGGAAGTAGAAATTGAAGCTCAAATTGTACTAGTTGACTGGGCGTATGACTGCTACCACGACGGGAGCGTACTTAAGCTAGTGGAGAGCGATGAGGAGGCATCGAGTGACATAAAGAGGGTGAGAAGATTTGTGATGACAGCATTGTGGTGCATCCAAGAAGACCCAGTTGTGAGGCCAACCATGAAGAAAATCACTCAGATGTTGGAAGGAGCTGTTGAAGTCCCAGTACCTCCAGTTTCAAGCTCTTTTATCAGTTCAATATGATTTTTCTTATTAAGACAACTGTTGTCACTGTAATCATGAAAAGTACTCGTATTGTCTGTTAGTGCTATTATGCCGGATCAAACATTTTCATAATTCGCATGGATCCCGCTTGAATAAGCTAAATCATCAGTCAAGCTTAACTTTCCCTCGCATGTATCCAAGAGAAAACGGGTTGACGATTGTCGCAAAAGGGATTGCATGCGAGGCCGCATGCATTAATTGAGAGACTACGATATTTGAGTGACCAAGTAACTATATATCAAATAATGCAGAATCAGTCGCCGAAAAATTTAAAGTCACAGGCATTATTCTGTTGAATCACCTAGGAATTCTATGTGGATCATATCCCTGCATGTCATGGTAAAAACTAATGTGGCTCCATCAAAGCATTTTCATCGACGATTTTGCTTCACTAAAATTGCATTTGACACAGTGGAAGAGTATTTTAACTTCATCTAAGCAAAACGGACCTTATCTGCTAAATTAGATGATGAGAAGCATATGAAACTTGTCGATCTTCAGGCCGTGGATCGATGATCTGGAATCCCAATTTCAACAGTTCTGCTGCTTTTTTTATTTATACAGAAGGGACACTCACTTCCTCTTGGAAACCAACTTCTTATAGACCAAGGAAATCCCAGTCCGCAAATCACATAGTTGGAAGCATAATCAAACGATCTTTCTTCTCAATGCATCTATTGAGAATTAGCGAGAAGCAACACAATGTAGACAATTTTTCTAAGCAATACGTATTCCTTTCCAAATGATCATTGGAGATCTTGTATAAACAAAGCAGCAAGCTACAGTCAAAGCCATTCCGTAACGGGTCCAAACAGGACGGAACTGGAAAAAGCACCGAGACGAGACAATGAAAAGACCTCGGAGATCCAAATCTAACGATCGATCTGCACCAGCAGCTTAATGGGTTTGATTACATGTTTGTCTTTGTCAGCTATGGCATCTGCTGACGCTTTCGCTATCTTTTCCATGCCATATTCTCAATTCCATGGAACGGAGGATGTTTTGGTCAAGGGTCTTCTGTCTTTCGGTTGTTTTTCTTTGGAAAAGTCTGCTTGTGACAATATCATAGAAGTTGTTAAATTATGTCTCGAGTTTGAGTCTATGTATGATACCCGATCCGTACAAAATATTTACATGCTGAAATAAGAAACAACGTGCGCGGAGCATTTGATGAAAAATGGCGCAGGATAGGAGCCGAAGGGATCCCGCCCATGATCTGCGCTTCGCGTTGGAAATGAAGAGGGACAATCCGTGGGATTCTTCTTTGTCAGCATGAAATAAGGCTGAAGGGTTGATCTTCCAATTTCTTCTACGTCATTAAATGCATGCACATGGCCATGTGCATGCATGCTCGTAGAAAACAAGTTGGTCAGCACTTGTAGGCGCCGACCCTCTTTCACGGTTTCTCTTTTGTGGGTTTCTCTTGTTTTTTATTGATAAAGAAAGAGGGATGGCAGAATAAAGAAAGAGAGAAGGCAGAAGCTATTCTACGTGTGTCAGTGCATGCTGGTCATTCACTCACTCGCTATCATTAATTGCATGGAGGCGCATGCTTTGAAGATCAGCACCGTTCTGACGATCGTGGAGTACAAGTTTATTTTGTTTTGTTTCTTCCCCTTCAACCGATAAAAGGTGAAGACGTCTAAAGCTCAAGAGAGAGCGAAAATATAGAGCTCGGCAGAGAGAACGAAAGGAAAAGAGCTCGAGAGACTGAGAGCGAGAGACGTGAGCTTAGAGAGATTTGTGCAGAGTCGAGTCCAGTGAGTTGAGTTATTAAACACTGGGGTATCGGGTGTATAAAGTAGGACTGGGAAACACTTGAGTGCATGTGTAATTGTAATCCTGTAATTCTCCGATTTCTAGTGGATTGATTTGTTGGCTCTCCTCGTGGATGTAGGTTCCGACATTTGGACCGAACCACGTAAATTTCTGGTGTCATTTTCTTTTATTGTTCCTCGTTTTATTTTGATCGATTTCTATAGCTCCCGATATAATTGCAAAATATACAATCCGCTTCCGTTGTGACGCCGATTTACAATAGAGGTAGATGACTACTCCCGTTCATGCACCTGGTGAAGCAGAAATTTGCTAGACAATTATGAGCTTGTTCCCTTTGCATGCATGCATGAGGCCATTCCATTCAATGCATATACTTTCCTCCTTGTCCAATGTATGCTTAATTTAAGAGCATGTGGCCCAATGTCATCTTCATCTGGTTAGGCCATGACTTGGTTCACTCTCCCTGGGATTTTTTATGATGCTACTTAGAAATAAAAATGCTCCCCAAGGTGAATATTTGCTAATCACCGTCTTAATGATGTATGAGTTCAAATGATATCTGATGCGGTAGCAGGATGGGTGAGAGTTATTACACGACTTCAGGATTGAAAAAACTCATCACCAAGGCCTACATGAAAACCATCAACCAAGGATATAGTGCTTCTTTGGCTCACCTTGAGGAAGAATCCACCTTCGAAGGATACAAAAACAGGGGTAATCCACTTTCCAAAGATATTTGCTCATAAAGAGGAAAATCTCAAAAATTCGTACACTCAAAGTTCAGTGTTTTACATTTGAGAATTCGCCTTATTATATAGAGGGATAATTACATAGGAAATAGACTAAACATTAAACATGAGAAACTATCTAATCAATTAAAGACATAGGAATTAGAAAAGCACAATAATGACCTAGGATCTAGACAATGCATTAAAACATCTACAGACTTGAACTTTGGCTCTTTGAAAACTACAACACACTTAAGACTAGAAACTTGAACTTTGGCTCCTGGAAAACTACAACATACTTAAGACTTCCTAATGACACTTGACTAGATGCAAAGTAATTAAAATAGACTATAAATTCATTCGTCTCCTTGGGCAGTCTAATGGACATCTTTGAAGATAACCAAACAACAAAGGAAATTGTCCAGAACAGCCTTCAATTGTTAGATAGTCTATTAGTAGTCTCGAATCAGTGATTAACATGTGTGTCGATGTCTCAATAGCCGATCGACAACTATAAAATTGGCAACTTGTCCATTGAAGCGACAACTTTTCCACATAATTGACATCTTTCACTTGAATCAATTGATGAAGCCTAATGCTCATACCTCAATCTCCCCAAGTTATTGAAGATTTGTCCTCAATTTTGTCATTGCTTCATGTCCTCAATTACTCCGCTAGGAGATTCCACTTCATACCTCAACCAAGCCGGTCATCTCAAATGCTTACTAGATTAGCAAAGCCCTAGGTACTGGCTACCACTTGATATTCAATCAAAGTGGTCAGGTCTACGTCGTCACGCTAGGAATGGAATGGTACTCAATATCGTCACCTTAGACACCATCCCTGCCTGCGGATTTTACAAAAGAGCGATCCTTGAATATGGCGGGGTCTTCAGGCAATATGTCCACCCTAAGACGGCATATTCGAGTTCCAGCTAGGCAATGGGCTAGCCGATGGTCTCTTCCCCGATCCCTTCAAATATATGCATGAGGATCACACGAGATACCAATCCTGGAGTTTGTGGCTTCAACAGCTACTGTACTCATGGAGACAATCGGATTCAAAGGCCCTGATGCCACTGCACACTTGGAAATACTACGTTAGATTCGATGAACGAGAATAACGGATGTAGACAGGACTTCGTATTACAGAGTTGTGATGGAAGTAGGCCTGAAATGGACAAGTTTCCTTTGCGTGACATGCTCAATACAGACTGGCCATGGTATGATTACGAGCTTAGTGCGTCACAAACCGAGGACTGCTGCTGAGAGGCTTGCTTGGCTGATTGTTTTTGTGCAATCACTATTTTTCAAGATGGAAATTGCTGGAAAAAGAAAAAAACATCTTTTCTATGGTAGGATGGATACAAGTGTGGGTGGAAAAGCTCTAATCGAGGTCAGGATAGATAACTCGACTTTGACATCTCCAGGAAACGGCCAAAAGAAGAACAAGAACTCAACTTTGGTAATCATCAAATTAGTGCTGTTGAGTAGTTCTATGTTTTTGAACTTGCTTTTACTCCTCTTTAGCTATTTAATTTATAAAAGCTTTCGATCTAGAGGTTCTTAATTTTCACGACCAGTCCAGATCAACCAAGCCACAAGCATGCCAACTTTCACCTATCAGGTGCTTCAAGAAGCAACAGATGGATTCAAAGAAGAATTGGGTAGGGGTACTTTTGGAACAGTGTACCAAAGTTTACAAGGCCTAGCTGGTGCAAAAGAATAGAAATTGCCTGTGGTGTTTGTCGCGACCTCTTTTTTTCGGCGCCCACAATCGGGTACGAGCGCCTAAAGAGGCTAATGGCTCGGCTGAAATTAGTTATGCCCGGACTCTCTCAAGTCCACCAATTCAAGACTTTAATAGTCTAAATTTTTAACCTGTAAATTAATTTTAAAACGGAGTCGCCACTAATCGGTTTGGGGTGGGTCGATTAGAAACCCAAGCAAAGTATCGGGAGAAATACTCGCTCCTGCGCAACCAGAGAAATTAGGATCGGGGACTTGATTACACTAGTTAATCACTAATGTCCTTTCGGTATCTAATCTTGTTTAAATCCTAAGACTTTTTGGATGTTTGAGGGATTTTCTATGCATTTTTGGGAGGAAAAACATTTTTTTGAGTCTTTTTCTAATTTTTTGGACACAAAAGGGATTTTTTGGGATTTTTTGGTACTTTTTGGAAAATACAAATCTTTTTGGCTTTTTTCTGAATTTTTTTTTTGCTTTTTCATGAATTTTTGGCTTTTTTTTGGATTTTTGGCATTTTTTGGAAAATATGGAATATTTTTGATTTTTTTTTTAAAATAAAATATTTTTATCATTTTTATTATTTTTCGATTTTCTGGAAATTAATATATTTTTTAATATTTTTCGAAAATAAAAAATATTTTTGATTTTTTTAAAATAAATTGTTTGTTTATTATTTATTTATTTAAAATATTATTTAAAATAATATTTAGAGAAGGGGCCAACCCGGGTCGGATCCGCGGGTTGGGTCTAACCCGGGCTGGCGACCCGGACGAGAACGGGCCCACGTTGCGGGCCCGACTCGGAATTTTTTTTTTCTTGAAACGATGTCGCAGCCCAAGAGCCCGTTTTCAAAAAGAATCGGGCCGACCAGCCGACGTGGTTTGGCGAAACCCTACCCAACTCGTCGACTCGGATTTTCGCTGCCTAAAAATCGCGGAAACCCTACCCGACTCGTTGACTCAGCTCCAACTCCACAACCCGGTTTCCAGCCTCCCTTGGCCTCGCGAAACCCTACCCGATTCTGAGACCCAGATCCGATTCGATGACCCAGAAAATCGCAAACCCTAGGGTTTGCGAATCCGCGGTGCCGAGGGGGGGAAACCGAGGCATTACGGCGGCGACGACAGCCACGACGGTGACAAACCACTTACGAGGACAGTGAGGACGAGCGACAACGTGGCTGCATTGGTATGGTCGGTGGTGACACGGTCCGAGAGGGGGAATGCGACGGCGACAGCGCGACCAGCGGCGGCGACGGCTACGTTACCTGTCTGTGACGGGGTGGCGAACGGTGGCGGTTGATATTGCTAGTATGAGTACCTAGAGGGGGGTGAATAGGTATATAAAAGATTTTTCTTCAGTAATTGCACAATACTAGACAGTTGATGGATTTGAGACAAACGATAATCAAAGTAAGACTAAGAAAGAGAAAATTAAACACGCGGTTTATAGTGGTTCGGCTTATATCAAGCCTACGTCCACTCTTCTTCACTGACAGCCTATTGGCTAGATTCCACTATGAACAAAAGAGAAGTTACAGCACAGCTTTGCCTTGATTCCACAGTGTAGATGTTCTACCACACCTCCTCAAGATTTCTCACAAATATAGACTCTCTTTTGTATACAAGTATTCGCTCAAAGGAATGGTCTAAACAAAAAAGAGCTTCAGACTTTGGAATTCTTCTATCGCGCACACCTTGAACAACTAAGACCGTCTTCCTTATATACTCATTTATGCTATCATACCCGTTGGCACATACCAAAGGAATTCCTCCAATCTACCCGTTGGACGGAATCAATTAGGAAGATTGTTTGAGCTATTAAAGGAACCTGTCGATAGCCCATCAATCCTGTTCGCCCATACAATCAGGATCTCGGTTTCCATAAGTAGAACCTTCCAATAATATTTAGACAATCACCGGATCTTCAATTATCGAGTCAATCTTCGATCAATCAAAGGACTCCGTTATGTCTTCTCCAGCCACGAGATCTTCTCCAGTTGATAAGGTTAAATCCTTAACGAAACATCCAGTTATGGATAACCTTTCTTCAACGGATTAGAGACTGTCAATGATGATAGACTTTGAGTCTTGAGTCTGGCTGTCCGGAGGTCTTCAGACTTTAAATATCAGAGTCTGCAAGCCTTCAGACTAGACTGATAGAAATGTTTTGTCAACTTCAAAACACTTCAAGAAGATTTCTCCAACAACGGTGACAGGGCAATAACGACGGCAACTCAGCTTCCCAATCTGGCGTGGCATCGGCGGATCGATCACGGCAACGGCTTTGCGAGGGTGGCACGACAACAAGCATTCGAGGCAACGGCGTCGGGACTTGGTCGGGGTGAATGGCGGCAGCACAGCGTCTGGCGGCAACAACAGCAGCAAAAAAACTCCAGATCTGAGGTGCAGATCTCGGCCAGACCTTCCTCAGCCTCGATTCTCTCTCACTCAGGCCAGATCCGAGCCTCCATTGGCCGGATCTGACCTTCTCGAAGTTGCTCGCCGCCAGCCTTCCCCGAAGTCTCTCAGTGGAGGGTGGGCTGAGCTCGCAACTCGAGTTCTCTCCTGCGCTCGCCCTTCGATCTTTCCCGATGTCTCTCAGTGAAAGATCTCCGAGCTCACCACGCCCTCCGACGATGCTTGTGGCCACCTATTTATAGGCGAAGGAAATCCGGTCGACGAAGGGGCTCGGTCGCCGTCCTCCAGCTTGCCCACCGGTTCCGCTCGGCTGAACCGGTGTCCCATCGAGCTTTCCAGCGAAGCTCACTCATCATTAATGGCGCCTGAGATCTTATCCCCTTCGACCGATGTTGGCCTACTCTCCTCGGCCGTAGGCCGTCCTTCGCGCGTCAGCTTCCCTTGCGCGCATTAGTTGCAGCGTCGAAGGAGAGGGAAGGAAGAAGAATAAGAGAGAAAGGGGCCGGGCCGAGGGGTGAAGAAGAGGAGAATGGGCCTAAGGGCTGTGCGAAAGGGAAGGGGGGCTAGGCCTTGGCTGCTGCTTCTGTTTTCTTTTTGTTTTGTTTTTGCTCGTTTTCTTTTTATTATCTTATTTATCCGAAAAACAAAATAAATAAAATAAAATAAGCCTAAATAAAATTAAGGCGTCAACAGCTGCCCCTCTTCGAAGGTGAGCTCGTAGAGGTTGCATTTAAAGATAAACTGATGCCTAAATTTTATCCAGCATGCGCAGCAGATTATATTTTATTTGGGATTTATTGTCCTATGCAGAAAAAGAGTAATATAACATTACATATACTAAGACAGATAAAAAGATACCTGTAGTTACTTACCAAGAGTGAGTGAGATAGGGTGTGAACCCCGAGTTTGGCAAGTATCAAGGCGTCATCTTACCCGGTGATATGAGGAGGTTGCTTTTCCAGGACTCGAACCATTCTTCGGTTGCCTGTTAAAACAATCAATAATTTGTCTAGGACCCGAACCTTTCTTCGGTCGCATTGACGGGAAATTGCTTTTCTAGGACCCGAACCATTCTTCGGTCGCCTGTTAGAGCAATAAGTGATTTGTCTCAGACTCGAACCTTTCTTCGGTCGCCGTGACGGTAAAATGCTTTTCCAGGGCCTGAACCATTCTTCGGTCGCCTGTTAGAGTAGTAAGTGGTTTGTTTCGGACCTGAACCTTTCTTCGGTTGCCGCGGCAGGAGATGCGCCGACCTTTCTCGGGAGATGCACCGACCTTTCTTAGGGCATCGATTTGTGGGGTGTCTGGCTTCTATCAAAGACACTAGTTGGAACCCGACTTTTCTCGGGAGGATGCGCCGACCTTTCTCAAGGCATCGATTCTGGAAGATACTTGGACATTCACAAGTATGTCAATGAGTACTTGGATATTCACAAGTACTAACTTGAAGGGTATTTGGGCCTTTGTAACCATCAAAATGGGTATTTGGCTGACCATAGGCATTGAAGGGGTACTTGGATGATTACAAGTATGAATTCTTTGGGGATACTTGGATATTCACAAGTATCGAAGGGGTACTTGATAATTGGAAATATTGAGAACATACCTTGGATATTCGTGAAGGTGTCCCACCTCCTGGCAATTGGAAAATATCGAGGGCGTACCTGGGATATTCATGAAGGTCTCTCACCTCCTGGTAATGGGAATGTCGAGGACGTACCTCGCCTATTCGTGAAGGGCTCTCACCTCCTTGGATATTCATGAAGGTCTCTCACCTCCTGGTATGGGGAATATCGAGGACGTGCCTCGAATATTCATAAAGGTCTCTTACCTCCTGGTAATTGGGAATATCGAGGACGTACCTTGGATATTCATGAAGGTCTTCCACCTCCTGACAACATAAACTTGAATGTAGCACGAGGCTTACCTGGATGGCTGCAGGCACTCAAAAGGGCTGGAACACTTGGGTAATCGCAGGTGTACAAGGTACTGGAATACTTGGATGAACACAAGTATTTAATGACATGATCTGGGACCATTAAGAAAGCATACCTGGGTAGGCGGGGCACATAAAGTAGTGGAATGCTTGAACAGCTGCTATTATTTGGGGACAACTCGGGCAAGTTGAGTGTCATGAAAAGGGAGTACCTGGACGGCGGTGGGTACTTGATGATATGAGGATACCTAGATAGCAGTAGGTATTCCAAGAGATACTTGGTCAGTCACAAGTATCAATACTCTGGGGACAACTCGAACAAGTCAAGTGTCAGGAAAAGGGGTTATCCGAACGGTGGTCAATACTCAAAGACAATGGGGATACCTAGACAGCGGTAGGTATTCAATGATAAAGAGATACTTGGTCAGTCACAAGTATCAATACTCTGGGGACAACTCGAATAGGTCGAGTGTCGATAAGAGGGAGTACCCGGCAAGTGGTGGGTACTCAAAGACAATGGGATACTGAGACAATTGCAAGCACCTAAACTCAAGGGACGACTCGAATAGGTCGAGTGTCAAGAAGAGAGTACCTGGACAGTGGTAGGTACTTTAAGACAAATGGGGACAGGGATATGCTTACCTGGCAATATCTCTTATCTTTGAGAGCATGTCTACTATTTGCACAATATGCACACATGATTGTATATGTTATAAATTCATGAATTTAAATGAGATTTATGCATAACAATTTTGTCAGTTTTGTATCATCTGAATTCCACTGGGGAATATTTTGAAAGACAACCTTCATTTAGAATGTAGATATCTTGAGCATGCCAGGTGAGGGACTTTCAGTCTAAAAGGACTTTTCGCTCACTCTCATGGAAAAGGCTATCCTGAACATTAATGCAGGATTTATAAGGACCACACTATCTCACTGTCATCATGTCAGTAGGGGTCCGAGTACTCTCGCAAACGGTACGATTTTACCAATGTGAGAGGTCTTTGTTGAAACTGTGATGAAGTCTTGGTTAGCGGTTCATCAAAGGGGACCATCAAGGTCAAAGCCGATGGACGAAATGTTGCACGATCATCTCCGAGTTTATCAGTCAAGAATCCTGCGAAAAGAGATAGAGTAATCTTGCTCATACTTCTTCGAGTGATGCTTATGCACATATGAAATCCTACGTTAATTGAAGTGCCCCTAGTCTGAAGAGACTTTTACAATGGGAATGTGATGTAGACTTGGCTCACATGTAAGAGGGTGAGAGTTGATGACTGTCTCGGCATTTGTCACTAGTCTTTCTTGTCATATGGAGGTTTTGTGGACCACAACTTTTTCTTGGCTGTATTTTTGACTGGGGGGCATTGGCCTTGCTTTTACCAGGCACACTACTTTTTCATGCCCTTATTTTTTATTCCAGTTCTTCATTTATGGGCATTGACCTTGCTCTTACTAGGTACACCGCTTTTTTATGCCCCTATTTTTTCATTCTTGTCGTTAGAGGAACTAACCTAGGCAAGTTCAATCACGACACTGTTGTTAGACTCTTGAGTCTTTGTCTTCAGCTAGCGCTCCGAGCTATGCTGTTTAAATGGTAGTAACTTATGTTTTGCCTCCATGTGAGGGTAAAATTATAGACTCACTTGGGTTGTACAATGAATACAAGTGCGGAAAAGAATTGCTCTTTGTTATTATGGGGCACTTAAATTAACGCGAGTGTTCATATGCAATAAAGACACCCGAAGATTGATGCAAGTGCGAGCAAGAAAATTTCTATCTCTCTTCTCACCTTGTGATGCTGCTTTGCCTCCGCTTTGCCCCAATGTGGGGTGGTTCTTGACGGGAGTATGAGAGAAGCTTTGCCAGTGTATGGGGCTCAATGGGGTGAGCGATGGAATGCCTCTCACTATTTTAGTTATCGTACCATTCGCGAGAGAACTCTGTACCTTGCAGCCATGGAATCTTCTGCACTCATCTCACAAGTGTATAGATGGGGGGATTGTGTGTAGGATATTGCTTGCCTTTCATCATTTTGACGCGCCTCATCTAGCATGCTCGATTAATCTTGTATTCTTCATTTAGCTGTCTATTCTAATAATTCTCAATGGAATCAGTGATTTAGACAGACAAAATCATCATGCAAAATCCATTTGGAAAAGGCATGTAGCATTTTAAATGTGATGGAGTTTGTACTCTTAGAACAAATTAATGGTTTTGGCTCAAAAAGACCTTCTTGGTAGCTTTAAGGGTCAACAGAATAGTATTGTTAAATTTTGAACATCAAAAGGGTTATTCACAAAGGGGTGTCGATGGTTGTCACTATTGATTAAGGAGATGTTACATGAATAATCAGCTAGGGGTCGGGAATCTGATCGGGCATCTCTGTTTTTTCTTTGCTTGGATCACTTGGTTTGCCCTATTTAACCATTTGATCTGGCTCTTGAATTCCAATGCTTCCTATCAATATGAGTTCAGAGAGTGAGTGTTAGAAATGATGCCAAGTTACCTTTCCCCCAGAGTTTATTTGTGCTGGTTCTTTGGGAAGTTGCTGACGGCCTCTTTTACATTTCAATGCTTCCTTTGACTAGCCTTTCCTACTTGTGGCCACATACGCATGATTGCTGGTCGTTGATTGATTTTCAATGCTTTCCTTTTGTGGAATTTTTCTTTCTGCCTTTGATCAGGCAAAGTCATGTACTTCAAGCTTCTATGGAATTTGAGATGGACAATAAAAACTTCAAATTCTCCGATGGTAATTACTTCTTGCAAGAGCATGTGTCTGGAACAAGAAGCGAGGCTTCCAGATTCTAAGATTGTTGACTGGGATAGAAGGTTCCTTCTAACCAGATTGGTTCTTGGATGACGCGTCCTTTACACCGAGCTGGGCAAAATTGACAGTGATTACTCTTACGCGTCTGCCTGGGTAATGTCGATTTGCTCAAATTATGCCATCGAGTTTGCTTACTTTTTCTGGTTCACCTCAACATTCCCCACTTGTCCGACTGTTGCTGAGCAGTTTTTGGATATCAAACGGACCTCCCCAGAAGGTAATTTTAATGTGGCCGATTGATTTTTGACACTTCCTTAAAGGCTGATCATTACCATTCATTGAGTCAAACACATATTTTTTATGATGGTGTAAATACATCACTCATATATAAAGGTGCATAAGCATTTTCATTCTGATAAAGAAGTGCTTTGCAATGCCAGACAATAAACATCTTTCAAGGGTAGTACTTTTTTACAGCATTGGAATTAACTGGTTTGGAGAATTCCCGCCCATCCATTTCAATCAGAATCAAGGCTCCTCCAAGGAATATCTTCTTTATTACATAAGGACCCTTGTAATTTGGGGTGAACTTGCCTCCATGCTCTGGAAAGATTGGCATCGTCTTTCTCAAGACTAGCTCATTTACCTCGAAGTGCTTGGGTCGTACCTTTTGATTGAACGATCGAGCTATCCTCTGCTGGTAACACTGACTATGACAGAGGGCTTTCAGTCGTTTTTCGTCGACCATATTAAGTTGTTCAAGCCTTTGTTGTGTCCATTCTTCCTTGGACAATCCTGCCTAGGATAAAATTCGCAGGGAAGGGATTTCTACTTCCACGGGCAAAACCGCCTCCATGCCGTAAACCAGGGAAAAAGGCGCTGCCCCAGTGGAAGTTCGAATTGAAGTTCGATATGCTGTTAGTGCGAAGGGTAACCTCTCATGCCAATCGCGGTAGTTTTCAGCTGTCTTGGATAGGATTCTCTTGATGTTCTTGTTGGCGGCTTCCACGACTCCATTCATTTGTGGACAATAATGGGACGAGTTGAGATGTTGGATTTTAAACTCAGAAAACAATTGATCAATCAACTTGTTGTTCAAGTTTGACCCATTGTCGGTGACGATAGCTTCCGGTACGCCATAACGAGCTATTATGTCACGTCTGATGAATTTCTTAACGTTTCGTGCAGTTACGCTTGCATAGGATGCGGCCTCGATCCATTTTGAGAAGTAGTCAATTGCAACCAAGATGAACCGATGCCCATTTAACGCCTTCGGATTGATTGGGCCAATTACATCGATGCCCCACATTGAAAACGGCCACGGCTCAAATAACTGATGCAATTCACTTGGAGAGACATTTATCTTGTCCCCATGAATCTGACAACGATGACAGCTTCGCACATGCTGAGCACAATCGCTCTCTAAGGGGAACCAGTAATAACCCAATCTCATTATTTTCTTGGCCAACATACATCCGTTCATGTGAGGGCCACATACTCCCCCATGTATTTCTTGCATTATTTGTGTGGCTTCGTTTGCATCCACACACCTTAGCAGGACTAAGTTATATGATCTTTTGTACAAATTTTCACCGCTGACGAAGAACCTCGAAGCCATTTTCATTAGGTATTTTCGATCAAAGGGAGTGCTTTCTTTAGGGAATTCCTGCTTCTGGATGTATTTCATGATGTCGTAATACCAGGGTTTCCCGTCAGGTTCTTCAGTTATAATCATGCAGTGGGCCTGTCTTGTCAGGACTTCAATTTTCAAAGGCTCTACTTCTAACCCCTTCGTTACTTGTAACATAGATGATAGTGTTGCTAGTGCATCAACAAACTGGTTATGAATTCTAGGTAGGTATTCAAACGAGATGTCCTGGAATTCTCCTACCAATTCTTCCAAGTGGTCGTGATAAGGCACTAGTTTGGCGTCTCTTGTCTTCCACTCGCCCACAGTTTGGAGGATAATTAAGGCGGAGTCACCGAACACTTTTAGTTTTGACACTTCCATTCCAATAGCCACTTGTAGGCCAATGATGCATGCTTCATATTCGGCTATATTGTTAGTACATGGAAACATCAATTTTGCAGCCACAGGATAATGTTGCCCATTTGGGGATATCAAGACCGCCCCGGTGCCTGAACCTGACAAATTTACAGCTCCGTCAAAGAACATAGTCCATGTGTCCTCTTCTACTGTTGAAATTCAGTTGTCTGGGGAATGATCCTCGCGTACTTCTTTAGGGCAATCTGCTAACATATTAGCAATCACCCGACCTTTAACTGATTTTTGCGATATCACCTAGATGTCGAATTCTGAGATCAGGATTTGCCATTTGATTGGGTAACCGAGCAAATACTTGATTGGGTCACTCTCAATTACAAGGAATGTCTGGTAATGCAAGGTATACTGCCAGAGTCTGTGCAACACCCATACCAATGCAGCGCATGTTTTTTCTGATTTGGAGTAGTTTTGTTCTGACGTGGTGAACTTTTTACTCAAATAGTAAATGGCTCGTTCCTTCCCATCATGGGGTCCTTTCTGTGCCAACATTGCACCTAGGGATTCACTGTTGATGGTAAGGTAGAGGGTCAAAGGGTGTCTTGGAGTCGGGGGTACTAAAACGGGGGGTTTCATCGGGTACCGCTTTAAATTTCAAACGCCAGTCGGCAGTCATCATCCCATTTGATTTGTGCATCTTTCCTAAGAAGTTTAAAGAAATGTTTTGCAGTTTCGAAAAGCTAGGAAATGAATTGCGCAAGGTAATTTAATCTTCCCAGGAGACTCCGGACTTCTTTCACAATTGAGGGAGGAGGCATCTCAAATATCGCCTTAGTTTTTTATGGGTCCACTTCTATCCCTTTACAGCTCACAATGAATCTAAGTAATTTGCCAGAAGTTGCCCCGAACACACATTTTGCTGGGTTCAAGCGCAACTTGAACTGGCGAAGTCGATCGAATAATTTTTCCAGGGTCTTCACATGGTCTTCTCCATGTCTGGTTTTGGCGATCATGTCATCGACATATACTTTAATTTCTTTATGCATCATGTCATAGAAAAGGGTGACCATGGCACGTTGGTAAGTTGCTCCAGCGTTTTTCAGGCCAAAAGGTATGACCTTATAGTGAAAAGTCCCCCATGGAGTAATGAATGCCGTCTTTTCCTTGTCTTCCTCCTTCATTTTTATTTGGTTGTATCCTAAGAACCCATCCATGAAAGAGAAAAGTTTTAATCCAGCAGTACTATCCACAAGAACGTCTATGTGAGGTAGCGGGAAATCATCCTTTGGGCTTGCTTTGTTCAAATCGCGGTAGTTGACACAAATCCGGATTCGACCATCTTTCTTCTTCACTGGTACAATGTTTGCTACCCAACTAGGATATTGCGAGACTTCGAGGAAGCCTACTTCCAGGAGCTTCATTACTTCTTCTTCAATCTTTTTTGACAACTGAGGCTTAGCTCTTCTTAGCCGTTGTTTCTTGGGGGCTACATCAGGGTTGGTTGGCAAGCTATGCTCCACGATCATTGGATCAAGGCCTGGCATATCGGCATATGACCATGCGAATACATCTTGATACCTCTTTAGGAGGGCAATTAAGCTTGCAGCTTCTTCTTTAGGAAGGTTCGCGCCAATCTTTATCTCCCTTGGATCTTCTGTGCTGCCTAAATTGACAATGACAGTGTCTTCAGTAGTAGAGGGCCTTGTTTCTTCGTGGCGCTTCCAATTCCGTTGAATTTCGTCGGAATCATCAAAATCATCATCTGAGTCATTAGAATTGCTATCATGGCTACTTACGGTGTTGGTCTAGACCGTTCCCATGCTTCTTTCATGAGGTTGGGACATCTGGAGTGCCATAACTTGGCACAGAGAGACACTTAAGTGCCATAACTTTAAAATTGTACACTTAAGTGCCACTCCGGCGAAAATCCGGCCAAATGGATGACATGGCAATTTTCCGACGAGTTTGGTCCAAAACGGTGTCGTTTTGCACGCTGACGTGGCGGAGACAATACAAAAACGACGCCGTTTCGTGTCTACCGTGTAAATAATAATATAAAAATTAATTAAATTAGATTTAAAATTAATTTTATATAAAATATTCAAAAAAAATTTTAAAAAGAAAAATTTTAAAATTTTAAAAATTAAGAAATTTTTAAAATTTTTAAAAAATTAAAAAATTAAAAAAATTTTAAAAAAGGGGGGGAGGAGGGGGAGGTTGAACGGGCGGCTGAGGGCTGAGCCCTCGCCACTGCCGCCTCCCTGCCGTCACCGGGAAGGGCCGGCGACGGAGGGGGGAGGGTCGGCCGGGGTCGCCGACCCCCGGCCGACTGACGGCGAGGGCTGCGAGCCCTCGCCGGATCGCGACGAGGGCCGCGACCCTCGCCCCAGATCTGGGCGAGGGCTCGTGGGCCCTCGCCGCCGGTCGGCCCTCCCCACTACGTCGCCGGCCCTTCCCGGTGGCGGCGGGGAGGCAGCGAGGGCTCATGAGCCCTCGCCGGATCTGGGCGAGGGCCGCGACCCTCGCCCTAGATCTAGGCGCGGGCCGCGAACCTCGCCCAGATCTAGCGAGGGGTCGCGGGCCCTCGTCCCCGGGAAGGGCCGGCGACGGAGTGGGGAGGGTCGGCCGGGGTCGCCGGGCCCTGGCCAGGGGCCGGCGAGACTGACCGGGGTGAGGGTCGCGGCCCTCGCCACGATCCGGCAAGGGCTCGTAGCCCTCGCTGTCGGTCGGCCGGCCGGGGGCCGGTGACCCCGGCTGACCCTCCCCCCTCCGTCACCAGCCCTTCCCGGCGACGGCGGGGAGGCGGCAGCGGCGAGGGCTCAGCCCTCAGCCGCCCGTTGGATCTCCCCCCCCCCCCCCCCTTTTATATATTTTTTATATATATTTTTTATTTTCTTAATTTTTTTATTTTTCTTAATTTTTTTTTATTTTTTTGAATATTTTAAATAAAATTAAGTTTTAATTTAATTTAATTAATTTTTATATTATTATTTACACGTCAGACGCAAAACAGCGTCGTTTTTGCATTTTCTTCGCCATGTCAGCGTGCAAAATGACTCCGTTTTGGACCAAACTCGCCGGAAAGTTGCCACATTAGCCATTTGGCTGGATTTTCGCCGGAGTGGCACTTAAGTGTCCCATTTAACTTCGAAACTAGCACTCAAGTGTACCATTTTGAAGTTATGGCACTTAAGTGTCCCCCCGTGCAAGTTATGGCACTTGGGCTGTACTTCTGCCCTTCTTTCTTTTGAAAATGTGATAAATTGTTCTTGAAGATTTAGGACAAGGAAACATGAGGAGACTTGGGCCTCAGATTACTTCTTTCATTTAATGGCTGGCTTTCATCAATGGGTCGATTTGGTGTCTCCTCATGCCCTCAAAATGTTTTCAACTTTATTTATTAGTAGACGGATTTACAGGGTGATTTCAAAAAATAGTTCCTTGAGTGGAACTGATGTTTAAAACAAAACAAGCCAGACATTAAAAAATATGTACAGGTTCCCACGTAGGGGAGTATGCAGAGGAATTAAAAAGGATTCTACTCGAGCGGGTCTGCACCCATTTCCCCTGACGGTCCTTCGTTAATAGCGCCCACGAAGAAGTCTTCATACCAGTCGCCAACCACGTCTCCCTGTGCTCCTGGCTTTGCAGATTTCATGTCATTCATGCCTTCCCATCCATCAGGGACGATGTTGTGATGATGATCATAGAAACTTTGGGGGATTGAATAATTGACATAGTTGCCAAATTTACCACTTGGTTGGCCCAAAGTGTCCATGATTGCCTTTCCCGTACGCGCTTTCTTAGCATGCTCATGGAACATGGTACGGGTGCTAGGTACCACGAGGAGGTGATCCTTACCAAAACACAGCCACAAAGAGCAGAACGTGAATACCCCAGCATCCAAAAGATCTTGAACCTTGATGGTGCAGTCATTTAGCGAGTGTCTTAATTCCCCCGAATGATAATCACATTGCTTAGATGGATCATAATCAATGAAGTACTCGGGAGTAGGATGGCTCAGTTCCCTGCCGATTATCCCTTTGCTCTAGGAGGATGGGGAAAATAATGGCCATTGATTTAGGAAGAGGCGAATATGGCCGAGTGTTTCTTGGGGATGAGGGTAGCCGTGCCCCTCGCCAGGTCGTGTCAGTAGGGTCCTCTTCATTTACTACTAGCTCCTCATTGTGATGAGAGCGGAATGCACGGGTAGCTTGAGCGAAGTTTTCTGTCAAATGGTGTAAAGTCTCGCGTAATTCTTCGACTTGGTGTTGAAGCTGGATGAACGAGAAGTTCTAGTATGTCTCTTCTAATTGCTCTTCCTCAATGGCACCTATGAAAATGTCGTCGAACATGGTGGTCATGTCATCTGGCCCCTCTTTCTTTATAAGTGAGGGCCAAGTTGTGTCTTCCTGGATTATGGGCAATTTCACACTTTCGGGGTTGAACCATTTTGGAGTATTCACTTCCTCTTCCTCATGCATCATCCTGGCTAGGCCTAGGAAAGTTTCCTCGAGACGGGGGTATACAAGGCTGACTTTTTTCTTTGCTTTTCTATCCGGGGAATATCCTAAAACGATAGTATAGGATCTCCTTCGAGCTTCAATAGGCTGACGGATGCCCTGGCCTCTCCTACCAAGCCCTTGTCCTGGAAGGAAACCGTGTCCTACCATGATTTTTCCTACCATGATTGCAGCGCTTGATACCTCAGGGACGAGGGGCAAAGTCCCTCGAGTTTCGTATATAGTAGACACGAGCTCGAACGATTGATAGTTGGCCTTGCTTTTGTCACTAGGTTCAACATAAGGGATGGCCGTCTCGTGGTAGATGCGGTGATCTTCTTCTCCTCGGACCGTGATCAGTTTTCCTCAAACCACGAACTTCACACTTTGGTGGAGGCTCGAAGGTACTGCTCCTGCGACGTGTATCCATGGGCGCCCTAAGAGGAAATTGAACGCAGTGGGGATATCCATCACTTGGAACAAAATTTTGAATATGGTTGGGCCAATTTGAATGTCGAGCTCGATCTCTCCCACTATTTCCTTCTTTGTTCCATCGAATGCTCGAACAGAAGTCTTGGGTACTTGGATCCATGATCTCTCTATTTTAAGACAACAGAGTGTCGCTAGTGGACATATGTTAAGGGCAGATCCATTGTTAATCAGTACTTGAGCGATGTGAGATGCGTTGCACTTGACTGATATGTAGAGGCCCTTGTGTGTCCTCTACCCTCCTCGGGAATTTCTTCATTAGAAAATGCCATTTGATCCTTTAGAAGGATGGTACTGACAAATTCCTCGAGTTTGTCATGCTCAATCATTTCAGGGACATGTACCTCACTTAGTACTTTCATGAGGGATTTCTAGTGCTTGACAGATGTCTGAAGCAATTCCAGCAAAGAGATTTGTGCTGGTGATTTTCATAACTATTCCACCACATTATATTCGCTGGCCTTAACTACGGCCAAAAACTCCTTGGCTTCTTCGTCAGTGACAGGCTTAGCAGACTGAGTATTTGCTTGAGCATAGGTTCGCCCAGATTTCGTGACTAAACCAACATCAATGTCATAAGACCATGGTATTGCATTGTTGTACTCGTATTTGTAAGGTTAGGGGATCTCGATGACTATAGCTGTTTCTGCTGTTGATGCTTGAATAATGGCCCCCTTCCTTTCAAAGACGCTCTCAGGTGAGGTAGAGTCCTTCTTCTCATTTTACGCATTTAGCGCGGCAAATTCTTCCTCCCAGTTGATGAGGACTTGCGATATGGTAGAAACTATGCTGGTGTGGCCAGCGTACACGATTATTCCAGCCTCTATCATTCTTAATACCATTTCCTCCATTATTGCAAAGGGTGGTATTTCATCATCTGGATAATACTCGGTTTCTACTAGCCCTCGATAGATGTCAACCATATGTACATTGACATTTCTGATTTGACTGGCTTCAGAACTGAATATCATGTTTACTTTGTCAGCATGATCAGGGAGCGAATTGCTTTGGACATTCGGCTTTGCAGTTTGGAATGAGAAGGCCTTAGTATCCAGCAGGTTCTGGATTTGATGCTTAAGGACGAAACACTCATCAGTTGAATGGCCTACTTCTCTCATGTGATAGTCACATTTTTTGGACGGGTCATAGCTGGAGAAGTTTTCAGCATTGGGTCATCTTGGCTCAGTTGAAATGAGGCTCTTGTTTCGAAGGATTGCCAAAACCTGGGAGGGAGATCCAGGAAGCGGAGTGAATTGTCTTCGGTTGTTGTAGCGCTGGGGTGGACGGCTATTAGTCTGTTGTTGGCCTATGCTTGTCTGAACAGTCGGGGGGTGACCGGTGTTTGCAGTGTAGGTGGCATTGACATCAATCAAGGATTCTTTATCTTTTTTCATGTTGAGCCTTCTGCTGACAGGTGTAGGCTTAGTGAACCAGCCGTCCCTTAAACCTGTCTCAATCTGCTCTCCCACTGGAATGAGTTGATTGAATGATTCAGCGATCGTAGTCACCATCCGATTGTAGTATTCGAAAGGGAGGGTTTTGATGAACATTTTTCTCAATTCAAAGTCAGTTGGCTCAAGACTGATCTGGGCGGCGAGATTCCTCCATCTAATAGCATATTCTTTGAAAGATTCCTGCTTTTTCTTTTCCGTGTGATCGAGATCCTCACGAGAAGGGGTAATGTCCATTATGAATTTGTACTGCTTGAGGAATGCTTCACTTGCTTCACTCCATGTCTCGATGAGGTTTATGTTCTTTTTGATGTACCACCTTAGGGCGGGACCTACCAGGCTTGACTGGAACAACTGGATCATTAAAGGTTCATTATTAACGTACTGGGATCGAACCAAATACATTTGCAAGTGAGCTCTTGGGCAGGTTGTGCCATCGTATTTCTCGAACTCAGGCATTTTGATTTTTTTCGGCATCTTGACCTTAGAGTAGATGGAGAGGTCTGTTGGAGTAGGATCTTGAAGGCGCTGCAATTGTTTTAGCCTCTCTTCAAGTTTCTCAAGGCGTTTGTCATGTTCAGTCTTAGACAAACTGTTGGGCTTGCTTTCTCGACTATGATTTGGTGCGTATCATCCTCCAATTCGGGCATGTTATCATCGGTATCTCTTCATTGATCACCTCGGGTAGATGATTGCGGTAACAATACTTCGATTGAGGCTGGGGCGGGAGCCAATTTGCCTTGGATGGAATCTATCTGCTTTGAGAGTTGTTGAAGCACATTGAAGACTTGCTTCATTTCACTTTCCATAATCTCGACACGGCTTGGTACATTTTCTTCGGCCATTTTAGCTTTTGGATTTGGCGAATACGACTATGATGTGATTACCCGTCAACACAGAAAATGGAGAAAACGTAAATGAGGGAAACACATGAAAAACTGACTCATGGCAAGGGTCGAGTCATTCTTATTTATTAACAGGAGATTTATACAATGCTAAAAAGGGCTTTTTACACCAGTTAGAACGACCCTAGATATTCACATTAGAAATATTCACATCAAAAGTCCCGCTGCCCATTTTTATATGCGATGGGAAGTTCCAGTCTTGTGAAGTCGCTTGCTTCTTCGTACTAGCTTCGATACGTGTCTCCTGCTTGTCTCCAAGCTCTTTTCAAGAGATTCGATTCGCCCTTGCAGGGTAAGTTTATCAACTACATCGGGGAGTACTGGTTGCAGCTCCTTGGGAATTATATGGTTGAGGATGTAGAATGTTGACGCATGATGAACTTTTTCTTGTCCCTTTAACCTTCTGGGCACGACGATCTTTTCAATGTGACATCTACTCCATGCGTTCTGAATTATGCGGATCTCCTCCAAGTAGTTGTAGTCTGTACGGGTGAAAAAGATTCGGAACAATCTTGATTTGAGTGGTGGCGGGATTTCTTGGAGAACCCTATACTAACGAGCCACCCTATATGGATAATATGAGGTAGCTCCGGAGAGGCCCAGCAACGAGATGGAGTTATAATAATTAAGCGCAAAGCGTGCCTCTCCTGCAATGAACCATTTAGCTCGCCATAGGAATGTCTTAGGGACCGGGTTTTTTAGCAAGTTAATCCACCGAGAATACTCTTCATTGGGAGAATATTTTTCCAAGGTTTGAAACTTTTGTAATGGGTGTTTAAACTCATTGATTTCAAATATTTGCATGAGGTGCCCAAATCCTTTGGTATGGGAAAAGAACCACATTTGTAAAATTTCTGGAGCGGCCCTCATGATTTTTTCTTTTTGGTCCTTGAAACGATTAAGGGATAAAAAGGTTTCAGCAAAAACCATGTTTACATATCCTGCTCCGAAAGTAACTTGATTTATTACCCATGCGATTGAAGGATTTATGGCATTCTTTCTATATGGGAAGATGATAAGTCCAAAGAAGGCCAATAGGAAAATCTTGGTTTTTTGGGTCATTGATTGTTTTTCAAAACATTCAGTTAAGGATGATAGCGGGAAAGCATTGTTGTTGGCTCCAACAATTCTCTTACCGAATGATTTTTTAAAAAGCGTGATAGACTGACCACAGGGTCGATGCCAAATGGTGGTTTAGTGAGCTCCCTTCCCAAGGGCATTCCTATGGCGAGACTGTACTCTTCCAATGGAGTCAGTTCAAATTTTCCAAACACAAAGGTAGATGTTTCAGGATACCAAAAATGTGGTAGTGCTTGCATGACCCGGAGTGGATATTGATTTGGAGCAATGGGAGGAGATGACCGATTCTTGCTTTGACGCGCTCTTGGCCAAACTGATCTAACTACTTCCACCATCTGAGAAGCTCTCCCTTGGGGGTAGGAATGAACTGGATATCAATTCTCCCCATCGCATATAAGAACAAGAAATACACAACCTAACCCCATTTTGCCATGAGCCAGAAAGACTGAGTAAAAGTAAATAAATTACTTTGCTTTTAAAGAAAATGGCAAGCACAGAGACATACAGATGGGACGTGTGGCTCGATTTCTAACCGAGAAGGCTTGTTGAAATTAAAAGGGTATCCGCCCGTCGCAATCTCGCGTTAGCAGCATACCCCCTTAACCTCGGCTAAGAAATTCGGGGAAAAGAAAGGCAACCTCTATATCGCAGTCTCGCGTTCGAGGTCGTATCTTTCTTAACACCATCCTAGAAATTCTATGGCGGCCTAGGTCCGGCGGTCGGGTTGTGTGTACCATGTGTAGTGTTTAAAACAGTAAAGCATGCACAACAGTTTATAATAACAAGATAATTTATTTTAAGCAAGATTAAAAAATTTCTAAGCCACTGACCTGCATATAAAAAAAAAACCTAAGTCAGTAAAGATATTAAACAAGACAAAAAAGGCCTAAGTCCTCAAAGTCCTCAGGGGAGTCGCCAAGCTGTCGCTACCATTTTTTTCAGCGCCCACAATCAGGTACGAGCGCCTAAAGAGGCTAATGGCTCGGCTAAAATTAGTTATGCCCAGACTCTCCCAAGTCCACCAATTCACGACTTTAATAGTCTAAATTTTTAACCTGTAAATTAATTTTAAAACGGAGTCGCCACTAATCGGTTTGGGGTGGGTCGATTAGAAACCCAAGCGAAATATCGGGAGAAATACTCGCTCCTCCGCAACTAGAGAAATTAGGATCGGGGACTTGATTACACTAGTTAATCACTAATGCCCTTTCGGTATCTAATCTTGTTTAAACCCTCAGGCTTTTTGGATGTTTGAGGGATTTTCCATGCATTTTTGGGAGGAAAAACATTTTTTGAGTCTTTTTCTAATATTTTGGACACAAAAGGGATTTTTTTTCGGATTTTTTGGTATTTTTTGGAAAATGCAAATCTTTTTGTCTTTTTTCTGAATTTTTTTTTGGTTTTTTCATGAATTTTTGGCTTTTTTTGGATTTTTGGCATTTTTTGGAAAATATGGAATATTTTTTATTTTTTTGGAATAAAATATTTTTATCATTTTTTATTATTTTTCGATTTTATGGAAATTAAAATATTTTTAATATTTTTCGAAAATAAAATATATTTTTGATTTTTTAAAATAAATTGTTTATTTATTATTTATTTATTTAAAATATTATTTAAAATAAGATTTAAAAAAAGGGGCCGACCTGGGTCGGATCCGCGGGTTGGGTCCGACCCGGGCTAGTGACCCGAACGAGGATGGGCTCGCAATACGGGCCCAACTCGGAAGTTTTGTCTTTTTTTATTTTATTTTATTGAAACGGTGTCGCGGCCCAAGAGCCTGTTTTTGAAAAGAACCGGGCCGACCCACCAACCCGGTTCAGCGAAACCCTACCCGACTCGTTGACCCGAATTTCTGCCGCCCAAAAACCGCGGAAACCCTACCCAACTCGTTGACCCGGCTCCAACTCCACGACCCGATTTTCCAGCCTCCCTTGGCCTCGCGAAACCCTACCTGATTCTGAGACCCGGATCCGATTCGATGACCCGGAAAATCGCAAACCCTAGGGTTTGCGAATCCGTAGCGCCAAGGGGGGGAAACCGAGGCATTACGGTGGCGACAGCGGCGACGACAGTGACAAACCGCTTACGAGGACGGCGAGGACGAGCGACAACGCGGCTGCATTGGTATGGTCGGTGGCGACACAATCTGAGAGGGGGAATGCGACGGCGACAGCGCGACCAGCGGCGGTGACGGCTACGTTACCTGTCTGTGACGGGGTGGCGAACAGTGGTGGTGACAGGGCAACAACGGCGGCAACTCAGCTTCCTGATCTGGCGCGGCGTCCGCGAATCGATCACGGCAACGGCTTCGCGGGGGTGGCACGACAACAAGCCTTCGAGGCAACGGCGTCGGGACTTGGTCAGGGCGAACGGCGGCGGCACAACGTCTAGCGGCAACAATAGCAGCAAAAATACTCCAGATCTGAGGCGCAGATCTCGGTCGGACCTTCCTCGGCCTCGATTCTCTCTCACTCAGGCCAGATCCGAGCCTCCACCGGCCGGATCTGACCTTCTCAAAGTTGCTCACCGCCGGCCTTCCCCGAAGTCTCTCGGTGGAGGGTGGGCTGAGCTCGCAACTCGAGTTCTCTCCTGCGCTCGCCCTTCGATCTTTCCCGATGTCTCTCAGTGAAAGATCTCCGAGCTTGCCACGCCCTCCGACGATACTTGCGGTCACCTATTTATAGGCGAAGGAAATCCGGTCAACGGAGGGGCTCGGTCGTCGGCCTCCGGCTTGCCCACCGGTTCCGCTCGGCTGAACCGGTGTCCCATCGAGCTTTCCAGCGAAGCTCGCTCAGCATTAATGGCGCCTGAGATCTTATCCCCTCCGGCTGACGTCAGCCTACTCTCCTCGGCCGTAGGTCGTCCTTTGCGTGTTGGCTTCCCTCGCGCGCGTGAGTTGCAGCGGCGAAGGAGAGGGAAGGAAGAAGAAGAAGAGAGAAAGGGGCCCGGCCGAGGGGTGAAGAAGAGGAGAGTGGGCCTAAGGGCTGTGCGAAAGGGAAGGGGGGCTGGGCCTTGGCTACTGCTTCTGTTTTCTTTTTGTTTTGTTTTTGCTCGTTTTCTTTTTATTATCTTTTTTATCCGAAAAACAAAATAAAATAAAATAAAAACTTAATTAATAAAATAAAATAAGCCTAAATAAAATTAAGGTGTCAACAGTGTTGCAAGGGGCCTCTCTTACTTGCATGAGAAATGCACTAGGCATATAATCCACTGCAACATCAAGTCGCAAAATATTCTTCTTGATGACTCTCTCACTGCAAAAATATCAGACTTCAGATTAGCTAAGCTCTTGATGGCAAACCAAACATGAATTGCCACTGGCGTCAAATGAACCAAAGGTTATTTAGCGCCAGAATGGTTCAGGAATATGACTATTTCTGCCAAAGTAGATGTTTACAGCTTCGGCATTTTTTGCTTGAGCTCATTTTGCTACAGAAAGAACTATAAGCCGGAAGCCAAAAGTGAAGCTCAAAGTGTATTGATCGACTAGGTGTACGACTGCTACCATGACAGAAATCTACTTGTGCTAGTGGAGAGTGACGAGGAGGCGTCAAGCAACATAAAGATGGTGAGAAGATTTGTGATGACGGCACTGTGGTTCATCCAGGAAGACCCGGCTTTGAGGCCAACCATGAAGAAAATCACTCAGATGCTGGAAGGAGCTGTTGAAGTCTCAGTCCCTCCAGATTCAAGCTCTTTTATTAGTTCCACATGATTTTGATTATTTAGACAACTGGTGTTTGTAATAATAAAAAGTATATGCATAGTCTGTTAGTGCTCCTACGCCAGAATAGACATTGTCATAATATGTTCACATAAATCCAGCTTAAATAAGCTAAATCTTCCCAAAGTTTGAAATTCATTCGCATGTTGGCAATTGTTGGCAAAATTGTTTTAAATCATTTAGGAATTCTTCCTAAATCATATTCCATTATGTTGCAGGTAAAACTAATGTGACCCCATCAATGCATTTCCATCAACCGTTTTGCTTCATCAAAATTGCATTGGATGCAGTAAAAGAGTATCTTAACCTCATCGAAGCAAAGCAGATCTTATCTGCTAAATTTGAATGGTGAGAAACCATATGAAACTTGCTGATCCTCAAGTCGAGGATCGCTACCCTGAACTCCTAATTTCAAAAGGTCTGCTGCTTTTTTATTCACTCAGATGGGACTTTCACTTCCTTTTGGCAACCAACTTCATATAGACCAAAGAAATCAGAGTCCACAAATCACGTGGTTGGAACCATAATCAAACGAACTTTCTTCTCAATTGATCTGTTGAGAAATTGCACGAAGTGACAAAAGAAAGACAATACTCTAGGCATACTTATAACTTTCCAAATGATCATTGAAGATCTTGTATACCACTCAGCAAGCTACTGTTAATGCCATTGAAGATCTTGTATACCACTTCCTTTGCTATTGTTCTGATGTCATTTTTATTCAACAAAACGGACAATATTTGGTTCTAAGTCTTCGTCTTTTGTTTGTTTCACTTTGGAATAGTCTGCTTGCGCCAATTTTATAGAAGTAGATGAATGCCCTTAATGCACCTGGCGAAGCAAATATATATATATATATATTCGGATATGATAAAAAGTTTAAGAGGAAGGGAGATTACTCCATGTTAAGGTTAGGACATAACACGGGTCAAAAAAGTTTTATAATGGATTTACAGATCGCCTAGCAAAGGGGACTATCAGTAGCGGGATTTCAACCCCAGCATCCTGCGCAAAGAGTTAAAATCTTACTAGCGGCGAAGTAGAGATTTATTGCACATAAACACCGCAAAAATACGAGGTGTCTCTTGTTACTTAAAAAAATCTCCAAGGTGGAAAAACGAGGTGAGGAAAATGATGTCGAAGGCTTCAATTTTCTCGCCAATTTGAACTCCCATGATGTAGCAAATACCACAATCCCCTTAACTGCGATGAAATGTAGGGAGAAGCATGACGGTTAGTCGCTAAGGGTTAACAAATTAAATCCCTAATTTTATGAAAATGTTTCGAAATATATAATAGGCAAAAATTTAAGTGTCAATAGTGAGGGTCCAAGCAAGAGCCATGTCTATCCAGCCCAATTTGTGAGTAAACCATGCTCCTTTCAAGTTCATCCATCTCTAATCTTCATCACATGGACGTCCTAAGAGGTATCCGGACTTGGTCTGTTTACCGAGCATAGAATTAAAGTTTAAAGTTGAGCATGTTAGCTTTCCATGCTTCGATGGGTGTCCATATTTTTATTAAGTTATTGACTTGATACTTCATTGATCCTCTATAAGCTCTAAATGCTCTATGTTTTTATGTTATTAGTCTATTACATGTCCTAAAACTTATTATAAAAGTGTAATCAAATCTTTAAACTTAAAAAAAAAATACAATCAAATTTTAAAACTTTTTAAATTGGTTTACTCAAGTTTCTACATTAACTCCGTCCCATTTAGTTATTAGAAAAAGTTGATGCGACTTTTTTTTTACCATATTTTTAAGAAAGATGTGTTGATGAGGTTGTCACGTTAGATATTATAAAAATAAACGAAATAAAAAAGACAAATAATTGATTACAAGATTTTAGAAAAATAAAAAATTGAAATAAAAATTTAGAAAAAAGAAGAAGAAGAATCAAACATAGGAGAAGCTGAGAAGGATAGCATAGATGCAGTAAAGGTGGTGGCGGCTCAACGGCCACCCATGCATCAGCGAGGGGCCAACGTCCCACACCAGACTTACGTAAGCTAGTGCGACCCTTGCTACCAACTTCGCATTTTGAAAATAAAAATAAAAATAAAGTAAGCATGTGGGAGACAAGTGAGCCAGCCTCGTCACTCGTCAACAGGGACCTTCCCACTAGCCACTCTCGCTCCTCCGACAATTACGGCCGCGACCCTTGCTCAGATCTACGACAAATGATGACCCTTGCACAGATCTGAGACGATGATCACGGCCCACATCGTCAAAGAAGATCGAAGGAGGAAGCCGTGTTTGGCCGCGAGGTGGTGAACCTCTAGTGAATGGCGGATTTGAGCGAGAATAGAGATCTCGTTGCCATGGAAGCTTAAGAACCAGCACTAGCTATGGCTGTGAAATGAAGTAGCTGAATGCAAAAATTGATGGAGTCGATTCTAGAGCATGATTTTCTCTTTAAGTTTTCTTCTTCTTTTTCCCTAATTTTATTTTTGTAAATTTTCTAAAACAACCGATTAGAGTTTAATTGCAACATCCAACATTTAGCTTTAAATATCTTTTAATATTTTTCTTCTATATTGGCTGGCGTGACCTCCATATCATTCCTCTCCAAGCTGCACAAGACTTAATTGCAGTCTAAGCAGCAAGCATTAGATCACCCCAATGACACGGTTCACAATCGTGTGGAGTACGCCGCTCACGTCGAGAACATTCCTCGCGGCGTGCTTCAGAGCACAAGGAAGAAGAAGGAGAAGGAAGAGGTAATTGTTTGGACGGGGAGAACCTCCATCGCACGAAACAAAGCAGCAGATTTCTCGTGGATAGACGTAGCCATCTCCTGCATTTCTAGAATTCCCTGCGGAAGGAAGACGACAATGGAGCGAGAGCAACGGACGGTGTGGGGGAGCGTGTGCTGACGTGTCAGTTGCCGGGGGTGGTGTTAGGAGTGCTGTGTACGTTTCGCGGGTCCCCCGGGGATTGATTAGGAGTGTTGTTTTTTTCTTGTGAAGTCCATTAGCGATCTGATTAAAGTCAAAATTAGACGGTTCACAATCAGATCCGCTTGATGCGGGAAACCACAGCAAAATTTCCAGGTACGTACGCGCATTGAAACGTTCAATTTCCACGAACTGATCTGTGATCGCTTCGATTTCCACAGGAATCGAATCCTTTGTATTTTGGTAAAAAAAAAAAAACATTTTCCACTCCCAAAATCTCCTCCTCTAAACCTAAAAGATGTTTCGGTCAAAGTCTTCTAAATTTGTCTGTTTCTCCTTGCGAAATTTCAGGGTCACGACCGAAGATTAATGGATCCGCCCAAGTAGACCTGCCTTTTTCTAAATTTCCACGTACAGAAAAATAAAGAAACACGCCAACTCCAATCATGTTTCCGCGCACGGCACTTTTCTAATATGATTAAAATTTATAAATCTTGTTGGTAATATCACGTAACTTGTCGGTCCAAGTTTACAAAGTTAGCAATTTGCCAACATTAAATGCAAGAGTAAATCATCACCTTTCTTAGGAAATTATCCCTCAAAGTTAAAAACTTAGCAGTGAAATTAGCAACTTAAGAGTGAATCTGATAAATTATCAATATGGGTCTCGCTATAAGTTGGTAAGTTACTAAGAAAGTAAGGAATTTGCCATTGGAAATATAACCTTGGTTATCAACGTACTATGGGAATAAGTAACTCACCAACGTAGCCCCGCTTTTAGCATAATAAGTTGCCAACAATATGAGAGATTTACTAACACCAAATTCAATCTTAAATTGTAAACATCCCCCATTCAAGTTAGTAAGTACCAGTGAAATTAGCAATATGTCTGTTCTCTCTTAAGGTAGTATCACGTGAAGTATGAAATTTGCCAAAGGTCTTACTTAACTTATTTAGGAGGTTGTCTTTGGAGATTACCAGTATAGTTAAGGACTGTGAAAGTAGTAATTTACCAACGTAAGCTTACTTTTAGCTTAACAAGTTACGACCAGTGAAATAATAAATTATCAACGTCTTTAGAAATTGACCACCTATCTGATGAACCCACTTGAAAAATTTTAAAGCACTTAAGAGTTCACCGCTTGAGGTGGGGGTGATAACATCATGATTTCACTAGAAATTTACTAATTGCTGGACGGGCTCACTTGTAAAATTTTAAAGCACTTGGTGATCTACCACTATACACTAGATTCGAACGAGATAAAATCTTCATTTCTTATGTTAAAGCACTGGGTAATCTAGATAAACTTACTGTTTGAGGATGATAACATCATTTTTTCGTTGGTTAGTTACTAATTGACTGAAGGGGTCCAATTGTAAAACTCTAGAAAACTATTTTGTATTGTGCTGACAATTTACCAGTTGACTGACAGTTTCCCTTAAAAAATCTAAAACATTTGGTAATCTACTGCTAGATGTCAAGGTGGTGGATTTATAATCTTGTTGACAAGTGACGAGAGAGATACTGGAATTCTATAAAGAGCGCTGGTTTACATCCTTGAGGCTGCGGTAGCTCGACTCGAGCAGCACCTCAAAGTTTCATCTCATATGGCTTCAATGATGCTCCGAATCCTTCTGCTGCTCGTCACACTTCCGCTTTCCGCCAGGGCTCAGACCAATGGCAACCTCACCTTGGGCTCATCGTTAACGGCAGATGACCGGAACTCTTGCTGGCTGTCGCCGTTAGGCGAGTTCGCCTTCGGGTTCCGGAAAATGGGACAAGGGGCTCATTTGCTGGCAATATGGTTCGAGAAGATAGAGGAGAAGACCATTGTCTGGTCGGCGAATGGCAATAATCTAGCACCAGAAGGTTCGAAGATCCAGTTGACCACCGATGGCCGACTGCTGCTTACCGACCCGATTGGAAGAGAGTTGTGGTCTCCTAGCGCGATTGGCGCTGGTGTAGTGTATGCGGCCATGCTCGACATGGGGAACTTTGTCCTAGTTGGCCAGAACTACATCAACTTGTGGGAGACGTTCAGCCAACCGACCGACACGATGTTGCCTACGCAACAGTTAGATCAAGGGACTAAAGTTCACGCTCACTACTCCGAAACGAATTACTCCGCCGGGAGATTCCACTTCAAGCTACAAGAGGACGGAAATCTCGCATTCTATGCCACTCCTGACCCGTGGGTTGCTTCAGATGCTTACTGGTTCAGCGACACCAAAGATAGCAGCTTCCGATTGATATTCAATCAAAGTGGTCAGGTCTACCTCACGGCTAGGAATGGAACAGTACTCAAACTCGTCACCTCAGGCACAGTCCTGACTAGCGGATTTTACCAAAGAGCGATCCTTGAATATGATGGGGTCTTCAGGCACTATGTCCACCCCAAGCTGGAAAACTCAAGTTCTGGCTCGGCAAAGGGCTGGTCAATGGTCTCTTCCCCGGTCCCTCCAAATATATGTGACAGCATCACGCAAACTATCGGTTCCGGAGCTTGTGGCTTCAACAGTTACTGTGCTCTCGGAGACGATCAGAGGCCCCGATGCCACTGCCCACCCGGATATACTCTGTTAGATTCAACAAACGAGATGAACGGATGCAGACAGAACTTCGTCCCGCAGAGTTGTGACGGAAGTAGGCTTGAAACAGACCAATTCACTTTGCATGAAATGCTCCATACAAACTGGCCAATGTATGATTATGAGCGTATTGCGGCACAAACCGAGGACAGCTGCAGACAGGGTTGCTTGGCTGATTGTTTTTGCGCAGTTGCTTTTTGGGGTAGGAGCGGAACTTGCTGGAAAAAGAAGATCCCTCTTTCCAATGGAAGGATGGATCCCAATGAGGTTGGAAAAGCTCTGATCAAGGTCAGGATAAATAACTCGACTTCAAATTCTATGGGAAATGGAAACAAGAATTCCACTCTGATTATCATCGGATCGGTGCTGTTGAGTACCTCTGTGTTTGTGAACTTGCTTCTACTCCTCATTACCTATTTAATTTATAGAAGCTTCCGATCTAGGGATTCTAAGTTGTCACGACCAGTCCAGATCAACCAAGCCACAGGCACGCAGACTTTCACTTATCAGGAGCTTCAAGAAGCAACGGATCAATTCAAAGAAGAACTAGGTAGGGGTGCTTTTGGAACGGTGTACAAAGGTGTTCTCAGATCTGAGTATACAAACTTTGTGGCAGTAAAATTGCTGGCAACAAGGACCGGAGAAAGCGAAAAGGAGTTTGAAAGAGAAGTGAGTGCAATTGGCCAAACTAACCACAAGAACTTAGTGCAATTGCTTGGATACTGCAATGAAGGTCAACACCGACTTCTGGTGTATGAGCTCATGAGCAATGGCACTTTGGCAGATTTCCTATTTGGCGCTTCAAGGCCCAGCTGGTACAGAAGAATAGAAATTGCCTGCGATGTTGCACGAGGCCTCTCTTACTTGCACGATGATTGCACCAGGCATATAATCCACTGTGACATCAAGCCGCAAAATATTCTTCGTGATGGCTTTCTTACAGCAAAAATATCAGACTTTGGGTTAGCTAAGCTCTTGATGGCAAACCAAACACGAACCACCACTGGAGTAAGAGGAACCAGAGGTTATTTAGCGCCAGAATGGTTCCGGAATATGCCTATTTCAAGCAAGGTAGACGTTTACAGCTTCGGCATTTTGTTGGTAGAGCTCATCTGCTGCAGAAAGAACTACAAGCCGGAATCAAAAATTGAAGCTCAAATTGTGCTGGTTGACTGGGCATATGATTGTTACCATGATGGGAGCGTACTTACGCTAGTGGAGAGCGATGAGGAGGCATCGAGTGACATAAAGAGGGTGGGAAGATTTGTAATGACAGCATTGTGGTGCATCCAGGAAGACCCGTCTTTGAGGCCAACCATGAAGAAAATCACTCAGATGTTGGAAGGAGTTGTTGAAGTCCCAGTACCTCCAGTTTCAAGCTCTCTTATCAGTTCAGTATGATTTTGCTTATTAAGAAAACTGTTGTCACAGTAATCATGAAAAGTACTCGCATTGTCTGTAAGTGCCATTACGCCGGATCAAACATTTTCTAAATGTCTTCGCGTAGATCCTGCTTGACGATCGTCACAAAAGGGATTGCATGTGAGGCCGCATGCATTAATTGAGAAACTACGATGGTTGAGTGACCAAGTAATTATATATCAAATAATGGAGAATCAGTCGCCGAAAAATTTGAAGTCACAGGCATTATTATGTTGAATAACTTAGGAATTATATGTGGATCATATCCCTGCATGTCACGGTAAAAACTAATGAGGCTCCATCAAAGCATTTTCATCGACGATTTTGCTTCACCAAAATTGCATTTGACACAGCGGAAGAGTATTTTAACTTGATCCAAGCAAAACAGACCTTATCTGCTAAATTAGATGATGAGAAGAATATGAAACTTGCGAATCCTCTGGTCGTGGATCGGTGATCTGGAATCCCAATTTCAACAATTCTGCTGCTTTTTTATTCATACAGAATGGACACTCACTTCATCTTGGCAACCAACTTCTTCAAGACCAAAGAAATCCCAGTCTGCAAATCACGTAGTTGGAAGCATAATCAAATGATCTTTCTTCTCGATGCATCTATTGAGAATTAGGGAGAAGCAACACACGGTAGACAATTTTTCTAAGCAATCCGTATTCCGTATTCCTTTCCAAATGATCATTGGAGATCTTGTATAAACAAAGTAGCGAGCTACGGTCAAAGCCATTCCATAACGGGTCCAAACAGGACAGAACTGGAAAATACACCGAGACGAGACAATGGAAAGACCTCGGAGATTTAAATCTAACGATGGATCTACACCGGCAGCTTAATGGGTTCGATTACATGTTTGTCTTAGTCAACTATGGCGTCTGTTAACGCCTTCGCTATCTTTTCCATGCCATATTCTCAATTCGATGGGACGGAGGATATTTTGGTCAAGGGCCTTCTGTCTTTCGGTTATTTCACTTTGGAAAAGTCTGCTTGCAACAATTTCATAGAAGTAGATTACTGCCCCCGTTCATGCAACTGGCGAAGCAGAAATCTACTAGACAATTATGAGCTTGTTCCCTTCGCATGCATGCATGAGGCCATTCCATTCAATGCATATACTTTCCTCCATGTCCAATGGATGCTCAATTTAAGAGCATCGACTTGGTTCACTCTCCTTAGGATTATTTATGATGCTACTTAGAAATAAAAATAATCCCCAAGGTGAATATTTGCTAACCACTATGTTAATGATGTATTAGTAAAAATGATATCTAATGCAGTGACGGGATGCGTGAGAGTTGTTTTGAGTGATAATCGATGATGGGTGCGTGTATGGGGAATGAATGTTGATGGGTAATTGTGAAATGAGGGATGGAATAAGATTGGAACCAAGGCGTATAGGATGTGCCACCAGCCGAGGATTAAGATCCAGATAAACGAAGCTCACCACTAAGGCCTACAAATATTACCAGCCCAGGATACACGACTTCGAGATCGAAAAAGCTCATCAACAAGGCCTTTGTGAAAACCACCAGCCAAAGGTACAGTACTTCTTTGGTTCACCACCAAGGAAGAATCCACCTTCAAAGGATACAAAAACTAGGAGTAATTCTATGACATCCCGAATTTTCAATGCTGTTTTAATTAAATTAAATCGAGCATTTCATCGACTCGCCTAAAGTACTATTCTCAGAGCCGATCACTCGTGAGATAACTAGGCTATCTGGGGAAGTCATTAAGATATTTTAATGCAATAGACTTGAGGATTTGACCAAAAATCGACTACTCGACTGTGCTCATCTGTAGAGATCATTTCGGAACAATAAGATTGATTAAAAATCAGAGATAGATCGGTTCGACTGAGATGTGTGGCTAAACGTGGGTGATTCCACTAATTATAAAATTATCATCGACCGGCACTAGATGGATTTTTCTATCGTTTTGGTACCCTGTGTCCGTATTTGAATCCTCGAGATTTTCACGACAATCGAGAGTCGCCAATATGTCGAAGAGATTCATTGTGGCTTGAAAAAAATCGACCACGGGTCATTTGCACTAAAAATTTCTAAAAACTACCCGATAGCCTAGGTCACGCTAAAAATGCGCCAAATCAAAACTAACCGCGAATTTGAATATGATTTAGTTCTGTCATGTCACAAGTCATTTTAGGAACGTTGACTCGCCTTCCAAAGATTTTTCTGCAAATCAGGATTTTTGGGAAAAAGTCGAGGTAGGACTGTTTTAGTCCAGAAAAATTCATATGATCGTTTTTTATTGTGGAATTTGGATGCTAGTGGGATCAATTGGTGAGGAAAAATACCAATTTGATGGAGGACTCAATATTGAAATTTTTGGGAGCCGAATTAAGCTAAGTCAGGATGTGATTGAAGTCCAATTGAGGAAAAATGTGTACAAATTCATGTGCCCCATGGACCCAACCTTTGGACCACCTCAAATGCTTCTAGAAGGGGTGTTTTGTCTGGTTTTGGACTGTGCAGTCCAACTGGGCAAGGAGGATAAGTGAAGACCAAAACCGATCCCACCAGCCCAAACTTGTCCTCCTCTCCTCCCTGTTTCCATCGAGCACTCTCCATCCTCTTTTCTCTGTGCTGTTCGGAGTTTGAGCAAACTAGAATTGTCAAACTGCAGCCCCACCAGGTCGCCGAGTCACCACCACACGCCGTCGCTGCCGTCACATGCCTCGCCTGCTCACCGCGAGCCGCCGTCACTCCAGCCGCCTCCTTTCTGCCTCATCCGCGATCCTAGGAAGTCCCTGAAGCTGTTTGAGCTTGCCCCACTGCTGCCGGAGTCGTTTCGCCGCCTGCATGTCACCGTGAAGCCCGCTACAGCCCTTGCCAGTCTTCCTTGGCTGTTTCGGCCTCAACCAACCACCGAAGCAGCTTCGACCAGCACCAAACAGAGACCAAGCTAAGTGGGTCTCTAGGCCGTTGTTTGGCCTGTTTTGGAGGTGTTCCCGACCCTAGTTGGCAAGCCTACTTTGGAGTTTCTTGCCCTTCGTCGCATTCCCGTCGATTTGATCCGACCGGATCATTAATCAAGTAAGTTTAACTCACTAATCCCTGCTTAATAGGTTAATGACGCTTAAGGGTTGTTTAATTTAGACTAAACATGGATTAGGTGGATAGTTATATTAGATTAGCAATTTAATTAATTGTTATTGCATGTTAGGTGGTTAGAGTAGTGTAGTTAGAGCTTAGACAAGTTTTAGTATTTATCTAAAGTAGTTCGAAAATTTTCCAAGCTCATCTCAGCTTTTAATTAGGTTTTACAAGCCTAAGTTCTATTTATTTGCATTTAATAATTAATTTCCATAATTATTTATTATTTATTTATTTTTCAGAAATTAGACCAGGATATCCGGTGACCGGAATTTTATGCTGATTGCAGTGGTGTGATCCATTTATTTAATTGAGTTCTAATTTGTGCAGATTTTGTATGATTTGTATTTTAGAAATTTATTCCTAAATTTATTTTATTTCTGTAATTAACTGGAAAATCACCGAGCCTCGGTTTATGGCGCTAAAAATGGATTTGTGGACTGTTGAACTTAGTTTGATTTTTAAATGTGAAAATATTGTATCTTTAGCTAAGGCCGACTATGTACACACACACGATTATTTTTATCGAAAAGGATAAAAAGGGTAATTCGAATAGTATACTATATCGGTATATGAGGCAGCTTTTGGCGAGTATATTTAGTATACTATATCGGTATTGAGGCAGCTTCTGGCGAGCATATTTAGTATACTATATCGATATTGAGGCAACTTCTAGCGAGCATATTTAGTATACTATATCGATATTGAGGCAACTTCTAGCGAGCATATTTAGTATACTATATTAGTATCTGAGGCAACTTCTAGCAAGCATATTTAGTATACTATATCAGTATTGAGGCAGCTTCTGGTGAGCTATACTATCTACTATCAGCTTAGAATGAGCAGTCCTGATTATGATCAGACTTTATAAATAGTATTGATTGAGATGACCGAGGAATGATCTCGTTGACATGGAATCGACCAAGTCGATTGATCGAAGATTTGATCTGATTGGATGATTTGATTAGTTGAAATGATTGAACGGTTAGTAGAATTGTACTGACTTGCAGAAAGAGACTAAGGCTAAGGTAAGTCCTCTAACTTGTGTTTGTGCTTAAACAGCCTTAGAGCATATTTTCTTCCTAGTCAGGTCTTAGGGGGTTCAACTCGCTGAGACGTTGTCTTACCCTGTTATGGGATAACATTTCAGGTCTATAGATGGCAGCTCATGAATTTTTTGGACAATGTAAGAAGATTACATAGCATACATCTTATATTTCGTTGCATGAGGGCCCTAGGGTTGGAACTATGAGCTAGTAAGGTCCATAGTCTAGGTTGATGCGGATCTCACTCACAATGTGACATCCTGATTTTTCAAATCTGATTTCAATTGAATAAATCGGGTCTTTCATCGACGCGTCAATAGTGTTATTCTCTGAGCTGATCACTTACGACATAATTGGACTATCTGGGGAAACAATTACGGAATCTAAATGCAATTAGACTTGAGAATTCGACTAGGAATCGACTGCTTAACCGTGTTGGTCTGCAAGGGTCATTACGGCATCGTCAGAGATCGATCAGAGATCAAAAATAGGTCGATTCGATTGAGATATGTCATCAAATTGTGGGTGATTCCACTTGATTGCAAAATTCTCATCAATCGGCACTAAGTTGATTTTCTGTCGTTTAGGTACCCAGTGTCCATAATTGAAATCTCGAGATTTTCACAACAACCGAGGGTCGCCAATGTGTCGGGGATGTACATTGTGACTTGAGATAAATCGATCACGGGTCATTTGCACTAAAAATTTCTAAAAGTTACTCAATAGGCTAGGTCACGCTAAAAGCGCATCGGAGTGAAATTAACCGTGAATTTGAACCCGATTTCGGAAATTGAAAGTTCTGTGGTGTCACGAGCTATTTTAGGAACGTCGGCTCATCCTCCGAAGATTTTTTAGAGATTCCGGTATTTTACGGAAAATCGTTCGGACGTCGCGGAAAAATTAACAAAAATTCGTACGGGCCAAATTTAAGGGGATTTGGACTTTCGAGCCAAGCCTTTGAATGTCAGGGACTTGCAAAAAATTGTTTGGGATTTTTCTTCAGCGAAATTGAACCTTAATTTGGGAAATTCAGTAAGGAAATTGAATTTAATATAGTAAAATTCGAAATTGGACATAAGGCTGAAAAATTGGGACTTTAATTGGGGTTATTTGAGGGAAATTTGGTTGGAAAGTATTAGGGGACAAGCCATTAATGGAGTGGCTAAGGGTTGTTGACTATTTCCTTTCTTTTTTTGCAAAAATCTTCTCGGGCAAGCTGGCGTTGCCCACTCCACCTCCATCTTCGTGCACTTCTCTCTCTCTCTCGACCTCTCATGCTCACGTTTTCTTTTACTTTGCCTTTCATTCCCCTTTTTATTTTCCTTCGAAGCTGCTCCTGTGTCCATCTCCACTCACCAAAATTTCTTCCTCTTCCCTTCACCCATGGACACTTGTCCATAAGCCAACTCCCTTCGGTCAACAAAAGAACTTCCCCTTCTCCTTAGTTGACCACCGAAGAGACCTAGCCGCTTGCTGCCAACGATCGTGCTCCATCTCAAGCTGCCAACTCATCGAAGACAACCCCTGCCACCGCCCATTTCATTTCCCCCAGTCTTTACCGCTTCCACCGAACTCCATCCACACGACCTCTTGTTCAACGGCACTGAGTCAAGCCCAGCAAGGAGCCACGAACGTTGATTGCTTCCTCGTCCAGCATCTTCATTCGTGTCTCGCCATCTCCTCCGTTGCAGCTTCGGTTTGTAGCAGCTCGGCCCAATGTTTGGTCCACCTCCAGCAGCTTCGGTCTTCTCCAGCTGCTAGCGAAGCAGCAGCATCAACCGAAGAAGCTCCTGCCAGCAGCGTCGTCCACACGCCAACGAAGCCGGAGTCCAGCATCTCCATGAATTCTGTCGTGGGCTTCAGTCTCTAGCCCATGGCCGCAGGCCCACGAATTCATCTTCAAGCCCAGCTGTGACCGTAAGTTTTAGCCCAAGAATTCAGCCCAGCAAAGTCCATCAAGCTCAGCCCATTCGAAACCCATGAAGCCAAGCCCAGTTCAGCAACCTAAGCCCGCGAAGTTAGCCCGCTTCGGGCCCGGTCCAATTCAAAAGAAAATCTCAGGTTGGGCTGAGATTTGTTGGGCCCATTTTAGGCTCGGTCCAAGTGTTCGTCGACGCCGTCGAAAATTCAGATTTTGGTCACCGTCACGCCGTCGTCGCAGTGAACCGATTTCCACACTTAACCGGTGAGTTTATACTCTAAACTCTGCTTAGTAGGCTAATGACGTCTAAGGGGTGTTTAGATTTATTTAATTAGGAATTAGGTAGTTAGTTAGATTAAATTAGAAATTTAATTATTTAATCGAGCATGTTAGGTGGTTAGCATGGTTTAGCTAAGGCCTAAATAAATTATACTGTTTATCTAGAAGGGTTCGGGAATTTTCCGGGTCCATATTGGTAATTAATTTAATAACTTTGGCCTAGGTTAGTATTTTTAGAAATTGAATTGATTTATTCTATTAATTTTCGAAATTAATGATTTATTAATTATTTTTCCGAAAGTTAGGCCGGGATAGCCGGTGACCGGAATTTCATGCTGATTGCAATGGTGTGATTAAATTCTGCTATTGAGTTTTAAATTATGCAAATTGAGTGCTGATTGGATTGTTGATATTTAATTCCAAAAATTGTGAATTTTCAATATTTATTCAGAAATTCCCAAGTGTCGGGTTTTGAGACCGAAAATAGTTTTTAGTATTATATGAAATAGTGGGATTTCAAAAATGAAGGATATCAACGCGAAGCTGGTCGCATTAGATTCTGGACCCTATGCTCATTCGGGAAAGCCGTCTGATAAAGAGACGTGCCGTGCTCAATGGGAGAGTAGACCGTGCTATATGCCAAGATCAAAACTAGGAATGCATGATTAATTGAGTGTGGCGTTTCAGTTATTGGAACTTATTTGTTGCTCATGCTCTCATGTTGTTTGTGATATAAATTGTACTGACCTGCAGGGTGGATCTGAGACGAGGTAAGTCTCCTTGATTGTGTGATTGTGTGATTATGACACTTTTGGGTGTATTTCCCTCCTAATTGGGGTTTAGAGCTTAGACTCACTAAGATTATATCTCACCCTCTTGTGGGACAACATTTTCAGGGTCGTCGAGTGGAGGACCTGGAGCTGAGAGGAGGTGATCGGAAGTGTAGGTCAGTTAGGATTGCTTCTTTTGGAAGGCTAGTCTTTTGGCCATAGACTTTTGTACATGACTCAATGTATATATAAAAGCATGTTTGTTTATGAATATATTATCCTATTTTTTTTTTTTTATCTTGAGATGATTATTGTCAGGGGATTTAGAATCCGCTTCCGCATGTGCAATAAAACAAAAAGGGTCGGCAACTAGTCCTGGGAAGTCGCAGAATTTTATCGACTAGATAGGGATAGGCACGCGCTTGGGGTTTGGGGCGTGACACACAAGGTGCCACACCGATACAGATCATGGTACCACCAGGCTCAGGATGGTCAAAGAGAGGGCCCCATATCGAAGTCTGAGATATCTCTGTATGTTCTGGAGGTGGCTTATGGGAAGGGTACTATAGATCCCTCTGGAGGTTCGGTCATAGACGCGGTAGACCCGAATCTTGAAGAACCAGAGTCCCCGGTGCATTCTGCTGAAGGCTCCAATTGGAGTGTGAAGGGAGATGACGAGGAGGATGAGGACCCGTAGTTGTTAAAAGCCCCATGTTTTGTAAACTTGTGATTAGAGTGGTTTGTATTGTATATCTATGACTCGGTTTGTTATATATATAAGTGTGTTGTAGTGTTGGTTTTCAAAATATGGCCCTACTTTTCTATCTCATTGAATTGTTGTCTGGGATTATTTATCTGCTTTTGCATGTGCATTAAAATGAATGGGTCGGCGATGCGTCCTGGGATATCACTATTTAATCGACCAAGCCGGGATGGGCATGCGCTTGGGGGATCGAGGCGTGACAAATTCACTCTCTAAAGACATTCGCTCATAAAAAGGAAAATCTCAATAATTCATATACTCCAAATTCACTGTCTTACATTAAAGAATTCGTCTTATTAAATAGAGGGATAATTACATAGGAATAGACTAACCATTAAACACAAGAAACTATCTAATTAATTAAAGATATAGGAATTAGAAAAGCACAATAATGACCTAGGAACTAGACAATGCATTAAAACATCTAGAAACTTGAACTTTGACTCTTTGAAAATTACAACACACTTAAGACTCCCTAATGACACTTGATTAGATGCAAAGTAATTAAAATAGACTCTAAATTCGTTCGTCTCCTTGGGCAGTCTAATGGACATCTTTGAAGATCACCAAACAACAAAGGAAATTGTCCAGAACAGCGTTCGATTGTTAGATAGTCTATGAGTAGTTTTGGATTGACAATAAACTTGTGTATCGATGTCTTGATACCCGATCAACAACTATGAAATAGGCAACTTGTCCATTGAAGCAACAACTTTTCTGCATAATCGACATCTTCTACTTGAATCAATCGATGAAGCTCAATTTTCCCACATCAATCTCCCTAGGTTATTGAAGATTTGTCCTCAATTTTGTCATTGCTTCATTTCTAGGACGGCCTCTCCAACGAACTAGATAATACATTAGCTTCATACGAACAAATTTATTCAAACCATGCTGAAAAGTTGAAAATATGTCAAATATATTTTGACAATTGATTAGCACTTTGAGAGAGAATGCTTTGAGGCATATAAAATGTAGATGACCAATATCTCTCCTTCTTTACTTTGTTCTATGATCTGGTCTTGCTCATTTGATTTGGACTCTCATGGTATGAATCTTGTTGAGTCTCTTGAAGTTCCAAGTCAATCTTCTCAATTTCCTCAATGGTGATAACCTTCCGTTTAGGACAATCCACTTGTAGATGCCCATATTCGTAACACTTGAAGAACTTGCTATCTTCTTCACCATCCATTTCTTTTGGGAGCTCTTTAACAATCTCCCAGGGTTTTTCGATTTCTTTCTCTTGTTTTGAAAAATTCTCGACTTGGTTCGAAGAAATACATTTGAAGAAATACATACCTTTAGTTGAAGACTTAGCCAAAAATCTCTTGCCACCCTTTAGTCATTTCTCTATGAGGTTGATGTCTCTCTCCATTTGTCGAAGTTTGAAGCATAGTAAACCCTCTTGTGGTTATTGCGCTTGCCTCCTTAAATCTCTTACTTCTACATCTCGTAGGCTTCTTTCTCATGCTATAGGAGATTCAATGTTTGGTCTACGTTGATGATGGCCAGACATTTCTTTCTTTCTATTATATTTTTTTGAATGTAAATATGAGAAAAGATGCAAGATACGTAATGGAAGAAATCACTCAAAATGAGTTCAATCGTTAGCTTTGATACCAACTTGATGCGGTTGCGGGATGGACGAGTGTTGTTTTGAGTGATTATTGAAGATGAGTGAGTATATGGGGGATGAATGTTGATGGGTAATTGCAAAATCAATGATAGAAGACTATCGGAACCAAGGTGTACAGGACGTGCTGCCAATTGAGGATCAAGATGGAGATAAACAAAGCTCACGACCAATGCCTATAGAAATCACTAGCCAATGATACAAGACTTTGGGATTGAAGAAGCTGACCACCAAGGCCTATAGAAAAACCACCAGCCAAGAATACAATGCTTTTTTGGCTCACCACCTAGGAAAAATCCACCTTCCAAGGATATAAAAACCAAGAATAATTTACTCTCAAAAGATATTCTCCTAGAGGAAAATGTCAAGTATTCATTTACTCAAAATTCATCTTCTTATATTTTAGAATTCGCCTCATTATAAAAGGGATTATTACCTAGGATATAGACTAAACATTGAAGACATGGAAACTTCCTAACATTAATGTCATGGAAACTAGAAAACATAATAAAGACCTAGAAACTAGAAAATGCATTACAACATCTAGAGACATGAGCTTTGACTCTTTGCAACCTACAACACGCTTAAGACTTACTAATGACACTTGGCTAGACGCAAAGTAATTCAAATAGATTCTAAATTCATTCATCTCCTTGGGTAGTCCAATAGTCTTCTTCATAGATCACCAAACAACATAGGAAATTGTCTAGAACAACCTTCAATTTTTAGATAGTCTTTTAGTAGTCTCGGATTGACAAAAAAATTGAGTATCAATGTTCGGTAGCCAATTGGCAACCATGAAATCGACAACTTGTGCACCTAATCGACAACTCTCTTGCATAAATGACATCTTCATCTTGAATCAATTGACAAAGCCAAATGCTTCTACATCAATGTCAAAGGCTTCAATGTTCTTGGCAAGTTGAATCTCCCATGATGTAGCAAAAATCACAATATATATATTGCTAGGGATCAACAGATTAAATCCCTAATTTTAGGCGTCAATAGCTGGTCCCTAAGCAAAAACCATGTCTATCTAGTGTTAGTAAATCAAGCTCCGTTGAAATCCATCCATCTCTTATCTTCATCACCTTGATGTCCTAAAAGACATTCGGTTGTGGTCTGTTTATCACATGCAGAGCACTGAATCGAAGTTTAAAGTCGAGTATGTTGCCTTGCCTCGCTTCAACGCGCGTCTGTAAGATTTTTTTTTGAAGTTGTTGCCCTTCATCTATAATCTCTAAATGCTTTATATTTTTATAAGATAAGTGCACCATAAGTTCTAGAAGTTATTGGAAACGTGGTTGAGCTTGAAACATTCGAAAAGTGCAATCAAGTCTTAATATTTATCAAATTATTTCAATCAAGTTGCTGTATCGGTCCTGTTCAATTTGCCTCATTTTTCGAAGGAAGAGGTGCTGATGAGGGTGCCACGTTGACCATTTTAGAACAAAAAAATTAATGGAAGATTTGATTTTAAGATTTAAAAAATTAAAATATGAAAAAACAGGATGAAAAGAGGAAGAATAAAAAATAAGAGAAGCTGAGAAGGACGGTGGTAGTTCCAATTTAGGCGGAGGCAGCTTGGCAGGCACCACACATTGGCGAGGGGCCGGCGACCCCCGCTAGACTTTGGTGAAGCTAGTGTGGCCCTCGCTACCACCTTTACATACTGAAGAAAAAAATAAAGTAAGAGCGCGTGAGGATAGGCACGGTGGCAGCCCTCGGCACTTGTCGATAAGCACCTTGCCACTAGCTTAGCCTAGCTCGTCCGACAATGATGGCCACGACCCTTACTCAGATCTACAACCAAAGGGCAACTCTCACCTAGATATGAGGTGATGGTCACAGCCCGAGACATCGAAGAAGATCGAAGAAGGTAGTGGTGCTCGACCGCAAGGCAGGGGACCTCCGATGACTAGCGGATTTGGGTGAGGAATAGAGATCTGGTTGCCATGGGAGCTTGAGAACCACCATTAGTTATGGCCGCAAAAATTGATGGAGGCAAATTCGCTTCTCGAAAATCTTCTCTCTTTTTTCGGTGTTTCTTCTTCTTCTTTTTTCAGATTTTTATATCTCTTAAATTTTGGAAATATTTATTTATTAATTAATTGCAACATAGAACAGTTGGCTTTTAATATCTCTTAATAGTATTTTTTTTTTTCTAAAATGGATGATGTGCCAACCACATCAACCCCTCTCTCTTTGAAAAAAAAAAAACCATATTAGTTTTTTCCGTTAGCCATATTGGAAGGAGAGACTTAATTGCTCCATTTTAAAAAGTTTTAGAATTATGTTTATTCGTTCTTAATGTAACCATTCCTCTTCATATTTTTTTTCACCATTGATATATGTAAACAATGGATAAATAAAGAAAATGAAGAAATTATATCAGAAAAAATAAATTTAACATTTGATAAATATATTAATAAAACTAATAAGATATTCTAAGGGGAAAAAACACAAATTAGTAAAAAGGAAAAAGTCTCAATAACAAGAAGGTCAAATTACGAAGCTGACTACCCATCATGTGTTTTTTAATGGTTTATTAACACACAAAAAATGATTTATCAATCAATTATATTTTAAAAATTGATTGCAGATTCGATGAACCCTTTCCTTTTTAAATTTCATAAATATATTCATTAATTAACACTTTAAATACACTTAATGAGCAATTTTTTTATTTTTATTTTACATATTCTGTTATTGAGGCATTTTCTCTATATTGAATAGACTTTTGGTAAAGCTCCACCAATGAAGGTATTATACACAAGTAAAATTGGTAACTTACTAATTGATGCTTGCTTTCATGATAGTAAGTATGAAATCTAGTGGAGTAATTCTATGGTGAACCCCAGTTTCAATTTAAAGGCCGAAGTAGCTCCACTCAAGGAGCACACAAACTTCCGCTGACATGGCTTCAGTAGTAGTTGGAATCCTCCTACTACTTGTTCCGCTTCCGCTTTCTGTGAAAGCTCAGACCCCCGGCAACGTAACCTTGGGCTCCTCGTTAATAGCGAATGACAGGACCTCTTCCTGGCTGTCCCCGTCGGGCTAATTCGCCTTCGGGTACCGGGAAATGGGAAGAGGAGCTCATGTGTGGCCAATATGGTTTGAGAAGACAGAGGACAAAACCGTAGTCCGGTCGACTAACGGGGATAATCTAGCACCCGAAGGTTCGAAAGTCCAGTTGACTGCCGACGGCCAACTGGTGGTTGTGGACCCAGAAGGGAGTGAGGTGTTGTCCACGGCGGTCGTTGGCGCAGCATATGCAGCCATGCTCGGCACGGGGAACTTCGTCCTAATGAGCCAGAATAACGTCGACTGGTGGGGAACGTTCAGCCAACTGACCGATACGATACTGCCTACGCAACAGTTAGATCTCGGGACTAAAGTTAAAGCTCGCTACTCTGAAATGAATTACTCCACTGGGAGATTTCACTTCATACTCCAACCGAGGCGGTCATCTCAGATGCTTACTGGATTAGCAACGCCGTGGGTACCGGCTACCAGTTTGATATTCAATCAAAGTGGTCAGGTCTATGACGTCACGGCTAGGAATGGAACGGTACTCAATATCGTCAACTCAGACACCCTCCCCTGGTGGATTTTAGCAAAGAGCAATCCTTGAATATGGCGGGGTCTTCAGGCAGTATGTCCACCCCAAGACGGCAAATTTGAGTTCCGGTTGGGCAATGGGCTGGCCGACGGTCTCTTCCCCTCTCCCTTCAGATATATGCATGAGAATCACATGAGATACCGGTCCTGGAGCTTGTGGCTTCAACACTACTGTACTCTTGGAGCCAATGGGATTTAGAGACCCCGATGCCACTGTGCACCTAGATATACTATGTTAGATTCGATGAACGAGATGAACAGATGCAGACAGGACTTCGTATCACAGAGTTGTGATGCAAGTAGGCCTGAAAAGGACCAGTTTTCTTTGCGTGACATGCTCAATACAGACTGGCCACGGTCTGATTACGAACTTAGCACATCACAAACTGAGGACCGATGCTGAGAGGCTTGCTTGGCTGATTGTTTTTTGTGCAGTCGCTGTTTTTCAAGATGGAAATTGCTGGAAAAAGAAGATCCCTCTTTTCAGTGGTAGGTTGGATCCAAGTGCGGGTGGAAAAGCTCTGATCAAGGTCAGGATAGGTAATTCAACTTTGACATCTCCAGGAAACGGCCAGAAGAAGAACAGGAACTCATCTCTGGTGATCATCGGACCAGTGCTGTTGGGTAATTCTTTGTTTTTGAACTTGCTTTTACTCCTCATTAGCTATTTAACTTATAAAAGCTTCCGATCTAGAGATTCTAAATTTTCACGACCAGTATAGATCAACCAAGCCACAGGCATGCCAACTTTCACCTATCATGAGCTTCAAGAAGCAACAAATGGATTCAAAGAACTGGGTAGGGGTGCTTTTGGAACAATGTACAAAGGTGTTCTCGGATCCGAGGATACAAACTTTGTGGCAGTAAAATTGTTGGCGACAAGGACTGGAGAAAGCGAAAAGGAGTTTGAAAGTGTTAAAAAAATATTTTGGATGTGAGCACTGCGGAAGCATGGTTTTTGTATTAGTTATAATTTTTGGTTTGTGATGTGTGCAAGTGTATGGTATAGTTTGTAGATGATGGACAAGGGACAAGGTAGGATAGTTCAAGGATAAAAAACATAATTATGGGGGAAAATAGTTTCATTAATTAAAGGAAATAATTTGATAGAGGTACAATAGAAATCTTAACCTCTCATGGTGGAGGGTTTACCTCTCACACAAGGTGGATCTCACACTCTCGGTGGAGGTTTTCCCTCACATGATCAACATTCAAGCCTATTTATAGGCGTGAATCACCGCCATTCTCCACCGACATTAGTACAAAAAATAATATAATATTATAAGTTTGCTTTTTATCTTTTGCTTGTGCGGCTTCTTCCGCATCTTCTAGTCTCTTCTCCATTTTTCTGCATTTTTCTATTCTTCAGCAGCTTTTGTTGACTTTTCTTTGGCCTTTTTGCTGTCCACGTGTTCTGCTGCCCACGTACCAAAAAGTTCTTCATTATTTGAGAGTTTTCCATGCACGTAGAGCTTATTCTCTTGAAAACTCCAGTAACTACTATAATATTATTTTATTGTGTGCCCATCTTTTCTTGATCAACTTGAGGCTTCTTCCTGTGAATGTAAGTAATTTCTAGATTTTATTGAAAATGGATCACTAATTTCCAACACTCCCCCTTGATCCATTTTCGGGATATTCCAGACTTATGTTATAAAGTCTCGGACGTACCTTGAAATTTCTCTTGTAATTTATCCCATGCCTTTTATTTTGTCTTCGTTCCACGATCCCTTGCATTCTCTTGTTGAAACACTTGCACTTGCCTCTGAATATGCATGTCTTTTCTTCAACGATGTCCCATATGTCTCGGGGCATCGAAATGCTCTTAGTTGTAGTTGTTAGCTCGGGCTCAGGCTCTGACTCTCGTAGGCTCTGGCTCTGACTCCGGCTTGGTTCTGGCTCTGGCTCCGTTGGCTCTCGCTCGGGTTCTGGCCTTCTTAGTTGAGGATGGTGAGGACAAACGCCCATAACCATCCGATGTGCCTATCTCTGGCTTCACAGTCCCTTACAACTGGCTCAGTTACGAACCTGGGCGAATCTGGCTCTGATACCATGTTAGAAAAAATATTTTGGATGTGAGCGCTGCGGAAGCATAGGTTTTGTATTAGTTATAATTTTTGGTTTGTGATGTGTGCAAGTGTATGGTATAGTTTGTAGATGATGGACAAGGGACAAGGTAGGATAGTTCAAGGATAAAAAACAGGATTATGGGGGAAAATAGTTTCATTAATTAAAGGAAATAATTTGATAGAGGTACAATAGAGATCTTGACCTCTCATGGTGGAGGGTTTACCTCTCACACAAGGTGGATCTCACACTCTCGGTGGAGGTTTTCCCTCACATGATCAACATTCAAGCCTATTTATAGGCGTGAATCACCGCCATTCTCCACCGACATTAGTACAAAAAATAATATAATATTATAAGTTTGCTTTTTATCTTTTGCTTGTGCGGCTTCTTCCGCATCTTCTAGTCTCTTCTCCATTTTTCTGCATTTTCCTATTCTTCAGCAGCTTTTGTTGACTTTTCTTTGGCCTTTTTGCTGTCCACGTGTTCTGCTGCCCACGTACCAGAAAGTTCTTCATTATTTGAGAGTTTTCCATGCACGTAGAGCTTATTCTCTTGAAAACTCCAGCAACTACTATAATATTATTTTATTGTGTGCCCATCTTTTCTTGATCAACTTGAGGCTTCTTCCCGTGAATGTTAGTAATTTCTAGATTTTATTGAAAATGGATCACTAATTTCCAACACTCCCCCTTGATCCATTTTCGGGATATTCCAGACTTATGTTATAAAGTCTCGGACGTACCTTGAAATTTCTCTTGTAATTTATCCCATGCCTTTTATTTTGTCTTCGTTCCACGATCCCTTGCATTCTCTTGTTAAAACACTTGCACTTGCCTCTGAATATGCATGTCTTTTCTTCAACGATGTCCCATATGTCTCGGGGCATCGAAATGTTCTTAGTTGTAGTTGTTAGCTCGGGCTCAGGCTCTGGCTCTCGTAGGCTCTGGCTCTGACTCCGGCTTGGTTCTGGCTCTGGCTCCGTTGGCTCTCGCTCGGGTTCTGGCCTTCTTAGTTGAGGATGGTGAGGACAAACGCCCATAACCATCCGATGTGCCTATCTCTGGCTTCACAGTCCCTTACAACTGGCTCAGTTACGAACCTGGGCGAATCTGGCTCTGATACCATGTTAGAAAAAATATTTTGGATGTGAGCGCTGCGGAAGCATGGTTTTTGTATTAGTTATAATTTTTGGTTTGTGATGTGTGCAAGTGTATGGTATAGTTTGTAGATGATGGACAAGGGACAAGGTAGGATAGTTCAAGGATAAAAAACATGATTATGAGGGAAAATAGTTTCATTAATTAAAGAAAATAATTTGATAGAGGTACAATAGAGATCTTGACCTCTCATGGTGGAGGGTTTACCTCTCACACAAGGTGGATCTCACACTCTCGGTGGAGGTTTTCCCTCACATGATCAACATTCAAGCCTATTTATAGGCGTGAATCACCGCCATTCTCCACCGACATTAGTACAAAAAATAATATAATATTATAAGTTTGCTTTTTATCTTTTGCTTGTGCGGCTTCTTCCGCATCTTCTAGTCTCTTCTCCATTTTTCTGCATTTTTCTATTCTTCAGCAGCTTTTGTTGACTTTTCTTTGGCCTTTTTGCTGTCCACGTGTTCTGCTGCCCACGTACCAGAAAGTTCTTCATTATTTGAGAGTTTTCCATGCACGTAGAGCTTATTCTCTTGAAAACTCCAGCAACTACTATAATATTATTTTATTGTGTGCCCATCTTTTCTTGATCAACTTGAGGCTTCTTCCCGTGAATGTTAGTAATTTCTAGATTTTATTGAAAATGGATCACTAATTTCCAACACTCCCCCTTGATCCATTTTCGGGATATTCCAGACTTATGTTATAAAGTCTCGGACGTACCTTGAAATTTCTCTTGTAATTTATCCCATGCCTTTTATTTTGTCTTCGTTCCACGATCCCTTGCATTCTCTTGTTGAAACACTTGCACTTGCCTCTGAATATGCATGTCTTTTCTTCAACGATGTCCCATATGTCTCAGGGCATCGAAATGTTCTTAGTTGTAGTTGTTAGCTCGGGCTCAGGCTCTGGCTCTCGTAGGTTCTGGCTCTGACTCCGGCTTGGTTCTGGCTCTGGCTCCGTTGGCTCTCGCTCGGGTTCTGGCCTTCTTAGTTGAGAATGGTGAGGACAAACGCCCATAACCATCCGATGTGCCTATCTCTGGCTTCACAGTCCCTTACAACTCGCTCAGTTACGAACCTGGGCGAATCTGGCTCTGATACCATGTTAGAAAAAATATTTTGGATGTGAGCGCTGCGGAAGCATGGGTTTTGTATTAGTTATAATTTTTGGTTTGTGATGTGTGCAAGTGTATGGTATAGTTTGTAGATGATGGACAAGGGACAAGGTAGGATAGTTCAAGGATAAAAAACATGATTATGGGGGAAAATAGTTTCATTAATTAAAGGAAATAATTTGATAGAGGTACAATAGAGATCTTGACCTCTCATGGTGGAGGGTTTACCTCTCACACAAGGTGGATCTCACACTCTCGGTGGAGGTTTTCCCTCACATGATCAACATTCAAGCCTATTTATAGGCGTGAATCACCGCCATTCTCCACCGACATTAGTACAAAAAATAATATAATATTATAAGTTTGCTTTTTATCTTTTGCTTGTGCGGCTTCTTCCGCATCTTCTAGTCTCTTCTCCATTTTTCTGCATTTTTCTATTCTTCAGCAGCTTTTGTTGACTTTTCTTTGGCCTTTTTGCTGTCCACGTGTTCTGCTACCCACGTACCAGAAAGTTCTTCATTATTTGAGAGTTTTCCATGCACGTAGAGCTTATTCTCTTGAAAACTCCAGCAACTACTATAATATTATTTTATTATGTGCCCATCTTTTCTTGATCAACTTGAGGCTTCTTCCCGGGAATGTTAGTAATTTCTAGATTTTATTGAAAATGGATCACTAATTTCCAACAGAAAGAGAAGTGAGTGCAATTGGCCAAACTAACCACGAGAACTTAGTGCATTTACTTGGATTCAGCGATCGTGAGGGTCAACACCGATTACTAGTGTATGAATTCATGAGCAACGGTAGTATGGAAGATTTTCTTTTCGGCTCTTCAAGGCCTAGCTGGTGCAAAAGAATAGAAATTGCCTATGGTGTTGCGAGGGCCCTCTCTTGCTTGCATGAGGATTGCACCAGTTATAATCCACTGCAACATCAAGTCGCAAAATATTCTTATTGATGGCTCTCTCACTGCAAAAATATCAGACTTCAGATTAGCTAAGTTCTTGATGGCAAACCAAACATGGACCACCACTGGCGTAAGAGGAACCGGTAGTTATTTAGCGCCAGAATGGTTCAGGAATATGCCTATTTCTGCCAAAGTAGACGTTTACAACTTTGGCATTTTGTTGCTTCAGCTCATCTGCTGCAGAAAGAACCATGAGCCGGAAGCCTAAAGTGAAGCTCAAAGTGTATTTGTCATGACTGCCACCATGACAGGAGTCTACTTGTGCTAGTGGAGAGTGACGAGGAGGTGTCAAGCGACATAAAGATGGTGAGAAGATTTGTGATGATGGCACTGTGGTGCATCCAGGAAGACCCCGCTTTGAGGCTAACCATGAAGAAAATCACTCAGATGCTGGAAGGAGCTGTTGAAGTCTCAGTCCCCCCCAGATCCAAGCTCTTTTATTAGTTCAATATGATTTTGATTATTTAGACAACTGGCGTCTGTAATAATGAAAAGTATCTATATGGTCTGTAAGTGCACCTACGCCAGAATAAACATTGTCATAATATGTTCACATAAATCTAGCTTCAATAAGCTAAATCTTCCTAAAGTTTGAAATTCACTAGCATGTTGGCAATTGTTGGCAAAATTGTTTTAAATCTCTTAGGAATTCTTCATGGATCATATTCCATTGTGTCGCAGGTAAAACTAATGTGACCCCATCAATGCATTTCCATCGACCATTTTGCTTTATCAAAATTGCATTGGATGCAGTAAAAGAGTATCTTAACCTCATCAAAGCAAAACAGATCTTATCTGCTAAATTTGAATGGTGAGAAACCATATGAAACTTGCTGATCCTCAAGTCGAGGATCACTACCCTGAACTCCCAATTTCAAAAGGTCTGCTGCTTTTCTATTCACTCAGATGGGACTTTTACTTCCTTTTGGCAACCAACTTCATATAGATCAAAGAAATCAGAGTCCGCAAATCACGTGGTTGGAAGAATAATCAAACGAACTTTCTTCTCGATTGATCTGTTGAGAAATTGCGTGAAGTGACAAAAGAAAGACAATACTCTAGGCGTACATATACCTTTCCAAATGATCATTGGAGATCTTGTATAAGCCACTCAGCAAGTTACTGTTAATGCCATTGGACAATGGGTCCAAACTGGAGGAAATCGAAAATTACCAAGACAATGGAAAGACCCAGAAGATCCAAATCTAGCATCGATTTGCATCAGAAAATTGAAAGGTTCGATTTCATAGTTGTTTTTGTCAGCCATGGGGTCTGCCGGCTCGTTTGCTATCGTTCTAATGTCATTTTTATTCAACAAAACGTACGATATTTGGGTCAAGGTCTTCGTCTTTTGTTTGTTTCACTTTGGAATGGTCTGCTTGCGCCAATTTTATAGAAGTAGATGAATGCCCTTAATGCACCAGGTGAAGCAAAAAAAAAAAAAATTATTCGGATATGATAAAAATTTTAAGAGGAAGGGAGATTACTCTGTGTTAAGGCTAGGGCATAACACGGGTTTATAAAGTTTTATAATGGATTTACAGATTGCCTAGCAAAGGGGACTGTCGGTAGCGGGATTTCAACCCCAGCATGCTGCGCAAAGAGTTCAAATCTTACTAGCGGCGAAGTAGAGATTTATTGCACATAAACACCGTAAAAATACGAGGTGTCTCTTGTTACTTAAAAAAATCTCCAAGGTGGAAAAACGAGGTGAGGAAAATGATGTTGAAGGCTTCAATTTTCTCGCCAATTTGAACTCCCATGATGCAACAAATACCACAATCCCCTTAACTGCGATGAAATGTAGGGAGAAGCATGACGGTTAGTTGCTAAGGGTTAACAAATTAAATCCCTAAATTTATGAAAATGTTTCGAAATATATAATAGGCAAAAAATTAAGTGTCAATAGTGAGGGTCCAAGCAAGAGCCATGTCTATCCAGCCCAATTTGTGAGTAAACCAAGCTCCTTTCAAGTTCATCCATCTCTAATCTTCATTACCTGGACGTCCTAAGAGGTATCCGGACTTGGTTTGTTTACCGAGCATAGAATCAAAGTTTAAAGTTGAGCATGTTAGCTTTCCAAGCTTCGATGGGTGCCCACCATATTTTTATTAAGTTATTGACTTGATACTTCATTGATCCTCTATAAGCTCTAAATGCTCTATGTTTTTATGTTATTAGTCTATTACATGTCCTAAAACTTATTATAAAAGTGTAATCAAATCCTTAAACTTAAAAAAAAAAAAAATGTACAATCAAATTTTAAAACTTTTGAAATTGGTTTACTCAAGTTTCTACATTAACTCCGCCCTATTTGGTTCTAAGAAAAAGTTGATGCGACTTTTTTTACCATTTTTTTTAAGAAAGATGTGTTGATGAGGTTGCCACGTTAGATATTAAAAAATATAAATGAAATAAAAAAGAAAAAGAATTGATTTTAAGATTTTAAAAAAATAAAATATTGAAATAAAAATTTGGAAAAAAAGAAGAAGAATCAAACATAGGAGAAGCTGCGAAGGATAGCATAGATGCAGTAAAGGAAACACACACGCCGCCCATGCATCAGCGAGGGGCCAACGTCCCACACCAGACTTAGGTAAGTCAGCGCGACCCTTGCGAGTTGCGACCACCTTCGCATTTTGAAAATAAGAATAAAAATAAAGTAAGCGTGCGGGAGACGAGTCAGCCACCCTCGTCACTTGTCAACAAGGACCTTGCCACTAGCTACTCTCGCTCCTCCGACAATTACGGCCGCGACCCTTGCTCAGATTTACGACAAATGATGACCCTGGTACAGATTTGAGAAGATCGAAGGAGGAAGCCGTGTTTGGCCGCGAGGGGGTGAACCTCTAGTGAATGGCAGATTTGAGCGAGAATAGAGATCTCGTTGCCATGGAAGCTTAAGAATCAGCACTAACTACGGCTGTGAAACGAAGTAGCTGAATGCAAAAATTGATGGAGCCGATTCTGGAGCATGATTTTCTCTTTTAAGTTTTCTTCTTCTTCTTCCCTAATTTTATTTTTCTAAAGTTTCGAAAACAACTGATTATAGTTTAATTGCAACATCCAACATTTAGCTTAAATATCTTCTAATATTGTTCTTCTAAATTGGCTGACGTGACATCCATATCAACGCATTTCCTTTTGAACAACAATAAAAAAACCATATCAATTTTTTTTGATAGCCAAATTTAACAGAGTTAACGGAGCAATTTAATGTACGCAAATTTGATGTATGCAATTTTTTGCAAAATATATGCCGAATTATGTCCATCAATCATTAATATAGTCATTCCTCTCGAAGCTGCACAAGACTCAATTGCAGTCTGAGCAGCAAGCATTAGATCACCCCCAACGACACGGTTCACAATCGCGTGGAGTACGCCGCTCACGTCGAAAACATTCCTCGCCTCGCTTACCTCCTCGGGCAAAGCACAATCCATCGGCGTGCTTCAGAGCACGAGGAAGAAGGAGGAGAAGGAGGAGAAGGAGGAGGTAATTGTCTGCACGGGGAGAACCTCCATCGCACGAAACAAAGCAACAGATTTCTCGTGGATAGACGTTGCCATCTCCTGCATTTCTATATTTCCCAGCGGAAGACGACAATGGAGGGAGAGCACCGGACAGTGTGGCGAGCGTGTGCTGACGTGTCAGTTGTCGGGGTCGTGTTAGGTGTGCTGCACTGCTGTGTACGTTTCGCGGGTCGCGGGGGGGATTGATTAGGAGTGTTGTTTTTTTCTTGTGAAGTCCATTAGCGATCTGATTAAAGTCAAAATTAGACGGTTCACAATCAGATCCGCTTGATGCGGGACACCACAGCAAAATTTCCACATACGTACGAGCATTGAAACGTTCAATTTCCACGAAGTGATCTGTGATCGCTTTGATTTCCACAGGAATCGAGTCCTTTGTATTTCGGTCAAAAAAAAAAAAAAAAACAATTTCCACTCCCAATATCTCCTCCTCAAGACCTAAAAGATGTTTCGGTCAAAGTCTTCTAAATTTGTCTGTTTCTTCTTGGGAAATTTCAGGGTCACGACCGAAGATTAATGGATCCGCCCAAGCGGACCCGCCTTTTTCTAAATTTTCACGTAACTGGGGACTTCTTAGTCAACTGATGTGGTAATGCACTAACAATGGTAGCAATTTACCATCAATAAATGCAATGATAAGTCATTAACTTTTTTTAGAAATTTATTACTCAAAACAAAAATTTAGTGGTGAAATTTATAACTTTCATATAAAGTAATAACTTACCGTATAGGTCCGCTTACAAGGTAGTAATACCAATTTCAAGTGGAAGGCAAGTTGTCCGATTATTTAGAAATTGACCATTTAAAACTAAATCGTAGCAGTGAAATTAGTAAGTTACCACATAAGTCCTTACAAGTTACAAGTTAGTAAATTTCTAATAAAGTGGCAAATTTTCTATTGGAAAGAAAATCATGAAGAAATTACTCAAATCTCTCTCGAACTTTGCAATAGTATATATTTGCCCCTGAACTTTGACCATATGGTAAAGTCATTATTCTAGATAGATATATGTGTTTTGTTTTTGGTCAAAGATAGTTGATAGATATACGGGTTGACATGGGCAAAGGCTGTCCGCCGTGAACGACGGGACGTACGGGAGAGACTCCGGTAGCTTGGAAAGTAGGCAGTCTCTATAAGAACGTTCGTTTCATCCTTAAGTTCGAAGTAGCTCAACTCAAGGAGCACGCCTGTTTCATCAAACATGGCTTCAGTTATACTAGGAATCCTTCTCCTACTCGTTCCACTTCCCCTTTCCGCCGAAGCTCAGATCCGCGGCAACTTGACCTTGGGCTCCTTGTTGACGGCGAACGATCAGAACTCTTCCTGGCTGTCGCTGTCGGGCGAGTTTGCCTTCGGGTTCCGGAGAATGGGAACAGGAGCTCATTTGTTGGCTATATGGTTCGAGAAGATAGAGGACAAGACCATCGTCTGGTCGGCGAATGGCGATAATCTAGCGCCCGAAGGTTCGAAAGTCCAGTTGACCGCCAACGGCGGGCTGGTGCTTACCGACCCAAGAGAGAGAGAGCTGTGGTCTTCTGGCCTGAACGGCAATGGCTTAGCGTATGCGGCCATGCTCGACACGGGGAACTTCATCCTAGCAAGCGCGAACCACGTCAACTTGTGGGATTCGTTCAGCCAACCAACGGATACAATATTGCCTACGCAGCAGTTAGATCTTGGGGCTAATGTTAAAGCTCGCTATTCCGAAATGAATTACTCCACCGGGAGATTCCTCTTCGCACTGCAAACCGACGGAAATCTCGTGCTCTATGCCACTCCTACCCCGCTGGGAGTCTCAGATGCATACTGGGCCACCAACACCATCACCGCTGGCCGTATGGGCTTCCGGTTGATATTCAATCAAAGTGGTCAGGTCTACCTCACGGACAGGAATGGAAAAATACTCAACACCATCACCGCAGAACTAGTTCCAACAAGCGGATATTACCAAAGAGCGATCCTTGAATACGACGGGGTATTTAGGCAATATATCCACCCTAAGACGGCAAATTCAAGTTCTGGCCGGCTTATTGGCTGGTCGAGGGTCTCTGCCCCAGTCCCACAAAATTTATGCACGAGCATCGCCCAACAGATTGGCAGTGGAGCTTGTGGCTTCAACAGCTACTGTACTCTTGGAGATGATCTGAGGCCTCGATGCCAATGCCCACCTGGATATACTCTGTTAGATTCAACGAACGAGATGAACGGATGCATACAGGCCTTCGCACCACAGAATTGTAACGGAAGTAGGCGTGAAACAGACCAATTCGATTTGCTTGAAATGCCCAATACAAACTGGCCAGAGTCTGATTACGAGCGTAGCGTGGCACAAACCGAGGACTGGTGCAGAGAGGCTTGCTTGGCTGATTGTTTTTGCGCAGTCGCCATTTTCGGTGATGGAATTTGCTGGAAAAAGAAGATCCCTCTTTCAAATGGAAGGAAGGATTCATCGGAGGCTGGAACTAAAGCTCTGATCAAGGTCCGGATACATAACAGGACTTCAAAATCTCTTTAGCAAGGGCACGGATGACGAGTTCCAGTACTCTTCTATAATTATATTCTTTGTCACATGTTATTTCTTGAGTATTCTTAGCTATGGCATTGTCGCTCCTGCTGGCCTTTTCGTTCCTGTAATAGTTACTGGTGCATCTTATGGGCGTTTGGTTGGAATGTTGATTGGTTCTCATTCCAATCTTAACCATGGTCTTTTTGCTGTGCTGGGTGCTGCTTCTTTTCTTGGTGGATCTATGAGGATGACAGTTTCTCTATGTGTAATCCTTTTGGAACTGACGAACAATCTGCTGTTGCTACCCTTGATGATGGTTCTTCTTATTTCAAAGACTGTAGCTGATGCTTTCAAGGGCAACATCTATGACCTTATCATGAAAGCAAAGGGCTTTCCTTACCTTCAGACCCATGCCGAGCCATATATGAGACAATTAACAGTTGGTGATGTAGTGAGTGGGCCCCTTCAGCTGTTTCATGGCATCGAGAAGGTCGCTAATGTGGTACATGTGTTGCGAACTACAAGGCACAACGGTTTTCCTGTAATTGATGAACCTCCACATTCAGAGTCCCCCTTTCTGTATGGTTTAATTCTCCGTGCTCATCTGATGGAGCTTTTAAAGAAGAAAGCTTTTTTGTCTCATCCAGTTCCGACGGATACGATACTACCAACGCAAAAGTTAGATTTGGGGGTTGTTGTTAGAGCTCGCTATTCCGAAATGAATTACTCCGTTGGGAGATTCCTCTTCGGACCGCAACTCGATGGAAATCTCGTGCTCTATGCTACTCGAATCGGCTTCCGGTTGATATTCAATCAAAGTGGTCGGGTGTACCTCACGGCTAGGAATGGAGCAGTACTCCATAACGTTACCTCAGACGAAGTTCCAACCAGCGGATTTTACCAAAGAGCGATCCTCGAATATGACGGAGTCTTCAGGTAATATGTCCACCCTAAGACAGCAAATTCGAGTTCTGACAGGGCAATAGGCTGGTCCATGGTCTCTTCCCCGGTCCCTCCAAATATATGCACGAGCATGCATCGACGTACCGGTACTGGAGTTTGTGGCTTCAACAGCTACTGTACTCTTGGAGCTGATGCGATTCAGAGGCCCCGATGCCTTTGCCCACCTGGATATACTCTGTTAGATTGGATGAACGAGATGAACGGATGCAGATAGGACTTCGCACCACAGAGTTGTGACGAAAGTAAGCTTGAAATAGACCAGTTTGTTTTGCTTGACAGCCCCAATACAAACTGGCCGTACAATGATTATGAGGTTCGCAAACCGAAAACAGAGGACTCGTGCCGAGAGAGGAAAAAAACTATTAGTCCACAAATAAGTTAAATTATAATAAAAGCCTAGAATGAATTTATACTAAAACTATTAGTCCACCATCAATTAATATTATTCATTATTTCAATTTGACAAATTTAACTCAATTCAGATAATTCATAAAACTTGGAGAGAGGAAAAAAACAAGCCATGCACATTCTGGACTTATGCGTCAAACTTGTCGGAAGAAAATAGAAAAAAAACTTGGAAAGTGAATTGTATCACGGAAACTAAGAGTCAAAAGAGAAAAAAAGAAAACTAGATTTTTATTATTATTTTTTTATTTTCGGATTTATACATTTAGAAATCATTTATTGAAATTTTTTAAAATTGATCTCGTGTATCGGAATCATGTGTCAAAAACTCATATGTCGAAATTCCAACTCAAGTATTGAGAAAGTTGACTAAGTGTCAGATTTTCCGACACACGTTGACTGAGTGTCTATGAGTGTCCGAGAGTGTTAGACATGTGTGGAGTGCCCGAAACCACAAGAAAGCTCTCGAAGAGTGTTGGTGCTTCATAAGTTCCAACCAAGTGATGGTGAATTACAGACAATGTTAGCAATTCGCCAACATTAAATGGAAGAGTTGATTATCACCTTTCTTAGAAATCATCACTCAAAGTTAAAAAAAAAACTTAGCAATGAAACTAGTAATTTAAGAGTGAATATGATAAATTACCAATATGGGTCTCGCTATAAGTTAAGTTACTAGAAAAGTAAGGAATTTGCCATTGGAAATATAACCTTGGTTATTAACTTACCATGGGAATAAGTAACTCACTAACGTAGGCCCGCTTTTGGCTTAATAAGTCGCAACAATTTGAGATATTTATTGACACCAATTCAATCTTGAATTGTAAAACTCCCTCATTAAAGTTAGTAAGTAGCAGTGAAATTAGCAACATGTCTGCTCTCTCTTAAGGTAGTAAGTATCACGTAAAGTACGAGCGGAAAGTCTTACTTAACTTATTTAGGAGGTTGTCTTTGGAGATTATCAATATAGTTAAGGACTGTGAAAGTAGTAATTTTTCGAAGTAAGCTTGCTTTTAGATTAACAAGTTACAACCGGTGAAATAATAAATTATCAACTTCTTTAGAGATTGACCACGTATCTGATGAACCCACTTGAAAAATTTTAAAGCACTTGAGAGTTCACTACGTGACGTAGGGGTGATAACATCATGATTCCACTAGAGAGTTACTAATTGCTTGACGGGCTCACTCGTAAAATTTTAAATCACTTGGTGATCTGCCACTATATACCAGATTCTAACGAGATAAAATCTTCATTTTGTATGTTAAAGCACTGGGTCATCTAGATAAAGTTACTATTTGAGGATGATAACATCATTTTATCATTGGTTAGTTACTAATTGACCGAAAGGGCCTCATTGTAAAACTCTAGAAAACTATTTTGTATTTTCCTGATAATTTACCGGTCGATTGACAGTTTACCTTAAAAAATCTGAAACACTTGCTAATCTACTGCTAGATGTCAAGGTGCTGGATTTATAATCTTGTTGACAGGTGACGAGAGACGCTCTCGAATTCTATAAAGGGCGCTGGTTTTCATCCTTGAGGCTGCATTAGCTTGACTCAAGGAGCACCTCCAGTTTCCATCTCATATGGCTTCAGTGATGCTCCGAATCCTTCTGCTGCTTGTTACCCTTCCACTTTCCGCCAAAGCTCAGACCAACGGCAACCTCACCTTGGGCTCCTCGTTAACGGCGGATGAATACTTTCATTTTCTGTTCTCATCTTCAGGCTCCATCCATCTCGGACTTGGTCCCCAGTCCATCCATCCATCTCGGACTTGGTCCCAGTCCCTCGCAGACTTCCTGATCGTCACGGTTTCAATTTCGAGCACCATTCTATATAAATTTCCCGAGACTTCTTTATAATTATAATCAGCGAAAGGTCGCGTGTATTTTTATGTTAGACGCTAATGATTCGACGTAGAAACATATGAATTAATGAAGTCGATGGGTTTGGATATGCCATATCCGTTACATGTCAATGAGAGTTAGCAGCATTTCAAAGCCTTTTACCAGATCTTGAATTGGCGATGGTCAGACCACGTTTCTGTGACTTGACAATCAGCTTCCGTACGGGATTGCTGTAACTATTGTGCTTTGAAATGAAGAAACGAGGCAGTTCCGTTCTCAACTTGCTCTCGGTGTCTCAGGTCTTCCAAATTCCTGTTGTTCCTTGAAAAATATGAGGGTCCCCGCAAGCTTGTGGTGTAGCCTCGCCGTTTTCTAAATTTGAAAGTTTTCTTTCACCATTGATTTCTATAGAAAAAGGGGTAAAAAGAAATTTAAATTGATAAAGATATAACCATCAGAAAAATTTAATATCAATAATACTATTATAAGATAATTTTTTGTAAACTTTGTTGGGTGTTGGTTTGCAAAACAAACAAAAATGCTTTTCTTCTTTGTCCCACATAGAAAAGTTAGTATGAGATAGGCCACTTAATGTGTGAGCTTTTCTAGTTTGCTTAGAAACAAGGTTAGGGTGTGGGCTATACCTCATAATACCCGCATGCCGGATGCACAAATAATTACGCGATTATTAAGTGCAGTTGACTTGCTTGCGTGCTCGTAGTATAATTAGCACTAATCCCCTATCCTTTTATCTTATTCCATACGGTTATCTTGTTTCCATATGATTATCTTGTTAATCAAAACATAGTATTTATTTTATTTTTAGCTTTTTTTTTCAAAATTATTAAATTTGGAATTTTTTTTATTAAAAATAGTAATATTTTTTTATTATTTTTTATTCCGAATTTTTATATCTCTTCAAGTTGTCGTTTGGAAAACATACCAGTTCAATTAGCAACCTTTCTTGACTAGTCTTTTGCAATCTTACTAGTTCATTTTGTAACTTTTCCCGAAGGTATGTCTTTGTTCAATAAGACCAACATAAATATGTTAGGTTTTGAGAAAATGGTTCGCTAGTATTTTTTTTTTCAAGTCTTATTTCCAAAAACTACAACCATCTTTTGGAATTGTTTTCCTCGAGAGATTCAGGAGAAATATTAGAATTGCTTTATAATATTCTTATCGAGACTTTGTTGTATTCTAGAGGAAATTTGTTGGTAACTATTAACAACTTTATGGGAGCAAATAAATCCCTAAGAAAGTGATATCATGTCTCAAAATCTCACTTTATTGTTCAACCCAATTTCAAAGTCGATTTTCCAATAAAAATATAAGTAATAAGATACTTTAAGGGCGCGTTTGGTAACCATTCTGTTCCTAGGAACAATAAAATTTCTGATTCTTGAATAAAAAAAAGAATAGAAATGCGTTTAGTAACTACATAAAATTTCTATTCCAAATCTTTTTCAATTACCTTTTTAGATGAGTGTAAATTTGATATTGAATTCTCATGGACCACTCACCAATATAATTGTCTTCTTATAAATGAAGAAATCATATTATATTTTATTATATTTCCAATTTAAAAAGAATTTGAATTTAGAATTCTATTCCATTCTAAAATTCTATCAAATCATAGAAATTCTATTGATTAATTATATTTATACTAATTTTACCAAAAAAAATTATATTTATACTAAGTAATAAAAATATTAACTAATCAAATTTTTATTAAATAGTAAATAATAAACTATAGTACAAACTATAAATATAAATACTAAATAATAAATTAAAATACAATTAAATATGCATTCTACATATAGGAAAATTTCAATTCCTATTTCAAATCATTTTTGTTTACTTTTTAAATAATTTTATTATTTGTTTCCTTTATTTATTTTTCTTTTTTCTTCTTTTCCTTTCTTTCTCCCTTTCTTCTTCTCCTTCTCCTTCTCCTTCTTCTCCTTCTCCATCTTCTGCTTCTGCTTCTTCTTCTACTTCTGCCTCTCCTCCTCCTTCTCTTCCTCCTTCTACTTCTTCTCCTTCTCCTTCTGCTCCTTCTTCTTCTTCTTCTTCTGCTTCTACTCCTCCTCCTCCTCCTCCTCCTCCTCCTTCTTCTTCTCCTCCTTTTCCTTCTCCTTCTCCTTCTTCTTTAAGGTGGTCGATCATCGGCCTTAGGATGATCTATGACCAGCCAGGCGAGGGCCGGCAACCTCATCGGAGCGTTGCTAGCCCTTGGCGAGGCCGTGCCTCATCAGTCAAGCCTTGGCTGGGCGAGCGGCCTCGCCCAGATTTGGCGAGGCCGAACTCGTCTAGCCGTCGGTGGGGCTCGACCTCGCCAGGTTACCGCGAGGTCGTCCTCGCCTTGGCCCAACAACATTGACCTTGTAGTGCCTTGGTGAAGTCAAGCCCCGCCAGTGGCTGGGTTGAGCCTCGCCAGGCCAGGCGAGGCTCGCTGGTGGCCGAGGGAGGCCTAGATGAGGCTCGCTTGGCCACCGGCGAGGCTTGGCCTTAGGCAATGCTCGCCGGTGGTTGAGTGAGGCCTAGGCGAGGCCCACCTCGTCGATGGCTGGGCAAGCCTCCGATGAGCTTGTCGGCACTCGGTGGCAGACGGCAGGGGGTGGTGGCAGCAACAGGGGGCATGGCAGCGGTAGACAAAAATGGTGGCAGCGACAGCACTTGAAGAATAAGAGAAAGGGAAGAAGAGTAAGAAGAAAGAAGAGGAAAAAAAAATAGGTTGACTTGATTATAGAATTGTTCCCGAGAATAAAAAAAAAGAATAATTTTTTTTTTATTGCAAGTGGTGCTAAAGTCTCGTGGTGAAATGTTTGCCTTCCCAAAAATGAAGGGGGCTTAGGTATTCGTACTCTAAGGGAGAACAACATTGCGTCCATGCTCAAACATATTTGGATTCTTTTCTCGGATAAAGAATCCCTGTGGTGTAAGTGGATTCATTCCAATTTCTTGAAGTGGAAAAAATTTTCGGTGGTCCCTTGCCCTACTCATTGCTCTTGGGCCTAGAGGAAGTTATTAGATCTTCGTGATCAATTTCAGCAATATTTCAGATGGAGCATTGGAAATGGGAGGTCGGTCTCCTTTTGGTTCGACCCTTGGCACCCGAATGGTCCTTTATACAAGATCTTTTCTAATAAGGATATTTATCGCTCGAGTATATCCCACTCTGCTTCAGTTGCTGATGGTTTTGCTACTCCTATGGGCTGGTATATCATTAACATCATGGCTAATTGGTGGAATCCCCTTCCGGTATTCAACCAAGAGGAGGATCGGTTTCAGTGGCTTCCGCACCCATCCGGTCGCTTCTCCATTGCTTCTGCCTGGGATTTGATCCGACCGAAGCGTAATGTCATCTCGTGGGCTTCTTTTGTTTGGAATACTGCCTTGCCTCCAAGATATCAAACGCATCTTTGGCTTATTTCGCGCAATCGGTTGACGACTCAGGTTTTGCTCATCTCTTATGGTAGGATCCTCCCTACAAATTGCCCCCTTTGTTCGTGCAGACCTGATTCTATAGATCATTTGTTCTTTGCTTGTCGTGCTTCGGATAGTCTTATTTCATTTTGGGCAGCAAGATTCAACCTAGTGTGGCGAAACAAGCATTGGGTGGATAATTTGGCCTGGGCTTCCAAGCGGTTTATGGGGAAGAGTTTTTATCAGATCCTGGCTCGGTTTAGTTTTGGTGCAATGTGTTATATCATTTGGAAAGAGCGGAACAATGTGTTTTTTTCAGAATCAGACTCTCTTTCTTCCAGCGATGAAAATGCATCTTCAGAAGGCTATCAAAGATAAGGCTATGACCTTTAAACATGTTCCTAATGTACCCATAAATAGAAGACTTCAACAAAGCTGGAACATCCATCCTTCTATTTTTGATTGATGGAGGTTTTCTAGTTTTTGTTGTCTTTTGTTTCCTTTTGTTGTTGTTGCTCCTTTTTTCTGGGAACTATGGCACCCTTAAACTCGTTATAGACTTTTGTCTTCTTGAGTGTCTGTTTTTGTTGGTGCCAGGCCTCCCTCTTGTATTCTTTCTTGCAAAATCAATATATTACTTACCTTTAGCAATTTTTTTTTTATTCTTGATTCTACTCCAAATCTGTTTTTGGAAATAAAATTTTACTCAACGTGATTCTGTTCCAAAACTACTCTCAGAAATAAAATAATAGAAATAAATATTGTTTGGCAAGTTAACAATTGGGCCCTAAGAAAAAAGAAACAAACAAGTAATACTATTATAACACTAGATATATGCGTTGACATGGGCAAAATCTTTCCACAAATTTGGTTCAAACAAGTTGTGGGAAAGACTCCGGGAGCATACAGAGTATAAAATCTATAAAGAATGATGGTTTCATTCATAAGGCTGAAGCAGCTCCACTCAAGGAGCACGCAAGTTTCATCTAACATGGCTTCAGTGATGTTAAGATTCATTCTAGTACTTGTTTTATAAGTTACCAGCAGAGTAAGAAACTTACCAACTTCAAGTAGAATACAATTTACCACTCAAAATGAAAGCTTAGCCATGAAATTAGTACCATAATAGTGAAATTAGTAACTTCGAGTTCATTGTGAGAGTGCTAGTATTAACAAAATAAAGGAGTTAGGGAAGAGAATAAGAACACAAGATTTATAGTGGTTCGGCTTAATCCAAGCCTACGTCCACTCTCCCACGCTAACAGCCTTCTTGGCTGGATTCCAATATGCAATCAACAAGAGATTACAACTTCGAGTGCAAACACTTAGTATATCACACTATCTCACTAAGTCACTCTCTTGGTATTTCTCTCACGATTACAAACGTTTAAGCTCTCAAGAGACAAGTATATGATTGAAGGTCGCTCAGACTTTGGAATTATAAATTTTACGCTTCGTCTCTTACTTGTTCATCGGTCCATGATCTCCTTAAATACTCCTCCACTTCCAAACTACCCGTTGGACAGCATCCCGGAGAATCGTCTTCCAATATACCCATTGGACAGCTCTGTATCTAGAAGATTTGGTAGCCGTTGAGTGACAAAGGTAGAATCCCAAAATGATTCCGATCGCCCATACAAACGAAATCTTGGTTTCCATAAGTAAAGCTTCTTCGTATAGAAAGTTCTTGTCTTCAACATCCAATTGTCAATCAATTAGATTGAATCAATCAAATCAATCTTGATGTGAAATCCAAACCAGATCACTAGCCGTTATATGATTGGGCTTGAGTTACGTTCTGTCGAATTCTGGATGTAAAGTCTGAGAGTAATAGACTTTACAATCTGAGTCTGTAGACTTTACAGTCTGGGTCTGAACATATCTGCTTCTGAACAGATTTAGCTTTAAGGTCTGTACCTAGTTCAGCTTCAGCATAGAGTCTGTCTTCTGGTTCATCATTTACGTTCAGTCTGGAATTAGTCAGAGTGAGCAGACTTCTGATGTAGAACAGACTTTGATACTAAAGTCTGGGAATCTTCAGACTTTGAGTCTTGAGTCTGGCAATCTTCAGACTTTGACACAGAAGTCTGGAAATCTTCAAAATATACTCTGGACATGTGTTACGTTCAGTCTTTTGGCCGTCTTCTGACTTTGATAATATCCTCTACATGTTCTAACATCCGCATGGTCTATTACTCAACCATCAAACATGTTAGTAGCCTTTGATTTATTTTGTCATCTTCAAAACATCATAAGGGATTTCCCTAACAATCTCCCCCTTTTTGATGATGACAAAACAATCTCTGAATATGCAGATTTGTAAACACACTTTTATTAATTTAAATCAAAGGATATCAGAAGATAACAAATAGATTGAGCATAATAATATTTAGAAAATAATCGCAGCTCAATATTATGCAATAAATAATATCAACCAATCAGCACATATGCATATTCATATCTTCTCCCCCTTTTTGTCATAATCAAAAAGCGATAATAATGGATTCACGTAGAGAATGATAACAAATATCTTGCATGAATCACAATTTCCAAAAATCAGCTTTTATCGAATATTAAAGATATGCAATATAGCTCACTTTGATTATATCAGCAAATATCCAATAAAAATCACGGATGCATCATAACTTGCACGTACCCTTTTTGTCATAAAATTAATAAAAGATTTGTTAATGACAAAAGGTAATAAAAGATGCACTAACCGGATTTTTTAGAATAAATTCTGACACATTTACCTTTCATTCCATCCATAATAAGATCACGATCAATCCAAAAAGATTTTTCCATAATTGATCAATGCTCCCCCTCAATTTGTTGCCTTTTTGAGATGATCACGATTCTTTTCCTTTTCTTTTGGATTTGCTTTCTCCCCCTGTCATCATGACAGCATTTGCGAATAGAAACAATTGTTGCTTGTGCACATTGAATAGAATATTTTTCCAGTATTTTCTTTATAGCAACAACATCCGCAACGATCACTTGCATTTTGAAATTCGAGGCAAAATTTTATTTTCTTCAATTAAGCTCTTCTCGAATTCAACCTGCATCAACTTAATACACTTTTTCCACAAATAATATCCATGTAATATATAATGCCATTTCTTCAAATAAATAAGTTGAATAGCATATATAAAATTATCAAATATTAAAATTCAGAACTATTCAACCTTCCGTACGACACATAAGGGATTTCCTCAACAATTTGCAAAATTTTGCATAAGGAATGGAATCTTTGAACCTCCAGAAGATAGAATAAAATCTTCATGGTTTTTTGATCGAGTTTTCCAAAATCCATATGGAAGATTCTTTTGTGACCTGCAAATTCTTATATAATAGATAATCATCTTTGCAAGAATGTCACGAAATATCTTCCTTTGATTTGTGGATCAAACTTGCTAGATATAATATATCTTCTAAGAATATAGCAAGAATATCCATGAATATGTAGTAATATCTTTCGAGATCAAAGTGATTTCCTTGAGCATAAATTTCAGATATGCATTTTGCATAAGGAAAATAGATATTTCTGTCACGTGCCAAAATTGCAATATCTTATATTTATGACAAAATATATTCGCAATATAATAAACAATCATCCAAAATCATGATAAATGCACGTAGAAATTTGCAAGGCGGGATAAAAATATTCTCTTACCCATGGTATATGTTTGCAATATACCATTGATTAAAAAAACATGGAGATGCATTTCTGATTGCATCATGATTTGCATAGATTTGCGATCATTCATCCCTTAAAGAATTTCTTGCAATCAACTCATTTCCCTTTTCGGTATCCATTAATTTGGATCCTTCCATGACGTTAGAGCAAAATATATAATCTCCAAATATTCTTTATTAATTCATCATAACAGAGTATTCAAAGAAAGAATATTACGCGCAATGATATTTTGAAAAATAAATTCTCACTTAGTCATAGTACGATAAAAACATAGAGAATATCTTGCATCATCACGTAAAACAGATTTTCACTTTGCAAAATATGATTAAATCTGAGAGTATAAAATTAGACAAAATAATCTGAAATATCTTAAATAATCACACGTACTAAATCAAATCTCAACTCACAAATCACAAAAACAAATCATACGATTCTTTCTTCCATAAAGCAAAATAAAAAATATGATCATTATAAAATATGAATCAATCAATGATATATCGAATTTCAAGCATAATGATAATTATGTGCCCAAAAACATTTCTTACCAACTTCTTCTTTTCCTTTATTTCCTTGATTTCTTCATCGGATTCTGAGTCTGGTTCTGAATCAGATTTTGATTCTGAGTCTGGCAATCTTCAGACTTTGACACAGAAGTCTGGAAATCTTCAAAATATACTCTGGACATGTGTTACATTCAGTCTTTTGGCCGTTTTCTGACTTTGATAATATCCTCTACATGTTCTAACATCTGCATGGTCTATTACTCAACCATCAAACATGTTAGTAGCCTTTGATTTATTTTGTCATCTTCAAAACATCATAAGGGATTTTCCTAACACATTGCCCATTTCAGAACTGTATCGTTCTCTTGTTGATAAGTAAATAGTTCAACTTGATAAAAAGGTTGCCACTCAACTTTTACTGGAAACTCGTAACAGTGAACAAGTTTGGTGAATTCTTATCATGGTAAAAACAACTATCTACAATATCATTTTTAAATACATGTTTCCACTTGCGCATGGCACTTTGTACATGTTTTGCATCAACAATGGCATGAAAATCCACAAGAGGAAACGCCATTGCCAGTGGAAGCAAGCAATGATGTTACGGCTCATTTGGATACTGTAAGGATTTGTTTCAATAAGAGTAGGGAGTGATTGCTAGGGCTAGAGGGCTTGGACTAGGAATGACTCTTGATGGTTTCCAGAATAGCAAAGGGGACATGAGTGAACCGCGCAAAACAGACAGAGTGATTTATGATATATATGTGAAAACTAGAATTAACTCAAAGATGTGCTTTTTGATGTAGTGGCAATTTGGAACTTACTTAGGTAGAGGCACTATGAGGAACGGTGACCTCTTGAAAAAATACTCACTTGTATGCCAAATGACAAAATCGTGAGGCGCAGCATAGGATGGGCCAAAACAGACAATACCTCAAGTGAGTTAAATCCAAGGTGTCACATATACAATCGCCAAGCAAATGCTAAATTGTTAAAAGCTTAAGAATCAATTTTACATGTTGGTAGGGATGCACAACAAAAAATGATCGATCAATCAATTATATTTAAAAAATGACTAAATTCAATTAGTCATTTTTCGTGAGTTGAGGGCATCATTTTCTTTTTAAATTTTATAAATATTTTTATTGATTAAGTATGAAATCTAGTAAAGTTCAATACTAAGCTTGTCAACCTATTTAGGAAGTTGCCATCGGCATCAAAATTTTACTGGTGAAATTAACAAATTACTAGTGAAATTAGTGGTTTACTTTTAGCTCAGTGGAATTTACCAACATTATATGAAATTTATCAACTTTGAGCAAAATAGTAAATCATCAAATTTTCAACTTAACATATGGACCACTTGTAAAACATTAGAAGACTTGATAAAAATCATTATTTTAGATAATATGTCATATAATGTCAACATGGACATCTCCAGTGTGATAGATTTGGTTTGAGCGAATGTCAGGACCTTTATTTTATTTTATTTTATTTTATTTTCGGACGTCTACTTACGCGCTGGCGCATGCGAAAGCTAATGGCTCAGCTAAGTCTATTAGGCTTAACTCGGGCTCTCCTAAGCCCACCAGTTCACTACTTTTGGTATGGGTTTTTAACCTGCAAGTTAATTTCAAATAGGAGATGTCGCTAATTGATTTGGGGTAAGTTGATTAGAGACCCAAACAAAATACTGGAAGAAATATTTCACTCGTGCGCAACTAGAGAAATTAGAATCGGAAATTTGATTACACTAGTGCGTTTCCGGTACCTTATCTTGTTTAAATCCTAAGACTTTTGGATTTTCAAGGATTTTTCCATGCATTTGTAGAGAAAAACATTTTTTTTGTTATTTTTCTATTTTTTTAACATAAAAAGTATTTTGCGATTTGTTTGATTTATTTTGAAAATATGAATCATTTTTCACTTTTTCTGATTTTTTGGGAAAATGTAAAATATTTTTGGATTTTCTGATTTCTGAAAAATAAATTATTTTTATTATTTTTATTATTTTTTGATTTTAAAATTTTTATTATTGAAATAATAATATATTATTAAAACGACCTGGGTCGGATCCCCGGGTTGGGACCGACCCGACTCGCCACACACCGGTCGGAATGGGCCTGAGGCGCGGGCCCAGCCCGGAATACTCCATCTTTTTTTTAAAACAATCGAAGTCCAAACAAATCAAGCCCACTTTCCATTAAAAGACATGCCCGGCCCGCGAGTTAGACCCAGAACCAAATAAAAACAAGCCCAGCCCACTTCTCTCTCCCAGCAGCTGAACCCTACCCGGCCAAGACCCGCATCCGACCCGGTTCCCTACCCGGCATCGCGCCCCTCTCCTCTCAGCGACGGAGACGGCTGACACGAGTGGCGTCAGTCGCCTCGGCCCGGCTGAGGGTGTACACCGGCGTCGCCTCAGCCGACCCAAGCCGAGCGCCCTGCCCTCGCCTGGCCAGCAACGCCATGACAAGGCCGGAGCTCGCGGTGGCTGGACGGCCGCAAGCTCCGGCTTAGCGTGCCCCAAACAGGGCAAAGACAGGGGTCGGGAGGGAGCTTACGGTCTGGCTTCGGGACGGCGCGACGTTGGTCCGTCGGTACGAAGGTTGCCGAAGGCTCGCCTTTGCTCTCACCGACTCTCAAAACTCGCCCTCACTCAGATCTCTCTGTTCAGATCTCGCTCGCTTTCGGGCCTCCCCTGATGTCTCTCGAGGGAAGTCGTCTGAGCTCGCTCCTTCCGTGTGTCTTTGGCCTTCCCCACGATTCCCTATTTATAGGCAAAGGGGGGCCGGTCGACGGAGGCTTCGGCCGCCGGTCCTTGGCACGCCGACCGCCTTGGTGCGGCCGAACCGGCGTCTCCTCAGTTGCCCACTTGCTCCGCTTTGACGGTGCGTTCCATCTGCTGCCGGCCTACTCCTCTCTCTTCCCTGTAGGCCGTCCTCCAGCGCGTCGTCGTTGCTGCTCGTGAATTGCAGAGGCGGAGGGGGGAAGGAGGAAGGAAGAAGAAGAAAGGAAAGGGGCTGGGCCAAAGAAAAGAAAAACGGGCCTCAGGCCCATGCGGGGAAGAACAAGAAGGAGGGGCTGGGCTTTCACGCCCAGCTCCATAAGAACCCTTTTCTTTTCTTTTTTTACTTTTTTTAAAAAATAAATTATCCTAAAAGAAGTGAAAAATAAAGGAACAAATACAAATAAATAAAGCTTAATGGATGCAAATAAAAATTAAGACCTAATTGACACGAAAATCATTTTTGTTAGGGCCGAATTTGTCCATAATTTTCTTATGCAATGTAATTCTAAATACATAGTCTAAATTTATGTGTCAACAGCGGAAAACAAATAATCACCTGGCCTTCAATGACGGGACGTATGGGATAGGCTCGGCAAAAATAGAAATTTTTGTCAGCGTACGTCAGTTTCAATTTAAAGGCTAATGTAGCTCCACTCAAGGAGTGCGCATACTTCATTCGACATGGCTTCTGTAGTACTAGGAATTGTCCTAGTACTTGTTCCGCTTCTGCTTTTCGCCAAAGCTCAGATTGTCGGCAATGTTACCTCAGGCTCCTTGTTGACGGTGAACAACAGGAACACTTCCTAGCGTCCATGCTTGGTCGAGCCATGACTCAATTCGTTCTCCTTAGGATTTTGATGATGCTACTAAGAAATAAAAATAATCCCGAGGTGGATATTTTTAAATCACTGTGCTAATGATGTGTGTATTGAAATGAAAAAACGAGGTGAGGAAAACGATGTCAAAAGCTTCAATGTTCTCCTCAAGTTGAATCTCCCATGATGTAACAAAGAGCACAATCTTCTTGAGTGCAATAGATGTGGTGAGAGGCATGGATGTTGTTAGATAATGCAAATTCACATATCTTTTCTAAGGATTAACAAATCAGATCCCTAATTTCATGAAACGTTATGAAAAATTTGATAGCTAAAAATTTAGGTATAGGCAATGACTCCCAAAAAAAAAAAAAAAAAAAATCATGTCTATCCAGCACAATCCATAACCAAACCAATCTCCTTTCAAGTTCATCCATCTCTAATCTTCATCCCCTTTCTATCCTTAAAGGCATTCGGTTGTGGTCCATTTATCACATAACAAGCATTGAATCAAAGTTTAAAGTTGAGTATGCTAGCTTGCCTTGCCCTGATGGGTGTCTATAAGATCTTTTTATTAAGTTATTGATTTGATACTTTATTGATCCTCTATAAGTTTTAAACGCTTTATAATTTTTTGGAACAGGTGCATCAAAAGTCCTAAAAGTTTTTGTTAAAGTGTAATCGAGCTATGAAACTTTCCAAAAGTGCAATCAAAATTTTCCAATTAGTTCAATCAAATTCCTCTATTAACTCCTTCTAATTTTGTTAATGAAGAAAAAAAGCTGACATGGTTTTCTTTTTTATTTTTATTTTTTTTTGAAAAAAGAGGCGCGGCTGAGGTTGCTATGTTAGCCATTTCAGAAAAAAAAAAAAATTGAAAGGAAAGCTGGCTTGAGACATCTGCTGGTGATGCCCAAAATAGTTGGCGCAAGCTCTCATTTTCACTTCTCTAATTCTATCAAAAGCCATTCTATAGCTCTTTTCGTCTTTTGGCATTGAAATACTCTACTGCCAATTTAAATAGAGTACGATACCATCATTCAGTAATCTTGGACATATCTCTAGTCCTTTCTTTACTTGAAAAATTAATTTTTTTCTTTTTGTTTAGAAAAGTCGACGGTATATTTAAGAAAAAAAGATAAATAATTTGGTGATAGTCTTGAATGTACTGTGAGAATAAAGTCTGTTCTAGACCACAAAAAAATTAAATAGCAAATAATTATGAATTGTTGTGATGTCTACTCGTTTTTAAGAATTTGTGACTTACAACAAGTAGTTATTCTCATAGTAGTCTGTTATGGTAACAAAACCCTATTAAAAACACCGATGACTTCCTTCTTTTTGGTGAATTGGGCCATTTTTCAGAATTACATTACCTTCTTTGGCTTCACGAACTTGATTTTCTCACCCTCCCCTGTTCCATTCTTATATTACTCGATTATCTTTCTTGTGTTCATCATTGTGAAAGGGATTTTGGTGTGCCGAATGTTTACGTCGCTTCCCTAGCTCAGCTTTGCACCAGGGATGCTCTCCTCTCCGTTTAGCTCAACTTCTGAATATACAGCTACTTGACATTTGGTGGCTTCCTAGTTTCACTCAAAAATCAGAATAGATCAGGGTGAGGGATCACGATTGATTTTTCTTCTCGTCTCTTGCGGGCATTTGTTGTGATACTTTCATGTGACAGGGTGCGTATTTATTGTAATAGCACCCTGCTCTAGTTGAACATGTGCTTTTATGTATTTATTTTAATCTTGACGCTCTTTTCTTGCAGAGATCGCCTGTCGTGGGCATATTAACAAGGCATGATTTTATGCCTGAGCACGTGTTGGCATTGCACCCGACCCTCATCAGGAGGAGATGGAAGAGATTAAGACTACAGTTTCCCCGTCTATTAAAACTAAGCATTCAGGAATTTACCCAGGAAAATTCCTACAGGCCAGGTTTTGGGTGAAGCCACTCACTATAAGGTCAGGCCCTGATCGAACCCTACAGACCCCGGAAAATTAGCCCTTGGCCTTACTAATTGAGCATTGTGGAAAGCGGCAAGTCGTAATTTATTTTCCGTACGAATGTATCGACAAGAAGTTTTGGGTGGCATTATCATTGCGGGGCGGGAATACTTCTGCTGTGACTGAGATGCTAAAGATGTGGAGGAGTCTTGTCAGTAAGATAAAAAATGTGCAGAAAACTGTAGATAAACCTCTTACTCAGTAATTTATATACAGGAACACTCCCTCTGTGTACTGATCACTTACACTAAATGCGAAACCAAAAATTGCTTCTAGATGTGGTAAGTTTCGCGTGATGTCATTGAGTCCACGAGAATATGACATCGCACTGTGACCTCCATTTAACCAAACATATCAGTTTCGAAACCTGGAACTCTCGTATGCAAATTTTTGTAGGGTATCTAGAGGATTATGTACATTCATCATTGCTGTTATCATTCCTCTCTAAGTTGGCACAAGACGGCACAATGCCACCGATAGCATTGATCAGGCACATGCTTGATGCGAATTTCTCCGTACATTCGAGCATATTCAATTTCCACGGAGCGACTTGTAGTCGGTTTGAATTCACAGGGATTGAACCAGCACCTTCTACTTCCATTCCTTTTGCCTCATAAAGTCTCCAACTAAACGTGTACGGCGACGTCGTTTGGTCAAAGTCTTCCAAATTTGTGCATTCCTTTCCTTGTAAGTTATCTGCAGGCTTCCTCGTTGACCGCGAACGACAGGAACACTTCCTGGCGTTCTTGCTTGGTTAGGCCGCGACTCAATTCATTCTCCTTAGGATTTTGATGATGCTATTGAGAAATAAAAATAATCCTGAGATGGATATTTTTAAATCACTGTGTTAATGATGTGTGATTGGAAATGAAAAAACAAGGTGAGGAAAACGATGTCAAAAGCTTCAATGTTCTTCTCAAGTTGATTCTCCCACGATGTAACAAAAAACACAATCTTTTTTATTGCAATAGATGTAGTGAGAGGCATGAATGTCATTAGATAATGTAAATTCACATATCTTTTGCTAAGGATTAAAAAATCAAATCCCTAATTTTATGAAACATTATGAAAAATTGACAATGAATCCCCAAACAAAAATCATGTCTATCCAGCCCAATCCATGAGTAAACCACGCTCCCTTCAAGTTCATCCATCTCTAATCTTCATCACCTTGCTGTCCTAAAGCATTTGGCTGCGGTCCGTTTATCACATAACAAGCATTGAATTGAAGTTTAAAGTTGAGTGTGCTAGCTTGCCTAGCCCCAATGGGTGTCCATAAGATTTTTTATTAAGTTATTGATTTGATACTTCATTGATCCTCTATAAGTTCTAAATGCTCAATATTTTTTTGGAACAAGTGCACCAAAAGTTACAAAATTATTGCAAAAGTGCAATCGAGTTATGAAATTTTTCAAAAGTGTAATAAAGTTTTAAAACTTATCAAATTAGTTCAATCAAGTCTCACTATTAATTCCGTGCGATTTGGTTAATGAAAAAAAAAACCAACATTGTTTACTTTTTTATTATTATTTTTTTTAAAAAGGTGCTTCTGAGGTTGCTAGGTTGGCCTTTTAGAAAAAAAAAAAAGTTAAAAGGAAAGTTGGCTTGAGACATCCACTGGTGATACCCAAAATCGCTGGCGCAGGCTCTCACTTTCACTTCTTTAAATCTATCAAAAGCTGTTCTATTGCTCTTTTCGTCATTTGGCATTGAAATACTTTACTGCCAATCTAAATGGAGTACTACACCATCATTCAGTGATACCTCTAGTCCTTTCTTTACTTGAAAAATTGATTTTTTCTTTGTGATTGGAGCAGTCGACGATATATTAAAAAAAGGTAATTGATTTGGTTATAGTTTTTAATGTATTATAAGAATAACAATTTGTTTTAGACCACAAAAAATCAAATAATAAATAATTATGAATTGTTGTGATGTCAACTCCCTTAAGAATTTATGATTTATAATAAGTTGTTATTATCATAATAACCCAAAGAACACTATGCTAACTGTTGTTGCGCGGGCGGAATATAGACCAAGCGAATCGGATAAAATAGTTGAAATGAAGGAAAGGAAATCGGACACCGGATTTACATAGTTCGGTTAGAATATCGGAACCTACGTGGAATTCCACTATAGAAACAAGCGATACACCGGAGATTACAATCACTCGAGTACTCAAGCACACTCTCAGTGTTTTCCAGCCCCAAATTACACCAAAATAACTCACACAGTGTTTAGCCCCTCAAAATTTCTAGTGTAACTTCACTCAAGGAATTAAACAAATTCTACTCACAAGAATTTAACTGACTAAAACACCCGGGTGTAATTTCAACGAGAAAATTTCTCTCTGCCGAGAGCTTCTAAAGCCTCACGACTTCTCTCTTTAGCTCTCTCTCGGCCACCGAATTAACTCAGCGCCAACTTCTCCTTCACTCCTCTGCCTTTTAAGGGAGAAACAAGACAGAAAATGTGAAGCCATTCAGGCGCTCGCAATCAGCACTGACGCCCACCAAAATTCATGGGCACGCATGCATGCATGGGACGCATTTAATAAGGCAGAAAACATGCGCCCATAATCTAAGCATAAAATAAGGATGGCCGCCATCTTCCAAGACCATCTCCACGACGTTGAACTCCTTCAAGTGATATTTTATCCTTTCTTTCCTTTGGTTGTCTGCAGCTGAATAAAATAAGAAGCAAAGAGTTAAAGAAAGAAGACAAAACAAGCCCACAATTGGCTTTAGTCTTCCACGTCCATTCACCATGCATGCACGTCCATGTGCATGCAATTAAAGAGGTAGAAAAATGGACTTGGGAGACATGCACATCTTTGACAAATCTATGCGTGCAGAAGGCCTTCATGCTTTGCTTCTTCATTGTCCATTTGCGCTTACCAATTTGCACCGAACTTTGATCAACAAATGCTCCTCGTGTGCATCAAATCTCGTATTAGGCTCAAACTCAAAGACATAATTTTAACAATCTCCATCTTGGCTCGACATTTGAGCCAAATCATAATCGCTTCAGTGGACATCTCGCTACTACTCTCCCATAGCCCCAACGGGCTCAACCGCCACAGAGTGCTTCCAAGTTCAAGCCGCACTGTAACTTTCCCATAACCGTGGACCTCATCAAGACACCAACTCCACCTGCATAGTTAGCTACTCCACAAGGATTTTCCGACATAACCTCATGTATCACAGATAAAGCAAAACCATCATTGCTTCCATATCTGACAGAAGGGCGAACGCGCACCTTGTCAAATTCAGCGATTACAACAATCGTTGGCTCTATCGGCTCCACCTCGCTACAAGCATCATTCGTGTCGATTATTCTGCTAGTACCTGCTACCTCAGGAGTTTCTAGTTGCAACTCCATCTTGAGCTGAACACCGTCCAGATCCGTATTAACACTGCTACAAACACTCCTATCCAGAAGTACTGGAGACTTGTCAAAGGTAACTTCTCTGCTGTCAACAGGTGAATTTATATCCAGGCACCACAACTGATCGCCCCACTCATCTTGTGCATAGCCATGGAATATGCACATTGCCCTCCCATCGAGCTTATCATCACTCACTCGAAAATAACACGGGCAACCAAACATTCTAAAAATAGAATAATCAGTAACGTTACCTGACCACACTTCTTCAAGAGTCCGCCATTCAATAGTAATTGATGGGAATCTATTCACCAGGTAGCTTACTGTACTAAGCACATCAACTAGGATTCTCCTAGCAACACCAGCACTAGAGATCATTTTACGGGCCGTTTTTAGTAATGTTCTGCTTATTAATTTTGCAAATTGTTGTGATTTATTAGCACTAGTGCGGTGTTTCACTATGCCCTCTATCATGCAGAATTTATTTGCCAGCTCCGAGCAGAATTCCATGCTATTGTCAGTCTGCACATGTTTGATCAACTTGCTAGTCTCCGTCTCGATCACAGCTCTCGACCACGTAATCCTAACACCGGCATCAAACTTGTGCATCGGCACAAACACCCAGGTCTTCTTCGAGTAGTCAAAAGACTCTCGAACAGATGCATCAAACGTCTCCGAGGCGAAACCTGTCATTGTCTCACCTTGAAGTTTATACAGGCCTCCGTGCTTGATTCCTTTCATATCACCAGGGCACCTCGAACAACCTTCAGAACTCCACTTTCTGAAGAATACCTGCAACCAGCTGAATCTAGTGCACCCAAGGAAATTAAATTCTTTTTCAATTCTAGAACGTGTCTTACTCCAATCAATGTCCTCATAATACCATAATGCATTCTAATTTTAATATCACCAACACCCACAATATCGCACTCAGCGTTGTTCCCTAACTGGACTTTACCACTACCCGTGCAATGATAAGTGATAAACCAGTTCCTATTTGGTGTAACGTGAAATGAACAACCATAATCCATTATACATCCGTCAAATGACGAATCCTCAGTGACAGACAAGACACAATCAACACCATCAGAATCATTCTCAGCTATAGCTGCAACATTTTTTGTAGACTCAACTCTAATTCCCTTACCCTTTTCATTTTTCAGCTTAAAACAGTCTCTTCTACGATGCCCACTATTGCCACAATTCCAACAGACTATCCTACCAGTCTTAGACTGACTTCGTCTGTTCATGTTCCTGCTAACACGTGTGCTAGTTCTTCATCTATTTTCACCTACTAAAGCAATAGACACGAGTTTACCAGATTCTTTCCTACGAATGTCTTCACTCAGAATCAAATCACGAACCTCATCAAACGTCAAACTTCTTGACCCAGAGGAATTACTAATGGCAGTAACAGTAGTATTCCAACTATCAGGCAATGAGGATAATAAAATCAACGCATGTACCTCATCTTCAAAGTTAATCTCAACCGAACTCAATAGGTTAATGACCTCATTGAATTCATTGATATGTTCAACTACTGACGTACCTTCGCCCATCTTTAAGTGAAACAGATGTCACATCAAATAGATCTTATTAATCGCAGAGGGTTTCTCATACATATTCAACAGGGCTATCATTAGTCTCGCAGTGGTTTTCTCCTTCAAGATGTTAAATGCGACGTTATGAGCCAACGTTAGCTGAATAACACCCATCGCTTGTCTATCCAGCAATTCCCACTCGGCATCCTTCATCAAGTCTGGTTTCTCCCCAGATAAGGGTGTGACATCCCGATTTTCCAATTCTGGTTTCAATTAAATAAATCGGGCATTTCATCTTCGCGTCTATAGCTTTCTTCTCTGAGTTGGCCACTCACGAGATAACTAGTCTATCAGGTGAAGCCGTTAAGGAATCTAAACGCAATAGACTTGAGAATTCGACCAGGAAATGACTGCTCGACCGTACTAATCTGCAAGGGTCATTACGGCACAGACCGATTAGAGACCGAAGATAGGTCGATTCAACAGAACCATGTAATTCAGTGTGGGTGATTCCACCTAATTGCACAATTCTTGTTGATCGGCACTAGACCGATTTATCTATCGTTTTGGTACCCTGTGTCCGTATTTGAAACCTCGAGATTTCTACGACAATCAAGAGTCGCCAATGTGTCGAAGATGCACTTTGTGGCTTGAAAATAATCAACCACAGGTCAATTGCATAGAAAATTCCTAAAAGCTACCCGGTAGATTAGGACGCGCTAAAGTCGCGCCAGATTGAATTTAACCGTGAAATTGAACCCGATTACAGAAATTGGAAGTTCTGTCAAGTCACAATTCATTTTAGGAATGTCGACTCATCTCCAGAAGATTTTTCTACAAACCGAGATTTTTGGCAGAAAAGCAAAGTAAGGCCGTTTTTGTTCGGGATTGTCAGAGGGCCATTTTTAATCGAATCTTCGGGATGCAAGTCGGATCATTTGATGGGGAAATGTCATGAGAAGGCCGAGGACACATGGGTTGATTTAATTGAGCTTCAATTGGATGGAATTGAATGAGAATTGATTGAATTTGATGTACAAATGTATGAAATTCGTATACCATGGGGGGAGAGCTATTTTGCACCTATTGGCAAGGTTGTGGAGGAAGATTGAGGAGAGAGAGTGGATGATGTCATGTGATGTCATGGTGGGGGCAAAGCAAATGAGGTTTAGACAAGTGTTGAGCTCTAGTGAGCCACCAAGGAGGCCCCCTCTTCAGCAGACCATCTTCTTCCTTCATTCATGGCTTTCTCCATGGTTGAGGCTTAGGAAAAGCTCAAGAGAACCAGAGGAAACCGAGCTCACCAGCCCCTCCATCGTCGCACGCCCGGAAGGCCATCGTCGGCCGTTTTCCTCTCTTGTTTTCCCCTCGTTCCAGTTTCTGCTCCAGCCGACCTTTCGCCAAAGATCCGAGTAAAAAGTTAACTTCCCGGTTGAATCAGCGAACGAGCCACCCATCGCCACGAAGAAGACATCCATACCGTTCCAGAGCACCTCGCCGCTTGCCGGAACGATTCTCCGGCCGTCCCGTACGGCCGCCCGAAGTCGCCGGTCGCCGGACCGTCTGGACCCGCCCGGTTCCGCCTGTTTCGCGTTTTCTTGCTGTTTCGCCCCTTTCCGACCCTTCCTTTGCCCATCCCAACCTCCTACAAGATCCCCAAGACCCCCAGGAGCCATTGGTTGCCAACCACCCGCTTGCCGGAGCTCCGATCGGCCCGTTTTCGCCGTTGAAGTTGCTGGTTTCTTCTCTGCAGTTCAGTCCAGATCAGAAGCAGAAGACAGCAAGGTTTTGGAGACTTCGTGGCCCGTTTTCAAGCCCTTCCCGGCCTTGGTTGGTGTCGCCGCCTTGAGGTTTATCGCCCGCCTTGGCGTCGCCTTCGCTGTGGACTCGCCGGAATGTTAATCCGGTGAGTTTATCCTCTAATTCTTGCTTAGTGAGTTAATGATGCTTAAGGGGTGTTTAGATTTGTCTAATTAGGTTTATGTGGTTAGATTAGATTATTTTAATGTAAATTAGATTATTTGTATGATTAGCTTAATGGATGTTTAATTAGGGCTAATTGTATGATTAAATTAGTGTAATCTAGTTTAAGCCCTAATTAATTATTTTTAATTAAATAATTATTTCGAATTTATAAATATTATTTTATTAAATTATATTATTATAAAATAATATTTAATTATTTAATTTTCGGAATTAAATTTAATTATTTAATAATTTCGAAAATTATGCCGGGATGGCCGGTTGTTAGAATTTCGCGCTGATCGCAGCAGTGCGGTCGGTTTGTGTTAATTGTATGTTTAAATTGAGAAATTGAGTGATTGATGATTATGGTTAATAATTCCAAAAGTGTGGAATTGTGTGAAATTGATGAAGTTGTGGTATTTAACTTGAAAATACCCGGTGTTGGCTTTTAGCACCGTAATTGGTTTGTATGACCAGTTTGAATCGATTGGATTGATTGATTGATTGAATTGAGATATAAGTTGGTTTATTACCGAATGATCAGCTTTGGCGAGCATTGGTTTATATATATATGTATTCGCTTAGGCGAGCAATTATGATATACATATATATATGGTAGCTTCTGGTGAGCTAAGATCGTTTTATCAGCTTGTGCGAGCACGATCTATATATATATATCAGCTTGTGAGAGCAATGATCGTTTATCAGCTTGTGAGAGCAACGATCCATATATCAGCTTGTGCAAGCTATCATCTATGTATATATCAGCTTGTGCGAGCTACCATCTATATCAGCTTGTGAGAGCATTGCATCCATTTCAGCTTGTGCGAGCCATAATTGTATTGATGGATGAATAGATGGTATGGTTTAATAGATGATATGAGTTGATAGATATGTGGATCGTATGATATCAATTGGATTGACTGAATTGATAGACCGATGGGTATGTCGGTAGTTTCAGCTTGTGCGAGCATTGTTTGAATATGGATTGTACTGACGTGCAGGAAAGGGACCGAGGCGAGGTAAGTCCTCTATTCTATTTGTGTGGCTAGAGCGCCTTGAGGCGTATTTTCTCCCTAATTGAGTTTTAGAGGGTAGGACTCGCTGAGACGTAGTCTCATCCCGGTTGTGGGATAATATTTCAGGTCCCTAGATGACGGTCGTGGAGGACCGGAAGTCCTGGAGTTCGGAAGGTGGAGGCTGAAGAATCGGTGAACGTGTCTGACAAGTTGGTCATAGGACAGTTCCCTAGTTGTTGAGCCTGTCTATTTTGTAAACAATCCAGTGTTGTATATAAACCTATGTGTTTATAAGAAAGCTTGTTTGGTTGTGATTGATTGCTTGCTTTTCTATCCCAAGTTAAATGTTGTCAGGGGATTTGTTTCGCTTCCGCATGCATAATAAAAATTGAATGGGTCGGCGACGTGTCCTGGGAAGTCGCATTTGTATCGACCAGAGTGGGATGTTCGCGCGCTCGGAGGATTGGGGCGTGACATCCCCGTTTAAGTGGTATCAAAGCGGGTTTGTGTTTGGAGTGATAAGGTGCGATTGTTTATGGGATAGTTAGTAGGAATGGCTTTTAATTCATGCTGGTGCATGTGTCTGATAGTTGTTTGGTAAATTGATTGGTGATGATCACTCAAATTCTAATTTGGGATTAGAATTGAGAAACAGGTTTCTGTAAAGATCCTGTAGTTGAGTGATCAGGAGCAGAGGACTCCTAGAGAGAACCTTTAGACCAGTTACTCGGGGTGGTATGCCGACAGGGATCGGTACCCGAGGTGGTCGTGGTGGAGCACTGGCTTAGACCAGCGCGAGTGTGAGAGTACCGCTGTAGGTCGGTACTAGTGTAGCAGCACCGAGCGATCCTAGATTCAATGGGATCGTTCAGGCGCTAGTGTTCCTTGGAAGTTTGTTGAGTCAGTAAGCTCAAGATCGAGCCGCCGCTGTTGCTACTGTATTTACCGCCACCAGTGTTGTAACCGTTGTTGTTGCTGCGCCTGTTGAGGCCCAAGCTGGAGTTGTGATCTGGGAGCAAGCCGTTGCATCCGAGTCGAGGTTCAGAATAAGTAAAGATGGAAACCAGTTTGGGAAAGAGTTTATGATTGGGGAAAAGTATCCCATTTCTGTCCAATTGGAAATGTGGGATGGTCAAGTCAGCAATGAATCAGATTGGAGTGTGTCGTGCTGACGGAAGCCGACATGGATTAGCCCCGTGTCCTGGTAAGACGGGTGCTTGTTCTGTGTGTAACCAACAAGGTTACCTGGCCAGAAATGGTCTTAGAAAGCCGATGGGACAGATCGAAAGGAATGCGCCATAGAACGCATAGTGGGGTTTTTGGAACAGACCTTCAGTACAAGAAAGAGTGCATGCTGTTACCTGACAGGAGATAGAGGACTCACTGCTTGTGTGTCAAGTTTGAGAAAAGAAGTGTGAGTCAGCCTGGTGACCAAGTGCAATGGGAGCATGCTTTGAATGTGGCCAGCATGGCCATTGGGCTAGGAATTGTCCATGTAAGTGCAAATTTCTCTAGTACAGACAATCTTCAATCTGCATCTTCCAGAAAGCAAAATCTTTCCCATCAAATCGGTCGATTCTCACCTTTCCTTCTTCCATAGTCACCGATTCGCTTCACGTCAGCCAAACCAGGCTTTGATACCACTTGTTGTTGCGCGGGCGGAATATAGACCAAGCGAATTGGATAAAATAGTCGGAATGAAGGAAAGGAAATTAGACATCGGATTTATGTGATTTGGTCCGAATATCGGAACCTACGTCCACGAGGAGAGTAGTACGGAATTCCACTATAGAAACAAGCGATACACCGGAGATTACAATCACTCGAGTACTTAAACACACTCTCAGTGTTTCCCAACTCCAAATTACATTTAAATAACTCACACAGTGTTTAGCCCCTCACAATTCCTAGTGTAACCTCACTCAAGGAATTAAACAAATTCTACTCACAATAATTTAACTGACTAAAATACCCGGATGTAATTTCAACGAGAAAATTTCTCTCTGCCGAGAGCTTTTGAAGCCTCACGACTTCTCTCTTCAGCTCTGTCTTAGCCATTGAAATAACTCAGCGCCAACTTCTCCTTCGCTCCTCTGCCTTTTAAGGGCGAAACAAGACAGAAAATGTGAAGCCATTCAGGCACTCGCAATCAGCACTGACGCCCACCAAAATTCACGGGCACGCATGCATGCATGGGACGCATTTAATAAGGCAGAAAACATGCGCCCATAATCTAAGCATAAAATAAGGATGGCCGCCGTCTTCCAAGACCATCTCCACGACGTTGAACTCCTTCAAGTAATATTTTATCCTTTCTTTCATTTGGTTGTCTGCAGCTGAATAAAATAAGAAGCAAAGAATTAAAGAAAGAATACAAAACAAGCCCACAATTGGCTTTAGTCTTCCACGTCCCATTCACCATGCATGCACGTCCATGTGCATGCAATTAAAGAGGTAGAAAAATGGACTTCGGAGACGTGCACATCTTTGACAAATCTATGCGTGCAGAAGGCCTTCATGCTTTGCTTCTTCATTGTCCATTTGCGCTTATCAATTTGCGCCGAACTTTGATCAACAAATGCTCCTCGTGTGCATCAAATCTCGTATTGGGCTCAAACTCGAAGACATAATTTTAACACTAACAAAGCCTATTAAAGACACCGATGCTTTCTTTTTTTTAGCGAATTGGGACATTTTTCAGAATTACATTAACACCATCCTCCTTTGGCCTCACGAGCTTGATTTTCTTATATTACTCGATTATCTTTCATATGTTCAAGTTTAACCCCGTGAAAGGGATTGTGGTGTGCCAATTGCTTATGTAGCTTCACTGGCTCAGCTATGCACTAGGATGTTTTTTTTTTTGGTAAAAGAGCTTTGCACTAGGATGTTCTCCTCTCCGTTTAGCTGAATTTCTGCACATGCAGCTACTTGACATTAGCTTCCTAGTTTCAGTAAAAAATCAGAGTAGATCATGGTGGGGGATCACAATTGATTTTTCTTCTCGTCTCTTGTGGGTGTTTGGTGTGATACTTCTGTGCCACCGGGTGCGAATAGCATTTTGCTCTGGTTCAACATGTTCTTTTATGTATTCATTTTAATCTTGCCTGTGGTGGCCATATTAACAAGACATGATTTTATGCCCGAGCACGTGTCGGCATTGCACCCGATCCTCATTAGGAGCAGATGGAAGAGATTAAGACTACAGTTTCCCTGCCTATTATAACTATTTTAGCATAACCAGTCGAGCATTCAGGAATTTTTCCAGGAAAGTTCCTACTCAATCAGGCCAGATTATGCGGGATTCATGCAGGCTGGAGCTTATTGGAAGCTCCTAATTATAAGGTCAGGCCCTGATCGGACCCTAAAAACCCTGGAAAATTAGCACTTCCTCTTACTAGTTGAGCATTGTGGAAAGCGGCAGGTTGTAATTTATTTTTGGGACGATTGTATGAACAGGAAGTTTTGGCTGGCATTATCATGGTGGCACGGAAATACTTTTGCCATGACTGAGACGCTAAAGATGCAGAGGAGTCTCGACAGTAAGATCAAAGATGTGTAGAAAACTGTAGATAGTTACCTCTTTTGCGGTAATTTATATACAAGGCCACTCCCTCTTTGTGAACTGATCAATTATATTAAATGGAAACCAAATTGCTTTTTAGATGTGGTAAGTATTGTATGATGTCGTAAACTCCACGAGCATGATATCTTTATGTCATCGCGACATCCATTTAACCAAACATGTCGGTTTTGAAACTTGGAATTCCTGGATGTAAACTTTTGTAGAGTGTCTGCAGAATTATGTTCGTTCATCATTGTAACCATTCCTCTCCAAATTGCACAAGACCTCACAACGTCGCCGTGGAAAGCATCCATCGGTTGCATGCTTGATGAAAATTTCCACGTGTGTTCGAGCACGTTCAATTTCCACGGAGCAACTTCTAGTCGGTTTGAATTCATGGGGATTGAATCAACTGCTGGCCCTGCCTTCTTTTTCCATCAATTTCATCTTAAAAAGTCTCCAACAAACATGTACGACGAAGTTCGATCGAATTTTTCCAAGTGTGTTCTTTGAAAAGTATCAAGGTCCCGCCAAGCTTCTGGAGCAAGGTCGCCTTATTCTAAATTTGACAAGTTCTCTTTAACCATTGATTTCTATAAGAAAAAAAAGGGGAAAAAATAAAGAAAATGAAGAAAGATAAATTCACAGAGACATTATTATCAGAAAAATTAATATCGATGATATTATTATAAGAATTGTTTAAGAAAATTTGATGGATATATCAATAGAACTAATAAGATACTTCAAGATAAAAGAAAAAAATCAAGTAACCCATTATATACTCTAAAATGGTTTATTAATTGCTGCTAAATAAATGGTTTATTACAAAAAAAAAAAGATTGACTAATAAAATATATGTACAAATATCACCTTCTATTTTAATTAATCATTTCCTTTTACTACAGGTGGAGCTTTTATAAAACTTCAGACCATCTGGCAAAATTATTATTCTAGATAGAAATATGTGTTTTTTTTTTTTTTTTGGTCAAACATAGTGATAGATATATGGGCAAAGGCTGTCCACAACTTTGGTTCAAACTCGCTGTGGAGAAAAGGAGGAGTAATTGCATCTACGCGGAGGAGGAATGGTCGCCTCTCTCACCTGCCATGAACGACCGGACGTACGCGAGAGACTCTGGTGGCATGGAAAAGTGGAAAAATCTCTATAAGAACGTCGGTTTCATCCTTAAGGCCGAAGTAGCTCAACTCAAGGAGCACGCCTGTTTCATCAAACATGGCTTCAGTTATACTAGGAATCCTTCTCGTACTCGTTCCACTTCCCCCTTCCACCGAAGCTCAGTTCGGCGGCAACTTGACCTTGGGAACTCGTTGACGGCGAACAACCAGAACTCTTCCTGGTCATCGCCACCGGGTGAGTTTGCCTTTGGCTTCCGGAGAGTGGGAGCAGGAGCTTATTTGTTGTCTATATGGTTCGAGAAGATAGAGAACAAGACCATAGTCTGGTCGGCGAATGACGATAATCTAGCGCCCGAAGGTTCGAAAGTCTAGTTGACTGCCAACCGCGGTCTGGTGCTTACCGACCCGAGAGAGAGAGAGCTGTGGTCTTCGGGCCTGAACGACACTGGCTTAGCGTATGCGGCCATGCTCGACACGGGAAACTTCATCCTATCGAGTGCGAGCCACGTCAAGTTGTGGGATTCGTTCAGCCAACCGACGGATACGATACTGCCTATGCAACGGTTAGATCTTGGGACTAAAGTCAACGCTCGCTACTCCAAAATGAATTGCTCTGCCGGGAGATTCCACTTCATGCTAGGAGATGATGGAAATCTCGCATTCTATGCCACTTCTAACCCGTATGATGCCTCAGATACCTACTGGCGCAGCAATACCGTAGGTAGCGGCTTCCAGCTGATATTCAATCAAAGTGGTCAGGTCTACCTCACGGCTAGGAATGGAACAGTGATCAACCGTATCACCACAGAACCAGTTCCATCCAGCGGATATTACCAAAGAGCGATCCTTGAATACGACGGGGTATTCAGGCAATATATCCACCCTAAGACGACAAATTCAAGTTCTGGCCAGCTTATTGGCTGGTCGAGGGTCTCTGCCCCAGTCCCACAAAATTTATGCATGAGCATCGCCCAACAGATTGGCAGTGGAGCTTGTGGCTTCAACAGCTACTGTACTCTTGGAGATGATCTGAGGCCTCGATGCCAATGCCCACCTGGATATACTTTGTTAGATTCAACAAACGAGATGAACGGATGCATACAGGACTTTGCACCACAGAATTGTAACGGAAGTAGGCGTGAAACAGACCAATTCGATTTGTGTGAAATGCCCAATACAAACTGGCCAGAGTCTGATTATGAGCGTAGCACGGCACAAACCGAGGACTGGTGCAGAGAGGCTTGCTTGGCTGATTGTTTTTGTGCAGTCGCCATTTTCGGCGATGGAATTTGCTGGAAAAAGAAGATCCCTCTTTCAAATGGAAGGAAGGATTCATCGGAGGCTGGAACTAAAGCTCTGATCAAGGTCAGGTTACATAACACGACTTCAAAATCTCTTTAGCAAGGGCACGGATGACGAGTTCCAGTACTCTTCTATAATTATATTCTTTGTCCCATGTTATTTCTTGAGTATACTTAGCTATGGCATTGTCGCTCCTGCTGGCCTTTTCGTTCCTGTAATAGTTACTGGTGCATCTTATGGGCGTTTGGTTGGAATGTTGATTGGTTCTCATTCCCATCTTGACCATGGTCTTTTTGCTGTGCTGGGTGCTGCTTCTTTTCTTGGTGGATCTATGAGGATGACGGTCTCTATGTGTAATCCTTTTGGAACTGACGAACAATCTGCTGTTGCTACCCTTGATGATGGTGGTTCTTCTTATTTCAAAGACCGTAGCTGATGCTTTCAACGGCAACATCTATGACCTTATCATGAAAGCAAAGGGCTTTCCTTACCTTGAGACCCATGCCGAGCCATATATGAGACAATTAACAGTTGGTGAAGTAGTGAGTGGGCCCCTTCAGCTGTTTCATGGCATCGAGAAGGTCGCTAATGTGGTACACGTGTTGCGAACTACAAGGCACAACGGGTTTCCTGTAATTGATGAACCTCCACATTCAGAGTCCCCCTTTCTGTATGGTTTAATTATCCGTGCTCATCTGATGGAGCTTTTAAAGAAGAAAGCTTTTTTGTCTGATCCAGTTCCGACGGATATTGATGCCTTTGAGCAGATTTCTGCAGAGGACTTCATGAAGAGGGGATCAGGTCATTATAACATGATAGAAGATATAGACTTGACTGAAGAAGAGATGGAGATGTTCTTGGATTTACATCCTTTTACTAATGCTTCACCTTACGCGGTTGTGGAGACAATGTCACTCGCGAAGGCTCTCATACTTTTCCGGGAAGTTGGCTTGAGACATCTACTGGTGATACTTAAAATCTCTGGCGTAAGCTCTCATTTTCACTTCTTTAATTCTATCAAAAGCTATTCTATCACTCTTTTTGTCTTTTGGCATCGAAATACTCTACTGTTAATTTAAATAGAGCACTACCCCATCATTCAGTGATTTTGTTCATGGCTCTAGTCCTGTGTCTACTTGCAAAATGGACTTTTTCTTTTTGGTTGGAGCAATTGACGATATATGAAAAACACTGATGCCTTCCTTCTTTTCAGCAAATTGGGCCATTTTTCAGAATCACATTAATACCATCTTCCTTGGCCTCACATACTTGATTTTCTCACCCTCACCTCTTCCATTCTTATTTTACTCGGTTATCTTTCTTATGTTCCAGTTTGACCCTTTTTGGTGAGGACTGCCAAATACTTCTGTAGCTTCTCTAGCTCAGCTTTGCACTAAGATGTTTTCCTCTCCGTTTAGCTGAATTTCCATTAAGCTGAATTTCTGTATATATGGCTACTTGACATTTGGTGGCTTCCTAGTTTCACTAGAAAATCAGAGTGGATCATGGTGAGAGATCACAATTGATTTTTCATCTCGTCTCTTGTGGGCATTTGGTGCGATACTTCAATGCGACTGGGTGCTTAATTATTGCAATAGCATTCTGCTCTAGTTGAACATGTTCTTCTATGTTTTTATTTTAATCTCGACGCTATTTTATTGCAAAGATCGCCTGTGGTGGGCATATTGACAAGACATGATTTTATGACTGAGCACGTGTTGGCATTGCACCTGACACTCATTAGGAGCAGATGGAAGAGATTAAAACTACAGTTTCCCCGCTTATTAAAACTATTCTAGCATAGCCCATTGAGCATTCGGGAATTTATCCAGGAAAATTCCTACTCGATCAGGCCAGATTTTTTGGGATTCATGCAGCACGGAGCTTATTGGAAGCTGCTCATTATAAGCTCAGGCCCTTGATCGAACCCTACAAACCCTGGAAAATTAGCCCTTCGCTTTACTAGTCGAGCATTGTCGAAAGCGGCGGGTTGTAATTTATTTGCGGGACGAATGTATAAACAGGAAGTTTTGGCTGGCATTATCACGGTGGTGCGGGAATACTTCTGCTGTGACTGATATGCCGAAGTTGCAGAGGACTCTTGACAGTAAGATCAAGGATGTGCAGAAAACTGTAGATAGTTACCTCTTATGCAGTATTTTATATACAGGAACACTCCCCCTTTTGTGAACTGATCACTTATACTAGATGGAAACCAAATTGCTTTTATATGCGGTAAGTATTGCATGATGTTGTAAACTCCACGAGCATGATATCTTTATGTCACCGTGACATCCATTTAGCCCAACGTATCGGTTTCAAAACTCGAAATTCCTGGATGCAAACTTTTGGAGAGTGTCTGCTGAATCAATTTCGTTCATTATTATTGTAATCATTCCTCTCCAAGTTGCACAAGACCGCACAATGCCGCTGCCGGAAGAATTTGATTGGTCCCGTGCTCAATGCAAATTTCCACCTACCTTCGAGCATATTCAGTTTCCGCGGAGCAACTTGTGGTCGGTTGAATTCATGGGGATTGAATCGACTGCTGGCCATGCCTTCTTCTTCCATCACTTTCATCTCAACAAATCTCCAACTAACAATGTGCGACGAAGTTTGGTGTTTTCCAAGTGCGTTCCTTGAAAGGTATCTGGGTCGGTCAAGCTGATGGAGCGGGGGTGCCTTATTCTAAGTTTGACAAATTCTCTTTCACCATTGATTTCTATATATAAAAAAAAAGGAAAAATAAAGAAAATGAAGAAAGATAAATTCACGGAGATATTATTATCAGAAAAATTAAATCGATGATATTAATATAATAATTTTTGAAGAAAAATTGATGAATATATCAATAGAACTATTAAAATACTTTAAGAAAAGAGAAACAAAATCAAGTAAAAAATCAATACTCATTATAAACTTTAAAATGGTTTATTGATTGCCGTTAAAGAAATGGTTTATTAATGCAAAAAAAGATTTAGTAATAAAATATATGTACAAATATCACCTCCTATTTTAATTAATCCTTTCCTTTTACTACAGGTGGAGCTTTTATAAAACTTCAGACCATATGGTAAAATCATTATTCTAGATAGATATATGTGTTTTGTTTTTGGTCAAAGATAGTGATAGATATATGATATGAGTTGACATGGGCAAAGGCCGTCCACAACTTTGGTTCAAACTTGCTGTGGAGAAAAAGGAGGAGCAATCGCATCAAAGCGGGGGAGGAATGGTCGCCTCTCTCACTGACGGGACATACGGGAGAGACTCTGGTAGGTTGGAAAGTAGGGAATCTCTATAAGGCCGAAGTAGCTCAACTCAAGGAGCACGCCAGTTTCATCAAACATGGCTTCAGTTATACTAGGAATCCTTCTAATACTCGTTCCACTTCCCCTTTCCGCCGAAGCTCAGACCGGCGGCAACTTGACCTTGGGCAAGTCATTGACGGCGAACAACCGGAACTCTTCCTGGTTGTCGCCGTTGGGCGAGTTTGCCTTCGGGTTCCGAAAAATGGGACAAGGGGCTTATTTGCTGGCAATATGGTTCGAGATGATAGAGGAGAAGACGGTCGTCTGGTGGGCGAATGGCAGTGATCTAGCACCCGAAGGTTCGAAAGTCCAGTTGACCGCCAACCGCGGGCTGGTGCTTACCGACTCGAGAGGGAGAGAGCTGTGGTCTTCTAACCTGACCGCCACTGGCTTAGCCTGTGCGGCCATGCTCGACACGGGGAACTTCATCCTAGCGAGTGCGAGCCATGTCAAGTTGTGGGATTCGTTTAGCCGACCAACGGATACGATACTGCCAACGCAACAGTTAGATCTTAGGGCTAAACTCAACGCTCAATATTCCGAAATGAATTACTCCGCCGGGAGATTCCACTTCATGCTAGGAGACGCTGGAAATCTCGCATTCTATGCCACTCCTGACCCGTTGGATGCCTCAGATACCTACTGGCGCAGCAACACCGTAGGTAGCGGCTTCCAGTTGATATTCAATCAAAGTGGTCAAGTCTACCTCACGGCTAGGAATAGAACAATACTCAACCGTATCACCGCAGAACCAGTTCCAACCGGCGGATATTACCAAAGAGCGATCCTTGAATACGACGGGGTATTCAGGCAATATATCCACCCTAAGACGGCAAATTCAAGTTCTGGCCGGCTTATTGGCTGGTCGAGGGTCTCTGCCCCAGTCCCACAAAATTTATGCACGAGCATCGCCCAACAGATTGGCAGTGGAGCTTGTGGCTTCAACAGCTACAATACTCGTGGAGATGATCTGAGGCCTCGATGCCAATGCCCACCCGGATATACTCTGTTAGATTCAACGAACGAGATGAACGGATGCATACAGGACTTCGCACCACAGAATTGTAACGGGAGTAGGCCCGAAACAGACTAGTTCGTTTTGCGTGAAATGCTCGGAGCAAAATGGCCAATGTCCGATTACGAGCATAGCACGGGAAAAACCGTGGACTAGTGCAGAGAGGCTTGCTTGGCCGATTGTTTTTGCGCAGCCGCCATTTTCAGCAATGGAGTTTGCTGGAAAAAGAAGAACCTGTCAGAAAAAAAGGGGGAGCACCGCCTCTCTTTCTCTCCCTCTCTGGATTTTTCCAGATTTCTCTTCCTTCCTCTGCCGCACCAGAATTTTCTCCCTCTCTCCAGAATTTTCTCTCCTCCCTCTCTCTCCAGATTTTTCTCACCGACTTTTACACCCTATAAATAGGGGTTCTTGCCCCTTGTGTGTGTGTGAGAAGTGTGAGGAGTGTGTGAAGCGTGAGTGAAGTGTGTACGTAAAGTGTGGGGTGTGTACTTGAGTGTGTGAGTGGGTGGAGTAGGTGGCATGAAAAAGTGTGTGTATTGGTGAGGCATGAGAGACGTATATGAGAGTGGTGTGTGTGTAAAAAGTTTGTAATATTGCTTATATAAAATCAAGTGATTATTTTACTTTTACATCCACTTGCTTCTCAACAAGTGGTATCAGAGCAGGTCGTCGGAGGCCGTGCGAAGACAGTGGTCGGAGACCATTGTAAGTGAGCAAGGCGGTCAGGGATCGTCGAGCGAAGGAGCGAAGAAGCGAAGGACGTTGGAGTTCTGCTAGTGCACAATCTGGGATTGTGAAGTTGGTTGGTCCGGGACCAGGCTTACTTGGTATAGTGAGGGGCATTATACTCAAGTCACGATGGCGGATTTCTCAAGTTCGGTAAGTGGAATCGAGAAGCTCAACAACTCAAATTATAATAATTGGAGTACCCGCATGCAATATTACTTGTTAGGTCAAGATTTGTGGGATATTGTTGGCGGGAGCAACACCACCCCACCCACGAATGATAGCGAATTAAGAAAATGGAATATAAAATCGGGTAAGGCTCTTTATGTGCTTGCCGTGACTGTTGAAGATGAATTACTGCAACACATAAAGAGTGCGACGACCCCGAAGGAGGCTTGGGATAACTTGGCGACGTTGTTTGCAAGGACAAACGATGCCAAGTTACAATGCCTGGAGAACGAGCTCCTCTCAATCTCGCAACAAAGTATGACGGTAAGTCAATACTTTTCTAAAGTTAAATCTATTTGTGAAGAAATTTCAAAATTAGATCCTCAGAATGCCATCTCTGAGACAAGAATGAGAAGAATAATAATTCATGGGTTAAGGCCAGAGTATAACGGTATTATTACGGCCACCCGTGGATGGGCAAATGAACCAACTTTAATAGAGTTGGAGAATATATTGGCTAACCAAGAAGCCTTAGATAAACAAATTTCTAAGGTCTCAATTAAGGAGGATGAAAGTGCCCTCTTTAGTAATAAAAGAGGGTTCAATGGCCAAAATAGAAATAGAGCAAGTGCAAGAGATGGCAAACCGTGGAAAAGTCATGGAGAATGGCAAAAGCGAATAGAAGGAATGCGACCTCGGCCAGGGGGAGCTCGTCGAGACCGCGATAAGGACGACAATGAAGAAAAGAAGAATAGAGGGCGTAATGGACGGTGTTACACGTGTGGCAAAGTAGGTCACTTTGCCAGGGATTGTCGATTCAAAAGAGTTGAAGGAAATGTCGCAGCATCCAAGGAAAATGATAGCGAAGAAGAGTGGGATTTCCAAGCATCCTTTGCAATGGAGGAACAAGAAGATGCGATGGCCCTCATCACGGTAAGTGATAAATTGATTGATTATGAAGAAGATTGGATAGTCGACTCGGGGTGCTCAAATCACATGACCGGAGATCAAGGCAAGCTATCAAACATGTGCGAGTACAAAGGTGGACGAGTAGTTGTCACCGCAGACAACTCAAGGTTGCTGATTACCCATGTGGGCCAAACGATGATGACACCCCGATTCAGTTCGCATCAAGTCGAACTGAAAAATGTGTACCATGTGCCAGGAATGAAGAAGAATCTACTGTCCGTGGCACAACTTACAGACTCAGGCAATTATGTGGTGTTTGGTCCTAGAGACGTTAGGGTGTACCGCAATTTGAAACCAACTGGTACACCAATCATGGAGGGTGTCGATTAGAGTCTGTCTACGTGATGTCAGCTCAGACGGCATACGTGGACAAAACTCGAAAGAGTGAAACACCTGATTTGTGGCATGCACGGCTTGGGCATGTGAGCTACCATAAATTAAAGGTGATGATGAAGAAAGGTATGCTAAAAGGTCTCCCCCACTTGGAAGTCCAAGAAGATGTCATCTGTGCTGGATGCCAGTATGGGAAGGCACATCAGCTTCCATATGAAGAGTCCAAATTCAGAGCTAAGATGCCTCTCGAGCTTGTCTACTCAGATGTATTTGGACCAGTGAAGCAACCGTCAGTCAGAGGATCAAAGTACATGATAACATTCATTGACGATTTCTCCAGGTACGTCTGGGTCGACTTCATGAAAGAAAAATCCGAAGCATTAAACAAATTTAAGGAGTTTAAAGCAAAAGTAGAATATGAAGTAGGCAAGAAAATACTATGCCTTCGCACGGATAATGGGGGAGAATACACATCAAATGACTTTACAAAATTTCTTCAAGAATGGAAGATACGTCGACAATTTACTTGCCCAAATACGCCACAACAAAATGGAGTTGCCGAAAGAAAGAATCGGCATTTGGCGGAGACATGCAGGAGTATGTTGCATGCGAAGAGTGTTCCACCCAAGTTTTGGGCCGAGTGTATGAAGACGGCAACGCACGTGATCAACAGACTACCTCAAGCAAGGCTTGGCTTTATGTCACCTTATGAGAAGTTGTGGAATCGCAAGCCCACGGTAAGTCACTTTAGAATATTTGGGTGTGTATGTTATGCATTCGTGCCAGACCATCTTCGCAACAAGTTCGATAAGAAGGCAATTCACTGCATATTCGTGGGCTATGATGATCAAAGAAAAGGATGGAAGTGTTGTGATCCTACAACAGGGAGGTGTTACACTTCCAGAAATGTGGTGTTTGACGAACTATCATCTTGGTGGACATCACAACCTAATTCAAAACAAGTTGAAGAAGAGATTTGTGAAGGAATGGAAGAAAATGACGAGATCGATAAGAGACGGCCAATTGTAGAAGGAAATCATAATGTAACTGGAAGAAAAGAAGTCAGAGCACAATCACCAGAAAAATCAAAGAGCCCATGGCGATCTGGTGTACATCCAAGAACTACAGAAGAGTTTCGACCAAGTCAAATGGAAGAACCTGAAGAGGAGGAATCTCAACTTAGGAGATCAACAAGACAAAGAAGACCAAATCCCAAATATGCAAATGCGGCGCTAACCGAAGATGTCGGAGTAGTCAAGCCGTCCACATATGAGGAAGCTTCGCAAGACATGGAATGGAGGAAAGCTATGGAGGAAGAGATACAATCACTAAGAAAGAACGAAACATGGGACCTAGTACCGAGACCTAAAGAGGTACGTCCTATATCTTGCAAATGGGTCTATAAACTTAAAACTCGACCAGATGGGTCGATAGAAAGATATAAGGCACAACTAGTTGCTCGAGGATTCTCTCAAAAGTATGGCTTAGATTATGATGAGACTTTTAGTCCAGTAGCAAAGATTACTACAGTTCGAGTCTTACTAGCACTTGCAGCAAGCAAGTCGTGGAAATTATGGCAAATGGATGTGAAGAATGCCTTTTTACATGGAGAACTAGATCGAGATATATACATGGAGCAACCAGATGGCTTCAAAAGTAAGTTTCATCCAGATTATGTTTGTAAGTTAAAGAAAGCCCTCTATGGCTTAAAACAAGCCCCGAGAGCATGGTATGGGAAGATTGCTGAATTTCTGGTGCAAAGTGGCTACTTTGTAGCCCCAGCAGACTCAAGCTTGTTTGTAAAGGTAGAAGATGGCAAGCTTGCGATAGTATTAATCTACGTGGATGATCTAATCATCACTGGAGATAATGAAAAGGAGATATGTTAAATCAGAACCAACCTCTTAGTGCGGTTCCAGATGAAAGAGCTTGGAGAATTAAAACATTTCCTGGGACTCGAGATTTAGAAGACCAATGAAGGATTATTCCTATGTCAGCAGAAGTATGCACGAGACCTCCTAGACAAGTTCGGGATGCTTGATTGCAAACCTATTTCTACTCCAATTGATGGAAATGTAAAGTTATGTGCAATTGAAGGACAAGAATTGGAAGACTCAACTATGTACAGGCAATTGGTGGGTAGCCTTATTTACCTAACCATAACACGGCCTGATATTGCCTTTGCAGTGGGAGTAGCAAGCCGATTCATGGAGAAGCCGCGAAGGCCCCACTTAAATGCAGTCAAGTGCATACTGAGGTATGTAAAGGGTACATTTGATTTTGGGCTTCTATATAGGAGAGAAGCATCATGTGAAGTTGTAGGCCATTGCGATGCTGACTTTGCTGGAGATCGTGACACGCGACGATCAACTACTGGATATATGTTTAGCCTCGGATCAGCAGTAGTGTCATGGTGTAGCAAAAGACAAGCAACCGTGTCACTATCTACGACAGAAGCTGAGTATAGAGCAGCAGCAATGGCAGCACAAGAAAGTACATGGCTGGTACAACTAATGGAGGATCTCCATCAACCAATAAATCAACCTACACGGATATATTGTGATAATCTGTCAGCCATAAGCTTAGCGGAGAATCCAGTTTTCCATGTGAGGACCAAGCATGTAGAAGTGCACTATCATTTCCTACGAGAAAAAGTATTACAAGACGAGATAAAGATGGAGTATGCCAAAACAGATGATCAAGTTACAGATATCTTCACCAAAGGACTTGGAGTTGTAAAATTCAAAGAGTTTCGAAGGCAACTTGGTATGACCACAATGACCATGCTAAGAGAGAGTAGTCGGTGAGAGGGAGTGTCAAAAAAAAGGGGGAGCACCGCCTCTCTCTCTCTCCCTCTCTGGATTTTTCCAGATTTCTCTTCCTTCCTCTGCCGCACCAGAATTTTCTCCCTCTCTCCAGAATTTTCTCTCCCCCCTCTCTCTCCAGATTTTTCTCACCGACTTTTACACCCTATAAATAGGGGTTCTTGCCCCTTGTGTGTGTGTGAGAAGTGTGAGGAGTGTGTGAAGCGTGAGTGAAGTGTGTACGTAAAGTGTGGGGTGTGTACTTGAGTGTGTGAGTGGGTGGAGTAGGTGGCATGAAAAAGTGTGTGTAGTGGTGAGGCATGAGAAACGTATATGAGAGTGGTGTGTGTGTAAAAAGTTTGTAATATTGCTTATATAAAATCAAGTGATTATTTTACTTTTACATCCACTTGCTTCTCAACAGAACCCTCTTTCCAATGGAAGGATGGATTCATCGGAGGATGGAACTAAAGCTCTGATCAAGGTTAGGATACATGACACGACTTCAAAATGCACAGGAAACGACCAGAAAAACAAGAATACAACTCTGATGATCATCGGATCAGTGCTGTTGAGTAGCTCTGTCTTTGTGAACTTGCTTTTACTTCTCATTACCTTTTTATTATATAGAAGCTTCCGATCTAGGGATTCTAAGTTGTCACGACCAGTCTAGATCAATCAAGTTACAGGCATGCGGACTTTCACTTATCAGGAGCTTCAAGAAGCAACATATGGATTCAAAGAAGAACTGGGTAGGGGTGCTTTTGGAACAGTGTACAAAGGTGCTCTTGGATCCGAGAATGCAGACTTTGTGGCAGTAAAGGTGTTGGCGACAAGGACTGGAGAAAGCGAGAAGGAGTTTGAAAGAGAAGTGAGTGCAATTGGCCAAACTAACCACAAGAACTTGGTGCAGTTGCTTGGATTCTGCAATGAAGGTCAACATCGACTACTGGTGTATGAATTCATGAGCAATGGCACTTTGGCGGATTTCCTATTTGGCGCTTCAAGGCCCAGCTGGTACAGAAGAACAGAAATTGCCTGCGATGTTGCGCGGGGGCTCTCTTATTTGCACCAGGATTGCATCAGGCATATAATCCACTGCGACATCAAGCCGCAAAATATTCTTCTTGATGGCTCTCTCAATGCAAAAATCTCAGACTTGGGATTAGCTAAGCTCTTGATGGCGAACCAAACACGAACCACCACTGGAGTCGGAGGAACCAGAGGTTATTTAGCGCCAGAATGGTTCAGGAATATGCCTATTTCTAGCAAAGTAGATGTTTACAGCTTCGGCATTTTGTTGGTTGAGCTCATCTGCTGCAGAAAGAATTATGAGCCGAAAGCAGAAATTGAAGCTCAAATTGTAATGGCTGACTGGGTGTGTGACTGCTACCATGACGGGAGCGTGCTTCAGCTAGTGGAGAGCGATGAGGAGGCATCAAGCGACATAGAGAGGGTGAAAAGATTTGTGATGGCAGCATTGTGGTGCATCCAGGAAAACCCGGCTTTGAGGCCAACCATGAAGAAAATTACTCAGATGTTGGAAGGAGCTATTGAAGTCCCAGTACCTCCAGTTCCAAGCTCTTTTATGAGTTCAATATGATTTTGCTTATTTAAGACCACTGTTTTCTGTAATCATGAAAAGTACTCGTATTGTCTGTAAGTGTTATTACACATACTGACTTCACATGGATCCCGATTAAATAAGCTATATCATTAGTCAAGTTTAACATTTCCTTGCATGTATCCAAGAGAGAACGGGTTGATGATCGTCGTAGAAGGGATTGCATGCGAGGCCGAATGCAACTATCAAAGCATTTTCATCGACATTTTGCTTCATGAAAATTGCATTTGACACGGTGGAAGAGTATTTTAACTTGATCCAACCAAAACAGACCTTATTTGCTAAATTAGATGATGAGAAGCATATGAAACTTGCCAATCCTCAGGTCGTGGATCGTTGACCCGGAATCCCAATTTCAGCAGTTTTGCTGCTTTTTTATTCTTACAGGAGGGATACTCACTTTCTTTCGGCAACCAACTTCTTCTAGACCAAAGAAATCCCAGTCCACAAATCACATAGTTGGAAGTATAATATGAGGGTGGCTAGCAGGTATCGCCTAGAGAGGATGAATAGGTGATACTACAAAATCTTGACAAATTAAAATGGAATAGAATGAGTCAAGATTAAAGTTTGAATAAGGATCAGATTCTGGAATGCAATAGCACAGACTTTGAATCACCGAGCAAGTGTGCAATAAACAATAGCAATAAACAATAAGAGTTCAAAGAAATGAAAATTGTACACGAAATTTATAGTGGTTTAGTTTAGATCAGGTCCACGTCCATTCTCCTACGTTAACAGCCTACTGGCTAGATTCCATTAGATAACCAATGAATGGTTACGGTCAAGTTGCGCCGCTTATACCCAAGCGCTTCTATCCAAAGCTGGTGCTACTTATACTCAAGTCGATAGGAATCACTATTATACACCAAAACACACACTTAACACCGTCAACACCTCTCAAATGATTACAAATTTAAACTTGCAGTACGTGGTCGAAGTTCACTCGTATTTTGGAATTCTAGGCTCTACGCTTCGTCTCTTACATGCTTCTCGGCTCTAGTATGTGGTCGAAGTTCGCTTAGACTATAAGGAATTTCCCTAACATAATCAAACAATCTTTCTTCTTGATGAATCTGTTGAGAAATTGGGAGAAGTGACACAAGGCAGACAATTTTCTAAGCAATACATATTCCTTTAAGAGCATGTGACCCAATGTCATCTTCATGGGGCCGGCCCACGTTAAGTTGTTTGGAGTTAGGGTTTGGCCTTGCTGCTTGGTTGGGCCACGACTCGGTTCATTCTCCTTGGAATTTTTGACGATGCATATTAGAACTAAAGATAATCTCCAAGGTGAATATTTGTAAACCACTGTATTAATGATGTATGAGTGAAAATGATATCAAAGGCTTCAATGTTCTCGTCAAGTTGAATCTCCCGTGATGCAGCAAAAATAACAATCCCCCTAATTGCGATGAAATGTAGCGCGAAGCGTTTTTGCTAAGGACCACCAAATTGAATACCTAACGTTAGGCGTCAACAGTGAGTCCCCAAACAAAAGCCATGTCTAGCCAGCATGAGTAAACTAATCTCCGTTCAAACCGTTCAAATCCATCCACCTCTAGTCTTCATCGCCCTGATGTCCTAAAAGGTATTCGGTTATGGTCCATTAATTGCATACAGAGCACTAAATCGAAGTTTAAATTCGAGTATGTTACCTTGCCTCACTCCAACGGACGTCCATAATATTTTTTTTCTAAGTTGTTGACTTGATAATTCATTGATCATTCATAAGCTCTAAATGCTCTATATTTTAATAGGATAAGTATACTAAAAGTCCTAAACTTATTGTAAAAGTGCAATCGAGTCATAATGTTAACCAAATTGCTTTTCTATGCAGCAAGTTTTACCTGATATTGTTAAGTCCATGAGAATATAATATCGTTTGGTCACTAAGACATCCATTTAGTCAAACATATAGGAATATCAAAACCCAAAACTACTATGAGCAAACTTTAGTAGAATATCTGCAGAATTATGTTCATTCATCGTTGCTGTAATCATTCCTTCCAAGTTGCACAAAGACCCGTCTCATTCTAAGCATTGAATCACAATGCCAAAGACCATGGTCTGCATCCATTGAGAGCATGCCTAATGCAGGATGACAAAGCAAATTTCCTGGTACGTCCGAGCATGTCTAATTCCACAAAGTAACTTAGTAATCTGTTCGACTTCGTAGGGATTTAATCAACTGCGGCCCTGCCTTCTTCTCCATAACTCATAAAGTCTCCAACTTAACGTGTACAACGTTTGGTCAAAGTCTTCGAAATTCTTGCCGTTCCTTGAAAAATATCAGGGTCCCAACAAGCTTGTGGTGCAGACTCGCCGTATTCTAAATTTGAAAGTTTTCTTTCACCATTGATTTCTATAGAAAAAGGGGGAAAAAGAAATTAACTTTATAAAGATATAATTATCAGAAAAATTCAATATCAACGATACTATTATAAGATAATATTTTGTAAGCTTTGCTGGGTGTTTGTTTGCAAAACAAGCAAAAGTACTTTTCCTTCTTATCCTACATAGGAAAGTTAGGAGGAGATGCGCCACTTAATGTGTAAGCTTTTCTAGTTTGTTCAGAAAAAAAGTTTGGGGTTGTTAGTTAGACCTCATAATATCCGCATGCGGATGCGCAAATAATTGCGTGATTATTAGGCACACTTGGTGTTGTGAATAACGGATCCCCGAAAACCGGATTCGACTAAATCGAACCCCTAAAACGAATGCGGAAGATAAGCCCGGGAAATACATGTATCACCGATCCAAAAGCACACCACGGAATCGAGCGTACCTTGTTAGCCACAGATTAAACACCAATACTGAAGATCGAGGAAGAAATTCTGATCCCTTTAGATCCGATGATGTCAATTGTCCTTGAAGAGAAGACGGTGTCGCCTTAAGCGCTTGGAAGAAAAGAGAGGGAGAGGAACGTACGTTGGAATTGCCAAAGGGTGCGTTCTCCCTCTCTTTCCTCCCTTATATACGTTCCCTCCAAACAGGAATCGTGCCCCTTCATCCATGGGCCCTAATCTTATGGGCCGGGCTTTCAGGCCCAACATGGGCGGACGGGGCTTAAGCCCATCACATAAAACCATCATCTCCCACTCGCACATGGTGGGCTGAACAGGATTCTCTTTACCTCTCTTCAATATTCATACCGGTGAATAATCCGTGCGACCAACATACTTTGAGAGCTCGTTGCTATACATCTGTTAGGAATATATAGCAGCTTATAATGGGCATCACATCCTGAGTAGATTTAGTATGCAGTACCCTCGATCGATCGATCACATTTATATCTCTCTTGATCTCTTTCAAATAATGATATATATATATATATATATATATATATATATATATATTGTATTCACAATTATGATTATCACAAAGACAGTCATAAATGGTTAACCGGTGAATACAAAACTATAATGTGATTCTCCAAGTTCGATCTTCCTCTTTCCTTCAAACTCTCAATTTCAGTTCAGCTTGCTTTTCTAGAAATGTCCCATTAGATCGAATCAAACTTATGACCATTGGCAATATCCTAAGATATCAAACACTAAATAGAAATCTTAAGAATAAGTAAGAGTCATGAGGGGACTAAAAATTGAGGAACTTTTTTCCTAAAGAGTCTCACACGACATAAAAGTTGAGATCAAACTTTTGCCACTCTTATTAGTCGTCTCATGCATACGTAGTATGAAATACGTATTACGGTATTAACTTATTTCCCATGGAGCGTATGTCTACACCTTTCAATACCCTACAGATGATAGTTCAGACATACCCAATGTCTAACTTGAGTTCATGTATCTACTCATTCACAAAATTCATCAGAACTCACATCTGGCATCATAGACAGATAAAGTAAAATATGTGGGGTATTTTACTTTCAGACATAGTACGTATTATGTCCTCATCTTAACACCCAGTTAAGGCGACATACGTATTTTAAGCTTGAGCTATCGATTATCACCTAGATAATAAGCTTAAAAAACAGTCTCATCCCTATTTATCATACAGTAAATAGAGGCGATTACCCGTGTGAGTGGGCTAATCTTATATCTGTCCGACATACTTTCTAAATTTAAAGTAATGCACTTAGCATTAAGATGCATAAAGATCAAACAAAGATTCATAGGCATTAATGATGCAAAACACAAATTCATCATATGTGAACACTTCAGGGAAATTACAATCCAGTACATCAGACTTTACGCAATCCTAGAGATTTCATATGTCCACAAAACACATCTCTAGGTATTGGCTTTGTCATAGGATCTGCTACCATTCTATGCGTAGATATGTACTGTAAGTTCACATCTTTTCGTGCAACCATATCTTTGACAAAATTATACTTGGTATCTATATGTTTGGTCTTGCCATGATATTTTGGATCTTTGGTGTACAATTTTGCTACTTGGCTATCACAGTTAACCAACAATGAATCTGCAGCACTTCCAATAACACCTAAATGATCCAATAATCTCTTAAGCCAAACATCTTCTTACACTGCTGCTGATAATGCCATGAACTTAATTTCCATCATGGACAAGGCTATACACTTTTGTTTCTTACGGCTCCAACATATGGTGCCTTTATTCGGTAAGAAAACAAACTCAGAGGTAGATTTCCTTTCATTTAAATCTCCTCCCCAATCAACATCAGAATAGCCTTAGAGTCGCAGATCCTTTCCTTAATAACTCAGCGTATAATTAGCAGTCCCCTTTAGATACCTCAGTATTCTCTTAACGGCTTTCCATTGTGCTCGACCTAGATTGGATTGGTATCTACTCACCATTCCAACTGCAAAACATATGTCAGGTCTTGTACATATCATAGCGTACATCAAGCTCCCAACAGCACTAGCATAAGGAACATGTTTCATTCGTTCCTTCTCTTGTGGAGTCCTTGGACACAGTTTATGGCTCAATCCTTCACCTTTTGCAATAGGAGTGTCTATGGATTTACAATCTTGAAATCTTAACTCCAAGAATGTATGCAACATCACCAATGTCTTTCATCTCAAAGTTGGAAGACAACCAACTTTTGACGGTATTAACAAACTCCATATTGCTTCCGGCAATTAGTATATCATCAACATATAATGATATGATCACAAATTGATCCTTGGATCTTTTGATATATACACAATGATCCTCATCTATCATTGTAAAATCATATGCCATTATGGCATTATGAAAACGTATATACCATTGTCTCGATGACTGCTTGAGGCCATATATCGATATCAAAAGTCGACATACATTTTCCTCTTGGCCTTTCATTATGAAACCAGCAGGTTGTTCCATATATTTCTTCCTCTAATTCTCTATTGAGGAAAGCAGTCTTTACATCCATTTGATGTAACTCAAGATCCATACTAGCCACTATTACCAGAATAATGCGAATCGAGGTAAATCTCACTATAGGAGAAAATTTTTCTTCATAATCAATTTCTTCCTGTTGATTATAGCCCTTCGTCACAAGGCGAGCCTTATGCCTTTCTATCGAGCCATCAGCCTTTTGCTTTATTTTGAGAACCCACTTGTTCCCAATAGCTTTGTGTCCTTTTGGAAGATCAACCAGTTCCCAGACTTAGTTTGATTTCATTGACTCCATTTCTTTTTTCATTGCATGAATCTATTTTTCCTTACTAGGGCAATTCAGAGCCTCATTAATATTTCTTGGCTCATCCTCATCTTGTGGAGTAATCATAAAAGTTTCCCCTTCAATGTTAAAACGTCGACGGGGAATACTCTGGCGACGTGTTCGCCGTATGGGGGATTGTACACTTAGCACATCATTCCCCATAATGCTCCCACTAGGATTAGATAATGACGTTGTCTCATCATGTGGTTGCAATTGAGAATGAATTAAATTCAATTCATCACTTCTTATATTACTCCCACTTGGACGAACTCCACTAATATCATTATCTTGATCCAAGGTTTCAAATAGGGAGTAATCTACCCCTATTTCACCCTTCTTAGGAAATTCATCCACTAAGAATGTGACATCTCGTGATTCAAATTCAGTTATACTCCCACTTTCCTGCTCACCAATGAGCACATATCCTTTCGAGTGTTCGCAGTATCTCATGAAAATACTATTATTTCCTTTGGGACCCAATTTCCCAAACTTGTGAGAGGACTCATGAGTATAGGCAACACAACCCCATGGCTTAAGAAAATTTAAGTCCGGTTTTCTACCTGTCCATAATTCATATGGAGTGGAAATAACTGATTTGGAAGGCACCCGGTTAAGTATATAGGCAGCAGTTAACAACGCATCACTCTAAAAAGTAATAGGTAAGTTAGCATGCGCCATCATGGACCTAACCATTTCCAGTAGGGTTCTGTTTATTCTCTCTGCAACACCATTTTGTTGATAGTATATGGAATAGACAACTGTCTTTCTATTCCTTTTTCATCACATAATTTTCTAAACTTATCAGATAAATATTCTCAACATCGATCGGATCTAAATACTTTTATTTTCTTGTCTAATTGATTTTCTACCAAGTTCATAAACCTTTTGAAATAACTTATTGCTTCAGATTTATAAGAAAACAAATAGACATATCCGAATCGAGTATAATCATCTATAGAAGTGATGAAATAAACAGCCCCATGCCTTCCTCTCACATTCATTGAACCACAGACGTCAGAATGGATTAAATGCAGATGAAATTCAGCTCTTTTACTTTTTCCAAATAGTTTCCTTGTCGTTTTCCCTACTAGGCAATGCTCACATATGGGCAAATCGACTTTTTCAATGTTGCCCAACAAGCCCTCTTTGGCTAGTCTATTCATATGTTGTTGGCCAATATGGCCAAGCCTAGCATGCCACATAATCACATCATTATCATATGAAGTAGAAGACGTGAAATAAGGGAATAACAAATATTGACATCACCACAGTCAACATCTAATACTATAAAACCATCCAGAAAGTGACCACAACCATAGTAGTTTGTATCTAAATACAAATCTACACCTTTATTATGGAAGTTCATACTAAAAACAAGCTTAACCAACACCAAAACAGACACTTAAATTTCGACGAATCTCCAGAGCATATAGATCATCATGTAGGAACAAGTTGCGTCCACCACGCATGTTCAATTGGCAGGTGCCAATCCATTTAACTTCATCTCTGGAGTTATTTCCTACATAAATCAACTTAGTTCCAGTTGGTACTCGTCGGAATTCCACGAAGGATCCTCTATGCTTTGCTACATGGTTTGTTGTTCCTGAATCTACAGTCCACAAATGATTGGATTTAGCTAATAATTCAGAACTTGACACATAAGCAAAGTTCTTAAATGTACAAGAGGTGTATACCTTCTTTGGCTCACAACAATCGCGAGCATAGTGACCTCTCTTGTCACAATTGTAACACCTCACCCAGACATTTTCTTCACTTGAGGACGTTTTCCTCTCTTGTGTTTGTTAACTCTTGATTTCTTGCAATAAAGACTTGATCATTTGCATTCCCACATATTGAACGAATCAGTACGCTTGCGCTAAGAGCACAAAGCCCTTTCTGAGCTAAAACCAGCATAGCAAATATCTCTTTTGGGCTCAAATGCCATTAGGCGGTCCTCAGCTAGCTCGAGGTGGCGCATGGCATCCTCATGATCTTCCATAACATGGTCAAGAGTTTCTAGTGCTTCTTGCTTTTCCAGCACATATTGAATCTTCATATTCAATATTTCACAATTGTTGCCGTTCATATCAGCAATTACGTTCTTAGTTGCTGAAAACATCGATCTGAACACATCAGACATACATGCACGAATAATTAATGCCTATCATTTATGCATCCATATTTGCACAGACCCATCATATTAATGAATAATTTCAAGTAAGGCTTCAGAATCAAAAGGTCACTATGTTTCCAATCATCCTCCAAAAATCCTAACTCAAAATTATTATTAATATAATTGTCTTATGCAAATAAATTCTATGAAGTTACAAAAACTTCTATTACTACCCACAGCTAACTACCCACAGCAACCAGCAATAACAGAAAGCAAATAATAATTGACATCCAATAAAACAATAACGCTTTCACATAGTACAACTAACATATCGGTTGCTATATCAACAACAATCAGGTAGTAAACATTACATAATTAATCTAAGAAATAAATAGGGAATGTCCCTTCTACTCTATCAGTCAAAATATCTGAGAAATTTGAAGGCACATTTGCCAACCATGGAAAAACTTTTGGAGAGCTTTCATGTCGCCACCAAGGCGCATTCACTCTGCGCTATGTGGCGCTCAATCTAAGGGTTGATGTTTTGGTTAACTCAATCCTATAGTATTCTCTTACAAAAGCTTCCACTAGCCTCCTATAACCCGGGACCACGTTGACCTCCCATAGCCGATCAACACTGCTTGCCATTCAGGTGGAAGAGTGTTCATCAAAGCCGGCACCTTCTCAAAATCCGGCATAAGATAACCATTACAGATGATTTCCTGTATCATTTGATTGACCATGACCACATGTGATACTAAATCACCGTCATGCCACCGATAATTAGCTAAATCTGACATCATCCTTTTAATTCTTGCACTTCCCTCGTCCGTTCTCGGGATTGCAGGTATCCGTGCATAACGCATCATAATTCCTGCAACAAATGCAGAACAAAAAATGGATTACCCATAATCCATAATTTACATAAGGGAAAATACATAATTTTTCATGATTCATGCAACAAATGCAGAATAAAAAATGGATTATCTATAACCCACACAAATATATATATATTTTTCGGGTCAACGGTCAACGGTCGTCGGTCAACGGTCAACGGGCGTGGGTCCTCGAGTCGGTCGGGCCGGGTCGGACGGACCGACCGGCACGTGCCGCACGCGTGTGAGGGCTGACGTCACGCAGACGTCAGCCAGCGCGTGCGTGGCACGAGCCAGGCTTCCACGCCGGTTGGGTCAGGTCGCCGACCGGTGACTGGCCGGCCAACGGTCGTCGGCGATGACGTCACCGATGACGTCATCCCGGCGGTTACTGTGACATTACGGTGACGTCAGCACGCGCCGGTTCGCCGACTGGTGCGTGCCGGTTCGCTGGCTGCTGGCGCGCACGTGCCGGTTCGCCACCGGCGCTTGTGGTGCACGCGCTGGCCGATGCCAGCGCTTCGGGAGCGTCGTGCCCACGCACAGCGGCTTCTGGCCGCGCGTGTGGGCGCGTGCGGCATCGCCCGGCGGCGCACGACATGTCGCCGGACTCGTCTCGATGAGCCCTTTCACCTTATACCTTCAGAAATCGATTTCGACTTACAGAAACTCGAAAAAATGGATGAACAGTGCTCGGGTGTCGGGGTTTCTCGCCCGAATCCGTGTCGGCCGAATATTTTCGCGAAAAATCAATCAAAAATCATCAAAGGGGTCGGGAAAACATGAACTAGGGCTCTGATACCAATGTTGGGAATAACGGATCCCCGAAAACCGGATTCGACACTAAATTGAACCCCTAAAACGAATGCGGAAGATAAGCCCGGGAAATACATGTATCACCGATCCTAAAGCACACCACGGAATCGAGCGTACCTTGTTAGCCACAGATTAAACACCAATACTGAAGATCGAGGAAAAAATTCTGATCCCTTTAGATCTGATGATGTCAATTGTCCTTGAAGAGAAGACGGTGTCGTCTTAAGCGCTTGGAAGAAAAGAGAGGGAGAGGAACGTATGTTGGAATTGCCAAAGGGTGCGTTCTCCCTCTCTTTCCTCCCTTATATACGTTCCCTCCAAACAGGAATCGTGCCCCTTCATCCATGGGCCCTAATCTTATGGGCCGGGCTTTCAGGCCCAACATGGGCGGATGGGCCTTAAGCCCATCACATAAAACCATCACTTGGCTTACTTGCGCGCTTGTGATTTAATTAGTGCTAATCCCCTAACTTTTTATTTTATTCCATATGGTTATCTTGTTAATTGAAAGGTTGTATTTATTTTTTCAGCAATTTTTTTTGGAAATTATTAAATTTGGAATTTTATTATGAAAAATTATCATTATTATTAATAATTATTTTTATTCCGAATTTTTATATCTTTTCGAAGTGTCATTTTTAAAACATACTAGTTCACTTAGCAACCTTTCTTGAATGGTGTTTGGCAATCGTACCGGTTCATTTTGCAACTTTTTTCCAAAGGGATGTCTTTGTTAATTAAGACTGATATAAATATGTCAAGTTTTCAGAAAATGGTTCTTTAGTATTTTTTTTTAGTTTTCTTTCCAAAAACTACAGCCATCTTTTTGAATTGTTGCCCTTGAGAGACATTAGAAGAATATTAGAATTGCTATCTAGTATTCTCATCAAGATTTTGTTATATTCTAGAGAAAATTTGTTGGTGACTATTAGCAACTTCGTGGGACAAATAAATCCTTAAAGAAAGTGATATTATCCCTCAAAGTCTCACTTCATTGTCCTACCTAATTTCAAAGTCGATTTTCCAACAAACTTTGAATATATATAAATAGAACTAATAAGATATTTTAAGAAAAAAGAAACAAAAACAAGTAATACTATTGTAAGACTAGATATATGCGTTGACATGGGCAAAGTCCATCCATAAATTTGGTTCAAACTAGCCGCGGGAGAGACTCCAGGAGCATAAAAAGTGGAAAATCTATAAAGAATGCTAGTTTCATTCATAAGACTGAAGTAGCTCAATTCAAGGAGCGCGCAAGTTTCATCTAACATGGCTTTAGTGATGTTAAGATTCCTTCTATTACTTGTTTCACTTATAAGATAATAAGTTACCAGCAGAGTAAGGAACTTACCAACTTCAAGTAGAATATGATTTACCGCTCGAAATGAAAACTTAGCAATGAAATTAGTACCTTAAGAGTAAAATTAGAACTTCAAGTTCATTGACCATTTCAGAAAGGTACCGTTCTCTTGTTGGTAAATTATAAATAGTTCAACCTCATAAAAAAGTTGCCACTATAAATAGTTCGACCTAATAAAAAAGTTGCCACTCAACTTTTACTGGAAACTTGTAACAGTGAACAAGTTTGGTGAATTCTAGTAAAAATAACAATCTACAGTATCATTTTTAAATACATGTTTCCACTTGCACATGGCACTTTTACTTGTTTTGCATCAACAACGGCATGAAATTCTGCAAGAGGAAACGCCATTGCCAGTGGAAGTAAGCAATAATGTTACAACTCATTTGGATACTGTAAGAATTCAGTCCGACAAGGGTAGGGAGTGATTACTGGGGCTAGAGAGCTTGGACTAAGAACGACTCCAATGGCTTACAAAATAGTAAAGGGGACATGAATAAATCATGCAGAATAGACAGAGAGCGATTTGGGATACATGTGCAAAAATTAAAATTAACTCAAGGAGGCGCTTTGATGTAGTGGCAATTTGCAACTCCAAGGTTAAACTTGCTTATGTAGGAGCACTACCACGATAGGTGACCTCTTGAAAAAGCACTCACTTGTATGCCAAATGAGAAAACCGTGAGGCGAGACACGGATGGGCCAAAACAGACAATATTTCGAGTGAGTTAAATCCATGGCATCACAGATACAATCCCCGAGCAAATGCCAAATTGTTAAAAGCTTAAGAATCAATTTTACATGTTGCTAGGGATGCACAACAACAAAATGATCGATCAATCAATTATATTTAAAAAAATGACTAAATTCGATGAGTCATTTTTGTCATGAGTTGAGGGCATAATTTCCTTTTTAAATTTTATAAATAATATTTAAAAATTAAGTATGAAATCAAGTAAAGTTCAATACTAAGCTTTTTCACCTATTTAGGAAGTTGGCATAGGAAACAAAATTTTACTGGTGAAATTAACAAATTACTAGTGAAATTAGTGGCTTACTTTTAGCTTAGTGGAATTTACCAACATGATATGGAATTTATCAACTTTGAGTGAAATAGTAAATCATCAATTTTTCAACTTAACAAAAGGACCACTTGTAAAACATTAGAAGACTTGATAAAAATCATTATTTTGTTATGAAATACATGAATGGCTAGAATACATGAATGAATATTCATTATATTCATTTTATCCAATGTACTTATTATGGTACATTTGTATCAAATGTTCTAAGTACATCTCTTTATACAATGAACGTTCGTCTCCCTTATCCTGTACATGTATCATTCGATACATTGATATTAATGATAAGTACATTCTTGTTCTCCTATAAATAGGAGTTTAGTTTTGATGTACAAGATACAATCACACAGAAACACGACAGTGAGATACTAGAAATAAAGCTCTCTCATCTTACTACTATCTCTAGTGTTCACTTGCTTTCTCTTCTTTAATCTCTTCTCTATTATATATTCGCAACACGATATTTTACAACACGTTATCAGCACGAGAATCTACCGATTGAGTAAGTAACTTTTGCAAGCACGAGGATCTACCGACTGAGTAAGTAATTTTTGCAAGGTGGGTATTCTTTTTATTGATCAACTTATACTTCATCTTCTTCTATCAATTCTTCATTTTTATTTTTCTTGGCCCGAAGCCAAAATTTTAAATCTAAAAATATCCTTCTGCTCCTGAAGTAGCAGTGGATATTTGTAAATCCTTTTAATTAATTTAAGGATTTATTTTTGCAAGGATTATGACAAATATTGAAAAGCCCAAATTCCACATCTTGGAAGTGAGTGGAAAGAATTATCTATCCTGGTGCCTTGACATGGAAATGCACATCCAAGGGCAAGGTCTCGCTAATACAATTACAGAGGATGGAACCTCAAATGAAAAGGATAAAGCAAATGCGCTGATTTTTATTCGCCGTCATTTGCATGAGAGCTTGCAGACTCAATATTTATCCATTCGAGACCCGCATATCTTGTGGAGGAGGTTGAAGGATAGGTATGATCATACCAAAACTGTTATCCTCCCTCAAGCACAATATGATTGGCAAAATCTCAGACTGCAAGATTTTAAATCAGTGTCTGACTATAATTCTGCTTTATTTGATATCGTTTCTCGGCTTGAGTTATGCGGTATCAAACTCACTGATGCAGAATTGCTTGAGAAAACTTTCTCCACCTTCCATGCTTCAAATATTGTATTGCAACAGCAATACCGGCAACGTCAATTTGCCACATATTCTGAATTAATTTCTGTGCTTCTTACTGCTGAGCAAACTAATGAATTGCTGCTCAAAAATCATGATCTTAGACCTGCTGGCTCAAAAACATTGCCTGAAGCACATGCTAACTTTGAGAAAAATACTGGCCATTTTAAGGGCTATAAGCGCAGGCAAGAACATAATCCTAGAAGGGATGGCAAGAAATTTAACCGCCCTAGGAAATCAAACTTTGGCCTGAATCATGGCAAAGAAAAGAAGCAAAAGAAGGTGATTAATGAAAGTATTTGTCATCGCTGTGGCATAACTGGGCACTGGTCACGTACCTGTCGTACACCAAAACATTTTGTTGACCTATACCAGGCATCTTTAAAGAATACGGGCAAGCGTGGTGAATCTCATGCCATTGAAATCAATCCTACTGCCATAACCATTGTTGAGGCCAACAATATCTCCGTTGGTGGGACTCCTCTTGCTCTTGAAGTAGCAAATGCATCATTAGATGTCTCTGATTTCTTTGAGGACCTCTGATTACTTTGTTGAATTAGATTGGTGGATAATAATTTGAACTTTGAAATTTATGTTGTTTCGCTTTAAATGTATTACTTTTTTTTATTTTATTGTTCTTTATGAAATACTTATAAACCTTATATAAATCTTTGAAATTTTATTCGACTATATAACTAATATGCAACTTTTATGATACTTGACACCTGAAGTTGTCAATATAAATACAAATGGAAAATACCGAGAAAAAGGAAGATGCTTGTTTGCTTGATAGTGCAACAACACATACTATATTTTGTAGTAGACACTTTTTCTCGAGTATGACATTGCGTAAGGCACAAATCCATACAATATCAAGTCCTGTTCCGATTATTGATGGTTTTGGGAATGCTGCAATTATTTTGCCAAATGGCACAATCCTGCATATTGAGAATGCGTTTCTAAGCATTCGATCAAAAAGAAATCTGCTCAATTTCAAAGATGTACGCCGTAATGGGTACCATATTGAGATTATTTATGAGCAAGATAAGGAATATATTGGCATTTCCTCTTACAAGATGGGCCTGAAGACCATCCATGAGAAGCTAGAAGCTTCTTCTATGGGTTTGTATTGTGTCATGATTAAAGCTATTGAAACCTACGCTACCACATCCTGGAGATTGGTAAGCCCTGATCAGTTTGGACTGTGGCATGATCGCCTTGGTCATCCTGGCGCTTCAATGATGCATAGGATAATTCAAAATATAAAAGGGCACCCTTTAAAGGATATAAAGGTATTGTTGTCCAAAGATTATAATTGTGAGGCTTGCTCACAAGGAAAGCTCATTATCAGACCTTCTATAACAAAGGTTAATTTTGAATCTCATTTATTCTTGCAAAGAATTCAGGGTGATATTTGTGGACCAATACAACCACCAAGTGGACCATTTCGATATTTTATGGTATTAATGGATGCATCCTGTAGATGGTCCCATGTTTGCCTATTATCTACGCGCAATGTCACATTTGCACGTTTACTTACGCACTTGAAGTGTGGTATACCGATAGGATTAAAAGATATTATTCCTCGAAAACGAAGGGGAAAGAATCAGGAATCTGCTCCAGAAGAGCCTGGCGTTGTGCTTGCTCCCAAAGAGCTTATTGCCCCTGAAGAGGCGCAAACCCATGAAAGGAGCACTAGCCCCGGGAATACTGAGAATTCCATTACATATTGTAATGAAATTTGGGATCGAAATGAAATCATCATTGATTATGCTTTTGCATTCTCAGTTGCTCATAAAATTATGGATGATGATTGTGAGCCACAATCTATTATTGAATGTCGTCAAAGGCAAGATTGGCATAAGTGGGAGGAAGCAATTAAAGCTGAATTAGCTTCCCTAACTAAACGAGAGGTTTTTGGACCTGTAACTCGTATCCCTGATAATGTAAAGCCCGTTGGATATAAATGGGTATTTATTCGAAAACAAAATGAGAAAAACGAGGTTGTCAGGTATAAAGCCCGACTCGTTGCCCAAGGATTCTCCCAGAGACCTGGGATTGGTTATAATGAGACATATTCACCTGTGATGGATATGATTACATTTCGTTTTCTCATTAGCCTAGCAATCTTTGAAAGATTGGAAATGCGTCTTATGGACGTTGTGACGGCATATCTATATGACTCATTAGACTCTGATATTTATATGAAAATTCCTGAGGGATTCAAAATGCCTGAAGCATGCACTCCCCGCAATTTATTCTCAATAAAATTGCAAAGATCCTTGTACGGGTTAAAGCAATCCGGTCGCATGTGGTATCAATGCCTAAGTGAGTACCTAATTAAGGAAATGTACAAAAATGATCCTATCTGCCCATGCGTGTTTATTAAGAAATCAGAAACCGGATTTGCTATTATAGCAGTTTATGTCGACGATATAAATTTAATTGGAACTCTAGAAGAGTTAGCTGAAACTGCTGAATATTTGAAAAGGGAGTTTGAAGTTAAAGATTTGGGTAAAACCAAACTTTGTCTTGGTCTAGAGCTTGAGCATAAAGCAAATGGAATAATCGTCCATCAATCAGCATATGTTGAAAGATTGCTTAAACGTTTCAACATGGACAAAGCTCACCCATTGAACACCCCTATGGTTGTAAGGTGTCTAGATCCTCAAAAGGACCCATTTCGTCCTAGAGAATCTGATGAAGAGATACTTGGTCCTGAAGTACCATATCTCAATGCAATTGGGGCTTTGATGTACTTGGCACAATGTACGAGACCAGATATCGCTTTTGCAGTAAATTTATTGGCACGTTTTAGTTCTGAGCCAACTCGGAGACATTGGAATGGAGTTAAACATATTTTCCGTTATCTCCGAGGAACCATAGATTTGGGATTATATTATTCCAAGGATTCCACTAACTCTGGTTTAGTTGGATATGCTGATGCTGGATATAGATCCGATCCATATAAGGCTTGCTCTCAAACCGGGTATTTATTTTGTTATAACGGCACCGCTATTTCTTTGCGTTTTACGAAGCAATCGCTAGTAGCTACATCTTCTAACCACTCTGAGATTATTGCTTTATATGAAGCTGGAAGAGAGTGTGTTTGGTTAAGATCCGTTATAACACATATTCATAATTCTTGTTGCTTAATACCGGTTACAAATTCTCCCACTATAATTTATGAAGATAATGCTGCTTGTGTTGCACAAGTCATGGGAGGATATATCAAAGGTGATAAGACCAAGCATATCTCGCCGAAATTTTTCTATACTCATGAACTCCAAGAAAGTCGACAAATTGATATTAAACAGATTCGATCCATAAATAATCTTGCAGATCTTTTTACCAAATCATTGCCAACATCAAGTTTTGAGAAATTAGTATATGGCATTGGTATGAGGCGAGTTCATAAGATGTAAGATTAATTAGCCCCAGAAGTGGCTATATGGCTCGATTGAGGGGGAGATATTATGAACTATGCATTGCAGCATTGATATGCGGCCAGTTCACAAGATGCAATAATGATTAGCCCCAGGAGTGGCTATATATACATTGCACTCTTTTTCTTTATGTCCGGTTTTTTCCCATAGGGTTTTTTCGGCTTAAAGTTTTTAACGAGGCAATTAATGCATCCATAAAAGGGAGAGATCATAACATTTGTGCTCTGCACTCTTTTTCCTTTTTGTCTGGTTTTTATCCCATTGGGCTTTTCCGGCTTAAGGTTTTTAATGAGGCAGTATCATTCAATGCACATTCGTAATGAATATGATGAATATTCAAGGGGGAGTGTTATGAAATACATGAATGGATAGAATACATGAATGAATATTCATTATATTCATCTTATCCAATGTACTTATTATGGTACATTTGTATCAAATGTTCTAAGTACATCTCCCTATACAATGAACGTTCGTCTCCCTTATCCTGTACATGTATCATTCAATAAATTGATATTAATGATAAGTACATTCTTGTTCTCCTATAAATAGGAGTATAGTTTTGATGTACAAAATACAATCACACAGAAACACGACAGTGAGATACTAGAAATAAAGCTCTCTCATCTTGCTATTATCTCTAGTGTTCACTTGCTTTCTCTTCTTTAATCTCTTCTCTATTATATATTCGCAACACGATATTTTACAACATATTTTAGATAATATGTCATATAATGTCGACATGGACATCCCGAGTGCGATAGATTTGGTTTGAGCAGAGAACGAGTAGCCACCTGGCCTTCAACGACGGGACGTATGGGACAGGCTCGGACAGAATAGAAATTTTTGTTAGAGTATGCCAGTTTCAATTTAAAGGCCGATGTAGCTCCGCTCAAGGAGCATGCAAACTTCATCTCACAAGGCTTCAGTAGTATTAGGAATTCTCCTAGTACTTGTTCCGCTTCCGCTTTCCATCAAAGCTCAGACTGCCGGCAATGTTACCTTGGGCTCCTCGTTGATCGCAAACAACAAGAACACTTCCCGGTGTTCTTGCTTGGTTAGGCCGCGACTCAATTCATTCTCCTTAGGATTTTGATGATGCTACTGAGAAATAAAAATAATCCCGAGGTGGATATTTTTAAATCACTGTGTTAATGATGTGTGATTGGAAATGAAAAAACGAGGTGAGGAAAATGATGTCAAAAGTTTCAATTTTCTCCTCAAGTCTATTCTCCCACAATGTAACAAAAAGCACAATCTTCTTGATTGCAATAGATGTAGTGAGAGGCATGAATGTCGTTAGATAATGCAAATTCACATATCTTTTGCTAAGGATTAAAAAATCAAATCCCTAATTTTATGAAACGTTATGAAAAATTGACAATGAATCCCCAAACAAAAATCATGTCTATCCAGCCCAATCCATGAGTAAACCATGCTCTCTTAAAGTTCATCCATCTCTAATCTTCATCACCTTGCTGTCCTAAAAGGCATTTGGTTGTGATCCGTTTATCACATAACAAGCATTGAATTGAAGTTTAAAGCCGAGCATGCTAGCTTGCCTCGCCCCAATGGGTGTCCATAAGATTTTTTATTAAGTTATTGATTTGATACTTCATCGATCCTCTATAAGCTTTAAATGCTCAATATTTTTATGGAAAAAATTCATCAAAAGTCCCAAAAAGTTATTACAAAAGTGCAATCGAGTTATGAAATTTTCCAAAAGTGTACTCAAGTTTTAAAACTTATCAAAATAGTTCAATCAAGTCTCTCTATTAACTTTGTCTGATTTGGTTAATGACAAAAAAAAACTGGCATTGTTATTTGCACTTCTTTATTGAAAATAAACACTATCTTTTGGAATTCTTTCCAAGTGTTACTTCCTCTGCGTCACTGAAGCATTGATCGGTCACATGCTTAATGCAAATTTCCATGTACTTTCGAGCATATTCAATTTCCGTGGAGCAACTTGTAGTCGGTTTGAATTCATGGGGATTGAATTGATTGCTGGCCCTGCCTTCTTCTTCCATCACTTTCATCTAAAAAAATCATCACTTCCATCTCAAAAAATCTCCAAATTGAATCGACTGCTAGCCCTGCCTTCTTCTTCCATCACTTTCATCTCAATATATCTCCACCTAACATGTACAATGAAATTTGGTGTTTTCCAAGTGCGTTCCTTCAAAAGTATGTGGGTCCCATCAAGCTTATGGAGCAGGTACGCCTTATTCTAAGTTTGACAAGTTCTCTCTCACCATTGATTTCTATAAAAAAAAAGAAGGAAAAATAAAGAAAATGAAGAAAGATAAATTTATGGAGATATTATTATCAGAAAAATTAAATCGATGATATTAATATAAGAAGTTTTGAAGAAAATTTGATGAATCTATCAATAGAACTATTAAAATACTTTAAGAAAAAAGAAACAAAATCAAGTAAAAATCAATACTCATTATAAAATGGTTTATTAATTGCTGTTAAAGAAATGGTTTATTAGTACAAATAAAGATTAACTAATAAAATATATGTACAAATATCACCTCTATTTTAATTAATCCTTTCCTTTTACTACAGGTGGAGCTTTTATAAAACTTCAGACCATATGGTAAAATCATTATTCTAGATTGATATATGTGTTTTGTTTTTGGTCAAAGATAGTTGATAGATATACGTGTTGACATGGGCGAAGGCTGTCCACGACTTTGGTTCAAACTTGCTGTGGAGAAAAGGAGGTGCAATCGCATCTACGCACAGGAGGAATGGTCGCCTCTCTCCTGCCATGAACGACGGGACGTACGGGAGAGACTCTGGTAGCTTGGAAAGTAGGGAATCTCTACAAGAACGCTGGTTTCATCCTTATGGCCGAAGTAGCTCAACTCAAGGAGCACGCCAGTTTCATCAAACATGACTTCTGTTATACTAGGAATCCTTCGAGCGCGTTGTCATTGCAGAGGCGGAGGGGGGAAGGGAGTGCTCGGATTATGAATCAATTCAAAGCTCCAAGAGGAAAAGGAGATCAAGGTGTTGTCAATATTGACTAATGGGAAGGTACTGGACATGGTCTCTTTTTATGTGATGCTGGATATGGTCTTTTTTCATGTTTTCTTTTTTTAGGAGTGTGCTGGATATTATATCATTGATGGTAGTTGTTGCCTGCAATGCCATTGTTTTTTTTTAAGAGAGTGTTGAACTTTCGATGATTGGGGAGTGAAGTTAGACATGCTTTTCTTTTCTTTTGTAAAAAAATCAATCAATGTTAATGGCAAGTACTTGAATGACTATTCATTTTCTCTTGTGTTGGTTTCGGCTAGAATGCTAGCAAGTCAGTTATGCTGCTGTATATTTTATTTTTTGTCGTTACTGCAATGTTGCTATTGCTGCACTGTTGCTGTCAGTATTGTTGGTTAAAGTTGTGGATTATAATGAATTTGTGGGGTTCTGATTTTATGTGTTGCTACAAGAACACTTTGGGTGCTGGTACATCTTGTTGCATCTGGGCTGGTGTAAGAAGATGCACCAGCAACTCAACTGGTGCAAGAACAAGGTGTAAGAACAAGGTGCATTTGGAATGTGACGTTTGGCACTAACATGTTCTTTTTTAAAAAAACTTGTGCAACATAAGTGATCACTTTGTAATCGCGACTGGCACTTAAATGATCACTTTTATAAAAACTTGGCACTCAAGTGATCACTATTTATAACTTATGGCACTGAAATGGTCAATCGTGAATTTGCCACCATCCTTTAATTTCGACCATGGTTTGCAGTTGCAGCAAACCAGCAAACCAGCAAACCAGCGAACCATTACCAAATAAAAAATGCAGCAAACCATCATCAAATAAAAAAATGCAGCAAACCATTACCAAAAGCTTTGAATGTAGCAAACCATTACCAAATAAAAAATGCAGCAAACCATTACCAAATAAAAAATGCAGCAAACCATTATATTTGAAGCAAAAACTAACCAAAACAAACATTGACAATACACAACTAAACAACAAAACTTTTAAGTGCTCACAACTAATGCATTCCAAGTCCAACCTTGCATTTCTACCCCATAGATTATAACAACAAAACATTCTGCTCCATACAAAAATTGCAGCAAACCAAAAAACACATTTTACTTATAAATAATCCAATACAAGTGCATATTCCACGTCTTCGACTATGATAGACATACAAACTTCTTCTCGTTACTCACTTTACATTTGAATAAACTACCCAAGAGAATAAGAACACAATCAACGCTCGATAAAAGTTTCTTTCGATTTTCAGCCTTGAAACCTCCCTCTTCAAATGGTCCACTAGAGATGTTAAACCCTTCATTTGAGCTTGTATTGAGTCGACATCCTCCAACTCGTCTATTAACATAGGTGGAGGTTGATTTCGGCCTTCAAGTAACTCCAATATCACCTCTGTCGCTCGATCAGAGAATTTCCTATCAATCCATTTGAAATATTGGCACTTCGAGCCTTCTCTATATCTGCCGCACCCATGGAATCTTCTCCCAGGATTCAACCGAGTCCAATATGTTCTTCTCGGACTCGGTAACCCACAATAACAGTAATACTCACCATCTAATTCGCTTTTCTTATAGGAATGTGAGCCGATGTTGAAGCTTTTGTCCTCCATTTGCAAGAATGAGCTGATAACTTTGGGAGAAAATCGAAGTATGCACTTGAAATGATCGAATTGGGGATTTAGGGTTTCTTATTTGGGGGAAAACGGTAAACGCATCGTTTTGTTCTTTGTATGCTGATTGTATTTTCCGGCGATCCACGTCGGCGTCAAAAATTAATAAAAAACTACCACGTCGGATTTCCGGCCAACCAAATCGGCGATGGCACCAAAGTGATCGTTTTTCAAAATTTTTGGCACTTAAGTGATCCGACGGAAACTTTTGGCACCAAAGTGAGCGCCGTACACAACTTATGGCACCATTAGTGTACTTATCCCAATGTAGTGAGAGGCATGGATGTTGTTAGATAATGCAAATTCATATATGTTTTCTAAGGATTAACAAATCAGATCCCCAATTTCATGAAACGTTATGAAAAATTTGATAGCTGAAAATTTAGGTATCGGTAATGAATCCTAAAAAAAAAAAAATCATGTCTATCCAGCACAATCCATGACCAAACCAAGCTCATTTCAAGTTCATCCATCTCTAATCTTCATCCCCTTTCTATCCTAAAAGGCATTCGGTTGTGGTCCGTTTATCACATAACAAGCACTGAATCAAAGTTTAAAATCGAGTATGCTAGCTTGCCTTGCCCTGATGGGTGTCCATAAGATTTTTTTATTAAGTTATTGATTTGATACTTCATTGATCCTCTATAAGTTTTAAACGCTTTATATTTTTTTGGAACAAATGTATCATAAGTCGTAAAAGTTATTGTAAAAGTGTAATAGGGTTATGAAACTTTCCAAAAGTGCAATCGAATTTTAAAACTTTTCAAATTAGTTCAATCAAATTCCTCTATTAACTTCGTCTAATTTTGTTAATGAAGAAAAAAAGCTGACATGGTTTTCTTTTTTATTATTTTTGAAAAAAGAGGCGCCGCTGAGGTTGCTATGTTACCCATGTCAGAAAAAAAAAATTGAAAAAAAAAAATTGAAAGGAAAGTTGGCTTGAGACATCCGCTGGTGATGCCCAAAATAGTTGGCGCAAGCTCTCATTTTCACTTCTCTAATTCTATCAAAAGCCATTCTATTGCTCTTTTCGTCTTTTGGCATTGAAATACTCTACTGCCAATTTAAATAGAGTACGATACCATCATTCAGTGATCTTGGACATATATCTAGTGCTTTCTTTACTTGAAAAATTAATTTTTTTTCTTTTTGGTTAGAAAAGTCGATGATATATTTAAGAAAAAAAGATAAATAATTTGGTGATAGTCTTAAATGTACTATGAGAATAAAGTCTATTTTAGACCACAAAAAAATCAAATAGCAAATAATTATGAATTGTTGTGATGTCTACTCATTTAAGAATTTGTGATTTACAAAAAGTTGTTATTCTCATAGTAATCTGTTATGGTAACAAAACCCTATTAAAAACACGATGACTTCATTCTTTTTAGCGAATTGGGCCATTTTTCAGAATTAAATGACCTCCTTTGGCTTCACGAACTTGATTTTCTCACCTTCCCCTGTTCCATTCTTATATTACTGGATTATCTTTCTTGTGTTCATCATTGTGAAAGGGATTTTAGTGTGCCAGATGTTTACGTCGCTTCCCTAGCTCAGCTTTGCAGCAGGGATGCTCTCCTCTCCGTTTAGTTCAACTTCTGCATATACAGCTACTTGACATGTGGTGGCTTCCTAGTTTCACTCAAAAATCAGAATAGATCAGGGTAAGGGATCACAATTGATTTTTCTTCTCGTCTCTTGCGGGCTTTTGTTGTGATACTTTCATGTGACAGGGTGCGTATTTATTGTAATAGCACCCTGCTCTAGTTGAACATGTTCTTTTATGTATTTATTTTAATCTTGACGCTCTTTTATTGCAGAGATCGCCTGTCGTGTTGGCATTGCACCCGACCCTCATCAGGAGGAGATGGAAGAGATTAAGACTACAGTTTCCCCGTCTATTAAAACTAAGCATTCAGGAATTTACCCAGGAAAATTCCTACAGGCCAGGTTTTGTGTGATTCCTGTAGCAGGGAGCTTATTGGAAGCCACTCACTATAAGGTCAGGCCCTGATCGAACCCTACAGACCCCGGAAAATTAGCCCTTCGCCTTACTAATTGAGCACTGTGGAAAGCGACGAGTTCTAAAAAAATGTCCAGAAAGCTGTAGATAATTTACCTGTTACTCAGTAATTTATATACAGGAACACTCCCTCTGTGTACTGATCACTTATACTAAATACAAAACCAAATTGCTTCTAAATGTGGTAAGTTTCACGTGATGTCAATGAGTCCTTGAGAGTACGACATCGCACTGTGACATCCATTTAACCAAACATATCAGTTTCGAAACCTGGAACTCTTGTATGCAGATTTTTGTAGGGTATCTAGAGGATTATGTACATTCATAATTGCTGTAATCATTCCTCTCTAAGTTGGCACAAGACGGCACAATGCCACCGATAGCATTGATCAGGCACATGCTTGATGCGAATTTCTCCGTACATTCGAGCATATTCAATTTCCACGGAGCGACTTGTAGTCGGTTTGAATTCTTAGGGATTGAACCAGCACCTTCTACTTCCATCCCTTTCGCCTCATAAAGTCTCCAACTAAACATGTACGGCGATGTCGTTTGGGCAAAGTCTTCCAAATTTGTGCGTTCCTTGTAAGGTATCCGTAGGGTTCCTCGTTGACCACGAACGAGAGGAACACTTCCAGGCGTTCTTGCTTGGTTAGGCCGCGACTCAATTCATTCTCCTTAGGATTTTGATGATGCTACTGAGAAATAAAACTAATCCCGAGATGGATATTTTTAAATCACTGTGTTGATGTGTGATTTGAAATGAAAAACGAGGTGAGAAAAATGATGTCAAAAGTTTCAATGTTCTCCTCAAGTCGATTCTCCCACGATGTAACAAAAAGCACAATCTTTTTGATTGCAATAGATGTAGTGAGAGGCATGAATGTCGTTAGATAATACAAATTCACATATCTTTTGCTAAGGATTAAAAAATCAAATCCCTAATTTTATGAAACGTTATGAAAAATTGACAATGAATCCCCAAACAAAAATCATGTCTATCCAGCCTTATCCATGAGTAAACCACGCTCCCTTCAAGTTCATCCATCTCTAATCTTCATCACCTTGCTGTCCTAAAAGGCATTTGGTTGTGGTCCGTTTATCACATAACAAGCATTGAATCGAAGTTTAAAGTCAAGCGTGCTAGCTTGCCTCACCCTAATGGGTGTCCATAAGATTTTTTATTAAGTTATTGATTTGATACTTCATTGATCCTCTATAAGCTCTAAATGCTCAATATTTTTATGGAAAAATTTCATCAAAAGTCCCAAAAAGTTATTACAAAAGTGCAATCGAATTATGAAATTTTCCAAAAGTGTAATTAAGTTTTAAAACTTATCAAATTAATTCAATCAAGTCTCTATATTAACTTTGTCCGATTTGATTAATGAAAAAAAAAAACTGACATGGTTTACTTTTTTTTTTCTTTCAAAAAAGAGGTGCTGATGAGGTTGCTAGGTTAGCCATTTTAGAAAAAATAAAAAAGAAATAAATAAAAGGAAAGTTGGCTCGAGACATCCGCTGGTGATACCCAAAATCGATGGCGCAAGCTCTCACTTTCACTTCTTTAATTCTATCCAAAGCTATTCTATTGCTCTTTTCGTCATTTGGCATTGAAATACTTTACTGCCATTCTCAATAGAGTACTACACCATCATTCAGTGATACCTCTAGTCCTTTCTTTACTTGAAAAATTAATTTTTTCTGTGTGGTTGGAGCAGTCGACGATATATAAAAAAAAGATAAATGATTTGGAAGTCTTAGTGGCTTGAAATTATATCTTGTTTAATATCAAAATTAGGACACATTTATAAAGATTGTGTTTAAGTTCTAATGACATATACATCTCGTATATGGTTAAAAGGTTGTTTCCAAAAGTTTTCTATTTAAAGAAAATGACTGAGATAAATAATAAATCGGTTAGAATTAGTCTTAAAGGTTATCAGGCTTAATAGTGACCTTGAGTATTTTGGCAAGTATGATAATGTGGAATAGCTTAAATGGTCATTTGTCAAATACTTGGTAAATTCCGGGGTGGTAACGTAATTTACTATGCCTGAAAATCCTGACAAAATGTTTTTGCCAAAAGGCATAATTGCACCATAATTAACATGGTGATGAGTGAGACTAATTTATCGATCTACTGTGGGTTGATATTTTGAAAGCAATTTTTTCACATACAAAATGTGTTTATTATCAAAGTTGTTTTATAAACTTCTTTTGAGTTATAGACTGGACATAAATTACTTGAATCATATGAAATCTAGAGGTGTAATGCAAAAGTGAGGTTATCTAATCCAATATTAAGTGCGTTGGAATTTAGATTCACTCGGAATTATTTTGTATCTTATCTAGATTATTAAAGGAGTATTGATTTTATGACCCTAAAGAAGGTGCAAGAATTATGGAATCACATACTCTAAAGTTTCTAAAGATTGACGTAATTGTAGAGGATAACTGCTCTTAGACTATTAAAGATAATAGTATGATGGAGGTTACTGTGTTTTTGTCTTTATCTATATATATAATTATGGAATCTCCTGTACCATCGATTGAATTTGTTGAGGTTCAAGGTACTATTCTTGATATAGTTTATAATGAAATTTCTTAAACCTCTCAAGTGCAGAATGAAGTGGTTACATCTTTATTAAGGAGATTTGTTAAGAAAAGACGATCAGTTATACCATCAGACTATATAGTCTATTTGTGAGAGCATGATTACAATATCCATTATATGGTTGATGTAATGGCATATTTATAAATGTCGTTTCTTATTCTCAATCAAGTATGTGATTATATGCCATAAAAGGCAATATACAATCTATGAAACATCATAGTATTTGGAAACTAACTTACTTGCCTAAATATCATAAGTTCATTAGTTGCAAATTGGCGTACAAAACTAAAAGAATTACAAAACTAAAAGAATGGAGATGGCAGATGTTCATATGGCTCTTACTGTCGATCGGCCGGCAAATCTTACTGCCGAGAGTACAGAAGCTCAGAAAGCTCATTTTATTGTCTGAGAAAAGAGCAATAAAATTTGCTTACTATCGATGAAGCGTTCCATTCAGGAACACTTGAAAAGTGGTTTGCCTACAGATTGCACTGCTAGGCAGATGATAGAAGCCTTGATGGCTAGAAACCGTGTCTCACCTAATGCTGACATAGGAACACATCTACAAACATTATTTACTATGAAGTATGATGGTTCTGGTGGAATTAGAGATTATGTTCTGAGGATGGTGAATTTGCAGACAAAGCTTAAGGCTCTCAATGTTGTTATTCCCACTGCCTGCATTGTGCATCAAGCTCTAAATAATCTTCCTTCTGATTTTGGGATTATCAAGACTAATTATAGTTCCCAAGATGAAACTTAGTCAGTTAATGACCTAATTGCAAAGCTGGTGGCAGAGGAAGAAAAATTGAAGAAAGATAAAGGGCACATTGCCCTTTATGCTTCTAATTTTGGCAGTGATAAGGGTATGAAGGTGAGAAATTATACTCATAAGGGCAATTCTAAAGTTGCTAGACCTTCCAACTATAAAGGAAATTCCGAAGGTGCTGGACCCTTTAACAGTTTGGGTCCTAAGAAAGCATTCACCAAGAAGGATGGTGTTCTTTGTTACTTTTGTAGGGAGAGAGGACGAGTAAAGAAACGCTGTAACAAATTTATGGCTTAGTTGTCTAAGAGAAACAAGAGTGAGCCTAAAGGTAATAATTTTTTAGCATTTGTTTATGAATTCAATCTATCTGAAATCCTGACCAATTCGTGGTAGCTAGATAGTGGTGCAACTAATCATGTTGCATTTACCATATAGGGGTTCATAAACCGAAGGACGCCAAATCATGATGAATTAAAGCTCACTGTTGAAAACAGCATTGGAGTTGACGTCGAGTTCTTGGGAGATCTTATTTTGATTAGATTCTGGTTTTAGAATGGTGTTGAGAAACACTTTTTATGTACCTTCTTTTAGGCAGAATTTAGTTTTTGTGTCTTGTTTGGACATGTGTGGATACTCATTTGAAATAAAGAGTAATACTATTTTCATATTTTATGATTCAAATAAGATTGGGTGTTGCAAATTATCCAATGGATTATATCAATTGAGTTTATCTCCCAACAACATGTACGTTGCTTATTCAGCTGAAAAGTTGTTTACAAAAGGCCTCTACCTAAGGAACAGTCTTATGTATTATGGCATAAACGTCTTGGTCACATCTGTAAAGAAAGAGTAGAAAGGCTTATGAAGGCTGACATATTGCCTAATCTTAAAGGTGACGTAGAGACTTGTGTAGACTGTTGTAGAGGTAAGATGACTAAGATAAAAAAAGAAATCCACTGTATGAAGTTCAGACTTGTTGGAGGTTATTCACACTGATATCAGTGGAATATATACGGTTACTTTGTGCAGAAATTTTTATTTCATCACATTCATTGATGACTATTCCCGATATGGATACTTATATTTGATTAAAGAAAAGTCCGAGTCTCTAGACAAATTCAAGATTTTTCAAACTAAAGTGGAGAAACAATTGAGAAAAGTTATAAAGATTGTTAGATTTGATCGTGGTGGTGAGTATTTTGGTAGGCACGGTGATGCTGGACAACTTAAAGGGCCGTTTGCTAGATACCTAGAGGATTCTAGGATAGTAGGTCAATTTACTATGCCCGGAAGTCCTGAACAAAATTGTGTAGTTGAAAGGTGCAATCGTGTTCTTATGGACATGATGAGAAGTATGATTAGCAGGACCAATTTACCTAATTTTCTATGTGGTGAAAAGAAGGTGCCGTGGAGAGTAGAACGGCATTTCCCTTGTTACCTTTTCTTTCTTTCTTTTTCTTTGTTTTTTCCATATAATTTACAGGAAGTTGCCTAATATCATTTTGTTGGTAATTTTATGATTTGCTTAATTTGAAACTTGGATGACATATCAAGTAATTACTTTTGTTACCATTTGAAAACAGCTTTTTATATTCTAAATCATGTTCTTACTAAAGCAGTTCCATTAACTCATTTTGAGTGGTGGACTGGACATAAACCTAGCTTGAATCACCTTAAAGTTTGGGGATATCCTGCAGAGGTGAAGTTATATAATCCGACATTAAGTAAGTTGGACTACTCGGTGCTACTTCGTATCCTACCCAGATCATTCAAAGGGATATTGGTTTTATAACCCTAATGGAGGTACAAAAATTGTGGAATCTCAGTCTGCAAAATTTCTGGAATTTGATATAGCTGAAAATGGAAGTTGCTCACAAATTATTGAAGATGATAATATGGTGGGGATTACTAGATCCTTGTCTCATCATGTGCAGACAATTATGGAGCCTTTTGCGCCACAAACTAAGCCTGTTGCGGCTCAAGATCCTGTTATTGAGACAGTTCCTGAAGAAATTCCTCAAGTCCCTCAAATTCATAATGAGGTTGAAATAGCTCCACTTAGAAGATCGATTAGGGAAAGACGTTCAGCTATACCACCAGACTATCTTGTCTACCTAGGAGAGCATGATTATGATATTGGCTATGTTGTTGATCCGGTAACTTATACGGATGTCATCTCATGTCCTCAATCAGATTTGTGGCTAGATGCAATGAAAGATGAGATGCAATCTATGAAATACAATGGTGTTTGAGAGCTTGTTGAATTGCCTGAAAGTTATAAACCTATTGGCTGCAAATGGGTATTCAAAACTAAAAGAGATTTCAAATGAAAGATTGAAAAGTTTAAAGCTAGGCTAGTAGCTAAGGGTTTCACTCAAAGAGAAGGAATAGATTATGAAGCAATATTTTCTCCAGTTTCTTTTGAAGATTCCTTAAGAGTGATCTTGGCATTGATAGCTCATTTCGATATGGAGTTACACTGGATAGATGTTAAGACTGCTTTTCTAAATAGAGACCTTAATGAGGAGGTTTATATGGTCTAGTCTAAAGGTTTTGCAGCAAATGACTTAGGTAAGCTTGTTTGTAAATTACAAAAGTCTATTTATGGCCTTAAGCAAGTTTTATAAACAGTGGTATTTCAAGTTTCATAGTGTTGTCACTTCATTCAGATTTATTGAGAACAAAGTAGATCAGTGTATATACACTAAGGTTAGTAGGAGGAAATATATTTTTCTCATACTTTATGTGGATGATATTTTGCTTGCCAGTAGTGACATTGGTTTACTACATGAGATAAAGTGGATGTTATCGAAAAATTTTGATATGAAAGACCTTGGTAAGGTGTCTTTTGTTCTTGGCATTGAGATCCATAAGGATCGCTCACGCCGTTCATTGGGTTTGTCTCAGAGGGCATATATTGATCGCATTTTAGAAAGATTCAATATGCAGGATTGCAAACCAGGAATTGCTCCTGTTGTTAAGGGTGATCAATTGAGTCTTTCACTATGTCTTAATTCAGATTTTGAGAAAGGTCCAATGAAGAATGTGCCTTATGCTAGTGTACTTGGAAGTATCATGTATGCTTAAGTTTGCACTAGACTAGATATTGCTTTTACAATAGGGCTTCTAGACATATATCAGTCAAATCCAGGTGATGATCACTGGGTTGCTGCCAAGAAGGTTTTAAAGTACTTAAAGAGAACAAGAAATTATATGCCGATTTATAGACATGATCCAGAATTAGCAGGGTATTTAGATATAGATTTTGCTGGTTGTCAAGATGATAAGAAGTCGACGACATGATCCAGAATTAGCAGGGTATTTAGATATAGATTTTGCTGGTTGTCAAGATGATAAGAAGTCGACGACATGATACATATTTATGTTGGTAGGAGGTACAATATCATGGAAAAGTGAAAAACAGAAATCCATATCTTCTTCTACCATGCAAGCGAAGTTTGTAACATGTTTTTCAGTTACTACTCAAACTATTTGGCTCTGGAACCTCATTAGGGAGTTATCAGTTTTTGATTTTGTGAATAGGTCCATATAGCTATATTGTGACAATAACTCTGTAGTGTTGTTTATTAATAACAACAGAAGTCTCAAGGGGTTTAAACATATGGAGGTCAAGTTTTTTACTATAAAAGAATCAGTGCAAAATGGTGACGTCGCAATAGATTATATTCTTGCAGATGATATGGTTGCAGATCCATTAATTAAAGGCCTACGCTCGTGTGCGTTTGATCGACATGTCATTAGCATGGGCCTAGGAACATCTTAGGATGCTGTTATTTAGTGGGAGTTGTGTGTGTGTGTGTGTGTGTGTGTGTGTGTGTCAACTTTTTACATTCAATAAATATTTTTTGAATGGATTGTTATTATGTTGAATATATATATATATATATATATATATATATATATATATATATATATATATATACTGTTAAAAGTCTTAAGGTATTGCTAAAACCTTGAGTGAAGGCTAGGAGCATTCGGTTATTTGTCTTGTGCATATGTCTTGTGATACATAAAGAAATGTTAACCATAAGGACAAGACATATGTGGGTTCATTAGAACCAGAAAACATTCTCTAATGGCACAAGTTTTTGTGACGCTTAAGGTAAGAAAATGATGACTGACAAATGGAATCTCTCAATGAGAGATGTTATCCATTTGTCACACTACCTATGGCACCCCGAACCACCTTAGGTCGACACAGGCACCTAATGCTACTCTTAATCACATCTCTTTGTAGAAGCGTCGTAAATCATAGACATTTTTGTTTTTGAAAACGGTCCCAGCGCGACTCATTAGCGAAAGCAAAATATAATATCGCCATCTCCCCCTCCATCAACCATGATAAAATTGCACACCACTAATCATCATCGTAAAAGATAAAGCCACGACACTTTATTTACATATTTTCCATGATGGGTTTCCTTGGGTCGGTACATCAAAAGGTAAGACCAGGACTTATAGCCACACTTGGCCATAGCCTCAAAAAGAAACACTCAACCCACTACGTCTATCGTGCAAGATCCCCCATCACTAGCATCGGCTATCATCCCAAAAAGTTTCAGCTCCTACTCTCACGCACGGGCCCTCACACCCATCCCGATGCATCAGGCGGTGGCGGCGACAACATCCCACGCATCACTCCGGTCCGACAAACATGGACGGATACGAACTCTTGAATGATAGGGCCCCCAGCCAGGCCCACGTCGTACATCACTAAGACGCGCACTCGAATATATGTCAGTCCAGGGATGGTGGGACAGTCAATCTCCTCGCACTCGACCTTTACATCGAAAGGAAGGCCGTAAAATACGCCCCGAGTGATAGCTAGGAGCGGCATCCTACTAATCTGAAATGTTGGTCCCCGAAGGGGTGAGTACAACCACTCAGCAGGTAAAGGATCAATAAGTCACTCAATACATCATGCCATGCAATCAACACAATCATAGCATCACATGTCATACAAGCATCCATGCACAACATACCTTGGCATCTTGCACATGTCATCGTACCTCATGTACCATCATCATCATATAGACATCACCATCATATCATACACTTACCATCATCATGTCACATATGATATCATCCTTACCATGCATCCATGCATATGACATCATCATTACCATGCATCCATGCATATGACATCATCATTACCATGCATCCATGCATATAACATCATCATCATCATATCACATGTACCATCATCATTACCATGCATCCATGCATGTAACATCATCATCATATCACACGTACCATCATCATTACCATGCATCCATGCATATATCCTCACCACCATGTCATGCATATATCGTCATGCATAATGTCATGCATATATCATAATGCATAATTCGATTTCAATTTCATTTTGAACCGCCACATTTCTCTTTCCCGGGACCAATGTTTGCATCCCACATGTATCCAAGATACAATAAGACCATTCGGCTCACCCACTCTCCGAGCATCTCGTACCCCAACTGACATTATGAGGACCCTCCAGCATTCAGCCATTTAAGACCACCGGGCAACCGGCCGCACCCTTCAAGCCAGGCATCTCGCACCCAAACTGGCATCGCGAGATATCACTCAGCACAATACCTGCCGAGCTTCCGGCTCCCCCACTCTCCGGACATCTCGATACCACTTGGTACTCCTGAGGACCCTCCGGTATCCGGCCATTCATGACCATCGGGCAACCGGCCGCACCCTTCAAGCCAGGCATCTCGACACTCCCAGGGCATCGTTGGCTCACCTCCGACGGCTTCCTCATTTATCTCAATTCACATCTTCAATTATAATTCAATTTGACATGGCATGTGATGTGATGGCAATCAAGATCATATTCATCATTGAATTCATACATGCACCTCAAATCATCATCATACATGCAACAAGACGCCATCATCCATAACAATACAATTCATGGAGTCCATGCAATTTAAAATGGTCCATATTTCATGCCTTTTACAAAATTCCAGCATGTACCATTTTTAGAAAATATTCAAATCAAATATCCATATGCTTCTCAAAAATCACAAAATCAAGGCATGTGATAGACAAGTCGATAAGATAACAATTTCATGAAAATACATGCCCAATAGAGTTCCACGCAAAGAGAAATGATTCACATCAATACAGCATGCAATTTCGGATAGAAACAGAATGAGCAGTTTTTGAAATAATTCAATTAAAATATCCGAATGACCTCCAAAAATTATGAAATTTTACCACTTCATAGTTAAGACACTAAAGTATATTTTTCATGAAGACTTATATGCCAGATTCGTTCTAGATATTTTTCTATAGTCATCCGAAGCTTCTGGTTCTAGAACCGAAACGTCCAGTGTAGCTATCTCCGAAATACCGAGTTTTCACCCGCTTATTCTTCTTCGTTTCCTCTGAAATTTGGATATTTTTTACTTCAAGAGGTCCCCTACAACTTTCATTAAGGGATCTAAGTTAAATTTCCAAAGAATAGTCACCATATAGGTCCTAGAAGTCTCGGGTGTCCAGCACCGTGTTTCCAGATTTAGCATCTTCAAGAGTAAGTCGATTCACTAGGCTACACTTGCTCATTTTACTTCAACTTTGAGTATGTTAATATTTAGGATGTTCTCTACAAGTTTCGTGAAGAAGTCGAAGAGATATTCTTGATAAAAATCGACATGCAACCACAAATCTACCAAAAGGTCAGCAAAACAGTTCCAGATCTAGTGTCTTCGTAGGATGAGGGTTTGACCCCTTAAATCTCCATCATTTTTCCCAAATTTTAGTATGTTGTATTTTATGATGTTAGCTACAACTTTCATGACGGAATTGAAGTCAAAATCCAACTCGAAACATGCATGCAAGCCTTCACAAGATTCTGGGTCGGGCGGTTCATACGAAATCAGCAAGCATATTCAAGAACAAGTCACATTCTAGCTTCGGTTTTGCCTACCCTAACATCCGAAATCTACCACCAACAAATCACACATGCAAGACACACATGGAAGAGTGGAAATCAATCCCAACTTGCCTCAAAGACCAAGCGGACAGCAGCACACGAACGGCACACCAGCGACGGACGGACAATGTGCGGGTGGCGACGGGCGAGCTCCTCCTTCTCTCGGCCTCACTCTCTCTCGCAACTCACTCTCTCTCTCTTTCTCACTTGGACAGTGGCCCTCAACCGGTCACTCTCTCTCTTCCTCTCCCTTTTGTTCCCCCAAATCTTCATCATTGGCAATGATTACTTGCCTCCCCCAATGGTCAATGCATGCACTCCTCTTTTTGCCACTTGGCATGCCACATGCAATGGGCTTTGGGCTTGGGCTTGGGCTTGGATTGGGCCGGCAGCTCCTCCCCCTTCATGGTCGACGGCAGCCTCTTCCTTGGGCTCTAATTGGGCCGGCCATTCGGCCCACCAAAATTCATGCTCTTGGGCCTAAGGCCCAACCTAATTCAATTCAATTTTAATTTCCTTTTTAAATACTAATTAAATCTTATTAAACTAAAATACCATAGGGTAAAATTAAATAACAAAATACTCAGAATTACAAACCTAAGGATTCTAATTCACGATGCACATGGCCAGAGATAAGCCATCCTCTTCCAAGATCTATCCATTTAAACTCGGCCATAGATTCAATGCAAGATATTAACTAAAGCACCCCTAATTGGCTAGCAAAGAATTTCAGGATGCCACACTATCATATTGAATCCATATCAATAAAATTAAGAACATTCGTGACCATGGAAGGCTCTGTGTGTATACATGCAGTTACCGACATGATTCGGTGTTTAAGATTTTATGAGATAAGATTAATTATTAAAAATTATCTCTGGACCAATGTGCGCACATACAGTACGGTTTCAACTAATATAGTCCAAGTGAGAGAATGTAAGAGTTTTCATAATGTGGACTACAATAATTGATATTGTAATTTACCGTTTAACGTTTACCGTTTTACGGGGTTTGGTCTAAAGTGAGATAGAATGTTTCTTAATTAGTCTAATATGGGCTAGCTAGTGTGGGCCAAGTTGAGTCTGGCCCGTAATGAGGTGGACTGGCTAGAAACTCTATAAATAGTGCTCAAGTCTCTCTTATAACTCTAATTCTCACATGTATCCTCATCTAAGGAGCGTTTACCTAACGCTAAAGGTGAGAGGACCGTCTCATTGAGCCAGTGATTTGGAGGGCAATAGAGGAGAAGGACTTGCGCGTGGAACATTGTGTTTCTGCTTCCGCTTCAAGAACAATGGATCTTAAAACAGGTGCGTTAATATTTCTGATCAATTATGCACATTCTTATTCTAGTTATGGAGATCTTGGGATTGCGCAATTCACATCAAACACTGACGTGTCAGTTGCCGGGGTGGTGTTAGGTGTGCTGTGTACGTTTCGCGGGTCGCGGGGGGGATTGATTAGGAGTGTTGTTTTTTTCTTGTGAAGTCCATTAAAGATATGATTAGAGTCAAAATTAGCGGTGATTAGGGAGTGGGGTGGCGGGGGGAGAAGTATTTCAAACGTTTTTCTTTTGCTTTTTCTTTTGCTTCTTTATTGAGTATTTTGAAATTTTTTCTTTTTTTTTTTAAAAATATTTTGAGCGTTTTGCATGATGATCTACAGGGTCCTGCTTCACTTTCGTGACAAACACATGAAAAAGGCGGTCAAGCGATCGTGATCCGTAAGCAAACATGAGCTTGCGTTCATACAGTTCGGCATGAGATCGTGTTCATACAGCATGCATGCTTCATGCGGGACACCACTGCAAATTTCCACGTCCGTACACGCACCGAAACGTTCAATTCCCACGGAGTGACCTGCAATCGCTTTGATTTCCGCGGGAATCGAATCTTCGTGTTTTGGTCAAGAAAGCATTTTCAACTCCCAAAATCTCCTCCTACCTAAAAGACGTTTCGGTCAAAGTCTTCTAAATTTGTCTGTTTCTCCTTGATATTAATTAATGGCTCCGCCCAAGCAGACTTGCCTTTTTCAAAATTTTCACGTACGGAGAAACTAAGAAACACGCCTGCTCCAGTCATGTTTCATGCACGGCACTTTTTCAATATGATTAAAATTTGGTTATATCATGTAACTTGTTGGTCAAAGTTCCAACCTAAGTAGCACTAACACGCGACATACGACACGTAATACGACACGTCGATAAGTTATTTTAAAAAAAATAGAAAATTCCGACATATTATGACACGTTATATATTAAATTTATATTATTATATATACATAACAAATTATCATTTTTACGATTATTTCAATCAAATTAATTTAATTCAAATTCACAAATAAATAAATAATAATAGAATCCTAGAATGAATTTATACTAAAAATATTAGTGCACCATCAATTAATATTATTCATTACTTCAATTTGACAAATTTAACTCAATTTAGATAATTCATAAAACTTGGAGAGAGGAAAAAAAACAAGCCATTCACATTCTGGACTTACGTGTTAGACTTGTCGGTAGAAAATAGAAAAAAAAAAATGGAAAGTGAATTGTATCACAGAAAGTAACAGTTAAAAGAGAAAAAAAAAAGAAAACTAGATTTTTTTTCTTTCCCCATTTATTATTTTTATTATTATTTTTTATATTTCGGATATATACATTTAGAAATCATTTATTGAAAATTTTTAAAATTGACCCCGTGTATCGGAATCACGTTTCAGAAATTCACATGTTGGAATTCAAACTCGATCAGTGAATTCCAAATTTTATTGATAAAATCACGTAACTGGGGACTTCTTAGTCAACTGATGTGGTAATGCACTAACAATGGTGGCAATTTATCATCACTAAATGCAATGATAAGTCATTAACTCTTTTTTAGAAATTTATTATTCAAAACAAAAATTTAGTGGTGAAATTTATAACTTTCATATAAATTAATAACTCACCATATAGTTCCACTTATAAGGTAGTAATACCAATTTCAAGTGGAACGCAAGTTGTCCAATTATTTAGAAATTGACCATTTAAAACTAAATAGTAGCAGTGAAATTAGTAAGTTACCACGTAAGTCCTTACAAGTTACAAGTTAGTAAATTTCTAATGAAGTGGCAAATTTTCTGTTGGAAAGAAAATCATGAAGACATTACTCAAATCTCTCTCGAACTTTGCAATGGTATATATTTGCCCCTAAACTTTAAAATTGTTACTCCATTCTGTTAGTGCGTGCAAGGCACATGCCTTTTAAGGGGTAAACGTTTATTGTCATCTTGTTTATGGCAATAGCTTTTTCACCATTTTTTTATGTGAAAATATAAAGAAATGGAGAAAAATATAACTACAAAATAAAATGATAGATGAATCAATTATATATATATATATATATATATATATATATTAAATGACTACAGATTCGATATATCATTTTCTTTTATGAGTCAAGGGCATCATTTCCTTTTTAAATTTTATAAGTATTTTTATTAATTAATCGATATTTAGAAAAAGCTCCACAATTGAAATCGGTAACTTTAATGTATTGATGAAATCAAATTTTACTGTTGAAATTAATAAATTACTTGCGAAATTAGTGGCCTGCTTTTAGCTTAGTGGAGTTTACCAACGTGATATAAGGGCCATCTTCCTGTTAAAAAAAATAAGGGCCATCTTCTTCCATACCTTTCATCTCATAAAGTCTCCTGTACGACGACATTTGGTCAAAGTCTTCCAAATTTGTGCCTTCCTCGAAAAGTGTCCGGGTCCCTGGCAAGCCTATGGAGCAGAGTCGCCTTATTCTAAATTTGACAAGTTCTTTCAGTATTAATTTCTATATAAAAAAGTTAAAAACAAAGAAAATAGAGAAAATATAAATTTGCTAAAACATTATAATCCGAAAAAAAAAAACAATATCAATGATACTATCATAAATTAGTTTTATTTAAATGTTGATGAAAATATTAATGGAACTAATAAGATACTTTAAGAAAAAAGAAACAGGATAAAGTAAAAAGGAAAAAAAGGCCTCAATAACGAAAAACAAAAGAAAGATCAAATTGCGAAAATTGGATGCTCATCACACTTCTAAATGGTCTAAAGGTTGTCCACAACTTTGGTTCAAACTTGCTGTGGAGAAAAGGAGGAGCAATCGCACCTACGCGGAGGACGAATGGTCGCCTCTCTCACCCGCCGTGAACGACGGTATGTACGGGAGAGACTCTGGTAGCTTGGAAAGTAGGGAATCTCTATAAGAATGCTGGTTTCATCCTTAAGGCCGAAGTAGCTCGACTCAAGGAGCACGCCTGTTTCATCAAACATGGCTTCAATTATACTAGGAATCCTTCTTGTACTCGCTCCACTTCCCCTTTCCACCGAAGCTCAGACCCGCGGCAACTTGACCTTGGGCAACTCTTTGATGGCGAACGATCGGAACTCTTCCTTGCGTTGGGAATAACGGATCCCCGAAAACCGGATTCGACACTAAATCGAACCCCTAAAACGAATGCGGAAGATAAGCCCGGGAAATTCACATGTATCACCGATCCTAAAGCACACCACGGAATCGAGCGTACCTTGTTAGCCACAAATTAAACACCAATGCCAATAAGAGGAAGAGAAAACCGTTCCTGTTCGATCCGATGACGTCGATTGGCCTTAAAGGGAAGACGGCATCTCCTTAAGCGTTCGGTTTTCTTTTGGAGAGAGAGAGAGTGAGGAACGTACGTCCAACAATGCCAAAAGGTGTCTTCGTCTCTCTCTCTTTCATCTCTTATATACGTTCCCTCAAAATAGAAACGTACCCCTTCATCCATGGGCCCCAATCTCATGGGCCGGGCTTTCAGGCCCAACATGGGCGGACGGGCCTTAAGCCCATCACATAAAACCATCATCTCCCACTCACACATGGTGGGCCGAACAGGATTCTCTTTACCTCTCTTCAACAATCATACCGGTGAATAATCCATATGACTAGCATACTTTGAGAGCTTGTTGCCATACATCTGTTAGGAATATATAGCAGCTCATAATGGGCATCACACTCTGAGTAGATTTAGTATGCAGTACCCTAGATCGATCGATCACATTTATATCTCTCTTGATCTCTTTCAAATAATGATATATATATATATATATATATATATATATATATATTGTATTCACAATTATGATTATCCCAAAGACAGTCATAATTGGTTAACCGGTGAATACAAAACTACAATGTGATTCTCCAAATTCGATCTTCCTCTTTCCTTCAAACTCTCAATTTCAATTCAACTTGCTTTTCTAGAAATGTCCCATTAGATCGAATCAAACTCATGACCATTGACAACATCCTAAGATAGCAAACACTCAATAGAAATCTTAAGAATAAGTAAGAGTCATGAGGGGACTAAAAATTGAGGAACTCTTTTCCTCAAGAGTCTCACACGGCATAAAAGTTGAGATTAAACTTTTGCCACTCTTATTGGTCGTCTCATGCATATGTAGTATGAAATACGTATTACGGTATTAACTCATTTCCTATAAAGCGTATGTCTACACCTTTCAATACCGTACAGATGATAGTTCAGACATACCCAATGTCTAACTTGAGTTCACGTATCTACTCATTCACAAAATTCATCAGAACTCACATCTGGCATCATAGACAGATAAAGTAAAATATGTGGGGTATTTTACTTTCGGACATAGTAAGTATTATGTCCTCATCTTAACACTCAGTTAAGGCGACATACGTGTTTTAAGCTTGAGCTCTCGATTATCACCTAGATAATAAGCTTAAAACAGTCTCATCTCTATTTATCACATAGCAAATAGAAGCGATTACCCATGTGAGTGGGCTAATCTTATATCTGTCCGACATACTTTCTCAACTTAAAGTAATGCACTGAGCATTAAGATGCATAAAGATCAAACAAAGATTCATAGGCATTAATGATGAAAAACACAAATTCATCAAATGTGAACACTTAGGGAAATTACAATCCAGTACATCAGACTCTACGCAATCCTAGAGATTTCATATGGCCACAAAACACATATCTAGGTATTGGCTTTATCATAGGATCTGCTACCATTTTATGCGTAGTATGTACTCTAAGTTCACATCTTTTCGTGCAACCATATCCTTGACAAAAGTTATACTTGGTATCTACAGGTTTGGTCTTGCCATGATATTTTAGATCTTTGGTGTACGCTTTCGCTGCTTGGCTATTACAGTTAACCAATAACAAATCTGTAGCACTTCCAATAACACCTAAATGATCCAATAATCTCTTAAGCCAAACATCTTCTTACACTGCTGCTGATAATGCCACGAACTCAGTTTCTATTGTTGACAAGGCTATACATTTTTGTTTCTTACTGCTCCAACATATGGTGCCATTATTCGGTAAGAAAACAAACCCGAAGGTAGATTTCCTTTCATATAAATCTCCTCCCCAATCAGCATCAGAATAGCCTTAGAGTCGCAGATCCTTTCCTTAATGACTCAGCGTATAATCAGCAGTTCCCTTTAGATACCTCAGTATTCTCTTAACGGCTTTCCAGTGTGCTGGACCTGGATTGGATTGGTATCTACTCACCATTCCAACTGCAAAATATATGCCAGGTCTTGTACGCATCATAGCGTACATCAAGCTACCAACAGCACTAGCATAAGGAACATGTTTCATTTGTTCCTTTTCTTGTGGAGTCCTTGGAAACAGTCTATGGCTCAATCCTTCACCTTTTGCAATAGGAGTGTCTATGGGTTTACAATCCTGCATACAAAATCGTTCAAGAACCTTATTTATATAAGTTTCTTGCGAAAGAGACAACGATCTCTTCGAACGATCTCTTGAAATCTTAACTCCAAGAACGTATGCAGCCTCATCCATATCCTTCATCTTAAAGTTGAAAGACAACCAACTCTTGACAGTATTAACAAACTCCATATTGCTTCCGGCAATTAGTATATCATCAACATATAATGATATGATCACAAATTGATCTTTGGATCTTTTGATATATACACAATGATCCTCATCTATCATTGTAAAGTCATATGCCATTATGGCATTATGAAAACGTATATACCATTGTCTCGATGACTGCTTAAGGCCGTATATCGATCCCAAAAGTCGACATACCTTTTCTTCTTGGCCTTTCATTATGAAACCAGCAAGTTGTTCCATATATATTTCTTCCTCTAATTCTCCATTGAGGAAAGTAGTCTTTACATTCATTTGATGTAACTCAAGATCCATACTACCTACTATTGCCAGAATAATGCGAATCGAGGTAAATCTCACTACATGAGAAAATATTTCTACATAATCAATTCATTCATGTTGATTATACCCCTTCGCCACAAGGCGAGCCTTATGCCTTTCTATCGAGCCATCAGCCTTTCACTTTATTTTGAGAACCCACTTGTTCCCAATAGCTTTGTGTCCTTTTGGAAGATCAACCAGTTCCCAGACTTGGTTTGATTTCATTGACTCCATCTCCTCTTACATTGCATGAATCCATTTTTCCTTACTAGGGCAATTTAGAGCCTCATTAATATTTCTTGGCTCATTCTCATCTTGTGGAGCAATCATAAAAGTTTCCCCTTCAATGTCAAAACTTCGACAGGGAATACTTTGGTGACTTGTTCGCCGTATGGGAGATTGTACACTTAGCACATCATTCCCCACTATGCTCCCACTAGGATTAGATAATGATGACGTCGTCTCATCATGTGGTTGCAATTGAGAATGAGTTGAATTCAATTCATCACTTCTCATATTACTTCCACTTGGACGAACTCCACTAATATCATTATCTTAATCCAAGATTACAAATAGGGAGTAATCTACCCCTATTTCGCCCTTCTTAGGAAATTCATCCTTTAAGAATGTGACATCCCGTGATTCAAATTCAATTATACTCCCACTTTCCTGCTCACCAATGAACACATACCCTTTCGAGTGTTCACAGTATCTCATGAAAATACTCTTATTTCCTTTGGGACCCATTTTCCCAAACTTGTGAGAGGACTCATGAGTATAGGCAGCACAACCCCATGGCTTAAGAAAACTTAAGTCCGGTTTTCTACCTGTTCATAACTCATATTGAGTGGAAGTAACTGATTTGGAAGGCATCCGGTTAAGTATATAGGCAGCAGTTAACAACGCATCACTTCAAAAAGTAATAGGTAAGTTAGCATGCGCCATCATGGACCTAATCATTCCAGTAGGGTTCTGTTTCTTCTCTCTGCAACACTATTTTGTTGAGGAGTATATGGAATAGACAACTGTCTTTCTATTCCCTTTTCATCACTTAATTTTCTGAACTTATCAGATAAATATTCTCAACCTCGATTGGATCTAAATACCTTTATTTTCTTGTCAATTGATTTTCTGTCAGGTTCATAAACCTTTTGAAACAACATAATGCTTCAGATTTATGAGAAATCAAAATAGACATATCCGAATCGAGTATAAACATCTATAAAAGTGATGAAATAAATAGCTCCATGCCTTCCTCTCACATTCATTGAACCACATACGTCAGAATGGATTAAATGCAGAGGAAATTCAGCTCTTTTACCTTTTCTGAATGGTTTCCTTGTCGTTTTCCCTTCTAGGCAATGCTTACATATGGACAAATCAACTTTTTCAATATTGCCCAACAAGCCCTCTTTGGCTAGTCTTTTCATATGTTGTTGGCCAATATGACCAAGTCTAGCATGCCACATAATCACATCATTATCATATGAAGTAGAAGACGTGAAACAAGGGAATAACAAATATTGACATTACCACAGTCAACATCTAATACAATAAAACCATTCAGAAAGTGACCACAACCATAGTAGTTTGTATCCAAACACAAATCTACACCTTTATTACAGATGTTCACACTAAAACCAAGCTTGACCAACACCAAAACAGACACTAAATTTCGACGAATCTCCGGAGCATATAGAACATCATGTATGAACAAGTTGCGTCACCACGCATGTTTAATCGGCAGGTGCCAATCCATTTAACTTCATCTCTGGATTTATTTCCTACATAGATTCACTTAGTTCCGGTTGGTATTCGTCGGAATTCCACGAAGGATTCTCTATCCTTCGCTACATGGTCTGTCGCTCCTGAATCTACAGTCCACAAAGGATTGGATTCAGCCAATAATATAGAACTTGACACATAAGCAAAGTTCTCAAATGTACAAGAGGTGTATACCTTCTTTGGCCCACGACAGTCGCGAGCATAGTGACCTCTATTGTCACAATTGTAATACCTCACCTTTGACATTTTCTTCACTTTAGGACGTTTTCCTCTCTTGTGTTGGTTAACTCTTGATTTCTTACAATAAGGACTTGATCCTTTGCATTCCCACATATTGAACGAATCAATACGCTTGCGCTTAGAGCTCAAAGCTCTTTCTGAGCTAGAACCAGCATTGCAAATATCTATTTTCAGTTCAAATGCCGTTAGGCAGTCCTCTGCTAGCTCAAGGTGGCGCACGGCACCCTCAAGATCTTCCATAATATGGTCAAGAGCTTCTAGTGCTTCTTGCTTTTCCAGCACATATTGAATCTTCACATTCAATATTTCACAATTGTTGCCGTTCATATCAGCAATCACGTTCTTAGTTGCTGAAACCATCGATCTGAGCACATCAGACATAGATGCACGAATAATTAATGCATATCACTTATGCATCCACTTTGCACAGACCCATCATATCAATGAACAATTTTAAGTAAGGTTTCAGAATCAAAAGGTCACTATGTTTCCAATCATCCTCCAAAAATCCTAACTCAAAATTATTATTAATATAATTGTCTCATGCAAATAAATTCTATGAAGTTACAAAAACTTCTATTACTACCCACGGCTAACTACCCACAGCAACCAGCAATAACAGAAACCAAATAATAATTGACATCCAATATAACAATAATGCTTTCACATGATACAACTAACATATCGGTTGCTACATCAACAACAATTAGGTAGTAAATATTACATAATTAATCTAAGAAATAAATAGGGAATGTCCCTTCTAATCTATCAGTCAAAATATCTGAGAAATTTGAAGGCACATTTGCCAACCATGGAAAAACTTTTGGAGAGCTTTCATGTCGCCACCAAGGCGCATTCACTCTGCGCCATGTGGCGCTCAATCTAAGGGTTGAAGTTTTGGTTAACTCAATCATATAGTACTTTCTTACAAAAGCTTCCACTAGCCTCTTTTGACCCGGGACCACGTTGACCTCCCATAGCCGATCTAACACTACTTGCCATTCAGGTGGAAGAGTGTTCATCAAAGCCGGCACCTTCTCAAAATCCGGCATAAGATAATCATTCTAGATGATTTCCTGTATCATCTGATTGACCCTGACCACATGTGATACTAAATCACCGTCATGCCACCGATAATTAGCTAAATCTGACATCAGCCTTTTAAGTCTTGCATTTCCCTCGTCCGTTCTCGAGATTGCAGGTATCCGTGTATAATGCATCATAGTTCCTGCAAGGGAGAATTACCAAAAAAGTCCTAAACCTATTGCAATTGTGCCAATTCAGTCCTAAACTTTTTTTTTTTGGCCAATTTAGTCCTAAACCTTTTACTTTTGTTCCAGTTCAGTCCTTCCGGCCAAAATTAGCCGGCCAGCGCTGACGTGACAGCTGGCCGGTGCCGGCGAGCTTTTTTTTTTAATAATATTTGATTTTTTTAAATTTTTTATTAATTTTTTATTAATTTTTTCTTTTTTCCCTTTTTTTTTCCTCCTTCCTCCTCCTTCCTTGGGCTCCGGCGACCTGGCCGGTCGCCGGACTAAGGCGATCCGGCGGGGCGAGGAGGCCTCACCAGACGCGACGGCGAGGGGGGCTCGCCGTCGCGTCTGGCGAGGGCTTCCCTCACCCCGCCGTCGCTGGGCGCGAGCTCGCCTTGCAGTCGCCGGGCGAGGCGAGCCCTCGCCAGATCCGGCGAGGGGGGCTCGCCGTTGCGTCTGGCGAGGCCTCGCCTCGCCTGGCGACCGCGAGGCGAGCTCGCGCCTAGCGACGGCGAGGCCCCCTTGCCGGATCTGGCGAGGGCTCGCCTCGCCCAGCGACCGCGAGTCGAGCCCTCGCCAGATCCGGCGAGGGGGGCTCACCGTCGCGTCTGGCGAGGGCTCGCCTCGCCCGGCGACCGCGAGGCGAGCTCGCGCCCAGCGACCGCGAGGCCCCCTCGCCGGATCCCCCGCCGGATAGCCTCAGTCTGGCGACCGGACAGGCTAGCCGGTTGCCTGAGCCCAAGGAAGGAGGAGGGAGGAGGAAAAAAAAGAAAAAAAAAATTTTTAAAAAATTTTTAAAATTTTTTTAAAAATCAAATATTATTAAAAAAAGCTCGCCGGCACCGGCCGGCTGCCATGTCAGCGCCGGCCGGCTAATTTTGGCCGGAAGGACTGAACTGGAACAAAAGTAAAAGGTTTAGGACTAAATTGGCCAAATAAAAAAGTTTAGGACTAAATTGGCACAATTACAATAGGTTTAGGACTTTTTTGGTAATTCTCCCGTTCCTGCAACAAATGCAAAACTAAAAATGGATCACTTATAATCCATAATGAACATAAGGGAAAATACATAATTTTCCAAAATTCATGCAACAAATGCAAAATAAATAATGAATTACATATAACCCACATAGGCATAATTTTTTTTCTTTTTTTTTTTTTTTTTTTCGGGTCAACGGTCAACGGTCAACTGTCGTTCAATGGTCAACGGTCAACGGTCGATCAACGAGCGGCGGGTCGTCGGACCGGTCGGGCCTGTCGGGCCGGGTCGGACGAACCGACAGCACGCGCCGCGCGCGTGCGCGGGCTGACGTCACGAAGACGTCAGCCGGCACAAGCCGCGCGCATGCCAGGCTTTCGCGCGGATCGGGTTGCCATCGGGTTGGGTCGAGTCGCCGGCCGGCTAACGGTCGTCAGCGATGACGTCATCGATGACGTCATCTCGACGTTACCGTGACGTCAGCACGCGCCTGTTCACTGACCGGCGCGAGCCGTTTCGCCGGCCGCCGGCGCGCACGTGCCAGTTAGCCGACCGGCGCGTGTGGCGCACGCGCTGGCCAAGGCAGCGCTTCGGGCGCGTCCGGCGTCACTCGGCGGCGCACGACATGTCGCCGGACTCGTCTCGACGAGCCCTTTCACCCTATCCCTTCAGAAATCGATTTCGTCTTACAGAAACTCTAAAAAATCGATGAATAGTGCTCGGGTGTCGGGATTTCTCGCCCCGATCCATGTCGGCCTAATATTTTCGCAAAAAATCAATCAAAAAACATCAAAGGGGTCGGGAAAAAATGAACTAGGGCTCTGATACCAATGTTGGGAATAACGGATCCCCGAAAACCGGATTCGACACTAAATCAAACCCCTAAAACGAATGCGGAAGATAAGCCCGGGAAATTCACATGTATCATCGATCCAAAAGCACACCACGGAATCGAGCGTACCTTGTTAGCCATAGATTAAACACCAATGCCGATAAGAGGAAGAGAAAACCATTCCTGTTCGATCCAATGACGTCGATTGGCCTTAAAGGGAAGACGGCATTGCCTAAAGCGTTCGGTTTTCTTTTGGAGAGAGAGAGAGTGAGGAACGTATGTCCAACAATGCCAAAAGGTGTCTTCGTCTCTCTCTCTTTCATCCCTTATATACGTTCCCTCAAAATAGAAACGTACCCCTTCATCCATGGGCCCCAATCTCGTGGGTCGGGCTTTCAGGCCCAACATGGGCGGACGGGCCTTAAGCCCATCACATAAAACCATCACCCTATTGTCGCCGTCGGGTGAGTTCGCCTTCGGGTTCCGGAGAATGGGAAGAGGAGCTCATTTGTTGGCTATATGGTTCGAGAAGATAGAGGACAAGAACAACACTAATCTAGTGCCAGAAGGTTCAGAAATCCAGTTCACAACCGATGGGCGATTTGTGCTTGTCGACCCAAATGGAAGAGAGTTGTGGTCTCCTAGCTCGACCGTCGCTAGTCTAGCATATGCGGCCATGCTCGACACGGGGAACTTCATCCTAGCGAGTGCGAGCCACGTCAACTTGTGGGATTCGTTTAGCCATCCGACGGATACGATACTGCCTACGCAACGGTTAGATGTTGGGACTAAAGTCAACGCTCGCTACTCCAAAATGAATTATTCCGCCGGGAGATTCCACTTCATGCTAGGAGACGATGGAAATCTAGCATTCTATGCCAGTCCTAACCCGTATTATGACTCATATTTCTACTGGGCCAGCGACACCGTCAATAGCGGCTTCCAGTTGATATTCAATCAAAGTGGTCAGGTCTACCTCACGGCTAGGAATGGAACGGTGCTCAAACTGCTCATCTCAGGCACGGTCCCCACTAACGGATTTTACCAAAGAGCGATCCTTGAATACGACGGGGTATTCATGCAATATATCCACCCTAAGACGGCAAATTCAAGTTCTGGCTGGCCAATGGGCTGGTCAATGGTCTCTGACCCAGTCCTGCCTAATATATGCACGAGCATCACCCAAGAGGATGGCAGTGGAGCTTGTGGCTTCAACAGCTACTGTATTCTTGGAGATGATCTGAGGCCCCGATGCCAATGCCCACCTGGATGTACTCCGTTAGATTCAACGAATGAGATGAACGGATGCATACAGGACTTCGTACCACAGAGTTGTAACGGAAGTAGGCCCGAAACAGACCAGTTCGTTTTGCGTGAAATGCTCCAAACAGACTGGCCAGCGTCCGTTTACGAGCGTAGCACGGGACAAAACGAGGACTGGTGCAGAGAGGCTTGCTTGGCTGATTGTTTTTGCGCAGCCGCCATTTTCGAAGATGGAGTTTGCTGGAAAAAGAAGAACCCTCTTTCCAATGGAAGGATGGGTTCAAGGGAGACTGGAAAAACTCTGATCAAGGTCAGGATACATGACACGACTTCAAAATGCACAAAAAACGACCAAAAGAAAAACAAGAATACGACTCTGATGATCATCGGATCAGTGCTGTTGAGTTGCTTTGTCTTTGTGAACTTGCTTTTACTCATTACCTATTTAATATATAGAAGCTTCCGATCTAGGGATTCTAAGTTACAGGCATGCGGACTTTCACTTATCAGGAGCTTCACGAAGCAACATATGGATTCAAAGAAGAACTGGGTAGGGGTGCTTTTGGAACAGTGTACAAAGGTGTTCTTGGATCCGAGGATACAAACTTCGTGGCAGTAAAAGTGTTGGCGACGAGGACTGGAGAAAGCGAGAAGGAGTTTGAAAGAGAAGTGAGTGCAATTGGCCGAACTGACCACAAGAACTTAGTGCAGTTGCTTGGATACTGCAATGAAGGTCAACACCGACTACTGGTGTATGAATTCATGAGCAATGGCACTTTGGCGGATTTCCTATTTGGCGCTTCAAGGCCCAGCTGCTACAGAAGAACAGAAATTGCCTGCGATGTTGCGCGGGGGCTCTCTTATTTGCACCAGGATTGCACCAGGCATATAATCCACTGCGACATCAAGCCGCAAAATATTCTTCTTGATGGCTCTCTCACTGCAAAAATCTCAGACTTGGGATTAGCTAAGCTGTTGATGGCGAACCAAACACGAACCACAACTGGAGTCAGAGGAACCAGAGGTTATTTAGCGCCATAATGGTTCAGGAATATGCCTATTTCTAGCAAAGTAGATGTTTACAGCTTCGGCATTTTGTTGGTTGAGTTCATCTGCTGCAGAAAGAACTACAACCCAGAAGCAGAAATTGAAGCTCAAATTGTGCTAGTTGACTGGACGTATGACTGCTACCACGACGGGAGCGTACTTAAGCTAGTGGAGAGTGATGAGGAGGCATCGAGTGACATAAAGAGGGTGAGAAGATTTGTGATGACAACATTGTGGTGCATCCAGGAAGACCCGACTTTGAGGCCAACCATGAAGGAAATTACTCAGATGTTGGAAGGAGCTGTTGAAGTCCTAGTACCTCCAGTTCCAAGCTCTTTTACGAGTTCAATATGATTTTGCTTATCTAAGACCACTGTTGCCTGTAATCATGAAAAGTACTTGTATTGTCTGTAAGTGCTATTACGCATACTGTCTTCAAATGGATCGCGATTAAATAAGCTATATCATCAGTCGTAGAAGGGATTGCATGCGAGGCCGAATGCAACTATCAAAGCATTTTCATCGACATTTTGCTTCATGAAAATTGCATTTGACACGGTGGAAGAGTATTTTAACTTGATCCAACCAAAACATACCTTATTTGCTAAATTAGATGATGAGAAGCATATGAAACTTGCCGATCCTCAGGTCGTGGATCGTTGACTTGGAATCCCAATTTCAACAGTTCTGCTGCTTTTTTATTCATACAGGAGGGATACTCACTTCCTTTCAGCAACCAACTTCTTCTAGACCAAAAAGATCCCAGTCCGCAAGTCATGTAGTTGGAAGTATAATCTGAGGGTGGCTAGCAGGTTTAAAGTTTGAATAGGTGATACTACAAAATCTTGACAAATTACAACAAAATAGAATGAGTCAAGATTAAAGTTTGAATAAGGGTCAAATTCTGGAATGCAGTAGCACAGACTTTGAATCACCCAGTAAGTATGCAATAAACAATAGCAATAAACAATAGCAATAAAGAATAAGAGTTCAGAGAAAAGAAAATTGTACACGTAATTTATAGTGATTTAGCTTAAATTAGGCCTACATCCATTCTCCTACGTTAACAACCTACTTGCTAGATTCCACTAGATAACCAATGAATGGTTACGGTCAAGTTGTGCCGCTTACACCCAAGTCTTCTATCCAAAGCTAGTGTTGCTTATACTCAAGGCGATAGGACTCACTATTATACACCAAAACACACACTTAACACTGTCAACAAGTCTCAAGTAATAATAAATTTAAGCTCACAAGATAAGCGTATGTGGTCAAAGTTCGCTCAGATTTCGGAATTGTAGATTCAATGCTTTGTCTCTTACTGGCTCCTCGGCTTAGATTTCGTAAGCAAGCATGAGATAATGTTTATACAGTTCGGCATGAGAGCGTGTTCATACAGCATGCATGCTTCGTGCGGGACACCACTGCAAATTTCCACGTCCGTACATGCACCGAAACGTTCAATTTCCACGAAGTGACCTGCAGTCGCTTTGATTTCTGCGGGAATTCAATCTTCGTGTTTTGGTCAAAAAAACATTTTCAACTCCCAAAATCTCCTCCCTAAAAGACGTTTCGGTCAATTTAAAGTCTTCTAAATTTGTCTATTTCTCCTTGAGAAATTTCTAGGTCGCGGCCGAAGCTTAATGGCTCCGCCCAAGCAGACCCTTTTTCAAAATTTCCACATACGGAGAAACTAAGAAACACGCCTACTCCAGTCATGTTTCATGCATGGTACTTTTCCAATATGATTAGAATTTGGTTATATCATGTAACCTGTTGGTCAAAGTTCCAATCTAAGTAGCATTGACACGCGGCATACAACACGTGATACGACACGACATGACACGTCGACAAGTTATTTAAAAAAATAGATAATTCCGACATATTATGATACGTTATATATTAAATTCATATTATTATATATACATAATAAATTATCATTTTTATGATTATTTCAATCAAATTAATGTAATTCAAAGTCACAAATAAATAAATAATAATAGAACCCTAGAATGAATTTATACTAAAACTATTAGTCCACCATCAATTAATATTATTCATTACTTCAATTTGACAAATTTAACTCAATTCAAATAATTCATAAAACTTGGAGAGAGGAAAAAAACAAGCCATGCACATTCTGGACTTATGTGTCAGACTTGTCGGAAGAAAATAGAAAAAAAACTTGGAAAGTGAATTGTATCACGGAAACTAAGAGTCAAAAGAGAAAAAAAGAAAACTAGATTTTTCTTTTTTCCCCATTTATTATTTTTATTATTTTTATTATTTTTCAGATATATACATTTAGAAATCATTTATTGAAAATTTTTAAAATTGACCGCGTGTATCGGAATCATGTGTCAAAAATTCAAATGTCGGAATTCTAACTCAAGTGTTGGGAAAGTTGACTAAGTGTCAGATTCTCCGACACACGTTGACTGAGTGTCTAGGAGTGTCCGAGAGTGTTAGACACGTGTGAAATATCCGACACCACACGAAAGCTTTCGGAGAGTGTCGGTGCTTCATAAGTTCCAACCAAGTGATGGTGATTTACAGACAATGTTAGCAATTCGCCAACATTAAATGGAAGAGTTGATTATCACCTTTCTTAGAAATTATCACTCAAAGTTAAAAACTTAGCAATGAAACTAGTAATTTAAGAGTGAATATGATAAATTACCAATATGGGTCTCGCTATAAGTTAAGTTACTAGGAAAGTAACGAATTTGCCATTGGAAATATAACATTGGTTATTAACTTACCATGGGAATGAGTAACTCACCAATGTAGGCCTGCTTTTGGCTTAATAAGTCGCAACAATTTGAGAGATTTATTGACACCAATTCAATCTTGAATTGTAAAACTCCCTCATTAAAGTTAGTAAGTAGCAGTGAAATTAGCAACATGTCTGCTCTCCCTTAAGGTAGTAAGTATCACGTAAAGTACGAAATTTGCCGAAGGTCTTACTTAACTAATTTAGGAGGTTGTCTTTGGAGATTACCAGTATAGTTAAGGATTGTAAAAGTAGTAATTTTTCGAAGTAAGCTTGCTTTTAGCTTAACAAGTTACAACCGGTGAAATAATAAATTATCAACTTCTTTAGAGATTGACCACCTATCTGATGAACCCACTCGAAAAAATTTTAAAGCACTTTAGAGTTCACTACTTGACGTAGGGGTGATAACATCATGATTCCACTAGAGAGTTACTAATTGCTTGACGGGCTCACTTGTAAAATTATAAATCACTTGGTGATCTGCCACTATATACCATATTCTAACGAGATAAAATCTTCATTTTGTATGTTAAAGCACTGGGTAATTGTTGACACCTAATTTTTTGTTTTCAAATACATAAAAAAAAAGAGAAAAAGAGAAAAAAAAGAAAAAAAAAAGAAAAATAACAAAACAACAACAAAAAAAAGAACAAGAAAAGAACAAGAACAAGAAAAAAATGCCTCTTTTCCTTTGCACGGCCCAGGCCTTTTTCCCCTAGGCCCAGCCCAGCATCCTCTTCTCCTTCACAGCCCATCCCATCTATATTCTTCCTCTTGGCATGTGAAACCTTAGAAGGAGGAAAAAAAAAGAACCGAAGGAGGAAGAAAACGGGGAACGAAAACAAAAAGGAAAAATAAAAAGAGAGGGAGAAATCGAGAGAAAGGGGGAGCGAAAACGAGGGGAGGGGAAGAGAAGAAGGGACGGCAACACAGAGTGTGGAACAACGGAGAGAAACGGAGCAGGGAGAAACCGAGCGGAGAGTGAGCAAGAGTGGAGGAGAAACTAAGAAAACCAGAGAAGAGAAAGAAGGAAAGGAAGGGAGGAGGGCAGCCGCGGCGCTACCCGACGCCATCTGCGCCACTGCCCTCCGAACGTCGCTTCCTGCAGCCTGAAGCTGCGACGCCGCTGTCGTAGTCCTCGCCGCCTCAAACTGACGCCATCCAAGCCGCCGCCCTCCCAGCTCGACGCCGTTCGAGCTCCCGCCGTCCGACTCCCTACACTCGACGCCACTTCTGCCGACGCCAGCAACTGCAACACTCGTCGCCGCTGCTCCAGACGCCGAGCTAGCCGAGACCAGAGGGAGAGAGAGAGACGAACTCAGAGCCCCTCAGATCCGAAGATCTGAGGCAGGGGGGTTGGCCAAAGGCCCAAATCTAGGAGTAGATTGAGCTCCGCCGTAGCCCCACTTGCTGCCGCTACCGTTCGACCAGCTGCCTCCGCCCGTGTCATCACCTGCTGGAACCCGACGCCAGAAGCCACCCTTCCCAAGCACTGCCTAACTCCGCCCATGACGACCTGACGCTTCCGCTCGCCTCCGACGCAACTGCCGCCCATCCTCGCAAACCCCGATGTCGTCGTTGCCGTCCGCCGTGTAGCCGCTGCCACCTGCTGCATCACCACCGCCATCAAGCCCATCGCCACCGTCATTGGTGCCGCCAGGAAACACTAGAGAAGAAGGTTAGAAGCCGGGTCGGGTGCGAGTCGCGAACCGAGTAGGGTTTGAACATTTCGGGCCAGGTTTATTAAGGCTGGGCTTAGGCTGTTTTTGCATATGGGCTTGTGGGTTTGTGGGCTTATTATGGGCTTTCTTTATTTTAAAAAAATTAGACTTGACTGGGCCTGATGTGCATGCCCAATCCGGCTAGTTTTCGCGCGGCCCGGTCGGGTCTGGGCTCGGGCCCCTTTTAACGAACCAGGTTGGACCCAACCCGAGATCCGACTCGAGTCGTTTTAAATATAATATTATAATATTATAATATTATAATATTATAATAATATTTAAAAAAAATAAAAAAAATTAATTAAAAAAATTTAAAAATTTTGAAAATTCAAAAAGTGTAGGTTTTGACTAGGAATGGCCATGTATTACTTTTATAGTGTAATTAGACCTTTATTTTCTAGTATATTAATTATGTTGCATGTTTAATTTGCATATCTAATTATGTTTAATTGCATGTGTTTAATTTTTGCCGCAATTAAGATCTTGGTAGCTATGGTTGTTACTTTAATGGTTGTGCACCCGCATTATCACCTCACATGTTAGTGGATAGGTATAAAATCAATTCAAACTACCTACCAAAAAAATTATTTTGATAAAATGAACAAGGATAGGTATCGAAAATGCACTAATTAATCGATTAGTGTAATTAAGTTCCCAACCCTAGTTTCTCTGGTTGCGTAAGAAGTGAGGTACACTCCCATACCTCACTTGGTTTCTAGCCGACCCAAATAAGCTAGTGGCGACTCATTTTATGCAAAATTCTAAAGAATATCCCAATGTCACGCGGGGTATGGGCTTGGGAGAGACCGCGCCTGATCATGGGCCTTAAGCCCGTCTTTTAGGCAATACCCCTAAACATGTTGCCTCCCCCCGAGGGTAGGTCGCGACAGCTTGGCAACTCCACTGGGGAGTTGGTTTTAAACCTTAGAGGACTTAGGTCAAAATTAACCTTGTTCAAAAATATTTTTGTTTGGTAGCAAGGATTCCAAGTATGCCCCTAACATTGTAAGTGTTAAATGTTTTTGCAGAATGTGAGGTATAAGGGGAAGTGTTTGCTCACCTTTGTCTTGCAGGGAGGTGTAGGAATGTATGGTTTATTTTTCATGTATGAAGTGTTGATTGCTTATAAATTGTCATGCTTGCATCCCCTACATTGCACTACACTTTAGCACACACAATCTGCCGTCGGACCTGGGCCGCATAGGATTACTTAGGATGGTGTTGCGATGGATATCACTTCGACTACAAGCATGTAGTACGAGTCGCCTATCTCAACCCCGAAATTTCTTTCCTGATGTCAGAGGTCCCCACCCTGGTCTGCGAGCATGCGACACAGGTCGGTTCTTTGACGAAGTCGGAGTCATGGGTAACAAGACCTAGCCGCGAGCTTGTTGGTTCAGTCCTGTGATCCCATGGCTCTATTTTGAGCCGAATAGGGTTGAAATCGAACCACATCCCATGTGCATGTCTGTGCAATGTAAAAAAAGAAGAAAAGACAAAGGTCGGCACCCATTGTAAGTGTTATTTCCCTTTTTATTTGCTCATTTTATATTGCATTTTCATCTTGAAATTTGCGGAAATCAATCGAATGCCCTCAGTGATGTAGGCTTATGATTGAAAAATTGGCAATCACTTTTGACAAGTGAGCATTTGAATGCAAGCTCTAAACATTTTGATTTGGCCCTGTTGAACACATGATTTTATTTAAATTCTTAGTTATGGGCTCATAATCACATATTAAGAAAAATGCCAAAAAAAATGGTTTGCAAGTTGCAATTATATATTGGGGCACAAAAATTGAGATTGCATTTTTTTATCAAACTCTTTCCTTCTTACATTTTGGGACTGAAATGCAAATCACATTTTGTGTAGATTTCTCCAAATAGAAGTCACTTCATTTTTTTTTTCAAGAGTAAAATCATAAAATCAATCTCTTCAAAAAAAAAAAAAAATCAATTGCCTCTTTTGCATACGAAACTTTTGGAATAAAAGTAGACATTCGATTGATGGCCGTGGATTGATTTTTATAATGATAAATTCTCTTATGATAAAATCTTGGCAAAATACTAAAATCCCGTAATAAGGACTGTGAGGGCATGTACCGTCACCTCGATTTTATTGTAATTAGTGACCTCATTAAGATATCATTTGCTCTCATTCATGTACTGACATTGTCATCTCTTTGCAGGTTATGCATGGTGCTCCTTAACATTAGGACAAGATTTGATTTTTACTCTTATTTATACAAGAGTATTTTATATTTTATCATTGTTTTTTATTCTTGTTACGAATCATGTTTTTCATTTTGAGTTTTGATTGTGAATCCAATTGTTGCTTTTGTAAATTGTGCGACTCAAATTTTTAATGATGGAAATCAGTTTCATGAAAATCATCATTTAACAAAAACACACACACAAAAAAAAAAAAAAAAAAGAGAGCAAATTCAGAAGTGTTTTAATTGAACCTATACGTTTATCTTCCAAAATGAATTTCAAGAAAACTTTGCTTAATGCCCCCTCTTCACGTAGTCGTTTTCTTGGGCTCATGGAACTCAAGGAGTAAGGATGCGTCGATACTTTGTTGGCGCCAATCTTTCAATAGAGGCGAAACGAAATGGAATTCCATTCTGAGAAGTTTTGTTATTCGCAAATGCCTTACGTGCCAAAATAACCCATTGATCTTGTTCACTTTGCATGATGAGACAAATGAAGGGAGTTACCAAGCATCCAAAAAAGCGAATTCGAAGAAAGAGTAAATTGCATTGATTCCAATTATCCATTTCTGATACCGTTTCTGACATGACTTTCTTTTCATTGTCAAGGAGACATCAAGAGCACCGAGTTTTGTAACGTTCCAACAAACGCGATTGAGCATTATTGAGTCATGTTCGTCTTAAATAAAGAAAGATTCAAATGATGAAACAGAGGCTCAATATTATCCCTTCCTCCATGAGAGATACCTTGGGATGTTAATTGCTCAACTTTGAAAAGGATGTATCTCATTCCTAAACTTGATTCTCTTCAGCATAAAAAATGACATGTCCTTTTCTTTGATACAGGACGGGTTCGAACATAACAAAGGATTGTCAAATAAAGAGTGGCAGAGCAACGTTTGATTTAAAAAAAAAAAAAATCTCTCATCTTCCCACCAATAAAGTGTGCTGGAACAACATTATCAAATTCATCAAGAAGGATGTATCGTTCCTTAGTTGAACCTAACTAAGAATGGAGATAACTCATTTCATCTCCCCTTTACAGGGTGATAAATGAAAAAAAGAAAAAAGGTTGCACCTGACTGTAGAAGCGGCGACGCCTTCTACCAAGGAATCAAGAAAACATCAAACACTTAAAGGCGAATGCAAGGGAAGGGTATTGTCGAGTTACCAAATATCCATGAGGGTGAATCCAAGAGATGTTAACGCCCATAGGATGAAAGAGAATGAAGGGTAATAATATATCGTTTCCAACATTTCAATCCCTAAAGATCTTTGCACTAACATATTCTTTTACATCCTTTACAGGATTACCGGGTCGCCATGCTGCAGGTAAGTACCCCTCTTCTCAGTCTATTTTTTTTTTTAAGTAAAAAAAAAAATAGAGAGAATTTCCATTACAAAAGAGAACTTTTGGCGTTTTCCTAGAGACAAGCAAAAAAAAAAATGAATAATTGAGAAAAGAAAAAAAAAATTACAAACCTTTCGAACATCTTTTCCATCTCAAAATTGTTTTCTCGTTTTGTGGATTATTCATTTCGAATCAAATTACCTTATGGAGATTAATCTACTCAGATGATCTCGTCAAAGTGAGATGAAGACGTTAACTATGCCAAATAAGAAGCACTTAGGATGAAGAAAGGCAAGCCATTTCCAAACACATCATTTAAACACTTATGAGAGTTGAGTGAAAGGTGACATTCTCTTAGGACGACTGATTCATTCGCATTGAGCGCAAAGATTGAAATGATAAAGGCATTTCTTTCATCAATCTCAAGCACTGAGCTAATATATTGCTAGCCCTTTGGGCCAAATAGAGATGATCCTCCAAAGTACCCCTATCAAGAACGACCCTACTTTGGGGTAGCAGGGGAGGTTACGGTCGTGTTGTAGAGCGAATGATTGGGAAAGATCTTATTACTTTCACTTGCATCAATCTTCTGGTGATAGCTTCAAAGGAATTCTCATTAGATCTTGACTTATCCCAATGTGAAGAAGAGCATTTCATTCTCCACCCAAACACTGATACCCATTGCTTGAACCAATTTGGGCCTGATTATTCATTCTTGAACCCCGAGCGGTGATCATCTCCTTTCACCGGAGTAATGCATGAGAATTGATCAAATATAATTGACAGTTACGAGAAAGTGTGAAAAACATCTCGAAAGTCATAAGAGCTACAAAAGTTCCTAAAGCAAAAAGTTCGACAAACTAAGGGGCATGAAAAAGCAGTGTGCCTGGTAAAAGCAAGGTCGATGCCCGTTAAGAAAAAGAGCCAAAAGGTTGCATCTTATGTTAAAGAAAAAAAATTATCAAAATCCAAGTGCTCGCAAAAAAAAAAAAAGGCATCGCAAAGGGCAAAGGAAATTAGAGAAAAGAGCAAAGCTCCCATACAAAAATGATTAGTCAAGAGACTTTCGAGATGTGCAGTGTTTCAAAAGCCAAATGCTTTCGAAAGGTTGAGTGACTTGGTCACAATCCTCTTGAAAATTTTAAGCCTTTCGAGCCTTTCCCGAGCCAACATTATAACCCTTTTTCTGAAGCCTCTTCTAATTGAGATGATTTGAGTGAAAATGAGAATACCACCAAGAAGCTACTGCTTGAAGGAGTGGAAGTAATTTTATCTTGTCTTATTTTCCAAGTTCTCGACTTGTAAACCCATTGGAGATAGTGACAAATATTCCTTTATTGGTCTCAAAGCAATAAGTCCTTTGTGTAAGCCCTAACTGAGCCTATATTGCGGTTATTTCAAAAGACCTTTTTGATCGATCAAATTGTGCTCATTGCGAATGTTTCCGGGAGCCTTCGACGTAGGTTATGTGAGATAAATTCAGCAACCAATTATCTCCCACATGAATGGATGGGATCAAGTAGTCATTTTATTGAGTGTGTGAGAAACCCTTTTTGACTAAGAAGCTCTAGTTTGGCATGCTTAATGAGCCTTTTCTCAAGTCGTAGCCGTTCTGATGAGAACTTGTCTCCTAGAGAATTTGATGGTTAATGATATATCCACAAGCAAGATGGCAGTTTGTGCCACATGATGCTAATGGACATCGAATGTTTTTCTAAAGCAGTTGGACTTAGCTTGATTATTTTGTTCAATTAATGCTATAATATTGCCAATACGTCTCTTGATGACGTCTCTAATGACATTTACTCAAGTTGAGTTTGACAGGATTCATTAGTGAAGCCATGTAGTTTTCTAAGGGATTAAGGGGTGCTTCCCTAAAAAAAAAAAATGTTCATAGTCAACCTTAAACCATGTCATCTCCAAAGGTTTATGGTTAACCTTAAACCATGTCATTTCCAAGATTAGTGGGTTCATCCGTAAACCACACTTGTCCGCCTCCCAGTTGAAACCCGTTCATGCATGGTGAGACTATCATACCCGGTCAAAACTCGTTTTTACACGAAGAGACCTCAGTCATTCCTCTTTTTAGGACCCGGAGAGCCTTGTGTTCTGGAGTCTTCCTCACTTCTTATGACCCGGAGAGCCTTGTATCCTAGAGTCTTCCTCACTTCTTATGACCCGGAGAGCTTTATATCCTGGAGTCTTCCTCACGTTTTATGACCCGGAGAGCCTTGTATCCTGGAGTCTTCCTCACTTCTTATGACCTAGAGAGTCTTGTATTTTGGAGTATTCCTCATTTCTTATGACCCAGAGAGCTTTGTATCATGGAGTCTTTCTCACTTCTTATGACCCGGAGAGCTTTGTATCCTGGAGTCTTCCTCACTTCTTATGACTCGGAGAGCTTTGTATTCAAGAGTCTTTCTCACTTCTTATGACTCGGAGAGCCTTGTATCCTGAAGTCTTCCTCACTTCTCATGACCTGGAAAGCCTTGTATCCTGGAGTCTTTCTCACTTCTTAGGACCTGGAGAGCTCACTTCTTAGGACCTGGAGAGCTTTGTATCCTGGAGTCTTCCTCACTTCTTATGACCCGGAGAGCTTTGTATCCTGGAGTCTTCCTCACTTCTTATGACCCGGAGAGCCTTGTATCCTGGAGTCTTCCTCACTTCTTATGACCCGGAGAGCCTTGTATCCTGGAGTCTTCCTCACTTCTTATGACCCGGAGAGCCTTGTATCCTGGAGTCTTCCTCACTTCTTATGACCCGGAGAGCTTTGTATCCTGGAGTCTTCCTCACTTCTTATGACCCGGAGAACCTTGTATCCTAGAGTCTTTCTTAGCCTTGTATCCTAGAGTCTTTCTCACTTTTCATGACCCGGAGAGTTTTGTATCTTAGAGTCTTTCTCACTTTTCATGACCCGGAGGGCTTTGTGTCCTGGAGTCTTCCTCACTTCTTATGACCCGGAGAGCCTTGTATCCTGGAGTTTTCCTCACTTCTTATGACTCGGAGAGCTTTGTATCATGGAGTCTTTTTAACTTCTTATGACCCGGAGAGCCTTGTATTCTGGAGTCTTCCTCACTCCTTATGACCTGGAGAGCCTTGTATCCTGGAGTCTTTTTCACTTCTCATGACCCGGAGGGCTTTGTATCTTGGAGTCTTCCTCACTTCTTATGACTTGGAGAGCCTTGTATCCTGGAGTCTTCCTCACTTCTTATGACCCGAAGAGCTTGGTATCCTGGAGTCTTCCTCCCTTCTTATGACTCGGAGAGCCTTGTATCCTGGAGTCTTCCTCACTTCTTATGACCCGAAGAGCTTGGTATCCTGGAGTCTTCCTCCCTTCTTATGACCCGATGGGCTTCTATAGCCTGAAGTCTTTCTTCATCTTATTAACAAGACGTGTCTCCATAGTTATGAGTCCTTTTCGTTGACCTAACACGTGCATATGCACCTAGGGTTTTTCTATCGCAAAAATAATTTAGGTGTCTTCTATCTTGGAATGCAACCTCTTCGAGACTACATTCAAAGAGAGGCAGCTGTTGACACCTAATTTTTTGTTTTCAAATACATAAAAAAAATAGAGAAAAAGAGAAATAGAGAAAAAAAAGAAAAAGAAAAAATAACAAAACAACAACAAAAAAAAGAAGAAGAAAAGAACATGAACAAGAAAAAAAAATGCCTCTTTTCCTTTGCACGGCCCAAGCCTTTTTCCCCTAAGCCCAACCCATCATCCTCTTCTCCTTTGCAGCCCATCCCATCTATCTTCTTCCTCTTGGCGTGTGAAACCCTAGGAGGAAAAAAAAGAACTGAAGGAGGAAGGAAATGGGGAACGAAAAAAAAAAAAAGAGGAAAAAAAACGAGAGGGAGAAATCGAGAGAAAGGGGGAGCGAAAATGAGGAGAGGGGAAGAAAAGAGGGGACGGCAACATAGAGAGAGGAACAACGGAGAGAAACGGAGCGAGGAGAAACCGAGCGGAGAGTGAGCATGAGTGGAGGAGAAACTAAGAAAACCAGAGAAGAGAAAGAAGGAAAGGAGGGGAGGAGGGCAGCGGCGGTGCTGCCCAACACCGTTTGCGCCGCTGCCCTCCGAACGCTGCTTCCTGCAGCCAGAAGCTGTGACACCACCGTTGCAGTCCTCGCCACCTCAAACCGACGCCGTCCGAGCCGCCGCCCTCCGAGCTCGACGCCGTTCGAGCTCTCGTCGTCTGACTCCCTGCACTCAACGCCGCTTCTGCCGACGCCAACAACTACAGCACCCGTCGCCACTGCTCCCGACGCTGAGCTAGCCGAGACTAGAGGGAGAGAGAGAGACGAACTCAGAGCCCCTCAGATCCGAAGATCTGAGGTAGGGGGTTAGCCAAAGGCCCAAATTTAGGAGTAGATTGAGCTCCGCCGTAGCCCCACTTGTCGCCGCTGCCGTTCGACCAACCGCCTCTGCTCGTGCCATCACCTGCTGGAATTCGACGCTAGAAGCCATCGCACCCAAGTGCTGCCTAACTCTGCCAGCGACGACCTGACGCTTCCGCTCACCTCCGACGCAACCGCCGCCCATCCTCGCAAACCCCGATGTCGTTGTTGCCGTCCGCCACATAGCCGCCGCCACCTGCTGTGTCGCCGCCGCCGTCAAGCCCATCGCCACCGTCATTGGTGCTGCCAGGAAACCCTAGAGAAGAAGGTTAGAAGCCACGTCGGGTGCGGGTTGCGAATCGGGTAGGGTTTGAACATTTCGGGCCAGGTTTATTAAGGCTAGGCTTGGGCTGTTTTCGCATATGGGCTTGCGGTTTGTGGGCTTGTGAGCTTGTGGGCTTATTATGGGCTTCGTTTATTTTTAAAAAATTAGACCTGAATGGGCCTGATGTGCATGCCCAATCCGGCTGGTTTCCGCGCGGCCCGGCCCGATCGGAGCTTGGGCCCCTTTCAACGAATCGGGTCGGACCCAACCTCCGACCCGAGTCATTTTAAATATAATACTATAATATTATAATATTATAATAATATTTAAAAAATAAACAAATAAACAAATAAACAATAAATTAAAAAAATTAAAAAAATTCGAAAATTCAAAAAATGTAGGTTTTGACTAGGAATGGCCATGTATTACCTTTATAGTGTAATTAGACCTTTATTTTCTCGTATATTAATTATGTTGCATGTTTAATTTGCATATCTAATTATGTTTATTTGGACGTGTTTAATTTTTGCTGCAATTAAGATCTTGGTAGCTATGGTTGGTACTTTAATGGTTGTGCACCCATATTATCACCTCACATGTTAGTGGATAGATATAAAATTAATTCAAACTGCCTGCCAAAAAAATTATTTTGATAAAATGAACAAGATTAGGTACCAAAAGGGCACTAATTTATTGATTAGTGTAATTAAGTCTCCGACCCTAGCTTTTCTGTTTGCATAGGAAGTGAGTTACACTCCCATACTTCACTTGGTTTCTAGCCGAATCCAATAGGCTAGTGGCGACTCCTTTTGTGCAAAATTCTAAAAAATATCCCAATGTCACGCGGGGTATGGGCTTAGGAGAGCCTGCGCCTAATCAAGGACCTTAAGCCCATCCTTTAGGCAATACCCCTAAACCTATTCCCTCCCCCCGAGGGTAGGTCGCGACAGGGTAATCTAGATAACGTTACTATTTGAGGAGGATAACATCATTTTATCTTTGGTTATTACTAATTGACCGAAAGGGCCTCATTGTAAAACTCTAGAAAACTGTTTTGTATTTTCCTGATAATTTACCGGTTAATTGACAGTTTTCCTTAAAAAAATATAACTTGCTAATCTACTGCTAGGTGTCGAGGTGCTGGATTTATAATCTTGTTGACAGGTGACGAGAGACGCTCTCGAATTCTATAAAGAGCGCTAGTTTTCATCCTTGAGACTGCAGTAGCTTGACTCAAGGAGCACCTCCAGTTTCCATCTCATATGGCTTCAATGATGCTCTGAATCCTTCTGCTACTTGTTACCCTTCCACTTTCCGCCAAAGCTCAGATCAACGACAACCTCACCTTGGGCTCCTCGTTAACGGCGGATGACCAGAACTCTTCCTGGCTGTCTCCATCGGGCGAGTTCACCTTCGGGTTCCGTAAAATGGGACAAGGGGCTCATTCGCTGGCAATATGGTTTGAGAAGATAGAGGACAAGACCATTGTCTAGTCGGCGAATGGTGATAATTTAGCGCCAAAAGGCTCGAAGATCCAGTCGACCATCGACAGCCGACTGGTGCTAGCCGACCCAAAGGGAAGAGAGTTGTGGTCTCCTAGCCCGACTGTCGCTAGTGTAGCGCATGCGGCCATGCTTGACACGGGAAACTTTGTCCTAGTTAGCCAGAACTACGTCAACTTGTGGGAGACGTTCAGCGAACCGACTGACACGATGCTGCCTACGCAACAGTTAGATCAAGGGACTAAAGTTAATGCTCGCTACACTGAAATGAATTACTCCACCGGGAAATTCCACCTCAAGCTAGGAGATGACGGAAATCTCGCATTCTATCCCACTTCTGACCCGTGGCTTGCCTCAGATACTTACTGGGTTAGCAACACCAAAGATAGCGGCTTCAGATTGATATTCAATCAAAGTGGTTAGGTCTATCTTACGGCTAGAAATGGAACACTGCTCAAACTTGTCACCTTAGACACAGTCCCGACCAACGAGTTTTACCAAAGAGCAATCCTTGAATACGATGGGGTCTTCAGGCAATATGTCCACCCTAAGGGGGGCAAATTCAAGTTATGCCTTGGCACTGGGCTGGTCGATGGTCTCTTCCCTGATCCCTCCAAATATATGCAAGAGCATCAGGCAAACTACGGGTTCTGGAGCTTGTGGCTTCAACAGCTACTGTGCTCTTGGAGACAACCAGAGGCCCCGATGCCACTGCCCACCCGGATATAGTCCATTAGATTCAATAAACGAGATGAATGGATGCAGGGAGGACTTCATACCGCATAGTTGTGATGGAAGTAGGCCATCATCACTGGGAAAAAGTTTTCTCTTCCTCACACTGTTACGTTCCACATGTATAGAGCAGTGGTGAAGGACAGAGGTCAACTTCCTTATCCAGGTCTTGTGACGAAGTTATTCAGACTTTTGAACATTCAGCCCCCACAAATTCTTTGTGCTCGATCGTGTGATCATATGGTGGTAGGGCTAAAAATGGTGACTAAAATGCATCTGAAAGAACTAAGCAAGGCATTGGAGAAATTCAAGGAGAAGACTCCTGTTAAATCTCATCAAATCTCTTCAGCAGCAAAAAGAAAAGGGAAGGAGCCCATGGTTGCTCCATCCAAGAAAAGAAGAGCCCTTATTGTTGATGATGATGATGATGATGATGACACCACCATTTCTGCTATAGCATTGAAAAAGCTAAGTCGTCCTGTCCTAGAACCAATGGAACGACAGGAGAAAGAAGCAGAGGAGAGAAAAGGACAAGAGAAAGAAGAAGAAGAAAGAGAAGAAGAGGAGAAAGAAACAGAGGATGGAGAAGAAGAAGAAAGAAATGCTGAGAAGGAAAGAGTCGAAAAAGAAGAAGAAGAGAAAAGAAATCAAGAAAAAGGAGATCATGAGGGACACTCTTCTCCACCTGAAGGTATGGAAACAGGGGGAGACCATGAGAAAAAGGGAATGTCCTCATATCCTACTACGAGTGAAGGAGTCAGTCGCTCTCCAGCAGATCAAGAGGACATTTATGTCTCTCAATTTCCTGAGGAAGGTCACGATGTTTCATCACCAAATCTGTGTGATTATGCTGATTTGCCATCATCTGTCTTTACTCCATCAGATCGGGCCGAAGCTAGTACGCAGACCGATAATTCAGCAGATTTTCGCAGAATTATGGATATTCTATTGGAAATGCGAGGTCAGATATATGCTTTGGGATGCGAAGTTCAGAATTTGCAGAATGCAGGTCAAGCTTCTTCGGGATCATTGAATGATCAGATTCAAGCCCTTTCTCTTCAGATTCAGGCTAATGCTAAGGGTGAGGATGTTGCACAACTAAAGGAAGACTTGAAAAGGCTGGAAGGCATCGTTCAGTCAATGGGAGATTTCCAGCTTGTCCGAGTTCCCAAGCATTCTTGACTCTATTCCATTTTCATCTCAACCTTTTTTATGCTGACAAAAAGGGGGAGAGATGCAAGATTTGAAACTTTGAATTTTTAATCGTTTAGACTGTCTTAACTTAGATTGTTTTGATGTTTGACTTTACGACTTTATTTTTGTTCTGGATGTGTGGATTGAATTTGGAATTGGACTTGACTCCTTATATTAACTACTATTGATATCTTATGGATGGCTTTATCACATACAAGACTAACCTATTTTCTGTGGTTGCAGATCCTAGTGTTATTCATTTAGCCATTTATCTTTATAAGATATGCATATGTGTTTGAGAAATGTTTTGCAGGTCAAAGTTATCCAAATCTGCAGGAAAGTTTTGTCACCATAAAAAAGGGGGAGATTGTTGGAGAAATCTTCTTGAAATGTTTTGAAGCTGACAAAACGTTTTCATCAATCTAGTCTGAAGGTTTGCAGACTCTGCTATTTAAAGTCTGAAGACCTCCAGACAGCCAGACTCAAGACTCAAAGTCTATCCTCATTGACAGTTTCTAATCCGTTGAAGAAAGGCTATCCAAAACTAGATGTTTCATTAAGGATGTGACCTTATCGACTGGAGAAGATCTCTTGGTTGGATATGACATAACGGAATCCTTTATGATTCGAAGATTAAGGATCCGATGATTGGCAAAATATTCTTTGGAAGGTTCTACTTATGGAAACCGAGATCCTGATTGTATGGGCGAACAGGATTGATGGGCTATCTACATGTTCCTTTAATAGCTCGAATGATCTTCCTAATTGATTCCGTCCAATGGGTAGATTGGAGGAATTCCTTTGGTAAGTGCCAACGGGTATGATGGCATAAAGGAGTATATAAGGAAGTCATTCTCAATTGTTCAAGAAGTGCACGATAGAAGAATTCCAAAGTCTGAAGCTCCTTGTTGTTTAGTCAATTCCTTTGAGCGAAATCTTGTACGTAAAAGAGAGTCTATATTTGTGAGAAACCTTGAGGAAGTGTGGTAGAATATCTACACTGTGGAACCAAGGAAAAGCTGTGCTATAACATCTCTTTTGTTCATAGTGAAATCCAGCCGGTGGGCTGTCAATGAGGAAGAGTGGACGTAGACTTAGAATAAGCCGAACCACTATAAACCTTGTGTTCAAATTTCTCTTCCTTACTCCTTGCTTTACTTTGATCGTATTTAATTTTGTTAACCAGAAGAGAATTCCCTTTCTATCGTTTGCCTAGTATCGCTTCCGTATCTAGAGAAATTGTTTTTATACCTATTCACCCCCCTCTAGGTGTTTATACTAGCTATCTCAATTGGTATCAGAGCTCGTGTACTTGCTTTGTTTGAAGTGTTTTACTTCAGAGTTAAAGATCCATGGCTAGTATGTTTGCTCCAGGGTTGGTGGAAGGGCAAAGCAATACCATACCACCTTACTTTGATGGAAAGGATTACAACATTTGGAAACACAAGATGAAAGCGTTCATAAGATTAAAGGATCCTCTGGAATGGGATGTCGTAGAAAGAGGAATCACTCCTAAAGCTGCATCTGTCTCTGAGAGAGGAAAAGAAGCTGTTGAGTCTAGTGAAATGACTCAGGAAGAGATAATCAAGAGACAAGCTCTTGATGCAAAAGCAATTTATTCTTTATATTGTGCTTTGTCACCTACTGAATATAACAGAATATCTTCTTGTGTTACAGCGAAAGAAGTCTGGGATAGATTACATATTACCTATGAAGGAACCGATCGAGTGAAAGAGACTAGAATCAACATTCTCCTCAGTCAATACGAAGCCTTTAGAATGAAATCGGGAGAATCTATAACTGACATGTTTAGTCGTTTTACAGATATTGCGAATGGTCTTGAAAATCAAGGTCAACCAATTTCTGATCCTATGAAGGTAAACAAGCTACTGCGTGGACTCTCCAAAGATTGGAATCACATAAAGACTTCAATCAGAGAGACCCAAAGAATCATGCCATTATCTGTTGATGAGTTGGTTGGAACTCTTCAGTCTTATGAAGTGGAACGAATCAATGAAGACGAAGACCCTAAAGGTAAGAAATCCATTGCATTAAAATCGAATGATGACTTTGATGTTACAGATTCTGAAGATGATATGGACGATGAGGAGTTTGCCCTCATGATAAGAAGATTCAGAAAGCTGAACAGAAAAGGAAGAAGATTCAATCTAAAGAAACAGAGTTTTCAAAAGCAACATACTAAGTCTGTTGAGGATGATGAATCAAACAAATATGTAGTCTGCTTTGAATGTAAGAAAAAGGGACACATCAGACCCAACTGTCCGCTTCTGAGGAAGAAGAAAGGAAAAACTGAAAAGTATCGAAAGGCTCTCAAAGTAGAAACCTGGCATGATACAGAGTGTGAAGAAAGTGATGATGATTATGCCAACATATGTCTAATGGCACAATCGGATTCAGATTCAAACTTCGAGCCAAAATCAGATTCAGACAGTGAATTTGAGGTGAGTAACTTTAAAATCCCTATTAAAGTTTCTAAATACATTGATGAGTTGTGTTTTAGTCTTAAAACTTCTCTTAAAAAGATTTCCGAACTAAAAAAACAAAATGCTGCTCTAAAACAACAGGAAAACGTTTTGAAAGACAAGGTGAAATGTTTAGACTCGAATGTTTCTTCTCTTAGAGAAAGTGAAGATAATCTTTCAAAAGAAAATGCATTCCTGAAAAATGATATCTCAAACATTTCTAAAAGATTTTCTATAGGTTCTGAGAAACTGGAAAAAATTCTTTCTATTCAATGACCTTATTTCAATAAATCTGGTTTGGGAATGACTGCTGAAACCTTTCCCTTAATTGATTTTCCAAAAGTAAAAGAAAGAATTAAGCAAAGACCTTCAAGAGATGCCTATAAAAATCATTTTAAAAGAATCTTCGTAAAACTAATAGGTCGCAATGCTCTCAGATGTTCAAAGTGCAATAGTGCAGATCATTTTGAAAAAGAATGTCCTATGGTTTGGAAACCCGTCAATAAAGTATGGGCAAAAATCGCATATCATACTAACACGAATGGACCCAAAAAAATATGGGTACCAAAGAAAGTTTGAGTTTCTTTTTCAAATGCAGGTCACTATCAAGAAAAAGGTAAAATGGTATCTGGATAGTGGATGCTCAAGACATATGACAGGAGATTCAAATTGCTTCATAAAGCTTGTTCAAGTGAATGGCGGAAAAGTCTCATTTGGAGGAAATAGCAAAGGAAGAATAGTGGGATTTGGAACTGTAAAGATTGGGAACCTCACAATAAGTAATGTTTCTTTAGTGGAAGGACTCAACTACAATCTGCTCAGTATCAGTCAGCTGTGTGATACTGGTTTTAAAATCAACTTTCAAGAAGGAATATGTTCAGGAATCAGTAAAGATTCTACTCAGTCATTCATGGGCCGAAGACATGGAAATATCTACCTCTTGGATGTGAAACCAGATGAATCGCAATGTCTGATCTCAATTCAAGACGAAGCAAACCTTTGGCACAGAAAGCTTGGGCATGTTAATATGAAGCAGATAGCCAAAATTTCATCAAAGAAGCTTGTTCGAGGTCTACCCAATTTATCATACCAAAAGTCTGATCTATGCACACCTTGCATATTGGGAAAACAGGTAAGAAATTCCTTTAAACCAATAAATCAAGTTTCCACTAACCGTGTACTGCAGCTTCTGCATATGGATCTCTTTGGATCAACCAGAACTCAGAGCATTGGAGGTAAGAAATATTGCCTAGTAATTGTGGATGACTACTCACGATTTACTTGGGTATATTTCCTGGCAAGTAAGTCTGAAACCTTCTCTTATTTTGAAAAGTTTACTAAAAAGGTTCAAAATGAAAAATGGTATGTTATCTCTAGCATAAGAACATATCATGGAGGTGAATTTGAAAATCAAGATTTTACAAAATTCTGTGATGAATCTGGTTTTCAGCATGTGTTCTCCTCTCCATATACTCCATAGCAAAATGGAGTTGTGGAAAGAAAGAATAGATCACTTCAAGAAATGGCTAGAACTCTTTTAATTGAAAGTAATATATCTTCACGTTTTTGGGCTGAAGCAGTTTCAACTGCATGTTATATTATCAATAGAGTTTTTCTAAGATCTATTTTGGAGAAAACCCCCTATGAGTTATTCAAAGGAAAGAAACCGATTGTTTCATACTTTCATGTGTTTGGATGTAAATGCTTTATTTTGAAAAATGCGAATGATCGAGTTGGTAAGTTTGAAGAGAAATCAGACGAAGGCATCTTTCTTGGATATTCAACCTCAAGCAAAGCCTACAGAGTCTACAACAAGAAAACTCAATCTGTGGAGGAATCAATGAATGTCAGATTTCAAGACTCTATGCAAAATGAATCTATTCAGACTCATCTTGAAGAGTCTGAACCTGCTCCAGACTCTACAAAGTCTAAATCTCAGGAAACAGCTCAGACTTTGAAGGACAAGCAACAAGTGACTGTTGAAGATTCAAGTGAAGGAAGTGACCATCAATCTGACAAATTAACCAGTAACTGGAAGTACAAGTCAAGTCATCCCAAAGATCTCATTATAGGCGACATTAATAAAGGAATTCGCACAAGATCCAAAAGGCGTGAAGAGTCTAGTGCTGTGGCTCTTATTTCTAAAATAGAACCCAAAAGCATAGAGGAAGCTTTATATGATGAAAGCTGGATTGAAGCTATGCAAGAAGAACTCAGACAATTCAGCATTAATGATGTCTGGGAATTGACTCCTAAACCAAAAGGTAAATCTATTATTGGAGCTAAATGGGTTTTCAGGAACAAGATGAACGAGAAAGGAAAAGTCGTAAGAAACAAAGTAAGACTCGTGGCCAAGGGATATACGCAAGAAGAAGGGATAGACTATGATGAGACTTACGCACCAGTAGCAAGGTTAGAAGCAATTCGATTACTACTTGCTTTTGCTTGTTATAAGAATTTCAGGTTATTCCAAATGGACGTCAAAAGTGCATTCCTAAATGGATTTATCCATGAGGAAGTCTATGTGGAACAACCACCTGGGTTTGAAGACCCAAAGAAGCCAGACTCAGTATTCAGACTGAAAAAGGCCTTGTATGGTTTAAAGCAAGCACCTCAAGCTTGGTACGATAGGCTGAGTAAGTTTTTGATTCAAAATGGCTTTGTTAAAGGTAAAGTAGACACTACTCTTTTTATTAAAAGAGAAAGCAAAAGTTTTCTGCTTGTTCAAATATATGTTGATAATATTATTTTTGGATCCTCTAATGAATGTCTGTGCAAGAAATTCTCTAAGACTATGCATGAATTTGAAATGAGCATGATGGGTGAGTTAACCTTCTTTCTCAGGCTTCAAGTAAAGCAGTTGAAGGAAGGAACTTTTATTCATCAAGAAAAGTATGCAAATGATCTTGTCAAAAAGTTTGGACTGGACAATTGCAAAAAGGCTGACATACCAATGTCGAGTTCCTTGAAGATAGACAAAGATGAAGGAGGAAAGAAAGTCGACCAAAAGTTATACAGGAGTATCATCGGTTCACTTCTTTATCTTACTGCTTCTAGACCCGACATTTTGTTTAGTGTTTGCATTTGTGCTAGATTTCAAACAGACCCTGAAGAATCTCATTTAAGTGCTGCAAAGCATATTATCAAATACATTGCCTCAACTTCAAGCATCGGCCTTTGGTATCCTAAAAGAGGAGACTTTACTCTTCTTGGATACTCAGACGCAGACCTAGCCGGTTGCAGAGTTGATAGAAAGAGCACCTCGGGTACCTGTCAACTACTTAGAGGCAGGACAGTGTCTTGGTTTTCAAGAAAGCAGAGTACAGTAGCTCTCTCTACAGCAGAAGCAGAGTATGTAGCTCTTGGAAGTTGTTGTTCACAAATTCTGTGGATAAAACAACAGCTAAGAGACTTTTGAATTGAAGATTCATGCACAGAGATTAACTGCGACAACACCAGTGCAATCAATCTTACCAAAAATCCAATTCTTCACTCAAGAGCAAAGCATATAGAGATTCGACATCACTTCATAAGAGATCATGTTCAAAATGGAGAAGTTTCGATTTAGTTTGTTGATTCAAAGAACCAATTGGCGGATATATTCACAAAGCCTTTGGAGAAAAATCAATTTGAAATCATCCGTTCCAGACTCAACATTTTGAGGCTTGAGGAGGTTAAAGTCTAGAAACTCTCAGACTCAGACTCAGACCCTGACTGTAAGTTATTCTCTCTCAAATCTTATCTTGAAAAGGTACGATTATCAACCATGTTTGATTATTGCTATCTTTAATTGACGCGATTATTGCAACGTTTCCTTTATGAAGAAGAAGTTATTTTTGAAATAACTATTTTCTTGAAAAAGGCAGTTATTTTTGAAAAGGCATCTTTATACTTTCTTTTTTACGATGTTCCGTATGCCTCTCTTCCAATACCTTATATTCTGTCCAATCTTCTTCGATTCACTCATAAAAACCCTAGAAAGCATCGATCTTTCATTTATGTTTTCTTCCCTTGTTTAATCTTCAAAAAGTTGTCAACTTTCTTGGGAAAAACAAGTTTGGAATCTTTTGAAGACTATGAAGGATGTCGTCTTCAAGAAAGTCTTTGAGAATCGCAAGTAGGGGACCACGGCGAATGAGTGAGGGACCTACGCACTTCGATCTCGCCGAGGAAGAGGAATCTCCAAATCAGCAACAAAGCCCACAAACATTCTCAGCAGTGTCATTCTCCACCATCTAGTCCACAGGGTGCTGGTCATCAACAAGAAGAAATCGTTGAGGACACAAATCCTGTAAGAGTTCAAAGGTCCTCTTTTATTTATAAGCTTTATCGTGCTTTAAAAGGGACTGGTACTCCATTGAACTACGTCGATGATTTTCTTAAGGACAAAGGATATGGGAATGAATATATCTTTTTGCGGAAAATGGAAAGTTTGGGAATTGCTCGTAAAGGGGTGGCAGAAGAAACCCTTGCAAATATCCCAAGTGATCCTCGTGATTGGGGATTTAATCCGATAGATGGGAATGATGATGACAAATTGTACAGCCAATTTCAACCGAGGATGGATATTGCGGCGGAAAATCGAGGAAAAAGGGGAGAGTTGTTTAGAACGAAGGAACAGAAGGATTTATACTCAAAATTGCTGAAGCGTGGGGTGATAAACCCTAGGAGTGTGGATTTTGACTTCCTTGATGCTATAAATGTCAACTTGAGAGAAAAGTTTAGTTTTCTTCAACTTGAGTAGTTCTGTTCTGACACCACAGAAGCTCATGCTGAATTAACTGCTTATTTCTATTTGAATCTTAGTTTCCTGGATGCGAATAGATTCTCTTTCAGTGTCAAAGATCAAGACTTTGTAGTGAATATGGATATGCTGGCAGATGTGTTAGGGGTTGAGAAAGGAAGATATCAACCGATCAAGGTTTCCATTGCTCGTGCTACATTGGAACTTGTTAAGGACAGGAGAACAGAGGAAAAGATTTCCTACTTAAGGATGAGTGCGTTCAACATTCTGCTTCACAAGATTGTGATCAATTGCCTCAGACCGAAATCAACTTCCAAGACTGATGTTTCAAGTTCAGAGGCAAAGCTGATGTATGCCATCATCACTGGGAAAAAGTTTTCTCTTCCTCACACTGTTATGTTCCACATGTATAGAGCAGTGGTAAAGGACAGAGGTCAACTTCCTTATCCAGGTCTTGTGATGAAGTTATTCAAACATTTGAACATTCAGCCTCCACAAATTCTTTGTGCTTGATCGTGTGATCATATGGTGGTAGGGCTAAAAATGGTGACTAAAATGCGTCTGAAAGAACTAAGCAAGGCATTGGAGAAATTCAAGGAGAAGACTCTTGTTAAATCTCATCAAATCTCTTCAGTAGCAAAAAGAAAAGAGAAGGAGCCCATGGTTGCTCCATCCAAGAAAAGAAGAGCCCTTATTGTTGATGATGATGATGATGATGACATCACCATTTTTGCTATAGCATTGAAAAAGCTAAGTCGTCCTGTCCTAGAACCAATGGAATGACAGGAGAAAGAAGCAGAGGAGAGAAAAGGACAAGAGAAAGAAGAAGAAGAAGAAAGAGAAGAAGAGGAGAAAGAAACAGAGGATGGAGAAGAAGAAGAAAGAAATGCTGAGAAGGAAAGAGTCGAAAAAGAAGAAGAAGAGAAAAGAGATCAAGAAAAAGGAGATCATGAGGGACACTCTTCTCCACCTGAAGGTATGGAAACAGGGGGAGATCATGAGAAAAAGCGAATGTCCTCATATCCTGCTACCAGTGAAGGAGTCAGTCGCTCTCCAGCAGATCAAGAGGACATTTATGTCTCTCAATTTCTTGAGGAAGGTCATGATGTTTCATCACCAAATCTGCGTGATTATGCTGATCTACCATCATCTGCCTTTACTCCATCAGATCGGGCCGAAGCCAGTACGCAGACCGATAATTCAGTAGATTTTCGCAGAATTATGGATATTCTCTTGGAAATGCGAGGTCAGATATATGCTTTGGGATGCGAAGTTCAGAATTTGCAGAATGCAGGTCAAGCTTCTTCGGGATCATTGAATGATCAGATTCAAGCCCTTTCTCTTCAGATTCAGGCTAATGCTAAGGGTGAGGATGTTGCACAATTAAAGGAAGACTTGAAAAGGTTAGAAGGCATCGTTCAGTCAATGGGAGATTTCCAGCTTGTCCGAGTTCCCAAGCATTCTTGACTCTATTCCATTTTCATCTCAACCTTTTTTATGCTGACAAAAAGGGGGAGAGATGCAAGATTTGAAACTTTGAATTTTTAATCGTTTAGACTATCTTAACTTAGATTGTTTTGATGTTTGACTTTACGACTTTATTTTTGTGTCTGGATGTGTGGACTGAATTTGGATTTGGACTTGACTCCTTATATTAACTACTATCGATATCTTATGGATGTCTTTATCATATACAATACTAACCTATTTTCTGTGGTTGCAGATCCTAGTGTTATTCATTTAGCCATTTATCTTTATAAGATATGCATATGTGTTTGAGAAATGTTTTGTAGGTCAAAGTTATCTAAATCTGCAGGAAAGTTTTGTCACCATCAAAAAGGGGGAGATTGTTGGAGAAATCTTATTGAAATGTTTTGAAGCTGACAAAACGTTTCCATTAGTCTAGTCTAAAGGTTTGTAAACTCTGCTATTTAAAGTCTGAAGACCTTCGGACAGCCAGACTCAAGACTCAAAGTCTATCCTCATTGACAGTTTCTAATCCGTTGAAGAAAGGCTATCCAGAACTGGATGTTTCATTAAGGATGTGACCTTATCGACTGAAGAAGATCTCTTGGCTGGATATGACATAACGGAATCCTTTATGATTCGAAGATTAAGAATCCGATGATTGGCAAAATATTCTTTGGAAGGTTCTACTTATGGAAACCGAGATCCTGATTGTATGGACGAACGGGATTGATGGGCTATCGACATGTTCCTTTAATAGCTCGAATGATCTTCCTAATTGATTCCGTCCAACGGGTAGATTGGAGGAATTCCTTTGGTAAGTGCCAACGGGTATGATGGCATAAAGGAGTATATAAGGAAGTTGTTCTCAGTTGTTCAAGAAGTGCGCGATAGAAGAATTCCAAAGTCTGAAGCTCCTTGTTGTTCAGTCAATTCCTTTGAGCGAAATCTTGTACGCAAAAGAGAGTCTATATTTGTGAGAAACCTTGAGGAAGTGTGGTAGAATATCTACACTGTGGAACCAAGGAAAAGCTGTGCTGTAACATCTCTTTTGTTCATAGTGAAATCCAGCCGGTGGGCTGTCAGTGAGGAAGAGTAGACGTAGGCTTAGAATAAGCCGAACCACTATAAACCTTGTGTTCAAATTTCTCTTCCTTACTCCTTGCTTTACTTTGATCGTATTTCATTTTGTTAACCAGAAGAGAATTCCCTTTCTATCGTTTGCCTAGTATCGCTTCCGTATCTAGAGAAATTGTTTTTACACCTATTCACCCCCCTCTAGGTGTTTATACTAGCTATCTCAACAAGGACTGGAGAAAGCGAAAAGGAGTTTGAGAGAGAAGTGAGTGCAATTGGCCGAACTGACCACAAGAACTTAGTGTAGTTGCTTGGATACTTCAATGAAGGTCAACACCGACTACTAGTGTATGAATTCATGAGCAATGGCACTTTGGCAGATTTCCTATTTGGCGCTTCAAGGCCTAGCTGGTACAGAAGAATAGAAATTGCCTGTGATGTTGCGTGGGGGCTCTCTCACTTGCACGTCGATTGCACCAGGCATATAATCCACGGTGACATCAAGCCACAAAATATTCTTCTTGATGGCTCTCTCACTGCAAAAATATCGGACTCGGATTAGCCAAGCTCTTGATGGTGAGCCAAACATGAACCATCACTGGAGTCAGAGGAACTAGAGGTTATTTAGCGCTAGAATGGTTCAGAAATATGCCTATTTCAAGCAAGGTAGATGTTTACAGCTTCGGCATTTTGTTGGTAGAGCTCATCTGCTACAGAAAGAACTACAAGCCAGAAGCAGAAATTGAAGCTCAAATTGTGCTAGTTGACTACGCGTATGACTGATACCATGACGGGAGCGTACTTAAGCTAGTGGAGAGCAACGATGAGGCATTGAGTGACATAAAGAGGGTGAGAAGATTTGTGATGACAGCATTGTGGTGCATCCAGGAAGACTCGGCTTTGAGGCCAACCATGAAGAAAATCACTCAGATGTTGGAAGGAGCTGTTGAAGTCCCAGTACCTCCAGTTTCAAGCTCTTTTATGAGTTCAATATGATTTTGCTTATTACGACAATTGTTGTCGCTGTAATCATGAAAAGTACTCGTATTGTCTGTTAGCGCTATTATGCCGGATCAAACATTTTCATAATATCTTCGCATGGATCCCGCTTAAATAAGATAAATCACTAACATTCCCTCGCATGTATCCAAGAGAGAACGGGTTGACGATTGTCGCAATAGGGATTGCATGCGAGGCCGCATGCATTAATTGAGAGACTACGATGTTTGAGTGACCAAGTAACTATATATCAAATAATGGAGAATCAGTCACCGAAAAATTTAAAGTCACAAGCATTATTCTGTTGAATCACCTAGGAATTCTATGTGGATCATAATCCTGCATGTCATGGTAAAAACTAATGTGGCTCCATCAAAGCATTTTCATCAACGATTTTGCTTCACCAAAATGGCATTTGACACAGTGGAAGAGTATTTTAACTTGATCTAAGCAAAACGGACCTTATCTGCTAAATTAGATGATGAGAAGCATATGAAACTTGCCAATGGTCGTGGATCGGTGATTTGGAATCCCAATTTCAACCGTTCTGTTGCTTTTTTATTTATACAGAATGGACACTCACTTCCTCTTGGCAACCAACTTCTTCTAGACCAAGAAAATCCCAGTCCGCAAATCACGTAGTTGGAAGCATAATCAAATGATCTTTCTTCTCGATGCATCTATTGAGAATTAGTAAGAAGCAACACAATGTAGACAATTTTTCTAAGCAATACGTATTCCTTTCCAAATGATCATAGGAGATCTTGTATAAACAAAGCAGCAAGCTACAATCAAAGCCATTCCATAACGGGTCCAAAGAGGATGGAACTGGAAAATACACTGAGACGAGACAATGGAAAGACCTCGGAGATCCAAATCTAACTATCGATCTACACCAGCAGCTTAATGGGTTCGATTACATGTTTGTCTTTGTCAGCTATGGCATCTGTTGACGCTTTCGCTATATTTTCCATGCCATATTCTCAATTCGATGGAACGGAGGACGTTTTGGTCAAGGGTCTTCTGTCTTTCGGTTGTTTCGCTTTGGAAAAGTCTGCTTGCGACAATTTCATAGAAGTAGATGACTGCCCCCGTTCATGCACCTGGCGAAGCAGAAATTTGCCAGACAATTATGAGCTTGTTCCCTTTGCATGCATGCATGAGGCCATTCCATTCAATGCATATACTTTCCTCCGTGTCCAATGTATGCTTAATTTAAGAGCATGTGGCCCAATGTCATCTTCATGTGGTTAGGCCACGACTTGGTTCGTGACATTCTGAATTTCGACCCCATCACGAATATATAAAATGGGCATCTCGTCGACACGCCTGTGGTCCTTTTTCTCTGAGTTGATCACTCACGAGTTAACCAATCTATTGGATAAAGCCATTAAGGGATATAACTGCGGTAAAATCCCTAGATGCTACCCGGTAAGTTGGATTGGACTAAAATTGCGTTCAGTCGATTTTAACCACGAAATTGAATTCGATTTCGGAAATCGAACCTTCGAGCATGTCATGGTTCATTTAGAGGACGTCGTCTTGTCTTTCAAAGAAATTTCGTCGAGTTTGGAATTTTTATGGAAAATCACTTTGGACAATTCGGAAATGAACGGAAATTTGAATTGGTCAAATTGAAGGGAATTTTGGTTTCCAAACCGAGCTATTTGGTTCAGGGGACTTGCAGAAATTATGCAGGCATTTTCTTCAACAAAATTGGATGTCGAATTGAGGAAATTTGAGTGGAAATTGAAGTTTAAATTGTTAAATTCAGACCTAGGCAGGGGGTGCAACATTTGCTATCAAATTGGAATATTCGTGGGAAATTATTGCAAAAAAGTAATTGGGACAAGAGAATATGCTTGTAGGCTTTTGGGGGACCAATTCATGATGAAATTTGAGATAACTATTGACTTTTCTTCCATTCTTGCCCATCTTCTTCTTCACGGCTTCTCTTCATTTTTTTATTCCTTCGGTCTCAACTTCTGCCTTTCCTTGATTTTCCTCCGAAAGAACCCAACACCCCACTAACCTCTGCAGCTTCATCTCTTTTATGGCTTTCCCTTGAAGAAGCGCCAGCACACGGTCAACACCAGCGTTTTCTCCTTCCTTTGTTGACTCCGCAAGCCTGCTCCACCATCCTTGGTCCCCCTCCCTTCACAAATTCACCAGCTCCGTTTGAACGTCCACCCACCATCCACGTGCAACGCCAGAAGTCCCCAACGTTGACCGCCCATCTCCACGAAGTCTTCATCCACGCGGCTCCTCGTCCATCAACAAAAACCGAAGCAGCACCAGCGTTTCTTCCTCTGCTCGGCGTCCACCGAAGTGCCCCTGCAGTTGCCACGGCATCCATTTCAGCAGCCCATCTCCATCGAAGTTTCTTGCCTCCACGTCCACGGCCCGCACAAATTCAGCCCAGCATCTCCGCAAATTTTCAGCATCTTCGGCCCATCTTTAATTCTCAAGCCCAGCCCATTTGAAGCCGCAAGTCAGGCCAGAATCAGCACGTCTTCAGCCTCCGCAATTCTTCAGCCTGTTTCAGCCCATTTGAAGCCCGTGAATTTCAGCCGCTGCAGCCCGCAAAATCAGCCCGGCCTGTGCGTGTCAGCCCATCACTTAAAGCTTAGCCAGGCCCAGCAGTTGCTGTGGGCCTTGCAAGGCTTGTTTGGCCCGACCCAAGCTTCCCTCGGCACCACTGTTGCAGCGAACCGGGTTTCGTGTTAAACCGGTAAGTTTATGCACTAAACTCTACTTAGTAGGCTAATGACGTTTAAGGGGTATTTAGATTTAATTAAGCTTAGATTAGTGTAGTTATTAGTTTATTTAATTAATTTATATTAGTTAGATTATATAATTAGGTGGTTAGAAATTTTAGTTAGCTAGGTTAGTGTGTTGTTACGTAGCTAAGATGGTTAGAATAATTTAATTAGTCCATTAAGTGGTTAGATTAGCAATTTTAAGCCTAAATTTGTATTTATTGAATTAATGTGTATTTATTTAATTAATTTCAATAATTAAAATTATTAAATTATTTTCCGAAAATTAGACCAGGATAGCCGGCAACCGGAATTTTGTGTTGATTGCAATGGTGTGGTTAATTTTTGCAATTGAATGTTGAATTGTACAAATTGAGTGGAAACTATAATTTTGGGTATTTATCCTAAAATTAAGTAATTTCAATAATTAATTAGAAATTACCGGTGTATCGGTTTATAACGCCAAAAATAGTTTCAAACACTACATAACTAGTGTGATTTTCTAAAGTAAAGATATGAAAATTTTGGCTCAAGTCGACCGTATACCCATACGTGATTATTTTATCGGGTAATATTAATATGATGAAAATAGGCCAGAACATTATTTTTAATTGAGGAATTTAAGTGCGAAGCACAATGTCCTTGGCCGGGAGTGGATAATCGTGTGCTATTTAAAAGAACTCATCTCCCGCTGTGTGTCAGGTGAACGATGCTTTAATGTGGAAAGCCGTCTCGATGTAGACGTGGTCGTGCTTGATGGGGCAAGACGACGCTTAGTTATGTGATGGACAAATCCACTATATGACGAATAAATCCCCTGTATGTCATATAGATCCGCTATGTGACGAATAGATCTGCTATGTGATAGATAAATCTGCTATATGATAGATAAATCCGCTTTGTGTCAGTTAAATCCATTATGCGATGGATAAATCCACTATGTAACAAATAGATCTACTATGTGACAGAGTGATCCACTATGTGACGGATAGATTCGTTGTGTGCTAGTTAAATTCGTTATGTGATGGTGAGATCCATTGTGTGACCAGGATCAATTAGAGTGAGTGATTGAATGAGTTAAACGCGCTGAATTATGGGACAAAATTATGTGGCACGATATGGGACGTGTCATAATGATTTGGTCTCATAATCGTGACCTCTATGGTAGACTTGATGGATGGAATGATTGACTGTGAAATGCATGATCGTCTGAGGTGTGGTGATTAGTGGAGATGTGATTTGAGACGTTTTAATTGGTGTGTGAAATTGGCTATATGCATATGTGTTATATAAATTGTACTGACGTGCAAGGAGGAGCTGAGTTAAGGTAAGTCTCTATGATTGTATGGTTGTGTGGTTAGGATACTTTAGGCGTATTACCCTCATAATCGGGGTTTAGAGCGTGAACTCGCTGAGATTTATATCTCATCCCGTCGTGGGCTCATTTTTCAGGACTGTAGAGTGGAGGATCTGGAGCTGAGCTGAGGTGATCTGAAGTGTAGGTTAGATAGGACAACTCCTTTTGAGAGTCGATCTTTTGAAGTCTTTTTATTGTAGAATTTTGTATATGACTCAGTTGATTTATAAAGGCATGTTTTGTTATGAATCTATTGTTCTGCTTTTCTATCCCGAGATGGTTACTGTTAGGGGATTTATTATTCACTTCCACATGTGCAATAAAATGAAAGGGTCGGCGACTCGTCCTGGAAAGTTGCAAAATTTTATCGACCACTAAGAGATGGGCACGCGCTCGAGGATCGGGGCTTGACATCCCCGTTTAAGTGGTATCAGAGCGAGTCAGTGTTTGGAGTGATAAGGTGCAATGGGTTCTTGGAATAGTTAGTATGAAAGGCCTTTATTTCATGCTAATGCATGTGATTGATAGCTATTTGGTAAATTAATTATGGGTCGCTCAGTTTTTCCTAATTCGGTGTGGAATCGGAAAGCAAGTTCTATAGAGATCTTGTAAGATGAGCGATTTGAAGCTGAGGACTCCTCAAAAGAGGAGCGTTGCTTCAACCTCTCGGGGTAGGACACTGACTAGGGTCGGTATCCAAGGTGGTCGTGGTAGAGCGCATACTTAGGCCAGCGCGAGTAAAAGAGTACCGCCGCAGCCTAGTACTAATGTAGCAGCACCTGGTGATCTGAGAGTCGATGGGATCATGCAGGCGCTAGAGGCGTTAGGAAATAGAATGGATTGGTAGGCTCAGATTCAAGCTGCCAGTGCCGCCGCTTCAGTCACCGCTACCACAGCTGCCACTAATGCCGCTGTGAATGCTGCCGTAGCTATTGCCGCCGCTGCCACACCTGTTACCGTATCTGCTGAGGTTCCACCTGAGAACATGATCGCTATAAGGCCGATGTACAAACTGGTTGAAGTTGAACCTGCCAAAGTTCACTAGTACAGGAGATCCTGAAGTTGCAGCACTCTGGATTTAGGAATTGGAAAATGCCTTTGTACTACTAATGTGCACCGAGGCAGAGAAGGTTGTCCTTACAGTCTATCAACTGAAGGGAATTGTAAGCACATGGTGGAGAGCCACTAGAGGTATAGTGTTTCATGAATGTGTGGTTCTGGAGTGGAACGCCTTTGTTAAGGTCTTCAACAGCAAATACTTTTCTGAGACTACTAGAGAATTGAAGATGGCAGAATTCCAGCGCCTTCGCTAGGGTATAATAACAGTTGATCAGTACAAAGCGAAGTTCACTGAACTATCGCAGTACGATCCCAGACTGATTGAGGATCCGGTAGATTGAGCTAGAAGATTCAGAGATGGACTCAGGCCGACCGGAACTGAGGGGTCCACTGATATTACTCAACTTGAGGAACTACAACGACTTGTATGAACGGGTCTAGATGATAGAGAGAGACCAGAACGAATAAGCCGCTGCATCTAGATTGCGGTTTGGTTCGAACAGAGATGAGAATAGGTTTGGTAAGGAGCCTATGACTGGAGAAAGATATTCTATTCCACCCAATAGGAAGGGTGGGATAGACAAGTCAACACCGAATCAGATTGGAGTATGTCGTTTTTGTGGGAAACAACATAAATCAGCCTCGTGTTTCTCTAGGACGAGAATTGGTTCCTTAAGCTCTGCATCGTTAGGTACATACAATCGTTCTCGGAACCTTAGTGTTCCATCCTCAGAAATCTGGAAATTAGCATTTCTCTTGTTGGTATCCTCTTGTATGATTTTTTTAATATCTGGGTATGTCGGCTGAAGCATCTTTATTCTGATCTACACCTCTAGTGCAATTTTGAGGGTGGCCATAAGATTTGAAAGGTGGCCTATCTCAAACTTGGAAAACCGAATCCTGAGCCCTTTCGAGTAAGATCCATTCCTTGAGTACCATTTGTGCTACCGAAGACTTCCAACGCAGCACATCAATGACCTTGTTCGCCTCTCCAAGGTGATATAAGATATCACAATCATAGTCCTTCAAGAGTTTCATCCAGTGATGTTGTCTCATATTCAACTTCTTATGAGAGAATAGGTATTTGAGACTTTGATGGTCTGTGAAGATTTGGAATCTTTCTCCGCACAAATAATATCTCCAAATTTTTAGAGCGAAAATGATTGCTGCAAGTTCTAAGTCATACGTCGAGTAATTCAGTTCATGAGGTCTCAACTGACGGGACGCATATATAACAACTCTACCATATTGCATCAACATGCAACCTAATCCTCTAAACGACACATCACTATAGATCTCGTACCCTCTAAGACCAGATGATATGATCAGCACAAGTGCGATAGTTAGTTTCTGCTTAAGCTCTTGGAAACTACGCTCATACTTGTCCGTCCACACGAACTTCTCTTCCTTCTTTTGCAGTCGAGTCAACAGCAATGCTAATGCTAAAAACCCTTCCACAAACCATCTGTAATACATTGCTAAACCTAGAAAACTTCTTATTTCTATCAATGTAGTAGGTTTTTGCCAGTTGATCATTGCTTCAATCTTGGCAGGGTCCACGGAGATTCCTTCTCCTAAAATCACATGACCTAGGAAAGCAACACGAGTCAACCAAAATCCACATTTGCTGAACTTAGTGTACAACTCATGATTCCTTAAAATCTAGAGCACTATCCTTAAGTGCATTTTTGATCCTCGACTGATGATACCATGTCCTCAAGTCGACTTTAGAAAATATCAACGATCCTTGTAACTGATTAAACAAGTCATCGATCCTCGGCAGTGGATACTTGTTCTTAATCGTCACCTAATTAAGTTATCGATAGTCAAGGCACAGCACAACAAATCATCTTTTTTCTTCACGAACAGAACCGATGCTTCCCAAGGTGATGCACTGGGATATATGAATCCCTTATCCAACAATTTTTGCATCTGTACCTTCAGTTCTTTCAACTCAGATAACGACATCCGTTAAGAAGCCTTAAAGATTGGCTCTATCCTGGGAGCTAACTCAATCACCAGTTACATTTCACTAGCCAGCAGCGTAAACCCGAGGTGAACCCTGCCCACCCACCTGACCTGACCGCGGGTGAGTCAGACAAGCGACCGTGGGGATTCGAACTCACTCCCTTCCGGTAGAGGGATTGAACACAAACCACGGGACCACCAGTGGGGTGGGTTCAGCAGATCTGACAGTTACTCTGGAAACATCTAAGAAAACTCTCATACTATGGCTATGATCTCCACACTTGGTCCCTAAACTTACGCATCCATTACAATTGCCAAGTAAATCTTGCAACCTCAATCCAGAACTCGGTCGGCTTCATTGATGAAATAACGGGGATTGAAGGTCCTTTCCGACTCTCAGTAATTCAAAACTTTCATATGCTAACTGATCAAACTGCATTATATTACTACCACAATTCATTACAACAAAAATCCCTCGAGCCAAACCTTTTCATATATGATATTAAAGTTATACATATGCAAAATCATCAAGTACAACTTTAGTCAACGATTCTCCTTTCTACAATTTCATTACAACAACTAAGGTTCCATATACTTTAACCAAAATTCTACTACGCCACTCTGATAAAATCACCCCAAAAACATTCTTACTCTAATCGGTGCATGCTTCAATTCATTCCTATCTCATTCGCCATCTTAGTGGCATCCTATCTGTAGTAACGATGCTTATGCTCTCTTGGACCTACGTAGACAGTTCCTCACCTGATGGCCGTGCTGGCCACATCCAAAGTACACTCCCGTTAAACCTGGACACTGGGTTGGTCCATGCTTCCTTCTACAAACTCAACACCTATCTCGTAAGTCCTTAGCCTCTTGTCGGGTGATAGCACGTACGCTTTCTTGCACTGGAGGTCTAATCCAAATATCCCAATATGCGTCTTGTGGTGCATTCTCTCTATTCTATTCCATCGACGGCGGTGGCGGCAGCTGTTGTCCCATTTGTCTCCTATGACAGTTCCTAGCTATGTGACCATGCTAGTCACACACAAAACAAGCACCTGCCCTAGCAAGACACGGGGCTGATCCATGTTGTCCTTCACAGGAATGACACTTTAAATTGGCTTGCTGACTTTCCTATCCCACCCTTCCTGTTGGGTGGAATAGGATATCTTCCTCCTATCATTGGTCTCTTTCCAAACTGATTCCCATCTCTATTAGAACCAAATCGCGACCCCAATGTAGAGACTTGTTCCTCGATCACAATTCCAGGTTTGGCCTCAACAAGTCTAGTAATAACAGCGGCGGCTTGATTCTGTGCTTGTTGACTTAAAATGCCTCCCAAAGTCTCTAGCGCCTGAACGATCCCGTCGAACCTAGGATCGCTCAGCACTGCTACACTCTCAGTACCAGCCTGCGACGGTACTCTTACACTTGCGCTAGCCCGAGCCTGCGCTGTGCCTCGAGTATCGATTCTTATCGGCGTCTTACCTTGAGATACAGGTCCTACCGACTTCCTCCAAGGAGTTCTCTACTCTCAGTCACTCATGCTACAGGTTCTTTATACACACCTATTTTCCAATTCCAATACCATATTAGAATTTGAGTGATCGCACAAACAAACTACCAATCAGCTATCACTCACATGCATCAACATATTAGAATAGCCTTTCCTACTAACTATCCCATGACTCATCGCACCTTATCACTCCAAACACAGACCTGCTCTAATACCACTTAAACGGGGATGTCACACGCCGAACCTTGAGCGTGCGCACATCCCTTTGCGATCGACACAAATGCAACGTTTCCAGGATGCATCGCCAACCCAATCATTTTAAATGCACATGCGGAAGTGAAACAAATACCCTTGACAACAAACGGCATGGGATATGAAAGCATGGCACATTTCACAAAAGCCAACTTTTATAAACAACAGGTTTATATACAAAAAGAGTCTGATCAAAAGTCTACAAGAAGGTTGGCTCTCAAAAAGGAATTGTCCTACAACCTACTAGTCAGACACAAACGCCAATCTTTTAGACTCCACCTCCATAGACTCCGGGACTTCGGTCCTCCATGATCACCTTCTAAGGACCTGAAAATGGTTATACAATAATCAGTGAGATAATGTCTCAGCAAGTCCACCCCCCCAAACCCTTATTAGGAAGGAAATACGCCTCAGGGCGATCTACCACACAATGAGAACAGAGGACTTACCTCACCTCAGTTCTTTCCTGCACGTCAACACAGTTCATATCACAAATGCATCTAATTAATGAACATAACAATTGAAACGCCTCAACAACTCAACAAATGACAGAGGTTCCGATTATAAGGCCAAACCGTTATGACACGTCTCATATCATACCACACAGTTTCGTCTCATAATCAGGTGCATCAAAACTCAGATAATCATACGTTCCAATTGTTAATTAAGCCACTCAAGGCATAGCCAACTCCCATGTTCAGCTGTCTACTAGCGTAGCCAAGCATCGTCTCTTCCCCATTGAGCATAGCTGCATCTCATAAACGGCTTTCGCGAAGGAGCATAAGTCTAGAATCTACTACGACCCAATACCCTAATGCATGGGTAACCCGAAAAGAGATTTAGTAACGTCCGACATAAACGCTAGGATGGGTTCTCTTTAACCAATACACGACCACTCAATCTCAACTCAGGATACCGTGCTTTGCATTTAAATGCCTCAATTAAATTAGTGATCCTGGCTTTTTTTCTTCATATTAAAACATTTGAGAAAAAAGTTGCATGTGGGTATACGCTCAATTCGAACCTTTAAAAGTGATACCTCTCATTTTCAAACCCCACTATTTGATATAGTACTTAAAATCCATTTTCGATGTCAAAACCTGACACCTGTGATTTTCTAAATAAATTCCATATTTTCATAATCATTACTCAATTTGCACAATCCAACCATCAAATGCATAATCTGAACACATCGTTGCAATCAGTATGAAATTCCAGTCACTAGTTATCCCGGTCTAATTTCTCGAAAATAATAAATAATTAAATATATTCCTAAATTAAATAAATAGATAAATATTATATTATATTATATTATATTGATTTAATAAAATAATATTTATAAATTTGAAATAATTAATTAATTCAAAATAATTAATTAATGACCTAATCAAGATTACACTAATTTAATCACATAGTTAGCCTTAATTAATTAACCACTAAACTAATCCATCCACATAATCTAATTAACATTTAACTAAGCTAATCAAACCACCTAAACATGCTTAGCCTAATCTAAATAACCCTTAAGCATAAGTAACCTCCTAAGCAAGGTTTAGTGAGTAAACTCATCGGTTTAATGTTTCGGTGAGTCCACAGCGACGGCGACACCAAGGCGGGCAACAAACCTCCAAGTGGCGACACCAACCGAGGCCAAGAAGGGCTTGAAAAGGGGCCACGAAGTTTGAAAACCCTTGCTGGTTTTTGCTTCTGTTCTTGGCTAAATTACAGAGAAGAAACCAGTAGCTTCAACGGCAAAAATGGGCTGATCAGAGCTCCAGTAAGCAGGTGGTCGGCAATCGGTGGCTCCTGGGAGTCAAGGGGAACTTGTTGGTGGTTGGGATAGGTGGATGAAGGCTCAAAATGGGAGAAAAATGAAAAAAAAAATGTGAAACAATGCAAGCGGGCAGTAGACTGGCGGACCGGTGACCGGCAACTTCTCACTGGCGGATGGGACGGCCAATGAGTCATTCCGGTGAATGGCAAAGTGCCCCTGTATGGTCTAGATGTGCTGGTCACGGTTATGGGTGGAGCATTCTCACGGAAAGACAACTTTTAACTCGAGTTTTTGACGAAAGGTCAGCTAGAGTAGAAACTGGAACGAGGAGAAAACAGAGGGAAAATGGGGTACGGTGGGCATGCGACAGGGGAGGGGGCTGTTGTGCTCGGTTTGCTAGTTCTCTCAAGCTCTCCCAAGGCCTCTACAATGTAGAACATAAGGTTGAAGAGGAAGAAGAAGGTGGCCGCTGAAGGGGGACCACCATTTGCCTTCAAAGTCCACAACCTCATCCCCAAACACTCATCACACTTGTCCTTACCACTCAGCCCTATCCTCAGCCTCTTTTCCCTCACAAAACTTCCCCAGCAAGCTTTAGTTGAGTCCCCAAATGTAGCACCTCACCCTTGGTTATGAATTTGTACACATTCCCCTCCAATTCCATCAACTCTCCTTCAATCTCATTCAATTCTACATCCAATCAATCCTAATTAAAACCCATAATTTTATCCAATGGGTCAACACTTAAATCCACTTTTTTACTTGCCTATAGATCCCACTTGACAAGCAAAAATGCCACCAAAAATGGTCCCTCGAAGTTCTCGGTCCAAAACGGCCTAACATTGATTTTTCACCGAAAATCTCGGTTTGTAGAAAAAATTTTCAGAGGATGAGCTGACGTTCCTAAAATGACTTGTGACATGATAAAATTTCCAATTTCTGAAATCGGATTCAATTTCCCGGTTAATTTCAATCCGGTGTGATTTTAGCACGTTCTAATCTACCGAGTAGCTTTCGGGAATTTTTAGTGCATTTGACACCTGGTCGGTTATTTTCGAACTACAATGTATATCTTCGACACATTAGCGACTCTTGATTGTGGTAACAATCTCGAGGTTTCAAATACAGGGTATAGAAAAGACAGAGGGATCAGTCAAATGTGGTTCGACGAGAATTTTGCAATCAAGTGGAATCACGCACACACTGATCACACATCTCAGTCAAATCGATTTATCTCTAATCTCTGATTGATTTCAACAGTGTCATAATGACCCTTGCAGATTAGCACAATCAATAAGTCGATTCCTAGTCGAATTCTCAAGTCTATTGCGTTAAAACCTTTAATGGTTTCCCCATACAGTTTAATCCAGTTCAGAGAATAGCACTATAGACGCGTCGATGGAAGACGCAACTTATTCAATTGAAAACAGAATCTGAAATTTAGGATGTCACAATTAGGTCATCCCAATGACACGGTTCACAATCGTGTGGAGTAGGCCGCTCACGTCGAGAACATTCCTCGCCTCACCTACCTCCGCCGGCAAATCTCCGCCGGCAAATCCAGTAGTGTGCTTCAGAACATGAGGAAGAAGAAGGAGAAGGAGGAGGTAATTGTTTGCACGGGGAGAACCTCCACCGCACGAAACAAAGCAGCAGATTTCTCGTGGATAGACGGAGCCATCTCCTGCATTTCTATATTTCCCTGGGGAAGACGACAATGGAGGGAGAGCACCGGACAGTGCGGTGAGCGTGTGCTGACGTGTCAGTTGCCGGGGTGGTGTTAGGTGTGCTGTGTGCGTTTCGTGGGTCAGGGCTGGGGGGGGGGGGGATTGATTAGGAGTGTTGTTTTTTTCTTGTGAAGTCCATTAGCGATCTGATTAAAGTCAAAATTAGACGGTTCACATTCACATTCACTTACTGCATGCATGCTTGATGCGGAACACCACAGCAAAATGATACTGTGAAGGAGTGGAAGAAGGGATCAAACATCGAAAGAAAAACAACATATAAACTAAAATTTTATTTAGCAAAGAAAATCGAAAAGTAATAAACATGGAAGGGGAGGGGGCAGGGGGGAGAGAGAGAGAGAGAGAAATAAGTTATTTGTACAAAAGAACAATGAAAATAGGAAGTAAGATATGAATTATAAAAGTTGGATCCCTTGGCTTCTGCGCATGTCCTGCCATATACTCACCCTTCTTTCTATGCTTTGCACATGGGGCTTGCATCTGGGAGTGGGAAGAGGGTAGGGAGAGAATGGCGTTTAATAAATAAATTATTTGCTCAAAAAGAGCAATGAAATAGAAAACTAATACATGAATTATCAAAGTTTTTTTTTTTTTTGGTCGAAGAATTATCAAAGTTTGACTCCTTGGCTTTCGCGCATGTCCTGCCATAATCCCTCCCCTTCTTTCGATGCTTAGCACATGAGGCCTGCAACCGCACATGGTGAAGAGGGTAGATAGAGAATAACTTCTGCAACTCCACATAAGGTCCGCTACCATTTCTTAATCCCTCTTCAACGGCGTCCTCAGGCTAACCCACTTCTTGAACCCCCGGTTAAACCTTGTAATTAATTAAACTTATCAATTTGTCCATCTTTGGATAAAATATTTACCTCGTGGACGAGTTGTAGTTAGGTTGGCAAAATAGTAAGCATATTTTAATATGACCCGCGCATTGAAACGTTCAATTTCCACGAAGTGATACTGTGATCGCTTTGATTTCCACAGAAATCGAATCCTTTGTTTTTTGGTAAAGAAAAAGAAAACATTTTCCACTCCCAAAATCTCCTCCTCTAAACCTAAAAGATGTTTCGGTCAAAGTCTTCTAAATTTGTCTGTTTCTCCTGGGAAATTTCTGGTCGCGGCCGAAGCTCAATGGCTCCGCCCAAGAAGACTTGCCTTTTTCAAAAATTTCCACGTACGGAGAAACCAAGAAACACACCTACTCCAGTCATGTTTCGTGCACGGCACTTTTCCAGTATGATTAAAATTTATAAATCTTGTTGGTTATATCATGTAACTTGTTAGTCCAAGCTTCAACCTAAATAACACTGACACTGATACACAAAACGTGATACGATATGACATGACACGTCGATAAGTCATTTCTAAAAAAATAAAAAATTACGACACGTTAGGACACGTTATATATTAAATTTATATTTTTATATATACATTTTTATGATTATTTCAATCAAATTAATTTGAAGGAAAAGTATTTCAGACGCTTTTCTTTTGCTTTTTCTTTTGCTTCTTTATTTACTATTTTGAATTTTTTTTTTTAATATTTTGAGCGTTTTGCATGATGATCTACTGGGTCCTGCTTCACTATTTTGAATTTTTCTTGGGAAGTCCATTAGCGATGTGATTAAAGTCAAATTAGAAGGTTCACAATCATATCCACTGACTGCATGCATGCCTGATGCGGGACACCAGAGCAAAATTTCCACGTTCGTATGCGCATTCAAACGTTCAATTTCCGCGAAGTGATCTGTGATCGCTTTGATTTCCACAGGAATCGAGTCCTTTGTATTTTGGTGAAAAAAAAAAACATTTTCCACTCCCAAAATCTCCTCCTCTAAATCTAAAAGATGTTTCGGTTAAAGTCTTCTAAATTTGTCAGTTTCTCCTTGGGAAATTTCAGGGTCACGACCGAAGGTTAATGGATCCGTCCAAGCAGACCTGCCTTTTTCTAAATTTTCACGTAACTGGGGACTTCTTAGTCAACTGATGTGGTAATGCACTAACAATGGTAGCAATTTACCATCAATAAATGCAATGATAAGTCATTAACTTTTTTAGAAATTTATTACCCAAAACAAAAATTTAGTGGTGAAATGTATAACTTTCGTATAAATTAATAACTTACCATATAGTTCCGCTTATAAGGTAGTCATACCAACTTCAAGTGGAATGCAAGTTGTCCAATTATTTAGAAATTGACCATTGAAAACTAAATTGTAGCAGTGAAATTAGTAAGTTACCACATAAGTCCTTACAAGTTACAAGTTAGTAAATTTCTTATAAAGTGGCAAATTTTCTGTTGGAAAGAAAATCATGAAGAAATTACTCATATCTCTCTCGAACTTTGCCATAGTATATATTTGCCCCTAAACTTTGAAATTGTTACTCCATTCTGTTAGTGCGTGCAAGGCACATGCCTTTTAAGGGGTAAAAGTTTATTGTCATCTAGTTTATGGGAATAGCTTTTTCACCATTCTTTTATGTGGAAATATAAAGAAAATGGAGAAAAATATATCTACAAAAAAAAATGATAGATGAATCAATTATATATATATATATATATATATATATATTAAATGACTACAGATCCGATATATCATTTTCTTTTATGAGTCGAGGGCATAGATTGTTGTAACAATCTCGAGGTTTCAAATACAGGGTATAGAAAAGACAGAGGGATCAGTCAAATGTGGTTCGACGAGAATTTTGCAATCAAGTGGAATCACGCACACACTGATCACACATCTCAGTCAAATCGATTTATCTCTAATCTCTGATTGATTTCAACAGTGTCATAATGACTCTTGCAGATTAGCACAATCAATAAGTCGATTCCTAGTCGAATTTTCAAGTCTATTGCGTTAAAACCCTTAATGGTTTCCCCATACAGTTTAATCAAGTTCAGAGAATAGCACTATAGGCGCGTCGATGGAAGACGCAACTTATTCAATTGAAAATAGAATCTGAAATTTAGGATGTCACAATTAGGTCATTCCAATGACACGGTTCACAATCGTGTGGAGTAGGCCGCTCACGTCGAGAACATTCCTCGCCTCACCTACCTCCGCCGGCAAATCTCCGCCGGCAAATCCAGTAGTGTGCTTCAGAACATGAGGAAGAAGAAGGAGAAGGAGGAGGTAATTGTTTGCACGGGGAGAACCTCCACTGCACGAAACAAAGAAGCAGATTTCTCGTGGATAGACGGAGCCATCTCCTGCATTTCTATATTTCCCTGGGGAAGACGACAATGGAGGGAGAGCACCGGACAGTGCGGTGAGCGTGTGCTGACGTGTCAGTTGCCGGGGTGGTGTTAGGTGTGCTGTGTGCGTTTCGTGGGTCAGGGCTGGGGGGGGGGGGGGGGGGGATTGATTAGGAGTGTTGTTTTTTTCTTGTGAAGTCCATTAGTGATCTGATTAAAGTCAAAATTAGACGGTTCACATTCACATTCACTAAACATGTACGACGAAGTTTGGTCGAATTTTTCCAAGTACGTTCTTTGAAAAGTATCAAGGTCCTGCCAAGCTTCTGGAGCATGGTCGCCTTATTCTAAATTTGATAAGTCTCTTTCACCATTGATTTTTATAAAAAAAAAAGGGGGGGGGGGAATAAAGAAAATGAAGAAAGATAATTCACAGATATATTGTTATCAAAAAAATTAATATCGAAGATATTATAAGAATTTTTGAAGAAAATTTGATGAATATATCAATAGAACTATTAAATACTTTAAGAAAAAGGAAACAATATCAAGTAAAAAATCAATACTCATTATAAACTTTAAAATGGTTTATTAATTGCTGTTAAAGAAATGGTTTATTAATGCAAAAAAAAAATTAACTAATAAAATATATGTACAAATATCACCTCCTATTTTAATTAATCCTTTCCTTTTACTACAGGTGGAGCTTTGATAATACTTCAGACCATATGGTAAAATCATTATTCTAGATAGATATATGTGTTTTGTTTTTTTTTTTTCGGTCAAAAATAGTGATGGATATACGTGTTGACATGGGCAAAGGCTGTCCACAACTTTGGTTCAAACTTGCCGTGGAGAAAAAGGAGGAGCAATCGCATCAAAGCGGAGGAGGAATGGTCGCCTCTCTCATCCGCCGTGAACGACGGGACGTACGGGAGAGACTCTGGTAGCTTGGAAACTAGGGAATCTCTATAAGAACGCCGGTTTCATCCTTAAGGCCGAAGTAGCTCAACTCAAGGAGCACGCCTGTTTCATCAAACATGGCTTCAATTATACTAGGAATCCTTCTAATACTCGTTCCACTTCCCCTTTCCGCCGAAGCGCAGACCAGTGGCAACTTGACCTTTAGCAACTCGTTGACGGCGAATGACCGGAACTCTTCCCTGTTGTCGCCATCGGGCGAGTTCGCCTTCGGGTTCCAGAAAATGGGACAAGGGGTTCATTTGCTGGCAATATGGTTCGAGATGATAGAGGAGAAGACCATCGTCTGGTGGGCGAATGGCGATAATCTAGCGCCCGAAGGTTCAAAAGTCCAGTTGATCGCCAACCGCGGGCTGGTGCTTACCGACCCGAGAGGGAGAGAGCTGTGGTATTCTAACCTGACCGCCACTGGCTTAGCCGGCTTAGCCTATGCGGCCATGCTCGACACGGGGAACTTCATCCTAGCGAGTGCGAGCCACGTCAACTTGTGGGATTCGTTCAGCCAACCAACGGATACAATATTGCCTACGCAGCAGTTAAATCTTGGCGCTACTGTTACAGCTCGCTATTCCGAAATGAATTACTCCGCCGGGAGATTCCACTTCAAGCTAAGAGAAGACGGAAATCTCTCATTCTATGCCACGCCTCACCCGTTGGATGACGAGTCAGATATCTACTGGCGCAGCAACACCCCAGGTAGCGGCATCCAGTTGATATTCAATCAAAGTGGTCAGGTCTCCCTCACGGCTAGGAATGGAACAGTGCTCAAAGTCATCACCTCAGTCACAAACCTGACCAGCGGATTTTACCAAAGAGCGATCCTTGAATACGATGGGGTCTTCAGGCACTATGTCCACCCCAAGCTGGCAAATTTGAGTTCTGGCTGGCCAAAGGGCTGGTCGAATGTCTCTGACCCAGTCCCGGAAAATATATGCACGAGCATCGTCCAAAATATTGGCAGTGGAGCTTGTGGCCTCAACAGCTATTGTACTCTTGGAAATGATCTGAGGCCCCGATGCCAATGCCCACTTGGATATACTCTGTTAGATTCAACGAACGAGATGAACGGATGCATACAGGAATTCGCACCACAGAATTGTAACGGAAGTAGGCGTGAAACAGACCAGTTCGATTTCCGTGAAATGCCCAATACAGACTGGCCACGGTCTGATTATGAGCATAGCGCGGCCCCAACCGAGGAATGGTGCAGAGAGGCTTGCAGGGCTGATTGTTTATGCGCAGTTGCTATTTTCAATCGCGAAACTTGCTGGAAAAAGAAGCTCCCTCTTTCCAATGGAAGGATGGATCTTAGTGAGGATGGAAAAGCTCTGATTAAGTTCAGGATAAACGACTCGACTTCAAAATCTACGGGAAATGGAAACAAGAATTCGACTCTGATTATCATCGGATCGGTGCTGTTAAGTAGCTCTGTGTTTGTGAACTTGCTTCTACTCCTCATTACCTATTTAATTTATAGAAGCTTCCGATCTAGGGATTCTAAGTTGTCACAACCAGTCCAGATCAACCAAGCCATAGGCACGCAGACTTTCACTTATCAGGAGCTTCAAGAAGCAACAGATCAATTCAAAGAAGAACTAGGTAGGGGTGCTTTTGGAACGGTGTACAAAGGTGTTCTCAGATCCGAGTATACAAACTTTGTGGCAGTAAAATTGCTGGCAACAAGGACTGGAGAAAGCGAAAAGGAGTTTGAAAGAGAAGTGATTGCAATTGGCCAAACTAACCACAAGAACTTAGTTCAGTTGCTTGGATACTGCAATGAAGGTCAACACCGACTTCTGGTGTATGAATTCATGAGCAATGGCACTTTGGCAGATTTCCTGTTTGGTGCTTCAAGGCCCAGCTGGTACAGAAGAATAGAAATTGCCTGCGATGTTGCACGGGGGCTCTCTTACTTGCATGACGATTGCACCAGGCATATAATCCACTGTGACATCAAGCCGCAAAATATTCTTCTTGATGGCTCTCTTACAGCAAAAATATCAGACTTTGGGTTAGCTAAACTCTTGATGGCCAACCAAACACGAACCACCACTGGAGTCCGAGGAACCAGAGGTTATTTAGCACCAGAATGGTTCAAGAATATGCCTATTTCAAGCAAGGTAGATGTTTACAGCTTTGGCATTTTGTTGGTAGAGCTCATCTGCTGCAGAAAGAACTACAAGCCAGAATCAGAAATTGAAGCTCAAATTGTGCTGGTTGACTGGGCGTATGACTGCTACCACGATGGGAGCATACTTAAGCTAGTGGAGAGCGATGATGAGGCATCGAGTGACATAAAGAGGGTGGGAAGATTTGTGATGACAGCATTGTGGTGCATCCAGGAAGACCCGTCTTTGAGGCCAACCATGAAGAAAATCACTCAGATGTTGGAAGGAGCTGTTGAAGTCCCAGTACCTCCAGTTTCAAGCTCTTTTATCACTTCAGTATGATTTTGCCTATTAAGAAAACTGTTGTCGCTGTAATCATGAAAAGTACTCGTATTGTCTGTTAGTGCTATTACGCTGAATAATTTTTTTTTCATAATTCGCATGGATCCCGCTTAAATAAGCTAAATCATTAGTCAAGCTTAACATTCCCTCGCATGTATCCAAGAGAAAACGGGTTGACGATTGTCGCAAAAGGAATTGCATGCGAGGCCGCATGCATTAATTGAGAGACTTCGATGTTTGAGTGACCAAGTAACTATATATCAAATAATGCAAAATCAGTCGCTGAAAAATTTAAAGTCACGGGCATTATTCTATTGAAATCACCTAGGAATTCTATGTGGATCATATCCCTGCATGTCATGGTAAAAACTAATGTGGCTCCATCTAAGCATTTTCATCGACAATTTTGCTTCACTAAAATTGCATTTGACATAGTGGAAGAGAATTTAAATTGATCTAAGCAAAACGGACCTTATCTGCTAAATTAGATGATGAGAAGCATATGAAACTTGCCAATCTTCAGGTCGTGGATCGGTGATCTGGAATCCCAATTTCAATAGTTCTGCTGCTTTTTTTTATTTATACAGAAGGGTGTTGACGCCTAAAATTTCATTTTAATTAATTAGGTTTTACTTTTGTTTTTATTTTTTATTTTATCTTTTTTTCGGATGATAAATAAACAAAGAAAAAAACGGAAAAGAAACAAAAGAGAAAAAGAAGCAGAAGCAGCCCTCACATGGGCCTGAGAGGCCCATTTCTGCCTCAGCCCGGCCCATCCGGATCATCTTCTTCCTCCGTCTGCCTCTGCAGCTCACGCGCAGAGGGCGCGACGCCGGATGAGTGGACGGACGGCGACGCGCGTGGGGGGGCAGCTGGCGGACAGGTGGCGGACGGGACGCCGGTTCGGCCGGCGGAGGCCGCTTGGCGCACGGGGACCGGTGGTCGAAGCTCCGTCGACCGGCTGCCCCTCGCCTATAAATAGGCCCCCGTTTCCGTCGTTGAGGAGCACGCCGAGAACGATCGAAGGTTGCAAAGCTTCGAGCTCCCTGCAGAGAGACTTCAAAAGGGGAGCCGAAGACGAGCAAGCCCAGATCCGAAGGCAGAGGTAAAGAGAGAGAGAGGCCAGCCGAGGCTTGGGGTCCCTTGAGAGACTTCGGGGAGCTCGAGTTCCGGCCTGCCGTGGCGTGGTGAGCTCGGAGGGGTCCCCGAGAGACTTCGGGGAGCTCGAAGGGCAAGCCCGAGGGAGAGAGAAGGTAACTCGGCGTCGGATCTGGTCGATTTGACCGTCCAGGACCCACCGATGCCGTCGTCGTCCGCCGCGATCTTCGCCATCAGTCTGCCCTCGCCGTGGCCGCCACCGTCGTAGATCAACTCCTGTCGTCGCCGTCATCGCCTCCGTTCAAGAAAAGGTAAAAACCGTCGCCGTCGCCGCCCATCGCAACCCCATTCTATCGGCGTCGCCGTCGTCGTAGTTCCCATCGTCGTCACCGTCACCGCCGTGGCCATCGTCGCCGTCGTATCGCTTTGGTCTCCTCACCGGCGCCGCGGATTCACAAACCCTAGGGTTTGCGATTTTCCGGGTCGCGAAGCGGATCCGGACCCGAAAAATCGGGTAGGGTTTGCGATCCGGGGGGGCGGTTGCGAGTCGGGTCGTGTGCCGGATCCGGGTCGGGTAGGGTTCCGAAGGAACCGGGTTGCGAGCCGGAGCGGGTCGTGGAGCCGGGCCGTCGGGCCGGGCGGGGTGTCCCCAAACGCCCGGCCACGGCGTCGTTTTAATATTTAAAACAAAAAAAAAAGGGGGCGAAAATCCGAGTCGGGCCCGCATTTGGGTCGACGGCATGGGTCGGACCCAACCCGCGGATCCGACCCGGGTTGGTTTTATTTTGTTTTATTATTTTAATATAAATTAATATTCTAATAAATAATAAATAAATGGTTTATTTAAAAAAATCAAAAATGTTTTAATTTCCAGAAAATTGAAAAATATTAAAAAATTGTTGAAAAATGTTTTATTTTCTAATAAAATCGAGAAAAATCAAAAAATAATTTATTTTCCTAAAATATTAAAAAATATTTAAAAAATATTTTATTTTCTGAAAAATAAAAAAATCAAAAATATTTCATATTTTCCAAAAAATGCCAAAAATCCAAAAAAAAAAGCCAAAAATTTATGAAAAAGACAAAAAGACTTGTATTTTTCCAAAAAAAATACCAAAAAACCCCAAAAAAATTCCTTTTGTGTCCAAAAAATTAGCAAATGACTCAAAAAATGTTTTTCCTCCCAAAAATGCATGGAAAATCTCTCAAACATCCAAAAAAGCCTTAAGGTTTAAACAAGATTAGGTACCGAAAGGGCATTAGTAATTAACTAGTGTAATCAAGTCCCCGATCCTAATTTCTCTGGTTGCGCAGGAGCGAGTATTTCTCCCGATACTTCGCTTGGGTTTCTAATCGACCCACTCCAAATCGATTAGTGGCGACTCCATTTTAAAAATTGATTTTTAGGTTAAAAACTCAAACTATTAAGTCGTGAATTGGTGGACTTGGGAGAGTCCGGGCTTAATAAATTCAGTCGAGCCATTAGCCTCCTTAGGCGTCCGTACCCGATTGTGGGCGCCGAAAAAAAAGAGGTCGCGACAGCTTGGCGACTCCGCTGGGGACTTTGAAGACTTAGGCCATTTTTGTCTTGTTTAAATTCTTTACTGACTTAGGTTTTTTTCTTTATGCAGGTCAAAAGCTTAGAAATTTATTTTAATTTTGCTTAAAATAGATTATCTTGTGATTAGAAACGCTGTGTATCCTTAAATGTTTTAGCACTACACATGGCACACACAACCCGGCCGCCGGACCTGGGCCGCCATAGGATTTCTAGGATGGTGTTAAAAAGATACGACCTCGAACGCGAGACTGCGATGTAGAGGTTGCCTTTCTTTTCCCCGAATTTCTTAGCCGAGGTTAGGAGGATATGCTGCTAACGCGAGATTGCGACGGGCGGATATCCTTTTAATCTCACCAAACCTTCTCAGTTAGAAATCAAGCCGCACATATCATGCCCATGTCTATGTAATTGCCATCAATTTTCTCGTGTGAAGTAAGTTTTTATTTCGTGTACTTTGCAATTTACTTACCTTCCTGTATATATTGAGTAGTCCATGATTAGTGTAGGATTTAATATTGCGGTCATCTAAGTTTGAAAGTAATTGTCATAAATTTTTTTTAAAAAGTTAGAAAAAAATTGCAAAAAATTACTTTCAGTTGATGTTTTTATTCTCAAGCATGTTACAAAGTTCTTTTTCGCAAGAATTTTCATTTGCCTCAAAAAGGGATAGAAATCTTTTCCAAAATTTGTTGCAATTCATGCTTTCTTCACCTTTCAAATTAAATATCTTTTTAGTCCATGCTAACATCTCACATGCCCTTTTTCAATCCATGCTTAAGAAACTGTCTACCTTTTCATGAATAAACGAAATGAGTAGGGTTAGGTCGTCATCATGGACTGACTCCCTATTTACGCCTTGTATTCACACACGCTTGTTTATTCATGACAAGGTAATCACGGAACATCAATGTTTGCCGATCCAGACTCGTTCAAAAGCAAGAGCAAGAATGGCCGAAGAAAACGTACCAAGCCGTATTGCGGTCATGGAAAGTGAAATGAAGCAAGTCTTCAATGTGCTTCAACAACTTTCAAAGTAGACAGACTCCATCCAGGGCAAACTTACACCTGCCCCAGCCTCAGTCGAGGTATTGTTGCCACCATCATCTACCAGGGGTGATCAAGGTGGAGATACCGACGATAACATGCCCGAATTGGGAGATGATCCGCACCAAACCGCGATTGAGAAAGCTAAGCCAGACAGTTGGTCTAAAACTGAGCATGACAAACGTCTTGAAAAGCTTGAGGAGAGACTGAAACAACTGCAAGGCCTCCAAGATCCTACTTCGACGGACCTCTCCATTTATTCCAAAGTCACAATGCTAGAAAAATTCAAAATGCCCGAGTTTGAGAAGTACAATGGCACGACTTGCCCTAGGGCTCATTTGCAAATGTACTTGGTTCGAATGACCCAAAACATTAATAATGCACCATTAATGATCCGGTTGTTTCAATCAAGTCTAATAGGCCCTGCCTTGAGATGGTACATCACAAGGAACATAAACCTCCTCGAAACATGGAGCGAAGTGAGTGAGGCATTCCTCAAGCAGTATGAGTTCATAATGGACATTACCTCTTCTCACGAGGATCTTGAGCGTACCGAGAAGAAAAAGTGTGAATCATTCAAAGAGTATGCCATTAGACGAAGAAATCTAGCCGCCCAAATTAGTCCCGAACCAGCTGATTTCGAGCTGAGAAAGATATTTATCAAAACCCTCCCCTATGAGCAGTGCAATCAAATGGTAACCACGATCGCTGAATCATTTAATCAACTTCTTCCAGTAGAAGAGCAAATCAAGATAGGGTTGAGGGATGGTTGATTCACTGAATCTGCACCCACGAGTAGGCTCAGCATGAAGAAAGACAAAGAACCCCTAGTAAATGTCAAAGCGACCTGTAATCATCCTCCAACAATTCAGACAAGGGCAGGACAACAACAGACCACCAAACGTCAGCCGTCCCAGCAATACAGCAGCAGGAGACAATTTACTCCACTTCCCGGATCTCTATCACAGGTTTTGGTAGTCCTCCAGAATAAGAGCCTCCTCTCGACTGAGCCAAAGCGACCAAACACAGAAAACTTCTCTAGCTATGATCCGTCCAAAAAATGCGACTATCACAGGGGAGAAGTGGGTGTCACGCCCCGGACCCCGAGCGCGTGCCCATCCCTATCTGGTCAATAAAAATTTGCGACTTCCCAGGATGAGTCGCCGACCCTTTCCATTTTATTGCACATGCGGAAGCGAAAAGAAATCCCCTGACAGTAATCATCTCGGGATAGAAAGGCAGGATAATAGATTCACAAACAAACATGCTTTTATATATACACTGAGTCATGTACACAGGTCTATGGCCAAAAGACTACAAAAGACTGGCCTTCCAAAAAGAAGCGGTCCTAACTGACCTACGCTTCCAATCACCTCCTCTCAGCTCCAGGTCCTCCACTCGACGACCCTGAAAATGTTGTCCCACAATGGGGTGAGATATCATCTCAGCGAGTCTAAGCTCTAAACCCCAATTAGGAGGGAAATACGCCAAGAAGCGTCCTAAGCATGCAATCACACAATCAAGGAGACTTACCTCGTCTCAGATCCACCCTGCAGGTCTGTACAATTTATCTCACAGACAACACGAGAGCATGAGCAACAAATAAGCTCCAGTAATTGAAACGCCACACTCAATTAATCATGCGTTCCTAGATTTGATCTCGGCATATAGCACGGCCTACTCTCAGTTCGGCGGTCTTCTGGCATTGCCAGGCATCGTCTCACCCCATTGAGCACGGCACGTCTCTTTATCAGACGGCTTTCCCGAAGGAGCATAGGGTCCAGAATCAACTGCGACCGGCTTCCCGTTGTCCAGGGGGTATCCCAAATAAGGATAACGTCCAGCTCAACAGCCCGGGACGATTTCTCATAACCATCACACGATCACTCAAATATGGCCCAGGGCACCGTGCATTGCACTCGAATGCTTCAATTAAAATGGTGAGCCTGGCCTTTTTCTTCGTATTAGAAATTCACATGAAATTACTCGGGTGTGGGTACACGGTCAACTTGATCCAGAAAAATTGATATTCATCCTTTTTAAAATCCCACTATTTCATATAGTACTAAAAACTATTTTCGGTATCAAAACCCGACACCTGGGATTTTCTGAATAAATATTGGAAATTCACAATTTTTGGAATTAAATACCAAAATCCAATCAACACTCAATTTGCATAATGTAACATTCAATTGCAGAAATTAACCACACCATTGCAATCAGCACGAAATTCCGGTCACTGGCTATCCCGGCCTAATTTCCAAAAAAATAATTAATAATTAATTAATTACTGAAATTAATTAAATAAATCAATTTAAATTCTACAAATAATAACCTAGGCCAAAATCATTAAATTAATAACCAATACGGACTCGGAAAATTCCCGAACCCTTCTAGATAAATAGTACAATTTATTTAGGCCTTAGCTAAACCATGCTAATCACCTAACATGCTCAATTAAATAATTTAATATCTAATTTAATCTAACTAACCACCTAATTCCTAATAAAATAAATCTAACACCCCTTAAACGTCATTAACCTACTAAGCAGAGTTTAGAGTATAAACTCACCGGTGTATCGCGAAAACCGGTTCACCGCGACGACGACGCGACGGCGGCCGAAATCTTAATTTTCGGCGGCGTCGGCAAACTTGGGCCAGGCCTAAAATGGGCCCAACACAACTCAGCAAGGCTGAGTTTAGGTCTTGGGCTTCTGCAGGCTGCTGGTCGCGGGCTTGGGCCTTCTTCTTGGGCCTAAAATGGCTGAACTTCAAATGGGCTAGAACTAACTGAACTTGGGCCTAAGCTTGCAATGGAATTGGGCCTGAACTTGAATCACTTGGGCTTTGCTGGGTTGAACAAAATGGGCTTCTCTGGTTTCTTGGACGGGCCCAACAGCTGGACCGATCTTGGGAGTCGGCTGCTGGCTTTGCTGGTCTTCGCTGAAGGAGTCTCGTACGAAGGAGACGCGGGCGTGCGAAAGAGCTGCGGTTCAACAAAACCAGAGCCTGGCGGTGGGATGTTGACCGAGAGACATGCCGATTCGATCACGCTGGCATCACCGTTGGGACTGGCTTCGTGGAGATGAAGACTGCTGAGCCGAATCTCGGCCAAATGATTGCCGAACTTGCGAGCGAAGGAGAGAGGAACGATGGTGGGGTTTCGACGGGTGAGGATTCGTGGAGTTGAACTATTCGGTTGAAAGAAAAATTCGGTGGAGAGAGCTGCTTGGTCTTCGGAGAAGATGCCGCAGACACGCGGCTTCGTTGGCGTGAATGAAGTCAACAAGGTGGGCTTCGCTTGAATGTTGACCGAGCAAGCAGCAAATAAGAACGTGTCGTGGTTTGGAGATGGGAGAAAAATTGGTGTTTCGGTGGGTAAAGATGGAGAGTTGTCGTGAAAGGAAAAATGAAAGGAAAGCAAGGCAGAGACCGAAACAAAGGAGAATGGGATAAGGGAGATGGACGGTAGCTGGATTTGCTTGCCCAAGAAGCTGCGGAGGGTAAGGATTGAAGAAAACGTGTTGGAGAAGCTCAAAGAGGGGCCGAAGGTCAGCAAATCTTATCTCCTTAATTAAACACATGTCCCCCCTATTACTTTCCAACAAATCAAACCCATAATTAACCATTTTGATGACAAAAATTGCAGCCATAGTCCAAGCTCCGAATTTCACTATTTGGTAATCAGATTCTTCAACAAATTCCCAGTTTAATGTCCAAATTTTGATGTAGAAAAAGTCCACGAAATTTCTGTAAGTCCCTTTCGCCATATAGCTCGGTTTGCAAGTCCCAATTTCCTTCAATTTAGCCAATCTGGATTCCGTTAATTTTCCGCAACGTCCGATTCGATTTTCCGCAAAAATCCCGGAATCTCTGAAAATTTCTCGGAGAGTGAGTCGACGTTCCTAAAATAGCTTGTGACACATCAGAACTTTCAATTTCTGAAATCGGGTTCAAATTCACGGTTATTTTCAATCCGGCGCGCTTTTAGCGTGACCGAGTCTACCGGGTCACTTTTAGGAATTTTTGGTGCAATTAACCTGTGATCGATTTATCTCGAGTCACAAAGTACATCTTCGACACATTAGCGACTCTCAGATGTCGTGAAAATCTCGAGGTTTCAATTACGAGCACCGGGTACCAAAACGACAGAAAATCAATTTAGTGTCGATCGATGAGAATTTTTCAATCAAGTGGAATCACCCACAATTTGATCACATATCTCAATTGAATCGACCTATCTCTGATTTCTTATCGATCTCTGACGGTGCTGTAATGACCCTTGCAGATCAACACGGTCGAGCAGTCGATTCTTGGTCGAATTCTCAGTGCAATTGCATTTAAATTCCCTACTTGGTTCCCCAGATGGTCTAGTTATCTCATGAGTGATCGGCTCAGAGAATAGCACTATAGACGCGTCGACGAAAGGCCCGATTTATTCAATTGAAATCAGATTTGAAAAATCAGGATGTCACAACTCTTCCCCTCTTATAAAAATTTCGTCCTCGAAATTTAAACCATTACAAGACTTGATCAAAAAGATGGGGGTACAATTCTCTCATTGACTCCTTAGTCTCCCATGTCGCTCCTTCTGTACCGTGGTGTTGCCAGACCACTTTGACCAACGGAATGGTCTTTGTACGCAGAACTTGCTCCTTGCGATCGACAATCTGAACCTGGCTTTCCACGTATGACACACGGTCATCCACGTCCAATTCCTCAAAATTGAGCACGTGGGTCGGGTTAGGCTCGTACTTCCTTAACATCGACACGTGAAAAACGTCATGCACTTGCGCCAATCTTGGCGGCAATGCAAGACGATACGCTAGGTTCCCGATTCTTTCAAGAATCTCAAACGGACCTACGTACCTCGGACTCAGTTTGCCTTTCTTACCAAAGCGCGAAGTTCCTCTCATCGGTGACACTTTTAGAAAAACGTGATCACCAACTTGGAACTCTAAAGACCTTCGACGCTTATCTGCATAACTTTTCTGCCTGCTCTGCGCTGTCTTTAATCTGCCTCTGATCACTGCCACAGCATCTACTGACTGCTGAATCAACTCTGGGCCTGTTATCTTCCTTTCCCCAACTTCATCCCAACACACTGGTGTTCTGCATGCTCGGCCATACAACGCTTCGAAAGGAGCCATCTGAATACTCTGTTGATAACTGTTATTGTAGGCAAACTCTACCAGGTGAAGCTGATCTTCCCAACTTCCTTTGAAGTCTATTACGCAAGCTCTCAGCATGTCCTCGAGAGTTTGAATAGTCCTCTCAGACTGACCATCCGTCTGTGGATGATAGGCTGTACTATATTGCAGTTTTGTACCTAAAGCACTCTGCAAGCTCTTCCAAAAAGCAGCAGTAAACCTCGGGTCTCTATCTGAAGTTATCGTAACCGGCACTCCATGCATACGAACCACCTGACGCACGTACAAGTCTGCGTGTCTATCCAGACTCAGGTCCTTTCGTACTGCAATGAAGTGAGCCGACTTTGTCAGCCTGTCGACCACTACCCAAATTGAATCATTTCCTCTTTGACTCCTTGGTAGTCCAGTCACGAAGTCCATCGTGATATGTTCCCATTTCCACTCGGGAATCTCGAGAGGTTGTAAAAGTCCTCCCGGCTTACAGTGTTGTGCCTTTACTTGCTGACATGTCAGACATTTGGCGACATGCTTGGCGATGTCCGCCTTCATACCAGACCACCAATAATGTTGACGCAGATTCTGATACATCTTCGTACTGCCCGGATGAATGCTGTAACTGCTACGATGAGCCTCTGATAAAATCTCCTCTCTGAGCTCTACATCGTTGGGTACACACAATCGTCCTTGGAACCTCAGTGTTCTATCCTCAGCAATCTGAAAGTTAGCATTCTTCTTTTCTATATTCTCTTGCAGAATCTTCTGAATCTCTGGATCTGTCCACTGAAGCGTCTTGATTCTGATCTGAACTTTCGGCTCAATTCTGAGGGTGGCCATAAGGTTCGCAAGGTGGCCTACCTCGAATTTGAAAACCGAATCTCTAGCTTTCTTGATTAAAGTCCATTCCTTAAGTACCATCTGTGCAACTGAGGACTTTCGACTCAGTGCATCAGCAACCTTGTTTGCTTTTCCAGGGTGATACAGAATATCACAATCATAGTCCTTCAGAAGTTCCATCCAGCGACGTTGTCTCATATTCAACTCTTTTTGAGAGAACAAATACTTAAGACTCTGATGATCAGTGAAGATCTGGAACCTTTCTCCACACAAATAATGTCTCCAAATTTTCAATGCAAATATGATTGCTGCGAGTTCTAAGTCATGCGTCGGGTAATTCAATTCATGAGGTCTCAACTGACGAGACGCGTATGCAACAACTCTACCATGTTGCATCAACACGCAACCCAATCCTTTGAAAGACGCATCACTATAGATCTCAAATCCTCCAGGACCAGATGGAATCGTCAGTACCGGTGCGGTAGTCAGCTTTTCTTTCAGCTCTTGAAAACTACGCTCGCAGTTGTCTGTCCATATGAACTTCTCGTTTTTCTTTGTGAGCTTTGTCAGAGGCGAGACTAACAATGAGAAACCTTCCACAAACCGTCTGTAATACCCTGCCAAACCCAGAAAACTTCTGATTTCTATCACTGTTGTCGGTCTTGGCCAATTGATCACTGCTTCTATCTTGCTTGGGTCCACGGAGATTCCTTCTCCTGAAATCACGTGACCCAAGAAAGCAACACGAGTTAACCAAAACTCGCACTTGCTGAATTTAGCATACAACTCATGAGTCCTTAGAGTTTGCAATACCAATCTCAAATGTCCTTCATGCTCCTCTGGACTTCTAGAGTACACCAGAATATCATCAATGAACACGATCACGAACTGATCCAAGTATTCTTTGAACACTCGGTTCATTAGATCCATAAAAGTAGCTGGAGCGTTCGTCAATCCAAATGGCATGACAGTGAACTCATAATGGCCGTACCGAGTACGAAATGCTGACTTTGGAATGTCTTCTTTTCTGATTCTCAACTGATGATATCCCGTCCTCAGGTCGATTTTCGAAAATATCGACACTCCTTGCAGTTGATCAAACAAGTCATTGATCCTCGGAAGTGGATACTTGTTCTTGATCGTCACTTGATTGAGTTGTCGATAGTCAATGCACAAGCGCAATGAACCATCTTTCTTTTTCACGAACAGAACTGGTGCTCCCCAAGGTGATGCACTGGGACGTATGAATCCCTTATCCAATAATTCCTGCATCTGCACCTTCAGTTCTTTCAATTCCGATAAAGCCATCCGGTAAGGAGCCTTAGAGATTAGCTCTGTCCCGGGGGCTAACTCAATGACAAACTCTATTTCTCTTTCTGGCGGTAGACCTGGCAATTCTTTCGGAAACACATCTGGAAATTCTTTAACCACTGCGATGTCTTCGATTTTTAGCTCCTCAATTGTCGTATTGCCATATAACCTTGACAACCCTCATCTAACAACCGGGTTGCCTCTAGTGACGAGATTAGGGAAATCGAGGGTCCTCCTCGACTCCCAATAAACTCGAAACTTTCACCCTCTAACGGGTTAAACTGGATCGTCTTGCGATAACAGTCTAGCTTAGCTCCTTGCTTGGTGAGCCAGTCCATGCCAATTATTAGGTCAAAGTCATACATGGCTAGGACTATCAAGTCAATCTTCCCCTCTCGCTCACCAATCGCTAACATGCAACCAAGACAACCCATTGTAGCTAACACCTTATCCTTCAATGGTGTCGATATACTAATCACTGATTCCAACAACTTAGGAACTAATCCTACCAACTTAACATACCGCTCAGCTATAAATGAATGAGTTGCACCAAGGTCAAATAAAGCATAAGCAGCATGGTTGTTCAGTGAAACAGTACCTGTAATCACATTAGGCGCATCCTCCGCCTGTCCTCTTGTGATCGCATAAGTTTTTCCTTGAGCTGGAGGCCTGAGTAGTCCACCCTGCTGTACAATCGGTGGCGGTAGTCCCCGGTTCTGATTCATTTGTGGCGGTGGCGGCAACTGTGGCGGTCCCATCGGTCTTCTAGGACAATTTCTAGCCATGTGACCCTGTTGGCCACACTCAAAACAAGCACCCGGCCTAGAGGGGCACGGGGCTGACCCATGTCGTCTTCCGCAGAAGCGACAAGCACCATTCTGTCTCCATGCTGATTTTCCTATTCCACCCTTCCTGTTGAGTGGGACAGGGTATTTTCCTCTAGTCATCGGTCTTTTCCCAAACCGATTTCTATCTTGGTTCGAATTAAACCGCGATCCAGATGCGGCAGCTCGTTCATTCAGATTTTTCTCAATCAGCTGAGCTCGTCCATACATCTCATTGTAGTTCTTTATATCAAATGGCACCAGCAGATCTTTCAGTTCTGGTCGGAGGCCATCTATAAACCTCATTGTCTTCTCCTCGGGATCCTGGATCAACCTAGGAGCATAATGTGAAAGCTCAGCAAACTTTGCCTCGTATTGGTCCACAGTCATTGGACCTTGACGGAGGTGCAGAAATTCCGCCATCTTTAATTGTTTGGCACAGTTGGAGAAGTACTTGTTATTGAATGCTCTAACAAAGACGTTCCACTCTGGGACTACGCCTTCTGGGAATACTTCTCTCCTGGTGGCTTTCCACCAAGTACTTGCAACTTCCTGCATCTGATACACGGCAAGGGTAACCTTCTCTTCTTCAGAGCACTTCAGTAGCTCAAATGCTTTTTCCAGTCCTTCGATCCAACGGGTCGCAGCCTCGGGATCTCCTGTCCCGGTGAACTTTGGTGGTTGCAACTTTAGGAAATGCTCAACGAGCTTATGAATCGGTCTGTTTGCAACTACATTTCCTTCTGGAACTTCAGCTTGTGCAGTAGCGGTTGCAGCAGCTTGGTTCTGGGCCTGCTGCCCCATCAGATTACCAACAGTCTGGAGCACCTGCATGATTTCTTCGAATATGGGATCACCAGGGGCTGCTACCCCGACATCAACCGGCGGGACTAGCGGTGATGCTACACCACTCGCGCTAGCCTCAGCTTGCGCTCTACCTCGGCCACCTCGGGTATTGCCTCTTGTAGGCATTCTAGCCCGAGTCACTGAGGATAAGGTCCTTTGCCTAGGAGTTCTCGGCTCCTGATCACTCATACTGTAGACGATCTACAACACCTGTTTCCAATTCCCTACCGAATTAGAAACTGAGTGATTTCACAATCAATTTACCAAACAGCTATCAGTCACATGCATCAGCATAATATAAAAGCCATTCTAACTAACTATCCCAAGAACCCACCGCACCTTATCACTCCATATACAAACTTCGCTCTGATACCATAAAAAGGGGATGTCACGCCCCGGACCCCAAGCGCGTGCCCATCCCTATCTGGTCAATAAAAATTTGCGACTTCCCAGGACGAGTCGCCGACCCTTTCCATTTTATTGCACATGCGGAAGCGAAAAGAAATCCCCTGACAGTAATCATCTCGGGATAGAAAGGCAGGATAATAGATTCACAAACAAACATGCTTTTATATATACACTGAGTCATGTACACAGGTCTATGGCCAAAAGACTACAAAAGACTGGCCTTCCAAAAAGAAGCGGTCCTAACTGACCTACGCTTCCAATCACCTCCTCTCAGCTCCAGGTCCTCCACTCGACGACCCTGAAAATGTTGTCCCACAACGGGGTGAGATATCATCTCAGCGAGTCTAAGCTCTAAACCCCAATTAGGAGGGAAATACGCCAAGAAGCGTCCTAAGCACGCAATCACACAATCAAGGAGACTTACCTCGTCTCAGATCCACCCTGCAGGTCTGTACAATTTATCTCACAGACAACATGAGAGCATGAGCAACAAATAAGCTCCAGTAATTGAAACGCCACACTCAATTAATCATGCGTTCCTAGATTTGATCTCGGCATATAGCACGGCCTACTCTCAGTTCGGCGGTCTTCTGGCATTGCCAGGCATCGTCTCACCCCATTGAGCATGGCACGTCTCTTTATCAGACGGCTTTCCCGAAGGAGCATAGGGTCCAGAATCAACTGCGACCGGCTTCCCGTTGTCCAGGGGGTATCCCAAATAAGGATAACGTCCAGCTCAACAGCCCGGGACGATTTCTCATAACCATCACACGATCACTCAAATATGGCCCAAGGCACCGTGCATTGCACTCGAATGCTTCAATTAAAATGGTGAGCCTGGCCTTTTTCTTCGTATTAGAAATTCACATGAAATTACTCGGGTGTGGGTACACGGTCAACTTGATCCAGAAAAATTGATATTCATCCTTTTTAAAATCCCACTATTTCATATAGTACTAAAAACTATTTTCGGTATCAAAACCCGACACCTGGGATTTTCTGAATAAATATTGGAAATTCACAATTTTTGGAATTAAATACCAAAATCCAATCAACACTCAATTTGCATAATGTAACATTCAATTGCAGAAATTAACCACACCATTGCAATCAGCACGAAATTCCGGTCACTGGCTATCCCGGCCTAATTTCCGGAAAAATAATTAATAATTAATTAATTACTGAAATTAATTAAATAAATCAATTTAAATTCTACAAATAATAACCTAGGCCAAAATCATTAAATTAATAACCAATACGGACTCGGAAAATTCCCGAACCCTTCTAGATAAATAGTACAATTTATTTAGGCCTTAGCTAAACCATGCTAATCACCTAACATGCTCAATTAAATAATTTAATATCTAATTTAATCTAACTAACCACCTAATTCCTAATAAAATAAATCTAACACCCCTTAAACGTCATTAACCTACTAAGCAGAGTTTAGAGTATAAACTCACCGGTGTATCGCGAAAACCGGTTCACCGCGACGACGACGCGACGGCGGCCGAAATCTTAATTTTCGGCGGCGTCGGCAAACTTGGGCCGGGCCTAAAAGGGCCCAACACAACTCAGCAAGGCTGAGTTTAGGTCTTGGGCTTCTGCAGGCTGCTGGTCGCGGGCTTGGGCCTTCTTCTTGGGCCTAAAATGGCTGAACTTCAAATGGGCTAGAACTAACTGAACTTAGGCCTAAGCTTGCAATGGAATTGGGCCTGAACTTGAATCACTTGGGCTTTGCTGGGTTGAACAAAATGGGCTTCTCTGGTTTCTTGGACGGGCCCAACAGCTGGACCGATCTTGGGAGTCGGCTGCTGGCTTTGCTGGTCTTCGCTGAAGGAGTCTCGTACGAAGGAGACGCGGGCGTGCGAAAGAGCTGCGGTTCAACAAAACCAGAGCCTGGTGGTGGGATGTTGACTGAGAGACATGCCGATTCGATCACGCTGGCATCACCGTTGGGACTGGCTTCGTGGAGATGAAGACTGCTGAGCCGAATCTCGGCCAAATGATTGCCGAACTTGCGAGCGAAGGAGAGAGGAACGTTGGTGGGGTTTCGACGGGTGAGGATTCGTGGAGTTGAACTATTCGGTTGAAAGAAAAATTCGGTGGAGAGAGCTGCTTGGTCTTCGGAGAAGATGCCGCAGACACGCGGCTTCGTTGGCGTGAATGAAGTCAACAAGGTGGGCTTCGCTTGAATGTTGAACGAGCAAGCAGCAAATAAGAACGTGTCGTGGTTTGGAGATGGGAGAAAAATTGGTGTTTCGGTGGGTAAAGATGGAGAGTTGTCGTGAAAGGAAAAATGAAAGGAAAGCAAGGCAGAGACCGAAACAAAGGAGAATGGGATAAGGGAGATGGACGGCAGCTGGATTTGCTTGCCCAAGAAGCTACGGAGGTCAAGGATTGAAGAAAACGTGTTGGAGAAGCTCAAAGAGGGGCCGAAGGTCAGCAAATCTTATCTCCTTAATTAAACACATGTCCCCCCTATTACTTTCCAACAAATCAAACCCATAATTAACCATTTTGATGACAAAAATTGCAGCCATAGTCCAAGCTCCGAATTTCACTCTTTGGTAATCAGATTCTTCAACAAATTCCCGGTTTAATGTCCAAATTTTGATGTAGAAAAAGTCCACGAAATTTCTATAAGTCCCTTTCGCCATATAGCTCGGTTTGCAAGTCCCAATTTCCTTCAATTTAGCCAATCTGGATTCCGTTAATTTTCCGCAACGTCCGATTCGATGTTCCGCAAAAATCCCGGAATCTCTGAAAATTTCTCGGAGAGTGAGTCAACGTTCCTAAAATAGCTTGTGAGACATCAGAACTTTCAATTTCTGAAATCGGGTTCAAATTCACGGTTATTTTCAATCCGGCGCGCTTTTAGCGTGACCTAGTCTACCGGGTCACTTTTAGGAATTTTTGGTGCAATTGACCTGTGATCGATTTATCTGGAGTCACAAAGTACATCTTCGACACATTAGCGACTCTCAGATGTCGTGAAAATCTCGAGGTTTCAATTACGAGCACCGGGTACCAAAACGACAGAAAATCAATTTAGTGTCGATCGATGAGAATTTTTCAATCAAGTGGAATCACCCACAATTTGATCACATATCTCAATTGAATCGACCTATCTCTGATTTCTTATCGATCTCTGACGGTGCCGTAATGACCCTTGCAGATCAACACGGTCGAGCAGTCGATTCTTGGTCGAATTCTCAGTACAATTGCATTTAAATTCCCTACTTGCTTCCCCAGATAGTCCAGTTATCTCATGAGTGATCGGCTCAGAGAATAGCACTATAGACGCGTCGACAAAAGGCCCGATTTATTCAATTGAAATCAGATTTGAAAAATCAGGATGTCACAATGGGACACTCGACTGATGAGTGCTTCGCTCTCAAAAGTCGAATCCAAAACCTGTTAGACACTAAAGCTTTCTCATTCCAGAGCAATTTGCTCCCTGATCACACCGACAAAGTAAACGCGGTATTCAGTTCTGAAGATAGTCAGAGTAGAAATGTCGAAGCACATACCGCTGACATCTATCAAGGGCTGGTAAAGGTCGGGTATTATTCAGGCAATGAAGTACCACCCTTAGAAGCGAAGAAAGAAGGGCCAAATGACATGACCACCATGTTTGGAGACCTTTTCATGGGCACTATCAACGAAGGACCGTTAGGGGAAATGGGTGCAGGCCCGCTCAAGTAGAACCCTTTTTTAATTTCCTTGCGTACTCCCCTACGTGGGAACTTGTACATTTTTCTTAAGTCTGGCTTGTTTTATTTTCAACATCAGTTCCGCTTGAGGAACTAACTTTTGAAATCACTCTTCCAAAATGTAAATCCACACATTAAATAAAGTTGAAAATATTTTGAGAGCATGAGGCGGTATCCCAAACCAGCCCAGTGATGTTATCCAACCATGAAAAGAAAATATCATCCAAGGAGAACACTGAGGGCTGGGCTTCCTCATGCGTTTTCTCCCCCAAAGACATATTTTGAAAATAAAAAATATTTCATCACCAAAGCTTTTGTTAAAACAAGATGATAAATTTAATCATGTTTGTCTTTCTGACTCACTCATTTCATGTCTCAGAAGATCATTCCCGTCCCCTTTGACTTAGTGTGACAGGGGGTATTTGAAGCAAGCACATTAGGTGAACTCGCCAAATTCAAAGACACCCTGCCAAGAAGACAATGGGGCAAATAAAAGATCATCCCACTTCAAAGAAGGTAAGTTTTATTCTCCGAATATAATTTTGGAAATGATGTTCTCTCTCTTCTATTTACAGGAAACGAAAGATAGGATGTAATAGGTACAAGCATATGGTTGAAATCAAGCCATCCCCAAGAGCTCTGTACACTCCACCTCGCTCCTGCCCAACTCCTTCTCAAGCCAGAGCAGCATCTTCTTCCCTCAACGTGCCCGAGCAACTAAATGCTACGGTTTCATTAATGGGATTTCCGGCTTTGACAAGCCAAGAAGCGCAGAAAAGGAATTTCTTCTCTTCCTTTGAATTGACTACTGTCAACAGGGAAGAAATCCAGACAATTGAAGCGGTCTCTAGCCCCTATTCAAAATGAAGACCTAGAAACCTGACTTCCTATTCACACGCATGCTCTCGCAAGAAATAATTGCCATAAGAGAATTGGAGGTTTTGATTGTCCATCTCAGATTCCATAGAAGCTTGAGGTACATGACTTTTGCCCAATGATGCTATAGTTAAAGACAGAAGGAGAAATTCCACAAAAGGAAGGCGTTGAAGATGAATTAACGACCAGCAATCATGCATACATGGTCACAAGTGAGAAAGGCCAATCGAAAGAAATGTCAAACTATGCCAAGGCAAAAAGGCTGTCATCGACATTCAAACATCATCAGGAGTCAGCAAATACAAACTTTGGAGAAGAGTAATTTGGTATCGTTTCCAATACTCCCCCCTCTTTGAATTCACTTTTGACATATTCCCCCTATTGGCAGGAAGCACCAGGATTCAAGAGCCAAATTTGATGGTTAGGCAAATCAATATTGGCCAAGCTAGTACATTGGAATGACCCACATCAAATTTACCTGGCTTCGTGTAAAAAGACATGTCATCCAGGAGCCAATTCAGAGAATAATCGACCCAACGAAGCAAGGGACATAGGACTTCGTGTCCCCCTCTCACTTCAGGTTCACCCAATTATCTGCAAACTAGTGAAGGGTAAAGTTGTATCGCTTCCAGTTATTCGACTCTTGAAAGAGTTCATGACTAACACATTCCCTCTTGTTTGTTGCAGGATCACCTGACTGTCAAAAGCAAGGATAACGAATCAATGAGAAGCATGTCTTGTTTGTTGCAGGATCACCTGATTGTCAAAAGCAAGGATAACAAATCAATGAGAAGCATGTCAGACTCTGAGAAGCTCTCCCAAGCAAAATGGCGTTCTGAGTAATTGCCAAAGCAAATGATAGAAAATCTTCAGGCCTCAACTCACATTTGATTTTAGCCAGACTAATTGATCTACTTGTACATCTTCTCTTCGGCAGGGGCAAAAGCAGAGATGCCCGATCAGATTCTCAATCCTTGGCTGATTATTTCATGTGTCATATCCCTAATCAATAGGGATAACCATCGACACCCCTTTGTGAATAACCCTTTTGATGTTCAAAATTTAACAATACTATTATGTTGACCCTTAAAGCTACCAAGAAGGTCTTTTTGAGCCAAAACCATTCATTTGTTCTGAGAGTACAAACTCCATCACATTTAAAATGCTGCATGCCTTTTGCATGACGATTTTGTCTGTCTAAATCTTTGATTCCATTGAGAATTGTTAGAATAGACAACTAAATGAAGAATACAAGATTAATCGAGCATGTTGGATGAGGCGCGTCAGAATGATGAAAGGCAAGCCATATCCTACACACAATCCCCCCCATCTATACACTTGTGAGATGAGTGCAGAAGATTCCATGACTGCAGGGTAAAGAGTTCTCTCGCGAATGGTACGATAACCAAAACAGTGAGAGGCATTTCATTGCTAACCCCATTGAGCCCCATACACTGATGAAATTTCTGTCCTATCCCTGTCAAGAACCACCTCACACTGGGGCAGAGGCGAAGTAGCATCACAAGGTGAGAAGAGAGATAGAAATTTTCTTGCTCGCACTTGCATCAATCTTCGGGTGTCCTTATTGCATATGAACACTCACGTTAATTTAAGTGCCCTAGAATGATGAAGAGCAATTCTTTCTCTATGCACTTGTATTCATTGTACAACCCAATTGAGTCTGTAATTTCACCCTCACATGAAGGCAAAACAGAAGTTACTGCCATAGCCCAGAGCGCCTACTGAAGATGAAGACTCAAGAGTCTAATAATGGTGCTTCGATTGAACTTGCCTAGGCCGGTTCCTCTAACAACAAGAATGAAAAAACATGGGAATAAAAAAGCAGTGTACCTGGTAAAAGCAAGGTCAATGCCCATAAATGAAGAGCTGGAATAAAAATAGGGGCATGAAAAAGTAGTGCACCTGGTAAAAGCAAGGCCAATGCCCCCCAGTCAAAAATCCGGCCAAGAAAATGTTACTGTTGTGGTCCATAGAACCTCCATTTGACAGTGAGAAGAAATACTGGTGACAAATGCCAAGGCAATCACCAGTTCTTACCTTTTTACACATGAATCAAGCCTACATTGCATCCCATTGTAAAAATCTCTTCAGACTAGGGGCACTTCAATTAACGTAGGATTTCATATGTCTATAAGCATCGCTCGAAGAAGTACGAGCAAGACTATTCTATCTCTTTTCGCAGGATTCTTGACTTGCAAACCTGGAGATGATTGTGCGGCACTTCGTTCATGAGCCTTGACCTCGACGGTCCCATTTGATGAGCTATTGACCAAGTCTTCATCACAATTTCAACAAAGACCTCTCACATTGGTAAAGTCGTACCACTTGCGAGAATACTCAGACCCCTGCTGACATGATGACAGTGAGAAGTGTGGTCCTTATAAATCCTGCATCAATGGTCAGGATAGCCTTTTCCATGAGAGTGAGTGAAAAGTCCTTTCAGACTGAAAGTCCCTCATCTGGCATGCTCAAGACATCTACATTCTAAATGAAGGTTGTCTTTCGAAATCTTCTCTAGTGAAACTCAAATGATACAAAACTGACAAAATTGTCATGCATGAATCCCATTTAAATTCACAAATTTACAGCATATACAATCATGTGTGCATATTGTGCAAATAGCAGACATACTTTCAGAGATCAGAGATATTGCCAGGTAAGCATATCCATGTCCCCATTTGTCTTAAAGTACCTATTACTGTCTAGGTACTCTCTTCTTGACACTCGACCTATTCGAGTCGTCCCTTGAGTTTCAATGCTTGCAACTGTCTTAGCATCCCATTGTCTTTGAGTACCGGCCATCGTCCGAATACTCCTTTTTCCTGACACTCAACCTATTCGAGTTGTTCCCAGAGTATTGATACTTGTGACTGACCAAGTATCCTTTTATTGTTGAACACCTACTGCTGTCTAGGTATCCATATTATCTTTGAGTATCAGCCACCGTTCGGATACTCCCTTTCCCTGACACTCGACCTGTTCGAGTTATCCCCAGAGTATTGATACTTGTGACTGACCAAGTATCCATTTATCTTTGAATACCTACTGCTATCTAGGTATCTCCATATCATCAAGTACCCACCACCGTTCAGGTACTCTCATGACACTCAACTCGCTTGAGTTGTCCCCAAATAATAGTAGCTGTTCAAGCATTCCACTGCTTTGTGTGCCTGTGCCTACCCAAGTATGCTTTCTAGCACTTGGACCAGCCTGAGTGGTCCCAGATCATATCATAAATACTTGTGTTCATCCAAGTATTCCAGTACTTTGTACACCTGTGGCTATCCAGGTGTTCCACCCCTTTTAAGTGCCTGCGGCCATCCAGGTAAGCCTCGTGCCACATTCAAGTTTATAATACCAGGAGGTGAGAGACCTTCACGAATATCTCAGGTACGCCCTCAATATTCCAATTACCAGGAGGTGAGAGACCTTCATGAATATCCAAGGTACGTCCTCGATGTTCCCAATTACCAAGAGGTGAGAAACCTTCACAAATATCTAAGGTACGTCCTCGATATTCCCACTACCAAGAGGTTAGAAACCTTTACGTATATGCAAGACCCATCCTCGATATTTCCACACGAATATCTCAGGTATGCCTTGATTCTTCCTTCAGAGTTTGTATCTGTGATCGTCCAGGTACCCCTTCGATACTTGTGATCATCCAGGTATCCCCAAAGAGTTTGTACCTGTGATCGTCCAAGTACCCCTTCGATACTTGTGATCATCCAAGTATCTCCAAAGAGTTTGTACCTGTGATCGTCCAGGTACCCCTTCGATACTTGTGATCATCCAGGTATCCCCAAAGAGTTTGTACCTATGATCGTCCAGGTACCCCTTCGATACTTGTGATCATCCGGGTATCCCCCAAGAGTTTGTACCTGTGATCGTCCAGGTACCCCTTCGATGCTTGTGATCATCCAAGTATCCCCAAAGAGTTTGTACCTGTGATCCTCCAGGTACCCCTTCGATACTTGTGATCATCCGGGTATCCCCCAAGAGTTTGTACCTGTGATCGTCCAGGTACCCCTTCGATGCTTGTGATCATCCAAGTATCCCCAAAGAGTTTGTACCTGTGATAGTCCAGGTACCCCTTCGATACTTGTGATCATCCAAGTATCCCCAAAGAGTTTGTACCTGTGATCGTCCAGGTACCCCTCCGATACTTGTGATCATCCAAGTATCCCCAAAGAGTTTGTACCTGTGATAGTCCAGGTAGCCCTTCGATGCTTGTGATCATCCAAGTATCCCCAAGAGTTTGTACCTGTGATCGTCCAGGTACCCCTTCGATACTTGTGATCATCCAAGTATCCCCTAAGAGTTTGTACCTGTGATCATCCAGGTACCCCTTCGATACTTGTGATCATCCAGGTATCCTCCAAGAGTTTGTACTTGTGATCATCCAAGTACTATCTCCCAACAAGCAGATGCCCTGAGAAAGGTCGGCGCATCTCCCGTCAAGGCGACCGAAGAAAGGTTCGGGTCCTAGACAAAACAACTTATTGCTCTAACAGGCGACCGAAGAAAGGTTCGGGTCCTGGAAAAGCAATTCCTCGTCAAGGCGACAGAAGAAAGGTTCGGATCCTAGACAAAACAACTTATTGCTCTAACAGGCGACTGAAGAAAGGTTCGGGTCCTGGAAAAGCAATTCCCCATCAAGGCGACCAAAGAAAGGTTCGGGTCCTAGACAAACAACTTATTGCTCTAACAGGCGACCGAAGAAAGGTTCGGGTCCTAGACAAACCACTTATTGCTCCAATAGGCGACCGAAGAATGGTTCGGGTCCTGGAGAAGCAATCTCCTCATGCAACAGGTAAGATGATGCCTTGATACTTGCCAAAACTCGGGGTTCACACCCTATCTCACTCACTCCCGGTAAGTAACTACAGGTATCTTCTTATCTGTCTTACTATGTGTAATGTTATATTACTCATTTTCTACATAGGACAATATGTCCCAAATAAAATATAATCTATCGCATATATGGACAAAATTTAGGCATCAGTTTGTCTTTGAATGCAACCTCCGCGAGCTCACCTTCAAAGAGGGGCAGCTGTTGACGCCTAAAATTTCATTTTAATTAATTAGGTTTTACTTTTGTTTTTATTTTTTATTTTATCTTTTTTTCGGATGATAAATAAACAAAGAAAAAAACGGAAAAGAAACAAAAGAGATAAAGAAGCAGAAGCAGCCCTCACATGGGCCTGAGAGGCCCATTTCTGCCTCAGCCCGGCCCATCTGGGTCATCTTCTTCCTCCGTCTGCCTCTGCAGCGCACGCGCAGAGGGCGCGACGCTGGATGAGCAGACGGATGGCGACGCGCGTGGGGGGGGGGGGCAGCTAGCGGACAGGTGGCGGATGGGAAGCCGGTTCGGCCGACGGAGGCCGCTTGGTGCACAGGGACCGGCGGTCGAAGCTCCGTCGACCGGCTGCCCCTCGCCTATAAATAGGCCCCCGTTTCCGTCGTTGAGGAGCACGCCGAGAACGATTGAAGGCTGTAAAGCTTCGAGCTTCCTGCTGAGAGACTTCAGAAGGGGAGCCAAAGACGAGCAAGCCCAGATCCGAAGGCAGAGGTAGAGAGAGAGAGAGGCCAGCCGAGGCTTGGGGTCCCCGGAGAGACTTCGGGGAGCTCAAGTTCCGGCCGACCGTGGCGTGGTGAGCTCGGAGGGGTCCCCGAGAGACTTCGGGGAGCTCGAAGGGCAAGCCCGAGGGAGAGAGAAGGTAACTCGGCGCCGGATCTGGTCGGATTTGACCGTCCAGGACCCACTGACGCCGTCGTCATCCGCCGCGATCTTCGCCATCAGTCTGCCCTCGCCGTGGTCACCACCGTCGTAGATCAACTCCTGTCGTCGCCGTCATCGCCTCCGTTCAAGAAAAGGTAAAAACCGTCGCCGTCGCCGCCCATCGCAACCCCATTCTATCGGCGTCGCCGTCGTCGTAGTTCCCATCGTCGTCATCGTCACCGCCGTGGCCATCGTCGCCGTCGTATCGCTTCGGTCTCCTCCCCAGCGCCGCGGATTCACAAACCCTAGGGTTTGCGATTTTCCGGGTCGCGAAGCGGATCCGAACCCGGAAAATCGGGTAGGGTCTGGATCAGGGGGGCGGCTGCGAGTCGGGTCGTGTGCTGGATCAGGGTCGGGTAAGGTTCCGAAGGAACCGGGTTGCGAGCCGGAGCGGGTTGTGGAGCCGGGCCGTCGGGCCGGGCCGGGTGTCCCCAAACGCCCGGCCACGGCGTCGTTTTAATATATTTTTTTTTAAAAAAAAAGGGGGCGAAAATCCGAGTCGGGCCCGCAACGCGGGCCCGTCCGCGTTTGGGTCGTCGGCCTGGGTCGGACCCAACTCGTGGATCTGACCCGGGTTGGTTTTATTTTTTTTTATTATTTTAATATAAATTAATATTCTAATAAATAATAAATAAATGGCTTATTTTAAAAAAAATCAAAAATGTTTTTATTTCCAGAAAATCGAAAAATATTAAAAAATTGTTGAAAAATGTTTTATTTTCTAAAAAAATCGAGAAAAATCAAAAAATGATTTATTTTCCTAAAATATTAAAAAATATTTAAAAAATATTTTATTTTCCGAAAAATCAAAAAATAAAAAATATTTCATATTTTCCAAAAAAATGCCAAAAAAAAAGCGAAAAATTTATGAAAAAGCCAAAAAGACTTGTATTTTTCCAAAAAAAAAATACCAAAAAACCCCAAAAAAATCCCTTTTGTGTCCAAAAAATTAGCAAATGACTCAAAAAATGTTTTTCCTCCCAAAAATGCATGGAAAATCTTTCAAACATCCAAAAAAGCCTTAAGGTTTAAACAAGATTAGGTACCGAAAGGGCATTAGTGATTAACTAGTGTAATTAAGTCCCCGATCCTAATTTCTCTGGTTGCGCAGGAGCAAGTATTTCTCCCGATACTTCGCTTGGGTTTCTAATCGACCCACTCTAAATCGATTAGTGGCGACTCCATTTTAAAAATTGATTTATAGGTTAAAAACTCAAACTATTAAAGTCGTGAATTGGTGGACTTAGGAGAGTCCGGGCTTAATAAATTCAGCCGAGCCATTAGCCTCCTTAGGTGTCCGTACTCGATTGTGGGCGCCGAAAAAAAGAGGTCGTGACAAAGGGACGCTCACTTCCTCTTGGAAACCAACTTCTTATAGACCAAGGAAATCCCAGTCTGCAAATCACGTAGTTAGAAGCATAATCAAACGATCTTTCTTCTCGATGCATCTATTGAGAATTAGCGAGAAGCGACACAATGTAGACAATTTTTCTAAGCAATATGTATTCCTTTCCACATGATCATTGGAGATCTTGTATAAACAAAGTAGCGAGCTACAATCAAAGCCATTCCATAACGGGTCCAAACAGGACGGAACTGGAAAATACGCTGAGACGAGACAATGAAAAGACCTCGGAGATCCAAATCTAACGATCGATCTGCACCAGCAGCTTAATGGGTTCGATTACATGTTTGTCTTTGTCAGCTATGGCATCTGCTGACGCTTTTGTTATCTTTTCCATGCCATATTCTCAATTCGATGGAACGGAGGATGTTTTGGTCAAGGGTCTTCTGTTTTTCGGTTGTTTCGCTTTGGAAAAGTCTGCTTGCGACAATTTCATAGAAGTAGATGACTGTCCCCGTTCATGCACCTGGCGAAGCAGAAATTTGCTAGACAATTATGAGCTTGTTCCCTTTGCATGCATGCATGCATGAGGCCATTCCATTCAATGCATATACTTTCCTCCTTGTCCAATGTATGCTTAATTTAAGAGCATGTGGCCTAATGTCATCTTCATCTGGTTAGGCCATGACTTGGTTCACTCTCCCTGGGATTTTTTATGATGCTACTTAGAAATAAAAATACTCCCCAAGGTGAATATTTGCTAATCACCGTCTTAATGATGTATGAGTTCAAATGATATTTGATGCGGTAGCAGGATGGGTGAGAGTTGTTACACGACTTCAGGATTGAAAAAGCTCATTACCAAGGCCTACATGAAAACCATCAACCAAGGATATAGTGCTTCTTTGGCTCACCTTGAGGAAGAATCCACCTTCGAAGGATACAAAGATGGGGGCAATCCACTCTCCAAAGATATTTGCTCATAAAGAGGAAAATCTCAAAAATTCGTACACTCAAAATTCAGTGTTTTACATTTGAGAATTCGCCTTATTATATAGAGGGATAATTACATAGGAAATAGACTAAACATTAAACATGAGAAACTATCTAATCAATTAAAGACATAGGAATTAGAAAAGCACAATAATGACCTAGGATCTAGACAATGCATTAAAACATCTACAGACTTGAACTTTGGCTCTTTGAAAACTACAACACACTTAAGACTAGAAACTTGAACTTTGGCTCCTTGAAAACTACAACACACTTAAGACTTCCTAATGACACTTGACTAGATGCAAAGTAATTAAAATAGACTATAAATTCGTTCGTCTCCTTGGGCAGTCTAATGGACATCTTTGAAGATCACCAAACAACAAAGGAAATTGTCAAGAACAACCTTCGATTGTTAGATAGTCTATTAGTAGTCTCGGATCAACAATAAACATGTTTTTTGATGTCTCAATAGCCGATCAACAACTATGAAATTGGCAACTTGTCCATTGAAGCAACAACCTTTCCAGGAATGGAACGGTACTCAATATTGTCACCTTAGACACCATCCCTGCTTGCGGATTTTACAAAAGAGCGATCCTTGAATATGGCGGGGTCTTCAGGCAATATGTCCACCCTAAGACGGCATATTCGAGTTCCAGCTAGGCAATGGGCTAGCCGATGGTCTCTTCCCCGGTCCCTTCAAATATATGCATGAGGATCACATGAGATACCGGTCCTGGAGTTTGTGGCTTCAACAACTACTGTACTCATGGAGACAATCGGATTCAGAGGCCTTGATGCCACTGCGCACTTGGATATACTACGTTAGATTCGATGAACGAGATTAACGGATGCAGACAGGACTTCGTATTACAGAGTTGTGATGGAAGTAGGCCTGAAAAGGACCAGTTTGCTTTGCGTGACATGCTCAATACAGACTAGCCATGGTATGATTACGAGCTTAGTGCGTCACAAATCGAGGACTAGTGCTGAGAGGCTTGCTTGGCTGATTGTTTTTGTGCAGTCACTATTTTTCAAGATGGAAATTGCTAGAAAAAGAAGAAAACTCTTTTCTATGGTAGGATGGATCCAAGTGTGGGTGGAAAAGCTCTGATCAAGGTCAGGATAGATAACTCGACTTTGACATCTCCAGGAAACGGCCAGAAGAAGAACAAGAACTCAACTCTGGTAATCATCGAATCAGTGTTGTTGAGTAGTTCTATGTTTTTGAACTTGCTTTTACTCCTCTTTAGCTATTTAATTTATAAAAGCTTATGATCTAGAGGTTCTAAATTTTCACGACCAGTCCAGATCAACCAAGCCACAGGTATGCCAACTTTCACCTATCAGGTGCTTCAAGAAGCAACATATGGATTCAAAGAAGAACTGGGCAAGGGTACTTTTGGAACAGTGTACCAAAGTGTTCAGGGCCTAGCTAGTGCAAAAGAATAGAAATTGCCTGTGGTGTTGCAAGGGGCCTCTCTTACTTGCATGAGGATTGCACCAGGCATATAATCCACTGCAACATCAAGTCGCAAAATATTCTTCTTGATGGCTCTCTCGCTGCAAAAATATCAGACTTTAGATTAGCTAAGCTCTTGATGGCAAACCAAACATGAATCGCCACTGGCGTCAGATGAACCAAAGGTTATTTAGCGCCAGAATGGTTCAGGAATATGACTATTTCTGCCAAAGTAGATGTTTACAGCTTCGGCATTTTTTGCTCGAACTCATCTGCTGCAGAAAGAACTATAAGCCAGAAGCCAAAAGTGAAGCTCAAAGTGTATTGATTGACTAGGTGTACGACTGCTACCATGACAGGAATCTACTTGTGCTAGTGGAGAGTGACGAGGAGGCGTCAAGTGACATAAAGATGGTGAGAAGATTTGTGATGACGGCACTGTGGTGCATCCAGGAAGACCTGGCTTTGAGGCCAACCATGAAGAAAATTACTCAGATGCTGGAAGGAGTTGTTGAAGTCTCAGTCCCTCCAGATCCAAGCTCTTTTATTAGTTCCACATGATTTTGATTATTTAGACAACTGGTGTTTGTAATAATGAAAAGTATCTGTATAGTCTGTTAGTGCTCCTACGCCAGAATAGACATTGTCATAATATGTTCACATAAATCCAGCTTAAATAAGCTAAATCTTCCCAAAGTTTGAAATTCATTCGCATGTTGGCAATTGTTGGCAAAATTGTTTTAAATCTCTTAGGAATTCTTCCTAAATCATATTCCATTATGTCGCAGATAAAACTAATGTGACCCCATCAATGCATTTCCATCAACCATTTTGCTTCATCAAAATTGCATTGGATGCAGTAAAAGAGTATCTTAACCTCATCGAAGCAAAACAGATCTTATCTGCTAAATTTGAATGGTGATAAACCATATGAAACTTGCCGATCCTCAAGTCGAGGATCACTACCCTGAACTCCTAATTTCAAAAGGTCTGTTGCTTTTTTATTCACTCAGATGGGACTTTCACTTCCTTTTGGCAACCAACTTCATATAGACCAAAGAAATCAGAGTCCACAAATCACGTGGTTGGAAGCATAATCAAACGAACTTTCTTCTCAATTGATCTGTTGAGAAATTGCGCGAAGTGACAAAAGAAAGACAATACTCTAGGCATACATATAACTTTCCAAATGATCATTGAAGATCTTGTATACCACTCAGCAAGCTACTGTTAATGCCATTGGACAATGGGTCCAAACTGGAGGAAACTGGAAAATATACCAAGACAATGGAAAGATCTAGAAGATCCAAATCTAGCATCGATTTGCATGAGAAGGTTAAAGGGTTCGATTTCATAGTTGTTTTTGTCAGCTATGGGGTCTTCCAGCTCGTTTGCTATTGTTCTGATGTCATTTTTATTCAACAAAACGGATGATATTTGGTTCTAAGTCTTCGTCTTTTTTTTGTTTCACTTTGGAATAGTCTGCTTGCGCCAATTTTATAGAAGTAGATGAATGCCCTTAATGCACCTGGAGAAGCAAAAAAAAAAAATTATTCGGATATGATAAAAAGTTTAAGAGGAAGGGAGATTACTCCATGTTAAGGTTAGGGCATAACACGGGTCAAGAAAGTTTTATAATGGATTTACAGATCGCCTAGCAAAGGGGACTATCAGTAGCGGGATTTCTGTTGGAGAAATCCTCTTGAAGTATTTTGAAGCTGACAAAAACTTTTCTATCAGTCTAGTCTGAAGGCTTGCAGACTCTGATATTTAAAGTCTGAAGACTTCCGGACAGCCAGACTCAAGACTCAAAGTCTATCCTCATTGACAGTCTCTAATCCGTTGAAGAAAGGTTATCCAGAACTGGATGTTCCGTTAAGGATTTAACCTTATCATCTAGAGAAGATCTCGTGGCTGGAAAAGACGTAACAGAATCCTTTGATTGATCAAGATTGATTCAATGATTGAAGATTCGATGATTGTCTAAATATTATTGGAAGGTTCTACTTATGGAAACCAAGATCCTGATTGTATGGGTGAACAGGATTGATGGGCTATCAACACGTTCCTCTAATAGCTCGAACAATCTTCCTAATTGATTCCGTCCAACGGGTAGATTGGAGGAATTCCTTTGGTAAGTGCCAACGGGTATGATGGCATAAAGGAGTATATAAGGAAGACGGTCTTAGTTGTTCGAGGTGTGCGTGATAGAAGAATTCCAAAGTCTGAAGCTCCTTTTTTGTTTAGACAATTCCTTTGAGCGAATACTTGTATACAAAAGAGAGTCTATATTTGTGAGAAACCTTGAGGAGGTGTGGTAGAACATCTACACTATGGAATCAAGGCAAAGCTGTGCTGTAACTTCTCTTTTGATCATAGTGAAATCCAGCCGGTGGGCTGTCAGTGCGGAAGAGTGGACGTAGGCTTGGAATAAGCCGAACCACTATAAATTCTGTGTTCAATTTTCTCCTCCTTACTCTCTTTACCTTGATCGTATTTCATTTTGTTAATCAAGAGATAATTTCCTTTCTATTGTTTCCCAAGAATCGCTTCCATATCTCGATAAAGTGTTTGCACACCTATTCACCCCCCTCTAGGTGTTTATACTAGCTATCTCAATTGGTATCAGAGCCCGTGTACTCACTTTATTTGAAGTGTTTTACTTCAGAGTTAAAGATCCATGGCTAGTATGCTAGCACCAGGGCTGATGGAAGGGCAAAGCAATACCAGACCACCCTACTTTGATGGAAAGGATTACAACATCTGGAAAAACAAGATGAAAGCTTTCCTACGATCAAAGGATCCTCTGGAATGGGATGTTGTAGAAAAAGGAATTACTCCTACAGCTGCATCAGTCTCTGAAAGAGGGAAAGAATCTGTTGAGACCAGCGGAATAACTCAAGAAGAAATAAACAAGAGACAAGCACTCGATGCAAAAGCAATTTACTCTTTATATTGTGCTTTGTCACCAACTGAATATAATAGAATATCTTCTTGTGTTACAGCAAAAGAAGTCGCATATCACCTATGAAGGAACAGATCGAGTGAAGGAAACCAGGATTAATATTCTTCTCGGTCAATATAAAGCCTTCAAAATGAAACCAGGAGAATCTATAACTGACATGTTTAGCCGTTTTACAGATATTGTCAATGGTCTTGAGAATCAAGGACAAAAAATTTCTGATCCCATGAAGGTAAACAAGCTACTACGTGGACTCTCCAAGGATTGGAATCACATAAAGACTTCGATAAGAGAGACGCAAAGAATTATGCCACTATCTGTCGACGAGCTGATTGGAACTCTTCAGTCTTATGAAGTGGAACGGATCAATGAAGATGAAGATCCAAAAGGTAAGAAATCCATTGCATTAAAATCAAATGATGATTCTGATGATACAGAGTCTGAAGATGATATGGACGATGAGGAGCTTGCTCTCATGATAAGAAGATTCAGAAAACTTAATAGAAAAGGAAGAAGGTTCAACTCAAAGAAACAAAGCTTTCAAAGACAGCAGACCAAGTCTGTTGATGATGAGGAACCAAATAAAGATATAGTCTGCTTTGAATGCAAGAGGAAGGGACACATCAGACCCAACTGTCCTCTTCTGAAGAAGAAGAGAGGAAAAGCTGAAAAATTTCGAAAAGCTCTCAAAGCCGAAACCTGGAGTGATACTGAGTGTGAAGAAAGTGATAATGAATATGCCAATCTATGTCTGATGGCACAATCAGACTCAGACTCTGAATCAGACTCTGGATCAGACTCAGACAGTGAATTTGAGGCAAGTAATTTTAAAATTCCTGTCAAAGTTTCTAAATACATTGATGAACTGTGTTTTAGTCTTAAGACTTCTCTCAAAAGAATTTCCGAACTGAAAAAGGAAAACTCAGCTCTAAAACAAAAGGAAAATGTTTTAGTAGAAAGAGTTAAAAGTCTAGACTTGACTGTTTCCACTCTTAGAGAAAATGAAGATAATCTTTTAAAAGAAAATACTTTTTTAAAAACAGACTTATCAAATATTTCAAAGAAATTTTCAATAGGGTCTGAGAAACTTGAAAAAATTCTTTTAGCTCAAAGACCTTACTTCAATAAGTCTGGTCTAGGTATGACAGCAGAAACAATTCCCTTGATTGATTTTCCTAAAGTAAAAGAAAGGATTAAGAAAAGACCCTCGAGAGAGGCTTACAAAAATCATTACAAGAAAGTTTTTGTAAAATCTGTAGGTAGAAATGCTCTCAGATGTTCAAAATGCAACAGTCAGGATCACTTTGAAAAAGAGTGTCCTAAGGTTTGGAAACCTGTTCAGAAAATATGGGCTAATACTGCTTATGTTACTAACACCAAAGGACCCAAGAAAATTTGGGTACCAAAGAAAGCTTGAGACTTTATTTTAATTGCAGGTCTCCGTCAAGAAACAGGTAAAGTGGTATCTTGACAGCGGATGCTCAAGACACATGACAGGAGACTCAAATTGTTTTATAAAGCTTGCTCAAGTAAATGGTGGAAAAGTTTCATTCGGAGGAAACAGCAAAGGAAGTATTGTGGGATTTGGAACTGTGAAAATTGGAAGTCTCACAATAAGTAATGTTTCCTTAGTGGAAGGACTCAATTACAATCTTCTCAGCATTAGTCAATTGTGTGATACTGGTTTCAAGATCTTCTTTCAAGAAGGAACATGTTCTGGAATCAGTAAAGACTCTACTCAGTTTTTCATGGGTCGAAGACATGGAAATATCTATCTTCTGGATGTGAAACCAAATGAATCGCAATGTCTTATCTCAATTCAAGATGAAGCAAGCTTATGGCACAAAAAGCTTGGTCATGTCAACATGAAGCAATTAGCCAAAATCTCATCAAAGCAGCTTGTTCGAGGTCTACCCAAATTGCCATATCAAAAGATTGATTCATGCACTCCATGTATTCTGGGAAAACAGGTAAGAAATTCATTTAAGCCAATAAATCATGTCTCTACTAATCATGTACTACAGTTGTTGCATATGGATCTCTTCGGACCAACCAGAACACAGAGTATTGGGGGTAAGAAATATTGCCTAGTAATTGTGGATGATTACTCCCGTTTTACTTGGGTATATTTTCTTGCAAGTAAGTCTGAATCCTTCTCGTATTTTGAAAAATTTGCTAAAAAGGTTCAAAATGAAAAAGGATGTGTTATCTCAAGTATAAAAACAGATCATGGAGGTGAATTTGAAAATCAAGATTTTACAAAGTTTTGTGATGAATCTGGTTTTAAGCATGTGTTCTCCTCTCCATATACTCCTCAGCAAAATGGAGTTGTGGAAAGAAAGAACAGATCTCTTCAAGAAATGGCTAGAACTCTTTTAATTGAAAGTAAAATTTCTTCTCAATTTTGGGCTGAAGCTGTTTCAACAGCATGCTATATCATCAATAGAGTCTTCTTAAGACCTATTCTTCAGAAAACCCCTTATGAGTTATTCAAAGATAAGAAGCCTATTGTTTCATACTTTCATGTATTCGGTTGCAAATGTTTTATATTGAAAAATGCAAAAGATCGAGTTGGTAAGTTTGAAGAAAGATCAGATGAAGGTATCTTCCTTGGATATTCTACATCAAGCAAAGCCTACAGAGTCTATAAAAAGAAGAGCCAGTCTGTGGAGGAGTCAATGAATGTCAAATTTCAAGACTCAATGCAAGATGAATCAAGTCAGACTCATCAAGAAGAGTCTGAACCTGCTCCAGACCTTTCAAAGCTTACAACTCAAGAAGCATCTCAGACTCTGGAAGACCAGCATCAAGTTGAAGATCCAAATAAAGAAAGAGATCATCAACCAGACAAGTCAACAAGTAACTGGAAGCATAAGTCCAGTCATCCCAAAGATCTTATAATTGGCGAAATTAATGAAGGAATTCGCACCAGATCCAAAAGGCGAGAAGAGTCTAGTGCTGGTTCTCTCGTTTCTGAAATTGAACCAAAGAGCATAGAAGAAGCTTTATCTGATGAAAGCTGGATTGAAGCTATGCAAGAAGAGCTCAGACAGTTCAACATTAATGATGTCTGGGAATTGACATCCAAACCAAAAGGTAAAACTGTTATTGGAGCTAAATGGGTGTTCAGAAACAAGATGAATGAGAAAGGAAAAGTCGTACGAAACAAAGCAAGACTCGTCACCAAGGGATATACGCAAGAAGAAGGAATAGACTATGATGAGACTTACGCTCCAGTGGCAAGGTTAGAAGCTATTCGACTATTACTTGCGTTTGCTTGTTATAAGAATTTCAGGTTATTCCAAATGGACGTCAAAAGCGCCTTCCTAAATGGATTTATCCATGAGGAAGTTTATGTGGAACAACCACCAGGGTTTGAAGACCCAAAGAAGCCAGACTCAGTCTTCAGACTGAAAAAGGCTTTGTATGGTTTAAAGCAAGCACCTCGGGCTTGGTACGACAAATTAAGTAAGTTCTTAATACAAAATGGTTTTGTAAAAGGTAAAGTAGATACGACCTTATTTATCAAAAAGGAAAACAAAAGTTTCTTACTTGTTCAAATATATGTGGATGATATTATTTTTGGATCCTCTAATGAAAGTCTGTGCAAGAAATTTTCTAAGTCTATGCAGGATGAGTTTGAAATGAGTATGATGGGAGAATTAACATTCTTTCTTGGTCTTCAAGTAAAACAATTGAAGGAAGGAACTTTTATTTATCAAGAAAAATATGTTAATGATCTTGTCAAAAGGTTTGGACTGGAAAAATGCAAAAAGACCGACATACCAATGTCAAGTTCTTTAAAGATAGACAAAGATGAAGAAGGGAAGAAAGTTGACCAAAAGCTGTACAGGAGCATCATTGGATCACTTCTTTATCTTACTGCTTCTAGACCTGACATTTTGTTGAGTGTTTGCATCTGTGCTAGGTTTCAATCAGATCCTAGAGAATCTCATCTCAGTGCTGCAAAACGCATCATTAAATACATGGCTTCATCTTCAAGCATCGGTCTTTGGTATCCTAAGAAGGGAGACTTTAATCTTCTGGGATATTCAGACGCAGATCTGGCCGGTTGCAGAGTTGATAGAAAGAGCACTTCGGGAACTTGCCAGTTGCTTGGAAACAGGACAGTGTCTTGGTTTTCAAGGAAACAAAGCACTGTGTCTCTTTCAACAACAGAAGCAGAGTATGTAGCTCTTGGAAGTTGCTGTTCGCAAATTCTATGGATAAAACAACAGCTAAGAGACTTTGAAATTGAAGACTCATGCACGGAGATTAATTGCGACAACACTAGCGCTATCAACCTCACCAAAAATCCAATTCTCCACTCAAGAGCAAAGCATATAGAAATTCGACATCACTTTATTAGAGACCATGTTCAAAATGGAGATGTTTCAATTCAGTTTGTTGACTCAAAGGATCAACTGGCGGATATATTCACAAAGCCTTTGGAGAAAAATCAATTTGAATCTATACGCTCCAGACTCAACATTTTGAGGTATGAGGATATCAAAGTCTAAAGACTTTCAAACTCAGACTTACAAGACTTTATCTGAAAGAAAGTCTTAGCACGACAGTCAGACTGTAAGTTTTTCTCTCTCTAATTTAATCTTGAAAAGGTACGATCGTTAGACTGTGTTTTAATTATTGCTATATTTAATCGACGCAAATATTGCATCGTTTCATTTTCAAAAAGGAAGTTATTTTTGAAATAGCTATTTTTGCGGAAGAAGACAGTTATTTTGAAAAGGCATTTTTTTTATTTCCTTTGTGACGGTTCGTTTATTTCTCTTTTTAACCGATCGCGCACTGTCAATTCCTCTTCACTTCACTCTTGAAAACCCCAGAAAGCATCGATCCTCCATTTCCATTTGTCTTCTTTGATTAATCTTCAAAAAGTTGTCATCTTTCCTGGGAAAATCAAGCAAGGAATCTTCCAAAAACTGAGAAAGATGTCATCTTCGAGAAAGTCTTCGAGAATCGCAAGCAGGGGTCCACGGAAAATGAGTGAGGGGCCTACGCACTTCGATCTTACTGAGGAGGAAGAGAATCCAGAACAGCAAGCGAGCCCACAACATTCTCAGCAGCGTCATTCTCCACCATCTAGTCCTCAAGGCGTTGTTCATCAGCAACAGGAAGAAATCATCGAGGATGCAGACCCCGTAAGAGTTCAAAAGCCCGCTTTTATTTACAAGCTATATCGTGCCTTAAAAGGAACTCGTACTCCTTTGAACTATGTTGATGACTTCCTTAAAGACAAAGGATATAGGAATGAATATATTTTTCTGTGGAAAATGGAAAGTTTGGGAATTGCTCGTAAAGGGGTGGCTGAGGAAACCCTTGCGAATATCCCAAGTGATCCTCGTGACTGGGGGCCGAATCCTGTAGATGGAAATGATGATGACAATTTGTACAGCCTATTTCAACCAAAAATGGGCATTGCGGCTGAAACTCAAGGAAAAAGAGGAGATTTGTTCAGATCAAAGGAACAAAAGGATCTGTACTCAAAATTGCTGAAGTGTGGGGTAATAAACCCTAGGAGTGTGGATTTTGATTTTCTGGATGCTGTGAGTGTGAACTTGAGGGAAAAGTTCAATCATCTTCAACTTGAAAAGTTCTGTTCTGACAATACAGAGGCTTATGCTGAATTGACTGCATATTTCTATTCAAATCTTAGCTTTTTGGATGCGAATAGATTCTCCTTCAGCGTTAAAGACCAAGATTATGTTGTGGACATGAACATGCTGGCAGATGTGTTAGGAGTTGAAAGAGGAAAATATCAATCGATCAAAGTTTCCATTGCTCGAGCCACACTTGAACTAGTGAAGGACAGGAGAACAGATGAGAAGATCACCTATTTAAGGATGAGTGCATTCAACATCTTGCTTCACAAGATTGTAATTAATTGCCTCAGACCGAAATCAACCTCCAAGACTGATGTTTCAAGTTCAGAGGCCAAGCTGATGTATGCCATTCTCTTTGGAAAAAGGTTTTCTCTCCCTCACACTGTTATGTTTCACATGTATAGAGCAATGATGAAGGACAGAGGTCAACTCCCTTACCCAAGCCTTGTTACGAAGTTATTCAGACATTTGAATATTCAGCCTCCACAAATCTTTTGTGTTCGACCATGCGATCATATGGTGGTAGGACTGAAAATGGTGACCAAAATGCGTCTGAAAGAACTGAGCAAGGAGTTGGAGAAATTCAAGGAGAAGACTCCTGCAAAATCTCATCAAATCTCTTCTACATCTAAGAGAAAAGGGAAGGAGCCCATGGTTGCTCCATCCAAGAGAAGAAGAGCTCTCCTCGTTGAGGATGAAGATGATGACGAAGACATCACCATCTCTGCAATGGCTTTGAAGAATTTGAGTTGTCCTGTTCCACAGAAAGAATCGGAACAAATGACTACAGAAGCAGAGGAGAAGGAAGAAGAAGAAAGAGAAGCTGAAAAAGAAGCAGAGGAGGAAAGACCTGAATAAGAAAGAAGAGAAGAAGGAGAACCAGAGGAAATCTCTTCTCCACCTATAGGCATGGAAACAGGGGGAGATCAGGAGAAAGGAGGAAAGTCTTCATATCCTGATGCAAGTGAAGGAGTCAGTCGTTCGCCTGCAGACCCAGAGGATGTTTATGCATCTCAATTTCCAGAAGAAGGTCATGAAGCTTCATCGCCAAACCTGCGAGATTATGCTGATCTACCATCGTCTGCATTTACTCCATCAGATCGAGCCGAAGCAAGTACTCAGACTGATAATGGAGCAGATTTTCGCAGAATCATGGATATTCTCTTGGAAATGCGAGGACAAATTTATGCCTTGGGATGCGAAGTTCAAAGCTTGAAAAATGAAAGTCAAGCTTCTTCCTGTTCTTTGAATGAAAAGATGCAAGCCCTCTCTATTCAGAATCAGGCCAATGCCAAGAGTGATGAGGTTGCACAGCTGAAGGAAGACTTTAAAAGGCTGGAAGGCATCGTTCAGTCTATGGAAGATTTCCAGCTTGTCCGCGTTCCCAAGCAATCTTGACTTCATCTCATTCTTTTTAATGATGACAAAAAGGGGGAGAGATGCAAGATTTGATCAAACTTTATCATTAATCTTTTAACTGTTTGTTGGATTGTTTGTTGTTTTAAACTCTTGTTTTGTGTCTGGATGAAAACTGAACTAGACTTGGACTTGACTGCTTCTATTAAACTAGTATTGATATCTTATGGATGGCTTTATCACATACTAGACTAACCTATTTTCTGTGGTTGCAGATTCTAGTGTTATTCTTTTAGCCATTTATCTCTATAAGATATGCATATGTGTTTGAGAATTGTCTTGCAGGTCAAAGTTATCCAAATCTGCAGGAAAGTTTTGTCACCATCAAAAAGGGGGAGATTGTTGGAGAAATCCTCTTGAAGTATTTTGAAGCTGACAAAAACTTTTCTATCAGTCTAGTCTGAAGGCTTGCATACTCTGATATTTAAAGTCTGAAGACTTCCGGACAGCCAGACTCAAGACTCAAAGTCTATCCTCATTGACAGTCTCTAATCCGTTGAAGAAAGGTTATCAAGAACTGGATGTTCCGTTAAGGATTTAACCTTATCATCTGGAGAAGATCTCGTGGCTGGAAAAGACGTAACAGAATCCTTTGATTGATCAAGATTGATTCAATGATTGAAGATTCGATGATTGTCTAAATATTATTGGAAGGTTCTACTTATGGAAACCAAGATCCTGATTGTATGGGCGAACAGGATTGATGGGCTATCAACACGTTCCTCTAATAGCTCGAACAATCTTCCTAATTGATTCCGTCCAATGGGTAGATTGGAGGAATTCCTTTGGTAAGTGCCAACGGGTATGATGGCATAAAGGAGTATATAAGGAAGACGGTCTTAGTTGTTCGAGGTGTGCGTGATAGAAGAATTCCAAAGTCTGAAGCTCCTTTTTTGTTTAGACAATTCCTTTGAGCGAATACTTGTATACAAAAGAGAGTCTATATTTGTGAGAAACCTTGAGGAGGTGTGGTAGAACATCTACACTGTGGAATCAAGGCAAAGCTGTGCTGTAACTTCTCTTTTGATCATAGTGAAATCCAGCCGGTGGGCTGTCAGTGCGGAAGAGTGGACGTAGGCTTGGAATAAGCCGAACCACTATAAATTCTGTGTTCAATTTTCTCCTCCTTACTCTCTTTACCTTGATCGTATTTCATTTTGTTAATCAAGAGATAATTTCCTTTCTATTGTTTCCCAAGAATCGCTTCCATATCTCGATAAAGTGTTTGCACACCTATTCACCCCCCTCTAGGTGTTTATACTAGCTATCTCAATTTCAACCCCAGCATGCTGCGCAAAAAGTTAAAATCTTACTAGTGGCGAAGTAGAGATTTATTGCACATAGACACCGCAAAAATACGAGGTGTCTCTTGTTACTTAAAAAAATCTCCAAGGTGGAAAAACAAGGTGAGGAAAATGATGTTGAAGGCTTCAATTTTCTCGCCAATTTGAACTCCCATGATGTAGCAAATACCACAATCCCCTTAACTGCGATGAAATGTAGGGAGAAGCATGACCGTTAGTTGCTAAGGGTTAACAAATTAAATCCCTAATTTTATGAAAATGTTTCGAAATAAATAATAGGCAAAAATTTAAGTGTCACTAGTGAGGGTCCAAACAAGAGCCTTGTCTATCCAGCCCAATTTGTGAGTAAACCAAGCTCCTTTCAAGTTCATCCATCTCTAATCTTCATCACCTGGACGTCCTAAGAGGTATCCGGACTTGGTTTGTTTACCGAGCATAGAATTAAAGTTTAAAGTTGAGCAAGTTAGCTTTCCATGCTTCGATGGGCATCCACAATATTTTTATTAAGTTATTGACTTGATACTCCATTGATCCTCTATAAGCTCTAAATGCTCTATGTTTTTATGTTATTAGTCTATTACATGTCCTAAAACTTATTATAAAAGTGTCACCAAATCCTTAAACTTAAAAAAAAAAAAAAGTACAATCAAATTTTAAAACTTTTCAAATCGGTTTACTCAAGTTTCTATATTAACTCCGTCCTATTTGGTTATCAGAAAAAGTTGATGCGACTTTAAGAAAGATGTGTTGATGAGGTTGCCACGTTAGATATTAAAAAAATAAAAATAAATAAAAAAGAAAAAGAATTGATTTCAAGATTTTAGAAAAATAAAATATTGAAATAAAAATTTGGAAAAAAAGAAGAAGAATCATATATATAGGAGAAGCTGAGAAGGATAGCATAGATGGAGTAAAGGTGGTGGCGGCTCAACGGCCACCCATGCATCAACGAGGGGCCAACGTCCCACACCAGACTTACGTAAGCTAGTGCGACCCTTGCTACCAACTTCGCATTTTGAAAATAAAAATAAAAATAAAGTAAGCATGTGGGAGACAAGTGAGCCAGCCTCGTCACTCGTCAACAGGGACCTTCCCACTAGCCACTCTCGCTCCTCCGACAATTACGGCCGCGACCCTTGCTCAGATCTACGACAAATGATGACCCCTACACAGATCTGAGACGATGATCACGGCCCACATCGTCAAAGAAGATCGAAGGAGGAAGCCGTGTTTGGCCGCGAGGTGGTGAACCTCTAGTGAATGGCGGATTTGAGCGAGAATAGAGATCTCGTTGCCATGGAAGCTTAAGAACCAGCACTAGCTATGGCTGTGAAATGAAGTAGCTGAATGCAAAAATTGATGGAGTCGATTCTGGAGCATGATTTTCTCTTTAAGTTTTCTTCTTCTTTTTCCCTAATTTTATTTTTGTAGATTTTCTAAAACAACTGATTAGAGTTTAATTGCAACATCCAACATTTAGCTTTAAATATATTTTAATATTTTTCTTCTATATTGGCTCGCGTGACATCCATCTCATTCCTCTCCAAGCTGCACAAGACTTAATTGCAGTCTAAGCAGCAAGCATTAGATCACCCCAATGACACGGTTCACAATCGTGTGGAGTACGCCGCTCACGTCGAGAACATTCCTCGCGGTGTGCTTCAGAGAAAAAGGAAGAAGAAGGAGAAGGAGGAGGTAATTGTTTGCACGGGGAGAACCTCCATCGCACGAAACAAAGCAGCAGATTTCTTGTAAATAGACGTAGCCATCTCCTGCATTTCTATATTTCCCTGCGGAAGACGACAATGGAGGGAGAGCGCCGGACAGTGTGGCGAGCGTGTGCTGACGTGTCAGTTGTCGGGGTCGTGTTAGGTGTGCTGTGTACGCTTCGCGGGTCGCGGGGGGGATTGATTAGGAGTGTTGTTTTTTTCTCGTGAAGTCCATTAGCGTGCATGCTTGATGCGGGACAGCACAGCATAATTTCCACGTATGTACGCGCATTGAAACATTCAATTTCCACGAAGTGATCTGTGATCGCTTTGATTTCCACAAGAATCGAATCCTTTGTATTTTGGTAAAAAAAAAAAAAAACATTTTCCACTCCCAAAATCTCCTCCTCTAAACCTAAAAGATGTTTCCGTCAAAGTCTTCTAAATTTGTCTGTTTCTCCTTGCGAAATTTCAGGGTCACAACCGAAGATTAATAGATCCGCCCAAGCAGACCTGCCTTTTCCTAAATTTTCACATAATTGGGGACTTCTTAGTCAACTGATGTGGTAATGCACTAACGATGGTAGCAATTTACCATCAATAAATGCAATGATAAGTCATTAACTTTTTTTAGAAATTTATTACTCAAAACAAAAATTTAGTGGTGGAATTTATAACTTTCATATAAAGTAATAACTTACCATATAGGTCCGCTTATAAGGTAGTAATACCAATTTCAAGTGGAATGCAAGTTGTCCAATTATTTAGAAATTGACCATTTAAAACTAAATCATAGCAGTGAAATTAGTAAGTTACCACATAAGTCCTTACAAGTTACAAGTTAGTAAATTTCTAATAAAGTGGCAAATTTTCTGTTGGAAAGAAAATCATGAAGAAATTACTCAAATCTCTCTAGACTTTGCAATAGTATATATTTGCCCCTAAACTTTAAAATTGTTACTCCATTATGTTAGCACGTGCAAGGCACATGCCTTTTAAGGGGTAAAAGTTTTTTGTCATCTTGTTTATGGAAATAGCTTTTTCACCATTGTTTTATGTGGAAATATAAAGAAAATGGAGAAAAATATATTTACAAAATAAAATGATAGATGAATCAATTATATATATATATATATATATATATATATATATATATATATATTTTTTTTTTTTTTAAATGACTACAAATTCGATATATTATTTTCTTTTATGAGTCGAGGGCATCATTTCCTTTTTAAATTTTATAAGTATTTTTATTAATTAATCAATATTTAGAAAAAGCTCCATGATTGAAATCGGTAACTTAATAATGTATTGATGAAACAAAATTTTACTGTTGAAATTAACAAATTACTTGCGAAATTAGTGGCCTGCTTTTAGCTTAGTGGAGTTTTTTTTTTTTTTTTGGGTCAGTCAGCTTAGTGGAGTTTACCAATGTGATATAAGGGCCATCCTCTTCCATCCCTTTCATCCCAGAAAGTCTCCTGTACGACGACGTTTGGCCAAAGTCTTCCAAATTTGTTCCTTACTCGAAAAGTGTCCGGGTCCCTGGCAAGCTTATGGAGTAGAGTTGCCTTATTCTAAATTTGACAAGTTCTTTTAGTAGTAATTTATATAAAAAAGAAAATTTCATCTTCTATAAAAAAGAAGATTTCATTGAAGATATAAATTTTGCTATCATATATTATTTTTATTTAAATGTTGATGAAAATATTAATGGAACTAATAAGATACTTTAAGAAAAAAGAAACAAGATAAAGTGAAAAGGAAAAAAAAAAGGCCTCAATAACGAAAAAAAAAAAGAAGAAAGATCAAATTGCTAAAATTGGAAGCTCATCATACACTTCTAAATGGTCTATAAATACAAAAAAAAAAAAAGTTGATTAATAAAATATATTTACGAATATCACCTTATATTTTGATTAATCATTTCCTTTTATTACAGATGGAGCTTTTATAAAACTTCAGACCATATGGTAAAATCATTATTCTAGATAGATATATGTATTTTGTTTTTGGTCAAAGATAGTGATAGATATACGTGTTGGCATGGGCAAAGGCTGTCCACAACTTTGGTTCAAACTTGCTGTGGAGAAAAAGGAGGAGCAATCGCATCAAAGCGGAGGAGGAATGGTCGCCTCTCTCGTCCGCCGTGAACGACGGGACGTACGGGAGAGACTCTGCTAGCTTGGAAAGTAAGGAATCTCTATAAGAACGCCGGTTTCATCCGTAAGGCCGAAGTAGCTCAACTCAAGGAGCACGCCTGTTTCATCAAACATGGCTTCAGTTATACTAGGAATCCTTCTGGTACTCGCTCCACTTCCCCTTTCCACCGAAGCTCAGACCCGCAGCAACTTGACCTTGGGCTCCTCGTTGACAGCAAACGACCGGAACTCTTCCTGGCTGTCGCCGTTGGGCGAGTTTGCCTTTGGGTTCCGGAGAATGGGAAGAGGAGCTCATTTGTTGGCTATATGGTTCGAGAAGATAGAGGACAAGACCATCGTCTGGTCGGCGAATGGCGATAATCTAGCGCCCGAAGGTTCGAAAGTCCAGTTGACCGCCAACGGCGGGCTGGTGCTTACCGACCCGAGAGAGAGAGAGCTGTGGTCTTCTAGCCTGAACGGCACTGGCTTAACGTATGCAGCCATGCTCGACACGGGGAACTTCATCCTAGTGAGCGCGAGCCACGTCAAGTTGTGGGATTCGTTCAGCCGACCAACGGATACGATATTGCCTACGCAACGGTTAGATCTTGGGACTAAAGTCAACGCTCGCTACTCCAAAATGAATTACTCCACCGGGAGATTCCACTTCATGCTAGGAGACGATGGGAATCTCGTATTCTATGCCACTCCTGACCCGTATGATGCCTCAGATACCTACTGGCGTTGCAACACCTTAGGTAGGGTCTTCCAGTTGATATTCAATCAAAGTGGTCAGGTCTACCTCACGACTAGGAATGGGACAGTGCTCAAACTGCTCACCTCAAGCACAGTCCCGACCAACGGATTTTACCAAAGAGCGATCCTTGAATACGATGGGGTATTCGTGCAATATATCCACCCTAAGATGGCGAATTCAAGTTCTGGCTGGCCAATGGGCTGGTCGACGGTCTCTACCCCAGTCCCGCCAAATATATGCACGAGCATCACCCAAGAGATTGGCAGTGGAGCTTGTGGCTTCAACAGCTATTGTACCCTTGGAGATGATCGGAGGCCCCGATGCCAATGCCCACCTGGATATACTCCGTTAGATTCAACGAATGAGATGAACGGATGCATACAGGACTTCGTACCACAGAGTTGTAACGGAAGTAGGCCCGAAACAGACCAGTTCGTTTTGCGTGAAATGCTCGAAACAACTTGGGATAGGTCTGATTACGAGCATAGCACGGCACAAACCGAGGACTGGTGCAGAGAGGCTTGCTTGGCCGATTGTTTTTGCGCAGCCGCCATTTTCAGCAATGGATTTTGCTGGAAAAAGAAGAATCCTCTTTCCAATGGAAAGATGGGTCCATGGGTGGATGGAAAAGCTCTTATCAAGGTCAGGATACATGACACGACTTCAAAATGCACAAAAAACGACCAGAAGAAAAACAAGAATACGACTATGATGATCATCGGATCAGTGCTGTTGAGTTGCTCTGCCTTTGTGAACTTGCTTTTACTCCTTATTACCTATTTAATATATAGAAGCTTCCGATCTAGGGATTCTAAGTTGTCACGACAAGTTCAGATCAATCAAGTTATAGGCATGCGGACTTTCACTTATCAGGAGCTTCACGAAGCAACATATGGATTCAAAGAAGAATTGGGTAGGGGTTCTTTTGGAACAGTGTACAAAGGTGCTCTTGGATTCGAGGATCCAGACTTTGTGGCAGTAAAAGTGTTGGCGACAAGGACTGGAGAAAGCGAGAAGGAGTTTGAAAGAGAAGTGAGTGCAATTGGCCAAACTAACCACAAGAACTTGGTGCAATTGCTTGGATTCTGCAATGAAGGTCAACATCGACTATTGGTGTATGAGTTCATGAGCAATGGCACTTTGGCGGATTTACTATTTTGCGCTTCAAGGCCCAGCTGGTACAGAAGAATAGAAATTGTCTGCGATGTTGCGCGGGGGCTCTCTTACTTGCACGAGGATTGCACCAGGCATATAATTCACTGCGACATCAAGCCGCAAAATATTCTTCTTGATGGCTCTCTCACTGCAAAAATCTCAGACTTGGGATTAGCTAAGCTCTTGATGGCGAACCAAACACGAACCACCACTGGAGTCAGAGGAACCAGAGGTTATTTAGCGCCAGAATGGTTTAGGAATATGCCTATTTCTAGCAAAGTAGATGTTTACAGCTTCGGCATTTTGTTGGTTGAGGTCATCTGCTGTAGAAAGAACTATGAGCCGAAAGCGGAAATTGAAGCTCAAATTGTAATGGCTGACTGGGTGTATGACTGCTACCATAACGGGAGCGTGCTTCAGCTAGTGGAGAGCGATGAGGAGGCATCAAGGGACATAAAGAGGGTGAAAAGATTTGTGATGACAGCATTATGGTGCATCCAGGAAGACCCGGCTTTGAGGCCAACCATGAAGAAAATTACTCAGATGTTGGAAGGAGCTGTTGAAGTCCCAGTACCTCCGGTTCCAAGCTCTTTTATGAGTTCAATATGATTTTGCTTCTTTAAGACCACTTTTGTCTGTAATCATGAAAAGTGCTCGTATTGCCTGTAAGTGCTTTTACGCATACTCTCTTCACGGCAGAAGTACAGCCCAAGTGCCATAACTTGGCACGGAGGGACACTTAAGTGCCAAAAATTTAAAATGGTACACTTGAGTGCCAGTTTTGAAATTAAATGGGACACTTAAGTGCCACTCCGGCGAAAATCCGGCCAAATGGCTGATGTAGCGACTTTCCGGCGAGTTTGGTCCAAAACGGCGTCGTTTTGCATGCTGACGTGGCGGAGAAAATGTAAAAACGACACCGTTTCGTGTCTACGTGTAAATAATAATATAAAAATTAATTTTATTTAAAATATTCAAAAAATTAAAAAAAATTAAGAAAAATTTAAAAAATTTAAAAAATTTAGAAATTTTTAAAATTTAGAAAATTTAGAAAATTTTTAAAAAATTAAGAAAAATTTAAAATTTGAAAAAGGGGGGGGGGGGGGGGGGGGGGGGGGTCGAACGAGGCGGTTGAGGGATGAGCCCTCGCCACCGCCATCGCCTCCCCGCTGTCGCCGGGAAGGGCCAGCGACGGAGGGGGAGGGTCGGCCGGGGTCGCCGGCCCCTGGCCGACCGACGGCGAGGGCTGCGGGCCCTCGCCCCAGATTCAGCGAGGGCTCGCGGGCCCTCGCCGGGAAGGGCCGGCAACGGAGTGGGGAGGGTCGGCCGGGGTCACCGGCTCCTAGACAGGGGCCGGCGAGGCCAGTTGATCGGCGGTGAGGGCCCGTAAGCCCTCGCCCAGATCTGGGGCGAGGGTCGCGGCCCTTGTTGCGATCCGGCCCTCGCTCGCAGCCCTCATCATCAATTGGCGAGGGGCTGGCGACCCCGGCCGACCCTCCCCCCTCCGTCGCCGGCCCTTCCTGGTGACGGTGGGGAGGCGGCGGTGGCGAGGGCTCAGCCCTCAGCCGCCACGTTTGACCCCCCCCTTTTTTTTAAAAAAAAATTCTTAATTTTTTAAAATTTTTAAAATTTTCTTAATTTTTTAAAATTTTTAAATTTTTCTAATTTTTTTTAATTTTTTTGAATATTTTAAATAAAATTAATTTTAAATCTAATTTAATTACTTTTTATATTATTATTTACACGTAGACACGAAACGGCGTCGTTTTTGCATTTTCTCCGCCACATTAGCGTGCAAAATGACGCAGTTTTGGACCAAACTCGCCGGAAAATGGCAACGTCAGCCATTTGGCCGGATTTTCGCCGGAGTGGCACTTAAGTGTTCCATTTTACTCCGATATTGGCACTTAAGTGTACCATTTTAAAGTTTTGGCACTTATGTGTCCCTCCGTGCCAAGTTATGGCATTCCAGGTGTCCCAACCTCCTCTCTTCACATGGATCCCAATTAAATAAGCTATATTATCAGTCAAGTTTAACTTTTCCTCGCATGTATCCAAGAGAGAACGGGTTGATGATCGTCGCAAAAGGGATTGCATGCGAAGCCGAATGCAACTATCAAAGCATTTTCATCGACATTTTGCTTCATGAAAATTGCATTTGACACGGTGGAAGAGTTTTTAACTTGATCCAAGCAAAACAGACCTTATCTGCTAAATTAGATGATGAGAAAGCATATGAAACTTGCCGATCCTCGCGTCGTGGATCGTTGTCCTGGAATCCCAATTTCAACAGTTCTGCTACTTTTTTATTCATACAGGAGGGACACTTCTTCTAGACCAAAGAAATCCCAGTCCGCAAATCACATAGTTGGAAGTATAATATGAGGGCGGCTAGCAGGTACCACCTAGAGGGCGTGAATAGATGATACTACAAAATCTTGACAAATTAAAACAGAATAGAATGAGTCAAGATTAAATTCTGAATAAGGGTCGGATTTTGGAATGCAGTAGCACAAACTTTGAAGCACCTACCGAGTGTGCAATAAACAATAGGAAAAAACAATAAGAGTTTAGAGAAAAGAAAGATGCACACGAAATTTATAATAGATTGGTTTAGATTAAGTCTATGTCCACTCTTTTACACTAATAATCTACTGGTCAGATTTTACTAGATAGTTAATGACTGGTTACAATCAAGTTGTGTTGCTTATACCCAAGTGTTTCTACCCAAAGCTGGTGCTGCTTATACCCAAGCTGATAGGGCTCATTATCTTACACCAAAACACACACTTATAACACTATCAACACCTCTCACATGATTACAAATTTAAACTCACAGTATGTGATTGAAGTTCACTTAGATTTTGGAATTATAGGCTCTACATTTCGTCTCTTATAGGCTCCTTGGCTCTAGTATGTGGTTGAAGTTCGCTCAGGCTATGTAAGGGATTTCCCTAACATAACCAGACGATCTTTCTTCTTGATGCATCTGTTGAGAAATTGCGAGAACTGACACAAGGCAGATAATTTTCTAAGCAATACATATTCCTTTCCAAATGATCATTGGAGATCTTGTATAAACAACTTAGTGAGCAATGGTCAAAGCCATTCCATAACGGGTCCAAACAAGACGGAACTGGAAAATATAACGAGACGAGACAATGGAAAGATCCCGTAGATTAAAATCTATACATCGATTTGCACCAGAAGCTTAATGGGTTCGATTTCATGTTTGTCTCATTTAGCTATGGCGCCTGCTAGCGTGTTCGCCATCTTTTTCATGTCTTATTCTCAATTCGATGGAACAGACCATGTTTTGGTCAAGGGCCTCCGTCTTTCGTTTGTTTCACTGCGGAAAAGTCTGCTTGCGCCAATTTCATAGAAGGAGATGAATGCCCCCATTCATGCAGCTGGCGAAGCAGAAAGTCATTAGACGATCATGAGCTAGTTCCCTTCGCATGAATGCATGAGGCCATTCCATTCAATGCATGTAGTCCGTCCTTGTCCAGTGCATGCTCAATTTAAGAGCATGTGGCCAAATGTCATCTTCATGTGGCCGGCCCACGTTAAGTTATTTGGAGTTAGCGTTTGACCATGCTGCTTTGTTGGGCCACGACTCGGTTCATTCTCCTTCGGATTTTTGATGATGCATATTAGGACAAAAAGCAATCTCCAAGGTGAATATTTGTAAACCGCTATGTTAATGATGAATGAGTGAAAATGATATCAAAGGCTTCAATGTTCTTGTCGAGTCGAATCTCCCATGATGTAGCAAAAATAACAATTCCCTAAATTGCGATGAAATGTAGTGTGAAGCTTTTTTATTAAGAATCGACAGATTGAATCCCCAATTTCAGACATCAATGGCGAGTCCCCAAGCAAAAGCCATGTCTAGCTAGCGTGAGTAAACTAAACTCCATTCAACTCCATCCATCTCTAATCTCTATCGCCTTGATGTCCTAAATGGTATTCGGTTGTGTGACATCCCGATTTTCCAATTCTGGTTTCAATTAAATAAGTCGGGCATTTCATCTTCGTGTCTATAGCTTTCTTCTCTGAGTTGGCCACTCACGAGATAACTAGTCTATCAGGTGAAGCCGTTAAGGAATCTAAACGCAATAGACTTGAGAATTCGACCAGGAAACGACTGCTCGACCATACTAATCTGCAAGGGTCATTACGGCACAGACCGATTAGAGACCGGAGATAGGTCGATTCAACAGAACCATGTAATTCAGTGTGGGTGATTCCACCTAATTGCACAATTCTTGTTGATCGGCACTAGACCGATTTCTCTATCGTTTTGGTACCTTGCGTCCGTATTTGAAACCTCGAGATTTCTACGACAATCGAGAGTCGCCAATGTGTCGAAGATGCACTTTGTGGCTTGAAAATAATCAACCACAAGTCAATTGCACAGAAAATTCCTAAAAGCTAGCCGGTAGATTAGGACGCGCTAAAGTCGCGCCAAATTGAATTTAACCGTGAAATTGAACCCGATTACAGAAATTGGAAGTTCTGTCAAGTCACAATTCATTTTAGGAATGTCGACTCATCTCCAAAAGATTTTTCTACAAACCGAGATTTTTGGCGGAAAAGCAAAGTAATGCCGTTTTTGTTCGGGATTGTCAGAGGGCTGTTTTTAATCGAATCTTTGGGATGCAAGTTGGATCATTTGACGGGGAAATGTCATGAGAAGGCCGAGGACACATGGGTTGATTTAATTGAGCCTCAATTGGATGGAATTGAGTGAGAATTGATTGAATTTGATGCACAAATGTCTAAAATTCGTATGCCATGGGGCTAGGGACATTTTACACCTATTAACAAGCTTGTGGAGGAAGCTTGAGGAGAGAGAGTGGCTGAGGTCATGTGATGTCATGGTGGGGGCAAAGCCAATGAGAGAATGGCAAGTGTTGAGCTCTAAAGAGCCCAAGGAGACCCCCTTGCTCAGCAGCCTTCTTCTTCCTTAAATTGTGGCTTTCTCCATTGTTGTTGAAGGAGAGAAGCTCAGCAAAAACTAGAGAAACCGAGCAGCAACAGCCCTCCACCATCGCATGCCCATCGGACTCCATTTCCTCCCCTGTTTTCTCCTCGTTCCAGTTTCTGCTCCAGCTGACCTTTCGCCAAATATCCGAGTAAAAAGTTAACTTCCCGGTTGAATCAACGAACTCTCCACCCACCGTTGTCACGAGAACATCCAGCCCGTTCTGAAGCATCCCACCGCTCGCCGGAACGATTCTCCGGTCGTCCCGAAATCCTGAGAGAAGATGCCGCTCGCCGGACCGTTTGGTTCCGCCCTGCTCCGCCTGTTCCGCGTTTTCTTGCTGTTTCGCCCATTTCCGACCCTTCCTTTGCCCATCCCAACCTCCTATAAGATCCCCAAGACCCCCGGGAGCCATTGGTTGCCAACCACCCGCTTGCCGGAGCTCCGATCGGCCCGTTTTCACCGTTGAAGTTACTGGTTTCTTCTCTGCAGTTCAGCCCAGATCAGAAGCAGAAAACCAGAAAGCTGTGAGGTCTTCGAGGCCCGTTTTAGGTGTCTTCCCGGCCTTCGTTGGTGTCGCCGCCTTGAGGTTTATCGCCCTCCTTGGCGTCGCCTTCGCCGTGGACTCGCTGGAACGTTAATCCGGTGAGTTTATCCTCTAATTCTTGCTTAGTGAGTTAATGACGCTTAGGGGTGTTTAGATTAGTCTAATTAGGTTTATGTGATTAAATTAGATTATTTTAATGTAAATTAGATTAGTTGTGTGATTAGTTTAATGGATGTTTAATTAGGGCTAATTGTATGTTTAAATTAGTGTAATATAGTTTAAGCCCTAATTAATTATTTTTAATTAAATAATTATTTCGAATTTATAAATATTATTTTATTAAATTATATTATTATAAAATAATATTTAATTATTTAATTTTCGGAATTAAATTTAATTATTTAATAATTTCGAAAATTATGCCGGGATGGCCGGTTGTTAGAATTTCGAGCTGATCGCAGCAGTGCAGTCGGTTTGTGTTAATTGTATGTTTAAATTGAGAAAGTGAGTGATTGATGATTATGGTTAATTATTCCAAAAGTGTGGAATTGAGTGATATTGATGAAGTTGTGGTATTTAACTTGAAAATACCCGGTGTTGGCTTTTAGCACCGTAATTGGTTTGTATGACCAGTTTGAATCGATTGGATTGATTAATTGATTGAATTGAATTGAGATATGAGTTGGTTTATTATTGAATGATAAGCTTTGGTGAGCATTGGTTTATATATATGTATCCGCTTAGGCGAGCAATTATGATATACATATATATATTGCGGCAGCTTCTGGTGAGCTATAGTATACTATATTGAATATTGCGGCAGCTTCTGGTGAGCTATAGTATACTATATTGAATATTGCGGGAGCTTCTGGTGAGCTATAGTATACTATATTGAATATTGCGGCAGCTTCTGGTGAGCTATAGTATACTATATGAATATGGCGGCAGCTTCTGGTGAGCTATAGTATACTATATTGAATATTGCGGCAGCTTCTGGTGAGCTATAGTATACTATATGAATATGGCGGCAGCTTCTGGTGAGCTATTATATTATCTATCAGCTACAACTTTGGAAAGCATATGTCGTATTAACGACTGGTTTGGTAGACGGTATGAAAAGATAGATAATATGATTGAATTGAATCATTGCGAATGATTGAATTAATTGAATTGATAGACCGATATAAGTGTCGGTAGTTTCAGCTTGTATGAGCATTGCTTGAATATGAATTGTACTGACGTGCAGGAAAAGGACTGAGGAGAGGTAAGCCCTCTATCCTATTTGTGTGGCTAGAGCGCCCTGAGGCGTATTTTCTTCCTAATTGAGTTTTACAGGGTAGGACTCGCTGAGACATAGTCTCATCCCGGTTGTGGGATAATATTTCAGGTCCCTAGATGACGGTCGTGGAGGACCGGAAGTCCTGGAGTTCGGAAGGTGGAGGCTGAAGAATCGGGGAACGTGTCTGACAAGTTGGTCATAGGACAGTTCCCTAGTTGTTGAGCCTGTCTATTTTGTAGACAATCCAGTATTGTATATAAACCTATGTGTTTATAAGGAAGCTTGTTTGGTTGTGATTGATTGCCTGCTTTTCTATCCCAAGTTAAATGTTGTCAGGGGATTTGTTTCGCTTCCGCATGTGTAATAAAAATGAATGGGTCGGCGACGTGTCCTAGGAAGTCGCATTTCTATCGACCGCAGTGGGATGTGCGCTCGCTCGGAGGATCGGGGCGTGACAGGTTGTGGTCCATTTATCACATATAGAGCACTAAATCGAAGTTCAAAGTCGAGTATGTTATCTTGCTGTGCTTCAATGGGCGTCCATAAGATTTTTTATTTTTTTTAAGTTGATAATTTGATAATTCATTGATCATCCATAAGCTCCAAATGCTCTATATTTTTATAGGATAAAGTATACTAAAAGTCTTAACCTTATTGCAAAAGTGCAGTCAAGTCATAATGTAAATCAAATTGCTTTTAGATGCGGTAACTTTGCCTAATATTGTTAAGTCCATGAGAATACAATATCGTTACGTCACTACAGCATCCATTTAAACAAACATACAGGAGTTTCGAAACTCGGACCTACTGTATGCAAACTTTAGTAGAATATATACGGAATTATGTTCATTCATCATTGTTGTAACCATTCCCCTCTAAGTTGCACAAAGACCCGTCCCATTCTAAGCATCAAATCACCACAATGCCAAAGACCACAGTTCGCACCCATTGAGCGCATGCCTAATGCAGGACGACAAAGCAAATTTCCTATTATGTCCGAGCATATATACGGTTAAATTGAAACATTCAAAATTTCCACGAAGTAAATTAGTAATCGGTTCGAATTTAGGGATTGAATTAACTGCGGGCCCTGCCTTCTTCTCCATAACTCATAAAGTCTCCAACTTAACATTTACGACGTTTGGTCAAAGTCTTCCAAATTCGTGCTATTCCTTGGAAAATATCAGGGTCCCGGCAAGCTCCTGGTGCAGACTCGCCGCATTCTAAATTCGAAAATTTTCTTTCACCATTGATTTCTATTAAAAAAAAAGGGGAAAAAAGAAATTTAAATTTATAAAGATATATCTTTCAGAAAATTTAATATCAATGATAATCGTGGGAGAGACTCTGAGGGCATACAAAGTGGAAAATCTTTAAAGAATGCTGGTTTCATTCATAAGGCTGAAGTAGCTCAAAGAGCACGCAACTTTCATCAAACATGACTTCAGCGATATTAGGAATCCTTTTTGTGCTCATTCCACCTCCGCTCTGAAGCTCAGACCAGCGGCAGCTTAACCTTGGACTCCTCCTTAACAGCGGATGACAGGAACTCTTCCTGGCTATATGGTTCGACAAAATAGAGGACAAAACCATAGTATGTCGGCAAATGGCGATGATCTAGCATCCGGAGGTTAGAAAATCCAGGTGACCACCGACGGTGGACTATTGCTTGCTGACCCAAAAGGAAGAGAGCTGTGGTCTTCTAGCCTGACTGGCAATGGCGTAATGTATGCAGCCATGCACTACAAGGGGAACTTCATCCTAGCGAGCAGGAACCACGTCAAATTGTGGGATACATTCAGCCAACCGACTAATACGATACTGCCGACACAATGGTCAGATCAAGAGAATAAACTTAACGCTCACTACTCCGAAATGAATTACTATGCTGGGAGATTCCTTTTCATACTGCAAATCGACGGAAATCTCGTGCTATATGCCACTCCTAATGTCACGTCCCGATCCTCAGGCACGCACACATCCGTCTCACTTGGTCGATTACATGATGCGATATCCCAGGACAATGTATCGCCGACCCTTTCAATTTTAAGCACATGCGGAAGCAATTATAAATCCCCATACAAATAAACAATGGGATAGAAAAGCAGGCTATATTTTTCATATTGAAATTTATAACCAAACCTTTATACATAGCATTAGACAGAGCACTTCACAAACTATTCGCAACTTCAGAGTCTCACTCTATCTACACATATACAAAAGGGTTCACAAAGAGATGAGATTTCAATCCTCGTCTAAGTCATACTCGAGATCATCCTGATCCTCCTCTGATTCCTCTTCACTCAGATCATTCTCTTCCTCAATTTCACCTGCGAGTTCTCCTTCACAAATTCCTCCTCCTCAGCTCCTCGTCGGGATCCTGAAATGTTTTCCCCAAACTGGGATGAGACTACGTCTCAGCGAGTTCTACCCCACTAAGCCCGATTAGTAAACTATTATACTAAAGGCTGCCTAAACACGCATAGCTCAGAAGACGTACCTTAGCATCAGATCCCACCTGCAAGTCAGTACAATTTACAATAGACACTCAAGCAATCATATCACCGATCGAAGCATCGATCAAATCGACCTAGTCGATTACAAGCCAACAAGACCACTCACGGTCATTTCCATTCAGTCAATCAATTCACAACATCAAATCAAAACAATGATCAATCGACCTCGTCGATTACATGTCAATTGGACCATTTCTAGGTCAATGCAATTATTCCATCTCAATCATCAATTACGAACTACGATCCTCATATCACATCTTAAGCAAAGGTGGAAGACACAGCCCACCACTCGACAACATTCAATATTTAATTGCTTTACGGTCCCACTCGACCACTTTCGATACTCAATGGCTTTACGGTCCCACTCGACCACTTTCGAAATTCAATGGCTTTACGGTCCCACTCGACCACTTCCGATACTCAATACACAGAAATACGGCCACGTAGGCACAATCTACGCCACACGGGCATGATCAACTATCGCCACACGGGCATGATCAACTATCGCCACACAGGCATGATCACTTATCGCCACACAGGCATGATCAACTATCGCCACACAGGCATGATCACTTATCGCCACACAGGCATGATCAACTATCGCCACATAGGCATGATCAACTTTCAACAATTTACGAGCATTCTCTAAGACAACCTCTTCGCCAAGATGACATAATCAACCACTGAATACACGTGCATTTTCTAGGTGATATTCCGATTCACCGAGCCCACGTATTTCCTTTCAGGTGATAACCAATACCCAACGATTTCTCAATCAAATAATTAAATCAACTCAACAAAGCATTATAACCGTTGACTAACATACTTGGCCATTTACAAATCAACAATTCAATCTCAATTAATTTCAATCAATTTAGGGTAATTCCCTAAAATATCACAATTTATTCAATTCCATACAACGTGGAGCTCAAATAAATAAACGGACTGCGCCACGACGATCAGCACGAGATTTCGGTCGTTGGCCATCAAAATCTTAATTTCTGAAAAATAAATAATTAATTAATTAATTTCGAAAATTAATTATTAAATATTAAAAATTCTGTTTAGTTCAAATCAAGATCCAATTAAATAAACGGACTTCATCACGGTCATCAGCATAATTTTCTGGTCACGGGCCATCCCAGTTAAATTTTCAGGAAATAAATAAATAATTAATTAATTCCGAAAATTAAATAATTAATATTAAAAATTCAATTTAGCTCAAAATAAAGCCCGATTAAATAAACGGACTTCACCACAGTCATCCGCATAATATTCCGGTTCCGGACCATCTCCCTTGAATTTTCGGAAAATAAATAATTATTTAATTTATTTCCGAAAATTAATATTTAAATGCCCAAAAATCTCACTTAGGCCCGAATCCTTAAATTGAAGCTCAATTAGGGGTCCGAAAATTCCCGAGACACTCCCAATAAATAGTAGACCACGTCTACTTGTTAATTGCACAATCAATTTATCTAAATCGCATCATAATTGACTAATAATTGCTAATTACTTCTAATCTAACAACCTAAACATAATTAATTAAAACTAAACCAACCTAAAGCATAATTAGCCAACTAATCCAGGATTAGTGAGATTACTCACCAAATTGCGCGCAAATCGGATCAATCCGACGGCGGCGACGCGAGGAACGATTGTTCCCAAAGCATGGCTCGGGTTCGGGGCCCGGAAACGGCCCAAAAGCGAGCCCAAAGTGCTGGAAACCCACTTCGTGGGTCTGCTGGACGAAGCTGATCGGGACTGCTCCGGCGGCTAGGGCGGCAAGGGGAAGCCGACGGAGGGCGAGGGGGTCGCGGAGGTGGTCCGGCGGGGCTAGGCGGTGGCCGAAGGTGGCCGGACGGTGGCTGGTCGGTGCGGAACAGAGGCGAAACAGGGCTGGGCCGAGCTGGATCACGCGGCCTGGGCACGCGCGGACGGCGGGACGACGGCGAGCGGCGGGCGCTCGGGCGCGGGCGTGCGGGGCGGCGGCGGAACGGGCGGCGACGGCTTCGGCGAGCTCCTCCGCTCAAGCTTCTCCTTTCTGGTTTTTCACGAACAAGAGGGGAAGAAGAAAGGAGTTGGTTCGGTCACGTGGGGTGAGGGAGGAGAGAGAGAAGAGAGAGAAGGAAGAGATAGGGGGTTTTGACTAGTCAAATGGGGAGAGAAGAAGAAGCCAAATTGAATTTGGCAAGGGGTAGGCGGTCGGTGGGGGAGGGGATTCGCACGAGGGGGAGGGGAGAGAAGAGAGAGAAAAGGGAGAAAAAAGAAAAAGAAAGAAAAGAAGAGAGAGGGAGAGAAAATAAATAACTAATATAATACCACATGGTATTATTCTTTTCTTTTCTCTTTCCCTTTCTATTTTCTTTTGGTCTTCAATTTTTCTTCCGATAATTTCTTTCTTGAAATTTCGGACTCGTCAATAAATTGACGAGCGATGAGACAGGATCCTAAAAATAAGAATTATGACGCGCTTAAAATTCGATTCCCGAAATCGAGTTCAATTTCGTGGTTAAAAATCTGTCAGACGTGATTTTAGTCCAATCCAACAAATTGAGTAGCTTTTAGGGATTTTACTGCAGATACATCCCTTAACGGCTTCACTCAATAGGTTAGTTAACTCGTGAGTGATCAGCTCAGAGAAAAAGGACCGTAAACACGTTGACGAAATGCCCATTTCACTTTATCGAAACGGGGTCGAATTTCAGGATGTCACACCTAACCCGCTAGTTGTCTCAGATGCATATTGGGCTACCATCATCGTAGGTATTGGCTTGTGGTTGATATATAATCAAAGTGGTCAGGTCTACCTCATGTCTAGGAATGGAACTGTACTCAATATCCTCACCTCAGACACAATTTGAACCAGTGGATTTTACCAAAGAGCAATCCTTGAATACGGTGGGGTCTTCAGGCAATATGTCCATTCTAAGATGGCAAATTTGAGTTACTGCTTGGCAACGGGCTGGTCGATGGTCTCTTTTGTTAGGAAAATCACTTGGGTTGTTTTGAAGATGACAAAACATATCAAAAGGTTACTAATGTATTTAATGATTGAGTAACAAATTATGCAAATGATAGAGCATGTTAAGTATATTATCAAAGATTAGACTCGGAAGAACCAAAAGATAGATTTTATGCTGAAGTTGAACTTATTCATTTGTGTCTAGACTTTAAGACTAAATATGTTCAAAAACAGACTCTAAGGATGAATATGTTCAGACTTATGTCCTCACGATACCATAATGAAAGTAGTAATTTACCGACATAAGCTTGCTTTTAGCTTAATGAGAATAGAAATTTTTATGTAGTTACCAAATGTGTTGTTTTCTCAAAAATTGTTCCAGAGGATAGAAATAAAAAAAGACTATTTCTAAAAGAAATTGTTCTCCGGAATAGAAGTATTACTAAGCATATCCTAAATGGATTTGACATTAGCGTGTCCTTAAGAACCAACACTAGCCATGGCGGCAAAACGAAGTGGTCAAATGCAAAAATTGATGGAGACGATTCTCGAGAATGATTTCTCTTCAATTTTTCCTTTTTTCCTATTTTTATTTCTCTAAATTTTCAAAAACAATTGAATATATTTTAATTGCAACATACAACATATAGCTTTAAATATCTTCTAAAATATATATATATATAGATATATTTAAAATTGGTTGACGTGACATTCACATCAACGTCTCTTCTCTTGAACAACAATGAAAAACCTACGTCAATTTTTTCAATAGTTAAATTTAATAGAGTTAACAGAGCGATTTGTGCAGAATATATGCACAATTATGTTCATCCATCATTGATGTATCCATTCCTCTCCAAGCTTGCACAAGACTCGATTGCAGTCTAAGCAGCAAGCATTAGATCACCCCAACGCCACGGTTCCCAGTCACATCCATTGACTGCATGCATTCTTGATGCGAAACACCACCGCAAATTTCCACGTACAACGCGCATTGAAACGTTCAATTTCCACGAAGTGACTTGTAATCGCTTTGATTTCCTCAGGAATCAAATCCTTGTGTTTTGGTCCATAAAATATTTTCGACTCAAAAAATATTCTCCTCTAAACCTAAAAGATGTTTCGGTCAAAGTCTTCTAAATTCGTCTGTTTCTCCTTAGGAAATTTCTGGGTCACGGCCAAAGCTTGATGGCCCTGCCCAAGCAGACGTGCCTTTATCTAAAGAAAAATAAATGAGTGACTGTTTTTAATCTACTGTGAGAATAATAGTCTATCCTGGATCACAAAACATCAAATAACAATTAATTATGAATTATTGTGGGCCTATATTTTTAAGAATCTGTGACTCACAACAAGTTATTATTCTCACAAAAGCCTAAAAACCGTTATGCTAGCAAAATCCTTATCTAAATTTCTATATACAAGGAAATTAAGAAACACGCCTACTCCCGTGCACGACACTTTTCTAATATGATTAATATTTATAAATCTTGTTGATAATATCATGTAACTTGTCGGTCCAAGTTCCAACCAACTACTCATAATCTACGGACAATGTTAGCAATTTGCCAACATCAAATGCAAGAGTAAATTATTACCTTTCTTAAGAAATTATCATTCAATATAAAAACTTGGTAGTGAAATTAGTAACTTAAGAGTGAATTTGATAAATTACCATCATAGGTCTCGCTACAAGTTGGCAAGTTACTAACAAAGCATGGAATTTGCCATTGGAAATATGACCTTGGTTATTAACTTATTATGGAAATAATTAACTAAACCGTTGTCCATAAGATTATATTAAGTTCTTGACTTGATACTTCATTGATCCTGTATGATCTCTAAAGGCTCTATATTTTTATGGGATAAGTGAGCAAAAAGTCTTAAAAGTTATTGGAAAGGTGGTCAAGTTTAAAACTTTCAAAAATTGCAATCTTGTCTTAATACTTGTCAAATTATTTCTATTAGCTCCATTTAATTTAGCTAATAGAAAAAGCTATATGATTTTTCTTCTTTTATTGTCAATTTTCCAAGAAAGAGGCGCTGATGAGGTTGCCACGTTAACCATGTCACTAGTTATGGTTGTGAAGCGAAGTAGCCAAACGCAAAAGTCGATGGAGGCAAATGCCCTTCTCGAAACTATTTTTTTCTTTTTTTGGTTTTTCCTTCTTCTTTTTTCCAGATTTTTATTTCTCTAAAATTTCGAAAACAATTATTTACTTAATAATTTTAACATAGAAAATTTGGCTTTTAATATATTTTAATATAGTTTTTACTAAAATGGATGATGTGGCAACTACATCAACGCCTCTCTTTTTGAATAACAATGAAAAACCATTTTAGTTTTTTCCGCTAGCCATATTGGAGGGAGAAAGACTTGATTGCATAATTTTGACAAGTTTTAAGACTTAATTGCACTCTTATGAAAGTTTTAATACTCGATTACATTTTTGCAATTAATTTGATGATTTTTATTGTTGACACCTAAATTTTGACTAATCATTTAATAATTAATTGCATGAAAATTTAGGGATTAATCTTTAACCCCTAAGAAAAAACAAGTAGTAAAATTGCATTTTCATGTAGTCGCATTTGCATCGATACTAAAAGGCAACAAGACGCAGCGGCTCGTGGTCGATTACATGCACAAAAAGACGGTTTCTCTCCACTGGTCTGAGCACGCAAAAGAGCGAAAGTCAAAAAAAAAGAGGAAGGAAGTTCTTGCACGTCCGTTGTCTCTCCCTCATTAATGCATGCGCATGCACGCACAAATTCGGCGGACGTGCGGACTCTAGAGGAACCATTAGAGAAGCAAAATGAGCCCATGAAATAATATTATATAATATGCTCTCTCTCAAGTGTGGGTTATCAGGAGAAGCAACGAGAAATTTGCTGAAGGAGGAAGCAAATAACAAACAAGAAAAAAGTCAAAAGTTGCGGCTATCCTATAGAAGGGAGGGACAAGTAGCCGTATAAGAAGCCCCAAGCATGCAGAAGAAAGAAGAATCCATGAACGTGCATTTTCTCCCCCCCTCATTAATGCATGCACATGCACGCATGGAATGGGGGACGTGAAAATTCTACAAAGTCTGCAAGAAGATGGGCTCACAATTTTATAATATTTTAAAGTGAGTTGTTGCAAGGAATTCTCTCCTCCCTGGAGAGCAAATCGGTTGAAGAAGAAAGAAGCTCCTGCACGTCCATTGTCTCTTGCTCATTAATGCATGCACATGCAGGCACACAATTCGGCGGACGTAGGGAGCCTCAAAGAAGCAAGATGAACTCATAAAATATTATAAAATAGGTGGATTGTCAGGCGGTGGCCACCATATTTGAAAAAAAGAGAATCAAACTTGAACAAGCAAGGAAAAGTTGCGGCTGCCTCCTGTTCACCTGTTGCCTATAAATAAGCGAGGAAAGAGTGAAGTCAGGGGGAGGAGAACGAAAAAAATTGACTGAAGAGGTTTTGCGAGAGCTATTAAAAAAAGAGAGAGTCCGTAGAGAGACAGAGGAGTGGAGAAAAGAAAATTCACTCGAGGGGTCTGTGAGGGGAGCGAAAGAGCTGAAAAAAATATTCATTGTGAAGGGGCTTCTCTTTCGGACAAGAAAAATGTGAAGTCAGGGGGGAGGAGATTAAAAAAAGAGAAAAAGCAGAAAGAGAGACTGCAGAGAGTGAGACGTGAGAGAGAGACAAAAAAGAAGTGACCGAACAGCAGAAAAAAAAAGAGAAAAAAAAAGAAGAAAAGACCCCTACTGTTCATCTTCTTCGGGAGTTCCTCGCTGCTGCTGGTCGCCCGGCGCTGCATCCGCCCACCCGCCGCTTTCCTCCTTCCGGCGAGCTCCATGCCCGCCACCAACGCCTGCTGCTGCCGACTCCCTCCTTCCGGCGAGTTCCGAACGCCGGCGCCGCTGTAGTTCCGTGCCTTCGCTCGCCCGCCTCCTACATCTCGAAGCCACGAGCGACGCCCGCAAGCTGCAACACCTGTCACTGAGTCCTGCCCGTCGCTGCGCTCGCTGTTACACCGCCACAGCTGCTGACTTGCGGTTGCTGGAACCTCGAGCGTCACCGCCACTCCCGGGATCACGAAGAGCCACGCCTCCGTTCGACCTGCTGCTGGTCCTCCTGCTGCAACCGTCCCGAACGCGACCTGCAGCAGCCCGTGAGCCTCCTCGCCGCACCACCGCGCCCGTTTGTCATTCTGCATCACCGCTACACGAGCTCTCGACCTGCACCAACGCCCGACGCCACTGCTCTCCACCGCCACTCAATCCCTCGCGAGATGAGCAGCACCTCCGCAACGGCCCGTCACCGCACCGCAGCACCTCCACCGGCGACCCAGCGTCCAGAGCCCACGCCGACGCCGCCCAGAGCTGAAGACCAGCAACCCGACGCTGCAACCCAAGCCGCTCCACCCAGCCGACGCCAGCAGCCGCCAGCTCGCGCCGTCCACAGCAACCAGCATCCATCACCACTCCGCCTCTCCCTGCTCCGCCCGAGCCCGAGTCGACGCCGAGTCGCCCCTGCCGAGCCGCTCTATCCTTCGCTGCAGCACCTCCGTCTCCCTCGCTGCGACCCAGCGCCAACGACCACCTTGCTTGCCTTTCTTCGAGCACCACCGCGCCGCAACCCGACCACCTACTGCTGACCACTGCGCCGCCTCTGCTAGCCTAGCGACTCTACTCCGCTTGACGAAGCCGCTGCTGTGCAGATCCGAGTCTCACCCGAGACTTCCGTCCGAGTGCCGCTGCTGTTTCGCCCGAGTCCGCTGCTTCCAACGCCGCCGGTCCGCCCTCGCCTGAGCTCCGACGACTACGCCCACTCCGACGGTGACCCCCACCAAAAGCCGCACGAGCCCAAGCCTTGCGTGGAAAGGAAAAGAAAAAAACAAAAGGGGAACATTAGGTAGTTTTTTATTATTATTATTATTTTTTTACATAGTTTATAGTTTGTTTTTATATAGTTTTTTTTAGTGTGGTTATTCACTAACGCATGATTGAAATTCCAATGTGAAACGACCCCTCAAATTAGGGATTAGGAGTTCGATTTTCGCGCTCGAAATCTGAGTCACGATCTCTTACAAAATCGACAATCCAATCTCATGCCCGAGATTCGATTCGCGATTTAATTTAAAATTGACCAACCCGATCTCATGCACGAGATACGGTTCGTCAATTTTGGGTATTAATCTTATCTCGATTGGATTGGATATGGGGTTATTTGAATTAACTTTTGTTTTTGCATGACAAAAAAAATGCAAGTTAGATTAGGGCTAGGGTTAGCGTATTTAGTTATTTCGTTTTTATAAAAAATAAAAAAAAATCCAAAAAATGCATTCAGGATATTAGTTTTTTTAGAATTGCACGTGTCAATTTAGAATAGGTTTTTTGATTTTAAATTTTTACAACAGAAAAAATCCCAAGAAAAATTAGTTAATTTAGGATGCTAGTTTTTGTGTAGGTTGCATAATAGGTTTTTTTAAATGCATGCTTTAGAAGAGATAACATGTCCCTTTAATTTTCACTCTAGTAGTTTTTTTAGTGTTTTTTAATTACGGATTTTCATAAAAAAATCATCACGCATTTTAGAATAGAATTGCATGTCTCATTTTAAGATTAGATCAGTTTGCATCTTAGGTTAGAAATTGATAGATTAAAATAACGTCTTAGTTTAAATTAGGATTTAGCATGACTTAATCCTAAGTTTAAATTGGATGGAATTTTAATTTAGCTAGGTAATTTTTGCATTTTTCTTAATTTCGAATATCATGAAAAATACAAAAATTTGTCTTTAGATAAATTAGTTTCAATTTTTAGGATAAATTGCATTTTTAGGAATAGAAATATCATGTGCACGTCATGTAGAATTAGGTTCATACAATCAAAAATTGCCTGTCATTATAATCATGACATTTTGATTTGCATATTTAATTATGGCATGTTCATTAAGAAAACACAAAAAAAAAAAAAAGATTTTACTCATGTCATGTAGTTTAGAACACATTGTCACGCCATTTCATGTTAGATTAAATGAATTGCATATTGCATGATTTTCATTAAATAAGTAAAAAAAAAAAAAAAACTGCGTGTTAGAAATCATATTTAGGACTGTGGATATGAATTCTGATCTAATAATGCAGATACTTTCGTTGCTATGACGTAAGTCCTGCAATTTATTCATCGCTTTCTTGGGTGTTAAATTGGTGGTTTGCGCACCCGCATGATCACCTCACATGTTAGGAAGATAAATTAAAATCAAATTCAAGCTGCCTGCAAAATATTTTTTGAAATAAAAAAGAAAAGGTACCGAAAGGGCGTTAGAGAAATCTAGCGTAATTAAGTCCCCAAACTCATTTAATCTATGGTTCGTAGGAGTGAAGTAATTCTCCCATTACTTTAGTTGGGTTTCTAATCGACCCACCCAAAATAGATTAGTGGCGACTCCATGATGAAAATCTTTTGCATATTAAGAACTTGACCCTAAGTCGCGAATTGGTATGGGCTTGGGAGAGCCCGAGTTAAGTCTAGGCTTAACAATCCATTAGCCGAACCCTTAGGTGGTCCAACCCGCTTCGGGGAGGTCGCGACAGCTTGGCGACTCTGCTGGGGACTTGAGTTAAAACTCTTAGTGGACTTAGGCCAATTTTTCTTTTCTTTTGAAAAATGTTTTTGTTTGGCAGCAAGGATTCCAGGTACGCCCCTAACATTTAAGGTGTTAAATGTTCTCGCAGGATGGGAGGTATAAGGGGAAGTGTTTGCTAACCTTTGTTTTGCAGGGAGGTGTAGGAATGTATGGTTTATTTTCATGAACGAAGCGTTGTTTGATATAAACTGTTGTGCATGCCTATGCATTTACACTACACTATTGCACACACAACCCGCCGCCGGACCTAGGCCGCATAGGATCATCTAGGATGGTATTGAGATGGATATCACTTCAACCGCATGCCCGCGGTACGAGTCGCCCATCTCAATCCCGAAGTTTCTTTTCTGGTGTCAAGAGTACCCACCTGGGTTCGCATGCCCGCAACCCAGGACGGCTCTTTGACCAAGCCGAAGTCATGAGGACCCGACTTAGTTCGCACGCCCGCGGCTAGTCTGATCATTCTTGTGGCTTCACTTTGTTAAGCCTGATAGATTAGAAATCGAGCCACTTACCATGCGCATGTCTATGTGATTGCCCTTTGTTTATTGGTAAAGTAAGTCTTCTAAATTCGCACTCTTGCAATCTACTTACTTTATTATATCATTTTGTCGGTCCATGGCATTAGGATTGTCCTGAGTCTTGATCAATATACAATGGGAATACCGGATATTCGAATTATTCTCCCTCCAAAGGAAGAGCTTAGCGCATGGTGGGACAAGTTAGACCAAGCTGGTCGTCAATTTGTAGAGTCGCACATTAGTCGACTACTTCCATTACTGCGTGTCAACATCCACGGCGGCCTCATCCAAGCACTTGCTCATTGTTGGTGCCCTGAGACTTCTACTTTCATCTTCGGCGGTAAGCATGAACTCACGCCCACCTTGGAAGAGTATAGCATTGCCATAGGAAAACCTTTGAAAGCTGAATTAATTAGCCCACCTATCGGAATAGACCCCGTTGTAGCCTTATCCGATTTTCTGAGAATTAAGGAGGACAATGTAAGAAAGGTTTTAAAAGCTCACCGCAATACATGTCATTTATCTTTTCTAAAAGAATGTTTTGAAAATGGCAATTCATTTCAAATGCGAAGGGTTTTCCTTTTAGCTTTCTTTGGGTTTATACATGTCATATTGATTGATGAGATGAAACGTGATAGGATTTGTGGAGCTTAGGAGTCAAAACAGTTATGTAAACGTTAACATTATAATAACACTTGCTATGGATAGTTATCTTTTTTTTTTCTTCTTTTTCTTTAGTTTGTCATTCATTGATGTTGTGAAACTTAATTTCAATATCAATGAAATGATCTTGCGCTGCTTGTCTATTTTTGTTGTTTGTTATGGATTCCGCTTTTACTTGTTGCTGCTGCTGTTGGTGTTCTGTGGTAGTAGCTGGAGTGCTGGTGTGGCTGGTGGTGGTGGATGGTGATGTTTGGTGGTAGTGAGTTTGTTGTTGGGGTGCTAATGTGGTGGCTGGGGTACTGGTGTGGCTGGTGGTGATGCCCGGTGATTATGGGTTTGTGTTGGGGGTTATAGGCTTATGTTGCACCTATACCTGGTACAAGTGTGCAGTTTGCACATCTTACACCATGTGTACTGGTGCAAGCTAGTACAAGGCTCAGCTTGCACTAGTACCTTGTGTAGCAACACCACCAGCATGGTAATGGCTGGAGCACCTAGTGTGTAGTGTGGCTAGTGGTGATGGTTGGTAATGCAGCCGGTGGTGGTGGTTGGCGCAATTTTTAGAGAAAACTCACAAAAAAATTGGCACTTAACTGGTTAAATTCTAAAAAACTTGGCACTTAACTGTTCACTTTAATAATAACTTGATACTTAAGTGATTATTTTTTTATCGCAACTAGCACTTAAGTGATTACTAAATACAACTTATGGCACTCGGGTAATCACTCATGTTTGTCTTATGTATATGTTGGTCTGTATCAAAACAGAGAAGATGATGGTAATTTATCTTATGGCAACTCCATATGACAACACAAACAACAACAAAGCCACAATGATCTTGTGGAACAACACAAACTTCTTCGCATCTTTCAAAATGAAAAAAGTCTACGTTTAATCCAGAACAACACAATTTTTAACTATGGTAGTTAGAGAAACTTTTTCTCATTTTCAAGTACTTTACATTTCATCATAAAGTACAATAGATAACAAAGCAACACCATAATAAATGCTTGGTAACACTTTCGTTCAATTTTCATCATTGAAACTTCATTCTTGAAAGGTTTAGTTGAAGATGCTTGAGCGTGCATTGAGACTTCATTCTTGAAAAGTTTAACTAAAGACGCTTGAGCTTGCATTGAGTCAACATCGTCCAAGTCATCCACGAACATAGATGGAGATTGCTGTCTTTTATGAAGTAGATCCAATATCACTTCTATGGCTCGGTCAGAGAACTTCGCATCAACCCATTTGAAGTATTTACACTTCGATGCTTCTTTATATCGGGCGTATTCCTAAAATCTTCTCCTAGGATTGATTCGAGTCCACGATGTTCTTCTTGGACTCGATAACTCACAAAAATAGAAATGCTGGCCTTCTCTTTCGCTTTGGTGAGAGGAAATTGAGGCGCAGTTGCGAGTCCTGCTCTCCATTTCCAAGATTTGATGAAGGAATTTTGGGCAAATGAAAATTAGGGTTCGAGACTTGGATTCGAGCACTTCAGTAGAGATTTTGGACGATTTAGGGTTTTAGATTTGGGGCATTTGGGGAGACGACGTCGTTTTTGGAAGATTTTCGGCTTTTTTTATGCAGACGATATCGTTTCTGGTGAGTTACAGCCGACTCAGCTCTCCGGCGAGCCACGTAGGTAATAAAAAATAATAAAATATTGCCACGTAAGATTTCCAGCAAGGGTCACCGGAGGTGGCACTTAAGTGTCCCACTAGGAAAAGAAAGTGGCACTTAAGTGTACCGTTTTGAAGTTATGGCACTTAAGTGTCCTCCCGTGCTAAGTGTGACATCCCAAATTTTCAATTCTGTTTTTTTTCTGAATGAATCGGGCATTTCATTGACGTGTCTATAGAGCTATTCTCAGAACTAATCATTCTTGAGATAACTAGACTATCTGGGGAAATTATTAGGAACTTTAAGCCAAATAGACTTGAGAGTTTGACCATGAATTGGCTTCTTGACTGTGCTCATCTTTAGAGGCCATTGCGGCACAGTTAAAAATCGATTTAAGACCAGAGATAGATCTGGTCGACTGAGATGTGTGGCCGATCGTGGGTGACTCCACTAAATTGGAAAATTCTCGTCGACCGACACTAATATGATTTTACTATCATTTTGATACCCTGTGTTCGTATTTGAATCCTCGAGATTTTCACGACAATCAAGAGTCGCCAATGAGTCGAGTGGGTTCATAGTGGCTCGAAGAAAATCGACCACGGGTCATTTGCACTTAAAAATATCTGAAAGTTACCCGGTAGCCTAGTTCACGCTAAAAACGCATCGAATGGAAATTAACCGTCGATTCGAGTCCGATTTCAGAAATTGAAGTTCGGCCATGTCACAATAAATTCTAGGAGTATCGACTCAGTCTCAAAAGATTTTTCAGACACCTGATACTTTTTGGGAAAAAGTCGTCACCGAGTTGTTTTAGTGCAGACAATGTTGAAGATGATCTTTGGTTGCAAAATTGAGAAGTATGATGGATTTTGTGATGAGGAAAATTATCAATTGAATTGTGGAGGCCAAGTGAAAGTGAATCAAGAGAGAATGGTTGTGCAATTGAAACCATCTCCCTCAAATTCGTGTACCCCCACCTAGCCGCAACATTTGGACCACTTTGTCTTCTAGAAGAGGGTGTCATGGTGGATCATTGAAGACCAAGTATATATGCATGGCCTAGAATGATTTGTGGGAGATATTTTGTAAAATATCAAGCCAAAGCCCCCCCCCCCCCCCCCCCCCCCCCCCCATTTATCTCTCCTCCTCCCTTCCGATCGTGGGAGCCATCCACTTCGCTACCTCCGTTTTCTGTTGAGTCTTTCTTTCGCTCGAGTATATCCTTGGACGAACTGCTGCTGCATTTTTTTTCATCTTCGTGCCCCCTCCGCCGAAACCTAAGCTGCCACGACCATCTGTCCACCGAAACTCCACGCATCCACCAGCAGCTGTTCCCTCTCCTTCGCATGTCCAGCAGTAGGCGTCCACGAAGCCGCAGAGTCAACCTTCGCTCGTGAAGCCTCCACCGTTGACCCATCAACTTCGTTGAAGCTGCCCACACGTGTCACCAGCTCGGCCAGTAGTCCAGCGACATCATTCTCCACCGCCAGCAGCGAAGACCACAGCCCCTTCACACGTGTCTTCAAGTTCCAGCGGCCCACGATTGAAACTGCGTCTCCCTTGGTCAATCCAGTAAAGTCTCTGGCAAAACTTCTCTCGATTGTTGACCGCTTGAAGCCACGACTCCACCGAGTTTGGTTGGCCACTCATGCCACACCAACAGAGAAGCCGCAGGAACGGAGGCAGTCAACCACGCCATCCACCGAAGACCAAGACTCCCTCACGTTGCCAGGCGTCCGCCATCGTCCACGAGCGGCTTCCGTCTTCAATCTTCTCCAGCGATTTGGGCCATGTCTTCAGTCTAGCACTTTCAGCAATTCGAGCCCAGCAAGATTCAGTCCAAATGAGGGCCATTTCAAGCCCGCAAGAGTCCAACAGCCCAGTCTTTTTCTAGGCCCAGTTTCCAGCAATCAATTAAAGTCCAGCCCACAATTTGAAGCTCAAGTAAAGTCAGTCCAGAAATTCAGCAGGCCCAACCCAGCTTGGGTCTAGCCCAAAAGCAAGAAGAAATCTCAGTTGGGCTGAGATTTGTTGGGCGAAGTCCAAGGCCCGGTCCAAGCCCGCCGGTGTTGTCGAAAGTCTGATTTCGGCCACCGTCGCGTCGCCGTCACGGTGATCCGGTCTTTGCTCATATCAAGTGAGTTTTACTCACTAATGCTCTATTAGTTTGCTAATTATGATTAGGGGTTGGTTAGATTTAATTAAATGCAATTAAGTGGTTAGATTAGTTTAGATCAATTAAATTAGAGACTTAATTATGCATGTTAGGTGGTTAAAAATAGACATTAGCAAGTAGGCATGCCATGTTATTTATGGAATGAGTCTCGGTAATTTTCTGGGTTCGTATCGGCTTCCAATTAGGCTATAACGGGCCTAAGTTGGATTTATTGCATTTATTTAATATTTTTTGTAATTATTTAATTATTTATTTATTTTCCGAAAATTAGGCTGGGATAGCCGACAACCGAAGTTTTGTGCTGATTCCAATGGTACTTTCTGTTTATTTATTCGAGCATTAGATTATGAAATTTTAGTGAAATTGGTGAATATGAGAATTTATCCCAAATTTGGGAAAATGTCGATACTTGAAAGGAAAGTAACTGTGTGAGGTTGTGAGTTCGAGAAAAAATTGCCAGGTGGGGCCGTGATGCCAGCAAGTTGAGAAAAATTGCCAGGTGGGGCCTTAATGCCACCAAGTCGAGAAAAATTGCCAGGTGGGGCCGTGATGCCACCAAGTCTAGAACATTTGCCAGGTGGGGCCGTGATGCCACCAAGTCTAGAAAATTTGCCGAGTGGGGCCGTGATTCCACTAAAAATAAATTATGCCTATAGGGTCGTGATTCGGAGTCAAGAATGAAGAGTCGAGATGACCATGTAATGGTTTTGATGACATATAATCGACTAGGTCGATTTGATCGATGCTTTGATATATGATGTGATAGCTTGGGTGTCTAGTTGATCTGTGCTAATATGCAGGTGGGATCTGAGGCCAAGGTAAGCCCTCTGACTCATGATGTGCTTAGGTAGCCCTCAGGGCGTATTTTCTTACTAATCGGGTCTTAGGGGGTAGAACTCGCTGAGACATGGTCTCATTGGTTATTGAATAACCATTTCAGAACCCTAAGGAGAAGCTGAGGAGGAGGAACCTGAAGAGAAGAAAGACTTTTGAAGAAGTTGATGATCCAAAGAGAGATTTTGAGTATAACCCAGATGTGGATTGAGATCCCATCCCTTTTGTGAACCCTGTCTTAGTGTAGATAGGTGTGAGACTTTTATGCTGTAAATAGTATTATAAATATACTATAAGTTGTGCTGTTAATAAAAGTGTGGTTGTGAATTTCAATATGAAAAATATGGCCTGCTTTTCTATCCCATTGTTTTATTGTCTGGGGATTTATAACTACTTCCGCATGCGTAATAAATAGAAAGGGTCGGCGATAGTTAGTCCTAGGATATCGCACTTTAATAATCGACCAAATTCAAGGATGGGCGCGTCCCCGAGGATCGGGGCGTGAGACTAAGTTATGGTACTTGGGCTGTTCTTTTGCTCCGATTCAAACGAACTTTCTTCTCGATTGATCTGTTGAGAAATTGCACGCAGTGACAAAAGAAAGACAATACTCTAGGCATACATATACCTTTCCAAATGATCATTGGAGATCTTGTATAAGCCACTCAGCAAGCTACTGTTAATGCCATTGGACAATGGGTCCAAACTGGAGGAAATCGAAAAATATACCAAGACAATGGAAAGACCCAGAAGATCCAAATCTAGCATCGATTTGCATCAGAAAATTGAAAGGTTCGATTTCATAGTTGTTTTTGTCAGCCATGGGGTCTGCCGGCTAGTTTGCTATCGTTCTAATGTCATTTTTATTCAACAAAACGTACGATATTTGGGTCAAGGTCTTCGTCTTTTGTTTGTTTCACTTTGGAATGGTCTGCTTGCGCCAATTTATAGAAGTAGATGAATGCCCTTAATGCACCAGGTGAAGCAAAAAAGAAATTATTCGGATATGATAAAAAGTTTAAGAGGAAGGGAGATCACTCCGTGTTAAGGCTAGGGCATAACACGGGTTTATAAAGTTTTATAATGGATTTACAGATTGCCTAGCAAAGGGGACTGTCGGTAGTGGGGATTTCAACCCCAGCATGCTGCGCAAAGAGTTCAAATCTTACTAGCGGCGAAGTAGAGATTTATTGCACATAAACACCGTAAAAATTCGAGGTGTCTCTTGTTACTTAAAAAAATCTCCAAGGTGGAAAAACGAGGTGAGGAAAATGATGTTGAAGGCTTCAATTTTCTCGCCAATTTGAACTCCCATGATGCAACAAATACCACAATCCCCTTAACTGCGATGAAATGTAGGGAGAAGCATGACGGTTAGTTGCTAAGGGTTAACAAATTAAATCCCTAATTTTATGAAAATGTTTCGAAATATATAATAGGCAAAAATTAAGTGTCAATAGTGAGGGTCCAAGCAAGAGCCATGTCTATCCAGCCCAATTTGTGAGTAAACCAAGCTCCTTTCAAGTTCATCCATCTCTAATCTTCATCACCTGGACGTCCTAAGAGGTATCCGGACTTGGTCTGTTTACCGAGCATAGAATCAAAGTTTAAAGTTGAGCATGTTAGCTTTCCATGCTTCGATGGGTGTCCACAATATTTTTATTAGGTTATTGACTTGATACTCCATTGATCCTCTATTAGCTCTAAATGCTCTATATTTTTATGGTATTAGTGTATTATATATCTTAAAACTAATTATAAAAGTGCAATCGAATCCTTAAACCTTGAAGAAAGTATAATTAAATCTTAAAACTTTTTAAATTGGTTTATTCAAGTTATTACGTTAACTCTGTCTCATTTGGCTATCAAAAAAAAGCTGTTACAACTTTTTTGTACCATTTTTTTTAAGAAAGAGATGTTGATGAGGTTGCCACTTTAGATATTGAAAAAAATAAACGAAAGAAAAAAGAAGAAGAATTGATTTCAAGATTTTAGAAAAATAAAAAAATTGAAATAAAATTTCGGAAAAAAAGAAGAAGAATCAAACATAGGACAAGCTGAGAAGGATATCATAGATGCAGTAAAGGTGGTGGCGGCTCAACGGCCACCCATCCATCAGCGAGGGGCCGACGTCCCACACTAGACTTAGGTAAGCTAGTGCGACTCTTGCGACCACCTTCGCATTTTGAAAATAAAAATAAAAATAAAGTAAGCGTGTGGGAGACAAGTGAGCCACCCTCGTCAGTTGTCAATAAGGACCTTGCCACTAGCTACTCTCGCTCCTCCGACGATTACAGCCGCAAGGTGGTGAACCTCTAGTGAATGGCGGATTTGATCAAGAACAGAGATCTCGTTGCCATGGAAGCTTAAGAACCAGCACCAACTATGGCTGTGAAACAAAGTAGCTAAATGCAAAAATAGATGGGAGTCGATTCCCGCGAATGATTTTCTCCTTAATTTTTCTTCTTCTTTTTGCCTAATTTTATTTCTCTAAAGTTTCGAAAACAATTGATTATATTTTAATTGCAACATACAACATTTAACTTTAAATAAATTTAATATTTTTCTTCTAAATTGTCTTACATGACATTCACATCAACACCTCTCCTGTTGAATAATGATGAAAAACTACGTTCATTTTTTTTCGATAGCCAAATTTAATAGAGTTAACAAAGCGATTTAATATACGCAAATTTGATGTATGCAAATTTCTGCAGAATATATGCCGAATTATGTTCATCTATCATTAAAGAGTACATTCCTCGCCAAGCTGCACAAGACTCAATTGCAGTCTAAGCAGCAAGCATTAGATCACCCCAACGACACGGTTCACAATCGCGTGGAGTAGGCTGCTCGCGTCGAGAACATTCCTCGCCTCGCCTACCTCCGCCGGCAAAGCACAATCCAGCAGCGTGCTTCAAAGCACGAGGAAGAAGAAGGAGAAGGAGGAGATAATTGTTTGCCCGGGGAGAACCTCCATCGCACGAAACAAAGCAGCAGATTTCTCGTGGATAGACATCGCCATCTCCTGCATTTCTAGAATTCCCTGCGGAAGATGACAATGGAGCGAGAGCAACGGACGGTGTGGTAAGCGTGAGCTGACGTGTCAGTTGCCGGGGTGGTGTTAGGAGTGTTGTGTACGTTTCGCGGGTCGCGGGGGGGATTGATTAGGAGTGTTGTTTTTTTCTTGTGAAGTCCATTACCGATCTGATTAAAGTCCAAATCAGCGGTGATTAGGTAGTGGGGTGGCGGGGGGAAAAGTATTTTTTTTTTTTTTGGTCGGTGGGGGAAAAGTATTTCAGACGCTTTTCTTTTGCTTCTTTATTTACTATTTTGAATTTTTTTTTTTATATATTTTGAGCATTTTGCATGATGATCTACTGGGTCCCGCTTCACTATTTTGAATTTTTCTTGTGAAATCCATTAGCGATTTGATCAAAGTCAAATTAGAAGGTTCACAATCATATCCACTGACTGCATGCCTGATGCGCATTCAAACGTTCAATTTCCACGAAGCGATCCGTGATCGCTTCGATTTCCACAGGAATCGAATCCTTTTTATTTTGGTCAAAAAAAAAAAAACATTTTCCACTCCCAAAATCTCCTCCTCTAAACCTAAAAGATGTTTCGGTCAAAGTCTTCTAAATTTGTCTGTTTCTCCTTGGGAAATTTCAGGGTCACGACTGAAGATTAATGGATCCGCCCAAGCAGACCTGCCTTTTTTCTAAAGGGTTAATACCCTAAAAAACCCCAAACTAGTTCACTTGTGATAAATTTACCCCAAACTATTTTTTTGACCACCAAAAACCCCAAGCTGGTATACCTTTGACAAATTTACCCCAAACTGGTACACTTGTGACAAATTTACCCTATGCTGGTTTTCGTTAAATTTTATTCTCAAATTATTAAGTTAAATGACACGTGACAGTTAACCGGTATACCAATTTAGGATTTTACGCTCCGTTTATCACAATTTACAATTTTTATGATTTTTTTGTGGTATTAATCCAATTTAGCATAGGGTATATTTAACAAAAAATTACCAGTTTAGGGTTTTTTACAATCGGATAAATTAGTTTGGAGTAAATTTGTCATAAATGTACCAGTTTAGGGTTTTTTATAGTCAGTCGGGGTAAATTTGTCACAAGTTTACCAGTTTGGGTTTTTTTATGGTCAAAAAAACAGTTTGGGGTAAATTTGTCACAAGTGTACCAGTTTGGGGTTTTTTAGGGTATTAACCCTTTTCTAAATTTTCGCGTAACTAGGGACTTCTTAGTCAACTGATGTGGTAATGCACTAACAATGGTAGCAATTTACCATCAATAAATGCAATGATAAGTCATTAACTTTTTTTAGAAATTTATTACTCAAAACCAAAATTTAGTGGTGAAATTTAGAACTTTCATATAAAGTAATAACTTACCATATAGGTCCGCTTATAAGGTAGTAATACCAATTTCAAGTGGAATGCAAGTTGTCCAATTATTTAGAAATTGACCATTTAAAACTAAATCGTAGCAGTGAAATTAGTAAGTTATCACATAAGTCCTTACAAGTTACAAGTTAGTAAATTTCTAATAAAGTGGCAAATTTTCTGTTGGAAAGAAAATCATGAAGAAATTACTCAAATCTCTCTCAAACTTTGCAATAGTATATATTTGCCCTTGAACTTTAAAATTATTACTCCTAGCGCGTGCAAGGCTCATGCCTTTTAAGGGGTAAAAGTTTATTGTCATCTTGTTTATGGCAATAGCTTTTTCACCATTGCTTTATGTGGAAATATAAAGAAAATGGAGAAAAATATTTCTACAAAATAAAATGATAGATGAATCAATTATATTTAAAAAAAAAAATGACTATAGATTCGATATATCATTTTCTTTTATGAGTCGAGGGCATAATTTCCTTTTTAAAATTTATAAGTATTTTTATTAATTAATCAATATTTAGAAAAAGCTCCATGATTAAAATCGGTAACTTAATAATGTATTGATGAAAGCAAATTTTACTGTTGAAATTAACAAATTACTTGCGAAATTAGTGGCCTGCTTTTAGCTTAGTGGAGTTTACCAACGTGATATAAGCGCCATCCTCTTCCATCCCTTTCATCCCATAAAGTCTCCTGTACGACGACGTTTGGTCAAAGTCTTCCAAATTTGTGCCTTTCTCGAAAAGTGTCCGGGTCCCTGGCAAGCTAATGGAGCAGAGTCGCTGTATTCTAAATTTGACAAGTTCTTTCAGTATTAATTTCTATAAAAAAAATTAAAAAAAAAGAAGTGAAAAACAAAGAGAATAGAGGAAATATAAATTTGCTAAAACATTATAATCCGAAAAAAAAAATCAATATCAATGATACTATCATAAATTTTTATTATTTAAATGTTGATGAAAATATTAATGGAACTAATAAGATACTTTAAGAAAAAAGAAACAAGATAAAGTAAAAAGGAATAAAAAGGCCTCAATAACGCCAAACACGAAACACCACTGGGGTCAGAGGAACCAGAGGTTATTTAGCGCTAGAATGGTTTAGGAATATGCATATTTCTAGCAAAGTAGATGTTTACAACTTCGGCATTTTGTTGGTGGAGCTCATCTGCTGTAGAAAGAACTTTGAGCCAGAAGCGGAAACGGAAGCTCAAATTGTGTTGGTCGACTGGGTTTATGACTGCTACCATGATGGGAGTGTGCTTGTATTAGTGGAGGGCGGCGAAGAGGCATTAGGTGACATGAGAAGGGTGAGAAGATTTGTGATGACAGCATTGTGGTGCATCCAGGAAGACCCGGCTTTGAGGCCAAACATGAAGAAAATCACTTTGATGTTGGAAGGAGCTGTTGAAGTCCCAGTCCCTCCCGGATCCAAGCTCTTCTATCAATTCAGTATGATTTTACTTATTAAGACAACTGATGTATGTAGTCATGGAAATTATCCGTATTTTTTGTAATTACTATTACGCCATAATAAACTTTTTCATGATGTCCTCACATGGATCCCACTTAAAATGGCTAGATCTTACTCAAGCTTAACATTCCCTCTCAAGTATCCAAGAGAGAACATGTTGACGATTGTCAGCAGAAAGGCTTGCATGCGAGGCCGCATGCAACTGTGAAGAGAGATTTATATTGTTGAATGATCAAGTAACCATATGAAATGATGCAGAAACAGTCACTGGTAAATTTAAAGTCACGAGCATTCTTGTGTCGGATCTCTTCGGAATTCTACGTGGATCATATCCCTGTATGTCACGGGAAAAACTAATGTGGCTCCATCAAAGCATTTTTCAATCGACGATTTTGCTCCATTAAAATTGGATTCGACGCAGTAGAAGAGTGTTTCAACCTGACCCAAGCAAAATAGATCTTCTCTGCTAAATTAGATGATGAGAGCCGTATGAAAGTTGCCGATCCTCAAGGCGTGCAGCGGGTGCCGGGAAATCCCAATCTCAATAGCTCTGCTGCTTTTTTTCATTCATACAGAAGGGGACACTCACTTCGCCATCTCCTGCATTTCTATAATTCCCTGCGAAGGACGACAATGGAGAGAGAGAAACGGACGGTGTGGTGAGTGTGTGCTGACGTGTCAGTTGCCGGGGTGGTGTGTACGTTTCGCGGGTCGCGGGGGGGATTGATTAGGAGTGTTGTTTTTTTCTTGTGAAGTCCATTAGCGATCTGATTAAAGTCAAAATTAGTGATGATTAGGAAGTGGGGTGGCGGGGGAAAAGTATTTCAGACGCTTTTCTTTTGCTTCTTTATTTACTATTTTGATTTTCTTTTTTATTTTGAGCGTTTTGCATGATGATCTACTGGGTCCCGCTTCACTTCACGACAAACACATGAAAAAGGCGGTCAAGCGATCGTGATCCGTAAGCAAGCATGAGATCGTGTTTATACAGTTCGGCATGAGATCGTGTTCATACAGCATGCGTACTTCACGGGACACCGCTGCAAGTTTCCACGTCCATACACGCACTGAAACGTTCAATTTCCACGAAGTGACCTGCAATCGCTTTTCGAATCTTCATGTTTTGGTCAAAAAAACATTTTCAACTCCCAAAATCTCCTCCCTAAAATACGTTTCGGTCAAAGTCTTCTAAATTTGTCTATTTCTCCTTTAGAAATTTCTGGGTCGCGGCCCAAGCTTAATGGCTCCGCCCAAGCATACTTGCCTTTTTCAAAATTTCCACATACGGAGAAACTAAGAAACACGCCTACTCTAATCATGTTTCATGCACGGTCCTTTTCCAATATGATTAAAATTTATAAATCTTCTTGGCTAGATCATGTAACTTGTGGGTTTAAGTTCCAACCTAAGTAGTACCAACACTGACACACGACACGCGATACGACATGACATGACACATCGATAAAATATTTCTAAAAAAATATAGAATTCTGATACATTATGACACATTATATATTAAATTTATATTTTTATATACATAATAAAGATTATTTGAATCAAATTAATTTGATTCAAATTCACACTTAAATAAATAATAATAAAAGCCTAGAATGAATTTTTACTAAAAATATTAATCCGCCATTAATTAATATCATTCATTACTTCAATTTGACAAATTTAACTCAATTCAGATAATTCATAAAACTTGGAGAGAGGAAAAAACAAGCCATTCACATTCTGGACTTACGTGTCAGACTCGTTGGAAGAAAATAGAAAAAAAAATTGGAAAGTGAATTGTATCACGGAAAAGTAAGAGTTAAAAGAGAAAAAAAGAAAGGTAGATTTTTCTTCTTTCCCCATTTATTATTTTTATTATTATTTTTTATTTTTCGAATATATACATTTAGAAATCATTTATTTTAAATTTTTAAAACTGACCCCATGTATCGGAATCATATGTCAAAAATTCACATGTCGGAATTCAAACTCGATCAATAAATTCCAAATTTTATTGATAAAATCAGGTAACCGGGGATTTCTTAGTCAACTGACGTGGTAATGCACTAACAATGGTGGCAATTTATCACCAATAAATGCAATGATAAGTCATTAACTCTTTTTTAGAAATTTATTACTCAAAACAAAAATTTAGTGGTGAAATTTATAACTTTCATATAAATTAATAACTTACCATATAGTTCCGCTTATAAGGTAGTAATACCAATTTCCAGTGGAACGCAAGTTGTCCAATTATTTAGAAATTGACCATTTAAAACTAAATCATAGCAGTGAAATTAATAAGTTACCATGTAAGTCCTTACAAGTTACAAGTTAGTAAATTTCTAATAAAGTGGCAATTTTTCTGTTGGAAAGAAAATCAAGAAGAAACTACTCAAATCTCTCTCGAACTTTGCAATAGTATATATTTGCCCCTGAACTTTGAAATTGTTACTACATTCTGTTAGCACGTGCAAGGCACATGTCTTTTAAGGGGTAAAAGTTTATTGTCATCTTGTTTATGGCAATAACTTTTTTCACCATTGTTTTATGTGAAATATAAAGAAAATGGAGAAAAATATATCTACAAAATAAAATGATAGATGAATCAATTATATTTATAAAAAAAAAAATGACTACAAATTCGATATATCATTTTCTTTTATGAGTCGAGGGCATCATTTCCTTTTTAAATTTTATATGTATTTTTATTAACTAATCAATATTTAGAAAAAGCTCCACGATTAAAATCCGTAACTTAATAATGTATTGAATGAAACCAAATTTTACTGTTGAAATTAACAAATTACTTGCGAAATTAGTGGCCTACTTTTAGCTTATTGGAGTTTACCAACGTGATATAAGGGCCATCTTCTTCCATCCGTTTCATCTCATAAAGTCTCTTGTACGACGACATTTGGTCAAAGTCTTCCAAATTTATGCCTGGCTCGAAAAGTATCTGGGTCCCTAGCAAGCTTATGGAGCAGAGTCGCCTTATTCTAAATTTGACAAGTTCTTTCAGTATTAATTTCTATAAAAAAAAAAAAAAAGTGAAAAACAAAGAAAATAGAGAAAATATAAATTTGCTAAAACATTATGATCTGAAAAAAATCAATATCAATGATACTATCATAAATTATTTTTATTTAAATGTTGATGAAAATATTAATGGAACTAATAAGATACTTTGAGAAAAAATAAACAAGATAAAGTAAAAAGGAAAAAAAGGCCTCAATAACGAAAACAAAAGAAAGATCAAATTGCTAAAATTGGATGCTCATCATACACTTCTAAATGGTCTATTAATACAAAAAAGAAAAGGTTGATTAATAAAATATATTTACGAATATCACCTTATATTTTGATCAATCATTTCCTTTTATTACAGATGGAGCTTTTATAAAACTCCAGACCATATGGTAAAATCATTATTCTAGATAGATATATGTGTTTTGTTTTTGGTCAAAGATAGTGATAGATATACGTGTTGACATGGGCAAAGGCTGTCCACAACTTTGGTTCAAACTTGCCGTGGAGAAAAAGGAGGGAGACTCTGGTAGCTTGGAAAGTAGGGAATCTCTATAAGAACGCTGGTTTCATCCTTAAGGCCGAAGTAGCTCAACTCAAGGAGCACGCCTGTTTCATCAAACATGGCTTCAGTTATACTAGGAATCCTTCTAGTACTCACTCCACTTCCCCTTTCCACCGAAGCTCAGACCCGCGGCAACTTGATCTTGGGCTCCTCGCTGATGGCGAATGACCGGAACTCTTCCTGGCTGTCGCCATCGGGCGAGTTCGCCTTCGGGTTCCGGAAAATGGGACAAGGGGCTCATTTGCTGGCAATATGGTTCGAGATGATAGAGGAGAAGACGGTCGTCTGGTGGGCGAATGGCGATAATCTAGCGCCCGAAGGTTCGAAAGTCCAGTTGACCGCCAACGGCGGGCTGGTGCTTACCGACCCGAGAGAGAGAGAGCTGTGGTCTTCTGGCCTGAACGGCACTGGCTTAGCGTATGCGGCCATGCTCGACACGGGGAACTTTATCCTAGCGAGCGCGAGCCACGTCAAGTTGTGGGATTCGTTCAGCCGACCAACGGATACGATACTGCCTACGCAACGGTTAAATCTTGGGACTAAAGTCAACGCTCGCTACTCCAAAATGAATTACTCCGCCGGGAAATTCCACTTCAAGCTAGGAGACGACGGAAATCTCGTATTCTATGCCACGCCTGACCTGTTCGATCCCACAGATGCTTACTGGGCCAGCGACACTGTCGATAGCGGCTTCCAGTTGATATTCAATCAAAGTGGTCAAGTCTACCTCACGACTAGAAATGGAACAATACTCAACCGTTTCACCACAGAACTAGTTCCAACCAGCGGATATTACCAAAGAGCGATCCTTGAATATGACGGGGTATTCATACAATATATCCACCCTAAGACGGCAAATTCAAGTTCTGGCCGGCTTATTGGCTGGTCGAGGGTCTCTACCCCAGTCCCGCAAAATTTATGCACGAGCCTCACCCAAGAGATTGGCAGTGGAGCTTGTGGCTTCAACAGCTACTGTACTCTTGGAGATGATCTGAGGCCCCGATGCCAATGCCCACCTGGATATATTCCGTTAGATTCAACAAATGAGATGAACGGATGCATACAGGACTTCGTACCACAGAGTTGTAATGGAAGTAGGCCCGAAACAGACCAGTTCGTTTTGCGTGAAATGCTCGAAACAAACTGGGCAACGTCCGATTACGAGCATAGCATGGCACAAACCGAGGACTGGTGCAGAAAGGCTTGCTTGGCTGATTGTTTTTGCGCAGCCGCCATTTTCGACGGTGCATTTTGCTGGAAAAAGAAGAACCCTCTTTCCAATGGAAGGATGGGTCCATGGGAGGGTGGAAAAGCTCTGATCAAGGTCAGGATACATGACACGACTTCAAAATGCACAAAAAATGACCAGAAGAAAAACAAGAATACGACTCTGATGATCATCGGATCAGTGCTGTTGACTTGCTCTGTCTTTGTGAACTTGCTTTTACTCATTACCTATTTAATATATAGAAGCTTCCGATCTAGGGATTCTAAGTTGTCACGACCAGTCCAGATCAATCAAGTTACAGGCATGCGGACTTTCACTTATCAAGAGCTTCACGAAGCGACATATGGATTCAAACAAGAACTGGGTAGGGGTGCCTTTGGAACAGTGTACAAAGGTGCTCTTGGATCCGAGGATGCAGACTTTGTGGCAGTCAAAGTGTTGGCGACAAGGACCGGAGAAAGCGAGAAGGAGTTTGAAAGAGAAGTGAGTGCAATTGGCCAAACTAACCACAAGAACTTGGTGCAGTTGCTTGGATTCTGCAGTGAAGGTCAACATCGACTACTGGTGTATGAGTTCATGAGCAATGGCACTTTGGCGGATTTCCTATTTTCCGCTTCAAGACCCAGCTGGTACAGAAGAATAGAAATTGTCTGCGATGTTGCCCGGGGGCTCTCTTACTTGCACGAGGATTGCACCAGGCATATAATCCACTGCGACATCAAGCCGCAAAATATTCTTCTTGATGGCTCTCTCACTGCAAAAATCTCAGACTTGGGATTAGCTAAGCTCTTGATGGCGAACCAAACACGAACCATCACTGGAGTAAGGGGAACCAGAGGTTATTTAGCACCAGAATGGTTCAGGAATATGCCTATTTCTAGCAAAGTAGATGTTTACAGCTTTGGCATTTTGTTGGTTGAGCTCATCTGCTGCAGAAAGAACTACGAGCAGGAAGCGGAAATTGAAGCTCAAAGTGTGCTAGCTGACTGGGCGTGTGACTGCTACCACGACGGGAGCGTGCTTCAGCTAGTGGAGAGTGATGAGGAGGCATCGAGTGACATAAAGAGGGTGAGAAGATTTGTGATGACAGCATTGTGGTGCATCCAAGAAGACCCGGCTTTGAGGCCAACCATGAAGAAAACTACTCAGATGTTGGAAGGAGCTATTGAAGTCCCAGTACCTCCAGTTCCAAGCTCTTTTATGAGTTCAGTATGATTTTACTTATTTAAGACCACTGTTGTCTGTAATCATGAAAAGTACTCGTATTGTCTGTAAGTGCTATTGAGCATACTGTCTTCACATGGATCCCGATTAATAAGCTAAATCATCAGTCAAGTTTAACATTTCCTCACATGTATCCAAGAGAACGAGTTGAAGATCGTCGCAGAAGAGATTGCATGCGAGGCCGAATGCAACTATCAAAGCATTTTCATCGACATTTTGCTTCATGAAAATTGCATTTGACATGGTGGAAGAGTATTTTAACTTGATCCAACCAAAACAGACCTTATTTGCTAAATTAGATGATGAGAAGCATATGAAACTTGCCGATCCTCAGGTCATGGATCGTTGACCTGGAATCCCAATTTCAACGGTTCTGCTGCTTTTTTATTCTTACGGGAGGGATACTCACTTCCTTTCGGTAACCAACTTCTTCTAGACCAAAGAAATTCCAGTCCACAAATCACGTAGTTGGAAGTATAATTTGAGGGTGGCTAGCAGGTATCACCTAGAGAGGGTGAATAGAGGATACTACAAAATCTTGACAAATTAAAACGGAATAGAATAAATCAAGATTAAAGTTTGAATAGGGGTCAAATTCTGGAATGCAATAGCATAGACTTTGAATCACCCGACAAGTGTGCAATAAACAATAACAATAAACAATAAGAGTTTAGAGAAAAGAAAATTGTACACAAAATTTATAGTTAGTTTAGTTTAGATCAGGCCCACATCCATTCCCCTACGTTAACAGTCTACTGGCTAGATTTCAATAGATAACCAATGAATGGTTACGGTTAAGTTGTGCTACTTATACCCAAGCGCTTCTATCCAAAGCTGGTGTTGCGTATACTCAAGTCGATAGGGCTCACTATTATACACCAAAACACACACTTAACATTGTCAACAAGTCTCAAATTATTATAAATTTAAGCTCACAAGATAAGCGTATGTGGTCAAAATTCGCTCAGATTTCGGAATTGTAGATTCAATGCTTTGTCTGTTACTGGCTCCTCAGGCTTTAGTATGTGGACGAAGTTTGCTTCTTTATTTACTATTTTGAATTTTTTTTTTATATTTTGAGCGTTTTGCACGATGATCTACTGGGTCCCGCTTCACTTTCATGACAAACACATGAAAAAGGCGGTGAAGCGATCGTGATCCGTAAGCAAGCATGAGATAGTGTTTATACAGTTCGGCATGAGATCGTGTTCATACAGCATGCATGCTTCATGCGGGACACCGCTGCAAATATCCACGTCCGTACACGCACCGAAACGTTCAATTTCCATGAAGTGACCTGCAATCGCTTTGATTTCCGCGGGAATCGAATCTTCGTGTTTTGGTAAAAACAAAAACATTTTCAACTCCCAAAATCTCCTCCTCCCTAAAAGACGTTTCGGTCAATTTAAAGTCTTCTAAATTTGTCTGTTTCTCCTTGAGAAATTTCTAGGTTGCGGCTGAAGCTTAATGCCTCCGCCCAAGCAGACTTGCCTTTTTCAAAATTTCCACGTATGGAGAAACTAAGAAACACGCCTACTCTAGTCATGTTTCGTGCGCGGCATTTTTCCAATATGATTAAAATTTGGTTATATCATGTAACTTGTTGGTCAAAGTTCCAACCTAAGTAACACTGACACGCGACACACGATACGACAAGACATGACAAGTCGTGTCACGCCCCGAATCCTGAGCGTGTGCTCATCCGTTGGTAATCGATAAAATTTGCAATTTCCCAGGACGAGTCACCGACCCCTTTCATTTTATTGCACATGCGGAAGCGAAACAAATACTCCTAACAACAAACAACATGGGATAGGAAAGCAAGACACATTTCACAAAAGCACACTTTTATAAACAACTGGACTTATAAACAAAAAGAGTCTAGGTAAAGGTCTACAAAATATCTACTCTCAAAAGAAGCCATCCTACAACATCCTAGTAGGACACATACGACGATCCTCCAGACTTCACCTCCACAAACTCCGAGGCTTTGGTCCTTCACGACCACCATTTAAGGACCTGAATATGGTTATACAATAACAGTGAGACAATGTCTCAGCAACTTCACCCCTAAACCTTTATTAGGAAGGAAATACGCTAGGGGTAACCTAGCCACACAATCACTCAATGAGAACAAATGACTTATCTCGCCTTAGTTCCCTCCTGCACGTCATCACAATTCATATCACAATGCATATCACAAATGCACACGACAATGGAAACGCCTCATTTTTTTTTCAATCAATTATAGGGGTCCTAGCCCCATCAATCACAGGAGTCCAGATTCTAATGCCAAACCATTATGACACGTCCCATATTATACCACACAGTTTTGTCTCATAATCAGGCGCATTAAACTCAACAAATCATGCATTCCAACTTTTAAATAAGCTCCACAGTAAGCACCGGCCTACCCTCAAATTTCAGCGGTCTTCTGGCGTAGCTAGGTTCCATCTCCCCCCTTGAGCACGGCTACGTCTTCTCAATACGGCATTCTCTAAGGAGCATAGGTTCAGAATCTATTGCAACCTGAACTTAAAATCTAGATATTCCATATAGGGAAATGTCCATCTGACTCAATTCGGGGATGGTTTCTCATTAACTAACACACGACCAATCAATCTTGGCCCAGGACACCATACATTGCACTCAATTGCCTCAATTAAAATAGTGATCGTAACCTATTTTTTTCATATTAAAAACATTTGAGAAAATAGGTGTGTGTGGATAAACAATCAATTCGAACCTTGAAAAGTGATACTCTTCTTTTTTGAAATCTCACGGTTTGATATAGTCTTTAAAACCACTTTTGGTGTTAAAACCCGACACACAAGATTTATTGAATAAATATCATATTTTTACAATCATCACTCAATTTGCACAATCCAACAATCAATTGCATAATATGAATGCACTAATACAATTAGCACAAAATTCCAATCACCAGTTATCTCGATCTAATTTTCGGAAAATAATAATTAATTAAATAATTATTAAAATTAATTAAATAAATCAATTTAAATGCCAAAATTACTAATGTAGGCCGAAATTGCCTAATTAAATACCGAGACGGGCCTGGAAAATTTTCGAACCAATCTAGATAATTAATACAACCTATCTAGGCCTTAATTAACTTAATTTAACAACCAAACATGCAAAATTTGATATTTAAATCACTAATCTAATCTAACTAACCACCTAAACCTTAATTAACTCAAATTAATTACCCTATAAGCATAATTAGCCTACTAATCGAGGTTTAGTGAGATAACTCACCGGTTTAAAGCAAAGACTGGTTCACCACAACGGCAGCCGAAACTGGAATTGCGGCGGCGCCAACAGGCTTAGACTGGGCCTAAAATTGGCCTAACAAATCTCAGCCCAAACTAAAATTTGTTATTGAGTTGGGCTGGGCCGAAGTTGGGCTGAAACGGGCTTCGATTGGGCTGGACCCAAGGCTGAAATTGCATATTGGATTGCTGAAATTCACAGGTTGGCTTGCGTGAAGATGGGCTGGCTTCTTGGCTCACAACTAGGCTGAAGACACGGACTTCAATTGGAGCAACTGTGGGTCGAGATGAGGACTGCTGTGTGGGCTTCTTGCTCACAGGCTGGGCTTCAAATGGGCTGATTGATTCCTCAAACGGGGGAAGGAAGAGGAGCTGTGGTGTCTTCGATGCATGGATGAGCTGTTGGAGGATGCTCGGACGTGAGACAGCGAGAGAGAGGGTTTGAGGGAAATTCAACGGTCAGCTGAAGTGAAGACTGAGAGGAAGAGATGGCATTGATTCGCTGGAAGGATGAAGGACATGCTGTTGTGGGTCGAAGATGCTGGACGAGTGGAGGTCTCCGGTCAACAAATTGGGGAGTTCGTTGGCTTGATCGAGAAGAGACAAAACTCGGTGGAATTGTGGGCTTGCAGGCACTGGTTTCGGGGCAGCAAAGAAGAAGCAGCAGGTTCGGCTTCGCAGGTGAGGTGGCGTCCAATTCGGTGGGGGGATCGAGTAGCTTGAGTCTTCGTTGGTAGGGAGCTCAATTGATGCTGAATATTGACCGAAGAAGATGGGAAACGAACGTGTGGCAGCTTGGACGGTGCTTTGGTGAAGAAATGGCCGCACGAAAGAGAGAAAGGCAAGGGAAATAAAAGTGAAACTAGAAGCAGGAGGGGTCGAGGAAACGGAATGCACGAAGAAGGAGAGAGAGGATGGATGAGGATGAAGTAGGGGTTGAAAGCTTTATTTAATTAAAGGGCTTAAGGCCCTGTTCGCCCAAGCTGGGCCCAGAAAGCCCGGCCCATGGGAATACGGCCCGTGGAAAGAAGGGGGTATAAAAGGGAGGAGAGAGAGAGAAAAACTACCGTTGGTTAATTGTACGTACGCTGTTTTTCTCTCAACGCTCTCTCCCTCTCTCCCGTTTTCTCCAAAAGCGAAACAGTGAAGCAATTGAAGGAGTTTGCCTCCTCGGATCGAACAAGGCTCGATTTCTCTTCCTCTGACGGCGTCGGTGTCTAATCTGTGGCAATCAAGGTACGCTCGAATCCGTGGTGTGCTTTACGATCGGTGATATGTGTCGTTTTCTTGGGCTTCGCTTCCGCATTGATTTAGGGGTTCGATTTAGTGTCGAATCTTGATTTTCGGGGATCAGTCATTCCCTACATTGGTATCAGAGCCCTAGTTCACGTTTTCCCGATCAATTTGATGTGTTTTTTGTTTGAAATTTCGCGAAGAAACTCTCGGCCGTACGGATCGGGACAAAAATCCCGACACCCGAGCGTTCTTCGGCTTTTTTATTAAGTTTTCGTATGTCGAAACTGTTTTCTAATTGCATAGGAAGAAGCGCGACGTCGAGACGAGTCCGACAATGTGTCGAAAGCCGCCGGGCGCCGCCGCACGCGCCCACACGCGCGGCCGGAAGGCGCTGCGCGTGGGCGCGATGCGCCGGTCGGCGAACCGGCGCGTGCACGCCGCCGGCGGGCGAACTGACACGCGCCGGTCCGCGGACCGACGCGTGCTGACGTCACGTGATGACGTCACCGTGACGTCATCCAACGGTCGGTAACCGTTCGAATGACGTCACCGATGACGTCATCGATGACGTCGTTTCGCCGGACGGTCACCGGCCGGCGACCCGACCCACCGGAGACCAAGGCACGTCGCAGGCATGTGCGGATGACGTCTGCGTGACGTCATCCCCCGCACGCGCGTGGCACGTGCGTCGGTTCGCGCGAGCCGGGCCCACCGGCCCGACCGGCTCGGCCAGTCCGACCGGTCCGTCCGGTCCGGCCGGTCCGACGACCGACGAGCGTTGACCGGCGACGACCGTTGACCATTGACTTGACCGTTGACCATTGACTTTGACCGTTGACCGTTGACTTTGACCGTTGACCGTTGACCACACAAAAAAAAAATTAAAAAGGGAAAAGAATGTGTTTCTTTTTCAATTAAGTCTATGTGGATTATATGTAATCCCTTATTTGTTCTGCATTTGTTGCAGGAACAATGCCTCCCCTGAGGTTGCGCACACCTATTCGCGCAGTGACCGATGAACAAAAGGAAAAGCTGTCTAAGTTGATAGCTGAGCTGAATGATCATCGATGGGAGAGTGGTGACTTAATTGATCACGTCCTTAAAGTCAACGGGAAAATTCAACAGGTCATATGGAATGGTCATCCTATGTCACAGTCAGAGATGGTGCGATTTTTCATAAACACTCTTCCACCTGAATGGCAAGATGTGTTGAATCGCATATGGGATGTCAACGGAGCTGCTTCCTATAAGAAAATTGTGATAGATTTTGTAAATGAATATTACTGTATTGTTACAAGGGAAAAGATCAAGAAATTGAACAAAAGAGGATCTTTCCCAGTTCGTGTGCTGACTATGTGTTAGTTGTATTGGCTGATGTATGTTAAGTGTGCTTTGTGGACATATTATGTACTGTTTGACTACCTGATAGTTGTTGATGTAGCAACCAATGTATTGATTGTATTATAAGATGAAAGCATTATCGTTTTTATTTGATGTTCAATTATAATATCTTGCTTTCTGTTACTGCTGGTTGCTGTGGGTAATTAGCTGTGGGTAGTTTTAGAAGTTTTTGTAGCTTCATAGAATTGATTTTGCATAAGATAGTTATATTAATGATAGTTTTAAGTTAGGATTTTGGAGGATGATTGGAAACGTAGTGACCTTTTGATTCTGAATCCTTACTTGAAATTATTCATTAATATAATGGGTCTATGTAAATAGGGATGCATAAATGATAGGCATTAATAATTCGTGCATATTTGTCTGATTTGTTCAGATTAATGGCTTCAGCCACAAAGAGCATAGTTGCCGAGCTAAACAAAGGTGAAAAGCTCAATGGAGACAACTATGAAATTTGGCAAATGAAAATCCAGTATGTGCTGGAAGAGCAAGAAGCACTTGAGGCTCTTGTCATGACCATGGTAGAACCTGAAGAGGGAACCACTGCACAACACAAAAGAGACAAAGAAGCTTTTTCTGCGTGGAAAAGAATGAACTCTCTAGCTCGCATCACGTTGCTGAGCAGCATGGAAAATGACGTCATGCGAGAGTTTCGGCGTTTTGACAATGCTAAGGAAATGTGGGAGGCATTGGCAGCTAGATTTGGTCATACTTCGGTGACTAGACTGAGGCAGCTCACTATCAGGTTTGACTCTTATAAGAAGCCTCATGGTCAGACCATGAAGCAACATCTTAGAAAGATGTCAAACATGATAACTGAGCTGAGAGATGCTGGCCATGTCCTCACAGATGAGCAGCAGGTGCAAGCAGTGATTCGTTCCTTGCCTCAGAGTTGGGAGCACATGAAGGTGCACCTGACTCACAATGAAAATATCAAAACCTTTGAGGATGCAATGCGTCATCTTGAGCTGGAAGAGGACTGCCTATTGGCGGCTAAGCCGGATGCTGAACTATATCATGCTAGTTCTAGCTCAAATGGAGCTTCGAGCTCCAAACGCAAGCGCCCTAACTAGTTTGATAAGGGGAAAGGCAAGGAAGAAGCGGGTCCTTCAGGGAAGAAACCCAAATTTAACCAACATGGAAGAGGGAAGCGTCCTCACATGAAAAAGCTTGCAAGGGTGAAATGCTACAACTGTGACAAGAAGGGTCACTATGCTCGCGACTGTCGTGAGCCAAAGAAGGTATGCACCCCTTGTACTTTTCAGAACTTTACTTTTGTGTCGAGTTCTGTATTCTTAACTGAGTCTAATCCTTTGTGGACTGTGGATTCAGGAGCGACGGACCATGTAGCGAAGGATAGAGGATCCTTCGTAGAATTCCGACGAGTACCAACTGGAACTAAGTGGATCTATGTGGGAAACAACTCCAGAGCTGAAGTGAAAGGAATTGGCACATGCCAACTGAATATGCGTGGTGGACGCACTTTGTTCCTTCATGATGTGCTGTATGCTCCAGAGATTCGTCGGAATTTAGTGTCTGTATTAGTGTTGGTTAAATTAGGTTTTAATATGAACTTCTGTAATAGAGGTGTGAATTTGTTTTTGGATACAAATTACTATGGTTGTGGTTATTTTCTAGATGGTTTTATTGTATTAGATATTGATTATGTTAATACTAATGTTTGTTATTCCCTTCTCACGTCTCATAATAAATATGATAATGATGTGAATGTGTGGCATGCTAGACTTGGTCACATTGGCCAACAGCGTATGAATAGACTAGCCAAAGAGGGCTTGTTGGGCAATATTGAAAAAGTCGATTTGCCCATATGTAAGCATTGCCTAGAAGGGAAAACGACAAGAAAACCATTTGGAAAAGGAAAAAGAGCTGAATTTCCTCTGCATTTAATCCATACTAATATCTGTGGTCCAATGAATGTGAAAGGAAGGCATGGGGCTGTTTATTTCATCACTTTTATAGATGATTACACTCGATTTGGATATGTCTATTTGATTTCTCATAAATCTGAAGCAATAAGTTGTTTTAAAAGGTTTATGAACCTGGTAGAGAATCAATTAGACAAGAAAATAAAAGCATTGAGATCCGATCGAGGTCGAGAATATTTATCTGATGAGTTTAGAAAATTATGTGATGAAAAAGGAATAGAAAGGCAGTTGTCTATTCCATATACTCCTCAACAAAATGGTGTTGCGGAGAGAAGAAACAGAACCCTACTGGAAATGGTTAGGTCCATGATGGCGCATGCTAACTTATCCATTACCTTTTGGAGTGATGCGTTGTTAACTGCTGCCTATATACTTAACCGTGTGCCTTCCAAATCAGTTACTTCCACTCCATATGAGTTATGGACAGGTAGAAAACCGGACTTGAGTTTTCTTAAGCCATGGGGTTGTGCCGCCTATACACATGAGTCCTCTCACAAGTTAGGGAAACTCGGTCCCAGAGGAAAGAAGAGTATTTTTATAAGGTACTCTGAACACTCGAAAGGATATGTGTTCATAGGTGAGCAAGAAAGTGGAAGTATAACTGAGTTTGAATCACGAGATGTCACATTCTTAGAGGATGAATTTCCTAAGAAGGGCGAAATAGGGGAAGATTGTTCCCTATTTGAAACATTGGATCAAGATAATGACCTTAGTGGACTTCATCCAAGTGGGAGTAATATGAGAAGTGATGAATTAAATTCAACTCATTCTCAATTACAACCACGTGATGAGACGACATCATCATTACCTAATCCAAGTGGGAGCATGATGGGGGATGATGTACAAAGTGTACAATCTCCCATACGGCGAACAAGTCGCCAAAGTATTCCCCGTCGACGTTTTGACATTGAAGGGGAAACTTTTATGGTTGCTCCACAAGATGAGGATGAGCCAAGAAATATTAATGAGGCTCTGAATTGCCCTAGTAAGGAAAAATGGATTAATGCAATGGAAGAGGAAATTGAGTCAATGAAATCAAACCAAGTCTGGGAACTGGTTGATCTGCCAAAAGGACGCAGAGCTATTGGGAACAAATGGGTTCTCAAAATAAATCGAAAGGCTGATGGCTCGATTGAAAAGCATAAGGCTCGCCTTGTGGTGAAGGGGTATAATCAACAGGAAGGAATTGATTATGAAGATACGTTTTCTCCTGTAGTGAGATTTACCTCAATTCGCATTATTCTGGCAATAGTGGCTAGTCTGGATCTTGAATTACATCAAATGGATGTAAAGACTGCTTTCCTCAATGGAGAATTAGAGGAAGAAATATATATGGAACAACCTGTTGGTTTCATAGTGAAAGGCCAAAAAGAAAAGGTATGTCGACTTTTGAGGTCGATATATGGTCTTAAGCAGTCATCAAGACAATGGTATATACGTTTTCATAATGCCATAATGGCATATGATTTTACGATGATTGATGAGGATCATTGTGTATATATCAAAAGATCCAAGGATCAATTTGTGATCATATCATTATATGTTGATGATATACTAATTGCCGGAAGCAATATGGAGTTTGTTAAGACTGTCAAGAGTTGGTTGTCTTCCAACTTTGAGATGAAGGATATGGGTGAGGCTGCATACATTCTTGGAGTTAAGATTTCAAGAGATCGTTCGAAGAGATCGTTGTCTCTTTCGCAAGAAACTTATATAAACAAAGTTCTTGAACGATTTCGTATGCAAGATTGTAAACCCATAGACACTCCTATTGCAAAAGGTGAAGGGTTGAGCCATAGACTGTGTCCAAGGACTCCACAAGAGAAGGAACAAATGAAACATGTTCCTTATGCTAGTGCTGTTGGGAGCTTGATGTATGCTATGATGTGTACAAGACCCGACATATGTTTTGCAGTTGGAATGGTGAGTAGATACCAATCCAATCCAGGTCCAGCACATTGGAAAGCTGTCAAGAGAATACTGAGGTATCTGAAGGGAACTGCTGATTTCAAGTTGAATTACCAAGGAAAGGATCTGCGACTTGAAGGTTATTCAGATGCTGATTGGGGAGGAGATTTATATGAAAGAAAATCTACCTCAGGATTTGCTTTCTTACTGAGCAATGGCGCCATATCATGGAGTAGTAAGAAGCAAACATGCATAGCCTTATCCACGATGGAAGCTGAGTTCGTGGCATTATCAGCAGCAGTACAAGAAGCAGTTTGGCTTAAGAGATTCTTGGATCATTTAGGTGTTATTGAGAAAGCTGCAAATCCATTGTTGGTTAACTGTGATAGCCAAGCAGCTATAGCGTACACCAAAGATCCAAAATATCATGGCAAGACCAAACATATAGATACCAAGTATAACTTTGTTAAGGATATGGTTGCACGAAAGGATGTGAACTTACAGTACATATCTACGCATAGAATGGTAGCAGATCCTATGACAAAGCCAATACCTAGAGATGTGTTTTGTGGTCATGTAAAATCTCTAGGATTGCGTAGAGTCTGATGTACTGAATTGTAATTTCCCTGAGTTGTTCACATTTATGAAATTTTGTTTTTCATTGATTAATGCCTATGAATCTTTGTATGATCTTTATGCATCTTAATGCTCAGTGCATTATTTTAAGTTGAGAAGTATGTCGGACAGATATTAGATTAGCCCACTCACACGGGTAATCGCCTCTGTTTACTGTGTGATAAATAGAGATGAGACTGTTTTTAAGCTTATTATCTAGGTGATAATCGAGAGCTCAAGCTTAAAACACGTATGTCGCCTTAACTGAGTGTTAAGATGAGGACATAATTCTTACGATGTCCGAAAGTAAAATACCTCACATATTTTACTCTATCTGTCTAAGATGCTAGATGTGAGTTCTGATGAATTTTGTGAATAAGTAGATACGTGAACTCAAGTTAGACATTGGGTATGTCTGAACTATCATCTGTACGGTATTGAAAGGTGTAGACATACGCTCCATGGGAAAGGAGTTAATACCGTAATACGTATTTCATACTACGTATGCATGAGCCGACCAATAAGAGTGGCAAAAAGTTTGATCTCAACTTTTATGACGTGTGAGACTCTTGAGGAAAAGAGTTCCTCAATTTTAGTGCCCTCATGACTTTTACTTATTCTCAAGGTTTCTATTTAGTGTTTGCTATCTTAGGATGTTGCCAATGGTCATGAGTTGATTCGATCTAATGGGACATTTCTAGAAAAGCAAGCTGGACTGAAATTGAGAGTTTGAAGGAAAGAGGAAGATCGATTTTGGAGAATCACATTGTGGTTTTGTATTCACTGGTCGACCAATTATGAGTGTCTTTGTGATAATTATAATTGTGAATACAATATATATATCATGTTTAAAAGAGATCAAGAGAGATATAGATGTGATTGATCGATCTAGGGTACTGCATACTAAATCTACTCGGAGTGTGACGCCCATTATGAGCTGCTATATATTCCTAACAGATGTATAGCAACGAGCTCTCAAAGTATGCTGGTCGCACGGATTATTCACCGGTATGAATGTTGAAGAGAATCCTGTTCGGCCCACCTTGTGCGAGTGGGAGATGAAAGCTTTATTTAATTAAAGGGCTTAAGGCCCTGTTCGCCCAAGCTGGGCCCAGAAAGCCCGGCCCATGGGAATACGGCCCGTGGAAAGAAGGGGGTATAAAAGGGAGGAGAGAGAGAGAAAAACTACCGTTGGTTAATTGTACGTACGCTGTTTTTCTCTCAACGCTCTCTCCCTCTCTCCCGTTTTCTCCAAAAGCGAAACAGTGAAGCAATTGAAGGAGTTTGCCTCCTCGGATCGAACAAGGCTCGATTTCTCTTCCTCTGACGGCGTCGGTGTCTAATCTGTGGCAATCAAGGTACGCTCGAATCCGTGGTGTGCTTTACGATCGTTGATATGTGTCGTTTTCTTGGGCTTCGCTTCCGCATTGATTTAGGGGTTCGATTTAGTGTCGAATCTTGATTTTCGGGGATCAGTCATTCCCTACAGGGGTGATCAGGTCTAGACCTGGACCCTATACCCGACCTTGTTTGTATTGAACCATGTACCCGACCCATATTGTTTTTCCGATCCGGTTCCAGGGTCAACTCTGTTTCCACTGGAACCTGTTTTGCAATCTCTCAATATCCTATACGACTTTGAATTTTATATTAATAAGCGCGAAAATAACATAATCCTCCTAATTTATATTGAAACATTAAGCACTGGTAATAAATAAATATATGAACTTTTTGACTAAACAAAAAATTAAGGATCCATAATGCTAATTATAATAAATAAAATCATAAGACAAAGAATTAGCAACAAATATGGGTCTAGTATTAATCTTATTCCCACAACTATTACATGAAGTTATTCATTTATGCAAGTATAACTCCTCCTACAAAAAAGAAATTAGGCGAGCCAATTCATGTGATACACAAGAATTTGGCGGCATCGAACACCATCCATCCATCAAACGGTGCGAGAGGGAGCCGATGAGGGAGGGAAGCAAGTGAGGAAGATGAATGACAAAGGAGGAGTGCCGTGCATGTTTGAAAGAGCCAGGAGGAAAATCATCGTGTGATCACAGGAGTAAGAATAGAAATCGGGAGAAAAAAATGGTTTTGGACCTTTACTTACAAAACCGGTCCGGGAACCGGTTCCAAAACCGGTCAAAGAACCAGCTTTTGGGAGGGTAATAACTCAGAACCTGTTCCCGGACCGGTTTAAACCGGTTCCAAATTTTGGGAACCAGTTCCCGGACCGGTTTCAATGGGAACCATTTCCCAACCCTGTTTTTTGGGTGGGCCGGTCCGGGAACCGGGTATACCCAATCCGGTTGCACACTCCTAGGATGAAAGGCTAAAAGTCCACCAAAATATCTTGATTCGTCATGAATTTGTCCAACAAAGCCTTCAAGTATATCCCTTATTGTCCCCCAATTATTTTTTTGAAGTATAAATCCACAATTATCCAAATTGATACCAATGTTGCACCCCCCTCCCCGTCCTAAGGTTCGGATTTCACCAAAATAGCTTCAATTTCCTCTCCGATTTCTCCAATTCGAGGTCCGATTTCGTTGAAGAAAAATCATGTACAATTTTCTGCAAGTCCCCAACACCCAAAGGCTTGGCTTGGAAGTCCAAATTTCCATTAACTTAGCCCATCCGAATTTCCGCTAATTTTCCGAATCATCTGAAATGATTTTCTGTAAGAATCTCGGAATTTCTGAAAATTCTTCAGAGGATCAGTTGACGTCCCTAAAATAGATCGTCACAGGACAAAACTTTCAATTTCTGAAATTGGGTTCAAATTCACGGTTAATTTCAATCCGGCCTGATTTTAGCTTGACCTAGTCTGTTAGGTAATTTTAAGAAACTTTTAGTGCAATTGACCCTTGATCGATTTATCTCGAGTCACATTGTATATCTTCAACATATTGGCGACTCTCGGTTGTCGTGAAAATATCAAGGTTTCAAATACGGACACCAGGTACATAAATGATAGAAAAATTGGTCTAGTGCCGTTTGACGAGAATTTTGCGATGAGGTGGAATCACCCACACACTAATCACATATCTCTATTGAATCAATCTATCTCCAGTCTCTAATCAATTTTTAATGGTGCCGTAATGATCCTTGTAGATCAACACGGTCGAGCAATCGATTCCTAGTCGAATTCTCAAGTCTATTACATTAAAATCCCTTAATGGCTTCCCCAGTTAGTTTAGTTATCTCGTGAGTGATCAGCTCAGAAAATAGCATTATTGGCGCATCGATGAAAGGCTAGATTTATTTAATCGAAAACAAATTCTGAAAATTTAGGCTGTCACGGGTTGATAAGTTATTTAAAAAAAAAAATAGAGAATTCCGATATATTATGACATGTTATATATTAAATTTATATTATTATATATACATAATAAATTATCATTCTTATGATTATTTCAATCATATTAATTTAATTCAAATTCACAAATAAATAAATAATAATAGAAGCCTAGAATTAATTTATACTAAAAATATTAGTCCACCATCAATTAATATTATTCATTACTTCAATTTGACAAATTTAACTCAATTCAAATAATTCATAAAACTTGGAGAGAGGAAAAAAACAAGCCATTCACATTCTGGACTTACGTGTTAGACTTGTCGGAAGAAAATAGGAAAAAAACTTGAAAAGTGAATTGTATCATGGAAAGTAAGAGTCAAAAGAGAAAAAAAAAAAACTAGATTTTTCTTCTTTCCCCATTTATTATTTTTATTATTATTTTTTATTTTCAGATATATACATTTAGAAATCATTTATTGAAATTTTTTAAAATTGACCCTGCGTATCGGAATCATGTGTCAAAAATTCACATGTTGGAATTCCAACTCGAGTGTTAGGAAAGTTGATTAAGTGTCAGATTTTCCGACACATGTTGACTGAGTGTACGGAAGTGTTTGAGAGTGTTAGACACGTGTGGAGTGTCCGACACAACTCAAAAACTCTCGGAGAGTGTCAGTACTTCATAAGTTCCAACCAAGTGATGGTGATTTACAGACAATGTTAGCAATTCGCCAACATTAAATGGAAGAGTTAATTATCACCTTTCTTAGAAATTATCTCCCAAAGTTAAAAACTTAGTAGTGAAACTAGTAATTTAAGAGTGAATATGATAAATTACCAATATGAGTCTCCCTATAAGTTAAGTTACTAAGAAAGTAAGGAATTTGCCATTGGAAATATAACCTTGGTTATTAACTTACCATGGGAATAAGTAACTCACCAATGTAGGCCCGCTTTTGGCATAAGTCGCAACAATTTGAGAGATTTATTAACACCAATTCAATCTTAAATCGTAAAACTCCCTCATTAAAGTTAGAAAGTAGCAGTGAAATTAGCAACATGTCTGCTCTCCCTTAAGGTAGTAAGTATCACATAAAGTACGAAATTTGCCGAAGGTCATACTTAACTAATTTAGGAGGTTGTCTTTGGAGATTACCAGTATAGTTAAGGACTGTAAAAGTAGTAATTTTTCGAAGTAAGCTTGCTTTTAGCTTAACAAGTTACAACCGGTGAAATAATAAATTATCAACTTCTTCAGAGATTGACCACGTATCTGATGAACCCACTTGAAAAACTTTAAAGCACTTGAGAGTTCACTACTTGACGTAGGGGTGATAATATCATGATTCCACTAGAGAGTTACTAATTGCTTGATGGGCTCACTTGTAAAATTATAAATCACTTGGTGATCTGCCACTATATACCAGATTCTAACGAGATAAAATCTTCATTTTGTATGTTAAAGCACTGGGTAATCTAGACAACGTTACTATTTGAGGATGACAACATCATTTTATCTTTGGTTAGTTACTAATTGACCGAAAGGGCCTCATTGTAAAACTCTAGAAAACTGTTTTGTATTTTCCCGATAATTTACCGGTTAATTGACAGTTTCCCTTAAAAAAATATAACTTGCTAATCTACTGCTAGATGTCAAGGTGCTGGATTTATAATCCTGTTGACAGGTGACGAGAGACGCTCTCGAATTCTATAAAGAGCGCTGGTTTTCATCCTTGAGGTTGCAGTAGCTTGACTCAAGGTGCACCTCCAGTTTCCATCTCATATGGCTTCCGTGATGCTCCGAATCCTTCTGCTACTTTTTACCCTTCCACTTTCCGCCAAAGCTCAGATCAACGGTAACCTCACCTTGGGCTCCTCGTTAACGGCGGATGACCAGAACTCTTCCTGGCTGTCTCCGTCGGGCGAGTTCACCTTCGGGTTCCGGAAAATGGGACAAGGGGCTCATTTGCTGGCATATGGTTTGAGAAGATAGAGGACAAGACCATTGTCTGGTCAGCGAATGGTGATAATTTAGCACGAGAAGGCTCGAAGATCCAGTTGACCACCGACGGCCGACTAGTGCTAGCCGACCCAAATGGAAGAGAGTTGTGGTCTCCTAGCCTGACTGTCGCTGGTGTAGCGCATGCGGCCATGCTTGACACGGGAAACTTTGTCCTAGTTAGCCAGAACTATGTCAACTTGTGGGAGACGTTCAGCCAACCGACCGACACGATGCTGCCTACGCAACAGTTAGATCAGGGGACTAAAGTTAACGCCGCTACTCTGAAATGAATTACTCCACCAGGAGATTCCACTTCAAGCTAGGAGACGACGGAAATCTCGCATTCTATGCCACTTCTGACCCGTGGCTTGCCTCAGATACTTACTGGGTCAGCAACACCAAAGATAGCGGCTTCAGATTGTTATTCAATCAAAGTGGTCAGGTCTACCTCACGGCTAGGAATGGAACACTGCTCATACTTGTCAGCTCAGACACAGTCCCAACCAACGATTTTTACCAAAGAGCAATCCTAGAATATGACGGGGTCTTTAGGCAATATGTCCACCCTAAGGGGGCAAAGTCAAGTTCTGCCTTGGCACTGGGCTAGTCAATGGTCTCTTCCCCGATCCCTCCAAATATATGCTAGAGCATCAGGCAAACTACGGGTTCTGGAGCTTGTGGCTTCAAACATAGGAGAAGCTAGGAAGGACGACGGCAGTTCCACTAAAGGCGGCGGTGGTGGCTAGGTGGCCATCCTTGCATAGGTGAGGGGCTGACATTCCCCGTCGGACTTAGGTAAGCTAGCACAGCCATACTAAATAAAAAAAAATAAAAAAATAAAAGAATATGTTGATTGGAAATTCTAAAACTTGTTAGAAAATACAATTAAATCCTAAAACTTTCAAAAAGTATAATCAAGTCTTAAAATTTATCAAATTAGTGCAATCAAGTTCTTCTATTAGCACCATTAATTTGACTAACGAAAAATACCAACATAGCATTTTAAACTAATTTAAATTTCCTATGTGGCATTCTGTATTATTTTTTATTTGATTTTTTTAAAATAGATTAAAAATTGTTGACACCCAATATTTTAGAAAATAATAAATAAAATTAAAAATTCGGTTTTGAAAATCTTTCTTGTTGTAAATATATCCTCATTTCAAAATTCAAAAAAATTCAGTTGTTATTTAATTTTGGAGCCTTTTTATTGTTGAGTGGTTAAGCGAATATGTGCAAATATATTAGGAAATCTTCAACAATTTTAAGTTTTTTTTCACTATAAATGAAATGCGAGGCTTCGGAACCGAGGAGGGGGGGGGGTTTCTCGGTTTCGAGGTCAAGAAAAAATTCAACAAAAAGAGAGAAGCTTTCGGTGTTCTTTTTTAAGGAAAAGAAAAGTCAGCAAAGAAACCGTGAAAAGAAGAAAACATAGAGAGGGAGATGACGTGAGGCAGAGAGAGAAAAGTGAGAGTGGGGGAGGTTTCGACAGAGAGTGAGAGAGAGTGTCAAGTGAGAGAAAAAGTAAAATAAAAGAAGAAAAGAGAGCTTAAACTGTTCATCTTCCTCGTGGGTTCCTCCTTCGCGCGACTTGGTGATTGAGCTACCACCGTTGCTGCTCCGGCGCCCCACATCGCCGCCGGTGTTGGTAAAATATTGCTTCAAAATGGGTTGAACAATGAAATCGGATCGAGTAAAACAACTCAAACTTTGAAGCGTGATATCACTTTCTTTAAGGATTTATTTGCCCCACAACGTTGCTAATGGTCACCAGCAAAAATCCTCCAGGATACAACAAAGTCTCGGATAAAAATACTAAATAGCAATTCTAGTATTTCTCCAAGGTCTCTCTAAGAAACAATTGAAAAATTGGCTGCTGTTTTTTCAGAAAGAAGACTAAAAAATTACCACACTTTTCTTTCCGAAAAATGACAAGTATATATATGAAACAGTCTTGCAACTCTTCGTGAAAATTGTGAACAAACATGTCTTTAGAAAATTGTTCAGACAAACAAATGCGACTGTTCAGAAGAAGTCGAAAAAACGAACAATTGCAACCCTTCGGGAAAGTTAAAAACCGAATAAGTAATTTTCCAAAGGTTGTCTTGAAAAGACACAAACAAAATTCAGAATAATTTTTTTTAATAGAATTTCGAATTTTCATTTATATTTTATTTCCGGAATTCTCAAATTAAAATGCAACCTTTGAACTAAAAAATAAAAATAAATAGCAAGGGATTAATGCTAATTAAACCGCGGGCGCGCAGGCGTGCTAAGTGCTAAGTGCGCCAAATAATCGCGCACCCGCACGCAGGTATGGTGGGGTCTAGCCCCACCCAATCATTCCTTTAACTACAAAAAGGAAAACCCACATATTTAAACTGATCCACTTGTTCCTACCTTTTCTATGTGGGACAAAGTAAAAAAGCACTCATTTTGTTTTAACAAACCAAATTCCAACAATCCCCCACTTTGTTTGTAAAACAAAGATTTCAAAATAAAATTTTAAAAACCATACAGCCAAAGTTTCAATAAGATTAATATACATACATAAAGGTCTCTTTCGAGTTAAATCTTTACTTAGTGCAAGTATATCAAAGCTCTATCAAAGTGACAAGTAGCTCGGCTTTAAACTTGTACTTTTATGCAATAGAACCGGACATACCACACATACACTAACCTCTTGTTTCAGTGAGAATTTCTATATTACTCTGCACTATTATGGCCTTGTGCTTGATCCTGTTTCATGAGCTCTCTAGAAAGCAACCCTCACTTTCATAAGAAGCGGCACCACTTCTAAGCTCATATAGGTGAAGTATCTACCATGTGTTTCTGTTACTATCAACACACTATAAACTTGTATCATACTTTATTAAGAATTCAATTCAGCCTTCAAAACATAACAGACGATACTGACTTCTCATATCAGGGCTACGTTAGTATCAAACAATCACATTCAATAACTTATTCTTACCCATTAAACCTTGTAACTAGTGATATTCTAAAAAAAAGGTCGAGTTACCATTATTGGTGATTTCAATTAAAGGGTTTCAGCCCCATTTCTTGTGAGGTCGTTATTATCATATGTCTTGATAAAGCCTTCGTCAAAGGATCGGCAAGATTTTTACTTGACCTCACATAGACAATTGTTATGGTACCATCTTTAATCAATTGGCTCACATATTCATATCTTAGACTAATGTGTCTAGACTTACCATTATAGGTGCTACTATAGGCTCTTGCCAAAGTGGCCTGACTATCATAGTGGATAGAAATAAGAGGCATAGGACTAGGCCATAATTTGATATCCAATAACAAATTTCTAATCCATTCAGCCTCTTTCCCAGCTGCTGCCAAAGCAATAAATTCAGATTCCATTGTTGAGTGAGTTATACATGTATGTTTCTTGCTCGCCCAAGATACAGCACCTCCAGCTAGTGTGAAGATCCATCCAGAAGTGGAACGCTCATCTCCCACACTTGTAATCCAACTAGCATTAGTGTATCCTTCTAATACAGCCGGATAATTATTGTAGAACAATCCTAAATTTTTAGTTCTCTTAAGATAACCAAAAATTTTAGTAATAGCTCTCCAATATTCTGTACTTGGATTACTAGTATACCTACTCAACTTGCATACAGAATAAGCAATATCGGGTCTAGTATAATGCATCGCATACATTAAAGACCCTATAGCACAGTATATTCTGGTTGTGCCACCGCTCTACCAGTATTATAATTTAATTTAATACTATAATCAAATGGAGTACTTATTTCTTTAAAACCAAGATGTTGAAATTTATTAATAATTTTTCAACATAACTACATTGGCTTAAAGAATAACCCCCACTATTTTTCTTAACTTTAATACCTAAGATAGTATCTACTTCACCCAAATCCTTCATTTTAAATATGGAAGTTAGATACTTCTTAGTTTCATTAACTCCAGTCATATTCGTTCCAAAGATAAGCATATCATCAACATACAAGCACACTAAGACACCATAGTCTTTAGTGAATTTAGAGTATATACACCTATCGGCACTATTATTGATGAAACCATTTGACAATATGACCGAATTAAACTTTTCATGCCACTGCTTAGGAGCTTGCTTAAGTCCATAAAGAGACTTAATCAATTTACATACTTTTCTTTCATTTCCAGGAAGAACAAAACCCTTCGGTTGTTCCATGTAAATCTCCTCATTTAAGTCTCCATTTAAGAAAGCAGTTTTAACATCCATTTGATGAACACAAATATCATAAATGGAAGCTAGAGCAAAAAGAACTCGAATGGAAGTTATACATGCAATAGGAGCATATGTATCAAAATAATCTATTCCTTCTTTTTGTCTATATCCCTTAACTACAAGCCTAGCTTTAAAAGCTTGAATAGAACCATCAGAATAATATTTTCTTCTAAAAACCCATTTGCATCCAATAGGTTTTGATCATTTCGGTAAATCTACTAATACTCAAGTATTATTGGACATAATTGAGTCCATTTCATCATTCACAGCTTCTTTACAAAAAGAAGCATCTCTAGAAGACATAGCATCATCAAAGCTTCTAGGATCATCTTCTAAATTTAACACTAAAGGGTATTTATTTACCACATTATTATCTCCATCTCCTTCAATAAGAAAAACATGAGTAATAAAATCAGGACCTAAGTCTTTTATTTTCCTAGCTCTAGTACTTCTCATTAATTCAATCATGTCTTTAGAATTCGTTTCTTTCTCTTGAAAATCACTTTGAGTTTCCATAGATCTTGAATTATTTTCAATCATTTCAGAACTTGTAAAACATTTATTCTCAAAGAATTCGATGTCTCTCGATTCTACTATGACATTAGACTCTAAATCAAGAAGCCTATAAGCTTTACTATTTTCAGCATACCCTACGAAAACACTTTTGATAGCTCTAGGACCGAGCTTTGTTCTCTTAGGATCTTGAGCTCGGTAGTACGCTAAACACCCCCACACTTTAAGATATAACAAATTTGGCTTTCTACCTTTCCATATTTCATAAGGGGTTATGTCATTTTTCTTGGAAGGTATTCTATTATGAATGTAGGCATGCAGTAAGTAATGCTTCTCCCCAAAGATTAATTGGTAGCTTTGAATTTGAAAGCATACAATTAACCATTTCTCAAAGAGATCGATTTTTCCTTTCAGCTAAACCATTTTGTTGTGGAGTATATGGTGCTGAAGCTTGATGAATAATACCATGTTCTTCACAAAATGAAGAGAATTCATTTAAGAAATATTCTCCACCTCTATCTAATCGTAGAACTTTGATTTTCTTTTCTAATTGATTCTCTACTTCAGCTTTATATTTCTTAAACATGGTAAATGCTTCATCCTTCAGTCTCATGAGATAAACATATAAGAACCTACTACAATCATCCACAAAGGTAATAAAATACCTTTTACCTCCACGTGTTAGCATACCATTAAATTTACATATATCACTATGAACCAAATCCAATAAATTCGAATTTCTTTTAACACTAGAAATGGCTTCTTAGTAAGTTTTGACTTAGCACATATTTCACTTTTATCAAATTCGCCATTAAAATTTATCAAGTCTAATTTTCTCATGTTCTTCAAATAACGAATATTTATATGTGCCAACCTACTATTCCATAAAATTGAAGACTTGATAATATAAGCAGAACTAGAAATATTATTATTGATACTCAATTGATACATGCCATCATTGGCATAACCTTTCCCAACAAACAGCCCATTTTTCGAGAGGATAACCTTGTCGGATTCAAACAAAACCCGAAACCCCCTCTTACAAAGTAAATCAATATAAACTAGGTTCTTCCTAATTTCGGGTATAAATAACACATTAAGAAGAGTTATCTTCTTTCCAGAAGTGAAGTCTATCTCCACCGTGCCTTTTCCAGCAACCTTTGCAAGAGCATTATTCGCCATCGGGACCTCTTGAACATTTGAGTCAACAATTTCTTCAAATTGCTTGAACATGTATTTGTCCTTGCACACATGGACTGTTGCTCCAGAATCTATCCACCAACCGGATTGGGCAATGGTAGAATTAATTTCAGAAACCATAGCCATTGCATCATTGATTTCAGAAATTTCCATGTTCGAAAACATGTTTGAAATCATGGCTACATAATTTTCTTCAACCAGATTTGCATCTGCTTTCACCACCGAAATGTTCTTGTCCTTTGAAATGCTCTTGCGGTGAATGCAATCCTTGGCGTAGTGTCATTGTTTGCCACAAACAAAACAACAACCCTTTTGCTTCTTTTGTGTTCTCTTGAATTTATGCCCCCCGCTTTTTACTTTGAAGTTCTGGCCGAGTTTCCGTTTTTTATCCACAAAATTCACCTTGGAATTGTACAAAACAGAATTATCACGTAAACGTGACTCTCCCTCAATGCAAAGATGTTTATGTATTTGCTCCAAAGTAAAGTCTTCCGACTTGTGAATCAGCCTTTTTCCATAGTCTTTCCAACTTGGAGGCAATTTCGCAATAATTGCTCCAACTTGAAAAGCTTCTGGAATATCAATCTTGAGAGCACGAATTTTATTCACAATCACTTGCTATTCATGGACTTGTTCCAGCAAGGGCTTAGTATTAATAAACTTGAAATCAAAATACTCTGCAATTAGATATTTGTTGGTACCTTGCTCCTTCGCTTTGTACTTGAATTCCAGTGCATTCCAAATTTCTCTGGCCGACTTCATTTCAGTGAATAAGTCGTACAGAAGATCGGAGAGTGTGTTCAGAATGTGTCCTCGACAAAGTAATTCATCCTCCGCACGTTTCTTTTTTTTCCTTATTAACCCTCTCAATGGCTTCCGTACTTGGATGTCATCCATCGAAAGTAGGCTTAGGATCTTCTATAGGCGCCAAGTTAGGATCCAGTATGTAAGAAATCTTCAGAGCAGTGAGTAAGAACATCATCTTGTCCCTCCAGCGAGCAAAATTGTTCCTATCGAACCGGTCCAATTTGACCATATCTTGATTCATAACTTCGATTGTCTCCGACTCCATTGTAGCAAAATAAATCCTTAAAATTGTTGGTAAAATATTGCTTCGAAATGGGTTGAACAATGAAATCGGATCGAGTAAAACAACTCGGACTTTGAGGCGTGATATCACTTTCTTTAAGGATTTATTTGCCCTACAACGTTACTAATGGTCACCGGCAAAAATCCTCCAGGATACAACAAAATCTCGGATGAGAATACTAAATAGCAATTCTAGTATTTCTCCAGGGTCTCTCTAAGAAACAATTGAAAAATTGGATGTTGTTTTTTCAGAAAGAAGACTCGAAAATGACCACACTTTTCTTTCCGAAAAATGATAAGTATATATATGAAACAATCTTGCAACTCTTCGTGAAAATTGCGAACAAACACGTCTTTAGAAAATTGTTCAGACAAACAAATGCGACCCTTCGGAAGAAGTCGAAAAAACGAACAATTGCAACCCTTCGGGAAAGTTAAAAACCGACTAAGTAATTTTCCAAAAGCTGTCATGAAAAGACACAAAAAAAATTCGGAATATTTTTTTTGATAGAATTCCGAATTTTCATTTATATTTCATTTCCGGAATTCTCAAATTAAAATGCAACCTTTGAACAAAAAAATAAATAATAAATAATCGCACACCCGCACGCGGGTATGGTGGGGTCTAGCCCCACCCAATCATTCCTTTAACTACAAAAAGGAAAACCCACATATTTAAACTGACCCACTTGCTCCTACCTTTTCTATGTGGGACAAAGTAAAAAAGCACTCATTTTGTTTTAACAAACAAAATTCCAACAGCCGGTTCAAGATCCTCCGCTCCGCCGCACCGGCACCACTGCTCTCGCCACAGCAGCTTCGCCGGTCTCCCCACGAAGCTCGCCATGACGACCTGACGTGCGCACCTCACACACCAATGCTCCCTGCAACCCGCCGATCCGGTTACTGCCGCACCGCCATCCACGACGACCCGACGCCCTCTCTGCCCGAGGGCTGCCTCGTCGCTTCACCACTACTGCTGACTTGTGACCTGCAGATCTCGAGTCGCTGGTTGCCTCTACATCAGCGATCTGCTCCACCAGCCCCACGAAGCCCACCGCGCCTCAGCCAATCTCCGTCCCTAATCTACTGCACCGGAGCAACTACCCGACGTCGCTACTCACCCCCTCGCCAGTGTCCGAACGTTGATTGTTTCGGCCGAGCGCCCCTGTTCCACCGGTCTCTGCTGCCCGTTCTCTCCGAATGCCGAGCTACTGCTACTACCTTGCCGCGCTGCTGCCACCGCCCTTGTGACCTATGTAGCACCGACACGGACACGCGACACGCGACACAACACGCCGACACGTCATTTCTTAAAAATAGAGAATTTCGACACGTTCCGACACTTTATATATTAAATATATTTTATATATTAATACATAAAAAAATAATAAAAAAATAGCCTAGAATTAATTTACACGAAAATTATTAAATAATATCATTCATTATTTTAATTTTTTACAATAATACATAAAACTTAGAGGAAAAAAACATTGTTTAAAGAAAAATGCTGAAATGATATTTTTAAATTTATATATTTATCATATATAGCATTTTTTTATTACTTCTTTCATAGTAAAAGACTTTTTAAAAAACTAAAACAATTCTAAAAAAACAAAATTGAAAAAAAAAATTTGACCCGTGCGTGTATATGTATAGCATTTTTATTACTTCTTTTATTACTTCTTTTGTGTATATTTATATTTTTACCCTACAAGTATTACAAATTTTTAAAATTGACCCCGTGCGTGTCGAAATCGCGTGTCGGAATTCTAGACTCGCGTGTCGGAGCGTGTCGGAGAGAGTTGACCACATGTCAGATTTTTCGACACTTATTGACCGCGTGTCGGAGCATGTCGGGACGTGTCGGAGCGTGTCGGAGTGTCGGACACAACACGAAGGCTTCCGGAGAGTGTCCGTGCTACATAGCTTGTGACCACCGACGCCCCTGCACACGACGTTGATGCCCCTCTGCTCGCTGTTGCACACTCTAACAGAGCCATCTGCTGCAGCCCAGCCCTCGCCGGAGCCCCGCACCGCCTGTGCCCGCCGCTGCAACGCCCGAGCGACGAGCCGTTACCCCTGATTCGAGCCTGCTGTTCTCACTCGCTGCGCCATCAGCTACTGCTTGAACGGTCCCCTGTGTTGTTGTAGGTCTACCTTCACCGGACCACCATTGCATCGTGGCCACCACTGCTTCCTCGCCATTCCTCAAGTCAACCGTGAGTTAGACTAGGTAAAATTTAAAGATATTCGGTTTCATAGTTTTTTATTTTATTCTAACTTGATTTGTTTTGATTTATTTGTATCATTATCTGATTAGGAAATTTGTCATATTAAGTCATAATAATAAAAAATATTGAGCCACGAGACGTCAGGTTAGATTTTTTATTATTTCGACTTTTCATGGCAAATTCATGAATTGCTTTGCATCATTGAGATAATAGGTTATTGATTTACATTGATGAATTTTCAATATGACATATTTTGGTGTGTTATCGTTATTTGCTCATCACATGTCATATCTAGAATTTAGGTATTTAGGTCCATACACATTTCATGTTTAAATCAAGGCATTTTAATTTTTAAGATTCATATAGAATTAGGATAATTTTCCTTTAATAAAATGAAAAAAAAGGAACAAAAAATGTTATTTAGGTTATATAGGTTTCATAATGTGCACACCACATGTTGCGCTTTAATTAGTGGGTCATAGGTTAATGTTTTGATATTCCCGTTGTATAGTTTTTTTAATAAAAAAAAAGCCAAAGATTAGTATTGCATCATTATGTTTTTTTTAATAATTATTTAAGTCAATTAAAAAAAAGGAAAAAAGAAAACACAAAGGTCATTTACTTGGTTAGTTAATAGGTTAGTTCATAATTAATCCCATCTTATGTCATCATTGTTTAGTGTAGATTGCATATATGTATAAAAAATAATTAAATATATCATAAAAAGAACATGCATATAGAATTACCATGTCATCCGTCTCATATCATGTAGCACATGCATATTTAGGATCATGTAAGTTAGATTGCACACATATTGTGATGGTTCAAATTATGCCATATGAATTGCATCTCACATGTTATTAAAGTAAAATTCATGCATATTAAGTTTAGATTAAGATTGCATAATAATAAAAAAGAAAAAAATTAGGTGTCATGTCATTTAGAAAATCATGTTTAGGGCATGCATTTTTATTAGCATTTTTGTAAGTTTTTTCTTTAGAGAGTAGAGCTTTATAAGGTTGTAGTTTATAATTTCGTACAATCTATCATTTTTCAGTTTATTGAATGTTATTTCATTGATTGTGTACCCGCAGACCACCAGTTGCATGTTAAAAGCTTAGGTTAAAATTAATCAAGACTGCGTGCAAAATATTTTTGAAATTAAAATGAAAATGTACCGAAATGGCGTTAGATTAATCTAGCGTAACCATGTCTCTAAACTTATTGAATCTCTGGTTTGCAAAAGTAAAGTATTCTCCCATACTTTACTTGGGTTTATAATCAACTATAATTTGTTAGTGGCAACCCCAAATTGAGTATAATTACCTGTCTAAATGGGTTAATTTCTTAGTATCAAGTTGCGATTGGTAGGACTTGGGAGGGTCCGTGCCAAGTCTCCGGACTTAGTAATCCATTAGCCTTCTTTAAGTAATTCACCCTCGGGAAGGTCGCGACAAAAATAAAAAAGAAAAGCTCAAATTTTATTTAAAAAACCAAATTGGAAAAAAAAGAAGAAGAGAAAATGGTAGGCTCACTGAGTGCTTCCGCCACAACCCATCGCGAGAGGAGGTAGTAGAGTTCACCCACCCTTGCCTACAGGGGATGGCCTCATCCGCCTTAGGCAAGGCCCGGCAACCCTTGCCTTCTGCTTCCATGACTTTCATCTCGAAAAGTCTCCAACCAAACATGTACGATGATGTTTGGTCAAAGTTTTCCAAATTCGTGCGTTCCTTGACATGTGTCTGGGTCCTTGCTAGCTAATGGCGCAGGGTCACCTTATTCTAAGCTTGACAAGTTGTCGTTTACCATTGATTTCTATAAATAAATAAATAAATAAAAGAAAAAGTAAAGAAAATGAAGAAATATCAATTTAAAGGCATATTATTATCAGAAAAATTAATACCGAAGATATTATTATAATAATTTTTTAAAGAAAATTTTATGAATATATCAATAGAACTATTAAGATACTGTAAGAAAAAAACAAAATCAAGGAAAAAATCAATACTCATTATATACTTTTAAATGGTTTATTAATTGCTGTTAAAGAAATGGTTTATTAATACTAAAAAAAAAGATTAACTAATAAAATATATGTACAAAAATCACCTTCTATTTTAATTAATCATTTCCTTTTACTATAGGTGGGGCTTTTATAAAACTTAAGACTACATGGTAAAATCATCATTGTAGATAGATATGTGTTTTTTTTTTTCTTGGGGGGGGGGGGGGGGGGGGTTATGTGTTGACGTGTGCAAAGGCTGTACACAACTTTGGTTCAAACTCGCTGTGGAGAAAAGGAGGAGCGATCGCATCTACGCGAAGGAGGAATGGTCGCCTCTCTCGCCTGCCATGAACGACCGGACGTACGGGCTGGTGCTTATTGACCCAAGAGGGAGAGAGCTGTGGTCTTCTGGCCTGACCGCCCCTGGCTTAGCGTATGTGGCCATGCTTGACATGGGGAACTTCATCCTAGCGAGCGCGAACCACATCAACTTGTGGGATTCGTTCAGCCAATCGACGGAATACGATATTGCCTACACGACAGTTAGATCTTAGGACTAATATTAAAGCTCGCTACTCCAAAATGAATTACTCCGCTGGGAGATTGCTCTTCGCACTGCAATCCAACGGAAATCTCATGCTCTATGCCACTCCTACCCCACCTGTCGTCTCAAATTCATACTTGGCTACCAGCACCCTAGGTATCGGCTTCCGGTTGATATTCAATCAAAGTGTCAAGTGTACCTCACGTCTAGAAATGGAACAGTACTCAGTCACCTCAGACAAAGTTCCAACTGGCGGATTTAACCAAAGAGCGATCCTCAAATGTGATGGGGTCTTTAGGCAATATGTCCACCCTAAGACGGCTGTTAAAAATTTAGATGTGTGTGGATGCATGATTTTGGTATTATTGATGATAGTTTTGGTTAGTGATGTGTACAAGTGTATGATATAGATCGTATAGAAAGGACAAGAAACAAGCTAGGATAGTTGGAGGATATAGGTCATGGAATATGAGGGAAATAGTTTTTTTAGATGAACAACATAGTTTGATGAAGGAAGAGCATCGCTCATCTCCCTACACGGTGGAGGATTCACCCCACACACTCAATGATGAACTACAAGCCTATTAATAGACAATCACAACCGACGTAGTAGCACAAATTTTTTTCTTCTTTTCCAAGATAGTTGACCTCAACTTTTGACTAAACCTTTCCTCCTTCAACTTGACTTCTTGTTGCCCACATTCAGGTTTCTTCTTCAGTCGCTCTTCTTGACTTTTATTCAAGGTTTCCCACTTGAATTTTCTCCAACTTTGCTTATGCTTACTGTTTCTTTTGCTGCTGCTTACTTGCATTCCCATGTGAATCTTCTATGTTCAACTAGCAATCGCCATTCTCAACAATTCTAGACAATCTTCAACATGGATGCTGCTGCCAATGTTCTCCCCTTCGTGATTAAGTTAGTAGTTTCTAGACAGTTTTAGAGAAAATGGATCACAATTTCCAACAACAAAAAATTTGAGTTCTAGTTGGGTAATGGGTTGGTCGATGGTCTCTTCCCCGATCCCTTCAAATATATGCACAAGGATCACACGGGATACTGGTACTGGAGCTTGTGGCTTCAATAGCTATAGTACTCTTGCAGACTATCAGATTCAAAGGCCCCGATGCCAGTGCACCCTTGGACATACTTCGTTAGACTCGACAAATGAGATGAACGGATGCACATAGGCTTTCATCTCACATAGTTGCGATGGAAGTAGGCTGGAAAAAGACCAGTTTGCTTTACGTGACATGCTCAATATAGACTGACCGCAGTCTGATTACGAGGTAAGTGCATCGAAAACCGAGGACTGGTGCCGTGAGGCTTGCTTGGCTGATTGTTTTTGCGCAGTCGCTTTTTTTTTTTTTTTTTTTTTTTTTGTACTGGAGGAATCGGCTTGCAACCGACAGCTGCGCCGTAAACCCCCAGGTGACACTTAAGCAAGAGGCGCAGTCGCTGTTTTCAAAGGCAGAAATTGCTGGAAAAAGAAGATCCCTCTTTTAAATGGTAGGATGGATCCTAATGTGGGTGGAAAAGCACTAATCAAGGTATGGATAGATAACTTGACTTTGACATCTAGAGGAAACGGCCAGAAGAAGAACAAGAAGTGCATGCTGGTGATCATCGGATCAGTTCTGTTGAGTAGTCTGTATTTTTTAACTAGCTTTTGCTTCTCATAAGCTATTTAATTTATAAAAGCTTCCGATCTAGGGATTCTAAGTTTTCATGACTAGTCCCGATCAACCAAGCCACACGCAGGTGGACTTTCAATTATCAAGAGTGTGACATCCTGAAATTTGACCCTATCCCGATTATATGAAATTGCCATTTCGTCGATGTGCCTATGGTCATTTTACTCTAAATTGGGCCTTGAGTTAACTAATCTATCAAATGAAGCTGTTAAGGGATATAAACGCGACCGGCTCGAGAATTCAATTGGAAATTGACTGCTCAACCATAATAATAATCGACAATGGTCAATACGACACCGTTATAAATCGATTAGCGAACAAATATAGGTCGATTTGATGGAATCACGTAGTTGAATTACGGGTGGTTCCACATGATTGTGATATTCGCGTCGAACGGCTATAACCCGATTTTCTATCAATAGTGCACTTGGGACACGTAATTGAAACATTGTGATTTTTATGACAACCAAGAGTCACCTACGACTTGGGATGCACAAACGTGGATTGAAGATTCTTGACCACGGATCAAACGCGCTAAAATCCCTAAAAGTTACCCGATAGGTTAGGTCGTACTAAAGTTACATTCGGTTGATTTTAACCATGAAATTGAATTCGGTTTCAAGAATCGGACGTTTGAGCGTGTCATGATTCATTTATAGGATGCCGTCTCATTTTTCGGAGAATTTTCGTCGAGTCTGGAATTTTGTGGAAAAATCGGTTTTCGGACAAAATGGAAAAAAAGTGGAAATTCGGAATTAGAGGAAAATGGGGGAAATGGCTGCCCAAAAGGAATTCTTTATGAGAAATTTGATTCAAGAAAATATTTGGGGACAAAGATAGAGGCGCGCGAGTGGTCTGATTTCTACCGATTAGGACCAGTTGTGGTTTTGTAGTTATTCTTGGTGTCGTGCTTGCTGGATAATGTATATTTGGTGTTGTGGTTGAGTTTGGCATGCTTAGAACTTATGTGTGATATCATGAGGTTGATTGTTCTATGTTGGGTGTTTATCATTATTGCAAAAAGACGACCTTATGGATTATTAAATATAAAATAAATGAGGTGTCGGGTCTGGACACCAAAACTTATTTGCTCAATAAAACAATGAGGTTTTAAATTAGGTGCGTGCAAATTTTGACGGATTAATTTTGAGTATGTGAGCACCTATGAAAAATGTTTTGAACAAAAAAAAAAAAGGGTTACTAAGGTTTGTTTTCAAAAGAGGGTGGTTGGAAAAGAAATTAGAAAATAAATATGGTGTCGGGTTTGGATGCCAAGTTTTATGTGCTCAATAAAATGAGGATGTTTTATATGAGATGCGTGCAAAGTTTGGCGGGTTAATGTCAAATACGAGACCCCGTACGAATTTATTTCGAAAAGTTTGAAAAAAAAAAGGGGTTGCCAAGTGAATTTTAAAAAACGATTTTTGGTGTTCATGACTATACAAGGGAGAAAAATGTTGACCTGATTGATGAGGTGCCTCCATTGTTAGGTTAATTAAATGGTTCAGTTTAATTAATTATAAATTATTTATTTAATCGAGATTTATTTAATTAATTTTAATTAGCGTAGATTGTGACGGAATAGCCCTTTTGTAGAATTTTACACTGATTCTCGTGGTTGACTTTATATGTGAAATCGATTGCTTATGTGCAATTAAGTGCTTGGTGATCGATTATTATTGCAAAATTGGATTTTATGGTATTTAAATAGAAAAATACCGAGTGTCGGTTTCTTACAACAAAATATTTTATGTACCATATAAAATCGTGGAATTTTGAAAGGAGGTCATACTATGTTTAATGGTTCGATTTAAATATGTGACCACACACAATTATATTATTGGGATGATTTTTAATACGAAGAAAATGGGCCAAGTCAATTATTTGAAATTGAGGTTTTTGAGTGCAAAGCACGATATTCTTGGCCAAGTATGGATGTACATGTGATCATTATTGGAACCCGTCACCCAATGAGAGTTTGGGGATGATGCCCAATTTTATTAGATGCCCGGCGGTGGTCCGAAAGCCGGTCGTAGTGGAGGCCGAACCGATGCCCCTTTTTGGGATGTTGTCTAGGCGGGGGTTCTAGACGTTGCCGTGCCCAACGGAGCGGGACGATGCCCGATTATGCCGGATGACTGCCAACTGGTGAGTTGACTATGGCCGATGGGTCATAATAACTCGAACATGCCTGAGTGATTGAGAGAGTTGTGCCTTATAATGGGGAAAAATTGTGTGACATGGTTAGGACTCATGTGATTGTTTGAAAGATGAAATGATATATTCCAGTTATTGATTACGCTTGCCGTGTTTATAAGTGCATATGTGATGAGCTAATGTGTAGGGACGTGCCGAGGCGAGGTAAGTCTTGTGTGATGCCTGTTTAGGCTGCCTCTAGGTGAATTTGCTTCCTAATCGGGGATTAGAGTTTTGACTTACTGATATTTTTGTCTCACCCCGTCGTGCTTAAATATTTTCAGGTCCCTAGTATGGAGAACCCGGAGCCCGAGGCGGAAGGGTCCAGTGCGTAGGTGCTCTGGTAGTTTCTTTTTGAAACAAGGCTTATGTGTATAAACTGGTAGGACCAACTTGATATGTATATAAAGTCTGGTTTGTGAAAAATGGTTGTCTTGCTTTTACTATCTCTGTGTTCATTTGTTGTCTGAAGTCTATTTAATTTGCTTTCGCATGTGCTTAATTGAAAAAAAAAAAAAATATTTCGCTCAAATGAATTGACTAAAAAACAAGGAGCTTCAGACTTTGGAATTCTTCTATCGTGCACCTCTTCGAACAATTAGAACATCTTCCTTATATACTCTTTTATGCCATCATACCCGTTGGCACTTACCAAATGAATTCTTCCAATCTACCCGTTGAACGGAATCAATTAGAAAGATCATTCGAGCTATTAAAGGAACATGTCGATAGCCCATCAATCATGTTCGCCCATACAATCAGGATCTCAGTTTCCATAAGTAGAACATTCCAAGAATATTTCGCCAATCATCGAATCATTAATCTCCGAATCAATCATGATCAAATAAAGGATTCTGTTATGTCATATCCAGCCAAGAGATCTTCTCCAGTCGATAAGGTCACATCCTTAATGAAACATCCAGTTCTGGATAGCCTTTCTTCAACGAATTAGAAACTGTCAATGAGAATAGATTTTAAGTCTTGAGTCTGGCTGTCCGGAGGTCTTCGGACTTTAAATAGCAGAGTCTGCAAATCTTCATACTAGACTGATGGAAATGTTTTGTCAGCTTCAAAACACTTCAAGAAGATTTCTCTAACAATCTCCCCCTTTTTGATGGTGACAAAACTTTTTTGCAAATTTGGATAACTTTGACCTGTAAAATATTACTCAAACAAATATGCATATCTTATAAAGATAAATGGCTTAATGAATAAGAACACTAGAATCTACAACCACAGAAAATATGTTAGACTTGTATGTAATAAAGCCATCTATAAGATATAAGTAGTCAAATCCAAATCCAAATTCAGTCCTCATCCATACACAAAAGTAAAGTCAAACATCAAAACACTCCAACTCAAACAATCCAAACGATTAAAAAGTCAAAGTTTCAAATCTTGAATCTCTCCCCCTTTTTGTCAGCATAAAAAAAAAAAAAAAGGTTGAGATGAAAATGGAATAGAGTCAAGATTGCTTGGGAACACGAACAAGCTAGAAATCTCCCATTGACTGAACGATGCCTTCCAACCTTTTTAAGTCTTCCTTCAGTTGTGCAACCTCCTCACCCTTAGCAGTAGCCTGAATCTGAAGAGAAAGGGCTTGGATCTGATCATTCAAGAAAACTAAAGAAGCTTGACTTGTATTCTGCAAATTTTGAACTTCGCATCCCAGAGCATATATCTGACCTCGCATTTCCAAGAGAACATCCAGAATTCTGCGAAGATCTGCTGAATTATCGGTCTGCGTACTGGCTTTGGCATGATCTGATGGAGTAAAGGCAGACGATGGCAGATCAGCATAATCACGCAGATTGGCGATGAAACATCATGTCCTTCCTCAGGAAATTGAGAGGCATAAATGTCCTCTGGATCCGCTGGAGAGCGACTGACTCCCTCACTGGTAGCAGGATATGAGGACATTCCTCTTTTCTCTTGGTCTCCCCTTGTTTCCATGCCTTCAGGTGGAGAAGAGTGTTCTTCATGTTCTCCTTCCTCTCGATCTCTTTTCTCTTCTTCTTCTTTTTCAACTCTTTCCTTCTCAGCATCCCTTTCTTCAACTTCTCTTTCCTCTGTTTCTTTCTCCTCTGCTTCTTTCTCTTCTCTTTCTCGAGTCCTCTATTCTAAGTCTTTCTCTGGAGCAGAACAGCTCAAGTTCTTCAATACCATTGTAGAAATGGTGATGTCTTCCTCATCATCTTCATCTTCAATGATGAGAGCTCTTCTTTTCGTGGATGAGCAACCATGGGCTCCTTCCCTTTTCTTTTTGCTGCAGAAGAGATTTGATGAGTTTTGACGGGAGTCTTCTCCTTGAATTTCTCCAACGCCTTGCTTAGTTCCTTTAGACGCATTTTAGTCACCATTTTCAGTCTTACCCCCATATGATCACACGATCGAACACAAAGAATTTGTGGAGCCTGAATATTCATATGTCTAAATAATTTCGTCACAAGACCTGAATAAGGAAATTGTCCTCTGTCCTTCACCACTGCACTATACATGTGGAACATAACAATGTGAGGAAGAGAAAACTTTTTTTCAGTGATGATGGCATACATCAGCTTTGCCTCTGAACTTGAAACATCAGTCTTGGAAGTTGATTTCGGTCTGAGGCAATTGATCACAATCTTGTGAAGTAGAATGTTAAATGCACTCATCCTCAAGTAGGAAATCTTTTCCTTTGTTCTTCTATCCTTAACAAGTTCCAATGTAGCACGAGAAATAGAAACATTGATCAGTTGATATCTTCCTCTCTCAACCCCTATCACATCCGCCAACATATCCATATCCACCACAAAGTCCTGATCTCGGACACTAAAAGAGATTCTATTCGCATCCAAGAAGCTAAGATTCGAATAGAAATATGCAGTTAATTCAGCATGGGCTTCTGTGGTGTTAGAACAGAACTTCTCAAGTTGAAGAAAACTGAACTTTTCCCTCAAATTTGTTGGAGAAATCTTCTTAAAGTGTTTTGAAGCTGACAAAACATTTCCATCAGTCCAGTCTGAAGGTTTGCAAGACTCTGCTGCTTAAAGTCTGAAGACCTCCTGACAGCCAGACTCAAGACTCAAAGTCTATCTTCATTGGCAGTTTCTAATCCGTTGAAGAAAGGCTATCCAGAACTGGATGTTTTACTAAGGATATGACCTTATCGACTGGAGAAGATCTCTTGGCTGGATATGACGTAATGGAATCCTTTGATTGATCGAGATTGATTTGAAGATTAAGGATCCGATGATTGGCAAAATATTCGTGGAAGGTTCTACTTATGGAAATTGAGATCCTGATTGTATGGACGAACAAGATTGATGGGCTATCGACACGTTCCTTTAATAGCTCGAATGATCTTCCTAATTGATTCTGTCCAACGGGAAGATTGAAAGAATTCCTTTGGTGAATGCCAACGGGTATGATGGCATAAAGGAGTATATAAGGAAGACGTTCTAGTTGTTCGAGTAGTGCGCGATAGAAGAATTCCAAAGTCTGAAACTCCTTGTTTTTAGCCAATACATTTGAGAGAAAACTTGTACGCAAAAGAGTGTTTATATTTATGAGAAACCTTGAGGAAGTGTGGTAGAATATCTACACTATGGAATCAAGGAAGAACTGTGCTGTAACATCTCTTTTTTCATAGTGGAATCCAGCCGATAGGCTGTCAGTGCGGAAGAGTGGATGTAGGCTTGGGATGAGCCGAAACACTATAAACCTTGTGTTTAATCTTCTCTTCCTTACTCTTTACTCTACTTTGATCGTAATTCATCTTGTTAATCAAAAGAGTACTGCCTTTCTATCGTCTGCTCAATATCGCTGTGGTATCTCGAGAAATTGTTTTTACACCTATTCACCCCCCTCTAGGTGATTATACTAGCTACATCAATTGGTATCAGAGCTTGTGTACTCACTTTGTTTGAAGTGTTTTATTTCAAAGTTAAAGTTCCATGGCTAGTATGTTGGCTCTAGGGCTGGTAGAAGGGTAAAGCAATACCAGACCACCTTACTTTGATGGAAAGGATTACAACATATGGAAAAACAAGATGAAGGCGTTCCTAAGATCAAAGGATCCTCTGGAATGGAACGTTGTAGAAAAAGGAATCATTCCTAAAGCTGCACCTATCTCAGAAAGAGGAAAAGATACTGTGGAGTCTAGTCAAATGACTCAGGAAGAGATAATCAAGAGACAAGCTCTTGGTGCAAAAGCAATTTATTCATTATATTGTGCTTTACCTCCTACTGAATATAACAGAATATCTTCTTGTGTTACAGCTAAAGAAGTCTGGGATAGATTACATATTACCTATGAAGGAACCGATCGAGTGAAAGAGACTAGAATCAATATTCTCCTCGGTCAATACGAAGCCTTCAGAATGAAATCGGGAGAATCTATAACTGACATGTTTAGTTTTTTTTACAGAAATCGTGAATGGTCTTGAAAATCAAGGTCAACCAATTTCTGATCCCATGAAGGTAAACAAGCTACTGCGTGGACTCTCCAAGGATTTGAATCACATAAAGACCTCAATCAGAGAGACCCAAAGAATCATGCCACTATATGTTGATGAGTTGGTCGGGACTCTTCAGTCTTATGAAGTGGAACGAATCAATGAAGACGAAGACCTTAAAGGTAAAAAAATCCATTGCATTAAAATGCAATGATGATTCTGACGTTACAGATTCTGAAGATGATATGGATGATGAGGAGCTCGCTCTCATGATAAGAAGATTCAGAAAGCTGAACAGAAAAGGAAGAAGATTCAATCCAAAGAAACAAAGATTTCAAAAGCAACAGACTAGGTCTGTTGAGGATGATGAATCAAACAAAGATGTAGTCTGCTTTGAATGTAAGAAAAAGAGACACATCAGACCCAACTGTCCTCTTCTGAGGAAGAAGAAAGGAAAAGCTGAAAAGTATCGAAAAGCTCTTAAAGCAGAAACCTAGAGTGATACAGAGTGTGAAGATAGTGATGATGATTATGCCAATATATGTCTAATGGCACAATCAGATTCAGATTCAAACTCCGAGACAGAATCAGATTCAGACAGTGAATTTGAGGTAAGTAACTTCAAAATCCCTATTAAAGTTTCTAAATACATTGATGAGTTGTGTTTTAGTCTTAAAACTTCTCTTAAAAGGATTTCCGAACTCAAAAGAGAAAATACTGCTCTAAAACAACAGGAAAATATTTTGGAAGAAAAAGTGAAATGTTTAGATATGAATATTTCTTCTCTTAGAAAAAGTGAATATAATCTTTCGAAAGAAAATGTTCTATTGAAAAATGATATCTCAAATATTTCTAAAAAATTTTCTATAGGATCTGAAAAACTGGAAAAAATTCTTTCTTTTCAAAGACCTTATTTCAACAAATATGGTTTGGGAATGACTACTGAAACTATTCCTTTAATTGATTTTCCAAGAATTAAGCAAAGACCAACAAGAGATACTTACAAAAATCATTTAAAAATAATCTTTGTAAAACCTGTAGGCCGCAATGCTCTCAGATGTTCTAAGTGCAATAGTGCAGATCATTTTGAAAAAGAATGTCTTATGGTTTGAAAACCTGTTAAGAAAGTATGGGCAAAAACCGCATTTCATACTAACTCAAATGGACCCAAGAAAATATGGGTACCAAAGAAAGTTTGAGTTTCTTTTTAAATGCAGGATAATGGGTACCAAAAAAAGGTAAAATGGTATCTGGATAGTGGATGCTCAAGACATATGACAAGAGATTCAAAGTGCTTCATAAAGCTCGTTCAAGTGAATGGCAGAAAAGTCTCATCTGGAGGAAATAGCAAAGGAAGAATAGTGGGATTTGGAACTGTAAAGATTGGAAATCTCACAATAAGCAATGTTTTTTTAGTTGAATGACTCAACTACAATTTGCTCAGTGTCAGTCAGCTGTGCGATACCGGTTTCAAAATCTACTTTCAAGAGGGAATATGTACAGGAACCAGTAAAGACTCTACTCAGTCATTCATGGGTCGAAGACATGGAAATATCTACCTCTTGGATGTGAAACCAGATGTATCGCAATGTCTAATCTCAATCCAAGACGAAGCAAGCTTATGGCACAGAAAGCTTGGGCACATTAATATGAAATAGATAGCCAAAATCTCAGCAAAGAAACTTATCCGTGGTCTACCCAATCTATTTTTCCAAAAGGCTGATCTATGTACACCGTGCATATTGGGAAAACAAGTAAAAAATTCCCTTAAACCAATAAATCAAGTTTCCACTAACCGTGTACTGTAGCTTCTGCATTTGGATCTTTTTGGACCAACCAAAACACAGAGCATTTGAGGTAAGAAATATTGCCTGGTAATTGTGGATGACTACTCACAATTTACTTGGGTATATTTCCTGGCAAGTAAGTTTGAAACCTTCTCTTATTTTGAAAAATTTGCTAAAAAGGTTCAAAATGAAAAATGATATGTTATTTCAAGTATAAGAACAGACCATGGAGGTGAATTTGAAAATCAAGAGTTTACAAACTTTTGTGATAAATCTGGTCTTCAGCATGTATTCTCTTCTCCATATACTCTAGAGCAAAATGGAGTTGTGGAAAGAAAGAATAGATCACTTCAAGAAATGGCTAGAACTCTTTTAATTGAAAGCAACATCTCTTCATGATTTTGGGCTGAAGCAGTTTCGACAGCTTATTATATCATCAATAGAGTTTTTCTAAGGCCTATTCTAGAAAAAACCCCCTATGAATTATTCAAAGAAAAGAAGCCTATTGTTTCATATTTTCATGTGTTCGGATGCAAATGTTTTATATTGAAAAATGCAAATGATCGTATTGGCAAGTTTGAAGAAAAATCAGATGAAGGCATCTTCCTTGGATATTCAACCTCAAGCAAAGCCTACAGAGTCTATAACAAGAAGAGTCAATCTGTGGAGGAATCAATGAATGTCAAATTCCAAGATTCTGTGCAAAATGAATCTACTCAGACTCATCTTGAAGAGCTTGAACCTGCTCCAGACTCTACAAAGTCTAAATCTCAGGAAACAGCTCAGACTTTGAAGGACCAGCAACAAGTGATTGTTGAAGATTCAAGTGAAGGAAGTGACCATCAATCTGACAAATTAACCAGCAACTGGAAACATAAGTCCAGTCATCCCAAAGATCTTATTATTGGCGACATAAATGAAGGAATTCGCACAAGATCCAAAAGGCGCGAAGAGTCTAGTGCTGTGGCTCTTATTTCTGAAATAGAACCCAAAAGCATAGAAGAAGCCTTAACTGATGAAAGCTGGATTTAAGCTATGCAAGAAGAACTCAGGCAATTCAGCATTAATGATGTTTGGGAGTTAACTCCTAAACCAAAAGTAAATCTATTATTGGTGCAAAATGGGTTTTCAGGAACAAGATGAACGAGAAAGGGAAAGTCATAAGAAACAAAGCAAGACTCGTGGCCAAAGGATATACGCAAGAAGAAGGGATAGACTATGACGAGACTTACGCACTAGTAGCAAGGTTAGAAGCAATTCGTTTATTACTTGCATTTGCTTGTCATAAAAATTTCAGGTTATTCCAAATGGACATCAAAAGTGCTTTCCTAAATGGATTCATCCATTAGCAAGTCTACGTGGAACAACCACCTGGGTTTGAAGACCCAAGGAAACCAGACTCAGTATTCATACTCAAAAAGGCTTTATATGGTTTAAAACAAGCACCGCGAGCTTGGTACGACAGGCTAAGTAAGTTTTTAATTCAAAACGTTTTTGTGAAAGGTAAAGTAGACACTACTCTGTTTATTAAAAGAGAAAGCAAGAGTTTTGTGTTAGTTCAAATATGTGTCGATGATATTATATTCGGATCTCCTAATGAAAGTCTGCGCAAGAAATTTTCTAAGACTATGAAGGATGAATTTGAAATGAGCATGATGGGTGAGTTAACCTTCTTTCTCGGGCTTCAAGTGAAACAACTGAAGGAAGGAACTTTTATTCATCAAGAAAAATACGCTAATGATCTCGTCAAAAAGTTTGGCCTGAACAATTGCAAAAAGGTTGAAATACCAATGTCAAGTTCCTTGAAGATGGACAAAGATGAAGAAGGAAAGAAAGTCGACCAGAAGCTATATAGGAGTATCATTTGATCACTTCTTTATCTTACTGCTTCTAGACCTGACAGTTTGTTTAGTGTTTGCATTTGTGTCAGATTTCAAGTAGATCCTAAAGAATCTCATTTAAGTGCTGCAAAGCGTATTATCAAATACGTTGCTTCAACTTCAAGCATCGGCCTTTGGTATCCTAAAAAAGGAGACTTTACTCTTCTTGGATACTCAGACGCAGATCTAGCTGGATGCAGAGTTGATAGAAAGAGCACCTCGGGTACCTGTCAACTACTTGGAGGCAAGACAGTATCTTGGTTTTCAAGGAAGCAAACTACAGGTTTCCAAACCATAGGACATTCTTTTTCAAAATGATATGCACTATTGCACTTTGAACATCTGAAAGCATTGCGTCCTACTGGTTTTACAAAGATCTTTTTAAAATGATTTTTGTAAGTATCTCTTGTGGGTCTTTGCTTAATTCTTTCTTTCACCTTTGGAAAATCAACTAAAGGAAAGTTTTCAACAGTCATTCCCAAACCAGATTTGTTGAAATAAGGTCTTTGAACCGAAATAATTTTTTCTAGTATTTCAGATCCTATAAAAAAAAATTTTAGAAATATTTAAGATATTATTTTTCAATAATGCATTTTCTTTTGAAAGATTATCTTCACTTTCTCTAAGAGAAGAAACATTCATGTCTAAACATTTCACCTTTTCTTTCAAAACATTTTCCTGTTATTTTAGAGCAGAATTTTCTCTTTTGAGTTCGGAAATCTTTTTAAGAGAAGTTTTAAGACTAAAATACAACTCATCAATGTATTTAGAAACTTTAATAGGGATTTTGAAGTTACTCACCTCAAATTTACTGTCTAAATCTGATTCTATCTCGGAGTTTGAATCTAAATCTGATTGTGCCATTAGACATATATTGGCATAATCATCATCACTTTGTTCACACTCTGTATCACTTCAGGTTTCTACTTTAAGAGCCTTTCGATACTTTTCAGCTTTTCCTTTCTTCTTCCTCAGAAGAGGACAGTTGGGTCTGATGTGTCCATTTTTCTTACATTCAAAGCAGACTACATCTTTGCTTGATTCATCATCCTCAATAGACTTAGTCTGTTGCTTTTGAAAACTTTGTTTCTTTGGATTGAATCTTCTTCCTTTTCTGTTTAGCTTTCTGAATCTTCTTATCATGAGAGCAAGCTCCTCATCATCCATATCATCTTCAGAATCCGTAACATCAGAATCATCATTGGATTTTAATGCAATGGATTTCTTACCTTTAGGGTCTTTGTCTTCATTGATTTGTTCCATTTCATAAGATTGAAGAGTCCCAACCAACTCATCAACAAATAGTGGCATGATTCTTTGGGTCTCTCTGATTGAGGTCTTTATGTGATTCCAATCATTGGAGAGTCTACGCAGTAGCTTGTTTACCTTCATGGAATCAGAAATTGATTGACCTTGATTTTCAAGACCATTCATGATTTATGTAAAACGACTAAACATGTCAGTTATAAATTCTCCTGATTTCATTTTGAAGGCTTCGTATTGACCGAGGAGAATGTTGATTCTAGTCTCTTTCACTCAATCAGTTCCTTCATAGGTAATATGTAATCTATCCCAAACTTCTTTTGCTGTAACACAAGAAGATATTCAGTTATATTCAGTAGGAGATAAAGCACAATATAAATAATAAATTGCTTTTACATCAAAAGCTTGTCTCTTGATTATCTCTTCCTGAGTCATTTCACTAAACTCAACAGTATCTTTTCCTCTCTCTGAGACAGGTGTAGCTTTAGGAATGATTCCTTTTTCTACAACGTCCCATTCCAGAGGATCCTTTGATCTTAGGAACACCTTCATCTTGTTTTTCCATATGTTGTAATCCTTTCCATCAAAGTAAGGTGGTCTTGTATTGTTTTGCCCTTCTACTAGCCCTGGAGCCAACATACTAGCCATGGATCTTTAACTCTGAAGTAAAACACTTCAAACAAAGTGAGTACACAGGCTCTGATACCAATTGAGATAGCTAGTATAAGTACCTAGAGGGGGGTGAATAGGTGTAAAAACAATTTCTCGAGAAACGACAGCGATACTAGGCAGATGATAGAAATGAAGTTATCTTTTGATTAACAAAACGAATTACGATCAATGTAAAGTAAAGAGTAGGGAAGAGAAAATTAAACACAAGGTTTATAGTAGTTCGGCTTATTCCAAGCCTACGTCCACCTTTTCGCACTGACAGCCCACCGGCTGGATTTCACTATGAACAAAAGAGATGTTACAGCACAGTTCTCCCTTGATTCCACAGTGTAGATATTCTACTACACTTCCTCAAGGTTTCTCACGAATATAGACTCTCTTTTGCATACAAGATTTCGCTCAAATGAATTGACTAAAAAACAAGGAGTTTCAGACTTTGGAATTCTTCTATCGTGCACCTCTTCGAACAACTAGAATGTCTTCCTTATATACTCCTTTATGCCATCATACCCGTTGACACTTACCAAAGGAATTCCTCTAATCTACTCGTTGGACGAAATCAATTAGGAAGATCATTCGAGCTATTAAAGGAACATATCGATAGCCCATCAATCCTGTTCGTCCATACAATCAGGATCTCGGTTTCCATAAGTAGAACCTTCCAAGAATATTTCGTCAATCATCGAATCCTTAATCTCCGAATCAATCATGATCAAATAATGGATTCCGTTATGTCATATCCAGCCAAGAGATCTTCTCCAGTTGATAAGGTCACATCCTTAATGAAACATCCAGTTCTGGATAGCCTTTCTTCAACGGATTAGAAACTGTCAATGAGAATAGACTTTGAGTCTTGAGTCTGGCTGTCCGGAGGTCTTCAGACTTTAAATAGCAGAGTCTACAAATCTTCAAACTAGACTGATGGAAACATTTTGTCAGCTTCAAAACACTTCAAGAAGATTTCTCCAACAGGTTCGACTTCATAGTTGTTTTTGTCAGCCATAAGGTCTGCCGGCTCGTTTGCTATCGTTCTAATGTCATTTTTATTCAACAAAACGTACGATATCTGGGTCAAGGTCTTCTTCTTTTGTTTCTTTCACTTTGGAATGGTCTGCTTGCGCCAATATTATAGAAGTAGATGAATGCCCTTAATGCACCAGGTGAAGCAAAAAAAAAAATATATATATATATATATATATATATTCGGATATGATAAAAAGTTTAAGAGGAAGGGACATTACTCTGTGTTAAGGCTAGGGCATAACACGGGTTTATAAACTTTTCTAATGGATTTACAGATCGCCTAGCAAAGGGGACTGTCGGTAGTGGGATTTCAACCCCAGCATGTTGCGCAAAGAGTTCAAATCTTACTAGCGGCGAAGTATAAATTGATTGCACATAAACACCAAAAAAAAAAAAAAATGAGGCGGCTCTTTTTACTTAAAAAAAAATCCCCAAGGTGGAAAAATGAGGGGAGGAAAATGATGTTGAAGGCTTCAATTTTCTTGCCAGTCTGAATTCCCATGATGTAGCAAATACCACAATCCCCTTAATTACGATGAAATGTAGGGAGAAGCATGACGGTTAGTTGCCAAGGGTTAACAAATTAAATCCCCAATTTTGTGAAAATGTTTCGAAAAGATAATAGGCAAAAATTTAATTGTTAGCAGTGAAGGCCCAAGCAAGAGTCATGTCTGTCCAACCTAATTCGTGAGTAAACCAAGCTCCATTCAAGTTCATCCATCTCTAAGCTACATCACCTTGATGCCCTAAGATGTATACGGTCTATTTACCAAGCATATTGAAATTTAAAGTTGAGTATATTAGCTTTCCTCGCTCCAATAGGTGTCCATAAGATTTTTATCAAGTTATTGACTTGATACTTCATTGATCCTCTATAAGCTCTAAATGCTCTATATTTTTATGGCATTAGTGTACTACATGTCCTAACACTTATTATAGAAGTGCAATCAAATCCTTAAACTTTCAAAAAGTGAAATCTTGCTTAAAATTTTTCAAATTTGTTCACTCAAGTTCCTCTATTTAATTCCATTCCATTTGGCTATCAAAAAAAAAAGCTTATGCAACTTTTTTGACCATTTAAAAAAAAAAAAAAAGGTGTTGATGAGGTTGCTACATTGACATTAAAAAAAACGAAAAAAAGAAAATAAATTGATTTCCAGATTTTATAAAAATAAAAACATGAAAAAAAAAGGGAAGAATCAAACATAAGACAAGCTGAGAAGGATAGCGGTAGTTCCCGTAAAGGTGGTGGCGGCTTGGTTACCACCCATGCATCGGCGAGGGGCCGACATCCCTCACCGGACTTAGGTAAGCTAGTGCGACCGTTGCCACCACCTTTGCATACTTAAAAAAAAAAAAAAAAAGGGATAAAAATTAAGTAAGCGTGTGCGAGACAAGGGAGCCAGGCAAGGTGGCATCCCTTGTCACTTGCTGAGAAGGACCTTTGGCTACTCTCGCTCCTCCAGTAATTACGGCTGCGACCCCTGGTCAAATCTACGACAAGAGGATGACCCTTGCACAGATCGGAGACGATGATCATAGCCCACATTGTCAAAGAAGATCGAAGAAGGAAGTAGTGTTCAGCCGCGAGGTGGTTAATGCAAAAATGGATGGAGACTATTCTCGAGAATGATTTTCTCTTTAATTTTTCTTTTTTACAATTGATTATATTTTAATTGCAACATACAACATTTAGCTTTCAATATCTTTTAACATTTTTAGGGAAAATTCTAAATAAGAACTTGAAGTGCTCTTATTTTCTCAAATAGGGGCCTAAAGTGGATTTTATTTCAAATAAGAGTTTGAAATATCGTTATTTTCTTAAATAAGGGTCTGAAGTGGTTATAGCTATTTCAAATAAGGGCATAACCTCGTCAGTTCGTCATCAAAATATTCAGGTCGATCATGGGCTAAATTTTAGTTAAATTATATTTAAAAAATTAAACAATAATTAAAAAATTGCTGCCCCATCACTAGTGGGATGACGGCAATGGCCAATAACCATTTACCAGATTTGGATGAGGGTCACTAGCCCTTACGCAAGTTTGGCAGCCCTCCTGTAGATCTGGTAGGCAAGAGTTGCTGGCCCTTGCCAATGCACCAGAAACCCCGTCGTCCATCTTGGTTGCCCCATCGATGATACGGCAATAGCCATAGGCAAAGGGCCTAAGTGTTTTTTATTTATTTTTTATTTTTTTATCAAGTTTTAGATTTTCTATGGAAAAAAAAGGAAAAAAATTAAAAGTCGAAAATGCGCTTGAGTAGTCAGTGAGGTCAAGCCCTTCTTTAAGATCAATATAGCCACTTTAAATCTTTATTTGAGACAATGTCCATTTTAGGCTCTTGTTTGAAAAGATAAGTATATCCTAATTTAAAACAATGTTTACTTCAAATTTTTATTTGTTTGACGTGACATCCACATTAGCGCCTCTCATTTTGAACAGTGATGAAAAAGACATGTCAACTTTTCTTAACGAAACTGAACAGAATAAACAAAGCGAATAGATAAATGCGGAGTTATGTTTATCCATCGTTGACGTAGCCATTCCTCTCCAAGCTTCACAAGGCTCACTGCAGTCCAAAGCATCAGATCACCACACCGCCATGGGTCACATCTGCTGTGCGCATGCTCGATGCGGGACGGCACAACAAATTTCCACGTACATACGCGCATTGAAACATTCAATTTCCTCAAAGTGACCTGTAATCGCTTTGATTCTTGTGTTTCGGTCATAGTCTTCTGAATTCGTCTGCTTCTCCCTAGGAAAGACTTGCCTTAGTCTAAATTTGATAAGCTTGGAGCTGCCGGCCGACGGGAATATCACGAAGTATGCCTACTCCAATCATGTTTCTGTGCATGGCACATTTCGGCAATATTATATAACTTGTTGGTCCAATTTCCAACCGTTAATGTTAGCAATTTTGCCAACGAAAAATGCAAAGAGTAATCATCCCCTTTCTTAGGAATTTATTGCTCAAAATAAAAGCTTAGTAGTGAAATTAATGGCTTGCCGACATAAATCACTTTATAAAATAGTAAGTTACTGGCAATGTAAGGAACTTACCAACTTCAAGCAGAACATATTTTACCACTCAAAATAAAAACTTAGCAGTGAAATTAATAACTTAATAAATTTAACTGATAAATTACCAACTTGGGTCTTGCTACGAGTTGGTAAGTTGATTACAAAATGAGGAATTTGCCTTTGGAAATATAACATTTGTTATTAACTTGCTAAGGAAATCACCAACGTAGGCCCGCTTTTAGTATAGTAAGTTGCCAAAAATTTGAGAGATTTGCTAACACCAAATTCAATCTTAAACTGTAAACTTCCACCATAAAAGTTAGTAAGTACCAGTGAAATTAGCAACATGTCTTGTCATGCCCCAAACCCCAGGCACGTGCACATCCCTCAATGGTTGACTAAAAATGCAACGTCTTAGGACGCATTGCCAACCCATTCGTTTTATACACATGTGGAAGCGAATTAAACAAATACCCTGACAACCATCAAACATTGGGATAGTAAAATCATATGCCAACACATTTTCACAAAACACGCTTTATAAACATGTTAGGTTCAACCTACAAGTTTATATACAGTAGTCTGACTCAAAAAGGAACTACTGGGCCATCTATTTTACAGACCCTCCAACCTTGGGTCCCGAGTTCTCCATTCTAAGGACTGGAAAATATTTAAACCGTGACGGGATAAGATAAAATCTCAGCGAGTTAACATCCTAAACCCTGTTTAGGACGAGAATTCACTTAGAGGACGCTAAACATGCACCACACACAAACTTACCTCGCCTCAGCACCTCCCTACACATTAGCCCATCACATATATCATATGCATACAACAAATGTATTTCATCACTGGAACACATCAATTCATTTTTCAAACAATCACAAGGGTCCTGATTATAAGGCCAAATCATTATGACATGCCACATACCGTACCACGCAATTTTGTCTCATAATCAGGCGCAAATATCTCAAACACTCAGGCGTGTCCCAATTATTACGACCCATCGGCCACGACCAACTTATCAGTCGGTAGTCATCCGGCATAACCAGGCGTTGTCCCGCTCCGTCAAGCACGACATTGCCCCGAGTAAATGCATCAAGACAGTATTCCATAAGGAGCATCGACCCAACCTCCATTGCGACCGGCATCCGTTGACTTGGGGCATCCGAACTTAATTGGTCTGTTCCATGTAAACACATCAGGACAGGTTCATTACCCCGCGTAAACGCATTAGGGTACTTAAGTGATCACATGCACATCCATACTCGGCCAAGGACATTGTACTTTGCACTCAAATACCTCATATTTTAAATAATGGATTTGACCAATTTTCTTCATATTAAAAATCATCATAGTAAAATAATCGTGAATGCTCGCGCATTTAAATCATACCAGTAAGCGTGGTACACCCTCATTTCAAAATTTCACGATTTTATATACCATAAAATCATAAAATTTTGGCGTAAAAAACCGACACCTAGTATTTCTCTAATTAAATACCCTAAAATCATATTTTTGCAATAATAATAATAAATCATCACCTAGCACTCAATTGCATAATTTAACAATCAATTTCGCAAATCAATTCAACCATGACAATCAACGTTAAATTTCACTAACCGGCTATCCCGGTACAATTTACTCTAATTAAAATTAATTAAATAAATTGCAATTAATTAAAAAATTACAAATTATTTAAACTAATTTACTTAATTAACTTAACTAAACTAACCGAACTAACCTAATTGAGCTAACTAAACTAATCTAACTAGGCTAACTACATTAATCTAATTAAGCTAACTACTAACCTAACTAACTACCTAACCAAACTATTTAATCTAACTAGTCATTCTAACTAACTTGTTACACTAACTAAATTATACTAATCCTAATTAACCTTAAAATAATCCCCCTAAGTGCAATTAACTTCATAATCCAAGATTAAGGCGTTAACTCATCGGATTAGCGAGGCGATGGGTCCACAACAACGATAGCGTGATGATGACCGAGACCCAAACCTAGGCATCTCCAACGGAGGGCTAGAAGAGGTTGAAATCAGCCTATGAGTCTCACGGCTTGGCTGGAAGGACCGGTTCTGCTTAGTTTTAGATTGAGGGGCTGAGGTGACTGGTTGGGGCTAAGTGGTGAGCTGGACAAGTAGGGGCTAGAGTGGTGGCTGCTTCGCTGGACGTGGGTGGTCAGGCGGAGCTGGTTGACGGTTGGCTCGGGGAAGGCGGGACGGTGGTTGAGGAGGCGGAAGGATCAGACGGAGCCGAGGCTTAGAATGGGCAGTTCCGGCAAGCTGGCCAGGCGGACGGTCGCTGCTAGCTTGGAGCTAGTGGCTTGCAGCAACAAAGGAAATGAGATAAAGCAGAAGCAAAGGAAGGGGAAATGGAAATGAGGAAGAAGAAGAAGAAGAAGCAACAGTAGGGGATTGGGATTCGGTTAGCTGGAGTTCACGCATGGGAGGGGAACAAGGGGGGAAAGAAAGGAGGAACAAGGAGCCAAGTAAGTCAAGCTTATGGCCAATAAGGGTTTAAGAGAAATATCCATGCACTTGAGTGCATGGCTTCAAAGTCTTTAGCCCCCTTAAGTCCAAGCATCATCCAATGGCATTTTCCCCTCATTTCCTCACCAAATTAACTCACTTTGGTTGCCAAAATCCACACCAAAACAGCCCATACGAATTTCCACAAATCCTTTTTGCCAATTTTGATTTTTCCGCAAAATTCCAGGCTCGACGGAATTTTCCCAAAAGATGAGATGAGGTCCTAAAAAGAAATTGTGACACACTCGAACGTTCGATTTCCAAAATCGAATTCAATTTCGTGGTTAAAAATGACTGGACGCGATTTTAGCACAACCTAACATATCGGGTGGCTTTTAGGGATCTTAGCGTATTTGACATGTGATCGATAATTTTTTATCCACATTTGTGCATCTTCGATTCGTCGGTGATGTTCGGTTGTCGTAAAAATTGCAAGGTTTCAATTAGAGGCACCGGGTATAAAATTGACTGAAAATCAAGTTAGTGTCATTTGACATGAATTTCAAAATCAGGTGGAATCATCCGCAATTCAATTACATGATTCCGTCGAATGAACCTATATCCGATCACTAATTGATTATAATGGTGTCATATTGACTCTTGCCGATTATTACGGTCGAGTAGTTGATTTCTAATTGAATTCTCAAGTTTGCTGCGTTTTATATCCCTTAACAGTTTCACCTGATAGATTATTTAACTCGTGAGTGGTTAGTTATGAGAAAAAGGACCATAAGCACGTCAACGAAAAGCCTATTTCATATTATCAAAATAGGGTTGAATTTTCAGGATGTCACATGTCTACTCTCTCTTAGGGTAGTAAGTCTCCCATGAAATATGAAGTTTATCAAAGGTCTTACTCAGTGAAAAGTTTATTAACTTATTTTGGAGGATGTTGTTGTCTTTGGAGATTCCCAGTACAGTTAAGGACTGTGAAAGCAGTAATTTACGAACTTAAACTTGATTCCATCTAGATGATAAAATCATTATTTCGTTGGTTAGTTATTAATTAATTGAAGGGGCCCAATTGTAAAGCTCTAAAAATCCATATTGTGGTTTGTTGATAATTTACCGGTCAATACAGGCTCACTAAAACATCTACCGGTGGATATTAGACTTGAGAAAGGTACCCATCGTTTGTAAATTATAAATTATTTCGACCGGAGAAAGAACACTGCAAGTGCCAATCAACTTTTACAAGAAACTTGTAAATGTGAACTATAGCATATAAAAGAATGGAGGGAAAAAAATTGATTAAACAATAACTACAATTAAGCAAAAAAACACAATTAAGCAAAGAGGAAAATGCCTCAATGACAATAACGTTGACCAAGCTCCTAATAAAATAAAACTTTAGGTGGTCCTTGCTGATACACGCACCATTCCGAATCATTATTTACGAGAGAGAGAGAGAGACTCGAATTCTATAAACAGCGCTGGTCTTCATCCTTGAGGCCGCAGTAGCTCAATTTTCCATCTCATATGGCTTCAGGGATGCGCGGAATCTTTCTGCTGCTTGTTACGCTTTCACTTTCCGCCAAGGCTCAGGCCAACGGCAACCTCACTTTGGGCTCCTCGGATGATCGCAGCTTCTCCTGGCTGTCGCCGTCGGGCGAGTTCGCCTTCGGGTTCCTGCAAATGGGACGAGGAATTCATTTGCTGGCGATATGGTTCGAGAAGATAGAGGAGAAGACCAGCGTCTGGTCAGCGAATGGCGATAATCTCACGCCAGAAGGTTCGAAGATCCAGTTGACTGCTGATGGCCAACTGATGCTCACCGACCCAAATGGAACAGAATTGTGGTCTCCTAGCCCGACCGTCACTAGTGTAGCGTATGCGGCCATGCTTGACACGGGGAACTTTGTCCTAGTTAGCCAGAACTATGTCAACTTGTGGGAGACATTCAACCAACCGACCGACACGATGCTGCCTACACAACAGTTAAATCAAGGGACTAAAGTTAACGCTCGCTACTCCGAAATGAATTATTCCACCGGGAGATTCCACTTCATGCTGGGAGACGACGGAAATCTCGCATTCTATGCCACTCCTAACCCATGGGATACCTCAGATATTTACTGGGTCAGCAACACCGTAGGCAGCGGCTTTGGATTGATATTCAATCAAAGTGGTCAGGTCTACCTCACGGCTAGGAATGGAACAGTGCTCAAACTCATCACCTCAGGCACAATCCCAACCAGCGGATTTTACCAAAGAGCGATCCTTGAATATGACGGGGTCTTCAGGCAATATGTATACCCTACGACGGCAAATTCAAGTTCTGGCTGGGCAATGGGCTGGTCAATGGTCTCTTCCCCGGTCCCTCCAAATATATGCACGAGCATCAGGCAAAATATCGATTCTGGAGCTTGTGGCTTCAACAGCTACTGTTCTCTTGGAGACGATCAGAGGCCCCAATGCCTCTGCCCGCATAAATATAGTCAGTTAGATTCAACAAACAAGATGAGCGGATGCAAACAGGACTTCGTACCCCAGAGTTGTGATGGAAGTGGGCCGGAAACAGGCTAGTTCACTTTCCAGGACATGCTCAATACACACTGGCCACTGTCTGATTACGAGCGTATTACGAGACAAACCGAGGACAGTTGCAGAGAGGCTTGCTTGGCTGATTGTTTTTGTGCAGTTGCTATTTTCAGCGGTGGAACTTGCTGGAAAAAGAAGACCCCTCTTTCCAATGGAAGGATGGATCCTAGTGAGGGTGGAAAAGCTCTGATCAAGGTCAAAATAAATAACTCAACTTCAATAAATACAGGTAATGGAAACAAGAAATCGACTCTGATTATCATCGGATCGGTGCTGTTGAGTAGCTCCGTGTTTGTGAACTTGCTTCTACTCCTCGTTACCTATTTAATTTATAGAAGCTCCCAATCTAGATATTATAAGTTGTCACGACCAGTTCAGATCAACCAAGTTACAGGCCCACGAAGTTTCACTTATCAGGAGCTTCAAGAAGCAACAGATGAATTCAAAGAAGAACTAGGTAGGGGTGCTTTCGGAGCAGTGTACAAAGGTGTTCTTGGATCCGAGAATACAGACTTTGTGGCAGTAAAAAAGTTGGCAACAAGAATCGGAGAAAGTGAAAAGGAGTTCGAAAGAGAAGTGAGTGCAATTGGCCAAACTAACCACAAGAACTTGGTGTTGTTGCTTGGATTCTGCAAAGAAGGTCAACACCAACTACTGATGTATGAATTCATGAGCAACGACACTTTGGTGGATTTTCTATTCGGCACTTCCGAGGCCCAGCTGGTACAAAAGAATAGAAATTGCCTGTGGTGTTGCGCAGGGACTCTCTTACTTGCATGACGATTACATGAGGCATATAATCCACTGCGACATCAAGCCACAAAATATTCTTCTTGGTGGCTCTCTCGTTGCAAAAATATCAGACTTCGGATTAGCTAAGCTCTTGATGGCGAACCAAACACGAACCACCACTAGAGTCAAAGGAACGAGAGGTTATTTAGCACCAGAATGGTTCAGAAATATGCCTATATCTAGCAAGATAGACGTTTACAGCTTTGGCATTTTGTTGCTAGAGCTCATCTACTACAGAAATAACTATGAGCCGGAAGCAGAAATTGAAGCTCAAATTATACTGGTCGACTGGGTGTATGACTGCTACCACGATGAGAACGTACTTAACCTAGTGGAAAGCAACGAGGAGGCATCGAGTGGCATAAAGAGGGTGAAAAGATTTGTGATGACAGCATTGTGATGCATCCAAGAAGACCCGACTTTGAGGCCAGCCATGAAGAAAATCACTCAAATGTTGGAAGGAGCTGTTGAAGTCCCAGTACCTCCAGTTCCCCCTTAATTACGATGATATGTAGTGATTAGCATAACTGTTACTTGCTAAGGATTAGCAATTAAATCCCTAATTTTATGAAATGTTACGAAAAGTCTAATAAGTGAAAATTTAGGTGTCAACAATGATTTCCCAATGGAAACCGTGTCTATCTCTAACCTTCATCACCTTGATGTCCTAAAAGGTATCCAGTTTTGTTCCATTAATCATGTACCAAGCATTGAATTAAGGTTTAAAGTTGAGTATGTTAGCTTTCCACACCCCAATGGGCGTCCATAAGATTTTGGTTAAGTTATTGATTTGATACTTCACTAGTCATCTATTAGCTTTAAATGCTCTATATTTTTATGAATAAGTGTACTAAAAGTTCTAAAACTTATTAGGAAAGAGTAATCCAGTCATAAAATTTTCAAATAGAACAATCAAATCTTAAAATTTGGTAAATTGTTTTAATTAAGCCCCTCTATTAAGTCTATTCAGTTTGGCTAATGGAAAAAAACTAACATGGATTTTTTTTTTAATTATTTTGTGAAGAAAGAGATGTTGATAAGGTTGTTACATCAGCCATTTCGGGAATAATAAAAGAAATTAAAGAGAAATTTTTATTTTGAGATTTTTAGAAAAATAAAAATCTTTAAAAAGGAAAAAAAGGAAAAAAAAAAAATAAGAGAGGAAATCAAACATAGGAGAAGCTGAGAAGGGCGGTGATAGTTCCAGTGAAGGTGATGGTGACTTCGCGGCCACCGACACACTGGCATGGGGCCGGTGTTGCTTGTCGGACTTGTTGACGAGGACCTTGCCACCAGCTACTCTTGCTCCTCTAGCAATGAGGGCCGCAACACTAGCTTAGATTGACTGCCAAAGGACAGCCCTCACCCAAATTTGAGGCGATGGTGACATCCCAAGACGTCAAAGGAGATCAAAGAAGGTGGTGACTAGTGGGTTTGGGCGAGAATGGAGATCTTGCTGCATTGGAAGCTTAAGAACCAGCGCTAGTTATGGTGATGAAAAGAAGTAGCCAGATGCAAAAATGTTGGAGACGAAAGTGCTTCTTAATAATGATTATATATATTAATTGCAACATAGAACATTTGCCTTTAATATCTTTTAATTGTTTTTTCTTAAAAGAGATAATGTGGCAATTACAACAGCACCTCTGTCTTTGAACGATAACGAAAAGCCATATTAGTTTTTTCTATAAGTCATATTGGAGAGAGAGACTTGTTTACATCATTTGAATAAGTTTAGGACTTGATTGTACTCTTTTAAAATGTGAGTACTCGATCACACTTTTATGACAAATCTTAGAACCTCTGCTGCGCTTATCCATATTTTTATTAACTCCTGTAAGCAAATTTTCACGGTGCATGTGCAGAAGAATGTTTATTCATCATCAATGAATGTAACCATCCGTCTCCATGCTGCACAAGTTTCATTGCACTCTAAACATTAGATAATTACAACACCTCGGATAACATCCATTGAGCGCATGCTTGACCTGGGACTCCACAGCAAATTTCCACGTAAGTTCGAGCATCTGCGGTTATGATTGAAACATTCAATTTCCAGGAAGTAGTTGGGGGACTCGGCATTCTTCTCCATCATTTTCGACTCACAAAGTCTCTCTAAAACTAAAAGATGTTTTGGTCAATGTCTTCTAAGTCTTGTCTGTTTCTCCTCGAGAAATTTCCGGGTCCCCAAGCCAACTTGCCTTATCCTAAATTTAATAAGTTTGCGGCGCCGCCTGCCGGCCAACGATGAAATTACAAAACACGCCTCCTCCAATCATGTTTCCGTGCACGGCACTTTTCTAATATGATTAAATATTATAAATCTTGTCAGTAATATCATAATTTGTTGCTCCAAGTTCTAACCAACAGGAAAATCGTCCAAAAATCTTAAATCTAACATATTTTTTTTATTAATTCAGTCATAAATTTTTCAATTTTGTCAATTGAGTTCTAAATTTATTTCACTTTTTGTCAATTAAATTTATTTAATTAATTTTGGCCAGAATTCGCTAATGTAGATACTATATGTCCTATGTGGTATGGTAAAAGAACTTTGAAGAACAAGTGGATATATAGGTTGAAGCAAGATGAACATACTTCACAATCACGGTACAAAGCTAGATTGGTTATTAAGGGATTCGGTCAGAGAAAGGGTATTAATTTTGATGATATACTTTATTCAGTAGTGAAAATGTCTTCTATCCATGTGATACTAGGCTTGGCAACTATCCTAGAATTGGAAATTGAACAAATGGATGTCAAAATGGCATTCCTACAAGGTGACTTGGAGGAAGAGATATACATAAAACAACTTGATGGTTTTAAAGTGAAATGGAAAGAGGATTATGTGTGCAAATTAAAGAAAAGTCTCTATGGCCTAAAACAAGCATCGAGACAGTGGTATATAAAATTTGCATCAGCTATGACAGAACAGGAATATAAGAAGACTTCCTCGGATAATTGTGTGTTTGTCCAAAAATTTTATAATTATGACTTCATTATTCTCTTATATGATATGCTGATTGTTGGCAGGAATGCTTCAAGAATTGAGTTATTGAAGAAACAGTTGAGTAAGTTTTTTGCCATGAAAAACTTGGGCTTGACGAAGCAAATTCTTGGCATTAGAATTACCCAAGACAGAGATGCTAAGAAGTTTTTTTCGCAAGAGAAATATATTGAGAAGATCATTCAGAAATTTTACATGAACAAGACTAAAGTGGTTAGTACTCCTCTTGCTACCCACTTTAAGTTAAATATGAAGTAAAGTCCTATGACTAATAAAGAGAAAAAAAGATATGGAAAGTAATCCATATGCCTCAGTTGTAAGAAACTTAATGTATGCGATGGTATGTACACGCTTAGACTTGGCTCATGTAGTTGGCGTTGTTAGTCGCTATTTGTCAAATCCAGGTAGAGAGTACTAGAATACAGTGAAATGGATTATGAGGTATCTTTGAGGAACTTCAAATTTGAAACTTGGTTTCAGGATTGAGAAACTTGAGTTAGTTGGATACACAGATTCCGACTTGGCATGAGATATTGATACTCGTAAATTTATTTCTGGTTATTTGATTTTTTTTGTGGGTGAAGCTGTGTCAGGGAAGTCAAGATTACAAAAGTGTATTGCACTTTCTACAACTGAAGCTGAATTTATTGCAGCGACTGAAACTTGTGAAGAGATGCTATGGATGAAAAAGTTCTTAGAAAAACTTAGGTTCAAACAAAAGAGGTATGTGCTATTTTGTGATAATCAAAGCGCAATTCATCTTAGTAAGAATTCAACTTTTCATTCTAGATCGAAGTATATTAATGTTAGATATCATTGGATAAGAGATGTTCTAGATCAAAAGTTGTTGGAACTTGAGAAAATTCATACGAATCATAATGACTCTGATATGATGACGAAGACTCTATCAAGAGAGAAGCTTGAACATTACCAATTAATAGCAGAGATGGTGAATCCCTCCACATTGTTGTGAGGGGGAAATTTGTTAACTGGGTTCACTCCTATGTAGAGGAAACCTAATGTTGCAAGCCCAAAAATTGCTTGAGCCCATATAATAAGTTATATGGAAAAATAGGGTTTGTCACTATCTTGAAAGTGGTAGCCGCAAAAAGACGTAATAACAAGAAAAAAAGAGAAAGCGGAAAATCTAAGGGTTGAGGCAATATTTGATTTACATCAAGTTGGTATCGAAGGTCAATTCGTGGTCCAATTGAGCTGAAATTTTGTCAGCATGTTCGTGGCGTAATCTTTTCGAATCTGAACGGTTTGATTTTCATTTGAAGCTGTCTCCATTAAGTTTTTCGTAGATTGATTAAAACCTACATTTTTGGTCAGATTTATCCTTGATCTCTTGTGAAATTCATGTGTATTGCCAAAAATTATGTTCTTGAGGTCTTTGCTGCTATGTACCTCTAGTATTTGCTAGAGAAGGACATTGTTCACCCAATTTTGTTAATAGTGAAGATTTTCGGGTGGACTCTGGTCCCATGATTTTTGATCTCCTCACATCGAGAAGGTTTTTCACGTAAAAAAATCATCTTCTATTTGCATGCTTGGTATTTATTTTACTCTACTATATCGATTCTTATTAGGTTTACTCAAGAGAGGAGATTATTTTATTTCGCTGCGTTAATTCGATATTGTTCGAATTATTACCGTTCTCCCATTAGTCAGTTGTCGGGGTGGTGTTAGGTGTGTTGTGTACGTTTCGCGAGTTGCGGGGGGGATTGATGAGTGTTGTTTTTTTCTTGTGAAGTCCATTAGCGATATGATAAAAGTCAAAATTAGACGGTTCACAATCAGATCCACCGACTGCATGCATGCTTGATGGGGGACACCACAGCAAAATTTCCACGTACGTACGCGCATTGAAACGTTCAATTTCCACGAAGTGATCTGTGATCGCTTTGATTTCCACAGGAGTCGAATCTTATGTATTTTGGTATATAAAAAAAAACAAAAAACATTTTCCACCCCCAAAATCTCTTCCTCTAAACCTAAAAGATGTTTCGGTCAAAGTCTTTTAAATTTGTCTGTTTCTCCTTGGGAAATTTCAGGGTCACGACCGTAGATGAATGGATCTGCCCAAGCGGACCTGCCTTTTTCTAAATTTCAATGTACGGAGAAATAAAGAAACACGCCAACTCCCATCATGTTTCCGCGCATGGCACTTTTTTAAATGATTAAAATTTATGAATTTTGTTGGTAATATCACGTAACTTTCGGTCCAAGTTTGCAAAGTTAGCAATTCGCCAACATTAAATGCAAGAGTAAATTATCGCCTTTCTTAGGAAATTATCGCTCAAAGTTAAAAACTTAGCAGTGAAATTAGAAATTTAAAAGTGAATCTGATAAATTATCAATATGAGTCTCGCTATAAGTTGGTAAGTTACTAACAAAGTAAGGAATTTGCCATTGGAAATATAACCTTTGTTATTAACTTACTATGGGAATAAGTAACTCACCAATGTAGGCCAGCTTTTAGCATAATAAGTTGCCAAAAATTTGAGAGATTTACTAACACCAAATTCAATCTTAAATTGTAAACCTCCCTCATTAAAGTTAGTAAGTACTAGTAAATTTAGCAATATGTCTGCTCTCTCAAGGTAGTAAGTCTCACATGAAGTATGAAATTTGGCGAAGGTCTTACTTAACTTATTTAGAAGGTTGTCTTTGGAGATTACCCATACAATTAAGGACTGTGAAAGTAGTAATTTACCGATGTAAGCTTGCTTTTAGCTTAATGAGAATATAAATTTTGTATAGTTACTAAACGTGTTATTTTCTCAAAAATTGTTCCAGGAATAGAAATAGAAAAATACTATTTCTAAAAGAAATTGTTCTCCGGAACATAAGGATTACTAACCAAATCCTAAATGGATTTGACATTAGCTTGTCCTTTAGAACCAACACTAGCTATGGCGGCAAAACGAAGTAGTCAAATGCAAAAAATTGATGGAGACAATTCTCGAGAATGATTTCTCTTCAAATTTTCTTTTTTTCCTATTTTTATTTCTCTAAATTTTCGAAAATAATTGATTTTATTTTAATTGCAACATACAACATATAGCTTTAAATATCTTTTAATATATTTTTTTAAAATTAGCTGACGTGACATTCACATCAATGCCTCTTCTCTTGAACAACAATGAAAGAACTACGTCAATTTTTTCTATAGTCAAATTTAATAGAGTCAACAGAGCTATTTGTGCAGAATATATGCACAATTATGTTCTTCCATCATTGACGTAGCCATTCCTCTCCAAGCTTGCACAAGACTCGATTGCAATCTAAGCAACCCCAACGCCACGGTTCCCAGTCACATCCATTGACCGCATCATGCTTGATGCGAGACACCACCGCAAATTTCCACGTACAACGGGCATTGAAACGTTCAATTTTCACGAAGTGACTTGTAATCGCTTTGATTTCCTCAGGAATCAAATCCTTGTGTTTTGGTCAATAAAATATTTTCGACTCAAAAAATATTCTCCTCTAAACCTAGAAGATGTTTCGGTCAAAGTCTTCTAAATTAATCTGTTTCTCCTTGGGAAATTTCTGGGTCACGGCCAAAGCTTGATGGCCTTGCCTAAGCAGACTTGCCTTTATCTAAAGAAAAATAAACGAGTGATTGTTTTTAATCTACTGTGAAAATAATAGTCTATCATGGATCACAAAAAAGCAAATAACAATTAATTATAAATTATTGTGGGGAATATATTTTCAAAAATTTGTGACTCACAATAAGTTATTATTCTCACAAAAGCCTAAAAATCGTTATGCTAGCAAAATCCTTATCTAAATTTCTATATACATGGAAATTAAGAAACACGCCTACTCCCGTGCACGACACTTTTCTAATATGATTAAAATTTATAAATCTTGTTGATAATATCATGTAACTTGTCGGTCCAAGTTCCAACCAACTAGTCGTAATCTACGAACAATGTTCGCAATTTGCCAACATTAAATGCAAGAGTAAAATATTACCTTTCTTAAGAAATTATCGTTCAATAGAAAAACTTGGTAGTGAAATTAGTAACTTAAGAGTGAATTTGATAAATTACCAACATAGGTCTCGCTACAAGTTGGTAAGTTACTAACAAAGCATGGAATTTGCCATTGGAAATATGACCTTGGTTATTAACTTATTATGGAAATAATTAACTAAACCGTTGTCCATAAGATTATATTAAGTTCTTGACTTGAAACTTTATTGATCCTGTTTCATCTCTAAAGGCTCTATATTTTTATGGGATAAGTGAGCAAAAAGTCTTAAAAGTTATTGGAAAAGTGATCAAGTTTACAACTTTCAAAAAGTGCAATCAAGTCTTAATACTTGTCAAATTATTTCAATTAAATTGCTCTATTAGCTCCGTTTAATTTAGCTAATAGAAAAAGCTATGTGATTTTTCTTTTCTTATTGTCAATTTTCGAAGAACGAGGCGCTGATGAGGTTGCCACGTTGACCATCTCACTAATTATGGTTGTGAAGTGAAGTAGCCAAACGCAAAAATTGATGGAAGCAAATGCCCTTCTCGAAACTATTTTTTTTTTCTTTTGGTTTTTCCTTCTTCTTTTTCCAGATTTTTATTTCTCTAAAATTTTGAAAACAATTATTTACTTAATAATTTTAACATAGAAAATTTGGCTTTTAATATATTTTAATTTAGTTTTTACTAAAATGGATGATGTGGCAACTACATCAATGCCTCTCTTTTTGAATAACAATGAAAAACCATTTTAGTTTTTTCCACTAGCCATATTGGAGGGAGAAAGACTTGATTGCACAATTTTGACAAGTTTTAGGACTTAATTGCACTCTTATGAAAGTTTTAATACTCGATTACATTTTTGCGATTAATTTGATGATTTTTGATGCACTTATCTTTATTTTTATTAGCTCCTGTATGCAATTTTGGTAGAGCATGTGTGGAGTCATGTAGATTCGCTGTTAATGTAACCATTCCTTCTCCAAGCTGCACATGATTCATTGCAGTCTAAGCATTCGATCATCACAACACCTCATATCACATCCAATGATCACATGTTTGATGGGGGACACCACAGCAAATTTGCGCCTACATTCGAGCATCTGTGATTACGATTGAAACATTCAATTTCCATGAAGTGACTTGAATCAACTGCGGTCTCTGCCTTCTTCTCCATCATTTTCATCTCATAAAATCTCCACCAAACATAAAAAGATGTTTTTGGTCAAAGTCTTCAAATGTGTCTGTTTCTCCTTGGAAAATTTCTGGGTCATGGTAAGCTTAAGGGCCACGCCCAAGCAGACTTGTCTTGTTCTAAGTTTGATAAGTTTGCGCTGCTGGCCATTGAAATTCCGACATAAGCTTGCTCCAATCACCTATAATTATAATATTCCACTCGTCAATAAATCTCCGCGCACGGTACTTGTCTAATATGAATAATATATTATAAGTTTCCTTGGCAATATCATATGATGGTGGTACAACCAACGGATGGCAATTTACAGACAATGTTAGCAGTTTTACAAATATTAAATGCAAGAGTAAAATATCACGTTTCTTAGGAATTTATCACTCAAAATAATAACTCAGCAATAAATTTAATAACTGACCGGTGAAATTAATAATTTATCGACATAGATCCGCTTATAAGATAATAAGTTACCAGCGGAGTAAGGAACTTCCCAACTAACTTCAAGTAAAATATAATTTACCACTCAAAATGAAAAACTTAGTAGTGAAATTAGTAACTCTAAGATCATGGACTATTCTTGCCATTTTCCCTAAATTGAAAAATGCTTCTACCGGTGGATATTAGATTTGAGAGTGGTATCGTTCTCTCATTGGTATATTATGAACAGTTCAACTGGATTAAAAAAATTGCCTCTCAACTTTTACAGGAAACTTATAACGGTGAACAAGTTAGGCGACTTTTATCATGGTAAAAACAGCTATCTACAAGATCGTTTTAAATACATGTTTCCACTTGCAAAATGGCATAGTTCAAAGATTGCATCAACAGCAGCATGAAAATCCACAAGAGGAAACGCCATTTCCAGTGAAAGTAAGCAACAATTTTACAGATCATGTAGATACAATTGCCAAGCAATTTCCAAATTGCATTAGTTTTAGATATTGCTAGGGAAACGCAAATAGAAGTATGTAACCTTCACCTAAAGAGATAACTAAAGGGGAAGCCCAAATAGGAGCCCGTTAACATATTTAGTTGTATCCACCTTCATTAAAAATCTTAAGCCAATTAACGATAAGGCAACTAGAATTTATTAACTGCTCCGTAATATACCACATCCATGACGTGATACTTCTTTCATCTAAGTTCTAACACCCTCACACATGCACCTCAACATGTATAATAAATAGCTGAATTCTATCGAAATGTCTGCCGAAAAGCCAACAAATTTCCGTGATTATACTTTTTTTTTATATGATCAGTGCTTCCAAATTTTATTGATAAAATCACATAACTGGGGACTTCTTAGTCAACTGATGTGGTAATGCACTAACAATAGTAACAATTTACCATCAATAAATGCAATGATAAATCATTAACTCTTTTTTAGAAATTTATTACTAAAAATAAAAATAAAGTAAGCGTGTGGGAGACAAGTGAGCCACCCTCGTCACTTGTCAACAGGGACCTTGCCACTAGCTACTCTCGCTCCTCCAACAACTACGGCCGCGACCCTTGCTTAGATCTACGACAAATGACGACCCTTGCACAGATCTGAGACGATGATCATAGCCCACATCGTCAAAGCAGATCGAAGGAGGAAGCCATGTTTGGCCGTGAAGTGGTGAAACTCTAGTGAATGGCGGATTTGAGCGAGAATAGAGATCTCGTTGCCATGGAAGCTTAAGAACCAGCACTAGCTATGGCTGTGAAACGAAGTAGCTGGATGCAAAAATTCATGGAGTCGATTCTGGAGCATGATTTTCTCTTTAAGTTTTCTTCTTCTTTTTCCCAAATTTTATTTTTCTAAAGTTTCGAAAACAATTGATTAGAGTTTAATTGCAACATCCAACATTTAGCTTTAATTATCTTTTAATATTTTTCTTTTAAATTGACTGATGTGACGTCCATATCAACGCATTTCCTTTTGAACAACAATGAAAAAACTATATCAACTTTTTTCGATAATCAAATTTAACAGAGTTAAAAGAGCTATTTAATGTACGCAAATTTGATGTATGCAAATTTCTGCAGAATATATGCCGAATTATGTCCATCAATCATTAATGTAGTCATTCCTCTCCAAGCTGCACAAGACTCAATTGCAGTCTAAGTAGCAAGCATTAGATCACCCCAACGACACGGTTCACAATCGCGTGGAGTACGCCGCTCACGGCGAGAACATTCCTCGCCTCGCTTACCTCCTCGGGCAAAGCACAATCCAGCGGCGTGCTTCAGAGCACGAGAAAAAAGGAGGAGAAGGAGGAGGTAGTTGTCTGCACGGGGAGAGCCTCCATCGCACGAAACAAAGCAGCAGATTTCTCGTAAATAGACGTAGCCATCTCCTGCATTTCTATATTTCCCTGCGGAAGACGACAATGGAGGGAGAGCACCGGACAGTGTGGCGAGCGTGTGCCGACGTGTCAGTTGCCGGGGTGGTGTTAGGTGTGCTGTGTACGTTTCGCGGGTCGCAGGGGGGATTGATTTTTTTTTTTTTTTTTCTGGTCGGTGGGGGGATTGATTAGGAGTGTCGTTTTTTTCTTGTGAAGTCCATTAGTGATCTGGTTAAAGTCAAATTAGACGGTTCACAATCAGATCCGCTGACTGCATGCATGCTTGATGGGGGACACCACAGCAAAATTTCCACGTACGTACGCGCATTGAAACGTTCAATTTCCACGAAGTGATCTGTGATCGCTTTGATTTCCACAGGAATCGAATCCTTTGTATTTTGGTAAAAAAAAAAAACATTTTCCACTCCCAAAATCTCCTCCTCTAAACCTAAAAGATGTTTCGGTCAAAGTCTTCTAAATTTGTCTGTTTCTCCTTGCGAAATTTCAGGGTCACGACCGAAGATTAATGGATCCGCCCAAGCAGACTTGCCTTTTTCTAAATTTGCACGTACGGAGAAATAAAGAAACACGCCAACTCCAATCATGTTTCCGCGCACGGCACTTCTCTAATATGATTAAAATTTATAAATCGTGTTGGTAATATCACGTAACTTGTCGGTCCAAGTTTACAAAGTTAGCAATTCGCCAACATTAAATGCAAGAGTAAATTATCACCTTTCTTAGGAAATTATGGCTCAAAGTTAAAAACTTAGCAGTGAAATTAGTAACTTAAGAGTGAATTTGATAAATTATCAATATGGGTCTTGCTATAAGTTGGTAAGTTACTAAGAAAGTAAGGAATTTGCCATTGGAAATATAACCTTGGTTATCAACGTACTGTGGGAGTAAGTAACTCACCAACGTAGCCCCGCTATTAGCATAATAAGTTGCCAACAATTTGAGAGATTTACTAAGACCAAATTCAATCTTAAATTGTAAACATCCCCCATTAAAGTTAGTAAGTACCAGTGAAATTAGCAATATGTCTGTTCTCTCTTAAGGTAGTATCACGTGAAGTGTGAAATTTGCCAAAGGTCTTACTTAACTTAGTTAGGAGGTTGTCTTTGGAGATTACCAGTACAGTTAAGGACTGTGAAAGTAGTAATTTACCAACATAAGCTTACTTTTAGCTTAACAAGTTACGACCAGTGAAATAAAAAATTATCAACTTCTTTAGAAATTGATCACGTATTTGATGAACCCACTTGAAAAATTTTAAAGCACTTAAGAGTTCACTGCTTGAGGTGGGGGGGGGGGGGGGGTGATAACATCATGATTTCACTAGAAATTTACTAATTGTTTGACAGGCTCACCCGTAAAATTTTAAAGCACTTGGTGATCTACCACTATACACTAGATTCTAACAAGATAAAATCTTCATTTGGTATGTTAAAGCACTGGGTAATCTAGATAAACTTACTGTTTGACGATGATAATATCATTTTTTTCGTTGGTTTGTTACTAATTGACTGAAGGGGCCCAATTGTAAAACTCTAGAAAACTATTTTGTATTGTGCTGACAAGTGACAATTTACCGGTTGATTGACGGTTTCCCCTAAAAAATCTAAAACACTCGGTAATCTACCGCTAGATGTCAAGGTGGTGGATTTATAATCTTGTTGACAAGGGACAAGAGAGATACTGGAATTCTATAAAGAGCGCTGGTTTACATCCTTGAGGCTGCAGTAGCTCGATTCGAGCAGCGCCTCAAAGTTTCATCTCGTATGGCTTCAGTGATGCTCCGAATCCTTCTGCTGCTCGTCACACTTCCGCTTTCCGCCAGGGCTCAGACCAACGGCAACCTCACCTTGGGCTCATCGTTAACGGCGGATGACCGAAACTCTTGCTGGCTGTCGCCGTCGGGCGAGTTCGCCGTCGGGTTCCGGAAAATGGGACAAGGGGCTCATTTGCTGGCAATATGGTTCGAGAAGATAGAGGAGAAGACCATTGTCTGGTCGGCGAATGGCGATAATCTAGCGCCAGAAGGTTCGAAGATCCAGTTGACTGCTGACGGCCGACTGGTGCTCGCCGACCCGATTGGAAGGCAGTTGTGGTCTCCTCGCTCGATTGGCGCTCGTGTAATGTATGCGGCCATGCTCGACATGGGGAACTTTGTCCTAGTTGGCCAGAACTACATCAACTTGTGGGAGACGTTCAGCCAACCGACCGACACGATGCTGCCTACGCAACAGTTAGATCAAGGGACTAAAGTTCACGCTCGCTACTCCGAAACGAATTACTCCGCCGGGAGATTCCACTTCAAGCTAAGAAACGATGGAAATCTCGCATTCTATGCCACTCCTAACCCATGGGATGCCTCAGATGCTTACTGGGTCAGCAAGACCAGTGGTAGCGGCTTCCGATTGATATTCAATCAAAATGGTCAGGTCTACCTCACGGCTAGGAATGGAACAGTACTCAAACTCGTCACCTCAGACACAGTCCTGACCAGCGGATTTTACCAAAGAGCGATCCTTGAATATGATGGGGTCCTTAGGCACTATGTCCACCCCAAGCTGGCAAACTCGAGTTCTGGCTTGGCAAAGGGCTGGTCGATGGTCTCTTCCCCGATCCCTCCAAATATATGCCACAGCATCACGCAAACTGTCGGTTCCGGAGCTTGTGGCTTCAACAGTTACTGTGCTCTTGGAGACGATCAGAGGCCCCGATGCCACTGCCCACCCGGATATACCCTGTTAGATTCAACAAACGAGATGAACGGATGCAGACAGGACTTCGTACCCCAGAGTTGTGATGGAAGTAGGCTTGAAACAGACCAATTCGCTTTGCATGAAATGCTCCATACAGACTGGCCAATGTATGATTATGAGCGTATTGCGGCACAAACCGAGGACAGCTGCAGACAGGGTTGCTTGGCTGATTGTTTTTGCGCAGTTGCTTTTTGGGGTAGGAGCGGAACTTGCTGGAAAAAGAAGATCCCTCTTTCCAATGGAAGGATGGACCTTACTGATGTTGGAAAAGCTCTGATCAAGGTCAGGATAAATAACTCGACTTCAAAATCTACAGGAAATGGAAACAAGAATTCGACTTTGATTATCATTGGATCAGTGCTGTTGAGTAGCTCTGTGTTTGTGAACTTGCTTCTACTCCTCATTACCTATTTAATTTATAGAAGCTTCCAATCTAGGGATTCTAAGTTGTCACGACCAGTCCAGATTAACCAAGCCATAGGCACGCAGACTTTCACTTATCAGGAGCTTCAAGAAGCAACAGATCAATTCAAAGAAGAACTAGGTAGGGGTGCTTTTGGAACGGTGTACAAAGGTGTTCTTAGATCCGAGTATATAAACTTTGTGGCAGTAAAATTGCTCGCAACAAGGACTGGAGAAAGCGAAAAGGAGTTTGAAAGAGAAGTGATTGCAATTGGCCAAACTAACCACAAGAACTTAGTTCAGTTGCTTGGATACTGCAATGAAGGTCAACACCGACTTCTGGTGTATGAGCTCATGAGCAATGGCACTTTGGCAGATTTCCTATTTGGTGCTTCAAGGCCCAGCTGGTACAGAAGAATAGAAATTGCCTGCGATGTTGCACGGGGCCTCTCTTACTTGCACGACGATTGCACCGGGCATATAATCCACTGTGACATCAAGCCGCAAAATATTCTTCTTGATGGCTCTCTTACAGCAAAAATATCAGACTTTGGGTTAGCTAAACTCTTGATGGCGAACCAAACACGAACCACCACTGGAGTCCGAGGAACCAGAGGTTATTTAGCGCCAGAATGGTTCAGGAATATGCCTATTTCAAGCAAGGTAGATGTTTACAGCTTTGGCATTTTGTTGGTAGAGCTCATTTGCTGCAGAAAGAACTACAAGCCGAAATCAGAAATTGAAGCTCAAATTGTGCTGGTTGACTAGGCATATGACTGCTACCACGATGGGAACATACTTAAGCTAGTGGAGAGCGATGATGAGGCATCAAGTGACATAAAGAGGGTGGGAAGATTTGTGATGACAGCATTGTGGTGCATCCAGGAAGACCCGTCTTTGAGGCCAACCACGAAGAAAATCACTCAGATGTTGGAAGGAGCTGTTGAAGTCCCAGTACCTCCCGTTTCAAGCTCTTTTATCACTTCAGTATGATTTTGCCTATTAAGAAAACTATTGTCGCTGTAATCATGAAAAGCACTCGTATTGTCTGTTAGTGCTATTACGCCGAATAAAAAATTTTCATAATTCGCATGGATCCCGCTTAAATAAGCCAAATCATCACTCAAGCTTAACATTCCCTCGCATGTATCCAAGAGAAAACGGGTTGACGATTGTCGCAAAAGGAATTGCATGCGAGGCTGCATGCATTAATTGAGAGACTTCGATGTTTGAGTGACCAAGTAACTATATATCAAATAATGCAAAATCAGTAGCCGAAAAATTTAAAGTCACGGGCATTATTCTATTGAAATCACCTAGGAATTCTATGTGGATCATATCCCTGCATGTCATGGTAAAAACTAATGTGGCTCCATCTAAGCATTTTCATCGACGATTTTGCTTCACTAAAATTGCATTTGACACAGTGGAAGAGAATTTAAATTGATCTAAGCAAAACGGACCTTATCTGCTAAATTAGATGATGAGAAGCATATGAAACTTGCGGATCTTCAGGTCGTGGATCGGTGATCTGGAATCCCAATTTCAATAGTTTTGCTGCTTTTTTTATTTATACAGAAGGGACACTCACTTCCTCTTGGAAACCAACTTCTTATAGACCAAGGAAATCCCAGTCCGCAAATCACGTAGTTGGAAGCATAATCAAACAATCTTTCTTCTCGATGCATCTATTGAGAATTAGCGAGAAGCAACACAATGTAGACAATTTTTCTAAGCAATACGTATTCCTTTCCATATGATCATTGGAGATCTTGTATAAACAAAGCAGCGAGCTACAATCAAAGCAATTCCATAACGGGTCCAAACAGGACGGAACTGGAAAATACACCGAGATGAGACAATGAAAAGACCTCGGAGATCCAAATCTAACGATCGATCTACACCAGTAGCTTAATGGGTTCGATTACATGTTTGTCTTTGTCAGCTATGGCATCTGCTGACGCTTTCGTTATCTTTTCCATGCCATATTCTCAATTCGATGGAACGGAGGATGTTTTGGTCAAGGGTCTTCTGTCTTTCGGTTGTTTCGCTTTGGAAAAGTCTGCTTGCGACAATTTCATAGAAGTAGATGACTGCCCCCGTTCATGCACCTGGTGAAGCAGAAATTTGCTAGACAATTATGAGCTTGTTCCCTTTGCATGCATGTGTCACGGTCCGTGAATCCTCCCGTACTCGTGACACTTGTGAGTGGCGCTTGGGGTTATCTGGTGAAGAGTATGAGGCAGAAGGGTAGAACACAACTGGTCCGTGGGAGTGGCGTCAGGACGGTTGGTGCTAGGAGTTCTAGGATAGAAGGATTACATTACTTAGGAGCTCTGAAGACGGGGTAGGCCTCCCGTGCACAAACTGGTCGGGAGCTGATGCCGCTCTCCTGACGAGGCCATGGCAGGCCGAAACCAGTTGTCGTCCCTAAAGAGAACTGCTGCCTTACTCGATGGACTGGACGCCCGAGCGAAGCTGGGCGTGGTAGGATCTCGTACGAAGAATCATTCACCGTATCGTTCGTGGAACAGCTAAAGAAAGGGCTGTCCTGGCGAATTCCGCTCGCTAGGCGCCCGCGGGTCGTTTCCGAGGCCAAGGAAACTCTCGGCCCGTGACAAGTGGTATCAGAGCAGGAATCCCTCCAGTAAGCAAGCGAGCAAGTCGGAGAATCGGACTCCTCGCTCAAGTGCGGGTCAAGCAGATAAGTCCTAGTGGATGGGTGCTAGGACGAGTCGGCTTCTCGTCGAGCGGAATGCGGGTTAGAGAAGAACCGAACCTTTGCTGAATGGGGATAACGTTCCTGGATCGATCGGTGAATTCGAAGAAGAGGTCTACTATCACGTTTTCAACAAGAAAAGAACCTCCATTGGTCTGCTGGGGTCAAGATGCTGATTAGGCTGAAATGGTGCTGCCAAAAGATGCGGTTGGCGAAAAATGCCACACTTGCCGGAAAGCGCAGGTGACCAAAAGGCTGAGCGGTGAGATCAAAAGAGGCCACCAATGGAGCAAAAACCTGTTTTGTTGGGCGAGCGTGACCGTTCGATGTGAATTCCCAAAGTGGCACATTAACGGTTAATTTACGCAAGGAAGCGACAGAACAGATCGCAACGAGGGCGTTGCGAATTGAGTGGGGGAGAATGTCACGGTCCGTGAATCCTCCCGTACTCGTGACACTTGTGAGTGGCGCTTGGGGTTATCTGGTGAAGAGTATGAGGCAGAAGGGTAGAACACAACTGGTCCGTGGGAGTGGCGTCAGGACGGTTGGTGCTAGGAGTTCTAGGATAGAAGGATTATATTACTTAGGAGCTCTGAAGACGGGGTAGGCCTCCCGTGCACAAACTGGTCGGGAGCTGATGCCGCTCTCCTGACGAGGCCATGGCAGGCCGAAACCAGTTGTCGTCCCTAAAGAGAACTGCTGCCTTACTCGATGGACTGGACGCCCGAGCGAAGCTGGGCGTGGTAGGATCTCGTACGAAGAATCATTCACCGTATCGTTCGTGGAACAGCTAAAGAAAGGGCTGTCCTGGCGAATTCCGCTCGCTAGGCGCCCGCGGGTCGTTTCCGAGGCCAAGGAAACTCTCGGCCCGTGACACATGCATGCATGAGGCCATTCCATTCAATGCATATACTTTCCTCCATGTCCAATGGATGCTCAATTTAAGAGCATGTGGCCCAATGTCATCTTCATGTGGTTAGGCCACGACTTGGTTCACTCTCCTTAGGATTATTTATGATGCTACTTAGAAATAAAAATAATCCCCAAGGTGAATATTTGCTAATCACCGTCTTAATGATGTACGAGTTCAAATGATATTTGATGCGGTTGTAGGATGGGTGAGAGTTGTTACACGACTTCAGGATTGAAAAAGCTCATTACCAAGGCCTACATGAAAACCATCAACCAAGGATATAGTGCTTCTTTGGCTCACCTTGAGGAAAAATCCACCTTCGAAGGATACAAAGATGGGGGTAATCCACTCTCCAAAGATATTTGCTCATAAAAAGGAAAATCTCAAAAATTCGTACACTCAAAATTCAGTGTTTTACATTTGAGAATTCGCCTTATTATATAGAGGGATAATTACATAGGAAATAGACTAAACATTAAACACGAGAAACTATCTAATCAATTAAAGACATAGGAATTAGAAAAGCACAATAATGACCTAGGATCTAGACAATGCATTAAAACATCTACAGACTTGAACTTTGGCTCTTTCAAAACTACAACACACTTAAGACTAGAAACTTGAACTTTGGCTCCTTGAAAACTACAACACACTTAAGACTTCCTAATGACACTTGACTAGATGCAAAGTAATTAAAATAGACTATAAATTCGTTCGTCTCCTTGGGCAGTCTAATGGACATCTTTGAAGATCACCAAACAACAAAGGAAATTGTCCAGAACAACCTTCGATTGTTAGATAGTCTATTAGTAGTCTTGGATCAACAATAAACATGTGTTTTGATGTCTCAATAGCTGATCAACAACTATGAAATTGGCAACTTGTCCATTGAAGCGACAACTTTTCCACATAATTGACATCTTCCACTTGAATCAATTGATGAAGCCTAATGCTCACACCTCAATCTCCCCAGGTTATTGAAGATTTGTCCTCAATTTTGTCATTGCTTCATGTCCTCAATTACTCTGCTAGGAGATTCCACTTCATACCCCAATCGAGCCGGTCATCTCAAATGCTTACTAGATTTGCAACACCCCGGGTACTGGCTACCACTTGATATTCAATCAAAGTGGTTAGGTCTACGTCGTCACGCTAGGAATGGAACGGTACTCAATATTGTCACCATAGACACCATCCCCGCCTGCGGATTTTACAAAAGAGCGATCCTTGAATATGGCGGGGTCTTCAGGCAATATGTCCACCCTAAGACGGCATATTCGAGTTCCAGCTGGGCAATGGGCTAGCCGATGGTCTCTTCCCCGGTCCCTTCAAATATATGCATGAGGATCACATGAGATACCGTTCCCGGAGTTTGTGGCTTCAACAACTACTGTACTCATGGAGACAATCGGATTCAGAGGCCTTGATGCCACTGCGCACTTGGATATACTACGTTAGATTCGATGAACGAGATTAACGGATGCAGACAGGACTTCGTATTACAGAGTTGTGATGGAAGTAGGCCTGAAAAGGACCAGTTTGCTTTGTGTGACATGCTCAATACAGACTGGCCATGGTATGATTACGAGCTTAGTGCGTCACAAACCGAGGACTGGTGCTAAGAGGCTTGCTTGGCTGATTGTTTTTTTTGCAGTCACTATTTTTCAAGATGGAAATTGCTGGAAAAAGAAGAAAACTTTTTTCTATGGTAGGATGGATCCAAGTGTGGGTGGAAAAGCTCTGATTAAGGTCAGGATAGATAACTCAACTTTGACATCTCCGGGAAACGGCCAGAAGAAGAACAAGAACTCAACTCTAGTAATCATCGGATCAATGTTGTTGAGTAGTTCTATGTTTTTGAACTTGCTTTTACTCCTCTTTAGCTATTTAATTTATAAAAGCTTCCGATCTAGAGGTTCTAAATTTTCACGACCAGTCCAGATCAACCAAGCCACAGGCATGCCAACTTTCACCTATCAGGTGCTTCAAGAAGCAACAGATGGATTCAAAGAAGAACTGGGCAGGGGTACTTTTGGAAGAGTGTACCAAAGTGTTCAAGGCCTAGCTGGTGCAAAAGAATAGAAATTGCATGTGGTGTTGCAAGGGGCCTCTCTTACTTGCAGGAGGATTGCACCAGGCATATAATCCACTGCAACATCAAGTCGCAAAATATTCTTCTTGATGGCTCTCTCGCTGCAAAAATATCAGACTTCAGATTAGCTAAGCTCTTGATGGCAAACCAAACATGAATCGCCACTGGCGTCAGATGAACCAAAGGTTATTTAGCGCCAGAATGGTTCAGTAATATGACTATTTTTGCCAAAGTGGATGTTTACAGCTTCGACATTTTTTGCTCGAGCTCATCTGCTGCAGAAAGAACTATAAGCCAGAAGCCAAAAGTGAAGCTCAAAGTGTATTGATCGACTAGGTGTACGACTGCTACCATGACAGGAATCTACTTGTGCTAGTGGAGAGTGACAAGGAGGCATCAAGCGACATAAAGATGGTGAGAAGATTTGTGATGACGACACTGTGGTGCATCCAGGAAGACCTGACTTTGAGGCCAACCATGAAGAAAATCACTCAGATGCTGGAAGGAGTTGTTGAAGTCTCAGTCCCTCCAGATCCAAGCTCTTTTATTAGTTCCACATGATTTTGATTATTTAGACAACTGGTGTTTGTAATAATGAAAAGTATCTGTATAGTCCGTTAGTGCTCCTACGCCAGAATAGACATTGTCATAATATGTTCACATAAATCCAGCTTAAATAAGCTAAATCTTCCCAAAGTTTGAAATTCATTCGCATGTTGGCAATTGTTGGCAAAATTGTTTTAAATCTCTTAGGAATTCTTCCTAAATCATATTCCATTATGTCGCAGGTAAAACTAATGTGACCCCATCAATGCATTTCCATCAACCGTTTTGCTTCATCAAAATTGCATTGGATGCAATAAAAGAGTATCTTAACCTCATCGAAGCAAAACAGATCTTATCTGCTAAATTTGAATGGTGAGAAACCATATGAAACTCGCCGATCCTCAAGTCGAGGATCACTACCCTGAACTCCTAATTTCAAAAGGTCTGCTGCTTTTTTATTCACTCAGATGGGACTTTCACTTCCTTTTGGCAACCAACTTCATATAGACCAAAGAAATCAGAGTCCACAAATCACGTGGTTGGAAGCAATATCAAACGAACTTTCTTTTCAATTGATCTGTTGAGAAATTGCGCAAAGTGACAAAAGAAAGACAATACTCTAGGCATACATATAACTTTCCAAATGATCATTGAAGATCTTGTATACCACTCAGCAAGCTACTGTTAATGCCATTGGACAATGGGTCCAAACTGGAGGAAACTGGAAAATATACCAAGACAATGGAAAGATCTAGAAGATCCAAATCTAGCATCGATTTGCATGAGAAGGTTAAAGGGTTCGATTTCATAGTTGTTTTTGTTAGCTATGGGGTCTTCCAGCTCGTTTGCTATTGTTCTGATGTCATTTTTATTCAACAAAACGGATGATATTTGGTTCTAAGTCTTCGTCTTTTGTTTGTTTCACTTTGGAATAGTCTGCTTGCGCCAATTTTATAGAAGTAGATGAATGCCCTTAATGCACCTGGCGAAGCAAAAATAAAAAATAAAAAATTATTCGGATATGATAAAAAGTTTAAGAGGAAGGGAGATTACTCCATGTTAAGGTTAGGGCATAACACGGGTCAAGAAAGTTTTATAATGGATTTACAGATCGCCTAGCAAAGGGGACTATCAGTAGCGGGATTTCAACCCCAGCATGCTGCGCAAAGAGTTAAAATCTTACTAGTGGCGAAGTAGAGATTTATTGCACATAGACACCGCAAAAAAACGAGGTGTCTCTTGTTACTTAAAAAAATCTCCAAGGTGGAAAAACGAGGTGAGGAAAATGATGTTGAAGGCTTCAATTTTCTCGCCAATTTGAACTCCCATGATGTAGCAAATACCACAATCCCCTTAACAGCGATGAATTGTAGGGAGTTGCTAAGGGTTAACAAATTAAATCCCTAATTTTATGAAAATGTTTCGAAATATATAATAGGCAAAAATTTAAGTGTCAATAGTGAGGGTCCAAGCAAGAGCCATGTCTATCCAGCCCAATTTGTGAGTAAACCAAGCTCCTTTCAAGTTCATCCATCTCTAATCTTCATCACCTGGACGTCCTAAGAGGTATCTAGACTTGGTCTGTTTACCGAGCATAGAATTAAAGTTTAAAGTTGAGCAAGTTAGCTTTCCACGCTTCGATGGGTGTCCACAATATTTTTATTAAGTTATTGACTTGATACTCCATTGATCCTCTATAAGCTCTAAATGCTCTATGTTTTTATGTTATTAGTCTATTACATGTCCTAAAACTTATTATAAAAGTGTCATCAAATCCTTAAACTTTAAAAAAAAGTTACAATCAAATTTTAAAACTTTTCAAATCGGTTTACTCAAGTTTCTATATTAACTCCGTCCTATTTGGTTATCAGAAAAAGTTGATGCGACTTTAAGAAAGATGTGTTGATGAGGTTGCCACGTTAGATATTAAAAAAATAAAAAAAAATAAAAAGAAAAAGAATTGATTTCAAGATTTTAGAAAAATAAAATATTGAAATAAAAATTTGGAAAAAAAGAAGAAGAATCAAACATAGGAGAAGCTGCGAAGGATAGCATAGATGCAGTAAAGGAAACAAAACGCCACCCATGCATCAGCGAGGGGCCAACGTCCCACACCAGACTTACGTAAGCTAGTGCGACCCTTGCTACCAACTTCGCATTTTGAAAATAAAAATAAAAATAAAGTAAGCGTGTGGGAGACAAGTGAGCCACCCTCGTCACTCGTCAACAGGGACCTTCCCACTAGCCACTCTCGCTCCTCCGACAATTACGGTCGCGACCCTTGCTCAGATCTACGACAAATGATGACCCCTACACAGATCTGAGACGATGATCACGGCCCACAGTTCAGTATGATTTTGCTTATTAAGAAAACTGTTGTCGCAGTAATCATGAAAAGTACTCGTATTGTCTGTAAGTGCCATTACGCCGGATCAAACATTTTCTAAATGTCTTCGCGTGGATCCTGCTTGACGATCGCCACAAAAGGGATTGCATGTGAGGGCGCATGCATTAATTGAGAAACTACGATGGTTGAGTGACCAAGTAATTATATATCAAATAATGGAGAATCAGTCGCCGAAAAATTTGAAGTCACAGGCATTATTCTGTTGAATAACTTAGGAATTATATGTGGATCATATCCCTGCATGTCACGGTAAAAACTAATGAGGCTCCATCAAAGCATTTTCATCGACGATTTTGCTTCACCAAAATTGCATTTGACACAACGGAAGAGTATTTTAACTTGATCCGAGCAAAACAGACCTTATCTGCTAAATTAGATGATGAGAAGCATATGAAACTTGCCAATCCTCTGGTTGTGGATCGGTGATCTGGAATCCCAATTTCAACAGTTCTGCTGCTTTTTTATTCATACAGAATGGACACTCACTTCCTCTTGGAAACCAACTTCTTATAGACCAAAGAAATCCCAGTCCGTAAATCATGTAGTTGGAAGCATAATCAAATGATCTTTCTTCTCGATGCATCTATTGAGAATTAGGGAGAAGCAACACACGGTAGACAATTTTTCTAAGCAATCCGTATTCCTTTCCAAATGATCATTGGAGATCTTGTATAAACAAAGTAGCGAGCTACGGTCAAAGCCATTCCATAACGGGTCCAAACAGGACAGAACTAGAAAAATACACCGAGACGAGACAATGGAAAGACCTCGGAGATTTAAATCTAACGATCGATCTACACCGGCAGCTCAATGGGTTTGATTACATGTTTGTCTTAGTCAACTATGGCGTCTGTTAACGCCTTCGCTATCTTTTCCATGCCATATTCTCAATTCGATGGGACGGAGGATATTTTGGTGAAGGGCCTTCTATCTTTCGGTTATTTCACTTTGGAAAAGTCTGCTTGCAACAATTTCATAGAAGTAGATTACTGCCCCCGTTCATGCAACTGGCGAAGCAGAAATCTACTAGACAATTATGAGCTTGTTCCCTTCGCATGCATGCATGAGGCCATTCCATTCAATGCATATACTTTCCTCCATGTCCAATGGATGCTCAATTTAAGAGCATGTGGCCCAATGTCATCTTCATGTGGTTAGGCCACGACTTGGTTCACTCTCCTTAGGATTATTTATGATGCTACTTAGAAATAAAAATAATCCCCAAGGTGAATATTTGCTAACCACTATGTTAATGATGTATTAGTAAAAATGATGTCTGATGCAGTGATGGGATGAGTGAGAGTTGTTTTGAGTGATAATCGATGATGGGTGAGTGTATGGGGAATGAATGTTGATGGGTAATTGTGAAATGAGGGATGGAATAAGATTGGAACCAAGGCGTACACGATGTGCCACTAGCCGAGGATTAAGATCGAGATAAACGAAGCTCACCACTAAGGCCTACAGATATTACCAGCCCAGGATATACGACTTCGAGATTGAAAAAGCTCATCACCAAGGCCTTTGTGAAAACCACCAGCCAAAGGTACAATACTTCTTTGGTTCACCACCAAGGAAGAATTCACCTTTGAAGGATACAAAAACTACGAGTAATTCTATGATATCCTGAATTTTCAATGTTGTTTCAATTAAATTAAATCGAGTCTTTCATCGACCCGCCTAAAGTACTATTCTCAGAGCCGATCACTCGTGAGATAACTAGGCTATCTGTGGAAGTCATTAAGAGATTTTATTGCAATAGACTTGAGGATTCGATCAAGAATTGACTACTCGATTGTGCTCATCTGTAGAGATCATTTCGGCACAGTAAGATTGATTAAAAATCAGAGATAGGTCGGTTCGATTGAGATGTGTGGCTAAACGTGAGTAATTCCACTAATTATAAAATTATCATCGACCGGCACTAGATGAATTTTTCTATCGTTTTGGTATCCTATGTCCGTATTTGAATCCCGACAATCGAGAGTCACCAATATGTCGAAGAGATTCATTGTGGCTCGAAAAAAAATCGACCACGGGTCACTTGCACTAAAAATTTATAAAAACTACCCGGTAGCCTAGGTCACGCTAAAAATGCGCCAAATCGAAATTAATCGCGAATTTAAATATGATTTAGTTCTGTCATGTCACAGGTCATTTTAGGAACGTTGACTCACCTTCCGAAGATTTTTCTGCAAATCGGGATTTTTGGGAAAAAGTCAAGGTAGGACTGTTTTTGTCCTGAAAATTCATATGATCATTTTTTTATTGTGGAATTGGGATGCTAGTGGGATCAATTGGTGAAGAAAAATACCAATTTGATCGAGGACTCAATATTGAAATTTTTGGGAGCTGAATTAAGCTAAGTCAAGATGTGATTAAAGTCCAATTGTGGAAAAATGTGTACAAATTCGTGTGCCCCATGGACCCAACCTTTGGACCACCTCAAATGTGTCTAGAAGGGGTGTTTTGGTCTGGTTTTGGACTGTGCAGTCCAACTGGGCAAGGAGGATAAGTGAAGACCAAAACCGATCCTACCAACCCAAACTTGTCCTCCACTCCTCCCTATTTCCATCGAGCACTCTCCCTCCTCTTTCCTCTGTGCTGTTCGGAGCTTGAGCAAACCAGAACCGTCAATGTGGCACCCCTCGACGGTCCCCAATCCGATTAGGGTCGCCACAGTTCGCTTACCATTCACTTTTCCTAATAACATGTCACTCTGATATCATTTCAATTGCAGCGGGTCCATACAACCTGGGGGTTTACATCTTTTAGATCGGTCCCTTGCGCAATTTATATACGAAAGCACATCCAACAACTCCCTTCCCTATATTCAGAAAACGATGCACACTAACTAAAGATCTTATATAAGTTAAAGCCGTACACTTTTATTTACATAAAGCAGATGGACATCTTTAGTCGGTACATCGAAATGCCATAGTTTCCTATACATGGCTATACTTCAAAAGATCACCGACATCTCCTCCAACAGTTGTACATTTAAAGTCCATCGATCAGTGTCAACATCTAAAAGTTCCTTCCTTTGCTATCCTCCTCCTCGCAGTCATATCCAATCACTCGATCCATCTACTGGTGGCAGTGGCAGCAGATGTATCTTATCTAGTCTGAAATGTTGGTCCCCAAAAGGGGTGAGTACAGCCACTCAGCAGGTAAAAGACCAATAAACCACTCAATACATCATGCCATGCAATCATCACAATCATAGCATTACATGTCATACAAGCATCCATGTACAACATACCATGGCATCATGCACATGTCATCATATCTCATGTACCATCATCATCATATCATACACTTACCATCATCATGTCACATATGGCATCATCCTTACCATGCATCCATACATATAACATCATCATCATATCACCATATCACATGTACCATCATCATTACCATGCATTCATGCATGTAACATCATCATCATATCATTATATCACATGTACCATCATCATTACCATGCATCCATGCATGTAACATCATCATCATATCATCATATCACATATACTATCATCATTACCATGCATCCATGCATGTAACATCATCATCATATCATCATATCACATGTACCATCATCATTACCATGCATCCATGCACATCTCATCATCATATCACATGTACCATCATCATTACCATGCATCCATGCACATCTCATCACCATATCACATGTACCATCATCATTACCATGCATCCATGCACATCTCATCATATCATGTATATATCATCATGCATAATTCAATTTCAATTTCATTTTGGACCGCCACATTTCTCTTTCTCGGGACCAATGTTTGCATCCCACATTCATCACTCGCGCCCAATTCTGGCATTGCAAGGAACCTCCGGGCATGTATCCAAGATACAACCGGGCATCCGGCACCCCCACATTCCGGGCATCTCGTATCCCAACTGGCATCACGAGGCATCCCGCTGGGCACAAACCTCCAGGGCTTCCGGCATTTACACTCCCTAGCCGGGCATCTCGCATCCCAACTAGCATCGCGAGGCATCCTCCTAGGCACAAACCTCCAGGGCTTCCGGAATTATGTACCGACATACCACCAGGATCCCCCCCTCCTCTGGAATTACGTACCGTATACCACCGAGCATCTCGAAACTCCCGAGGAAATCTCCAGGGCTCGCCATGAAAATGGTTTCCCCTACCCTCCGGAATTACGTACCGTCATACAACTAAGCCTCTCCTGGAATTACGTACCGTATACCACCGGGCATCCCGACACTCCCGGGGAATCGTTGGCTCACACCTCCGACGGCCTTCTCACTTATCTCAATTCACATATTCAATTATAGTTCAATTATAACATGGCATGTGATGTGATGGCAATCAAGATCATATTCATCATTGAATTCATACATGCATCTCAAATCATTATCATGCATGCAGCTAGACACCATCATCCACCACAATACAATTCATGGAGTCCATGCAATATAAAATGGTCCATATTTCATGCCTTTTCAAAGTTTACAAAATTCCAGCATGTACCATTTTTAGAAAATATTTAAATTAAATATCCATATGCTTCTCAAAAATCATGAAATCAAGGCACGTGATAGACAAGACAATAAAATAACAATTTCATGAAAAATACATGCCAAATAGAGTTCCACACAAACGATATAATTCACACAAATACAGCATGCAAATTCGGATAGAAACAGAATGCACATTTTCTGGAATAATTCGATTAAAATATCCGAACGACCTCCGAAAATTATGAAATTTTACCAGGTTATATTTAAGACACTAAAGTAGATTTTTTATGAAGTCTTCTAGGCCAGATTCGTTTTAGATCATTTTCTACAGTCGTATGAAGCTTCTGGATCTATCACCGAAACGTCCAGTGCATGTATCTCCGAAATACCGAGTTTTTACCCACTTATTCTTCTTCGTTTCCCCTGAAATTTGGATATGTTTTACTTCAAGAGGTCTCCTAAAACTTTCATTAAGGGATCTAAGTCAAATTTCCAGAGTATAGTCATCATATGGGTCCATGAAGTCTCGGGTGTCCAGTACCGCGTCTCCAGATTTACCGTCTTCAAGAGTAAGTCGATTCGCTAGGCTACACTTGTTCATTTTACTTCAAATTTGAGTATGTTAGTATTTAAGATGTTCTCTACAAGTTTCATGAGAAGTCGAAGAGATATTCTTGATAAAAATCAACATGCAACCACAAATCTACCACAAGGTCAGCAAAACAGTTCCAGATCTAGTGTCTCCGTAGGATGAGAGTTTGACCCCTTAAATCTCCATCATTTTGCACCAAATTTTATTATGTTGTAGTTTAAGATGTTGGCTACAACTTTCATGAAGAAATGAAAGTCAAAATCGAACTCGAAACATGCATGCAAGCTCTCACAAGATTCTGGCTCAGGCGGTTCATACGAAAACAGCATGCAAACTCAAGAACAAGTCACATCTAGCTTCGGTTTTGCCTATCCTATGATCCGAAACCTACCACCAACAAATCACACATGCAAGGCACACATGCAAGGGTGGAAATCAGTCCCAACTTGCCTCCAAAACCGAGCAAACGAGGCACACCGGCGACGGACGGACGGCGTGCGGGCGGCGATGGGTGGACTCCTTCTCTCGCCACTCCCTCTCTCTCACATCCTCCTCTCTCTCCCTTCGGCCGAATTCTCCACCAGCCACTCTCTCTCTCTCTCTCTCTCTCTCTCTCTCTCTCTTTGGTTGTATCTATATATATGCATGCATTCTTAGTTTGCATGAGTCACACTTGTCCCCAAGGAGGAGACAAGTGTCTCCCTTGCCGAAGACACTTGGAGGCCATCCGGCTCCTCCTCCACCCCTTCATGCGTCGACAATGGGCCGGGCTTATGGCCCACTTTAGGCCCATCTCACTTGGGCCTAAAGTCCAAACTTAAATTGCCCAAGTTTTTATTTTAATAATACATTTTAATCCTCATTTAAATAAATACCTAATTGCATAATAAAATGGCCAAAAGACTTTGTGACATTAATCCATCAAATCAAATCTATAAAGTGCATAGTCAAGAACAAAGTCTTCTTTATCAATTTGTCCTATAGCACCAACCTTGATCATCCATTAACATTTTCTACTTAAATAAATACCTAACTTGCAAAAATAATAAGGCCATTAAACTTGTAGTCACAAATCCATAAATTCCAATTTATAAAACACATGGCCAATGATAGGATTTTCTTTCCTATCAAATAATTATCCATTCAAAGTTTGGCCATAAATCTTATTGCAAATTATGGATTAAATGGCTATAAAATAACTTAATGGCACTTCCATCACCTATTCATAGACTTTAATGTAACTAGAGGTCATCATGAATTTTGGGATGCCACAGTCAAACTGCAGCCCCACCAGGTCGCTGAGTCACCACCACACGTCGTCGCTGCCGTCACACACCTCGCTTGCTCACCACGAGCCGTCGTCACTCCAGCCGTCTCCTTTCTGCCTCAACCGCGATCCTAGGAAGTCCCCGGAGCTGTTTGAGCTTGTCCAGCCGCCGCCGGAGCCGTTTCGCCGCCTGCATGTCACCGTGAAGCCCGCTACACCCCCTACCAGTCTTCCTTGGCTGTTTCGGCCTCAACCAGCCACCGAAGTAGCTTCGACCAGCACCGAACAGAGACCAAGCTAAGTGGGTCTCTAGGCCGCTGTTTGGCCTGTTTTGGAGGTGTTCCTGACCCCAGTTGGCAAGCCTGCTTTGGAGTTTCTTGCCCTTCGTCGCATTCCCGTCGATTTGATCCGACCGGATCATTAATCAAGTAAGTTTAACTCACTAATCCCTGCTTAGTAGGTTAATGACGCTTAAGGGTTGTTTAGTTTAGACTAAACATGGATTAGTGGATAGTTATATTAGATTAGCAATTTAATTAACTATTATTGCATGTTAGGTGGTTAGAGTAGTGTAGTTAGAGCTTAGACAAGTTCTAGTATTTATCTAAAGTAGTTCAAAAATTTTCCAAGCTCGTCTCAGCTTTTAATTAGGTTTTACAAGCCTAAGTTCTATTTATTTGGATTTAATAATTAATTTCCATAATTATTTATTATTTATTTATTTTCCAGAAATTAGACCAGGAATACCGGTGACCGGAATTTTATGCTGATTGTAGTTGTGTGATCCATTTATTTAATTGAGTTCTAATTTGTGCAGATTTTGTATGATTTGTATTTTAGAAATTTATTTCTAAATTTATTTAATTTATGTAATTAACTGGAAAATCACCAGGCCTCGGTTTATGGCGCCAAAAATGGATTTGTGGCTGTTGAACTTAGTCGGATTTTCAAATGTGAAAATATTGTATCTTTGGCTAAGGCCGATCATGTACTCACACATGATTATTTTTATTGAGAAGGATAAAAAGGGTAATTCAAATAATATACTATATGGGTATTTGAGGCAGCTTTTAGCGAGTATATTTAGTATACTATATCGGTATTAAGGCAACTTCTGGCGAGCATATTTAGTATATTATATCGATATTGAGGCAACTTCTGGCAAGCATATTTAGTATACTATATCGGTATCTGAGGCAACTTCTAGCGAGCATATTTAGTATACTATATCAGTATTGAGGTAGCTTCTAGTGAGCTATACTATCTACTATCAGCTTAAAATGAGTAATCCTGATTATGATCGGACTTTATAAATAGCATTGATTGAGATGACTGAGGAATGATCTCGTTGACATGGAATTGACCAAGTCGATTGATCGAAGATTTGATCTGATTGGATGATTTGATTAGTTGAAATGATTGAATGGTTAGTAAAATTGTACTGACTTGCAGAAAGAGACTGAGGCTAAGGTAAGTCCTCTAACTTGTGTTTGTGCTTAGACAACCTTAGAGCATATTTTCTTCCTAGTCAGGTCTTAGGGGGTTCAACTCGATGAGACGTCGTCTTACCCCGTTGTGGGATAACATTTCAGGTCTATAGATGGCAGCTCATGAATTTTTTAGACAACGTAAGAATATTACAGAGCAGACATCTTACATTTCGTTGCATGAGGGCCCTAGGGTTGGAACTATGAGCTAGTAAGGTCCATAGTCTAGGTCGATGCGAATCTCACCCACAATGTGACATCCTGATTTTTCAAATCCAATTTCAATTGAATAAATCGGGTCTTTCATCGACGCGTCTATAGTGTTATTCTCTGAGCTGATCACTTACGAGATAACTGGACTATCTGGGGAAACAATTAAGGAATCTAAATGCAATTGGACTTGAGAATTCGACCAGGAATCGACTGCTCAACCGTGTTGGTCTGCAAGGGTCATTACGGCACCGTCAGAGATCGATCAGAGATTAGAGATAGGTCGATTCGACTGAGATATGTGATCAAATTGTGGGTGATTTCACTTGATTGCAAAATTCTCATCAATCGGCACTAAGTTGATTTTCTATCGTTTTGGTACTTGGTGCCCGTAATTAAAATCTCGAAATTTTCACGACAACCGAGGATCGCCAATGTGTCAGGGATGTACATTGTGACTTGAGATAAATCGATCACGGGTCAATTGCACTAAAAATTTCTAAAAGTTACTTGATATGCTAGGTTACGCTAAAAGTGTATGGGAATGAAATTAACCGTGATTTTGAACCCGATTTTAGAAATTGAAAGTTTTGTGGTGTCACGAGCTATTTTAGGAACGTCGGCTCATCCTCCGAAGATTTTTGAGAGATTCCGGTATTTTTACGAAAAATCATTCGGACGTCGCGGAAAAATTAATAGAAATTCGTATGGGCCGAATTTAAGGGGATTTGGACTTCCGAGCCAAGTCTTTGAATGTCAGGGACTTGCATAAAATTGTTTGGGATTTTTCTTCAGCGAAATCGAACCTCAATTTGGGAAATTGAGTAAGGAAATTGAATTTTTAATATAGTGAAATTCGAAATTGGACATAAGGCTGAAAAATTGGGACTTTAATTGGGGTTATTTGTGGGAAATTTGGTTGGAAAGTATTAGGGGACAAGCCATTAATGGAGTGGCTGAGGGTTGCTGACTATTTCCTTTCTTTTTTTGCAAAAATCTTCTCGGGCAAGCTAGCGTTGCCCACTCCACCTCCATCTTCGTGCACTTCTCTCTCTCTCGACCTCTCATGCTCACGTTTTCTTTTACTTTGCCTTTCATTCCCCTTTTTATTTTCCTTTGAAGCTGCCCTTGCGTCCATCTCCACTCACCAAAATTTCTTCCTCTTCCCTTCACCCATGGACACTTGTCCATAAGCCAACTCCCTTTGGTCAACAAAAGAACTTCCCCTTCTCCTTAGTTGACCACCGAAGAGACCTAGCCGCTTGCTGCCAGCGATCGTGCTCCATCTCAAGCTGCCAACTCACCGAAGACAACCCCTGCCACCGCCCATTTCATTTCCCCTAGTCTCTACCGCTTCCACCGAACTCCATCCACACGGCCTCTTGTTCAACGGCACCAAGTCAAGCCCAACAAGGAGCCACAAACGTTGATTGCTTCCTCGTCCAGCATCTTCGTCCGTGTCTCGCCATCTCCTCCGTTGGAGCTTTGGTTTGTAGCAGCTCGGCCCAGCGTTTGGCCCACCTCCAGCAGCTTCGGTCTTCTCCAGTTGCTAGCGAAGCAGCAACATCAACCGAAGAAGCTCCTACCAGTAGCGTCATCCACACGCCAACGAAGCCAGTGTCTAGCATCTCCATGAATTCTGCCGTGAGCTTCAGTCTCTAGCCCACGGCCGCAGGCCCACGAATTCATCTTCAAGCCCAGCTGTGACCGTAAGTTTCAGCCTAAGAATTTAGCCCAGCAAAGTCCATCAAGCTTAACCCATTCGAAACCCGTGAAGCCAAGCCCAGTTCAGCAGCCCAAGCCTGCGAAGTTAGCCCGCTTCGAGCCCGGTCCAATTCAAAAGCAAATCTTAGGTTGGGCTGAGATTTGTTGGGCCCGTTTTAGGCTCGGTCCGAGTGTTTGCCGACGTCATCGAAAATTCAGATTTTAGCTGCCGTCGCGCCGTCGTTGCAGTGAACTGATTTCCGATAAGTTTATACTCTAAAATCTGCTTAGTAGGCTAATGACGTCTAAGGGGTGTTTAGATTTATTTAATTAGGAATTAGGTGGTTAGTTAGATTAAATGAGAAATTTAATTATTTAATCGAGCATGTTAGGTAGTTAGCATAGTTCAGCTAAGGCCTAAATAAATTGTACTGTTTATCTAGAAGGGTTCGAGAATTTTTCGGGTCTGTATTGGTAATTAATTTAATAACTTTGGCCTAGGTTAGTATTTTTACAAATTGAATTGATTTATTCTATTAATTTTCGAAATTAATGATTTATTAATAATTTTTCCGGAAATTAGGCCGAGATAGCCGGTGACCGGAATTTCATGCTGATTGCAATGGTGTGGTTAAATTCTGCAATTGAGTTTTAAATTATGCAAATTGAGTGTTGATTGGATTGTTGATATTTAATTCCAAAAATTGTGAATTTTCAATATTTATTCAGAAAATCCCGGGTGTTAGGTTTTGACACTGAAAATAGTTTTTAGTACCATATGAAATAGTGGGATTTCAAAAATGAAGAATATCAATTTTTCTGGGTCAAGTTAACCGTGTACCCACACACGAGTAATTTCATGTAAATTTCTAATACGAAGAAAAAGGCCAGGCTCACCATTTTAATTGAAGCATTTGAGTGTAATGCATGGTGCCCTGGGCTATATTTGAGTGATTGCGTGATGGTTAAGAGAAATCGTCTCGGGCTGTTAAGCTGGATGTTAACCCTATTCGGGATACCCCCTGAACAACGGGAAGTTGGTCGTAGTAGATTCTGGACCCTATGCTCCTTCGGGAAAACCATCTAATAAAGAGACGTGCCTTGCTCAATTGGGTGAAACGATGCCTAGCAATGCCAGAAGACTGCGGAACAGAGAATAGGCCGTGCTATATGCCGAGATCAAAACTAGGAACGCATGATTAATTGAGAGTGGCGTTTCAGTTATTGGAACTTATTTGTTGCTCATGCTCTCATGTTGTTTGTGATATAAATTGTACTGACCTATAGGGTGGATCTGAGACAAGGTAAGTCTCATTGATTGTGTGATTGTGTGATTATGACACTTCTGAGCGTATTTCCCTCATAATCGGGGTTTTGAGCTTAGACTTACTGAGATTATATCTCACCCCGTTGTGGGACAACATTTTCAGGGTCGTCGAGTGGAGGACCTGGAGCTGAGAGGAGGTGATCGGAAGTGTAGGTCAATTAGGACCGCTTCTTTTGGAAGGCTAGTCTTTTGTAGTCTTTTGGCCATAGACTTTTGTACATGACTCAGTGTATATATAAAAGTATGTTTGTTTATGAATCTATTATCCTTCTTTTCTATCTCGAGATGATTATTGTCAGGGGATTTATAATCCGCTTCTGCATGTGCAATAAAACAAAAAGAGTCGATGACTAGTCCTAGGAAGTCGCAAAATTTTATCGACTAGATAGGGATGGGCACGCGCTTGGGTTTGGGGTGTGCCACACAAGGTGCCACACTGATACAGATCATGGTACCACCAAGCTCATGATGGTCAAAGAGAGGGCCCCATACCAGAGTCTGAGATATCTTTGTATGTTCTGGAGGTGGCTTATGGGAAGGGTACTACAGATCCCTCAGGAGGTTCGGTCATAGACGCGGTAGACCCGAATCTTGAAGAACCAGAGTCCCCGGTGCATTTTGCTGAAGGCTCCAATTGGAGTGTGAAGGGAGATGACGAGGAGGATGATGACCCGTAGTTGTTAAAAGCCCCATGTTTTGTAAACTTGTGATTAGAGTGGTTTGTATTGTATATATATGACTCGGTTTGTTATATATATATAAGTGTGTTGTAGTGTTGGTTTTCAAAATATGGCCATACTTTTCTATCTCATTGAATTGTTGTCTGGGGATTATTTATCTGCTTTTGCATGTGCATTAAAATGAATGGGTCGGCGATGCGTCCTGGGACGTCACTATTTAATCGACTAAGTCGGAATGGGCATGCGCTCAGGGGATCGAGGCATGACAAATTCACTCTCTAAAGATATTCGCTGATAAACAGGAAAATCTCAATAATTCATATACTCCAAATTCACTGTCTTACATTAAAGAATTCGCCTTATTATATAGAGGGATAATTACATAGGAAATAGACTAACCATTAAACACAAGAAACTATCTAATTAATTAAAGATATAGGAATTAGAAAAGCACAATAATGACCTAGGAACTAGGCAATGCATTAAAACATCTAGAAACTTGAACTTTGACTCTTTGAAAATTACAACACACTTAAGACTCCCTAATGACACTTGATTAGATGCAAAGTAATTAAAATAGACTCTAAATTCGTTCGTCTCCTTGGACAGTCTAATGGACATCTTTGAAGATCACCAAACAACAAAGGAAATTGTCCAGAATAGCGTTCAATTGTTAGATAGTCTATGAGTAGTTTTGGATTGACAATAAACTTGCGTATCGATGTCTGATACCCGATCAACAACTATGAAATAGGTAACTTGTCCATTGAAGCAACAACTTTTCTGCATAATCAACATCTTCCACTTGAATCAATCGATGAAGCTCAATTTTCCCACATCAATCTCCCTAGGTTATTGAAGATTTGTCCTCAATTTTTTCATTGCTTCATTTCTAGGACGGCCTCTCCAACAAACTAGATAATACATTAGCTTCATACGAACAAATTTATTCAAACCATGCTGAAAAGTTGAAAATATGTCAAATATATTTTGACAATTGATTAGCACTTTGAGAGAGAATGCTTTGAGGCATATAAAATGTAGATGACCAATATCTCTCCTTCTTTACTTTGTTCTATGATCTGGTCTTGCTCATTCGATTTGGACTCTCATGGTATGAATCTTGTTGAGTCTCTTGAAGTTCCAAGTCAATCTTCTCAATTTCCTCAATGGTGATAACCTTCCGTTTAGGACAATCCACTTGTAGATGCCCATATTCGTAACACTTGAAGAACTTGCTATCTTCTTCACCATCCATTTCTTTTGGGAGCTCTTTAACAATCTCCAAGGGCTTTTCGATTTCTTTCTCTTGTTTTAAAAAATTCTCGACTTGGTTCGAAGAAATACATTTGAAGAAATACATATCTTTAATTGAAGACTTAGCCAAAAATCTCTTGCCACCCTTTAGTCATTTCTCTATGAGGTTGATGTCTCTCTCCATTTGTCGAAGTTTGAAGCATAGTAAACACTCTTGTGGTTATTGCGCTTGCCTCCTTAAATCTCTTACTTCTACATCTCATAGGCTTCTTTCTCATGCTATAGGAGATTCAACGTTTGGTCTACGTTGATGATGGCCAGACATTTCTTTCTTTCTATTATATTTTTTTTAATGTAAATATGAGAAAAGATGCAAGATAGGTAATGGAAGAAATCACTCAAAATGAGTTCAATCGTCAGCTTTGATACCAACTTGATGCGGTTGCGGGATGGGCGAGTGTTGTTTTGAGTGATTTTTGAAGATGAGTGAGTATATGGGGGATGAATGTTGACGGGTAATTGCAAAATGAATGATAGAAGACTATCGGAACCAAGGTGTACAGGACGTGCTACCAACTGAGGATCAAGATGGAGATAAACAAAGCTCACGACCAATGCCTACAGAAATCACTAGCCAATGATACAAGACTTTGGGATTGAAGAAGCTGACCACCAAGGCCTATAGGAAAACCACCAGCCAAGAATACAGTGCTTTTTTGGCTCACCACCTAGGAAAAATCCACCTTCCAAGGATATAAAAACCAATAATAATTTACTCTCAAAAGATATTCTCCTAGAGGAAAATGTCAAGTATTCGTTTACTCAAAATTCATCTTCTTATATTTTAGAATTCGCCTCATTATAAAAGGGATTATTACCTAGGATAAAGGCTAAACATTGAAGACACGGAAACTTCCTAACATTAATGTCATGGAAACTAGAAAACATAATAAAGACCTAGAAACTAGAAAATGCATTAAAACATCTAGAGACATGAACTTTGACTCTTTACAACTTACAACACGCTTAAGACTTACTAATGACACTTGGCTAGACGCAAAGTAATTCAAATAGATTCTAAATTCATTCATCTCCTTGGGTAGCCCAATAGTCTTCTTCATAGATCACCAAACAATAGAGGAAATTGTCTAGAACAACCTTCAATTTTTAGATAGTCTTTTAGTAGTCTCGGATTGATAAAAAATTTGAGTATCAATGTTCGGTAGCCAATTGGCAACCATGAAATCGACAACTTGTGCACCTAATTGACAACTCTCTTGCATAAATGACATCTTCATCTTGAATCAATTGACAAAGCCAAATGCTTCTACGTCAATGTCAAAGGCTTCAATGTTCTTGGCAAGTTGAATCTCCCATGATGTAGCAAAAATCAAATATATATTACTAGGGATCAACAGATTAAATCCCTAATTTTAGGCATCAATAGCTGGTCCCTAAGCAAAAACCATGTCTATCTAGTGTTAGTAAATCAAGCTCCGTTGAAATCCATCCATCTCTTGTCTTCATCACCTTGATGTCCTAAAAGACATTCGGTTGTGGTCCGTTTATCACATGCAGAGCACTGAATCGAAGTTTAAAGTCGAGTATGTTGCCTTGCCTCGCTTCAACGCGCATCCGTAAGATTTTTTTTGAAGTTGTTGCCCTTCATCTATAATCTCTAAATGCTTTATATTTTTATAAGATAAGTGCACCAAAATTCCTAGAAGTTATTGGAAACGGGATTGAGCATGAAACATTCGAAAAGTGCAATCGAGTCTTAATATTTGTCAAATTATTTCAATCAAGTTGATGTATCAGTTCTGTTCAATTTTGCCTCATTTTTCGAAGGAAGATGTGCTGATGAGGGTGCCACGTTGACCATTTTAGAAACAAAAAATTAATGGAAGATTTGATTTTAAGATTTAAAAAAAATTAAAATATGAAAAAAAAAAAAAAGGATGAAAAGAGGAAGAATAAAAAATAAGAGAAGCTGAGAAGGACAGTGGTAGTTCCAATTTAGGCGGAGGCAGTTTGGCAGCCACCACACATTGGCGAGGGGCCGGGGACCCCGCTAGACTTTGGTGAAGCTAGTGTGGCCCTCGTTACCACCTTTACATACTGAAGAAAAAAATAAAGTAAGAGCGCGTGAGGATAGGCACGGTGGCAGCCCTCGGCACTTGTCGATAAGCACCTTGCCACTAGCTTACCCTCGCTCGTCCGACAATGATGGCCACGACCCTTACTCAGATCTACAACCAAAGGGCAACTCTCACCTTGATATGAGGTGATGATGGTCACAGCCCGAGACATCGAAGAAGAAGAAGAAGAAGGTAGTGGTGCTCGACCGCAAGGCAGGGGACCTCTGATGACTAGCGGATTTGGGTGAGGAATAGAGATCTGGTTGCCATGGAAGCTTGAGAACCACCATTAGTTATGGCCGCAAAAATGAAGTAGCCAAATGCAAAAATTGATGGAGGCAAATTCGCTTCTCGAAAATCTTCTCTCTTTTTTTTTCGGTGTTTCTTCTTCTTCTTTTTTCAGATTTTTATCTCTCTTAAATTTTGGAAATAGCTATTTATTAATTAATTGCAACATAGAACAGTTGGCTTTTAATATCTCTTAATATTTTTTTTTCTAAAATGGATGATGTGCCAACCACATCAACCCCTCTCTTTGAACAAAAATAAAAAAACCATATTTTTTTTCCGTTAGCCATATTGGAGGGAGAGACTTAATTGCACCATTTTAAAAAGTTTTAGAATTATGTTGATTCGTTCTTAATGTAACCATTCCTCTTCATATTTTTTTTCACCATTGAATTATGTAAACAATGGATAAATAAAGAAAATGAAGAAATTATATCAGAAAAAATCAATTTAAAATTTGATAAATATATTAATAAAACTAATAAGATATTCTAAGGGGAAAAAACACAAATTAGTAAAAAGGAAAAAGTCTCAAAAACAAGAAGGTCAAATTACGAAGCTGACTACACTCATCATGTGTTTTTTAATGGTTTATTAACACACAAATATTGATTGATCAATCAATTATATTTAAAAAATTGATTGTAGATTCGATGAACCCTTTTCTTTTAAATTTCATAAATATATTCATTAATTAACCCTTCAAATATACTTAATCAGCAATTTATTTTATTTTATTTTACATATTCTGTTATTGAGGCATTTTCTCTTTATTGAATAGACTTTTTGTAAAGCTCCACCAATGAAGGTATTATACACAAGTAAAATTGGTAACTTACTAATTGATGCTTGCTTTCATGATAGTAAGTATGAAATCTAGTGGAGTAAAAGTTCAATACTAAGCATGTGTCAACCTATTTAGGAAGTTGCCACTGGAAACAAAATTTTACCGGTGAAATTAACAAATTACCTACGAATTAGTGGCATGCTTTTTCTCACTTTTCGTCAAAAATAAAGCCTCTCATTCATTTGTGAATGAACTCCGAATCAAATCATAACAGTTTCTGAACACAAAATATTCCATAAGAACCTCGGAGGGTTACTGGAGTTACTTACATGATTTCTAATTAATCAACTTCGATTGAAATAGTAAATTATTAATGTCACCAGATGGATCACTTGTAAAACATTAGAGCACTTGGTAAAAATCATTATTTTAGATATGTGTCGATACTGTCGACTTGGACATCCCGAGTACGATAGATTTGGTTTAAGCAGAGAACGAGTAGTCACCTGTCTTCAACGACGGGACTTACCCGTTGGGGGGGGGGGGGGGGGGGGGGAGGGGGGGTGGGGGGCGCGGGGCGGGGAGGGGGAGACTAGGATAGAATAGAAAATTCTATGGTGAACCCCAGTTTCAATTTAAAGGCCGAAGTAGCTCCACCGAAGGAGCACACAAACTTCCGCTGACATGGCTTCAGTAGTAGTTGGAATCCTCCTACTACTTGTTCCGCTTCCGCTTTCCGTGAAAGCTCAGACCCCCGGCAACGTAACCTTGGGCTCCTCGTTAATAGCGAATGACAGGACCTCTTCCTGGCTGTCCCCATCGGGCGAATTCGCCTTCGAGTACCGGGAAATGGGAAGAGGAGCTCATGTGTGGCCAATATGGTTTGAGAAGACAGAGGACAAAACCGTAGTCTAGTCGGCTAACGAGGATAATCTAGCACCCGAAGGTTTGAAAGTCCAGTTGACTGCCGACGGCCAACTGGTGGTTGTGGACCCAGAAGGGAGTGAGGTGGTGTCCACGACGGTCGTTGGCGCAGCATATGCAGCCATGCTCAGCACGGGGGACTTCGTCCTAATGAGCCAGAATAACATCGACTGGTGGGGGACATTCAGCCAACTGACCGATACGATACTGCCTACGCAACAGTTAGATCTCGGGACTAAAGTTAAAGCTCGCTACTCTGAAATGAATTACTCCACTGGGAGATTTCACTTCATACTCCAACCGAGGCGGTCATCTCAGATGCTTACTGGATTAGCAACGCCGTGGGTACCGTCTACCAGTTTGAGATTCAATCAAAGTGGTCAGGTCTACGTCGTCACGGCTAGGAATGGAACGGTACTCAATATCGTCAACTCAGACACCCTCCCCTGGTGGATTTTAGCAAAGAGCAATCCTTGAATATGGCGGGGTCTTCAGGCAGTATGTCCACCCCAAGACAGCAAGTTCGAGTTCTGGCTGGGCAATGGGCTGGCCGACGGTCTCTCCCCCTCTCCCTTCAGATATATGCATGAGCATCACATGAGATACCGGTCCTGGAGCTTGTGGCTTCAACACTACTGTACTCTTGGAGCCAATCGGATTCAGAGGCCCCGATGCCACTGTGCACCTAGATATACTATGTTAGATTCGATGAACGAGATGAACAGATGCAGACAGGACTTCGTATCACAGAGTTGTGATGGAAGTTGGCCTAAAAAGGACCAGTTTGCTTTGCGTGACATGCTCAATACAGACTGGCCATGGTCTGATTACGAACTTAGCGCATCACAAACTGAGGACCGGTGCTGAGAGGCTTGCTTGGCTGATTGTTTTTGTGCAGTCGCTGTTAGATGGAAATTGCTGGAAAAAGAAGATCCCTCTTCAGTGGTAGGTTGGATCCAAGTGCGGGTGGAAAAGCTCTGATCAAGGTCAGGATAGGTAATTCAACTTTGACATCTCCAGGAAACAGCTAGAAGAAGAACAAGAACTCAACTCTGGTGATCATCGGACCAGTGCTGTTGGGTAATTCTGTGTTTTTTAACTTGCTTTTACTCCTCATTAGCTATTTAACTTATAAAAGCTTCCGATCTAGAGATTCTAAATTTTCACGACCAGTATAGATCAACCAAGCCACAGGCATGCCAACTTTCACCTATCAGGAGCTTCAAGAAGCAACATATGGATTCAAAGAACTGGGTAGGGGTGCTTTTGGAACAATATACAAAGGTGTTCTCGGATATGAGGATACAAACTTTGTGGCAGTAAAATTGTTGGCGACAAGGACTGGAGAAAGCGAAAGGAGTTTGAAAGAGAAGTGAGTGCAATTGGCCAAACTAACCACAATAACTCAGTGCATTTACTTGGATTCTGCAATGAGGGTCAACACCGATTACTAGTGTATGAATTCATGAGCAACGGTAGTATGGAAGATTTTCTTTTCGGCTCTTCAAGGCCTAGCTGGTGCAAAAGAATAGAAATTGCCTGTGGTGTTGCAAGGGACCTCTCTTGCTTGCGTGAGGATTGCACCAGGCATATAATCCACTGCAACATCAAGTCCCAAAATATTCTTATTGATGGCTCTCTCACTGCAAAAATATCAGACTTTAGATTAGCTAAGTTCTTGATGGCAAACCAAACATGGACCATCAGTGGTGTCAGAGGAATCGGTGGTTATTTAGCGCTAGAATGGTTCGGGAATATGCCTATTTCTGCCAAAGTAGACATTTATAGCTTTGGCATTTTGTTGCTTCAGCTCATCTCCTGCAGAAAGATCCATAAGCCGAAAGCCAAAAGTGAAGCTCAAAGTGTATTGGTCACGACTGCCACCATGACAGGAGTCTACTTGTGCTAGTGGAGAGTGACGAGGAGGCGTCAAGTGACATAAAGATGGCGAGAATATTTGTGATGACGGCACTGTGGTGCATCCAGGAAGACCCGGCTTTGAGGCCAACCATGAAGAAAATCACTCAGGTGCTGGAAGGAGCTGTTGAAGTCTTAGTCCCCCCCAGATCCAAGCTCTTTTATTAGTTCAATATGATTTTGATTATTTAGACAACTGGCATCTATAATAATGAAAAGTATCTGTATGGTCTATAAGTGCACCTACACTAGAATAAACATTGTCATAATATGTTCACATAAATCCAGCTTCAATAAGCTAAATCTTCCTAAAGCTTGAAATTCACTAGCATGTTGGCAATTGTTGGCAAAATTGTTTTAAATCTCTTAGGAATTCTTCATGGATCATATTCCATTGTGTCGCAGGTAAAACTAATGTGACCCCATCAATGCATTTCCATCGACCATTTTGCTTCATCAAAATTGCATTCGATGCAGTAAAAGAGTATCTTAACCTCATCGAAGCAAAACAGATCTTATCTGCTAAGTTTGAATGCTGAGAAACCATATGAAACTTGCTGATCCTCAAGTCGAGGATCACTACCCTGAACTCCTAATTTCAAAAGGTCTGCTGCTTTTCTATTCACTCAGATGGGACTTTCACTTCCTTTTGGCAACCAACTTCATATAGACTAAAGAAATCAGAGTCCGCAAATCACGTGGTTGGAACCATAATCAAACGAACTTTCTTCTCGATTGATCTGCTGAGAAATTGCGAGAAGTGACAAAAGAAAGACAATACTGTAGGCACAAATATACCTTTCCAAATGATCATTGGAGATCTTGTATAAGCCACTCAGCAAGCTACTATTAATGCCATTGGACAATGGGTCCAAACTGGAGCAAACCGAAAAATATACCAAGAGAATGGAAAGACCCAGAAGATCCAAATCTAGCATCGATTTGCATCAGAAAATTGAAAGGTTCGATTTCATAGTTGTTTTTGTCAGCCATGGGGTCTGCCGGCTCGTTTGCTATCGTTCTAATGTCATTTTTATTCAACAAAACGGACGATATTTGGGTCAATGTCTTCGTCTTTTGTTTGTTTCCCTTTGGAATGGTCTGCTTGCGCCAATTTTATAGAAGTAGATGAATGCCCTTAATGCTCCAGGTGAAGCAAAAAAAAAAAATCGGATATGATAAAAAGTTTAAGAGGAAGGGAGATTACTCCGTGTTAAGGCTAGGGCATAACACGGGTTTATAAAGTTTTATAATGGATTTACAGATCGCCTAGCAAAGGGGACTGTCGGTAGTGGGATTTCAACCCCAGCATGCTGCGCAAAGAGTTCAAATCTTACTAGCGACGAAGTAGAGATTTATTGCACATAAACACCGTAAAAATACGAGGTGTCTCTTGTCGCTAAAATTAATCCCCAAGATGAAAAAACGAGGTGAAGAAAATGATGTTGAAGGCTTCAGTGTTCTCGCCAATTTGAACTCCCACGATGTAGCAAAATCCCCGATCCCCTTAATTGCTTTGAACTGTAGGGAGAAGCATAACTGTTAGTTGCTAAAGGTTAATAAATTAAATCCCTAATTTTATGAAAATGTTTTGAAAAGTATAATAGGCAAAAATTTAGGTATCAACAGTGATGGCCCAAGCAAGAGCCATGTCTATCCAGCCCAATTTGTGAGTAAACCAAGCTCCGTTCAAGTTCATCCATCTCTAATCTTCATCACCTTGACATCCCAAGAGGTATCCGGTCTTGGTCCATTTACCGAGCATAGAATCAAAGTTTAAAGTTGAGTATGTTAGGTTTCCATGCTCCAACGGGTGTCCACAAGATTTTTATTAAGTTATTGACTTGATACTCCATTGATCCTTTATAAGCTCTAAATGCTCTATATTTTTATGATATTAGTGTATTACACATCCTAGAACTTATTATGAAAGTATAATCAAATCCTTAAACTTTTTAAAAAAAGTACAATAAAGTCTTAAAACATTTCAAATCGGTTCACTCAAGTTTCTACATTAACTCCGTCCCATTTGGTTATTAGAAAAAGTTGATGTGACTTTTTTTTACCATTTTTTTAAGAAAGATGTGTTGATGAAGTTGCCACGTTAGATATTATAAAAATAAACGAAATAAAAAAGACAAATAATTGATTTCAAGATTTTAGAAAAATAAAAATTTGAAATAAAAATTTGGAAAAAAAGAAGAAGAATCAAACATAGGAGAAGCTGAGAAGGATAGCATAGATGCAGTAAAGATGGTGGCGGCTCAAAGGCCACCCATGCATCAGCGAGGGGCCAACGTTCCACACCAGACTTACGTAAGCTAGTGCGACCCTTGCTGCCACCTTCGCATTTTGAAAATTAAAAATAAAAATAAAGTAAGCGTGTGGGAGACAAGTGAGCCACCCTCGTCACTCGTCAATAGGGACCTTGCCACTAGCTACTCTCGCTCCTCCGACAATTAGGGCCACAACCCTTGCTCAGATCTACGACAAATGATGACCCCGGTACAGATCTGAGACAATAATCATAGCAGATTTGAGCGAGAATAGAGATCCCGTCGCCATTGAAGCTTAAGAACCAGCACCAGCTATGGCTGTGAAACGAAGTAGCTGAATGCAAAAATTGATGGAGCGGATTCTCGAGAATGATTTTCTCTTTAAGTTTTCTTCTTTTTCCCTAATTTTAATTTTCTAAAGTTTTGAAAAAAATTGATTATAATTTAATTGCAACATCCAACATTTAGCTTTAAATATCTTTTAATATTTTTCTTCTAATTTGGCTGGTGTGACATCCATATCAACGCATTTCCTTTTGAAGAACAATGAAAAAATTATATAAACTTTTTTTTTTTTATGGTCAAATTTAACAGAGTTAACAGAGCGATTTAATAAATGCAAATTTGATGTATGCAAATTTCTGCAGAATATATGCAGAATTATGTCCATCAATCATTAATGTAGTCATTCCTCTCCCAGCTGCACAAGACTCAATCGCAGTCTAAGCAGCAAGCATTAGGTCATCCCAACGACACGGTTCACAATCGCGTGGAGGACGCCACTCGCGTCGAGAACATTCCTCGCGTTGCCTACCTCCGCCGGCAAAGCACAATCCAGCGGCGTGCTTCAGAGCACAAGGAAGAAGAAGAAGGAGAAGGAGGAGGTAATTGTTTGCACGGGGAGAACCTCCATCGCACGAAACAAAGCCGCAGATTTCTCGTGGATAGACGTAGCCATCTCCTGCATTTCTAGAATTCCCTGCGGAAGGAAGACGACAATGGAGCGAGAGCAACGGACGGTGTGGGGGAGCGTGTGCTGACGTGTCAGTTGCCGGGGTGGCGTTAGGAGTGCTGTGTACGTTTCGCGGGTCGCGGGGGGGATTGATTAGGAGTGTTGTTTTTTTCTTGTGAAGTCCATTAGCGATCTGATTAGAGTCAAAATTAGCGGTGATTAGGGAGTGTGAAGTGGCGGGGGGAAAAGTAATTCAGACGCTTTTCTTTTGCTTCTTTATTTACTATTTTGATTTTTTTTTTTTTTTTTTTTTTTTTTTTTGAGTATTTTGAGCGTTTTGCATGATGATCTACAGGGTCCCGCTTCGCTTTCGTGACAAACGCATGAAAAAGGCGGTCAAGCGATCGTGATCCGTAAGCAAACATTAGCTTGCGTTTATACTGTTCGACATGAGATCGTGTTCATACAGCATGCATGCTTCATGCGGGACACCACTGCAAATTTCCACGTCTGTACACGCACTGAAACGTTCAATTCCAACGAAGTGACCTGCATTCGCTTTGATTTCGGCGGAAATCAAATCTTCGTGAATCCTCGTGTTTTGGTAATAAAAAACATTTTCAACTCCCAAAATCTTCTCCTCCCTAAAAGACGTTTCGGTCAAAGTCTTCTAAATTTGTCTGTTTCTCCTTGATATTAATTAATGGCTCCGCCCAAGCAGACTTGCCTTTTTCAAAATTTCCACGTACGGAGAAACTGTTGGTCAAAGTTCCAATCTAAGAAACACGCCTACTCCAGTCATGTTTCGTGCACAGCACTTTTCCAATATGATTAAAATTTAGTTGTATCATGTAACCTATTGGTCAAAGTTCCAATTTAAGTAGCATTGACACGCGACATGTGACACGCGATACGACACGACATGACACTTCGATAAGTTATTTTTAGAAAAAATAGAAAATTCCAACATATTATGACACATTATATATTAAATTCATATTAATATATATACATAATAAATTATCATTTTATGATTATTTCAATCAAATTAATTTAATTCAAATTCACAAATAAATAAATAATAATAGGAGCCTATAATGAATTTATACTAAAACTATTAGTCCACCATCAATTAATATTATTCATTACTTCAATTTGACAAATTAACTCAATTCAGATAATTCATAAAACTTGGAGAGAGGAAAAATACAAGCCATGCACATTTTGGACTTATGTGTCAAACTTGTCAGAAAAAAATAGAAAAGAAACTTGGAAAGTGAATTGTATCATAGAAACTAAGAGTTAAAAGAGAAAAAAAGAAAACTAGAACTTTCTTCTTTCCCCATTTATTATTTTTATTATTATTATTTTTTATTTTTCGGATATATACATTTAGAAATCATTTATTTAAATTTTTTAAAATTGATCCCGTGTATCGGAATCATGTGTCAAAAATTTCCAACTCAAGTGTTGGAAAAGTTGACCAAATGTCAAATTTTCCGACACACGTTGACTGAGTGTCGGGGAGTGTCCGAGAGTGTTAGACACGCGTGGAGTGTCCGACACAACACGAAAGCTCTTGGAGAGTGTCGGTGCTTCATAAGTTCCAACCAAGTGATGGTGATTTACAGACAATGTTAGCAATTCGCCAACATTGAATGGAAGAGTTCATTATCACCTTTCTTAGAAATTATCACTCAAAGTTAAAAACTTAGCAGTGAAACTAGTAATTTAAGAGTGAATATGATAAATTACCAATATGGGTCTCGCTATAAGTTAAGTTACTAGGAAAGTAAGGAATTTGCCATTGGAAATATAACCTTGGTTATTAACTTACCATGGGAATAAGTAACTCACCAACGTAGGCCCGCTTTTGGCTTAATAAGTCGCAACAATTTGAGAGATTTATTGACACCAATTCAATCTTGAATTGTAAAACTCCCTCACTAAAGTTAGTAAGTAGCAGTGAAATTAGCAACATGTCTGCTTTCTCTTAAGGTAGTAACTATCACGTAAAGTACGAGCCGAAAGTCTTACTTAACTTATTTAGGAGGTTGTCTTTGGAGATTACCAGTACAGTAAAGGACTATAGTAATTTTCAAAGTAAGCTTGCTTTTAGCTTAACAAGTTACAACCGGTGACATAATAAATTATCAACTTCTTCAGAGATTGACCACGTATCTGATAAACCCACTTGAAAATTTTTAAAGCATTTGAGAGTTCACTACTTGACGTAAGGGTGATAACATCACGATTCCACTAGAGAGTTACCAATTGCTTGACGGGCTCACTTGTAAGATTTTAAATCACTTGGTGATCTGCCACTATATACCAGATTCTAACAAGATAAAATCTTCATTTTGTATGTTAAAGCACTGGGTAATCTAGATAAGGTTACTATTTGAGGATGATAACATCATTTTATCTTTGTATACTTACTAATTGACCGAAAGGGCCTCATTGTAAAACTCTAGAAAACTGTTTTGTATTTTCCTGATAATTTACCGGTTAATTGACAGTTTCCCTTAAAAAATCTAAAACACTTGCTAATCTACTGCTAGATGTCAAGGTGCTGGATTTATAATCTTGTTGACAGGTGACGAGAGACGCTCTCGAATTCTATAAAGAGCGCTGGTTTTCATCCTTGAGGCTGCAGTAGCTTGACTCAAGGAGCACCTCCAGTTTCCATCTCATATGGCTTCAGTGATGCTCCGAATCCTTCTGCTGCTTTTTACCTTCCACTTTCCGCCAAAGCTCAGATCAACGGCAACCTCACCTTGGGCTCCTCGTTAACGGTGGATGACCAGAACTCTTCCTGGCTGTCTCCGTCGAGCGAGTTCACCTTCGGATTCCGGAAAATGAGACGAGGGGCTAATTTGCTGGCAATATGGTTTGAGAAGATAGAGGACAAGACCATTGTCTGGTCGGCGAATGGTGATAATTTAGCGCCAGAAGGCTAAATTATCACCATATCTGGGCACTTCTTAGTCAATTGATATGGTAATGCACTTACAATGGTAGCAATTTACCATCAATAAATGCAATGATAAGTCATTAACTTTTTTTAGAAATTTATTACTTAAAACCAAAATTTAGTGGTGAAATTTATAACTTTCATATAAAGTAATAACTTACCATATAGGTCCACTTATAAGGTAGTAATACCAATTTCAAGTGGAATGCAAGTTGTCCAATTATTTAGAAATTGACCATTTAAAACTAAATTGTAGCAGTGAAATTAGTAAGTTATCACATAAGTCCTTACAAGTTACAAGTTAGTAAATTTTTAATAAAGTGGCAAATTTTCTGTTGGAAAGAAAATCATAAGAAATTACTCAAATCTCTCTCAAACTTTGCAATAGTATATATTTGCCCTTGAACTTTAAAATTGTTACTCCATTCTGTTAGCGCGTGCAAGGCTCATGCCTTTTAAGGGGTAAAAGTTTATTGTCATCTTGTTTATGGCAATAGCTTTTTCACCATTGTTTTATGTGGAAATATAAAGAAAATGGAGAAAAATATATCTACAAAATAAAATGATAGATGAATCAATTATATTTTAAAAAAAATGACTACAGATTCGGTATATCATTTTCTTTTATGAGTCGAGGGCATCATTTCCTTTTTAAATTTTATAAGTATTTTTATTAATTAATCAATATTTAGAAAAAGCTCCACGATTGAAATCGGTAACTTAATAATGTATTGATGAAACAAAATTTTACTGTTGAAATTAACAAATTACTTGCGAAATTAGTGGCCTGCTTTTAGCTTATTGGAGTTTACCAACGTGATATAAGGGCCATCTTCTTCCATCCGTTTCATCTCATAAAGTCTCATGTACGACGACGTTTAGTCAAAGTCTTCCAAATTTATGCCTTGCTCGAAAAGTATCCGGGTCCCTGGCAAGCTTATGGAGCAGAGTCGCCTTATTCTAAATTTGACAAGTTCTTTCAGTATTAATTTCTATAAAAAAATAAATAAGTGAAAAACAAAGAAAATAGAGAAAATATAAATTTGCTAAAACATTATGATCCGAAAAAAAATCAATATCAATGATACTATCATAAATTATTTTTATTTAAATGTTGATGAAAATATTAATGGAACTAATAAGATACTTTGAGAAAAAATAAACAAGATAAAGTAAAAAGGAAAAAAAGGCCTCAATAACGAAAAGAAAAGAAAGATCAAATTGCTAAAATTGGATGCTCATCATACACTTCTAAATGGTCTATTAATACAAAAAAGAAAAGGTTGATTAATAAAATATATTTACGAATATCACCTTATATTTTGATCAATCATTTCCTTTTATTACAGATGGAGCTTTTATAAAACTCCAGACCATATGGTAAAATCATTATTCTAGATAGATATATGTGTTTTGTTTTTGGTCAAAGATAGTGATAGATATACGTGTTGACATGGGCAAAGGCTGTCCACAACTTTGGTTCAAACTTGCCGTGGAGAAAAAGGAGGGAGACTCTGGTAGCTTGGAAAGTAGGGAATCTCTATAAGAACGCTGATTTCATCCTTAAGGCCGAAGTAGCTCAACTCAAGGAGCACGCCTGTTTCATCAAACATGGCTTCAGTTATACTAGGAATCCTTCTAGTACTCACTCCACTTCCCCTTTCCACCGAAGCTCAGACCCGCGGCAACTTGATCATGGGCTCCTCGCTGACAGCAAACGACCGGAACTCTTCCTGGCTGTCACCGTCGGGCGAGTTCGCCTTCGGGTTCCGGAAAATGGGACAAGGGGCTCATTTGCTGGCAATATGGTTCGAGATGATAGAGGAGAAGACGGTCGTCTGGTGGGCAAATGGCGATAATCTAGCGCCCGAAGGTTCGAAAGTCCAGTTGACCGCCAACGGCGGGCTGGTGCTTACCGACCCGAGAGAGAGAGAGCTGTGGTCTTCTAGCCTGAACGGCACTGGCTTAGCGTATGCGGCCATGCTCGACACGGGGAACTTTATCCTAGCGAGCGCGAGCCACGTCAAGTTGTGGGATTCGTTCAGCCGACCAACGGATACGATACTGCCTACGCAACGGTTAAATCTTGGGACTAAAGTCAACTCTCGCTACTCCAAAATGAATTACTCCGCCGGGAAATTCCACTTCAAGCTAGGAGATGACGGAAATCTCGTATTCTATGCCACGCCTGACCCGTTCGATCCCACAGATGCTTACTGGGCCAGCGACACCGTCGATAGCGGCTTCCAGTTGATATTCAATCAAAGTGGTCAAGTCTACCTCACGACTAGAAATGGAACAATACTCAACCGTTTCACCACAGAACTAGTTCCAACCAGCGCATATTACCAAAGAGCGATCCTTGAATATGACGGGGTATTCATACAATATATCCACCCTAAGACGGCAAATTCAAGTTCTGGCCGGCTTATTGGCTGGTCGAGGGTCTCTACCCCAGTCCCGCAAAATTTATGCACGAGCCTCACCCAAGAGATTGGCAGTGGAGCTTGTGGCTTCAACAGCTACTGTACTCTTGGAGATGATCTGAGGCCCCGATGCCAATGCCCACCTGGATATACTCCGTTAGATTCAACAAATGAGATGAACGGATGCATACAGGACTTCGTACCACAGAGTTGTAATGGAAGTAGGCCCGAAACAGACCAGTTCGTTTTGCGTGAAATGCTCGAAACAAACTGGGCAGCGTCCGATTACGAGCATAGCATGGCACAAACCGAGGACTGGTGCAGAGAGGCTTGCTTGGCTGATTGTTTTTGTGCAGCCGCCATTTTCGACGGTGGATTTTGCTGGAAAAAGAAGAACCCTCTTTCCAATGGAAGGATGGGTCCATGGGAGGGTGGAAAAGCTCTGATCAAGGTCAGGATACATGACACGACTTCAAAATGCACAAAAAACGACCAGAAGAAAAACAAGAATACGACTCTAATGATCATTGGATCAGTGCTGTTGACTTGTTCTGTCTTTGTGAACTTGCTTTTACTCATTACCTATTTAATATATAGAAGCTTCCGATCTAGGGATTCTAAGTTGTCACGACTAGTCCAGATCAATCAAGTTACAGGCATGCGGACTTTCACTTATCAGGAGCTTCACGAAGCGACATATGGATTCAAAGAAGAACTGGGTAGGGGTGCCTTTGGAACAGTGTACAAAGGTGCTCTTGGATCCGAGGATGCAGACTTTGTGGCAGTCAAAGTGTTGGCGACAAGGACTGGAGAAAGCGAGAAGGAGTTTGAAAGAGAAGTGAGTGCAATTGGCCAAACTAACCACAAGAACTTGGTGCAGTTGCTTGGATTCTGCAGTGAAGGTCAACATCGACTACTGGTGTATGAGTTCATGAGCAATGGCACTTTGGCAGATTTCCTATTTTGCGCTTCAAGGCCCAGCTGGTACAGAAGAATAGAAATTGTCTGCGATGTTGCCCGGGGGCTCTCTTACTTGCACGAGGATTGCACCAGGCATATAATCCACTGCGACATCAAGCCGCAAAATATTCTTCTTGATGGCTCTCTCACTGCAAAAATCTCAGACTTGGGATTAGCTAAGCTCTTGATGGCGAACCAAACACGAACCATCACTGGAGTAAGAGGAACCAGAGGTTATTTAGCACCAGAATGGTTCAGGAATATGCCTATTTCTAGCAAAGTAGATGTTTATAGCTTTGGCATTTTGTTGGTTGAGCTCATCTGCTGCAGAAAGAACTACGAGCAGGAAGCGGAAATTGAAGCTCAAATTGTGCTAGTTGACTGGGCGTGTGACTGCTACCACGACGGGAGCGTGCTTCAGCTAGTGGAGAGTGATGAGGAGGCATCGAGTGACATAAAGAGGGTGAGAAGATTTGTGATGACAGCATTGTGGTGCATCCAAGAAGACCCGGCTTTGAGGCCAACCATGAAGAAAATTACTCAAATGTTGGAAGGAGCTATTGAAGTCCCAGTACCTCCAATTCCAAGCTCTTTTATGAGTTCAGTATGATTTTGCTTATTTAAGACCACTGTTGTCTGTAATCATGAAAAGTACTCGTATTGTCTGTAAGTGCTATTGAGCATACTGTCTTCACATGGATCCCGATTAATAAGCTAAATCATCAGTCAAGTTTAACATTTCCTCACATGTATCCAAGAGAACGAGTTGAAGATCGTCGCAGAAGGGATTGCATGCGAGGCCGAATGCAACTATCAAAGCATTTTCATCGACATTTTGCTTCATGAAAATTGCATTTGACACGGTGGAAGAGTATTTTAACTTGATCCAACCAAAAAAGACCTTATTTGCTAAATTAGATGATGAGAAGCATATGAAACTTGCCGATCCTCAGGTCGTGGATCGTTGACCTGGAATCCCAATTTCAACGGTTCTGCTGCTTTTTTATTCTTACGGGAGGGATACTCACTTCCTTTCAGCAACCAACTTCTTCTAGACCAAATAAATCCCAGTCCACAAATCACGTAGTTGGAAGTATAATTTGAGGGTGGCTAGCAGGTATCACCTAGAGAGGGTGAATAGAGGATACTACAAAATCTTGACAAATTAAAACAGAATAGAATAAGTCAAGATTAAAGTTTGAATAAGGGTCAAATTCTAGAATGCAATAGCTCACCGGTTTAAAGCAAAGACCGGTTCACCGCGACGGCGGCCGAAACTTGAATTGCGGCGGCGCCAACAGGCTTAGACCAGGCCTAAAATTGGCCTAACAAATCTCAGCACAAACTAAGATTTGTTATTGAGTTGGGCTGGGCTGAAGTTGGGCTGAAACGGGCTTCGATTGGGCTGGACCCAAGGCTGAAATTGCAGACTGGATTGCTGAAATTCACGGGTTGGCTTGCGTGAAGATGGGCTGACTTCTTGGCTCAGAGCAGCTGTGGGTCGAGATGAGGACTGCTGTGTGGGCTTCTTGCTCACGGGCTGGGCTTCAAATGGGCTGATTGATTCCTCAAACGGGCGAAGGAAGAGGAGCTGTGGTGTCTTCGATGCATGGATGAGCTGTTGGAGGATGCTCGGACGTGAGACAGCGAGAGAGAGGGTTTGAGGGAAATTCAACGGTCAGCTGAAGTGAAGACTGAAAGGAAGAGATGGCATTGATTCGCTGGAAGGATGAAGGACATGCTGTTGTGGGCCGAAGATGCTGGACGAGTGGAGGTCTCCGGTCAACAAATTGGGGAGTTCGTTGGCTTGACCGAGAAGAGACAAAACTCGGTGGAATTGTGGGCTTGCAGGCGCTGGTTTCGGGGCAGCAAAGAAGAAGCAGCAGGTTCGGCTTCGCAGGTGAGGTGGCGTCCAATTCGGTGGGGGGATCGAGTAGCTTGAGTCTTCGTTGGTAGGAAGCTCAATTGATGCTGAATATTGACCGAAGAAGATGGGAAACGAACGTGTGGCAGCTTGGACGGTGCTTTGGTGAAGAAATGGCCGCACGAAAGAGAGGAAGGCAAGGGAAATAAAAGTGAAACTAGAAGCAGGAGGGGTCGAGGAAATGGAATGCATGAAGAAGGAGAGAGAGGATGGATGAGGATGAAGTAGGGGTGATCGGGTCCAGGGTGGATAGGGTCTAGACCTGAACCCTATACCCGACTCTGTTTGTATTGAACCATGTACCCGACCCACACTGTTTTTCCAATCCGGTTCCAGGGTCAACTCTGTTTCCATTGGAACCTGTTTTGCAATCTCTCAATATCCTATACGACTTTGAATTTTATATTAATAAGCGAGAAAATAACGTAATCCTCCTAATTTATATTGAAACATTAAGCACTAGTAATAAATAAATATGTGAAATTTTTTACTAAACGAAAAATTAAGGATCCATAATGCTAATTATAATAAATAAAATCATAAGACAAAGAATTAGCAACAAATATGGGTCTAGTATTAATCTTATTACCACAACTACTACATGAAGCTATTCATTTATGCAAGTATAACTCTTCCTACAAAAAAGAAATTAGGCGAGCCAATTCATGTGATACACAAGAATTTGGCGGCAACGAACACCGTCTGTCCATCAAACGGTGCGAGAGAGAGCCGGTGAGGGAGGGAAGCAAGTGAGGAAGAGGAATGAAAAAGGAGGAGTGTCGTGCGTGTTTGAAAGAGCCAGAAGGAAAATCATCGTGTGATCACAGGAGTAAGAATAGAAATCGGGAGAAAAAAATGGTTTTGGACCTTTACTTACAAAACCAGTCCGGGAACCGGTTCCAAAACCGGTCAAAGAACCGGTTTTTGGGAGGGTAATAACTCGGAACCTGTTCTCGGACCGGTTTAAACCGGTTCCAAATTTTGGGAACCAGTTCCCGGACCGGTTTCAATAGGAACCATTTCCCAACCCTGTTTTTTGGGTGGGCCAGTCCGGGAACCGGGTATACCCGATCCGGTTGCACACCCCTAGGATGAAGGGCTAAAAGTCCACCAAAATATCTTGATTCATCATGAATTTGTCCAACAAAGCCTTCAAGTATATCCCTTATTGTCCCCCAATTATTTTTTCGAAGTATAAATCCACAATTATCCAAATTGATACCAATGTTGCCCCTCCCCCCCCCCCCCCCATCCTAAGGTTCAGATTTCACCAAAATAGCTTCAATTTCCTCTCCGATTTCTCCAACTAGCAATCGCCATTCCCACGTGAATCTTCTATGTTCAACTAGCAATCGCCATTCTCAACAATTCTAGACAATCTTCAACATGGATGCTACTACCAATGTTCTCGCCTTTGTTGATTAAGTTAGTAGTTTCTAGATAGTTTTAGAGAAAATGGATCACAATTTCCAACAACAAAAAATTCGAGTTCTGGTTGGGTAATGGGTTGGTCGATGGTCTCTTCCCCGATCCCTTCAAATATATGCACAAGGATCACACGAGATACTGGTACTGGAGCTTGTGGCTTCAATAGCTACAGTACTCTTGCAGACTATCAAATTCAAAGGCCCCGATGCTAGTGCACCCTTGGACATACTCCGTTAGACTCGACAAATGAGATGAATGGATGCACATAGGACTTCATCTCACATAGTTGCGATGGAAGTAGGTTGGAAAAAGACTAGTTTGCTTTACGTGACATGCTCAATATAGACTGACTGTAGTTTGATTACGAGGTAAGTGCATCGAAAACCAAGGACTGGTGCCGAGAGGCTTGCTTGGCTGATTGTTTTTGCGCAGTCACTGTTTTCAAAGATAGAAATTGCTGGAAAAAGAAGATCCCTCTTTTAAATGGTAGGATGGATCCTAATGTGGGTGGAAAAGCACTAATCAAGGTCTGGATAGATAACTTGACTTTGACATCTACAAGAAACGGCCAAAAGAAGAACAAGAAGTGCATGTTGGTGATCATCGGATTAGTGTTGTTGAGTAGTCTGTATTTTTGAACTAGCTTGTGCTTCTCATAAGCTATTTAATTTATAAAAGCTTCCGATCTAGGGATTCTAAGTTTTCATGACTAGTCCCGATCAATCAAGCCACACGCTGGTGGACTTTCAATTATCAAGAGTGTGACATTGTTGACACCTAAATTTTTGGGGTTGATTTTAAAAAAAAAAAACACACATGGCATATAGTTTAGAAACATTTTATTTTCATTTTGTTTTATTTTATTTTAGGCCACCGGTGAAGGGAAGATTTTTCACATATTCCGTTCAGGTTTTTCATATTTTTAGGCAATATACACCAAAGGATGTATTTTCGAGCAAAAAGGAAAATTTTGGATAGAATATGTGAAGAATACAAAAGAGAATATCACTTGTGGTGCAATGATATATTCAGAAAATTATGCATGAGTAAAATTTGAAACAAAATACGCTTCAAAGATCTAAAATTTTCCCCTATAAAAGGTGCTGTGCACATATGGACGAGGGGGGAAGGATTTCGAAATTCTTGAGAGAAAATACGTGAGGAAGTTTTAGGGTATTTGAGGTTTGAAGCTGAAATTAAAAAAATATATATATTTTCGGTGGGGTGAACCCACGTTCGAAAAGCAGGAGAGAGAGACAAGACTGGTGAGTGACGTGAGAGAGACAAAAAAAAGAAAAGGGGGCGCTACTGTTCATCCTCCTTACAAGGCTACCACTGCCGGTGCCGGCGCCGCAAACCAGCGCCGTCGACCGCGCCGGCATCGCCTCCACTGGCTACCTCTGCATCTCCACTGCGGCCGCACCACCACCGATCCGCCTCCACCGTGTCCGCCAGCCCTCGCAAGCAACGCCGCCGCCCTGTCGATCTGTTGCCGGAGCTGCAACCCGAAGCTCGCGCTGCCCTGACACTGCCTCCGCTCGCCGCCTGCAAATCTGAGATCCCCACAGCAGCCGATCCAGATCAGACGCCGTCCTTGCATCCTTGTCCTCGCTGCGACCCAACGACGTCACTAGACGCCGTGCCCTACAGCCATATCTAAATGCCGGAGCTCCTCATCATAGCCGCCCGAGGCCCCCTTGCCGTCCCTGCAGCGCCCCACCGTTCGAAACCCGCGGTCCGACGATCGACGATCCGCGATCCGCGCTCCTGCTCCATCGCCCCTCCTTTGCCCACGAAGTCACTGCCGCTGCCAAGCCGAGATCTAGACGCCAGAGCTCCTCACTGCACAGCTTCCCCCCTGCAACGCCCCCTCGCCGGAGATCCTTGCCGGCGATTCCCCAAAAACCGGCGGCCAAGATTTTTTTTTTTTTATAAAAAAGAAAAAAATTAAATTAGGAATTCTTGCTTTAATTTATTAGGCAGGTTTAGGTTTTTCTTTACTTTTTTATTATTATCATTTTATATGTTGTTTTCTTTGGTTGCAATACCTATTTATGCATAATTGGAAATCTCAACATATTACATATCACCTGATTCGCAATCGTGCCAGGTTTTTTATGTCATTTATAAGGTTTTAAATGAAATAATTAATCAAGTGAGAATAAAATTGATATTTTGATCTTCAAGGCTTAAGATCAATTTATCGATTTTACTAGCGAAATATTATCCTTTGATCTGAATGATGTGTGATATATATATTGTGATTTTGAATGGCCTTGATTGCTTTATTTATCTTGAAATATGTCTGTTTTAAGGTTATTTGCATATTTAGGCTAAGCATTCTAGTTATCATGAATTTTCGAAAATCAAAAAAATTCAAATCAATCAATTTAGGTTGCTAGATTTTAATTTGGATTGCATGTTTAATTATTTGGCAATTATTAATTTCGAAAATTAATAAAAAAAAAAGGGAAAAAGCCACCAAAAATCCCAAACTTTACCTGGAGTGACACATTTACCCCGAATTTTGTTTTGAGACGTGAAAAATCCTGAATTTTGCTAACTGTGACACATTTACCCCAAAATTTTATTTGTGACATAAAAAACCCCAAACTTTCATTTGTGTGACACATTAACCCTAAATCATAGGGGCATTTTGGTCTTTTTACTTTTAAAAACTTTTTTCTTTTTTTTTTTCTTTTTTTTCTTTTTCTTCTTTCTTCCCTCCGCCGGCCATGGTGGAGGGAAGCCGGCGTCGGGCGAGGGTCGCCCTCGCCGGCGTCCGGCTCTCGTCGGCGTCGGGTGAGGGCACCCTTCGCCCGACACAGGCGAGGGCGGCCCTCGTCAGCGTCGGGCGAGGGCCTCCCTCGCCCGATCTGGCGAGGGGTGCCCTCGCCGGCGTCGGGCGAGGGCACCCCTTGCTCAATGCAGGCGAGGGCGGCCCTCGTCAGCGTCGGGTGAGGGCACCCTTCGCCCGACGCAGGCGAGGGTAGCCCTCGTCGGCGTCGGGCACCCCTTGCCCACGTCAGGCGAGGGCGATTGCGACCCTCGCCCGACGCCAGTGAGGGCAGGCCTCGCCGGACGCCGGCTTCCCTCCGCTAGCTCCGCTATGGTCGGCGGAGGAAAGAGAGAAGAAGAAAAAAATAAAAATGAAAAAAGAAAAAAGAAAAAGAAAAAAACATAAAGAATAAGACAAAAATACCCTTAATAGGGTAAATGTGTCACAGTTAGCAAACTTCGGGGTTTTTTACGTCACAAAACAAAGTTCGGGGTAAATGTGTCACTCCAAGCAAAGTTGAGGGTTTTTGGTGGCTTTTTCCCTAAAAAAAAAACAACGAAAAAAATCATCATGCATATGTCATGTAGAATTAGGGCATATTTTGTATGTCATTGCATATTAGGGTTAAATTGCACTTAGTTTAATTTAGATAACATTTTTCCTTATTTTATTACAAGTTTAGGTTTTTTTTATAGATATATTGCATTTTAGGATTATTTAGGTTAAGATAATGTTTTAGTTTAAATTATGATTTGGCTCAACCTAATTCCTAATATAAATTAAATAGGATCTTAATCTAATTAGGTAATTTTCACATTTCACCAAATTTCGAATTTCATGAAAAAATACAAAAAATGTCATAGGTTAAATTAGTTTTATTATTTAGGATGAAATGCATTCTTTTAGGAAAAAGAAAAATGTCATATGCACATCATTAGGATTAGATTCACTGAGATGCATTCATTCAATATTTTTGCTAGGCCCATTTAATTAGAAATTACATGTCATTAGAATTAGGTCATTTAGTTAATATTGCATTGCATATTGCATGATTTTCATTAATTAAATGAAAAAAAAAAAAGAAATTGCGTGTTAATTAGAAACCATATCTAGGGTTGTTGATGTGGATTTTAATTTAATATTGCAGATGCTTTCGTTGCTTTGAGGCAAGTTTTTGTAATTTATTTCTTGTTTATCTAGGTGTTAAATTGGTAGATTGCGCACCCGCATGATCACCTCACATGTTAGGGAAGTAAATTTAAAATCAATCCAAATTGCTTGCCAAACATTTTTCAAAATAAAAAGAAAGGTACTGAAAGGGCATTAGAGGAATCTAGTGTAACTAAGTCCTTGTACCCATAGTCTCTGGTTCGTAGGAGTAAAGTAAAACTCCTGTTACTATACTTGGGTTTTTAATCGACCCACCTAAAATAGATTAGTGGTGACTCCTAATTGAAAATCAATTGCTGTTAAGAAATTGAACCTAAGTCGCGAATTGGTATGGGCTTGGGAGAGCCCGAGTTAAGTCTAGGCTTAACAATCCATTAGCCAAACCCTAAGTGGTTCACACCCCGAAAAATTTGGTCGCGACAGCTTGGCAGCTCCGCTGGGGAACTAAGTTGAAACTCTTAATGGACTTAGGTCAATTTTCTTTTTGAAAAAAATATTTTTGTTTGGCAGCGAGGATCCCAGGTACGTCCATAACATTTAAGGTGTTAAACTTTTTTGCAGATTGGGAGGTATAAGGGGAGTAGTGATTGTTAACCCTTGTCTTGCAGGTTGGAGTTGAGGATGAATGTTTTAAATTTGAAGTTATTGAAGTGCTGTTTGATTTAAACCATTGTGCATGCCTTACATCTTGCACTACACTTTTGCACACATAACCTGCCGCCGAACCTGGGCTGCACTAGGATATTTAGGATGGTATTGAGTTGGATACGACTTCGACCGCGAGGCCGCGTAGTAGAGGTTGTCCAACTCAATCCCAAAAGTTTCTTTCTTGGTGTCAAGAATGTTTACCTCTGCTTGCGAGACTGCGTCGCATTGAGGTATCATTTTCGATTGAGCCGGAGTTAGGAGGACTTGACTTAATATGCGAGGTTGCAACTAAGTCATCCCACCCTTTTAACTCCATTTTGCTAAGCCGTCTAGATAGAAATCAAGCCTCACACTTCATGCGCTTGTCTATGCGGTTGCTTTGATCGTATGGTAAAGTAAGCTCTCTATCCTTTACTCTTGCAATTTACTTATTTCTGTCTTTGGTCGGTCCATGATGTTAGGTTGGTCGAGTCTTGGTCTATAAGCAATGGGAAGATCTGACATTCGATTCATGCCTGCACTGAAGGCTGAACTCAAATCATGGTGGGATCATCTAAGCCACAATGGTCAAAGCTATGTAAAAAGTAGACTTGGTCGTCTTGTTCCCCTCCTCGACATTGATGTTCAAAGTGGCGTCATGCAAGCACTCACTCATTTTTGGTGCCCCCAAACATCAATGTTTATATTCGGTAAGAACGAGCTGACCCCAACTTTGGAGGAATACAACATTGTCATAGGAAAACCTTTGGAATTGGAATTAATAAACCCACCTCTTGGAATAGAACCTGAATCAATTTTGTCTGACTTTCTTAGGATGGATAAGAATCATATTAAAAGAGTGTTGAAAGATAATTGTCTTGCATGTCCTTTTTCCTTCCTAGATCGGAGTTTTGCTAGTGCTAACACCCTCTTAAAAAGTAAGATATTCCTCCTAGCCTTTTTTGGGTTTATTATTTTCCCCTTCGTAAAGATGCCATTAATCCTGCTATCGCATGGGTGGTTAAACAAGTGTGTGCTAGGATTAGTTTTGTCAACACTATTCTAGCTGAAACATTTTTGTCACTCACCCGATTTACGGAAGATGAAGATAAAACCTTTCATGCACCAATTGAACTCTTTACAAATTTGGTTCCTTTCTCATATGAGTAAGATCGATATTTGCATGAATATTATTAATGTCACTAATTCCCATCATCCCATCAAGGTATTCAAAAATCATCAGAATCGAACTCCAAATCTTTCTTACTCAAAATGGGTTAAATTGTTGAAAAATCCCAACACCAAGATTTTCCTATGGCATGCTAAATGGTTCCAAGTCTCCAAGGCACGTCTCTTTCGTGGTGATAATGAGCCAATCCCGCTATTTGGGATCACCGGTGCCACTTCCTACTACCCACTCCGAGTGGTCCATCAATATTGAGTCGTGCAGGATCTACCTCCTCCTCTCAAGCTTGGTTTGTTCCAAGTTCAATTCATTGCCAAGGATGGTGATCATAAAAAATGGCTCCGCTGTATCGAACAAGCTTGGCTTGCATGTCACGAGCAAAAGTTGAGCTTGCCTGAAGATGAGCTTGAAGGGAAGGAAAAGACTTACTATGCCACTACTCGGTACATCCGTCAGCACAAGATTCCAATTGAGTATCTCCCAAAGGTCCCAGATGAGAACAAGAACTCAACTCTGGTAATCATCGAATCAGTGTTGTTGAGTAGTTCTATGTGAACTTGCTTTTACTCCTCTTTAGCTATTTAATTTATAAAAGCTTCCGATCTAGAGGTTCTAAATTTTCACGACCAGTCCAGATCAACCAAGCCACAGGCATGCCAACTTTCACCTATTAGGTGCTTCAAGAAGCAACAGATAAATTCAAAGAAGAACTAGGCAGGGGTACTTTTGGAACAGTGTACAAAAGTGTTCAAGGCCTAGCTGGTGCAAAAGAATAGAAATTGCCTGTGGTGTTGCAAGGGGCCTCTCTTACTTGCATGAGGATTGCACCAGGCATATAATCCACTGCAACATGAAGCCACAAAATATTCTTCTTGATGGCTCTCTTGCTGCAAAAATATCAGACTTCAGATTAGCTAAGCTCTTGATGGCAAACCAAACATGAATCGCCACTGGCATTAGATGAACCAAAGGTTATTTAGCGCCTAAATGGTTTGGGAATATGACTATTTCTGCCAAAGTAGATGTTTACAGCTTCGACATTTTTTGCTTGAGCTCATCTGCTGTAGAAAGAACTATAAGCCGAAAGCCAAAAGTGAAGCTCAAAGTGTATTGATCGACTAGGTGTACGACTGCTACCATAACAGGAATCTACATGTGCTAGCGGAGAGTGACGAGGAGGCGTCAAGCGACATAAAGATGGTGAGAAGATTTGTGATGACGGCACTGTGGTGCATCTAGGAAGACCCGGCTTTGAGGCCAACCATGAAGAAAATCACTCGGATGCTGGAAGGAGCTGTTGAAGTCTCAGTCCCTCCAAATCCAAGCTCTTTTATTAGTTCCACATGATTTTGATTATTTAGACAACTGGTGTCTGTGATAATGAAAAGTATCTGTATAGTCTGTTAGTGCTCCTACGCCAGAATAGACATTGTCATTATATGTTCACATAAATCCAGCTTAAATAAGCTAAATCTTCCCAAAGTTTGAAATTCATTCGCATGTTGGCAATTGTTGGCAAAATTGTTTTAAATCTCTTAGGAATTCTTCGTGAATCATATTCCATTATGTCGCAGGTAAAACTAATGTGACCCCATCAATGCATTTCCATCAACCGTTTTGCTTCATCAAAATTGCATTGGATGCAGTAAAAGAGTATCTTAACCTCATCGAAGCAAAACAGATCTTATCTGCTCAATTTGAATGGTGAGAAACCATATGAAACTTGCTGATCCTCAAGTCGAGGATCAGTACCCTGAACTCCTAATTTCAAAAGGTCTGCTGCTTTTCTATTCCCTCAGATGGGACTTTCACTTCCTTTTGGCAACCAACTTCATATAGATCAAAGAAATCACAGTCCGCAAATCACGTGGTTGGAAGAATAATCAAACGAACTTTCTTCTCGATTGATCTGTTGAGAAATTGCGTGAAGTGACAAAAGAAAGACAATACTCTAGGCGTACATATACCTTTCCAAATGATCATTGGAGATCTTGTATAAGCCACTCAGCAAGTTACTGTTAATGCCATTGGACAATGGGTCCAAACTGGAGGAAATCGAAAATTACCAAGACAATGGAAAGACCTAGAAGATCCAAATCTAGCATCGATTTGCATCAGAAAATTGAAAGGTTCGATTTCATAGTTGTTTTTGTCAGCCATGGGGTTTGCCGGCTCGTTTGCTATCGTTCTAATGTCATTTTTATTCAACAAAACGTACGATATTTGGGTCAAGGTCTTCGTCTTTTGTTTGTTTCACTTTGGAATGGTCTGCTTGCGCCAATTTTATAGAAGTAGATGAATGCCCTTAATGCACCAGGTGAAGCAAAAAAAAAAAAAAAAAATTATTCGGATATGATAAAAAGTTTAAGAGGAAGGGAGATTACTCCGTGTTAAGGCTAGGGCATAACACGGGTTTATAAAGTTTTATAATGGATTTACAGATTGCCTAGCAAAGGGGACTGTCGGTAGCGGGATTTCAACCCCAGCATGCTGCGCAAAGAGTTCAAATCTTACTAGCGGCGAAGTAGAGATTTATTGCACATAAACACCGTAAAAATACGAGGTGTCTCTTGTTACTTAAAAAAATCTCCAAGGTGGAAAAACGAGGTGAGGAAAATGATGTTGAAGGCTTCAATTTTCTCGCCAATTTGAACTCCCATGATGCAACAAATACCACAATCCCCTTAACTGCGATGAAATGTAGGGAGAAGCATGACGGTTAGTTGCTAAGGGTTAACAAATTAAATCCCTAATTTTATGAAAATGTTTCGAAATAAATAATAGGCAAAAATTTAAGTGTCAATAGTGAGGGTCCAAACAAGAGCCTTGTGTATCCAGCCCAATTTGTGAGTAAACCAAGCTCCTTTCAAGTTCATCCATCTCTAATCTTCATCACCTGGACGTCCTAAGAGGTATCTGGACTTGGTCTGTTTACTGAGCATAGAATTAAAGTTTAAAGTTGAGCAAGTTAGCTTTCCACACTTCGATGGGTGTCCACAATATTTTTATTAAGTTATTGACTTGATACTCCATTGATCCTCTATAGGCTCTAAATGCTCTATGTTTTTATGTTATTAGTCTATTACATGTCCTAAAACTTATTATAAAAGTGTCATCAAATCCTTAAACTTTAAAAAAAAGTTACAATCAAATTTTAAAACTTTTCAAATCGGTTTACTCAAGTTTCTATATTAACTCCGTCCTATTTGGTTATCAGAAAAAGTTGATGCGACTTTAAGAAAGATGTGTTGATGAGGTTGCCACGTTAGATATTAAAAAAATAAAAAAAATAAAAAAAAATAAAAATAAAAGAATTGATTTCAAGATTTTAGAAAAATAAAATATTGAAATAAAAATTTGGAAAAAAAGAAGAAGAATCAAACATAGGAGAAGCTGCGAAGGATAGCATAGATGCAGTAAAGGAAACAAAACGCCACCCATGCATCAGCCAGGGGCCAACGTCCCACACCAGACTTACGTAAGCTAGTGCGACCCTTGCTACCACCTTCGCATTTTGAAAATAAAAATAAAAATAAAGTAAGCGTGTGGGAGACAAGTGAGCCACCCTCGTCACTCGTCAACAGGGACCTTCCCACTAGCCACTCTCGCTCCTCCGACAATTACGGTCGCGACCCTTGCTCAGATCTACGACAAATGATGACCCTTGCACAGATCTGAGACGATGATCACGGCCCACATCGTCAAAGAAGATTGAAGGAGGAAGCCGTGTTTGGCCGCGAGGTGGTGAACCTCTAGTGAATGGCAGATTTGAGCGAGAATAGAGATCTCGTTGCCATGGAAGCTTAAGAACCAGCACTAGCTATGGCTGTGAAATGAAGTAGCTGAATGCAAAAATTGATGGAGTCGATTCTGGAGCATGATTTTCTCTTTAAGTTTTCTTCTTCTTTTTCCCTAATTTTATTTTTGTAAATTTTCTAAAACAACCGATTAGAGTTTAATTGCAACATCCAACACTTAGCTTTAAATATCTTTTAATATTTTTCTTCTATATTGGCTGGCGTGACCTCCGTATCATTCCTCTCCAAGCTGCACAAGACTTGATTGCAGTCTAAGCAGCAAGCATTATTAGGTCACCCCAATGACACGGTTCACAATCGTGTGGAGTACGCTGCTCACGTCGAGAACATTCCTCGCGGCGTGCTTCAGAGCACAAGGAAGAAGAAGGAGAAGGAAGAGGTAATTGTTCGCACGAAACAAAGCAGCAGATTTCTCGTAGATAGACGTAGCCATCTCCTGCATTTCAATATTTCCCTGCGGAAGACGACAATGGAGAGAGAACACCGGACAGTGCGGTGAGCGTGTGCTGACGTGTCAGTTGCCGGGGTGGTGGTAGGTGTGCTGTGTACGTTTCGCGGGTCGCGGGGGGGATTGATTAGGAGTGTTGTTTTTTTCTTGTGAAGTCCATTAGCGATCTGATTAAAGTCAAAATTAGACGGTTCACAATCAGATTCGCTTGATGCGGGACACCACAGCAAAATTTCCACATACGTACGAGCATTGAAACTTCAATTTCCACAAAGGGATCTGTGATCGCTTCGATTTCCACAGGAATCGAATCCTTTGTATTTCGGTCGCAAAAAAAAAAAAAACAATTTCCACTCCCAAAATCTCCTCCTCTAGACCTAAAAGATGTTTCGGTCAAAGTCTTCTAAATTTGTCTGTTTCTTCTTGGGAAATTTCAGGGTCACGACCGAAGATTAATGGATCCGCCCAAGCGGACTCGCCTTTTTCTAAATTTTCACGTAACTGGGGACTTCTTAGTCAACTGATGTGGTAATGCACTAACAATGGTAGCAATTTACCATCAATAAATGCAATGATAAGTCATTAACTTTTTTTAGAAATTTATTACTCAAAACAAAAATTTAGTGGTGAAATTTATAACTTTCATATAAAGTAATAACTTACCATATAGGTCCGCTTATAAGGTAGTAATACCAATTTCAAGTGGAAGGCAAGTTGTCCGATTATTTAGAAATTGACCATTTAAAACTAAATCATAGCAGTGAAATTAGTAAGTTACCACATAAGTCCTTACAAGTTACAAGAGTAAATTTCTAATAAAGTGGCAAATTTTTTGTTGGAAAGAAAATCACGAAGAAATTACTCAAATCTCTCTCGAACTTTGCAATAGTATATATTTGCCCCTGAACTTTAAAATTGTTACTCCATTCTGTTAGCGCGTGCAAAGCACATGCCTTTTAAGGGGTAAAAGTTTCTTGTCATCTTGTTTATGGCAATTGCTTTTTCACCATTGTTTTATGTGGAAATATAAAGAAAATGGAGAAAAATATATCTACAAAAAAAATGATAGATGAATCAATTATTTTTTTTTAAATGACTACAGATTCGATATATCATTTTCTTTTATGAGTCGAGGGTATCATTTCCTTTTTAAATTTTATAAGTATTATTATTAATTAATCAATATTTAGAAAAGGCTCTACGATTGAAATCGGTAACTTAATAATGTATCGATGAAACAAAATTTTACTGTTGAAATTAACAAATTACTTGCAAAATTAGTAGCCTGCTTTTAGCTTAGTGGAGTTTACCAACGTGATATAAGGGCCATCTTCTTCCATCCCTTTTATCTCATAAAGTCTCCTGTACGACGACGTTCGGTCAAAGTCTTCCAAATTTGTGCCTTCCTCGAAAAGTGTCCGGGTCCCTGGCAAGCTTATGGAGCAGAGTCGCCTTATTCTAAATTTGACAAGTTCTTTCAGTATTAATTTCTATATAAAAAAAAAGTGAAAAACAAAGAAAATAGAGAAAATATAAATTTGCTAAAACATTATAATCCGAAAAAAATCAATACCAATGATACTGTCATAAATTATTTTTATTAAATGTTGATGAAAATATTAATGGAACTAATAAGATACTTTAAGAAAAAAGAAACGAGACAAAGTAAAAAGGCAAAAAAGGCCTCAATAACGAAAAACAAAAGAAAGACCAAATTGCGAAAATTGGATGCTCATCATACACTTCTAAATGGTCTATTAATACAAAAAAAAAAGTTGATTAATAAAATATATTTACGAATATCACCTTATATTTTGATCAATCATTTCCTTTTATTACAGATGGAGCTTTTATAAAACTTCAGACCATATGGTAAAGTCATTATTCTAGATAGATATATGTGTTTTGTTTTTGGTCAAAGATAGTTGATAGATATACGGGTTGACATGGGCAAAGGCTGTCCGCCGTGAAGGACGGGACGTACGGGAGAGACTCCGGTAGCTTGGAAAGTAGGCAGTCTCTATAAGAACGTTGGTTTCATCCTTAAGGCCGAAGTAGCTCAACTCAAGGAGCACGCCTGTTTCATCAAACATGGCTTCAGTTATACTAGGAATCCTTCTAGTACTCGTTCCACTTCCCCTTTCCGCCGAAGCTCAGATCCGCGGCAACTTGACCTTGGGCTCCTTGTTGACGGCGAACGACCAGAACTCTTCCTGGCTGTCGCCGTCGGGCGAGTTTGCCTTCGGGTTCCGGAGAATGGGAACAGGAGCTCATTTGTTGGCTATATGGTTCGAGAAGATAGAGGACAAGACCATCGTCTGGTCGGCGAATGGCAATAATCTAGCGCCCGAAGGTTCGCAAGTCCAGTTGACCGCCAAGGGCGGGCTGGTGCTTACCGACCCAAGAGAGAGAGAGCTGTGGTCTTCTGGCCTGAACGGCAATGGCTTAGCGTATGCGGCCATGCTCGACACGGGGAACTTCATCCTAGCAAGCGCGAACCACGTCAACTTGTGGGATTCGTTCAGCCAACCAACGGATACAATATTGCCTACGCAGCAGTTAGATCTTGGGGCTAATGTTAAAGATACAATATTGCCTACGCAGCAGTTAGATCTTGGGGCTAATGTTAAAGCTCGCTATTCCGAAATGAATTACTCCACCGGGAGATTCCTCTTCGCACTGCAAACCGACGGAAATCTCGTGCTCTATGCCACTCCTACCCCGCTGGTAGTCTCAGATGCATACTGGGCCACCAACACCATCACCGCTGGCCGTATGGGCTTCCGGTTGATATTCAATCAAAGTGGTCAGGTCTACCTCACGGACAGGAATGGAACAATACTCAACACCATCACCGCAGAACTAGTTCCAACAAGCGGATATTACCAAAGAGCGATCCTTGAATACGACGGGGTATTTAGGCAATATATCCACCCTAAGACGGCAAATTCAAGTTCTGGCCGGCTTATTGGCTGGTCGAGGGTCTCTGCCCCAGTCCCACAAAATTTATGCACGAGCATCGCCCAACAGATTGGCAGTGGAGCTTGTGGCTTCAACAGCTACTGTACTCTTGGAGATGATCTGAGGCCTCGATGCCAATGCCCACCTGGATATACTCTGTTAGATTCAACGAATGAGTTGAACGGATGCATACAGGCCTTCGCACCACAGAATTGTAACGGAAGTAGGCGTGAAACAGACCAATTCGATTTGCTTGAAATGCCCAATACAAACTGGCCAGAGTCTGATTACGAGCGTAGCGTGGCACAGACCGAGGACTGGTGCAGAGAGGCTTGTTTGGCTGATTGTTTTTGCGCAGTCGCCATTTTTGGCGATGGAATTTGCTGGAGAAAGAAGATCCCTCTTTCAAATGGAAGGAAGGATTCATCGGAGGCTGGAACTAAAGCTCTGATCAAGGTCAGGATACATAACAGGACTTCAAAATCTCTTTAGCAAGGGCACGGATGACGAGTTCCAGTACTCTTCTATAATTATATTCTTTGTCACATGTTATTTCTTGAGTATACTTAGCTATGGCATTGTCGCTCCTGCTGGCCTTTTCGTTCCTGTAATAGTTACTGGTGCATCTTATGGGCGTTTGGTTGGAATGTTGATTGGTTCTCATTCCAATCTTAACCATGGTCTTTTTGCTGTGCTGGGTGCTGCTTCTTTTCTTGGTGGATCTATGAGGATGACAGTTTCTCTATGTGTAATCCTTTTGGAACTGACGAACAATCTGCTGTTGCTACCCTTGATGATGGTTCTTCTTATTTCAAAGACCGTAGCTGATGCTTTCAACGGCAACATCTATGACCTTATCATGAAAGCAAAGGGCTTTCCTTACCTTGAGACCCATGCCGAGCCATATATGAGACAATTAACAGTTGGTGATGTAGTGAGTGGGCCCCTTCAGCTGTTTCATGGCATCGAGAAGGTCGCTAATGTGGTACATTCAGAGTCCCCCTTTCTGTATGGTTTAATTCTCCGTGCTCATCTGATGGAGCTTTTAAAGAAGAAAGCTTTTTTGTCTCATCCAGTTCCGACGGATACGATACTGCCAACGCAACAGTTAGATTTGGGGGTTGTTGTTAGAGCTCACTATTCCGAAATGAATTACTCCGCTGGGAGATTCCTCTTCGGACCGCAACTCGATGGAAATCTCGTGCTCTATGCTACTCGAATCGGCTTCCGGTTGATATTCAATCAGAGTGGTCCGGTGTACCTCACGGCTAGGAATGGAGCAGTACTCCATAACGTTACCCCAGACGAAGTTCCAACCAGCGGATTTTACCAAAGAGCGATCCTCGAATATGACGGGGTCTTCAGGCAATATGTCCACCCTAAGACAGCAAATTCGAGTTCTGACAGGGCAATGGGCTGGTCCATGGTCTCTTCCCCGGTCCCTCCAAATATATGCACGAGCATGCATCGACGTACCGGTACTGGAGTTTGTGGCTTCAACAGCTACTGTACTCTTGGAGCTGATGCGATTCGGAGGCCCCGATGCCTTTGCCCACCTGGATATACTCCGTTAGATTCGATGAACGAGATGAACGGATGCAGACAGGACTTCGCACCACAGAGTTGTGACGAAAGTAAGCCTGAAACAGACCAGTTTGTTTTGCTTGACAGCCCCAATACAAACTGGCCGTACAATGATTATGAGGTTCGCAAACCGAAAACAGAGGACTCGTGCCGAGAGGCTTGCTTGGCTGATTGTTCTTGTGCAGTTGCTGTTTTCGGAGGCGAAACGTGCTGGAGAAAGAGGATCCCTCTTTTAAATGGTAGGATGGATCCTAGTGTGGGTTATAAAGCTCTGATCAAGGTCCGGAAAAATAACTGGATGACATCTACAATAAACTTGGGCTTCTCGTTAACGGCGGATGACTGGAACTCTTCCTGGCCATCCCCATCAGGCGAGTTTGCCTTCGGGTTTCGGAAAATGGGACGAGGAGCTCATTTGTTGGCGATATGGTTCAAGAAGATAAAGGACAAGACCATCGTCTGGTCAGCGAATGGCGATAATCTAGCACCAGAAGGTTCAAAAATCGAGTTGACTGCCAATGGCCAACTGGTGCTCGCCGACCCAAATGGAACAGAGTTGTGGTCTCCTAGCCCGACTGACGCTAGTGTAGCGCATGCGGCCATGCTTGACACGAGAAACTTTGTCCTAGTTAGCCAGAACTACGTCAACTTGTGGGAGACGTTCAGCCAACCAATCGACACGATGCTGCCTACGCAACAGTTAGATCAAGGCACTAAAGTTAACGCTCGCTACTCTGAAATGAATTACTCCACCGGGAGATTCCACTTCAAGCTAGGAGACGACGGAAATCTTGCATTCTATGCCAGTCCTAAACCGTGGGATGCCTCAGATACTTACTGGGTCAGCAACACCGTTGGTAGCGGCTTCAAATTGATATTCAATCAAAGTGGTCAGGTCTGTTGGAATTGTTCAGCTGCTGTTTTCTGTCATGTTTTCCTCTGTTTTCCTCTGTTTTTTTTTTTTTATTAAAAAACAGCCAAGTTCATTTAGTTATGCATTTAGTGTTTTTGCTATTTTCTAGGAAGTTAATAGCACGTTTGTGTGCAGTTATGTGTTGCAGTTATGTGTTGCACGTACGTGAGCAGTTTTTGCTTTGTATTTAGTGGTTGTACTCAGACAGTTTTTTTCTTTAAGCACAAGACGTATGAAGTGCTATGCTCTGTTTTTTTTTTTTTTTTTTTTATCTTTTCTCTCTCTCAAACAACAGAAATTTTTTCTGTTTTGATTGTTGTTTTATGAGCTTTAACATTGGTATCAAAATGTTTGTGGGATCTTAAGGGATTGTGAAGTAAGAGTAAGTGAGTGAAGATTGCTTCCAATCTGCAAAGAAAAAGCTGATGGAGGCAGGATCGAGTGGATTCTCTGCAATGGCTGCTCCAGTCTTTACTGGGGGAAATTATCAGGCTTGGGTTGTCACGATGACGGCATTCTTGGAGGGTCATGATTTATGGGAGGCTGTGGAGAATGATTATGAGGTTGCTCCACTTCCAGACAATCCGACCTTGAATCAGATAAAGTACCATAAAGAGAGAATCACAAGGCTAAGCCAAAGTCTTGCCTATATGCTGCTGTTTCACCCACTATCTTCACAAGGATCATGAGATGTGATTCTGCAAAAGCAATATGGGATTTCTTAAAGGATGAATACGAGGGAGATGAGAAGATAAGAGGCATGAAGGTGCTGAATCTCTTAAGAGAGTTTGAGAGACAGCGAATGAAGGATTCAGAGTCAGTGAAGGAGTACTCTGATAGGTTGGTTGGGATAGCTAAAAAAATCAGAGTTTTAGGGACTGACTTGAAGGATGAAAGGCTTGTTCAGAAGATCCTGGTGTCTCTTCCAGAGAAGTTCGAAGCCACCATAGCTTCTCTGGAAAATACAAGAGACTTAGCTGATATAAAGCTTGCAGAATTGTTAAATGCTCTGCAAGCACAGGAGCAGAGAAGAGTTTGTAGAGGGTGCGCTGCAAGCTAAAATGAAGTCAAAAGATGGAGGCAAAGGGAAGAAATGGATTCAGTCTAGAGAAAATGCTGGTGACTCCAAGTTTGTAGCAAAAGAAGGAAATTCTAGTGGGTCTAGCAAATGGAAGATGAACAAAAAGCCTTATCAATATTGTGGTGGAACTAATCATCAGTTTTTTAGATGTTGGAGAAAGCCTGATGCTAGATGCAGAAGATGTCACAAGTTGGGTCACATGGAAGCCATCTGCAAAGAAAAAAATTACCAGCAAGCAGGAAAAGCACAGGTAACAGTGAATGAAACTGAGGAAGAGCACTTGTTTGTAGCTTCTTTTTCTGAATCTTTCTGTTGGGAATGATGCATGGCTGGTGGATAGTGGCTGTACCAATCATATGACTAGCAATTCGAAGCTGTTTAGGAGTCTAGACAGGTCAGTCAAGTCTAGAGTCAGAATTGGCAACAGACAGTATATCGAAGTGCAAGGGAAGGGTACAGTGGCTATTGAAGGAAATTAGGAGGTGAAGCTGATCAGTGATGTTCTTTTTGTGCTAAACATTGACCAGAATCTGTTAAGTGTTGGTCAATTAGTTGAGAAGGGCTATAAAGTGAAGTTCAAAGGGAAGGAATGTCTTATTAATAATGCAGATAGCAAAGAAGTGCTAAGAATCCCAATGAAGGACAAGAGTTTCATGTTCAAGCCACAAGAGATGCAACAAATGGCTTTAAAGTGCAAAGAAGAAAATGCAGAGATATGGCATAAAAGACTTGGGCATGTTCATAGGAAGAGCATGTCATTTATGCAGAGAAATAGCTTGGCAGATGACTTGCCAAGTTTGGAGGAGGAATTTCCACAGTGCAGAACTTGTCTTCTTGGCAAGCAAACCATATTTCCTTTCAAAGGAGGAGGCTGGAGAGCATGTGAGAAGCTGCAATTAGTCCACACAGATCTATGTGGACCTATGTCAGAGTCTTCTCTCAATGGTAGCAGGTATTCCATTACCTTCACTAATGATATGACTAGGATGAGTTGGATTTATTTTTTGCGAGCCAAGTCTGAAGTTACTGATGTGTTTGTGAAGTTTAAAGCCTTAGTTGAGAATTATAGTGGGAAGAAAATTAAAATGCTCAAGTCTGATAATGGTTCTGAGTACACTGCTTACAAGTTTAAGTTGAATTGTGAGCAAGCAAAAATTGTGCAGTAGTTCACTACTCCCTATTCACCTCAACAGAATGGGGTCAGTGAAAGGAAAAACAGAAGCATAATGGAGATGACCAGATGTATGATGCGGGAGAAGATGTTGCCTAAAAAGTTCTAGGCTGAAGCAGCTAATACTGCAGTGTTCCTATTGAATAGATTGCCCACAAAGGCCTTAAAGAGGTCAACACCTTTTGAAGTCGGGTATGGTGTTAAACCTTCTGTGAAAAATTTGAAGGTTTTTCAGGTGTTTGTGTTACACTCATGTTCCTGAGGTCAAGAGGGACAAACTGGATAAGAAAGTAGAGCTTGGAATCTTCATCGGGTACAGTCTCCAATCAAAGGCTTACATAATTGTTCACCCTATGACAGGGAAAATGACTGTAAGCAGAGATGTTGTTTTTCTAGAGGAAGATGAGTGGAATTGGATGGAAGGAAAGAGTGCAGAACAGTAGCAGTTCGAAAAACAACCTGCAACAGATGTAGAGGTTGATGAAGTTATAGATGGATTGGAAGACAGTATGGATGATTTACTAGTGAGAGGCACAAGGTCACTTGCTGAAATCTATGAAAGAAGCAATGTGGCAATGCTTGAACCATCTAACTTTGTGGAAGCTAAGGAGGATCAGAGGTGGATTGCAGCAATGTAGGAGGAGATTGCAATGATCCAGAAAAATCACACATGGGAGCTTGTTAACAGACCATCTGATAAGAATGTGATTGGGGTTAAGTGGGTGTTTAGAACAAAACTTAATCCCGATGGTTCTGTCAATAAACACAAAGCTAGACTGGTGGTGAAAGGCTATGCACAAATATGGGGAGTAGACTATTCTGAAACATTTGCTCCTGTTGCACGACTTGATAAAATAAGGCTACTGTTAGCTATTACAGCAGAGAAGGGGTGGCCTATATTTCAGTTAGATGTCAAGTCTGCATTCATGAATGGAGAGCTTGAGGAGGAGATTTTTGTTGAACAACCTGAAGGCTTCAGTATCAAAGGCCAAGAAGAGAGTGTATACGGGTTGAGGAAAGCTCTATATGGACTGAAGCAGGCTCCAAGAGCTTGGTATGGGAAGATAGATCGATAGTTGCAAGATTTTGGCTTTGTAAAAAGCTTAAGTGAGTTCACTCTTTATGTCAAGAAGGTGAATCACAGTGTTGTAATTCTGTCACTTTATGTAGATGATCTATTAGTGACGGGGAATGATATGGAATTGATAGAGAAGGTGAACCAAGATCTATTTGCAGTTTTTGAGATGTCAGACTTGGGAAAGATGGCTTATTTTTTGGGTCTGGAAGTCAAACAGGCTTCATATGAGATCTTCATTTGTCAGAAAAAATACATGAAGGAAATTCTAAAGAAGTTTCAAATGGAAGATTATCGAAGTGTAAGCACTCCTATGGCTGCTAAAGAGAAGCTGCAGAAGAATGATGAAACAGATGCAGTAGATGCTTCTATGTATAGAAGTCTGATTGGGTGTCTCATGTATCTTACAGCAACCAGACCAGATATTCTATTTGCTGTGAGTGTTTTATCCAGGTTTATGAGTAGTCCTAGTCAGTTACATTTGATTGCAGCAAAAAGGGTTTTGAGATATCTCAAAGGAACATTGTTCTTTGGTGTGAAGTTTAAGAAATGTCAAAAGTTTAATTTACAAGGATTTTCTTATAGTGATTGGGCTGGTTCAGTGGATAACATGAAAAGTACGTTTGGATATTGTTTCAATTTTGGTTCTGCTTGTTTCTCATGATGTTCCAAAAAGCAAGAGATTGTAGCTCAGTCTACTGCAAAGGCTGAGTTTATAGCAGGTACTGCAGCTACAAATCAAGCTTTGTGGCTGAAGAAGATAATGAAGGATTTGTGGTTGAATTCCAGTAATTGCATTAAAGTTAATGTGGATAATCAGGCTGCTTTAGCAATATCTCAAAATTCAGTTTTCCATGGCAAAACCAAGCATTTCAAAGTCAAATTTTTCTTTCTGCGTGAGGTGCAACAAAGTGGCGAAGTTAAGTTGGTCTATTGCAGATCTGAAGATTAGCTTGTAGATATGTTCACAAAACCACTTCAGGCTGGAAGATTTGAGCTGTTAAGAGAGAAAATAGGAATCTGCAGCAGCAACTGATCCAAGGAGAAGTTTGTTGGAATTGTTCAGCTGCTATTTTCTGTCATGTTTTCCTCTGTTTTCCTCTGTTTTTTTTTTAAAAAAACAGCCAAGTTCATAGTTATGCATTTAGTGTTTTTGTTATTTTCTAGGAAGTTAATAGCACGTTTGTGTGCAGTTATGTGTTGCACGTACATGAGCAGTTTCTGCTTTGTATTTAGTGGTTGTACTTAGACAGTTTTTTTCTTTAAGCACAAGACGTATGAAGTGCTATGCTCTATTTTTTTTTTTTTTTATATCTTTTCTCTCTCTCAAGCAACATAATTTTTTCTGTTTTGATTGTTGCTTTATGAGCTTTAACAAGGTCTACCTCACGGCTACGAATGTAACGGTGCTCAAATCGCTCACCTCAAGCACAGTCCTGACTAGCGAATTTTACCAAAGAGCAATCCTCGAATACGATGCAGTCTTCAGGCAATATGTCTACCCTAAGACGGCAAATTCAAGTTCTGCCTGGTTGATGGTCTCTTCCCCGATCCCTCCAAATATATGCACAAACATCACGCAAAATATCGGTTCTAGAGCATGTGGCTTCAATAGCTATTGTGCTCTTAGAGATGATCACATTGATCATAGGCCCCAGTGCCTCTGCCCACTCGGATATACTCCATTAGATTCAGCAAATGAGATGAGCGGATGTAGACAGGACTTCATACCCCAGAGTTATGATGGAAGTAGGCTGGAAACAGACCAGTTCACTTTCCAGGAAATGCTCAATATAAACTAGCCACTGTCTGATTACGAGAGTAGCACGGCACAAACCGAGGACAGTTGCAGAGAGGCTTGCTTGGTTGATTGTTTTTGTGCAGTTGCTATTTTCGGCGGTGGAACTTGCTGGAAAAAGAAGATCCCTCTTTCCAATGGAAGGATGGATCAAAGTGATACTAGTCAGGGTGGAAAAGCTCTGATCAAGGTCAGGAAAGATAACTCGACTTCAAAATCTATGGGAAATGGAAACAAGAATTCAACTCTAATTATCATCGGATCGGTGCTGTTGAGTAGCTCTGTGTTTGTGAACTTGCTTCTACTCCTCTTTGCCTATTTAATACATAGAAGCTTCCGATCTAGGGATTCTAAGTTGTCACAACTAGTCCAGATCAAACAAGTTACAGGCATGCGAACTTTCACTTATCAGGAGCTTCAAGAAGCAACATATGGATTCAAAGAAGAAGTGGGTAGGGGTGCCTTTGGAACAGTGTACAAAGGTGCTCTTGGATCTGAGGATAAAAACTTTGTGGCAGTAAAAGTGTTGGCTACAAGGACCAGAGAAAGCGAGAAGGAGTTTGAAAGAGAAGTGAGTGTAATTGGCCAAACTAACCACAAGAACTTGGTGTAGTTGCTTGGATTCTGTAATGAAGGTCAACATCGACTATTGGTGTATGAATTCATGAGTAACGGCACTTTGGCAGATTTTCTTTTCGGCTCTTCAAGGTCTAGTTGGTATAAAAGAATAGAAATTGCCTGTGGTGTTGCACGAGGCCTTGCTTACTTGCATGACAATTGCACCAGGCACATAATCCACTGCGACATCAAGCTGCAGAATATTCTTCTTGATGGCTCCCTCACTGCAAAAATATCAGATTTCGAATTAGCTAAGCTCTTGATGGCGAACCAAACACGAACCACCACTGGAGTTAGAGGAAGCATAGGTTATTTAGCGCCAGAATGGTTCAGGAATATGCCTATTTCTAACAAAGTAGATGTTTACAGCTTTGGCATTTTGTTGGTTGAGCTCATCTGTTGCAGAAAGAACTATGAGCCGGAAGCTGAAATTGAAGCTCAAATTGTAATGGTTGACTGGGTTTACGACTGCTACCACGACGGGAGCGTGCTTCAGCTAGTGGAGAGCGATGAGGAGGCGTCAAGGGACATAAAGATGGTGAAAAGATTTGTGATAACAGCATTGTGGTGCATCCAGGAAGACCCGGCTTTGAGGCCAACCATGAAGAAAACTACTCAGATGTTGGAAGGAGCTGTTAAAGTCCCACTACCACCAGTTCCAAGCTCTTTTACCACAAGTTCCAAGAGAGAACATGTTGACGATCGTCAGCAGAAAGGATTGCATGCGAGGCGGCATGCAACTTCGAAGAGAGATTTATATTGTTGAATGATCAAGTAACTATACGAAATGATGCAGAACCAGTCACTGGTAAATTTAAAGTCACGGGCATTCTTGTGTTGAATCTCGTAGGAATTCTACGTGGATCATATTCCTGTATGTCACAAAAAAAACTAATGCGGCTCCATCAAAGCGTTTTCCAATCGATGATTTTGCTTCATAGAAATTGCATTCGACGCAGTAGAACAGTGTTTCAACCTGACCCAAGCAAAGTAGATCTTCTCTGCTAAATTAGATTATGAGAACCGTATGAAAGTTGCCGGTCCTCAAGGCGTGCATCGGGTGCCCGGAAATCCCAATTTCAATAGCTCTGCTGCTTTTTTTATTCATACAGAAGGGGACTCTCACTTCCTTCGGGCGACCAACTTGTCATAGCCCAAAAAATCACAGTCCGCAAATCACGTAGTTGGAAGCATAATCAGACGAATTTTCTCTCAATTTTTCCATTTGAGAACTTGCGGGAAGCAACACAAGGCAGACAATTTTCTAAGCATACATATTCCCTTCTAAAATGATCGTTGGAGATCTTGTATATATAAACAACTCGGCTACGGTCATGCCATTCAATAACAGGTCCAAACAGGACGGGACTGGACAAGGGAGAGATCTCGAAGATCCAAATCCAATAATCAATCTGCACCGGAGAAGTGTTAAAGGGATCGATTTCATAGTTGTCTTAGTCAGCCACGGCGTCTGCCAGCTCGTTCACCATCATTTTCATGTCATAGTCTCGATTCGATAGGACGGACGATGTTTTGGTCAAGGGCTTCATCTTTCGTTTATTTCGCTCCGGAAAAAGTCTGCTTGCGCCAATTTCATAGAAGTAGGTGAATGCCCCTGTTCATGCAGCTGGCGAAGCAGAAAGTCATTAGACAATTATGAGCTTGTTCCCTCTGCATGCATGCATGAGGCCATTCCATTTAAAGAATATACATCCTCCTTGTCCAATGCACGCTCAATTTAAGAGCATGTGGCCCAATATCATCTTCATGTGGCCGGCCCCGGTTAAATTATCTGGAGTTAGGGTTTGGCGTTGCTGCTTGGTTCGGCCACAACTTGGTTTGTTCTCCTTAGGATTTTTGATGATGCAAATTAGAACTAAAAACAATCCCCGAGGCGAATATTTGTAGACCGCTGTGTTGATGATGTATGAGTGAAAATGATATCAAAGGCTTCAATGTTCTCGTCAAGTCGAGTCTCCCATGATGTAGCAAAAATCACAATCCCCTTTATTTACGATGAAATGTAGTGAGAAGCATGAATTTTGTTAAATAATGCAAATTCACACACGCCCATATATATATATAAGGATCAATCGATTAAATCCCTAATTATAGGCATCAACAATGAGTCCCCAAGCAAAAACCATGTGTATCTAGCATGAGTAAACCAAGCTCCGTTTAAATCCATCAATCTCTAATCTTCATCAGCTTGATGTCCTAGAAGGTTTTCGTTTGTGGTTCGTTTATCACATACGGAGCACTAAATCGAAATTTAAAGTCAAGTATTTACCTTACTTCTCTCCGGTGGTCATCCATAAGATTTTTTTAAAGATGGTGACTTGACACTTCATTGGTCTTCTATAAGCTCTAAATGCTCTATATTTTTAGAGGATAAGTCTACCGAAAGTTCTAAACTTATTACAAAAGCGCAATTGGGCCATAATGTAAACCAAATAGCTTTTAGATGTGCTACATTTTGCATACTGGTGTTAAGTCCATGAGAATAGGATAGTCATGTCACCGCAACATCCATTTAATGAAACATACAGGAGTTTCAAAACCTAGAACTACTACAAGCAAACTTTAGTAGAATATCTGCAGAATTACGTTCATTCATCATTACTGTAGCCATTCCTCTCCATGTTGCACAAAGACCTATCTCATTCTAAGCATTGAATCACCACAACGCCACAGACCGCAGTCCGCAACTATTAATTGATTAGAGTTTAATTGCAACATCCAACATTTAGCTTTAATATCTTTTAATGTTTTTCTTCTAAATTAGCTGACATGACATCCATATCAACGCATTTCCTTTTGAACAACAATGAAAAAATTATATCAACTTTTTTCGATAGTCAGAGTTAACAGACCAATTTAATGTACACAAATTTGATGTATGCAAATTTCTGCAGAATATATGCTGAATTTTGTCCATCGATCATTAATGTAGTCATTCCTCTGCAAGCTGCACAAGACTCAATTGCAGTCTACGCAGCAAGCATTAGGTCATCCCGATGACACGGTTCACAATCGTGGGGAGTACGCCGCTCACGTCGAGAACATTCCTCTCCTCGCCTACCTCCGCCGGCAAAGCACAATCCAGCCGCGTGCTTCAGAGCACGAGGAAGAAGGAGGAGAAGGAGGAGGTAATTGTCTGCACGGGGAGAACCTCCATCGCACGAAACAAAGCAGCAGATTTCTCGTGGATAGATTAGGAGTGTTGTCTTTTTCTTGTGAAGTCCATTAGCGATCTGATTAGAGTCAAAATTAGCGGTGATTAGGGAGTGGGGTGGCGGGGGGAAAAGTATTTCAGACGCTTTTCTTTTGCTTTTTCTTTTTGCTTCTTTATTTACTATTTTGAATTTTTTTTAATATTTTGAGTGTTTTGCATGATGATCTACTGGGTCCCGCTTCACTTTCGTGACAAACACATGAAAAAGGCGGTCAAGCGATCGTGATCCGTAAGCAAACATGAGCTTGCGTTTATACAGTTCGGCATGAGATCGTGTTCATACAGCATGCATGCTTCACGCGGGACACCGCTGCAAATTTCCACGTCTGTACACGTACCGAAACGTTCAATTCCCACGAAGTGACCTGCAGTCGCTTTGATTTCCGCGGGAATCGAATCTTCGTGTTTCGGTCAAAAAAACATTTTCAACTCCCAAAATCCCCTCCTCCCCAAAAGACGTTTCGGTCAATTTAAAGTCTTCTAAATTTGTCTGTTTCTCCTTGAGAACTTTCTGGGTCGCGGCCGAAGCTTAGTGGCTCCGCCCAAGCGACTTGCCTTTTTCAAAATTTCCACGTACGGAGAAACTAAGAAACACGCCTACTCCAGTCATGTTGCATGCACGGCACTTTTCCAATATTATTAAAATTTGGTTATATCATGTAACTTGTTGGTCAAAGTTCTAACCTAAGTAGTACCAACACGCGATATAGACACGCGATATGACACGTCGATAAGTTATTTTTAAAAAAATAAAGAATTTCGACATATTATGACACGTTATATATTAAATTTATATTATTATATATACATAATAAATTATCATTTTTATAATTATTTTAATCAAATTAATTTAATTCAAATTCACAAATAAATAAATAATAATAGAAGCCTAGAATGAATTTATACTAAAAATATTAGTCCACCATCAATTAATATTATTCATTACTTCAATTTGACAAATTTAACTCAATTCAGATAATTCATAAAACTTGGAGAGAGGAAAAAAAACAAGCCATTCACATTTTGGACTTACGTGTTAGACTTGTCGGTAGAAAATAGAAAAAAAAATTGGAAAGTAAATTGTATCATGGAAAGTAAGAGTTAAAAGAGAAAAAAAAAACTAGATTTTTCTTCTTTCCTCATTTATTATTTTTATTATTATTTTTTATATTTCGGATATATACATTTAGAAATCATTTATTGAAAATTTTTTAAATTGACCCCATGTATCAAAATCATGTGTCAAAAATTCACGTGTCGGAATTCAAACTCAATCAGTGAATTCCAAATTTTATTGATAAAATCACGTAACTAGGGACTTCTTAGTCAACTGATGTGGTAATGCACTAACAATGGTGGCAATTTATCATCAATAAATGCAATGATAAGTCATTAACTCTTTTTTAGGAATTTATTATTCAAAACAAAACTTTAATGGTGAAATTTATAACTTTCATATAAATTAATAACTTACCATATAGTTCCGCTTATAAGGTAGTAATACCAATTTCAAGTGGAACGCAAGTTGTCCAATTATTTAGAAATTGACCATTTAAAACTAAATCGTAGCAGTGAAATTAGTAGGTTACCACGTAAGTCCTTACAAGTTACAAGTTAGTAAATTTCTAATAAAGTGGCAAATTTTCTGTTGGAAAGAAAATCATGAAGAAATTACTCAAATCTCTCTCGAACTTTGCAATGATATATATTTGCCCTTAAACTTTAAAATTGTTACTCTATTCTGTTAGCATGTGCAAGGCACATGCCTTTTAAGGGGTAAAAGTTTATTGTCATCTTGTTTATGGCAATAGCTTTTTCACCATTGTTTTATGTGAAAATATAAAGAAAATGGAGAAAAATATAAATACAAAATAAAATATAGATGAATCAATTATATATATATATATATATATATATATATTAAAATGACTACAGATTCGATATATCATTTTCTTTTATGAGTCGAGAACATCATTTTCTTTTTAAATTTTATAAGTATTTTTATTAATTAATCAATATTTAGAAAAAGCTCCACGATTGAAATTGGTAACTTAATAATGTATTGATGAAACCAAATTTTACTGTTGAAATTAACAAATTACTTGCGAAATTAGTGGGCCTGCTTTTAGCTTAGTGGAGTTTTTTTTTTTTTGGTCGAAGCTTAGTGGAGTTTACCAACGTGATATAAGGGCCATCTTCTTCCATCCCTTTCATCTCATAAAGTCTCCTGTACGACGACCTTTGGTCAAAGTCTTCCAAATTTGTGCCTTCCTCGAAAAGTGTCCGGGTCCCTGGCAAGCTTATGGAGCAGAGTCGCCTTATTCTAAATTTGACAAGTTCTTTTAGTATTAATTTCTATTAAAAAAAGTGAAAAACAAAGAAAATAGAGAAAATATAAATTTGCTAAAACATTATAAACCGAAAAAAATCAATATCAATGATACTATCATAAATTATTTTTATTTAAATGTTGATGAAAATATTAATGGAACTAATAAAATACTTTTAGAACAAGGAAACAAGATAAAGTAAAAAGGAAAAAAAAGGCCTCAATAACGAAAAACAAAAGAAAGATCAAATTGCTAAAATTGGATTCTCATCATACACTTCTAAATGGTCTATTAATAAAAAAGAAAAAGAAAAGGTTGCTTAATAAAATATATTTACGAATATCACCTTATATTTTGATCAATCATTTCCTTTTATTACAGATGGAGCTTTTATAAAACTTCAGACCATATGGTAAAATCATTATTCTAGATAGATATATGTGTTTTGTTTTTGGTCAAAGATAGTGTAGATATACGTGTTGACATGGGCAAAGGCTGTGCACAACTTTGGTTCAAACTTGCCGTGGAGAAAAAGGAGGGAGACTCTGGTAGCTTAGAAAGTTGGGAATATCTATAAGAACGTTGGTTTCATCCTTAAGGCCGAAGTAGCTCAACTCAAGGAGCGCGCCTGTTTCATCAAACATGGCTTCAGTTATACTAGGAATCCTTCTAGTACTCGCTCCACTTCCCCTTTCCACCGAAGCTCAGACCCGCGGCAACTTGACCTTGGGCTCCTCGTTGACAGCGAACGACCGGAACTCTTCCTGGCTGTCACCGTTGGGCGAGTTCGCCTTTGGGTTTCGCAGAATGGGAAGAGGAGCTCATTTGTTGGCTATATGGTTCGAGAAGATAGAGGACAAGACCATCGTCTGGTCGGCGAATGGCGATAATCTAGCGCCCGAAGGTTCGAAAGTGCAGTTGACCGCCAACGGCGGGCTGGTGCTTACCGACCCGAGAGAGAGAGAGCTGTGGTCTTCTGGCCTGAACGGCACTGGCTTAGCGTATGCGGCCATGCTCGACACGGGGAACTTTATCCTAGCGAGCGCGAGCCACGTCAAGTTGTGGGATTCGTTCAGCCGACCGACGGATACGATACTGCCTACGCAACGGTTAAATCTTGGGACTAAAGTCAATGCTCGCTACTCCAAAATGAATTACTCCGCCGGGAGATTCCACTTCATGCTAGGAGGCGATGGAAATCTCGCATTCTATGCCACTCCTGACCCGTATTATGACTCAGATTTCTATTGGGCCAGCGACACCGTCGATAGCGGCTTCTAGTTGATATTCAATCAAAGTGGTCAGGTCTACCTCACGGCTAGGAATGGAACGGTGCTCAAACCGCTCATCTCAGGCACAGTCCCGACCAATGGATTTTACCAAAGAGCGATCCTTGAATACGACGGGGTATTCATGCAATATATCCACCCTAAGACGGCAAATTCAAGTTCTGGCTGGCCAATGGGCTGGTCGAATGTCTCTGACCCAGTCCCGCCTAATATATGCAGGAGCATCACCCAAGAGGTTGGCAGTGAAGCTTGTGGCTTCAACAGCTACTGTATTCTTGGAGATGATCTGAGGCCCCGATGCCGATGCCCACCTGGATATACTCCGTTAGATTCAACGAATGAGATGAACGGATGCATACCGGACTTCGTACCACAGAGTTGTAACGGAAGTAGGCCTGAAACAGACCAGTTCGTTTTGCGTGAAATGCTCCAAACAGACTGGCCAGCGTCCGTTTACGAGCATAGCACGGGACAAAACGAGGACTGGTGCAGAGAGGCTTGCTTAGTTGATTGTTTTTGCGCAGCCGCCATTTTCGAAGATGGAGTTTGCTGGAAAAAGAAGAACCCTCTTTCCAATGGAAGGATGGGTTCATGGGAGACTGGAAAAACTCTGATCAAGGTCAGGATACATGACACGACTTCAAAATGCACAAAAAATGACCAGAAGAAAAACAAGAATACGACTCTAATGATCATCGGATTAGTGCTGTTGAGTTGCTCTGTCTTTGTGAACTTGCTTTTACTCATTACCTATTTAATATATAGAAGCTTCCGATCTAGGGATTCTAAGTTGTCACGACCAGTCCAGATCAATCAAGTTACAGGCATGCGGACTTTCACTTATCAGGAGCTTCATGAAGCAACATATGGATTCAAAGAAGAACTGGGTAGGGGTGCTTTTGGAACAGTGTACAAAGGTGTTCTTGGATCCGAGGATACAAACTTCGTGGCAGTAAAAGTGTTGGCGACAAGGACTGGAGAAAGTGAGAAGGAGTTTGAAAGAGAAGTGAGTGCAATTGGCCGAACTGACCACAAGAACTTAGTGCAGTTGCTTGGATACTGCAATGAAGGTCAACACCGACTACTGATGTATGAATTCATGAGCAATGGCACTTTGGCGGATTTCCTATTTGGCGCTTCAAGGCCCAGCTGGTACAGAAGAACAGAAATTGCATGCGATGTTGCGCGGGGGCTCTCTTATTTGCACCAGGATTGCACCAAGCATATAATCCACTGCGACATCAAGCCGCAAAATATTCTTCTTGATGGCTCTCTCACTGCAAAAATCTCAGACTTGGGATTAGCTAAGTTGTTGATGGCGAACCAAACACGAACAACCACTGGAGTTAGAGGAACCAGAGGTTATTTAGCGCCAGAATGGTTTTAGCGCCAGAATGGTTCAAGAATATGCCTATTTCTAGCAAAGTAGATGTTTACAGCTTCGGCATTTTGTTGGTTGAGCTCATCTGCTGCAGAAAGAACTACAAGCCGGAAGTAGAAATTGAAGCTCAAAGTGTGCTAGTTGACTGGGCATATGATTGCTACCACGACGGGAGCGTACTTAAGCTAGTGGAGAGCGATGAGGAGGCATCGAGTGACATAAAGAGGGTGAGAAGATTTGTGATGATAGCATTGTGGTGCATCCAGGAAGACCCGACTTTGAGGCCAACCATGAAGGAAATTACTCAGATGTTGGAAGGAGCTGTTGAAGTCCCAGTACCTCCGGTTCCAAGCTCTTTTACAAGTTCAATATGATTTTGCTTATTTAAGACCACTATTGTCTGTAATCATGAAAAGTACTCGTATTGTCTGTAAGTGCTATTACGCATACTGTCTTCAAATGGATCTGATTAAATAAGCTATATCATCAGTCGAGTTTAACATTTCCTCGCATGTATCCAAGAGAGAACGGGTTGATGATCGTCGTAGAAGGGATTGCATGTGAGGCCGAATGCAACTATCAAAGCATTTTTATCGACATTTTGCTTCATGAAAATTGCATTTGACACGGTGGAAGAGTATTTTAACTTGATCCAACCAAAACATACCTTATTTGCTAAATTAGATGATGAGAAGCATATGAAACTTGCCTATCCTCAGGTCGTGGATCGTTGACTTGGAATCCCAATTTCAATAGTTCTGCTGCTTTTTTATTCATACAGGAGGGATACTCACTTCCTTTCAGCAACCAATTTCTTCTAGACCAAAAAGATCCCAGTCCGCAAGTCACGTAGTTGGAAGTATAATCTGAGGGTGGCTAGCAGCTTTAAAGTTTGAATAGGTGATACTACAAAATCTTGACAAATTAAAACAGAATAGAATGAGTCAAGATTAAAGTTTGAATAGGTGATACTATGTCCATTCTCCTACGTTAACAACCTACTTGTTAGATTCCACTAGATAACCAATGAATGGTTACGGTCAAGTTGTGCCGCTTATACCCAAACGCTTCTATCCAAAGCTAGTGTTGCTTATATTCAAGTCAATAGGACTCACTATTATACACCAAAACACACACTTAACACTGTCAACAAGTGTCAAATAATAATAAATTTAAGCTCACAGGATAAGTGTATGTGGTCAAAGTTCGCTCAGATTTTGGAATTATAGATTCAATGTTTTGTCCCTTATTGGCTCCCCAGCTTTAGTATGCGGTTGAAGTTTGCTTCTTTATTTACTTTTTTGAATTTTTTTATATTTTGAGCGTTTTGCACGATGATCCACTGGGTCCCGCTTCACTTTCATGACAAACAAATGAAAAAGGCGGTCAAGCGATCGTGATCTGTAAGCAAGCATGAGATAGTGTTCATACAGTTCGGCATGAGATCGTGTTCATACAGCATGCATGCTTCATGCGGGACACCGCTGCAAATTTCCACCTCCGTACACGCACCGAAACGTTCAATTCCCACGAAGTGATCTGCAGTCGCTTTGATTTCCGCGGGAATCGAATCTTCGTGTTTCGGTCAAAAAAACATTTTCAACTCCCAAAATCTCCTCCTCCCTAAAAGACGTTTCCGTCAATTTAAAGTCTTCTAAATTTGTCTGTTTCTCCTTGAGAAATTTCTGGGTCGCGGCCGAAGCTTAATGGCTCCGCCCAAGCAGACTTGCCTTTTTCAAAATTTCCACGTACGGAGAAACTAAGAAACACGCCTACTCCAGTCATGTTTCGTGCATGGCACTTTTCCAATATGATTAAAATTTGGTTATATCATGTAACCTGTTGGTCAAAGTTCCAATCTAAGTAGCATTGACACGCAGCATGCGATACGCGATACAATACGACATGACACGTTGACAAGTTATTTTTTAAAAAAAAAAATAGAAAATTCCGACATATTATGATATGTTATAGATTAAATTCATATTATTATATATACATAATAAATTATCATTTTTATGATTATTTCAATCAAATTAATTTAATTCAAATTCACAAGTAAATAAATAATAATAGAAGCCTAGAATGAATTTATACTAAAACTATTAGTCCACCATCAATTAATATTATTCATTACTTCAATTTGACAAATTTAACTCAATTCAGATAATTCATAAAACTTGGAGAGAGGAAAAAAACAAGCCATGCACATTTTGGACTTATGCGTCAAACTTGTCAGAAGAAAATAGAAAAAAAACTTGGAAAGTGAATTGTATCACAGAAACTAAGAGTCAAAAGAGAAAAAAAGAAAACTAGATTTTTATTATTATTTTTTTATTTTTCGGATTTATACATTTATAAATCATTTATTGAAATTTTTTAAAATTGACCCCGTGTATCGGAATCATGTGTCAAAAACTCATATGTCGGAATTCAAACTCAAGTATTGAGAAAGTTGACTAAGTGTCAGATTTTCCGACACACGTTGATTGAGTTTCTAGGAGTGTCCGAGAGTGTTAGACATGTGTGGAGTGCCCGACACCACAAGAAAGCTCTCGAAGAGTGTCGGTGCTTCATAAGTTCCAACCAAGTGATGGTGAATTACAGACAATGTTAGCAATTCGCCAACATTAAATGGAAGAGTTGATTATCACCTTTCTTAGAAATTATCACTCAAAGTTAAAAAACTTAGCAGTGAAACTAGTAATTTAAGAGTGAATATGATAAATTACCAATATGGGTCTCACTATAAGTTAAGTTACTAGGAAAGTAAGGAATTTGCCATTGGAAATATAACCTTGGTTATTAACTTACCATGGGAATAAGTAACTCACTAACGTAGGCTCGCTTTTGGCTTAATAAGTCGCAACAATTTGAGAGATTTATTGACACCAATTCAATCTTGAATTGTAAAACTCCCTCATTAAAGTTAGTAAGTAGCAGTGAAATTAGCAACATGTCTACTCTCTCTTAAGGTAGTAAGTATCACGTAAAGTACGAGCGGAAAGTCTTACTTAACTTATTTAGGAGGTTGTCTTTGGAGATTACCAGTACAGTTAAGGACTATAGTAATTTTCAAAGTAAGCTTGCTTTTAGCTTAACAAGTTACAACCGGTGACATAATAAATTATCTACTTCTTTAGAGATTGACCACGTATCTGATGAACCCACTTGAAAATTTTTAAAGCACTTGAGAGTTCACTACTTGATATAAGGGTGATCACATCATGATTCCACTAGAGAGTTACTAATTGCTTGACTGGCTCACTTGTAAAATTTTAAATCACTTGGTGATCTGCCACTATATACCAGATTCTAACAAGACAAAATCTTCATTTTATATGTTAAAGCACTGGGTAATCTAGATAAAGTTACTATTTGAGGATGATAACATCATTTTATCTTTGGTTAGTTACTAATTGACCGAAAGGGCCTCATTGTAAAACTCTAGAAAACTGTTTTGTATTTTCCTGATAATTTACCGGTTAATTGACAGTTTCCCTTAAAAAATATAACTTGCTAATCTACTGCTAGATGTCAAGGTGCTGGATTTATAATCTTGTTGACAGGTGACGAGAGACGCTCTCGAATTCTATAAAGAGCGCTGGTTTTCATCCTTGAGGCTGCAGTAGCTTGACTCAAGGAGCACCTCCAGTTTCCATCTCATATGGCTTCAGTGATGCTCCGAATCCTTCTGCTGCTTGTTACCCTTCCACTTTCCGCCAAAGCTCAGACCAACGGCAACCTCACCTTGGGCTCCTCGTTAACGGCGGATGAGCAGAACTCTTCCTGGCTGTCTCCGTCAGGTGAGTTCACCTTCGGGTTCCGGAAAATGGGACAAGGGGCTCATTTGCTGACAATATGGTTTGAGAAGATAGAGGACAAGACCATTGTCTGGTCGGCAAATGGTGATAATTTCGCGCCAGAAGGCTCGAAGATCCAGTTAACCACCGACGGCCGACTAGTGCTAGCCGACCCAAATGAAAAAGAGTTGAGGTCTCCTAGCCTGACTGTCGCTGGTGTAGCGCATGCGGCCATGCTTGACACGGGAAACTTTGTCCTAGTTAGCCAGAACTACGTCAACTTGTGGGAGACGTTCAGCCAACCGACCGACATGATATTGCCTACGCAACAGTTAGATCAAAGGACTAAAGTTAACGCTCGCTACTCTGAAATGAATTACTCCACCGGGAGATTCCACTTGAAGCTAGGAGACGACAGAAATCTCGCATTCCATGCCACTTCTGACCCGTGGCTTGCCTCAGATACTTACTGGGTCAGCAACACCAATGTAGCGGCTTCAGATTGATATTCAATCAAAGTGGTCAGGTCTACCTTACGGCTAGGAATGGAACACTGCTCAAACTTGTCACCTCAGACACAGTCCGGACCAACGAGTTTTACTGGAGCAATCCTTGAATACGATGGGGTCTTCAGGCAATATGCCCACCCTAGGGGGGCAAATTCAAGTTCTGCCTTGGCACTGGGCTGGTCGATGGTCTCTTCCCCGATCCCTCCAAATATATGCGAGAGCATCAGGCAAACTACGGGTTCTGGGGCTTGTGGCTTCAACAGCTACTGTGCTCTTGGAGACGACCAGAGGCCTCGATGCCACTGACCACCCGGATATACTCCATTAGATTCAACAAACGAGATGAATGGCTGCAGGGAGGACTTCGTACCGCAGAGTTGTGATGGAAGTAGGCTGGAAACCGACCAGTTTGCTTTGCATGAAATGCTCCGTACAAACTGGCCAAGGAATGATTACGAGCGTACTGCAGCACAAACCGAGGACAGGTGCAGAGAGGCTTGTTTGGCTGATTGTTTTTGTGCAGTTGCTATTTTTGGCGGCAGCGGAACTTGCTACAAAAAGAAGATCCCTCTTTCCAATGGAAGGATGGATCCTAGTGAGGATGAAAAAGCTCTGATCAAAGGTCAAGATAAATAACTCGACTTCAAAATCTACGGGAGATGGAAACAAGAATTCCACTTTGATTATCATCGGATCGGTGTTGTTGAGTAGCTCTGTGTTTGTGAACTTGCTTCTACTCTTCATCACCTATTTAATTTATAGAAGCTTCCGATCTAGGGATTCTAAGTTGTCACGACCAGTCCAGATCAACCAAGCCACGGGTATGCAGACTTTCACTTATCAGGAGCTTCAAGAAGCAACGGATGAATTCAAAGAAGAACTAGGTAGGTGTGCTTTTGGAACGGTGTACAAAGGTGTTCTTGGATCCGAGGATACAAACTTCGTGGCAGTAAAAGTGCTGGCAACAAGGACTAGAGAAAGGGAAAAGGAGTTTGAAAGAGAAGTGAATGCAATTGGCCAGACTAACCACAAGAACTTAGTGCAGTTGCTTGGATTCTGCAATGAAGGTCAACATCGACTACTCGTGTATGAATTCATGAGCAACGGCACTTTGGCAGATTTTCTATTTGGCATTTCAAAGCCGAGCTGGTACAAAAGAATAGAAATTGTCTGTGGTGTTGCACAAGGGCTCTCTTACTTGCATGATGATTGCACTAGGCATATAATCCATTGCAACATCAAGCCAGAAAATATTCTTCTTGATGGCTCTCTCTCTGCAAAAATATCAGATTTTGGAATAGCTAAGCTCTTGATGGTGAACCAAACACGAACCATCACTAGAGTCAAAGGATCTAGAGGTTATTTAGCGCCATAATGGTTTAGGAATATGCCTATTTCTAGCAAGGCAGATGTTTACAGCTTCGGCATTTTGTTGGTTGAGCTCATCTACCGTAGAAAGAATTATGAGCCGGGAGCCGAAATTGAAGCTCAAATTGTACTGGTCAATTGGGTGTATGACTGTTACCTCGATGGGAATGTACTTTCGCCCGTGGAGAGTGATGATGAGGCATCAAACGACATGAGGAGGGTGAGAAGATTTGTGATGACGACATTGTGGTGCATCCAGGAAGACCCGGCTTTGAGGCCAACTATGAAGAAAATCACTCAGATGTTGGAAGGAGCTGTTGAAGTCCCAATACCTCAGTTTCAAGCTCCTTTATCAGTTTAATATGATTTTTTTGTTTTTTTGTTTAATTTTGTTGACTTGATTATTCATTGGTCATTCATAAGCTCTAAATGCTCTATTTTTTTTTTTTTATCTAATAAGTATAATGAAAGTCCTAAACTTATTGTAGAAGTGCAATTGAGTTATAATGTTAACCAAATTACTTTTAGATGCAGTAAGTTTTGCCTGATGTTGTTAAGTTCATGAGAATACAATATCGTGACATCACTCCATTTAGTCAAACATACAGGAATTTCAAAACCTGAAACTACTATAAGCAAACTTTAGTAGAATATCTGCAGAATTATGTTCATCCATCATTGTTGCAACCATTTCTTTTCAAGTTGCACAAAGACCCGTCTCATTCTAAGCATCGAATCACCACAAAGCCACGGACCACGGTTTGCATCCATTGAGTGCATGCCTGATGCAGGACGACCAAGCAAATTTCCTGGTACGTCCAAGCATATCTATGATTATGATTGAAACATTCAATTTCCACGAGGTAACTTAGTAATCGGTTCGAATTCGTAGGTACTAAATCAACTACGAGCCCTGCCTTCTTCTCCATAACTCATAAGGTCTCCAACTTAACGTGTATGACGTTTGGTCAAGTCTTCCAAATTCCTGTTGTTCCTTGAAAAATATGAGGGTCCCCGCAAGCTTGTGGTGTAGCCTCGCCGTTTTCTAAATTTGAAAGTTTTCTTTCACCATTGATTTATATAGAAAAAGGGGTAAAAAGAAATTTAAATTGATAAAGATATAACCATCAGAAAAATTTAATATCAACGATACTATTATAAGATAATTTTTTGTAAACTTTGTTGGGTGTTGGTTTGCAAAACAAACAAAAATGCTTTTCTTCTTTGTCCCACATAGAAAAGTTAGTATGAGATAGGCCACTTAATGTGTGAGCTTTTCTAGTTTGCTTAGAAACAAGGTTAGGGTATGGGCTATACCTCATAATACCCGCATGCCGGATGCACAAATAATTATGTGATTATTAAGTGCACTTGACTTGCTTGCGTACTCGCAGTATAATTAGCACTAATCCCCTATCCTTTTATTTATTCCATACGGTTATCCTTTTTTTTTTTTTAGCTTTTTTCAAAATTATTAAATTTGGAATTTTTTTTATTAAAAATAGTAATATTTTTTATTATTTTTTATTCCGAATTTTTATATCTTTTCAAGTTGTTGTTTGGAAAACATACCAGTTCAATTAGAAACCTTTCTTGACTGGTCTTTTGCAATCTTTCCAGTTCATTTTGTAACTTTTCCCGAAGGTATGTCTTTGTTCAATAAGACCGACATAAATATGTTAGGTTTTGAGAAAATGGTTCGCTAGTATTTTTTTTTTTCAAGTCTTCTTTCCAAAAACTACAACCATCTTTTGGAATTGTTTTCCTCGAGAGATTCGGGAGAAATATTAGAATTGCTTTATAATATTCTTATCGAGACTTTGTTGTATTCTAGAGGAAATTTGTTTGTGACTATTAACAACTTTATGGGAGCAAATAAATCCCTAAGAAAGTGATATCATGTCTCAAAATCTTACTTTATTGTTCAACTCAATTTCAAAGTCGATTTTCCAACAAACTTTGCTAAATGTAAAGATATAACTAATAAGATACTTTAAGGGCACTTTTGGTAACCATTTTGTTCCCAGAAACAATTTCTGAGCAAAAGAATGTGTTTGGTAATTGCATAAAATTTCTTATTCTTGAATAAAAAAAAGAATAGAAATGCGTTTGGTAACTACATAAAATTTCTATTCCAAATCTTTTTCAATTACCTTTTTAGATGAGTGTAAATTTGATATTAAATTATCATGGACCACTCACCAATATAATTGTCTTCTTATAAATGAAGAAATCATATTATATTTTATTATATTTCCAATTTAAAAAGAATTTGAATTTAGAATTCTATTTCATTCTAAAATTCTATCAAATCATAGAAATTCTATTGATTAATTATATTTATACTAATTTTACCAAAAAAAATTATATTTATACTAAGTAATAAAAATATTAACTAATCAAATTTTTATTAAATAGTAAATAATAAACTATAGTATAAACTATAAATATAAATACTAAATAATAAATTAAAATACAATTAAATATGCATTCTATATATAGGAAAAATTCAATTCCTATTTCAAATCATTTTTGTTTTATTTTTTAAATAATTTTATTATTTTTTCCTTTATTTATTTTTCTTTTTTCTTCTTTTCCTTTCTTTCTCCCCTTCTTCTTCTCCTTCTCCTTCTCCTTCTTCTCCTTCTCCATCTTCTGCTTCTACTTCTTCTTCTACTTCTGCCTCTCCTCCTCCTTCTTCTCCTTCTCTTTCTGCTCCTTCTTCTTTTTCTCCTTCTTCTTCTTCTTCTCCTCCTTTTCCTTCTCCTTCTCCTTCTTCTTCAAGGTGGTCAATCGTCGACCTTAGGATGATCGGCAACCAGCCAGGCGAGGGCCGGCGACCTCACCGGAGCGTTGCTAGCCCTTAGCGAGGCCGTGCCTCATCAGTCGAGCCTTGGTTGGGCGAGCGGCCTCGCCCAGATTTGGCGAGGCCGAACTCGTCTAGCTGCCGCCGGCGCTCAACCTCGCCAAGTTACCGCGAGGTCGTCCTCGCCTTGGCCCGACAACATTGACCTTGTAGTGCCTTGGCGAAGTCAAGCCCCGCCAATGGCTGGGTTGAGCCTTGCAGGCCAGGCGAGGCTCGCTGGTGGCCGAGGGAGGCCTAGATGAGGCTCGCTTGGCCACCGGCGAGGCTCGGCCTTAGGCAAGGCTCGCCGGTGGTCGAGTGAGGCCTGGGCGAGGCCCACCTCGTCGATGGCTGGGCAAGCCTCCAACGAGCTTGTTGGCACTCGGTGGCAGACGGCAGGGGGCGGTGGCAGTGGTAGACGACAATGGTGGCGGCGATAGCACTTGAAGAACAAGAGAAAGGGAAGAAGAGCAAGAAGAAAGAAGAGGAAAAAGGAAAAAATAGGTTGACTTGATTATAGAATTGTTCCCGAGAATAAAAAAAAAAGAATAAACTTTTTTTTTTATTGCAAGTGGTGCTAAAGTCTCGTGGTGTAATGTTTGCCTTCCCAAAAATGAAGGGGGCTTAGGTATTCGTACTCTAAGGGAGAACAACATTGCGTCCATGCTCAAACATATTTGGATTCTTTTCTCGGATAAAGAATCCCTGTGGTGTAAGTGGATTCATTCCAATTTCTTGAAGCGGAAAAAATTTTGGGTGGTCCCTTGCCCTACTCATTGCTCTTGGGCCTGGAGGAAGTTATTAGATCTTCGTGATCAATTTCAGCAATATTTCAGATGGAGCATTGGAAATGGGAGGTCGGTCTCCTTTTGGTTCGACCCTTGGCACCCGAATGGTCCTTTATACAAGATCTTTTCTAATCAGGATATTTATCGCTCGGGTATATCCCACTCTGCTTCAGTTGCTGATGGTTTTGGTACTCCTATGGGCTGGTATATCATTAACATCATGGCTAATTGGTGGAATCCCCTTCCGGTATTCAACCAAGAGGAGGATCGGTTTCAGTGGCTTCCACACCCATCCGGTCGCTTCTCCATTGCTTCTGCCTGGGATTTGATCCGACCGAAGCGTAATGTCATCCCGTGGGCTTCTTTTGTTTGGAATACTGCCTTACCTCTAAGATATCAAACACATCTTTGGCTTATTTCGCGCAATCAGTTGCCGACTCAAGTTTTGCTCATCTCTTATGGTAGGATCCTCCCTACAAATTGCCCCCTTTGTTCGTGCATACTTGATTCCATAGATCATTTGTTCTTTACTTGCCGTGCTTCGGATAGTCTTATTTCATTTTGGGCGGCAAGATTCAACCTAGTGTGGCGAAACAAGCGTTGGGTGGATAATTTGGCCTGAGCTTCCAAGCGGTTTATGGGGAAGAGTTTTTATCAGATCCTGGCTCGGTTTAGTTTTGGTGCAATGTGTTATATCATTTGGAAAGAGCGGAACAATGTGCTTTTTCGGAATCAAACTCTCTTTCTTCCAGCGATGAAAATGCATCTTCAGAAGGCTATCAAAGATAAGGCTATGACCTTTAAACATGTTCCTGATGTGCCCATGAATAGAAGACTTCAACGAAGTTGGAACATCCATCATTCTATTTTTGATTGATGGAGGTTTTCTAGTTTTTGTTGTCTTTTGTTTCCTTTTGTTGTTGTTGCTCTTCTGGGAACCATGGCACCCTTACACTCGTTCTAGACTTTTGTCTTCTTGAGTGTCTGTTTTTATTGGTGTCAGGCCTCCTTCTTGTATTCTTTCTTGCAAAATCAATAAATTACTTATCTTTACCAAAAAAAAAAAAAAATTATTCTTGATTCTACTCCAAACCTGTTTCTGGAAATAAAAATTTTACTCAACACGATTCTGTTCCAAAACTACTCCTAGGAATAAAATAATAGAAATAAATATTGTTTGGCAAGTTAACAATCGGGCCCTAAGAAAAAATAAACAAACAAGTAATACTATTATAGCACTAGATATATGCGTTGACATGGGCAAAATCTTTCCACAAATTTGGTTCAAACAAGTTGTGGGAAAGACTCCGGGAGCATACAAAGTATAAAATCTATAAAGAATGATCGTTTCATTCATAAGGCTGAAGCAACTCCACTCAAGGAGCACGCAAGTTTCATCTAACATGGCTTCAGTGATGTTAAGATTCCTTCTAGTACTTGTTTTATAAGTTACCAGCAGAGTAAGGAACTTACCAACTTCAAGTAGAATATAATTTACCACTCAAAATGAAAGCTTAGCCATGAAATTAGTACCATAATAGTGAAATTAGTAACTTCAAGTTCATTGCCCATTTCAGAACTGTATCATTCTCTTGTTGATAAGTAAATAGTTCAACTTGATAAAAAGGTTGCCACTCAACTTTTACTGGAAACTCGTAACAGTGAACAAGTTTGGTGAATTCTTATCATGGTAAAAACAACTATCTACAATATCATTTTTAAATACATGTTTCCACTTGCGCATGGCACTTTGTACATGTTTTGCATCAACAACGGCATGAAAATCCACAAGAGGAAACGCCATTGCCAGTGGAAGCAAGCAATGATGTTACAGCTCATTTGGATACTGTAAGGATTTGGTTCAATAAGAGTGGGGAGTGATTGCTAGGGCTAGAGGGCTTGGACTAGGAACGACTCTTGATGGTTTCCAGAATAGCAAAGGGGACATGAGTGAACCACGCAAAACATACAGAGTGATTTATGATATATATGTGAAAACTAGAATTAACTGAGAGAGGTGCTTTTTGATGTAGTGGAAATTTGGAACTTGCTTAGGTAGAGGCACTATGAGGAAGGGTGACCTCTTGAAAAAATACTCACTTGTATGCCAAATGACAAAATCGTGAGGCGCAGCATAGGATGGGCCAAAACAGACAATACCTCAAGTGAGTTAAATACAAGGTGTCACATATACAATCGCCAAGCAAATGCCAAATTGTTAAAAGCTTAAGAATCAATTTTACATGTTGGTAGGGACGCACAACAAAAAATGATCGATCAATCAATTATATTTAAAAAATGACTAAATTCAATGAGTCATTTTTCATGAGTTGAGGGCATCATTTTCTTTTTAAATTTTATAAATATTTTTATTGATTAAGTATGAAATCTAGTAAAGTTCAATACTAAGCTTGTCAACCTATTTAGGAAGTTGCCACCGGCATCAAAATTTTACTGGTGAAATTAACAAATTACTAGTGAAATTAGTGGCTTACTTTTAGCTCGGTGGAATTTACCAATATTATATGGAATTTATCAACTTTGAGCAAAATAGTAAATCATCAAATTTTCAACTTAACATATGGACCACTTGTAAAACATTAGAAGACTTGATAAAAATCATTATTTTAGATAATATGTCATATAATGTCAACATGGACATCTCGAGTGTGATAGATTTGGTTTGAGCGAATGTCACGACCTTTATTTTATTTTATTTTATTTTATTTTATTTTCGGACGTCTACTTACGCGCTGGCGCATGCGAAAGCTAATGGCTCAGCTAAGTCTATTAGGCTTAGCTATTAGGCTTAACTCAAGCTCTCCCAAGCCCATCAATTCACTACTTTTGGTATGGGTTTTTAACCTGCAAGTTAATTTCAAATAGGAGTTGCTGCTAATCGATTTGGGGTAAGTTGATTAGAGACCCAAGCAAAATACTGGAAGAAATATTTCACTCATGCGCAACTAGGGAAATTAGGATCGGGAATTTGATTATACTAGTGCGTTTCCAATACCTTATCTTGTTTAAATCCTAAGACTTTTGGATTTTCAAGGATTTTTCCATGCATTTGTAGAGAAAAACATTTTTTTGTTATTTTTCTATTTTTTTAACATAAAAAGTATTTTGCGATTTGTTTGATTTATTTTGAAAATATAAATCATTTTTCACTTTTTCTGATTTTTTGGGAAAATGTAAAATATTTTTGGATTTTTCTGATTTCTGAAAAATAAATTATTTTTATTATTTTTATTATTTTTTGATTTTTTAATTTTTATTATTAAAATAATAATATATTATTAAAACGACCTGGGTCGGATCCCCGGGTTGGGACCAACCCGACTCGCCACACACCGGTCGAGATGGGCCTGAGGCGCGGGCCCAGCCCGGAATACTCCATCTTTTTTTTTAAAACAATCGAAGTCCAAACAAATCAAGCCCACTTTCCATTAAAAGACATGCCCGGCCCGCGAGTTAGACCCAGAACCAAATAAAAACAAGCCCAGCCCACTTCTCTCTCCCAGCAGCTGAACCCTACCCGGCCAAGACCCGCATCCGACCCGGTTCCCTACCCGGCATCGCGCCCCTCTCCTCTCAGCGACGGAGACGGCGGACACGAGTGGCGTCAGTCGCCTCGGCCCGGCTGAGGGTGTACACCAGCGTCGCCTCAGCCGACCCAAGCCGAGCGCCCTGCCCTCGCCTGGCCAGCAACGCCATGACAAGGCCGGAGCTCGCGGTGGCTGGACGGCCGCAAGCTCCGGCTTAGCGTGCCCCAAACAGGGCAAAGACAGGGGTCGGGAGGGAGCTTACGGTCTGGCTTGGGGACGGCGCGACGTTGGTCCGTCGGTGCGAAGGTTGCCGAAGGCTCGCCTTTGCTCTCACCGACTCTCAAAACTCGCCCTCACTCAGATCTCTCTGTTCAGATCTCGCTCGCTTTCGGGCCTCCCCTAATGTCTCTCGAGGGAAGTCGTCTGAGCTCGCTCCTTCCGTGTGTCTTTGGCCTTCCCCCCGATGCCCTATTTATAGGCAAAGGGGGGCCGGTCGACGGAGGCTTCGGCCGCCGGTCCTTGGCACGCCGACCGCCTTGGTGCAGCCGAACCGGCGTCTCCTCAGTTGCCCACTTGCTCCGCTTTGAAGGTGCGTCCCATCTGCTGCCGGCCTACTCCGCTCTCTTCCCTGTAGGCCGTCCTCCAGCGCGTCGTCGTTGCTGCTCGTGAATTGCAGAGGCGGAGGGGGGAAGGAGGAAGGAAGAGGAAGAAAGGAAAGGGGCTGGGCCAAAGAAAAGAAAAACGGGCCTCAGGCCCATGCGGGGAAGAACAAGAAGGAGGGGCTGGGCTTTCACGCCCAGCTCCATAAGAACCCTTTTCTTTTCTTTTTTTCCTTTTTTTTTAAAATAAATTATCCTAAAAGAAGTGAAAAATAAAGGAACAAATACAAATAAATCAAGCTTAATGGATGCAAATAAAAATTAAGACCTAATTGACGCGAAAATCATTTTTGTTAGGGCCGAATTTTTTTAATAATTTTCTTATGCAATGTAATTCTAAATACATAGTCAAAATTTATGTGTCAACAGCGGAAAACAAGTAATCACCTGGCCTTCAATGACGGGACGTATGGGATAGGCTCGGGCAAAAATAGAAATTTTTGTTAGCGTACGCTGGTTTCAATTTAAAGGCTGATGTAGCTCCACTCAAGGAGTGCGCATACTTCATTCGACATGGCTTCTATAGTACTAGGAATTGTCCTAGTACTTGTTCCGCTTCTGCTTTTCGCCAAAGCTCAGATTGCCGGCAATGTTACCTCAGGCTCCTTGTTGACGGTGAACAACAGGAACACTTCCTGGCGTCCATGCTTGGTCGAGCCACGACTCAATTTGTTCTCCTTAGGATTTTGATGATGCTACTAAGAAATAAAAATAATCCCGAGGTGGATATTTTTAAATCACTGTGCTAATGATGTGTGTATTGAAATGAAAAAACGAGGTGAGGAAAACGATGTCAAAAGCTTCAATGTTCTCCTCAAGTTGAATCTCCCATGATGTAACAAAAAGCACAATCTTCTTGAGTGCAATAGATGTGGTGAGAGGCATGGATGTTGTTAGATAATGCAAATTCACATATCTTTTCTAAGGATTAACAAATCAGATCCCTAATTTCATGAAACGTTATGAAAAGTTTGATAGCTAAAAATTTAGGTATCGGCAATGACTCCCAAAAAAACAAAAAAATCATGTCTATCTAGCACAATCCATGACCAAACCAAGCTCTTTTCAAGTTCATCCATCTCTAATCTTCATCCCCTTTCTATCCTAAAAGGCATTCAGTTGTGGTCCATTTATCACATAACAAGCATTGAATCAAAGTTTAAAGTTGAGTATGCTAGCTTGCCTTGCCCTGATGGGTGTCTATAAGATCTTTTTATTAAGTTATTGATTTGATACTTTATTGATCCTCTACAAGTTTTAAACGCTTTATAATTTTTTGGAACAGGTGCATCAAAAGTCCTAAAAGTTTTTGTAAAAGTGTAATCGAGCTATGAAACTTTCCAAAAGTGCAATCAAAATTTTCCAATTAGTTCAATCAAATTCCTCTATTAACTCCTTCTAATTTTGTTAATGAAGAAAAAAAGCTGACATGGTTTTCTTTTTTATTATTTTTATGAAAAAAGAGGCGCTGCTGAGGTTGCTATGTTAGCCATTTCAGAAAAAAAAAAAAAAATTGAAACGAAAGTTGGCTTGAGACATTTGCTGGTGATGCCCAAAATAGCTGGTGCAAGCTCTCATTATCACTTCTCTAAGGGCCTGTTTGGCAACGTGCCAAACAGTGCCAGATTCTGATTTTTTGTTCCCAGAATCAGTTTGGGACGAGAATCGCGTTTGGTAAAATTTTTGTTCCCAGGAACGATTTTGGACAAGATTTGAGAATAAAAAAAAATTGATTCTACGTCCGAGAATCAGAAAAAGAATCAAAACGATAAAACCCTTGTTCTTCTCTTTCATCATCTCGGTTGCCATCCGCCATCGCTCGCCGCCGTTTGCCGCCGCCCACCGCTGCCTGCCGGTCGCCGGTCCGCCGCCGGTCCGGCAAGGTCGCCGGAGGCTCGCCAGGCCAGGGCGAGGTCCGGCGAGCTCGCTGGAGGCAAGCCCAGCCATTGGCGAGGCCGAGCCTCACCGGTGGCTAGGCCGGCCTTGCCCAGCCCCGGCGAGGCCGGCTTGGCCACCGGCGGAGCTAGGCGAGCCTCGCCGGCAATTGGGCGAGGCTCGCCTGGCCACCGGCGAGGCTCGGCCTCGCCAGATCTAGCGAGGCCGAGAATCGCGTTTGGTAAAATTTTTGTTCCCGGGAACGATTTTGGACAAGATTTGAGAATAAAAAAAAATTGATTCTACGTCCGAGAATCAGAAAAAGAATCAAAACGATAAAACCCTTGTTCTTCTCTTTCATCATCTCGGTTGCCATCCGCCATCGCCCGCCGCCGTTCGCCGCCGCCCACCGCTGCCCGCCGGTCGCCGGTCCGCCGCCGGTTGCCGGTCCGGCGAGGTCGCCGGAGGCTCGCCAGGCCAGGGCGAGGTCCGGCGAGCTCGCTGGAGGCAAGCCCAGCCACTGGCGAGGCCGAGCCTCACCGGTGGCCAGGCCGGCCTCGCCCAGCCCCGACGAGGCCGGCTTGGCCACCGGCGGAGCTAGGCGAGCCTCGCCGGTGGCCAGGCGAGCCTCGCCGGCAATTGGGCGAGGCTCGCCTGGCCACCGACGAGGCTCGGCCTCGCCAGATCTAGCGAGGCTGAGCCTCGGCGGGGTTGGGCGAGCCTCGCTCAGCTGCCGGCGAGGCTCGGCCAACGAAGGCCGATCTCGCCGAGGGTCGGCGACGCTCCGGTGAGCGTCACCGGCCCTCGTCTGGCCGGTCGTCGGTCCGGCGACCGGCCAAATGAAGAAGAAGAAGAATAGGAAAAAAGGGAAAAAAAAAAAAGAAAAAAAAGGAAAAAAAGAGAAGAAAAAAGTAAAAAAGTAAAGACATTATTTAAAATTTATTTAAAAATAATTTTTTTTTTTAATTTGGAACATAATCAATTAATTCGGTACCAAACGCAATTCTATTCCAGAATAAAAAATTTTGAACAGTTACCAAACACGCTTTTTTACTCAGAATTTGTTCCCGGAAACAGAATAAAAAATAATCATTTCTAGTCAGAATCAGCTCCTGGGAACAGAATCGTTGCCAAACGCGCCCTAATTCTATCAAAAGCCATTCTATTGCTCTTTTCGTCTTTTGGCATTGAAATACCCTACTACCAATTTAAATAGAGTACGATACCATCATTAAGTGATCTTCGACATATCTCTAGTCCTTTCTTTACTTGAATTTTTTTTTTCTTTTTGGTTAGAAAAGTCAACGATATATTTAAGAAAAAAAGATAAATAATTTGGTGATGGTCTAGAATGTACTGTGAGAATAAAGTCTGTTCTAGACCACAAAAAAATCAAATATCAAATTATTATGAATTGTTGTGATGTCTACTCATTTAAGAATTTGTGATTTATAACAAGTTGTTATTCTCATAGTAGTCTGTTATGGTAACAAAGCCTTATAAAAAACACGGATGACTTCCTTCTTTTTGACGAATTGGGCCATTTTTCAGAATTACATTACCTTCTTTGGCTTCACGAACTTGATTTTCTCACCCTCCCCTGTTCCATTCTTATATTACTCTATTATCTTTCTTGTGTTCATCATTGTGAAAGGGATTTTGGTGTGCCGAATGTTTACGTCGCTTCCCTAGCTCAGCTTTGCACCAGGGATGCTCTCCTCTCCGTTTAGCTCAACTTCTGCATATACAGCTACTTGACAGTCGGTGGCTTCCTAGTTTCACTCAAAAATCAGAATAGATCAGGGTGAGGGATCACGATTGATTTTTCTTCTCGTCTCTTGCGGGCATTTGTTGTGATACTTTCATGTGACAGGGTGCGTATTTATTGTAATAGCACCCTGCTCTAGTTGAACATGTTCTTTTATGTATTTATTTTAATCTTGACGCTCTTTTATTGCAGAGATCGCCTGTCGTGGGCATATTAACAAGGCATGATTTTATATGCCTGAGCACGTGTTGGCATTGCACCCGACCCTCATCAGGAGGAGATGGAAGAGATTGAGACTACAGTTTCCCCGTCTATTAAAACTAAGCATTCAGGAAATTACCCATGAAAATTCCTACAGGCCAGGTTTTGGGTGAAGCCACTCACTATAAGGTCAGGCCCTGATCGAACCCTACAGACCCTGGAAAATTAGCCCTTCGCCTTACTAATTGAGCATTGTGGAAAGCGGCAAGTTGTAATTTATTTGCCGTACGAATGTATGGACAAGAAGTTTTGGGTGGCATTATCATTGCGGGACGGGAATACTTCTGCTGTGACTGAGATGCTAAAGATGTGGAGGAGTCTTGACAGTAAGATAAAAAATGTGCAGAAAACTGTAGATAAAACTCTTACTCAGTAATTTATATACAGGAACACTCCCTCTGTGTACTGATCACTCACACTAAATGCGAAACCAAATTGCTTCTAAATGTGGTAAGTTTCGCATGATGTCATTGAGTCCACAAGAATATGACATCGCACTGTATCCTCCATTTAACCAAACATATCAGTTTCGAAACCTGGAACTCTCATATGCAAATTTTTGTAGGGTATCTAGAGGATTATGTACATTCATCATTGCTGTTATCATTCCTCTCTAAGTTGGCACAAGACGGCACAATGCCACCGATAGCATTGATCAGGCACATGCTTGATGCGAATTTCTCCGTACTTTCGAGCATATTCAATTTCCACGGAAAGACTTGTAGTCGGTTTGAATTCATAGGGATTGAACCAGCACCTTCTACTTCCATCCCTTTCGCCTCATAAAGTCTCCAACTAAACGTGTACGGCGACGTCGTTTGGTCAAAGTCTTCCAAATTTGTGCGTTCCTTGTAAGGTATCTTCAGGGTTCCTCGTTGACCGCGAACGAGGGGAACACTTCCTGGCGTTCTTGCTTGGTTAGGCCGCGACTCAATTCATTCTCCTTAGGATTTTGATGATGCTACTGAGAAATAAAAATAATCCTGAGATGGATATTTTCAAATCACTGTGTTAATGATGTGTGATTGGAAATGAAAAAACAGGTGAGGAAAATGATGTCAAAAGCTTCAATGTTCTTCTCAAGTTGATTCTCCCACGATGTAACAAAAAGCACAATCTTTTTTATTGCAATAGATGTAGTGAGAGGCATGACTGTCATTAGATAATGCAAATTCACATATCTTTTGCTAAGGATTAAAAAATCAAATCCCTAATTTTATGAAACGTTATGAAAAATTGACAATGAATCCCCAAACAAAAATCATGTCTATACAGCCCAATCCATGAGTAAACCACGCTCCCTTCAAGTTCATCCATCTCTAATCTTCATCACCTTGCTGTCCTAAAAGGCATTTGGTTGTGGTCCGTTTATCACAAAACAAGCATTGAATCGAAGTTTAAAGTCGAGCGTGCTAGCTTGCCTCACCCCAATGGGTGTCCATAAGTTTTTTTATTAAGTTATTGATTTGATACTTCATTGATCCTCTATAAGCTCTAAATGCTCAATATTTTTTTTGGAAAAAGTGCATCAAAAGTCCCCAAAAATTATTACAAAAGTGCAATCAAGTTATGAAATTTTCCAAAAAATGTAATCAAGTTTTAAAACTTATCAAATTAGTTCAATCAAGTCTCTCTATTAACTCCTTCCGATTTGGTTAATGAAAAAAAGAAACTGACATGGTTTACTTTTCTTTTTTTTTTTCAAAAAAAGAGGTGCTGCTGAGGTTGCTAGGTTAGCCATTTTAGAAAAAAAAATTAAAAGGAAAGTTGGCTTGAGACATCCGCTGGTGATACCCGAAATCGCTGGCGCAAGCTCTCACTTTCACTTCTTTAATTCTATCAAAAGCTATTCCATTGCTCTTTTCGTCATTTGGCATTGAAATACTTTACTGCCAATCTCAATAGAGTACTACACCATCATTCAATGATACCTCTAGTCCTTTCTTTACTTGAAAAATTGATTTTTTCTGTGGTTGGAGCAGTCGACGATATATTAAAAACAAGGTAAATGATTTGGTGATAGTTTTTAATGTATTGTAAAAATAACAGTTTGTTTTGGACCATAAAAAACCAAATAACAAATAATTATGAATTGTTGTGATGTCAACTTCTTCAAAAATTTATGATTTTATAACAAGTTGTTATTCTCATAATGGCCCAAAGATTATTATACTAACAAAGCTCTATTAAAAACAACGATGACTTCCTTCTTTTTAGAGAATTTGGCCATTTTTAGAATTACATTAACACCATCCTCCTTTGGCCTAACGAGATTGATTTTCTCACCCTCCCCTGTTCCATTCTTATATTACTCGATTATCTTTCATATGTTCAAGTTTAACCCCGTGAAAGGGATTCTGGTGTGCCAAATGTTTATGTAGCTTCACTAGCTCAGCTTTGCACTAGGATGTTCTCCTCTCCGTTTACGTTTAGCTGAATTTCTGCACATGCAGCTACTTGACATTAGCTTCCTAGTTTCAGTAAAAAATCAGAGTAGATCAGGGTGGGGGATCACAATTGATTTTTCTTCTCGTCTCTTGTGGGTGTTTGGTGTGATACTTCTGTGCCACCGGGAGCGAATAGCATTCTGCTCTACTTGAACATGTTCTTTTACGTATTCATTTTAATCTTGCCTGTGGTGGGCATATTAACAAGACATGATTTTATACCCGAGCATGTGTTGGCATTGCACCCGACCCACATTAGGAGCAGATGGAAGAGATTAAGACTACAGCTTCCCCGCCTATTATAACTATTTTAGCATAACCAGTCGAGCATTCAGGAACTTTTCCAGGAAAGTTCCTTCTCAATCAGGCCAGATTATGTGGGATTCATGCAGGATGGAGCTTATTGGAAGCTCCTAATTATAAGGTCAGGCCCTGATCGGACACTAAAAACCCTGGAAAATTAGCACTTCGCCTTACTAGTCGAGCATTGTGGAAAGCGGCGGGTTGTAATTTATTTGTGGGACGATTGTATGAACAGGAAATTTTGGCTGGCACAGAAATACTTTTGCCATGACTGAGATGCTAAAGATGCAGAGGAGTCTCGGCAGTAAGATCAAAGATGCGTAGAAAACTGTAGATAGTTACCTCTTTTGCGGTAATTTATATACAGGAACACTCCCTCTTTGTGAACTGATCACTTATATTAAATGGAAACCAAATTGCTTTTAGATGTGGTAAGTATTGTATGATGTCGTAAACTCCACGAGCATGATATCTTGATGTCATCGCGACATCCATTTAACCAAACATGTCGGTTTTGAAACCCGGAATTCCTGGATGTAAACTTTTGTAGAGTGTCTGCAGAATTATGTCCGTTCATCATTGTAACCATTCCTCTCCAAATTGCACAAGACCTCACAACGTCGCCGTGGAAAGCATCCATTGGTTGCATGCTTGATGAAAATTTCCACGTGTGTTCGAGCATGTTCAATTTCCACGGAGCAACTTGTAGTCAGTTTGAATTCATGGGGATTGAATCAACTGCTGGCCCAGCCTTCTTTTTCCATCAATTTCATCTTAAAAAGTCTCCAACAAACGTGTACGACAAAGTTCAATCGAATTTTTCCAAGCGCGTGCTTAGAAAAGTATCAAGGTCCCGCCAAGCTTTTAGAGCAGGGTCGCCTTATTCTAAATTTGACAAGTTCTCTTTCACCATTGATTTCTATAAGAAAAAAAAGGGGAAAAATAAAGAAAATGAAGAAAGATAAATTCACAGACACATTATTATCAGAAAAATTAATATCGATGATATTATTATAAGATTTTTTTAAGAAAAATTGATGGATATATCAATAGAACTAATAAGATACTTCAAGATAAAAGAAACAAAATCAAGTAACTCATTATATACTCTAAAATGGTTTATTAATTGCTGCTAAATAAATGGTTTATTACAAAAAAAAAAATTGACTAATAAAATATATGTACAAATATCACCTTCTATTTTAATTATTCATTTCCTTTTACTACGGGTGGAGCTTTTATAAAACTTCAGACCAAATGGCAAAATCATTATTCTAGATAGAAATATGTGTTTTTTTTTTTTTTTTTTTTTGGGTCAAAGATAGCGATAGATATATGTGTTGACATGGGCAAAGGCTATCCACAACTTTGGTTCGAACTTGCTGCGGAGAAAAAGGAGGAGCAATCGCATTAAAGCGGAGGAGGAATGGTCGCCTCTCTCACCCGCCGTGAACGACGGGACGTACGGGAGAGACTCCGGTAGCTTGGAAAGTAGGGAATCTCTATAAGAACGCTGGTTTCATCCTTACGGCCGAAGTAGCTCAACTCAAGGAGCACGCCTGTTTCATCAAATATGGCTTCAGTTATACTAGGAATCCTTCTAATACTCGTTCCACTTCCCCTTTCCGCCAAAGCTCAGACCCACGGCAACTTGACCCTGGGCTCCTCGTTGACGGCGAACGACCAGAACTCTTCCTGGCTCTCGCCGTCGGGTGAGTTCGCCTTCGGGTTCCGGAGAATGGGAAGAGGAGCTCATTTGTTGGCTATATGGTTCGAGAAGATAGAGGACAAGACCATTGTCTGGTCGGCGAACGGCGATAATTTAGCGCCAGAAGGCTCGAAGATCCAGTTGACCACCGATGGCCGATTTGTGCTTGCCGACCCAAATGGAGGAGAGTTGTGGTCTCCTAGCCCGACGGTCGCTGGTATATCGTATGCGGCCATGCTCGACACGGGGAACTTTGTCCTAGTTGACCAAAACCACGTCAACTTGTGGGAGACGTTCAGCCAACCAACCGACACGATCCTGCCTACGCAACAGTTGAATCAAGGGACTAAAGTTAACGCTCGCTACTCTGAAATGAATTACTCCGCCGGGAGATTCCACTTTAAGCTAGGAGACGACGGAAATCTCGCATTCTATGCCACTTTTGACCCGTTGGATGACGGGTCAGATATCTACTGGCGCAGCAACACCACAGGTAGCGGCTTCCGGTTGATATTCGATCAAAGTGGTCAGATCTACCTCAGGAATGGAACAACACTCAAAAATATCACTGAAGACCTAGTTCCAACCAGCGGATATTACCAAAGAGCGATCCTTGAATACGACGGGGTATTCAGGCAATATATCCACCCTAAGACGGCAAATTCAAGTTCTGGCTGGTCGAATGTCTCTGTCCCAGTCCCGAAAAATATATGCAAGATCGTCCAAAATATTGGCAGTGGAGCTTGTGGCCTCAACAGCTATTGTACTCTTGAAAGAGATGATCAGAGGCGTCGATGCCTCTGCCCACCTGGATATACTCTGTTAGATTCAACGAACGATATGAACGGATGCATACAGGAATTCGCACCACAGAATTGTAATGGAAGTAGGCGTGAAACAGACCAGTTCGATTTCTATAAAATGCCCAATACAGACTGGCCACAGTCTGATTATGAGCATAGCACGGCACGAACCGAAGACCAGTGCAGAGAGGCTTGCTTGGCTGATTGTTTTTGCGCAGTTACTATTTTCAATCGCGAAACTTGCTGGAAAAAGAAGCTCCCTCTTTCCAATGGAAGGATGGATCTTAGTGAGGATGGAACAGCTCTGATTAAGTTCAGGATAAACGACTCGACTTCAAAATCTATGGGAAATGGAAACAAGAATTCGACTCTGATTATCATCGGATCGGTGCTGTTGAGTAGCTCTGTATTTGTGAACTTGCTTCTACTCCTCATTACCTATTTAATTTATAGAAGCTTCCGATCTAGGGATTCTAAGTTGTCACGACCAGTCCAGATCAACCAAGCCACAGGTATGCAGACTTTCACTTATCAGGAGCTTCAAGAAGCAACAGATGAATTCAAAGAAGAACTAGGTAGGGGTGCTTTTGGAAAAGTGTACAAAGGTGTTCTCAGATCCGAGGATACAAACTTCGTGGCAGTAAAAGTGTTGGCGACAAGGACTGGAGAAAGCGAAAAGGAGTTTGAAAGAGAAGTGAGTGCAATAGGCCGAACTGACCACAAAAACTTAGTGCAGTTGCTTGGATACTGCAATGAAGGTCAACACCGACTACTGGTGTATGAATTCATGAGCAATGGCACTTTGGCAGATTTCCTATTTGGCGCTTCAAGGCCCAGCTGGTACAGAAGAATAGAAATTGCATGCGATGTTGCGCGGGGGCTCTCTTACTTGCACGACGATTGCACCAGGCATATAATCCACTGTGACATCAAGCCACAAAATATTCTTCTTGACGGCTCTCTCACTGCAAAAATATCAGACTTCGGATTAGCCAAGCTCTTGATGGTGAACCAAACACGAACCGTCACTGGAGTTAGAGGAACCAGAGGTTATTTAGCGCCAGAATGGTTCAGGAATATGCCTATTTCAAGCAAGGTAGACATTTACAGCTTCGGCATTTTGTTAGTAGAGCTCATCTGCTGCAGAAAGAACTACAAGCCGGAATCAGAAATTGAAGCTCAAATTGTGCTAGTTGACTGGGCATATGACTGCTACCACGACGGGAGCGTACTTAAGCTAGTGGAGAGCGATGAGGAGGCATTGAGTGACATAAAGAGGGTGGGAAGATTTGTGATGACAGCATTGTGGTGCATCCAGGAAGACCCGTCTTTGAGGCCAACCATGAAGAAAATCACTCAGATGTTGGAAGGAGCTGTTGAAGTCCCAGTACCTCCAGTTTCAAGCTCTTTTATCAATTCAGTATGATTTTGCTTATTAAGAAAACTATTATCGCTGTAATCATGAAAAGTACTCGTATTGTCTGTTAGTGTTATTATGCCGAATCAAACATTTTCATAATGTCCTCGCATGGATCCTGCTTAAATAAGCTAAATCATCAGTCAAGCTTAACATTCCCTCACATGTATCCAAGAGAAAATGGGTTGACGATTGTTGCAAAAGGGATTGCATGCGAGGCCGCATACATTAATTGAGATACTACGATGTTCGAGTGACCAAGTAACTATATATCAAATAATGCAGAATCAGTCGCCGAAAAGTTTAAAGTCACAGGCATTATTTTGTTGAATCACCTAGGAATTCTATGTGGATCATATCCCTGCATGTCATGGTAAAAACTAATGTGGCTCCATCAAAGCATTTTCATCGACGATTTTGCTTCACCAAAATTGCATTTGACACAGTGGAAGAGTATTTTAACTTGATCTAAGCAAAACGGACCTTATCTGCTAAATTAGATGATGAGAAGCATATGAAACTTGCCGATCTTCAGGTCGTGGATCGGTGATCTGGAATTCGAATTTCAACAGTTCTGCTGCTTTTTTATTCATACAGAAGGGACACTCACTTCCTCTTGGCAACCAACTTCTTCTAGACCAAGGAAATCCCAGTCCGCAAATCACGTAGTTGGAAGCATAATCAAACGATCTTTCTTCTCGATGCATCTGTTAAGAATTAGCGAGAAGCAACACAATGTAGACAATTTTTCTAAGCAATACGTATTCCTTTCCAAATGACCATTGGAGATCTTGTATAAACAAAGCAGCGAGCTACAGTCAAAGCCATTCCATAACGGGCCCAAACAGGACGGAACTGGAAAATACACCGAGACAAGACAATGGAAAGACCTCGGAGATCCAAATCTAACGATCGATCTGCACCAGCAACTTAATGGGTTCGATTACATGTTTGTCTTAGTCAACTATGGCGTCAGCTAACGCCTTCGCTATCTTTTCCATGCCATATTCTCAATTCGATGGAACGGAGGATGATTTGGTCAAGGGTCTTCCGTCTTTCGGTTGTTTCGCTTTGGAAAAGTCTGCTTGCGACAATTTCATAGAAGTAGATAACTGCCCCCGTTCATGCACCTGGCGAAGCAGAAATTTGCCAGAAAATTATGAGCTTGTTCCCTTTGCATGCATGCATGAGGCCATTCCATTTAATGCATATACTTTCCTCCTTGTCCAATGTATGCTTAATTTAAGAGCATGTGGCCCAATGTCATCTTCACGTGGTTAGGCCACGACTTGGTTCACTCTCCTTAAGATTTTTTATGATGCTACTTAGAAATAAAAATACTTCCCAAGGTGAATATTTGCTTATCACCGTCTTAATGATGTATGAGTTCAAATGATATCTGATGCAGTAGCGGGATGGGTGAGAGTTATTACACAACTTCGGGATTGAAAAAGCTCATCACCAAGGCCTACATGAAAACCACCAGCCAAGTATATAGTGCTTCTTTAGTTCACCTCAAGGAAGAATCCACCTTCGAAGGATACAAAGACGGGGTAATCCACTCTCCAAAGATATTTGCTCATAAAGAGGAAAATCTCAAAAATTCATACACTCAAAATTCATTGTTTTACATTTGAGAATTTGCCTTATTATATAGAGGGATAATTACATAGGAAATAGACTAAACATTAAACACAAGAAACTATCTAATTAATTAAAGACATAGGAATTAGAAAAGCACAATAATGACCTAGGATCTAGACAATGCTTTAAAACATCTAGAAACTTGAACTTTGGCTCTTTGAAAACTACAACACGCTTAAGACTAAAATTTGAACTTTGGCTCCTTGAAAACTACAATACACTTAAGACTTCTTAATGACACTTGACTGGATGCAAAGTCATTAAAATAGACTATAAATTCATTCGCCTCCTTGGGCAATCTAATGGACATCTTTGAAGATTACCAAACAACAAAGGAAATTGTCCAGAACAGCCTTCGATTGTTAGATAGTCTATTAGTAGTCTCGGATCAACAATAAACATGTGTGTCGATGTCTCAATAGCCGATCGACAACTATGAAATTGGCAACTTGTCCATTGAAGCGACAACTTTTCCACATAATTGACATCTTCCACTTGAATTGATGAAGCCCAATGCTCACACCTCAATCTCCCCAAGTTATTGAAGATCGGTCCTCAATTTTGTCATTGCTTCATGTCCTCAATTACTCCGCTAGGAGATTCCACTTCATACCCCAACCGAGCCGGTCATCTCAAATGCTTACTAGATTAGCAACGCCCTGGGCACTGGCTACCACTTGATATTCAATCAAAGTGGTCAGGTCTACGTTGTCACGCTAGGAATGAACGGTACTCAATATCGTCACCTCAAACACCATCCCCGCCTGCGGATTTTACAAAAGAGCGATCCTTGAATATGGCGGGGTCTTCAGGCAGTATGTCCACCCTAAGACAGCATATTCGAGTTCCAGCTGGGCAATGGGCTAGCCGATGGTCTCTTCCCCGGTCCCTTCAAATATATGCATGAGGATCACACGAGATACCGGTCCCGGAGTTTGTGGATTCAACAACTACTGTACTCATGGAGACGATCAGATTCAGAGGCCCTGATGCCACTGCGCACTCGGATATACTACGTTAGATTCGATGAACGAGATTAACGGATGCAGACAAGACTTCGTATCATAGAGTTGTGATGGAAGTAGGCCTAAAAAGGACCAGTTTGCTTTGCGTGACATGCTCAATACACACTGGCCACGATATGATTACGAGCTTAGTGCTTCACAAACCGAGGACTGGTGCTGAGAGGCTTGCTTGGCTAATTGTTTTTGTGCAGTCACTGTTTTTCAAGATGGAAATTGCTGGAAAAAGAAGAAACCTTTTTTCAATGGTAGGATGGATCCGTGCGGGTGGAAAAGCTCTGATCAAGGTCAGGATAGATAACTCGACTTTGACATCTCCAGGAAACGGCCAGAAGAAGAACAAGAACTCAACTCTAGTAATCATCGAATCAGTGTTGTTGAGTAGTTCTATGTTTTTGAACTTGCTTTTACTCCTCTTTAGCTATTTAATTTATAAAAGCTTCCAATCTAGAGGTTCTAAATTTTCACGACCAGTCCAGATCAACCAAGCCACAGGCATGCCAACTTTCACCTATCAGGTGCTTCAAGAAGCAACAGATAAATTCAAAGAAGAACTAGGCAGGGGTACTTTTGGAACAGTGTACAAAAGTGTTCAAGGCCTAGCTGGTGCAAAAGAATAGAAATCGCTTGTGGTGTTGCAAGGGGCCTCTCTTACTTGCATGAGGATTGCATCAGGCATATAATCCACTGCAACAAGCCACAAAATATTCTTCTTGATGGCTCTCTCGCTGCAAAAATATCAGACTTCAGATTAGCTAAGCTCTTGATGGCAAACCAAACATGAATCGCCACTGGCGTCAGATGAACCAAAGGTTATTTATCGCCTGAATGGTTTGGGAATATGACTATTTCTGCCAAAGTAGATGTTTACAGCTTCGGCATTTTTTGCTTGAGCTCATCTGCTGCAAAAAGAACTATAAGCCGAAAGCCAAAAGTGAAGTTTAAGTGTATTGATCGACTAGGTGTACGACTACTACCTTAACAGGAATCTACATGTGCTAGCGGAGAGTGACAAGGAGGCATCAAGCGATATAAAGATGGTGAGAAGATTTTTGATGACGGCACTGTGGTGCATCCAGGAAGACCCGGCTTTGAGGCCAACCGTGAAGAAAATCACTCAGATGCTGGAAGGAGTTGTTGAAGTCTCAGTCCCTCCAGATCCAAGCTCTTTTATTAGTTCCACATGATTTTGATTATTTAGACAGCTGGTGTCTGTGATAATGAAAAGTATCTGTATAGTCTCTTAGTGCTCCTATGCCAGAATAGACATTGTCATTATATGTTCACATAAATCCAGCTTAAATAAGCTAAATCTTCCCAAAGTTTGAAATTCATTTGCATGTTGGCAATTGTTGGCAAAATTGTTTTAAATCTCTTAGGAATTCTTCGTGAATCATATTCCATTATGTCGCAGGTAAAACTAATGTGACCCCCACAATGCATTTCCATCAACCGTTTTGCTTCATCAAAATTGCATTGGATGCAGTAAAAGAGTATCTTAACCTCATCGAAGCAAAACAGATCTTATCTGCTCAATATGAATGGTGAGAAACCATATGAAACTTGCTGATCCTCAAGTCGAGGATCAGTACCCTGAACTCCTAATTTCAAAAGGTCTGCTGCTTTTCTATTCACTCAGATGGGACTTTCACTTCCTTTTGGCAACCAACTTCATATAGACCAAAGAAATCAGAGTCCGCAAATCACGTGGTTGGAAGCATAATCAAACGAACTTTCTTCTCGATTGATCTGTTGAGAAATTGCGCGAAGTGACAAAAGAAAGACAATACTCTAGGCATACATATACCTTTCTAAATGATCATTGGAGATCTTGTATAAGCCACTCAGCAAGCTACTGTTAATGCCATTGGACAATGGGTCCAAACTGGAGGAAACCGAAAAATATACCAAGACAATGGAAAGACCCAGAAGATCCAAATCCAGCATCGATTTGCATCAGAAAATTGAAAGGTTCGATTTCACAGTTGTTTTTGTCAGCCATGGGGTCTGCCGGCTCGTTTGCTGTCGTTCTAATGTCATTTTTCTTCAACAAAACGTACGATATTTGGGTCAAGGTCTTCGTCTTTTGTTTGTTTCACTTTGGAATGGTCTGCTTGCGCCAATTTTATAGAAGTAGATGAATGCCCTTAATGCACCAGGTGAAGCAAAATTATTTTTATTCGGATATGATAAAAATTTTAAGAGGAAGGGAGATTACTCCATGTCAAAGCTAGGGCATAACACGGGTTTAGAAAGTTTTATCATGGATTTACAGATCGCCTAGCAAAGGGGACTGTCGGTAGCGGGATTTCAACCCCAGCATGCTGCGCAAAGGGTTCAAATCTTACTAGCGGCGAAGTAGAAATTTATTGCACATAAACACCTTAAAAAAATGAGGCGTCTATTGTTACTTTAAAAAAATTCCCAAGGTGGAAAAACGAGGGGAGGAAAATGATGTTGAAAGCTTCAATTTTCTCGCCAGTCTGAACTCCCATGATGTAGCAAATACCACAATCCCCTTAATTGCGATGAAATGTCGGGAGAAGCATGACGGTTAGTTGCTAAGGGTTAACAAATTAAATCCCTAATTTTATGAAAATGTTTCAAAAATTATAATAGGGAAAAATTTTAGTGTCAATGGTGAGGGCCCAAGCAAGAGTCATGTCTATCCACCTAATTCATGCGTAAATCAAGCTCCATTCAAGTTCATCCATCTCTAACCTACATCACCTTGACGGCCTAAGCCGTATACAGTCCGTTTACCGAGCATATTGAAATTTAAAGTTGAGTATATTAGCTTTCCTCGCTCCAACAGGTGTCCATAAGACTTTTATTAAGTTATTGACTTGATACCTCATTGATCCTCGATAAGCTCTAAATGCTCTATATTTTTATGGTATTAGTGTACTACATGTCCTAAAACCTATTATACAAGTCCAATCGAATTCTTAAACTTTCAAAAAGTGAAATCTTGCTTAAAATTTTTCAAATTGGTTTATTCAAGTTTCTCTATTTAAGTTCATTCCATTTAGCTATCACGAAAAGCTGATACAACTTTTTTTTACCATTTTTTTAAGAAAGAAGTGTCGATGAAGTTGCTACATTGACATTAAAAAAAGAATCGAAAAAAAAAAAGAAGAAAGAAATTGATTTCAAGATTTTATAAAAATAAAAAGTTGAAATAAAAATTGGAAAAAAAGGAGGAGGAGAAGGAGGAGAAGGAGGAGAAGTTCGAAGAATCAAACATAAGACAAGCTCAGAAGGATAGCGGTAGTTCCAGTAAAGGTGGTGACGGCCTGGTGGCCACCCATGCATCGGCGAGGGGCCGACATCCCTCGCCAGGCTTAGGTAAGCTAGTGCGACCCTTGCTACCACCTTCACATGCTTTCAAAAAAAAAAGACAAAAATAAAGTAAGCGTGTGTGAGACAAGGCAGCCAGGCAAGGTGGCATCCCTTGTCACTTGCCTACACAAGGACCTTGCCATTGGCTACTCTCGCTCCTCCCACAATTACGGCCGCGACCCTTGGTCAGATCTACGACAAGAGGATGACCCTTGCACAGATTTGAGACGATGACCGTAGCCCACATTGTCAAAGAAGATTGAAGAAGGAAGCAGTGTTCGGCCGCGAGGTGGTGGATCTCTCGTGAATAGCGGATTTGAGTGAGGATAGAGATCTCGTTGCCATTGGAACTTGGGAACCAGCACCAGCTACGGCTATAAAAAGTAGACAAATGCAAAAATCGATGGAGACAATTCTCGAGAATGATTTTCTCTTTAATTTTTTTTTTATTTCATTAAAGTTTTGAAAAGAATTGATTATATTTTAATTGCAACATACAACATTTAGCTTTCAATAACTTTTAATAGTTTTAGGGAAAATTCCAAAGAAATGTTTGAAATACTCTTATTTTTTTCAAATAGAGACATAAAGTGGATCTTGTTTTAAATAAGGGTATTAGGTGTCATTACTTTCTCAAATAAGAATTTGAAGTGGTTATAACTGTTTAAAATAAGGGCATAACCTTGTCGACTCATTGGCAAAATAATCCGGTCGATCATGGGCTAAATTTTAGTTAAATTAGATTTAAAAAAAAAAAAACAAAGAACAAAAATGCCCCCCTCCCATTGCCGATGGGGTGGCAGCAATGGCCAACGACCATAGACTAGATCTAGGTGAGGGTCACTGGCCCTTGCACAAGTTTGGTAGCCCTCGTGCAAGTCCGGTTGGCGAGGGTCACTAGCCCTTGCCAAGTCACTAGCTACTCTATTGGCCATTGTGGCTGCCCCCATCAATGATGAGGCAATGGCCATAGGCGAAGGGCCTATGTGTTTCTTTTTCTTTGTTCTTTTTTCAAGTTTTAGTTTTTTTTAAGGAAAGAAAAAAAGGAAAAAAAATTAAAATATGAAAATGCCCTTAAGTAGTCAGTGAGGTCAAATCCTTTTTTAAAATTGATATGATCACTTCAGATCTTTATTTGAAACAATATTTACTTTGAGCTTTTATTTGAAAAAATAATAATACTTTGAACCCTAATTTAAAACAAAGTCCACTCCAAGCTTTTATTTACCTAACATGACATCCACATCATCGCCTCGCTCTTTGAACAACAATGAAAAACACATGCAACTTTTTCTTAACCAAATTGAACAGAATAAACATAGCCATTTGATATATGCAGAATTATGTTTATCCATAGTTGATGTAGCCATTCTTCTCCAAGCTTCACGAGGCTCGTTGCAGTCCGAAGCATCAGATCACCACACCGCCATGGGTCACATCCGCTGAGCGCATCCTCGGTGCGGGACAGCACAACAATTCTCCACCTACATCGAACAAGAAAAATATTTAAATAAAAAATAAAAAATCTCCACCTAACATACATACGCCCATTGAAACATTCAATTTCCTCCTCGTGATTGTTAGGGAAATCCCTTATGATGTTTTGAAGATGACAAAATAAATCAAAGGCTACTAACATGTTTGATGGTTGAGTAATAGACCATGCAGATGATAGAACATGTAAAGGATTTTATCAAAGTCAGAAGACGGCCAGAAGACTGAACGTAACATATGTCCAGAGTATATTTTGAAGATTTCCAGACTTCTGTGTCAAAGTCTGAAGACTGTGTCAAAGTCTGAAGACTGTCAGACTCAAGACTCATATTGTAAAGTCTCAAGACCCAGATTGTAAAGTCTCAAGACTCATATCGTAAAGTCTAAAGACTCAGACTTTACATCCAGATTACGATGAATCGTAACTCAAGCCCAATCATATAACGGCTAGTGATCTGGTTTGGATTCCACATCAAGATTGATTTGATTGAAGACAAGAACTTTATATACGAAGAAGCTTTACTTATGGAAACCAAGATTTCGTTTGTATGGGCGATCGGAATCAATTTGGGATTCTACCTTTGTCACTCAACGGCTACTAAATCTTCTAAGATACAGAGCTGTCCAATGGGTATATTGGAAGACGATTCTCCGGGATACTGTCCAACGGGTAGTTTGGAAGTGGAGGAGTATTTAAGGAGATCATGGACCGATGAGCAAGTAAGAGACGGAGCGTAGAATTTATAATTCCAAAGTCTAAGCGAATTTAGATTATATACTTGTCTCTTGAGAGCTTAAACGTTTGTAATCGTGAGAGAAATACCAAGAGAGTGACTTAGTGAGATAGTGTGATCTACTACTAAGTGTTTGCACTCGGAGTTGTAATCTCTTGTTGATTGCATAGTGGAATCCAGCCAAGAAGGCTGTTATCGTGGGAGAGTGGACGTAGGCTTGGATTAAGCCGAACCACTATAATTTCTGTGTTCTTATTCTCTTCCCTAACTCCTTTATTTTGTTCATACTAGCACTCTCAATTGGTATCAGAGCCAAGTGCTCGGTTTATAAAAGTGTTTTTACTTTTGAGCTAAAGATCTTTTATGGCTAGTATGTTGGCACCAGGACTTATGGAAGGGCAAAGCAACACAAGGCCACCATATTTTGATGGAAAGGAATATGACGTATGGAAGAACAAAATGAAAGCATTCCTAAGATCCAGAGATCTCTTACAATGGGATGTTGTGGAAAGAGGAATCAACCCCATCGCTCCTATGTCTCGGATGGAGATGTCCAAAAGAGAAGCGCTTGATGCGAAAGCAATTTATTCTTTATATTGCGCTTTGTCTCTTACTGAATATAACAGAATCTCTTCATGTGAAACAGCAAAAGAAGTTTGGGATAAACTTCATGTTACATATGAAGGGACCGATCGTGTAAAAGAGACAAAAGTAAACTTCTTACTTGGCCAATATGAATCCTTCAAGATGAAGCAAGGAGAATCAATTGGAGATATGTTTAGCCGTTTTACAGAAATTGTAAATGGTTTAGCATATCAAGGTCAGCAAATTTCTACCCCGATGAAGGTCAACAAACTCTTGCGAGGTCTCTCAAAAGATTGGAACCATGTCAAGACCTCAATCCGGGAGACTCAAAGGATTATGCCACTCTCCGTTGATGAATTGATTGGCACTCTTCAATCCTATGAAGTGGAACAACTTAACGATGAAGATCCCGAAGGTAAGAAGTCCATTGCTTTAATATCTAATGATGTTTTTGATGAAACAGACTCAGAAAATGACATGGACGACAAAGAACTTGCCTTTATGGTCAAGAAATTCAAAAAGCTGAGTAGAAAAGGAAGGAACTTCAGTGGAAGAAGTCAATACAAGCATAATGGCCAGAAAAGAATCATGAAAGAAGATGATGAGCAAAGAAATCTATGCTTGATGGCACATTCAGAATCTGAGTCTAACTCAGACAGAGACTCAGAATCAGAGTCTGATTCAGAACCAGACTCAGAATCTAATGAGGAAATCAAGGGGGAGAAAGTAAATCCAAAAGAAAAGGAAAAGAATCTTGATCATCTCAAAAAGGCAACAAATTGAGGGGGAGCATTGATCAATTATGGAAAAATCTTTTTGGATTGATTATGATCTTATTATGGATGGAAGGAAAGGTAAATGTGTCAGAATTTATTCTAAAAAATCCGGTTAGTACATCTTTTATTACCTTTTGTCATTAAACAAATCTCTTATTGATATTATTATGACAAAAAAGGTACGTGCATTTTATGATGCATCCGTGATTTTTATTGGATATTTACTGATATGATCGAAGTGAGCTATATTGCATATCTTTAATATTCGATAAAAGCTTATTTGTGGAAATTGTGATTCATGCAAGATATTTGTTATCATTCTCTACGTGAATCCATTACTATCGCTTTTTGATTATGACAAAAAGGGGGAGAAGATATGAATATGCATATGTGCTGATTGGTTGATATTATCTATGGCATAATATTGAGCTGCGATTATTTTTCTATATATTCTTATGCTCAATTTATTTGCTATCTTCTGATATCCTTTGATTTAAAAGTATGTTTACAAATCTGCATATTCAGAGATTGTTTTGTCATCATCAAAAAGGGGGAGATTGTTAGGGAAATCCCTTATGATGTTTTGAAGATGACAAAATAAATCAAAGGCTACTAACATGTTTGATGGTTGAGTAATAGACCATGCAGATGATAGAACATGCAAAGGATTTTATCAAAGTCAGAAGACGGCCAGAAGACTGAACGTAACATATGTCCAGAGTATATTTTGAAGATTTCCAGACTTCTGTGTCAAAGTCTGAAGACTGTGTCAAAGTCTGAAGACTGTGTCAAAGTCTGAAGACTGTCAGACTCAAGACTCATATTGTAAAGTCTCAAGACCCAGATTGTAAAGTCTCAAGACTCATATCGTAAAGTCTAAAGACTCAGACTTTACATCCAGATTACGATGAATCGTAACTCAAGCCCAATCATATAACGGCTAGTGATCTGGTTTGGATTCCACATCAAGATTGATTTGATTGAAGACAAGAACTTTATATACGAAGAAGCTTTACTTATGGAAACCAAGATTTCGTTTGTATGGGCGATCGGAATCAATTTGGGATTCTACCTTTGTCACTCAACGGCTACTAAATCTTCTAAGATACAGAGCTGTCCAATGGGTATATTGGAAGACGATTCTCCGGGATACTGTCCAACGGGTAGTTTGGAAGTGGAGGAGTATTTAAGGAGATCATGGACCGATGAACAAGTAAGAGACGGAGCGTAGAATTTATAATTCCAAAGTCTAAGCGAATTTAGATTATATACTTGTCTCTTGAGAGCTTAAACGTTTGTAATCGTGAGAGAAATACCAAGAGAGTGACTTAGTGAGATAGTGTGATCTACTACTAAGTGTTTGCACTCGGAGTTGTAATCTCTTGTTGATTGCATAGTGGAATCCAGCCAAGAAGGCTGTTATCGTGGGAGAGTGGACGTAGGCTTGGATTAAGCCGAACCACTATAATTTCTGTGTTCTTATTCTCTTCCCTAACTCCTTTATTTTGTCCATACTAGCACTCTCAGTGATAACCTGTAATCGCGTTGATTCTTGTGTTTTGGTCAAAATAACATTCCACTCCCAAAATCTCCTCCTCTAAACCTAAAAGATGTCTCGGTAAAAGTCTTCCAAAATCGTCTGTTTTTCCTTGGGAAAGACTTGTCTCACCCTAAATTTGATAAGTTTTGCGCTGCCGGCCCAGGGGAATATCACAAGGCACACCTACTCCAATCGTGTTTCCGTGCACGGCACTTTTCGGCAATATTATATAACTTGTTGGTCCAACTTCCAACTGACCGACGGCAATTTACAGATAATGTTGGCAACTTTGCCAATGTTAACTGCAAAGAGTACATTATCACCTTTCTTACGAATTTATCGCACAGAATAAAAGCTTAGCGGTGAAATTAATGACTTGTCGAGATCAATTTATAAGATAATTAGTTACCAGCGAAGTAAGGAACTTACCAACATTAAGCAGAACATATTTTTCCACTCAAAATAAAAACTTAGCAGTGAAATTGGTAATTTAAGAAATTTAACTAATAAATTACCAACTTGGGTCTCGCTACGAGTTGGTAAGTTGATTACAAAGCGAGGAATTTACCATTGGAAATATAAAACCTTGGTTATTAACTTGCTATGGAAATGAGTAACTCACAAGCGTAGGCCCGCTTTTAGCATAGCAAGTTGCTAAAAATTTGAGAGATCTGCTAACAACAAATTCAATCTTAAATTGTAAACCTCCACCATAAAAGTTAGTAAGTACAAGTGAAATTAGCAATATGTCTGCGCTCTCTTAGGGTAGTAAGTATCCCATGAAGTATGAAGTTTATGAAGTTTATTAAAGGTCTTACTCAATGAAAAGTTTATTAACTTATTTAGGAGGTTGTCGTTGTCTTTGGAGATTACCAGCACAGTTAAGGACTCTGAAAATAGTAATTTACGAACTTAAGCTTGATTTCATCTAGATGGTAAGATCATTATTTCGTTGGTTAGTTACTAATTAATTGCAGGGGCCCAATTGGAAAGCTCTAAAAATCTATATTGTATTTTGTTGATAATTTACCGGTCAATAAAGGTTCACTTAAACATCCACCGGTGGATATTATAATTGAGAAAGGTACCTTTTTTTTTCGTAAACTATGAATTATTTCGACTAGAGAAAGAACGCTACCAATCAACTTTTACATATGGAGAAAAATAATTTAATTAAACAATAAATACAAGAAAAAATAAATATCGATGATGATACGAAAAAGTAACTTCTTCTTTTTTAAATTTGATAAATGTATAATAAAACTAATAAGGCATATTAAGAGAAAAAAAAAACACAATTAAGTAAAAAGGAAAATGCCTCAATGACAATAAAGTTGACCAAGCTCCTCCTAATAAGATAAAACTTTAGGTGGTCCTTACTGATTCACGCATGATTCCAAATCATTATTTACGAGAGAGAGAGAGAGAGAGAGAGAGAGAGAGAGAGGAATTCGAATTCTATAAGCAGCGCAGGTCTTCATCCTTGAGGCTGCAGTAACTCAAGTTTCCATCTCATATAGCTTCAGTGATGCTCGGAATCCTTCTGCTGCTTGTTACGCTTCCACTTTCTGCCAAGGCTCAGGCCAACGGCAACCTCACCTTGGGCTCCTCGCTAACAGCGGATGACCGCAACTCTTCCTGGCTGTCGCCGTCGGGCGAGTTCGCTTTCGGGTTCCTGCAAATGGGACAAGGAGTTCATTTGCTGGCGATATGGTTCGAGAAGATAGAGGAGAAGACCATCGTCTGGTCGGCTAATGGCGATAATTTAGCGCCAGAAGGTTCGAAGATCCAGTTGACCGCCGATGGCCAACTGATGCTCACCGGCCCAAATGGAACAGAATTGTGGTCTCCTAGCCCGACCGTCGCTGGTGTAGCGTATGCGGCCATGCTCGACACGGGGAACTTTGTCCTAGTTAGCCAGAACTATGTGAACTTGTGGGAGACATTCAGCCAACCGACCGACACGATGCTGCCTACGCAACAGTTAGTTCAAGGGACTAAAGTTAACGCTCGCTACTCCGAAATGAATTACTCCACCGGGAGATTCCACTTCATGCTGGGAGACGATGGAAATCTCGCATTCTATGCCTCTCCTAACCCATGGGATGCCTCAGATACTTACTGGGTTAGCAACACCGTAGGCAGCGGCTTTGGATTGATATTCAATCAAAGTGGTCAGGTCTACCTCACGGCTAGGAATGGAACAGTGCTCAAACTCATCACCACAGGCACAATCCCGACCAGCGGATATTACCAAAGAGCGATCCTTGAATATGACGGGGTCTTCAGGCAATATGTATACCCTAAGACGGCAAGTTCAAGTTCTGGCCGGGCAATAGGCTGGTCAGTGGTCTCTTCCCCGGTCCCTTCAAATATATGCACGAGCATCACGCAAAATATCGGTTCTGGAGCTTGTGGCTTCAACAGCTACTGTTCTCTTGGAGACGATCAGAAGCCCCGATGCCTCTGTCCGCCTGGATATACTCAGTTAGATTCAACAAACGAGATGAGTGGATGCAAACAGGACTTCGTACCCCAAAGTTGTGATGAAAGTAGGCCGGAAACAGACCAGTTCACTTTCCAGGACATGCTCAATACAAACTGGCCACTAGCTGATTACAATCGCAGCACGGGACAAACTGAGGACAGTTGTAGAGAGGCTTGCTTGGCTGATTGTTTTTGCGCAGTTGCTATTTTCGGCGGCGGAACTTGCTGGAAAAAGAAGATCCCTCTTTCCAATGGAAGGATGGATCCTAGTGAGGTTGGAAAAGCTCTGATCAAGGTCAGGATAAATAACTCGACTTCAATAAATACAGGTAACGGAAATAAGAATTCAACTCTGATTATCATCGGATCGGTGCTGTTGAGTAGCTCCGTGTTTGTGAACTTAGTTCTACTCCTTGTTACCTATTTAATTTATAGAAGCTCCCGATCTAGGGATTATAAGTTGTCACGACCAGTCCAAATCAACCAGGTTCCAGGCATGCGCACTTTCACTCTTCAGGAACTTCAAGAAGCAACAGATGGATTCAAAGAAGAACTGGGTAGGGGTGCTTTTGGAGTAGTGTACAAAGGTGTTCTTGGATCCAAGGATACAAACTTTATGGCAGTAAAAGTGTTGGTGACATGGACGGGAGAAAGTGAAAAGGAGTTCGAAAGAGAAGTTAGTGCAATTAGCCAAACTAACCACAAGAACTTAGTGCAGTTGCTTGGATTCTGCAATGAAGGTCAACACCGGCTACTGGTGTATGAATTCATGAGCAACGGCACTTTGGCGGATTTTCTATTTGGCACTTCAAGGCCCAGTTGGTTCAAAAGAATAGAAATTGCCTGTGGTGTTGCGCAGGGGCTCTCTTACTTGCATGATGATTGCACAAGGCATATAATCCACTGCGACATCAAGCCACAAAATATTCTTCTTGATGGTTCTCTTGCTGCAAAAATATCAGACTTCGGATTAGCTAAGCTCTTGATGGCAAACCAAACACGAACCACCACTGGAGTCAGAGGAACCAGAGGTTATTTAGCGCTAGAATGGTTCAGGAATATGCCTATTTCTAGCAAGGTAGACGTTTACAGCTTTGGCATTTTGTTGGTAGAGCTCATCTGCTGTAGAAAGAACTTTGAGCCGGAAGCGGAAATTGAAGCTCAAATTGTGCTAGTCGACTGGGCATATGACTGCTACCACGACGGGAGCATACTTAAGCTAGTGGAGAGCGACGAGGAGGCATCGAGTGACATAAAGAGGGTGAAAAGATTTGTGATGATAGCATTGTGGTGCATCCAAGAAGACCCTGTGTTGAGGCCAACCATGAAAAAAATCACTCAAATGTTGGAGGGAGCTGTTGAAGTCCCAATACCTCCAGTTCCAAGCTCTTTTATCAATTCAATGTGATTTTGCTTATTCAAACAACTGCTGTCTGTAATCTTGAATTGTATTCTCCTTAGGATTTTTGATTATGCAAATTAGAAACAAAAATAATACCCAAGGTCAAAAAACGAGGTGAGGAAAATGATATCGAAGGCTTCAATGTTCTCACCAATTTGAACATGTAGCAAAAATCGCAGTCCCCTTAATTATGATGATATGCAGTGAATAGCATAACTGTTACTTGCTAAGGATTAGCAAATTAAATCCCTAATTTTATTAAATGTTTTGAAAATTCTAATAAGTGAAAATTTAAGTGTCAACAATGAGTTCCCAAGCGGAAGCTGTGTCTATCTAGCCCAACCGGTGAGTAAAGTAAGCTCCATTCAAGTTCATCCATCTCTTACCTTCATCATCTTGATGTCCTAAAAAAAATCCGGTTTTGTTCCATTTTATGTACCGAGCATCAAATTGAGGTTTAAAGTCGAGTATGTTAGCTTTCCCACCCCGATAGACATCCATAAGATTTTGATTAAGTTATTGATTTGACACTTCATTAGTCCTTTATTAGCTCTAAATGCTCTATATTTTAATGGAATAAGTGTGCTAAAAATCCTAAAACTTATTAAGAAAGAGCAATCGAGTAATAAAACTTTCGAAAAAAAAAACAAATCTTAATATTTGTTAAATTGTCTTAATGAAACTACTCTGTTAACTTTATTCAATTTGGCTAATGGAAAAAAGCTAACATGGCTTTATTTTTTAATCATTTTGTGAAGAAAGGGGTGTTGATAAGGTTGTTGCATCGGCCATTTTGGAAAAATAAAAAATAAATTAAAGGGAAAATTGATTTTAAGATGTTTAGAAAAATAAAAATCTGAAAAAATGGGGAAAAAAAGAAGAGAGGAAGATCAAACATAGGAGAAGCTGAGAAGGGCGGTGATTGTTCTAGTGAATATGATGGCGGCTTGGCGGCCACCGACGCACTGGCATGGGGCAAGCATTGCTCGTCGTACTTGTTGATGAGGATTGTTGAAATATAATACATGGAAACGATAAAATCTTGTAATTTATGTCAACACACAAACTCAAAAGAGATACACGAAAAATAATAAAAACATAAAAGATTTACGTGATTCAGTTCAAGAATCGATACCTACATAAAAACTTCAACGTTCATCTTTGGTCCACGTACGTAAATCATCTCTGGTTTATGTACATAAGTCTTCACATTCCTTTTCAAGGCTTTGCGTGGCTTGAAAAGCTTATGGCTCCTCTCACCACCGGCGTAGACGTACAGGTTGCACGTTCCTTTTAGCTTTCATATTATGTGCCCAAAGTCAAGATTTTGACTTTGGCCCCATGTCTCGTTCCTTGTTTAAAAGAGGATTTGTACACTGCAGGGGAAGAAAACCTTCCTTTTTCTTCCTTTTTATTTTTATTTTCCTCTTAACGATAATTAGATAAGATAAAATACTGTGACCTTTTTTTGTCTTGTAGCTACACATTATATCTTCCTTACGTATTTGCACGTCCCAAAGAATAAATCTAAGAAGGAAATTGTTTCTTCTTTCTTCATTCAATTTCTAATCCTCAGAAAAAAATATTTATCAACAAATTCGAATTCAAATTTAAATTCGAGACATTAATTTAATAAAGACCTTACCACCAACTACCCTTACTCCTCTAGCAATGAGTGCCGCAACACTCACTTAGATCTACAGCCAAAGGACAGCCCCCACCCAAATTTGAGGCGATGGTCACGTCCCAAGACGTGAGGTAGTGGACCGTGAGGTAGTGGACTTCTGGTGACTAGTGGGTACCGGCGAGAATGGAGATCTCGTTGCCATGGAAGCTTAAGAACCAGCGCTAGTATGGTCGTGAAACGGAGTAGCCAGATGCAAAAATTGTTGGGAGATGAATGTGCTTCTCAATAATGATTATCTATATATTAATTACAACATAGAATATTTGGCTTTTAATATCTTTTAATATTGTTTTCTTTCCTTAAAATAGATGATGTGGTAACCACGTCAAGGCCTTTGTTTTTTAACAATGAAAAACCATATTAGTTTTTTCTACTAGCCATATTGGACAGAGAAAGACTTGATTGCATCTTTTGGACAAGTTTAGGACTTGATTGTATTCTTTTAAAATTTGAGTACTCAATTGCTATTTTATCACAAAATTTAGAACTTCTAGTGCATTTATCTTTATTTTTATTAACTCATGTAAGCAAATTTTCAGAGAGTATGTGCAGAAGAATGTTTATTCATCATCAATGAATGTAACCATTCGTCTCCGTGCTGCACAAGATTCATTGCAGTCTAAACATTAGACCATTGCAACACCTCGGATCACATCCATTGAGCTCATGCTTGACCCGGGACTCCACAGCAAATTTCCACGTAAGTTCGAGCATCTGCGGTCATGATTGAAACATTCAATTTCCAGGAAGTGGCTGGGGGTCTGCATTCTTCTCCATCATTTTCAACTCATAAAGTCTCCTCTAAACCTAAAAAGATGTTTTGGTCAAAGTCTACTAACTCTTGTCTGTTTCTCCTTGGGAAATTTCTGGGTCCCCAAGCCTACTTGCCTTGTCTAAATTTAATAAGTTTTGCGCTGCCGGCCAACGGGTAAATTACGAAAAACGCCTCCTTCAGTCATGTTTCCGTGCACGGCACTTTTCTAATATGATTAAAAATTATAAATCTTGTCAATATTATCATGTAATTTGTTGCTCCAAGTTCTAATCAATAGGAAATTATCCAAAAAAATCCTAAGCCTATTATATTTTTATCAATTTAGTTATAAACTTTTCAATTTTACTAATTGAGTCATAAATCTTTTCACTTTTAGCCAATTGAGTTCATCCGACCAGTTTTGATCGAAATGACATGGATAAAATCTATTAATTTTTAAATATTTTTTTGAAATTTAAATTTTTTAATGTTCTCTTCTTTTCTTTTCTTTTCTTTTTTCCTCTCTCTCTCTTGTCTTCCTCTCTATCAGTCACCCAGCCTTTGGCAACTGGCCAAAGGTTGCAACCAATGAGGGTTAGCCTCGCTGGCCTTAAGCGAGGTCGACCTCACCTAGAATTGGTGAGAGGTGACCTCACTGGCCTCATGTGAGGTCGCCCTCGCCAGTTCCTAGTGACGATTACCTAGTGAGCCTTGAGTGAGGCTCGCCCTCGCTGAATCTAGCAAGGTGAGCCTTGTTCATAGCTAGTGAGGCCAACCCTTGTGTGCTTCGAGTGGGGGCGAGGGTCCCCTTTGCCAAATCCTAGTGAGGGATGACCTCACAGTCCTTGGGCAAGGCTCGCCCTCATCGGATCTGGCAAGGGCAAGCCTCGCTTGCAGCTAGCAAGGCCGACCCTCACGTGCTTCGAGTGAAAGCAAGGGTCACCCTTGCCGGTCACGAGCGAGGCTCACCCTTGCCAGACCCCAATGAGGGGGACCTCGTGTAAGGCCAGGGAGGCCGCCTGTTGCTAGTTCCCAGCAAGGGTGACCTTGCCTAAGGTCAGTAAGGTCAACCCTTGCAAATCACAACCTCTGGCTAGTTGTTGGAGGCTGGGCATCTAACAGAGAGGAAGGAGAGAGAGGGAGAGGGAAAAAAAAAAAGACAAGAAATTTTTTTAAAAATTTAGAAAATATATATAAGAATAATTAATTTTGTTCACATTAGCATCGGTCATGTCATGTAAGACAGCCGGTATCTATGTTAGCAAATTCCAGCCAAAATTGGCCAGATGAACTCAATTGACAAAAAGTGAAAATTTTTATGACTTTATTGACAAAATTGAAAGGTTTAGGATTAAATTAGCAAAAGTGTAATAAATTTAGAACTTTTTGGACAATTTGCCGTCCAACCAATTGATGGTAATTTATAGACAATGTTAGCAATTTACCAACATTAAATGCATGAATAAATTATCAATTTTCTTAGGAATTTATCACCAAAAAAAAAAAAAACTTAGCAATGAACTTAATAACTTCACCGGTGAAATCAATAGCTTACCAACATAGATCAACTGATAAGATGATAAGTTACCAATGGATTAAGGTACTTACCAACTTCAAGTAGAAAGTAACTTATCACTCAAGATAAAAAAAACCTTAGCAGTGAAAATCGTAATTTATGAGTGAAATTGACAAATTACTAACGTGGGTCTCTCTACATATTAGTAAGTTACTAACAAAGTAAGGAGTTTGCTATTGGAAATAAAACCTCCGTTAGTAACTTACTATGGAAATAACTAACTTACCAATGTAGACCCGCTTTTAGTAAGTTCTTGATGACGAATCAAACACGAACCACCACTGGAGACAGAGGAACCAGAGGTTATTTAGCGCCAGAATGGTTCGGGAATATGCCTATTTCTAGCAAAGTAGATGTTTACAGCTTTGGCATTTTGTTGGTAGAGCTCATCTGCTGCAGAAAGAACTACAAGCCGGAAGCATAAATTGAAGCTCAAATTGTGCTAGTTGACCGAGCGTATGATTGCTACCACAACGGGAGCGTACTTAAGCTAGTAGAGAGAGATGAGGAGGCATTGAGCGACATGAAGAGAGTGAGAAGATTTGTGATGACAGCATTGTAATGCATCCAGGAAGACCTGGCTTTGAGGCCAAACACGAAGAAAAATCACTCAGATGTTGGAAGGAGCTGTTGAAGGAGCTGTTGAAGTCCCACTCCATCCAAGCTCTTTTATCAGTTCAATATGATTTTGTTTATTCAGACAACTGGTATCTGTAATAGCAATTGTATGTGTTTGGGCTGTAAGTGCTACTAGGCCAGAATAAACTTTTCCATAATATTTTCAAATGGATCCAGCTTAAATAAGCTAAATCGTCCTGAAGTATAACACTACCTCGCACGTACCCAAGAAAGGGTTGACGATTGTTGGCGAAAGGGATTGCAGGCAAGCCAGTATGCAATCATGAAAAAGAGACGACTTAAATTGTTGAGTGATCAAGTAACTACACCGACTGCTGCAGTGTTGGTCACTGAAAAATGTTAAGTCGTAGGCATTATTTTTTTGTGAATCTCTTGGGAATTCTTCGTGGATCATATCCTGAATGTCACAGGAAAACTAATGTGGCTCCATAGCATTTTCATCGACAAGTTTCCTTCGTCAAAATTGCACTCCACGCAATAGAAGAGTAGCTTGACCTGATCTAAGCAAAATAGAACCTTATCTGCTAAATTAGACTGACGAGAACCATACAAAACTTGAAATCCTCAAGCCGTGGATCGGTTCCCTGAAATCCCAATTTCAGCAGTTCTGCTGCTTTTCTATTCATACAGAAAGGACTCTCACTTCCTCCAGCTAACTAACTTCTTGTAGACCAAAGAAATAGCAGTCTGCAACTCATGCAGTCTGAAGCACTCAAACGAACTTTTCTTCTTGATTAATCCATTGAAAAATTGCGGGAAGTGACACGAGGCAGGCAATATTCTGAGCATATGTATGACTTTGCAAATGATCTTTGGAGATCTTGTATAAACCACTGAGTGAACCACAGTCAATGCCATTTGATAACGGGTCCGAACAGGAAAAACCTGGAAAATATACCGAGACAAGACAACGGAAAGATCCCCAAGATCAAAATCCAAAATTCAATTTGCACGAACAGCTTAATAAATAGAAGGGATACGTTTCAGTTAAAGGTCTTCGGACTTCTGTTTATATCCCTTCGGAAAAGTCTGCTCGCGTCAATTCTATATAAGTAGACGAATGCCCATCAATGCACCTGGCGAATTAGAGATTTTCTAGGCATAAACACCATAATAAACATGAGACGTCTCTTGTTACTAGGAATGTGCATGCAGAATTGGGTTTGGTGTTTGTTGATATAGGATAGGTATGGAAGCACGGGATGCTTGAACGGCGAGAGCAATGGTGTCTGCTCAAGCTATAATCCGCCTTCAACTGCCGGAGTGGGCCTTCTCTACCCTGTTTTCCTTCGACACTGGCCTGAGGTTGTACAGCATTGCAACGATGATCAATGTAATGCATGTTTTCCTTCGTTTCTTGTTCATAATCATGCACGTGGGCATGATTACCGCATCCACCCATGTGTTCAATGTAACACCGTGATAATATTAAGTCCCTAAATAGCATAGCATGATTTCTCTACTTTTGTGTGGATATAAGGACGGATAAAACGTGCCCACGACACACATAAGTAGGTTGATGCACATTTATATTGGCTAGTTTTCTTAAAACCATCATTCAGGTTCTTAAATGGAGAGAAAAACAGGAAACTCCAGGTAGCATTTATCTCGCTCGTGAGCATAATTTTCTCCCCCAATCAATTAGCATACTAGTGACTAAACTTGGCACGTGACAACTAGACAAAAGACGAATGAATGAACAATCGATAGGAAGGATAACAAATGGGGCAAAGAAGGTAAAACGAAACAATGACCATGTGCTGCAAGCTATTAACTTTTCCTCGTAGTTATCTCAGTACTTAATGCAGCAAAGTTCTGTCATTGAACAGCAAATTTTCACAAAAGCAGGTGAACTATTTCTTCCCTTAAAATGACCATACACAATGCAATGGAATACATCTATACACAAATAGCAAATTAAACTACTACTGCTGTCCTTAAGGGGAGAAAAGGTGCGTGTAATACTTTAGAAGGGTAAATAAATAAACTGTGCACCAACAGCTTCGTACCAGGCCTACTTGACCAGATTTCGATCAGTTCCCCCTCCTTCCAGTCTTAACATAGTCTGCCCTGATTGCCCACAACTGCTCGCCAACTGCTTTCATATCAGGCCGATCAGCCCGAATGGGTGCTGCACACTGAATGGCCAACCCAAAGATCCTTAAAAGTATCCCTGCATCAACTACTTCTTCCAATCTTGGATCCACAAGGTCAACGACCTCTCCCTCGTCAAACTTCTTGAAGGCCTGCACAGATATCTGTCTGTTGAATTTCCTAACTAAACTATTAATTCATGCAAATGAAGGTAACTGACAAACTACTCAAACATGCATCAAGCAAGCATGATCATTTTTCTAGTGTAAACCTGAATATAATGACACAATGATCGAGTCTTTCTCTTTAACAACTCATGTGATCTAGTTGAAGATAAGCTTAATGAGCAGCTCATCTAACCAAGCTTAGGTGCAATTCAGCAGTTAGTGAATACAATGGGAATCCACCGGATTTCTTTTGTCTCTTTCATATTTTAAATCATGAGTCATCTCATACTATATAGTTATCCCTACAGTAATTATCCATCAACTGGTCCTGTTCTGTATTGATGCAGGTTTCACTGTAATTCAATATCGAAAAAGCACACATGCAATGTAGTCTAAGTTTTCTCACATTATGATGAATATCATAATATCTAAACCGTTTTTTTTTAGAAGGTGAGATTAACGTACCCATACAAGTGTCACACGTTCTTCAAAAGGCCGCTTTAGTTCAACAGGGCGACGGCCTGTCAGCATTTCTACAAGTAGAACTCCAAACGAGTACACATCACTCTTGGTAGTAAGCTTATAGGTCCTCATATACTCTGGGTCTAGGTAACCAACTGTCCCTTTAACATTTGTCGAGACATGAGAATCATCTGAATCCACAGCACCAAGCCTTGCAAATCCAAAATCAGCTACCTTAGCCCTCAAGGTCTCCGTCAGAAGGATGTTTGATGATTTTACATCGCGATGGATAATTTGCCTTTCTATTAAGGACAACAGAAAATAAGATTGAATAGTAAGGAAAAGACAAAAGAATGATACTAAAGCAACAAGTGCTGCAGGTGGGCAGAAAAGATCACAATGCGTGAATCACATTATGGTTATGATGACATGGTTTTTCCATGGACAATGACTTCCAAGAAAGTGTGAAGAAGAAACAATTGATTTGAAGCTAAAGATAGCATTAGTAACCATGCTAGGCTGACATGGAGATTGCAGATCCATGTCAGTTGCAATTAGCAATAGAAGAACAGACTATATCCCCCTTTCACTCCGAGTACTCAATAGCCGTTTCATTCCTCCAGGTGAAATTCCAATATTATGTGCAGTAGGTACAAGCTAGGATGCTGTTTCCCTTCCTAATTTGTCCCTATATGTGGCGACTTCAAACAAGTAGAGAAGCGATAGCTGATAAATTCATAGGTCATGTTTAAGTTACTCTTTGCTCTTTCAAATCTGTTTATTGTTGTCTATATGAATTGCATCCTTTTGACATCTAAGAGAAATAAAAGAAATTGCTAAAACCAGAGGATGTTTTATCCACCAAAGTGCTCTTGCAACGTTCCGCAAAACACATTAATTGTAAAGGGTGCAGAGGAATTTTATCCGTGAACAAGACTATCAAGAATGGCTGAAGCATTACCCTAAAAGAAAAAAACTGATATTTCCTAATGCAGGTTCTGGTTTCCAAGAAACAGCTACCACTCATGACCATTAGTCAAGAAAGACAGTATGTCTATAGCATTTAGCAGCCTCAAAAAAGGAACAGAGTCGAGAATCAATGGAAAAGAATATTACAACCCCCTCATGGTTCAATTTACACACTGACTGACCTGTGAGGATTAAGTTATATTCTTAACTTGCTTGACAATATCACTCTGTCACATGTGCTCTAACTAAATTACCTGTACCCATGCAACCATGCTGACCAACTTGCGTAGAATTAGACATTTTAGATATTTTTATCATGCAGAATTACTAGAAGAAGGGGTAACAAATGTACGGCTACTCTTCTTGATAAAAGATTCAACCAAAAAAAAAAAGTGTACGCTCAAAAGTGAAGTTCAATTACCTGCATATAGATGGAGATAAGTCAAGCCATGAGCAATGTCGATGGCGATTTCAAGTCTTTGATTAAAATCCAGAATCCTACCACGACGGCCTGCAAGGATCAGGCATAAGTATCACTTTTGAAATAAAAAAACAATTCCAAATTCAAGTTTAGAGATCTCACCATCCAAATGTTCCCTTAGGGTACCATTTGGCACATACTCTGTGATGATAAAGCGTTCGTCTCCATTATCAACATACCCAAGCAGCCTCACCAGATTCCGATGATCAATCTTGGCTAGAAGCTCAACTTCACTGCTAAATTCAGTTCGCAATCCCTTAAAATGCTCCTGCGGAAAGTGAGATATTCTCATGTAAATTACAAGTCCATGTTTAGTATAACAAAAAACAATTAGGTAGGCAAACCATCTTAAACTCAGTCTGACAACGGTAAAGAATGCCATGTCCAACAAGATCAAAGATGTATCAAATCTTGCTTTCAGTAAAGAAGGCATACTATTCCCTTCCTTCCATGGGAAATTCCCACCCACTCATAAGGACCAACTGTTTCAGGTTGGACAGCTTAAAATATCTATAACATTAAACAGAACAAAGCGGAGCCATTTTATGCCGTAGGCATACATTTCGTGAGAAATTTCTGTCTTTTACTTCATTTGAGGTAAAATCATAGATGGCAACAAATTGTAACCAAATTCTCCTTTTAGCCCACTAGTTCAATTCTTATGCTGGGACAAGCATACAAATATAAGAGCAAGCTCTTCTATTATAACAATCCTCTCAGGAAGAAAACCACCTTTTTTTCTAAATGATGACATCAAAAGTAAGTATACACAGACCACTTTGTCCTTTATCTGCTTGGAATGTCCAATATCTGGAGCACGGTACCCCCCCCCCCCCCCCCCCCCCAGGAACTTAAAGCATACAATTTGCTAGTAATTCTCATAGGCGTATGCTCATGACTTAACAAATTTTACACTGGCAATAATCATGCATGAGAGGCTATTTTAGTTAAATGAAAAAATCACTCACCCTCTTTGCTCTTTTAATGGCAACCACCTGACCCTCATCTAGGGATGCCCTGTAGACAGTCCCGAAGCCTCCTTTCCCTATTCGTAATGAAGGTGAGAAATTGTTTGTTGCTTTAGTGACCTGACTGAAATTGAGATGCAGCGATCCAAGTCTATTGAGTCGTGGAGATGGGGACATTGAAAATCTAGGACTCTGGGGAACCCTCATTGGACTAGGGGGCACCCGAGCTGGACTGCCCAGGAACTTTTCTTGCGAATAAACCTTTTCTGAAACAGAGTTCCTGTCAAAGGAGGAAATCGAATCCACTGGGAGGAAAGATGTGTTAGAAACTAAGGCTAAAAAGGAAACAAACAAACAATACCAAAGTCAATAACTTTTGGTCCGTGTACCAATGATGACGTACTGTACTTACTTGAATTCAGGTCCTTTGAAAGCATTGTGTGAGCAGTTGCCTTCCTTTTCCCATAGAACCAGGCACAAAGCGAAACACAACAGACAGCAAAAGCTGCTGGTACTACCGTGCCAATAATTTTGGAGGTTGATAGAGATTTATCCTCTGGCAACTTACCCTTATCATCGTTTGGATGTATGCCCATTGGCTGTTGCTGCAAAAGCTTTCTCCCTCCGCTAAGATGCAAACGTGCTGCCAAAATAAAAGGTTTGGTATGATCATGGACATTTGAAGTATAAAGCTTCTGCACTCAATAGACCTCCAGAAATCAAGCCCGTAAACAATGAAATTACACACCGTATGAGCTATAAGTAGCACCCTGTGGAAGGTCGAGTTCACATTGAATTACTCCAGGGTATTCCTCAAAGTCGCAGCCATTGGTGCCGTAGAATTTGAGGGCCTCGCAGAACAAAAGTTTGTCGACTACACCCCCATTGATGAGAAACAACTCGCGACCTAGATAACTCGAATATGCTATCTGATCGGCACCGCAAACCCTCGACTCAAGAACAAACCCCGAAGTCGATGCTCTGAGAAATTGCACAAACAACAGCAGGGTAAACGCTGAAATTGACATCTAGAATCCTTAGGTACCTCCAAAACCCGTCATGGGAAGCTAAAACCTTTGGGGGAACCACCCAACTTCTCCAACTACCAGGCAGACACACTGAGAACAGAACGCGAGAGGAATGGAGCCATCAGAGCCGATCAAGATCCCTCTGTATCTGCTTCCGCAAGAAATGCCAACTCCGCGGCCTCGGAAGATTCTTCAGGCAAGAAAGTTCATGCGCCGACGGTCATTCCAGCCGGCCAAGCACACGAACAAGAGAAACCAAGACACCAAAATGAAATGATCGACACAGAATTCGTTCAAACATCACGAGGTCAACTCTTGCAAAGTCAGTCCTCGGAGCCACCCCTCCGGTCAAAAGACGAAACCTTCCCCACACACTCCACTCCCTTCACACTTGCCGTCCACGCTTTGAAAAGCCTCGAACCTTGATCCGCCTCATCCGCAGCCCGAATTTTCTCCCTCCCCCCCACCACTCCCCCAAAGACCACGCCCCCTTGACTTCACCGCCCTGCGCAACAGCTCACCGCTCACTCAGCCAGCGCGCCGCGCAACCAAAACGTCTCGACCGGAGCGACCCAAAACCCGCCAGAGAATCCCGACCCAGTAGACCTCGACCACCGGACAGAGCGCACGACCGAATTACCACCAACCGGGCGGCCGCGACTTAGAAAAGGAATCAACAAACAGAGCGAGAAGGCCGAAGAGGCGGGGGTAATGCTTGGCCGGCAGCTCCGAATTGCCGCCTCGCCTCAGCAAGTGGAGGATATAGAGAGAGAGAGAGAGAGAGAGAGAGAGGGAGGGAAGTACGTGGGCGTACGTACGAGAATGGAGACGAAGAAGGAGAAGGAACTTTCCGTGTTGCTGAGAGGCAGCCAGCAGCGCTCGCGTTTGCGGACCGCAAAAGGAGAAAGTCGTGGGCGGACTGGGGAGGGTCGTTTTCGTCATTTCGAGTTCGGCCGGGAAGAGTTTTGTCGGGAAGTGACGGGCCCCACCGCGTTGACTTCGGACTCGGGCTTCCGGGCCGGGGCAGCCGGGATGATCTGGAGGTGCCGTCCGGACACCAGGCTAGCTACGGATTTGATCGAATTAAAAGTGACCGAAGAAAATTTACCCCAAATGCTAGCGGTTCTAAATGTTTAAACTATTAAAAAATGAGTGATCGATTATTTAAATATTCTAATATATCTCTTCACAGATGAAAATTTAATTAAGAAGATAAATGAGTATGAAAAAAAAAAATTGAGTTAAAATCTGAGTTCAGGACCCCAATTGTTACATGAAAATGCAATTTAATAAATTAAAAGGAAAACGTCACAAAAAGCTCTAAAATATGCCTACACAACATGTTTACTTAAATTTTTTTTTATATCAAAACCTTCAAATCATGCTGGCTGTGATAGGTTGTAATATGAAAAAAATCGTAAATTTATATATATATATGACATTTTTATTTTTATTAATATCTTTTCAGTCAAACTAATGTTGTTCTTAGTCACGTTGGAGCCACAATCACATCCCATCAATAAAATTTTGACGAGAGAAACTTGGTATAAATGTAAGGTAAAGTTTATGGTTAGTAAGTGCCAGTGGATATAAAGTAGGCTTTTTGATAAAATAAATTAAAAAGTTATCCAAAAGGAAAAAGGCCAGTTTTAAAATTATTTTTTACTTTTATCTCTCTCACTGGTGATAGATCGAGTGTCAAAGGTCCCCTGCCGTCTCTCTCGATCTCTCCTCGATCTGGGCCTCGGCCGCGTGCATGACACGTCGGACAGTGTGAAACGATTGGCACATGCCGTGGAAGATGGAAATAGTTCTCAGAAATTGTGGGGCCCCACAGTAGAATATCTTTGGAAATGCCAAATAAAGCCGCGTATTCGTGGCCCTTACCTTCACCTCTTGCCTCCTAAAATTTCTGCTAAAAGATAAAAATATATATATATATATTTAATGGAGAGAAATTGCGAAAATAAATTTTGGGGTGACTGTAGACACTATTTCACATGTCGTCAAAGGTTTAGCTGTCGCATTTCAATGATAAAAATAAAATAAAAAGATAAAAAATAATGAACGTAAAAGTCAAATGGCACACTCGTTTAGTCTAGCTCGATTATTTAGATGTCATCCATTAGTTCTTTTCTTTTTTAATAGGACTTTATCGCTTTGCAAACTTAGCACCAATTAATTTGCAATGCTTTGGTTTATTGGGCTCTTCCAAGCAAAAAATGAAATTGAAATTAAGAAAGTGCCAAGCTCAAGTTAAATATTTTTATTTAAGGATTATTTAGCAACTTTGCGGCATACATTTAAAATTGCTATCGTCCATTTTATTTTTCAAATAATAGTATGTCCTTAAGGTAAACATTTTCTCATTTTTTTCTCTTTCTTTTGACATTTTATCTTAGGATTTCTGTGATGAAGTCATATGCAAAGTTGCATACGAATCACCGACGCTACAAATAAAAAAATATATACAAATATGCAAATTGCATTTATAAAAAAAGCTCAAATAAAATCTATGGCGGAGGGACTATTCGTCATATTTAAATCCAGAAGTTAGGAAGTTGCTCTCACCGTGACGGGGGGAGGACAAAACCTCCCTAGAAATGGTGCTGCAAGCAATCGTCGTTAGGGTTAGGTGAGATTAGCTCTTGCCTTGTTGGCCAAAGAGCCGTTTTCCACTTCAGATTTTTTGTCCAATTGCAATTGAAGTCAATAGAAAAGAAGCCAAAAACACAAATGGAAAGTGATGGGTTTGATCAACGCGTTTTGCAATTACAAAACCTTGGGCAAGGATTTGACAAGACCGCTCATTACATGAGGAATTACATTATTTTGGACATATCTTTGGTTAATATTCGAGGTAGACAAGTAATCTTTAAAATAATAACCCAAGTGTAAAAATGTCATGATCTTGGGTCATCCGGTAATGTGCCGTCCCTTGCTTTGTTGTTAATAAGTGTAGGGAAAAAGTATGTTTGAGGTGGTTTCTTATACGTGAAGATTAAGGTTGTTTTTTTTTAAGGAGGGGGGGGGGGGGGGGGGGGGGGGGGGGGGGGGGGGGCTGGGGGTGTCATTGAAGGTTGTTTAGTTGACTTTAGGTTAAAAACAAGATTAGTAGAAATGCCAACTCTAGTCTTTATAAGGATCATCTCATGATCTAAGAGAAAGGCCCAAAAGCCTCACATTTTAGGGAGTAGGTAAGCAAGTTTGGGCCTATCACAATTCGACTAAGGCGAAAATGCTAAGACCTAGCCATCTGAATGATGTTTGGCCCATCAAAAGCTTCATGGAAATGTTATCAAATTGAATCTTGCAAAATTCACACCAAAATTCTCTGTGTCACCTTTGATCTTCTATGTTCCTAGCCTTTTGTAAAGGTTCATATGCATTGTGTTTTACACTATAGATCCATTTAATAAGAAGGTATTTATAAGTTGATGGCACCACATGGCGGCAACACATAGAGAAATAAGTCAATCATCTGAGTTATCGAATTTCAAACGCAAAATCAGTTATCTTGAAAATCATACAAAAAACATGACTAATCGATTACACTTATACATAAAATGGCGTAACTCATTTTTTATTATTAGAACTTAGCCTCCGATGATCCAATAGTCAAGAGTGTTTTTGAAATGACAATGGAAATCTGATATGGAAAATCAAGTCAATGAGAATGGAAAATAAATCAGATCCGGCTCCACGTCAACCTTAAATTAGAATGAAATTTATAAAAAAATAAAAAATGAGAAATAACTTCACAGCTGCTTCACTGATTTTTCATATCTTGCATGCTATAAAGGAAACCCTGTCAAACCCTTTTCCGACAGTGAAGTGCGATATCGAGCCAGTAAGTTTAGTCTGGGAAGGTCGTTAGCTTCAGGTGAAAGCGCAATCAATTCCATGGCCCGACAGAAGATCTGGTACCTGATATTTTCCGGGACGATTCATTATCTTCGCAACAACTTTCATGTCTTGATGAGCAAAACTTTCCAGGGAAAGAACTCCAAAATAGATTGAAAGAAGCGTGACGATACTGTACTATAATTCCTGCTCAGCTTGGTCGTTCGAGTTTCTTGGTGATGCTTGTCGACACGTGTTTCCATGATCTCGAGGAATTGGTTCAATTAAAAGCTTGATCTAGATGCGATGAGTTTTGTGTCCTGAACACAACGTGCTCTACTCAGAGCGAAGTTAATTAGGACTCCCCTAGCCACCCCTGTGGGTGGAGCCTTTATTATATGCATGTGGATTGGCTATTCGTGTGCTTCTATTTGGACTTATTGATCCACGACGTTGGGATACCAAGTTTTGAAAGAATTGTGGGGTTTTGATGGTAGTTGAACATTTGTTGCGACGTGACATTGCCAATGTATTCAACTTTTTTTGTTCGCATTTAATGGGTAAGAATCCTTTCATAGAGCAGTGGATGTGTCTTCAAGTTAGCTCTAAGTGAGAGACATTGCGATTCAATTATGAAATTAGCAACATTCAAGCTAAGTGCTCTAATCATTCAACTAATCTCCAAGGGCTGATTTTGATCCTGGAAAATTCATTATCTTCGCAACAATTTTCATATCTTGATGAGCAAAACTTTCCAAGGACGGAACTCAAAAACAGATTGAAAGAGGCGTGATGATCCTGTACCGTAGTTCGTGCTCAGTTTGGTAGTTCGAGTTTCTTGGCGATGCTTGTTGACACGTGTTCCCATGATCTCAAGGAATTGGTTTGATTAAGCGATGTGATCAGTTTTGTGTCCTAAACATGATTTACTCTACTCAGAGTAACGTTAATTAGGACTCTCCCAGCCACCCTTGTGGGTGGAGCCTTTATTCTATGCATGTGGATTGGCTATTTGTGTGCTTCAATTTGGAGTTATCGATCCGCGGGGTCGGGCTGCCAAGTTTTGAGAGAATAGGTGAGTTGGATAGTAGTTGAACATTTATCGCGACATCACGTCACCAATGTATTCAACTTGATTTGTTTGCATGTATTGAGCAAAATCCTTTTATAGAGCGATTCGTCTTCAAGTTAATTTCGAGTGAGAGATGCTACGATGTGATTATGAAATTAGCAGCATCCAAGTTAAGTGCTCTCTAAAGGCTGATTTTGGTCGCAGGAAAGCTATCTTAGGGAAGTTATGTCGTAGGGCTTTGAAGGGACGAAATTTTTGGGTCAAGAAGCATCGATAATTTTGCCTTAAAGACAGTAATTTCTCCAACAGGATTCGAGACACCAGGCAGTCGGATTTCGATGGAAAATTTATTCCCAAGATACAGTGATCTTGTCTTAAAAGAGTAGCTAAAAATAATATATATATAAATAATTTTATGCCTATCCGCTATGTGGTCTCATTCCAACGGAGAAAACCGATTCCTACACCAACGGCAATAAACTAACTATGGATAAAGAATAAAGGAAATGGTGCAAAATCAACCGGCACAAAAAGACCAACCGGGACCAAGTTTTAATTTAATTAATTACTTTTTTATGGAAATTTACACCATTCCCCCTCCAATACTTAGCAAAACAGCTGCACGAGAATTATTGACAATCAATGCCATGTACGACCCATCGGTGGACATCCTAGAGCCTATGGCAAAGCATAATTTTTAACAGTTGAAAGGACGAACCTTGATATCCAACTACCAATTTGATTTCGCTCACATTAAACACGACTCATTGATTTTATTTATGATAGCATGTCATAGGTCAAGTACTTATCTGGACCTACTGAAAGCTTTGGAGTAGTGTCATGGCTCATTGGAAACGACCTTGGCTTCCACTCTCACTAAGGCAAATTTTGTCCAGGTGAATCACATCTTGTCGAAAATCTACTTGGCTCCTAGTCGTGTAAATTACCATCATATCATTGCAATGTAATATCTCTTGATAATCTCCTAGCCCCAATGATTAATTTCTGGCTAATGACATAACAACATACTCGCATTCTGTTAGTAGATTTATCTTTTCTTGAAGCCCAAATCGCATCCCAAAATATTCAAATGAAGGAGAAACGGCATTGTAACACAATGAAAGTTGCACAATTTGTATCGAATATCCCACTAATCTATCAATTTCACCAGGATTAGAAGTAAATCTACTCAATTTCAATCATTGCTTAAGTACATCTTATTTATTCAATTTATTATTCCCATGCATGGGCAATATATGTTCATTTTTTGGTAACTATATCGACAAAAATCACCTTTTCATATATAATGCCCCATTGCGAATGTTAATTCATTTAATAGTGCCCTAATTATAAAACAAACATCTCTTCAGCATGTATTAGTGCTAGCTTAGCGTGAAGTTTGCTCCTGACAAATAGGTAGATGGGACAAACGTGTGTCACTTCAAGAAAGCTATCTTTATTATTATTATTATTTTGCCCCGTTTTTCTTGTGGTTTTGATTGATAATCAGTTGTTAAACTCGACAAGCCACCTTTGGAGTCCTCGGAGCAAGCGAAGCAAAATAGTTTATTGGACACTTCTGAAGTTTCTTAACGGCAATCCATGGAGTAAAATTCGAGAAAAAAAAAATGTGGAGGAGTCCAGCGTTTGGCCACCTGTACCCTACTGTCTTAAAGACGTTTACCTAATTAGTCAAATTTCCCCCCACCATCTAAATCTAAATCTCACCAATCAAAACACGCCTGCCCCCAATTTCAATAATCTCAAGATAAAGCAACTAACTCTGCATTTATGTTGTCCAACACGAAAAAGGGTATGTCGTCACCTTCGTATATGAGCATATTCCATTGCAGAAACTTTTATTCTCGAAAGCGTTGAGACTGTGCAAGAATAATATAATGTTTTTTCACGTTTTTACGTTGCTAACAAAAAAATCATATGCCACCAATATGATAGATGACCATATCAAAAAATTTAAAGGAAAAGAAAAAACGAAAAATGAAGAAAGTTGTCGAAATTTCTTTGGAGGTGATTGTTTAGAGAGGTGGTGTGGATCAGATGGGTTAATTTTTATATTGCAAGCTTGTCATAATTATTTCACCTATCGAACGGCGAGTGATAAGAGAAAAAAAAAAAAAACGAAGGTGAAAGGGATCTTTATAATATACTTTTTGATAGAATGCTTTGCATCGACATAATATATATGGTGGGCACTTATACAGAAGGAGATTATTTAGGAGGATTTCACGCACGTTGTATGGCCAATCTGTAGGCAGACGATCGAGGAAGTTTGATGACGAATTTAATGATCGGTTGGTGGTTGGGCTGGTGGCGGTGGGGCCGCCGCTATGGGCGGTGGCGGCAGTAATTGTCTAGCCGGGTCTGTCGTAAAGGACGACCGCGTGCTAGCAGTAGAGGATTTCCGTCCCTCCGGCCTATCTTTCTGTAAATTTATTTTGTTGTTCAATATTTCTGATTTGTTAGAGCAAAAGAATTCTGCAAGTTCTTCGTTTTCACCTTTCGATATGATATAATTTTCGTGTGTTCGCGGCGAGGTGGTTGATGTCGGTGTGTAAAGTTATGTTGGAATTTGTATGCGAGTGCCATGAAGCATTCTTGTTGCTTTTTTGAACAGTTTGAAAGTTGGTTTTATTGAATTTTAACTTTTTCCAATTATCTGAACAAATTTGGAAACTCTCTCTCTTTATAATTCAAGATTTGAGAATCATGAAATACTATGGAAATCCCATTAATTGATAAGTCCAAGCATTTGGTTTGTGTTCGTGGCTGTGTGTACAAAACCTTGACTTAGAGCAATTGCATGTAATTGATGAGACTCGATTGAGTGAAAATTTTCTGAGTTGAAAATCTTCACATGCCTCAACAAAATGGCGACAATCTTGAGGGTTGGGATGTCGTTCTCATCATTTAAAAACATCGCTCCAATCATTTTCTTGGGATAAAATGACAAATTACTTTATAGGAGACCCAGCATCAAAAGAAAACCTGCATATTTAAAGCAAATTGCATCCATACCATGCATTCGTTTCTCACTAATGCATTAGAATAAAAATTAAAAAAGAAATATACAACAATTCATTGACGGAATTAATTTGGAAATAAGTTGGAAATAAGGTGGCAAAAATCGTTAGCGTTTTGTGTCTTACCCACTATTTAAATACCCTCTTAAAGTTCGTGAGATTCTTTGATATATCGATTTTGCAAAATTAACTTTCAAATTGAAAGCCAACTCTTTCTATATGACAAATCTATCCTTAATTATGCATCACCAATGACTAAGAAATAAGATAGACGGTAATTCAATGATTTGCAAATAAAAATAAAAATTGGATAATTCAGCAAAAGCAAGGGACGAATCGTTTGAAAAATCGCTCTCTGAATTATTCGTGAAAATGATATCAGAAAAATAGCGATTTTGCATGAATGGTACGGTCTTCACTCGACATACGTTCTCCACCTCTCGGAAAACCTAATAGCTCATGCCCTATGCACAAGTCAAACTTAAAGATGATGATGCGATGAGATGGTCAAACATTGACATGGCATGGCATGGCATGGCATGGCATATTCCAATGATAAGAAGAGGCCTTATTCCTTCATGGGTCATACGTTGTGAATGCGTTAAGTTCAACTCCTATTCATAGTAGATCCTATGAACGGTGGTCGGTCCACGTTGACCAGCTTCATCTGCATGAGATAAGGTAGGTTAGGGGATCGGGAACATTAATTTCCATATTTCCTACCTACCTAAAATATATACAGAAAACTTAATGGGTCGATGAAGTCATAATTTGCATTTAGTTAAGCCGAGCGCTGAGGGGCCAAAACAAGGTTTGTGCTCATAACGTAGGACAGCTCATGTTATCCACATTGGAGGTTCAAAAAATCACTATTGACAGCTAACCGATGAAAAAATAAAAGCTACTAAATGCGTTATTAAAGCGAGAAAGGCTCGCAATCTTTTTTACCGTAAGAAGGAGATGTAAGAATTAAGAGGTACATAATCCACTGCATAATGTGGCAACCATGACAATCGAGAAAAACTGCAAAACAATTATACTTTAATTAAAAATATAATCGACATTGACTAAGTCCCGCATCAACAATTCCGATCAAAACTGACCGAGATGACTTAACAAATGTTGTTCAACACTATCTCACCCATCAGTTGACATATGATTTATAACCACGGATGATAATCCACCACGCGTTTTCTCTTCTTTCATTTAAAAAGAAAAAGAAAAATCATCCTTCGTTATATAATCACATCAATTCTTTCACCAAAATACATTCACTTTAGGTACACTCTTTTTCGTTAGCAATCACGTCGCAAAGCACGGTGACCTTCCTCGCATACTTTCTCGACATGGCAGTAATTCGAATGACATTGAACAAACATATATATTGCGCGTGACGTTCTCATTGTGCCCCACTCCAATCAGCCCCCACCATCTCATTCATCCGCATGGATTTCGTTACTTCCTCTGCCTTTCCCTTTCGTTCAAGCAATCCACCATTAGCGTCCTAATTAAATTAAAGAGACCGTCCCGTCCGCTAAAAAGGACAAGAAAACAGACCGCAGACCTCCTCTCCCCCCCGCCATATTTATGGATGACCTAACTGCCATCTCTCCCTCCCTCCCCTCCACGCCAAACCAAACTCCTCCTCCTCCTCATCCTTCTTTAAATGCTTCCACCCTACTTGGGTTGATGCTGCAGTCGCTCTTTCTCTCTGAACCACGCTCAAGAAACCCTTCCCTCTTGCTCGTTTCTTGATCCTTGCTTCGTGGGGTTGTCGCCCGTTGCTTGTATATCGTCGTCGGGACGGCGGTTCGTGGCAGACGATGAGTGCTGTCGAAGGAGAGACGGTCTGGAGGAGGAAGCCGGGGAGAGAAGCTGGGGATCGGAAGAGGCTCGACGCCATGTGCTGCTCTTCTTCTGATGATGGTGGCTGTGCGGGCGCCGAGAAGGGAGAGAAGGCTCGCGGGAGCCCGAAGAAGGCGAGGCGGTACACGCTGGTGTCGTTCTGGGAGCTGCCGGAGTACATGAAGGACAACGAGTTCATCCTCGGCCACTACCGCGCCGACTGGCCGCTCGCCGAGGCCGCCCGCAGCTTGTTCCGTTGGCACAACGAGACGCTTAACGTCTGGACGTAAGGATGAATGATGTGCTTTTAGTTCGACTTGTTTTTTTCATCTGGGGCTGTCTTTGTCCATATTTTCTTCTTGAGTTAATTTTTATCTTTTCTTTTTTTCGTGATTTGTCGTGATCTCTTTTGCGCTCTGTTTGTGATGGCGAGCAGGCATTTGATTGGGTTCCTGGTGTTTCTGGGATTGACGGTGGCAAATTTTGTGGACGTGCCTCAGGTGGCGGATCTTCTCGGCCTCTTCTCTTGGTGCGTTTTGTGTCATTCAATCCTATACTTGCGTGGACAGTTTAGTGAGTCTCGGCAATATTGAATCGAACACATAACTTCTGTCGGAGTGGGATTCATAGCTATACATATATAATGAGGAATTTGTCAGTAGTAGCTTGATCTGTGTTGATTGTCGTAGCTCAATTTCACTGTCTCCAGTGTAATCTGAGGTGAAGCTTGTTGGTGCAAGTTATAACACACTAGAGAGCTTGCTAAATTGCTCCTTTGGTGAGGATGTTTTGAATTACCCTGTTTTCATCAAATCCTCCATAACCAGCTTAAAATTGTCGAATTTCACAGTCACAATCACCTAGATTTTAACTACCGGATTATTAGCAGAACGACACCTTTAATCTGTACAAGTCAATTTAGTATTGTGATATTCGTGGCTTGCTACCATAATGAGCAACCAGGCCATTTTCATAAGCCGACCATTCTTGCAACCGGCAACCAAAATTGCCATTAACCTTCATGTTCTTCTGGTGCTGTATTGAAATTGCAGGTGCCATAGATAAATAACTCAAGTTTGTGAAATTAAGTGCAGGCACATTAAATTAAACTCAGAAAGTTGGTTTCATAGGAATATACAAGGGTCGTGCTCGCCATGTTCATTGCTGTTAAATTTCAGGAGTAGTCGCCTGACAGTCGAGACAGTCTTTGTTCAAACAGCAAGTGCCAAATTAAGATGGATGGCAATGGTCACCTGTGATTTGTTACCATGATGGATAAAAGTATTAGTAGAAATTTCTGTTCCTTTCAAACAGAAATTAAAGATCCAATCCATTGGAAAATCTCTTCTCTGCTCCTGGTAATACAACATGGATTCAGTTCACTCTCAATGGATAATCGTTTTCCACAGTGTGTGTCAAGAAAAAGTTCACACGTGGTGCAGCTCATAATACACTATTGCAGAATGCTTTGAAAGTCGATTGCTGCTAAGATTTTCTGAACCAAATCATAGTGGTACATAGCTTTTATAGTAAAGAGGAGTACACTGGTTGTCAAATTGAATTTGAAAGTATCGGCTTGAGCAAGCTAGGTAGTTATTCAGTTAGTGCTCTGCCCATTCACTTTCACCATTTTGGCCTGCTCTCTCCCTCCGGCAGACAGGATTGAACCATTTTCTATAAATTGTGATCTGAAGATTAGACTCCGACTAGTATTTCCATAGATTATGCAATGGCTTGATATGCAAATCCACTTGTGCAGGTCAAACTCTACCAGTGCAGGAACTAATATATCTTATTCAAAGGAATTGCTTTTGGTGAGTGGGATGCCAACGGCGTTTCATTCTGAATTATGAAAAGAATACTCTCTTTTGAAGTATCAGATGCATCTAACACAAATAGTTTTCAGGGCACAAATTCTTTGGTGAACTTGAGTCAGATAACAGAAGAAGAAATGAAGGTTGGTTCACTCCAAGCGGCGGCGACACGGTGGCCATTCTTCGTCTTCTTAGGCGGATCCATGTTCTGCCTCCTCTCGAGCAGCATTTGCCACCTTTTCTCATGCCACTCACGCTGCTTGAACATCCAGCTGCTGCGGATGGACTATGTGGGTATCACGGTCATGATCATCACCTCATTTTTCCCCCCAATCTACTACATTTTCCAGTGCGAGCCCCATTGGCAACTGATCTACCTTGGTGGAATAACGGCGATGGGGATGTTCACTGTCATGACACTGCTAACCCCTTCTCTTTCTTCTGGGAAATTCCGGGCATTTCGGGCAATGCTCTTCTCGTCCATGGGGTTTTTCGGTATCGTACCTGCAATCCATGGCTGCATTGTGAATTGGAGCAATCCCCACCGCTCAATCACGCTTGCTTATGAGTCGGCCATGGCGCTATCTTACATTACAGGAACTTTGTTTTATGTTAGCAGGATTCCTGAGAGGCTAAAACCGGGTTGGTTCGACCTTGCTGGTCACAGCCATCAGATATTTCACGTCTTTGTGATCATGGGTGCCTTGGCTCATTATGGCGCTACTCTGTTGCTCTTACAGTGGCGAGATAGAGTTGGGTGCAATGGAACTGTGTAACAATACTAGAATTTGTCAAAATTCGATTCATTTTGATTGAAGAGAGTGTGAGCTATTATTTGCTGGGGGTTCGTGATATTACGTTGTTAGTGTGTGTACACCCCAAATCAAGAAGCCTCAAGGAGAGTTGGCGCTCCATGACAGAGGAGATGCCTCCATTTATAAAGAAGTGGAATGCTCATTGTATTTGTTATATACTTCTCATTATCCGTGGATAATTTGATTTTACAATGTGATCATATGCGGGTAATAATCTTTTCTGGTTTCATGTTATTTTGAGTTGTTTGCAAGATTGGTGCTCCATAATTTTATTTCTTCTACTATTACTTGTCCTTTTTCGCTGAAGAGTACTGCTACCGCTGCTGCCGCCACCACCATGATAATAGTTTTTTTAACCGGTGTATCATCCTCTGTACAAAAGAAAAAAAAGCTAGAGCAGGAGGATGGTGAATTATTTTGTACTTTGTGTGGTGACTGTTAAGAAGATAAATTATGAACCAATACAACATATATAAGTACTAAGAGTCTGCCTAACAGGGTTCAGGAAAGAGCAACAAATGTACGTAGATAGAATCTGCAGGCTTGGAACTTTTTTTTTTTTGTTGGTAAAGATAAGTAATATATTGATTTTGCAAGAAAGAATACAAGAGGGAGGCCTGGCACTAACAAAAACAAACACTCAAGAAGACAAAAGTCTAGAACGAGTGTAAGGGTGTCATGGTTCCCAGAGAAAAAAAAAAAAAGGAGCAACAACAACAAAAGGAAACAAAAGACAACAAAAACTAGAAAACCTCCGTCAATAAAAAATAGAAGGATGGATGTTCCAGCTTCGTTGTAGGCTTTGAACTTGCTCCAGCCCATTTGCAATTTTTTCATCTATCAAAGCTCTGCGACAAAGAAAAAAAAGTGTCTTCAAGAAGCATGAGCTGTGAAGAATTTCGAAGTCCAAGAAGGAGCCGCTGTTAGTAAGAAAAGAAACTCAGACGATCTAATTTGCACTTTTAGTGAAGCTTCATTCCGGCAGTCATGCTGCTAAATCTCCAAAAAAAATCAGCTACCTTTTGGAAAGGATAGTTAACAGCCGATCTGGCTTTGCAAAATCAGCCATACGACATTTCATCGAAGTTAAAGTCCAAAAACGTTGAAACACATTATCAAATTGTTTTACAAGCCATCATAACCAAGCTCAAAGGGTCATGAAACGGAGGCAGTAAGTTCTACTAGTGTATCGTAGAAATTCCCAAAGAAAATCAGAGAAGCACTTGTCAATATGAGATAACAAGTCACATCCATACTTTTTTCTTTTTTAAGGTTATTGTATCTGTCACCACAATAATCTTTCCCTTCAATTCACAACCAAAAGAAAATCCAATGGTACTCATGTCCAAATTTACAGGAAAATATGGAAAATATGATGATCCGATGGTTCAACATGCATAGTGGAGAATCAAGATGTGTAAAATTTGCAAGCATGAGCTATGCTCCGGAAACAATGGGATATGCTTTCAAACAAAACAAATGCTAAGTTGAGATAGTAGGAGTTTAAGTAGACAAAAATGGCAATGGAGAAAAACGATGACCCCAACGAATGCCACCATGTATGATCATGCGAAACTCAAGAAGGCATCCTTCAAGGACTCATCCTCACCATCTTTGTTAACAGTTGATGGTGTTCTTGGATCATGATTTAAGCTATTACAACTTATTAATGATGATCCACGGGGGAGAGTTGTTGCCTTTGTAACTTGCTTTGTCAAAAATTCCAAATTGATTCTCTATCTCGTGTGTTGCCTATCGAAAGTGTGTATAGCTATGTTAACTGTGGAGGAACCGGACAAGGTAACTTGTTATTGGAAAGGTCCAAGCTCTCTATATTACTTTAATCCGAGAATGTTTTTAGAATCAATCCCGTCAAACGAATACATGATAGAATTAAGAGAGATAATTCGCCCAAATAATCGATATTTAGAATCAGAGAGCTGCTGTCAATTGAATTTTGATTAACAATTCAATTTTTTTCTTTAAAAAAATACGGATATAAAAAAGAATAAAAGTAGATAATAATAAAAAATAATAAGACAGCCCAAAATCGGATAGCTATAATCGCGTGCACTAGAGAATCGGAGAGAATGAAGTAGAATCGATTCTTGCTCATAAATGTCACACCATTTCTTCTAGAACGCCGACGTGGAATGATTTTCACCAGAAATTTGGCGTTGCTGTATATACACATTTTCAAAAGAATTTGTGAGGGGGCTCACACAGAAGGCAAAGTAAAGAGAGAGCAAGAGAAAAACGCCTTTGCTCTTGTTGATGTCCACGGTTGGAGCAGAATTTTCTGCACGAATGCAGTTGAGTGTCCGAGATTGTAACGTGTTCGCTTTGATCTTTGCTTTGCTCTTCGTTTTTTCTTCTCCTTGCCTCTGTTCCCGTTGTTTTCATGTACTGCACCGGCATAAAAATCCCTTTCTCATGGGAATTTTCTATGAGGAAAATGAGCGAGAGTCACTTATGTGCAAATTATCGTGTCTCTAGTAATGTACTCAATGCTTGGTTTGCAATATTGAGATTCTGTCCTCAGGGATGGCCGAAAGTGGCAGTTGATAGGTGAACGTCAGAAGTGGTCTCAGATGGAGTCTCGTTTGAATCCTTAACGTGATAATTTAGATGAATCCGTGGGTGACGGACAATAAATGAGAAAGCGCAGATGTTCAGGCAAAGAAATAGAAATAAAAAAGATAATGAAAACGGGTATAAAAAGAAGAAGAAGAAGGGCATTAAAAGATGGGCTTAAATGCTGTCGTGCTCAAAATGGGTTTAATGGGGATTGGGCTGAACCCGTTTCATATAGATTTGGATTCGATTGATCTCTAGGGAAAATTGCGCTAAATTCTATGAGCTGAGCCAAAATTTTCTTTGAAGCATCTCAATACAATAAGCCCAATAATCTGTCCATGGACTGGACCCATGGGATTGCAATCCGCTGCCCATACTCGGATCGGGTCCAAGGGCCCAACCCGAGTTCCTGTTTTCAGAAAATAAATACAAATTAAAAAAAAAATTGAAAATTTATTAGAGAAATAGGCCTTGATTAGGTTGTTAGATTTTGTTATTAGAATTAGTTTAGTTTCATTTAGACATTACACGCATGGTTTAGGATAATTCATGATTTTCTCTAGTATAGGTGAGGGAAAATTAGTTTTATGAGGAAATCAAATTTGATTTGAAACAATGGGGTTGCTATCCTATGGCTTAATAACAAAGCCGTTTTATATTATTTTCATATGTTGTGATTTGCATGCTTTAGCTGAATGGTTAGGTTACCTCTTTTTAAAGATTATAATAAAAATTAATAAAAACATCATATGAACATTTAGGACACAAATAATAACCATTCTATTATTGGAAACAATTTTTGTTTACAAATAGTTTTTTTTTTTAAATTTCTATTCCCTAAACGAGTTTCTGAATAAAAATACGAATTTGATAATGACACAATTTTTTTGTTCTCCTAATAAAATTCATTTGATAGACCTCCTTAAATATATTCCTTGCGGGCAGTGGCAGTGGACGGCCGATGGTGGACAGTGGTAGGAGGCAATGGGCAGGTGGGTGAGGAAAAGAATTTTTATTTCTCATTTGTTTTCCAAAAATAGAAAAATAGAAAAATTCTACTTGTCATTTATGTTCCAAACCTATTTTTGGGCTAAAAATTTGTCCTTGAAATAAAAAAATGAAATTGTTTTACCAAACGATTTTTTTTTCAAAACCTATTCCCAAGAAAAAAAAAATAGAAATACAGAGAAATAGAATTGTTATCATTTGCGCTCCAAGTAGGTGAGAATCTTAGAATTCATAATTTTGTAAAAAGACTGCATTGACACCTTATATGACAAATAATCAAGTTTAGGTACCGAAATAACACATAGCTATAGTATAAATGAAAATCCAATGTTGCACAAGGTAAGGGTTTGGGAGAATCTAAGCCGATTAAGGACTGTGGCTCAATAACTAGGGCATTTCCTCCGATTCATTGTCTTTGCTAATCTCACAAGTATCATTGCTATTGTCACAATTTCAAAGGATCATCGGTATTATCAAAGCCTTCTCATATTATGTGCTTTTCATCTTATATGGGCAATTGCTCTTGCCAACAATCTGCTGTCCTGATGATGATCAGTTGCTCTTGATAATAATCAAATCTTCTATCTTCTAGTCTTCCAAGTATATTGACTATTTTGACTCTATGAAGTTGTTCACCTTGATAGTTTTTCCACGTTTTACCAAACATCCTCATTCTAGGCTTGTTTACATGTGCAGTCTTTTCAAGCTTCAACAAACATCACAGTTTTATCATAACAACAACTTGAGTTCGTCCGGTGATGATGAGTCAAGTCGGTGGACATCAGCTCGGCTACTGAATATGGTCACGATCTCAGCATCAGCACGGTAGATGCATGACGACTGGCGGCAATAACATGTAAGGCGACCGTGTTGTCTGGTGAATGATGCGCTGAGTGTGCGGCTGGAACGGAGAACACAATCCCGCGCTTGAACGAGAGGGGGTGTTCGTGGCCACAGAAATCAACGATGAGCGGCAACAGGCATTGCCGCTTTCCGGCCTTAGTCGATAGCATGCCTGATGTGAGATGTCGTGAGATGATGGTGATCTTTCATGATGGTAAAAATCTAGGGGGGGTTAGTCACCAATCCAAAAGGAAATTGCCGAGACAAAAAAGGAGAATACGGCCATCTCTCTGCCCTCTCTTGGCCTCTCTGTGTATTATGCGTGTCCCTCGTGTCCTCTGCCAAGCGTTTTCTTTCCTTTTTAGGGGGTGAAGAATCATGAAAATCCTATCTTGACTTTCCTTCTTAGTCCCAAGGAATCGGTCCACCAATATCCTCTGGTGATCTCTAGCACTTTATGGCCGAAATTTGCTGAAGAGAGGCATGGAAGGATTTCCTTGCTTTGATTGGTCCCTTTCCCTTTTGTGGAGGTCGTGAACCTCAAGTATAAAGAAAGGATACTTCTGATTTCCTTCCATATTTCTTGTTCTCATGTGCACAATCCATCCGTCCCTTTTCTCATATTAAAGACGAGATTCATAGTCCCTCATTAGACCGAGCATATTCCGAACATATTTGCACAATTGTGCACCATTTAGCATGTGCTGACCAAAAGTACTTTCCTACTCCTTGATTCGAATTCAAGCATGATAAGGCTAACTAAGATTAAATTTATTTGATGTGGACATGCTTTATAATTTCTAAATGCCCAAATGCGGTGAAAAATTATGCAAAATTTTCTCTAGTGGTCAGGACTTGCAATAGCCAATATCAACACCATTGAACACCATATGAACAACACTAGCAAAGAACACTCCATGTCTTAATGTTTAACTGTTGCATTGTGTCGTTGTCTGATTCGGTATGTGTAATATATGTAGCTTAGCATTATGTGCTCTGTTTCTTCCAAGGCTATCAATTTAGCTTGACCCAGATTTCTTCCAGATAAAAGATGTGATTTGGAGGACCCTTGACATATATTCTATTTTGAACAAGATATTAAGGTGATGGGAAAAGAAACTCCGGCACAATCATTGATCCTATCGCATCCGCTTTTAAAATTCAGTAGTGGAATTGAGCTTATCCTCCGAGCAATATTGCATTCAGTGTTGGATAAGCAGTGCATGCCTTTCTTGTCAAATTGGAGCAATCCCTAACGCCCAATCATTTATGTTAGTAGGATCTTGCCTTGAGACGCTAAAACGGTCGGTTTGATATTGCTGGCCATAGCCATAAGATATTTCACAAGTTGGGTAACATTTACTAGAATTTATTAATGTTGGATTCATTTTGGTTGTGAACTAAACTATCCACTCTCAATTCACAACAAAATCAAATCTACTAATATTCAGATTATCAGGACAAGGAATACAATACGAACACTCCAAGAGTCAGGAGTTCAAAAGGCATAATAAAGACTTAAATGCTTACAATACTATTAAGTAAATGTTCTCCATTGTTTCATTGTCTTTTCCATCTCAAAATGCTTAGAAGAAATATCTCTACTGAGGAAATAATGGGATAAGATTAGGGATAAGCTTGAATAACTGGTACCAATAGTATGAGTTTAGGTAGAGAAAAAGAACCACCCCAATGAATGCCACGACATATGATCCTACAAAACTCCACAAAAATGCTTCTCTCCAAGAGTCATCCTCCTTGGTATGATACAAAGATGGTGGTGTCCCTGGTTCTTGATTTGAGTCATCACAACTTTTTAATGGTGGTCCGCAAAGAAGAGGGTTACCTTCATAACTTGCTTCACCAAAAGTTCCAAATTGACATTTTGGGTCTGGTGTCCTACCCGACAAATTGTTGTGAGCCACACTAAAATCTGACAACGCATAAAGCTCTGTTAATTGTGGAGGCATGGGACCGATTAAGCTGTTGTAGGATAGGTCCAAGCTCTCTATGCTCTTTAAATTCGAATATGTCTGTGGGATCAATCCTATGAAATGATTGTGTGACAAATTCAATGCTCGAAGTTCAATGAAGTAGCCGAACTCTGGAGGAAGAAAGCCTATCAAATTGTTTTGCGAGAGATCTATTCCCGACATGAGTCGTAGAATTTTGCCCTTATAAGATTCCAATCTCCTCTTTGTCATGAAGTCTGCTTCTACTAATTCATCTGCAGAAGCATATAAGCTAATTTCAATGCTCCTTCTTATTAAAGGGACGTTGCTCTTATAATCGCCTGGATCATTCACGACCATCCAAGTTCTTAAGTAAGTAAAATTTGATGCAACAACCCAATGGTTTCCAAATGTCAAATCTTTCAAACAAGAAGGAATTTTTCCAAAAATATTATTACTGGAGAGATCCAACATGCTTATATTTTTCAACAAACATAGACCCGAAGGGATTGAACCTTCAAAATTGTTTCCTTGCAAAAGAAGAACCTTCAAGTTCCAAAGTGAGTTGATCCAGTTGGGAACCTCACCTGACAATGCATTGTGTCTAAGATCCAATATAACAATTGATGAAGCTCTAGAAAGGAACACAGGAAAATGCCCGGCAAACTTGTCATTTGTTAAATGCAAGAACCTCATCGGTAATGTAAAATTGGCACAGGGAGGTATGCTTGGCCCAAGGTTGTTATATGAAAGGTCTAAATGATCGAGTTTTTGTAACTTGCAAAAGCTCAATGGTAAAGAACCTCTCAATAAATTGTTCGACATCATGAGCACTTGCAAGTTTTGAATATCTCCAATCCACTTGGGAAGTGCTCCAGTTAGGAAATTATCACTAGCATCAAAAATCAGCAAGGATGAGCTATTCAATATACCGAGTGATATGTTCCCTGTGAAATTATTCCTATCCAGATACAAAGATGCCAAACTTGACAAGTTGGTGTACCTTGGTAGCATTTCGCCTTGCAAATTGTTGCCTGATAGTTTTAATATAGAAAGTAACCGACAATTTTTAGCTAGTGTCTCTGGTATCCCTCCCACAAAACCATTATTCGACAAGTCTAATGCTTCTAGTGATTTTATATTGCCGATTGAGGGAGGGATTCTACCTTTCAATAAGTTGTTTGACAAATTTAAATATTTCAAATTTGGGAGGATAGAACCAATCCCAGATGGAAGCTCTCCTTCAATAACATTAGCAGACACATCAAACCACCACATCTTGTCAAGAGTCAAATTGGAAGCCATGTCAAAAGCACCCGACAAATTGCTGCCGATGAGGTCGAATTGTTCTAGTTTTACATTCTTGTCCAATAGCCAACTTGGGAAATTTCTTGTCATTTTATTATGGCTAAGTTGAACAATTCTCAAGTCATATTGTTCTTTCAAAAAGTTGGGAATTACGCCATTTGCATCTTTGTTGAGCACACAATTTGATAGACTGAATACCTTCAGTTGAAATGAAGCAAACCAAGTGGTGTCTTCTGTATTTACTTCCATATGGTTACGGTTGTCGAGGAGACGGAATACCTCGAGGTTAGAATTATTAGCCAAGGAAGCAAGTGAAAGTGAGCCTTCAAAAGCATTTCCAGAAAGCTCAATATATTCAAGTGACTTGAGATTAGAGATGAGGCATGAAGGAATGGCCCCACTAAAATTGTTATTGTGGACATCAAGTGTACGGAGTGAGGTCATATTGCAAAAGCATGAAGGAAGAGGACCCGAAAATCCATTACCACTAATATCCAAATCTTCAAGGTTCCTCAATCTGCACAAGCCTATTGAAGTCGACAATACAACTATGAGCATCATCAGTAAATTGTACTTGTATGATTAAAACACTCAGAGATCATGGTTTGTGCCTATAATGGAGGATAGCAAAAATTGTGCAATTTATCCAATATTCACAGAAAAATTGAAAAGATGGAGCTTTGTAGTTGAGTCATCACCACAATGTTTCATTTCCACTATTCTTTGCTTTACATTAATTAGAACAAAAAAGGAGAAGCTTAATTACTTCCAGAGTTTGACAAATTTCGAATTGGATTGGAAACAAATGTAAAGTAGATGTTATCCCTAGATTTAAAGGCGTAATTATATGGGCAGCCCCTAAAACGGTTGTGCAATCTTGCACTTTTCAAAAAACGATTCAAAATATTGTATAGACTTGCGATTCACTTTTTTTTTTTTTTCCTTTTTATATTGTGCTTACATTTTTCTTCTTTCCATTTTCTTTTCTTCTTCTTCCTTGCACTTCCATGTCATCCGCAGCAACTCACCAAGGCAACCCGCCGTCCTCCGCCACTATCCGCACCATTGTCCCAGCTCGCTGTCCATCACCGCCACCTCACTGCCTGTCCATCCCCATCCCCATCCCCACCCCCCACCCCTTCCTCCTCTTCTCCGCGCCTTAGATTTGAGGCGCGTGACCTCAGTTCTGAGGCATTGCAACCTCTAATTCGAGGCCATACTTCAAATATGAGGTCGTCGTGCCTTGAACCAAATGGCGTGCGGGGTCTTCTGGCTGTGGGGATGTCGACTCTGGTGGTGGTAATGGCGACCGAGCTTCATGGTACTATGATGGGTTTGAGCTGCAGCGGACGGAGGCAGCAATGGACAGTGGTGCTAAAGATGCCGAGTTTTTTCAAGATCGAATGAGTTTTTCATATTATGATAAGTTTTTTCAATTCTACACATTGATTTCTTTAATGGGAAAAATAAGTTTTCAAATAAATTAATCTATCCATTATAAGATGTGTTTTACTTTGTTAGATTTTATTCATCTTAGTTTGCTGATATAAATTTTCAATTTCTTATAAAATCAATTTTCATGTTAATATCTTAATCTAAGTGAAATGTGTTTACTTTATGAAATAAGCAAAAATTGAAATGATAATAAGTGAGATGTATTATTAGCTTTTTAAATTTCCCTTCTATGTTACCTAGTCTGCAAGCACGCATATGGCGTGCAAGACTTTTGACTTAGTGTGATCAACCGTATGTTGTTTCTTAACACTTTCAGTTTAACGAGAAATGCAAGGAAACCGTTTCCTCTGTTTTCTATTTTTTCTCAACTCCAGTTATCCCAAAACTATGGGGTTGTAATCAATAAAGGTGCACAACCTACAACCCCTATATATATATATATATTTTCAAATTTAGATTCAATAACACATAAAAGTTTGAGAATGACAAAGCAACTAGTTACGTGGTCCATGCTTTGCATGGGCATGTATTGTTGGTAAAGATATTTTTACATGTGTTTATCCTTTTCATTATTAATGAAAGTAACTTTTGAATATATATTATTTGCGGTTGTTACTGATTGGATATGAAATACACAAAATAAAAAATATTCGTTATCCGTCCAAAAAAAGATATTCGTTAAATCGGACAAATAAAACGTGGGAGAAAAGTTTAAACTAAAAACTTTATCTAAACAGTACAATAGAGCAATAAGATAAGAGTAATACCATTATCTTCTTCACATATTCGATTTATTTTTTTATTATATTTATGTGGATTTCCTTATTAGCATCGTCGTCTTTAAACACAATTTTCATTCACCATTCAAAACATGATTTTCATTTAACTAAGCCAAAACTCAAGATCATTTTCTGATTATCCATGAGTTAAATTTTATTTGAATTGTACATTGAAACAAAAATTGACTAATACTTACGAAATTCTCTCTCTCTCTCTCTCTCTCTCTCTCTCTCTCTCTCTCTCTCTCTCTCTCTCTCTCTCTCTCTCTCTCTCTCTCTCTCTCTCTCTCTCTCTCTCTCTCCCTCTCTTTTGGAAATCAATTTCAAATTAAGTGGACTTTGGATCAATATTTTTTCATTTTTATTTCCTGTTAAATGGACTTGCTTTAAATGAGATAAGCTGTTTCAGATAAGTGAATTTTAGAGGAAGCGAAACTAAATAAAGTGTAAATATTCGTGTGTGTGAAGTAAGTTAATTTTTTCTGATGTTTAAGGAATTAATTATAAACTTAGAGAATATTAAGCAAAATAAGAAATAAAATAAGCTGCCATTCGAATTATATTAATTTAATTTTAAAAACTAGTTATATTATATATTTATGACTGCCCTGAAATAGGTTATTTTTCAAAATATGAATATTAGTCATGTAATAAAATATATTCCTCTTTTTAACTTAAATTTTAGATTACATGAATAAATTACCTAGTTCAATTTTATGTTTGTTCACTTTTTTCAATCTTAAAATCAATGAATGATAAATGTTGAAGGAGATAATCTTGGAATAATATAAGTCAATTGAAGATATTTCATCTTTATTTGTGATTTTCATGTTACGTCTAAAGAGACAAAGTTTCAAGAATAACAAATCGATATTTTAGAACTTATTAGCCGAATGCATCCCATGTGGCAAATTTTCTCCGCAATTTATGCACACGGCAAATTACATATTTGAGTGAAGTGGCATGTGTGGAGCAATCTCACATCAAATGGTTATATTTTATAATTTGAGATTTATCTTTATTTACTTTTTTTTTCAAAATTAAAATGAACGAAAGATAAAAGTCAAAAAAGATCAACTGGAAAAGTTTTTCGAGGTACTTTCTCTTTATACGTAATTTTAAAATTTAAATTCAATAAAGATAAAAGCTTGTTGATGACAAATTAATAAGACAATGCTTATAAGTGAAAGTAAATTGCCACATGATGAGTATATGAACGAACATATCTCTGACTTTAACTATATATGAAATTGGTAGATAAGTGAAAGCTCACTTTAAATGAAAATCATTCAAATAAGAGATAAAATATTCAACGACAAACCAAAAGGGTAAAATTATTTACTAAGTACTTTTTAATTAAGTGATGAAATAGGCTAAAGTTCAAATGATAAATAGAATATATACTTAAATAGTATATATTTTAAAGTTAATTTCAAATTGAATAAGTTTTATGATTAACTACAATTAGAAATTGTTCTCTTGATAAACTATTTATAAATTGCTTTCAAAGTTAGTTACGTCATATAAGAATATTCTTTCGCTTTATCCATTATTTGAAATTCAAATTAAGTGGAGGAGAATTTTGGGTGATAAATCAATAAGCTAATACATACGTTTTTTTGTCACATTTAGATCACATGGTAAAACCATGCAATATGATTTGCCAAGTCACAAACATAAAGTGAAGTGTCACGTGAAATATGCTTTCTCTTTATTCATTATTTTAATAATTAAGATAATGAGATATTGAAGTTTGAAATGACGAACAATTAGCTAAAACCTTATTTGTCCAATGTAGGCCATTTTGCATATGTATGTTATGTATCTTCTCACGTAGCTATCACAAAAGCAAGGTGAAGGGCTACGTGACAAGAGCATGAGAGAACATTCTCTCATTTCTGGTTTTAACCGTACATAAGGGATAAATAATAGATTTGTAGATGCATGTGTGTAAAAATGTGTTTATTTGTTTTTAAGTGGTGCTAATTGGTAAAGGCTATCTATGGGCTTATTAAAATGTAGCGCCTGAACATATTGTTTGTTGACATCCCAATCTTGAATATCTTTTTCAGTTCCCGTTTATTCAACTCTATCAAGAAAAATTTCAAATAAAAGCCTGAAATGTCATCGTTTTTTTTTTAATAAGGGCGTAAAATAAATATTATTTCAAATAAATGGCATAAGTGAACCTTGCTTCAAATAAGAGTCCGAAGTGTCATATTAGTCTTGAAAAAGGTTTGACCTTACCAGCTGATTGAGGGCATTTATATCATTTATTTCTTTTTTAAATTTCTTCTTTTTTCTTTTTTACTTTTTTTCTATTTTTAATAAAAAAAACCCAAAAAAGAAAAAATTTAAAGCTTAAAAAAATATATTTAAAAAAAAAAGAAAAGGAAAAAGAAACGGGTGGGAGGGCTAACCGCAGCCCACTTGCCTATGGCCATCAAGGTCGTTGGCGCGTTGGTGAGGGCTAACGATCCTTGCCCGAACTGAGGCAAGGGGCTGGCCATAGGGGGGGCTACCAAACCTCCACTTTTAAGTTAGCTTTTTCCCCCTTTTTTCGGTTTATCTTTTTGGAAAAAAAAGGAAAGAAATTTTTAAAAAAATAAATGATGAAAATGCCCTTGATCAGCTGGTGAGGCCAGACCATTTTTTGAGACTGACATGGCACTTCAGGTTCTTATTTGAAATGAAATCAATTTCATGCTCTTATTTAAGACAATGATAGCACTCCATGCCATAATTTGAAATAATATTCACTTTACACCCTTATTTGGAATTTTCCCATCACATTATATTCAAATAGAGAGATTATAAAATAAATAAAAATAAAAAAAGATTTTAGCATCAGACCATCAATTTAGCTAGTTTGGATTAATACTTTGCTTTTAATAGCATAATCACTATTAATCAAATTAAACCGTTCCCCTTTGTCATCAATATCAAGGGTTCTTGATAGTCAAATTAGAAAATTTTGAATACTGACACGATTATTGTACTTAAATTTGTACATGTAAGTTAATCATTAAGTATTACCATAAACAATAGATAACGTGCGTCTTTTTTAACTTTGTGAAATGTACAAAACAATTTGTTTTTTACTATACTCTCAAAATCTAAAATATAACCTAATTTAAAAATAATACAACAAATTATGTCTCCACAGTTGTACATGTTTCGGGTGTTTCCAATGAAAAAAAAGGGCCAAAGTGAAAGATCCCCAAGATTTAGAATAAGCAAAAAGGATAAAGTAAAAATCAATCTTAAAATGTATGTCCAGTAAGGTTTCTTTATTTAACTTCAAATTCCATTCGTTTCGTAAAAAATGAATGATTTAAAAAATATATTTTTTAAAATAATTGATTGTGTCGCTCGAAATAATTAATTAATGAAAAATGCTTTTATTATCTATAACAATTTATATTTGAACATTTTGTGAAGGATGAAAATATTTTTCGTTAATTCATTTTTGTAAGCAATACATGTAATCATTTTTAGGAAAATATTTTTCAAATTAGTCATTTTATGTGAAATAAATTTAGCTTTAGTGTCATTTAATTTCTTAGGCTTCCTGGCTTAGTTGAATTTAGTGACACTTGTGATACCTGACTTTTGACCACTATCGTGGTTTAATATGTGAACTTTAAAAATTGTTTCATTCTAATCCCGATTAACTTTTGCATTTAATTCGGTTATGATTCATGTACAATATTTGAACTCTGGTATATTGTCATATCGGACGTTTTTATCTTCTTAGTAATGATTCCTTGAATCTGTTGTGTTAACACACTATTCTTTAGATTGGCCCGTAAAAGAAGTTGCACAAAACTAAAAGCATGAAGACTAAACTTCAATCTTCAAAGATCAGGGATTAACTCAAAAGAAAATATTAAAATTTTCAGGATCACCGACATAATGATCCCTCAATTAAGACATGAAAGCATGACATTGGTTTAATTATGGTCAAACAACTGTATATGCTTCTATGATAAGTTATTAGTAATGATAAACGAAAGCATTTTTACAGAATTAAGGCATGGTCTTTTATTTTACATGTACCTTCAAGCAGGTTGGAAGACAGCTTATGGACCTCCGCAGAAGTTTGCTTATGCAATGAGGGGACTTGATTTAGCCTCGTCAATTTGCTCAGAATCTGAAAATCTGATTATGAAAAGATCCATGCATACCCAATAATCAATTAACTATCCACAAATATCATATGTATTTATTGAGAATAACTATATGCTCATGACGAAGATAATTTATTTATAGTTAGATACCAGTTGGCCCAACATCTCTGAGCATAAAAAAGTCTCTGTGGCATGAATTTGTAAACCAATTTCATTAACAAGTATAGCTTTACCAGTGCCTATCATATGTACTAACAGAGCTGAGAAAATATTCCCACGTTTGCTCTCATGCGACATTTGACTTTACGTCTATGACAGCCATGTGGCAAGATATATGGCATAATTTTGCCACGCAGTTCGTATTTGACCAACAACAATTAAGGAAGTTAAACAAAATATAAATTCCTATCGCTTGGAAGATTACGATGAAACTTTTAAACTTGCAATATGTCTTTAAAATTATAAATTATTAAAAATCATGACTTCATTTAAAATGCATCATATTTACATTCTATTTAGAATTGAAAACAATAATTTGAACAATGTATTTATATGTTCACATAAACTAAATTTAAAGATGGAAGTTTTAGTATAGGGTGCATATGTTTCCATGGCTTAAATGGCTAGGGTTCCGGCGAGACCTTCCAGGGAAATATGTTGTTGCAGAGATAGAGCGACTTAGTGATCTCAGTTTTCTAGAAAGAAGATGAAAAATAGCGTGCAAAAGTAAAGAAAAGAAAAGGAAAAAAAAAAAAAAAAGGAGAGAAAACCGCAAAAAAGCGAACTGAAAGTGAAACAAAAATTCAAAAAAAGCCAAAGAGCTGGGGTTACCTGATCGGCAATTGATTGAAGTGAAACTAGATATCATCTCCGAAGCCGGGGCGCGACGCCTCCTCGGGTTCATTGTACACTGACTGGAGCAGCTTTCTTCCCAACTTCCTCCCCCACCCCCATCGGGCGCATCCCACCCCACTGTTATGCAAAAGGGCGTCATTTTATCAAAAGCCGTGCAAGTCAAATTACCAGTTGTGTATTATAGGATAGCCATGATTAGAGTGGATAGGAGCAATTTCTAGTGTTGATTAGCAAAAATAAATACATTATAATTTCACGTAAAAATTTAAGACTACACTAATAAAATTGAAAACTTTATATCTAAATCGATATTTGTGTAATAGATTTAAAATTAAATTGATAATTTTCCTGACTAAAGGAGAAGGGGAAAAGTGGAAGGAGGGAAAAATAAAAATGAAGAAAAGCCAAAGGAAAAGAAAATGGAAATCAATTTGGACCATCATACGGTCCTTGCTATGAGGTATTAAAATTTGAAGAGAGTAAATTTACAATTATTCTTAAGATTTTTGTTTGTAAAATAGACGGAGAATGTTTGGATGATTTGAGTACGGGTTTTTATTTGAGCCGAATCCATCTTCTGCTATAGTGTATGACCATTTTATCCCGATATGTCCCATCTGTATACAGATTATATCCAAATTAAAATATGTGGGGCCTCATTTTGTGTCCTGGTGGTGCATGATGATTTCTCGAATTGTTTCCATTCCCTACCCTCGCCGCTGCGGCCCTTCTATTTTTCTCACACTTTCCTTTTTTCTTTTGCGTGATAACGTCACCAGCAGCAATTATGCTGGAAAAGTAAGAGAAACCGACGGAGTATAATCGACGTAAGCGAAGCAAGATGGAGAAAAAAGAGGGAATTCGGAAGCCGAAGAGACGGAGAAGCCTCGTGTTGAGAACTTTGGAGGTGTGATCAGTAATACAATGGACAACAAAGAGAAAGCGGAGCTGGAGGAAGTGCACAAGAGGCGAGTGGTGGAAACCATAAAGGTGCTAGCCTGACGAAACAATGCCGGTGGCTGCTCGGACCGTGTCCCGAATTCGCCATTCCTGGACGAGACCTTCTCGGAGGATTCAGGAAGAAGCTTCCCAACGACATCTGGTGGACCAATTCTCTCGCGGTTGCATCCGAAGAAGAAGGGTCGTTCGGGTGGTGGAGTACAAGATGACCTAGAAATTGGCTGAAGGACGACGACAATTCCATCTTGAGAATGAATAAAGAGATCATGGAGCTCTCCACAGATATCAGTGAATTCCAGAGGAGTTTAGATAGATTTAATAGCAAACGCGGACGGTGAAAGAGACGGACGGTGATGGAGACCTTGCTCTAGGTCAACACCCTCGCCTCTAACTTTTCTGCTGGCGCCATCGTGGTTTGTTCTTGGTGTCTCAGAGCACGAAGTCCGCTAGCACATTCTATAACCTCACATTCCAGATCTGAGGTCGATGAGCTCTAGATCTGACATCTGAGGCTCAACTCGACCTAGGATTTGGATCGATCCAAGGTCGAAAGGGGCCAGCAAAAGCCGCAATTGGGGTTTTCAGGTCAATGGCCGCCGTTGAGCCCCGACGGGGGAGTTGCCACAACGGTGAGAAAGTGGAAGAGAGGTAGGGGTTGGCTGGCTCTTGGGTAGCCTTGTCGAACTCAAGGCCAAGTGATGGGTCGCTGTCGACGTCCTATGGCTCAAACGAAGGTGGGGCTACGTCGACAAAGTGAGGCAGCGCAAGCAACGGCAGGCAGCGATGACGACACGTGGCCTAGTCGTGATGAAAATTTGGGAAGCCGATTGGGAAAGAGAGCTTGTTTACTCTCTTAGAAGTACTTCATCCCCTATGATTCGCTTCCGTTTTTCCCAAATTGGATAGATTCAAGGGAAGAGCAGCGAAGCGAGTGGAAAAATTGGGCCACACTTCAATCATTTGAGTGCGGATATAATCTGTAAACAAGTAGGACTCACTAGAGATAATATGATCCAAACACTATTATAGGGGGTGTATTAGCCAAAAAGAGTGGAAAAGACGTGGCCCAATCTGATTTGTAATGGAATCTCTTACTGTTCTTTCTCAGTGTATGTAGGTTAGATCGATTGAATCATGTAGATCTAATCGATATGTAATCTATTTTCTTCTTCTATTTATGTCTATTTGTGTTCGATTGCCTTATTTGCACAACATTAAACGTGACATTCCCCATCTAAATGGACTAAAAAAAATGACAGAATTTGGTAAATCATTTTTGCCAAGCTAATTCTATTCAGGTTCTTCATACTTATCATCGTCATGGAGATGAGTCTCGTAATTAATTTATGATATCTGCAATCAACTACCTTAAGAATTGCATCATTAGTGTGATAATGTGTTTGCCATTAATTCACTGTTTATGATTTATAGCACCGTAGTATGACATTTTTTCATTGTTCAAAAAGTAAACGATTACTTAAAAACACAATTGAAATAAGAAATATGAAATAACTAATAGAGAGAAATTCACCTGAGAAAAGAGTTCTATCCAAGGGAAGATTTCTACTTAAATCCAACACTTGAAGTTCCTCCAGAGGAAGGAATAAAGAGGCATCAATATCCCAAGGTCTAGACTCTCCTGTCATCCCGCACCGCGCTTCCCATTCCGAATTATCTCTATCACCCAAATATAGTCCAATCACACGCGAAGTGGTGTAATTGCACTCAACGCCTTTCCAATAGCAACAGTCACTATTGTTGTCCCGCCACGACAGAAAAGAAGACCCATTGAGGGGGTAGATGGCAGCCTCAATGTTAAGCAGTGCATTCCTCTCTTCTTCCAAGCACCCCATACTTCTTCCACTTCCCATCAAAACAAGCAATGCCCAAGTCCACATACCCAATAAAAGACACTTCATGTTTTTAACGTTGTTTTGTGCGTTTGTCTGTTTCCTATGCTTCACCATGTGCAAACTTACAAGGGTGATCTCCTCAATTTATATGTGCAGTCTTTCCCTTTGGAGTGATGACCACGGTTGGGCCAACATCACGAAAAAACCGTGGGCAAAGTCAAGTCTGCTGGGGCCAACTCCTCGGAACACGTGATCATCGCTATTGACTTGACTTAGGACTTCTCCAAAATAGAGAGGTGAAGATTATAAAATGACAAAAAATTATTATTAGCAAATCAAAAAAGAAAAAAGTTAACGATTTGATTTCACCAAAGCTACAAAAGAAAAATATGGGCCCTAATATTGCTTCACAAAACAAAAACTGAGATAGATGGTGTTGTTAATTTTCAGTAAGTGTTATTTTTCTAAGAACTATCGAATAAATGGGTACTTATTTGGACTTATTGAAGGAACAAAAAGAGGCAATTTCCATCAAACTTAATGAAGCGGTTAAGACAGTGCAGATAAATGTTCAGTGTATCTCATAATTAATTGTAGTATCAGTAAACCCAAAATAAATTAATTATCATTGTATAGACCAATATAAAAGAACATAGTCTTAAATTTCCGCATCTCTCAAATACTTGTTAGTATTTGATGAAAATCTTTTTAAACACTGTACCACGACAGAAGGCGGATTTAATCTTGAACAAGGCATCTTTCTTCCAAACACACCGTCAATTTCCACTTCCCTCCAATATGCTTCTTTTTCCTTACAGTTTCTTTTTTTGTAAGTCCACATCTAATTTCCTTCATGGGCTAAAATTGTTGGTAAATATAATTCGATAAATTGTTTTTAATCATCTTGAAGACAACCCTTGAAGTCGATGACTTTCTAATGTGAAGAATCTACAACTCCCACGTATCTCGATCTTAACTCATTATCGACCCCTCATCTCCTCTCATCTAAGCTTCCTTTGTGTTTGTAATGATTTATTGGATTTGATCAGCCTCTTCTCTCCACTCATTCTCTCTCCTCCACGCAAACATGAAAATCATCCCAAAAATGATTGAGCTTCTCCCCACGAGGCATCAGATGGGATATGTGGAAATGTTGGTGTCGCACTCATGTGCATGAAGCTTCAAAACTTAACTAATCATTTTTACTGGTACAAGTTATTATTTTTGCACAAATTCTTACGAATTATTGATTTTCCATGAAATCACCACACAAATATTAAGCTCCAAAACTCAACCTCTTTCAATAGTTTCTTTTTCTCATTTTGGCAATTGAAGACCTTTACCCTTTCCATGTGGTCGAACCTACCAAAGGCTATGTCTCTCCTAAGTCTGAGTGACATCCATGTTCTCTCAACTTCAATGATTTTATATGTATTACTATCAATTAGTTAACTGATTTTCTAAAGATTACTAAAAATAGCATATGGTACCAACTATTTGTCTAGTTATATGATTTATTTTTAGTTTATCAGCTCAAATTTCATTTGAGGCATTTTCAGGGTATAGAATCGGAAACTTTGTGTATTTAATAGCCATTTTGAATGTTTAAATGCTTGCTTCATTAGGGGTGCCTAGTACCTTGGAATCGAGCTAGGGACCGGACTGAAAGGATTGGTTCCCCATTTTCAGAACTGAGGGCCAGACCGAAGGAGGCTAGAATCGGATGGAACTGGACCGATCAATCCGGTTCAATTCCTGGGCAGTCCAATGGATCGCATGTGCTTCAAACACATGTTCCTACGTGCAAAAGAAATCAAACTCTACTTATGTGAGCATCGATCACAGTTCATAAATTTCACGCTCAATCTTGGCCAAAAGGCCATGAACAACATGTCTAAAGGAGATGCTTGCCTTAGGTTTTTATGGGCAATCTCTCTTGTACTCTCTGAGTATTTGCTCGATATGGTACTCTTGGAGGCTTGGAGGACCTTGTCTCTTGCAAATGAGAAGAGAGAGAGAGAGACGAGAGACGAGAGTGTGGCTCTTGGAGCCTAGTCCCAGGTGGAAGAAGAAACTTACAAGTAGGCTTTCTCTTTAAGTAGTGAGGAACAATGAAATGGTTTTAGTGGTCTTTTGACCACATGTGAGGTTGATGCCTCAATAGTACTAAGAAAGGCCTTGAATTGAGGCACTTTTTCATTCCATGAAAATTTTAGTTTAAATTAGATCTTTATATGTATATAAGAAATAAAATTAAACACTCAAAAATTAATAATTGGTCTGGTTCGATCCAGTTGGTCGATTGTATTCTTGAGACCGAGAATGGGGCCCAAAATCATTAGTTCCAATTTAGTGAAACTAAGAACTAAATCCAACTAGTCGATTCAGTGTGGTTAGGGTGGTTTTTTATGTCGATTTAGTGCAATCAGGGTGGTTTTTTTTATCGCCTCTATGTCTCATCATGTAGGGACTCATGTATAATTTGAGCAAATCATTTTGGTCACTCGCTCTAAAAGCTATGAAATACTTTGCTTTTTGGATAGGGATGCCCATTATAGCTTGACCCGAATTTCTCCCAAGTCATCTTGGTTGTTTACCATAAAAGCTTAGAAATGCTTTACCTTTATGACAAAGATGTCCATCTATGTAGCACCGACACGGACACGCGACACGCGACACAACATGACACGACACGCCGACACGTCATTTCTTAAAAATAGAGAATTTCGACACGTTCCGACACGTTATATATTAAATATATTTTTATATATAAATACATAAATAAATACTAACAAAATTAGCCTAGAATTAATTTACATGAAAAATATTAAATAATATCATTCATTATTTTAATTTGTTACAATAATACACAAAACTTAGAGGAAAAAAACATTGTTTAAAGAAAAATGCTGAAATGATATTTTTAAATTTATTTATTTATCATATATAGCATTTTTTATTACTTCTTTCATAGTAAAAGACTTAAAAAAATTAAAAAAAAATTCTAAAAAAAACAAAATTGAAAAAAAATGACCCCGTACGTGTATATTTATAGCAATTTTATTACTTATTTTATTACTTCTTTTGTGTATATTTATATTTTGACCCCTCAAGTATTAGAAATTTTTAAAATTGACCCTATGCGTGTCGGAATCGTATGTCGGAATTTTGGACTCGCGTGTCGGAGAGAGTTGACCACGTGTCATATTTTTCGACACTCTTTGACCGCGTGTCGGAGTGTGTCGGACACGTGTCGGAGTATCGGACACGATATGAAGGCTTCCGGAGAGTGTTTGTGCTACATAGATGTCCATTATAGAAAGTAAGTGGCAAGACCCTAATTTATGTTTCTTTAAGTAATATGAGGACAATGGAAAAGAGTGTTGGCCTAGTCCCCCAATTCTCTTTCCATCTAGATCAAATCTTGGATGAGATTTTTGCTTTTTGCATAGGGATGCTTATTATAGCTTGACCCGGATTTCTTCCAAGTCGTCTTGGCTGTTTACCATAAAAGCTTAGAAATGCTTTACCTTTATGACAAGGATGTCCATTATAGAAAGTAAGTGGCAAGACCCTAATTTATGTTTCTTTAATCCAAAAGTAATATGAGGACAATGGAAAAGAGTGTTGGTCTAGTCCCCCAATTCTCTTTCCATCTCGATCAAATCTTGGATGAGATTTTTGCTTTTTGCATAGGGATGCTTATTATAGCTTGACCCGGATTTCTTCCGAGTCGTCTTGGCTGTTTACCATAAAAGCTTAGAAATGCTTTACCTTTATGACAAGGATGTCCATTATAGAAAATAAGTGGCAAGACCCTGATGAAATTTATGTTTCTTTAATCCAAAAGTAATGTGAGGATCATGGAAAAGAGTGTCGGCCCGGTCCCCCATTTCTCTTTCTATCTCAATCAAATCTTGGATGAGATTTTGCTTCTTTACCCCCCGCCCCACGTGTTCCTCCCTCCTCCCCCCCCCCCCCCCCCCCCCCCCCCCCCCGCGCAAAAAAAAAACACTTGATTAATTTTTTCTTTTTTCGTAAAGCATTTGGCCAATACTCCAAAATTGGTCAAGCAAGGGTGACTAGACCCTTGTCCTCCACAGATTTGAAAAACGGATTGAAATTTTGCAAAGTCTAAAATAACTTTATCTAGTAATATTAACCATAGAAAAAAAAATGCTCCGATCTTTTGAGAAATTTCATTAAAAATGCCATAAATTAACTTAACATGTATAATTGGATTTTCGTGATTGAGTAATTCATCTATTAATAGTCACTAAATTAGAAGTTTATTCCCTTCCATTTTTTTTCTTTTTGAGCTGAGTTGATGAAAATAGAGATATGATGAAGCTCTTTTTCCTCACATTTTTTTTTCTTTTTGTAAATCCACTCCCAATTTCCTTCAAGGTCTATATTTGTTTGTAATTACCATGTGTTAAATCGTACTTAATCATCCTAAAGACAGCGGTTGATATAGATGACTTTCTAATGTAAAGAATGTATAATTTCCACGTATCTCCATGTTAACTCACTGTTTACCCCTCCTCTACTCTCAGCTTCCTGTGTCTGTAATATTTTATTAAATTTGATCAACCTCTTCTCTCAACTTGCTCTCTCTCACCCACATATACATGAAAATCATCCCAAAACTTGACATCTTTCATTGTATTTTTCCTATTCATTTTTTTCTCATTTGTTCCCAAATCCGGACGGCAGGATCTGGACCAGGGAGCACTAGATTGGTCCTACGTGGAAATTGGCTTTGTAGTGATTACATGGCCTTTCAAAGATTTGGGTAAAGATTATTGTTGATGATGAACATTCTAACCAATACAAAGAACTATTTTTAGAAAAAATGTTTACAACCTCTTCACTGTCACTGTTAGCTTCGTTTTCTCTTTTGCACCATCGTGGACCTTTAACCTTTAAATGTGGTTTATCCTAGTGAAGGCGAAGGACAAGTAACATCCATGTTCTCTCAATTTCATAGACTAAACAATTATCATTATCAATAGGTTAACTAATTTTTTAAAGATTAATAAATATAGTACATAGTACGAACTACTTTTCCATGTATATGATTGATCCATCTCTATATTTGGTAGAATTTCTTTTGAGGCGATTTGGGGTATAAAATTGGAAACTTTGTGTATTTAACTGACAAGAGATTTAATATTTATTATATTGAGACTACTTATGCATAGACTCGAGAACTAAATTAGTAGTTTGGAATTTCTTTTATAAGTGATTATTTATAAAGAGAATGAAAAGTCAAAGTGAGTTTTCGTAAAATTGACTGTCACGTTATTTTAGAATTATGAGCTACAATAGCATAATAGAACAAGGAAAGACAGCAATCAAAGAATATACAGAAGCATAGGTGCGTATCCCCTGAATATATTGGTGCCTTATGATTTTGTTTTATTAAAGTACGAAAGTGTGTTATATGGTAGTCAATGAATTGTCAATATTATTCAGAAATTCAAAAGTCATTGTACCGGTAAAATAATTGTGAAAAAGGCAAAAAAAAAAAAAAAGGACAAAATACCATATTAAAGATGGAAGGTCCCCGGCAGTCTTAGACCATGTTGCTTCTTTCTTTTCTGCATTAAATAGGTCAATTAATTGTATGAAAAACATAATTTGATAATTTGATGTATAATTTAGCTATATAATTATAATGATCATTAATGGCCAAAACTATAGTGTACGTGATTAAGATAATATTTTCCAAAGTAAATAAAACAACGGGTTAATTCAAGGAATGTGTAAAGTCCATTATAAAAAAAAAAAAGAAAATGTTTCCTTCAGAAGAAATATATAATAAAAAAAGAAAGGAAAAGAAAAAAGACTCCAATTCGGTCATAATTGAAAGGACCTTATCCAGTTCACACAGCCCAGACCAGATCCACAATAACAGCCCGGGCCATAGTAAGCCCATCATGAGAGGAAGCCTCGGCCCAGAGATCAAACCCATTAAACCCACAGGCCCATTAAGCCTGTCCGACTCTCTCGGGGTTGCGCAGCTTCTCATGGCGATCCGCTCTCCATCGCCCCGAGGCCACCGCTAGCCATCGCCGATCGTCCACCGCCGGCCCGTCGACAAACGCAGTCATCGCAGAGAGCTCGTCCGCAAAGAGCAGAGCGGGGGGCACAGGGGGAGCTCAGGGAGAAAATTCTCTATCAGAGAATCGGTTTCCGGAGGATTCTCCATCTTTATTTCCTCTCAGTCGCGTCAATTACAACTATTGAGAGCCGCCCGATCGCCACCAGTTCTGTGGATGTGAAGAGCCTATGTTCGCCCCTATTTCAGATTCATCGCTGCCGAAGTACACAATCTAGGTCTATTCCTCCCTTTGACAGTTCTAGGTCCCGGCGTTACCGTCCATTATGATCTCTCTCCTTCAGGCGATCATCAATCTCGGCCAGTGATGGCTCTGGCAACGTATCCCTCTTCTATTGCCTGTTTTCATCGATTCGTCTACGATAATGTTTAAAATGAACACCTCATTTTCTTCTCCTCATCGATTTGCTTCTGTTATTGGTCAATCTGAGAGAATTCTAGTGCGATTTGCATGGTTATTAATTGAGGTATGGACCCTAATCGATTTGCATTTGAGAGTGTTCGGATTCAGCTTTTTGGGTTTGTTATTCCAAAAGAGCATGTCTTTGATTAACCAGCCCTGTGTGAGTTCTCTACTATTTTTATGGTGGGGGATGCTTTCATCTTGTGTGTATTTAACATTGTGATTGTGAGGCAACAGTTCTAGGCAAACAAATGATGTTGTCTCTCGTGTCATACTGTCGATTTTTTGGGAGTTCCACCATTTGCTTAAATTTACTCCAATCAAGCGGTCGAGATAGTATCATGTTTGCACAATCATGTATATATGCGAGGAAATTGATTTTGCAGGATAGCGTATTGGAATACCATGTGCCACATTTCTCTTTATTCTGATTAAGATATGTGATTTAGATAGATTGAAGGCAAATACATCTCTTTGTTGATCCGGTTTGCTGGGATCTCGAAACAAGGCACCACAAATACATCTCTTCAAAAGATGTAACGCTACTGACATTGCTCCATCCACATGGATCAAGTTCTGAAAAGGTTTTACTCAAGTCCAGCTCATGAAATTTTTTGGGTTGGGTCAAACTGACGTACTCTTCAATAATATATCTTCCAAGTACCAATCAATATGTGAAAATTTTCTTTAAGCAATGATTTTATGTTATTCAAATAGAAATAGGATACGGAGTTATGTCCCTGGTCAATTGCGAAGTGAATTGAGCATATCATCCATTATGACAAACACAAAACAGTGTCATTTTGGCTCGGCTAACATGTCACGTCATTGCTATTAGAATGCCAAATAAACTTCTTTAACGGACGCATATATATACCTCTCAAGCAAAACTTCATGCTGTTTCTGGGGTCTTTAGAAAAATGATGTTATTTCTGTTTAAGGTTATAAGTTCATGAATATTTTTGCCCGATAACAAAAGTTTGTGCTTTTGTTTGGGTTGCTTTACAATGGTCTGTTGTTATTGACCAAACGGTTTGGTATCTCAAACTCAGGAATTGCATGAAATGGCACGACTGTCCTTGCTCTTAGCTGGTTGGCCGTTCTTCTCTGAGGCCTTCGAGATGTCGAGTCAGTTCGTATTCAAGTTTTTGAAGAAGTAGCAACGTTTTCGAGTTGGCTTGCATAAGATCTGGGTGGAATGGATGACAAAACAATGAGACTCTGGGATTCTTCTTGATTCCTCGAAAAGGGTGGTCAAACCAACTATCGCTGTTATCAATAACAAACAAATCTTTTTGCTGGTGCTTCTATGGTGCTGCATCCTCAAGACATGGCATGCTGTCAAGTTACTAGGAACGAAGGACAATTATTGTCAAACATGTCTTCATAAAAATCCCATCAGGTTATAAGTCAAACATGCTTCGCTTATGCTTAATAAGAAATGATTATACAGGACAAACAAAGTGGGAAAACTCGAGATTTGTTAAAGGGGTCTTTGGGGAGATTTCTATTTGAAGGATGCTATAATTGAAAGGTCTTTGAAGGTAGGTAGTGAGAGTGGTACATGACTTCTAACGAAAGTAAGTGATTTCAAGCGATGCCCTTCTCTTATGGAGCCATTGATATTGTTAAAGCCGGAAAGTTTGTAAGTTTTCAAGAGAGGAATGCACTAATTCAATGGTAAGGTAGCTCGGAGTAATTGACTTTCTGAGTGAGAACCTCGGACTATAGGTGTGGTTAATTGTGTCAAATACAATCACTAACGTATGAGGACAACTACTGAAAGAAAGATCAATTCCATCACAAAAATAACACGAAAGACAAGATGCGGCAATTCTCCATGACTCGTACTGATTGATACCGAATGATCCGAAGACTACAAGGTGAATGATGAGATTAAACAGTAGAAAGGTCCGCCGCTTGAACGGAAGAAGGTTCTGTGAAGCGAGCTAAGACTCCTCTGGTTCAAAACTCGAGAATTCCAATGCTATGCTTCAATTGCTTCTTGTTTCAGCATCAACATTGTCTGAAGCCAATAGTCACCTCAAACACAGAGGATGCATCTGTCTCGTTTCGGCAAACAATAAACGTCAGATTCAAGAAACCATACAATCTCTTGGTGCCAGAGCATGAGAAGATAAAATGTCTCGGTTGTCAAACTATCTTAAAATGAGTAGGGTAGTATTAGCATATGAGCACTCACTGTAGTTAGGAAAAAAGTACGCACGTTCAGCATTCTATACTCGTCTTCATAAACTTCATAATTAGTCTTAAGATACTTTACAGTGCTTGTTATCGACCTACTTCAAAACAAACAACGCGATTATAAATGCGACAGCAAAAGAGGCTATTAACTCATTCGACCAAACAAAATTTGGGAATGGACAAAAGTGCCTAACGAGCAAAAGTTAGAGCTCCAAAGACTGCTTTGCGGGAGCTTACGGGCCCCTCATTTCTCGGTTATTAGTACTCTGCCAGTCCAGGAATTTGTATCCTTGATGTGAGGGTGGCATGTAGCTTTGCGTTGCCTGAGGATCGTCAGGAGTATATATGTAGCATTTTCCATATCCGATTTCCTTCGTCAGCTTGGCAGTCGCATTTCTCAGATGCAGCGGGACTACCTCATTTTGCCCAACAGATTCTTTCACTACCTTCAGTGCAGCTCCTATCACTCGATAAATGGCAATTGATTTTGGAGCAAAGCCAAGTAGGCGACGCACCGTGCAAGAACCACGTTGCATTCTGGCATCCCTATGAAATGGCAAGCTTGGTAACAAGAAACGGCCTGATTAAGAGCCAGCCGGTCGGCCAAACCAACATCGTGGCTTGGAAACCTGATCAATCACCGCGCAACGTAAAGAGGCTGCTCGCCTCATAGAAATGTTGTCATTCTAGCTGATTTTTTGCCAGGAACGGCCAACGTGATAGTCTAGTAATTGCTGATTGTCCCATGTGGTGCCGCACCACTGGTGCGTCTTAGGTGAAGCGAAGTCTTAACAGTTTGTCGAACGGGAACGGACGATCCATCTATTTAAGGTGCACACTCTTGTTCGCAAGTTCTCCCAATGCCTAACCGATTGTGACGTTGAGGGATTCAATTAATTTATGAAATTGTTTTATCTAATTGGGGACACCATTAACCTATTAGGGGCTGGTTAAGAGCCAGCTCCTAAATGCAATATTTCAAACACATGGCAAGTGATCCAAGATGCCTTAACATATAAAACAAGTATGAAAATGTGCAATCAATGGTTGTACTTAACAAACTATGTCATTGGGAAAACACAAGCGCGCAAAAATTAACATATGGATCGAGTAAAAATCACAAAAATAGGCACAATCTTAGGTATGGGTAGCAGCATGATGTTTATTACCTTAAATCCCTCACCTTTCATTAGTTTTCACAATCAAAATATGTATCAAACCAACCAATGCACACACAAGTAACATCTGGGGACATAATCGGGCTATATTAGGCTCAATCCATTTAAATTAGGTATCAAGCAATTTAAATTTGGACAGTGGCACGAGGATGCCAGATAATGTTTTCAGACTGGTCTGGACAGTGATCGAAACTTGGCATCATCGGATCATTTTCGTTTAAAAAAAGGATCCGTGAACAGGGGAGAACAGATGCAAAACCAGCCCTCGGAATGAATAAGACGCACCAAACCAAGAAAAAACCGGCGTCCTTGGACGGGAGATAGAGCTTGTTTGTTGATGGAGCAATGGAGATGAGCTACGGACGATAGAGCCAACATCTCCACAAAAAAATGGATTTCAAATGAGCTAAAGAGAGGAGAGCGGCTCGGCTTCATTTTCTCGAAAATCTGGACCAGCTTCATCCAAACAAGAGAAGATAGTCTCGATTCCGTTCGACAAGGAGAACTTTGCGATTTGACAAATTCTGGCCAGCTGACATGGCAGAAGAGAGGAGAGCAAGGCTGAGGCAGCGCTCTCGATGAACTGGAGGTGAGCTTCCGATTATGAGCGAAGCGGCAATCTCGAACTGGAGGAGGAACGGCGACGGAGGGAGGACGAAGCTGAGAGGAAGAAGCCGAGCTCCTCCTGCTGGCTATAGTTTTGGGCGAATGGAATGCAGGAGGTGAGAGATGCGCTGCGCAGAGAGAGAGAGAGAGAGAGAGAGAGAAGAGAGCCGGATGGTGTTCATTGAGGAGGAAGAGAGGAATCTGAAGAGAGCCGGATGGTGTTCGTTGAGGAGGAAGAGAGGAACCTGTTGGAATCTGTCAGTCAAAATTTCGATTGACGGGCTCGAGGTCTCGATATTGTAATTTTCCTAGTTCATGAATTAATTCAATTTATATCATGCATTTAAAAATGGTCGACGAAATTCGAACGTCTACAATGCGGAGTTAAGATAAAACTCTTCAATTATGAAGATTAATCAAAACACTCCATCCCTCAAGAAAGGTTTAAAGGGGTTTAAATAGATGCAACTTAGAACAACTCTCCGAGCCTAGGCAAATTCCCATATCCCAAACATTGAATGTTCCAAGACAATGACTAATAATCTCTAGATCAAATGTAGACTTTTTTTCCGATCATTTGTGTGCCATATAACTTTTTAATTGATCACTTAAGTATCATAACATTTTAAAAATATTTGCCACAAGTGTTATACATCATTAAACGTGGTACATGGGTAAAATATTTAATTTAGATGGGTTAAGGCAAATTTAATCAGTTTGTTGATTTGGTTTGCTGGGGTCTCGAAAGAAGGCACCACAAATATGGAAAACCCGAGTCACTGACTTTGCGAATTTGGATTGTATTCAACTACTAAAGGTCATTTTGGAATTTTTTTTCTCAGTAATCCCCCTTCAAAAGATTTAATGCTACTAACATTGCTCAAACCACGTGGATCAAGTTTTGAAAAGGTTTACTTAAGTCGAGTTTGTGAAATTTTTCGGATTGGGTTATACTAACCTACTCTTCAGGAATATCTCTAATACCAATTCATATGTGAGAATTTTCTTTGAGCAATGATTTTATGTTATTGGAATAGAAATAAAATACAGAGTTATGGGCCTTATCGATTGTGAAGTGAATTGGGCAAATCATCCGTTATAGTAAACATGTGGTTCGAGTGAAAATCACAACAATAGGCACAATACCAGGTATGGGTAGCAGCATGATGTTTACCTTAATATCCCTCTCCTTTCATTAGTTTTTACAATCAAAACACATATCAAACCAATCATGCACACACAATTAACATCCCGGGACATAATTGGGCTTCATTGGGCTCAATCCATTTCGTTTACTAATAATGCAATTTAAATTTGGACAGCAAGTGTCATGATTATTTCTGCACAATTCCATGATGAAATTCACAACAAAAATAGGCATTCAAAGTCTTCAATTACCATCTTATATCAAGTCTAATGATTCACTTTCATAAACTATTACCAAAAAGTAGGGTTGTCAAATAAGTGAATCGAGTCGGGTTTGGATCGAATCGAAAATGATCTGACCTATATTGATCAATTTAATTTGTTTTGACCTATTTTCATGTAATGTAAATTTATCGACTTGTACTAGACTCGTATTACCAAATCATATTAATAGTTAATGTACTTTGGGAGAACCCATTTAACCCACTTTAAGCCTTTTGTATGTATATATTACTTAGATAAAAATTTCACATCAAATTTAAAAAGTTAATTAAACAATAAAAAATTAATAAATAAAATAAAAATGTATTAAAAAAAAAACTAAAACCCGACCAACCCACTCCTTACTCGGCAGAACTAAGCCCAAGGTCTCCTAAGCAAAAGCCTCACGCACAACTCCAACCCCGCTTCTCCCGAATGTCTCCGCATAGCCTATCATCCAGCCCTTTTTAAAAAATATTTTTTATTTCTTTTGCATTCACCTCTTTCTTCACCGAGAGCCTGCAGTTCTTGCCGAGAGAACGCGCCGTTCTTCACTGACAATCTGCTTCCGCAACCTTTTTTATCGACCTTAATGTCTGACGCCAACACTATCGGCGAGCGCCACGACCGACTTTATACCTTCATCGCCAATCATGACCGGAGGGTTTGGCTGAGACATTTTTTCGAACATCCGGCGGGCATTAACTTGGGGAGGAGCCTTGATTCATTCAAGACTCGAGCTCACATTGTAATCCACAAAGAATCAACAATCAAGACTGGAAATCAATAGGCGGCGACCCAATCACATTCAGTACAAGCGCGAATGAGGAACAACAATCTCGGTCTTGGGTTTTACCAAAACGGAGCAAAACTGGCAGAGAGAAGGGCTCGGACTGGGGAGGGGGGCGGCCGGCGGCTCCGTTCCAAGATAGGCACTCGCATCCGAACATCCTCTCTCTCATTCTTTCGCACGGCGCGTCGGATCAAGAACGCGCCTCTCCGCCAGAGAAAAGTAGGGACTTTCTGGAGGCCATGAGAGAGAGAGAGAGAGAGAGAGAGAGAGAGAGAGGGAAGATGGGCTGAAAGGGTAAAAGTGATGGGATGCGCGCGCCGTCGTAGTTGGTGGGGCTGTGTCAGCATTCTTGTAGACACCTCCGATTCCCTGCCGACCCTCCCACCTCCGATTCCCTCTCCGTCAAATCCCTCAACCCTAGCCCCTTCCTCAATTTCTTCCCCAAGTCTCTCACCTCCATTGCTGCGGAGGAGCTGCGACAACGGAGCTGCTTATTGAGGCGGCAGAACCTTGAAGAGACGATGGCGAGCGCGACACAGTTGGGGCGGTGGATGGTGACAAGTAGGCGAGACTGCGGTGGTGAAGGTGACGGCATCCACCAAGAGCAAAGGCACTGATGATGGAGACACGTAGGAAGGGTGTCATGAAAATGGAAAAGTAACAGTGTCTCTCAGTTGAGTTATTAATAGATTATATTTAAATTTGGGATAGACCCATTTATGACTTATTTTGAAATTGGTCATTTTGCCAACTCTACCAAAAAGTGACAAGCAATGCGATAACACCGTGACGTCACATGCAAGCTCAAAAAGTAATGAAGTAATTAATCGCACTAGTATAGAACTTCTTATGATCAAGCCTAGCTCCAAGACCTTGAGTGAACCTAACAAATTGCAGACAATCAAGAAACTACGAGAAAGACTATTTTTCCAAATTTGCTACCAAATATCAGTTCAGATACCGAATGGAGTATACCTCAAGGCCAGTGAGTATTATCAGCTAGTGCCCACACAAAAAAGAAGCAAAGTAAAATAAAAAATCAAGAGACCGATGGAGAATGAGTCGAAAATGATTCTAAAGTTCAATCGAACAAGAGTAACTCGGTTGTTAAAATCCAATGTCACCAGGAGCTGATTGTTCTTGGATGAGAAGCCTCATGTGAGAATGTGCCCCGCATCCATAAGCGCTTCAAGATACAAGTATGAGCATCCTAGCAAGCCATGGATGAAGTGGACAAGTTCAGGCTCTAGCTTGCTGGAGATAGCGTCGGGCTAGAGATGTTGTCTTTGGGTTTGTAGTGGAAGATGGCTCTGATTTTGATCTTCGAAGGCGATGGATCAACAACTATTAATTCAGTAATCTGAATAGGTTTGACTTAAGTAAACAGGAAGCAATTCTGGTGAGCGGCATGAGGATGCCGGATAATGTTTTCAGACTGGTGTGGACAGTGATTAAAACTCGGCATCGTCGAGTCGTTTTGGTTTGACAAAATGATCCGTGGACAAGGGAGAACGGAGGCAAAACCAGCCCTTGGAATGAATGAGACGCACCAAACCAAGAAAAACTGGTGTCCCTAGACGGGAGATAGAGCCTGAATGTTGATGGAGCAATGAAGGGGAGCTACAGACGATAGAACCAAGATCTCCAGAAAAATGGATTCTCGAACGAGCTAAAGAGAGGACAGGGCTCGGCTTCGTTTTCTCGAAAATCTAGACCAGCTTCATCCAAATGAGAGAAGATAGTCTCGACTCCACTCGACAAGGCGAATGCTACGATTTGACAAACTCTAGCCAGCGACATGGAAACAGATCATAAGAGAGGAGAGTAAGGCTGAGGCGTCACTCTCGGTGAACTGGAGGTGAGCTTCCAGTTATGAGCTTAGCGGCTATCTAGAACTGGAGGAGGAAAAGCAGCGGAGTGAGAAAGAAGCCGAGCTCCTCCTGCTGGCCATAGTTTTGGCCGAATGGAATGCAGGAGAGGAGAGAGAGAGAGACGGATGGATTCTGAAGGGAGACGGACCTCCGTTGTCGGTAGCTCCATGAAGAAGAAAGCCACCAGAGAAAGTCTTCGTATTCTTTTATTAGCTCTTGGATGAATGGCTAGATGCGATGTTAGAGACGCTGAAGTCGAAGGGAGCGAAGCTGTCACGCGATAGCTTCAACTAGAACGAGATGGGGATGACAGCGATGGAGATGGGAGAAATCGAGGGAGCTCCTGAATTTAGTCCGACAGAGAGAGCAAATTCCCTATATTCAATCCTCTACTACTAGTCTATTTTACCTTTTCATGGAGATGCTCGTCCTCGGAGAGATGACGATCCCGATGAAGAACTTCCGAGAGCGTTTTTTTCAATCATTGAAAATCTAACCAGGATGTTTGCATTGACCGGCGGTCATTCATTTTCAAGAACAATCGGAACCTTTCTATAATGAAGCTGTAACGACTTCTTCAATTTTGAGCACAATTTAAAATCAATAGACTTCCACTTTTTTTTTTTTAAAAAAAAAAAGGAAAATCACGCAAGAAGACTATATATATATATATATATAGAGGAATTATAATTTTTTAATTTTTTTTGTAATTTTGGATTTTTTTTAAGGAATTTTCGAATTTTCAGTATATGTTATTTAATTTTTAATATTTTTAATTTTTGTGATTTTTTTTTACTAAAAAATATCCAAAAAAATAGGGACTCGGACCGGGCCTTGGGCGCGGTTTAGGCTGACACTAAATCCATTTTCAAAATAACTCAAGCCCGATCTAAAAGAAAGCTAAGCCCAAATCACTAATAGCACACCAAAGTTTCTATCAAAACAGACTAAGCCCAAACGGACCATTACTAGAGTTGTGCCCCACTCTCTCCACTTCAACTCAAACCCAAACAGCTTACCAATCCTATAACAGAACTAAGCCCAGACCCACTCAAAATACCCTAACGTCCTTTTTGCTATTTCAGTCCAAATGAGCCTATTTCCCCTCTTATTTTTTAATTCCTTCTCTATTTACCTAAAGCCTTCCCACGTCTTCTTCCCACTTGGCTTACCCCGAGACAAACTCAGAACACACCAAAAACGCATGATCGAAATCTACTGCCCGAGGATTACAACAATCAAAGGTCCTCACGCTAACACATCAGAATCTTTACTAAACACCCGTACCACCAGCTGTGATTGCCACCGTAGGCGAATACCATCACCATTGCTGCTTGTCGGACGCTACCCTTTTACTGCAACTTAACGAAACGAACAAAAAACGGAGGACATTGAGAAAAAAGAAACATGTGGAAATAGACTCATATGTTTCATGAGTGATCAGCAATGTTATTTCCATTCCAGCATAGCTCTCACACGGCATTGGAACATAAGAGTACAAGAAAACAATGAACCCAGAAACAGAATGAACCGTACGCTAACTTGGTTCGGGCATTCCAACGAACACATCGTGAGCAGCGAGTGGGGAAGAAAACATTGACCAGTTCGGAGCTCAAGCGCACACCCAACCTTAAAAGAAATCAACACTCAACGTTCCAATTCAACAAAAACCAACTCATTCAAGTCTAGCACGAGCAAGAGATAAAGAAATGGAGTCGACACTCACCTCACTCAAGATAGGACAGATCAAGCAGGGTAAAGAGGTTTGCGGAATTAGGTTCAGCCGTGGGGATCCCTACCTGGCTCGGAGACGGTGGCTAGATGCGCGTGGATTCTCGTCTTGCCAGCTGCCTCGACTAAACGTCCTTCCTTAGCGTCGCACGCGATGTCCTCACTCTATCATGTTCCCTCTCAGTGTCGTCCTTCCTCCGTGCTCTTTTGTCGCACATGTGGAGAGAGGGGGAAGGAGGAAAAGACAAGGGTTGGCTCAGGCAAAGAGAAGGAAGGGCAAGGAAAAAGGAGGCTTGGCTGGCCTAAACCGGGCCTGGTCTCGCTTTTTTCATTTTCCTTTTTCCTTTAAAAAAATTAATTTTAATTTTAATTTTAGTTAACTTTTTTTAGTATTAGTAATGCAAATGTTCCTAATGTCTGTATGTGATGCAATTTAATGAATATTAAATTCTGAAACAAATCAAATATCCTAATATTCACATTAGTAGGACAAGGAATCCAATAGGAACACTGTGGGAGTCAACCATTCAAATGCAGTCAAGATTCAAATGCTCATAATCCTATAAAACAAAAATTCTCCATTGTTTCATCATAGTTTCCATCATAAAATGCTAAGAAGAATAATCTCAACTTAGGGAAACGATGGTATAAGTTTACGAACAAGCTCGACTAGAATAAATTGGTAATACGAGTTTACATAGAGAAAAAGAACCACCCCGAAGAACGCTACCACATATGATCCTGCAAAGCTCCATAAGAAGGCTTCTCTCCAAGAGTCATCCTCCCTAGTATGATTAACAGATTGCGGTGTCCCATGTCCCAAATTTGATCCATCACATCTTGTTAATGGTAGTCCACAAAGAAGAGGATTACCTTCATAACTTTCTTCACCAAAAGTTCCAAATTGATTTTTTCGGTCTGGTATCTTGCCTGATAAGTTGTTATAAGCCAATTTAAAATTCGATAGGAAGTAGAGCTCTGTTAGTTGTGGAGGGATGAGACCACTTAAGTTGTTGTAGGATAGGTCTAAGCTCTCTATGTTCTTTAAATTGGAAAACGTTTTTGGGATCGGTCCCGTCAAATGATTGTGTGACAAGTTTAATGCTCGAAGTTCACTCAAGTAGCCAACCATTGGAGGAATAGAGCCTCTCAAATTGTTTAGTGAGAGATCCATTCCTGACATGAGTTTTAGAATGTTACCCTTATACGATTCCAACCTCCTCTTTGTCATGAACTTTACTTCTTCTAATTTCAACAAATCTGTATCATTTGGATTTGCCAACTCTAAACCATATATGCCAAAGAGCTCATCTAACTGTGCAGATACCTCACCTTCTCCAAATTTCAAATCTTTTAAACAATAAGGGATTTGTTCAGAAAGATTATTAGTAGAGAGATCCAATATGCTCATATTTTTCAACAGACATAGATCCAGAGGGATTGAACCTTCAAAATTATTTCCTTGTAGTAGAAGAAACTTCAAGTTCCGAAGTGAACCGATCCAACTAGGGACCTCACCTGACAATGCATTGTGTCTTAGATCCAATGTGACAATCGATGAACCTCCAAGAAGAAACTTAGGAAAATGGCCGGCAAGCGTGTCATTTGCTAAATGCAAGAACTTCATATATGTAACATTGGCACATGGGGGTATATTTGGCCCAAGGTTGTTACTTGAGAGGTCTAAAAGGATGAGCTGATGTATGTTGCAGAAACTCGATGGTAAAGGACCTCCCAATGAATTACTTGACAACATAAGCACTTGCAAGTATCGTAAATCTCCAATTGAATTGGGAAGCGTTCCAGATAAGTAATTATTACTTACATCCAAGACTGACAAGTAGGAGCAATTCATTATACTAGGTGATATGTCCCCTGTGAAATTATTGCTAGCCAGATCCAAAATGTTCAAATATGGCAAATTAGAATTCCTCGGTAGGATTTGGCCTTGCAAATTGTTGTTTGACAATTTCAATAGTTTAAGTTCCGAACAATTTTTAGCTAGTGTCCCTAGTATCTCTCCTGTGAACCCATTATTTGACAAGTCCAATGAATATAGTTGGCTCATATTGCCCATTGAGGGAGGGATTCTACCTTGTAGTAAGTTGTTTGACATGTTGAATCCTTCCAAATTTGGGAGGATAGAACCAATCCAAGATGGAAGCTCTCCGTCAATAATATTAGTAGACGCATCTAGCCACCACATGCTAACAAGATTCAAATTGGAAGGCAAATAAAAAGCACCAGACAAATGGTTGCCATTGATATCCAATGATTCTAGGTTCACATTGTTGTCCAATAGCCAATTTGGGAAACTTCCTGTCATTCCATTGTCGTTGAGTTCAAGCCATCTCAAGGCATATTGTTCTTTCAAAAAGCTAGGAATTATGCCATTTGTGTCTTTGTTGAGCACACAGTTTGATAATTTAAACTCCTTTAGTTGAAATGAAGGAAACCAAGCGGGTTCTTCTGTATTTACTTCCAGATGATGTCGGTTGTCGTGGAGGTACAATTCCTCAAGGTTTGAATTATTGGCTAGGGAAGCAAGTGAAAGTGAGCCTTCAAAAGCATTCTGAGAAAAGTCAATAGATTCAAGTGACTTGAGATTAGAGAGCATACATGAAGGAATGGCCCCGCTAAAATTGTTATCTCCAAAATCGAGCACACGGAGTGAGGTCATACTGCAAAAGCACAACGGAAGAGGACCCCACAATCCATTTCCATTAATATTAAGCTCTTCAAGATTCTTTAATCCGCACAAGCCTGAAGTAGACGTTGCAACTATGAGCATCATCGCTAAATAGAAAATTTTGATAAGATGGAGCTCCATAGTTGAATCACATCAGCACAATGCTTCATTTCCCCTATTCTTTACACTTCATTAATAGAACGAAAAAAGAAGAAACTTAATTACTTCTGGAGTTTGACAAATTTTAATCATATTGGAAATCAAGTCTAAAGTTGATATTAATACTAGATTTAAGGCTTAATTTCATTGTAGTATCTGAAACTTTATTGCTAAAAGGATTCGATGTGATCCTCCATTAAGATCAGTGTGAGATCATGTGCTTTTCTTGTTCCTTTTATTTATTTATTATTTTTTTTTTGCACCTGCTCTCAACATTTTTAATGGTGTTAACTTTCTCCCTTCCATGAGGCCATACTTCATATTTGAAGTCATAATGGCTCATGTCGAAGGTCGTGCACGGTTCTCTTGCAGCAGTGATTTTGACTCTAGTGGCAGTAATAGCGACTGAGCTTCATGGTGTCATGATGGGTCTGAACGCCGCAGTGGGCGGATGCAGCGATGGGCAATGGTAATGAAGATGCCGAGTTCTTCCCAACCTTAGTTATCCTAAAATTATGGGATTGTAATTGTGAAAGTGTATGATAGTAATTTAGGCGGTGGACACCAATATTTAAAAGATAGCTTTATATGTATATTATAGATTTGTAACATCGATTACACTATTATAAATTGTTTTGTACACAAAAATTGGCATATAAGACACGGAAGAAAAGTTTAATCTAAAAAATGTAACTAAATAGATGTACAAAAAAAAAAAATTAGATAAGAGTAATAGCTTCACAAATTCGATTTAATTATAATTTTTATGATAGATTTTGTGGATTTCTTTAATAACATCGTATTCTTTAAATGTGATTGTCATTCAACCAAATCAAAACTTGAGATCATTTTCTCCTTATCCATTAGTTAAATTTTATTTGAATTGAACCATTAAAACAAAATTTTAGTAGAACTTATGAAATAAGCTATATTTCAGATAAGTGAATTTCAGAGGAAGCAAAACTAAATAAATTGCAAATACGTATGTGTGAAATAAGTCAAATTTCCTAAATGTTTAAGAAATTAATGTTATTGTAATAATTAAAGTCAGAGAATATTAAGTAAAGTAAGATATAAAGTAAGCTACCATTCAAATCATTTTTTTTTAAATTTTAGAAATCTAGATAAATTTTGTATTTATGACTGCACTGAAAAAGGTATGTTTCCAAATATGAATATCATTGATGTAATAAGACATATTTCTCTTTCTAATTTAAATTTTAGATTACACGAAAAAGTTATTTCAATATATTTTATCTTCATCTACAATGTGTATATTTATCCTAAAGAGTTAGAATTTCGAGAATAATAAATCGATCATGCCGCGACCTCCTTTTGCCCTCTTGTGGGGCGCGAAGGCTAATGGCTTGCGAGCTTAGCCTGAGCTCTCTCAAGCCCATAATTCGCAACTTTTAGTTCAATTTTTAAAACTGTAAGTCATTTTCAAGTAGCAGTTGCTATTAAAGAAATCGCAAATTTGATTACACTAGTTAATCAACTAATACCCTTTTGATATATAATATTGTTTAGATCTTGAAGCTTGATTTTTTTTGAAGGATTGTTCATGCATTTTTTTGGAGAAAATTATTGAGAAACTTTTTTTTAAGCTTTTTTCTAATTTTTGGAAAAAAATAAAACATTTTTCGATTTTTTTATTGTTAATATTTTAAAACTACTTTTAAATGTATTAAAATAATAATATAATATTATAATATAAACAACGGAACCCGGATCGGATATCCAAACCCGACCCAGGCCAAGGCCAACTAGGGCCCTCAACGGACTAGGCTCATTTATTGAGCCTAGTCCAGCGATCAGCCCGGCCCGTGCGTGGACTAAAAAGGAAAGCCCTCATGCCCGGGCCGGTTGAACCCAAGACCTGAGAATGATCCGGACCCGACCCGACTCGAGCTCCCCCTTGCACCCGCGCTGTCTTATTCCTTGTACCTCACCGATAGCTCCTCCTTCTCGATGTTTCGCCGGAAGGGTCCGCCCTCCAACCGTAAACCATGCTCCAGTGACACTTGCACACGTCGGCCTCGACCAAGAAAGGGCGGTAGTGATGGCCAAGGATAAGACGACACGACGAACCAACGATCTCAGAGACGAGCACTCTCAGCACAAGGCTAGATCTGGTTTAGACATTCCATGGAGTGGGTGGTGCGCGCAACTGGAATGGGGGACTCTCGGCTCGAAGGGGATCGGGATCGGAACTGGCACCGGCGCTTTCAACACAAACTAGAACACGAGTGAAGGCGTGATGAGGGACGGCCAGTGGCTAGAGCTCGCATGAGCTAGACGGTCGTGGTCTCCGACGCAACACGCCCAAAAAAGGGCACGGAACATGGTCAGGGAAGGCTCATTGGTTTGGCTCACGGGAGCATCCGCTGGGCGATATTGTCGGACGGAGCTCGCACATGGCCGAGGTGTTGGCTAAAATCCTCTCGCTCAAATCTCCTCCAATTTCACTCTTGGCCGACTTCTCTCTCTGCCTTAGCCTCTCCAATCCCCCTTTCTTTGACCACTACCCTCGGTCCCCCTCTTTTTTTTCCGATTTCCCTCCTCCTCCTTCAACCAAGCTCGTGGCCTCCTATTTATAGGCGAGGAGCCCGATCGACGGAGGTGCTCCGACCGCCGGTCCTTGGCATGCCGACTGGGCCCTCGTTTGGCCGAGCCGACTTTCCCTCACCATCCACTCCGCAGCAGGCCTAGCTCTGCGCCTCCTCTCTCCTGCATCCTCTCCTACCTACTCCACCCCAGTTACTTCTGCTCAGCAGTGTCCTTGGTGGTGTGCAGCGAAAGAGGAAGAGAGAAGGGAGAGAGAGGGCTGGGCCGAGGGGGAATCTAGTATAAGCCCATGCGTCCCGAGCGCCCCCCCGCCCCGGGGGGGGGGGGGGGGTAGTGGAGCTAAAGGGGGCTGGCGCTAAAGCCTAGCCCCCGAGATCCTTTTTAGCTTTTTTTTTTAATATTATTATTTTTTTATTTATCCGAAATCAGGTAAAATAAGGGAAAATAAAATAAAAATAAAGCTTAGTAGATGCAAATAATATTAATACCTAGGTGATGTACAAAATCCTTCTTTGTTAGGGCCAAATTAGCTCATAATTGGCTCCTAATATTTTATGCAATTTAATCTTAAATATTTGGCCAAAATTTAGGTGGTAACAATTATTTATAACTTAATAGCCAAATGCATCCCATGAGGCAAAGTTTTGCCGCAATTTATGCCACATGGCGATCACATATATTACTTAAGTGGCATATGTGGAGTAAACTTAAATTAGACAGTTAAATTTAATATTTCAAGATACATTATCTTTGCTCACCTTTTTTTTTTCAAATATACAATCAATGAGTAATAAATTAAAAAAAAGATGAGTGTTGGAAAAAATTTTGAGGTGCTTTGTCTTTTTACTTATATTTTACTCAATAAATATTAAAGCTTGTTGATGACAAATCAATAAGCCAATGCTTCTAAGTCGAAGTGAAGTATCATATGTTGAGCATAGGAGCGAATGTAGCTCCGACTTTAACAATAGACATATAAAATTGATAGATAAGGGAAAGCCTACTTATTTGTCCAAATAAGAGATAGTATCTTCAATGACAAACCAAAAAGATAAAAACTTATTTAGTAAGTTTAATCATGTGATGAAATAAGTTAAATTTGAAACAATAAATAGAATATATTTAAACAATATATGTTTTAGGATTAATTTCAAATTGAATAAATTTCATGACTAACTAGTATTAGAAATTGTTTTCTCGAGAGACAATTTATATGCCCGCCTTGAGCGGCTATGATGGTGCTTTTAGATTTTTTATTTTTTTTTATTTTGCAATTCTCATCATTTTTTTCTTTTTTAAAATTTTTTTTCCTTTCTTAAAAAAATTAAAAATCTTTTTTTTTCTTTTTTGTGGAGCTTAGTGCGTGCTACATTATTACTACACATGTTAAGAAAGTAATAAAAACAAACATTTCAGCGTTTCTAGTTAGCCAAATCACATTGCATCAATTTGATAAGTTTGAAAATTTGATTGCACTTTGGTGATATGTTTTAAAATTTATGATGCACTTATCCTTTTTGAGATAGGCCCTTCTATTACTGCCTAATCCTAGTGCCTTCATTCTTGGAACTAGTAGCCACTTATAATAATGTCTTGTTATCATATTTTGCACGCAACAGATTCTCTCTCTCACAAAGTTTATTACTTTGCAACGACACTATTATTAAGAATAACTTAGCGTGAGTCTCATAAGTTAATTACCATTTGGTAACAATAGTTTCTTCACTCTCTCTCAACTCACAATTTAAGGTTATTGACTCCCTTAGTATACTTTAATTTCTATAGGTAATTTAATAGAAGTACACCATAGATAACAGATGATGTGCGTCTTTTTTTTTTTTGCTTTGTGAAAAATGCAAAATAATTTGGTTTTTTCTATACTATCAAAATCTAACATATAACATAATTTAAAAATAATACAAAAAACTATATCTCCACAGTTGTGTATGTTGTGGGTGTTTCGAAATAGAAAAAAGAAGAAGTCAAAGTGAAAGATCTACAACATTTAAAATAAGCAAAAAGAATAAAGTAACAATCAATGTAAACATGTATGTCCATTAAGGTTGCTTTGTTTGAGCTTTAGTGTTATTTAATTTCTTAGGCTTCATGGCTTTGTTGAATTTATTGACACTTGCAATCCCTAAGTTTGACCACCATTGTGGTTTAATATGTAAACTTTAAATATTGTTGGAAATTGATTTTTGATTAACTTTTGCATTCAGTTTGGTTATGATTCCCATATAATATTTGAACCCCTCTAATATGCTGTCGTTTCAATATTTAATCTTCTTAGCTATGGCTCCTTGAATCTGTTATGTTGTTACACTATTATTCAGATTGGCCCACACAAAAAGTTGTAGAAAACTGAAAGCATGGGGACTAAACTTCAATCTTCAAAGATCAAGGAAAAGTTTGGAAAAAAAAAATCAAACTTGTAAAGATCACCAACATCATAACACATTGAAGCATGACATTGGTTGACTTATGGTCAAACAACTGTATGTGCTTCTATGATAAGTTATTAATAATGATAAATGAGAGCCTTTCTATAGAAATACCTTCCAATAGCTTCGAGGAGACATCCCATTCACAAAAATTGATGTTTAAGGCCTTAAGAGATGTTATCCTTGTAATGTCCATGAGAGCATCATTCACCAAATTGTTCCCCCCAAGATCTAGCACCTCAAGATTCACACCTATGATTGACAAAAGGTTATCAACATCGAACTTTACATATCAAGGCATTGTCTTCTATTTTACATGTACCTTCAAGCTGACCGAAAGACAAATTTTGGGCCTCCACTGAAGTTTGCTTGTACAATGAGGGGACTCGTTGCAAATTATTGCCAGATAGATCTAGCCTCTTCAATTTCTTCAAGTGTAGCGTTCCGTTTAAATCTGATTATAGAAAGATTCACGCATGCATTATGGTCAGTTAATTATTTATAGATATCATAAATCTAACTATCTTTAATATACCGATAATAACTATATACCTATGATGAGGAGAATTTATTAAAAGAGAGAAACCAACTGGTCCAATGTATCCAAGCATAAAAAAAGTCTCTATCGCGTGGCTTTGTAGACCAATTTCATAAGCGAGTAGTTTGTGCCTTTAACAATATTTATTTTATTTAGTTAACTAGCAAAGCCGAGATAGTTATGTGCTCCACACCTAACATTTTTGTACTTTACATATGTAATTACCATGTGGTAACATACACGGCATAGTATTGCCATGTGGGTTACATTCGACCAATAAGCATTAGTTTTGGCTTGCTTGTGCAAGGTAATCGCCTCCTTGTGAAATGGCGGCTCAGCCTCAGGCTATCCGGATTTGGGGTCAAAGTAGAGAGAGAGAGAGAGAGGGGAACTCCACCAGGCAACAGCAGCTCAAGGGTCACAAGGCTCATACGAGTGACCATGGTGGGTTTGTGTGTGAGAAAAGAAGTGGGAGAGCAAACAAAGACTAAAGGGGAATAATTACCAAATTAATTTTAAACCTATTATACGGAGACTAATTAGTCCTAAACTCTTCAAATTTCCAAATAATCCTAAATATTTGTATGAAATTCCAATGTAATAGTTCTAGCAAATTGCTGCTAAATATTGCTTAAGTTATATTCAATCATCAACGGTCAATTTACATTGCACGGCTGACGTTTTGACATGTACAATTCTTAATGAAACAATGTCATTTTGCATATATTTTCTGATTTTTCTGTTTTTGCCCTTTTTCTTTTCTTCCTTTTTTTTTTTCTTTTCTTTCCTTCTATGTGCTAGTGTGTTCATCTTCTTCCTTAGAGAGCTCCTATTCATTGATCATGGTAGCAGAATGTTTCAGTAGGGGAAAAATGGCTTGGCTGGGGTTGTTGGGATCCAAGGGCTCTGATCTTGGAGCTCCTTAAAATCAGCGACATTCTTAGCATTTTTGGCACTTCTTGTTCTCAACTTGTGGCAATGAGAAAAACGTTAAAGCAATTAAAGATCCATCTAAATTTTAGAACAAGCAAAATGAAAAAAAACAAAGCTCTTTGAAGGGTGCATTTGTGAGTCAAGAAAGGCATGTACCAAACTTTCACCACTCGTTAAAACCAAGAAATTCGAAAAAAGAAGAGAAAACAATGAGCAATGATGTTGAAGGACAACAAGACGCTTGCATTAACTGAAGGGGGAAAGAAAAAGACAAACTTTTTAGGCGCTAAAGAAGTCGGAGCTAAAAATAGTGGGATTCTTCATAATAGAGAGAAGTTTTGAAACAATAGTTTCACGCTCTTAAGCAAAAGGGTCAAAGAAAACACAAAGCATAGATTTTGAAATGACCGATCTAGGAGGCACTTAATACATAGCACGATATTTTGTGGGACACTGAATGAGCAGAAACTCAACAATACTCGCCAATAAAATAAATAAATAAATAAATAAATAAATGATTCTTTGCTACTAGCCTGGATAACTAGGGTTTCGACGAGATCTTCTAGGGACATATGGTGTTGTGGAGATGGAGCGACTCAATGGTCTTAGCTCTCTAAGGAAGCAGATGAATAGTAGAGAGTAAAAGTAAATAAAAGAAAAACAGGAAATTTTAAAAAGTATGCAAAACAACGTTATTTTATCAAGACTTGTACAAGTCAAATCACTTTCCGTGTTGCGTAGGATGAGCGACAATGACAGACCGCCACATCAGCAATTTCTAGTGGCAATTGGTAGAAAAAACTTCATTGAAATTTCATAGAAAGGCATAGGAATACATCAATGAAATTGAAAAATTTAGGTTTAAATTGGCATTCATGTAATGAGCTCAAAATCGAATTGGTAATTTTCCTAAATAAAGGGGAAGGGGAAAAGTGGAAAGAGGGAAAAGGAAAAAAAATAAAGAAAAGCAGAAGGAAAAGAAAATTGGAAATCAATCTTGATATGATTTTGTGTTGAAGTATTAGACTTTCAAAAAGGTATATTTACAATTATCCTTATAAGGAAGAAGCTTCCCGACAGCATCCCGTGGACCAATTATCTTGTGGTGGCATCCAAAGACAAGAGGTTCATCTAGGTGGTGGTGTACAAGATGACCCATAAATTGGTTGTAGGACGATAACAACTCCATTTGGAGAATGGATAAAGAGATCATGGAGCTTTGTGGAGGCATCGGTGAATTCCAAAGTGGTTTAGATAGATTTAACGACAGACATGGACTGTTATAGAGACCTTTACCCTAGGTCAACATCCTTGCCTCCGACTTTGCTAGCATCATATCATCGTTTATCCTTGGTGTCTTCAAGCTTGAAGTCTGCTGGCACAATTGAGCCTCACATTCCAGATCTAAAGTCGACCAAGCTATAGATCTAACGTCTAAGCCTCGACTCGACCTAGGATTTGGGTTGATCCAAGGTCAAAAGGGACCAGCTACAGCCGCCATTGGGTCTTTCGTTCGACAATCGCCATTGATCCCTGGCACAGGCGTTGCTGCAATGGTGAAAAAGTGGAAGAGAGAAGGTGGGATTGGGTGCAAGGAGGGTGCTTGGGTGGCTTTGTCGAGCTCAGAGGCTGAGTGCTAAGTTGCCGACGACATTGTATGGCTCGAATGGAGGCAAGGCTATGTCGACAAAGTGTGGCAGAGCAAGCAACGGCAGGCAACGATGACGACACGTGTTCCTAGTGGTGATGAAAATTTAGGAAGAGAGCTTCTTTACTCATTTGGGAGTACTTCATCCCGTATGCTTCTGTTCTATTTTCGGCTTCTCATATTTGGATACTCTGAAGAGAAGTAACAAAGAGAGTTTGAGACACCAAGGGAGTAAAAAAACTGGACCCCACTTTATTGTGTAGGCTGACCCTCCACGTCCAAGCCCACTCAAACATCGACACGTCACTCTATTTGGGTCCCACTTTCTCTCTCTTCTCTTATCCTCGTGGGTCCTCTTTCTTCATTAATTCATTTATCTACTTGTTGTTTCTTATTTATTTTTTTTACCTCCTCTCTTCATTCTCCCTTTCACTCAGCCTTGGACGACTCCACCTCTGCCTCAACCCCCATGTCTCTCTCTACCATTGCCTCCATGCCATGAGAACTCGTCCACCAGGGGTCGACAATGGCGGTTGACCTCCAAAAATCCAAATGTGGCTGCTATATACCGTGCTCAACCTCGAACCAATTGAGATCTGAGGTCTAGGGCTCACTCAAGCTTAGATCCAAAATCTGAGGTTCGAGTGCACCGGCTGAGCTCGAGGTAGACAATGGTAAGGACGAGCTGTGGCTGAGCGGAAGTGAGAATAATCAGCTTTGGACGTGGAAGAGAGCAAGGTGGTGATAAACGGACAACTAGTGTGGAGAGAGAGTGTCGTAGGCGGAGGCGGCAATTCTGAGTTCGGGACACGACGGATGGGGGCTTTTGGGAGCAAATAGTATCTCGAAAAAATTTAGGCTTTAATCTTTCTTTGGAAAGGGGCAGAAGAGAGGAGAAAGAGTCGTAAAGAGATCTATAATGCAGGAGCGTCACTGAAGAGGGCGAGAAAATGGGTCCTAGATGCCAAGTTTTGATCATTGAGTGGGCCGGCCCCTTAGTGACATGGAGGGGCTGGCCTACACAATATTTTCTCATTTGAGTGTGGGTATAATCTACAGGTATAATCTACAAATAAATGTGTCACATTGATCCATGTGTAATCTATTTTCCTTTTTTATTTATGGCTATTTGTGTAAGATTGCCTTGTTTTCTCGACACTGTGGGAATTTCTTTCGAGAAAAACTCCATGGTAGGGAAATGTTTTTCTGTTAAGAAAAAAACGTTTTGTAGGAAAATATTTAGTTTTCTTTTGTTAGGTGACATGTAACAATTTTTTTTTTTTTTGGTGTTTGGATCACATTTAAAAAATGATTTTAATCTCATGACTTCATTTTAAGTCAATTTTTTTCTAATTTTTAAATAATTATTTGTTTTTGCTTATTTTTTTCATTTTCCTTCTCTCTCAATTGGTTCCATAGCCTCAACAACTAACCATAGGCACAGGCTGGCAAGGCTCCACCTCGATAACCTCGATCGAGACTAGCGAGCTGGAGCTCGCCGAATCCTAGTGAGGCTCAACCTTGCAGGTCGCCGTCATTGGAGTATAGTAAAGGAAAAAGAAAGAAGAAAATAAAAAAAAAATATTAAAATTTTGAGAGTAGCAATTCTGGAAAGTGTTTTCATCTTTTTAGATTTGGGAATTTACTTTCTTAAATTTATACATAAATATTTTCAATGGCCAGTTCAGAAAATTAATTTTTTGCAAAATACTTTCCCCAAAACACACGCACCTAAATGTGACTTTCCTTATCTAAATAGACTAAAGGTTGACCCGGAGAGCACTAATAAGGGGTTTCCTTATTTTCTTGCACGTTTGGATGCATGATGGGTAGAGTGGCTTGGGATTTTGGAACCGTTTGCCTTCTCCGACCAGGCATGAGTCCATGCATCCATATAAATGTAGATGTCGGAAGATGTAACCAAAATACAAAATAAGAAATACAAATAATTATAAGATAAAAGAAGAAAAAGGAAAAAAGGAAAAAAATGCGTTATCTCTATATTTTACTTTTATGTATATATAATTTGAAGTATTTATAATTTGAAATAAACCAAATGTAAATGTGGGAAAGAAAAAAAATTGTTTAATAAAAGTATTAGTGCCCTCAATCCCTCCAAATCCCTTTATACGAGGAATATGAAGGACGAACAGCTATACGCAATTCCTCCTGATATGTTCTAATCTTTTTTATATTGTTCCGTTTCTTTCCCTCTATCCAACCATTACACTACCTTTAAGATCCTTTCTCTTCCCTCTAAATTAATCCTCTATGCCAATCTACTTTTCATGATTTTTAATTTCAAATTTTCTTTTATCTTTTGTAAATCTTATGACTGTCACAATTTGATTTTTATTTATCATAAACACTCAAAACCTTTCCAAAAATGTAAACATCCATATGTAGAATGATAAACTTGATTTTTTTTTCTTATTTAAATCTAAAGAGGAAGACACAAATAAAAATATTAAGTAGATTTCGGTCCACTTCCAAACAAGTGCAAAATTGTTGGGGTGAGAAATTCAAACCATTCTACCTTTAATTAAAAAAAAAAGGTTGGAATTTAGTAAATCATTGCTTACTGAGCTAATTCTATTTTTGTTCTTTGTACTTATCATCATTATGGAAATGAGTCTCGTAATTAATTTATGATATGTGCAATCAACTACTTTAAGAATTGCATCATTTGTGCAATCATATGTTTGTTATTAATTCACCCAATTCACTTTTATACTTTATAGCACCACAGTATGACATTTTTTCATTGCTCAAAAAGTAAATGATTGCTTAGAAACATAATTGAAATAAGAAAAACGAAACAAATAACTGAGAGAGAGAGAGAGAGAGAGAGAGAGAGAGAGAGAGAGAGAGAGTTACCTGAGAGAGAATTACCACTTAAATCCAACACCTGAAGTTCCTCCAGAGGAAGGAATAAAGTGGCATCAATAACCCAAGGCCTAGACCCTTCTATTTCCCTGCCGTACCGTCTAGACCTGCTCGACAATCCCAATGTGCGACCATGGTGTGCCCAGGATAGATCTAGCTGAGTTATCCGCGAAGTGGTGTTATCGCACTCGACGCGTTGCCAGCCACAACAGTCATCATGGCCATTGCGCCATGACAGAGCACAATACCGATTGGAGGTGGCCTTAATGTTGTGCAGTGCATTCCTCTCTTCTTCCAAGCAACCCATGCTTCTTCCACTTTCCATCAACGAATTGAAGGCGGCCTTAATGTTAAGCAGTGCATTCATCTCTTCTTCCATGCAACCCATGCTTCTTCCACTTTCCATCAAAACCAACAACACCCAAGTCCACATACCCAATAAAAGACACTTCATGTTTATAATGGTGTTCTATGCGTTATCTGTTTCTTCTGCTTCACCATGTGCAAACTTACGAGGGTCATCTCCTTAATTTATATGTGCAATGTCTTTCCCTTTAGAGTGACGATCACGGTTGGGCTAACACCACAAAACAACCATGGGCAAAGTCAAGTCTGCTGGGGCCAACTCCTCGGAACACGTGATCATTGTCGTTGACTTGACCTAGGATTTCTCCAAAAGAGGAGAGATGAAGATCATAAAATGACACCACCCATCGTGGCAGCGTGGATGGTAGGGCTGCTGGACTCCATCGCAGAGGTCCCAGTTTCGAATCCCCTGCGAAGCAGGGGGGCTGAAGCGCTGCTTGGTGATCTTACCCGGGGTGCGTGGGTGGTGGTCCTGCGTTGCCTCCCCAGGGTTTACCCCCGGCTACCGGCCGTGCGTGGGTTCCCTGGGTCACAAAAAAAAAAAAAAAAAAAGATCATAAAATGACAAAAAAATATTATTAGCAAATCAGAAAAGAAAGAAAGTTAGGATTTGATTTCACCAAAGCTAGGAAAGAAAAACATGTGCCCTAATATTGCTTCACAAAAAAAAAGAGATAGATGATGTTGTTAATTTTTAGTAAGCGTTATTTTTCTAAGAACTATCGAATTAATGGGTACTTATTTGGACTTTTTGAGAGAACCAAAAGGGGCAATTCCCACCTGTGGGCAGCGCAGTTGGCTGAGATCTCTCCTCCAGCGAAGGAGGTCAAGGGTTTGAAACTCTGTGTTATTAGCAATTAAAGCGGGGGGCCCCGGCGGTGAGTTACTGAGCCAGTTTCTCCTGAGGTATAGTCGCTATTGGGCCTCCACTGCGGAGACCCGTGAGACTCCAAATCGGCGTAAGCCAACAAGGATAGGCTCCAGTGGATCCTCGGTAACAAAAGAAAGGAGGGGCAATTTCCATCAAGTTTAATAAAGCGATTAAGATAGTGCAGATCAACGTTCAGTATATCTCATAATTAATTGTAGTATCAATAAAGCCAAAATAAATTAATTATCAATTTATAGACTAATATAAAAGAATATAGTCTTAAATTTGGGCATCGCTCGAATACTTGCTAGCATTTGATGAAAATCTTTTTAAACACCATGCCACGATAGAAGGCAGATTTAATCTTAAGCAAGGCATCTTTCTTCCAAGCACCCCGTCAGTTTCCAGTTCCCTCCAATATGGACACCTCTCGAGTCCACTTTTCTTTTTTTTTTAATGGTATTTTGTGGATTATGAGAAACCACTATATGAGGGTAGTGTGTGTGTGTGTGTATATACCAAATTGAATCGAGACTACTAAAGATAGTGGATTCCACGAGATAGGATGGCTCAGATACAGTTTAACATTTGTGGAAATTTATTCTGTTTATTGTATTCCCTCAAATTCCAGGTGAGTCCTATATAGTCCCACCTGATTTACGAATCAGAATGCATGATTTTATATGTTCCAGATCCATAGGCAAAAGTTGCTTTTAAATCTAGGAAAATTATCCAAAAAGTCCTTCTAGACAAAATTTTCCCAATTTAGTCCTTAGGGACAATTTTTTCAAGAAATAGCTGATGTAGTAGTCTAGTTAGCATCAGTCATCCTACGTAGGACCGTCAGTGGTAACGTGAAATATTTTTACAATTTTTTTAATTTACTGAATTTTTTTTCCTTTCCTTTCCTTTTTTTAATTTTATTTTGATTTTTTTCTCTTTGCTAACCATTAACAGTTGGTAGCCGGTGGAAGATCCAATGAGGGCCATCCTCGTCGGCCTAGGCACCGGTGTCCCTCACCCCAGGCCAGCGAGGGCAGCCCTTGCATGAGGCAAGGATCAAGAAATTGTTAATTTCTAAGGTTTGATATTGTTAATATTTAGTGCAAGTGATGTTGTGGCAAGAAATATCAAATGAATCGGTTTTTGTTTGGACTCATTGAATGGAAAATAAGGTAATGTTGAGTAATTTGATAAAGTGATCAAGACAATACAGGTCAACAATCAATATATCTTACATTTAACTTGAGGTATCAATGAATGCAAAATTGATTAACAGTCTACAAAAAACTCGTAATCTTCTCATAGTCAACATCATGTTGAAATTTAGAGCATCATCCCTTGACTGCTCTTCGGCTCAATTTCCTTCTGCCACTTTACAAGAATGACCCTTTTTATTGATTATTACGGTTGGGCCAACTCCACGAAATAGCAATGAGCAAGGTCAAATCTATTGAGGCCAATTCCATAGGACTTAGAACTTATCCTAAAGAGAAAGATGATTATTATAAATTGACAAAAGAATTATTATTGGCAAATCCACACAAAAAAAATGTTACCGGTGATTTTCTGAAGTTATGAAGGGAAAATACGTTCCCAAGTTTCATTTTTCATGAAAAATAAGATAAATAACTTAGAGTTGATGCTATTAAGTTTTAGTGTAGGTGTTGTTTTGCAAAAAAAAGAAAAAAAATTACATAAATTGGTATTTGTGTGGACTTGTTGAAGAAACAATGAGATAACTTCGTTCAATTTGATAATGCTAATCCACACAATACCGACCAACATGCAGTATATCTTATATTTCACTTATAGTATCTATGAACAAAAAATCGTAAACTATCACTATTTAAAATAATATAAAAAATATAGGCTTTAACTCGTGCAATACACTGATATTTTGTTAGTGTTATAGGAATCTTTTTAAACAACTTCCACTTTAGCTTTCACTTCCCTCCAACATCGACACCGCCCATATCTACGAGCACATGTTCAGTACTAGTGGAGGACACTTTAATTTTCCGCCAGGGATTTCTTCAAGTCAAAGATGCGACACATCTTTACGCTCCCACACGTCATTAAATCTTGTCGTGACTCAGAAATTTTCGAAGTATGCAAACCATTCTTCTATTTAGATGAGAATTGAGGACATGGAAATGAAAGAGAAGAAGGCGCGTACCACAGCTATAAAATCAATGAATTTGAGTCTTTAAACTTAAAAAAAATGAAATCAAGTCTTAAAATTTATTAAATTTGTATAATCAAATCCTTCAATTCAATCCATCTCCAATGTTGACCTACTTTTTTTTTCCATTACTTTCCTAAGAAAACGTGATGTTCACCAAGCGTCACATGTGGAAAAAAAAATTAAAATTTGAAAAAGAAAAAGTGATAAGAAGATTTAAAAAATAAAATAAGAATAGGATAAAGGAAAAAAGTACAACCATTAAAATAAATAAAAAAAAGCTAAAGTGGAAATATAGGCTTCAATTCGTGCGTTTTACGTGTTAGTGTTATAAGAATCCTTTTAAACAACTTCCACCTCAACTTCCACTTCCCTCCAACATCGACACCACCCAGGTCCACACGCACACATTCAATACTTATGAAGGGCTTAATTTTCTGCTGGGGACCTCTTCAAGTCAAAGATGCGACTCATCTTTTCCTCCCACACGGTCATTAAAGTTTGTCATGACCCAGAAATTTTCCAAGTAAAGGTATGCAAACCATTCTTCAAGTTAGTTGTGAATTGAAGACATGGAAATGATAGAGAAGAAGGCGGGCACCAAAACCAATCAAGTTCTTTGTGGAAGTTGAATGTTCAATAATAACGATAGACACAAGAGCGTATGTGGAAATCTATTTAGTTTATTGCGTGGTCCGCGGATCAATTACGCTCAATGGATGTGATCAGTTACATTGTGTGGGTCTTATGTTGAATAACTTATTTTATCAGTTAGAATGCATTGATTTTATATTTTTTGGGCCCATGTGCAAAAGTTATTGGAAATCTAATCAACAAATAGGAATAAGTGCACTGGGAGTTTAAAACTTGTTATAAAAGTGCGATTGAATCCTTAAACTTAAAAAAAAAAAATACAACAAAATCTCGAAATTTGTTGAATTGGTGTAATAAAAAATCTTAGTTAATTACGTCCTATTTTATTTACGAAAAATGCTCTCATGAAATTTTTTTCTATTACTTTATTAAGGAATTTGGCGTCCACCAAGCACCACATCAAGAAAAAAATTTAAAAATTTAAAAAGAAAAAAGGAGTGCTACTCTAATTTCGTGGCGTCCACCAAGGCAAGGCAAAACCTTGCCTCGCGAGTTTCATCAAGCTTGACCATGACCACCAACTGGCTTTTTCAAGATTTTTGCCGTTGCTGCTCTAATTTCCTCGAGCTTGCAGCCATTGCCACTTCAGCTTCCAGGCTTCATTGAGCTTTCTAGCCACGGGTAGTAGCTGCTCAAGTTTTGTCCTAAAGAGAAAGGTGAATATTATAAGACGAATATTATAAATTGATAAAAAAAAAATTAGTATTAGCAAATGGACCGAAAAAAAATATAAGTTATCAATGATTCACTGAAGTTATAAAGGGAAAAAAAAAACCATTCCAGGTATCATTTCTCAAGAAAAATGAGATAAATAACTAAGATTTGATGTTATTAAGTTTTAGTGTAGGTGTTGTCTTGCAAAGAAATATCACATTAATTGGTATTTGTGTGGACTCATCGAAGAAATGATAAGACAACTTCGTTCAATTTGATAATGTTGATCCACACAATACCGATCGACATTCAATATATATTATATTTCACTTAAAGTACCAATGAATAAAGAATCGGTTAACTATCACTATTTACAATAATATAAAAAAACACAGATATTTTGTTAGTGTTATAAGAATCTTTTTAAACAACTTTTACTTCAACTTCCACTTCCCTCCAACATCGACACCGCCCAAGTCCACACGCACATGTTCGGTACTAATGGAGGACACTTTAATTTCCTGCCGGGAGCCTCATCAAGTCAAAGATGCAACATATCTTATCCTCCCACGCGGACACTAAATCTTGTCATGACGCAGAAATTTTCCAAGTATGCAAACCATTCTAGTTAGCCGAGAATTAAGGACATGGAAATGATAGAGAAGAAGGCGGGCACCACACTTGATTCGACCACTTTGACATAAAACCAATCAAGTTTTTTGTGGAAACTGAATGTCCAATAATAACGGTGAATGCAATAGCACATGTGAAAATCTATGTAGTTTGTTGCGTGGGGCACGGATCACTTGTGCTCAATGGATGTGAGCTGTTACATTGTGCGGGTCCTATATTGAACCATTTATTTCATCAATTGGAAGGCATTGATTTTGTATGTTATGGATCCATGTGCAAAAGTTATTGGAAATCTAATCCACAAATAGGAGTAAGTACACTAAGAGTCTTAAACTTGTTGTAAAAGTGCAATTGAGTTTTTAAAATTTTTAAAAAAATGCAATCAAATCCTAAAATTTGTCGCATTGGTGTAATCAAATCCCTCAGTTTAGTCCATCTCATTTCACTAACGAAAACGAAAAATACCGACTTGACTTTTTTTCTATTATTTTTCTAAGAAAACATGGCGTCCATCAAATGCCACATTAGGAAAAAAAAATAAAAACTTTAAAAAGAAAAAGGGATAACAAGATTTAAAAAATAAAAATAAAATAGGATAAAGGAAAAAAGTACAAGCATTGAAACAAATCAAAAGGCCAATATATATATATATATATATGCTTCAACTCGTGCAATTCACGGATATTTTGGTAGTGTTATAAGAATCTTTTTAAACAACTTCCACTTCCCTCCAACATCGACACTGCCCTAGTCCACACGCACACGTTCAATACTAATGGAGGACACTTAGGGCGTGTTTGGTAACATTTCTGTTTAAAAATTGTTCTAGGAAACAGAAATAGAAAAAAAAGTGTTTTTGTTCCAAGGAACAATTTTTGAACAAAAAAACGCATTTGGTAAACTTGTTTCGGGAATAAAAAATGAACAAAAACACATTTGGTAAATTTGTATAATTTTTTTTAAATATTTTTATTTTATTTTTTATGTTTTATTTTTTATTTTTCCTTTTTTCTTTTTTCTTCTTTTGGCCGGTCGCCGGCCTCGGCCATGGCCGTCGACCGGCCGATGAGGGCTAACGGCCTTGCCCAGCCATGGCGAGGCTCGCCGTTAGGGGTGTGCATGGTCCGGGCGGGCGGTTCCCGACCTAGAACCGGGAACCGCCCGCTAAGGACCGATTCCGAAAAATTGGAACCGGGATCCACCCGTTTGTTGCATGGATCCACTCGAGAACCGGACAGTCAGTCCGGTCCGGTTCCCGGGTGGATCCATGGAACCGATCTTGACGCGAAACAATTTTGGTTTTCAACATAGAACGATTACGTGACATCAAAGCAAGCCAAAGAAAGAAAAACCAAATTTAAGTACGTGGAGATGCGAACAGCGGGAGAAGTAAACGCAACGAAATGGTGAAAGGATTAGGAGCCGAAGACGAAGGGAGTGAGATGAGATCTAGGATTTCTTTTAGTAATTTTTTTTTTAATATTAAAAAGGTTCCGGTCCGGTCCGGGTGGGCGGGTGGGCAGATCCGCCCATGGAACCGGGAACCGGACCGGTTCCCATAAATTGGAACCGGGAACCGGACCGGTTCCCTCAAGAACCATCGGTTCCAGGCGGTTCCCGTCCGGTTCCGAGCGGTCCGAGCGGTTCCCAGGTATTTTGCACACCCCTACTCGCCGTAGCTAGGCGAGGCTTGGCCTCGCCTTCTCTGGGTGAGCTCGAGCTTGCCCAAATCCGACGAGGCTGAGCGTCACCGGCCGCTGGGCGAGCTCGGCCTTGCCGGATCTGGGCGAGGCCGAGCTTCGCCAGGGCCCGGTGACGCTTGGCCTCGCCGGGGGCCGGCGATGCTTCGGCGAGGTCGCCGGCCCTGGCCGAGGCCGGCGACCGGCCAAAGAAAAAGAAAGAAAAAAGAAGAAGAAAAGAAGAAGAAAAAAGAAAAAAGAAAATGGAAAGTGTTTCTAAATTTTGTTCCAGAAACAAGAAACAACTTTTTTTTTTGTTTCTTATTTCTGTTCCAAATGTGTTTCTGGGAACAAAAAAATAATTTTGGAACAAAAACACAAACGAACGTGTTTCTGTTCCTTTTTTGTTCCCGGGAACAAAAAAACAGAAAACGTGTTTAGAAACAGAAAAAAGAAATAAAAACAAGCGCAGCCTTAAGTTTCTGCAGGGGACCTCTTCAAGTCAAAGACACGACACATCTTTTACTCCCACACAGTCATTAAATCTTGTCATGACCCAGAAATTTTCCAAGTATGCAAACCATTCTTCAAGTTAGTTGAGCATTGAAGACATGGAAATGATGGAGAGAAAGGCGGGCACCATAGTTGATTCAACAACTTTGACATAAAACCAATCAAGTTCTTCGTGGAAATTGAATGTTCAATAATAATGGTGGACGCAAGAGTGTATGTAGAAATCTATTTTGTTTATTGCGTGGTCCGCGGATCACTTGCACTCAATGGATGTTATATGTTACATTATGTAGTCACTTGTTTTATCAGTTTTTTTTTTGTCAGTATTTTTATCAGTTGAAAGGCATTGATTTTACATGTTCCAAATCCGTGTGAAAAGTAATTGGAAATCTAATTTATAAATAGGAATAAGTGCACTAAGAGTCCTGAATTTATTGCAAAAGTACAATTAAGTTATATACTTTCAAAAAATACAATTAAATCTTAAAATTTGTTAAATTGGTGCAGTTAAATCCTTTAGTTAACTCTATCTCATTTCACTAGTGAAAAATACCGATGTGATTTTTTTCAATTACTTTCCTAAGAAAATGCAGTGTCCACCAAGCACCACATCGTGAAAAAAATTTCGAATTTTATAAAGAAAAAAGAATAACAAGATTATTTAAAAAAAAAAATATATAGGTAAAGGAAAAAATACAAGCATTAAAATAAATAAAAAAGCTAGAAACTTTTGTGGAAGAGAGAGAGAGAGAGAGAGAGGCAAGACCTTGCCTCACGAGTTTCTTCAAGCTTGACCATGACCACCATCTTCTAGGCTTCTCAAGATTTGGGCCATTGCTGCTCTAAGTTCGTCGGCTTGCATCCATTGCCACTTCATCTTCCAGGCTTCTTTAAGCTCATAGCCCACAATTTGAGCTTGCGGCCATGGCTGCTCGAGATTGGTCTAGCTTCTGCCCATGGACCGTAGCTGTGCTCAAATTTCGTTAAGCTCAGCCATGAGCACTCTAGCTTCTAAAATTCTTCAAGCTCGCAGTCACAGCCAATCCAGTTTCGGGGAGCTTAACCTTGGCTGGGAAAGCTTCATCTAGCTCGATTATTGAGATAATTTTTAAAGCTAAACTGAAGATGAAGAACTTAATATTAATTCTACGTTGGTTTGATTTTTTTAGCTAAACGTAATTCATGTATTCCCTCCAATTTTCAGGAAAAAAAAAAAACATGATACTATTACTATGCCATTCTAATTCTCTGCCTTTCAATGCTTTCACTGCTTCTCGTGTTTGATTGAAGCATGCTCGATTATTACAAGAGTCGTAAGTTCTTTTTTTGCTTTTTGAATTATCAAAATCAAGAAGTTGGGTAAAGTGTTGGGACTTTTTGATTGGCTGTGGAATTACTTCCTCCTCTGTCTTCTCTTCTTGTCGTTGTTGTTCTTCTTTTTGTCAATTCAAAACGAATTAAATTCAATCATCATTTAAATTATTTATGCAATTGTATTCTATTATTAATTTTCATTCTTTAAATTTCCGTATTAGGGAATGTAACAGTGATCTTATCACGTCCAGTCTTTAAGAGAGTTCCTTTCTATTTATTTTATCCAATCATCTCATGTGAATATGAAAAATAACTGATGAGAAAGAGTTTGGCAATGATATGCAAAATAAAAACGAAAGCTTTGTGAATATTAATTGTCTTAAATAGATGTTGATGTTCAATTTTTATTTGTATTTTTCTTCACAATCAATTCATAAATTTGCTCGACAATGTGAAAAAGATGTAGGTTTTCTAGAAAATTCTCTCTTCGAGAAAGCTAATAATATGTACAGTGGAAAAATTTAAAAGGAAAAATTTGGTGCTTTTTAAATATGCTTCGTAATACCCACTTAAAATTTTTAAGAAAACATATACGTGATATTCTTAATTTTTGCAACTTCTTCCAGCATAGAAATAGAAAAAAATAAAGAAAAAGGAGGAAAGTAAATAACTTTAGGTCCACCACTTTAAACTTTAGTGAGATGATTAAGGGCAATTTTATCTCTTTTTATCAAATGAGATGGATTTAGGCACATGGAAAGTTGAGAGGATATGATACCTCCATAATAATTTTTAGAGTTAATACCCTGAAAAACCTCAAACTAATACACATGTAACAAATTTACCCCGAACTAATATTTTGACCACCAAAACTCTAAACTGATACATTTTTGACAAATTTACCACAAACTGAAACACTTTTTGATAAATTTATCCTTTGTTAGTTTTTATTAAATTTTACAACTAAGTTTGATGATACGTAACAGTTAACTAATATACTAATTTGGGATTTTACTCTTCATATATTATAGTTGTACAATTTTTTGTGGTTTTTTGTAGTACTAATCCAATTTAACAAAGGAAATATTTATCACAAATGTACCATTTTAGGATTTTTGGGGGTCGAACAAATTAGTTTGAGGTACTTTACCAAAAAAAAAAAACAAATTAGTTTGAGGTAAATTTGTCACAAATGTATTAATTTGAGGTTTTTTTTTTAATGATCATTTGGAATACATTGTCACATGTATATCAGTTTGGAGTTTTTCATGATAAAAAAACTAGGTTTTAGCAAATTTGTCATATGAGTACTAGTTTAGGATTTTTTAAGGTATTAATTCTAACTTTTTATTGAATCTTGATTATTTAAATTAGAAAAAAAATCCAATAGCGGCGATTGCTTTGACGTGCCATAGTTTCTGATTTAAGTGGGGTTATGAAGCCAACAAATCCAATGTCAAAGGCTTATTGAGGGCCCTAATGACCTCAAATGAAGAAGCCACTGCCGTTATTTTTTTACCCAAAAAACTTCACTTCTTTCCTGGGCTTTTTGGCTGTTTCCAGAACACTCCTCAATCCCATTAGCTGTAGATTTAATTATTTATGCACTCTACGTCGAGGCTCAAACCCCCTCGCTACCTTGGACTTGCAATGGTTCTTGGAGTACTTATTCGTTAAGCTTTTCTTATAACAAACACTTGAGAGAGTTTTAAAATAGGGCCTGGACATGGAACACCTATGGCACGTAAACATTCTTAGAGGCGTTAATTTTGCCATTAACATGTTCAGTTCACAAAAAAATGGTATAATCCTAGAGTATATAATAATAATATCCTACACAACATATTAATCCTCAAACTTATTTTTACAAATTCAAGTTTCTATCTTATGCACATAATTATGCTAGTGAGCAATAAAAGAATATAAAAAACAAAAGCTCCGTAAATCTTATTTTTAATAATAATCATTCAAATCATATTGCTAAAAAATCTCTCTTGCAAGTACAAACTTCACTTCTTCCCATTCATCCACCCAAGTAATACGAAAATACCCATCACTATATTCAAAATGTCGTAGTGAATTTGATGCTATACAAATATGGCAGTCAATCTTCTTCTATCTTAAATTATAGTATTGAATGCACTTTTGAACATCCCATGACTTCTGAATGTCAACTTTGTCCAACAAGATGGGATTTTTTTTTTTTTTTGAACTTCAAAAAAACAAATTTGTTTCGTTTTAGAAGAACTATATAATAAAAAAGAAAGAAAGGAAATAATAAAAAAAGGCTCCAATTCGGTCACAATTGAAAGGGCCTTGTCTAATTTGCACAGCCCAGACCTGATCCATAATAACAACCTAGGCCATACCAAGCCCATTATCAGAGGAAGCCTCGGCTCAGAGATCAAGCCCATTAAAACCGCAGGCCCATTAAGCCAGTCCGATTCTCTCGGGGTTATGTAGCTTCTCATGGTGATTTCCCTCTCCATAGCCCTCAGGCCATCGGTGGCCACCGTCAACCGTCCATCACGGGTCACCGACGCACGCTGTCGTCACAGAGAGCACATAGCCAAAGAACATAGTAGGCGCACAAGGGGAGCTCGGGAGAGAAAATTCTCTCTCATAAAGTCGGTTTTCGGAGGATTCTCCATATTCATTCCCTCCAGTCATGTCAATTACAACCATCGGTAGCTCCCTCATCGCCACCAGTTCCACCATCGTGAAGAGGCTCTGTTCGCCCTTAATTCAGAGCCATCGCTGCCGAAGTACACAATCTTTGTCTCTCCCTCCCTTTGAGGGTTCTAGGTCTTGGCATTACTGTCCATTACGATATTTGTCCTTCGGGCGATCATCGATCTCAACCAGTGACGGCTCTGGCAATGTATCCCTCTCCTATGCTCTGTTTTTGGTTTAGCCGAGCATATTTCAGTGCATGCCCGTCGTCCCATTCGTCGATTTTGTCTCTGATAATGTTTAAAATGAACACCTCACTCTACACTCCTCATCGATGATTTATTGAGTGTTCTGTCCGGAGAACTTCAAATTTCATGTTCATCAGGCGTTCGATGTTTTGCTCAAGTGACTTCCAGTATCGATTTGCTTCTATTATTAGTCAATCTGAGAGTATTCCAGTGCGATTTTCATGGTTATTAATTGACGCTTCGACCCTAAGGTATGATTACTGATTTGTTACTTGCTGGTCGAGAGCCGTCATGCATGAGGCCAGTCCAATCTCGGTCATTCTGTAATTGGTGTCAAAGCTTTGATTGTCTGGTTGCTTCTGTACATGTTGAGATCTTGGCTCTTGCCTTGAGTTTATGTACACCGGATTTGTTTCCTGAGAGAGAAGCTGAATGCGAATCGGATTATTCGAGAGAGTTCGAATTTGGCTTTTCTGGTTCGTTGTTCCAAAAGAGCATATGTCGATGATTAACCATCCTCGTTTGACTTCCCTACTTTGAAATTCTAGTCTGTCTAAAGGAGGGAGGATCTGTTTGAATAGGAATTGATTAGGGTTTGAGGGATTTGTCAGCTTTTCTGATTGTGCGGATGGAGTTGAATGATGTTGGAACTCGAATGTTTTGGATATTATGGGGATGGAAATATGCTGGAGGTGTCGAAGACTACTCTGTTGCATCTCTTCTTCGTGGCTGTTTGGTGGACAAATCTTGCTTGATCAGTCTTTTCGATGTGTGAACTTTGGCTAAAAGATTCGACTTATTAATGTCCGTGAGTGCTTGTTTTGATGTTTTGGCCTGACGACATTGCTTGCTCGACTTCAAATGCACAATCGAATTCAGTCTTACTCTATCAATGCTACGGTGGGTGCTAAATTCTTCAGCTTAAAAAAAAAAAAATTAAATATAAAAGGATAAGAAAAATGGGTATTTATATTTAGGGACTATAATTATGCTGGCCTTTTTTTTTTTTTTTTTTTGAGTTGTACTTGGTGATTGTTTTTTAATAGGTAGTTTTCTTTAGCTAAAAATAGATTTTGACTCGGTGTTTGAAACTAGATTAAAACTTCATGTTCTTCTGTTGTTGTATCGAAATAGTAGGTGCCAAAAAAATGAATTACTTGAATTTGTGGCATTAACTGCAGGCATGTCAAATTAAACTTGGAAAATTTATTTCGTTGGAGTATACAAGGGCCTGCTTGCCATTTTCATTGCTGCCAAATTTTAGGAGCCGTAGCTTGACAGTCAAATGGATAGCAAAGGTCATCTATGATTGGATAGCATGATGGGTCAAAGCATTACTAGAAATTACCTTTCTTTTTTAATAGAAATTAAATAGTTGAATGATGAAATGAAAGGTTTCTTTCGACAAAAATAAAATAGAAATTAAAGATCCAATCCATCGAAAACCTCCGTCTTTGTTTCTAGTAGTACAACATGAATTCAATCCAATGTCAACAAATACTCATTTCTCAAAGGAAGTAGCTCCATCTGTATTAAGAAAAAATTCACAAACTGATGGACAGATGCTCTGAAAGTTGTTTGTTGCTAAGATTTTCTGAATAAAATTGAACTGGTAAATGGCTTTTATAACGAAGAGTTGCTTATTGGGTGTCAAATCAAATTCGAAATATATCAACTTAAGCAAACGGGATAGTTGTTCAATTAAGGATTTACCCATTCGCTTTTACCATTTTGGCCTACTCTTCCCTTCGGCAATTCGGCAAACATGATTGAACCATTTTCTGAAATTATGATTCAAAGATTTGATAGTTTTTGTCTATTTATTAATGTAGTATGGATAAAGGGCTAGTTATTAGGTTTCGTAAAAGTAAAGTAGAACTCCCATATAAGTTCAGGACGAGCTGAGGGAGTAGTTAATGTGATGGTTTTAATTGGTGATGGGCTTAAGGCCCGTCCGCCCATGCTGGGCCCAAAAGGCCTGGCCCACTGGAATAGGGCCCGTGGAAAGGGAGAGGTATAAAAGGGAGGAGAGAGAGAGAAATGACACTAGTTGGAAATAACGTACGTACGCTTTCTCCAATGCGCTCTCTCTCTCTCCAAAAAGAAAAGGAAACAGTAACGCACAAGGCGAATTTTCTCCTTTCTTCCAAGCGAATTGTCGCCGTCGAATCGAACAGGGCCAGTTTCTCTTCCTCTATCGGCGTCAGTGTTTAATCTGTGGCTAACAAGGTACGCTCGAATCCGTGGTGTGCTTTACGATCGGTGATACGTGTTTTTTCCGGGCCTCGTTTTCCGCATTGATTTAGGGGTTCAATTTAGTGTCGAATCCGGTTTTCGGGGATCCGATATTCCCAACATTGGTATCAGAGCCCTAGTTCACGTTTTTCCCGATCAATTTGATGTTTTTTGATTGATTTTTCGCGAAAGAACTTCGGCCGTACGGATCGGGGCAAAAAATCCCGACACCCAAGCGCTGTTCGGCCATTTTTCCGAGTTTTCGTAAGTCGAAATGAAATTGTGATGGCATAGGAAGAAAGGCGACGTCAAGACGAGTCTGGCGATACGTCGAGCGCCGCCGGGCGACACCGCACGCGCCCACACACGCGGCCAGAAGGTGCTGCGCGTGGGCGCGACGCGCCCGGAAGCGTTGGGTCGCCCAGCGCGTGCAGCACACGTGCCGGTCGGCGAACCGGCGCGTGCACGCCACCGACGGGCGAACCGGCACGCGCCGGTCCGCAGACCGACGCGTGCTGACGTCACGTGATGACGTCATCCAACGGTCAGTAACCGCTTGGATGACGTCACCGATGACGTTATCGCCAACGATGTTTCGCCGGGCGGTCACCGACCGGCGACCCGACCGGCGATCCAACCCGACCCGAACCACAGAGACCCGGCACGCGCGCGGCACGTGCCGGATGACGTCTGCTTGACGTCATCCCGCACACGCGCGCGGCACGTGCGTCGGTTCGCCCGAGCCGGCTCTTCCGGCCCGACCGGTTTGACCGGTCCGACCGGTCTTTCCGGTCCGATCGGTCCAACGTCCAACGATCGACGACCGTTGACCGTTGAAAAAAAAAAAAGGAGTGAAGAGAATGTGTTTCTTTTTCAATTAAGTCTATGCAGATTATAATGTGATCCCTTATTTGTTCTGCATTTGTTGCAGGAACAATGCCTCCCCTGAGGTTGCGCACACCTATTCACGCAGTTATCGATGAACAAAAGGATAGGCTGTCTAAGTTGATAGCTGAGTTGACTGATCATCGATGGGAGAGAGGTGACTTAATTGATCATGTCTTTGAAGTCAACGGGAAAATTCAACAGGTCATATGGAATGGTCGTCCTATGTCACAGTCAGAGATGGTGCGATTTTTCATAAACACCCTTCCACCTGAATGGCAAGATGTGTTGAATCGCATATGAGATGTCAACGGAGCTGCTTCCTATAAGAAAATTGTGATGGAATTTGTAAATGAATATTACTATATTGTTTCAAGGGAAAAGATCAATAAATTGAACAAAAGAGGATCTTTCCCAGTTCGTGTGCTGACTTGGTGTTAATTGTATTGGCTAATATATATTAAGTGTGCTTTGTGGACAACTTAATGTAATGTTTACTACCTGATTGTTGTTGATGTAGCAACTTATATGTTATTGGTAATAGTTGAAAGCATTATTGTTTTATTGTATGTCAATTATCTGTTGCTTTCTGTTGATGCCGGTTGCTGTGGGTAATTAGCTGTAGGTAGTTTTAGAAGTTTTTGTAGCTTCATAGAATTGATTTTGCATATGACAATCATATTAATGATAGTTTTAAGTTAGGATTTTTGAAAGATGATTGGAAACGTAGTGACCTTTTGATTCTGAAGCTTTACTTGAAATTATTCATTAATATGATGGGTCTATGTAAATAGGGATGCATAAATGATAGGCATTAATAATTCGTGCATATTTGTTTGATTTGTTTAGATCAATGGCTTCAGCCACAAAGAGCATAGTTGCTGAGCTGAACAAAGGTGAAAAGCTCAATGGAGACAACTATAAAATTTGGCAAATGAAAATCCAGTATGTGCTGGAAGAGCAAGAAGCACTTGAGGCTCTTATCCTAACCATGGTAGAACCTGAAGAGGGAACCACTGCACAGCACAAAAGAGACAAAGAAGCTTTTTCTGCATGGAAAAGAAAGAACTCTCTAACTCGCATCACGTTGCTGAGCAGCATGGAAAATGACGTCATGCGAGAGTTTCGGCGTTTTGACAATGCCAAGGAAATGTGGGAGGCATTAGCAACTAGATTTGGTCATACTTCGGTGACTAGACTGAGGCAGCTCACTATCAGATTTGACTCTTATAAGAAGCCTCATGGTCAAACCATGAAGCAATATCTTAGAAAGATGTCAAACATGATAACTGAGCTGAAAGATGCTGGCCATGTCCTCACAGATGAGCAGCAAGTGCAAGCAGTGATTCGTTCCTTGCCTCAGAGTTGGGAGCATATGAAGGTGCACCTGACTCATAATGAAAATATCAAAACCTTTGAGGATGCAATGCGTCATCTTGAGCTGGAAGAGGACCGCCTCTTGGCGGCTAAGCCGGATGCTGAACTCTATCATGCTAGTTCTAGCTCACATGGAGCTTCGAGCTCCAAACGCAAGCGCCCTAACTAGCTTGATAAAGGGAAAGGCAAGGAAGAAGCAGGTCATTCAGGGAAGAAACCCAAGTTTAACCAACATGATAGAGGAAAGCGTCCTCGCATGAAGAAGCTTACAAGGGTGAAATGCTACAACTGTGACAAGAAGGGTCACTATGCTCGCGACTGTCGTGAGCCAAAGAAGGTATGCACCCCTTGTACTTTTCAGAACTTTGCTTTTGTGTCGAGTTTTGTGTTCTTAACTAAGTCTAATTCTTTGTGGACTGTGGATTTAGAAGCGACGGACCATGTAGCGAAGGATAGAGGATCCTTCGTGGAATTCCGACGAGTACCAACTGGAACTAAGTGGATCTATGTGGGAAACAACTCCAGAGCTGAAGTGAAAGGAATTGGCACATGCCAACTGAATATGCGTGGTGGACGCACTTTGTTCCTTCATGATGTGTTGTATGCTTCGGAGATTCGTCGGAATTTAGTATCTGTATTAGTGTTGGTTAAATTAGGTTTTAATATGAACTTCTATAGTAGAGGTGTGAATTTGTTTTTGGATACAAATTACTATGGTTGTAGTTATTTTCTGGATGGTTTTATTGTATTAGATATTGATTATGTTAATGCTAATGTTTGTTATTCCCTTCTCACGTCTCCTAATAAATATGATAATGATGTGAATGTGTGGCATGCTAGACTTGGTCACATTGGCCAAAAGCGTATGAATAGACTAGCCAAAGAGGGCTTGTTGGGCAATATTGAAAAAGTCGATTTGTCCATATGTAAGCATTGCCTAGAAGGGAAAACGACAAGGAAACCATTTGGAAAATGAAAAAGAGCTGATTTTCCTCTGCATTTAATCCATTCTGATGTCTGTTGTCCAATGAATGTGAAAGGAAGGCATGTAGCTGTTTATTTCATCACCTTTATAGATGATTATACTCGATTCGGATATGTCTATTTGATTTCTCATAAATCTGAAGCAATAAGTTGTTTCAAAAGGTTTATGAACCTAGTAGAGAATCAATTAGACAAGAAAATAAAAGCATTAAGATCTGATCGAGGTCGAGAATATTTATCTGATAAGTTCAGAAAATTGTGTGATGAAAAAGGAATAGAAAGACAGTTGTCTATTCCGTATACTCCTCAACAAAATGGTGTTGCGGAAAGAAGAAACAGAACCCTACTGAAAATGGTTAGGTCCATGATGACGCATGCTAACTTACCAATTACTTTTTGGAGTGATGCATTGTTAACTGCTGCCTATATACTTAACCGGGCGCCTTCCAAATCAGTTACTTTCACTCCATATGAGTTATGGACAGGTAGAAAACCGGACTTAAATTTTCTTAAGCCATGGGGTTGTGCTGCCTATACATATGAGTCATCTCACAAGTTTGGGAAATTGGGTCCCAGAGGAAAGAAGAGTATTTTCATAAGATACTTGGAACATTCGAAAGGGTATGTGTTCATTGGTGAGCAGGAAAGTGGGAGTATAACTGAATTTAAATCACGAGATGTTACATTCTTAGAGGATGACTTTCCTAAGAAATGCGAAATAGGGGAAGATCACTCCCTATTTGAGACCTTGGATCAAGATAATGATATTAGTGGAGTTCATTCAAGTGGGAGCATAATAGGGAATGATGTGCAAAGTGTACAATCTCCCATACGGCGAACAAGTCGCCAAAGTATTCCCCGTCGACGTTTTGACATTGAAGGGGAAACTTTTATGGTTGCTCCACAAGATGAGAATAAGCCAAGAAATATCAATGAGGCTCTGAATTGCCCTAGTAAGGAAAAATGGATTCATGCAATGGAAGAGGAAATAGAGTCAATGAAATCAAACCAAGTCTGGGAGCTAGTTGATCTTCCAAAAGGACGCAGAGCTATTGGGAACAAGTGGGTTCTCAAAATAAAGCGAAAGGCTGATGGCTCGATAGAAAGGCATAAGGCTCGCCTTGTGGCAAAGGGGTATAATCAACAGGAATGAATTGATTATGAAGATACGTTTTCTCTTATAGTAAGATTTACCTCGATTCGCATTATTCTGGCAATAGTGGCTAGTCTGGATCTTGAGTTACATCAGATGGATGTAAAGACTGCTTTCCTCAATGGAGAATTAGAGGAAGAAATATATATGGAACAACCTGCTGGTTTCATAGTGAAAGGCCAAGAAGAAAAAGTATGTCAACTTTTGAGGTCGATATATGGTCTTAAGCAGTCATCAAGACAATGGTATATACGTTTTCATAATGCCATAATGGCATATGATTTTAAAATGATTGATGAGGATCATTGTGTATATATCAAAAGATCCAATGATCAATTTGTGATCATATCATTGTATGTTGATGATATACTGATTGCCGGAAGCAATATAGAGTTGGTTAATACTGTCAAGAGATGGTTGTCTTCTAACTTTGAGATGAAGGATATGGGTGAGGCTGCATACATTCTTGGAGTTAAGATTTCGAGAGATCGTTCGAAGAGATCGTTGTCTCTTTCGCAAGAAACCTATATAAATAAGGTTCTTAAACGATTTCGTATGCAAGACTGTAAACCCATAGACACTCCTATTGCAAAAGGTGAAGCATTGAGCCATAGACTGTGTCCAGGGACTCCACAAGAGAAGGAACAAATGAAACATGTTCCTTATGCTAGTGCTGTTGGGAGCTTGATGTATGCTATGATGTGTACAAGACCCGACATATGTTTTGCAGTTGGAATGGTGAGTAGATACCAATCCAATCCAGGTTCAGCACATTGGAAATCTGTCAAGAGAATACTAATGTATCTGAAGGGAACTGCTAATTTCAAGTTGAATTACCAAGGAAAGGATCTGCGACTTGAAGGCTATTCAGATGCTGATTGGGGAGGAGATTTAGATGAAATAAAATCTACCTCAGGATTTGCTTTCTTATTGAACAATGGCGCCATATCATGGAGTAGTAAGAAGCAAACGTGTATAGCCTTGTCCACGATGGAAGCTGAGTTCGTGGCATTATCAGCAGCGGTACAAGAAGGAGTTTGGCTTAAGAGATTTTTGGATCATTTAGGTGTTAATGAGAAAGCTGCAAATCCATTGTTGATTAACTGTGATGGCCAAGCAGCTATAGCGTACACCAAAGATCCAAAATATCATGGCAAGACCAAACATATAGATACCAAGTATAACTTTGTGAAAGATATGGTTGCACGAAAGGATGTGAGCTTATAGTACATATCTACGCATAGAATGGTAGCAGATCCTATGACAAAGCCAATACCTAGAGATGTGTTTTGTGGTTATGTAAAATCTCTAGGATTGCGTAGAGTCTGATGTACTGGATTGTAATTTCCCTGAGTTGTTCACATTTATGAAATTTTGTTTTTCATTGATTAATGCCTATGAATCTTTGTATGATCTTTATGCATCTTAATGCTCAGTGCATTATTTTAAGTTGAGAAGTATGTCGGAGAGATAAAAGATTAGCCCATTCACACGGGTAATCGCCTCTGTTTACTGTGTGATAAATAGAGATGAGACTGATTTTAAGCTTATTATCTAGGTGATAATCGAGAGCTCGGGCTTAAAATACGTATGTCGCCTTAACTAAGTGTTAAGATGAGGACATAATACTTACGATGTCCGAAAGTAAAATACCCCACATATTTTACCTTATCTGTCTATGATGCCAGATGTGAGTTTTGATGAATTTTGTGATTGAGTAGATACGTGAACTCAAGTTAGACATTAGGTATGTTTGAACAATCATCTGTACGGTATTGAAAAGTGTAGACATACGCTCCATGGGAAATGAGTTAATACCGTAATATGTATTTCATACTACGTATGCATGAGACAACCAATAAGAGTGGCAAAAAGTTTGATCTCAACTTTTATGACGTGTGAGACTCTTGAGGAAAAGAGTTCCTCAATTTTTAGTCCCCTCAGGACTCTTACTTATTCTCAAGATTTCTATTTAGTGTTTGCTATCTTAGGGTGTTGCCAATGGTCATGAGATGATTCGATCTAATGGGGCATTTCTAGAAAAGCAAGCTGGACTGAAATTGAGAGTTTGAAGGAAAGAGGAAGATCGATTTTGGAGAATCACATTGTGGTTTTGTATTCATTGGTCGACCAATTATGACTGTCTTTGTGATAATTATAATTGTGAATACAATATATATATCATGTTTAAAAGAGATCAAGAGATATATAAAATGTGATCGATCGATCTAGGGTACTGCATATTGAATCTACTCGGAGTGAGACGCCCATTATGAGCTGCTATATATTCCTAACAGATGTATAGCAAATAGCTCTCAAAGTATGCTGGTCGCACGGATTATTCACCGGTATGAATGTTGAAGAGAGGTAAAGAGAATCCTGTTCGGCCCACCATGTGCGAGTGAGAGATGATGGTTTTAATTGGTGATGGGCTTAAGGCCCGTCCGCCCATGCTGGGCCCAAAAGGCCCGGCCCACGGGAATAGGGCCCGTGGAAAGGGAGAGGTATAAAAGGGAGGAGAGAGAGAGAGAGAAATGACGCTAGTTGGAAATAACGTACGTACGCTTTCTCCTATGCGCTCTCTCTCTCTCTCCAAAAAGAAAAGGAAACAGTAATGCACAAGGCGAATTTTCTCCTTTCTTCCAAGCGAATTGTCGTCGTCGAATCGAACAGGGCCAGTTTCTCTTCCTCTATCGGCGTCGGTGCTTAATTTGTGGCTAACAAGGTACGCTCGAATCCGTGGTGTGCTTTACGATCGATGATACGTGTTTTTCTCGGGCCTTGTCTTCCGCATTGATTTAGGGGTTCGATTTAGTGTCGAATCCGGTTTTCGGGGATCCGATATTCTCAACATAATGGAAAGTGATTTACAAAATTTGATGCGTGGGAAGAGGCTTTGGACTTAGTTTGTTCTACGCTCTCTACTAGCACACGAAGACCTATTTACATAGGCCACTTCCACCGTTATGGTGCATCCAAATATCTCTGCTTCATAGAGATCTTTTCTTTCTCTTTGGCTCTGGGCCACACACTTCACCAACCACCAATAGACTAAATTCTTACAAACATTGCTAGAGGGTCCTAGATTTTTTTAATAACAAAATTGATAAGATTTTGACAGATTTATTGATTATAAAGACATGAGGTTTATTCAAATATAGGTATCGATTGATTCGATGGCATAATTTTATTTAGTTATTTCGTGATTTTCATAAAGTTACCAATTCAAATCTTAATCGTCACCGTCAACTAGCAAATCTATCTTATTAAATAAGTTTTAGCATAACTGACATTATCCTAAAATACATAAGTAAATGGATTAAGTTTTGTTTGAATAATAAAAATTAAGAACCTTGATTTTCCTTTTGGTTAAATCTAGTGAAAAACATTTCGATTTAGCGTTGAAACTTTCAATTTTTTTATTACCTGATTTCTTAATAAGTTCCCAATAAAACTTGCGAAAATCCTTTTTTCACAGAATAAAAAAATCTTAAATCTTAATCTTGAAAAACATATATCAAGAGACGCAAAGGGGACGCTGATATTGGGCCAAACGAGGCCTCCGCGATTTCTTCATCTTCTTCTCCGATCGGCCTACCAACAAAAGCAAAAGGCCTCCTCCTCTGAGTTCTCCACAGAAAGGTAAAAGGCCACAGCGAGATGGAGCGAAGGAGGAGAGGAAGAAGACCATCAAATTCAGCAGAAATCGATGAGGAAGCGACCAGCGAAAGAGCAGGAGGAGGAGGAGATGGAGAAGGGGAAAAAAGGAGCGATGGCATTGGGGGAAGACGATGGGCCATCGATTCTCACCGACACTTCTACTTCTCACGCCACTCGCACTGCTTGAACATCCAGCTGCTGCGGAGGGATGACGCCGGCGTCACGGTACGCGCTGGCGTCGTTCCAGCAGCTGCCGGAGCACGTGAAGGACAACGAGTTCATCCTCGGCCACTGCTCGCGCCAGCTGGCCGCTCGCCGAGGCCGCCCTCAGCTTGTTCAGTTGGCACAACGAGACGCTCGACGTCTGGACGTATGGATGAATGATGTGTTTTTAGTTCGACTTGTTTTTTTCATGCGAGGCCATCTTTGTTCATTTTTATCTTCTTTTCTTTTTTGGTGATTTGTGACGATCTCCTTTGCGTCCTGTGTGTGATGGCGAGCAGGCATTGATTGGGATTGACGGTGGCCAATTTTGTGGAGGTGCCTCAGGTGGCGGAACTTCTCGGCCTATTCTCAAGGTGCCTCCTGTGGCTGTACATATATAGTGGGGAATTTGTCAGTAGCAGCTCGATCTGTATTTGATTGTCATAGCTCGATTTCACCGTCTCAAGTGTAATCTGAGATGAGGCTTGTAGGTGCAAGTTATAGCTCACTAGAGAGCTTGCTGAATTGCTCATTTAGTGGGGATATTTGAATTACCCTGTTTTGATCAAATCCTCCATAACCAGCTTTAAATTGTCAAATTTCATAGTCACATTCGCTTAGATATTAACTACCTGTTTATTGGCAGAAAGGCGCTCTTGTTATGTACAAGTCAATGTAGTATTGTGATATTCGTGGCTTGTTACCATACTGAGCAGCCGGCCATTTTCATGAGCCGGCCTTTCTCGCAACTGGCCACTAAAATCGCCATTAACTGTCATTTTCTTCTGGTGCTGTATCGAAATTGCAGGTGCCATAGATGAATAACTCAAGTTTGTGAAATTAAGTGCAGGGCACAAAAAATTAAACTCCGAAAGTTTGTTTCACAGGAATATGCAATGGTCGTGCTCGCCAATTACTGCTAAATTTCAGGAGTAGTAGCCCGACAGTCAACACAGTCTTTGTTCAAACAGCAAGTGCAAAATTAAGATGGATAGCGAGGGTCATCTGTGATTAGTTACCATGATGGAATCAAAGTATAAATAGAAATTTCTGTTCTTTTCAAACAGAAATTGAAGATCCAATCCATTTGAAAATCTCTCTGTTCCTGTTAATACAACATGGATTCAGTCCACCGTCAATGGATAATCATTTTCCGTGCAAGTAGCACAGTGCGTGTCAAGAAAAAGTTCACACATGGTGGACCTTGTAATAAACTATTGCAGAATGCTCTGGAAGTTGACTGCTGCTGAGATTATCTGAACCTAATTATAGTGGTAAATAGCTTTTATAGTGGACTAGTTTACTGATTGTCAAATTGAATTTGAAAGTATCAGCTTAAGCAAGCTAGATAGTTATTCAGTTAGTGCTCTGCCCATTCACTCACCATTTTGGCCTCGTCTCTCCCTCTGGCAGATTCATAGACTAATGCTTGATGTGCAAATCCACTTGTGCAGGTCAAGCCCTACTAGTGCAGGACCAATATCTCTTACTCAAAGGAATTGCTTTTGGTAAGTGGCACGGCAACAATGTTTCATTCAACTTACGAAAAGAATGCTGTCTTTTGAAGTCTACAGATGCATCTAACACAATGTAGTTTTCAGGGCACAAATTCTTTGGTGAACTTGAATCAGATATCAGAAGAAGAATTGAAGATCGGTTCACTCCAATCTGCTGCTACATGGTGGCCGTTCTCGTCTTCTTAGGTGGATCCATCTTCTGCCTCCTCTCAAGCAGTTTTTGCCACCTTTTCTCATGCCACTCACACTGCTTGAACATCCAACTGCTACGGACGGACTATGTTGGCATCATGGTCATGATCATCACCTCATTCTTCCCCCCAATCTACTGTATTTTCCAGTGCGAGCCCCATTGGCAACTGATCTACCTTGGTGGAATACCGGCGATGGGGATGTTCACCATCGTGACACTGCTTGCCCCTCCTCTTTCTTCTGGGAAATTCTGGGCATTTCGGGCAATGCTCTTCTCGTCCATGGGGTTTTTTGGTATCGTACCTGCGATCCATGCCTGTATTGTGAATTGGAGCAATCCCCAGCACCCAATCACGCTTGCTTATGAGTCCGCCATGGCATTGTCTTACATTACAGGTACTTTGTTTTATGTTAGCAGGATTCCTGAGAGGCTAAAACCAGGTTGGTTCGACCTTGCTGATCACAGCCATCAGATATTTCACATCTTCGTGATTATGGGCGCGTTAGCTCATTATGGCACTGCTCTGTTGCTCTTACAGTGGCAAGATAAGAGTCGGGTGCGATAGAACTGTGTAACAATACTAAAATTTGTCAAAATTCAATTCATTTTGATTGAACTGAGTGTGAGCTATTTGCTGGGGTTTTCATGACGTTACGTTGTTGGTGTGTGTACGCCTCAAATCAAGAAGCCTCAAGAAGAGATGGCGCTCCATGACAGAGGAGATGCCTCCATTTATAAAAAAGTGGAATGCTCATTGTATTTGTTATATTTTGCATTTTCCATGGGTGATTTGATTTACAATGTGATCGTACGTGGGTAATAATATTTTCTGCTTTCATCTTATTTTGAGCTGTTTGTAAGATTGTTGCTCCATAATTTTAGTTCTTCTATTATTAATTTTCCTTTTTCGCTAAAGAGGACTGCTGCTACCACGACGACCATGAGAATAGTCTGTTAACCGCTATATTGTCCTCTGTACGAAAGAAAAAAGCTAGAGTAGGAGGATGATAAATTATTTTGTACTTTTTTGTGAATTTTAAGAAGTTAAGCCATGGACCAATACAACATATAGATATACTAGGAGTCTACCTAATAGGGTTTCGGAAGAAGCAACTAATGTAAGCAGATATAATTTGCAGACATGGAACTTGCTTTAGCTCATTTGCAATCTCTGCTGCATCAATCAGAGCTCTGCGATAAGAAAAAATGTTTGAAAGAAACGCGAGCTGTGAAGAACTTGGAAGTCCAAGAAGGAGCTGTTGTTCGTAAGAAAAGAAAGATGATCTGATTTTCACCTTCAGCGAAGCTTCATTCGGGCAACCATGCTGCTAAATCTCAAAAAAAGAATCAGCTACCTTTTGGCAAAAACAGTTAACAGGTGATCTGGCTTCGCAAAATCAGCCACTTCAATGGTACTTGGGTGCACCATATGACGTTATAGAAATTGAAAGGCTTAGGATGAATTGGTCATCTTGCAAAAGATTTATGATTTTTTGAACAATTTTTCTTAATATTTTAATTAAAAATATTTTCTTTATTTCACAATGAAACCTATGTCCCAATAAAAAAGGTGTACACTTCCCTCCATCTAATATAAGGGTTTTAATAGAACATTTTGAACACATAAAATTGTTGAAATGGAGTAGCATTACCAGATATCATTTAAAGAAAATTCTCAACAAACGATCGTTTGACACTATCTTATCCATTAGTTGACGTATGATTTATAATTATGGATGATAATCCACCAAGTGATTTCTCTTCTTTCATTAAAAAAAAAAAAATTGCTCAAAAAAAAAAATCATCTCACGTTACATAATCGCCTCCACTCTTTCACCAAAATATATTCACTTTAGGTGCACTTTTTTTCTTAAGCAATCACGTCACAAAGCTTGACGACCCTCGTCCCATACTTTATTGACATGGCAGTAACTCGAATTCACATTGAACAAATATATATTGCGCGTGAAGTTCTCACTGTGCCCCACTCCAATTGTCCCCCACCATTTCATTCATCCACATGGATTTCGTTACTTCCTCTGTGTTTCCCTTTCGTTCAAGCAATCCACCATTAGCGTCCTAATTAAATCAACGAGACCGTTCCGTCTGCTAAAAAGAACAAGAGAATAGACCGCAGACCTCCTCTCTCCCTCCCCTCCACGCCAAACCAAACTCCTCCTCCTTCTCATCCTTCTTTAAATGCTTCCACCCCTACTTGGGTCGATTCCGCAGTCGCTCTTTCTCTCTGAAGCACGCTCAAGAAACCCTTCCTTCTTGCTCGTTTCTTGATCCTTGCTTCGTGGGGTTGTCGCCCGTCGCTTCTATATCGTCGTTGGGGCGGCGGTTCATGGCAGACAATGAGTGCTGGCGAAGGAGAGACGGTCTGGAGGAGGAAGCCAGGGAGAGAAGCTGGGGATCGGAAGAGGCTCGACGCCATGTGCTGCTCTTCTTCTAATGATGGTGGTGGCTGTGCGGCCGCCAAGAAGGGAGGGAAGGCTCGTGAGAGCCCAAAGAAGGCGAGGCGGTATGCGCTGGTGTCGTTCCGGGAGCTGCCGGAGTACATGAAGGACAACGACTTCATCCTTGGCCACTACCGTGCCAACTGGCTGCTTGCCGAGGCCGCCCGCAGGCTGCGGGCCGCAGCTTGTTCCATTGGCACAATGAGACGCTCAACGTCTGGACGTAAGGATGAATGATGTGTTTTTAGTTCGACTTGTTTTTTTTCATGCGAGGCCATCTTTGTTCATTTTTATCTTCTTTTCTTTTTTGGTGATTTGTGGCGATCTCCTTTGCGTCCTGTGTGTGATGGCGAGCAGGCATTTGATTGGCATTGACGGTGGCCAATTTTGTGAAGGTGCCTCAGGTGGCGGAACTTCTCGGCCTATTCTCAAGGTGCATTTCGTGTCATTCAGTCCTATACTTGCGTGGACATTTTAGTGAGTCTCGATGATATTGAATGGAACACATAATTTCTGTCGGTGTGGGAATCATAGCTGTACATATATAGTGGGGAATTTGTCAATAGCAGCTCGATCTGTATTTGAATGTCATAGCTCGATTTCACCGTCTCAAGTGTAATCTGAGATGAGGCTTGTAGGTGCAAGTTATAGCTCACTAGAGAGGTTGCTGAATTGCTCATTTGGTGAGGATGTTTGAATTACCCTGTTTTGATCAAATCCTCCATAACCAGCTTTAAATCGTCAAATTTCAGAGTCACATTCGCTTAGATATTAACTACCTGTTTATTGGCAGAAAGTTGCTCTTGGTATGTACAAGTCAATGTAGTATTGTGATATTCGTGGCTCGTTACCATACTGAGCAACCAGCCATTTTCATGAGCCGGCCTTTCTTGCAACTGGCCACCAAAATTGCCATTAACCTTCATTTTCTTCTGGTGCTGTATCGAAATTGCAGGTGCCATAGATGAATAACAAAAGTTTGTGAAATTAAGTTCAGGCACATAAAATTAAACTCCGAAAGTTTGTTTCACAGGAATATGCAAGGGTCGTGCTCGCCAATCACTGCTAAATTTCAGGAGTAGTAGCCTGACAGTCAGCACAGTCTTTGTTCAAACAGCAAGTGCAAAATTAAGATGGATAGCGAGGGTCATCTGTGATTAGTTACCATGATGGAACCAAAGTATTAATAGAAATTTCTATTCTTTTCAAACAGAAAGCAAAGATCCAATCCATTTGAAAATCTGTGTTCCTGTTAATACAACATGGATTCAGTCCACCGTCAATTAATAATCATTTTCTGTGCAAGTAGCACAGTGCGTGTCAAGAAAAAGTTTACACATGGTGGACCTTGTAATAATTCTGGAAGTTGACTGCTGCTGAGATTATCTGAACTTAATTATAGTGGTAAATAGCTTTTATAGTGAAGAGTAGTTTACTGATTGTCAAATTGAATTTGAAAGTATCAGCTTAAGCAAGCTAGATAGTTATTCAGTTAGTGCGCTGCCCATTCACTTTCACCATTTTGGCCTCATCTCTCCTTCTGGCAGATTCATATATTATGCGATGCTTGATGTGCAAATCCACTTGTGCAGGTCAAGCCTTACTAGTGCAGGACCAATATCTCTTACTCAAAGGAATTGCTTTTGGTGAGTGGCACGCCAACAATGTTTCATTTGACTTACGAAAAGAATGCTGTCTTTTGAAGTCTACAGATGCATCTAACACAATGTAGTTTTCAGGGTACAAATTCTTTGGTGAACTTGAATAGGATATCAGATGAAGAAATGAAGATCGGTTCACTCCAATCAGCTGCGACATGGTGGCCGTTCTTCGTCTTCTTAGGCCGATCCATGTTCTGCCTCCTCTCGAGTAGCATTTGCCACCTTTTCTCATGCCACTCACACTACTTGAACATCCAACTGCTACGGATGGACTATGTTGGCATCATGGTCATGATCATCACCTCATTCTTCCCCCCAATCTGCTGTATTTTTGAGTGCGAGCACCATTGGCAACTGATCTACCCTGGCGGAATAACGGTGATGGGGATGTTCACCGTCGTGACACTGTTTGTCCCTTCTCTTTCTTCTGGGAAATTCTGGGTATTTCGGGCAATGCTCTTCTCGTCCATGGGGTTTTTCAGTATCGTACCTGCGATCCATGCCTGTACTGTGAATTGGAGCAATCCCCAACACCCAATCATGCTTGCTTATGAGTCAGCTATGGCACTGTCTTACATTACAGGTACTTTGTTTTATGTTAGCAGGATTCCTGAGAGGCTAAAACCAGGTTGGTTCGACCTTGCTAGTCACAACCATTAGATATTTCACATCTTCGTGATCATGGGCGTGTTAGCTCATTATGGCGCTACTCTGTTGCTCTTACAGTGGCAAGATAAGAGTCGGGTGCGATAGAACTGTGTAACAATACTAAAATTTGTCAAAATTCAATTCATTTTGATTGAACTTGAGTGTGAGCTATTTGCTGGGGTTTTCATGACGTTACGTTGTTGGTGTGTGTACGCCCCAAATCAAGAAGCCTCAAGAAGAGATGGGCTCCATGACAGAGGAGATGCCTCCATTTATAAAAAAGTGGAATGCTCATTGTATTTGTTATATTTTTTGCATTTTCCATGGATGATTTGATTTAGAATGTGATCATATGTGGGTAATAATATTTTCTGCTTTCATATTATTTTGAGCTGTTTGTAAGATTGTTGTTCCATAATTTTAGTTTTTCTATTATTAATTTTCCTTTTCCGCTATAGAGGACTGCTGCTACCACGACGACCATGAGAATAGTCTGTTAACCGCTATATTGTCCTCGGTACAAAAGAAAAAAGCTAGAGTAGGAGGATAATAAATTATTCTGTACTTGTGTGAAATTTAAGAAGTTATGCCATGGACCAATACAATAGATAGATATACTAGGAGTCTACCTAATAGGGTTTCGGAAAAAGCAACTGATGTAAGCAGATAGAATTTGCAGACATGGAACTTCCTTTAGCTCATTTGCAATCTCTGCATCAATCAGAGCTCTGCGATAAGAAAAAATGTTTGAAAGAAACGCGAGCTGTGAAGGACTTGGAAGTCCAAGAAGGAGCTGTTGTTCGTAAGAAAAGAAAGATAATCTGATTTGCACCTTTAGCGAAGCTTCATTCTGGCAGTCATGCTGCTAAATCTTAAAGAAAGAATTAGCTACGTGTTGGCAAAGACAGTTAAGAGCTGATCTGGCTTCGCAAAATCAGCCACTTCAATGGTGCTTGGGTGCACCATACGACATTATAGAAATTGAAAGGCTTGGAATGAATTGGCTGTCTTGTAATAAGTTTAGGATTTTTCGAATAATTTTTCTTAATATTTTAATAAAAAATATTTTCTTTATTTCATAATGAAACCTATGTCCTAATAAAAAAAAGTTGTGCACTTCCCTCCATCTAATTTAAGAGTGTTAATGGAACATTTTGAATGGTTCAAATAGAGCAGCATCAACAAAATCATATAAAGAAAATTCTCAGCAAACGTCGCTCAACACTTTCTCACCCATCAGTTGACGTATGATTTATAATTACAAATGATAATCCACCACGTGGTTTCTCTTATTTCATAAAAAAAAAAAAGTCATCTCACGTTACATAATCACCTCCATTCTTTCACAAAAATATATTCACTTTAGGTGCACTTTTTTTCATAAGCAATCACGTCGCAAAGCATGGCGACCCTCGTCGTTCCCATACTTTCTCGATATTTATGGATGACCTAACCGCCGTCTCTCCCTCCCTCCCCTCCACGCCAAACCAAACTCCTCATCCTCCTTCTTTAAATGCTTCCACCCCTACTTGGGTTGATGCTGCAGTCGCTCTTTCTCTCTGAAGCACGCTCAAGAAACCCTTCCTTCTTGCTCATTTCTTGATCCTCGCTTCGTGGGGTTGTCGCCCGTCGCTTGTATATCGTCGTCGGGGCGGCGGTTCGTGGCAGACGATGAGTGCTGGCGAAGGAGAGACGGTCTGGAGGAGGAAGCCGGGGAGAGAAGCTGGGGATCGGAAGAGGCTCGACGCCACGTGCTGCTCTTCTTCTGATGATGGTGGCTGTGCGGACGCCAAGAAGGGAGAAAAGGCTTGCGGTAGCCAGAAGAAGGCGAGGCAGTATGGGCTGGTGTCGTTCTGGGAGCTGCCGGAGTACATGAAGGACAACGAGTTCATCCTCGGCCACTACCGCGCCGACTGGCTGCTCGCCGAGGCCGCCCGCAGCTTGTTCCGTTGGCACAACGAGACGCTTAACGTCTGGACGTAAGGATGAATGATGTGCTTTTAGTTCGACGTTTTTTTTTCATCCGGACCCGTCTTTGTCCATATTTTCTTCTTGAGTTAATTTTTTTCTTCTTTTTTTTTTTTCGTGATTTGTCGTGATCTCTTTTCCGCTCTGTTTGTGATGGCGAGCAGGCATTTGATTGGGTTCCTGGTGTTTCTGGGATTGACGGTGGCAAATTTTGTGGACGTGCCTCAGGGGGCGGATCTTCTCGGCCTCTTCTCGTGGTGCGTTTCGTGTCATTCAATTATATACTTGCGCGGACATTTTACTGAGTCTCGGCAATATTGAATCGAACACATAACTTCTGTCGGAGTGGGATTCATAGCTATACATATATAATGAGGAATTTGTCAGTAGCAGCTCGATCTGTGTTGATTGTCGTAGCTCAATTTCACTGTCTCGAGTGTAATCTGAGGTGAGGCTTGTTGGTGCAAGTTATAACACACTAGAGAGCTTGCTGAATTGCTCCTTTGGTGAGGATATTTTGAATTACCCTGTTTTCATCAAATTCTCCATAACCAGCTTAAAATTGTCGAATTTTACAGTCACAATAACCTAGATTTTAACTACCGGTTTATCAGCAGAATGGCGCCTTTAATCTGTAAAGTCATTTAGTATTGTGATATTCGTGGCTTGCTACCATAATGAGCAACCCGGCCATTTTCATAAGCTGACCATTCTTGCAACCGGCAACCGAAATTGCCATTAACCTTCATTTTCTTCTGGTGCTGTATTGAAATTGCAGGTGCCATAGATAAATAACTCAAGTTTGTGAAATTAAGTGCTGGCACATTAAATTAAACTCAGAAAGTTGGTTTCATAGAAATATACAAGGGTCGTGCTCGCCATGTTCATTGCTGCTAAATTTCAGGAGTAGTCGCCTGACAGTCGAGACAGTCTTTTTTTTTTTTTTTGGTAGAAAAACAGTCGAGACAGTCTTTGTTCATACAGCAAGTGCAAAATTAAGATGGATGGCAATGGTCACCTGTGATTTGTTACCATGATGGATCAAAGTATTAGTAGAAATTTCTGTTCTTTTTAAACAGAAATTAAAGATCCAATCCATTGGAAAATCTCTTCTCTGCTCCTGGTAATACAACATGGATTCAGTCCTTTCTCAATGGATAATCATTTTCCACAGTGTGTCAAGAAAATGTTCACACGTGGTGCAGCTCATAATACACTATTGTAGAATGCTTTGAAAGTTGATTGCTGCTAAGATTTTCTGAACCAAATCATAGTGATGCATAGCTTTTATAGTGAAGAGGAGTACACTGGTTACCAAATTGAATTTGAAAGTATTGGCTCGAGCAAGCTAGGTAGTTATTCAGTTAGTGCTCTGCCCATTTACTTTCACCGTTTTGGCCTGCTCTCTCTCGGCAGACAGGATTGAACCATTTTCTATAAATTGTGATCTGAAGATTAGACTCCGACTAGTATTTCCATAGATTATGCAATGGCTTGATATGCAAATCCACTTGTGCAGGTCAAACTCCATTAGTGCAGGAACTAATATATCTTATTCAAAGGAATTGCTTTTGGTGAGTGGGATGCCAACGGTGTTTCATTCTGAATTATGAAAAGAATACTCTCTTTCGAAGTATCAGATGCATCTAACACAAATAGTTTTCAGGGCACAAATTCTTTGGTGAACTTGAATCAGATAACAGAAGAAGAAATGAAGGTCGGTTCACTCCAAGCGGCTGCGACATGGTGGCCATTCTTCGTCTTCTTAGGTGGATCCATGTTCTGTCTCCTCTCGAGCAGCATTTGCCACCTTTTCTCATGCCACTCACACTGCTTGAACATCCAGCTGCTGCGGATGCACTCTGTGGGTATCACGGTCATGATCGTCACCTCATTTTTCCCCCCAATCTACTACATTTTCCAGTGCGAGCCCCATTGGCAACTGAACTACCTTGGTGGAATAACGGCGATGGGGATGTTCACTGTCATGACACTGCTAACCCCTTCTCTTTCTTCTGGGAAATTCCGGGCATTTCGGGCAATGCTCTTCTCGTCCATGGGGTTTTTTGGGATCGTACCTGCAATCCATGCCTGCATTATGAATTGGAGCAATCCCCAGCGCTCGATCACGCTTGCTTATGAGTTGGCCATTGTGCTATCTTACATTACAGGTACTTTGTTTTATGTTAGCAGGATTCCTGAGAGGCTAAAACCGGGTTGGTTCGACCTTGCTGGTCACAGCCATCAGATATTTCACGTCTTTGTGATCATGGGTGCCTTGGCTCATTATGGCGCTACTTTGTTGCTCTTACAATGGCGAGATAGAGTCGGGTGCAATGGAACTGTGTAACGATACTAGAATTTGTCAAAATTCGATTCATTTTGATTGAAGATACTGTGAGTTATTTATTGGGGGTTCGTGATATCGCGTTGTTAGTGTGTGTACACCCCAAATCAAGAAGCCTCAAGGAGAGTTGACGCTCCATGACAGAGGAGATGCCTCCACTTACAAAGAAGTGGAATGCTTATTGTATTTGTTATATACTTCTCATTATCCATGGATAATTTGATTTTACAATGTGATCATATGCGGGTAATAATCTTTTCTGGTTTCATGTTATTTTGAGTTGTTTGCAAGATTGGTGCTCCATAATTTTATTTCTTCTACTATTGCTTTTCCTTTTTCGCTGAAGTTTACTGCTACTGCCGCCGCTGCCGCCACCATGAGAATAGTTTTTTAACCGCTGTATCATCCTCTTTACAAAAGAAAAAAAGCTAGAGCAAGAGGATGGTGAATTATTTTGTACTTTGTGTGGTGACTTTAAAGAAGTAAATTATGAACCGATACAACATATATAAATACTAAGAGTCTGCCTAATAGGGTTCGGGAAAAAGCAACGGATGTAAGTAGATAGAATCTGCAGGCTCGGAACTTGCTTCAGCCCATTTGCAATCTTTGCATCTATCGAAGCTCTGCGATAAGGAAAAAAAAAGTGTCTTCAAGAAGCATGAGCTGCGAAGAATTTTGAAGTCCAAGAAGGAGCCGCTGTTAGTAAGAAAAGGAACTCAGACGATCTAATTTGCACTTTTAGTAAAGCTTCATTCCGGCAGTCATGCTGCTAAATCTCAAAAAAGAATAGGCTACCTTTTCGAAAGGATAGTTAACAACCGATCTAACTTTGCAAAATCAGCCATACGACATTTCATCGAAGTTAAAGTCCAAAATGTTGGAGCACATTATCAAATTGTTTTACAAGCCATCGTAACCAAGCTCAAAGGGTCATGAAACGGAGGCAGTAAGTTCTACTAGTGTATCGTAGAAATTCCCAGAGAAAATCAGCGAAGCACTTATCAATTTGTGATAACAAGTCACATCCATACTTGTTCTTTTTTTAAGGTTATTGTATCTGTCACCATAATGATCTTTCCTTCAATTCACAACCATAAGAAAATCTAACGGTACTCAAATCCAAATTTACAAGAAATGATGGAAAATACGACCATCCGATGGTTCGACATGCATAGTGGAGAATCAAGATGTGTAAAATGCTTGCAAGCACGAGCTCTGCTCAGGAAACAATGGGATATGCTTTCAAACAAAACATGTGCTAAGTTGAGATAGTAGGAGTTTAAGTAGAGAAAAACAACAATGGAGAAAAATGATGACCCCAATGAATGCCACCATGTATGATCATGCAAAACTCAAGAAGGCATCTTTCAAGGACTCATCCTCACCGCCTTTGTTAACAGTTGACGGTGTTCTTGGATCATGATTTGAGCTATTACAACTTATTAATTATGAACCACCGGGGAGAGTTGTTGCCTTCCTAACTTGCTTTGTCAAAAATTCCAAATTGATTCTCTGTCTCGTGTGTTGCCTATCAAAAGGGGAAAAATATCAAAATAGTCATAAACATTTTACATTGGTACCAATTTAATCATAAACTTTTTAATTAAATCATTTTAGTCTTAAACATTTTTACATTTTTACATTGGTACCAATTCAGTCCATCCAGCTAATTTAAGCCGGAAATTACTGACGTGGCCGCGAGCGGTCTTATGTGGCGCCACGTGGACAAATTTTATAAATTTTTTATATTTTTTCAGATTTTTTAAATTATTATTTTTCTTTTTTTTCCTTTTTTTTTTCTTTTCTCTTTACCCCCTTGGCCGACGTGGCGCCACACAAGACCGCCGGCGGTCATGTCAGCAATTTCCGGCTTAAATTAGCTGGATGGACTGAATTGGTACCAATGTAAAAATGTTTAGGACTAAAATGGTTCAATTAAAAAGTTTATGACTGAATTGGTACCAATGCAAAAGATTTATGACTATTTTGGTACTTTTCCCTATCGAAAGTGTGTATAGCTATGTTAACTATGGAGGAACCAGACAAGGTAACTTGTTATCGGAAAGGTCCAAGCTCTCTATATTACTTCAATTTGAGAATGTTTTTAGAATCAATCCCATCAAATGAATACACGATAGAATTAAAAGAGATACTTCACTCAAATAATCGATATTTAGAGGAAGAGAGCTGTTGACAATTGAATTTTGATTAACAATCCAAATTTTTTTCTTAAAAAAAGTACGGATATAAAAAAAGAATAAAAGTAGATAATAATAAAAAAATAATAAGACGGCCCAAAATCGGATAGCTATAATCGCGTGTACGAGAGAATCGGAGAGAATGAAGGAGAATCGATTCTTGCTCATAAATGTCACACCATTTCTTCTAGAACGCCGACGTGGAATGATTTGCACCAGAAATTTGGCGTTACTGTATATGCAAATTTTCAAAAGAATTTGTGGAAAGGGGGCTCACGCTGAAGGCAAAGTAAAGAGAGAGCAAGAGAAAAACGCCTCTGCTCTTGTTGATGTCCACGGTTGGAGCAGAATGTTCTGCACGAATGGAGTCGAGTGTCCGAAATCGTAACGTGTTCGCTTTGATCTTTGCTTTGCTCTTCGTTTTTCCTTCTCCTCGCCTCTGTTCCCGTTGTTTTCATGTACTGCATCGGCATAAAAATCCCTTTCTCATGGGAATTTTCTATGAGGAAAATGAGCGAGAGTCACTGATGTGCAAATTATCGTGTCTCTAGTAATGTACTCAATGCATGGTTTGCAATATTGAGATTCTGTCCTCAGGGATGGCCGAAAGTGGCAGTTGATTGGTGAACGTCAGAAGTGGTCTCAGATGGAGTCTCGTTTGAATCCTTAACGTGATAATTTAGATGAATCCGGGGGTGACGAACATTAAGTGAGAAAGTGCGGATGTTCAGGCAAAGAAATAGAAATAAAAATGATAATGAAAACAGGTATAAAAAGAAGAAGAAGAAGGGCATTAAAAGATGGGCTTAAATGTTGTCGTGCTCAAAATGGGTTTAATGGGGATTGGGCTGAACCCGTTTCATATAGATTTGGATTCGATTGATCTCTAGGGAAAATTGCGCTAAATTCTATGAGCTGAGCCAAAATTTTCTTTGAAGCATCTCAATACAATAAGCCCAATAATCTGTCCATGGTCTGGACCCATGGGATTGCAATCCGCTGCCCATACTCGGATCGGGTCCAAGGGCCCAACCCGAGTTCCTGTTTTCAGAAAATAAATACAAATTCAAAAAAAAAATTGAAAATTTATTAGAGAAATAGGCCTTGATTAGGTTGTTAGATTTTGTTATTAGAATTAGTTTAGTTTCATTTAGACATTACACGCATGGTTTAGGATAATTCATGATTTTCTCTAGTATAGGTGAGGGAAAATTAGTTTTATGAGGAAATCAAATTTGATTTGAAACAAGCTCACGGGGTTGCTATCCTATGGCTTAATAACAAAGCCGTTTTATATTATTTTCATATGTTGTGATTTGCATGCTTTAGCTGAATGGTTAGGTTACCTCTTTTTAAGGATTATAATAAAAATTAATAAAAACATCATATGGACATTTAGGACACAAATAATAACCATTCTATTATTGGAAACAATTTTTGTTTACAAATAGTTTTTTTTTTAATTTCTATTCCCTAAACGAGTTTCTGAGTAAAAATACGAATTTGATAATGACACAATTTTTTTGTTCTCCTAATAAAATTCATTTGATAGACCTCCTTAAATATCTTCCTTGTGGGCAGTGGCAGTGGACAGTCGATGGTGGACAGTCGTAGGAGGCAGTGGGCAGGTGGGTGAGGAAAAGAATTTTTATTTCTTATTTGTTTTCCAAAAATAGAAAAATAGAAAACTTCTACTTGTTATTTATGTTCCAAACCTATTTTTGGGCTAAAAATTTGTCCTTGAAATAAAAAAAATGAAATCGTTTTACCAAACGATTTTTTTTTTTCAAAACCTATTCCCAAGAAAAAAGAAAATAGAAATACAGAGAAATAGAATTGTTATCATTTGCGCTCCAAGTAGGTGAGAATCTTAGAATTCATAATTTTGTAAAAAGACTGCATTGACACCTTATATGACAAATAATCAAGCTTAGGTACCGAAATAACACATAGCTATAGTATAAATGAAAATCCAATGTTGCACAAAGTAAGGGTTTGGGAGAACCTAAGCCGATTAAGGACTGTGGCTCAATAACTAGGGCATTTCCTCCGATTCATTGTCTTTGCTAATCTCACAAGTATCATTGCTATTGTCACAATCTCAAAGGATCATCGGTATTATCAAAGCCTTCTCATATTATGTGCTTTTCATCTTATATGGGCAATTGCTCTTGCCAACAATCTGCTGTCCCGATGATGATCAGTTGCTCTTGATAATAATCAAATCTTCTATCTTCTAGTCTTCCAAGTATATTGACTATTTTGACTCTATGAAGTTGTTCACCTTGATAGTTTTTCCACGTTTTACCAAACATCCTCATTCTAGGCTTGTTTACAGGTGCGGTCTTTTCAAGCTTCAACAAACATCACAGTTTTATCATAACAACAACTTGAGTCCGTCCGGTGATGATGAGTCAAGTCGGTGGACATCAGCTCGGCTACTGAATATGGTCACGATCTCAGCATCAGCACGGCAGATGCATGACGACTGGCGGCAAGAACATGTAAGGCGACCGTGTTATCTGGTGAATGATGCGCTGAGTGTGCGGCTGAAACGGAGAACACAATCCCGCGCTTGAACGAGAGGGGGTGTTCATGGCCACAAAAATCAACGATGAGCGGCAACAGGCATTGCCGCTATCCGGCCTTATTCGATAGCATGCCTGATGTGAGATGTCGTGAGATGATGGTGATCTTTCATGATGGTAAAAATCTAGGGGGGTTAGTCACCAATCCAAAAGGAAATTGCCGAGACAAAAAAGGAGAATACGGCCATCTCTCTGCCCTCTCTTGGCCTCTCTGTGTATTATGCGTGTCCCTCGTGTCCTCTGCCAAGCGTTTTCTTTCCTTTTTAGGGGGTGAAGAATCATGAAAATCCTATCTTGACTTTCCTTCTTAGTCCCATGGAATCGGTCCACCAATATCCTTGGTGATCTCTAGCACTTTATGGCCGAAATTTGCTGAAGAGAGGCATGGAAGGATTTCCTTGCTTTGATTGGTCACTTTCCCTTTTGTGGAGGTCGTGAACCTCAAGTATAAAGAAAGGATACTTCTGATTTCCTTCCATATTTCTTGTTCTCATGTGCACAATCCATCCGTCCCTTTTCTCATATTAAAGACGAGATTCATAGTCCCTCATTAGACCGAGCATATTCCGAACATATTTGCACAATTGTGCGCCATTTAGCATGTGCTGACCAAAAGTACTTTCCTACTCCTTGATTCGAATTCAAGCATGATAAGGCTAACTAAGATTAAATTTATTTGATGTGGACATGCTTTATAATTTCTAAATGCCCAAATGCGACGAAAAATTATGCAAAATTTTGTTTAGTGGTCAGGACTTGCAATAGCCAATATCAACATCATTGAACACCATATGACAGCACTAGCAAAGAACACTCCATGTCTTAATGTTTAACTGTTGCATTGTGTCGTTGTCTGATTCGGTATGTGTAATATATGTAGCTTAGCATTATGTGCTTCTTTTCTTCCAAGGCTATCAATTTAGCTTGACCCAGATTTCTTCCAGATAAAAGATGTGATTTGGTGGACCCTTGACATATATTCTATTTTGAACAAGATATTAAGGTGATGGGAAAAGAAACTCCGGCACAATCATTGATCCTATCGCATCCGCTCTTAAAATTCAGTAGTGGAATTGAGCTTATCCTCCGAGCAATATTGCATTCAGTGTTGGATAAGCAGTGCATGCCTTTCTTGTCAAATTGGAGCAATCCCTAACGCCCAATCATTTATGTTAGTAGGATCTTGCCTTGAGACGCTAAAACGGTCGGTTTGATATTACTGGCCATAGCCATAAGATATTTCACAAGTTGGGTAACATTTACTAGAATTTATTAATGTTGGATTCATTTTGGTTGTGAACTAAACTATCCACTCTCAATTCACAACAAAATCAAATCTACTAATATTCAGATTATCAGGACAAGGAATACAATACGAACACTCCAAGAGTCAGGAGTTCAAAAGGCATAATAAAGACTTAAATGCTTACAATACTATTAAGTAAATGTTCTCCATTGTTTCATTGTCTTTTCCATCTCAAAATGCTTAGAAGAAATATCTCTACTGAGGAAATAATGGGATAAGATTAGGGACAAGCTTGAATAACTGGTACCAATAGTATGAGTTTAGGTAGAGAAAAAGAACCACCCCAATGAATGCCACGACATATGATCCTACAAAACTCCACAAAAATGCTTCTCTCCAAGAGTCATCCTCCTTGGTATGATACAAAGATGGTGGTGTCCCTGGTTCTTGATTTGAGTCATCACAACTTTTTAACGGTGGTCCGCAAAGAAGAGGGTTACCTTCATAACTTGCTTCACCAAAAGTTCCAAATTGACATTTTGGGTCTGGTGTCCTACCCGACAAATTGTTGTGAGCCACACTAAAATCTGACAACGCATAAAGCTCTGTTAATTGTGGAGGCATGGGACCGATTAAGCTGTTGTAGGATAGGTCCAAGCTCTCTATGCTCTTTAAATTCGAATATGTCTGTGGGATCGATCCTATGAAATGATTGTGTGACAGATTCAATGCTCGAAGTTCAATGAAGTAGCCGAACTCTGGAGGAAGAAAGCCTATCAAATTGTTTTGCGAGAGATCTATTCCCGACATGAGTCGTAGAATTTTGCCCTTATAAGATTCCAATCTCCTCTTTGTCATGAAGTCTGCTTCTACTAATTCATCCGCAGAAGCATATAAGCTAATTTCAATGCTCCTTCTTATTAAAGGGACGTTGCTCTTATAATCGCCTGGATCATTCACGACCATCCAAGTTCTTAAGTAAGTAAAATTTGATGCAACAACCCAATGGTTTCCAAATGTCAAATCTTTCAAACAAGAAGGAATTTTTCCAGAAATATTATTACTGGAGAGATCCAACATGCTTATATTTTTCAACAAACATAGACCCGAAGGGATTGAACCTTCAAAATTGTTTCCTTGCAAAAGAAGAACCTTCAAGTTCCAAAGTGAGCTGATCCAGTTGGGAACCTCACCTGACAATGCATTGTGTCTAAGATCCAATATAACAATTGATGAAGCTCTAGAAAGGAACACAGGAAAATGCCCGGCAAACTTGTCATTTGTTAAATGCAAGAACCTCATCGGTAATGTAAAATTGGCACAGGGAGGTATGCTTGGCCCAAGGTTGTTATATGAAAGGTCTAAATGATCGAGTTTTTGTAACTTGCAAAGGCTCAATGGTAAAGAACCTCTCAATAAATTGTTTGACATCATGAGCACTTGCAAGTTTTGAATATCTCCAATCCACTTGGGAAGTGCTCCAGTTAGGAAATTATCACTAGCATCAAAAATCAGCAAGGATGAGCTATTCAATATACCGAGTGATATGTTCCCTGTGAAATTATTCCTATCCAGATACAAAGATGCCAAACTTGACAAGTTGGTGTACCTCGGTAGCATTTCGCCTTGCAAATTGTTGCCTGATAGTTTTAATATAGAAAGTAACTGACAATTTTTAGCTAGTGTCTCTGGTATCCCTCCCACAAAACCATTATTCGACAAGTCTAATGCTTCTAGTGATTTTATATTGCCGATTGACGGAGGGATTCTACCTTTCAATAAGTTGTTTGACAAATTTAAATATTTCAAATTTGGGAGGATAGAACCAATCCCAGATGGAAGCTCTCCTTCAATAGCATTAGCAGACACATCAAACCACCACATCTTGTCAAGAGTCAAATTGGAAGCCATGTCAAAAGCACCCGACAAATTGCTGCCGATGAGGTCGAATTGTTCTAGTTTTACATTCTTGTCCAATAGCCAACTTGGGAAATTTCCTGTCATTTTATTATGGCTAAGTTGAACAATTCTCAAGTCATATTGTTCTTTCAAAAAGTTGGGAATTACGCCATTTGCATCTTTGTTGAGCACACAATTTGATAGACTGAATACCTTCAGTTGAAATGAAGCAAACCAAGTGGTGTCTTCTGTATTTACTTCCATATGGTTACGGTTGTCGAGGAGACGGAATACCTCGAGGTTAGAATTATTAGCCAAGGAAGCAAGTGAAAGTGAGCCTTCAAAAGCATTTCCAGAAAGCTCAATATATTCAAGTGACTTGAGATTAGAGATGAGACATGAAGGAATGGCCCCACTAAAATTGTTATTGTGGACATCAAGTGTACGGAGTGAGGTCATATTGCAAAAGCATGAAGGAAGAGGACCCGAAAATCCATTACCACTAATATCCAAATCTTCAAGGTTCCTCAATCTGCACAAGCCTATTGAAGTTGACAATACAACTATGAGCATCATCGGTAAATTGTACTTGTATGATTAAAACACTCAGAGATCATGGTTTGTGCCTATAATGGAGGATAGCAAAAATTGTGCAATTTATCCAATATTCACAGAAAAATTGAAAAGATGGAGCTTTGTAGTTGAGTCACATCACCACAATGTTTCATTTCCACTATTCTTTGCTTTACATTAATTAGAACAAAAAAGGAGAAGCTTAATTACTTCCAGAGTTTGACAAATTTCGAATTGGATTGGAAACAAATGTAAAGTAGATGTTATCCCTACATTTAAAGGCGTAATTATATGGGCAGCCCCTAAAACGGTTGTGCAATCTTGCACTTTTCAAAAAACGATTCAAAATATTGTATAGACTTGCGATTCACTTTTTTTTTTTTCCTTTTTATATTGTGCTTACTTTTTTCTTCTTTCCATTTTCTTTTCTTCTTCTTCTTCCTTGCACTTCCATGTCATCCGCAGCAACTCACCAAGGCAACCCGCCGTCCTCTGCCACTATCCGCACCATTGTCCCAGCTCGCTGTCCATCACCGCCACCTCACTGCCTGTCCATCCCCATCCCCACCCCCCACCCCTTCCTCCTCTTCTCCGCGCCTTAGATTTGAGGCGCGTGACCTTAGTTCTGAGGCATTGCAACCTCTAATTTGAGGCCATACTTCAAATATGAGGTCGTCGTGCCTTGAACCAAATGGCGTGCGGGGTCTTCTGGCTGTGGGGATGTCGACTCTGGTGGTGGTAATGGTGACCGAGCTTCATGGTACTATGATGGGTTTGAGCTGCAGCGGACGGAGGCAGCAATGGACAGTGGTGCTAAAGATGCCGAGTTTTTTCAAGATCGAATGAGTTTTTCATATTATGATAAGTTTTTTCAATTCTACACATTGATTTCTTTAATGGGAAAAATAAGTTTTCAAATAAATTAATCTATCCATTATAAGATGTGTTTTACTTTGTTAGATTTTATTCATCTTAGTTTGCTGATATAAATTTTCAATTTCTTATAAAATCAATTTTCATGTTAATATCTTAATCTAAGTGAAATGTGTTTACTTTATGAAATAAGCAAAAATTGAAATGATAATAAGTGAGATGTATTATTAGCTTTTTAAATTTCCCTTCTATGTTACCTAGTCTGCAAGCACGCATATGGCGTGCAAGACTTTTGACTTAGTGTGATCAACCGTATGTTGTTTCTTAACACTTTCAGTTTAACGAGAAATGCAAGGAAACCGTTTCCTCTGTCTTCTATTTTTTCTCAACTCCAGTTATCCCAAAACTATGGGGTTGTAATCAATAAAGGTGCACAACCTACAACCCCTATATATATATATATATATATATATATATATATATATATATATATATATATATATATATATATATATTTTCAAATTTAGATTCAATAACACATAAAAGTTTGAGAATGACAAAGCAACTAGTTACGTGGTCCATGCTTTGCATGGGCATGTATTGTTGGTAAAGATATTTTTACATGTGTTTATCCTTTTCATTATTAATGAAAGTAACTTTTGAATATATATTATTTGCGGTTGTTACTGATTGGATATGAAATACACAAAATAAAAAATATTCGTTATCCGTCCAAAAAAAGATATTCGTTAAATCGGACAAACAAAACGTGGGAGAAAAGTTTAAACTAAAAACTTTATCTGAACAGTACAATAGAGCAATAAGATAAGAGTAATACCATTATCTTCTTCACATATTCGATTTATTTTTTTATTATATTTATGTGGATTTCCTTATTAGCATCGTCGTCTTTAAACACAATTTTCATTCACCATTCAAAACATGATTTTCATTTAACTAAGCCAAAACTCAAGATCATTTTCTGATTATCCATGAGTTAAATTTTATTTGAATTGTACATTGAAACAAAAATTGACTAATACTTACGAAATTCTCTCTCTCTCTCTCTCTCTCTCTCTCTCTCTCTCTCTCTCTCTCTCTCTCTCTCTCTCTCTCTCTCTCTCTCTCTCTCTCCCTCCCTCCCTCTCTTTTGGAAATCAATTTCAAATTAAGTGGACTTTGGATCAATATTTTTTCATTTTTATTTCCTGTTAAATGGACTTGCTTTAAATGAGATAAGCTGTTTCAGATAAGTGAATTTTAGAGGAAGCGAAACTAAATAAAGTGTAAATATTCGTGTGTGTGAAGTAAGTTAATTTTTTCTGATGTTTAAGGAATTAATTATAAACTTAGAGAATATTAAGCAAAATAAGAAATAAAATAAGCTGCCATTCGAATTATATTAATTTAATTTTAAAAACTAGATATATTATATATTTATGACTGCCCTGAAATAGGTTATTTTTCAAAATATGAATATTAGTCATGTAATACCATATATTCCTCTTTTTAACTTAAATTTTAGATTACATGAATAAATTACCTAGTTCAATTTTATGTTTGTTCACTTTTTTCAATCTTAAAATCAATGAATGATAAATGTTGAAGGAGATAATCTTGGAATAATTTTCGATATTTGTGTAATAGATTTAAAATTAAATTGATAATTTTCCTGACTAAAGGAGAAGGGGAAAAGTGGAAGGAGGGAAAAATAAAAATGAAGAAAAGCCAAAGGAAAAGAAAATGGAAATCAATTTGGACCATCATACGGTCCTTGCTATGAGGTATTAAAATTTGAAGAGAGTAAATTTACAATTATTCTTAAGATTTTTGTTTGTAAAATAGACGGAGAATGTTTGGATGATTTGAGTACGGGTTTTTATTTGAGCCGAATCCATCTTCTGCTATAGTGTATGACCATTTTATCCCGATATGTCCCATCTGTATACAGATTATATCCAAATTAAAATATGTGGGGCCTCATTTTGTGTCCTGGTGGTGCATGATGATTTCTCGAATTGTTTCCATTCCCTACCCTCGCCGCTGCGGCCCTTCTATTTTTCTCACACTTTCCTTTTTTCTTTTGCGTGATAACGTCACCAGCAGCAATTATGCTGGAAAAGTAAGAGAAACCGACGGAGTATAATCGACGTAAGCGAAGCAAGATGGAGAAAAAAGAGGGAATTCGGAAGCCGAAGAGACGGAGAAGCCTCGTGTTGAGAACTTTGGAGGTGTGATCGGTAATACAATGAACAACAACGAGAAAGCGGAGCTGGAGGAAGTGAACAAGAGGCGAGTGGTGGAAACCATAAAGGTGCTAGCCTGACGAAACAATGCCGGTGGCTGCTCGGACCGTGTCCCGAATTCGCCATTCTTGGACGAGACCTTCTCAGAGTTCAGGAAGAAGCTTCCCAGCGACATCTGGTGGACCAATTCTCTCGCGGTTGCATCCGAAGAAGAAGGGTCGTTCAGGTGGTGGAGTACAAGATGACCTAGAAATTGGCTGAAGGACGACGACAATTCCATCTTGAGAATGAATAAAGAGATCATGGAGCTCTCCACAGATATCAGTGAATTCCAGAGGAGTTTAGATAGATTTAATAGCAAACGCGGACGGTGAAAGAGACGGACGGTGATGGAGACCTTGCCCTAGGTCAACACCCTCGCCTCCAACTTTTCTGCTGGCGCCATCGTGGTTTGCTCTTGGTGTCTCAGAGCACGAAGTCCGCTAGCACATTCTATAACCTCACATTCCAGATCTGAGGTCGATGAGCTCTAGATCTGACATCTGAGGCTCAACTCGACCTAGGATTTGGATCGATCCAAGGTCGAAAGGGGCCAGCAAAAGCCGCAATTGGGGTTTTCAGGTCAATGGCCGCCGTTGAGCCCCGACGGGGGAGTTGCCACAACGGTGAGAAAGTGGAAGAGAGGTAGGGGTTGGCTGGCTCTTGGGTAGCCTTGTCGAACTCAAGGCCCAAGTGCTGGGTCGCTGTCGACGTCCTATGGCTCAAACGAAGGTGGGGCTACGTCGACAAAGTGAGGCAGCGCAAGCAACGGCAGGCAGCGATGACGACACGTGGCCTAGTCGTGATGAAAATTTGGGAAGCCGATTGGGAAAGAGAGCTTGTTTACTCTCTTAGGAGTACTTCATCCCCTATGATTCGCTTCCGTTTTTCCCAAATTGGATAGATTCAAGGGAAGAGCAGCGAAGCGAGTGGAAAAATTGGGCCACACTTCAATCATTTGAGTGCGGATATAATCTGTAAACAAGTAGGACTCACTAGAGATAATATGATCCAAACACTATTATAGGGGGTGTATTAGCAAAAGAGAGTGGAAAAGACGTGGCCCAATCTGATTTGTAATGGAATCTCTTACTGTTCTTTCTCAGTGTATGTAGGTTAGATCGATTGAATCATGTAGATCTAATCGATATGTAATCTATTTTCTTCTTCTATTTATGTCTATTTGTGTTCGATTGCCTTATTTGCACAACACTAAATGTGACATTCCCCATCTAAATGGACTAAAAAAAATGACAGAATTTGGTAAATCATTTTTGCCAAGCTAATTCTATTCAGGTTCTTTGTACTTATCATCGTCATGGAGATGAGTCTCGTAATTAATTTATGATATTTGCAATCAACTACCTTAAGAATTGCATCATTAGTGTGATAATGTGTTTGCCATTAATTCACTGTTTATGATTTATAGCACCGTAGTATGACATTTTTTCATTGTTCAAAAAGTAAACGATTACTTAGAAACACAATTGAAATAAGAAATATGAAATAACTAATAGAGAGAAATTCACCTGAGAAAAGAGTTCCATCCAAGGGAAGATTTCTACTTAAATCCAACACTTGAAGTTCCTCCAGAGAAAGGAATAAAGAGGCATCAATATCCCAAGGTCTAGACTCTCTTGTCTTCCAGCACCACGCTTCCCATTCCGAATGATCTCTATCGCCCAAATATAGTCCAATCACACGCGAAGTGGTGTAATTGCACTCAACGCCTTTCCAATAGCAACAGTCACTATTGTTGTCCCGCCACGACAGAAAAGAAGACCCATTGAGGGGGTAGATGGCAGCCTCAATGTTAAGCAGTGCATTCCTCTCTTCTTCCAAGCACCCCATACTTCTTCCACTTCCCATCAAAACAAGCAATGCCCAAGTCCACATACCCAATAAAAGACACTTCATGTTTTTAACGTTGTTTTGTGCGTTTGTCTGTTTCCTATGCTTCACCATGTGCAAACTTACGAGGGTGATCTCCTCAATTTATATGTGCAGTCTTTCCCTTTGGAGTGATGACCACGGTTGGGCCAACATCACGAAAAAACCGTGGCCAAAGTCAAGTCTGCTGGGGCCAACTCCTCGGAACACGTGATCATCGTTATTGACTTGACTTAGGACTTCTCCAAAATAGAGAGATGAAGATTATAAAAAGACAAAAAATTATTATTAGCAAATCAAAAAAGAAAAAAAGTTAACGATTTGATTTCACCAAAGCTACAAAAGAAAAATATGGGCCCTAATATTGCTTCACAAAACAAAAATTGAGATAGATGGTGTTGTTAATTTTCAGTAAGTGTTATTTTTCTAAGAACTATCGAATAAATGGGTACTTATTTCATTATTTGGACTTATTTTGTGTATATTTATATTTTGACCCCTCAAGTATTAGAAATTTTTAAAATTGACCATGTGCATGTCGGAATCGTATGTCAGAATTTTGGACTCGCGTGTCGAAGAGAGTTGATCACGTGTCGAATTTTTCAACACTCGTTGATCGCGTGTCGGAGTGTCGGACACGACACGAAGGCTTCCGGAGAGTATCTGTGCTACATATATGTCCATTATAGAAAGTAAGTGGCAAGACCCTAATTTATGTTTCTTTAATCCAAAAGTAATATGAGGATAATGGAAAAGAGTGTTGGCCTAGTCCCCCAATTCTTTTTCCATCTCGATCAAATCTTGGATGAGATTTTTGCTTTTTGCATAGGGATGCTTATTATAGCTTGACCCGGATTTCTTCCAAGTCGTCTTGGCTGTTTACCATAAAAGCTTAGAAATGCTTTACCTTTATGACAAGGATGTCCATTATAGAAAGTAAGGGTACGTTTGTTTGCATTTCTGTTTAAAAATTGTTCCAGGGAACAGAAATAGAAAAAAATGTTTCTGTTCCGGGGAACAATTTTTGAACAAAAAAACGCGTTTGGTAAACTTGTTCCGGGAATAAAAAATAAACAGAAACACGTTTGGTAAATTTGTATAATTATTTTATTTCTTTTATTTTTTCTATTTTTTTCTTTTTTCTTTTTCCTTTTTTTCTTTTTTCTTCTTTTGGCCGGTCGCCGGCCTCGGCCATGGCTGGCGACCGGCCGGCAAGGGCCGGCGGCCTCGCCGAGCGGCGGGTGAGGCGCGGCCTCACCGAGCCACCGCCAGGCGACGCCGACTCGCCCAGATCCGGCGAGGCCGGCGCGAGGTCGGCCTCGCCAGATCTGGGCGAGCTCGACCTCGCGCCGGCTGGGCGAGCTCGACCTCGCTCCGGCTGGGCGAGCTCGAGCTCGCCCAGCCAAGGTGAGGCCGACCCTCGCCCAGCTACGGCGAGCCTCGCCGTGGCTGGGCGAGGCCGCCGGCCCTCGTCGGCCGGTCGCCGGCCATGGCCGAGGCCGGCGACCAGCCAAAAGAAAAAAGAAGAAGAAAATAAGAGAAAAAAGAAAAAAAAGAAAAAAGAAAAAAAGGAAAGTGTTTCTCAAATGTGTTTCAGAAATAAGAAACACAAATTTTGTGTTTCTTATTTCTGTTTCTTTTTTGTTCCTGGGAACAAAAGAACAAAAAAACAAAAAAAATGTTTAGAAACAAAAAAAAAGAAACACAAACAAACGGGGCCTAAGTGGCAAGACCCTAATTTATGTTTCTTTAATCCAAAAGTAATATGAGGACAATGGAAAAGAGTGTTGGCCTAGTCCCCCAATTCTCTTTCCATCTCGATCAAATATTGGATGAGATTTTTGCTTTTTGCATAGGGATGCTTCTTATAGCTTGACCCGGATTTCTTCCAAGTCGTCTTGCCTGTTTACCATAAAAGCTTAGAAATGCTTTACCTTTATGACAAGGATGTCCATTATAGAAAATAGTGGCAAGACCCTAATGAAATTTATGTTTCTTTAATCCAAAAAGAATGTGAGGATCATGGAAAAGAGTGACGGCCCAGTCCCCCATTTCTCTTTCCATCTCAATTAAATCTTGGATGAGATTTTGCTTCTTTACCCCCTGCCCCACGTGTTCCTCCCTCCCTCCCTCTGAGTCCCCCCCCCCCCCCCCCCCAAAAAAAAAAAAACACTTGATTAATTATTTCTTTTTTCGTAAAGCATTTGGCCAATACTCCAAAATTGGTCAAGCAAGGGTGACTAGACCCTTGTCCTCCACGGATTTGAAAAACGGATTGAAATTTTGCAAAGTCTAAAATAACTTTATCTAGTAATATTAACCATAGAAAAAAAAATGCTCCGATCTTTTGAGAAATTTTATTCAAAATGCCATAAATTAACTTAACATGTATAATTGGATTTTCGTGATTGAGTAATTCATCCATTAATAGTCACTAAATTAGAAGTTTATTCCCTTCCATTTTTTTTTTCTTTTTGAGCTGAGTTGATGAAAATAGAGATATGATGAAGCTCTTTTTCCTCACATTTTTTTTTCTTTTTGTAAATCCACTCCCAATTTCCTTCAAGGTCTGTATTTGTTTGTAATTACCATGTGTTAAATCGTACTTAATCATCCTAAAGACAGCGGTTGATATAGATGACTTTCTAATGTAAAGAATTTATAATTTCCACGTATCTCCATGTTAACTCACTGTTTACCCCTCCTCTACTCTCAGCTTCCTGTGTCTGTAATATTTTATTAAATTTGATCAACCTCTTCTCTCAACTTGCTCTCTCTCACCCACATATACATGAAAATCATCCCAAAACTTGACATCTTTCATTGTATTTTTCCTATTCATTTTTTTCTCATTTGTTCCCAAATCCGGACGGCAGGATCTGGACCAGGGAGCACTAGATTGGTCCTACGTGGAAATTGGCTTTGTAGTGATTACATGGCCTTTCAAAGATTTGGGTAAAGATTATTGTTGATGATGAACATTCTAACCAATACAAAGAACTATTTTTAGAAAAAATGTTTACAACCTCTTCACTGTCACTGTTAGCTTCGTTTTCTCTTTTGCACCATCGTGGACCTTTAACCTTTAAATGTGGTTTATCCTAGTGAAGGCGAAGGACAAGTAACATCCATGTTCTCTCAATTTCATAGACTAAACAATTATCATTATCAATAGGTTAACTAATTTTTTAAAGATTAATAAATATAGTACATAGTACGAACTACTTTTCCATGTATATGATTGATCCATCTCTATATTTGGTAGAATTTCTTTTGAGGCGATTTGGGGTATAAAATTGGAAACTTTGTGTATTTAACTGACAAGAGATTTAATATTTATTATATTGAGACTACTTATGCATAGACTCGAGAACTAAATTAGTAGTTTGGAATTTCTTTTATAAGTGATTATTTATAAAGAGAATGAAAAGTCAAAGTGAGTTTTCGTAAAATTGACTGTCACGTTATTTTAGAATTATGAGCTACAATAGCATAATAGAACAAGGAAAGACAGCAATCAAAGAATATACAGAAGCATAGGTGCGTATCCCCTGAATATATTGGTGCCTTATGATTTTGTTTTATTAAAGTACGAAAGTGTGTTATATGGTAGTCAATGAATTGTCAATATTATTCAGAAATTCAAAAGTCATTGTACCGGTAAAATAATTGTGAAAAAGGCAAAAAAAAAAAAAAAGGACAAAATACCATATTAAAGATGGAAGGTCCCCGGCAGTCTTAGACCATGTTGCTTCTTTCTTTTCTGCATTAAATAGGTCAATTAATTGTATGAAAAACATAATTTGATAATTTGATGTATAATTTAGCTATATAATTATAATGATCATTAATGGCCAAAACTATAGTGTACGTGATTAAGATAATATTTTCCAAAGTAAATAAAACAACGGGTTAATTCAAGGAATGTGTAAAGTCCATTATAAAAAAAAAAAAGAAAATGTTTCCTTCAGAAGAAATATATAATAAAAAAAGAAAGGAAAAGAAAAAAGACTCCAATTCGGTCATAATTGAAAGGACCTTATCCAGTTCACACAGCCCAGACCAGATCCACAATAACAGCCCGGGCCATAGTAAGCCCATCATGAGAGGAAGCCTCGGCCCAGAGATCAAACCCATTAAACCCACAGGCCCATTAAGCCTGTCCGACTCTCTCGGGGTTGCGCAGCTTCTCATGGCGATCCGCTCTCCATCGCCCCGAGGCCACCGCTAGCCATCGCCGATCGTCCACCGCCGGCCCGTCGACAAACGCAGTCATCGCAGAGAGCTCGTCCGCAAAGAGCAGAGCGGGGGGCACAGGGGGAGCTCAGGGAGAAAATTCTCTATCAGAGAATCGGTTTCCGGAGGATTCTCCATCTTTATTTCCTCTCAGTCGCGTCAATTACAACTATTGAGAGCCGCCCGATCGCCACCAGTTCTGTGGATGTGAAGAGCCTATGTTCGCCCCTATTTCAGATTCATCGCTGCCGAAGTACACAATCTAGGTCTATTCCTCCCTTTGACAGTTCTAGGTCCCGGCGTTACCGTCCATTATGATCTCTCTCCTTCAGGCGATCATCAATCTCGGCCAGTGATGGCTCTGGCAACGTATCCCTCTTCTATTGCCTGTTTTCATCGATTCGTCTACGATAATGTTTAAAATGAACACCTCATTTTCTTCTCCTCATCGATTTGCTTCTGTTATTGGTCAATCTGAGAGAATTCTAGTGCGATTTGCATGGTTATTAATTGAGGTATGGACCCTAATCGATTTGCATTTGAGAGTGTTCGGATTCAGCTTTTTGGGTTTGTTATTCCAAAAGAGCATGTCTTTGATTAACCAGCCCTGTGTGAGTTCTCTACTATTTTTATGGTGGGGGATGCTTTCATCTTGTGTGTATTTAACATTGTGATTGTGAGGCAACAGTTCTAGGCAAACAAATGATGTTGTCTCTCGTGTCATACTGTCGATTTTTTGGGAGTTCCACCATTTGCTTAAATTTACTCCAATCAAGCGGTCGAGATAGTATCATGTTTGCACAATCATGTATATATGCGAGGAAATTGATTTTGCAGGATAGCGTATTGGAATACCATGTGCCACATTTCTCTTTATTCTGATTAAGATATGTGATTTAGATAGATTGAAGGCAAATACATCTCTTTGTTGATCCGGTTTGCTGGGATCTCGAAACAAGGCACCACAAATACATCTCTTCAAAAGATGTAACGCTACTGACATTGCTCCATCCACATGGATCAAGTTCTGAAAAGGTTTTACTCAAGTCCAGCTCATGAAATTTTTTGGGTTGGGTCAAACTGACGTACTCTTCAATAATATATCTTCCAAGTACCAATCAATATGTGAAAATTTTCTTTAAGCAATGATTTTATGTTATTCAAATAGAAATAGGATACGGAGTTATGTCCCTGGTCAATTGCGAAGTGAATTGAGCATATCATCCATTATGACAAACACAAAACAGTGTCATTTTGGCTCGGCTAACATGTCACGTCATTGCTATTAGAATGCCAAATAAACTTCTTTAACGGACGCATATATATACCTCTCAAGCAAAACTTCATGCTGTTTCTGGGGTCTTTAGAAAAATGATGTTATTTTTGTTTAAGGTTATAAGTTCATGAATATTTTTGCCCGATAACAAAAGTTTGTGCTTTTGTTTGGGTTGCTTTACAATGGTCTGTTGTTATTGACCAAACGGTTTGGTATCTCAAACTCAGGAATTGCATGAAATGGCACGACTGTCCTTGCTCTTAGCTGGTTGGCCGTTCTTCTCTGAGGCCTTCGAGATGTCGAGTCAGTTCGTATTCAAGTTTTTGAAGAAGTAGCAACGTTTTCGAGTTGGCTTGCATAAGATCTGGGTGGAATGGATGACGAAACAATGAGACTCTGGGATTCTTCTTGATTCCTCGAAAAGGGTGGTCAAACCAACTATCGCTGTTATCAGTAACAAACAAATCTTTTTGCTGGTGCTTCTATGGTGCTGCATCCTCAAGACATGGCATGCTGTCAAGTTACTAGGAACAAAGGACAATTATTGTCGAACATGTCTTCATAAAAATCCCATCAGGTTATAAGTCAAACATGCTTCGATTATGCTTAATAAGAAATTATTATACAGGACAAACAAAGTGCAAAACTCGAGATTTCTTAAAGGGGTCTTTGGGGAGACTTCTATTTGAAGGATGCTATAATTGAAGGATCTTTGAAGGTAGGTAGTGAGAGCAGTACATGACTTCTAACGAAAGTAAGTGATTTCAAGCGATGCCCTTCTCTTCTGGAGCCGACGATATTGTTAAAGCCGAAAAGTTTGTAAGTTTCCAAGATAGGAATGCACTAATTCAATGGTAAGGTAGCTCGGAGTAATTGACTCTCTGACTGGGAACCTCAGACTATAGGTGTGATTAATCGTGTCAAATACAATCACTAACGTATGAGGACAACTACTGAAAGAAAGATCAAATCTATCACAAAAATAACACGAAAGACAAGATGCAGCAATTCTCCATGACTCGTACTGATTGTTACCTAATGATCCGAAGACTACAAGGTGAATGATGAGATTAAACAGTAGAAAGGTTCGCCGCTTGAATGGAAGAAGGTTCTGTCAAGCGAGCTGAGACTCCTCTGGTTCAAAACTCGAGAATTCCAATGCTGTGCTTCAATTGCTTCTTGTTTCAGCATCAACATTGTCTGAAGCCAATAGTCACCTCAAACACTGAGGATGCATCTGTCTCGTTTCGGCGAACAATTAAAGTCAGATGCAAGAAACCAGACAATCTCTTGGTGCCGGAGCATGAGAAGATAAATGTCTCAGTTGTCAAACTGTCTTAAAAGGAGTAGGGTAGTATTAGCATATGAGGACTCACTGTAGTTAGGAAAAAAGTGCGCACATTTAGCATCCTATACTCGTATTCATAAACTTCATAATTACAGTCTTAAGATACTTTACAGTGCTTGTTATTGACCTACTTCAAAACAAACAATGCGATTATAAATGCGACAGCAAAAGAGGCTATTAACTCGTTCGACCAAACAAAATTTGGGAATGGACAAAAGTGCCTAACGAGCAAAAGTTAGAGCTCCAAAGACTGCTTTGGGGGAGCTTACGAGCTCCTCATTTCTCATGGGTATTAGTACTCGGCCAGTCCAGGAATTTGTACCCTTGAAGTGAGGGTGGCATGTAGCTTTGCGTTGCCTGAGGATCGTCAGGAGTATATATGTAGCATTTTCCATATCCGATTTCCTTCATCAGCTTGTAGGCGCATTTCTCAGATGCAGCGGGACTACCTCATTTTGCCCAACAAATTCTCTCACTACCTTCTGTGCAGCTCCTGTCTAATGTGGGAGCATCCAACATAGCTCCATCAACCAACTCAGAACCATCGATACTTATCCAAGCCAAGGAAGAAATTGGGCATTATGTGCTTCGATGGATCATTATGAATGAATCATGTCAATTACTTATCGATACTTTGTGGTATGTCAATAACTATCGATGGGAGGCCATTTTAGATGTCTTGCATGACCAATTGATGAAGTTCCAGGAGGATTATTTTCTGGTCAAAGGAGGAGCTCGAATTTTGGAAGGCTAAAGGTTCAAGAATGCGGAAGGCCAAATGTTCAAGAATGCAAGTTCCCATACTAATAAATGCATTTTTTAAGTACCTAGGTCATTAAAGTCTGTTTTTTTTTTTATTTTATTTTATTTCCTAAGTCTAAAATCTCGTATAAACAGGGGAAAGACGATGTTGGTTTGGCCAACCTACTGGCTCTTAATCAGGCCGTTTCTTGTTACCAAGCTTGCCATTTCATAGGGATGCGAGAATGGAACGTGGTTCTTGCACAGTGCGTTGCCTACTTGGCTTTGCTCCAAAATCGTGGTTCTTGCATAGTGCGTCGCCTACTTGGCTTTGCTCCAAAATCAATTGCCATTTATCTAGTGATAGTGATGCGTGATGGGGCGAGTGATTCCAGGACGGAAATTTTTTTCTTTAGGGATTTTTCTGGTTAAGTGTATAGAGTTGTTATACGAGAATAAACAAAGGGTATTAAGGAAAGATGGAAAGATCTCCTCTCAAGGTATAAAAGCAACACCACCAACCAAAGAAGAGGATCGAGATCTACGAAGTTCACCACCAAGGCCTAAAGCTTCCACCAACCAAGGATAAATGACTTGGGGATAGGAGAAGCTTACCACCAAGGCCAAAAGATTCCACCACCCAAGAATAAAGGGTTTCTTGGCTCACCACCAAGGAGTGATCTACGCTCAAAGGATAAAGAGATCGAAAGGAGTTATCCACTCTCCGAAGAAGTTCACTCAAGCAAAGGAATTCTCACAATTTTTATTCATCAAATTCGTAACCTGATCAATCGCCATCGCCGTGCAACGTAAAGAGGCTGCGCTCCTCTTTCTAGCATTCTAACCAACCAGTAAATGGCAGCATCCGCATCACTTCCCCTCATAGAAATGTTGTCATTCTAGCTGATTTTTGCCAGGAACGGCCAACGTGGCAATCTAGTAATTGTTGGTTGTCCCATGTGTGCCACACCACTGGTGCATCTTAGGCGAAGCGAAGTCTTAACAGTTTGTTGAACATGAACGAATGATCCATCTATTTGAGGCGCACTCTTGTTCGCGAGTTCTCCCTATGCCTAACCGATTGTGACGTTGAGGGATTCAATTAATTTATGAAATTGTTTTATCTAATTGGGGACACCATTAACCTATTAGGGGCTGGTTAATAGCCAGCTCCTAAATGCAATATTTCAAACACATGACAAGTGATCCAAGATGCCTTAACATATAAAACAAATATGAAAATGTGCAATCAATGGTTGTATTTAACAAACTATGTCATTGGGAAAACACAAGCGCACAAAAATTGACATATGGATCGAGTAAAAATCACAAAAATAGGCACAATACCAGGTATGGGTAGCGGCATGATGTTTATTACCTTAAATTCCTCACCTTTCATTAGTTTTCACAATCAAAACATGGATCAAATCAACCAATGCACGCACAAGTAACATCTGGGGACATAATCGGGCTATATTAGGCTCAATCCATTTTGATTACGTATCATGCAATTTAAATTTGGACAATGGCACGAGGATGCCGGATAGTGTTTTCAGACTGGTCTAGATAGTAATTGAAACTTGGCACCGTCGGGTTGTTTTCGTTAAACAAAACGATCCATGAGCAGGGGAGAACAGAGGCAAAGCCAGCCCCCGGAATGAATAAGACGCACCAAACCAAGAAAAACTGGCGTCCTTGGACGGGAGATGGAGCTTGTATGCTGATGGAGCAATGAAGATGAGCTACAGACGATAGAGCCAACATCTCGACAAAAAATGGATTTCGAATGACCTAAAGAGAGGAGAGAGGCTCGGCTTCATTTTCTCGAAAGTCTGGACCAGCTTCATCCAAACGAGAGAAAATTGTCTCGATTCCCAATGAGAACTCTGCGATTTGACAAACTCTGGCCAACTGACATGGAAACAGAGCAGAAGAGAGGAGAGTAAGGCCGAGGCAGCGCTCTCGGTGAACTGGAGGTGAGCTTCCGGTTATGAGCTGAGCAGCGATCATGAACTGGAGGAGGAACAGCGATGGAGGGAGGAAGAAACCGACCTCCTCCTGCTGGTTACAGTTTTGGCCGAATGGAATGCAGGAGGTGAGAGACGCGCTGCAGAGAGAGAGAGAGAGAAGAGAGCCGGATGGTGTTCATTGAGGAGGAAGAGAGGAACCTGTTGGAATCTGTCAGTCAAAATTTCGATTGATGGACTCGAGGTCTCGATATTGTAATTTTCCTAGTTCATGAATTAATTCAATTTATATCATGCATTTAAAAATGGTCGACGAAATTCGAACGTCTACAATGCGGAGTTAAGATAAAACTCTTCAATTATGAAGTTCATTAATCAAAACACTCCATCCCTCAAGAAAGGTTTAGAGGGGTTTAAATAGATACAACTTAGAACAACTCTCTGAGCCTAGGCAAATTCCCAGATCCCAGACATTGAATGTTCCAAGACAATGACTAATAATCTCTAGATCAAATGTAGACTTTTTTTCCGATCATTTGTGTACCATATAACTTTTTAATTGATCACTTAAGTGTCATAACATTTTAAAAATATTCGCCACAAGTGTTACACGTCATTAAACGTGGTACAGGGGTAAAATGTTTAATTTAGATGGGTTGAAGGCAAATATAATCAGTTTGTTGATCTGGTTTGCTGGGGTCTCGAAACAAGGCACCACAAATACGGAAAACCCGAGTCGCTGACTTTGCAAATTTGAATTGTATTCAACTACTAAAGGTCATTTTGGAATTTTTTTTTTTTTTAGTAATCCCTCTTCAAAAGATTTAATGCTACTAACATTGCTCAGACCACATGAATCAATTTTTGAAAAGGTTTACTTAAGTCGAGTTTGTGAAATTTTTCGGATTGGGTTATACTAACCTACTCTTCATGAATATCTCTAATACCAATCCATATGTGAGAATTTTCTTTAAGCAATGATTTCATGTTATTGGAATAGAAATAAAATATAGAGTTATGGGTCTCATCGATTGCGAAGTGAATTGGGCAAATCATCCGTTATAGTAAACATGTGGTTCGAGTGAAAATCACAAAAATAGGCGCAATACCAGGTATGGGTAGCAGCATGATGTTTACCTTAATATCCCTCTCCTTTCATTAGTTTTTACAATCAAAACACATATCAAACCAATCATGCACACACAATTAACATCCCGGGACATAATCGGGCTTCATTGGGCTCAATCCATTTTGTTCACTAATAATGCAATTTAAATTTGGACAGCAAGTGTTTATGATTATTTCTGCACAATTCCACGATGAAATTCACAACAAAAATTGGCATTCAAAGTCTTTGATTACCATCTTATATCAAGTCTAATGATTTACTTTCATAAACTATTACCAAAAAGTAGGGTTGTCAAATAAGTGGGTCGATTCGGGTTTGGATCGGATTGAAAATGATCTGACCTATATTGATTTATTTAATCCGTTCTGATCTATTTTCATGTAATGTAAATTTATCGACTTGTAATAGACTCATATTACCAAATCATATTAATAGTTAAGGTACTTTGGGAGAACCCATTTAACCCACTTTAAGCCTTTTATATGTATATATTACTTAGATAAAAATTTCACATCAAATTAAAAAAAGTGAATCAAACAATAAAAAATTAATAAATAAATAAATAATGTGAAAAACCTAAAACCTGACCAGCCCAAATCCCTAATCGGCAGAACTAAGCCCAAGGTCTCGTAAGCAAAAGCCTCATTCCCAGCCGCAACCCCCCTTCTCCCGAACCTCTCCTGCGGAGAAAATATTCAGTGGTTCGTGAGCTCCACGTCATCTGCTGACGTGGCGAGAGACTACCACCCAGATATCGACACGCGTCCTGTGAGGGACCCGCCGGAAAATGGAGAGGGTGGTTCTCTCGGCTGGCTTGGCTCGGCTCGCTGGCAGAAGAAAGGACAGACAGCTCAGTGGGTCAATAAATGCGTAACACTCCCGCTCAAATAATCTCTCTCCTCACTTGAATTTGCTGGGTTTTTTCTCGCTCTCTCTCTCCTCTCCCCTCGCAAACAGATAACAATCGACACCTCCTCTGTTTCTTCTCCGCGCATCCCACCCCTTCCACTTCCGCCTCCGTCTCCGGCTCCGGCTCCGCCTCCCCCAAAAGCCTCGCCGCCATCTGCCTCTGGCACGTCGCCTCGTCCAAGAGCGCCGCCAGTCGCAGCTGGTCCCAACCCCCTCCACCTCCGATCGTTTCCAACGCGGAGATCGAGCACAAGTTTTGTGCTCGCATTGGTCTCTCGGCAACTTCTGGACCTCCGTCCGATTGCGTCCCTCTGACGAACTCGTCATCAGCTTCGACTCCGTGCATTGCGTTTGTCAAGCCGCCGTTCCCCGCCGTCGCCCGGCGCTCGCTCGCTCGCTGGTCCTGTCGCTTCCTCCGTCTCTGCTTCGGCGCTCGCTCGCTGGTCCTGTCGCTTCCTCCGTCTCTGTTTCGGCGCTCGCTCTTTGCTCCGTTGCTCGCTCCATCTCTGCTCCGGCGCCGCTTTCCTTCGCGCATTAATCTGCTTGGGCGGCCGAGATTTGGGGATCCCATTTCTGCAACCACCTGCAGAGCAGCGTCGACGCCCTCCAGACTCTAGGATCTTCAAGATGATATGCTCGTTCCAATTATCCCAGACTCTAAGATCTTCATGCTAAAGCCGTATATCTGTGGTTACTCATGTTCGCCGTGATGTTCTCCTGTATGTTTCCCTACCTATGACAGTTAGATGAATATACGCCATGATCAACATGAGAACGCAAAAGTAATGGATGATGGGAATGCTTCTGTGCACTGAAGGAGCTTCTTGCCTTGATCAATCGCAAGATGTTCTGCTTGTTTTGTGGTCCTGTTTGAATATTGCATACTCAGGAGCTCCAATTGCATGTCCCCATCCTCTGTTGCAAACATGGCCGATGGATTGCAGCATCCGTCGGTGATTCAGAAAATTCACGGGCAGTCTCACTTTATATCTCTTCTTTCGCGTGCCATCTGCGTGAGAAATTACGGACCGCACGATTTTGCAAGCATTGTAGGCTTGTAGCCATGGAGCGTTGCGGAGTTCTCTATCTCCAGCATTCCGGGGGCAGTGGTCTGGCTCTTCTGTCCTCTCTCCCATTTGGGTTCAAGCTCCGGCTTCCTTATGGAAGCGGTTTCTGCAGCTGTTTCCAAGTTGAGGAAGCATGTGGACTTGGCGGAGACAGTAATTCCGCAACATGAGCTCAGGAGGCTTAGGAAAATTGCTCTCAGGATGGTGGAGAGGATGGAAGTTGGGGATGCAGGAATTACCCAGGCTTTGGTGGATTCTATACATGAGAAGTGGAGAGAGGATGAAGTGGTGAAGTTGAAATTTGAAGGTCCCCAGTCACTTAACATGAAAAGAACCCATGAAACTTTGGAGGTTAGTGCTGGTCTCTTCTTTGCTTATGGATAAGTAAGTAAATGAAGGTTGAATCTTGATAAGCCTGGAACTTTCATGAGTTTGCTGATTGCTTGCGTGCATTTAAGTGCCGTATTTGACATCTGGAATGGATATAAAATCATGACTTCAAAAGATGTAATCACTTGAATAAATCTCCGTTGGCGTTGGAGACTTGAGAGTCTTTATTTTAATCATGAATCATTGATGCACTGAGATAATGAGCCTCTAATACACTTGCCTTGTCAGAGTAGGACTGGAGGCTTTGTTATATGGAGATCTGGAAGTTCAGTGGTGTTGTACCGAGGGATGGCGTATACGCTTTCTTGTGTCCAATCATACAATGAAAAAATACAGACCAGTGTGAATTCTCTGAAAAATGAGGACACAGCCAGTAATGTTTTTCATAGCAAAGGAGGCCGGATTTTATGTGGTTCTGCAGAATATATGAAGGATCTGTCTAAGGAAAAACGCATGGATATGAATGATCCTAACAGTTTATTAGATGAGTTGGGTCCACGGTTCAAGGATTGGTCAGGCTGTGAGCCAGTTTCAGTTGATGCTGACTTGCTCCCTTCAGAGGTTCCTGGATATAAACCTCCAGTTAAGCTTCTTCCTTATGGGGTTAGACATTGTCTGAGAAACAAAGAGATGACCAGGTTTCGTAGACTTGCAAGAACAATGCCTTCACATTTTGCCCTGGGTATGTGTGCATCAATGGCAATAAAGTTTGTGCTTTTCTGCCATTGCTGGTTAATGGCTGACAAACTGGTTTGATTATACTATGTCTCAAAATTGTTCTAAACTAATCCTACTTTTTTTGTAGGAAGAAACAGAAAGCTGCAAGGTCTTGCTGAGGCCATGGTAAAGTTGTGGGAGAGCAGTGCTATTGCAAAAATAGCAATTAAACGCGGCGTGCTAAATACTTGCAATGATAGAATGGCTGAGGAACTGAAGGTTGGACAATCTACATATGTTGACTTTTAGCATATATGTATGAGCTAATTATTGTTGAAAATGGGTGTTCTGTTGCTTTCATCGAGCACAGAACCTTTCAGAGTCTGTACTTTATTTGATTTGCCTGACAGAAAGAATTACCTACTATTTGCCATAGAGTGGTAGTTTGACTAAATCATTATCCTTCAAGCCCACAGTACAATGCTGAATTTTCTATTTCATCTCTGACCATGGAATTTATAATTGTTATCATAATGGTAAAAATCAGCCAAGGTTAGTGTGTCACCATTCTGGGACATACTTGTGTAGTGTTGTGAAGGATTGGTTATGCAAGTTCTTATCTCTCCGAGCATTTTGTTCCAATCTTAATGTTCTGGCATTATGATAATATCAACTTCTGTTTAGTGTTGCAAGTTCCGTCCTTTTTCTTTAGGTAAGGAAAATTCGGTGCTCTTGTTATTGATTTGTGTCATTTTGAATGCAGAATTTAACTGGGGGAACACTACTTTCTAGGAACAAAGATTATATTGTGTTTTACAGGGGCAATGACTTCTTGCCTCCTGTGGTGGTAGAAGCATTGAAAGAGAGAGAAAAACTAACAGATGTGCAGGCAAATGAGGAAGATCAAGCACGTCAGAGGGCCTCAGCTGCAATTGAATCAAAATTAAAAGCTTCTAAAAGCCCACTTGTTGCTGGCACTCTTACTGAAACTCTGGCTGCCACCTCTCGGTGGGGGAATGAAATAAGTAGCAAAGATGTTGAGCATATGCGTAGAGATGAATCACTCAATAAGCACGCTGCACTCTTGAAATATCTTGAGAAGAAACTTGCTCTTGTAAGTTACGAGATTGAACAAACTTATGCTATAAAATTCTGCTCCATTTCCTTAATTATTTATCACATTTTCCATTTATTTTTTCCTCTTCTTTCCAGGCTAAAGGGAAGGTCAAAAGGGCTGAGAAAGCTCTAGCAAAAGTGCAGGAGAATCTTAGACCAGCAGACCTTCCAGTTGATCTGGAAACCATAAGTGATGAGGAGAGATCTTTACTACGTAAGATTGGTCTGAGTATGAAGCCCTTCCTGCTTATCAGTAAGAATAGCTGGTTTGCCTCTTGATTGAACAATGTAAAAAAGTCAGCTTTCATGACTAGCTTTTCATCTTCTGTTTGGTTTAATCCAGGAAGGCGTGGCATTTTTTATGGTACCGTAGAGAACATGCACTTGCATTGGAAGTATCGCGAGTTGGTGAAACTAATAGTGAGGGGAAAAAGTTTTGCACAAGTGAAGCATCTTGTAGTTTCTTTAGAGGCTGAAAGTGGTGGAGTGCTGGTATCCTTAGATAAGACTATGAAAAGCTATGCTATCATCGTTTATCGTGGGAAGAATTATCAAAGGCCTCATGCAGTGAGACCCAGAAATTTGCTGACTAGAAGGCAGGCATTGGCTCGCTCTATTGAACTTCAGAGACGTGAGGTGAAACTGATTGAAAAACTATTCTTAATCCCTTATCCTTAAGCTCGTCACAATGCTTATTCTATTCTATGTTATTAAATTTTCTTTTACTGCAGGCACTTAAGCATCATATTTCAGACTTGCAGGAGCGGATTGAGCTACTAAATTACGAACTTGTACGAGCTCTTGCCTTTTAGAAATTTGATGAGACAAAAAACTAGCATTTATTTCAGTAATGCATTCTCTTCCTCCCTCACAGGAAGATATGAGAGTAAACAACCAAATTGATGAAGAAAAACTTTCTAGATCATTTAATGCTGGAGCGACAATAGATGACACATCTGAGGTATCTGTCTCTCATCCTTTGGAGTACATTTGCTCCTCTACATGTAGAATCAGCATGTATCTCGAGGCAATTAACCTTAAAAGGCTTACTTTTGTATTAACTTGTAGAATGTTGCTATCTGAACTTAGATTGAGTTTTCTTTTCTTTGGTAGCAATACTCTCTAAAGGTGATGTCCTAATGCATGGTTCAGTTGTTTGGCTTTACTTCTATCTGGATGACATTTGGTGGAAGTTTGCAAGATCTTTCTGTTGCAGCAATCCTTAGTAATTTCTAGCATAACCTTCGTATGATTGATACCTTTTCTATAATTCGAAATCAGGATGAAGGAGAGGAGGCATATCTTAAAGTTTATGACAGTGGTGTGGAGGACACTTGAAGGAATTAAGAAGCTTGTTCATGAAAAAAAATTGGTAATTTTTACTGCTAGTTATACCTTCCCCTCTTTGCAAATTGTCTGAGGAAGACTAGCTCAGAAGAAGTTGAGCATATTATTGAATCAGAAATATGTCTCAAACATATTTGGTCACCTTTTTTTATCTTTTTGGCTGTCGAATATAGTTGGTCAGTTCATCACTGAGGTTCTGATGGAATGTTCGTCTTGGCACATACATAGCTTCCTTGCTTGATTAGGCAAGCAACATATCATATGCACTCATCTTCACTTAGGTTCATTATGCTATGGAACATTAAGTCACTAGTTCCTGCATCATCGATCAAGAGTCGGGCAATATGTTGCTTTCACACGGGTATTTGGTTTAGTCGTGCCTTTGCTACAGTGATCATTGATGTTTGCAAATGAGTTAGCTTCTTTATTTTTCTTCTAATTCCATCATCCTCGCAGATTGTCCAGGCACCCCTGCTTGTGGTCGGAAGCAGATTTCTTGGATGTTGTGAAACATTTTTGACCTGAGAGGAGTCTTTCTAATCACATGTAAGAAGAAAATTGAAATGCAAGGTGGGTGTGTCTTGTAGGGGTGAGACGAGGATTTCCTTATTGATGGTTAAGATGTGTTGTTCATTGTTCCTCATTTCCAGGACCTAGTCCCATGTGTGTTAATCTCATTTGAAGATGAGCACATACTTATGTGGAGAGGAAGAGAGTGGAAGTCTTCCTTTCCAACTCCCGAAGTTTATTACAAGGATTATCCATCTAGTGTTGATCGTGCATGTGAAGGATCTCCTCTTCCAGTAATCTCAGAACAGGATGAAAAACAGGAAGTTCCTGGCAAAACCAGTCCTCCTTCTGTTCAAGAAAACGAGGTATATGGAGTTACTGATGCAGATTCAATTTTGAGGGAGGTTGATGGAAATAAAATCACTGTAGGCGGCAAAAGCAGTGAAGCAGAAGAATCAGAAGATGCAAAGAGCATCAATGCAGCTGCTGCTATGCACGATGTTGTTGCGGAAGAATCCGAGACCATGGTGGAAACAGAGAAACTGCACGATGTTAAGGCAGGCTGTCGAGAACGGCAGTGCACTTATCTTGATTAGTAATTCATTGGATGTTGACACTGCTTACCAAAGGGCGGTTGCTTTTGCAAAGACTGCTCCACCTGGCCCCATTTTCAGGCACCCACCTAGGAGAGCTGTGTCCAAGAAGATTGTGAAGGAAGAAGATGGAAATGTAGATGCCGAAGGCGAACCTTCTTCTACACTTACGGAGAGAGGAAACAAGTAGAGAGATACAAAAATTCAAAGGAAAAAAGAGTTGGATGAACACCACTTGTATGTATCACCACTAGGAAGCTTGAGGGTTGATGAACTCGCCAAGTTGTTGGCATGAGTTTTAATGCTTGTTGACATTTCATGGGGATGCATGTATCAGCTTCTCCACAAAATTTTGTCAATGCGATTGATGTTAATCTGTTGATTCTTGACGCCATGGTCTCTTTTCTCAAAAGCAATTTGTTACTTCGCTCTTTTCCGTTTACCCTTTCACTAGCGAATTGAAATATAACGCACTTTTCTTTTCAAGTGAACACTTGATCAAATGAGACGTTTAACTTTCCTGCCTAATTAGCTTTACACTCATCATGAGACGTTTAACTTTCCTGCCTCATTAGCTTTACACTCATCATCATCAAGGAGTATGGAGGACAGTGTGGCTTAAGAAGGAGAGATTGCACAATGCTTTGCCAGAGGTGATGGCAATGCGTGAAGCGAAAGGGGCGACTAATGAGTATCGGTGCCGATCCTGATTCTTAAAATCTCTTTTTCTAGTCAAAAGATTTACGAGGAGAATGTAGATTGAAGCATTCCAGTCTGTACTCAATCTAAATAACGGATTTTCATGACTCCAGTGATCACTTCATGGAACTAAGCATATAAAATTTGCATGCACCAAAAAAAAAAAAAAAATTACACGCACCTAGTTTAAAATAAACTTGGCATCCAAACCTGATACCTCATTTTTTTTTTTTATTTCTTATCCAACAACCATTTTTGAAATAAACTTCAGCAACTCTTTTTTTTTTCTTTAAAACTTTCGAAAATAAATTCATATGTGCTTCCGTACTCAAAGCACTCAAAATTAAATGCTAAGGTCCTATAAAAGATTTATATGCTGACATCATCTGACCTCAATAGGTTAGATCTTCTGGTTCTTGTAATACTGATTTTAGCATCCGCTGGACAAAGGTTAACTAGCAGGTGGTCATTCTTTTTCTGCCTCCTTAATGTTTCCTCCTAAAATATGTTCTTTGCCTGCTCCATGATACATAAGACTGCTGTGATGGGAGTGACGAATACGGTGACAAAGTGAAGTGCCTGAATACATGTCGGGTTTGCAGTCACATTAAAGCAATAAAATCAAAAGAGTTGAGAAAAAGTACTTCTGCATCTATATAACCATTAGCCACCTTGCTTTCAGCATCAACAATAGGTTCAGATATACAATTGACTCTTTCTCATTTGCCGGTGTTAAAAACTCATCTTTCTCTTCCACAGCGTGCTATACAGAACAACAAATGTCCAGATTCTTGGAATCATGTTGACTACAGAGAATCAATTGCGTGTACTGCATGATTAAACTTTTGATGACTTGCCGTAATTCCCTTATCTTGGACTCCAGTTGATAGATGATCATGTTCTGCTGCCAAATCTTCTTCCAAATCCTATCGAAAGTGGACACATGTAAAGAACTGGGAGGAAGTTTATTGCATAGGAAGTTAACATACTAATATGCATCCAGAACTTTGTAAGCATGGCTTACTATTAGGGAAAAAAAGAAAAAGAAAGGCTTGAGCTTCCCTCATCCTCTCTGCAGACAAAGAAGGCGTGTCTGAATTCTTCATCTGCTTCAACTTCAATTCTTCCTGGTATTGCTTCATGCGCTTCTCTTGCTTCATTTTGCCAGGCCCTTTTCCATGAAATTTACGGGAAAGCAATCGGAAAGCTTCCTTTGGGGTTAACTGTTGCAAAACATTCAAAACAAGAAGATTGGCATAAAAACATCAAAGTAATGAATTGGCGTTTCTTTGTCAGACGCAAAAGAAATTATAATGGACAATTTAGTATTACAAGGCTTTATGATTAATATCTTTTTTCCGTTGAAAACTTACTATTTGGCCAAATTCATCTGTCCTTTCAATGCGGATCTCTTTCTGTCCATCATCTGCAATGCCTACGAGCTTGCTTTTCTTCTTATCCATGTTTCTACCACCCCACTCAACAGTTCCTTTAAGTGTTCCCCATTCCTTAAGAGCTGATAGTTTCCATCTTAGACAAGCTTGTTCTAGTAAGATACCTGGCCTCATTGAGTACAGCCAGAACCCCTTTTTGACGAGCAAATACTTCTGCTGCTGCCTTTTTCCCAGCTTCGACACCTAAGAATTTCAGTCGCACATCGGGGGCCAAGAAAAAAGACAGCCAGTTGGATGAATTGATTTGATTTCTTGACTCAGAGAGGCCACACATATTCTCAACAGCAACAAGCCCAAAACATATAGCAATCATCTAATTTAAATAAGAATTATAAGGTAAACTATTTACCAGGTTGATGATAGGCATGAATATTAACTAATGAGGCGTATATCTCAATTGCTCGCTCATACAATGCTATAAGAGCCCCCACTGATCTAGGGGTCACTTCTTCAACAGTGACTGTTATAGACTCACGATCATTGGCATATAGAGCATAGCCCGTTCCCTACAGAAGTTCACCATATCTAAAAGGGATCAATTGCAGAAAACAACCGAGTGACTATAAGTAAATCATCCACTGAACTCATGTCTCCTTTCCAAGAGAAGTGTGAGATCTTAAACTTCAGAAACAATAGACATAAGAACTTCGACTATTGCTAGAATCTTCTTAAAGGTAAATATTAGTAGCTCTTATTGTAAACTAACTTGAAGCATTCCAAACAGATAGTCACCACAGGTAACACTAGGTTCAAGCTCCCAATCATGACCAGGTGGTCTCTCACAAAGCACTTCAATGAATGTTACGGAGAAGTTGTGCACACCCTCTCTCAGCTGTTGTTTGTAGCTATATGGAAATTAGACAATAACATGCATCAGGAATAATCACGTCACCAGCATGTAAAAGTAATAGTGGCATTACTTTATCAAAAAATAACTTACGCATGCTGATCTGGGCTTCCTTTATTCCCATAAACAGTAAGCCCTTGATTGACCTGTGAAATGAACAATTTGAGATTTAACATTTTGGAAACTAGAGATGGAGATGGAACTCCTTACTTTCACCAAAAAATTAAACACATACCCGATTGCCATCCAAATCAAATTGTTGCAGATACCAACTGAATAACAGAAGGCTGTCTTTGTAAGGAAGAATTACCATGTCCTGACAGCAGCAATTTAAATAGTGAAACAATTGTCAATGACTGCAAACTGAAAGGGAAAAAAACAACAATTCAGAAGACACTCTCATTCAAATATAACACCTTAGATCCTACACCATCAGAAGCCCAATACCAACATAAAGCAAGCAATGCAGCAGGGTTGTTCTTCACCTGGAAAAGAAAAAAGTAGGACTACAAAAGGCAAGAACCATCCTTTGATCAGTGTCAGTAGAGAAGCCACTCAGACAGCTACGGAAAACTACCAATAGTTCTTATGTTGTAACTTCTTCTTCTTTTGTGTGTGTTTTCGTTTTTTTTTTTTTTTTCGTTTTTGTTTTTTGCACTGAGGGGGGGGGGGGGGGGGGGGGGGGGGGGGTGATAGCGACTGCACATCAGGTATTATGGCTTTTGGTCACTCAAAGTTATTATATGCTTCATTTTAGAAGTAAAATTATCCAAGAATCCAAACATCTATGATTTAAGGTTCAGCATTCAGTACTATTAAATTCTCAAAATGAGCCAGTCACTTTCAAGTTAGAAGTTATGTCTTCTACCAACTTCATTTCTTTAAAGTCAAAGCTAAAGCCAAAAACTCAAACCCATTAGCCTAGAGAATTCTTCATGGTCGTACTTCAGTTTTGCTCTTCCTCCGAACTCAGTAGGAAGGTTCTCCTCATCAAAGAATGATCTCATGAGCTCGACACTGTCGTTGTTCTTCAGGTACACAAACTTAACCTTTTGAAAAGTCTTAGCATCCAAGAAGTACTTCACAACCTGCGCCAAAAAATGTGAAGCGTCAGTCTTGGATCAGGAGAATTCTCGTAACTTGGATTTAAAAAGAGGAGGAAATACATCCTCTCATATTAACAGCACAACGAAGTGAGAGAATAAGGAGTCTCGGGATATTAGCCTTCAAAATGATGGATTTAAAGCATTTCTACAACTGTAACAGCATCTCATGCACAGATAAATGATGTACCAAGCCAAAGATGAAACAAGAGCCAAGAGCAATGCAAAAAGAGACGGGCATGGCATGAGAGAGCAGGCAAACTTTAAAATGGGACTAATCTATGTTGTTCTATTCTTTGCTGGCCGCTGGACTACGAGATAAGTTGAATATGGCCTCTTGGTGGTGCACCAAAAAAGTAGTGTCTGCTAGTGTATCTCTACCAGGAATTGGACCAACTAATGACTGCCTCAAGAGTGTTTGATAGAATATTGAATTCATATCAACACAGTTGTTTGACACTTGGCACAAGAGAATTGGCACCAAGCGAGCAAGCCACGGCCGTGCCATAGAATCTTAGGAGCTCGTTCCCATCAGCCAAACAGCAGGGGTGCTTCTTGGATAACTTGCTGGCTCTGATCTTGACCATCTCTCAATATTCTTTGAACCGGGCGAGGGTCCTTTGCATGTTGTGGACTTTCAAGACCCTCTCAATCTGTTCACAACTGCTGTGCTCAGACTTCAACCAGCTCGTTTGGCAGATTATTTCCACTATCCTTTTGGATGAATCTCCATCACTTAGTTCAGTTACTGGAAAAAGAAAAAGTTGCAATGACATTAATCAAATTGACAGTTCAGTCTAAGAATTTCCATCCTCAGATAAGCTAAAAACCAGAATTTCAATCCCCAGTTCGTTCAGGCTACTCCAAAATTAAACAAACGATTTTATATTTATCTAGACCAGAGAATGAGAAACTGCTAAGGCAATGCAGAAACAGATATGATCATGTGGTTCAAGGTAAGATGTTATTTTACCAGCATGTTTGGAGAGATGATGAGCTTCAACAGCATCCAACTTCTTGAATTGCTCCCCGCACTTGTGGCAGATGAGAACCGAAGATCCTGAATGAGCATCAGGGCCCACCATAGTCCTGGACTTTGGGAAACCACTGCTTCTGGAACCGCCAGACGTGGCCGAACTCCCTTCAATCTTCCTTGAGGGAGTACTCATCGACCTTGGGAAACTGTAACTGCTTGGAACCATGTACTGGCCTCGAGGACCAGGCGTTCCGGGATGAAGTGTCCCGACGAAAGTCGACGAAGTCGAATCACTCCCGCTGTAATTCCTGCCGACTTTGCCTCCGATGCCCATGATCTGCAAAAAGGGGTACAGATAAGGGGGTGTATTGACGGTAAAGTATTATCTGCAAAAAGGGCCACTTCATGGTTTCTCATGGCCAGAAAAACTACTGACTCAGGTCAACCACATGGTCAGCCATGGAAATCAGATAAATATGAGCAATCGATCAAGGAGATACACTCTGCGAAATGTCCAGTCCTTACAAGCGCTGCAATTTTGAAATCTTAATTACCTTAGATTCAAACTGCAGCGAGTCATCTTCCTCACTGTGGTGAGAGTTACTCCATCGACGAAACATGGTGCCTGAAGCCACAAAAATTGAAGCAATTAATAATATATCTTTAAAGAACTATTGATGGCCTACTATAGAAGTAACAATTCACACCATATAAGAACATGTACAGATATTCAAAAGACTAGGAATGAGAGCATATTTCCTATAGGTAAAACAGACGGGAAAATAAATTACAGAGGCAAATGGAGCCTTCGCTCTCTAGTTTTTAACAGAACAAAAAAGGAAGGGCAAGTGAACTAAGCCCTTAATTTTAAGGAAAGAACAACCTAATAATTGAGCAATGTAGATGTATTGCAATTCAACCACATTGATGCTATAGTGCAAAAAGTAAAGCCCGTATATAGGATAGGCGGCACTGCAACATCAACCATCAATAGTGTCACTGTGCTTGAACCTGTAAAACAATTGCAGCTCCCCCGAAGGAAACATGCTCTCAAATTCTTAATTTGCGAGATATTCATGAACTAGAACCAATGTGCACATTGCATACGCGTATCCAGACAGATTAAAAAAAAGAAATTTCCCAAGAAAGCACTAGAAATGCTACAAGAAAAATACCAAATTTGTCTCCATCGCCGTACTATCGGAAGCTTCTGTTCTATCAGCATTCTGGTTCTCCACATCAATCACGACTCCATCGGAATCATCGTCCTCAGAATCATCAGCCACAATTTCCCAATCAGCGCTACGCACGCTCTCCGCCAAAGGAGCGTCCTCTTCGCCCTCTCCATTAACCACAATCGACGGCGGCCTATCCAGCGAAGCCTTCTTGACCTGCGGCCTCCTGCTCCTAGAACTAGTAGTCATCCACACACGAAACAAAAAGAAAAAAAAAAAATGAGAATCCCGAACACGCACCATGGAAACCGAGGAAAACAGCCAGCTAGCGGAGCACCTGAGGCCGCGCTGCCGCATCTTGAAGGAGGCGGGGAGAAGCCGGCGGCGAGGGGCCGGGGAAGCGAAGGTCCGCGGTTCGTCGATTGCTCGCGGTCTTCTCGTCCGTGCGGTGGTTCGTCGGTCGGAAAGAGGGAATGCAGAGAGAGAGAGAGAGAAGGGTCGCGGTCCTCTCGCCGGTCCGGTGCGGTGGTTCGTCGGTTGCTGGCCGTGGTTCGCCGGTCGGAAAGAAGGAGGGCACAGAGAGACTGGGAGTCGCGTCCTGTTCGTCGGAGAGAGAGAGGGAGGGTAGAGTGAGAGGCGCGAAGAAAGAGAAGAAGAAGAAGAAACCCTCGCTCGGTCCGAAATTTTTTTAAAATGGCGCCTGATTTTCTCCTCAGTCTGACCAGATTGTGGGTCCCACGCCGAGCCGAGCCGAGCCGAGCCGAGAGGAGAAAGTCTTTTCATTTTCCTGCGGATCCCCCAGGACAGGTGTCGAAAGCTGAGTGGTATGTGCGCGCCACGTCAGCGGATGACGTGGCGCGCACAAACCACTGAATATTTTCTCCATTTTATGACTTATTTTTCAATTGGTCATTTTGCCAACTCTACCAAAAAGTGACGAGCAATGCGATAACACCATGACATCACATGCAAGCCCACGTAGTAATTAATCGCACTAGTATAGAACTTCTTATGAGCAAGCTAACTCCCATACCTTGAGCGAACCTAACAAATTGTAGACAATCAAAAAACTACGAGAAAGACTATTTCTCCAAATTTGCTGCCAAATATCAGTTTAGATACTGAATGGAGTGTACCTCAAGGCCAGTGAGGATTATCAGCTTGTGCCCACACAAAAAAGAAGCAGAGCACTTTACCAAAAAAAAAAAGAAGCAGAGCAAAATAAAACATCAAGAGATGGATGGAGAATGAATAAAAAATGATTCTAAAGTTTAATCGAACAAGAGTAACCCAGTTGTTAATCGTCTAATTTCACCGGGAGCTGATTGTTCTTGGATGAGAAGCCTCATGTGAGAATGTGCCCAACATCCATAAGCGCTTCAAGATACAGGCACAGACATTCCAGCAAGCCATGTATGAAGTGGACGAAGTTAGGCTCTTGCTCGCACGAGACAGCACTGGGCTAGAGATGTTGTCATTGGGTTTGCAATGGAAGATGGCTCTGATTTTGGACTTCGAAGGCGATGGATCAGCAACTATTAATTCAGCAATCTAAACAGGTCTGACTTAAGTAAACAGGAAGCAATTCCGGTGGGATAGTGTTTTCACACTGGTGTGGACAATGATTAAAACTCAGCATCGTGGGGTCGTTTTGGTTTGACAAAATGATCCGTGGACAAGGGAGAACAGAGGCAAAACCAGCCCCTGGAATAAATGAGATGCACCAAACCAAGCAAAACTTGTGTCCTTGGACAGGAAATAGAGCATATATGTTGATGGAGCAATGAAGAGGAGCTACAGACGATAGAACCAAGATCTCCAGAAAAATGGATTCTCAAACGAGCTGAAGAGAGGAGTGGGGCTCGGCTTTGTTATATTGAAAATTTGGACCAGCTTCATCCAAATTAGAGAAGATAGTCTCGAATTCGGTCGACAAGGGGAACATTACGATTTGACAAACTCTGGCTAGCGACATGGAAACAGAGCATAAGAGAGGATAGTAAGGCTGAGGCGGCGCTCTCGATGAACTGGAGGTGAGCTTCCAGTTATGAGCTGAGTAGTGACCTCAAACTGGAGGGAGGAACAGCGGTGGAGTGAGGAAGAAGCCGAGCTCCTCCTGTTGGCCACAGTTTTGGCCAAATGGAATGCAGGAGGAGAGAGAGAGAGAGAGAGAGAGATGGACCTCCATCGTCGGTGGCTCCATAAAGAAGAGAGCCACCAGATCGAGTCTTCGTCTTCTTCTATCGGTTCGTGGATGAATGGCCAGATGCCGATGAGGTAGAGACGATGAAGTCGATGGGAGCGGAGCCGCTACGCGAGAGCTCCAATTGGAAGGAGATGGAGATGACAACGATGGAAATGGGAGAAATCGGGGGAGCTCTTGAATTCAATCCGATAGAGAGACCAAATCCCCTATATCCGATCCTCTATTGCCCGTTTGTTTTACCTTTTTATGGAGATGCTTGTCCCCGAAGAGATGACGATCCCGATGAAGAACTTCCGAGAGCATTTTTTTCAATAGAGCAACAAGAGAGCTCCTCTATCATTGAAAATCAAATTGGGACGTTCGCATTGACGGGCAATGAGGCTTCTGTTGGTCAATATTTTGATTGACGGGCTCAAGGTCTCAAATATGATAATGCTCCTAGATCATTAATTAATTTTCTTTATATCAAAGGACATTCATTTTTAAGAAAAATTGAAACTTACGGTGAAATAGTAAGAACTTGTTTAATTTTGAGCAAAATTTTAGAGTTAATAGGCTTTCACTTTTTTTTAAAAGGAAAATCACCCAAGAAGACTATTTTCATTTTTTTTTTTTTGAGGAATTCTAATTTTTTATTTTTTTTATAATTTTGGATTTTTTTAGGAATTTTCGAATTTTCCATATATATTTTAAAATTTTTGTGAAACTTTTTTTTACTAAAAAAGCCCAGAAAATAGAGACTCGGACCGGGCTTTAGGCGCCGTTTAGGCTTTGACACTAAATCCATTTTCAATAACTCAAGCCCGATCTAAAAGAAAGTTAAGCCCAAATCATCAATAGCCCACCAAAGTTTCTATTAGAACAGACGAAACCCAAACAGACCATCACCAGAGTTGTGCCCCACTCTCTTCGCTTCAACTCAAACCCAAACAACTTACTAATCTTATAACGGAACTAAGCCCAGACTCACTCAAAATACCCTTACGTCTTTTTTGCTATTTTAGTCCAAATTAGCCCATTTACCCTCTTATTTTTTAATTCTCCTCTCTATTCTCTAAAGCCTTCTCACGTCTTCTTCCCACTTGGCTTACCCCGAGACAAACTCAGCACACACCAAAAACGCATGACCGAAATCTACTACCCGAGGATTACAACAATCAACGGTCCTCACGCTAACACATCATAATCTTTACTAAACACCCGCACCACCAGCTGTGATTGCCACCGTGGGTGAATACTATCAACATTGCTGCTTGTTGGACGCTGTCCTTTTACTGCAACTTGACGAAACGAACAAAAACCGGAGGACATTGACAAAAGAGAAACATGTGTAAATAGACTCAATACGTTTCATGAGTGATCAGCAATGTTATTTCGACTCCAGCATAGCTCTCACATGGCATTGGAACATAAGACTCCAAGAAAACAATGAACCCAGAAACGGAATGAACCATATGCTAACTTGGTTCGGACATTTCAACGAGCACATCATGAGTAGCAAGTGGGGAAGAAAACATTGACCAGTTCGGAGCTCGAGCGCACACCTAAACTCAAAAGAAATCAACAAGCAACGTTCTCATTAAACAAAAACCAACTCATTCAGGTCTGGCACGAGCAAGAGATAAAGAAATGGAGTCAACACTCACCTCACTCGAGAGAGGATAGATCAAGTAGGGTAAAGAGGTTTGCAGAATTAGGTTCAACCGTGGGGGTCCCTACCTGGCTCGGAGACGGCGACTAGAAGCGCATGGATTCTCGCCTTGCCAGCTGCCCCGACTAAACATCCTTCCTTAGAGTTGCACACGATGTCCTCACTTTGTCCTGTTTCCTCTCAGTGTTGTGCTTCCTCCGTGCTCTTTCGTCGCACATGGGTAGATAGGAGGAAGGAGGAAAAGACAAGGGTTGGCCTAGGCGAAGAGGAGGAGGGGAAAGGAAAAAAGCCGGGCCGGCCTACTCCTGGGCCGGTGTTTCTTTTTTTGTTTTCCTTTTTCCTTTAAAATAAAAAATAATTTTAATTTTAGTTAATTTTTTTAAATATTAGTAATGCAAATATTTCTAATGTCTCTATGTGATGCAATTTAATAAAAATTAAATTCTGAAACAAATCAAATATCCTAATATTCACATTAGTATGACAAGGAATCCAATATGAATGCTGTGGGAGTCAACCATTCAAATGCAGTCAAAACTCAAATGCTTATAATCCTATAAAATGAAGGTTCTCCATCGTTTCATCATACTTTTCCATCATAAAATGCTTAGAAGAATATTCTCAGCTTAGGGAAACGATGGTATAAGCTTACGAATAAGCTTGACCAGAACAAACTGGTAATACGAGTTTACATAGAGAAAAAGAACCACCCCAAAGAACGCTACCACATATGATCCTGCAAAACTCCACAAGAAGGCTTCTCTCCAAGAGTCATCCTCCCTAGTATGATTAATAGATGGCGGTGTCCTTGGTTCCAAGTTTGATCCATCACATCTTGTTAATGGTAGTCCACAAAGAAGATGATTACCTTCATAACTTTCTTCACCAAAAGTTCCAAATTGATTTTTTTGATCCGGTATCCTGCCTGATAAGTTGTTGTAAGCCACTCTAAAAGTTGACAGGGTGTAGAGCTCTATTAGTTGTGGAGGGATGGGACCGTTTAAGTTGTTGTAGGACAAGTCCAAGCTCTCTACTTCCTTTAAATTGGAAAACGTTTTTGGGATTGGTCCCGTCAAATGATTGTGTGACAAGTTCAAGGCATGAAGTTCACTCAAGTTGCCGAAATCTGAAGGAATAAAGCCTATTAAATTGTTCTGCGAGAGATCCATTCCCGACATGAGGTTTAGAATGTCACCTTTATACGATTCCAACCTCCTCTTTGTCATGAACTTTACTTCTTCTAATTTCAACAATTCTGCCCCTTCCAAATCGAAAATGCTAAAGACACCATATGAGTCTGTAGTTAGCTCATCGTTTCCAAATCCCACATCTTTCAAACAAGAAGGAATTTGTCCAAAAAGATTATTATTGGAGAGATCCAATATGCTCATATTTTTCAACAGACATAGATCCCGAGGGATTAAACCTTCAAAATTATTTCCTTGTAGCAAAAGAAACTTCAAGTTCCGAAGTGAACCGATCCAGTTAGGGATCTCACCTGACAATGCATTGTGTCTTAGATCCAATGTGACAATCGATGAACCTTTGAGAAGAAACTCAGGAAAATGCCCGATGAGTATATCATTTGCTAAATGCAAAGACCTCATATATGTAGCATTGACACAGGAGGGTATATTAGGCCCAAGGTTGTTACTTGAAAGGTCTAAAAGAAAGAGAGAATTTATGTTGCAGAAACTCAATGGTAAGGGGCCTCCCAATAAATTACTTGATAGCATAAGAACTCGTAAGTCTTGAAAACCTCCAATCCAATTGGGAAGTGTTCCAGATAGGGAATTATTACTTACATCCAAAACTTGCAAGAAGAAGTTATTCATCATACTAGGTGATATGTCCCCTGTGAAACTATTGCTAGCTAGATCCAAAACCATCAACCGTGTCAAGTTAGAATTCCTCGGTAGCATTTGGCCTTGTAAATTGTTGCTTGATAGTTTCAATATACCAAGTTCCGTACAATTTTTAGCTAGTTTCTCTGGTATATCTCCCGTGAGCCCATTATTCGACAAGTCCAAAGAAAACAGTTGGTTCATATTACCCATTGAGGGAGGGATTCTACCTTTTAGTAAATTGTTCGACATGTTGAAAATTGCCAAATTTGGGAGGATAGAACCAATCCAAGATGGAAGCTCTCCGTCAATAATATTAACAGACACATCTAAATACTTAATGCTAACAAGATTCAAATTGGAAGGCAAATAAAAAGCACCTGACAAATGGTTGCCTTTGAGTTCCAAACTGGTTAAATTCACATTGTTGTCCAATAGCCAAATTGGGAAATTTCCTGTCATTCCATTGTCGTTGAGTTCAAGCCATCTCAAGGCATATTGTTCTTTCAAAAAGCTGGGAATTATGCCATTTGCGTCTTTGTTGAGCACACAGTTTGATAATGTAAACACCTTCAGTTGAAATGAAGGAAACCAAGTGGGTTCTTCTGTATTGACTTCCAGACGATGCCGGTTGTCGTAGAGGTACAATTCCTCAAGGTTTGAATTATTGGCTAGGGAAGCAAGTGAAAGTGAGCCTTCAAAAGCATTCCAAGAGAAGTCAATAGATTCAAGTGACTTGAGATTAGAGAGCAGACATGAAGGAATGGCCCCGCTAAAGTTGTTATATTTGACATTGAGCACACGGAGTGAGGTCATATTGCAAAAGCACGACGGAAGAAGACCCCATAATCCATTTCCATAAATATTCAGCTCTTCAAGATTCCTCAATCTGCACAAGCCTGAAGTAGACGCTGCAACTATGAGTATCATCACTAAATAGAAAATTTTGATAAGATGGAGCTCTAAAGTTGAATCACATCAGCACAATGCTTCATTTCCCCAATTCTTTACACTACATTAATAGAACGAAAAAAGAAGAAACTTAATTACTTTTGGAGTTTGACAAATTTTAATCAGATTGGAAATCAAGTCTAAAGTTGATATTAATACTAGATTTAAGGATTAATTTCATCGTACTTTCTGAAACTTTATTGCTAAAAGGATTCGATGTGATCCTCCATTAAGTGCAGTGTGAGATCATGTGCTTTTCTTGTTCATTTTATTATTATTTTTTTTTGTGCGTCTGCTCTCAACATTTTTGATGGTGCTAACTTTCTCCTTTTTATTTTCCCTTCTTCTTCTCCACCCTTCCACTTCCATGTCCTCTGCAGCAACTCACCATCACCGCCCCCTCTCCTCCACTACCATTTGCACCATCTTCCCAACTCGCTGTGCATACTGCCAGCTCGCTTCCCCACCATGAGGCCATACTTCATATCTAAAGTCATAATGGCTCATGTTGAAGGTTGTGCACAGTTCTTGCAGCAGTGATTTTGACTTTGGTGGTGGTAATAGCGACTGAGCTTTATGGTGTCATGATGGGTCTAAGCGCCGCAGTGGGTGGAGGCAGCAATGGGCAATGGTAATGAAGATGTCAAGTTCTTCTCAACCTTAGTTACACTAAAATTATGGGGTTGTAACTGTGAAAGTGTACGATAGTAATTTAGGCGGTGGACACCAATATTTAA